>CAKJTW010000039.1:19386515-22090531 GCA_917880005.1 Nanger dama | reverse complement strand
TTTATATCCGTTTCTCCTTTGCTGTCTTGAATATAGGGCCATTGTTGCCATCTTTCTAAATTCCATATATTGCCTTAACATACTGTATTGGTGTTTTTCTTCTGACTTACTTTTCATCCACCCATTAGAACTGATTCAAATGTATTCTTTAAATAGCTGCGTAATATTTCATTGTTTATATATACCACAGCTTTCTTATCCATTTGTCTGCCAATGGACATCTAGCTTGTTTCCATGTCCTAGCTATTGTAAACAGTGCCGCAATGAACATTGGCGTGCACGTGTCTCTTTTCAACTCTGGTTTCCTGGTGTGTATGTACAGCAGGGGATTGCTAGGTTATATGGCAGTTCTATTTCCAGGTTTTAAAGGAATGTCCACACTGTTCTCCATAGTGGCTGTACTAGTTTGCATTCCCACCAACAGTGTAAGACGGTTCCCACTTCTCCACACCCTCTCCAGCATTTACTGCTTGTAGATTCTATGGATAGTAGTCATTCTGGACTGGTGTGAGATGGTTCCTCATTGTGGTTTTTGTTGTTGTTGTTGTTTGTTTTAAAATTATTTTAATTGGAGGTTTTGATTTACATTTCTCTGATAATGAGTGATGTTGGGAGCATCTTTTCATGTGTTTGTTAGCCATCTGTATGTCTTCTTCCGGAGAAATGTCTGCTTAGTTCCTTGGCCCATTTTTGATTGGGTTGTTTATTTTTCTGGTATTGAGCTGCATGAGCTGCTTGTATATTTTTGAGATTAGGTCTTTGTCAGTTGCTTTGTTTGCTATTACTTTCTCCCATTCTGAAAGTTGTCTTTTCATCTTGCCTATAGTTTCCTTCTCTGTGCAAAAGCTTTTAATTTAATTACATGCCATTTGTTTATTTTTGCTTTTATTTCCAATATTCTGGGATGTGAGTCATAGAGGATCCTGCTGTGATTTATGTCAGAGAGTATTTTGCCTATGTTTTTCTCTAGGGGTATAATAGTTTCTGGTCTTACATTTATAGCTTTAATTCATTTTGAGTTTATTTATGTGTATGGTGTTAGAAAGTGTTCTCAGCTTCATTCTTTTACAGGTGGTTGACCAGTATTCCCAGTACCACTGTTAAAGAGATTGTCTTTTCTCCATTGTATATTCTTGCTTCCTTTGTCAAAGATAAGGTGTCCATAGATGAGTGGATTTATCTCTGGGCTTTCTATTTTGTTCCATTGATCTATACTTCTGTCTTTGTGTCAGTACTGTACTGTCTTGATGACTGTAGCTTTGTAGTATAGTCTGAAGTCAGCAGCCTTTTATCTTGTAAAATTTTTCTGTATCCTAGTCCACTGGTACTGTTGAGCAGAATGGTGAAGAAGATATCTTTGTGCATTCTCCCTACGAGGGACAACCTCAATATTTCATAATTCAACAGGAAGCTTTCTATCTTTTTGGTAGATTGTTTCCATCAGAGTAACTAAGAGCTTTCCTATTCCTTGCTAAGGTGTTCTATATTGAAATGTGTTGAAATTTCTAAAATACTTTTTCTTTACTTGTTGAAATACGCTTATGATTATTCTCCTATAGCTTTTCAAGTAGTGTTATTTTCAAACATTAACGTTCAAATGCTAAACCAACCTTATAATTATGAAAACAATTCAATGCTTTCATCTGATCAATAGCCATGCAAATGTGAAAACCCAGACAACTTTGCAAGACAAACCTATTCCACCGAGTTTTACATTTGCATTTTGAAAAAGATTGGAGACTGTGTTATCAACTAAAAATATAATTTGAAAAATCTACAAATTATAAATACTGGAGAAGGTTTGGGGAAGAGGGAACCCTCTTGAACTATTAATGGAATGTACATTGATATAGCCACCATGGAGAACAGTATGAGATATCTTAAAAAAACTAAAAATATAGCTGCCATATGACCCTAGTAATTCTTCTCACTGAGCGTATACACAGTGAAAATGATAATTCAAAAAGACCCATGCATTCCAGTGTTTATTGCAGCACTATTTATAACAGTCAGGACATGGAAGCAAATAAATGTCTATCAACAGATGAATGAATAAAGAAGATGTGGTACATATACAATAGCTATTACTCAGGCATAAAAGTATGAAATTGGTCATTTGCAGAGATATGGGTGGACCTAGAGTCTTCATACAGAGTGAAGTTAAGTCAGAAAAAGAAAATATCGTATATTAATGTGTATGCATGGGCACGCATGCATGCACGCACACACACACATGCACAAACTAGAAACACAGTAGAGATGACCTTTTTGCAGGGCAGGAATAGAGACACAGACAGAGAGCAGACATGTGGACACTGGGAGGGAAGAAGGGGGTGAACTGAGAGGTTGGGGTTGACGTATATAAAGTGCCATGTGTAGTGAAACATGGATAGTGAGAACCAGTTACATAGCACAGGGAGCTCAGCTCAGTGCTCTGTGGTGACCTGGAATATGTGGGATGGGGGTGGGGAGGAAGGGAGGGGCCAAGAGGGAGGGAGTATATGTATGCACATAGCTGATTCACTTCTTTGTAAAGCAGAGACTAACACAATGTAATGCAAGTATTCCTCAATAAACAAATAAAATATACTTAGACTTCTATGACATGTAATGCAACTAACTCTTAAATATTATTACAGAAATGAGCCAAAGGGAAGTTTACACTAACATAACAGAAATATCACAATTTGAGGGCTACAAATTGCAAAGTAAATATAACATCTTTCAAAGAAAAGTGTGAAGAGGCAGCATTAAACAAGGAGGATATAAGACTTGCCATGCAGATTGAACAACACTGTGGTCAACCAAATGGGAATAATCAAAGCAAGGATTATGATTAAAACCTCCTGTGTTGGTAAGAAAAAGTTCAAGGCTTTGGACTTCCCTAGTGGTCCAGGGGTGAAAATTCTGCCTGCCAATGCAGGGCATATGGGTTTGATCCCTGGCCAAGGAAGATGCCACATGGTGCAGAGCAACTGAGCCTGAGAGCCACAGCTACTGAGCGTGTTCTCTAGAGCCCAAATGCCAAACTACTGAAGGCCTCATGCCCTAAAGCCCATGCACCACAAGAAAAGCCACCACAATGAGAAGCCCACCCACCAGCAGCTAGACAGCAGACCCTGCTGCAGCAACTGAGAGAAAAGCTGTGTGCAGCAACCCAGACCCAGCACAGCCAAAAATAAATGAATGAATAAAACTAAAGAAGAAAGGTTCAAACTGTAGTTCTCCCATGATGCCCAGCTATTAGCTAGGGGTTGATAGGAAGAGCATGGCCTTAATCCTAAATCTGATGCAGATCTTAAACTCACTAAGAGTAGGGAGCCTGTCAGTTACCCGCAGCGGTTTGCAGCAGAAGAGCATCTACAGACATGCAAAGTGAGAAACATGATAGAAACAAAGGTCCAGTGTGAGTCCCTAAAAACGCCTCTCTTCCAGACCAAAGTATTAACCAGAAAAATACTCCATCCATGGAGAGGAGCAGAGTTTAGTGCTCCATCCAAGACCTAAAAAATGCAGGTGTTGGTTTTCTCACAATTTTGATACCAGTCATTTTGTACCAGTCTAACCTCTTCTTTATATTTTGGGGCCCCAAAATCACTGCAGATGATGACTGCAGCCATGAAACTAAAAGATGCTTGCTCCTTGGAGGAAAAACTATGACCAACCTAGACAGCATATTAAAAAACAGCGCCATTACTTCACCAACAAAGATCTGTCTAGTCAAAGCTATGGCTTTGGCTTGAGAGTTGGACTATAAATAGAGCTGAGCCCTGAAGAATTGATGCTTTTGAACTGTGGTGTTGGAGGAAACTCTTGAGAGTCCCTTGGAATTCATGGAGATCCAACCAATCAATCCTAAAAGAAATCAATCCTGAATATTCATTGGAAGGGCTGATGCTGAAGCTGAAACCCCAATACTTTGACCACTTGATGCAAAGAACTCATTCATTGGAAAAGACATGGAAGCTGGGAGAGATTGAAGGCAGGAGGAGAAGGGGACGACAGAGGATGAGATGGTTGGATGGCATCATTGACAATGTGTGGATTATCTCCTTCTCTGAATTTCTACTGAAAAGCACTTTTCTAAGGTAATTATTTAATTCCGTGCTCTTTGAGTAAAAATTCAGGAGAAGGAGACAATTCAGAATTTGACTTGTGTGATATTAAGAAAGAAGTCCCTTTGTATGGACTTTCTCTTGTGATGACACAATGGATTCTAAAAATATTTGATACAGTTGAATTGCATTAGTGGCTGAACTCTCCCCAGACAGGAAAGGCTCCACGCTTTCACCAGAGCTCTAAAAGCAGCCCCTACTGTCCTAACGGGTAACCGCTGCTTGCTGCATTGTAGGAAACCGATATACGAGTGACTATGTAAACAGGCATTATCTATTATACATGCATGTATGCGTGCATTCTCAGTCCCTCAGCTGTGTCTGACTTTTTGCAACTCCATGGACTCTATGATCCTGCCATGATCCTCTATCCATGGGATTCTGTAGGCAAGAATACTGGAGTGGGCTGCCATTTCCTCTGCAGAGGATCTACTTGTCCCAGGGGTTGAACCTGCATTTCCTACGTCTCCTGCTTTGGCAGGTGAATTCTTTATCACTGAGCCATCTAGGAAGCCCCAGCTATTAAATGTGAGGGATTTATCCTTCCTTCCATTGTTAAAGTAGCAATTCAGTTTCATAACACAATAGACCTCAGTATTGGATATCATTTCTGCTTACATTTTCATGTAAATATAGGTGTCCTTAAGCAAAAACAGAAGTTGCCTGGGATCTCAGCTTGTCCATTATTAGTTACATAATATTTCACAGTGAAATTTCTCATCTAAAAATGTATGAATTAGTTAATGGCAGAATGTTTGCACCTCAGGTTCTATAGCTCGTATGGTATGCAATATGGATACAGGTTCATATATCAGCAATGCTGCACAATAAATCAAGCACAATATGGAGTGAATTGTGAAATAGAATTTATTAAGAAACATGTATGTAAGACTCCTGCATCGAGAAGGCAACAGAATGTGGTCTTAAGGAAGAAAGCAAGTTACAGGATCCCTGAGTACACCAATAAAGAACTATGTTTATGAAGGTTACTTGCAGAAACCTATGAAAATGTTATGAGGATTTGTTTTCATAAATTATTTAGAATGACTAGGAAGAAGATCCTGACATCAGAGTTAATACCTAGACAAACTCCATATCAAGGATGCATGAAGTAGATACATTATCCTCATACAGGGAAGGAAGAGATAGGGGGAAGCCCTCTTCACTCTATTCAGCAGACTCACAAGCTTTTAAACAGCAGATGAGTAACAGAAATTCTGGTAGAACATGCCAGTTGTTGACAAAGTCTAGGAAGTGATTTTGTCCACAAAATAGTGAGCTAGTTAACAAATGATGTTGTATGGGAATGGGGAAACGTTGGTGAGGTGATCAGCAGCAGGAAGGCTGGCAGCAGCTGGACACACAGCTGGGGCGGCAGCAGGTGGTCCTGCAGCAGGTGGTCTGACAGCACACAGGGCGGCTGCAAGGTGGGCAGCAGCTGGACCCACATTCCTGGGCTTGGCACCCAGGCAGGCAGCAGCACGTGGGATGGTAGCAGATTCTGTGGCAGTACACGGGTGCACAGTAAACTGGCTGGCAGCAAGGCTGACCGCAGCTGGACCCACTGAAGGTTCGTCCACAGCTGCTGGACCCACAGCAGGTGGGCTGACAGCAGGTGGTCACACAAGTACGGCTTGTGGCAGGTGGTCCTGCAGCAGGTGGTTTCACTAGTTTGATAGCAAGTTGGAGGGCAGGAGGGCTGGCAGCAGCTGGACTCACAGCAGGTGGGCTGGCAGCAGGTGGTCACACAAGTAGGCTTGTGGCAGGTGGTCCTGCAGCAGGTGGTCTCACAGCAGATAGGGCGACAGCAAGGCTGGCAGCAGCTGGACCCACCACAGGTGGGCTGACAGCGGGTGGTCACACAGGTAGGTCTGCAGCAGGTGGTCCTGCAGCAGGTGGTTTGACAGCAAGTTGGGGGGCTGCAGGGCTGACAGTAGCTGGACTCACAGCAAGTGGTCCTGCAGCAAGTGGGCTGACAGCAAGGGGCGCAGCACGAGGGGGTCATTGTGTCAGTGGTGAAGGGTGGACTCTGGCTCAGAGCTGAGTTTTTCAGATTCTGATGAGCTCTTCTTGTTCTGGGGCTTTTTATACACTGGTCCCCCAATGTTGGGACCAAGAAGCAGGACTTTCCTGGTTGTTATTTATGTTATTGCTGGAGTTTTGAATAATTGTCATGGAGGAAGTTGCTTTCCTAGTGGTTTATAGCGAGGCCTCTGTAAATTAGTGTTTGGTGTTTTCCTTGATTGGGTCTCGTACTTAAGAATCTTTCCTAGAAATGAAAAGATCTGGACCATCACCAGCAGCATTCCGGTCATGTGGCATCACCTGCCCATGGGGCGGTCCCTGCTGGCTCCGCGCGGGCAGAACTGTCCTCCCTTCTCAGCTTGGCTCCTTTGGCTCTGCTTAGATTGGGACGTGCCTCGAATGGGTCCGGATGCTGATGCATTCTGTGATGAATCAAGCCTGCTTGAGTCCAACTCTGATCCCTAGAAACTCGGGTTCAAGGCTTCCACATCAGTCCATATCTGGACAACTTAATGTTTCCCAGTTTTATCAGAGACATTCAGGTAGAGGATAGTTTGCACAATGTTTCTTATGTGAAAATCAGCACCGAAGCAGGAGACTAGAAGCAGGCATAGAAGCAGTACACTGGGTTTCAGGCAGCATCACCCAATTAATATTCCATCCCTATTTTGTAGCTGGGTCAGTGATCTGAGGTGAGACCTCCAATTTATACATAGATTTTTTAAAAATTGAGTCCAATAAATTATAGCCAAGGTATATTTGAATTTGGCAATTTACGTATTTTTAACAGATGTTGAATGTGTGAGACATAATTTCTTAAATTTTTTCCTGTGCAATTCTCTCCTTCTCTCTCTCTCTAGTTACAAATGCAGGAGTGTAATTGTCATGTCATAGGGAAAGAATATGAGCTTCCCTGATAGCTCAGTTGGTAAAGAATCGCCTGCCATGCAGGAGACCCTAGTTTGATTTCTGGGCCAGGAAGATCCACTGAAGAAGGGATAGGCTACCCACTCCAGTATTCTGGCCTAGCGAATTCCATGGACTGTAGAGTCTATGGGTTGGCAAAGAGTCGGACATGACTAAGCTATTTGCACACACGGAGGGAAAGAATATAGTCAACAGTATTAAAAAGAATAAAACAGTATTTCACCATTTCACTGCCAGCAGTGTTATATGCTCTCCCGTCTATTGTGAGCTTTCTGAATTCTGCTGGTATGTGTCTCTCTTGCTTTTATAAATTGAGGTATAACTGTCATAATACATTATATTAGTTTCAAGTGTAAAGCATAATGATTTGATATTTGTATATATTGCACAATGATCACAATAAGTCTAGTAAAACTCCATCATCAACTACAGTTACAAATTTTGGGAGCAATGAGAACTTTTAATATTTACTCTCTTAGCAACTTTCAAGTATGTAATAGAATGTTATTAACTATAGTCACTATGCTGTACATTACCTTCCTCATGAGTTTATTTGTAACTGGAAGCTTGTACTTTTGACTCCCTTTATCCATTTGCCCACCCTCCACCACCCCACTCCAACTCTGGCTACCAGTAATGTGTTCTCTCCATCTATGAGCTCAGGGTTTTGATTTTTGGGTTTCCTTTGCATTCCAAATATAAGGGAGATTATATCGTATTTGTCTTTTTCTGTCTAACTTATTTCACTTAGCATAAAGTCTTCCAGGTCCATTTGTACTGTCACAAATGTGAAAGCAGCTTGTATTTTACTGCTGAATTGTATTCCATTGCATAATACATAACATATTTTCTTCATTCATCCATTGATGGACACTTTGGTTGTTTCCATATCTTGCTTATTGTAAATAATGCTGCACTGAACATGTGGGTGCTTATATTGTTCCCAGTTAGTGTTTTATTTTCTTCAGATAACTACCCAGAAGTGGAATTGCTGGATTGGATGGTAGTTCTTCTTTTAATTTTTGAAAAACAGGCAGCATAGTATATCTCATAGTGACTGCACCAATTTATGCTCCCATGAACAGCCCACAAATGTTTTTATTTTCTCCACATTCTCACCAAGACTTGATGTAGCTCATCCTTCTCATTATAGTCATGCAAAACTATGAGGTGGTAACTCATTATGATGTTGATTTGCATTTCCCTGATGCTTAGTAATGTTCAGCTCCTTTCTAGTACCTGTTGGCCATCTGTATGTCTTATAAGAAAAAAAAGTCTATTCTGAACGTCTCCCAGTTTTTCATTCAGATTGTCTTTGCTTTGTTTTGTTTTTTGCTATGGGGTCAAGTGAGTTCTTCATATATTTTAATATCAATCCTTATCATGTATATGATTTGCAAGTATTTTCCCCCAATCAGTAGGCTGTCTTTTCATTTTGCTCACTGTTCACTTTACTGTGTGGAAGCTTTTTCTTTTGCCATACCATGTGGCTTGTGGGATCTTAATTCCTGGACCAGGGATTCAGCCCAGGTTCCCAGCTGTGAAAGCACAGAGTCACACTCAGTGGGCCACCAGGGAATTCCCGCTTTTGGTTTGATGTAGTCCCACTGTACTTTTTACCTTTGTTTTTACTGTCTTTTTTTTTTTTAAGCACCAAGACCAATGTTAAGGTCTATGTTTCCTCCAGAAACTTTATGGTTTCAGATTCCTGTTTAATCCATTTTGAGTTTTATTGTCTTTTTGCCTGTGTTGGTCTTCACTGCTGTGTGCAGACCTCCTCTAGCTGGGGTGAGTGGGAGCTCCTCTCTAGCTGAGGTGTGCAGGCTTCTCGCTGTGGCGGCATCTTTCTGCAGAGCACAGACTCGAGAATGCGGGGCTCCAGTAGATGGGGCAGGTGAGCATATTTGCTCTGAGGCCTGTGGAATCTTCCCACACCAGGGGATCAAGCCCATGTCCCCTGCACTGGCAGGTGGATTCTTAACCACCAGACCACCAGGGAAGTCCATTTTGAGTTAATTTTTGTGTATGGTGTAAGATAGTAGTTCAGTTTTATTCATTTGTACGTGGCTGTCAGTTTTTTTCAACACCATGTATTGAAAAGACTGTGTCTTCACCATAGTATATTCCTGGTTCCTTTGCTATAGATTAATTGGTTGTAAAATGTATGGGTTTAAGTCTGGGCTCTCTATTTTGTTCCATGATGCATGTGCGTTTTTATGGCAAACCATACAGTGTTATTTACTATAGTTTTGTAACGCACTTTGCTATCAGCAAGCATTATGCCTCCAGCTTTGTTCAACCCAGAGGGATGCTATGACGAGGGAAGTGGGAGGGGGTTCAGGATTGGGAAAGTGTGTACTCATACCTGTGGTGGATTCATGTTGATGTATGGCAAAACCAATACAATATTGTAAAGTAATTAACCTCCAGTTAAAATAAATACATTTATATTAAAAAAATAAATTTATATTAAAACATTTAAAAGGAAAAAAATATTGCTTTGGTTATCTGAGTTTTCTATGCTTCCATACACATATTACAATTTTTTTTCTTATTTTGGTGAAAATGCCATTGGATTTTTAATAGGGATTGCACTGAATCTGTAAATTACTTTAGGTAGTAAAGATATTTCAACAATATTAATTATTCTAATCCCTGAGCAAAAAATTTGTCTGTATTTTCTTCAATTTCTTTCACCAGTGTATTATAGTTTACAGTGTTTACGCTGTAGTTTGCAATGTTATTTCATTTCTGATATTAAAATTGAGGCTTCTCTTTTTCTTAGTGAGTCTAGCTACAAGTTTTTAATTTGCTTACCTTTTTAAAATAAAAACAGCTTTTAGTTTTGTTGATCTTCTCTCTTATTCCCCCCCTTTTTTAGTCTCTGTTTCATTTATTTCCACTATGATCTTAATTTCCTTGCTTCTACTCACTTTGGCCTTCCTTTGTTCTTCTTTATCTAGTTCCTTGAATGTAAACTTAAGCAGTTTATTTGCAACTTTTTGTTTCTCAAGCATTCATTGCTATGAGCTTATCTTTTAGAATTTCTGTTTCTGCACCCCATACATTTTGGTATGCTGTAATTCCATTACCATTTGTCTCAAGGTATTTTTTTAAATTTCTCTTTTGATTTCTTCTTTGATTCATTGGTTGTACAGTTGCATTTTATTTAACCTCCACATTGTGAATTTTCCAGTTTTCTTTCTAATGTTGGATACTACTGTGGTTTCAAAGTATACTTTATATAGTTTCAATCTTTTTAACTTACTACGAGTTTGTTTAGTGAGCCAACATATAATCTATCCTGAAGAATGTAAAATGTGTGTTTGAGAAGAATATGTATTATGTTGCTCTTGAAAGCAGTATTCTATATATGTCTGTCAAGATGGATTCGTATATGGTGTCATTTAAGGCCAATATTCCCTTGTTTATTTTTTGGTCTGGATGATCTATCCAGTGGTGAAATTAATGTCCTTGAGTGGAATATTAATGTCCTCAACTATTACCATATACTTGTCTACTTCTTCATTAGGTCTGTAAACATTTGCATTATATTAATATGTTTAGGTTATCCAATAGCATAAACATTTTGACCACAAAATCCCATAAGCAATTCTATAATCAATGTTTTCCAACAAAAATACAAATATATAAAAATCATGTAAGTAAATATATATTTATATGTAATATTTATATATTTATCAAAAAATACAAAAATATTTTCAGTTAAACTAGTTTAACATCTTAACTTTTTCAATCGTCTCACACTGCAAACTATATATATATGATATATATATATATAAAATATTTGGGGGTAGAAGCATTTATAGCAGAGAGGGTTTTTTTCTCTTTTGGGCCTTAGGTGTTGTCCAGCCACTCATGAATTCATCTTCATCAAATATTTGTAAGCACCCAGTGTAACAAAGAATATCATCTAAAAAAATTGTTCTTTGGCCTAAGAATGTGATGACAGAGTAGAAAGAATTAAGTAACTTTCTGCAAAATATATTATGCTCCAAAGAAGTCTCTGAACTGATTCTTGCAGACTCAGAAATCTGCTCTGATTCACATACCTCTCTTGAGGCATTATAATTTTATCCATTCCATAGACTAATGCCAATTTATTGATCACAATTGGGCTTCTCTGGTGACTCAACTAGTAAAGAACCCACCTGCCAATGCAGGAAACACAAGAGACATGGGTTCCCTGAGTCAGGAACATCCCATGGAGAAGAGAATGGCAGTCTACTCCAGTGTTCTTGCCTGGAAAATTCCATGGGCAGAGGCGCTAGAAGGCTATAGTCCAGGGGGTTGCAGAGAGCTGGACACAACTGAGCACACATGCACACACACACACGCATTAATCACAATTATAACTATAATGACTATAGTTTGGACAGTGTATTAGATCAGTCATTCCTCTGTGCAGGAATATCTAAAGGGAAAGTCAAATAGCAACTAGAAGTTTATTTTTTGAGAGCAAAGAATCAAAATAAGTATTAGGAACAACAAGATAGTATCCCATGCACTTGTGTCAAACACGTGGTCTTTCCTAAGGGACTGGAAGACTCAGGAGCAGGGCCCCTCATGCCTGTGCACTGCCAAACCTTGTATGTGTGCCTCTCCTGACTCTGAACTTCCATAGCCAACTGTCCCACCCCCAGTTAAGAAACACACATTCATTTTTTTTCAAATCCCCTGCAAGCTTGAGGAAATTCTGCTAGTCTTGATATCACAGTTTCTCTCTAAAGTGTCTTTGTATAAATTGGTTCTAGTCCTATTTATGTCTGTAAGTTCAACTTTAGAGAGGAAATTCTGTCAACTTCAGTTAATATGACTATGTATGCAAAAAAATTTTTAAGCCCATCGATTGGTAAACATTTAGAAATAATTAGGAAGTTTGGTTATAATATCAACATACATAAATTAATTACTTTTATATATGTCAGAATATTGAGAAATTAAAATTTTAAGTTGTACTCTTAATAGAATAAACTATCAAGGAACTAAAAAAGAAATATAATAAAAGTGGGAAAGACCTCTACAGATAACAGTATAAACACTTTGACCAAGCAGGTTCCACTTGTAGATATTTATCCAACAGAAATGTTGATATATGTGCCCCAAAGGACCAGTTCATAACAACATTACTTTTATTATCCCCAAACTTCAACCAATCCACATATATATCAATAGTTAATAAATAAAATGTGTCATATTCAATCACTGGATAATTATACAGCAAGGAGAATGAGTGAACTACCCGAAATGACATGGATGAGTGTGACAATCGTAATATAAAAGGAAAGTGACCAATTCTGTACTATTGAGAGTTATATTTGAAAGGGTTGGGGTTAAGTTCTAGTTCTTAACCTGATAATAGTGACATGCGTTCACTTTGAGATAGTTTATCAAGTTGGAGGTTTTCTCACATGAGAAATGGAAAAATATTTGTGGGGGATTGCATGAGCTCAGCCTTACATCATGAATTCTGTTGTTGTTTAGTAGCTAGGTCATGTCTGACCTTTGCGACTCCATGGACTATAACCCTCCAGGCGCCTCTGTCTATGGGATTTCCCAGGCAAGACTACTGGAGTAAGTTGCTGTTTCTTTCTCCAGATGCTATATAAGAACAAAAACACAGTATGGGATGAATAGTGGCACAAGATTTATTTAGAAATCCAGGTAAAATTCCCTGCATCTAGAGAGACAACTCAAAGTGATTATGAAAAGAAGAAAGTAAGATACAAAAATAATCACTATATTGAAAAGATACATGATTATGAAGACTATTCTGAAGAAAAGTATCAGAAACTAAAGAAAAGTCATGAGGATTTTCCCCCTAAAATACATGTAGAGAGAAGGTGAAGATCTAAATTTCAAAGTCAAAGCCAAGCTGCTCCATTATGATGATGCAGGGAGCTGGCACATGACCCACACAGATAGGAAGGGGAGAAGTAGGGTGAAGTCCTCTCATTCCATCAAGCTGATTCATAAGCTTTTATATAGGCAGATGAATGAGAAAAAAAATTAGTAATAGACTGCTGACTTTCAGCATCATTTGGAAATGAATTTGTCCTAGGAACAGCAAGGTTGACTTGTGAGATGGTGGTTCTTTGGTGAGATTTTCAGGAGCAGGAAGGATGGCATATTCAGTTACACAGATAACTAGGGTATTCTTTTAGGTGATGGAGAGTCTAGGTACGAGCCCTGGGGCTCTTTCATCCAGGGGGTCTGGTTTTCCAGTTGGTATGTCGTTTCTATAGGTACTGGGCATTTAGCTCAAAGTCCACCATCTGGCCCAAGATGGAGTCCTGCTTTCAAGATGGATCCTGTTCTGTCTGTTTCCTCCTTCATATATATTCCTATGGCTGATTCAAGTTGATGTATGGTGGAAACCATTGCAATATTGTAATTCTCCTCTAATTAAAAATAATATTTAAAATAATTACCAACCCAATTCCATTCGATTCCTACAAAATCAAATTGATCATAATATATGAGCATTCAATATCTCAAATTTCATCAACTGTTAACTTCAGTAGAAGCTTTTAAGCCAAATGGAGAATTTTGATTATGACAGACAAACTTCTGCTGTGCAAGGGTAATGGAAAGAGAAAATACTCATAGTGAATAGTGAGTCAGTACACATGTCCATTATATATATATATATTTTTTTTTTTTTTGAGAAAATGTGCCCTGAGGAAATAATGTTCTTTGCCTAATTCCATGTGGTAAAAGGACTGATTGTTTGGATTGAGCCAAGGGAGGAGCGAGATGGAAAGTAAAGGGATTTGGAGAATTATTTAGATGGAGGTAGGTGTGAGGGCAGCAAGTGTTTCCCTCTTGTGTCCCACATCAATGACCTCCAGAGTATTTACCACAAAGGAGACACTGGACAGCTACAAGTTTGGGATATCTTATCCCATCTCTATCTTTAGTTGCCTCGATACATATACAAGAGAGCATAAACGGAGTATCCGTGGTGGCAGGCATGGGAGATTGGTGTGGACCAAAAGCACAAGCTCGCTCTGACCATGGCTGGCCCTGCTGGATATGCTGTTAGTCAGAAGCAGAGAATGATATCCCTCAGGAAGCCTAGTCATCTAACCTGAAGGCAGGCTAGTTTTCCTCTTAGGTAACCTGTGCATGGAAAAGGCAGCAATTCTTCTTTCCTAAGATTCCATGCTGTAAACATGGATTTGTTGTCTTTATCAGCAGTACTCTCCACCAGCTTATAGTAATATTGTCATAGGATTCAGAATAGTCAACCTTTGGACCCACCGACCCACTTTTTGATGAACAAGATCAACAAGAGGCAAATGAACATGGGATCTCCTTGTTCTACCATACATCACATGACAGAGATGGCTGACCCATGGAAAATTACAATCGTCTTGTTTAGTTCAGTTCAGTCACTCAGTCATGTCTGGACTCTGCGACCCCATGGACTGCAGCACACCAGGCTTCCTGGTTCATCACCAACTCCTGGATTTACTCAAACTCATGTCCATTGAGTCGGTGATGCCATCCAACCATCTCATCCTCTATCATCTCCTCTTACTTTCATTCTTTCTCAGCTTCAGGGTCTTTTCAAATGAGTCAGCTCTTCACATCAGGTGGCCAAAGTATTGGAGTTTCAGCTTCAACATCAGTCCTTTCAATGTTGAGGCAGGACTGACTTCCTTTAGGATGGACTGGTTGGATCTCCTTGCAGTCCAAGGGACTCAAGAGTCTCCTCCAACACCACAGTTCAAAAGCATCAATTCTTTGGTGCTCAGCTTTCTTATAGTCCAACTCTCACACCCATCCATGAATACTGGAAAACCATAGCTTTGACTAGCGGGACCTTTGTAGGCAAAGTATTCTCTGCTTTTTAATAGGCCGTCTATGTTGGTCATAACTTTTCTTTCAAGGAGCAAGCGTCTTTTAATTTCATGGCTGCAGTCACATCTGCAGTGATTTTGGAGCCCCCCAAATAGTCTCTCAATGTTTCCATGGTTTCCCCATCTATTTGCCATGAAGTGATGGGACCAGATGCCATGATCTTAGTTTTCTGAATGTTGAGTTTTAAGCCAAGCGTATTAAGCCTCTTTCAGTTTCAAGAGATGGCTGACCCATGGAAAATTAGAATGGTCTTGTAGATGTGCAGTAAAGAACCAACTTAGAGATGACAACACACGAGGTTGATATGTTGTTTCTGAATATGGTACATACTTTGACCTAATGGCCACTATGTGGTTCCCATGTAGGTAGTACCACGTATATCCACAAAGGTAGTATACATGGTTTCAGAAAGTGAAGTAGCAGTGAACCCTCTCACTTTAACTCAGGGTAGCATATATGGGAATCTGTTCTTCCCCTCCCCATGGATCTACACTCTCCTGGATTGAAAGTGTTAATACTTTATAGTCTATGTTTAAACTGTCACTAGGTCATTTTGGACTCCTCACCTAGATAGACCAGTGGGCAGAGAGAGGAGTTACTAACTGCTGAGGGGTAATTATCATGAAAAGATAGAGGGCAGGGAGAAATAATCTGAACGTCATTTCCTTGGAGTATCTCAGGGTGTGTCCAGGCCCAGCAATAGATAACTACATGAATAATGACAGCAACTATAGCTTGCCAAGGACATAGTCAGACATAGTTCAGACATCTATTAAATCCTTCCTTGGGATGTAAATGTAAGTGCCCTTGAGCAGGAACAGAAGACTTTATCCTGGATGAGTCTGTTTATTATTAGGTAAATCACACTACACAATGAAATGGGTTTTTAATAATGAGATAATAATTAGGAAGGGGGCTAATATGATGCCCATATTGGATAAGACATATAATATATAAATTTCTATATGAGGAATGTGGTACAATAAATCAAACACACGCAGAAGAATTGTGGTACACCATTTATTGAGAACATACAGGTAAAACTCAAAGTGAATGTAAAAGGAGAAAGCATGATACAAGAACTATGAGGGTAGCAAAAGGGAAAATATGATTATAAAGATTATGATAGGCTGTAGAAACCTATAGAAACATTCTGAGATCTGGTTTTCTTAAGTTACTCGGAAAAACTAGATGGACAATCCTATTTTCAGAGTCAAAACCAAGACATACTTCCTTACCACAGATGCAGGAAGTTGGCACATGGTCCTCCTAAACCAGAGGAAGACAATTGGAGGAAGCCCACTGCACTCCGTCAAGCTACTTCACAAGCTCTTAAGCAAGGAGATGAGTAACTGAGATTCTGGTAGAGCATGTCAGTTGTCAGCGAAGTCTAGGCAGTGATTTTGTTTTGTCCCCAGGTAGCAAGTCAATTAATAGAAGGTGCTGTATAGGGACAGTGGATGCTTGGCAAGGTGATCAGCAGCAGGAAGGCTGGCAGCAGCTGGACACACAGCTGGGGCGGCAGCAGGTGGTCCTACAGCAGGTGGTCTGACAGCAGACAGGGCGGCTGCAAGGCGGGCAGCAGCTGGAGCCACAGCTCTGGGCTTGGCACCCAGGCAGGCAGCAGCATGTGGGGTGGTAGCAGGTTCTATGGCAGTACACGGGTGCACAGGAAGCTGGCTGACAGCAAGACTGGCCGCAGCTAGACCCACCGCAGGTTTGTCCACAGCTGCTGGATCCACAGCAGGTGGGCTGACAGCAGCTGGTCACACAGGTAGGTTTGCAGCAGGTGGTTTCAGTGATTTGACAGCAAGTCTGAGGGCAGGAGCGCTGACAGCAGCTGGACTCACAACAGGTGGGCTGGCAGCAGGTGGTCACACAAATGGGCTTGAGGCAGGTGGTCCTGCAGCAGGTGGTCTGACAGCAGGCAGGGCGGCAGCAAGGCTGGCAGCAGCTGGACCCACCGCAGGCGGGCTGACGGCAGGTGGTCACACAGGTAGGTCTGCAGCAGGTGGTCCTGCAGCAGGTGTTTTCACTAGTGTGATAGCAAGTTGGGGGCAGCAAGGCCGACAGCAGCTGGGCTCACAGCAGCTGGGCTGGCAGCACGGGGAGCAGCAGGAGTGAGTCATTTTGTCAGTGGTGGAGTGTGGACTCCTGTTCAGAAGTGCGTTTCTCAGATTCTGATGACTGCTTGGTGTTCTGAGGCTTTTATACCCTGGACCCCAGTATTGGGACCAATAAGCAAGACTTTCCTTGTGTGTGTCGTTTTTGAAGTCAATGGGAAATTATCCAAGAGGAAATGATTTCTTTAGTGTTTTGAGGCCTCTTTAAATTAGTGTTTGATCTTTTTAATTAGGACTAGTACTTAAGAACCATTTCCAGAAGTGAAAAGGAATAAGGCATCATCCCAGCAGCATCTCTGGTCATGTGACATCATCAGGTCATGGGACAGTTCTTCCTGCCTTGGCCAGGGTCAGAACAGTCACCCTTTCTTTGTTCCTTTGACTATGCTTAGGTTGAGACTTGCTGGATGCTGATGCATTCTGTGACGAATGAAGCCTGCTAAAGTCCAAGTCTGATCTCAGACAAAGTCTGAGATTCAAGATGATCACGTGTATCTATATACATGTCTTTCTTTTTTAAATTTTATAAAATATAAATTTATTTATTTTAATTGGAGGTTAATTACTTTACAATATTGTATTGGTTTTGCCATACTTCAACATGAATCCACCACAGGTATACACGTGTTCCCCATCCTGCACCCCCTTCCCTCCTCCCTCCCCGTACCATCCCTCTGGGTCGTCTCATTGCCAAGACTTGAAGCAACCTAGATGTACATCAGCAGATGAATGGATAAGAAAGGTGTGGTACAGATACACGATGGAATATTAGGCAGCCATTAAAAAGAATACATTTGAATCAGTTCTAACGAGGTGGATGAAACTGGAGCCTATTATACAGAGTGAAGTAAGCCAGAAAGAAAAACACCAATACAGTATACTAACGTATATATATGGAATTTAGAAAGATGGTAACGATAACCCTGTATGCAAGACAGCATAGAGACACAGATGTATAGAACAGTCTTTTGGACTCTGTGGGAGAGGGAGAGGGTGGGATGATGGGAGAATGGCATTGAGACATGTATATACATGTCTTTCAAATCAGTAGTGACTGACCTAAAATGTTTCCCAGCTTTATTAGGCACATTTAGGTAGAACATGTTGGCACATTGTTCTTCACTAGCAATTCAGCACCAAAGCTGGAATAGAGGCAAAAGCTGTACCCTGTTTTCAGACAAGATCAATGGATTAATGTCCCATAACTATTTTTAGCTGGATCAATCACCTCTGGTGAGACACCACAACTTGCACATACGTGCTTTTATAATTTGTGACAAATAGGTAGATAGGATGATAAATTGATAGATTTATATATTTCAATAGATGTGAAATGTGTCAGCCATAATTTCTTAGAGGGGTTTTTTTGTTTTTTTTTTTTTTTTTTGCCCTCTCTCTTAGGTACACATGTAAGAGTGTAATTGCCATGTCACAGGGAAAGCCTATAATCAACAGCGGTAGAAACAGTCAAAGTGTTTCAATATTTCACTGCAGCAGTGTCATGTACTCTCCTGCTATGAGACTTCTGGATTCTACTGGTATGTATCTATTGTTTGTTTGTTTCAAATTGAGCTGTAATTGACATGGCGTTATATTGTTTATAGGTGTTCAATGCAATAATTTGAAATTTGAAGATGTTGCAGAGTTATCACTGTAGTAAGTCTAGTTAATGTTAACATCTGTCACAACTGATAGTTACAAAGTCTTTTTTCTTGTTGAGAGCTTTTTAAATCTACTTTCTAGCAACTTTCAAAGATTTCAGTATTATTAACTATGGTCATTATGCTGTACGTTACATTCCCCCATGCATTTATTTTATAACTAGAGGCCTGTACCTTGTGATCCCATTTCACCTATTTCACCCACCCCACCTCCTATTTCTGGCTATTATTGATATGTTCTATCTATGAGCTCAATTTGGAAAAAATTTTTAAGATTCCATGTATAAGTGAGTTCACATGGTAATTGTCTCTCTCTAACTTATTTCTTTTAGCTTAATGTCCTCAAAGTCCATTCACATTGTCATAAATGGGAAGATATCCCTCTAGTCATCATTGAATAACCTTCCGTTATATAAGATGTTCCATGTTTTCTTTATCCATTATCCGTTGTCAGACACTTTGGTTGTTTCCATGTCTTCGCTTGTGTAAACAGGGCTACAATGAACATGTGGCTGCATAAATCTTTTTGAGTCAGTGTTTTTGTTTTCTTCAGGTAAATGCCAAGAAGTAGAATATTTCCATACACATGTTAATTGTTTTCGTTCTTTCTGCCTTTGGAACTACATTATCATGTTATCCTTTCTACATTATCATGTTATCGTTTCTACTGCTATTGACTATATGTTTTCCCATTACATGGCAATCATACTCTAACATATATATCTAAAGAGAGAAAACAAAGCCTAAAAGCTTTAAGAAATTGTGGCTGAGATTCCACGTTTGTCGGAATATGTAAATTTACAGATTCAAACAGACCTTAGTTATTCTCCTATCTAACCTGCTTGTCACAAATTATAGAGGAAAGTATGTGCAAGTTGGGATGTCTCACCAGAGGTCCTTAACCTAACTAGCAAACAGCAGTGGAAGCAGTAAGGACGGGATGCTCTTTGAAAATAGGATTCAGCTTTGCCTCTATTCCAGTTTTGGTGCTGAGTTTCATTTCAAAACAATGTGGCAGCCATCCTCCACTCAGATGATCCTGATAAAACAGGGAAATTTTTCAAAATAGTTGCCAAGTATAGATACATATAGATTCATGTGGAAGTCTTAACTCTGACTTTGTCAGAGATCTGGCCTGACCTCAAGCAGGCTTCATTCATCACAGAACGCTTCAGCATCCCGACCTTTCGAGGCACGTCTCAATCCAAGTAGAGCCAAAGGAGCGAAGCTGAGAAGGGAGAACAGCTCTGCCCTGCACAGAGCCAGCAGGGACTGCCCGGACGACCAGATGATGTCACATGACCAGAAATGCTGCTGGTGGTGATTCCTGATCTTTTCATTTCTAGGAAAGATTCTTAAGTACTAGACCCAATTAAGGAAAAGATCAACCACTAATTTACAGAGGCCTCTCTATAAAACACTAAGAAAGCAACTTCCTCCATGACAATTATCCAAAACTGCAATAACATAAATAATAACCAGGAAAGTCCTGCTTATTGGTCCCAACACTGGGGGTCCAGGATATAAAAGCCGAGAACAGGAGGAGTCCTCAGAATCTGAGAAACTCAGCTCTGAGCCGGAGTCCACCCTCCACCACTGACGCAATGACCCACTCGTGCTGCTCCCCGTGCTGCCAGCCCACCTGCTGCAGGACCACTTGCTGTGAGTCCAGCTGCTGCAAGCCCTGCTGCCCCCAACTTGCTATCAAACTAGTGAAACCACCTGCTGCAGGACCACCTGCCACAAGCCTACTTGTGTGACCACCTGCTGTCAGCCCACCTGCTGTGGGTCCAGCAGCTGTGGACAAACCTTCAGTGGGTCCAGCTGCGGTCAGCCTTGCTGCCAGCCAGTTTACTGTGCACCCGTGTACTGCCACAGAATCTGCTACCACCCCACGTGCTTCTGCCTGCCTGGGTGCCAAGCCCAGGAATGTGGGTCCAGCTGCTGCCAGCCTTGCAGCCGCCCTGTGTGCTGTCAGACCACCTGCTGCAGGACCACCTGCTGCCGCCCCAGCTGTGTGTCCAGCTGCTGTCAGCCTTCCTGTTACTGATCACCTCATCAAAGAACCCTGTCTCCTAGCAACACTTTTAGCAACCGAGTTGCTACTCGGGGACAAAAATTACTCCTTAGACTTTGCTGACAACTGGTATGCTCAACCAGAATTTGTTACCCATCTGCCTCTTTGAAAGCTTTAAATCAGCTTGATAACTCTATCAGAGGGTTTCCCCTGGTGTAAGAAGATCATGTGCCAGGCATCTTTGATAAGGAATTATGTCTCGGTTTGGGCTCTGAAAATAGGACTGACCATGTTGTCCTTCTAAGTAACTTAGGAAAACAAATCCTCATAATGTTTCTGTAGGTTTCTGCAACTTATCATAATTAACATGATCATACGTTTCTCTATCAGTATTCCCATGGCGCTTGTAACCTGCGTTTTCCTCTTATGGTACCTTTGAATTGTCTTCCTAGATCCAGTAGTCTCACCTGTGTGTTTCTCAATAAATTCTTTGCCATTATCTTCCTACGTTGTGTTTGATTTTTACACGGCATTCCTGATATTGAGATTTAAGTACATGCTACATACTATATGCATTATCCATTATGAGTATCATGTTAGCTCTCAAAATCAATTATTAGCTCATGAAGTAAATTGTGTAGTATGCTTTAGCTAATAATGAACACATTCATCAGGGACAGAGTCTTCTCTTCCTGCTCACAGGTGTTTACCTTTACATGCCAAGGAAACCGATGCTTGAACCTCAGTGACTAAGCTGTAGTTGTTGTCTTTGTTTATGTACTGTTGCTGGGCATGGCCACACCCTACGATATGCCAAGGAAATTATGTTCAGACTATTTCTCCCTACTCTCTACCTCTTCTTGATAACCATCCCTCAGCAGTTAGTAACTGTAAAAGAACCCCTGTCCCCACACAACACCTTATGTTAACTGACTTGCTACTGAGGACAAAAAATAACTCCCTAGACTTTGCTGACAACTAGTATGCTCCACCAGAATTTGTTACAAATCTCTCTTAAAAAAACAAAAAACAACTTGTGAATCAGCTTGATGGAGTTCAAAGAGCTTCCCACTGGTCTACCTACATGAGGAAGGCAAACTGATCAGACGATGAACACGACTGAGTGACTGAACTGAACTGAACTGATATTCCTTCAAAGAGATGTGACTTTCACAGTGTTAAAGCCTTCAGTCCAGGATGGGAAGCACAGATTCCCAAGAACGTTACCTTGAGTTAAGTTGAGAGGATTCACTCCTATATCACTTTCTGAAACCATGTGTACTACCTCTGTGGATATATTTGGTACTACCTATATAGGAACCAGGTAATAGTTTTTGGGTCAAGATATACACCACACCCCATAGACACTATATCAGAACCATGTGTTGTCACCTCTCAGTTGGTTCTTTGCTCCACGTTTGCAAGACCACTCCAATTTTTCATGGGCCAGTCATCTCTGTCATGTGATGTGTGGTAGACCAAGTAGCTCTCTGTTTGTGTGCCCCTTGTTGGTCTTATTCTTCAAAAAGTGCGTTTCTTGGTCCAAATTGATGCCATTCAGAATCCTATGACAATAATCCTCTAAGCCAATAATACTGCTGATAGGGACGACAAATCCATTTTTAGAGTATGCAGTCCTAGAAAAAGAAGAACCTGTCTCTTTTCCTACTAGTCTGAAAGGATAACTTGCCTTTGTGTGGCATGGGTAATGAGTTCTGATGCTAGCCCATCGGTGCTCAACAACATTCTCTGCTTCTGCCCAGCAACACATAAAGCAGGGCAGCCGTGGTGAGAGGGAGCCTGCGTTACTGGGTTCACACAAACCGTCTATCACTGCCACCATGGATGCTTTGTTCATGCTCCCTGTGTAAATACTGATGCACCCGAAGACAGAGATGGATGAGTTATTCCAAATTTGTAGTTGTCTAGTGCCTTCTCTATCATGAACACTCTGAAGATCATTGATGTGGGACACAGTGGGAAACACTTTCTGTCCTCAACCCATCTTTATATAAATGATTATTCTCCAAATCTCCTTATGTTCCAGTCTTGCTTCTCCCAAGCTCAATCCAGGCAGGGCTTTCACCACTTGCAAACAGCCAACGAACATCATTGTGAGGCCAATTTTTCCCAAATTAAATACGTCATGCCCATGTGTACTGTTGATTGTTCACTGTAAGTATATTCTCTTTCCACTTCCTTTGAAGAGCAAAAGTGTTGTCTGTGGTACTCAAAATTCTCCACCTGGCATAAAAACTTCTGTGGGGCTATGGACTGGTGAAACTTAAGGCATGCATGTTTATATATTATGATCAATTAGATTTGCAAAAATCAAATGCAATTATTACCTGTGTATTCTTTAGTCATTGAGGGCAGCACAAAACTCTACTGTTCTTGGAAGTGGTACAAGTTCCCATACCTTCCAATACCTTGACTTTGTTGCTGTTAGGTCTCTCTGCTCTATCCAATTCTTTCCAACCCCATGGACTGGAAGCACATGAGGCTTCCCTGTCCTTCATCACATCCTGGAACTTCCTGAAGCTCATATCCATGGAGCTGGTGATACCATCCAACCATCTCATTCTGTTATCCCCTCACCCTCCTGCCTTCTGTCTCTCCCAGCATCAGGGTATTTTCCAATAAGTCAGGTCTTTGCATCAGGTAGCAAAAATATTGGAGCTTCAGCTTCAGCATCAGATATTCCAATGAAAATTCAGGGTTAATTTCCTTTAGGATTGACTGGCTTTATCTCTTTGCAGTCCAAGGGAGTCTCAACACCACAGTTCAAAAGCATCAGTTCTTTGGCACTCAGCCTTCATTATGGTCCAGCTCTCACACTGACACATGACTATGGGAAAAACCATAGCTTTGACTATAGGGAAGTTTGTCATCAAAGTAATGTCTCTGCTTCTTAATATGCCATCTAGGTTGGTCATAGCTTTTCTTCCAAGCAGCAAGCGTCTTTTAATTTATGGCTCCAGTCACCATGTGCAGCGATTTTGCAGCCCAAGAAAATAAAACTAGTCACTGTTTACATTGTTTCCCCATCTGTATGCCATTGTTCCCCACTGTTGGTGGGACTGGATGCAATGATCCTAGTTTTCTGAATGTTGAGTTTTAAGCTATATTTTCACTCTCCTCTTTCATCTTCATCAAGAAGTTCTTTAGTTCCTCTTCGCTTTCTGCCATAAGGGTGATGTCATCTACATATCTGAGGTTATTGATATGTCTCCCTGGCAATCTTGATTCCAGCCTGTGCTTCATCCTGCCTGGCATTTCACATGATGTACTCTGCATATAAGTTAAATAAACATGGTGACAATATACAGCCTTGACGCACTCCTTTACCAGTTTTGAACCAGTCTGTTATTCCATGTTCGATTCTAATTGTTGTCTCTTGACCTGCATACAGGTTGCTCAGGAGGCAGCTAAGGTGGTCTGGTGTTCCCATCTCTTGAAGACTTGGAAGTTTATTGCTAATTTGTGTGAAGTCAGGCAAAACAATTACAATATTGTAATTAGCCTCCAATTAAAATAAATAAATTTATATTTAAAAAATGAATTCAGTGGTTACAGCAAAAAAAAAAAAAAGTCAGGCATACAGGTGCTTCCCAGGGGTGCTAGTGGTAAAGAATCCGCCTGCCAGTGCAAGAGACTTAAGAGGCATAGGTTTCATCTCTGAATTGGGAAGATCCCCTGGAGGAGGGGCATGGCAACCCTCTCCAGTATTCTTGCCTGGAGAATCCTATTTACAGAGGAACCTGTTGGGCTGTTTAGTCCATAAGTTTGCAAAGAGTTGGACATTACTGAAGCAACTTAGCATGCACGCATGCAGGCATACAGTGTTAAACAAGAGACGAAACCTTAGATTATCATGGAACAAGTAAGGGAAAAACCAATTCTCTAGTGATGAATAGATTTGTTTTTCTCTGATATTCTTGAAAATTTAACAATTGTGGTTTTTCAAAGGCATCTGCTTATAGACTGGTTGACCCGTAAAAGCAGGGGGAAGAGAAAGAAACACTTTTAATACATAAATGGCTCAGGATGGGGAACACGCGTACGCCCGTGGCGGATTCATGTTGATGTGTGACAGAACCAATACAATATTGTAAAGTAAAAAAATAATAATAACAATAATAAATACACAAGTGGACATAATATGAAAGAAAGTAGTGGTAAATTAACACAACATTGTAAATCAACTATAATTTAATAAGATTAGTTAGAAAATAACACATGATAACAATATATATGAAAAGTATGTTCTGTACATTCTCCCAATAAGACTAGTGAGTGGCAGAACAAGAATCTGAGTACTCTTCCATATGATTTTAATTCCTGTAACTAAGTGAGTGATAGTTGCTCAGTCGTGTCTGATGGTTTGCAACCCCATGGACTGTAGCCTGTCAGGTTACTCTGTCCATGGAATACTCCAGGCAAGGATATTAAGAGCTGTGGTCTTTCCTTCCTTTATAGAGATATTATGGTTGAAGATAAAATCAGAAGTAAATAAAAGCACAATCTGAGAGTGAGTTTAGTAAAGAAAGTGTGTGCATGCATGTTAAGTGGCTTCAGTTGTGTCTGACTCTTTGCAGTCCCATGTACTGTATCCTGGCAGGTGCCTCTGTTCATGGGATTCTCCAGGCAGGAATACTGGAGTGGGTTTGTATGCCTTTTTCAAGGGAATTTTCTCTCCCCCAGGGATCTCTTTTGTCTCCTGCATTGGCAGGCAGGCAGGTTCTTTATCACTAGTGCCACCTGGGAAGCCCAGTACAGAAAGTGGGTAATATAAATTAGAAGCGTCTTAAAAGGCACAGACACAATCATAAGAACGATAACACGTGTTCATGCATTTCAGTGGTATTTCATTCCACTAAACCATAATCCAGTACATTTAGAATATGTAGAGAAAATATTTAGACTTCATCTTAACACTATAGATCTAGTTGGAAAGGTCAGTGACTGGGGCCTCAGGGTAAAATGAACATCTGCAGTCAGCAGGGAATTGCTGGGCATTGTCCAAATGGACCCTGGGAGGTGGGAAAGTACATGCCAGGGGTTAGTGTGGAAGCAAATGTGATTTTTCAGTGTGCATATCTTCTACTGGGGAGAGTACTGCTCAGTCACTGCTCAGTAACGCCTTTCTGACTGTCTAACAAGTGATCCCAGTGAGCACAAGATTCAGGAGACCAGGCTGGGAGGGGAGCGGGGATACATGATAACATAATCACTCTTGACAGGAGATGTCTGAAAAAGGAATGGGCTACTATGGAGACAAGACATCTCAACTGAACAGACAGTTGGCAGTAGGAATATTGTGTCTTTGACCTGCAGCTTCTGTGAGTTAATTCTAGCAGGAGACTATAAGGGTTTCTTCCATTACTGAGTCTCTGTGAAGTCCCTACATTCTCTGTCTTGTTCAAACGCTGTAACTGACACTGATGGCTGGCATTGCCGTCCTTCTCTGAAATCCACAAGCACTCAAAGGGCATAACATTAAAATATGACATGGTGCCATGAAATTATGACATTCGTTCACCTGGGCAAAATGTAGCTCTCTCCCGAGTGCTTTCAAGTTGATGGCTATTATTTTGAGAAATACACAGGGTCCAAAATTATTCTTGTAGACTCAGAAATCTGTTCTCATTTACATACAAAGGTTGAACCCCTCTCCTGAGGCATAACGATTTATCTATCCCATTACTAATATGCACATTTATTGATCACAATTATAACTGCAGGAACTATAGTTTTCATAGTTCATTTGATCAGTTATTTCTCTGTGCATGAATACCTCCAAGTAAAGTTAAATAATAATCAGAAGGTCATTTTGTGAGCAATCAGAAGAAGTATATGGAACAGCAGAATGCTGCGTGGCATCTAATGCATCGGGTCGACTGTGTAGTCTTTTCTCAGGGCTGGAGCCCCGGGTGCAGCGCCCCTCCCCTTGCAGCTCTTGGTTGCATTGCCACCCTTGATTGTGTCTCTGCCGACTGAAATCCCATGGTGACTACTCCAAGCCCATTTCAAAGACACACGTTCATTTTTCAAATCCTTTCCAGGCAAGAGAAAATTCTGCTAGTCTTGATATTACAATTTCTCTATAAGTTCTTTTGTATAAATTGGTTCTAGTCCTACTTATAAGTTAGACTTTAGAAGGGTCAAGCCATCAACTGCAGTTGATAATGACTATACATGCAAAATTAAAAGAAAACCCATCTCTCTGGGTCATCTCAGGGCACCAGCCCCAAGCATCCAGTATCATGCATCGAACCTGGACTGGTGATTCATTTCATATATGATATTGTACATGTTTCAATGCCCTTTTTCCCAAATCATCCAACCCTCACCTTCTCCCACAGAGTACAAAAGACTGTTCTATACATCTGTGTCTCTTTGCTGTCTCGCATACAGGGTTATCGTTGAGGAGGGAGAGAGGTTCAGGATGGGGAACACATGTATACCTGTGGCGGATTCATGTTGATGTTTGGCAAAACCCCCTACAATATTTTAAAGTAATTAACCTCCAATTAAGGGGGTTCAGGATTGGGAACTCATGTACACCCATGTCGGATTCATGTCAATGTATGGCAAAACTAATACAGGATTATAAAGCAAAATAAAGTAAAAATAAAATTTTTTTTTAATAAATAAAATGCAATGTAGGAGACCAGGGATCAATCTCTGCATCAGGAAGATCCCCTAGAGAAGATGATGGCAATCCATCTCAGTGTTTGTGCCTGGAGAATTCCATGGACAGAAGACCCTGGTGGGCTACAGTCTATGGGGTCACAACGAGTGAGACACATGTACCCTTACATATGAAAACACACATATATGCACACACATTTCACACATACGTAGAAAACATACATATGCACACACATCTCAGAAACACTGAAAAATTAACATTTTAAGTAGTACCCTAAAAATAGCATAAATTGTGAAACACCTAGAAATAAACCTAATACAAATGGGGAAGACCTCTACAGAGATCAGTATACTTCCACCAAGCAATTCTACTTGTAGATATTTATCCAATAGAAATGTTCCTATGCGTGTACCTAAGAACCTGTTTTAAAACATTTAAAGCAGCATGATTTTATTAGCCCCAGACTGCAAACAATCCACACATATATCAGTAGTAAACAAATGAAAGGTGTCATACGCATTCAGTGGAAGATGATACAGTAAGAAGAATAAATGAACTTCAGATAATTACATGATCAGTGCCACAATCCTAATATAAAGAACAAGTGGCCAATTATATAGTATCTCATTTATATAAAGTTTAGAAAAACCGTGAACTTGCCTACATTTAGGAATGAGTGAGAGAATTTGAAGATAGCAGGTTCTATTTCTTAAGCTGGTAAGAGTGACAGGAGTGTGTTCACTTGGAGGTAATCTACCAAGATGGTCATTTTCTCATGTGAAATAGAAACAGTAAATGTGGGGCATTGTATGAGCTCAGAATGAATAATTCATAGTATATGCATATGTGTATAAATCCTCACATCATGAATGTTGCATAATAACACAAAGCACAATATGAAATGAATGGTGGCACAAGATTCACTTAGCAATTCAGGTAAGATTCCTTGCTTCTGGGAGACACTAGAGGTGATTATAAAAAGAAGAAAGCAGGATATAAGAGTCATGAGTACATTGAAAACAAACATGATTATGAAGATTATTATGAAGATAGAGGAAACTGAAGAAAGTCATGAGTATGTGTCTTCATAAGTTACATGTGGAGGGAAGATGAAGATCCTGATTTCTGAGTCAAAGAGAAACCAACACTCCATTTCAAGGACGCAGGAATGTGGAACATGACTCATATACACAGGAAGAAGAGAACCAAGGGGAAGTCCTCCACAGTCTATCCGGCTGATTCTCAACCTTTAAACAGGGGAGATTAATAACAAAAATTTGGTGATAGAACATTGGCTTTAGCAACCTTTGGAAGTAAAATTTGTCATTGAATGCCAAATCAGGTGATGAGAAGGTGGTCTGAGAGACAGTGATTCTTTAGCAAAGTGATCAGCAGCAGGGAAGGCTGGCAGCAGCTGGACACAGAGCTGGGGGGCAGCAGGTGGTCCTGCAGCAGGTGGTCTGACAGCAGACAGGGCGGCTGCAAGGCGGGCAGCAGTTGGACACACAGCTCTGGGCTTGGCACCCAGCAGGCAGCAGCATGCGGGGTGGTAGCAGGTTCTATGGCAGTACACGGGTGCACAGGAAGCTGGCTGACAGCAAGGTTGACCACAGCGAGACCCACCGCAGGTTTGTCCACAGCTGCTGGATCCACAGAGGGCGGGCTGACAGCCAGTGGTCACACAGGTCGGTTTGCAGCAAGTGATTTGCCAGCAAGTTGAGGTGCAGCAGGACTGGCAGCATCTGGACCCACGAGAGATGGATCCACTACAGGTGGGCTGGAAGCACGTGGTCCTACAGCAGGTGACCCTACGCAGGTAGGCTGGCAGCAAGGGGAGCAGCAGGAATGTTCATGGTGTCAGAGTGATGTGTGGGTTCTCACACAGAGATGAGCTCTCAGATTCTGATCACTTCTTCAATTCTAGTACGTTTATACACTGGGCTCGCAATATGTGAACCAATAAACAGGATTTTCCTTACTGTTGTTTACCTTGTTTTCACAGTCACTGATGGAATTTTAGAGGAGGAAGGTATTAACCTTTATGTAATACAAGAATACAAGAATACAGGAATATATAATTGACTTCCCTTTACATTATGACTGTGAGATTCAACAAAGTTATTATTTGTAGTTTATCTATTGTCATTGCTGTATAATCTTGGATGTGTGTGAATATGACACAATTTATTTGATGATAGTCCTCCTGATATACATTTTTTTTAAGTTTAGTATTGAAAAAGTCCTATAAATGTTTTTGTACCAGTTGTTTGGTAAACACATTTCTTTGGATGTAAACTTAGGAGTTGGTGGCTCATATAGTTGCTTGGTCACATGTTTATCCTATTCTTGCCCTTCTTTCATTTGATTTATTCCTAGATATTCTAAATTTTATGCTAATTTTATTTTATAATTGAATTTTTCAACTGTTTCTGACATATAAAAATGTACTCATATGTGTTGATATTGTAACTAAACTCATTATTTTTAATATCTAGCAATAGATTTTTGGGGAAATTTTACTTGTACAATCATTCATATCATCTACAGATGATGATACCTTTATCCATTTTATAGCAGCCTTAAAAATTATTTTAATTAATTTATTTTCATTGAAGGATAATTGCTTTACAGAATTTTGCTGTTTTCTGTCAGACCTCAAAATGAATCAGTCATAGGTATACATATATCTCCTCCCTTTTCAACCTCTCTCCCATCTCCCTTCCCATCCCACCCCTCTAGGTTGATCCAGAGCCCCTGTTTGAGTTTCCTGACCCATACAGCAAATTCCCGTTGGCTCTCTATTTTACATATGGTAATACAAGTTTCTGTGTTACTCTTTCCATACATCTCACCCTCTCCTCCCCTCTCCCCATGTCCATAAGTCTATTCTCTATGTCTCTTTCTCCATTGTTGCCCTGTAAATACATTCTTCAGTACCATTTTTCTAGATTCTGTATATATACTTTAGAATATGGTATTTACCTTTCTCTTTCTGACTCACTTCACTCTGTATTTTCACTTTGCTCTATGGATTCTAGGTTCATCCACTTCATTAGAACTGACCCCAATGCATTCCTTTTTCTGGCTGAGTGATATTCCATTCTGTACATGTACCACACTTTCTTTATCCATTCATCTGTCGGTGGACATCTAGGTTGCTATTGTAAATAGCATAGTAGCCTTTTAAAATTAAAGAATAGTTGGCTTACATATTGTGTTAGTTTCAGGTGTACAGTAAAGTGATTCAGTCATATGTATATATATTTTTCAGATTATTTTCCATTGTCGGTTATTAAAAGATATTGACTACTGTATCCTGTCTTATGCAGTAAATCCTTATTACTTATTTATTTTATTCAATATACATGTGGTAGTGTGTACCTTTTAATCCTATACTTCTAATTTGTTCCTCTCCCCTTATCTTTCTCCCTTGGTAACAATAAGTTTGTTTTCTATGTCTGTGAGTCTATGTTTTCTTTTTTTTTTTTATCCCCCAAAGATAAGTAATGTTAACATTTTGACGTACATAGTCTTCTGTTTTCACGTGTTAGTATCTTTTTCTTTCCTCTGAATAAGTATATGTAGATTTAGAACATTTCAAAAATTTCTTCAAAAACATGATAGATTATGATTGAGAAAAAACTTTTAAATAGCATTACTTACTAAAAAGTACTTTATGGTATGATACATAATCATTTCCTACCTTTTATTCACCATATTCAACATAAATGATATCGCAAGAAACTTCTTTTTACCCAAGGCCCTGCGCTATGATCATGTATATTGATTGAGTCTCTAACGATAAACGGTTGGAGAATATTCTTCCTACAAGGCAGGCGTGTTTCTGAGCAGAGGACGAACTCAGCTCTCTGTGTGGATATTTCTGGCAGTCCTACCCCAGCAACCCTGAATGCCTGCTCCTGCTGCCCTGAGGTTTATGGTTGCTAAGTGTTTCAGTTCAGTTCAGTCATGTCCAACTCTTTGCAATCCCATGAATCGCAGCACGCCAGGCCTCCCTGTCCATCACCAACTCCCGGAGTTCACTCAAACTCATGTCCATCAAGTTGGTGATACCATCCAGCCATCTCATCCTCTGTCATCCCCTTCTCCTCCTGCCCCCAGTCCCTCTCAGCATCAGAGTCTTTTCCAATGAGTCAACTCTTCACATGAGGTGGCCAAAGTACTGGAGTTTCAGCTTCAGCATCATTCTCTCCAAAGTAATCCCAGGACTGATCTCCTTCAGAATGGACTGGTTGGGTCTCCTTGCAGTCCAACGGACTCTCAAGAGTCTTCTCTAACACCACAGCTCAAAAGCATCAATTCTTCAGCACTTAGCTTTCTTCACAGTCCAACTCTCACATCCATACATGACCACTGGAAAAACCATAGCCTTGACTAGACGGACCTTTGTTGGCAAAGTAATATCTCTGCTTTTCAATATGCTATCTAGGTTGGTCATAACTTCTCTTCCAAGGAGTAAGCGTCTTTTAATTTCAAGGCTGCACTCACCATCTGCAGTGATTTTGGAGCCCCCAAAATACAGTCTGACACTGTTTCTACTGTTTCCCCATCATTTCCCATGAAGTGATGGGACCAGATGCCATGATCTTAGTTTTCTGAATGTTGAGCTTTGGCCAACGTTTTCACTCTCCTCTTTCACTTTCATCAACAGGCTTTTAGTTCCTCTTCACTTTCTGCCATAAGGGTGGTGTCATCTGCATATCTGAGTTATTGATATTTCTCCTGGCAATCTTGATTCCAGTTTGTGCTTTTTCTAGCCCAGCGTTTCTCATGTCTGTTTTCTATATAGATTCATTTGTATTGCTTTTTTGATTCCACATATAAGTACTGCAGTCCATAGGGTCACAGCCAGACGTGACTGAGTGACTGAACAACATAAGTGATATCATATGATATTTATCTTTGTTCCTGTGACTTAATTCACTTAGTATGACATTACCTAGGTCCATTCACATTGCTAAAAATGGCAATATTTCATTCATTTTTATAGTTGAGTAATATTCCTTTGGTGCACACACACACACACAACACACACACATACACACACACCCCCCATATTTTCTCTATCCACTTATCTATTGATGGATACCTAGGTTGCGTCCATGTGTTAGCTATTTAAATAGTGTTATCAGCCAGCTCATTAGAAAAGACTCTGATGCTGGGAAAGAATGAAGGCAGGAGAAGGGTACAACAGAGGACGAGATGGTTGGAGGGCATCATCGACTCAATAGAGATGAGTTTGAGCAAGCTCTGGGAGATGGTGAAGGATAGGGAAGCCTGGTGTGCTCTCGTTTATGAGGTCATAAACAGTTGGACATGACTGAGTGACTGAACAATGATGAATGATGAGGCTAGCACCCTTTTATCTTAAAAATTAATTTATTTACTTTAATTGCAGGCTAATTACTTTATAAGATTGTAAGGGTCTTTTTGCCATACATTGACATGAATCAGCCATGGGTATACCTGTGTCCTCCATCCTGAATCCCCTCCCACATCCCTCCCCATCCCATCCCTCTGGGTTGTCCCAGTGCACCAGCTTTGAGTGCCCTGTTTCATAAATCAAACCTGGACTGGTGATCTCTTTCATCATTTATGGGAATATATATGTTACAGTGCTATTCTTTCAAATCATCCCACCCCTAACCTTCTACCACAGAGTCCAGAAGTCTGTTCTTTATATCTGTTTCTCCTTTGCTGTCTTGAATATAGGGCCATTGTTGCCATCTTTCTAAATTCCATATATATGCATTAATATACTGTATTGGTGTTTTTCCTTCTGACTTTCTTTTTCATCCACCTCATTAGAACTGATTCAAATGTATTCTTTTAAATAGCTGGGTAATATTCCATTGTTTATATATACCACAGCTTTCTTATCCATTTGTCTGCCAATGAACATCAAGCTTGTTTCCATGTCCTAGCTATTGTAAACAGTGCTGCGATGAACACTGGAGTACACGTGTCTCTTTCAATTCTGGTTTCCTCAGTGTGTATGTCCAGCAGTGGGATTGCTAGGTTGTATGGTAGTTCTATTTCCAGTTTTTAAAAGAATCTCCACACTGTTCTCCATAATGGCTGTACTAGTTTGCATTCCCACCAACAGTGTAAGAGGGTTCCCATTTCTCCACACCCTCTCCAGCATTTATTGCTTGTAGACTTATGGATAGCAGCCATTCTGACTGGTGTGAGATGGTACCTCATTGTGGTTTTTGTTGTTGTTGTTTGTTTTAAATTTATTTATTTTAATTGGAGGTTTTGATTTGCATTTCTCTGATAATGAGTGATGTTGAGCATCTTTTCATGTGTTTGTTAGCCATCTGGATGTCTTCTTTGGAGAAATGTCTGTTTAGTTCTTTGGCCCATTTTTTGATTGGATTGTTTATTTTTCTGGTATTGAGCTGCATGAGCTGCTTGTATATTTTTGAGATTAGTTTTTTGTCAGTTGCTTTGTTTGCTATTACTTTCTCCCATTCTGAAAGTTGTCTTTTCATCTTGCTTATAGTTTTCCTTCTCTGTGCAAAAGCTTTTAAGTTTAATTATGTCCCATTTGTTTATTTTTGCTTTTATTTCCAATATCCTGGGATGTGGGTCATAGAGCATCCTGCTGTGATTTATGTCAGAGAGTGTTTTGCCTATGTTTTTTTTTTCTAGGAGTTTTACAGTTTCTGCTCTTACATTTATATCTTTAATCCATTTTGAGCTTATTTTTGCATATGGTGTTAGAAAGGGTTCTAGTTTCATTCTTTTATAGTTGGTTGACCACTTTTCCCAGCACCACTTGTTAAAGAGATTGTCTTTTTCTCCACTGTATATTCTTGCTTCCTATGTCAAAGATAAGGTGTCCATAGATGAGTGGATTTATCTCTGGGCTTTCTATTTTGTTCCATTGATCTATACTTCTGTCTTTATGTCAGTACTGTACTGTCTTGATGACTGTAGCTTTGTAGTATAGTCTGAAGTCAGCAGCATTTTTATCCTGTAAAATTTTTTTCTTATCCTAGTCCGCTGGTACTGTTGAGCAGAATGGTGAAGAAGATATCTTTGTGTAATTTTTCTAGGAGGGACAACTCTCAATATTTCATAATTCAACAGGAAGCTTTCTATCTTTTTTGGTAGATTGTTTCCATCAGAGTAACTAGAGCTTTCCTATTCCTTGCTAAGGTATTCTATATTGGAAATGTGTTGAAATTTCTAAAATACTTTTTCTTTACTTGTTGAGATACCCTTATGATTATTCTCCTGTAGTTTTTCAGTTCAGTTCAGTTGCTCAGTCGTATCCAAACTTTGTGACCCTCCCTGTTCATCACCATCTCTCGGAGTTCACTCAGACTCATGTCCATCAAGTCCATGATGCCATCCAGCCATCTCATCCTGGGTCGTCCCCTTCTCCTCCTGCCCCCAATCCCTCCCACCACCAGAGTCTTTTCCAATGAGTTAACTCTTCCCATGAGGTGGCCAAAGTACTGGAGTTTCAGCTTCAGCATCATTCCTTCCAAAGAAATCCCAGGGCTGATCTCCTTCAGAATGGACTGGTTGGATCTTGCAGTCCAAGGGACTCTCAAGAGTCTTCTCCAACACCACAGTTCAAAAGCATCAATTCTTCGGCGCTCAACCTTCTTTACAGTCCAATTCTCACATCCATACATGACCACAGGAAAAACCATAGCCTCGACTAGACAGACTTTAGTCGGCAAAGTAATGTCTCTGCTTTTGAATATACTATCTAGGTTGGTCATAACTTTTCTTCAAAGGAGTAAGCGTCTTCTAATTTTATGGCTGCAGTCACCATCTGCAGTGATTTTGGAGCCTAAAAAATAAAGCCTGACACTGTTTCCACTGTTTCCCCATCTATTTCCCATGAAGTGATGGGACCGGATACCATGATCTTCATTTTCTGAATGTTGAACTTTAAGCTAACTTTTTCACTCTCCTCTTTCACTTTCATCCAGAGGCTTTTTAGCTCCTCTTCATTTTCTGCCATAAGGGCGGTCTCATCTGCATATTTGAGGTTATTGATATTTCTCCCGGCAATCTTGATTCCAGCTTGTGTTTCTTCCAGTCCAGCATTTCTCATGATGTACTCTGCATATAAGTTAAATAACTTTCAAATATGTAATAGAATATTATTAACTATAGTCTCTATGCTGTACATTACCTTCCTCATGAGTTTATTTGTAACTGGAAGCTTGTACTTTTGACTCCCTTTACCCATTTTGCCCACCCTCCACCACCCCATTCCAACTCTGGCTACCAGTAATGTGTTCTCTCCATCTATGTGCTCAGGGTTTTGATTTTGGGGTTCCTTTTGCATTCCAAATATAAGGGAGATTATATAGAAGTTGTCTTTTTCTGTCTGACTTACTTCACTTAGCATAAAGTCTTCTAGGTCCATTTATATTGTCACAAATGGGAAAGAAGCTTATATTTTACTGCTGAATTGTATTCCATTGCATAATACATAACATATTTTCTTCATTCATCCATTGATGGACACTTTGGTTGTTTCCATATCTTGCTTATCGTAAATAATGCAGCAGTGAACCTGTGGGTGCTTATATTGTTCCCAGTTAGTGTTTTATTTTCTTCAGATAAATACCCAGAAGTGGAATTGCTGGATTGGATGGTAGTTGTTCTTTTAATTTTTGAGAAACAGGCATAGTATTTCTCATAGTGGCTGCACCAGTTTATGCTCCCACAAACAGCCCACAAATGTTTTTATTTTCTCCACATTCTCACCAAGAGTTGATGCAGCTCATCCTTCTCATTACAGTCATGCAAAACTACGAGGTGGTAACTCATCATGGTTTTGATTTGCATATTCCTGATGCTTAGTAATGTTGAGCTCCTTTCTAGTACCTGTTGACCATCTGTATGTCTTTTTTCTTTTTTTTAATATAAATTTATTTATTTAAATTGGAGGTTAATTACTTTACAATATTGCATTGGTTTTGTCATACATCAACATGAATCCACCACAGGTATACACGTGTTCCCCATCCTGAACCCCCCCTCTCTCCTCCCTCCCTGTACCATCCCTCTGGGTCATCCCAGTGCACCAGCCCAAAGCATCCAGTATCATGCATTGAACCTGGACTGGTGATTCATTTCATATATATATATATATATATATATATATACACAACACTGTTTATAATAGGCAGAACATGGAAGCAACCTAGATGTCCATCAGCAGATGTATGGGTAAGAAAGCTGTGGTACATATACATAATGGAATATTACTCAGCCATTAAAAAGAATACATTTGAATCAGTTCTAATGAGGTGGATGAAACTGGAGCCTATTATTCAGAGTGAAGTAAGCCAGAAAGAAAAACACCTGTATGTCTTATAAGAAAATAAAAAGTCTATTCTGAACGTCTCCCAGTTTTTCATTCAGATTGTCTTTGCTTTGTTTTGTTTTTTGCTATTGGGTCAAGTGAGTTCTTTATATATTTTAATATCAATCCTTATCATGTATATGATTTGCAAGTATTTCCCCCAATCAGTAGGCTGCCTTTTCATTTTGCTCACTGTTCACTTTACTGTGTGGAAGCTTTTTTCTTTTTGCCATACCATGTGGCTTGTGGGATCTTAATTCCTGGACCAGGGATTCAGCCCAGGTCCCCAGCTGTGAAAGCACAGAGTCACACTCAGTGGGCCACCAGGGAATTCCTGCTTTTTGGTTTGATGTAGTCCCACTGTACTTTTACCTTTGTTTTTACTGTCTTTTTTTTTTTTAAGCACCAAGACCAATGTTAAGGTCTATGTTTCCTCCAGAAATTTTATGGTTTCAGATTCCTGTTTAATCCATTTTGAGTTTTATTGTGTTTTTGCCTGTGTTGGTCTTCACTGCTGTGTGCAGACCTCCTCTAGCTGGGGTGAGTGGGAGCTCCTCTCTAGCTGAGGTGTGCAGGCTTCTCGCTGTGGCGGCATCTTTCTGCAGAGCACAGACTCGAGAATGTGGGGCTCCAGTAGATGGGGCAGGTGAGCATATTTGCTCTGAGGCCTGTGGAATCTTCCCACACCAGGGATCAAGCCCATGTCCCCTGCACTGGCAGGTGGATTCTTAACCACCAGACCACCAGGGAAGTCCATTTTGAGTTAATTTTTGTGTATGGTGTAAGATAGTAGTTCAGTTTTATTCTTTTGTAAGTGGCTGTGAGTTTTTTCAACACCATGTATTGAAAAGACTGTATTTTCACCATTGTATATTCCTGGTTCCTTTGCTATAGATTAATTGGCTGTAGAATGTATGGGTTTATGCCTGGGCTCTCTATTTTGTTCCATGATGCATGTGAGTTTTTATGTCAAACCATACAGTGTTATTTACTATAGTTTTGTAATGCACTTTGCTATCAGCAAGCATTATGTCTCCAGCTTTGTTTGACCTACAGGGGAGGGAGGAGGGAGGGGGTTCAATTAAAATAAATAAATTTATATTAAAAAATTTAAAAAGAAAAAAAAGGGTTGCTTTGGTTATCTGAGTTTTCTATGCTTCCATACACATTTCTGTGTATGACCGATTCTGTACTATTGAGAGTTATATTTGAAAGGGTTGGGGTTAAGTTCTAGTTCTTAACCTGATAATAGTGACATGCGTTCACTTTGAGATAGTTTATCAAGTTGGAGGTTTTCTCACATGAGAAATGGAAAAAATAATTTGTGGGAGATTGCATGAGCTCAGCCTTACATCATGAATTCTGTTGTTGTTTAGTAGCTAAGTCATGTCTGACCCTTTTGTGACTCCATGGACTATAACCCTCCAGGCACCTCTGTCTATGGGATTTCCCAGGCAAGACTACTGGAGTAAGTTGCTGTTTCTTTCTCCAGATGCTATATAAGAACAAAAAACACAGTATGGGATGAATAGTGGCACAAGATTTATTTAGAAATCCAGGTAAAATTCCCTGCACCTAGAGAGACAACTCAAAGTGATTAGGAAAAGAAGAAAGATACAAAAATAATCAGTATATTGAAAAGATACATGATTATGAAGACTGTTATGAATATAAGTATCAGAAACTAAAGAAAAAGTCATGAGGATTTTTTTCCCTAAAATACATGTAGAGAAGGTGAAGATCTAGATTTCAAAGTCAAAGCCAAGATGCTCCATTATAATGATGCAGGAAGCTGGCACATGACTCACACAGATAGGGAAGGGGAGAATCACGGTGAAGTCCTCTACATTCCATCAACCTAATTCATAAGCTTATATAGGCAGATGAATAACAAAAAAATTGGTAATAGACCGCTGGCTTTCAGCATCATTTGGAAGTGAATTTGTCCTAGGAACAGCAAGGTTGATTTGTGAGATGGTGGTTCTTTGGTGAGATTTTCAGCAGCAGGAAGGCTGGCAGCAGGTGGACACACAGCTGGGGTGGCAGCAGGTGGTCCCACAGCAGACAGCGCGGCAGCAAGGCTGGCAGCAGCTGGATCTGCTGCAGGTTTGTCCACTAACTGCTTGACCCACAGCATGTGGGTTGGCAGCAGATGGTCACACAAGTAGGTTTGCAGCAGGTGGTCCTACAGCAGGTGGTCTGACAGCAGACAGGGCGGCTGCAAGGCGGGCAGCAGCTGGAGCCACAGCTCTGGGCTTGGCACCCAGGCAGGCAGCAGCATGTGGGGTGGTAGCAGGTTCTATGGCAGTACACGGGTGCACAGGAAGCTGGCTGACAGCAAGACTGGCCGCAGCTAGACCCACCGCAGGTTTGTCCACAGCTGCTGGATCCACAGCAGGTGGGCTGACAGCAGCTCGTCACACAGGTAGGTTTGCAGCAGGTGGTTTCAGTGATTTGACAGCAAGTCTGGGGGCAGGAGCGCTGACAGCAGCTGGACTCACAGCAGGTGGGCTGGCAGCAGGTGGTCACACAAATGGGCTTGAGGCAGGTGGTCCTGCAGCAGGTGGTCTGACAGCAGGCAGGGCGGCAGCAAGGCTGGCAGCAGCCGGACCCACCGCAGGCGGGCTGACAGCAGGTGGTCACACAGGTAGGTCTGCAGCAGGTGGTCCTGCAGCAGGTGTTTTCACTAGTGTGATAGCAAGTTGGGGGCAGCAAGGCCGACAGCAGCTGGACCCCCACAGGCGGGCTGACAGCAGGTGGTCACACAGGTAGGTCTGCAGCAGGTGGTCCTGCAACAGGTGGTTTGACAGCCAGTTGGGGGCAGCAGGGCTGACAGCAGCTGGGCTCACAGCGGGTGGGCTGGCAGCAGGTGGTTCTGCAGCAGGTAGGTTGACTGCAAGGGGAGCAGCAGGAATGGGTCATGGTGTCAGGTGTGGAGGGGGTGACTTCTTAGCAGAGACAAATTTTTCAGAATCTGAATACCTCTTCTCTACTAGACCTTTTATACTCTGGTTCCCAAATTTAGGACCAATGAATAGCATTTTCCTTGTTATTATTTATAACTTTTTTCATGATCCATGGAAAATTGCCTAAGGAGGAAGTGTTCCCTAACTGTTATGAATCTTCTGAAAATAGGATTATTCTCCTAGTTAATATTAAACCATAGGAACTTATTTCCAGAAACAGGAGAAACCATCAACATCCATACCCTTATTTAAGTATGAATCATCATTTCTCAAGACAGAATTCATCCTTTTGTCACCTGTCAGTTCAAGATAATTTGTAGAAGATTTCAGAGCCATTGGCCCCACCTACATTTTCCTCTTGGAGCTACTTATATTGGGATTCACCCTTCAAAATAAGTGAAATGAAAGTGATGAATTCAACTCATATTTTAATACTTTCTGAATTAACGTTACATTTTAACAAGGCTTTCATCTATGCCACACAAAATTCAATGATAGATAAATCTATGAGTAGGAAGCTTTTCCACTTGGTATCTCATTTCCTAAAAACAAGGGACTGAGCACAGAAGAGTTAATGATTTTGAACTGTGGTGCTGGAGAAGACTCTTGAGAGTCCCTTGGACTGCAAGGAGATCCAACTAGTCCATCCTAAAGGAGATCAGTCCTGGGTGTTCATTAGAAGGACTGATGTTGAAGCTGAAACTCCAATGTTTTGGCCACCTAATGCGAAGAGCTGACTCACTTGAAAAGACCCTGATGCTGGGAAAGATCAAGGGCAGGAGGAGAAGGGGGGTGTCAGAGGATGAGATGGTTGGATGGCATCACTGACTCAATGGACATGAGTTTGAGTAAACTCTGGGAGTTGGTGATGGACAGGGAAGCCTGGTGTGCTGCAGTTCATGAGGTCGCAAAGAGCTGGACACGACTGAGCAACCAAACTGATACTGAACTGAACTCACGATATTAAACATTATCTTTCCTTGCTTAACTCCAAATCTGCTGACAGACCTGATAACAAACGATCTGGGGATGCTATCTTTATTAATATATTTAATGGCAAAGGGAAACGTGTCAATACTGTTAATTTGACAACTAAAATATTTTTCTTTGAATTGCAGTTTCAAAGAAAGGCTATGGAGGATGGCAAAGTGTGTAAAGATAGGCAAATGCATGCTGAAGGAAACCGTACCTTTGATGATGATCATTCTGTAGTGTATACAGAAAGCTAAATATATGTTACAAGCAAAACTCAATGTTATAAGCCAATAAAAATATACAAATGTCAATAAATTATACATGCAGGAACAAAAGGGACAACAATGACTCAGTGGAACAAAGTATAATATTTTGGATAGTTAGCAATTCCCATATTTGTAACATTTTGAAAGAAAGAGCACATTTATTTCACTGATTAACACTGTGGCTCCTGATACTTCATTGATTCTGACTTAACTGCGGTTATGGATTTCTGATGCCTCTGCTGCTGGGCATCCTGGTCTTGGAGGCAAAGTTGTATAAACCCCCGGTTAGTAGATCCAGTATATGGGTAATAGCACTACCAGTTCATCCAGTCAATCTGCTGCTGTTCATTGAGCCAGAATGGAATCATAGCAGAAGTGGGATGGGTTGAATATCATCTTTCCCTTCTGTGCCTCTGTCCTGAGAATGGCTCTTAAAGGATGGGAATCAACATGGACTCACTTGAATAAAGGAGAACTCCAAGTTTAGTAGCTTGGAACTTGAACTAGCAGTAATTTATAATAGGGCTGAGTAATTGGAATGTTGGGATGTTGGTTTGAAACAGTGACCACTTTTATTTTGAACAATCTGAAGCCATGTGCCTTAAATCCAGTTATATTGCTCAGCTTCTTCATAAGTTATGAGTGTGTTATATGCTGATTTTGGCACCAGCCACTTTGCTATAGTGTATTGAGGTCTGAATTTTGGTGCATTAGCTTATCCATATTTGGATCTAAGTATTGTCCAAATAGCAAGAATTGTTATTGTGTGTCTGTTTTGGGTACAAGAAGTTAAATGTCATTAAGGCTAAAGAATGATAATGTTCAAAGTATCAAATAACACGTTTTGGAAAGTATAAGAGGGAGCAGATGGGATGAAGATAAAATAAGAAAAGAAAGGCAAATGCTCCTTTTCAGGCATAAATGATTAAATAAAGATAAGTAAGCATACTCTTTAAATATCAAAGCAAACCAGATGCTGTGTCAAAATGTCTGATAATTTCCCATTAAACATGATAAACAGCAGCTAGAAAATAATCCTGGACATGACGATGACATCTCCTCATCAGGGTATACAACAGGATTTGGGAGAAGACTTCCATTTGAGAACCTCACTCTCCTGGAAACCCAGAACCCACACCCTCTGACACCATGGTCAGCTCCTGCTGAGGCTCCATCTGCTCCGACCAGGGCTGTGGCCAAGGTCTCTGCCAGGAGTCCTGCTGCCGCCCCAGCTGCTGCCAGACCACCCGCTGTCACCCCAGCTGCCATGCATGCAGCCGCTGCGTCTCTAGTTGCTGCTACCCCCTGTTGCTACAGTTCCAGCTGCTGTGTCCCCAGCTGTGGAGTGTCCGGCTGCTGCTGCCCAGGCTGCTGCCAGACTGCCTGGTGTCTCCCAACATTAAGGATTTTCTTGTTGTTGAACTTCACTCCTCACCCCAGCCCTGAGTCAACCACCAGTATTCCAGTGTATTCATCTTTTGTTTTTTTTTCCTTTTGTCCACAGCATCTGGACTGGCTCTGATCTGTCACTGTGTTTGTCCATCCCATTGATCGTGCCACCAAGAAACTGTTTTAAAAGAAGCAGTTTAAACTGAGTACCACAGAGACTCTCCAGATTCTATGCCTATTACCTTGACATCGGGCAGATGATCAAATGTCTACTCTAGTTCATGGGGACAGGCTCCTAATCCCATGACTGCTGTGCATGACCTGGCCTTTGCAGTGAGTTCTGTGTGATGGAACAACTATGTGTCCATAAACACTTGGTATCAGAAACATTTTTGGCCCTTTATTTTTTAATGTTGATTATGAACTGGAGATAAACTTGTATTTCTGTCATGTGAACAAAGAAAACTGATTTTACATATTAATCAAATCCTGTATCAGAGAAAATGCTAAATAATGACTATCCACGCCCCTCCTGCCAAAAGTAGATTCCCTTCCTTGCCTGCAAGTTTATTGAGAGAAAACAAGAGCTTCTTTTTACTACAGGGCCACCTTGCAAAGTCCTTTTGGAAGCATTAAGTCAAATGTGACCCAATGCCCATCACAATATAACTCACAATGAAATCTTAGATTCAATAGGAAGACATATGTCAGGCAGAGTGTATTGGTGATATTGATGAGAAAGAGAAATCATTCTGTTGAAGACAGGTAATGTATAGAGATTGATTCTTAGAAATAAAGCGTGTCATGTATGAAAATTCAAGGGATAGCGTATAGTTTACAACCACATAAGACAAAGTGAAGGAGTGAATCAGAAGGAAGTAGAGTGTGCGTATTCTTATAATGTAATTATGATTTTAAAACTACTCCCTCAAAACACATTGTAATCATTCTAAGGAGGAAGGATATTTCCTAGCTGTCTTCCTGCCTTCAGGCAGAACACCAACCATCTCCAAACAAACAAATGGCTGTAGAACTGTGGCTCAATTAGATCAAAATCTCTAACACCTGTTCTTGTCTTCACTTTGTGACTTCTTACATATGAATTTATGTCTATATAAATTGTAACTTTCTTTTTCTCATAAATGCTTTCGAGCTAAGTGCAAAAACCTAAGTGCAAAAAACCTATTATACATAGTTAAAATTTATAAAACCACAATTATAGCAGAGACTTTAACACCCTATTTTATTAATTTTTTAAATTTAAATTTATTTATTTTAGAATGGTCATTTGAAGGAGAAAAATAAACAAGGAAATAGAGAATGTGAGTAGAACAATTACCAACTTAGATGTAACTGATATTTATATGCACTCTCAGGTGACTCAATGGTAAAGAATCTGCCTGCCGATACAGAACCACAGGAGAGGCAGCTTCAATCCCTGGGTCCAAAAGATCCCCTGGAGAAGGAAATGGCAACCCACTGCAGTATTCTTGCTTGGGAAATCATATGGACAGAGGAGCCTTCCAGGCTATAGTCCATGGGATGGAAAGAGTTAGACATGACTGAGCAGGCATGCCTGACAAACTTTTCATAATTTTCAGGATGTTCACAAACATATAGATTACAAAGAAAACTGTTATAGCAGAATAATATAAACTTCTCTCTTACCCAAATGCAATGAAATTAGACTTAAATAACTGAAAAACAGTACAACCAAACATGTTCATATAGCTTTGCTTTCTTTTTACCTTCTTCCTTCCTTGCTGAAATTTTGTCTAAGAAACAAGATGTGTCTACATGGAATAGGGATGGTCTGTTTTGCCGTAAAAGTGTACTTCATTTTCCTTATTAAAATAATTTTAAAATTCTAGAAAAGTTGCAAGAATAGTTGCAAGTGTTCTTCATGACAAAATGATGCTCTGTAACAGAGGCCCTGGTGTATACATTCTACATCAGAGACATTCTCCTCCATAGTCACAATAGAGTTCAATTTCAAACTTTTGTTCTTACCAACAATGCTGTAAAGAACATTTTGAGTTTATATCCTGAAGCTCCTGCTTATGTGTATCTGTTGAAAATTTTTCTAGAAGTGAAATTGCTCAATCAAATCTTCTAGTTACTGCTGAATTACTTTATAAAGAATTTACTCCAGCTTAGACACCTACTATTCTGTGTATTAAAACATCTGTTTCCTTTCGAGCTCTCTAACTTATTAGAGTTAAAAAATAGATATTTTATATTTGTCATTTCAAATTATTCACTGTTGTTATCCTCAGAGCCTAGGGCAAGATCTGGGACATAATAAGTGTTCAATATTTGGTTTGCAAATGGATAAATTGTTCAATTAAAATTTTCAAAATTATAAATGAGACTAAATATCTTTTAAAACCTTAAAAGGCATTCATATTTCTATTTCAGTGAAATGACTGTTAATATCCTTCCCTCAATTTTCTATTTGGTTGTTGGCCTTTTTTTTCTTACTATGCATGCATTAAGAAAATTAGGTCTTTCCCGTGGTAGATTCATGTCAGTGTATGGCAAAACCAATATAATATTGTAAAGTTTAAAAAAATTTTTTTAAAATAAACTTTGGGTAAAACAAGGGAAAAAAAAGAAAATTAGGTCTTTTTGGTTATATTGGTTAACCCATTTGTTATTTACTTACAGTTTGCTCTTTTGTAGTCTTTTGGGTTTTTTCTTTAAAGATTTAAAAAGACTAATTAGACATTGAATGTTTGAATCTTTTCCTTTATTGTTAGTAAGTTTTCTGTCTTAGAATGGCCCTCCACTTTTTAAGAAAAATGCCTGCAAGTACTCCAGTATGTTCACAGTTTATTTTTCTCAAACTGTCTTTAGAGAACAAGATCTACTATCCAGTTTGAGGGCTGGTATGAGACACAGCTTTAAGGATGATGCAGTGTTGACATTTAAATGATGTATTATATGACAACCAATTAGATGAAGAAGCTGAAGAGTCTGAAATCAGATGACACATATAAGAAAGAAGATGAAATATGAGTCAAGAGGAAAAACTAGATTGGATGAACCACAACACAGAGAAAGGAAAAATGCATTCTATTCAACAAATAACTAATTTGATAATTGCCTCTCTATTCAGGTAAACAATAACAAGGAAATAGTCCTTAACATAGTGACAGCAGTCGCTCAGGTGGGTATAAAAGGGGACATGTTCCAATGAGACTTCCAAACTCAAGAATCTCACTCTCTAACCCACCTAGCATCTCCATCTTCTGACACCATGGTCAGCTCCTGTTGTGGCTCCGTCTGCTCTGACCAGAGCTATGGCGGAAGTCTCTGCCAGGAGACCTGCTGCTCCCCCAGCTGCTGCCAGACCACCTGCTGCAGGACCACCTGCTGCCAGACCACCTGTCGTCGCCCCAGCTGCTGCCGCCCCGTCTGCTGCCAGACCACCTGCCACCCCAGCTGCGGCGTGTCCAGCTGCTGCCGCCCCGTCTGCTGCCAGACCACCTGCCGCCGCCCCAGCTGCGGCGTGTCCAGCTGCTGCCGCCCCGTCTGCTGCCAGACCACCTGCCGCCGCCCCAGCTGCGGGCGTGTCCAGCTGCTGCCGCCCCGTCTGCTGCCAGACCACCTGCCGCCGCCCCAGCTGCGGCGTGTCCAGCTGCTGCCGCCCCGTCTGCTGCCAGACCACCTGCCGCCCCCCCAGCTGCGGCGTGTCCAGCTGCTGCCGCCCCGTCTGCTGCCAGACCACCTGCCGCCGCCCCAGCTGCGGCGTGTCCAGCTGCTGCCGCCCTGTCTGCTGCCAGACCACCTGCTGCCGCACAACTTGCTGTCGCTCCAGCTGTGGTGGATCCTCTTGCTGAAGTCAACCATGAACCAGTCACCATTACATCAGTGTGGACATGTCATTCATTTTAAATTTTCCTTGTTTTAAATGACCACCAGCTTTAGTACCCTGTGGTACCACTAAGCCACAAGCAAAGGGCTCCCATTCTGCATTCAAGACTATTCTTGTTCCCCACAGATCTCTTCCCTGCATCTAACCTCATATGTATGATGTACTTGAACTAAACCCCCCAGATATCTGGCTATTATACTTGCCTTGACCTTCACAATCATGTTAACTATTTCTAAATAACATTATCTTGATATGATAAAGCCGTGTATTCTTCTTTAGTTATTTCTGAGAGTTGATTTTCAGTTTATTTTCCAGCATTCTTTTCTCAAAATGAAGTGTGGGTTTCTATGGCCAGGAAAGAAAACTTGTTTTTCAAATATTGCATAATGCCTGTATTATATAACAGAAAAGACTTTATGTATTTTTCAAAATAAGATAAGCCATTCTACTTAACAAGCAATAATTTTCTTACCCAGTCAGTAAAATGATCCATCCCTGGGCTTGTTCTTGCATTGCTGGGCTCTGGAGATCATTCCAACATGTGTGAGGCATGATTGCTTCCTATCAGGAGCTCACAATCCAATACTGGAGTTAAGAGAACCCTCCCAGGTAGGTAGAATATGTTGGGTAATATTCATGAGAAGATGAATTTCTGTCTGCATGTGTACATGCTAAGTTGCTTCAGTTGTTTCTGACTCTGTGAGACCCCATAGGTTGCAGCCCACCAAGCTCCTCTGTCCATGGGATTCTCTAGGCAAAAAAAAAAAAAAAAAAACACCAACTCTGGAGTGAGTTGCCATTTCCTACTCCAGGGGATCTTCTCAATCCCTCAGCGTTATTATCATGTTTCTAAGGTAATTATTAAGTACACCAATGTTAGAGAATCTCTTGTTAAAATTCTAGCTCTCCAAAATTATTTCAGTTCAGTTCAGTTCAGTCACTCAGTCATGCCTGACTCTGTGCGACCCCATGAAACACAGCATGCCAGGCCTCCCTGTCCATCACCATCTCCCGGAGTTCATTCAAACTCACATCCATTGAGTCGGTGATGCCATCCAGCCATCTCATCCTCTGTCGTCCCCTTTTCCTCCTGCCCCCAATCCCTCCCAGCATCAGAGTCTTTTCCAATGAGTTAGCTCTTCACATGAGATGGCCCAAATCACTTACCACTCCTTAAACCTGTCTCTGCCTTTGTACATGTCAGCATTTCTGGCTCAAGTTCACTCTCTAACTGTCTCCTTCTTATTACTCAAGGTCCATGTCTAACATCACTTTTGTGCATCAGTTTTAGACAATTAGTTACTTCTCCTACCATATGGAAATTCATAACACTTGATTCTCTATATAGAATTATTCTTTATACTGTAACTATTTATCTCTTTCCCTATACACACTGAGTTTCTCAAAGGCAAGGATTCTATGATTTATTCAACAGACATGTATATAGAGCCAGCTCTTGACCATGCTGTGAACAAAGCATGGGGATTATAATAAAGACCTATTAGTATCATCCAGCACTCTTGCCTGGAAAATGCCATGGATGGAGGAGCCCGGTGGGCTGTGGTCTATGAGGTCACACAGAGTCAGACACAACTGAAGCAACTTAGCAGCAGCAGCAGCAGCAGTATCTTCATAGGAAGCTCTGGAAAAGTGATAATAAAACAATGTGAAACACATGAGGAGCATGCTCCTTGAATATTAGAAGAGGACTAGGGAGTGGTGATTTGGGTGGAGAGTATCTGGGAGGGTTTATTGGAGGAGATAATGACAACTAAGTCTTAAAGAAGAAATAGGATGTTTCAATGCCATTCTCCCAAATCATCCTACCCACGCCCTCTCCCACAGAGTCCAAAAGACTGTTCTAGACATCTGTGTCTCTTTTGCTGTCTTGTATACAGGGTTATCATTACCATCTTTCTAAATTCCATATATATGCGTTAATATACTGTATTGGTGTTTTTCTTTCTGGCTTACTTTACTCTGTATAATAGGAAATGAATTGCCAGTTCAGGTTCGATGTATGATACAGGATGCTTGGGGCTGGTGCGCTGGGATGACCCAGAGGGATGGTATGGGGAGGGAGGTGGGAGTTCAGGATGGGGAACACATGTGCACCCGTGGCGGATTCATGTTGATGTATGCCAAAACCAATACAATATTGTAAAGTAAAAAAAAAAAAAAAAAGAAAAGAAAAAGAAGAAACAGGGTAGTGGTTCATGCATAATGCCTAGAACAGAATATGAGGCTCTCAACCACTTTGCTGAATAGATGAGTGACAATCTACAGCAATATGGGACTCCAGGTTTATAATTCTATCAAATCCAATAGAGACCTTTCAAGGAGTACATTTATAACCAAGATCTTGCCAACATGGGCCTGATGTTGTAATTCCAACTGAGTCACTTGGGGCTTTTTTAGGCTTCAACCTAATCCTTACATGACCCTGTGTACATTCTGAACACTGAAAACTGTGGGGTCAGTGACTCACTTTCACTCTCAGGGAAGTAATTCCTACTAAGGGTTTTATACATTCCTGGGAATGTTATATGTCAGTGCAATGATCCATCACTTGACTGACATAGTACCTGAATCATTAAGAAAGGATTAGGACAATGTCCTGAATGTCTCCGACATTCTTTAAGTCTCTTCCTTTGACATTCACACAATAAAATCTAGTTAATTTGGACACATCCCATTTTGGACATGTGTAGCTTATTTTTCCTGACCTGCATTTCTATAAATTTGCCTTCTTCCATAAAATGATTGTTTATAAGGCAAATTAAAGTAAATATAATTACAGAAGATATATTTAACTCAATATGGACCTACTTAGCACTAATTATAAATGAATCATATCATTCTCTACCCAAGCCTTGACTTATCACTTAGAAGCCTTCTTTAGCTATGATTCTCAATTATGCTTTAAATGTACTGGAAATAAGGTAAAAGGTATTATTCTTTTAAGTTCTAGCTAATCAAATTAGACAAGTTTGCCTTTTTAAAAATATAAATTTATTTATTTTAATTGGAAGCTAATTACGATATTGTATTGGCTTTGCCAAACATCAACATGCATCCACTACGAGTGTACACGTGTTCCCCATCCTAAACCCCCCCTCCCACCTCCCTCCCCATACCATCCATCTGGGTCATCCCAGTGCACCAGCCCCGAGCATCCTGTATCATGCATCGAACCTGGACTGGCAATTCATTTGCCTTTTGAAAAATTGAAACATAGTTGACTTACAATATTATATTAGTTTCAATGTACAACATAGTGATTTGATATTTCTGTAACTATACAATATACAAAGTTATAACATTACTGTTTATATTCTCAGTGCTATACATTGCATCTCAGTGACATTTATTTTATAACTCATAGTGTGTACCTCTTAATTTCCCTCACCTATTTTGCTCTCCCCAAACCTCCTTTCTTTTTTTTTTCTCATATTATTAAATTTATTTATTTTTTAAATTACAATACTATATTTGTTTTGCCATACATTGACACTGGCAACCATTTGTTTGTTTCTGCATCTATGAGTCTGTTTCTATTTTGTTACATTTGTTCGTTTTGTTTTTAGATTCCACATATATGTGAAAACATACAGTATTTGTCTTTCTCAGTCTGGCTTATTTCACTTAGATAATACTCTCTATGTCCATTCATGCTATTGCACATGGTAAGATTTCCTCATTTTTTATAGTTGAGTAATATTCCACTTGTACATTCTTTATCCATTTACATGTCAATGGTCACATAAATTATTTCCCATGTTATGCCTACTTGAAATAATGCTGCAATGAGCACTGAAGTGTATATACCTCTTCGAGTTAGTGTTTTCCTTTTCTTAGGGGCAAATACCAGGAGTGGAGTTCCTAAATTGTATGGTAGTCTTATCTATAATTTTTTGAGGAAACTCCATTCTGTTTTCCTTAATGTAAATGTTACCAATTTTCAATGCACCAGCAATGCACAATAGTTACCTTTTCTGTATATCTTTGCCAAGAATAATTTTGTGTCTTTTAATGATAGACATTCTGACAGATATCAGGTGATATCTCAATGTGGTTTTGATTGCATTAGTGATATTGAATATCTTTTCATGAGCCCACAAAACATATATGTGTGTGTGTGTGTGTGTGTGTGTGTGTGTGTATAGTGGAAAAATGTCTATTTAGGACCTCTGCCTAGCCTAAAATTATATTTTCTTGTTCTTCTGATATTGAGCTGTATGAGTTCTTTGGCTTCCTGGTGGTTCAGACAGTAAAGAATCTGTCTGTAATGTGGGAGATCTGGATTTGATCCCTAGGTCAGAAAGATCCCTGGAAAAGGGAATGACAACCCACTCAAGCCTGGGAAAAACCATGGACAGAGGAGCCTGGTGGGCTACAATCCATGGGGTTGCAAAGAGTCAAATACAACTGAGTGACTAGTGACTTTCACTTGTATGAGTTCTTTACATGGTTTGGATATTAATCCTTTATTGGCCATATCATTTGCAAATATTTTCTTTCATTCACTGGGTTACCTTCTCATTTTGTTAAGGTTTCTTTCACTGTACAAAGACTTTTTAGTTTAACATCATCTCACTCTTAATTTTTTTTTTTTTTGCTTTTGTTTCCCTTGCTTAAAGAGAGTGATCCATATATATATATATATATATATATATATATATATATATGCTAAGACCAAAGTCAAGGAGAGTACTGTCTCTATTTCTTCTAGGAATTTTATACCTTCTGGCCTTTTTAAGTCTAATCTATTTTGAGTCTATTTTTGTATATGGTGTGGGGAAAAAAATCTAGTTTTATGTTCTTCCATGTAGCTGTCCAATTTTCCCATCACGAATTGTTGAAGAGACTGTCTCTCCCCCACTTTTCCTCAATGTAAATTTTTGCCCCCTTTGTCATAGTTTGATTGAACTTATGTGTATGGATTTTGGGAGGCTCTCTATTCTGTTCCATTTATCTATGTATCTGTTTTTGTACCAGTATCATACTGATTTGATTACTATAGCTTTGTAGAATAGTTCAAAGTCATGGGGGATGATAACTCCAACTTTGTTCTTCTTTCTCAAGATTGCTTTGGCTATTCAAATTTGTGGTCCTATACAAATTTCAGGATTATATGATGGGGTTATATCCTGATAAGCCAGTTGTAATTTGAAATATCATAAGTTAAAAATGCACTTAATATACTTAACTTACTGAATATGATAGCACAGTGGTAAAGAATCTGCTTGCCAATGCAGGAGACACAAGAGATGTGGGTTTGATCCTTGGGTTGGAAAGATCCCCTGGAGTAGGAAGTGGCAGTCCACTCCACTTGCTTGGAAAATTCTGTGGATAGAGGAGACTGGCAGGCTACAATCCATGGGATCACAAAGGACCAGACACAACTGAGCAACTGAGCACACACTCACACTGAATATCATAGCTTACTCTAGACTAAACACACTTGGAACACTTACTCTTGCCTACAGTTGGGCAAAATCATTAGACACAAAACCTATTTTATGATTAAGTGCTGAATATCTCATGCAATTTATTAAATACTGTACTGAAATGAAAAACAGAATGAGTATGGGTACAACATGAGTACAGAATGGTTGTAAGTGTGTTGGTTGTTTACCCTTATTACTAGGAGCTATGGCCCATTGCTGCTGTCTGGAGTGTCATACAGTACATCACTAACCTGAGAAAAGATCAAAATTCAAATTTTAATTCAAATATAATTTCTACTGAATGAATATCACTTATGCACCATTGTAGAGTCAAAATATCTTAAGTTGAACCACTGTAAGATAAGGACCATCTATAGTGCTATTTACTGATATGAAGACTGAGAGAAAAATAAACCTGGAGGAAGAAATGGATCAAGAGTTCTGTTTTCACCATGTCAAATTGGAGATTAAAATTATCCACCCAAATGAAGCTATTAACTAGGGAGTCTTCATCTCAGTGGAAAAGTCAGGGATTGCATTAAAAATGTGGATTCATGTTAATATATGGCAAAACCAATACAATATTGTAAAGTAATTAACCTCCAATTAAAATAAATTTATATTAAAAAAGGCTGCTTCCCAAAAACGTGGTGTTCTTGGTGTTCTATGGAGCTGGGTGAAATCAAACAAGGGAGATGTGTAGGCAAACAAGATAAATAAAAGAAGCTAAAATCACAGCTATAAAATCTATACTAGGAAGAAAAAGGTGATTCTAAATTTCTAGAAACTCTTATTACTGGACAAGCCAAATAACTTAAATCTGAATAACAACATTATCACTGTTTACTGTGTTTTTCCTGGTTAACTCCCATAACTAGCCTCTTCTGTCTCCAAAATCTTCCCCATTTAGCTAGAGATGATATTTAAGGTGGTGGCCTGGCCCATTTTGAGGAGCTCCTTAGTTTCCTGAGCATCTCCCATGGACATAGAGGTATACATGTAATTAAATTTTTGTTTGGTTTTTGCCTATTAATTTATTTTATTACAGGTGAGTCTTAGCCAAGAACCTAGAAAAGTAGGTTCTCTCTAGAAAGATTTCCCTCTTGAATGGTAGAGGGGACATTATTTTTCCTCCTCTGCAATGCTCTCTCAATCTTATTCACAGCATGCTCCATTCTGGTAGTTCTACATGTACCTCTGCTTCATTCTTAAGTTGCCCAGTTGCTGCAGCTCCAGTTCCAAATCTGGCATCTCATTCTGGGTGTTTGAAGCTCTAGCTATGATTTGGAATTACCTCTTTAATGAATAGAGAGATGCTCCTCCCAGACCATATGAGTCAAACTATATGGAGGTGTACTGAGAATCAAACCTAGTGCTGTGCCTCCTACACTTCTTCCAGTTCATAAAAAGTTGGTGGAGCTCTGGTTTCCTGCCTACTAAGCAGTTTAAAAGTATGCTTTTTTGTTGAATGCACTCACATGAAATGTATCATTGTGCGCTCTTGGCTTTGTGAATTGGCATTACAGGGCAAGAATGAGATTCAGATTATTCATAAACCAGTAGTTCAAAGTCACTAAATAATCAGAATAGACATAAGGCTTAGCTCTAGAAGAGGAGCCCTTCTCATATTCTTGACTTTCTTTCTTACTGGATCACAAGGATGCATCACGGCTGGGGCACTCTGGGAGCTCAGGGCATTGTTCATCTACCGATAGAACATCATCGCAGCCAACACAGCTGAACTGGTGCTACTCTCTGAGCACCGTGCTGGCCTGGAGCTCTCCTGACACCCAGCCCCCGTGGTTCACAGTAGAGATCTCTAAGTAATGTGATGGCATGACATAGCTTTCTTAAAATTTTTTTCTGTTTACAAAAGAAAAACAAGTCATTAAAGAAAAAGTGAAGAAAAGTATTAAAAAGAAAATTAAGTTTCCATAAGTCTATCAACCAGCGATAATTACTATGCACATTTCTGGTAATGATGTCAATATTTATCTATATATATGTTTTTTTCCCCACAATTCAGGTTATACTGTATATTCTATTTTTTTTTTTTTTAAATTTAAATTTATTTATTTTAATTGGAGACTAATTACTTTACAATATTGTATTGGTTTTGCCATACATCAACATGAATCCACCATGGGTATACATATGTTCCCCTTCCTGAACCCTCTTCCCACCTCCCTCCTTATACCATCCCTCTGGGTCATCCCAGTGCACCAGCCCCAGGCATCCTGTATCCTGCATCGAACCTGGACTGGTGATTCATTTCTTATATGATATTATACACGTTTCAGTGGAGAGCAGTGTGGAGATTCCTTAAAAAACTGGAAAGAGAACTGCCTTATGACCCAGCAATCCTAATGCTGGGCATACACACTGAGGAAACTAGAATTGAAAGAGACACGTGTACCCCAATGTTCATCACAGCACTATTTATAATAGCCAGGACGTGGAAGCAACCTAGATGTCCACCAGCAGATGAATGGATAAGAAAGCTGTGGTACATATACACAATGGAGTATTACTCAGCCATTAAAAAGAATACATTTGAATCAGTTCTAATGAGGTGGATGAAACTGGAGTGAAGTAAGCCAGAAAGAAAAACACCAATACAGTATACCAACGCATATATATGGAATTTAGAAAGACGGTAATGATAACCCTGTATGCGAGACAGCAAAAGAGACACAGATGTCTAGAACAGTCTTTTGGACTCTGTGGGAGAGGGGAGAGGGTGGGATGATTTGGGATAAGTGCATTGAAACATGTATATTCTGTTTTGACGTCATTGTTGTTCAGTTGCTCAGCTCAGTTGTGTCTGACTCTGTGACTCCATCGACTGAAGCATGCCAGGCTACCCTGTCCTTCACCATCTCCCGGAGTTTGCTCCAACTCATGTCCATTGAGTCGGTGATGTCATCCATCCATCTCATCTTCTGTCTTCCCATTCTCCTCCTGCCTTCAGTCTTTCCCAGCATCAGATCTTTTCCAGTGAGTCAGCTCTTCACAACAGGTAGCCAAAGTACTGGAGCTTTGGCTTCAGCATCAGTTTTTCCAATGAATATTCACAATTGATGTCTTTTAGGATTGACTAGTTTGATCTCCTCGCAGTCCAAGGGACCCTCAAGAGTCATCCCCAGCACCACAGTTTGAAGGCATCAATTCTTTGGTGCTCAGCCTTTTTTACTGTCTAGGTCTTACAGCCACACATGACTACTGGGAAAGCCATAGCTTTGAATATATAATGGCAAAGTAATATCTTCACTTTTTAACACACTGTCTAGGTTTGTCATTGCTTTTCTTCCAAGGAACAAGCATCTTTTAATTTCATGGCTGCAGTCACCATATGCATTGATTTTGGAGACCCCCAAAACAAAGTCTGTCACTGTTTCCATTCTTTTCCCATCTATTTGCCATGAAATGATGGGACTGGATGCCATAATCTTTGTTTTTTGAATGTTGAGTTTTAAGGCAGTTTTTTCACACTCCTTTTCACCTTCATCAAGAGGCTCTTTAATTCCTTTTCAATTTCTGCCATAAGGATGATGTCATCTGCATATCTGAGGTTATTGATATTTCTCCCCACAATCTTGATTTCATCTTGTGCTTCATCCAGCCTGGCATTTCACATGATGTACTCTGCATGTAAGTTAAATAAGCATGGAGACAATGTACAGCCTTGACGTACTCCTTTCTCAATTTTGAACCAGTTTCAATTCTATTTTATACATAAATATAATTTTTAAAATAACACAAGCAGTCTTTCCCACTCCAGTGGTGATTACTAAAGGGCTATGTCCCATTGCAGACACATTGTTTCTTTTTAAATTTTTTATTACAGTATAGTTTATTTACAATGTTAATTTCAGATGTGCAGCAAAGTGAATCGGATATACATATATATATATATACCACTCTTTTAAGATTCTTTTCCCATATATGTCATTACAGAATAATGAGCAGAGTTCCCTGTGCTATACAGTACAGGGAACTGTACTGTTATTAGTTATCAATTTTATATATAGTAGTGTGCATATGTCAATCCCAATCTCCTAATCTATCCACCTCTATTCCATGGTGACCCTAAGTTTATTTTCTACGTCTGTGACTCTGTGTTTTGAAGATAAGTTCATTTGTACTCTTTTTAAAGATTCCATATATAAGCAACATCATTTGATATTTGAATATGTTGTTCTTTAAAAAAAAAAAATTCTGCCAACATTTTAAGTCCAGGAAATGAGATGAGAATACAATTTGTGTATCCTGGGTTTCTCCTATCTATACACTGACCAATTTTGCTTAGAACTGATAAAAAATTTTACCCTAACTTCTCATCTTACCTACAAGTCACTCAGTCATGTCTGACTCTTCGTGACCCCATGAACTGTAGTCCAGCAGCCTCCTCTGTCCGTGGAATTCTCCAGGCAAGAATACTGGAGTAGTAACCTTTCCCTTCTCCAGGGGATCTTCCCAACCCACCTAGGGACTGAACCCAGTGATTGAACCGAGGTCTCCCGCGTTGCAGGTGGATTCCTTACCATCTGAGCCACCAGGGAAGCTCATCTTAGGATTCCATCTTCTGAGATTTCCTTTTGAACTGAATGCACAACTAAATCTTTTTTTTTTCCCCATAAGGAATGCTACAAAAGTTGTGAGCATGGTAAGATCCACAGATGTGGAAGGGTGACACCTGGACCACTCTATGTCAAAGTTCATATGACAATGCTTTGTGGAAGGAACTACAGTATCTGTAAATATAGATGATCCTTGCAAGGAAGGAATGACAGAAGATAATTCAGGAGCAAAAAGCAGACAGGTGAGGGTCAGCATATTCAGCTTAGAATGTTTAACCAGTATCTGTAGCAAAGGAAGACGACCAAATATGAGGCAGGAAGAATCGCTGAAGTAAATGCTAATCCATCAGAAATAGGAAACTGTTTCCCATCCAATTTGTAACATATAATTGCCTGATTTAATAATTGCTAACTTATTAGGATAAACAATAACAACCAAAAAAAGCTCCCTCAGCAGAGTATAAAACAGGACCTGGAGCAAGAAGGCATTCAGATTCAAGAAATATACTCTTCTGAAAATTGTCCCAGAACCACTACCCTCTGACACCATGGTCAACTCTTGTTGGGGTTCCATCTGCTCTGACCAGAGCTGTGGCCAAGGTCTCTGCCAGGAAACCTGCTGCCCCCACCTCCAGCTGCTGCCAGACCACCTGCTTCACAAGCACCTGTTGCCATCCCAGCTGCAGTGTGTCCAGCTGCTGCTGCCTGTCTGCTGCCAGACCACCTGCTGTGCCCGCTGTGGTATGTCCAGCTGCTGCCACCCAGTCTGCTGCCATCCCACCTGCTGCAAGACCACTTGCTGCCACCTAGTCTGCTTTAGGGGTTCTTGCTGCTGAATGCCCTATCCTGCACCATCAAACAACCTAATCAATAGACTCCAAGTGTTAGCTGAACCATGAGAGGCCAACTGTCAAACCTCAGTTCTAACAGATTTTTATACTAAATTTGGCCCCCAAATTTTGCCCCCAAATATATTGCCCCGTCTCCATTATGATACTCAGTTCAGTTCAGTTCAGTTGCTCAGTCATGTCCGACTCTTTGTGACCCCATGAATCATAGCACACCAGGCCTCCCTGTCCATCACCAACTCCCAGAGTTCACTCAGACTCACGTCCATCGAGTCAGTGAAGCCATCCATCCATCTCATCCTCTGTCGTCCCCTTCTCCTCCTGCCCTCAATCCCTCCCAGCATCAGAGTCTTACCCAACGAGTCAACTCTTCACATGAGGTGGCCAAAGTACTGGCGTTTCAGCTTTAGCATCATTCCTTCCAAAGAAATCCCAGGGCTGATCTCCTTCAGAATGCACTGGTTGGATCTCCTTGCAGTCCAAGGGGCTCTCAAGAGTCTTCTCCAACACCACAGTTCAAAAGCATCAATTCTTTGGCGTTCAGCTTTCTTCACAGTCCAACTCTCACATCTATACATGACCAATGGAAAAACCATAGCCTTGACTAGACAGACCTTAGTCATCAAAGTGATGTCTCTGCTTTTCAATATGCTATCTTGGTTGATCATAACTTTTCTTCCAAGGAGTAAGTGTCTTTTAATTTCATGGCTGCAGTCATCATCTGCAGTGATTTTGGAGCCAAAAAAAAAAAAAAAAAGTAAAGTCTGACACTATTTCCACTGTTTCCCCATCAGTTTCCCATGAAGTGATGGGACCGGATGCCATGATCTTCGTTTTCTGAATGTTGAGCTTTAAGCCAACTTTTTCACTCTCCTCTTTCACTTTCATCAAGAGGCTTTTTAGTTCCTCTTCACTTTCTGCCATAAGGGTGGTGTCATCTGCATGTCTGAGGTTATTGATATTTCTCCCAGCAATCTTGATTCCAGCTTGTGTTTCTTCCAGTCCAGCATTTCTCATGATGTACTCTGCATAGAAGTTAAATAAGCAGGATGACAATATCCAGCCTTGACGTACTCCTTTTCCTATGTGGAACCATTCTGTTGTTCCATGTCCAGTTCTAACTGTTGCTTCCTGACCTGCATACAGATTTCTCAAGAGGCAGGTCAGGTGGTCTGGTATTCCCATCTTTCTCAGAATTTTCCACACTTTATTGTGATCCACACAGTCAAAGGCTTTGACATAGTCAATAAAGCAGAAATGGATGTTTTTATGGAACTCTTGCTTTTTCCATGATCCAACGGATGTTGGCAATTTGATCTCTGGTTCCTCTGCCTTTTCTAAAACCAGCTTGAACATCAGGAAGTTCATGGTTCACGTATTGCTGAAGCCTGGCTTGGAGAATTTTGAGCATTATTTTACTAGCATGTGAGATGAGTGCAACTGTGCGGTAGTTTGAGCATTCTTTGGCATTGCCTTTCTTTGGGATTGGAATGAAACGGACCTTTTCCAGTCCTGTGGCCACTGCTGAGTTAGTGGAGGTGATGGCATTCCAGTTGAGCTATTTCACATCTTGAAAGATGATCATGATACTATCTCTCTACTAAACAAGCACAAAGTATCAATTTTCTCTGAAATCTGTCAACCAATATATTCCAACTATGTATTTCCCACCAAATTTTCTTATATGGAGCTTTTCCTAAATCTTAAAGTTAAATCAATGTTAACTTTCCAGGCCAGCAAATAAAGAGCATTGTGTCTCATTAATTTTCATTCTTGAATTGTCACCCTTACCTGTCAATCATTCTGTGGTTCTTCTCTGCAGAAAGAATAGACTATAGCAGGTGATTTATGGATTTCCACCTCCAGTCCCTCAGCACTCCTTATTCTAATATGGAAAGATGATTTCTTACGGGAAGCGCCTGGATCTCTCTGCCTGAGGACTTTCTCTGGACGAAGGAGCAAGCTCTGGGAAGGTCAGAGATAGGGAAGTTAACGTTTCAGAGCAAGTAGTGCTTGATTAGTGTACAGAAGTAAGTGGATAAATGACTTAGCTTCTCTTCCCTTGAATGAGGGTATTTCACACTAGTTCCTAGAATTCCTCTCTGGGATTGAACCCCAGCTACCTTCAGGAGTAATTTTCTTTTTAAAGCTTTCTATATTGGCTTCTGTCCTTTCCCTGAATCACTTCCCAAATTCCCTAAAGTGTTTCTTAGGGTTATCTCCCACATAAATTAGTTGCTCTCAAATTCCTGGCTTTGGATCTACTTCTGAGGGCACCCTATCTAAGACACTAGTGTTCCAAATCTAAGTTTCAGTATACTTCTGTCAATTGAACCTCTAAATGGTTTGAACATTTTGCTGTTTCTTCTAACAACTTTTGCCTGATTATTTTTAGCCTAGCAATCTTTAAAATGGGGTTTTTCATATCATTATATCTGAGGGATAAAATATACCCACCAAAAGTAACTTGGCTCAACATATTAGTAGCTCCCATTCTAAAGGAGACTGTATTTAAAGGGATACTATCCCTTCATGGATCACAGCCTTGTTCTGGCAAAGGTGCTAGAATAATTCAAGGAAGAATAATTCATACTATGCAGGGCCACCCACAATGGATGGGTCATAGTGGAGAGTTCTGACAAAATATGGTCCACTGGAGGAGGAAATGGCAAACCATTTCAGTATTCTTGCCACAAGAACTCCATGATGTGTGTGAAAAGGGAAACAGATATGACACTGGAAGATGAGCCCCTCATGTCAGATAGTATATAATAGGCTACTGGGGAAGAATGGAGGGCAATTACTAATAGCTCCAGAAAGAAGGAAGTGGCTGGGCCAAAGTGGAAACAATGCTCAGTTGTGGATGTGTCTGGTGGTGAAAGTAAAGTCCGATACTATAAAGAACAATATTGCATAGAAACTTGGAATGTTATGTCCATGAATCAAATTAGATTGGACATGGTTAAGCAGGAGATGATAAGAGTGAACATCAACATCAGTGAACTAAAATGGATGGAATTGGACAAACTTACTTGAGATGACCATTATATCTACTACTGTGGGCAAAGAATCCCTTAGAAGGAATGGAGTAGCCCTCATAGTCCCAAAAGTCTGAAATGCAAAAAGACAAAATGATCTCCATACATTTCCAAGGCAAACTATTCAACACGACAGTAATCCAAGTCTATGCCCCAACTACTAATGCCAACATAGCTGAAGATGACTGGTTTTATGGAGAACTACTCTCTGCTATGACCCATCCATTGTGGGTGGCCCTGCATAGTATGATTCATAGCTTCCTTGAATTATTCTAGCACCTTTGCCAGAACAAGGCTGTGATCCATGAAGGGATAGTACCCCTTTAAATACAGTCTCCTTTAGAACTGATACCAAAAAAAGAAGTCCTTTTCATCATAGGGTTTGGAATGCAAGGGTAGGAAGACAAGAGTTATCTGGAATAACAGACAAATTTGGCCTTGGAGTACAAAATGAAGCAGGGCAAAGGTTAACAGAGTTCTACCAAGAGCACATACTGGTCATACCAACCCCTTCTTCCAATAACACAAGAGAGGACTCTACACATGGACATCACCAGATGGTCAATACTGAGATTGATTACATTCCTTGCAGCCAAAGACAGAGAAGTTCTACACAGTCAGCAAAAACAAGACTTGGGGCTGACTATGACTCAGATCATCAGCTCCTTATTGCAAAATTCAGGCTCAGATTGAAAAAAGTAGGGAAAACTAGGCCATTCAGTTATGACCTAAATCAAATCTGTTATGATTATACAGTGGAGGTGATGAATAGATTCAAGGGATTAGATCTAATAGACAGAGTGAAGCACTATGGACAGAGGTTTGCAACATTGTATAGGAGGCAGTGACCAAAACCATCCCAAAGAAAAAGAAATGCAAGAAGGCAAAGTGGTTGTCTGAGAAGGCTTTACAAATAGCTGAGGAAAGAGAGAAGTGAGAGGCAAGGGAGAAAGGGAAAGATATACCCAACTGAATGCAGAGTTCCAGAGAATAGCATGGAGAGATAAGAAGATCTTAAGTGAACAATGCAAGGAAATAGGGAAATAACAGAATGGTTTTCTTTAAAACCAGAGAAATTCAAAAAAATTCAAAAAGTTGGAGATATTAAGGGAACATTTCATGGAAGGATGAGCACAATAAAGGACAGAAATTGTAAGGACCTAACAGAAGCAGAAGAGATTCAGGAAGAGGTGGCAAGAATACACAGAAAAACTATACAAAAATGTCTTAATGACCCAAATAACCATGTGGTGATCACTCACCTAGAGTCAGACATACTGGAGTGTGAAGTCAAGCAGGCCTTAGGGAGCACTACTATGAACAAAGCTAGTGGAGGTGATAGACTTCCAGCTGAGCTATTTCAAATCTTAAAAGATGATTCTGTGAAAGTGCTGCACTCAATATGTCAGCAAATTTGGAAAACTGCAGTGGCCACAGGACTGGAAAAGGTCGTTTTCATGGCAACCCCAAATAAGGGTGATGCCAAAGAATGTTCAAACTACTGCTCAAATTCAAGGCTTCAGCAGCATGTGAACCAAGAACTTCCAGATGTACAGGCTGGGTTGCAAAGAGGCAGAGGAATGAGAGATCAAATTGCCAAGATTTGCTGGATCATGGAGAAAGTTAGGGAATACCATAAAAACATCTACTTGTGTTTCATTGACTATGCTAAAGCCCTTGATTGTGTGGATCACAACAAACTGTGGGAAATTGTTAAAGAGATGGGAATACCTGTCTTCTGAGAAACCTGTATGCCAGTCACGAAGCAACAATTAGAACCAGACATGGAACAAGGGAGTGGTTCAAAATAAAAGAGTACAACAGGGCTGTATATTGTCATCCTGCTTATTTAGCTTCTATTCGAAATATATCATGTGAAATGCCAGGCTGAATGAATCACAAGATGGAATCAAGACTGTCAGAAGAAATATCACAGATTCAGATATACAGATGATACCACTCTAATGGCAGAAAGTAGAGGAACTAAAGAGCCTCTTGATGAGGGGAAAGAAGAAAGTGAAAAAGCTGGCTTAAAACTCAACATGCACAAAACTAAGATCATGGCATCTGGTCCCATTACTTCATGGCAAATAGAAGGGGAAAAATTGAAAACAGTGACACATTTTATTTTCTTGGGCTCTAAAATCACTGCAGAAAGTGACTGCAGCCATGAAAATAAAAGACGCTTGCTTCTTGGAAGGAAAGCTATGACAAATCTAGACAGCATATTAAAAGCAGAGACATCACTTTATCAACAAAGATCTATATAGTCAAAGCTATGGTTTTTCCAATAGCCATGTATGGATGTGAAATTTGGACCATAAAGAAGGCTGAGTGCTATACTGGAGAAGACTTAAGAGTCCCTTGGACTGCAAAGACATCAACCAGTCAATCCTAAAGGAAATCAACCCTGAATATTCATTGGCGGGACTGATGCTGAAGCTGATGCTCTAATACTCTTGGCCACCTGATGCAAAGAGCCGACTCATTGGAAAAGACCCTGATGCTGGGAAAGATTGAGGGCAGGAGGAGAAGGAGGTGACAGAGGATGATGGTTAGACAGCATCACTGACTCAATGGACTTGAATCTGAGCAAACTCTTGGGGATGGTGAAAGACAGTAGACCCTGCCTGGTATGCTACAGTCCATGGTGTCACAAAGAGTCAGACATGACGTAGAGTGACTGAACAACAACAACAATCCCAATTTGTGTATCTTATATAGGGTACACTAAAAGCAGAGCCTAAAACAGGGATTCTTGCACAAGAGATTTATAAGGAAGTACTCTCAGGAGAAATCATTAATAAACTGATGGATACATGATAAGGTAGTAGAAAAGATAAGCCAAAATGATGTTTCATTTGAATGCTATCCTCATTTGACCCCACGGATGAGGCATGTGAATGATCACAAATCTATCTTTCCAAGAGGCAAGGTGGTTGGATATCAGTTATCACCAGTTTTGGACGGACTCTGAGGGCAGAAACCTCCAGGTGTGGTGGCTTTTTAAGGCTGAGAACAAATACTTGGAGAACAGTGTGTGAGAACTGTGTGAACCACTAGAAGTCCAAAGATCCTGGAGGGAACTTTCTTCTCTTAGAGCTGGGACTTCTAGATGCACAGAGCCCACAGACATGGTGAGAGAGGCATAAATTCTAGACCACATGGATCACTTGGAGTGAAGATGAGTGCGGTGAGCCCTCCTCAACCTCTGTGCTGTATTAACATATTCTAATGGGAGGCCATGGGTACAGATTATAGGTAAAAATTTTAAGAAGGAGAACACAAATGATGTTTCTCCTCAATGATGTTCTGATTTTCATCGAAAAAAAATTCAATGTGCTGTCTGTAGTAATTTCCCATTATGGTTCTTAACCAATGTTCTATTTTTCATCCACATAGAGTTTTTGGTTTTGGTATTAGAGTTATCAGAAAGAGTAAAGAGAATTATCCATTTTTCCATCTAAAATTGCTCGAAGTTCAGTGTTTCAAATTCAGGATCATTTTTCTCCACTATATGTATGGTACCAATTATTTTTAATATTTTAGCTGCTTCTGCTTCCAATGTAAAATAGCTTAAGGAGGTGGGTCTCAAACTTGTCTGCACAGTAAGATTCCCTAGAAGCTTTTAAAAATTCTGACACACACCATACACCACACCAGTTAAATCAGAATTTTTCTGGGCAGAAGCCAGGCAGCAATGGTTTTTTAAATCACTCTTCAATTGATTCCTTTATGCAACCTGCTTTGTGAACCACTGGTCTTTGGCTGTGATTCTCTTCACACTTCTTTATAACGATGACATACTCTGCTTTTGCAGGTGTTTCAAAAACAAATTTCTTCATCTCCCAGAAATATATAGGAAACACTCCCTAGTAATCAAAAACTTTCTTATGTTTTATTTTCCCCCAACATGTCACATATAACAGATCAAGTGAAAATCTCTGTCCCGTATACACCATGTTACCTGATAATATAATTATTCAAATGTCTCATATACTTTAGTTTTGCAAATACAAGTTTATAAGATAAAAACATACGAATCAAGTGTTTACTAAGAAAATTTATTGTGATAATATACCAAGGGACCTCCCTACACCAATAGTGGGAATATAATTTGGTACAACCACTACAGAGAACAGTTTAGAAGTTCCTTAAAAAAGTAAAACTAGAGCTACCATGTGATCCAGCTCTTCCACTTCTGGCAATATATCCAGAGAAAACCATAATTCAAAAAGATACATGTGCCCCACTGTTCATTGCAGCACTATTTACAGTAGTCAGTACAGTGAAGCAACCTAAATGTCCATTGATGGAAGAATGGATAAAGATAATGTGGCATATAACATATAATATTATATATATTACCACAAAGAATCTGCCTGCAATGCAGGAGACCCCAATTGATTCCTGGGTCAAGAAGATCTCTTGGAGAAGGGATAGGCTGCCCACCCCAGTATTCTGGCCTGGAGAATTTCATGGTCTATATAGTCCATGGGTCACAAAGAGTCAGACATGGCTGAGTGACTTTCACCAATAGGTGGTGTGTGTGTGTGTGTGTGTGTGTGTGTATATACACACATATATGTATATATATGCACACACATACATGTATATATATATACACACACACACATATATGGGTATATATAATGGAATATTACTTAGTCACATAAAAGAATACAATGATGCAACTTTCACTGACATGGGTGGACCTAGAGATTGTCAACTGAGTGAAGTAAATCAGAGCAAGGCAAATATCATATGATATTGCTTTTATGTGGAATCTGGGGGAAAAGGTACAAATGAACCTGTTTATAAAACAGAAATAGAGTCACAGATGTAGGAAACAAACCTATGGTTACCAAGAGGGAAGTGGGGAAGGATAAATTGGGAAATTGGGATTGATATACACACACTGTACTGACCTGGCCTGTTGCTCAGTCGTGTCTGACTTTTTGGGACCCCATTAACTGTATCCAGCTAGGCTCCTCTGTCCATGGGGATTCTCCAGGTTAGAATACTGGAGTAGATTGCCATGCCCTCCTTCAGGGGATCTTCCCAACTCAGGGATCAAACCTAGGTCTCCCACTTAACAGGCAGATTCTTTACCATCTGGACCACCAGGGAAAACCAAGAGTACTAGATTCCCCTATCCCTTCTCTAAGGGAAATTCCTGACTCAGGAACTGAACTGGGATCTCCTGCCTTGCAGGCAGATTCTCTACCAGCTGAGCTACCAGGGAAGCCCATACACCCATTACTACATATGAAACAGATAACTAATAAGAACCTATTGTACAGCACAGAGAACTCTGCTCAATACTCTATAATGACATATATGGGAACAGAATCTAAAAAAAGAGTGGGTATATGACTATGGATAACTTATTCACTTTATTGTACAGCAGAAACTAAAACAACATTGTAGATCAACTATGCTCCAATAAAAATTAATGAAAAAACATGGCAAGGTGTTTCAGTTCAGTTCAGTCATTCAGTCGTGTCTGACTCTTTGCAACCCCATGGACTGAAGCACACCAGGCTTCCCTGTCCGCCGGGGTCCAGCCCCCGCAGGATCCAGGGAAACCCGAAGGAGAAACGGCATCGGCGATTGATTTAGAGAGGGAGAGAGACAGATAAGAATGTTGTAGATAAGAAAACAGAGGAGAGAAGGAAAAGGCTGATGTTCCTTGGTTTATACAGAAAATCAATAAAGTCTCAAGACAAGAGACTTGCACCGTCTATGTGAGGCCGCAGGTGCCTTCCTGGTCTCCCGAGGCAGTGAAGGCACAGGGAGCCTTCGCGGTCAGGTCTTAGAAACCCAGGCAAATAAGTAGACACGGTGGATCTCTGTACTCCAGATGGGAACTAGCCTGAAAGAGAAAGTAAGAGGAGGAAAATGATTGACAAGAGGAGATCAAGCTGCTTTGATGAGCAAGATCCATAGCTTTATTTTTGAACGTTACTTATATACCTTTTTGTACATAGAGGGAAATGAAAGATGCGAGGTCATACAGAGTCAGCCCAAACATTCCAGCGGTTTTGCCCTTATTGAAACCATAATTTTTCTGCATACCTTTTCCACAAATAATGTTGTGTACAGTGTCTTCTAGCCTTGGAGGCCTGTGAACATTGTATGACCCTCTTTTGATAAAGGCTGCTCAACCAAAAAACTTATTTTCTCTCAAAGTGTTTTTCCTTTATATTTCTAATCTATGTCAGCCTCAGAAAGTGCCAAACAGAGTTACGTTTTTCACAGAGCAAAGGTGCAGCGAGCTACAAGAAAGAACCAATTAGCTCAAAAGTCTGATATGGTTAAATTCAAGGCTACACATGTTTTTCTTGCATTCTCACTATGTTAACTAACGCATTCCCAGGTGCACAGTGGATAAGAGATATGGGAACTTAGCAAAAGCATTGGCCCAATAATGAAATCCTACACCAGCATTAGCACTACTTTAATAACTTTTAACTCTTTCAAAGGCTCTATGTTTTAGGCTTTGCGTGCTTCTCACAGTTGGGAGGCTATAAATAATTGTATGCATAGCTGTAAGAGTCTGGATATACCTGCCAAGCAAGCTAGAATGCTAACAGAGGGGGTTTGATTTGAAATATTCCTCTCATGTCCAGGAGACTTCTTAGCTATAGCCCTAAGTTGATTTTCTCCAGAGAAAGGTGGTCAGGGTTAGCCCCCGGTTAATATCAGAGGAGTTGGTGAAAGTCATGAAACAGTAAAACAGACAGATGCTGGTTTGGGGGTAGATGCTCGAGAAAGCCTAGGAGCCCCTTGAGCTCTGAAGCCTTGCTTAACAGTTCTCTTCCACATGACTCTGTCATGGGTGGGATCTCCCATGGTGGCTCCTGGCACCTGTCCATCACCAACTCCCAGAGCTTGCTCAAATTCATGTACATCAAATCAACGATGCCATCCAACCATCTCATCCTCTGTCATCTCCTTCTCCTCCTGCCTTCAATCTTGCCTAGCATCAGGGTATTTTCCAATGAGTTAGTTCTTCACATCTGGCCACAAGATGGCAAAATTATTGAAGTTTCAGCTTCAGCATCAGTCTTTCAATGAATATTCAGGACTGATTTCCTTTAGGATGGACTGCTTTGATCTCCTTGCAGTCCAAGTTACTCTCAAGAGTCTTCTCCAACACCACAGTTCAAAATCATCAATTCTCCCTTGCTCAGCTTTCTTTTTTTTTTTTTATAGTCCAACTCTCTCATCCATACATGGCTACTGGAAAAACCATAGCTTTGACTAGACAGATCTTTGTTGGCAAAGTAATGTCTCTTCAGTGCTGGACTGCTTTAGGTCAAACAACCATCAGGGAAGGAACACAGTCCTACAGATCAGACAAACAGATTAAAATTTTAATGAGCATGGCCCTGTCCACCAGAGGGATAAGTCCTGGCTCTACCCACCACTATCCTCTCTTGCACAGTTCTCTTAGACAGCCTCATCCTCCAGAGGGCAGACAGCAGAAACAAAGCCTATAACCCTGTAGCCTGCATAATGAAAACCACAGTCACAAAAAGTTAGACAAAATGAAATGGCAGAGGATTATATCCCAGATGAAGCAACTAGATAAAACCCCAGAAAAACAACTAAGTGAAGTTGAGACAGGCAATCTTCCTGAAAAGAATTCAGGATTATAATGGTGAAGATTATCCAGGATATCAGAAAAAGAATGGAGGCAACGATTGAGAAAATGTAAGAAATGTTTAATAAGACTTAATACTCTTTCCTAGAAAATCCCATGGGTGGAGGAGTCTGGTGGGCTGCAGTCTACGGGATCATGAAGAGTTGGACACAACTGAGTGACTTCACTTTCGCTTTTCACTTTCATGCTTTGGAGAAGGAAATGGCAACCCACTCCAGTGTTCTTGCCTGGAGAATTCCAGGGACAGAAGAGCCTGATAGGCTGCCATCTATGGGGTTGCACAGAGTCGGACACGACTGAAGTGACTTAGCAGCAGCAGAAGAAGAACTAAAGAACAAACAAACAGAGACGAGCAATATAACAACAAATGAAAAATCAATAGCAGAATAACAGAGGCAGAAGAATGGATAAGTGACATGGAAGACAGAATGGGATAAATCACTGCCACAGAACAGAATAAAGACATTTAAGAACATCATCAGAAGGTGACCAACTTGTCTGTGTTTGCCTGATACTTTCCTGGTTTAAACATTGTAAGTCCTGAGGCTTGGAAGCCCCCAAGCCCTGGGCAAATAGGGATGATCGGTCACCCCGCCATGAAATTAATTGGTAATAACTAAAATGCAACATTGGTACTTCATCAGTACAGCTCATAATGCATCAGTGTTAACAATTCTCACAGATTATATGTCAAGCTAAAGGTGCCAGACAGAAAAGAGACTACAGTATATATCTTTTGCTTGAGTTTCTTGATCAAAACTAATCTGTGGTGAAAAATATTAAAACAGTGATTGTCTCTATAGTGGTGGGAAGTTTAATGAAGTGACTTGTGGGAACTTTCTGATGTAATAGAAATGTGCATTATCTTGATAGGTGTGGAGGTTACATGGATGTATCTATTTATCAAAACTCATCAAATAACACATTAAGCCTTGTACATTTTGATGTTTTACCTAAAATGTAAAATAAATTGTAAAATAAACTTAAAAATATTGACTAGATATATTTATTCATAAATAAACTTCTGTCCTTACCAAATTGTCATGTTGGCTAATTTGCCTTCAGCACAATTCTTTTAGTTAAATTACACTACTATGAACACCTTTGTTGTCACTTTACTATGCTAAATTATTACAATTGTGTGTGTTTGTGTGTGCGTGGTCTTCCAAATAAACAGTGAATTTCCTGGGGATGACTCTGAAGTACATTTGCAACATCATTACATTTGTAACAATGACTGGCAACATGTGTCTCTCAGAGAATCCACTCAACAAGTCTGCTTAGTACATAAATAAGGCAGGAACTTGATATAGGCAATTCCTCAAAGTTTAAATGAACAGAACCAATCAGTAGATCCCCAAGTGTGATCCTTGAATCCTGCATCAAAATCATCTGGGTGACTGTTAGAAATGCAGAACCTCAAATTCAACCTTGCAATTAGAAATTCTAGGAGTAGTCTCATGCATACTTAGTCGCTCAGTCATGTCCTCCCCTTTGCAACTCCATGGACTGTAGCCTGCCAGGATCCTCTGTCCATTGGGATTCCTCAGGCAAAAATACTGGAGTGGGTTCCCATGCCCTTCTCCAGGGGATCTTCCCAACCCAGGGATTAAACCCAGGTCTCCCACACTGCAGGTGAATTTTTTTTTTTTTTACCATCTGAGCCACGAGGGAAGCCCTGGTAGTCTCAATCATCTTTAATAAGCCATCCAGAGGATTCTAATGCATTCTCAAGTTGGGCTATCACCAATGGAGGATATGTAGAAATAAAGTTGAATTTACTAAAGTTTATTCACATTTCAAATCTATACCAAAAAAAAACCCCAAAAACCATTCTATAGATTTCCCAGCTTTGGAAGTAAGTTCTGAAGAGAGCCACACTCTGATTAATCAACTTTTTTTTTCTCTACTGAAGAAATATTCTTAATTAGGAATGAGGTAAAAAATAAAAATGAGGCTATGTCTCACAGAATCTAAGAGACAAGCTGGAGAGATATGGCACAAACATTTAAGATAGCAAAGTAACAGTTTAATCAACAATGTGACTTGGTAGTAGCAGGAACCACAAATTACCTGCCAGGGTTTTAGAATATCAACCATGATCCAGAGTTTGAAACATCCAAGGAAATCCATTCCAATGGCTTAGAGGCCGTCAGTGTCATGCACATAGAACTGTTCCGTCATCACTGCTCAAAAGTGACCCACAGAACAGGGCCTTTTCCTCATGTCCCATGCAAGGTGCCACGCTGTACAGATGGGATTTCTATCCCATTGGTCGTGGGAACAAATATACAACAAGAAATATGACTTCCCAAATCCTGTCCGGGTGGAAACATAGGAGGGGAGAAGAAGAAATGTAATTCCAGATGCCAAATATCACGTGACAGCCCTCTGTGAGAGGACAATGACAAGAGTGTGGGCTAGAAGATGCCAGTCGGTGAGAATCCGAAGGAAAAGCAGATTGGCTAGAACTTATTGTATCTAGAAAAGAAATTTTGTTTCCAGTAAGATTAAGTCATTAGACAACCATAATTGTATATTATGATAATTACTTAAATGTTATATAAACAAGAAAAGAAAAATATTTTGACAGCTCACCCTGTTGTGGCAGTATATAAGAGGCTATGCCGCAAGGAGGCTTCCAAACTCGAGAAATTCACTCTCCTGGAAACCCACTCAGAAGCTCCACCCTCTGACACCATGGTTAGCTCCTGTTGTGGCTGTGTCTGCTCTGACCGGAGCTGTGGCCAAAATATCTGCCAGGAGACCTGCTGCCCGCCCAGCTGCTGCAGGACCACCTGCTGCCACCCCAGCTGTGGTGTGTCCAGCTGCTGCCGCCCCGTCTGCTGCCAGCCCACCTGCCCTCGCCCCACCTGCTGCATCTCTAGCTGCTGCCGCCCCTCCTGCTGTGGGTCCAGCTGTGAGTCCAGCTGCTGCAGGCCCCAGTGCTGCCAGCCTGTGTGCTGCCAGCCCACCTGCCCTCGCCCCACCTGCTGCATCTCTAGCTGCTGCCGCCCCTCCTGCTGTGGGTCCAGCTGTGGGTCCAGCTGCTGCAGGCCTACTTGCTGCATCTCCAGCTGCTGCAGGCCCCGGTGCTGCCAGCCTGTGTGCTGCCAGCCCAGCTGCCCCCCGCATCTCCAGCTGCTGCCGCCCCTCTTGCTGTGGCTCCAGTTGCTGCCGCCAGAGCTGCTGCCTGCGTCCAGTGTGTGGCCGGGTCTCCTGCCACACCACGTGCTATTGCCCCACCTGTGTCATCTCCACCTGCCCCCGCCCCATGTGCTGTGCTTCTTCCTGTTGCTGAATCTCTGCCCATGGCAACCCACTCCAGTATTCTTGCCTGGAGAATCTCATGGACAGAGGAGCCTGGTGGGCTACAGTCCATGGGGTCACAAACAGTCGGACACGACGGAGTGACTTAACTTGAAGTATGTTTCAGAAATCATATAAAATGTGTTGGAGCCAGCCAGTAACTGGGGAATGGGCACAGGGCCAACTCCTTCTGATTTGGCCTTCAGAGTTGGTGCTCAGTTGTAGGAAGTAACAGATGAAAACATATTTGTCATATGATTTTAACTCAGGCTCAAATACATCTATTCTTAGACCAGTAATGTCTTCATCTGAAGTATACAGATTATGATGATCTCATATGGCACCCCACTCCAGCCCTCTTGCCTGGAAAATCCCATGGACGGAGGAGCCTTGTGGGCCTCAGTCCATGGGGTTGCTAAGAGTCTGACACAACTGAGCGACTTCACTTTCACGTTTCACTTTCATGCACTGGAGAAGGAAATGGCACCCACTCCAGTGTTCTTGCCTGGAGAATCCCAGGGACGGGGGAGGCCTCATGGGCTGACATCTGTGGGGTCGCACAGGAGTCAGACACGACTGAAGCGACTCAGCAGCAGCAGCATATGACATTGTTTTTATGTGTTCTTAGTAAACACCCATTTCCCTAATACTGAAATCTCCTGATTTGGTAAAGATACAATGTGTGTGTGCATGTGTGTATGTGTACATATCTTTATCATTTTACATTAAAGACCAGTTCAGTTCCGCTCAGTTCGGTGTCCGATTCTTTGCGACCCCATGAATCGCAGCACGCCAGGCCTCCCATCACCATCTCCCGGAGTTCACTGAAACTCATGTCCATCGAGTCGGTGATGCCATCCAGCCATCTCATCCTCTGTCATCCCCTTCTCCTCCTGCCCCCAATCCCTCCCAGCATCAGAGTCTTTTCCAATAAGTCAACTCTTTGTATTAAGGATCATCTTGCTTCAAATGCAGGAGAGTATGTTCAGCAACAGTTACTTATGTTAGGAGTCCTCCTCAACCTACCTCAAGTCCTTTTTCTCCCTCTTCTTTCTTTTCCTTTCGTCCTTTCCTCCCTCTCTCCTTTCCTCGTTCCTTCCTTCTTTCTCTCCTGTCTTCCTCTCTAAACATAAGACTTTTTCAGAATACTAAGTATACCTTCTAAATCCAGATTTCTGGAAATTAATAAAGATCATGACATTTTTTCCATAAAAATTCAAAACTTGCTAGTAATAGATGCTCAGAACTTAACTATTTCCAGACTGAAACCCCTTCATACTTTTAGTTTCTCATATTTCTGAGATTTCTCCATTTTCTTGTTCGTTTTATTCTTCCATTTCAGGCTTTCATCACCTTACTTGGTCTTACTTAAAAGTGTATGGTCACTTAAGAGTACATGAGTCTTTGAGACTCAGTTTTCTCATCACCAAAACTCAAGTAAGCATGGTCCTTCTTGGCTGTGAAAATGTGTCAGAATAAAGGCAACAGTACTATTTCTATACAACTAGAAGAGTCTATAAGTTTTGTTCCATAATCAGGAGTATATTAAAAACATTTTAAACTCAAAATTTGTTTATATTATCTGTGCTCTATTTCTAAATAGTGAACATAACAAAGAGTTTATTATTAGTTCTAGAAAACATTTAGATGTTAACAGACAAAATGGATAGAAGCTGACAGACATCATCTCATGTGGGTTTCACCCTAGTGTGGATATAAGCTGGCAGACATCATGTGGGTTTCACTTTAGTGTGGATGAGCGGATCGGGTAGGGGAGGAGCTGGCAGACATCATGTGGGTTTCACCCTAGTGTGGATAGAAGCTGGCAGACATCATGTGGGTTTCACCCTAGTGTGGATAGAAGCTGGCAGACATCATGTGGGTTTCATCCTAGTGTAGCTTTGGAGCTATATTCTTAGTCTACCATAGAAATGGCTTATACACATTTTCAGATTCACTTTTTTCAGCTTACTCTGAAACGTTTTGCAGAGTTCAGCCCTCTCTTTTCATACACTAGAATTGACAAATGTTTTATCATCCTATGTGTTTTTCTTTGGTAACTGCTAATTAAGGTTACAGACTATGGCTTTAACATTATGCTTTATTAGTTAGTGCTAAATCAAAGAATGGAGGTGTACACTGTCTTTTTCAGTATTAAAATATCTGAGGCTTACAATTTCGTGTTTTTACAACAAGAACTGGGTCACAATGGGAATGAGATGGCCCCTGTATCTGGATAATAAAAGGACTATTTACAAAGGCACAGATAGAGTTTAGGAAAAGCAGCACAGAATAGCTCAGTACCCAGGGCTCATAATAGCAAGGAACAGCTACCCCTCATCCTATGCAATGACTTGGGTGAAGTAGCCCAAGAGTGGCATGTGAGCCTTCTTAGGGTTGCTCTATACAGGCACTTAATGTACAATAATTGCCACCAAGGAGAGTTATAGTGCTTTAAAAGGTCTAAAAGTGACACAGAAGATATTGTAGAAGTAAAAACCATGAGATAAAATTATAAATCAGAAAGTGTGGCTGGCGTGATTATTCTGTGGTCCAATTGACTTTATCTTAGGATGGATTTCAGGTGCATAGAGCGTCCACTAAATGTACCCTCCCCTCAGTTTCAGCTGGCCATGCTAACACTCTATGTTTGGAACTGTTCAAGCCCTTCTAGATGGAAAGTACTAAGCAATAAATCATTTCAGGAAAGTAACACAATTCCTGCAACAAGCTCTGCTTCAGGAATAGCTAAAGCAAAAACATAATTCCCACAAGCTCCTTTTTAATAGTCCTGACTGGTTAGTATGTGGGAAGACAGTTCTCAGAAATTAACAGTAGACTTTCAAGGCTAAAACAAGATCGTTCCTCTGAACTGTTCAGATGTAATTTATATACAAGAATTTACAGGAGGCACAAGTCTAACAAGACTAATATGTCATCACATACTTGGATAGTGTCTTCTTTAAAATGTCAGCCTGAGAGTCCAGTCAGGTGCAATTTATTTTCTCATGGCAGGGAACCCAGTGTATATTTACTGTTTCGCCACATACAGATATTTGAGTTAACTAGCATATTATCACAATTTTAGACTTGAACTTGTAGCCATTAAGATCAAATTAATTATACATATTAATATTCTAGTGCATGGAAAATCATTAATGAGTTAAAAAAACAAGTCTAAAGCTAGACACAAATACATAAGAGAATTTAATATATAAAAGTGCTATTAATATTTTCAATACATGGGGGAAATATATTACTTAATGGTGTTGGGCTATGTTCATATCAAATTCCAAGATGCTTAAACTGCATATTCTATATCTGTATAAATACCTAATAGACCAGTTGAGGTATTTCAAATTCTAAAAGATGATGCTGTGAAAGTACTATACTCAATATGTCAGCAAATTTGGAAAACTCAGCAGTGGCCGCAAGACTGGAAAAGGGCAGTTTTCATTCCAATCCCAAAGAAAGGCCATGCCAAAGAATGTTCAAACTACTGCACAATTCCACTCATCTCACACACTAGCAAAGTAATGCTCAAAATTCTCCAAGCCAGACTTCAACAGAATGTGAACCAAGAATGTCCAGATGTTCAAGATGGATTTAGAGAGGGCAGAGGAACCAGAGATCGAATTGCCAACATCTGTTGGATCATAGAAAAAAGCAACAGAGTTCCAGAAAAACACCTACTTCTGCTTTATTGACTATGCCAAAGCCTTTGAATATGTGGATCACAACAAACTGTGAGAAATTCTTAAAGAGATGGGGATACCAGACAACCTGACCTGCCTCCTGAGAAATCTGTATGCAGGTCAAGAAGCAACAGTTAGAACCGGACATGAAACAACGGACTCACTCCAAATTGGGAAAGGAGTTATGTCAAGGCTGTATATTGTCACTCTGTTTATTTAATTTATAAGCAGAATACATCATATAAGCTGGGATCTTAAGCAATCTTAACCGTCATATAAGCACAAGCTGGAATCAAAATTTCTGGAAGAAATATCAATAACCTCAGATATGCAGATGAAACCATCCTTATGGCAGAAAGCAAAGAGGAACTAAACAGCCTCTTGATGAAAGTGAAAGAGGAGAGTGTAAAAGCTGGCTTAAGATTCAACATTCAAAAAACAAAAATCATGGCATCTGGTCCCAGCACTTCATGACAAATAGACTGGGAAACAATGGAAACCATGAAAAGACTTCATTTTCTTGGGCTTCAAAATTACTGCAGATGGTGATTGCAGCCATGAAATTAGGATGCTTGCCCCTTGGACAAAAAGCTATGACCAACTCAGATAGCATATTAAAAAGCAGAGACATTACTTTGCCAACAAAGGTCCATCTAGTCAAAGCTATGGTTTTTCCAGTAGTCATGTATGGGTGTGAGAACTGGACCATAAAGAAAGCTGACCACCAAAGAATTGATGCTTTTTGAACTGTGGTGCTGGAGAAGACTCTTGAGAGTACGTTGGACTGCAAGAAGATCAGACCAGTCAATCCAAAGGAAATCAGTCCTGAATATTCACTGGAAAGACTGATGCTGAAGCTGAAACTCCAGTAATCTGGCCACCTGATGTGAAGAACTGAATCACTGAAAAAGACCCTTATGTTGGGAAAGATTGAAGGCAGGGGGAGAAGGGGACGACAGAGGATGAGATGGTTGGATGGCATCACCTACTCGATGTACATGAGTTTGAGCATGCTCCAGGAGTTGGTGATGGACAGGGAAGACTGCAATGCTGCAGTCTATGGGGTCACAAAGAGTTGGACATAACTGAGCAACTGAATTGAACTGAGAACAATATTTGAAAATATAAAACATGAAACTTTGAACTTCACAAAAGAAACTATGGGACAATGTTTATGCAAATTTACAACTGGATAGATTTTTCAAAGTGTGATGCTTGACCCAGGAGCCATAAAAGAAAAGATTAATAAATTTGAGTATAAATTCAATACATTAAGCAGGGCACCCAGAGCTGGTGCTCTGGGACAACCCAGAGGGAGAGAGTTGGGAGGGAGGTGGAAGGCAGTTTCAGGATGTTGAGATACATATACACCCATGGGTGATTCATGTCTATGTATGGCAAAAAGCAACACGTGTTGTAAAGTAATTAGCCTCCAATTAAAATAAATAAATTAATTTAAAATGTAAACATCTATGTGGTTAAAACACAGAAGCAAAGTTAAAGAAGAAAGACAAACTAGGAAAAATATTTGAAATTCACATTATATAAAAAGGCTAATTTTGATAATATACAAAGAGCTCCTGCAAAAATCACTGTATGAAGGCTAAACACAGTGAAAAAACAAAAGCATAATTATAGATATTATGGAATTTTTTTCCTATAATTTTCCTTGTAGAAAAGGAAAAATACCAATAGCTCTTAAACATATGAACTCTTTAGTATATGAAGAATTGTCTAATCTCCTTTATGATACGGTAGGCTGCCGTCTATGGGGTCACACAGAGTTGGGCATGACTGAAGCGACTTAGAAGCAGCAGCAGCAGGAGGTAGAAAGCTTAAGATATATATATACATATATATATATATATACAACCACATACACACATATATATATATACATATATATATATATGTTACACACACATGTGTGTTCAGTGTCTGACTCTTTGCAGCCCTGTGGACTGTAGCCCACCAGGTTCCTCTGTCTATGGAGTTTCCCAGGCAAGAATACTGGAGTGGGTTGCGGTTTCCTCCTCTAGGAGATCTTCCCAACCCAGGGATCGAACCCATATCTCTTATGTCTGCTGCATTGGTAGGTGAATTCTTCACCACTAGTGCCATCTGGGACATTTGTGTGAATATCTGTAGATATAAAGTGTATGAATGGTTAAACTGAGATATCTTTTATAACTCCTATGAAGATCCCTCCTTATAGTTCTATTTTCAGTTTGGTCAAAGTATCTGCTGATACTTTCTTTGCAATAACTCTATGATGTTTCTTGCCATCACCTGATTCTGTGAGCTCACCTCTCACCCTGCCCCAATTCAACCTTCTAAGTAATGTCTGCCTCATTTTAGCATTTCTAAAGGCAGATCAAAAATTAAAATGATTCATATATAGTGTATATATATTATTACCTCCCCACCCAAAGATTAATAGATCTACTACTTTTTTTTTTCTCTAGAATTCAAGGCTACACAAGACCTCTCCCACATTCCAGGAATCTCAACTTCTGTCTCACATAAGACTTTCCAGACATACTCCTTTCACCATCACAAACCAGGGTTATGCCCAGTCTCAACTATAGCTCCTTCTTTTATTTTTTAATATAAATTTATTTTAATTGTAGGTTAATTACTTTACAATATTGTATTGGTTTTGCCATACATCAACATGAATCCACCACAGGAATACAAGTATAGCTCCTTCTTTTAAATCCTCCTTCTGTCCATATATATGAATAACACATGTTTTCAAGTTCAGTGTGTCTTCTTTGATGGTCTAGACAAAATCTTCACTCATTACACAGACATCTCCTTTATCAAAAACTCAACTCATTTCAGTCCCTGAAGATATGAAGATGAGTAAATCAGAGTCTTTGTACAAATGGAGTTTATATTCTAGAGTGAGCCAGATACATAAGTGCATCTCTGGTAGAGAATTGCATGACAGAGCCCACGAATACACAAAGCTCAGCAGAGGTGCAGCAGAGGAAGGACTGGACTTTCCACGGCATCAGGGAAGATTTTGGAGCAAGAAGGCAGTTGAACTCACTGGTAAAAGATCACTAGGAGAATGCTGAACTCACAAGATTCTGCAGGAAGAGGGAATATCAAGATTACCTTCTCTTTCCTAGAATAATGTTTTTCTCTAAATGCCTGTGGCACTACAGAGACCTCTAATTTAGCAGCCTAATCATATCTGGCTTTGGTTATAAAGCTCTTTATGGATGCAATTTCTATATAAGTATGGTAAGATAATGACTGTTATTTATATTCCTCTCAATGCATCTAAGAATATCTTAAGCATAAGTAATACTACAAAAGCTGCTAGGCATTTTAGCTCAGACTATTTGAAAAAGATTTTAATAAAATGTCCACAAAGCATAATTATGACATATTTTGATTCAAAACTATTGTGTCAATTACTGTACCCTAGCCTAGAAGATCAAAGACATTTCTGATTAATCTTAGATGACTGTTTGCTACTTAAAAACATTGAGTCACAGCTAACTGTTTCCAAGTCCATCAGGTGATGAGAAATAACACAGTTTGAAATGTCATTAGCTCACTGACCACCCAGAATACACACAATGAATCATAAGTTTTTTCACATTCAAAAAGTAGAGCTTACTTCCATTTTGTTGACAAACATGCCATCTGATTGAAACATGAAATTTCCACTAGAGATCCTAATCTCATCATAATCTCTCCCAAAATCATATCAAGGTGAGAAATAAACAAGGAGCAGAGACCCACCAGTGTCACAAGATATCCAGGGACTGAAGTCTTGTAACCTTACAAGCTAAAGAAGAAACAGAAGAGGTGATTCATGTGAGAACACTGGGGAACTTGAGAAAAGGGAAATGATTATTTTCTATATATTGCCAGATTTTACTAGAAAAACACATATGACTTACCAACTGCATTTTAGTCACATAAACCAAAAGAAGGAACTAGTCTCTTCATCATCACAGAAGTCCCTCAGCTGGGTATAAAGAGGACATGTGGAAGAGAAACTTCCAAATTTGAGAAACTCACTCTCCTAGAAACTCACCCAGAACCTCCACCCTCAGACACCATGGTCAGCTCCTGCTGTGGCTCCGTCTGCTCTGACCAGAGCTGTGGCCGAAGTCTCTGCCAGGAGACCTGCTGCCGCCCCAGCTGCTGCCAGACCACCTGCTACAGGACCACCTGCTACCGCCCCAGCTGTGGTGTGTCCAGCTGCTGCCGCCCCGTCTGCTGCCAGCCCACCTGCCCACGCCCCACCTGCTGCATCTCTAGCTGCTACCGCCCCTCCTGCTGTGGGTCCAGCTGTGAGTCCAGCTGCTGCAGGCCTACCTGCTGCATCTCCAGCTGCTGCAGGCCCCAGTGCTGCCAGTCTGTGTGCTGCCAGCCCAGCTGCCCCCGCATCTCCAGCTGCTGCCGCCCCTCTTGCTATAGCTCCAGCTGCTGCCTGCGCCCAGTGTGTGGCCGGGTCTCCTGCCACACCACCTGCTATCGCCCCACCTGTGTCATCTCCACCTGCCCCCGCCCCGTGTGCTGTCCTTCCTCTTGCTGCTGAGCCACCTCTCTAAACCCACCCTCTCCTCTTTATCTATCTTACCACAGAAGCAGACTTCCATGTATCACACAGACACCAGAGGAGAGGCCATTCCCATAATCTGTGTGTCCACATCCTGGCCTCAGCCAGATTCTCTCCTTTGTTGGCCTTTTCCTTACTAGCAAATGAAACTAGGTGGCATTTATAGAAAGAAATCAGCAGAGTTGCCCCAGTTGTATACTTGACCTTTTGATTTGAGGGTACTGGGTCTTTCAGTCCCAAACATGAAAATTCCCTCAGGGCTTATAGGGGCCCTGGTGTCACAGCCTCAGATTTGAGAGTCTGGGGGCTACATCCTATAATGCTTTTACAGCGATATTTTTGTATCTCGTTTCTGCTTCTGAATAAAGCTCCACTTTCCTGGCCCATACAATGTTCTTGTGTTTGCCGCTTTATAATGATTGTCCTCTTTTCCTGGGAAATGGTATTCAACATTTTAATACAACTTTATCAGGCTTACCAATTTCTGCTCTCACCTTTAGGACAAACCCAACATGCAGTGACACAGAAGAAAGCAAACAAACCCAGAAATAACACAGTATGTAACACAATGTCTCCAAGAGAATTGAAAAATAATAATTTCTTAAAAAATTTAAGGTTATGGAAGAGAAGGATTATACCCCACAGCAAACCTTTCTTAAATATTTTTAAAGCATGTGCTGTCTGCTCAGTCACGTCCGACTCTTTTCGACCCCGTGGATTGTAGCCCACCAGGCTCCTCTGTCCATGGGATTCTCCAGGCAAGAATACTGGAATGGGTTTCCATTTCCTTCTCCATTTTAAAGCATATATTTCCCTAAAGTTCCATTCCCCTCTTAGTTGCCTCATCCCTCCATTTTCCTTGCTTCCTTCCTTCTTTTTCCTTCCCTCTCTCCAAATACACTATTTTGCCCTTGCTCTTCTCCTTGGAAAACCAGAGTCCTCCCTTGGGTTTATCTATCCCACACGTAACCCAATTTATTACACTCTTGGACTTCTTATTTTCTCTCCATCCACCAACAACAAAATAATTGTTTTGGGCAAATCAACCTTCCTGAGAAGTTGAGGGCTAACAGAATACTGAAAATATTAAAATTTTAGTATTTTCTTATCTTAATGACTTTTCTAGGATGTATATTTGACAGTGTGGGTCTGGGGTACCTTGTCAACATATCCTATGAGAACTGTGGAAACTCATAGGGAACCCAATTAAAGGACCAGTTTTGATCTTAGGTTAACTCAGAAACCCCCCCACGCACACACACACACGAATTCCTATGAAGTCTATCCTAGGAAAAAGGATAAAAACAAATTCTTGATGAATTTATGCTAGTGAAAGTAGGAGAAATATATAGAAAGCTTAGTATATGCATATTCTAAGAGTTATAGGGTAAATAAGTAATTCAACAGTAATGAATCATGAATGTGTTTGACTTCCATAAATTCTACATATAAATAATAATGAGATAATAATTTAAGTTGTATGGGACGTTATTGCTCACTCTTACTGTAAGCATAGAATTCCAAATGGATCTGAGATGGTAGATGAGAATTGGTTGCGCCTTTTCTTGGTCTCAGCATAAGAAAAATTTTGTTTTATTTTTCTCTGGAGTGAGGGGCTCTTTCAGTACTTTTCTTCACAATAAAGAAAGATTTACTTATTTAATTATTTTTGTTAATTTATTTTTAATTAGAGGATAATTGCTTTATAATATTGTGTTGGTTTCTGCCATATATCAACATGAATCAGCCATAGGTATACATATGTCTCATCCCTCTTGAACTTTCTTCCCAGAAACAGAATATGTGAAGAATTGGAAAGAAAATAAACCAATAAATCTATCATTATTTGCAAATAATGTGATTATCTTCATGGAAAATGCAGCAGACTTTCACAGACCAGGAACTGGTATGTGTATTAGTTACCTAATGTTGGTTAACAAGTTATCCTCCAAAAACATTTATTAGCTTCTTGACTTTCTGAGGGTTAAAAATCTGGAAGTGGCATGTCAGGATCTCTCATGAGGTTGCAGGCAAGTGGTTGGCCAGGACTGCACTCTTATGAAGAGAAGGAAATCCACTTCTAAGCTCACTCACATGGCTGTTGGCAGGAGGACTCAGTTCTTCACCACATGGACTGATCACTCAAGGGAGCTATACTTATGCAGGTGGTTGCCCCATCCAGAGTGGGTGACCTGAGAAGGATCAAGAAACAGAAAGAAAACCCAAATCTTACAATAACCTAGTCTGGAAAGCCCTATGTCCTCATTGCTGCTGTATTTCATTCATTTGAAGTGAATCACTATGTCCAGCTTACACTCAATAGGAAGGCATTACACAGGACATGAGTCAGAGGAGGTGGGATCCTTGAGAGTCATCTCAGTGTCCTCCTACCACAGTCTGCAACCGAGGCACTTACAAATCTAAAATGCAAACCCTGTATGCAAGACAGCAAAAGAAACACAGATGTATAGAACAGTCTTTTGGACTCTGCAGGAGAGGGAGAGGGTGGGATGATTTGGGAGAATGGTGTTGAAACATGTATATCATATAAGAAATGAATCGCCAGTCTAGGTTCAATACAGGATACAGGATGCTTGGGGCTGGTGCACTGGGATGACCCAGAGGGATGGTACGGGGAAGGAGGTGGGAGGGGGTTCAGGATGGGGAACACGTGTACACCCATGGCAGATTCATGTTGATGTATGGCAAAACCAATACAATATTGTAAAGTAATCAGCCTCCAATTAAAATAAATAAACTTGAATTTAAAAAAATCTAAAATGATTTCTAATGCCATGGGCCATTAGGTGTTTTCTTGTGTCATAGGAAGTTAGATGTCTAAAGAGAGGATACATATGGCCCAAGCTAACGGAAAACTCCAACATTTGTAAGTTGAAAGAGGAGCAACAGCAACCACAAGAGAATGGAAAGGGATAAACAGAGAGGTAAAAAGACAACTAGTAGACTGCAGGGTCCAAAAGAGCAGCTTCTTGAAAAATTAAAAAACAGAATGTAACTTCCAGCTATGACAAAGCAGATATAAGACCAAACCACTCGATGAGAAATGGATAAAGTTAAGAAAATAGTCATGTACAGTTGTGAGAGCTGGATCATAAAAAGGCTGAAGACCAAAGAATTGATACTTTTGAACTGTGGTGCTGGAGAAGACTCTTGAAAGTTCCCTTGGGCTGCAAGGAGATCAAACCAGTCAATCATAAAGGAAATCAGTGCTGAATATTCATTGGAAGGACTGATACTGAAGCTGAAGCTCCAGTACTTTGGCCATGTGATACAAAGAGCTGACTCACTGGAAAAGACCCTGGTGTTGGGAAAGACTGAAGGCAAAAGGAGAAGAGGGCAGCAAAGGATGAGACAGTTAGATAGCATCACTGAGTCAATGGACATGAATTTGAGCAAGTTCCAGGTGATGGTGGGGGATAGAGGAGCCTGGCATGGTGCAGTCCGCGGGGTCACAAAGAGAGGGGTGGGGTGTGACTTAGTGACTGAACAACAACAATCTTTGGGAGTTGACTTATGCAGGTAGTATTGAGAATGCACAGTCCAAAGAAGAAAATTAAATCTGTTCCAGGTAGAAGATAAAAAAATCACCTCAAGCCTGTACATCTTTTTATATATGTTTGGCATTCAATAAAAATAATTACCAGGTATATAAGAATCAAAGGACCAAATTATTAAAAACAAGGAAAAGACAACAGAAATAGACTCAAGGATTTTTTGTGGGGAATATTTTGTAACATTTTCCCTTTTGGGTAACTCATGAAGTCTATGTGTAGTCTTAGAAGCTTATTTCTCTTCACAGTTAATGTTATTTTGTTTTTTAAGGGATTATTTCTCTGTGCTATAATTTCTGCTTTTGTCTCTTTTGTCCTTTTTCCAAGGATATTCGCTATTTTGTTAGAGTTTTTCAACTTGAGATTCCTCCCTATTCATTTAGTGTGAATTGGAAGGCTTGGTGATACTGCTGTGCTTTAGATGTCCACAAGCACTTTGATTACCACTTACAATTCCTAGTGGGGAGATAAGGTTTTCTCATCCCCATCTTACTAGGTTCCACTTTAAGAATGCAAACTATGGATAGAACTCTCCCTTTGCAGACCTTGTCTTGTGAAAGTTTAAAGTCATTTCTTGCACCTACCTGGGTTTCAACTACCAGCCTCCTATTTTGAAAGCTTATAACTAGATACCAAACTTTCACAATCCTGAACATCAGCTATCATATGCAGTTGACATTCTCTTTTTCTTTCTGGAAAATTAGAATTTTTCTTTCCCTTTAAGTTTGGCTATGCAATGGAAATATTTTAAAAATATTTCTCAAGCATTTCCATTTGCTTGATCTAGAAGGTGGGTCTGTTAGCATCAACTTGATCTGCCATGTTGTTAAAAGTCCTATATTTTCAGGGACCCAAGAAGATTAAAAGATTAAAAAGATTATGACATTAGTTAGAAATACAAGAAAGACTTCTTATAGTAGAAGCTCCTATTAAGTAAAATTTATCATATACTTTAATATTTCCCCCAAAGACACAAACTACTTCCTCTTAATATACTAACACTGCAGGAAAATATTTTAAATCTTAATTAGTTTAAATTTTTTTTACTTTTTATTTTTTCACATACTTCTGTTTATTTGTTATCATTTAAATAGGCACTTGCTTATTTACAAGGGATGTTGGATTATTTTGTCATATTTTCTTTTTCTTTTAATTAATTAATTTATTTTAGTTGGAGGCTAATTACTTTACAATATTGTGGTGACTTTTGCCATACATTGACATGAATCAGCCACGCATGTAAATGTGTCCTCCATCCCAAACCCCTTAACACCTCCCTCCCAAAGTGCAAATTGAAACCACAATGAGGTACCGTCTCACGCCAGCTAGAATGGCTGCTATCAAAAAAATCTACTTTTTATTTTTAAAAGTATTTCAAATTTACAGAATAGTTCAAAGAGTAATACAAAGCACTTCTTTATGCCATATAGATTTTACCTATATTCAAAATCATGCCACTTTTTTTCTCTCAGAGATGGATATAGGTAGGTAGGTAGGTAAATAGATGATAGGTAGATATATATAGGTAGATTCGAGGAAGGCGATGGCACCCCCATTCCAGTACTCTTGCCTGGAGAATCCCATGGACAGAGGAGCCTGGTAGGCTGCGGTCCATGGGATCGCGAAGAGTCAGACATGACTGAGCGACTTCACTTTAACTTTTCACTTTCCTGCATTGGAGAAGGAAATGGCAACTTACTCCAGTGTTCTTGTCTGGAGAATCCCAGGGACGGGGAGCCTGGTGGGCTACCGTCTATGGGGTCACACAGAGTAGGACATGATTGAAGTGACTTAGCAGCAGCAGCAGCAGCAGGAAGATTATGATATGATTTACATAAAGATAGAGTTAGGATTAGGGCTACATGAATCAAATTTTACTATGGGGATGGTAGACGGTGATTTTTAACTCCCTTTTTATTTCTGTATTTATTAGTTGACATTCTACTGTCATGGATAACTTCCTTTTATTTTTCTACACAATGGGCCTCAGTATCGACTCATGGATTTCTATTTAATGGGTTAAAATTCTTTACTGCCATTTATTCATTGTGTTGCTCAAGTTACTCCTTATTGGGTCAGTGAGAGTGCCTTCAAGGTGGCTCCAAATACTTTTTAATACTTAAAAAGTGAGTCATTGGTAACAGTTTCAAATTGGATACAGGAAGTAGTACTTGACACATCCTTTGAAGCACCAGAGGCAGTCCAGTATCTAGTCAGCATTCATGACTCACGGATTGGATCTGTCTTCCTCATGGTGTACAGGTAACTCACAAGGATGACCATTTTTATCTCTATACGCCTACAATAATTCTGCTTCTCTTTTGACATCAAAAGAGATCTTGGCATCATAAGGACAATCCATCCAAACAACATTGTGGAGTCATACACAGATCACAGGTACATTCCAGTGATGGAGTCCACGACAAACAGGGAAATAGTAAAAGCAATTCTGTAAGAAAGGCTGGACTGGAAAATTTTAACACACTGGGTAAAGGAAATCTTATTTTCCTTCATTTTAAAATAGTTAACCAGAAAAACATGATGATCTAACATAATGACTAATGTTTCTTTAGGGAAATGAACTAGGATACAGTCTAGGACATGAACACAGCAGTCTCAGTAGGGTATAAAAGAGGACAAGCAGCAGAGATCCTTCAAATCACTAAGTTCACTCTCCTATTAACATCAGAACCTCCACCCTCTGACACCATGGTCAGCTCCTGTTGTGGCTCCGTCTGCTCTGACCAGAGCTGCGGCCGAAGTCTCTGCCAAGAGACCTGCTGCCGCCCCAGCTGCTGCCAGACCACCTGCTGCAGGACCACCTGCTACCGCCCCACCTGCTGCATCTCTAGCTGCTACCGCCCCTCCAGCTGTGGGCCCAGCTGTGGGTCCAGCTGCTGCAGGCCTACCTGCTGCATCTCCAGCTGCTGCAGGCCCCAGTGCTGCCAGCCTGTGCGCTGCCAGCCCACCTGCTCTCGCCCCACCTGCTGCATCTCTAGCTGCTACCGCCCCTCCAGCTGTGGGTCCAGCTGTGGGTCCAGCTGCTACAGGCCTACCTGCTGCATCTCCAGCTGCTGCAGGCCCCAGTGCTGCCAGCCTGTGTGCTGCCAGCCCACCTGCCCTCGCCCCACCTGCTGCATCTCTAGCTGCTACCGCCCCTCCTGCTGTGGGTCCAGCTGTGAGTCCAGCTGCTGCAGGCCCCAGTGTTGCCAGTCTGTGTGCTGCCAGCCCAGCTGCCCCCGCATCTCCAGCTGCTGCCGCCCCTCTTGCTATAGCTCCAGCTGCTGCCGCCCGAGCTGCTGCTTGCGCCCAGTGTGTGGCCGGGTCTCCTGCCACACCACCTGCTATCGCCCCACCTGCGTCATCTCCACCTGCCCCCGCCCCGTGTGCTGTCCCTCCTCTTGCTGCTGAGCCCGCTGCCCTGTGACCACTGTCTCCGTTTACCTCTGTTCCCATAGATGCAGACCCTCCTTTGGGGTTGATATTGCTCAGCTAAACAGGGCTTCATAATTCCAGTGAGGATTCAGACCTGCTGTTGAAGGAGATGGATATGGCATGGAGCACTTGTCCAGTAACAGATTTTCCCCTTTCACCTGACAATTGGTAAACTCATTCTTCTAACTTCTTTTCCTAAGACTTTTCTGTAACCTGATCTGTTTCTGTGCCAAAATAAAATGATACTTTCTGTATTAAAAATTCATTGTGATTTTTTTTCTCCTTTAAGATTTTGTCTTTGGTTGCTAGACAAGTGTATTTGAACTGCACCTGCAGGACACGCAGTAGGGCCTTGACACTTCTCAGTGAGCAGTTCCATTATTCACTATCTAATTCTTTCCTAGGTGCCTGCTAATTTCATGAGCAAATCAGCTAACACTATAAATCCCAGCTCTAGGAAAAAGAACAAAAAAGAGAAAAGTAGTTTGGAGAACTTCTTGTATGTAAAAGCAAAAAGAAAACAGTATATGGTTCAAGCATCATATCAGCTATGATAGCTACACAATGTGCTATTTAACACAGTCTGCAAGTTTATATTCACACTTGCACTCAAGCAATAGGTGTCATCCACGCAGCAAACCGAGTATGCACTATTCTCCCTATTTACAATAGGACCTCAGTTGTGATTCTGTTTGGTTTTTTTTTTTTTTTTTGAAGAAAGTTTCAAATCCACACGCACTCAAAGGACAGATAGGTGACCTAGACAAGTGAAGCAGGTCTTTGATAAGGCAACATGTTTGGTGGAAACTGGCAAATTGCAGTCTGCATGACCACATCTGAGAGTAGCATTGAGTTCCTCTCAACTGTTTCTGTAGGAAAATGGGAGCCAATATTTTCACTGAAAAGTTTGTCTGCCTTCAGTGGTTCCTCCCAGATGTCATTCTCTTCTTTCGTTCATTATTGAATATTTATTAAATGTGAGACACTGTTAAAGGCACCGAAGTATCTGGGGAAAACAACACAGAACAAACTCTCTGCACTAATGGAGTGACATTGAAGTGGACTTTCTCAGCAAAAATCACTGTTTGATGTGTTTACTTGTAAATATTTTTCTCTATACCTGTCTCCACTCAAGTTTATGCATAGTATTTTTTCCTCTATGCTTTTACTTATACAAATAAAATGAGCTTTGGAGCCATTTTTTAGATACAGATATTAGTGCTACAAACTTTTAAATGTTTTTCTGAAAGTAGAGAATCAACTGACAGTAGCCTATAAATTGGGCTCATAGAATGTTATACAAAGATATTTATATAAAGGCAATTGTCAGTGCAAAATACATACTTTCCTAAATATTAAAAGACATACTAAGAGAGAAAGAAAATAAAACAAATAATGGAAGATTATATATAAAGATACAGAGATACATGTATTAATATATACATTAAATATATATATATATATAAAATTCACCATACATTATACATCACCATTCATTATATATTTTGTTGTTGTTCAGTTGCTATGCTGCATTTGACTCTTTGTGTCCCCATGGACTCAGCACTCCAGGCTCCCCTTCACTATCTCCGGGGGTTTGGTCAAATTCACGCCCATTGACTCAGTGATGTTATCTAAACATCTCATCCTCTGCCACCCTCTTCTCCTTTTCCCTTCAATATTTCCCAGCATCAGATGACTCTTTTCCAGTGAGTCAGCTCTTCTTAACCAGTGGCCAAAGTATGGGAACTTCAATTTCAGCATAAGTCCTTCCAATGAATATTCAGGATTGATTATCTTTAGGATTGACGGGTTGAATCTCCTTGCAGTTCAAGGGACTCTCAAGAGTCTTCTCCAGCACCATAATTCAAAAGAATTAATTCTTCAGTGCTCAGCCCTCTTTATGGTCCAACTTTCACATATTGGAAAAATCATAGTTTTCACTATATGGACCTCTGTCAGCAAAGTTATGGCTCTACTATTTATTAATAATACACTCTCTAGGATTGTCATAATTTTCCTTCCAAGGAGCAAGCGTCTTTTAATTTCATGTCTTCAGTCACCATCCACAGTGATACTGGGGCCCAGGAAAATAAAATCTGTCACTGTTCCACTTTCCCTCCTTCTATTAGATATGAAGTGATGGGACCAATGCCATGATCTTGGTTTTAATAACGTTGAGTTTTAAGTCAGCTTTTTCACTCTCCTCTTTCACCCTCACCAAGAGGCTCTTTAGCTGCTTTCATATTCTGTCATTAGAGTGGTATCATCTGTATATCTGAGGTTGTTGTTATTTCTCCCTGCAATCTTGATTCCAGCCTGTGATTCATCCAGCCTGGCAATTTGCATCATGTATTCTGCATATAAGTTATATAAGCAGAGTGACAATATACAGCCTTGATGTTCTCTTTTCCTGATTTTGAACTAGTCTGTTGTTCCATGCCCAGTTCTAATTATTGCTTCCTGACCCTCATACAGGTTTCTCCAGAGACAGGTAATGTGGTATGTTTTTCTCATCTCTTTAAGAATTTTCAACAGTTTATTGTGATCCACACAAAGGCTTTAGTATAGTCAATGTAGCAAGAAGTAGATGCTTTTCTGGAATTTCCTTGCTTTTTCTGTGACACACAAATGTTGACAATTTGATCTCTGGTTCCTCTGCCTTTTCTAAATCCAGCTTGTACATCTGGAAGTTCTGAGTTCACTAACTGCTGAAGCCTAGCTTGCAGGATTTTGAGCATAATCTTGCTAGCATGTGAAATGAACACAATTGTACAGTAGTTGGAAGATTCTTTAGCATTGCCTTTCTTTAGCATTAGAATGAAAATGGAACTTTTCCAGTCCTGTGGCCACTGCTTTTTCCAAATTTGCTGGCATATTAAGTGCAGCACTTTAACAGCATCATCTTTTAGGATTTGAAATAGCTCAGTTGAAATTCCATCACCTCCACTAGTTTTATTCATAGTAAATATTTCTAAGGCCCACTTGACTTCACATTCCAAGAGATCTGACTCTAAGTAAGTGACCAAACCATCACGGTTATCTGTGTTATTAAGACTGTTTATATACAGTTCTTCTGTGTTTTCTTGCCACCTCTTCCTGAATCTCTTCTGCTTCTGTTAGGTCCTTACTCTTTCTGTCTTTATCATGTCCATCCTTGCATGAAATGTTTCCTTGATATCTCCAGTTTCCTTAAAGAGATCTCTAGTCTCTCTCTTTCTATTGTTTTTGTGTGTTTTCTGCAATGTTCGCTTAAGAAGACCTTCTCATCTCTCCTTGCTATTCTCTGGAACTCTGCACTCAGTTGGGTATATCTTTCCCTTTCTCTCTTGCCTTTCACTTCTCTTTCCTCAGCTATTTGCAAAGCCTTCTCAGACAATCACTTTGCCTTCTTGCATTTCTTTTTCTTTGGGATGGTTTTGGTTATTGCATCCTGTACACTGTTACAAACCTCAGTTCACAGTTCTTCAGGCACTCTGTCTACTGGATTTAATCCCTTGAATCTATTCATCACCTCCACTGTATAACCATAACGGATTTGATTTAGGTCATTCCTGAATGGCCTAGAGCTTTTCCCTACTTTCTTCCATTTAAGCTTGAATTTTGCAGTAAGGAGCTGATGATCTGAGCCACAGTCAGGCTCCAGGTCTTGTTTTTGCTGACTGTATAGAACTTGCTGCAAAGAATATAATCAGTCTGATTTTGGTATTGACCATTTGATGACATCCATGTGTAGAGTCGTCTCTTGGGTTATTGGAAAAGAGTGTCTGCTATGACCAGTGTGTAATGTGTTCTCTTGACAAAATTCTGTTAGCCTTTGCTCTTCTTCATTTTGTACTCCAAGGTCAAACTTACTCCAGGTATCTCTTGACTTTCTACTTTTGCATTCTAATCCCCTGCAATGAAAAGGACATCTTTCATGTATTTATTTATTTATTTTTGGTATCAGTTCTAGATAATCTTACAGGTCTTCATAGAAAGAGTCTACTTCAGCTTTTCTGGCATCAGTGGTTGGGGCAAAGCCTTGGATTACTGTTGAATGGTTTGCTTGGAAATGAACCAAGATCACTCTGTCATTTTGCACCCAAGTACTGCATTTCAGACACTTTTGCTGACTATGAGGGCTACTCCATTTCTTCAAAGGGATTCTTGCCCACAGGAGTACATATGATGGTCATCTGAATTAAATTCACCCATTCCCATCCATTTTAGTTCACTCACTGATTCCTAAGATGTGGATGTTCACCCTTGCCATCTCCTGCTTGATCACATTAAATTTAGCTTGATTCATGGACCTAACATTCCAGGTTCCTATGCAACACTGTTCTTTACAGCCTCAGACTTTACTTCCACCACTAGTCACATCCACAACTGAGTGTCATTTCCACTTTGGTCCAGCTGCTTCATCTTTCTGGAGCTGTTAGTGATTGCCCTCTGCTCTTCCCCAGTAGCATATTGGATACCCTCCCACCTGGGGTCTTATCTTCCAGTGTCATATCTTTTTGCCTTTTCATACTATTTGTGGGGTTCTTCTCATAACAAGAATAATGGAGTGGTTTGCCATTTCCTCCTCTGGCAGGCCATATTTTGTCAGAACTCTTCACTATGGCCCATCTGTCTTGAATGGCATGGCATGACATGGCTCATAGCTTCACTGAGTTATGCAAGCCCCTTCAACATGACAAGGCTGTGATCCATGAAGACAGCAGTATATTTTTATATATTTACATTATGTGTTACTATATATGTTATATATATAGTGAAAACTACTTGATTAAAGCCAACAAATTGATCAATTGATGATACCAATACATGTAACAGGCTAAATAAGCCACGTTATGGGGCTACTTTGTGGCTGAGAATGGCATGAACAATATCTGAACATATTGCTATAAAGTAATTTCTGGGATAAATTGTTAAATGAGAAAAAGCAACTTGGAGTCAAGTGTGTATATTATATAACCATTTATCCAAGAAACAAAGGAGCTACAGATATGCAAAAATGTTTTTGAAATAGCATAAGAAGGAAAACTTTAAATTATAAAAATGACTATCTATGGGGAGCAAAGGAATGCACAGAGGGATTAGGAATAACTTCCTTGGATAAGCCTCACTTTGTAGAATTTACTTTGGAGCCACACATACTTTGTGTAATTACACAAACAACTTTAGAAAGTGATTCCTAGAAATGCAAAGAAAACACTGGTGATGCACTCCATTCCATGCATGTTGATGATGATATATGATCCAAGTGTTCACCTCAGGTATTTACCGTCCAGCTGGAGACAGACATGTAGATATAGTCCAATGTGCAAAATTCTAATGTTGCAAATGTAATCAAGTAGAATGGAAGAGCAGATTATTTTTCTTTAAATATGTCAAGGAAAACCATAAGAAGAGACTTCTAAGCTGGAACTCCAAGGAAAAATAAAAAGTACTGAGTTGTTATAGGAAAAGGAACATTCTAAGGAGATATAACAGCATGATCAAAGGTGTGGAATTAGTGCTATTTATACTTCATAGACTGGCTTCCACAGTGGCTCAGCAGGTAAAGAAACTGCCTGCCAATGCAGGAGACACAGAGAGGTAGTTCAGCCCCTGACCAGGAGATCCCCTGGAGAAGGAAATGGCAACCCACTCCAGTATTCTTGCCTGAAGGATCCCATGAACACAGGAGCCTGGTGGGCTACAGTCCATGGGGTTACAAAGAGCTGGACATGACTGAGTGCTCGTGCACACATACACACATTTTATAGACTATTAATATTATAGGATTTGCAACCTTAATTCATTCTTTTTTATTTTATTTATTTATTTATTTTTAATTTTATTTTTACTTTATTCTACTTTACAATACTGTATTAGTTTTGCCATACATTGACATGAATCAGCCATGGGTGTACACGCATGGCCTCTTAGAGAATACCAAGTACCTCATGGCATCTTTGAGAAGAAAAATCAAAATAATAATTACAAAACATTCAGCAGAATATTGGGCACATGGCAAGCACTTACAAATAGTAGCCATCTATATTATCTCATTTTTCATTAAAAGTATCTAATGCTTGTTTTATTTCTTTTGACATTATTCTAGCCTTTTAATAGATGACATATTATTGGAAAGAAATAAATAACAAATACAAAATATATAATTTTAAGGCAAAAATAATATTTTAAGATTTAAAAGTAATCAGAAAACTGTTTAAGCTAAGGCCAAGCATCTGTAACTATTATGAAAAGAAATATTAGCTCCAATATATTGGGCGGAAGGTTTTCCCAGTATATTTTTATTATGATATTTTATTGGTGCATGGTTGATTTACATTGTGTTAGTTTCTGTTGTACAACAAAGTAAGCCAGTTACACATACACATATGAAAGTGAAAGTAAAATTCACTCAGTTGTGTCCAACTCTTTGCGACCCCTTGGACTATACAGTCCATGGAATTCCCCAGGTCAGAATATTGGAGTGGGCTGCCATTCCCTTCACCAGGGGATCTTCCCAACCCAGGGATCGAACCCATGTCTCCTGCATTGCAGGTGGATTCTTTACCAGCTGAGCCAGTAGGGAAGACCAAGAATACTGGAGTGGGTAGCCTGTCTCTTCTCCAGCGAATCTTCCTGACCCAGGTATCAAACAAGGGTCTCCTGCATTGCAGGCAGATTCTTTATCAACTGAACTATCAGGGAAGCCCACACATACACGTACATCCACTCTTTTTTAGATGCTGTTTCCTTACAGGTACTACAGAGTATTGCGTAAAGTTTCCTGTGCTATTCAGTAGGTTCTCTTTATGTTAGTTATCTATATACAGTAGTGTATATATATCAATCCCAATTTCCCAGTTTATCCTTGTTTTAAACACATAATGCTTGTTTTGGAAACTCATGCTTTGGTGTTTTGACTACTTGTCAAAATCTTGCCTTTTAACATATTTGACTGTCTGTAGGATAATGAGCATGGAGAAGAAAATGGCAGCCTACTCCAGTATTCTTTCCTGCAAAATCCCATGCACAGAGGAGCCTGGAGGGCTACAGTCCAAAAGGTCACAGAGAGCTGAACATGACTGAGTGACTAAGCTTGAGCAGGAGGATAAAAAGCAAGGCTTGCCTATTTATAGCTTCTTTAACCAGAATGACTTGAATTCAAATTTTTGAAAGAGTACAAGAAAAAGATGCTTTAAATGAAACCTTCTGTATAATGCAGAGTTCATTGCATATGTTGGCTTATGAAGATAGGTCAAACCCACTTGCTTTTAGCACACTGTAGGAAAAAGTTCTTACCACTGAAAATTAAAAATTAGAAGCTAACTCTTGGGGTAGTCATTACAATGAGACTGGAAGTCTTTTGTAACCCCCTGACTCTCTAATCTTTTTTGGGTGTTAGTCCTAAAAGGTCTTGTAGGTCTTCATAGAACCGTTCAACTTCAGCTTCTTCAGCATTACTGGTTGGGGCATAGACTTGGATTACTATGATATTGAATGGTTTGCCTTGGAAACGAACAGAGATCATTCTGTCGTTTTTGAGATTGCATCCAAGTACTGCATTTCGGACTCTTTTGTTGACCATGATGGCTACTCCATCTCTTCTGAGGGATTCCTGCCTGCAGTAGTAGATATAACGATCATCTGAGTTAAATTTACCCATTCCAGTCCATTTCAGTTCGCTGATTCCTAGAATGTCGACTTTCACTCTTGCCATCTCTTGTTTGAGCACTTCCAATCTGCCTTGATTCATGGACCTGACCTTCCAGCTTCCTATGCAATATTGCTCTTTACAGCATCAGACCTTGCTTCTATCACCAGTCACATCCACAGCTGGGTATTGTTTTGCTTTGGCTCCATCCCTTCATTCTTTCTGGAGTTATTTCTCCACTGATCTCCAGTAGCATATTGGGCACCTACTGACCTGGGGAGTTCCTCTTTCAGTATCCTATCATTTTGCCTTTTCATACTGTTCATGGGGTTCTCAAGGCAAGAATACTGAAGTGGTTTGCCATTCCCTTCTCCAGTGGACCACATTCTGTCAGACCTCTCCACCATGACCCGCCCGTCTTAGGCTGCCCCGCGGGCATGGCTTAGTTTCACTCCTCCATCCATGGGATTTTCCAGGCAAGAGTACTGGAGTGGGTTGCTATTGCCTTCTCCTGAGTTAGACAAGAGGAACTAAAAAGCCTTTTGATGAAAGTCAAAGTGGAGAGTGAAAATATTAGCTTAAAGCTCAACATTCAGAAAGCGAAGATCATGGCATCTGGTCCCATCACTTCATGGGAAATAGATGGGGAAACAGAGGAAAGAGTGTCAGAATTTATTTTTTGGGCTCCAAAATCACTGCAGATGGTGATTGCAGCCATGAAATTAAAAGACGCTTACTCCTTGGAAGAAAAGCTATGACCAACCTAGATAGCATATTCAAAAGCAGAGACATTACTTTGCCAACTAAGGTCCATCTAGTCAAGGCTGTGGTTTTCTTCTGTGGTCATGTATGGATGTGAGAGTTGGATTGTGAAGAAGGCTGAGCACCAAAGAATTGATACTTTTGAACTGTGGTGTTGGAGAAGACTCTTGAGAGTCCCTGGGACTGCAAGGAGATCCAACCAGTCCTTTCTGAAGGAGATCAGCCCTGGGTATTCTTTGGAAGGAATGATGCTGAAGCTGAAACTCCAGTATTTTGGCTACCTCGTGGGAAGTGTTGACTCATTGGAAAAGACTCTGATGCTGGGAGGGATTGGGGGCAGAAGGAGAAGGAAACGACAGAGGATGAGATGGCTGGATGGCCTCACTGACTCGATGGATGTGAGTCTGAGTGAACTCCAGGAGTTGGTGATGGACAGGGAGGCCTGGCGTGCTGCGATTCATGGGGTCACAAAGAGTCAGACATGACTGAGCAACTGAACCAACTGAACTGAACTGACTCTCTAATCAACCAAGGAACACATCCTAGTCTTCTCTCATTGTACAAAAGTATGTCAATAAGCCTACCTCCCCACCACAGTCTCCCCACACTGCACACAAACTCCCAACAAGAGTCTTTCCTCTTATTTCCTTATCAGCACTCTGCCTGTCAGTAGCGTGCATTATTTCCACTTTGACATAAAAAGAGACAGGGCTATTCTCAAAGTAGTATCATGGAGTTATACACAAAGAAGGAAAAGAAGTGACATATAAAAACTCAGTGATAGAATATCACATGATATTTTCAACTTAGAAGACACATTAGAGGAAGTAAAACAAAGAAGTTACACATGGTTTAACAAGGTTAGAAACAATAGAACAATTATAACAATAGAAAAAGGAAATGATGCTTTAGATATTGATGCTTAGATATTGGCATAATTAATTTCATAAACACAATTATGAACTTAGTAGTAATGTTAGTTGATTATTCAGTAAGAAAACTAACAAGGAAAAAGCATTGCTCATGGTAAGATCAGCTAAAAGCAGAGTATAAAAAGAGACAGGGATAGGGAAACAGTCAAAAACAAGGAACCACCCTCTTGCAAGCCCACTCGTGGAACGCCACTCCTTCCATTGACACCATGGTCAGCTCCTGCTGTGGCTCCGTCTGCTCTGACCAGAGCTGTGGCCGAAGTCTCTGCCAGGAGATTTGCTGCCGGCCCAGCTGCTGCCAGACCACCTGTTGCAGGACCACCTGCTACCGCCCCAGCTGTGGTGTGTCCAGCTGCTGCCGCCCCGTCTGCTGCCAGTCCACCTGCCCTCGCCCCACCTGCTGCATCTCTAGCTGCTACCGCCCCTCCAGCTGTGGGTCCAGCTGTGGGTCCAGCTGCTACAGGCCTACCTGCTGCATCTCCAGCTGCTGCAGGCCCCAGTGCTGCCAGCCTGTGTGCTGCCAGCCCACCTGCCCTCGCCCCACCTGCTGCATCTCTAGCTGCTACCGCCCCTCCTGCTGTGAGTCCAGCTGCTGCAGGCCTACCTGCTGCATCTCCAGCTGCTGCAGGCCCCGGTGCTGCCAGTCTGTGTGCTGCCAGCCCAGCTGCCCCCGCATCTCCAGCTGCTGCCGCCCCTCTTGCTATAGCTCCAGCTGCTGCCTGCGCCCAGTGTGTGGCCGGGTCTCCTGCCACACCACCTGCTATCGCCCCACCTGCGTCATCTCCACCTGCCCCCCGCCCCGTGTGCTGTCCCTCCTCTTGCTGCTGAATCTCTGCTTTGAACATACAGCTTCCTCATTGCCTCCCTCGCCATGGTTGCAGAACTTCTTTTTAAATGTGGAGGGTTCAAGAGAACTGGTCTCTTGAATTTCATAAGGAAACATCAGGCATACTGAGCCCACGTTCTAACTTCTCTCCAAATGCCCCCACTTCTAAATGTAATCACTAAAAATCTCCCATGAAATTATATTCTCTCAACACTCCTCCCTTTTTCTTCAGCACATTTATTTTTCATGCTTAAGGAACTTGTCTAAATCACTTGTGAGGCCACTGAATTTATCTCTCTGAAGATTTTTGGTGATTTTCTTATGTCTTGTTATTTCCATGAACCTAAATAAATGTCCTCCTACTGGCACTAATAATTGAATCTGATTGTTACTCTCTTCTTTTAAGTATTTACATTTTGATCCAAAGTAATTGTATTTTGCCTGCACCTGCCAAAGAGAACAAAGTAATCAGCCTTCAGTTCAGTTCAGTTCAGTCACTCAGTCGTGTCTGAATCTTTGTGACACCATGGACTGCAGCACGCCAGGCCTCCCTGTCCATCGCCAGCTCCTGGAGTTTACCCAAACTCATGTCCATTGAGTTGGTGATGCCATCAAACTATCTCATCCTCTGTCATCCCCTTCTCCTCCCACCCTCAATCTTTCCCAGCAACAGAGTCTTTTCAAATGAGTTAGTCAGTCCTTCGCATCAGGTGCCCAAAGGATTGGCGTTTCAACTTCAACATCAGTCCTTCCTATGAATATTCAGGACTGGTTTCCTTTAGGATGGACTGCATGGATCTCCTTGCAGTCCAAGGGACTCTCAAAGGTCTTCTCCAACACCACAGTTCAAAAGCATCAATTGTTCAGTGCTCAGCTTTCTTTATAGTCCAACTCTAACATCCATATATGACTACTGGTAAAACCATAGATTTGACTAGATGGAACTTTGTTGAGAAAGTAATTTTCTGCTTTTTAATATGCTGTCTAGGTTGGTCATAACTTTCCTTCTAAGGAGTAAGTGTCTTTTCATTTCATGGCTGCAATCACCATCTGCCGTGATTTTGGAGCCCCCAAACAATAAAATCTGCCACTGTTTCCATTGCTTCCCCATCTATTTGCCATGAAGTGATGGGACTGGATGCCATGATCTTCATTTTCTGAATGTTGAGCTTTACGCCAACTTTTTCATTCTCCACTTTCATTTTCATCAAGAGACTCTTTAGTTTTTCTTCACTTTCTACCATAAGGGTGGTGTCATCTGCATATCTGAGGTTATTGATATTCTCCCGGCAATCTTGATTCCAGCTTGTGCTTCATCCAGCCCAGTGTTTCTCATGATGTACTCTGCATGTAAGTTAAATAAGCAGGGTGACAATATCCAGCCTTGACGTACTCCTTTTCCTATTTGGAAACTATCTGTTGTAATACTGGAGTGGATTGCCATTCCATTCTCCAGGGGATCTCTCTGCCCCAGGGATCAAACCCAGATCTCCTGCATGGCGGGCAGATTCTTTATCTTCTGAGCCACCATGGAAGTCCCTACATATACAGTGGAGTTCTGCTTTATTCTGGTAGCCAGAGTTTCAGTACATTTGTTTTTTATTATTATTCAGAATATTCAGTTTAGTCTGCCTTATAGAGGGGCTAACTTCAGTGCCAAGCAAATGATAAAAATGAATGAAACAGCCTGGTGACAGTTCCTAAGTATTCCTGGAGACTGTGACTTTATGTTCAAGACAAAAGGGACCTTTCCAGCGCCACTTCTGCTCACTTCCCTTCTCTTTCCTTCTAGAAGTGCTAATCCTAGGAACACTTCTCAATAAACATCCTGTTTGCTAATTTTTATCTCTGGGTCTGCTTGCTAGGGAACTCAAACAGTCCTGAAAAGCAATTTGTAATTCACAAGTTAATCTGGGAGCTGGAAAGACTGACTGAAATTTATTTTTCATCTTTAGTGTATAATAAGTAGGAGCTTAAACGTAAACATAGAAAACTTATGGAAATGAATATGTAGAGAGAACTGTGAATTTTAACTAAAGTACATTTATTCTTTGCTAAGGATTTTATGTCACTTATACATCAATATCTGCTTTATTTAAAAAGTTAAATAACACAAAAGAATGTGTTCAGAAGTAGGTGTCCTATTATTAGTTTTTGCCGATCCCATTGAAAACCTATTTATACAAAAAAGGTACATTCTTACTGAATACATTCGTCTTTATTCACAAACCTAGCTTTAGTTGTACATTTTTTGTTCTGATGTTTATTCAAATATTATTTTTTGGCCTTCAGTAAGTATATTATTGAACAGATTTGCCTACATATTTTTTATATTTATTGTTGAGAACTGTGAATACATGTTTCCCATCCCAATTTTATGAAGAAATATTGCTAAGTGCATAAGAAATCTATCACTTTTCTAAGTCAGCCAACTTCACTGTTAAAAATAAGGTGATTCTTGGGATTTTTTTTTTTTTTCATGGCGGTGAATAGCCCCCAGCCTCAGGTATGCCCTAGATTCATTCCCCGGTTACCCAGGTGGTAATCGCATTATTAAGTCAGACTTATGGGTACTCTTTCTTTCCTGCCTTGCTTATCCACTTCCTCATGTGTACTCCCCAGAATTTCCCCCACTCCCAGGTGAACTACTTGCGCTCACATCTTTGTCTCAGTATCTACTTTGGGTGCAACTCCAACAACGACAATAGATGTTCAGCAAATATTTTTAGTTAATTAATATTAAATCAGAGATGGTGGTTACTTCTCACAAAAGAGGGCTAAATTGGGATGTCTGCAAGTGAAGAGAAACAGTGTCAACATACGTGTTCACCTCTTTTCTATCATAGCTGTTTCTGTGTTTATACAGCATATGTATCCATGGTGTCCTATAGGTAAGTTCCATTCTATGGATCAAATCTGAACTTCCACAAAGGTGTTTTATCAGGTGACGCATTGCTTGCCACATGAGCAGATGTGGTTTTCCTCAAGTGTAACCATGATCTCTTTGTTTGGAATGTTTCTCCCACTTTTCTCCATCAGGCAAAACAGACTATTTTTTTAAAGGACCATTACATACCCATAAGTCATGCAAGAGCCTTCATTCACTCGACAGATATTTGTCACTAATGTGCTCTGTCTCAGTAACAAAATTAAATTTTATAGTTCATGCCTTCAGGGTGTCTGCATCGCAGAACTGAAATGATAGAAATGATAAACTGTGGTACAGCAGAGAGTGCAAAATTCAGAGCACAATACAGGGACAAATTGTATTTGAACAGGGTAGTTAATCATTGGGAGGAAGCATCAGGGAAAACTTGGGGTATTGATAGAGGAATATAGTTTGCAAAGATAACGATAAAGGTGAAACATTCCAGGAAGACGGAACAGCTTCAGCAAAGGCTTGCAAGCTTTATTCTCCACCTCTTCCTCAGCTGTCCTGAAACAGCTTAACTTCTGTTTAATCTTACACAAGTCTTTTTTCTTTTTCCTCTTAACATTTCTATGCTTCTTTCCCTACTGCTTAAAGAACTAGTAAGAATACACACTATATTATATGCTGTACTAAAGTTTCAAAACAAGTATAAGATATTCAGCACAATACTCAGTGAATACATACTTATGGCTAAAAAATAATGTTGGTGTATGGCAAAAGCAATACAATATTGTAAAGTAATTGACCTCCAATTAAAATAAATAAATTTATATTAAAAAAATTAACTGTCATTCTTTTGAAAATGAAAGTTGCTCAGTCGAGTCCAGCTCTTTGTGACCGCATAGACTGTACAGTCCATAGAATTCTCCAGGTCAGAATACTGGAGTGGGTAGCCATTCCCTTCTCCAGGGGATCTTCCCAACCCAGAGATCAAACCCAGGTCTCCCACATTGCAGGCGGATTCTTTTCCAGCTGAGCTATCAGGGAAGCCCTTTTTCAGCCAAACTGTTTCTTATGCATGTGTCTCATTCAAGCACCAATAGGAAAAAGATGAGGAGTTATCTGTCAAGTTCTCTTCTACCCAAAAGAATGTCTTGGATCCATATTATTGAAAGCTTAATAACTCCAAACATGTTTGTAATTCATGAATGCTTTTGTAATGAAATATTCTGTGTACTAGTCTGACAAACTAAAGATAAATTAAAACATCCCATTCATGTTGCCAAGCCTGGGAGACACAGTAAAAATGTGTTTCTTCTACTTAAAAGCTGTGACTATAGCTAAGTGCTTCTGACAGTAAAGCCCAAACAGACACAGAATTTGAAACTTCCTTGTGGTCTAACTATCTTCCTGACCATCAAAATGCCTACAGAGTATCACAATCATCCATATTATTTGCTGGACAACCTCCCCACAAACATCTTTCTTTCCATATCCTTTCCAGTGCTTCACCTTATCAGAACATGTTCCCCTTACCCTTGACACCAAAATATACATGAGCTGTAGAAGAAACTTTTTCTCTCTGATGTTCAGAGAGCAGTGATAGGAGAGATATCACATTCAAACAAAAATGTTAGAGTTATATGACTGATGCTTTGTTAAGACATTGAACACACCAGGGGCAAAAGTGACACCCACTAAGGAGAATTTGGATACGGCTTTCAACTGGACACACATGAGCATATCAGGAAAAGGAAAAGGGTTATTTTCTCCAATTTGTAATGTTGCATGATAAACACACAATTAGGTAATTCAATGATCAATTTTCCCAGGAAGGTAAACAATAACAAGGAAATAATGATGTCATGATAGCAGCTCTTCAGCAGGATATAAAGGGAGCTGCGGGCCGAGGAGACACTCAGACTCAAGAAACTCACTTTCCTGGAAACTCACCCAGAACATACACCCTCTGACACCATGGTCAGCTCCTGCTGTGGCTCCGTCTGCTCTGACCAGAGCTGCGGCCGAAGTCTCTGCCAGGAGACCTGCTGCCGCCCCAGCTGCTGCCAGACCACCTGCTGCAGGACCACCTGCTACCGCCCCAGCTGTGGTGTGTCCAGCTGCTGCCGCCCCGTCTGCTGCCAGCCCACCTGCCCTCGCCCCACCTGCTGCATCTCTAGCTGCTACCGCCCCTCCTGCTGTGAGTCCAGCTACTGCAGGCCTACCTGCTGCATCTCCAGCTGCTGCAGGCCCCGGTGCTGCCAGCCTGTGTGCTGCCAGCCCATCTGCCCTCGCCCCACCTGCTGCATCTCGAGCTGCTACCGCCCCTCCTGCTGTGGGTCCAGCTGTGAGTCCAGCTGCTGCAGGCCCCCGGTGCTGCCAGTCTGTGTGCTACCAGCCCAGTTGCCCCCGCATCTCCAGCTGCTGCCGCCCCTCTTGCTGCAGCTCCAGCTGCTGCCTGCGCCCAGTGTGTGGCCGGGTCTCCTGCCACACCACCTGCTATCGCCCCACCTGTGTCATCTCCACCTGCCCCCGCCCCGTGTGCTGTCCCTCCCCTTGCTGCTGAATCTCTCCTTTGAACATACTGCTTCCTCATTTCCTCCCCTCCCCACAGCTGCAGAACTTCTTTTTAAAATGTGGAGGGTTCAAGATAACTGGTCCCTTGAATTTCATAAGCAAATACCAGACATACTGAGCCCATGTTCTAGCTTCTGTCCTAACTCCCTCTCTTCTTAATGAGATCACTCAAAATCTCACAGGAAATTAAAGTCTCCCCAAAACTCCTCCCTTATTCTTCAGCACATCTGTTTTTCGTACTTAAGGAATTTGTCGCCATTACTTCTGGGGCCACTGATTTTTATCTCTTGACATAGAAATCTGATGAAGACTTTTGAGTACTCTTTGTTAAAGCTTTTCTTATGTCTTCTTATTTCCATGAACCAAAATAAATATCCTACTGGAACTGAGAATTGAATCTGATTGTTACTCTTTTTCTGTTTGTTTAAGGATTTACATTTTGATCAAAAGTAATTGTATTTTACGTGCACCTGAGAAACAGCACTAATTAAGCAACCTTCAAAAGAGGTCAAATGACATTGATCACTGCCTACTTATGTCTAGAAAATAGATAAATTAATCATTTTCTAGTCATTAGTGGGGAAAGGAGTTAAACAGAAGTGATAGAGCATCTATGAATATATTAACAGGAGGAAAGTTTTGAAAAGACTGAACACAATTTATGATTTTAACAATACCAGCTTTCAGGGTTTTTCACCTATAAAAGCATTGCATAGATAGTTTAGTAAAGTCTATGTATATTCTACTTCGGGTCACATACAATGATTCCTTCATCCATATACAGAGTGAAATTGTTAATCATTCAGCTGTGTCCAGCTCTTTGCGACCCTATGAATTATAGCCCACCAGGTTGCTCTGTCCACAGAATTCTGCAGGCAAGAATACTGGAGTGGGTTGCCATTCCATTCTCTGGGAGACCTTTCTGCCCCAAGGATCAAACCCAGGTCTCTTGCATTGTGGGCAGATTCTCTATCTTCTGAGCCACCATGGAAGCCCCTACATGTACAGTGGAGTTCTGCTTTATTCTAGTAGCCAGAGTTTCAGTGCACTGGTTTATTATTATTGCTATTCAGAATATTCGGTTTATTCTGCCTTATAGAGGGGCTACCTTCAGTGCCAGGCAGGTGATATAAATGAATGAAAAAGACCTGGTGACAGTTCCTAGGTATTCCTGGAGACTGTGATTTTATGTTCAAGACAAAAAGGACCTTTCCAGTGCCATGCTTAGATGTCCACTGAAACTCTATCCCAGCTTGATTTCTCCAGCTGTCCACTTCTGCTCACTTCCCTTCCCTTTCCTTCTAGAAGTACTAATTCCAAGAGCACTTCTCGATAAACATCCTGTTTGCTAATTTTCATCTCTGGGTCTGCTTCCTAGGGAACTCAAACAGTCCCAAAAAGCAATTTGTAAATCACAACTGTTAATCTGAGAGCTGGAAAGACTGCCTGAAATCTAGTTTTCATCTTTTAGTATAAAATAAGTAGGAACTTAAACATAAATGTAGAAAGCTTATGGAAATGAATCTGTAGAGAGAACTGCGAATTTCATCTAAAGTACTTTTATTCTTTTCTAAGGATTTTATGTCACTTATACACAAACACATGCTTTTTCTAAAAATCTAAATAACAAAAGAATGTAATCAAGTGAGTTTCCTATCAATAGTTGCCAGTCCCATTCAAAACCTATTTTTACAGAGATACATTCTTACTCAGTGCATTTGTATGACATTTATGTCTTTATTCATTAACCCAGCTTTAGCTGAATATTATTTTGTTCTGATGTTTATTCAAATAATAATTTTTGGCATTCAGGCAATGTTAATGCATTTCTCCAATAGCAGGTAAGTATATTATTTGACAGATTTGTTTACCTATTTATTATATTTCTTATTAAGGACTGTGAATACATGTTTCCCATTACATTTTATGAAGAAATATTGCTAAGTGCACAGGAAATCCATCAGTTTTCTAAGCCAGCCAACTTCACTGTTAACAATAATATTCAGTTGATTCTGTGGGATTTTCTAGACATATAGTCATGGTAGCTAATATGCCCCAGCCTCAGTATGTCCCCATATTCATTCCTCAGTTACCCAGGTGGTCACTGCATAATTAACTCAGACTTGAGGATTTTTCTTTCATTGCTGCCTTGTTTTCCAGCTTCCTCATGTGTACTTCCCAGAATACCTCCTCGCAAAGTGAACTATTTTCACTCACATCTTTGTCTCAGTATGTACTTTGGGTAAAATTCAAACAAAGACAATGGATGTTCAGCCAATATTTTTAGCTGATTAACATCAAACCAGTGATGGTGGTTACATCTCACAAAGAGGGCTAACTTGGGATGTCTGCAAGTGAAGAGAAACAGTGTCAATACTTGTGTTCACCTCTTTTCTATCATATCTATTTTTGTGTTTATACAGCAAATGTACCCATGGTGTCCTATAAGTAAATTCCATTTTATGGATCGAATTTGAGCTGCCATAAATGTGTTTTATCAGGTGACACATTGTTTGCCACATGAGCAAATGTGGTTTTCCTCAAGTGTAACCATGATCCCTTTGTTTGGAATGTTTCTCCCACTTTTCTCCACCAGGCAAAACAGACTATTTTTTAAAGGACCAGTACATACTCTTAATTTATCCAAAAGCCTTCATTCACTTGACAAATATTTGTCACTGATGTGCTCTGTCTCAGTAACAAAGTTAAATTTTATGTTCATGTCTTCACAGGCTCTGCATTGCAGAAGTGGAATGACAGATAGTAACTGTGGTATAGCAGAGAGTGCAAAATTCATAGCACAATGCAGGGACAAATTATATTTGAATGGGGCAGTTAATCACTGGGGGAAGCATTCATGGGAAACCTGGGGTACTGACAGAGGAATAGGAGTTTGGAGAGATAACAACAACGATGGAATGTTCCAGGAAGATGAAAAAGCTTCAGCAAAGGCTTGCAAGCTTTATTCTCCACCTCTTCCTCAGCTGTCCTAAAACAGCTTAACTTCTGTTTAATCTTACACAAGTCTTTTTCTTTTTCCTCTTAACATTTCTATGCTTCTTTCCCTACTGCTTAAAGAACTAGTAAGAATACATACTATATTATATGCTGTACTAAAAATTCACAACAAATATAAGATATTCAGCACAATGCTTAGTGAACTCAGCATAGTGCCTAGTGAATTTAGCATAATGCATAGTAAATACTCCACAAATGATAAATATCATTATCCCTCACTTTGAAGATGTATGGAACTTGTCCACATACTGTATATGTTGATTTTAGTTCTTCAGTTAAAAAAAAAAAACATAGGAAGCTCAGTCTGGTGCTCTATGAAAACCTAGAGGGGTGGGATGGGATTGGGTTGGGGGGCGGATCAGAGGGAGGGGACATATATATACTTATGGCTGAATCACATTGTTGTACCGCAGAAAGCTACGCAACCTTGTAAAGGAATTATCCTCCAATTAAAAAATAAAGACTTAAAAAATAACGGTCATTCTTTTGAAAATGAAAGTCACTCAGTTGAGTCTAGCTCTTTGTGATCCCGTTGACTACACAGTCCATAGAATTCTCCAGGTCAGAATACTGGAATGGGTAGCCGTTCCCTTCTCCAGGGGATCTTCCCAACCCAGAGATCAAACCCAGGTCTCCCACTTTGCAGGCGGATTCTTTCTCAGCTGAGCTATCAGGGAAGCCCTTCTTTCAGCTATTGCCAGACTGTTTCTTATGCATATGTCTCATTCAAGTATCTACAGGAAAAAGAGGAGGAGTTATCTGTCTAGTTCTCTTACTACCCAACAGAATGTCTTGGATCCATATTATTTAAGGCTTAATAACTCCAAATATGTTTGTAATTAATGAATGTTTTTGTCACGAAATATCCTGTGTACAAGTTTGACAACTAAAAGAGAAATCAAAATATCCCATTCTTATTGTCTGGCCTGGGAGACATACAGCAAAAACATTTTTCTTCTATGTAAAAGTTATGAGTATTGCTAAGTGCTTGATACAGTGGAGTGAAATCAAGCACAGAATTTGAAACTTCCTTGTGGTCTAACTATCTTTCTGACCATCCAAGATACCCACATAGGATATCAATCATCCATATTATTTGTGGGACATCATCCCCCAAACATCTTTCTTTCTAATTCATTTCTAGTGTTTTACCTGACCAGCACTTTTTCCCCTTGCCCTTGACAACAAAATATACATGAGTCATATAAGAAACTTTTTCTCTCTGAAGTTCAGAGAGCGGTGAAAGGAGAGAATGTCACAGTCTAAAAAAAAGTGTTAGTGCCATATGACTAATGCTTTGTGAGACATTGAACCCACCAGGAGCAACAGTGACACCCACTACAGAAGAAGTGAGACAGGGCTTTCAATTGGACACACAGGAGCATACTAGGAAAAGGAAAAGAACTATTTTCTCCACTTTCAAATACTGAATGAGAAACACACAATTATGTAATTCAATGATCAATTTTCCTAGGAGGGTAAACAATAACAAGGAAATAATGATGTCATGATAGCAGCTCTTCAGCAGGGTATAAAAGGGGCTGCGGGCCAAGAAGACTCTCAGACTCAAGAAATTCACTTTCCTAGAAATTCACCGAGAACCTCCACCCTCTGACACCATGGTCAACTCCTGCTGTGGTTCCGTCTGCTCTGACCAGAGCTGTGGCCGAAGTCTCTGCCAGGAGACTTGTTGCCAGCCCAGCTGCTGCCAGACCACCTGCTGCAGGACCACCTGCTACCGCCCCAGCTGTGGTGTGTCCAGCTGCTGCCGCCCCGTCTGCTGCCAGCCCACCTGCCCTCGCCCCACCTGCTGCATCTCTAGCTGCTACCGCCCCTCCTGCTGTGTTTCCAGCTGTGGGTCCAGCTATTACAGGCCTACCTGCTGCATCTCCAGCTGCTGCCGGCCCCGGTGCTGCCAGCCTGTGTGCTGCCAGCCCACCTGCCCTCGCCCCACCTGCTGCATCTCGAGCTGCTACCGCCCCTCCTGCTGTGGGTCCAGCTGTGGCTCCAGCTGCTACAGGCCTACCTGCTGCATCTCCAGCTGCTGCAGGCCCCGGTGCTGCCAGTCTGTGTGCTGCCAGCCCACCTGCCCTCGCCCCACCTGCTGCATCTCTAGCTGCTACCGCCCCTCCAGCTGTGGGTCCATCTGTGGCTCCAGCTGCTGCAGGCCTACCTGCTGCATCTCCAGCTGCTGCAGGCCCCGGTGCTGCCAGTCTGTGTGCTGCCAGCCCAGCTGCTGCCGCCCCTCTTGCTGCAGCTCCAGCTGCTGCCTGCGCCCAGTGTGTGGCCGGGTCTCCTGCCACACCACTTGCTATCGCCCCACCTGTGTCATCTCCACCTGCCCCCGCCCCGTGTGCTGTCCCTCCTCTTGCTGCTGAATCTCTGCTTTGAACATACAGCTTCCTCATTTCCTCCCTCCCCACAGTTGCAGAGCTTCTTTTTAACATATGGAGGGTTCAAGAGAACAGGACCCTTGAACTTCATAAGCAAACACCAGACATACCGAGCCCACGTTCTAACTTCTGTCTCAAAGTCCCTCCCTTCTAAATGAGATCACTCAGAATGTCGTTGGAAATTACAATATCACAAACACTCCTCCCTTTTTTTCAGCACATCTATTTTTCATACTTGAGGAATTTGTCTACATCACTTCTGGGGCCACTGATTTTTAATTCTCTGACATAGAATTCCAGTGAAGACTTTTGAGTACTCTTTGTTAAAGATTTTCTTATGTCTTCTTATTTCCATGAACCAAAATAAACCTCCTCCTACCAGTACTGAGAATTGAATCTGTTACTTTCTTTTTTTTTTTAAGATTTACATATCAATTCAAAGTAATTGTATTTTTCCTGCACCTTCCAAGCAATACACATTAATCGACCTTCAAGAGAGGTCAAAGACATTGATCAGTTCCTAGTTATGTCTAGAAAATAGATAAATTAATCATTTTCTAGTCTTTATGGGGGAAAGGGGTGAAACTGAAGTGACAGAGCATCGTGACTATAATAACAGGAGGAAAGTTTTGAAAAGATTAACACAATTCATGATTTTAAACAGCACCAGCATTCAGGGTTTTTTTCACCCATAAAAGCATCGCATAGATAGTTTAGTAAAGTCTGCGTATTTTCTACTTAGAGTCACATGCAATGAGTCCTTCATCCACATACACAGTGAAAATGTTTGTCACTCAGCTGTGTCCAACTCTTTGTGACCCCACGGATTGTAGCCCACCAGATTGCTCTGTCCACCTTATTCTGCAGGCAAGAATACTGGAGTGGGTTGCCATTCTATTCTCCGGGGGATCTTTCTGCCCCAAGGATCAAACTCAGGTCTCCTGTACTGCGGGCAGATTCTTTATCTTCTGAGCCACCATGGAAGTCCCTACATATATATATATATATATATATATATATATATATATATATCAGTATATTTGGTTTATTATTATTATTCAGAATATTCAGTTTATTCTGCTTTATAGAGGGGCTACCTTCAGTGCCAGGCAGGTGATACAAATGAATGAAACAGACCTGGTGATAGTTCCCAGGTATTCCTGGAGACTGTGATTTTATGTTCAAGACAAAAGGGACCTTTCCAGTGCCATGCTTAGATGTCCACTGAAACTCTATCCCAGCTTGATTTCTCCAGCATTCCACTTCTGCTCACTTCCCTTCCCTTTCCTTCTAGAAATATTAATTCCAAGAGCACTTCTCGATAAACATCCTGTTTGCAAATTTTCATCTTTGAGCCTTCTTCCTAGGGAACTCATACAGTCCCCATAGCAATCTGTAATTTACGACAGTTAATTTGAAGGCTCGAAGGACTGACTGAAATGTAATTTTCATCTTTAGTGTATATAAGTAGGTGCTTAAACATAAATGTAGAAAACTTATGCAAATGTATATGTAAAGAGAACTGTAAATTTTATCTAAAATACATTTATTCTTTGCTAAGGATTTTATGTCACTTGTACATCAATATCTGCTTTATTTAAAATTTTAAATAACACAAAAGAATGTGTTCAGGAGTGGGTTTCCTATTATTAGTCTTTCCCAATCCCATTGAAAACCTATTTATACAAAGAGAGATACATTCTTATTGAATGCATTTGGATCACATTTGTCTTTACTCACAAACCCAGCTTTGGTTGTACATTTTTTGTTCTGATGTTTATTCAAATATTATTTTTGGCCTTCAGGAACTGTTAATACATTCCTCCAATACCTGGTAAGTATATTATTTGACAGATTTTTAACATTTTTTATATTTATTGTTGAAAACTGTAAATACATGTTTCACATCAGCTTTTATGAAGAAATCTTGCTAAGTGCATAAGAAATGTATCACTTTTCTAAGCCAACTTCACTGTTAACAGTAATGTTCAGATGATTCTTGGGATGTTCTAGACATGTAATCACGGCATCCAGCCTCAGGTATGACCCAGATTCATTCCCCAGTTACCCAGGCGGTAATCACATTATTAAGTCAGACTTATGGGTTTTTCTTTCATTCCTGCTTTGCTTTCCCACTTCCTCATGTGTACTCCCCAGAATTCGCCCCCACCCCCAGGTGAACTGCTTGCATTCACATCTTTGTCTCAGTATCTACTTTGGGTGAAATTCAAACAAAGACAATAGTTGTTCAGCAAATATTTTTAGCTGGTTGACATTAAACCAGTGATGGTGGTTAATTCTCACAAAGAGATCTAAATTGTGATATCTGGAAGTGCAGAGAAGTGTCAACACTTATGTTTACCTTCTTTCTATCATATCTGTTTCTGTGTTACTATACCACATGTATCCATGGTGTCCTATAAGTAAGTTCCATTCTATGAAACAAGTTTGAACTTCCACAAATGTGTTTTATCAGGTGACGCATTGCTTTTCACATAAACAAATGTGCTTTTCCTCAAGTGTAGCCATGATCCCTTTGTTTGGAATATTTCTCCCACTTTTCTCGACCAGGCAAGCATACATATTTTTAAAGGAACATGACATACCCTTAAGTCATCCAAAAGCCTTCATTCACTCGACAAATATTTGTCACTAATGTGCTCTGTCTCAGTAACAAAATTAAATTTTATAGTTCATGCCTTCAGGGTGTCTGCATCACAACAGTGGAATGACAGAAAGTAACTGTGGTACAGCAGAGAGTACAAAACTCAGAGCACAATGCAGGGACAAACTGTATTTGAACAGGCTAGTTACTCATTGGGAGGAAGCATTCAGGGGAAACCGGGGGTTTTGAGAGAGGAATAGTAGTTTGCAAAGATAACAACAAAAATGAAACATTCCAGGAAGATGAAACGGCTTCAGCAAAAGTTTGCAAGCTTTATTTTCCATCTCTTCCTCAGCTGTCCTAAACAGCTTAACTTCTGTTTAATCTTACAGAATTTTTTTCCCTCCTAATGTTTCTATGCTTCTTGGCCTATTGCTTAAAGAAGTAGTAACAATACACACTATATTATAGCTGCATTAAAGATTCAGTACATGGCACAAAGACAGAAATATAGATCAATGGAACAAAATAGAAAGCCCTGAGATAAATCCACACACCTATGGACACCTTATCTTCGACAAAGGAGGCAAGAATATCCAATGGAGTAAAGACAGTCTCTTTAACAGGTGGTGCTGGGAAAACTGGTCAACCACTTGTAGAAGAATGGAACTAGATCACTTTCTAACACCACACACAAAAAGAAACTCAAAATGGATTAAAGATCTAAACGTAAGACCAGAAACTATAAAACTCCTAGAGGAGAACATAGGCAAAACACTCTCCGACATAAATCACAGCAGAATCCTCTATGATCCATCTCCCAGTATACTGGAAAAAAAGCAAAAATAAACAAATGGGATCTAATTAAAATCAAAAGCTTCTGTACAACAAAGGAAACTATAAGCAAGGTGAAAAGACAGCCTTCAGAATGGGAGAAAATAATAGCAAATGAAGCAACGGAAAAACAACTAATTTCAAAGATATACAAGCAACTTATGCAGCTCAACTCCAGAAAAATAAACGATTCAATCAAAAAAATGGGCCAAAGAACTAAACAGGCATCTCTCCAAAGAAGACATACGGATGGCTAACAAACACATGAAAAGATGCTCAACATCACTCATTATCAGAGAAATGCAAATCAAGACCACAGTGAGGTACCATTTCACACCAGTCAGAATGGCTGCAATCCAAAAGTCTACAAGCAATAAATGCTGGAGAGGATGTGGAGAAAAGGGAACTCTCTTACACTGTTGGTGGGAATGCAAACTAGCACAGCCACTATGGAAAACAGTGTGGAGATTCCTTTAAAAATTGCAAATAGAACTGCATTATGACCCAGCAATCCCACTGCTGGGCATACACACCGAGAAAACCAGAATTGAAAGAGACACATGTACCCCAATGTTCATTGCAGCATTGTTTATAATTGCCAGGACATGGAAACAACCTAGATGTCCATCAGCAGATGAATGGATAAGAAAGCTGTGGTACACATACACAATGGAGTATTACTCAGCCATTAAAAAGAATAAATTTGACTCAGTTCTAATGAGATGAATGAAACTGGAGCCGATTATACGGAGTGAAGTAAGCCAGAAAGAAAAACACCAATACAGTATACTGAACATATATATGGAATTTAGAAAGATAGTAATGATGACCCTGTATGTGAGAAAACAAAAGAGACACAGAGGTATAGAACAGACTTTTAGACTCTGAGGTAGAGGGTGGGATGATTTGGGAGAATGGCATTGAAATATGTATACTATACTATCATATAAGAAACGAAGTGCCAGTCTATGTTCAATACAGGATACAGGATGCTTGGGGCTGGTGCACGGGATGATCCAGGGAGATGATATGGGGTGGGAGGTGGGAGGGGTCTTTGGCATTGGGAGATCGTGTACACCTGTGGCTGATTCATGTCAATGTATGGCAAAACAAATACAGTATTGTAACACAGAATAAAGTTTTTTAAAAAAAATAAAGATTCAGTACAAATAAAAGATAATCAGCACAATGCTCAGTGAACTCAGCACAATGCCTGGTAAATTTAGCATGCTGCTGCTGATGCTAAGTCACCAGTCGTGTCCGACTCTGTGTGACCCCATAGACAGCAGCCCACCAGGCTCCCCCATCCCTAGAATTCTCTAGGCAAGAATACTGGAGTGGGTTGCCATTTCCTTCTCCAGTGCAGGAAAGTGAAATGTGAAAGTGAAGTCGCTCAGTCGTGTCTGACTCATAGCGACCCCATGGACTGCAGCCTTCCAGGCTCCTCTCACCCATGGGATTTTCCAGGCAAGAATGCTGGAGTGGGATGCCATTGCCTTCTCTGTAAATATCATTATTCCTTGCCATTTACTAAAGATGTATGAAACTTATCCACATACTACATATGTTGATTTTAGTTCTACTAAGGATACAGTGTCTGAGGCAAATAGAACTTTGCCTCTGCACTTTATCTTTGAGATCCAATTTTAATTTTAGACTATAAACTTAGCCCATTTTAACCTGGATTAATGATATACTCTCTCCCTTCAGTCTTTTTCCTCCTGAATTCCAGGACGCTTAATTAACTCTGCCTAACTATGTTCACTGTACCCCTGCGGGATGTTATCTCCTAACTGTGGGTCTGTGTTATCCCTGGCTTTCACTGTGTGGTCTCACATTCTCTGGCTCCAGATATTGCCATGTGCTACCTCTCTACCAGCTCCTTCAGCTGTCCTTAGATCCCCTCTGTCATAGTAAGGCTGTCTCCAGATCATCTGAATCTCCAGAAATTGATTTTGCAACAGTTAAGGTGTTGATATTAGTCCTGGGATGATGTTTGTGTTGTGAACTTTTTCTGCATCTCCAGACACTCCTGGGAGCTTCATTAAAGAGCAGTCGTCTCTTCCAGTCTCATCTTAAACCATTGTTTGATGCCAATATGTTCTATTAAACAGCTTCAAGAAACCCTTAAAAAAAAATAGCATAGGAAGCTCAGTCTGGTGCTCTAAGACAACCTAGAGGGGTGAAACGGGGTTGGGGTGGGAGGGCAGATCAGAGGGAAAGGATATATATATAGTTAAGGCTGAATCACATTGTTGTACTGCAGAAAGTTACACAACCTTGTAAAGGAATTATCCTCCATCTAAAAAATAAGACTTAACAAATAACTGCCTTTCTTTCGAAAATGAAAGTTGCACATTTGTGTCTAGCTCTTTGTGACCCAATGGACTATACAGTCTATGGAATTCTCCAGGATAAAATACTGAAATGGGGGGGGTCATTGCCTTCTCCAGGGGATATTCCCAACCCAGGGATCAAACCCAGGTCTCCCACATTGCAGGTGGATTCTTTCCCAGATGAGCTATCGGGGAAGCCCTTCTTTAGCTATTGCCACACTGTTTCTTAGGCATGTGTCACATTCAAGCATCTACAGGAAGAAGATGAGTAGTTACATGTCAAGTTCTCTTACTACCCAATAGCATCTCTTTGCTCAGTTGAAGCCTTATTAATTAAAATATTTTTATATATAATGAATGCTTTTGTAATGACATCTCCTGTGTACATGTCTGACAACTAAAAGATAAATCAAAATATCCCATTCTGGTTGCCTGACCTAGGAGGCATAAAGCAAAAATGTGTTTCTTCTATTTAAAAGCTGTGAGTACTGCTAAGTGCTTGAGACGGTGGAGTGAAATCAGACACAGAATTTGAAACTTCCTCATGGTCTCTCTTCCTGACCATCCAAGAGGCCCACCGAGGATCACAGTCATCCACATTATTTGTGGGACAACCTTCCCCCAAACAATTTGTTTTCTAATTCGTTTCCAGTGTTTAACATCACCAGCACTTGTTCCCTCACCCTTGACAACAAAATACACATGAGTCATGTAAGAAACTTTTTCTCTGAAGTTCAGAGAGCAGTGATAGGAGAGACTATCACATTCAAAAAGTAAGTGTTAGAGTCATATGACTAATGCTTTGCAAGCACTGAACCCACCAGGAGCAAGGGTGATACCCACCATGGGAGAACTGGGACTGGGCTCTCAACTGGACACACAGGCACTTAGCAGGAAAAGGAATGGTATTATTTTCTCCATTTTCAAATACTGAATGAGAAACACACAATTATGTAATTAAATGTTGAATTTTCCTAGGAGGGTAAACAATAACAAGGAAATAATGATGTCATGATAGCAGCTCTTCAGCAGGGTATAAAGAGGGCTGTGGGCCGAGAAGACTCTCAGACTCAAGAAACTCAATTTCCTGGAAACTCACCCAGACCTCCACCCTCTGACACCATGGTCAGCTCCTGCTGTGGCTCCGTCTGCTCTGACCAGAGCTGTGGCCGAAGTCTCTGCCAGGAGACCTGCTGCCGCCCCAGCTGCTGCCAGACCACCTGCTGCAGGACCACCTGCTACCGCCCCAGCTGTGGTGTGTCCAGCTGCTGCCGCCCCGTCTGCTGCCAGCCCACCTGCCCTCGCCCCACCTGCTGCATCTCTAGCTGCTACCGCCCCTCCTGCTGTGGGTCCAGCTGTGGGTCCAGCTGCTACAGGCCTACCTGCTGCATCTCCAGCTGCTGCCGGCCCCGGTGCTGCCAGCCTGTGTGCTGCCAGCCCACCTGCTCTCGCCCCACCTGCTGCATCTCTAGCTGCTACCGCCCCTCCTGCTGTGAGTCCAGCTGCTGCAGGCCTACCTGTTGCATCTCCAGCTGCTGCAGGCCCCAGTGCTGCCAGTCTGTGTGCTGCCAGCCCAGCTGCCCCCGCATCTCCAGCTGCTGCCGCCCCTCTTGCTATAGCTCCAGCTGCTGCCTGCGCCCAGTGTGTGGCCGGGTCTCCTGCCACACCACCTGCTATCGCCCCACCTGTGTCATCTCCACCTGCCCCCGCCCCGTGTGCTGTCCCTCCTCTTGCTGCTGAATCTCTCCTTTGAACATACTGTTTCCTCATTTCCTCCCTCTCCACAGTTGCAGAGCTTCTTTTAAAATGTGGAGGGTTAATGGCATTGAAACATGTATAATATCATGTAAGAAATGAATCGCCAGTCTAGGTTCGATGCAGGATACAGGATGCTTGGGGCTGGTGCGCTGGGATGACCCAGAGAGATGGTATGGGGAGAGAGGTGGCAGGGGGGTTCAGGATTGGGAACTAATGTACACTTGTGGCGGATTCATGCTGATGTATGGCAAAACCAATACAGTATTGTAAAGTAAAATAAAGGAAAATTAAAAATAACTAAATAAAATAATAAAAAGTAAAATGTGGAGGTTTCAAGAGAACTGGTCCATTGAATTTCATAAGCAAACATCAGACATACTGAGCCCTTGATCTAACTTCTCTCCAAACTTCCCCACTTCTAAATGAAATCACTCAGAATCTATCCAAAAATTCCATTCTCCCAACACTCTTCCCTATTTCTTCAGGACATCTGTTTTTCATACTTAAGGAATTTGTCTCCATTACTAGTGTGGCCACTTGATTTTTATCTCTCTGATATGGAAATCCAATTAAGAATTGTTTTGCTGTACTCTTTGGTAAAGATTTAGTTATATCTTGTTATTTTCATGAACCTAAATAAAGGTCTTCCTACTGGCACTGAAAATTGAATCCGATTGTTATTTTCTTTCATTTTTTAAAGGATTTACATATGGATCCAAAGTAATTGAATTTTGCCTACACCTGCCAAACAGCACAAATAATCAACCTTCAAGAGAGGTCAAGTGACATTGACCACTGCCTAGTAATGTCAAGGAAATAGGTATGTCAATCAGTTTCTAATCTTTATGGGGGAAAGGGGTGAAACTGAAGTGACAGAGCGTTTATGAATATAATAACAGGAGGAACGTTTTGGAAAGATTGAACACAATTCATGATTTTTAACACCAGCTTTCAGGGTTTTTCACCTATAAAAGCATCGCATAGATAGTTTAGTTAAGTCTATCCATTTTCTCTTCTGGTCACATGCAATGAGTCCTTCATCCACAAACACAGTGAAAATGTTAGTCACTCAGCTGTGTCCAACTCTATGCAACTCTGTGGACTGTAGATCTCCAGGCTGCTCTGTCTATGGAGGATACTGGAATGGGTTGTCATTCCGTTCTCCAGGGGATCTTTCTGCCCCAGGAATTGAACCCAGGTCTCCTGCATTGCAGGCAGATTCTTAATCTTCTGAGCCACCATGGACGCCTCTACAGGTATACAGTGGAGTTTTGCTTTATTCTGGTAGCCAGAGCTTCAGTATATTTGGTTTATTATTATTATTATTCAGTTTATTCTGCCTTATAGTGGGGCTGCCTTCAGTGCCAGGCAGGTGATATAAATGAATGAAACAGACCCGGTGACTGTTTCTAGGTATTACTGGTGACTGTGAGTTTATGTCGAACACTATAAAGGACCTTTCCAGTGCCATGCTTAGATGTCCACTGAAACTCTATCCCAGCTTGATTTCCCCAACTGTCCACTTCTGCTTATTTCCCTTCCCTTTCCTCTTAGAAGTATTAATCCCAAATATACTTCTTGATAAATATCCTTTTCGCTAATTCTCATACCTAGGTCTGTTTCTTAGGAAACTCAAACAGTCCCCAAAAGCAATTTGTAATTCACAATAGTTAATTTGAGACCTGGAAAGACTGACTGAAATGTAGTTTTCATCTTTAGGTGTGTAGTAAGTAGAAGCTTAATCATAATCTGAGAAAACTTATGGAAATGAATCTGTAGAGAGGACTGTGAATAAAGTACATTTATTCTTTTCTAAGGATTTTATGTCACTTATACACAGACACATGCTTTTAAAAAAAAAATGAATAACACAAAAGAATGTGATAAAAATGAGTTGCCCATCATTTAGTCTTTGCCAGTCCCATTCAAAACCAATTTTTACAAATGGAGATACATTCTTATTGAACACATTTGCATAACATCTATGTCTTTATTCACAAACCTAGCTTTAGTTGTACATTTTTTTTTCTGAAGTTTATTCAAATATTATTGTTTTGCCTGCAGGCAATGTTGATACATTCCTCCAATACCTGGTAAGTATATTATTTGACAGATTTGTTAATATATATTTTATATTTATTGTTGAGAATTGTGAATACATTTTTCAGATTAGATTTTATGAAGAAATGTTGCTAAGTGCATAAAAATCTATTGTTCTAAGCCAATCAACTTCACTGTTAACAATAATATTCAGGTTATTCTTTGGGATTTTCTAGACATGTAATCATGGCGGTAAATAGCCCCCAGCCTCAGGTATGTCCCCAGATTCATTCCTCAGTTACCCACAGTGGTAACTGCATTAACCCAGACTTACGGGTTTTTCTTTCATTCCTGCCTTGCTTTCTCATTTCCTCATGTGTACTTCCCAGAATCCCCAACCCCACCCCCCAAGTGAATTACTTGTTCTCACATTTATGTTTCAATATCTATTTGGGGTGCAACTAAAACAAAGAAAACAGATGTTCAGCAAATATTTTTTTTTGATTGATATTAAACCAGTGGTGGTGGTTTCTTCTCAAAAAAGAGAGCTAAACTGGGATGTCTAGAAGTGAAGAGAACTAGTTTCAACATTTGTATTCACCTCCTTTCTATCATACTGGTTTCTGTGTTAATACAGCATATGTATCCATGGTGTCCTATAAGTAAGTTCCATTCTATGGATCAAATTTGAACCTCCACTAGTGCGTTTTATCAGGTGATACGCTGTTTGCCACATAAACAAATGTGGTTTTCCTCAAGTGTAACCGTGACCCCTTTGTTTGGAATGTTTCTCCCACTTTTCACTACCAGGCAAATGAGTAATAATTTTTCAAGTTCCATTACCTACCCATAAGTCATCCAAAAGCCTTCATTTGCTCAATAAACATTTGTCACTAATGTGCTCTATCCTAGTAACAAAATTAAATTTTATAGTTCATGCCTTCAGGGTGTCTGCATTGCCATAGTGGAATGATAGAAGGTAACTGTAGTACAGCAGAGAGAGCAAAATTCGGAGCACAATCCAGGGACGAATTGTATTTGTACAGGGTAGTTCATCGTTGGGAGGAAGCATTCAGGGAAACCTGGGGTATTGACAGAGAAATAGTAGTTTGCAAAGATAACCACAAAGATGAAACATCCCAGGAAGTTGAAACGGCTTCAGCAAAGGCTTGCAAGCTCTATTTTCCACCTCTTCCTCAGCTGTCCTAAAACAGCTTAACTTCTGTTTAATCCTACAGATTTTTGTTTGATCTTCTTAATGTTTCTATGCTTCCTTAGACTATTGCTTAAAGAAGGAGTAAGAATACACACTATGTTATATGCTGTAGTAAAGATTCAAAGCAAATATAAGATATTCAGCACAATGTTCAGTGAACTCAGCACAATGCCTGGTAAATTTAGCATAATCCACAGTAAATACTCTACAAATGATAAATATCATTATTCCTCACCTTTTATTGAAGATGTATTAAACTTATCCACATACTATATATGTTGATTTTAGTTCTTCATTTAAAAATAGTATAGGAAGCTCAATCCGGTGCTCTATGACAACCTAGGGGGTGAGATGGGATTGGTGTTTGAGGGTAGCTCAGATGGAGAGGACATATATATACTTATGGCTGGATCTTATTGTTGTACTATGGAGACCTACTCAATTTTGTAAAGGAATTATCCTTCATTTAAAAAATAAAGACTTAAATAACTGTCATTCTTTTGAAAATGAAAGTCACTTAGTCGAGTAGAGCTCTTTGCGACCCAATGGACGATACAGTCCATGGAATTCTCTAGGTCAGAATACTGGAATGAGGGGCCTTTACCTTCTCCAGGGGATCTTCCCAACCCAGGGTTTGAACCCAGGTCTCTCACATTGCAGGCAGATTCTTTCCCAGCTGAGCTATCAGGGAAGACCTTAGTTTAACTATTGCCAAGCTGTTTCTTCTGCATGTGTCTCATACAAGCATCTACAGGAAAAAGATGAGGAGTCAAGTTGTCTTATAGCCAACAGAATTCTTGGATCCATATGTTTGAAGGCTTAATAACATCAAACATGTTTGTAATTAATGAATGCTTTTGTAATGAAATACCTGTGTACATGTCTGACAACTAAAAGTTAAATCAAAACAACCCATTCTAGTTGCTTAGCCTGGGAGACATACAGCAAAAATGTGTTTCTTCTATTTAAAAGCTATGAGTATTGTTAAGTGCTTGAGACGGTGGTGTGAAATCAGACACAGAATTTGAAAATTCTTTGTAGTCTACCTATCTTGCTGACCATCCAAGATGCCCACTTAGGATCACATTCATCCATATTATTTGTGGGACACCCTCCCCAAACATCTCTCTTTCTAATTCCTTTCCAGTGTTTCACCTGACCAGCACTTGTTCCCCTCACCCTTGACAACAAAACATGCATGAGCTGTATAAGAAACTTTTCTCTCTGAAGTTCAGAGAGCAGTGATAGAAGAGAATATCACATTCAAAAAAAAAAAAAAAAGATGCTAGAGTCAGATGATAAAAGCTTTGTAAGACATTGAAACAACTAGTAGAAAAGGTGATACCCAAAGGAAGAACTGGGACAGGGCTTTCAATTGGACACACAGGCATTAACTAAGAAAAGGAAAGGTATTGTTTTTTCCATTTTGGACTACTGCATGAGAAACACACAATTATGCAATTAAATAAGTCAATTTTCCTAGAGGGTTAAACAATAACAAGGAAATAATGATGTCATGGTAGCAGCTCTTCAGCAGCGTATAAAGGGGGCTGTGGGCTGAGAAGACTCTCAGACTCAAGAAACTCAATTTCCTGGAAACTCACCCAGACCTCCACCCTCTGACACCATGGTCAGCTCCTGCTGTGGCTCCGTCTGCTCTGACCAGAGCTGTGGCCGAAGTCTCTGCCAGGAGACCTGCTGCCGCCCCGACCACCTGCTGCTGGCCAGCTCCACCCCACCTGCCCTCTCCCCACCTGCTGCATCTCTAGCTGCTACCGCCCCTCCTGCTGTGTTTCCAGCTGTGGCTCCAGCTGCTACAGGCCTACCTGCTGCATCTCCAGCTGCTGCAGGCCCCAGTGCTGCCAGCCTGTGTGCTGCCAGCCCAGCTGCTCTCACCCCACCTGCTGCATCTCTAGCTGCTACCGCCCCTCCAGCTATGGGTCCATCTGTGGCTCCAGCTGCTGCAGGCCTACCTGCTGCATCTCCAGCTGCTGCAGGCCCCAGTGCTGCCAGTCTGTGTGCTGCCAGCCCAGCTGCCCCCGCATCTCCAGCTGCTGCCGCCCCTCCTGCTGCAGCTCCAGCTGCTGCCTGCGCCCAGTGTGTGGCCGGGTCTCCTGCCACACCACCTGCTATCGCCCTACCTGTGTCATCTCCACCTGCCCCCGCCTCGTGTGCTGTCCCTCCTCTTGCTGCTGAATCTCTCCTTTGAACATACTGCTTCCTCATTTCCTCCCTCCCCACGGTTGCAGAGTTTCTTTTTAAAATGTGGAGGGTTCAAGAGAACAGGACCCTTGAACTTCATAAGCAAACACCAGACATACTGAGCTCACATTCTATCTTCTCTCCAAAGTCCCTCCCATGCAAATGAGATCACTCAGAATCTCCCAGGAAATTACAATTTCTAAGCACTCCTCCTTTTTTACTAGGGACATTTCTTAATCATGCTTAAGGAATATGTCTCCATCACTTGTGGGTCCACCGATTTTTATCTCTGATATGCAAATACAATGAAGATTTTATGGTGTACTCTTTGGTAAAGATTTTCTTATGTTTTGTTATTTCCATGAACCTAAATAAAAGTCCCCCTATTGGCACTGAAATTTGAATCTGATTGCTACTCTCTTTTTTTAAAAAGGGTTTACATTTCAATCCAAAGTAATTGAATTTTGCCTGCACCTGCCAAACAGCTCAAATTTGTCAACCTTCAAGAGAGGTCAAACGACACTGATCACTACTAATTATGTCTAGAATATAGATACATTAATTATTTTCTAGTCTTTATGGGGGAAAGGGTGAAACTAAAGTGATAGAGCATCTGTGAATATAACATGAGCAAAGATTTAGAAAGATTGAATACAATTCGTGATTTTTAACAACACCAGCTTTCAGGGTTTTTTCACATATAAGGCAGTGGATAGTTTAGTAAAGTCTATGTATTCTACTTTGGGTCACATACAATAAGACCTTTGTCCACATACACAGTGAAAATGTTAGTCACTCAGCTGGCTCTAACTCTATGTGACCCCATGGGTTGTAGCCCAGCAGGCTCCTCTGTCCACAGAATCCTGTAGGCAAGAATACTGGAGTGGGTTGCCCATTCCATTCTCCAGGGGATCGTTCTGCCCCAGGAGTCGAACCCATGTCTCTTGCATTGCCAACAGATTCTGTATCTTCTGAGCTACAGTGGAAGCCCCTACATTCTGCTTTATTTTTGTGGCCAGAGCTTCAATAGATTTGATTTATTATTATTATTCAGAATATTCAGTTTATTCTGCCTTATAGAGGGGCTACTTTCAGTGCCAAGCAAGTGACAGAAATGACTGAAACAGACTTGTGACAGTTCCTAGGTATTGCTGAAATGTGTGATTTTACGTCCAAGAGAAAAAGGGGGACCTTTCCAGGGCCACACTTTGATGGCCACTGAAACTTTTCCTAGGTTGATTTCTCCAACTGTCCACTTCTGCTCACTTCCCTTCTCTTTCCTTCTAGAACTGCTAATCTCACGAGCACTTCTCAATAAACATCCTGTTTGCATATTTCAGTCTCTGGGTCTGCTTCCTAGGGAACTCAAATAGTCCCCCAAAGCAATTGGTATTTCACAATAATTAATCTGAGAGCTGGAAAGACTGCCTGAAATGTACCTTTCATCTCTTAGTGTATAATATGTACGAGCTTAAACATAATCATAGAAAGCTTATGAAACTGAATCTGTAGAGAGAACTGTGAACTTTATCTAAATTACATTTATTATTTTCTAAAGGTTTTATGTCACTTATGCATAAACACATGCATTTTTAAAAATTTAAAGAACACAGAAGAATGTGATCAAAATTTAGTTTCCTATCATTAGGCTTTCGCAATCCCATTCAAAACCTAGTTTTAAAATGTAGATACATTCTTATTGAATGCATTTGTATGACATTTATGTCTTTATTCACTAACCCAGCTTTACTATACATTTTTTTTGTTCTGATGTTTACTCAAATATTATTTTTTGGCCTTCAGGAAATGTTACTACATTCCTCCAGTACCAGGTAAGTATATTATTTCACAGATTTGTTTCCATATTTTTATATTTATTGCTCAGATCTGTGAATTCATCTTCCCATTACATTTTATGAGGAAATCCTGCTAAATGCATAGGAAATCCATCATTTTTCTATATTAGCCAACTTCACTGTTGACAATAATATTCAGTTGATTCTGTGGGATTTTCTAGACATACAGTCATGGTGGCTAATAGCCCCCAGACTCACGTATGTCGCCAGATTCACTCCCCAATTACCCACAGTGTGACCGCATTATTATAGACGTATGGGTTTTTCTTTCATTCCTGCCTTGCTTTCCCACTTCCTCAGGTGTACTTGCCAGAATCGCCCCCAAAGTAAACTACTTGCACTCACATCTTTGTCTCAATATATACTTTTAAACCAGGGATGGTGGCTAATTCTCACAAAAGAGAGCTAAATTGGGATGTCTGGAAGTGACGAGAACCAGTGTCAACGTATGTATTCACCTCCTCTCTATCATATCTGTCTCTGTGTTTATACAGCATATGTATCCATGGTGTCCTACGGGTAAGTTTGATTCTGTGCATCACATCTGAACTTCCACAAATGTGTTTTATCAGGTGACACGTTGCTTGCTACATGAGCAAATGTGGTTTTCCTCAAGTGTAACCATGATCCCTTTGTTTGGAATGTTTCTCCGAGCACTTTTCTCCACCAGGCAAAACAGATATATTTTTTAAGGACAATTACATACCCTTATTTATCCAAAAGCCTTCATTAAACATTTGTCACTAATGTGCTCTGTCCCAGAAACAAAGTTAAATTTTATAGTTCATGCCCTCAGGGTGTCTGCATCGCAGAGAGTGCAAAATTCGGAGCACAATGCAGGGACAAACTGTACTTGAACAGGGTAGTTCATCATTCAGAGGAAGCATACAGGGGAATCCTGGGTTTTGAGAGAGGAATAGGAGTTTGCAGAGATAATGACAAAGATGAAACATGGAATGAAGCGGCTTCAGCAAAGGCTTGCAAGCTTTCTTTTCACCCCTTCCTCAGCTGTCCTAAAACAGCTTAACTTCTGTTTAATGTTACAGAAGTGGGGTTTTTTTCCTCTTAACATTTCTATGCTTCTTTGGCCTATTGCTTAAAGAAATAGTAAGAAAACACACTATATTATATGCTGCATTAAAGATTCGAAACAAATATAAGATATTCAGCACAATGCTCAGTGAACTCAGCACAGTGTCTAGTGAGTTTAGCATAATGAATAGTAAATATTTCCCAAATGATAAATATTATTATTCCTCACCTTTTATTGAAGATGTGTGGGACTTTTCCACATACTATACATGTCGATTTTAGTTCTTCACTTAAAAATAACATAGGAAGCTCAGTCCTATGCTCTATCACAACCTAGAGGGGTGGGATGTGATTGGAGTGGGAGGGCGGATCAGAGGGAGGGGATATATATATACTTATGGCTGAATCACATTGTTGTACTGCAGAAAGCTAGACAATTTTGTAAAGGAATTATCCTCCAATTAGAAGATAAAGACTTTAAGAAAACTGTCATTCTTTTGAAAATGAAAGTCGCTCAGTCATGTCCAGCTCTTTATGACACCATGGACCCCATGGAAGATCCAGGGGATCTTCCCAACCCAGGATCAAATCCAGGTCTCCCACATTGCAGGCGGATTTTTTCCCAGCTGAGCTGTTGGGAAGCCCTTCTTTTAACTATTGCCAAACTTATGCATGTGTCTCATTCAGGCATACACAGGAAAAAAATGAGGAGTTATCTGTCAAGTTCTCTTCCTACCCAACAGAACATCTTGGATCCATATTACTGAAGACTTAATAATTCCAAACATGTTTATATATAATGAATGTTTTTGTAATGAAATATCCTGTGTACAAGTCTGACAACTAAAAGATAAATCAAAATATCCCATTCTGGTTGCCTAGCCTGGGAGACTAGCCTGGGGAAAATGTGTTTCTTCTATTTAACAGCTGTGAGTATTGGTGTTTTTCTTTCTGGCATACTTCACTCTGTATAATCGGCTCCAGTTTCATCCACCTCATTAGAACAGTTCAAATGTATTCTTTTTAAAGGCTGAGTAATACTCCATTGTGTATATGTACCACAGCTTTCTTATCCATTCATCTGCTGATGGACGTATAGGTTGCTTCCATGTCCTGGCTATTATAAACAGTGCTGCAATGAACATTGGGGTACATGTGTCTCTCTCAATTCTGGTTTCCTCGGTCTGTATGCCCAGCAGTGGGATGCTGGGTCATAAGGCAGTTTTATTTCTAGTTTTTTAAGGAATGTCCACACTGGTCTCCATAGTGGCTGTACTAGCTTGCATTCCCACCAACAGTGTAAGAGGGTTCCCTTTTTTCTCCACACCCTCTCCAGCATTTATTGCTTGTAGACTTTTGGATCACAGCCATTCTACAGAGTGAAGTAAGCCAGAAAGAAAAACACCAATACAGTATACTAACACATATATATGGAATTTAGAAAGATGGTAACGATAACCCTGTATGCGAGACAGCAAAAGAGACACAGATGTATAGAAAAGATTTTTGGACTCTGAGGGAGAGGGTGGGATGATTTGGGAGAATGGCACTGAAACATGTATAATAGCATGTAAGAAACGAATCGCCAGTCTAGGTTCGATGCAGGATACAGGATGCTTGGGACGGGTGCACTGGGATAACCCAGAGAGATGGTACGGGGAGGGAGGTGGGAGTGGGGTTCAGGATTGGGAACTCATGTACACCCATGGTGGATTCATGTTGATGTGTGGCAAAACCAATACAGTATTGTAAAGTAAAATAAAGTTAAAAAAAAAAAAAGCTGTGAGTACTGTCAGCAGCGCTTCAGGTGGAATGAAATCAGACACAGAGTTTGAAACTTCCTTGTACTGTAACTACCTTTCTCACCATCCAAGATGCCCACATAGGATCACATTCATCCATATAATACGTGGGACACCCTCCCCCAAACATCTTTCTAATTCCTTTTCATGTTTAATCTCACCAACACTTATTCCCCTCACCCTTGACAACAAAATATACATGAGCCTTATAAGAAACCTTTTCTCTCTGAATTTCAGAGAACAGTGATAAGAGAGAATATCACATTCAAAAAATAAGTGTTAAGGTCGTACGACTCATACTTTGCAAGCATTGAACCAACCAGGAGTAAAGGTGACACTCACTAGGGAAGAACTAGAACAGGGCTTTCAACTGGACACGCAGGCGCTCACCAGGAAAAGGAAAGGCATTGTTTTCTACATTTTTGAATACTGAATACACACAATTATGTAACTGAATGATCAATTTTCCTAAGAGGGTAAATAATAACAAGGAAATAATGATGTCATGATAGCAGCTCTTCAGCAGGGTATAAGAGGGGCTGCGGGCCGAGGAGACACTCAGATTCAAGAAACTCACTTTCCTGGAAACTCACCCAGAACATACACCCTCTGACACCATGGTCAGCTCCTGCTGTGGCTCCGTCTGCTCTGACCAGAGCTGTGGCCGAAGTCTCTGCCAGGAGACCTGCTGCCGCCCCAGCTGCTGCCAGACCACCTGCTGCAGGACCACCTGCTACCGCCCCAGCTGTGGTGTGTCCAGCTGCTGCCGCCCCCATCTGCTGCCAGCCCACCTGCCCTCGCCCCACCTGCTGCATCTCGAGCTGCTACCGCCCCTCCTGCTGTGTTTCCAGCTGTGGCTCCAGCTGCTACAGGCCTACCTGCTGCATCTCCAGCTGCTGCAGGCCCCGGTGCTGCCAGCCTGGTGCTGCCAGCCCACCTGCCCTCGCCCCACCTGCTGCATCTCTAGCTGCTACCGCCCCTCCAGCTGTGGGTCCATCTGTGGCTCCAGCTGCTGCAGGCCTACCTGCTGCATCTCCAGCTGCTGCAGGCCCCGGTGCTGCCAGTCTGTGTGCTGCCAGCCCAGCTGCCCCCGCATCTCCAGCTGCTGCCGCCCCTCTTGCTATAGCTCCAGCTGCTGCCTGCGCCCAGTGTGTGGCCGGGTCTCCTGCCACACCACCTGCTATCGCCCCACCTGTGTCATCTCCACCTGCCCCCGCCCCGTGTGCTGTCCCTCCTCTTGCTGCTGAATCTCTCCTTTGAACATACTGCTTCCTCATTTCCTCCCTCCTCATGGTTGCAGAGTTTCTTTTTAAAATGTGGAGGGTTCAAGAGAACAGGACCCTTGAACTGCATAAGCAAACACCAGACTTACTGAGCTCACATTCTATCTTCTCTCCAAAGTCCTTCCCATACAAATGAGATCACTCAGAATCTCCCAGGAAATTACAATTTCTAAGCACTCCTCCTTTTTACTCAGGACATTTCTTAATCATGCTTAAGGAATATGTCTCCATCACTTGTGGGTCCACCGATTTTTATCTCTGATATGCAAATACAATGAAGATTTTATGGTGTACTCTTTGGTAAAGATTTTCTTATGTTTTGTTATTTCCATGAACCTAAATAAAAGTCCCCCTATTGGCAGTGAAATTTGAATCTGATTGTTACTCTCTTTTTTTAAAAAGGGTTTACATTTCAATCCAAAGTAATTGAATTTTGCCTGCACCTGCCAAACAGCACAAATTTGTCAACCTTCAAAGAGGTCAAATGACACTGATCACTACTAATTATGTCTAGAATATAGATACATTAATTATTTTCTAGTCTTTATGGGGGAAAGGGGTGAAACTAAAGTGATAGAGCATCTGTGAATATAACATGAGCAAAGATTTAGAAAGATTGAATACAATTCATGATTTTTAACAACACCAGCTTTCAGGGTTTTTTTCACATATAAGGCAGTGGATAGTTTAGTAAAGTCTATGTATTCTACTTTGGGTCACATACAATAAGACCTTTGTCCACATACACAGTGAAAATGTTAGTCACTCAGCTGGCTCTAACTCTATGTGACCTCATGGATTGTAGCCCAGCAGGCTCCTCTGTCCACAGAATCCTGCAGGCAAGAATACTGGAGTGGGTTGCCATTCCATCCTCCAGGGATCTTTCTGTCCCAGGGATCAAACCCGTGTCTCTTGCATTGAGGGCAGATTCTTCATCTTCTGAGCCAACATGAAAGCCCCTACAAGTATACAGTGGAGTTCTGCTTTATTCTGGTAACCAGGGCTTCCGTAGATTTGGTTTTTTATCATTATTACTATTCAGAATACTCAGTTTATTCTGACTTATAGTGGGGCTACCTTCAGTGTTGGCAGGTGGTATAAAGCAATGAAACAGACTTGGTGACAGTTCCTTGGTATTGCTGGTGACTGTGATTTTATGTTCAAGACAAAAAAAAAGGGACCTTTCCAGCGCCATGCTTAGATGTCCACTGAAACTCTATCTCAGCTTGATTTCTCCAGCTGTCCACTTCTGCTCACTTCCCTTCTCTTTCCTCCTAGAAGTACTAGTCCCAAGAGCACTTCTCAATAAATACCCTGTTCGCTAATTTTCACCTCTGTGTCTGCTTCCTAGGGAACTCAGACAGTCCTGAAAAGCAATTTGTAGTTAACAACAGTTAATCTGAGAGCTGCAAGACTGCCTGAAATATAGTTTTCATATTTTAGTGTATAGTAAGTAAAAGCTTAATCATAATCCAAGAAAACTTATGGAAATGAATCCGTAGAGAGAACTGTGAATTTTATCTAAAGTACTTTTATTATTTTCTAAGGATTGTATGTCACTTATACCCACACATGCTTTTTCAAAAATTTTGAATAACACAAAAGAATGATCAGAATAGTTGCCCATCATTTGTCTTTGCCAATCCCATTCAAAACCAATTCTTATTGAATCCTTTTGTGTGACATTATGTCTTTATTCAGAAACCCAGCTTTACTTGTACCTTTTTTGTTCTGATGTTTATTCAAATATTATTTTTTGGCCTTCAGGCAATGTTAATACATTCCTCCAATACCTGGTATATATATTATTTGACAGATTTGTTTACATATTTTTATATTTATGCTGAGAACTGTGAATACATGTTTCCCATTAGATTTATGAAGAAATATTGCTAAATGCATAAGAAATCAGTATTCTAAGCCAGTCAACTTCACTGTTAACAAGAATATTCAGGTGATTCTTTGGGATTTTCTAAATGTATAATCATGGTAGGGAATAGCCCCCAGCCTCAAGTATGTCCCTGGATTCATTCCTCAGTTACTCACAGTGGCAACCTCATTTTTAACCCAGACTTATGAGTTTTTCATTCGTTCCTGCCTTGCTTTCTCATTTCCTCATGTGTACATCCCAGAAACCCCCGCACCCCATGGCACCCCCCCACCCCCACCCCGCCCCCCGCTCTGCCAAGTGAACTGTTTGCACTTACATTTATGCTTCAGTATCTATTTTGGGTGCAGTTGAAACAAAGACAATAGATGTTCAGCAAATATGTTCTGTTGATTGATAGTAAACCAGTGGTGGTGGTTACTTCTCCCAAAAGAGAGCTAAATTGAGATGTCTGCAAGTGGAGAGAACCGGTGCCAACACTTGTGTTCTCCTCCTTTCTATCACATCTGTTTCTTTGTTAATACAGTATATGTATCTATGGTGCCCTATAAGTATGTACGATTCTATGGATCAAAGTTGAACTTCCACAAATGTGTTTTATCAGGTGACATGCAGCTTGCCACATAAACAAATGTGGTTTTCCTCAGGTGTCACCATGATCCCATTGATTGGAATGTCTCTCCCACTTTTCTCCACCAGGCAAAACAGACATATTTTTGAAGGACCATTATATACCCGTCAGTCATCCAAAAGCCTTCATTCATTCGACAAACATTTGTCACTAATGTGCTCTGTCCCAGTAGCAAAAACAAACTTTATAGTTCATGCCTTCAGGGTGTCTGCATCACAATAGTGGAATGACAGAAAGTAACTGTGGTACAGCAGAGAGTACAAAAAACAGAGCACAATGCAGGGACAAATTGTATTTGAACAGGGTAGTACATCATTGGGAAGAGGCAAGTAGGGTAAACCGGGAGTTTGAGAGGAATAGTAGTTTGCAAAGATAACTACTAAGATGAAACATTCCAGGAAGATGACATGGCTTCAGCAAAGGCTTGCAAGCTTTATTTTTGACTTCTTCCTCAGCTGTCCTAAACAGCTTAACTTCTGTTTAATCTTACATAATTTTTTTTCCCTATTAACGTTTCTATGCTTCTTTGGCCTATTGCTTAAAGAAGTAGTAAGAATACACACTATATTATATTTTGCATTAAAGATTCAAAACAAATAAAAGATATTCAGTGCAATGCTCAGTGAACTCAGCACGATGCCTGGTAAATTTAGCATGCTGTTGCTGCTGCTGCTAAGTCGCTTCAGTCGTGTCTAACTCTGTGCGACCCCATAGACAGCAGCCCACCAGGCTCCGCCATCCCTGGGATTCTCCAGGCAAGAACACTGGAGTGGGTTGCCATTTCCTTCTCCAAAGCATGAAAGTGAAAAGTGAAAGTGAAGTTGCTCCGTCATGTCCGACTCTTCGTGACCCCATGGACTGCAGCCCACTAGGCTCCTCCGTCCATGGGATTTCTCAGGCAAAAGTACTGGAGTGGGGTGCCATCGCCTTCTCCACATAAAGCATAGCAAATACTCTACAAATGATAAATATCATTATTCCTCACCTTTTATTGAAGATGTATGGATGTATGTAGATTTTAGTTCATTTAAAAATAACATAGGAAGCTCAGTCCGGTGCTCTGTGAGAACCTAGAGGGGTGGGATGGGATTGGGTTGGGAGGGTGGATCAGAGGGAGGGGACATATATATACTTATGGCTGAATCACATTGTTGTACTGCAGAAAGCTACACAATCTTGTAAAGGAATTATCCTCTAGTTAAAAAATAAAGACTTAAAAAAATAACTGTCATTCTTTTAAAAATGAAAGTTGCTCAGTCATGTCCAGCTCTTTGTGACCCCATAGACTATACAGTCCATGGAATTTTCCAGGTCAGAATACTGGAATTGGTAGCCATCCCTTTCTCGGGGGGATCTTCTCAACCCAGAGATTGAACCAAAGTCTCCCACATTGCAGGCCAATTTCTTTACCAGCTGACCTACCAGGGAAGCCCTGTTTTTAACTATTGCCATGCTGTTTCTTATGCATGTGTCTCATTCAAGTATCTATAGAAAAAGGATGAGGAGTTATCTGTCAAGTTCTCTTTCTACCCAACAGAATTCTTGGATCCATATTTTTGAAGGCTTAATCATTCCAAACATATATACAGCGAATGCTTTTATAATGAAATATCCTGTGTACAAGTTTGACAACTTAAAGATATACGCGAATGCTTTTATAATTTCCTGTGCAGTTTGACAACTTAAAGATAAATCAAAACATCCCATTCTGATTGCCTAGCCTGGGAGACATACAGCAAAAATGTGTTTCTTCTATTTAAAAGCTGTGAATACGGCTAAGTGCTTGAGACGATGGAGTGAAATCAGACACAGAATTTGAAAATTCCTTGTAGTCTACCTATCTTCCTGACCATCCAAGATGCCCACTTAGGATCACATTCATCCGTATCATTTGTGGGACACCCTCCCCAAACATCTCTCTTTCTAATTCCTTTCCAGTGTTTCACCTGACCAGCACTTGTTCCCCTCACCCTTGACAACAAAATATACATGAGCTGTATAAGAAATTTTCTCTCTGAAGTTCAGAGAGCAGTGATAGGAGAGATATCACATTCAAAAAACAGATGCTAGATACAGATGATAAAAGCTGTATAGGATATTGAACCGACCAGTAGAAAAGGTGACACCCAAAAGGAAGAACTGGGACAGGGCTTTCAATTGGACACAGAGGTGCTCACCAGGAAAAGGAAAGGCATTGCTTCTTCATTTTGGACTACTGCATGAGAAACACACAATTATGCAATTAAATGTCAATTTTCCTAAGAAGGTAAACAATAACACGGAAAAAATGATGTCATGATAGCAGCTCTTCTGCAGGGTATAAAGGGAGCTGGGGACCGAGAAGACTCTCAGACTCAGGAAACTCACTTTCCTGGAAACTCACCCAGAACACACACCCTCTGACACCATGGTCAACTCCTGTTGTGGCTCCGTCTGCTCTGACCAGAGCTGTGGCCGAAGTCTCTGCCAGGAGACCTGCTGCCGCCCCAGCTGCTGCCAGACCACCTGCTGCAGGACCACCTGCTACCGCCCCAGCTGTGGTGTGTCCAGCTGCTGCCGCCCCGTCTGCTGCCAGCCCATCTGCCCTCGCCCTACCTGCCACATCTCTAGCTGCTCCCGCCCCTCCTGCTGTGTTTCCAGCTGTGGCTCCAGCTGCTACAGGCCTACCTGCTGCATCTCCAGCTGCTGCAGGCCCCAGTGCTGCCAGCCTGTGTGCTGCCAGCCCACCTGCCCTCGCCCCACCTGCTGCATCTCTAGCTGCTACCGCCCCTCCAGCTGTGGGTCCATCTGTGGCCCCAGCTGCTGCAGGCCTACCTGCTGTATCTCCAGCTGCTGCAGGCCCCGGTGCTGCCAGTCTGTGTGCTGCCAGCCCAGCTGCCCCCGCATCTCCAGCTGCTGCCGCCCCTCTTGCTGCAGCTCCAGCTGTTGCCTGCGCCCAGTGTGTGGCCGGGTCTCCTGCCACACCACCTGCTATCGCCCCACCTGTGTCATCTCCACCTGCCCCCGCCCCGTGTGCTGTCCCTCCTCTTGCTGCTGAATCTCTCCTTTGAACATACTGCTTCCTCATTTCCTCCCTCCCCATGTTTGCAGAGTTTCTTTTTAAAATGTGGAGGGTTCAAGAGAACAGGACCCTTGAACTTCATAAGCAAACACCAGACTTACTGAGCTCACATTCTATCTTCTCTCCAAAGTCCCTCCCATACAAATGAGATCACTCAGAATCTCCCAGGAAATTACAATTTCTAAGCACTCCTCCCTTTTTACTCAGGACATTTCTTAATCATGCTTAAGGAATTTGTCTCCATCACTTGTGGGTCCACCGATTTTTATCTCTGATATGGAAATACAATGAAGATTTTATGGTGTACTCTTTGGTAAAGATTTTCTTATGTTTTGTTATTTCCATGAACCTAAATAAAGTCCCCCTATTGGCAGTGAAATTTGAATCTGATTGTTACTCTCTTTTTTTAAAAGGGTTTACATTTCAATCCAAAGTAATTGAATTTTGCCTGCACCTGCCAAACAGCACAAATTTGTCAACCTTCAAGAGAGGTCAAATGACACTGATCACTACTAATTATGCCTAGAATATAGATACATTAATTATTTTCTAGTCTTTATGGGGGAAAGGGGTGAAACTAAAGTGATAGAGCATCTGTGAATATAACATGAGCAAAGATTTAGAAAGATTGAATACAATTCGTGATTTTTAACAACACCAGCTTTCAGGGTTTTTTTCACATATAAGGCAGTGGATAGTTTAGTAAAGTCTATGTATTCTACTTTGGGTCACATACAATAAGACCTTTGTCCACATACACAGTGAAAATGTTAGTCACTCAGCTGGCTCTAACTCTATGTGACCTCATGGATTGTAGCCCAGCAGGCTCCTCTGTCCACAGAATCCTGCAGGCAAGAATACTGGAGTGGGTTGCCATTCCATCCTCCAGGGATCTTTCTGTCCCAGGGATCAAACCCGTGTCTCTTGCATTGAGGGCAGATTCTTCATCTTCTGAGCCAACATGAAAGCCCCTACAAGTATACAGTGGAGTTCTGCTTTATTCTGGTAACCAGGGCTTCCGTAGATTTGGTTTTTTATCATTATTACTATTCAGAATACTCAGTTTATTCTGACTTATAGTGGGGCTACCTTCAGTGTTGGCAGGTGGTATAAAGCAATGAAACAGACTTGGTGACAGTTCCTTGGTATTGCTGGTGACTGTGATTTTATGTTCAAGACAAAAAAAAAAAGGACCTTTCCAGCGCCATGCTTAGATGTCCACTGAAACTCTATCTCAGCTTGATTTCTCCAGCTGTCCACTTCTGCTCACTTCCCTTCTCTTTCCTTCTAGAAGTACTAGTCCCAAGAGCACTTCTTTAAAAATACCCTGTTCGCTAATCTTCACCTCTGTGTCTGCTTCCTAGAAAACTCAAACAGTCCTGAAAAGCAATTTGTAGTTAACAACAGTTAATCTGAGAGCTGCAAGACTGCCTGAAATATAGTTTTCATATTTTAGTGTATAGTAAGTAAAAGCTTAATCATAATCCAAGAAAACTTATGGAAATGAATCCGTAGAGAGAACTGTGAATTTTATCTAAAGTACTTTTATTATTTTCTAAGGATTGTATGTCACTTATACCCACACATGCTTTTTCAAAAATTTTGAATAACACAAAAGAATGATCAGAATAGTTGCCCATCATTTGTCTTTGCCAATCCCATTCAAAACCAATTTTTACAAATGGATATACATTCTTATTGAATCCTTTGGTATGACATTTATGTCTTTATTTACAAACACCTTTAGTTGTAAATTTTTTTTCTGATGTTTATTCAAATATTATTTTTTGGCCTTCAGGCAATGTTAATATATTCCTCCAATACCAGATAAGTATACTATTTGACAGCTTGGTTTACATATCTTTTTATATTTATTGCTCAGATCTGTGAATTCATTTTTGCCATTATATTTTGTGAAGAAATACAAAAGTGCCTAAGAAATCTATCAGTTTTCTGAGATAGCCAGCTTCACTATTAACAATAATATTCAGTTGACTCTGTGGGATTTTCTAGGCATACAGCCATGGCAGTTAATAGTACCCAGCCTCAGGTAGGCCCCAGATTCATTCCTCAGTTACCCACAGTGGCAACTGTCTTATTAACCCAGACTTTTGGCTTTTTCTTTTTTTTCCTGTCTTCCTCTCCCACTTCCTCATGTGTACTTCTGAGAATCGTTTCCCCAGGTGAACTGCTTGCGCTCACATCTTTGTCTCAGTATCTACTTTGGGTGCAATTCAAACAAAGACAATAGATGTTCAGCAAATATTTTTAGCTGATTGACATTAAACCAGTGATGGTGGTTATTTCTCACAAAAGAGGGCTAAACTGGGATGGCTGGGAGTGAAGAGAAGCAGTTTCAACATTTGTACTCACCTCCTTTCTATCAGATCCGTTTCTGTGTTAAGACAGTAACTTTATCCATGGTAACCTGTAAATAAGTTCCATTCTATAGATCAAATTTGAACTTCCATAAATGTGTTTTATCAGGTGACACCTTGCTTGCCACTTAAACAAATGTGGTTTTCCTCAAGTGTAACTATAATCCCTTTGTTTGGAATGTTTCTCCCACTTTTCTCAACCAGGCAAAACAGACATTTTTTAAAGGACCATTCAGTTTAGTTCACTCAGTCGTGTCTGACTCTTTGCAACCCCATGAATCGCAGCACGCCAGGCCTCCCTGTCCATCCCCACCTCCTGGAGTTCACTCAGACTCACGTTCATCGAGTCAGTGATGCCATCCAGCCATCTCAACCTCTGTCGTCCCCTTCTCCTCCTGCCCCCAATCCCTCCCAGCATCAGAGACTTTTCCAGTGAGTAAACTCTGCATGAGGTGGCCAAAGTATTGGAGTTTCAGCTTTAGCATCATTCCTTCCAAAGAAATCCCAGGCCTGATCTCCTTCAGAATGGACTGGTTTGATCTCCTTGCAGTCCAAGGGACTCTCAAGAGTCTTCTCCAACACCACAGTTCAAAAGCATCAATTCTTTGGCTCTCAGCCTTCTTCATAGTCCAACTCTCACATCCATACATGACTACTGGAAAAACCATAGCCTTGACTTACATACCCTTAATTTATCCAAAAGCTTCATTCACTCAACAAACATTTGTCACTAATGTGCTCTGTCCTGGTAACAAAATTAAATTTTATAGTTCATGCCCTCAGGGTGTCTGCATCACAGAAAGTGCAAAATTCGGAGCACAATGCAGGGACAAATTGTATTTGAACAGGGTAGTTCATCATTGGGAGGAAGCATTCAGGGGAAAGCTAGGATTTTGACAGAGGAATAGTAGTTTGCAAAGATAACGACAAAGACAAAACATTCCAGGAAGATGAAGCAGCTTCAGCAAAGGCTTGCACACTTTATTTTTCACCCCTTCTCAGTTGTCCTAATACAGCTTAACTTCTGTTTAATCTTACACACAAGCTTTCTTTTTCCCCTCTTAATGTTTCTGTGCTTCTTTGGCCTATTGCTTAAAGAAGTAATAAGAATACACACTATATTATATGCTGCATTAAAGATTCAAAACAAATATAAGATATTCAGCACAATGCTTAGTGAATACAGCACAATGCCTAGTGAATTTAGCCTAATGAATAGTGAGTATTGTACAAATGATAAATGTCATCATTCCTCACCTTTTATTGAAAATGAATGGAACTTATCCACATACTGTATATGTTGATCTCAGTTCTTCATTTAAAATAACATAGGAAGTTCAGTTCAGTGCTCTGTGACAACCTAGAGGGGGTGGGATGGGATTGGGGTGGGAGGGCAGCTCAAAGGGTGGGGACATATATATAATTATGGCTCAATCACATTGTTGTACTGCAGAAACCTACACAACCTTGTAAAGGAATTATCTTCCAATTAAAAAATAAAGACTCAAAATAAATAACTGCCATTCTTTTGAAAATGAAAGTCATTCAGTCATGTCCAGCTCTTTGCAACCCCATGGATTATACAGTCCATGGAATTCTCCAGGTCAGAATACTGAAATAGGGAGCCATTCCCTTCTCCAGGGGAACTTCCCAACCCAGGGATCAAATCCAAGTCTCCCCCATTGCAGGCAGATTCTTTTCCAGCTGAGCTATCAGGGAAGCTCTTCTTTTAACTATTGCCAAACTGTTTTCATACTGTTCATGGGGTTCTCAAGGTAAGAATACTGAAGCAGACCATGCTTTGTCAGAACTCTCTACCACTACCTGTCTGTCTTGGGTGGCCCTACACAGCATGCCTCATAGTTTTTAATTGAGTTAGACAAGGCTGTGGTCCATGTGATGAGATTGGTTAGTTTTCTGTGATTGGTTTTCAGTCTGTCTGCCCTCTGATGGAGAAAGATAAGAGGCTTATGGAAGCTTCCTGATGGGAGAGACTGATTGAAGGGAAAACCGGGTCTTGCTCTGATGGGTGGGGCCATACAATTTTCTGTTGACGGGCAAGGCTATGTTCCCTCTTTGCTATTTACCTGGGGCCAAACTATGATGGAGGTAATGAAGATAATGGCTTCCTCCTTCAAAAGGTCCCATGCACACACTGTTACACTTCATGCCCCCAACCCTGCAGCAGGCCACCACCAACCCATGCCTCCACCAGAGACTCCTGGACACTCACAGGCAAGTCTGGGTCAGTCTCTTGTAGGGTCACTGCTTGTTTCTTCTGGGTCCTGGTGCACACAAGGTTTTGTTTGTGCCCTCCAAGAGTCTGTCTCCCCAGTCTTGTGTAAGTTCTGGTGGCTCTGTGGTGAGGTTAATGGTGACTTCCTGCAAGAGGGCTAAAGCCATACCCAGGTCTACTGTACCCAGAGCTCCTGCCCCTTCAGCAGTCCACTGCTGAAGCGTAACTCCTCAGGAGACACTCAGACACAGTTCTGTCTCAGTCTCTTTGGGGTCTTTAGGTCCTGGTGTGCACAAGGTATGTTTGAGCCCTCTAAGTGTCTCTAGCATGTATGGACTGTGATTCTAAACACAATTTTGCCCCTTCTACCATCTTGCTGGGACTTTTCTTTTGCCCTTGGACATGAGGCATCTCCTTAAATTTGCTCCAGCGCCATACAGCCACCACTCTAGTGTCAGCTACCATCTTGCAGGTGCTTCTCTGCCCTCGGATGTAGGGTATCTCCTCACAGTCACCCCAGCACCACACAGTGAATGCTCCAGAGCCTACAGTCTTGCTGGAGCTGCTGAGCACTGAAGAATTGATGCTTTTGAACTGTGGTGTTGAAGAAGACTCTTGAGAGTCCCTTGGACAGCAAAGAGATCTGACCAGTCCATCCTAAAGGAAATCAGTCCTAAATATTCATTGGAAGCACTGATGCTGAAGCTGAAAGTCCAATACTTTGGCCACCTCATGTGAAGAACTGACTCATTTGAAAAGCCCCTGATGCTGGGAAAGATTGAAGTCAGGAGAAGGGAATGACAGAAGATGAGATGGTTGGATGGCATCACTGACTCGATGGACATGAGTTTGAGTAAGCTCCGGGAGTTGGTGATGGACAGGGAGGCCTGGTGTGCTGCAGTCCATGGGGTCGCAAAGAGTCGGACACAACTGAGTGACTGAACTGAACTGACTGAATCTGTTTCCTATGCATGTGTCTTAGACAAGTACCTACAGGAAACAGATAAGGAGTTATCTGTCAAGTTCTCTTACTACCCATCAGAATGTCTTGGATCCATATTTTTGAAAGCTTACTCACTCCAAACATGTTTATATACAATGAATGCTTTTATAATGAAATATCCTGTATACAAGTTTGACAACTAAAGATAAATCACAACATCCCATTCTGATTGCCTAGCCTGGAAGACATAAAGCAAAAATGTGTTTCTTCTATTTAAAAGCTAGGAGTATTGCTAAGTGCTTGAGACAGTGGAGTGATATCAGACACAGAATTTGAAACTTCCTTGTGGTCTAACTATCTTCCTGATCATCCAAGATGCCCACATAGAATCATACTCATCCATATTATTTGTGGGACATTCTCTCCCCAAATATCTTTCTGTCTAATTCCTTTTCAGTGTTTCATCTGACAAGCCATGTTCCCCTCATCTTTGACAACAAAATATACATGAGCCTTATAAGAAACATTTTCTCTCAGATGTCCAAAGAGCAGGGATAGGAGAGAATAGCACATTAAAAAAAAATGTTAGTGTCATATGACTAATGTTTCATAAGATATTGAACCCACCAGGAGCAAAGGTGACACCCACTAAGGAAGAACTGGGACAGGGCTCTCAATCGGACACACAGGAGCATACTAGGAAAAGGAATAGTGTTATTTTCTCCATTTTGGAATACTGAATGAGAAACACACAATTATGTAATTAAATGATGAATTTTCCTAGGAGGGTAAACAATAACAAGGAAATAATGATGTCATGATAGCAGCTTTTCAGCAGGATATAAAGGGGCAGTGGGCCAAGGAGACTCTCAGACTCAAGAAATTCACTTCCCTGAAACTCACCCAGACCTCCACCCTCTGACACCATGGTCAGCTCCTGTTGTGGCTCCGTCTGCTCTGACCAGAGCTGTGGCCGAAGTCTCTGCCAGGAGACCTGCTGCCGCCCCAGCTGCTGCCAGACCACCTGCTGCAGGACCACCTGCTACCGCCCCAGCTGTGGTGTGTCCAGCTGCTGCCGCCCCATCTGCTGCCAGCCCACCTGCCCTCGCCCCACCTGCTGCATCTCTAGCTGTTATCGCCCCTCCTGCTGTGTTTCCAGCTGTGGGTCCAGCTGCTGCAGGCCTACCTGCTGCATCTCCAGCTGCTGCAGGCCCCGGTGCTGCCAGTCTGTGTGCTGCCAGCCCAGCTGCCCCCGCATCTCCAGCTGCTGCCGCCCCTCTTGCTGCGGCTCCAGCTGCTGCCTGCGCCCAGTGTGTGGCCGGGTCTCCTGCCACACCACCTGCTATCGCCCCACCTGTGTCATCTCCACCTGCCCCCCGCCCCGTGTGCTGTCCCTCCTCTTGCTGCTGAGCCCGCTGTCTTGTGACCACTGTCTCCACTTACCTCTGTCCTACATATGTAGATCCTTTTTCGCTCTGACCCTTAGGACTCATGGAGTCTAGCTGACATCATTCCGTTAGTTGAATCTCATGATTACAGTGGATCCACCACTGTTCTTCTGACTCTGTGAACATATTCTGGCTCATTTATAATTCTCCTTGCCATATTTTCCTTTCTATATCAGCACCAAATAAGAATTAATTTGCAATCCATCAGATAAGAAATTATCTCAGTCCTCTCAGTGTTTCATTCTTCCTGATATTTTGGTCATGATCTGCAGGCAGTCCACAAGGTGGCTATTATCTGCAGCCACTGAGTGGCACTGACTTGACACCCTGAGATCGGGGGTAGGTGGGCTCCAGTTTACCCTTTATTTTCTCCTCAAGTGAATTTCTTTTGTTTTGTCACTTTTCTGCTTTCTAATAAACTTCTCTGCACATAAAAATTCACTGGCATTTTTTCTATTATTTTCATGATCATTTTATTTAATAACTAGGCAATTTATATTGTATATGAAGATACAGGAAGAATAACCCATGTTTAAATCACTTTGACAATAGATGCTAAATCAGATATAGATGATTTAAGATTTTAGAATAAAACTGGCATGTATGTATATGTGCACGTGCATGTAACTTAATATACTAAATTAGGACAGAGTTAATTAAAACACATTATACCCTTTAATACCACTAGCTCTCTTTTGGAAAAAGGATAAAATTTCTGAACGTGGAGTACATGTCAAAGAAATTTTTAAATTGCCTGTAAAGAATTTAATGTATTCAACTTCATTCACTTAATAAACAACATTTCCAAGTTATAATCATAGATGGGTTATATGTCCCATTGAGTTCAGTTAAGGAGATACCATGTTTCATTTTATTTTAAAAAAAAAAACACTTTATTAAGGTCTGATTGATGTATTAAAAAGTTATATATATTTAGTGAATACAACTCAATGAGATATATTACTGTATTTTTAAGAAAATATGCCAGATCTGGATGGTGTGCTGTGTTTCTGAGTAAATCTTTGAGTTTTCCTCATAATTCAAATGTCTCCTCACTTAACAAATGTCTCCTCACTTAACAATTCAAATGTCTCCTCCTCCTCACTCACTTAACATACCTTAAATGTCTCCTCCTAGGAGGCTGGAATTTCAGAGTTCTCTTTTTTAAAAGATTCTTTTAATTGAAGCCAATTTGTAGTTTTGAGTAGTTCTCAGTTGGGGTACACACTGACTCGGCGTGGGGGCACATTGATACTGAATTCTACAAAGAAGATTGAAACCTACCCAATGAGTAAGTAATGGCAAGATTTCCTAACCCCTGATTTAGAATTTGAAATAGCAACACCTTTGGATAATGTCCACTCCAGTATTTTGGGGTTTCCTTGTGGCTCAGCTGGTAAAGCACCCACCTGCAATATGGGAGACCGGGGTTTGATCTCTGGGTTGGGAAGATCCCCTGGAGAAGGGAACAGCCCCCCACTCTAGTATGCTGGTCTGGAGAATTCCATGAACTGTAGAGTCCATGGGGTTGCAAAGAGTCGGAAAGGACTGAGTGACTTTCACTTTCACTTTTGGATAGTGTCAGAAATTACTTTCCGAAATAATGTTCTATGACTTACCTATAAAAATATTTAAAAATTGAACTAAAATTTAAAGCATCATTATAGCATCAAACATTCCAATTACTAAAACACTTTCTATGCTGGCTACTTCCAGGATGAGGAAAGGAAGGAGTAGCTCATCTGAAGGAAACACACAGACCACCTTCTTCACAAGGGTAATTATCACATGTAGAAATAAACTGACTATATATTGTCTCAGTTGCCAATTACTACATCACAATCCATGCCAAAGTTTAGTAGCCAAACACAGCAACAATTTTTTATTTCTCACAATTCTGTGCATTGACTGGGCATTCTGATGATCTTTCCTGTTCTCACTCATACCACTGTGCTGATCTCAAAATTTAACTGGGACTCAAAGTTCCAAGATTTACATGTCTTCCAGGAAGGAAAGGAAGATGCTTGAAGACTTTTTTTTAATTTAATTTAATTTTTTAAATATAAATTTATTTATTTTAATTGGAGGTTAATTACTTTACAATATTGTATTGTTTTTGCCATACATCAACATGAATCTGCCACAGGTATATACATGTTCCCCATCCTGAACCCCCCTCACTTTTCCCTCCCCATACCATCCCTCTGGGTCATCTCAGTGCACCAGCCCCAAGCATCCAGTATCATTCATCAAACCTGGACTGGCGATTCATTTCATATATGATACTATACATGTTTCAATGCCATTCTCCTAAATCATATACACCTAGGAAACCAGAACTGGAAGAGACACGTGTACCCCAATGTTCATCGCAGCACTCTTTATAATAGCTTGAAGACTTCTTAAGGCTTAGATTCCAAAACTCATATAACACTATTTCCACTGTATGCTATTGGTCAAAGCAAGTCATAAGGCCAAACCAGATACAAAGAGTAAGGAAACAGAATCCACTTCTTGATGGGAAGAATTGCAAGACATGCTGGCCAGTTCAGGGCTGAGGCAGAATGCGGAAGCTCTGCTAAGTCAATGTCAGTCCTGAGCATCCCTTCCTTCCTGTCTTCCACTTATTTGAATACAAAGTGAGAACATTGATTCCTGCAGGTAATACGGATTCCCACCTCTATGAATTACAATGAGAAAGTTTTGGCTACAATCATTGGCAGAGATGGGGCTCCATGTAATGACAGCTCTTCATATTTAAGAGAAGAGAAATAGGGAAAATGAGAACTTCCAGACTGCAGAACGGTCCCATGTGTGCACCTGACATTAGGTGCTCAGGGGTTGTGAAAATTTGTCACCTCCTAGTAACAAAAGAGACTGTATGACACCTACACACTTGAGATTTGAGATGATGGAAAAAGCCAAAAGAGATTCTTTACTTAAAAGGCAAAAGTGAAAATGTCAAGAGGCAATGCTACTCTTGCGATCTGTCCCACCTTCTCCTTCTCCCACTGTGCCCACAGGCCATTGTCTATGTCTGCATCTCTATTCCTTCCCTGCAAAGAGACAGTAGCATTGACATATATACACTACCATGTGCAAAACAGACAGTGGGAAGCTGCTGTATAGCACAGAGAGCTCAGCTCAGTGTTCTGTGAGACCTAGAGGGCTGAGATGGTGGGAAGGGAGACTCAGGAGGGAGAGGATATATGTGTACGTATAGCTGACTCACTTTGTTCTACAGCAGAAACAGACACAACACTGTAAAGCAATTATAGTCTAATGAAAATAATAATAACTAACAAAACGACAAACTACCGGCCAAAAAATAAATGTCAAGTGGCAGAGAGTGCTATCTCTTTCACTTCTTTTATCAAGAGACTAAGACTATTGAAGCTTTGCAGAAAACATGGAAAGAGACTCTGAAGCTAAAGAGGTCAGTGTTACTGGCTTGATCTCAAAAGACAGAGAACCCAGAACATCTCTTTGATTTAGAAGGAGGTATGGCAGTTGGACAAATTCTCCAGTCATCTCCTGCTAAAGCTACTATTTACTATAGATTAATGGAATGTTTACTCTCCAGTGCCCTCCATCCCCGCCCCCACCCCTCGCCCACCGCCCCAGCTGAAAAAGCAATTTCACCAAACCAAAGTCCCTAAAAGACTTTGGAAGCCACCATTTCCACCATTATACAGATGCACTGTGTGGTTTCTGGTGTTAGGTAACCACACGGTTGAAGGAGTGGAGGAAAAGTATTATTTGTCATCATAACATCAAACTGACAAGAGTAGAACCCCCACTATTCACGGGCAACCAAGACCAATAGTTGGTTAGTAAATAAAAAATAAAGTCATAGAGTGCTTCCACACCCAAGGAGCACAGAAGTTCTAAGGCAAAAACAATTCCTGAAGAACATTAACTCATGATAAATAACGACACATCACAAGAGGGAATGGACCTCCCTTCCCTCTTGGACCTCCACTGGTTCACCCTCGTAATGGTTTAGACCTTGCTATTGCTGGGAGTCCCAGAGATTTCTCTGGCCCAAGACAGATGATTTTCTCAGCCTGATATTCCTACACCATAGCAAAGACTAAAATTGGATTTTAAACTCATTTATATTATAAGCAGTTCTACATATAGATTTTGTTTTTCTTCTATCAACATTCACATAGAAGAAGATTCACTGGGCTTCTCTTGCTAAGAATTTCCAGTTCTGGCTATCTCAGATGAGAGATCCTTCCAGACTCTTTTGTAATCTTTAGGGCCCAGTAAGGGAGTTAAAACCCTAGCCCAGAGTCATTGGTTCCTATCCTGAAGAAGCTTCAGATTCAGTTCACAGATGGAAAAATTTGGTTTTAAGTTCCAGCTTCATTTTGGAATCTGGAAATTTGTGTTTTCCTTCTTTTGTAATTTTTATTAATTTCTATATTTTTAATTAGAGGATAACCTCCTTGCCACAAAAAGTTGGACATGACTGAACAACTAACATTTTCAAATTTTCTGTACAATATTGTGTTGGTTTCTGCCATATATCAGCGTCAGCCAGGCATAGGCATACAAATGTCCCCTCCCTCTTGAAACTCCCCTCTCACTTCCCACCCCATCCCACTCCTCTAGGTAGTCACAGAGCACTGGGTTTGAGCTCCCTGCATCATACAGCAAATTTTCATCAACTATCTCTTTTACATATGGAAGTGTATATGGTTCAGTGCTGTTCTCTCTATTCATCCCACCCTTTCCTCCCCGCACTGTGTCCACAAGTCTGTTATCTATGTCTGCATTTCCACCGCTACCCTGCAAATAAGTTCATGAGTACCATCTTTCTAGGTTCCACATATATGTGTTAATATACGGTATTTGTTTTTCTCTTTGACTCATTTCACTCTGTGTAATAAGCTATAGGTTCATCCACCTCATTAAAACTGACTCAAATGTGTTCTTTTTATGGCTGAGTAATATTCCATTGTATATAGATTTTTCTGTCGATGGATATCTAGGTTGATTCCATGTCCTAGCTTTTGTAAATAGTGCTGCAATGAACGTTGGAGTACATGTGTCTTTTTGAATTATAATTTCCTCAGAGTATATGCCTAGTGGTGGGATTGTTGGGTCGTATGGTAGTTTTATTTCTAGTTTTTAAAGGAATATCCATACTGTTCTCCATAGTGGCTGTATCAGTTTACATTCCCAAAACAATGCAAGAAATTTAGTATTTTAAAAATTATATCCAGGGACTTCCTTGGTGGTTCAGTTTAAGACTCTGTGCTTCCACTACAGGGGACACAGTTTATCCCTGGTTGGGAAACTAAGATCCTGCATGCCATGGCACAGCCCAAAAATAAAAGTGATGTGGAGAATGGGAATTCTTTTGCAGTCCAGGGATTAGGACTCAGTGCTTTCACTGCCATGGACTTAGGTTAGATCCTGCAAGCCACTTAGTATGGTCAATCAATAAATAAATAAAACAAAAAGTTATATCCAGAATCCATATATATGTATATATATAGTCAGAGGGAGATTTCATATCAGTTTGGCATCCGTGTTGCTGAGGTCCTTCAATTAACTTTCCCAAGAGAAAATTTTGTCTGCTAGTCATTGAAATAATTGGTACACAATGAAATATGATTTCTAATGAAATATTTGATTAAATCAATAGCTGCTTTCATAAAATCAGTGCCATTCCCAGACTTTTCCCTGTTGAATACCTAATCAAAGGCAGACTATTAGGAGACAGACAACATGAATTTCTTATGGAGAAACCAAGCAGCCCCAGTTTAATCAATGACATTTCTTGGTGGATCAGGATGAAAAGAGTAAGTAAAATGAAAGTTACCCACATGAATGGAGATCCAGAGGATGAAATCCAATTGGACTTTATAGAAGTCTTTATCCAAGCTTCATAACAAAGGTTATAAAGTAACTAATTTGCACTCTGGCAGATTGGATCACTCTTCACTAATATTTACTGTCTGCCTCACCTACATCTTCGGGAGACGTGTCCTCTCCTCATTTCCTATCCATGATTTGGACTTCACCATGTGATTTGCTTTGGTCAATGGGGTATTAGAAGACACAACCCTAGCCAAGATTTGGAATGTGTTTGCATGATGGGAATTGCTCCCTTGTGCTGCCAGAAATAGAGTTACCAGGTAAAATGCAGGATGCCTCATTAAACTGGAATTTCAGATAAACAACACATAATTTTTATGTAAGGATGCCTTATGCACACTTACACATACTTACACTAAAATATTATATACAAAAGTTATGACCAACCTAGATAGTATATTCAAAAGTAGAGACATTACTTTGCTGACTAAGGTCCATCTAGTCAAGGCTATGGTTTTTCCTGTGGTCATGTATGGATGTGAGAGTTGGACTGTGAAGAAGGCTGAGTGCCAAAGAATTGATGCTTTTGAACTGTGGTGTTGGAAAAATCTCTTGAGAGTCCCATGGACTACAAGGAGATCCAACCAGTCCATTCTGAAGGAGATCAGCCCTGGGATTCCTTTAGAAGGAATGATGCTAAAGCTGAAACTCCAATATTTTGGCCACCTCATGCGAAGAGTTGACTCATTGGAAAAGACTCTGATGCAGGGAGGGACTGGGGTCAGGAAGAGAAGGGGACGACCGAGGATGAGATGGCTGGATGGCATCACAGACTCGATGGACATGAGTATGAGTGAACTCCGGGAGGTGGTAGTGGACAGGGAGGCCTGGCGTGCTGCAGTTCATGGGGTCGCAGAGTCGGACATGACTGAGTGACTGAACTGAACTGAACTGAACTGAAGGGCCTAGTTAAGAAATTCCTTGTAAAACTGTGATACATTAGTTCAAAGGACTGTTGAGTCCAAAAATGTCCACAGAATGTAAGTCATAAATAAAAATGCTATTTGTAAGGAAGTCAGAATATATTACCCTTATATCAAATTAAAATGTGACTTTGCCCACAATATTTCATGTAATTCTAGCCACATTATGTCAGAGAACATTTAGTCCGTACAGTAAAAATCAACTAATATTATAAAAGGAGCCAAGAGGGTATCTTGGCATGAGGAATATAGAGAATGAACTTGATATAATTCACATTTGTGATATCTGTCATGATATCATTGAAGCAAAAATAAAACTGATACCCTCATGACAACAACAAAAGCCTCCTCCTTGTAGCTCAAGGGGGTAATTTTAGGACAAATGACAGTTTAAAAGCATTTGATTAGTGATTTGCAAGCTCTTGGCCCTTCTTTTTCCATTTAGTACATGGCTGACAGGACAGGATTCCTTTTTTTTTTTTCAAAGGAAAAGTGTAAATTTACTTCATACATAAGATACAAATTTATAGAACTCATCATAAAAGGTAAAGTATAGGGTGAAGGTGCAATTGAAAAATAAAAGGAATTACACAAGTGCGTATCTCACACAGCCACAATGCACTACCAAGGAGACCAGACTATACTTTAAGATCTGGGAAAAAGCAGTCCCCCACTCCATCCCAGCTCTAATAAGTCAAACTCTATTGATCCTCTGTGCTGGTGCACAGATCTGACCTAGCATGCAAGCCCTGAGGCCCTTATGGGTTATCTGTCATTGGGGTAAGTTGTTTCCTCATTCATTTTTAGTTTGGGACTTCCCTGGTGGTTCAGGGGTAAAGAATCTGGGTCGAGAAGATGCCCTGGGGAAGAAAATGGCAATCCACTCCAGAATCCCATAGAGAGAGGAGCCTGGCGAGGTCTCCAGTCCATGGGGTCACAAAGAGTAGGGCACAGCTTAGCGAGTAGACAACGGCAACAATCACTCTCAGTGATCCCTACTTGAGATTGTCCATTATATTCCAGTAAAACTGGGGAAGGAAAAAATACTTAAGATATTCTCTCTCCTGTCTGACAACTGTATCATCTGCAGAGCCTGATAAACAGAAAAGTCACAGTAGAAGTTGTTTACTGAGGAATGAGGAGACTGAGGCCCCATTAGGTGACCATGGTGAAACCACATGAGCCTTTTATAAAATTAGGAGGTATTTCTATAAGTTCTCTGCTATCTCTTCGCAGACTCTACACATGCAATGACAACCCCAAGAAATTACACAGATAAAAATTGCAGTGGATGCTTCATGAGGGTGTTATCATTGCGGCAGAGGTTGAGTTTGGTTTGGAAGGTGAGGAGGGTACAGAATCCACCTGGAGGTGAATGGGAAGATACCAGCAAGCAAGTCAGGACCACCCAGGCCCTCCTGGGGAGGAGTGATTAAACCACGCGGCAGCCATCCTGGGTGCCATGTGGCCCTCCTCATATGGAAAACCACAAACCTGCCTTTCAGTGAGTCATGGAAGGAGACACCTGGGCAACCAGTGACGCTGGGCTGCCTGGAGTGCTGCTGCGAGCCTGTTAGCTTCATGTGCAGGGTTGTAAATACCAGGTCACTGTTTGGGTGGGAAATTATGGGAGGCTTTGAAGTCCAGAAATAAAATGCTAAAGGGTAAAGGGTAAAGTAATTAGATACTAGCATAATTTGGAAAACACATTCTTCTTTATATGGATTAGAATATTTCAAAGGAAATGTCACTAGCTTCAAATCATGTAGCTAGATTTGGTGAATATAAACAAAACAAGAAAACAGAAAATATCTGTGGGGTGTGTGCGTGGATATAGGGGTAGAGGGTTACCAAAACTGATATTAGTCAATGCTAAATCGTCACTTAATTGGCCAGAATATTAACAAGGAATGGCATGAGTCTCTGGGGATCATCAGCTCCTGGTCAGGGTATATAAAGGGCCCAGAGCAGGGGGAAGATATTCACACCTGAGAACACTCAACTCCTCTCACCACCTCAACCCCACTCGGCCCCACACACCACCATGACCGGCTCCTGCTGCGGCCCCACCTTCTCCTCCCTCAGCTGTGGCGGAGGCTGCCTCCAGCCCTGCGGCTACCGCGACCCCTGCTGCTGCCGCCCAGTGTCCTGCCAGACCACCGTGAGCCGCCCCGTGACCTGCGTGCCCCGCTGCACGCGCCCCATCTGCGAGCCCTGCCGCCGCCCGGTCTGCTGCGACCCCTGCAGCCTGCAGGAGGGCTGCTGCCGCCCCATCACCTGCTGCCCCACGTCCTGCCAGGCCGTGGTCTGCCGCCCCTGCTGCTGGGCCACCACGTGCTGCCAGCCGGTCTCTGTGCAGTCCCCGTGCTGCCGCCCCACCTGCTGCCGGCCCGCCCCCTGCCGCACCATCTGCCGCACCTGCAGGACCTCCCCCTGCTGCTGAGACCCCACTTTCCTATAAAGCAACATCCTGGAGCCTAAGCATCCACTCTGCATTTTAATTACGTTGAAAGAAAAACAGACATTTTTTTCATAAGGTGACAATAGTCATTCTTATATTTTACCATCTGGATATATAAGCAGATGTCCAATCAAATGTGCAGGTGTCTCCATCAGCAGAAGTCACAATGGATGCTAAAGCCATCTTTAAAAGTCCCCAGAGTGGGTGTTGCAAACCCATTCTGAATTCCAGAGGCTGCCCAAACTCTCCCCTCCATCTTTTGTAATGTGTTGCCTGCTTATTTTTCAATAAACTAATTTTTTTCCCTGTAACCACCCTGCTACCTGATTCATTCATTAGTGCACGTTTATTAGTGTACACAGATGAGCAAACAATGAAAAGAAAGACAGATGGAGAGGATGAAGGAGACAGGAGTGGGAAAGAAGAGGTACAAGGATCCAGGTATGCGTCTTAGCCGGTGGTACAGGACTGTGAGACCAGTCCTCAGACTGCCCGCATGCATAGGAAATCTGAGCACACTAGGTCCTGTGTGGCTTGTCCTTTGCCCACATCTCCAGATTCATGTCTCAACACTCCCCAACTACTTCACTCTAAACAACTCTGAACTTCTCATAGTAACTGGCACAAGTCACAAAGTTCCATGTCTTTGCTTTTGTCATGTTCTTCATTTAATCTGGAATATCTTTTCATCTACCCCTTCCCCCAGCCTCTCCATCTACCTAGCCCTGAGTCATTTCCAAGATTCAGCTCAGTCCTCTCCAATTGTTCTGTCCTAAGCCCTCTATCATGTGTGGATGTGAGAGCTGGACTGTGAAGAAAGCTGAGCACCAAAGAATTGATGCTTTTGAACTGTGGTGTTGCAGAAGACTCTTGAGAGTCCCTTGGACTGCAAGGAGATCCAACCAGTCCATTCTAAAGGAGATCAGTCCTGGGTGTTCTTTGGAAGGAATGATGCTAAAGCTGAAACTCCAGTACTCTGGCCACCTCATGCGAAGAGTTGACTCACTGGAAAAGACTCTGATGCTGGGAGGGATTGTGGGCAGGAGAGGAAGGGGACGACAGAGGATGAGATGGCTGGATGGCATCACCGACTTGATGGGCGTGAGTCTGAGTGAACTCCGGGAGATGGTGATGGATAGGGAGGCCTGGCGTGCTATAGTTCATGGGGTCGCAAAGAGTCGGACACAACTGAGCGATTGAACTGAACTGAACTGAACTGAAGCCATCCATCACACAAACACACATGCATAACACGCATGAACACACATGCACACACCCACAAGCTAGGTTAGGTGCCCCTAAGTTGTGCCAGTAACATCCTATACTTACTTCCCTCTTCACAAGGCATAGTACTGAGATTATCTATTTCTCTACCTCTAATGAAGAAGCCACAATTTGCCTGGTTCCCATTACTGAGGTCAATGTTTAGAATACAGCTGGTAGTCAATTTCTATTTATTGAATCAAAATACATTAGAAGGGACTTGTCTTTATGAAAAGAATTCTAAAAGCTATATATTTACTTAAAGCAAAAAAATTCATCAGTTTGACTTAAATTTTCTGACCTCCAGTTTTCCCTGTCTACAAAATGAGAAAGTTAATATTTATCAATGTAAATTTCTGGGTAAGTTAAGCAACTTAATGCATATAAAGTGCCTGGCGCATAGGAAGCACCCCCACTGTTACCAAACCAATTTGGATCTGCTCGCTCATGCACAGTAAAACAAATCTTTTGACACTGCATTGTGGTGAAGAAAAGTGCAGAGTTGATTGCAAGGCAACCAACATGGAACCAAGCAAGGAGAATGGACAGCTTGGGCTCAAAAGACCTGAACTCCCCAATGGATCTCAGGGAAGTGTTTTTAAAGACAAGGTGAAGAGGAGGGTCTTAGAGTCCAGGATCAGCTCACACTCAGTTTTCTGATTGGTTGATGGTGAGGTTAATAGGGTGATATTTCAGGAATCTGCCTTCAACCTTCTAATTCCAATTGGTCTGGGGTTTCTGTGCTTGTGATCAGCATGCAATTAATTTCTTCCACCTGATGAGGGTTTAGTGTCTGCAAAACAGCTGAAGGGTAGGGCTCAGAATAGTATCCTTGACAAGGAACTGAAAGTCCTTGACTTTGTTTTATGTCTGAAACTATCATTATTTTATCTTGCTTGACTGCCTTCGTTTCTGTGTTTTCTCATTTCTTCAATTAAATTTGCTCTTTGGAACTTGGGGGAGGCTTAGGAAGCTAAAGCTTTTCTGTAAACAAAAAGCAGGCAGGGAACATGGGGAATTTGTTCCTGGGAAGGCCTCACAGCATCCTGGCCTGTTTCAGTACCACTCATATTTGTTGAACATTTGATCATCTCTGTAACAAACAGGCTCAAAAGATGTGCTACTTATTACATATCATGTTATTTTAAGTTGGAAGGCATTCAGGGGAAGACTTTTTCAGGATAATCCATAACCATTGCCAGAGGCTAATTTTCTAATAAATATAAACGGCACAAAAAATTTTGTCATTAGGTCAGGGCTGTTTCAGGATGGAAGGTTAAAGGCTGATTTACAGTATGTAGGAAAGAGTCCTTGATGGTAGGATTTATGAATATGAATAGGGGTTTATCCTCAGGGGTAATAAGAACTGGGGATACACATGCATTTGATAGTTATACTTTCCCTTTCACCCTAACTCAAAGGAATTAAACACAAAGCTGTAGAAGACTCCAAAAGATTACTTGTTTAGTCTTCCTAGATTTAAGGAGATAAATACTTAAACCACTTAGAAGAGATGTTTATTTTTTTAATTCCAGAAATAAATCCCACTAGTTCCCTGATCACACAAGCCTTTTGTCTTTTCTAATTAAATATTTTCTCTTTTCAATTAATAATACCTGTATCTTCTGTCTTCTACATTTTTATGGATTTTGTAATAAACTTGGATTATGAAGAACATCAGAGACTCTTATTACAGATGAGGAAACCAGGGCTAGGGTTAAAGTGTTAGGGCTAGGGTTAAAGTGTTAGGGCTAGGGTTAAAGTGTTTTCTCTAAATTTCACAATTGACAGGTGGTGGAGGAAGAATTTATTTTTAACGTTTCATTTTATATTGGCATATAGCCAGTTAATAATGTGGTGATAGTTTCAGGTGGATGGCAAAGGGACTCAGCCATACATATACACATATCCTTTCTTTCCCCCAAACTCCCATCCCAACCAGACTGCCACATAACACTGAGCAGAGAGCCCTTTGGTCCTTGTTGGTTAGCCTTTTAAATAAAGCAGTGTGTACATTTCTATCCCATACTCCCTTATCTCTCCTTGCTATCCTTCCCTCCTGGTAACCATAAATATTCCATTCTCTAAGTCTGTGAGTCTGTTTCAGTTTTATAAATAAGTTTACTTGTATTATTCCTTTTTAGGTTCTGATATTTCTCCTTCTATGTCTGACTTATTTCTGTTCCCCACCCTCCTCCTGCCCTTTTTCCCTCAATCTTCCCCATTCCCATCTCTGACACTTATGATTGGAGGCTATTTTAAAGATCATTTTGGAGAACACAGAATGCATTTTCTATTTTCAGAACTTGAAAAATGTCCTAACATCCAGGGGCCCCAAATTAGTTTCTAAAAAACATAACTCATGACACTCACAACAAAACACAACTCATGAAACTATTGAGATGAGGGCATGGCTTTTCTGGCCATCAGAAAAAAGTCGTCATCACTACATGCTTTTTCAATCCAACTAAAAATCTCATAATTTATCACCACCTTAGATAATGTTTACTTGCTTCCACTCTAACAATTATGCTCTTGCAGAACATCTGGAATTTGCACAATGTAACTAAAAAAGCCCATGAGATAAAGGCCAGGGACACATCCCTTTTCTAACAAACTTAGGTCCATTAGTGTGCTATAGCAAGGGAGACCACACGGCATTAGGAACACAGGACATCCCACCAAGTGAAGGTAAGGGTTTTTATAGGGTTTTGAAGAATGGGAGAATTTAGGTAAAATTACATGAAATGGTAGGATCAAAGCAAAATGTGGCTTTGTGTAAAAGAATTAACAGCAGTGCTGGGCAGTGAAATGGACTTAATGTCTCCTTTCTCTGGAAACCACATAGTTAAGATAACTGAGGAATGTGGTATCTGAAAATCTCATATCTGATTCTCTGCCCCCTAGATTGGATATTGAGACTGCTTTTGTGTTAGGGTGATTAAGGCGCTATCCCAGCAATAGTGGGATGTCCCCTTATTATTTGGGATTCCCAGGTGGCTCAGTGATAAACAATTCGCCTTTCAATGCAGAAGATGCAAGAGACGCAGGTTCCAGCCGTGAGTCAGGAAGATCTCCTGGAGTAGGGGATGGCAACCCACTTCAGTATTCTTGCCTGTAAAACTCCACGGACAGAGGAGCCTGACAGGCTACAATCCATGGGGCCGCAAAGAGTCAGACACGACCAAGCATAGCACAGCCCTTATTACTATCATTACTTCAAATAGCAAAGTTTCTGACAGTCCCTGATCACAGAACACAAGATTTCTTAGGACTATGTCCATTTGTCAGTTAAAACAAGCAGTGAGTTAACAGACGTATTCCTAGTCCTAATGTTTGAATCTCTGTATATATTCTAAGGGATTCAATCCCTTAGGTAAAGAATCCGCCTGCCAATGCAGGAGGTGTGGGAGACTCAGGTTTGATTCTTGGGTGGGGAAAATTCCCCAGAGGAGGAAATAGCAACCCATTCCACTAGTCTTCCTGGGAAATCCCATGGACAGAAGAGCCTGCTGGGCTACAGTTCATAGCATCGCAAAAGAGTTGGTCACAATTTAGTGACTAAGCAAACAACAATATAGTCCAAGCTGAATAGCAATATGCTAAAATAAACCATAAATTGAGTTCTTATTTTATTTCCCTACATAAGACAGAATTTTTGTTTACTACTACTACCTGTTCACTCTTTTAAAATGACTCAGAGTTGGAAAAAGACCAAAAGTTATGCATCAATGTTTGTGCTCAAAAGATGGTGTGCAGTATTGTTGAAGCTTTGCCACTCTTTTACCTGTACATCTCTGGAGAAATCATTTCACCAATTTGGCCTTCCACAAATTGGGATAGACTATCATGGATCAGAAACTCAAAGGCCTTTAAGGACCAGAATTATGGTGGACCAAAGTGTGTCAATTGCCTCAGCAACCTTTGTTCAATGTTATCTTTTTAGCATTTGTTTATTTATTGTCACATTTTTTTGAAGTATAGTTGGTTTACAATGTTATGCCAATAGAAAAGAGTACAGTGTTATTTTTAACCTTTTTCCAACTTACATTTATTTTCTGTACCCCCATTTTTCTTAGCTGAGACTGAAAAAGACAAAACAATTTTATAAATCACCAGCTCACTTACTTCCCTTTGCCATTTTTTAAATTATTATTTTTTGGCTGTACCATGTGTCATCTGGGATATTCTTTCCCCAACCAGGGGTGGAACCCATGCCCCCTGCAGCGGAAGCACAGAGTCTTAACCACTGGACCACCAGGGAAGTCCCTCCCCTTGTCTTTCTTAGAAGCCCACCTTCACACTTGATGCGTAAGCAAACAAAATCCTCACCCAACAAACCAAAGCATCAACAACAGAAAGATAATGAGTCCCTTTATAAATATTTTAATGTGTGTTGAATTCAGTGCAAGCGCTTATGTCACACCTAGGAAGCAAGAAATATTCCAATTTCGGTGTTATTTCTTAGACTCAAGAAGGAATACTCAGGCGCAATATGAATAAAATCTTTACTTTGTTTGGCCTTACTGTCGCATGAAAAGTTTGTCTCCTTTAATTGGTTTCCCTGCTTTGGTCTTGCCTTTCTAAAATTTGTAATTACTCTGTGATAAGAAACTACAGTATAGCTCTGTTTACTTAGCAAGGGTCCCGTATGTTGCTATGAAGTGATAGGCCAATTCAGGCCACAAAACAGCATTACTTGAGTGACTTAGGTGGTGATTTCCTGATAAACAAGGTGAAATAACACCTTATTTTACAGAAGCACTGGGCCATTTTTTCCATTGCAGAAGCAGTACACCTCACCTTTTTGGTTTGTGTAAAACCAAAACCAAGCCATTTTGGTTTTCCAGAAACTCATCCTTCATTTCAGTGTCAATCAGAAACCAGGCTTATGACTCATGAGCCTTAGAATCCCCATGCTTAGTCGTGGATGATGAACAGAGGAAAGTGTGATGGTGGCGACACTGGATTCCTCAAACTTTCAGCTCGTCTGTCACATGACATGGTCTGGAAGGATTAGCCATTCAACGAGTAATGTTTCAGATGATGCAAATCATCAAGTATTCATTTCAAGGGGAAAAGCAGACAGGAAAAAGAAAAGCACCTATCAAGGATGCTGGTATTGCTGCCTCAGCGGTTGAATCCACCAATCTGGGGTTCTCATTTCAATGGGCAACCACGACTCCAGGAAACCACAGCTTGTCATGGGGATCATCAGCTCCCTGGCCAGGGTATATAAAGGGCCCAGAGCAGGGGGAAGACACACACCTGAGAACACTCAGCTCCTCTCACCACCTCAACCCCACTCGGCCCCACACACCACCATGACCGGCTCCTGCTGCGGCCCCACCTTCTCCTCCCTCAGCTGTGGCGGAGGCTGCCTCCAGCCCTGCGGCTACCGCGACCCCTGCTGCTGCCGCCCAGTGTCCTGCCAGACCACCGTGAGCCGCCCCGTGACCTGCGTGCCCCGCTGCACGCGCCCCATCTGCGAGCCCTGCCGCCGCCCGGTCTGCTGCGACCCCTGCAGCCTGCAGGAGGGCTGCTGCCGCCCCATCACCTGCTGCCCCACGTCCTGCCAGGCCGTGGTCTGCCGCCCCTGCTGCTGGGCCACCACGTGCTGCCAGCCGGTCTCTGTGCAGTCCCCGTGCTGCCGCCCCACCTGCTGCCGGCCCGCCCCCTGCCGCACCATCTGCCGCACCTGCAGGACCTCCCCCTGCTGCTGAGCTGCCCTGCAGGATATCACCCCAGGTATTCAGAAACACGCGCCAGCCCTTCCCACCCTGATGGATCAGATGAGAGATACTACTTTTGAAACCTACCTGCCTGCAACAATTAACTGAGCAGTAACTTTTGATCCCTTTTCCCGTATAAATATGTACCTAAATCTGGCTGCCTTTGACGGTCTTTAGAAAAATTCCTGCTTTCAGGATTTGAATTCTTGGCTTTAAAATATGAATAAACAAAGATTAAAATTGCTCTTGAATAGAGCCCTAGTCCACTGACTCATCATCACTTCTCTACTATTTCAAGAAGAGATATTTTCTAGGATAATATTACATTTATCCTGGGGCTTTGCATGGTAAAATAATAAATTTTTATTTCTCAGAAGCAAATATGTTTCTTTATTGTGTATTAATCTTCAAAAGTTCATTTTTAGCTTATGTTATAATATGGGGGTCAGAACAAACAAGTGAAGAAAGATTTTCCAAGGGACACTGTTTTTTAATTTTAGGAACAATTCATGCACAAGGTCTCTAATTTTAATAGCAATCCAAATTATTTAGACCCTCTTACATAAACCACCTTCATATCTCAAGTCAAAGTTTTCATTCATGCTGAGGAAGTGGAGAGTTGATAGGAAGTCTCTCTGATCCCAAACTTGACTAATGAATCATTCTCACATCTGTGGTAAGGGGGAGGAAACCTAACTCCTAAATATTCACTGGAAGGACTGATGCTGAAACTTGAGCTCCAATGTTTTGACCACCTGATGCGAAGAGCCGATTCATTGGAAAAGATCCTGATGCTGAGAGAGAGACTGAAGGCGAAAGGAGAAAAGGGCAGCAGAGGATGAGCAGTTAGGTAGCATCACCGACTCAATGGACATGAATCTGGGCAAACTCTGGGTGATAGTGAAGGACAGAGTAGCCTGGAGTGGTGCAGTCCATGGGTTCACAGAGTGAGACACAACTTGGTGATGGAACAATAGCAGCAACAGCCTAAGTCAGAATCCCATTTGTTCCCTGACCTAGAAAACTGCAGTGATTAACATAAATCGGTACCTGGAATTCCTAACCACTGAAATGCCTGTCCTAGAAGAACCAGTATGCCATATTTTCCAGAATCCCTCCAGCCAAGGAAGGAGAAATGTAGCTTGGCTAGAACCATTTCTAATTTAGAACTCTAAACAATTTTACTACCCAAACCATGCTAATGTATTTGAAATAATAACATTAATCCACAGTAGATATGTTTTTGTGGCTTTTAAATACTTGTAGGCTGGTAAAAAAAAAAAAAACTAGCCACTATTGTTGTCCTGAGAAATAATGTATTGACTTCCTGACATCTGATCTTAAAGAGTTTTTGGAATGTGCTGTTTACACACCTGGTCTCATCTACCTGCCCAGCTACAGGAATCAGGCAAGGAAATCTTTGTGAAGACCCAGAACTTGACTGACTTTGTTCACTGCTGGATTCCCATTGACCAGCACAATACTTGACACATAGTATATGATCAGAAATTAGTTACTACATAATTGAATGAATAAATTCTAAGGGTTGGAAGACAGAAAGATTTCATTACACCCCAGTTCTCTTCTCAGGCTGGACATGTGCATTCTTACAGTAAAACAGTAAGCCACTGCTTGAAGAGTAGCTTTCTCAGAATAAAGTTTTCTCAACAAGTAGCTCATTATTTTTAAAAACCTTTACATTGTCAGTATGTACAGCAGAATTTCCTCTTAATTAAGTTTGACACTTCTGTTGTTTAGTCGCTAAGTCATGTCCGACTCTTTGTGACCCCGTGGACTACAGCACACTAGACTTCCCTGTCCTTCACTACCTCCCGGAGTTTGCTCAAATTCATGTCCATTGAGCCAGTGATGCTACTTAACTGTCTCATTCTCTGCCTCCCTCTTCTCCCTCTTCTCCCTGGTGCTTCCAGTCTTTCCCTCGCATCAGGGTCTTTTCCAATGAATGAGTCAGCTGTTCGCATCAGGTGGTCAAAGTATCTGACAGTTTACTGGTTGACAGTTCAAAAGTCCAATTTCTATCTATATATTCTTGATCGTTGTTTTTATTAATAATTTTTAAAATTATTTTCTTTAATTCTTTCACTACACTTTGTTTTCCTTTTGTCAGAATTTTCCTCCTTAACCTTCTAGAGACTTGCTCATCTTGTAGCATTTTCTCAGATGTAGAATGTTCTGTTTGACCCCAAGCTCATCATTATTATTGGATCATGTTTGTTGCACCGTAACACCACACCCTGGTCAGCCATAGTGGCTGGTGCAGGTCTGGATGAGCCTGCAAGGGATTCTGTGGGCAGAATGCTTGAAAGAAGGCTTAAATTGCAGCCTTCAGTCACAGATCTAGAACAGACTTAATTGTAAAAGCACAGGTCAGAACCAAGCAAATCCAGAGGCAGAGGAAAAAAAAAAACCTGCTGAGTGACATGATTTTCCTGCAGACCCTGACAATTTGAAATAATTGAAAATCACAAGGGGTCTGTAAGCAGAAGGAAGCTTAGTACATGAGGGGACGCTGAAGCAAGAGACAGTAGGGTAAAGGCAAGGTGGGCTTGAGACCACCTAGGGCCGTGGGACATATTCCTGGGGGAGGGGGGGTTCATCGTGCTGGCAGGCTGCTACCTTCATCTAGATGGTGGTTCTGTTTACAGTGCCTCAGGACCACTCAACTATGTCCAACTTCAATACTTTTTCCTTAAAGTGTGTTTTGGAATTCTGAGAAGGCTCTGCGGGAGATAATTCCTCACATTCCTCGGGATACTAATTAAGACATAGAGTTCTTCCAGATGACTCTCAAAATTAGCCATTTCACACACAACAACAATTTAAAAAATAATTGTCATTAAAATTCCTAAATAAAGCAGACATTCCTTATTGACAGGGAATGAGGTTTCCACAATTTCATTCGTCAACTCCTTAGGCTTACAATGTTGCCATAGATTGGAATAACTAATAACTACTGGAATAACTACCAGCTCCAACACTAGCAGATGACTTTAGGCAAGTCACTTATCTGGCTTTATGCATAAAATAAGAGATATAACAATAACTACCTCATAGGATTTCTTTTTATTGAAGTATAGTTAATTTACAGTGTTCTATCATTTTCAAGTGTACAGCAAAGCGGTCCAATTATACATTTATATATATATATATATATTCTTTTTCAGATTACTTTCCTTTATAAGTTATTGCAAGATATTAAGCATAGTTCCCTGTGCTATACAGTAGATCCTTGCTGTTTACATACTTTATATAGAGTATTATGTATATGTCAATCCCAAACTCCTAATTTGTCCTCCTCTGCCTGCTATACAGGCTTCCCCAGATGGCACTAGTGGTAAAGAACCTGCCTGCCAATGCAAGGGACATAAGAGAGGCAGGTTTAATCCCTGGATCAGGGAAGATCCCCAAGGAGGGCATGGTAACCTACTCCAGTATTCTTGCCTGGGAAATCCCATGGGCAGAGGAGCCTGGCAGGCTACAGTCCATAGAGTCACAAAAGTCAGACACAACTGAAGCAATTTAGCACAGTACAACACAGCACCCACTATCCCCGTTGGTAACCATAAGTTTGTTCTCTAGTATCATAAGATTTTTTGAAGAATAAATCAATCCATTTATTTCTTTTAGTATAATGCTTAGAATGTGGTTAGAACGCAATGGTTCTGGCTATCATGAAAAGTACATGAAATTTACCATGATTTGGAAAGATACAACTAATAGAAATTAATAAACGTGGACCTAAGACCCAAAAAACTAAACACATAATAACAGTAGAATGGTGCTTTCCAGAAGCTGGGTTTCTATTCCACATTTTACACATAAGATACCAGATAATTGACTTGACTACAGTCCTTTAGCTAGGACCAATATTTGTGTTGGAAACAATATTTATGGGATGTCAGGGGGAAAGGGGAGATTTTTTAACGTTACACTGAAGATTTCCAGGGGCTGGGGAGAGAGGGTCATGGGGAGCCATTGTTTAATGGGTACAGGATTTCCGTTTGCAAGATGAAAGAGTTCTGGTGTTAAATAGCGCTGACAGTGCCACAACAACGTGGGTGTACTTAATGCCACTGAACTGCACACACACAAAATGATTAAAAGAGTAAATTTTATGTTATGTGCATTTTAGCACTAAAAAACTTGGGAGGAAAAATTACTGATGATAGAGTTTTACTAAGATGCATTGCTGTAGCTCCAAAATGTAGACAGAAAACTTCTTCTTTTGCTGACAAACAAAATATCTCTATAGTATTTTTCTGAACTTGCTTTGCCCAGGAAGCTTAACTGTTAAAGGACACTCATAAGTTGGGGAATTCACTTCCACTATTAGTAAGAGCATGACAACCAGTCTCATGTTATCAAAACATCAACTGGCAAAAGCATCACTGAATTATGAAGATAATTGGACACTTTGAAGTCAGGGTCATTAAATTCATATTTGAACCATAAATAGAAAAATATAATTGAGTCTTCATTAAATAAGGAAAACAGTCTTTTATGAGTACTTGAGCATCTGGAAAAAATGTCTAGGGAACTTACTAAACTTACCAAGGCTATTTCAGAAGGAAGAAACAAATACAAGGAAATGATTATGTGTCGTGGGGGCCATCAGCTCCTGGCCAGGGTATATAAAGGGCCCAGAGCAGGAGGAAGACACTCACACCTGAGAACACTCAGCTCCTCTCACCACCTCAACCCCACTCGGCCCCACACACCACCATGACCGGCTCCTGCTGCGGCCCCACCTTCTCCTCCCTCAGCTGTGGCGGAGGCTGCCTCCAGCCCTGCGGCTTCCGCGACCCCTGCTGCTGCCGCCCAGTGTCCTGCCAGACCACCGTGAGCCGCCCCGTGACCTGCGTGCCCCGCTGCACGCGCCCCATCTGCGAGCCCTGCCGCCGCCCGGTCTGCTGCGACCCCTGCAGCCTGCAGGAGGGCTGCTGCCGCCCCATCACCTGCTGCCCCACGTCCTGCCAGGCCGTGGTCTGCCGCCCCTGCTGCTGGGCCACCACGTGCTGCCAGCCGGTCTCTGTGCAGTCCCCGTGCTGCCGCCCCACCTGCTGCCGGCCCGCCCCCTGCCGCACCATCTGCCGCACCTGCAGGACCTCCCCCTGCTGCTGAGCTGTGCTTCCTGGGCGCGCATCATCGCTAAGTAGAGGGCGGGGTCTATCCTGCTGTCCCACAGATTCACAGCAGAAACACCTCTTTTCTTGAGAAGCCCATTCCTCCTCTCTTCAAACTAGGCGGCACCCTTTTCAAACTAATTAATGATGAAAACTATCCTGTCCTCCCACGACCCCTGCTCACTTCTATATTGTGTTATTGGTTCTCTAATAAACTTAACACTTTCGGCATAGAAATCATGGTCTCTGTGATATTTCCTTTCATTATATTCTGTCTCTATTTTCCAGAGATATCCAAAGCAAGATAGCAAACAATCCTCTTGTTGTTCTCTAAAATAACCGAAATCTGGGCAGTTTCCTCATTATCATTGTAAATGGTATTTATAGGACACAGTTCAGTTCAATCGCTCAGTCGTGTCCGACTCTTTGCGACCCCATGAATCGCAGCACGCCAGGCCTCCCTGTTCATCACCATCTCCTGGAGTTCACTCAGACTCACATCCATCGAGTCCGTGATGCCATCCAGCCATCTCATCCTTGGTCGTCCCCTTCTCCTCCTGCCCCCAATCCCTCCCAGCATCAGAGCCTTTTCCAATGAGTCAACTCTTCCCATGATGTGGCCAAAGTACTGGAGCTTCAACTTTAGCATCATCCCTTCCAAAGAAATCCCAGGGTTGACCTCCTTCAGAATGGACTGGTTGGATCTCCTTGCAGTAGGGACACTGTAGCTAACTATAAAGACAAGAACAGCTACATCTCCAAGTCACCAGTGCCCACAGTTCAGACAGGTAGGTACCAAACACCTGAGAAATGGTCTTCAGTAGTGACCAGTAAGGAGTCTACATCAGGTTACCACTTACATTCCCAGTCTGAGTAGTCACTCACGGAAATGACACCTGTTAAAATCCCATGGATGGAGGAGCCTGGTAGGCTGCAGTCCATGGGGTCGCTAGGAGTTGGACACGACTGAGCGACTTCACTTTCACTTTTCACTTTCATGCACTGGAGAAGGAAATGGCAACCCACTCCAGTGTTCTTGCCTGGAGAATCCCAGGGACAGCAGAGCCTGGTGGGCTGCCATCTATGGGGTCGCACAGAGTTGGACACGACTGAAGCGACTTAGCAGCAGCAGCAGCAATGGCATAAAGTAAGATCCACTTTCAATATGTACCAATAAAAATTGTTAAAAATTGCTGGTTTTGATTACATGTACAATTGCTTTTCTCCTCTTATATAGCAACTGAGAACTGAGAACACAAAACAGTATTTTTCATGTTAAAATTTGCTCATAATGTGGTTGTTGAATGATACTGTTAAATAAAGCCCTAGCCTTCATTATACAAAATATGTTGTCCATCATCACTAAGAGTCTGACTAAATTTTCTTTTATAGTTGTTTTTTAAGACCTCCCTCTGTTGCATGGCCTGTGGGACTCTCACACATTGTAATAGTTGGTATCACTATCCACAATTCTGACACGTGTTCTTCTCATCAGTTCTACAGTAGCCTGACTCCCCTTTACAGAGATTGGTGCTCAAATAGAGGGAATTCTAATATCTTCCTTCAAGATATTTTTATTTTACATGATTAATGAAATCCCCCACTGAATAATCCTATTTAATATGTATTTTCTGGTGACAGAGCAGAGAACTGGCTACTTACCATTTCAAACACCATTCATCTTTGTTCTAAATTCAAAATTTAGAGCTTATAAAGCACCACTGAAACAATACCTATTAAAATATATTTATCAACAAATATAAGACACTAAGTGCCAGGCACTGTTCTTAGTGCTTGACAAAATTATTAGCTCATTTAACCTTCACAACAACCTTGATTACACATCTATTATTATCCCATATGACCCAAAGACACATAGTAAGTTGCAAAGTTTTCAATGAGGGTTGTCTGGTTTTAGAATAAGTGGCATCAGAAAATAGCACACAACTTGCCACCAGTGTCAAATCACAGAGCTCAGCGACATGAATTATTCACACATGATCCATATTTTCTCTGCCAAGAAATGAAACTTGGGTGTGGAGTAGAATGAGTATCCTCAACTGAAAACACTGGAATTACTTACTGAAGGGCTCATGGCCTCTCATTCTTTGAATATCTTTATAAAAGAAAGAAAAAAGTCATCTTAGAACAGTTTTGGATCAGAAGTGTTTAGAATAGAGACATGAGTCTTCTTACCTGAGATTGTCCTCTGAAGAGGTTCTCCTTGCCCAAAATGTGACCATTATGAAGACATCTCACCCCCAGCAATAGGAAAAATTGATTATTAGACAATGTGCCTTGAGAAGAATAAAGCATAAGCAATAAAAGCAAAAATTAGCAGATGGGACTATATCAAACTAAAAAGTTTCTATGGAGTAAAAGAAGCAAACTACAAATGGAAAGGCAACCCACCAAATGGGAGAAACTATTTGCAAACTGTGTATCTGATAAGCAGTTAATATCCACAAAACACAAGGAACTCCTGCAACTAAATAGCAACAGACCACAACAAAATACAGCAGAAAACCAATCCACTTAAAAAATAAGCAGAGGATTTGTAAACATTTTTCAAAGAAGGCATGTAGATGGTCAACAGTACATGTTGAAAAGATGTTCAGCATTGCTAATCACCAGGGAAATACAAATCAAAACCATAATGTGATATCACCTCACACCTGTTAGCATGGATATTATCAAAAAGACAGGAGATAACAAATGCTAGTGTGATGATGTGGGGAAAAGGGAACCTTGGTACACTGTTATTTGGAGGGGGTGTAAATTGCTACAGCTGCTATGGAAAACAGTTTGGAGATTCTTCAAAAAAACTGAAAACTACTCTATGATCCAGCAATTCCACTTCTTGGTATACATCCAAAGAAGATGAAATCACTATCTCAAAGAGATTTCCACATTCTCATGTTCACAACAGTAATTTACAGTAGCTAAGACACTGAGACAACCTAAATGTCCAACAGATGAATGACTAAATAAAATTAGTTGTTAATTAGGCTAACAAAAGAAGGAAATCCTGCCTTTTGTGAAAACAGGGGTGAAACTTGAAGGCATAATGCTGAATGAATGAAATAAGTTACACACGAGAAAAGCATATATTGTAATGATTTCACTTATACACGGAATTAAAACCATCAAACTCAAAGAAACATAGAGTAGAAAAGTTGTTACCGAGGGCTGAGGGGTAGAAGAAATGAGGAGATTTGGGTCAAAAGGCACAAACTTTCACTTATGAGATGAATACATTCCAAGGATCTAATGTACAGCATGGTGACTATAGTTAACAATACTATGATTGACCCTTGAACTACTCTGGGGTTAGGGGCACTGACTCTGCACAGTCAAAATCCAAGTACAACTTATATTCTGCCCTCCATATCCAATACTTCATACCTGTGGTTCCTCTGTACTTGCAGTTCCTCCATATCCATGATGAAACCAACCACATTTCATGTGTCACCATAGCATTTATGACTGAAAAAGATTTTCATATAAGTAGACCCATGCAGTCCAAACCTGTGTTGTTCAAGAGTCAACTGTATACTGTATACTTGAAAGGTACTCTGAGAGTAGAGCTTTAATATCCTCATCATAACAACAACAAAATGACAATTAGGTAAGGGAAATAATGTGTTAACTAGCCTTACTGTGGTAAACATTTTGCAATATAGACATATATCAAATCATCACAACATGCACCTTAAAATTACACAGCTATATGTTAGTTAATTTCTGTCACTCAGTCACGTCTGACTGCAACACACCAGGCTTCCCTGTCCAGCACCAGCTCCCAGAGCTTACTTAAACTCATGTCCATCAAGTTGGTGATTCCATCCAACCATCTCACCCTCTGTTGTCCCCATCTCCTCCTGCCTTCAATCTTTCCCAGCATCAGGGTCTTTTCCAAAGAGTTGGTTCTTCACATCAGGTAGCCAAAGTACTGGAACTTCAGCTTCAGCTTCATCAACAGTCCTTCCAATGAATATTCAGGACTCTCAAGAGTCTTCTCCAACACCACAGTTCAAAAGCATCAATTCTTTGGTGCTCAGTTTTCTTTATGGTCCAAATCCCACATCCATACATGACACCCGGAAAAATGATGGCTTTGATTAGATGGACCTTCATTGGCAAAGTAATATTTCTGCTGTCTAAGTAGATCATAGCTTTTCTTCCAAGGACAGGTGTCTTTAAATTTCATGGCTGCAGTCGCCATCTGCAGTGATTTTGGAGCCCAAGAAAATGAAGTTCCTCACAGTTTCCATTGTTTCCCCATCTATTTGCCATGAATTGATGGAACCAGATGCCATGATCTTCATTTATTGAATGTTTAGTTTTAAACCGGGTTTTTCACTCTTCTCTTTTACTTTCATCAAGAGGTTCTTTAATTCCTCTTCACTTTCTGCCATAAGGGTGGTGTCATCTGCATATCTGAGGTTATTGATATTTCTCCTGGGAATCTGTGATATTGAATGGTTTGCTTTGGAAATGAACAGAGATCATTCTGTCGTTTTTGAGATTGCATCCAAGTACTGCATTTCGGACTCTTTTGTTGACCATGTTGGCTACTCCATTCCATCTAAGGGATTCCTGCCCACAGTATTCAATCTCCTGTGTCCAGCTTGTGCTTCATCCAGTCCAACATTTCACACGATGAACTCTGCATATAAGTTAAATAGGCAGGGTGACAATATACTGTGTTGACGTATTTCTTTTCCAATTTTGAACCAGTCCATTGTTTCATGCTTAGTTCTGTTTCTTTTTTTTTTTTTGAAGGATAATTGCTTTACAGAATTTTGCTCTTTTCTGTCAAACCTCAGCAAGAATCAGCCATAGGGATACATATCTTCCCTCCCTTTTGAAACTCCCTCCCATCTCCCTACCCATCCCACCCCTCTAGGTTTTTGACCTGCATAAAGATTTCTCAGGAGTCAGGTAGGTGGTCTGGTATTCCCATCTCTTTAATATTTTTCCACAGTTTGTTGTGATCCACACAGTCAAAATCAAACTAGACAGTCAATGAAACAGAAGTAGATGTTTTTCTGGAATTCTCTTGTTTTCTCTATGATCCAATGGATGTCGGCAATTTGATCTCCTGTTCCTAAGACTTATTTATTTATTTATTATTTTTAATTTTAATTTTTACTTTATTTTGCTTTACAGTACTGTATTGGTTTTGTCATACATTGACATGAATCAATCCAGCTTGAACATCAAAGTTCTTGGTTCATCTACTATTGAAGCATAGCTTGGAGGATTTTCAGCATTACTTTACTAGTATGTGAAATGAGTGCAATTCTGCTGTAATTTGGACATTCTTTGGCATTGCCTTTCTTTGGGATTGGAATGAAAACTGACCTTTTCCAATCCTGTGACCACTGCTGAGTTTTCCAAATTTGTTGACATATTGAGTGCAGCACTTCTGGGACTTGAAATAGCTCAGCTGAAATTCCATCACCCCCACTTAGCTTTGTTTGTACTGATGCTTCCTAAGGCCCACTTGACTTCACATTCCAGGATGTCTGGCTCTAGATGAGTGTTTACACCATCATGGTTATCTGGGTCATTAAGATCTTTTTTGTATAGTCTTTCTGTGTATTCTTGTCATCTCTTCTTAATATCTTCTGCTTCTGTTTCTGTCCATTATTGTGCCATCTTTGCATGAAATGCAAAGCGCAGGCAGCTGGGATGGCACACAAGTGCGGCCGAGAGGAGCTACCCCACGTCCGAGGTCAGGGGCAGAAGCCGGGAGGACCCTATGCCTGAAGGCAGCAGCCAAGAGGAGCTACCCCACGCCAGAGGGCAGGGGCAGAGGCTGAGAGTGCCAGGCTGCGACAGCACAGGAGTAGCCGAGAGGAGCTACCTCACGTCAGTGGGCAGGGGCAGCAGCCAGGAGGAGCAACCCCACATTCAAGGAGCAGTGGCTGTGTGGGTGCAGGAGGGCCTAGAGGAGCTATTTCACATTCAAGGTCAGGAGGGGCAGCAGTAGGAGATACCCCTCATCCAAGGTAAGGAGCAGCGGCTGCATTTTTGCTGGAGCAGCCGTGAAGAGATACCCCATGTCCAAGGTAAGAGAAACCCAAGTAAGATGGTAGATGTTGCAAGAGAGCAGACACACTGAAACCATAATCACAGAAAACTAGTCAGTCTAATTACACTAGGACCACAGACTTGTCTAACTCAATGAAACTAAGCCATACCCTGTGGGGCCACCCAAGACAGGCGGGCATGGTGGAGAGGTCTGACACAATGTGGTCCACTGGAGAAGGGAATGGCAAACCACTTCAGTATTCAGTATTCTTGCCTTGAGAACTACGGATGGAGTTTCATAACATTGTACAGGAGGCTGTGATCAAAGGCATCCCCAAGAAAAAGAAATCAGCAGTTCAGTTCACTCAGTCATGTCCAATTCTTTGCAACCCCATGGACAGCAGCACACCAGGCTTCCCTGTCCATCATTAACTCCCAAGCTTGCTCAAACTCATGTCCATCATTTGGTGATTCCATCCAACCATCTCACCCTCTGTCATCCCCATCTTCTCCTGCCTTCAGTCTTTCCCAACATCAGGATCTTTTCCAATGAGTCGGTTCTTGGAATCAGGTAGCCAAAGTATTGAGCTTCACCTTCAACATCAGTCCTTCCAATGAATATTCAGGATTGATTTCCTTTACGATTGAGTGGTTTGATCTCCCTGCAGTGCAAGGAACTCTCAAGAGCCTTCCCCAAAACCACAGTTTAAAAGCATCAATTCTTTGACGCTCAGCTTCTTTTATGGTCCAACTCGCACATCCAGACATGACTACTGGAAAAACCATAGCTTTGATTAGACAGACCCTTGTTGGCAAAGTAAAGTCTCTGCTTTTTAATATGCTGTCTAGGTTTGTCATAGCTTTTCTTCCAAGGAGCAAGCATCTTTTAATTTCATGGCTGCAGTCATCATCAGCAGTGATTTGGGTGCCCATGAAAATAAAGTCTGTGACTGTTTCCATTGTTTCCTGATCTACTTGCCATAGGCAAAATGGTTGTTGGAGGAGGCCTTACAAATAGCTAAGAAAAGATGAGAAGTGAAAGACAAAGGAGAAAAAGAAAAAATATATCCAACTGAATACAGAGTTCCAAAGAAGAGCAAGGAGCGACATGAAAGCCTTCCTAAGTGATCAATGCAAAGAAACAGAAGAAAACAATAGAATGGGAAAGACTAGAGAGCTCTTCAGGAAAATTAGAGATACCAAGGGAACATTTCATGCAAGTTCAGTTCAGTTCAGTCACTCAGTTGTGTCCAACTCTTTGCAACCCCATGAATTGCAGCACGCCAGGCCTCCCTGTCCCTCACCAACTCCCAGAGATCACTCAGACTCATGTCCATCGAGTCAGTGATGCCATCCAGCCATCTCACCCTCTGTCATCCCCTTCTCCTCCTGCCCCCAATCCCTCCCAGCATCAGAGTCTTTTCCAATGAGTCAACTCTTCACGTGAAGGTGGCCAAAGTACTGGTGGTTCAGCTTTAGCATCATTCCTTCCAAAGAAATCCCAGGGCTGATCTCCTTCAGAATGCACTGGTTGGATCTCCTTGCAGTCCAAGGGACTCTCAAGAGTCTTCTCCAACACCACAGTTCAAAAGCATCAATTCTTTGGTGCTCAGCCTTCTTCACAGTCCAACTCTCATATCCATACATGACCACAGGAAAAACCATAGCCTTGACTAGATGGACCTTTGTTGGTAAAGTAATGTCTCTGCTTTTCAATATGCTATCTAGGTTGGTCATAACTTTCCTTCCAAGGAGTAAGCGTCTTTTAATTTCATGGCTGCAATCACCATCTGCAGTGATTTTGGAGCCCCAAAAATAAAGTCTAACACTGTTTCCCTAGCTATTTCCCATGAAGTGATGGGACCAGATGCCATGATCTTTGTTTTCTGAATATAGAGCTTTAAGCCAACTTTTTCGCTTTCCTCTTTCACTTTCATCAAGAGGCTTTTAGTTCCTCTTCACTTTCTGCCATAAGGGTGGTGTCATCTGCATATCTGCAGTTATTGATATTTCATCCAGCAATCTTGATTCCAGCTTGTGCTTCTTCCAGCCCAGCGTTTCTCATGAGGTACCCTGCATATAAGTTAAATAAGCAGGATGACAGTATATAGTCTTGACGTACTCCTTTTCCTATTTGGAACCAGTCTGTTGTTCCATGTCCAGTTCTAACTGTTGCTTCCTGACCTGCATATAGGTTTCTCAAGAGGCAGGTCAGGTGGTCTGGTATTCCCATCTCTTTCAGAATTTTCCATAGTTTATTGTGATCCACACAGTCAAAGGCTTTGGCATAGTCAATAAAGCAGAAATAAATGTTTTTCTGGAACGCTTTTGCTTTCTCCATGATCCATTGGATGTTGGCAATTTGATCTCTGGTTCCTCTGCCTTTTCTAAAAGTAGCTTGAATATCTGGAAGTTCACAGTTCACGTACTGCTGAAGCCTGGCTTGGAGAATTTTGAGCATTACTTTACTAGCATGTGAGATGAGTGCAATTGTGCGGTCGTTTGAGCATTCTTTGGGATTGCTTTTCTTTGGGATTGGGATGAAAACTGACCTATTCCAGTCCTGTGGCCACTGCTGAGTTTTCCAAATTTGCTGGCATATTGAGTGCAGCACTTTCACAGCATCATCTTTCAGGATTTGAAACAGCTCACCTGAAATTCCGTCACTTCCACTAGCTTTGTTTGAAGTGATGCTTTCTAAGGCCCACTTGACTTCACATTCAAGGATGTCTGGCTCTAGGTGAGTGATCATACCATCACCATCATCTTGGTCATGAAGATCTATTTTGTACAGTTCTGTGTATTCTTGCCACCTCTTTTTAGCATCTTTTGCTTCTGTTAGGTCTATACAATTTCTTTCCTTTATTGAGTCCATCTTTGTATGACATGTTCCCTTGGTATCTCTAACTTTCTTGAACAGATCTCTAGTCTCTCCCATTCTGTTGTTTTCCTCTATTTCTTTGCATTGATCATTGAGGAAGGCTTTCTTATCTTTTCTTGGTATTCTTTGGAACTCTGCATTCAGATGCTTATATCTTTCCTTTTCTCCTTTGCTTTTCACTTCTCTTCTTTTCACAGCTATTTGTAAGGCCTCCTCAGACAGCCATTTTGCTTTTTTGCATTTCTTTTCTGTGGGGATGGTATTGATCCCTGTCTCCTGTACAATGTCACGAACCTCATTCCATAGTTCATCAGGTACTCTGTCTATCAGATCTAGTCCCTTAAATCTATTTCTCACTTCCTCTGTATAATCATAAGGGGTTTGATTTAGGTCATACCTGAATGGTCTAGTGGTTTTCCCTACTTTCTTCAATTTCAGTCTGAATTTTGCCATAAGGAGTTAATGATTTGAGCCACAGTCAGCTCCCACTCTTGTTTTTGTGGACTTTATAGAGCTCTCCATCTTCAGCTGCAAAGAATATAATTAATCTAATTTTGGTATTGACCATCTGGTGATGCCCATGGATAGAGTCATCTCTTGTGTTGTTGGAAGAGGGTGTTTGCTATGACCAGTGCGTTCTCTCGGCAAAACTCCGTTAGTCTTTGCCCCGCTTCATTCCATGTTCCAAGGCCAAACTTGCCTGTTACTCCAGGTATTCTTGACCTCCTATTTTTGCACTCCAGTCCCCTATGATGAAAAGGACATCCTTTTTGGTATCTCAGTAAAGTTGGAGTGGGGGAATGGAAAAAGAACAGAATAACAAGTTTCTTTCTAGGCTCTGGTTATGGCTTTGAAGAAATCCTGACATGGACAATCAAATGTAAGCAAGAAAATTGAGGATCTACTTTGATGAGATTGTGCTTGACTTTCTCCCAAATACGACTGTATGTTCAGTCAATTTACATTCCTTTTAAAGTTTTTGAAATTATGTTTAAATTCCATTTTGGGAGCCTTAGTTCTTGAGGCCTGAGTCACTTTCTTTTGAATGATAGAAATGATACTAAAGTGATCCAATACCCTGTCTGTTGAATCATAGAAGGAGTAAAGCTGAAAAATAATGAGAATGTTTCCCCATCCAATTCCTCAACTGCCATGGCAATGATTCCTGAAGAAGCATGCCCATTAATCACATTTCAGACTGTGCCATCACAGAACAGCTGCATAGTCTCCCAACCCACCACCTCTGAACAGTGTATCAATATGCATACAATGCTTATGGAAAAAAAAACTCTTCTTTTAAATTAATTTTTATTGGAGTATAGCCACTTTACAATGTAGTGTTAGTCTCTGATTTGCAAGAGAATCAACCATATGTATACATATGTCCCCTCTTTATTGGATTTTCTTTGCATGTTATCACAGAGCATTAAGTAGAGTTCCCTGTGCTATACAGGAGGTTTTTATTAGTTATCTATTTTACACATCGTAGTGTATATGTGTCAATCCCAATCTCCCAATTCACCCACTACCCACTTCCCACCCTTGTATCATAAGTCCACTATCTATATGTGTCTCTATTTCTGTTTTGCAAATAAGTTCATCTGTATCATTTTTCCAGATTCCACATATAATCAATATCATGCAATGTTTGTTTTTCTCTTTTTGACTCTCTATGACAGTCTCTCAGTCACCAGTGTCTCTGCAAACTTCACAATTTCATTCCTTTTTAGGACTGAGTAATATTCCATTGTACACATGTACCACATCTTCTTTATCCAACCTTCTGTTGGTGGACATTCATGTTGCCTCAATGCCCTGCCTATTGTAAATAGTGCTGCAATAATCGTTGGAATGCATGTATTTTTAAATTATAGTTTTCTCCAGGTATCCTCTCAGGAGTGGGGTTTCTGGATCATACAGTAGTTCTATTTTTAGTTTTTTAAGGAACCTTCATGCTGTTCTCTATATTGGCTGTATCAACTTATATTCCCAGCAAGAGTGTAAGAGGACTCCCTTTTCTCCACTCTCTCTCCAGCATTTATTGTTTGTAGACTTTTTGATGATGGCCACTCTGACTGTGATTCCTCACAGTAGCTTTGATCTGCATTTATCTAATAATGTGTGATGGTGAGCATCTTTTCACGAGCTTGTTGGCCATCTGTATATCTTGTCTGGATAAACGCCTATGTAGATCTTCCACTCATTTTTTGATTGGGTTGCTTGTTTTTGATACTGATTTGATTTTGATAGTAAGTGATAACAGTATTGTTTGTGTATTTTGGGGATTAATCTGTTGTCAGTTGCTTCATTGCAAATATTTTCTCCCATCCTGAGGGCTGTCTTTTCATCTTGTTTATGATTTTCTTTACTGCACAAAAGCTGTTAAGTTTCACTGTGTCCCATTGTTTACTTTTTGTTTTATTTCCATTACTCAAGGAAATGAATCAAAAAGGTCTTGTGATTTATGTCCAAGAGTATTCTGCCTATGTTTTCCTCTAAGAGTTTGATAGTGCCTGGCCTTACCTTTAGGTCTTTAATCCATTTTAAGTTTATTTTTGTATATAGTGTTGCTGCTGCTGCTAAGTCACTTCAGTCGTGTCCGACTCTGTGTGACCCCATAGACAGTAGCCTATCAGGCTCCCCCGTCCCTGGGATTCTCCAGGCAAGAACACTGGAGTGGGTTGCCATTTCCTTCTCCAGTGCATGAAAGTGAAAAGTGAAAGTGAAGTCGCTCAGTCGTGTCCAACTCTTAGCAACCCCATGGACTGCAGGCTACCAGGCTCCTCCATCCATGGGATTTTCCAGGCAAGAGTACTGGAGTGGGCTTCCATTGCCTTCTCCAGTATATAGTGTTAGGGAGTGTTCTAATTTCATTACTTTACATGTAGCTGTCCAGTCTTCCCACCACCACTTATTGAAGACACTGCATTTCTCTATTATATATTCTTGCCTCCTTTGTTAAAGATTAGGTGACATGATAGGTGTGTGGGTTTATCTCTGGGCTTTCTATCTGTTTTCACTGATCTATATTTCGGTTTTTGTGCCAGTACCATACTGTTATGATGACTGTAGGTTCATATTATAGTCTGAAGTCAGGGAGCTTGGTCCTTCCACCTCCATTTTTCTTTCTCAAAATTGCTTTGCCTACTTGGGGTATTCTAATTCTGTGAAAAATGCCCTTGGTAATTTGAGAGGGACTGTCCTGAATTTGTAGGTTGCTTTGGGCAGTACAGTCATTTCCACAGTGACTTCTTCCAAGCCAAGAACATGGTGTATCTCTCCATCTGTTTGTGTCGTCTTTACTTTCATTCATCCGTGTCTTATTGTTTTCTGAGTACACGTCTTCTGCCTCCTGGGGTAGGATAATTCCTAGGATTTTATTCTTTTAGTTACAATGGTAAATGAGATTGTTTCCTTAATTTCTCTTTTGATCTTTCATTATTAGTGTATGGAAATGGAAGAGATTTCTGTGTATTAATTTTGTATCATGCAACTTTACCAAGCTGCTTGATTAGCTCTAGTAGTTTGTGGGTTTTTTTGTTTTTTTTTTTGATTCTTACAGAGTTTATTTGAAAACAAGAGAAAAACAAGATTGCAACTTATTTAGGTCATCATGATTACATCTTTTCTGGTGGCATCTGAAGGGTTTTTTACGTATAGTATCATGTCATCAACAAACAGTGACAGTTTTACTTCTTTTCCAGTTTGAATTTCTTTTATTTCTTTTTCTTCTCTGTTTGCCATGGCTGAGACTTCTAAAACTATGTTGAGTGAAAGTGGTGAGAGTGCATACCGGTCAGAACGGCCATTATCAAAAACTCTACAAACATAAATGCTGAAGAGGGTTTGGAGAAAAGGGAACCCTCTCACACTGTTGGTGGGAATGTAAATTGATACAGCCATTACAGAAGACAGTATGAAGATTCCTTTAAAAAGTAGGAATAAAACTACCATATGACTCAACAATCTCACTACTGGGCAAATACCCTGAGGAAACCATAACTGAAAAAGACACATGCACCACTCAGTGTTCACTGAGGCACTATTTACAATAGCTAGGACATGGAAGCAGCCTAGATGTCCATCGACAGATGAATGAATAAAGAAGCTGGAGTACATATATACAATGGAATATTGCTGTTCAGTCTCCAAGTCATGTCTGACTCTTTGTGACCCCATGGACTGTAGCAAGCCAGGCTTTCCTGTCCCTCACCATCTCCCAGAGTTTGACGAGGTTCACCACAGTTCAAAAGCATGTCCACAGAATGAGTGATGCCATCCGACCATCTTATCTTCTGTCACCCTCTTCTCCTTCAGTCTTCAATAATTTCCAGTATCAGGGTATTTTCCAGTGAGTCAGGGGTTCACATTGGGTCACTAAAATATTGAAGTCTCAGTGCCAACATCAGTCCTTCCAAAGAGTATTCAGGGTTGATACCCTTCAAGACTCACTGGTTTGATTGCTTTGCTTTCCAAGGGACTCACAAGAATCTTCTCCAGCACCAAAGTTTGAAAGCATCAATTCTTTGGAGCTCTGCCTTCTTTACTGTCCAGCTCTCACATTTGTACATGACTACTGAAAAGATCATTGCTTTGACTATATGGACCTTGGTCGACAAAGTGAAGTCTTTGCTTTTTAAAATATGTACTGCCAAAGCAAGCACTATCCACTCTTTTTAGATTCTTTTTCATATAGGTCATTACAGAGTATTGAGAAGAGCTCCCTGTGCTATACAGCAGGTCCTTAAAGTGAAGTCATTCAGTCATGCCCAACTCTTTGTGACCCCGGGGACTGTAGCCTACCAAGCTCCTCCGTCCACGGGATTCTCCAGGCAAGAATACTGGAGTGGGTTGCCATTTCATATAGTGGTGTGTTTGTGTCAATCCCAATCTTCTAATTTATTCCTCCTCCACTTCCCCCTGGCAAACAAGTTTGTTTTCTACATCTATTATGTAGAAAAAAGCTTCCCTGGTGGCTCAGAGGTTAAGGAGTCTGCCGCCAATGTGGGAGACCCAGGTTCAATCCCTGGGTCGGGAAGATCTCCTGGAGAAGGAAATGGCAATCCACTCCAGTATTCTTGCCTGGAGAATACCATGGACGGAGAAGCCTAGTAGGTAACAGTCCATGGGGTCACAAAGAGTCGGACACGACTGAGCAACTTCACTTCACCATGTAGAAAAAACCTCTGCCTTATTACTTCATAGTTGTAGCAACCATGCCAAGGTATAGTAAGAAAAAATTTATTTCACAATTTCATATCACATACATAAGAAAGACAAGTATAAAAATATCATGCCTCAGGGAAAACCAATATTAAGAAAAACTGGAAAAATCAGAGTTGCCACAACATGAGCTGGAAAAAGAAAAAACAGATGTCAGTCTTGGGTATTTTATTCTAATAGTCAGTGTATGAAAGTCAACTTTAACCTTTTCAATGCAAATATATGAGCTGCAGTACCATGCAAGGCATGTACATTTCACTACGCTGTTCAGTCGCTCAGTTGTGTCCAATTCTTTATGACCCCATGGACTGCAGCATGCCAGGTTTCCCTGTCCTTCACCATCTCCCAGAGCTGGCTCAAACTCGTATCTGTTGACTCGGCAATGCCATCCAACACCACAGTTCAAAAGCATCAGTTCTTCTGTGTTCAGCAGTCCAACTCTATATGAAGTGAAACACAAATGTTTTCCCAAGGAATCCACACCAAAGACTATGTCTAACACCTGTCTGATTCCATGCAGGCTTTTCTGGGAATCTCTTGGGGGTTAAGAGTAGGATATAGTCAGTGGTCTAGAAACTCTTATGCCTTTAATGTCTTTAAAAATTGTAGCCTCTTCAGCACTGTTTTGCCCAGGTTTTGTCAGAGGCCAACTACTCAAAATAAGCATCAAGAGCTGCTTCACCTCCAACGTTCCAGAGTATTTAGATTTTGATGATGAACAGCATGAATACATCCATATTTAGGGATGCAACAGACGTTCTTTAATGAGATTATGAGTATGTCACCAACAATGCAACCATTAGTCAAAACAAATTTCTATTTAATTGAGCAAACAATAAACAAGAGGTGGAGTCATCATCTCCTGGCCAGGGTATATAAAAGGCCCAGAGCAGGAGGAAGACACTCACACCTGAGAACACTCAACTCCTCTCACCACCTCAACCCCACTCGGCCCCACACACCACCATGACCGGCTCCTGCTGCGGCCCCACCTTCTCCTCCCTCAGCTGTGGCGGAGGCTGCCTCCAGCCCTGCGGCTACCGCGACCCCTGCTGCTGCCGCCCAGTGTCCTGCCAGACCACCGTGAGCCGCCCCGTGACCTGCGTGCCCCGCTGCACGCGCCCCATCTGCGAGCCCTGCCGCCGCCCGGTCTGCTGCGACCCCTGCAGCCTGCAGGAGGGCTGCTGCCGCCCCCATCACCTGCTGCCCCACGTCCTGCCAGGCCGTGGTCTGCCGCCCCTGCTGCTGGGCCACCACGTGCTGCCAGCCGGTCTCTGTGCAGTCCCCGTGCTGCCGCCCCACCTGCTGCCGGCCCGCCCCCTGCCGCACCATCTGCCGCACCTGCAGGACCTCCCCCTGCTGCTGAGCTGTGCACTGCCTGCGCAGAGCAAGCAACCACCCGTCTGAAAAAGTTCTACCCCCATTTCTCTACCTAACAAACCTCTTGCCCTGAGCCCTTAAGACCTCACATCAACTAGGAACTGGAGATGCAGGCTCATCTACTAAGGCCTGGCTATTCTCAAGTAATAGTAACAACTTCCTTCCTCCCTTCTTAGATCTTAAGTCTTGCAGAATGTTTGTTTTCTAATAAACTTCTCTTTTTGGCCCAGCAAACACAACTTTGGTTTTACTTACTCATTCTATTTTTTGTATTAAATGTAAGCATAAAAAAACCAGACTGATTGCCTACTGTCTGCAAACCATAGACTGTATTAAAGTTGGGTTAATGTCACCCTATTCAAGAAATTTCCAGGAGATGAAACAAATTCACAGTAATTAACCAACGATTAGAATATGAAAATGTACAACACACTGTCAACAGAGAAGTTACTATCAATTGGGGAGAACAAGAAAGATTGAAAAAGAAGCTAACATTTCATATGAGTTAAGATTTAGGTGTCCAGATCTCAGGAAGATAGCATTTTCAATAATGGAAACAGTATTGACAAAGGTATAAAGTTGTTCAGAGATGATTCGAGTGGGATATAGATAAAGTAATAAGGGAAGATCATTTTTGAAAGTTGGTGTGCTGTTAGAACTAGCCAAAAGAATATGCCATTTAGTCAACAAACACAAAGAACTGTTGAAAGCCTTAGAGCAGGGGAACGGCATGGCAGGAGTTGGGCATAAGGATGATTTCTGTGTTAGATGTTTATAAAAACAAGGGGCCAAAGGCTAGACATAATAATGACTGTACAGAAGCAATCAGGAGATCACTGCCATGGTCTAAGTGATACCCAGTAAGAGTCAACTGAGATATTGCCATGGAATACAAAAGACACGAAGAATACGGCAGACATAGAAACCCAGGTGGAGAATTAGCCAATCTGAGTGTAGGAAACAAGAAACAACTAGGAATAAAATAAGTAGAAATTGCAGATCTATGGGAAACTCTTCTGGTCAGAAGATACTTAAAACAATTTTTACATATTTATACTTACTTGCTGTGTGTTTAAAACCACACAGAAATGTTAGAAGAAAACAGAGAAGACAGTGAGTTTTACTAACTTTAATTGATCCTGGAAAGCAACACAGTGTAAAATAAAATGAACTGATCTAGGAATGAGGAATAGAAGATTCATCCCCATCTCTTCTGGCTGTGTGAACGGAGCAAGTTACTAGCCTCTCCAAAGTGCAGTCAATCCTAAACTCCATAGTATTTTAATATCAACTGATGCTGAGAGGAAATTAGAAATAGTTCACACCACAACATTAATATTTCAATTTAGAAGTTTGAGGCTGAATGTTTCCTTCTTTTTTTCTGTTTCACAACATCAATCTTTTTTCAAATGTATTTATTTTTAATTGGAGGATAATTTCTTTGCCATATTGTGTTGGATTCTGCCATACATCAACATGAATCAGCTATAGGCACATGTATACCTTCTCCCTCTTTAACCTCTTTCTCGCTTCCCACCCTATCCCTCCTCTCTAGGCAGTCCAAGAGCACCCAGTTTGAGCTCCCTGTGACATACAGCATATTCCCACTGGCCATCTGTTTTACATATGGTAATATATATGTTTCAATGCTACTCTCTCTATTTGACCAAACCTCTCCTTTGCCCACTGGGTCCACAAGTCTGTTCTCTGGTCTGCATCTCCATAGGAACATCCTGTTCTTATGTTCAACTCTGGCTTATTGGTACTATGCCAATTTGTGCACTAGAGTAAGATATGAGGCAGCAGATTGGGTCTTCCCTTCTACATAAGCCTTCAGTGCCCCAGGCATAATAGTATTTGGTAAGTATGTGCTATTTATAAAAAGAATGATGTCAGTTTCCAAACCTATAAAATTAAATGGTTGGACAAAATGATATACTAAGTTTTTGATCTCTAACATTCAGTGATTCCCCTAACCATCCTTTAACATCATACCTGCAGTCATGGCTACCATGATGTGGACGTCTTTACTGACACCGCCATGAATCACTCTTTACTGTAATTCTATTGCTGTACAAACCAAACCTCCACCTCATAAAAGCTAACTATGTGCTTCTATTCAGGGTTGGAAGGCAAGAACAAACCTACCACAATTAGCAAAAATGTATGCTTTTGACCACCACTTTTTCATTTCCTCCTGTATAACTCCAAATTTCTAATGGAAAATCGCATACTTTTGGAAACCACTAAGAATTGTTTTGACCTTTGTCTTGCTGAAATTTATCTTAATCTCTTTGCACTTGTATCTACTGAATGACATCTGATCATCCATTCCCTTCGTTATTCAGTCGCTGAGCAGTGTCCAACTCTAATCTGCCTTATAAGACTGTGATCCAAAAAAAGTGTTTCCTAGCTTCTGCTTCTTCTTTTATTGGTTCTCTTTCCTAAATTCAATTGTCATGCTCTTTGGTGTAATATCATCCTTTCATAGGAAGCAACTTGTAGTTACATTAAAAAATGACATAAATTGAAAATGAATCCCACCTTTGAGAAATAAATACTGTTCAGATAATCCATAGAGAAGTGATTCTTATCCTTCAGAGAGAAATGTCAATGACACATAAAATTTTTGTGACTTTTTTTTTCTAATTACTAGGTACGAATTTTAGTCCTTCTTTTAAATTTGTTATTAATATTAACAACAAAATACAGTAAATTGGGATGGAGATTTCATACTCTCCCCAGTGATAAGTGTTTCATCAAGTCTGAATGTGTGAAGTTCAAGACAGAGCATAGAAATTGGAGAGATTCAATTTCTGGAAAGATCTATGAATTCCTATGAATGTGGAGTTTATCAGTTTCCATCTGGCTGCTTGTAGAAACTATAATTTCAATTACTTTTAAAAAAAAAAGTAGGAAGGCTTAGACACAGGACAATCAATGGTTAATAATTTTATTCTGGAGACTGAAGGTTTGGAAAATATGATCCCATAGTCACATTGTCTTATGAGTGACAATGATGTAATCATAAGCATAAAACAAACGCTGAGACTTGAGAAATTAAAGCATTATTTGAAAACAAAACATCAGTATTTTTACCAAAGACAAACACGTTTGGTATTAGCTGAGTAATAAGGAAAATCCAATTTGGAGATATGTTTAAAATAACTCATTATTTCAACAATCAGAGGGCCCTGGAAAAGATTGTTTAAAAGAGTAATAAGATAAAAATGCTGTCCATCACAAAAACAGGAAGTGGCAAAATTCTATAAAAGGCCTGGGTGGAACAAGCAGACCAAACTCAGAAACTTCTCCAAGCATCCCAGCTCTCAGCCTAACCCCTGACACCATGGCCTGCTGTTCTACTAGCTTCTGTGGATTTCCCATCTGTTCCACTGCTGGGACCTGTGGCTCCAGCTGCTGCCGATCAACCTGCAGCCAGGCCAGCTGCTGCCAGCCAACCTCCATCCAAAACAGCTGCTGCCAACCAATCTCCATCCAGACCAGCTGCTGCCAGCCAACCTGCCTCCAGACCAGCGGCTGTGAGACCGGCTGTGGCGTTGGTGGCAGCGTTGGCTATGGCCAGCTGGGCAGCAGCGGAGCTGTGAGCAGCCGCACCAGGTGGTGCCGCCCTGACTGCCGCGTGGAGGGCACCAGCCTGCCTCCCTGCTGTGTGGTGAGCTGCACACCCCCGTCCTGCTGCCAGCTATACTATGCCCAGGCCTCCTGCTGCCGCCCATCCTACTGTGGACAGTCCTGCTGCCGCCCCGCCTGCTGCTGCCAGCCCACCTGCATTGAGCCCATCTGTGAGCCCACCTGCTGCCAACCCACCTGTTAAAAACCTTCTGATGGAAATTCTAAGACAATGGCACTTCAAAATTAGCCCATGTAGAGCCCCAACAAACTTCTAAGGACTAGTACCCATAACCCAGCCTACCACCTCATGTCACAAGGCTACATAATTTCCCTAACATGGAAATTGATTTATAACAACAACAAAAAATATTTCATAGATCTGGATATCAACAGAAGTCCTACAGTGTGAAAAGAAATGTGTAATACTTTACTATAAATATTTTCTGAAATGTTTCAACAACTCATTGGCTTTTGGATTTAATAAAATTTTTCATTCTTCAGTGATGAAGTCATTGTTGGAGCTTTCTTTTCTTTGGTATCTATTATTGATATTGGGGTACTGGGATTTCTCAAAATGTCAATAAATGTAGCATAGCACTGCAGTTTTCTTTATTACTGTGCTTTTAGCAGTGGCCTTTAAAAGGTGGTTTTCCTTGTCTATCTACAGTCAAAATATATGATTTAAAGAGTACATCAGTATTTAGACACTATTCCCTGAAGTCCTCAAGTATGCAAATTAATGGGTTAGCTGTCCCAGAATACCAATTTTATGTCATTTGGCTTCTTGAGGTGTCACCAAAAATATTCAGTTCATTCATATATGATTCTGTGGACAATTCTTTAAATCATCAAGGATATAAAAGTAATACATAATTGGAAAGACAGTTATTAGCATCAGGTGTGGGCTTCCCTGGAAGCTCAGCTGGTAAAGAATCTGCTTGCAATGCAGAAGACCCCTGGGTCTGATTCCTGGGTCAGGACGATCCCCTGGAGAAGGGACAGGTTATCTCTCCAGTATTATTAAGCTTCCTTAGTGGCTCCGATGATAAAAATCTGCCTGCATTGTGAAAGACCTGGGTTCGATCCCTGGGTTGGGAAGATCCCCTGGAGGAGGGCATGGCAACCACTCCAGTATTCTTGTCTGGAGAATCCCCATGGACAGAGGAGCCTGGTGGGCTACAGTCCATGGGGTTGCCAAGACTTGGACACAACAGAGCAACTAAGCACAGCACAGCACAGCACCTCATAAGGTGTAAGGCATCCTGAACTCTAGTGCCCACTTTGTAACCCACAAGCCATGAGCTCTTGAACAAGTCCAAGGCCCTGTTTCTAACCTGGAGAATGATATAATTGAATTTAATTTCTTGCAATGCCCCTTCCAGGCATAGGATATTAGATCATTTCCTAAACAGGTGACACATTGAAAATTAGTCCCTTCAGATGCCCAAAGGGGAAAGAATATTCAATGGTCAAACAGTGTTGCACGTGTTATCAACATATAGAAGGTATATGCAGCACCTTAGAAAATTAAAAGGACTGAGATGTCCTATAATGAAGGAATCTCTATAACCATCACTCAGTGGTTCCCAGAGAATCCTTGAGTCATTTATTATCAATTATTGAAACTGAAGCTCCATACTTTGGCCCCCTGATGCAAAGAACTGACTCACTGGAAAAGACTCTGATGCAGGGAAAGATTGAAGGCAGGAGAAGAGGGATAACAGAGGATGAAATGGCTGGATGGAATCACTGACTTGATAGACATGAGTTTAGGCAAGCTCCAGGAGTTGATGATGGACAGGAAAGCCTGGTGTGCTGCCATCCACGGGGTCAAGAAGAGTCAGACACAACTGAGCAACTGAACTGACTGATTCTGAACATCCTGTTAGCAATTAATTCTAGTACTCCTCAAAATATTCTTTGGAAAGTGAGGAAAGGGAATTACAACTGATGTATTTTATAATATCTACACAATTCTCTCCTGTATTGTGAAGCAGGAAATAAATGTCCATTGCAAGCCTGGGTTTATGTGAAAACAAAGTTGGTACCCATTATCCTCATGCTAACCTCCAAGGAGTGTTCCAGAATGAAGCAAAGGTGAAATAAAAGACACTTAGTGGAATGTCTGTGCTAAAGGATGAAATCTTTGGTCATAAAATCAAAGTGGTGAGTCAATTGCTGGAGGTAGAGGAGAATGGGAATGAGTTGTTATTGTTGTTCAGTCACTAAGTCGTGTCTGACTCTTTGTGACCCATAAACTGAAGCAGGCCAGGCTTCTCTGTCCTTCACTATCTTCCTGAGTTTGTTCAGACTCACATCTATTAAGTCAGTGATGCCATCCAATATTTCATCCTCTGTTGCCCCTTCTCCTCTTGCCCTCAATCTTTCCCACCATCAGGGTCTTTTCTAATGAATCAACTCTTTGCATCAGGTGGCCAAAGTATTGGAGCTTCAGCTTCAGCATCTGTCTTTCCAGTGAATATTCAGGGTTGATTCCTTTAGGATTGACTTGTTTGATATCCTTGTAGTCCAAGGGACTCTCAAGAGTCTTCCCTAGCACCAAACTTTAGGAATGTTTACCTAAGGGTTATTAAGTGGTCTTCTGGGGGATGAAGAAGTTTTGAAACTGGAGAGAGGTGTGGTGGTTACACAACATTATGAATGCACTAAATACACTCAGTTGTACACTTTGAAACAGTTCATTGTATATTACGTGAATTTCACCTCAATTAATCAAAGAGATGGGGTCTCCATTAGCGCAAATTTCAAGAATTAGTAAAAGGCACCACCTTGAGGTAGACACAATGAGGAATACACATCTTGTTGAGACATAGCTCTGTGTAAAGAAAGAATCTACTTCCTCTGAGTAGACAAAGTCCTTCATCGGGACACAACCTACACACTCAAACACAGTGGCTCCAAAATGTGGTCATCACTCTACCCACTCAAATACCACTCTCTTGTCTCCCATCAGGTTGGTAAGATTTAGGTTGGATTCACCTTTCATTTAGAAGGACCTCAGCTTCCCTGGTGGCTCAGATGGTAAAGCATCTGCCTGCAATGCGGGAGACCCAGGTTCGATTTCTGGGTTGGGAAGATCCCCTGCAGAAGTAAGTGGCACTCCACTCCAGCACTCTTGCCTGGAAAATCCCATGGATGGAGGAGCCTGATAGGCTACAGTCCATGGGGTCACAAAGAGTTGGACACGACTGAGCGACTTCACTTTCACTTTCAGCTTCAAAGCACAAAAAAGAGCTCATTGGCACTGAGGAGAGAAGAGAAGGGCCTTGTTTGTGTGCGTTAGTCACTCCGTCTTGTCCTGCTCTTTGCAACATCATGGACTATAGCCCATCATGCTCCTCTGTCAATGGAATTCTCCAGGGAAGAATACTGGCTTGGGTAGCCATTCCCTTTTCAGGGGATCTTCCCAACACAGAGGTCGAACCCAGGTCTATCACATTGCAAGCAGATTCTTTACTGTTTGAGCCACAAGCTGGGGATACGATGAGGTCCTTGAAGTTTATGTGTTATCTAGTCTTGGCCACTGGAATGGGAGCCTAGAAACACAGAATCCCAGGCAGGATTTACTCTTCATTTGGTTGGTACTTCAACCATGTCTTACATCTGAGGAATCTAAGATAGGCAGATGCAACTGAATTTAAAAACTGATAAAAAAAGAGTTTAAGAAATTGGAAAGAACCCTTAAACTTTAACTAGAAAACTGGAACCCTAACATCTTAAGGAATAACAACTAAAAACTTTAATATCTGTGAACACAAAGGCCAACATTGAAGCATAACAGACAAACACATTTTATGCATAACAAACACACATTTATGATTCTGATATTGTCTGGGCCCTACAGCTTCAGTGAAGTTATCAGAACCAAAGAGAATAAGCACAGCAATAAAAAACTGTTAATGATAAAGGACCCGGCATTTTTTTTCCCCAAAGAAGACTACAGATAGGGGTACCAGGATAGAAAATTTACACAGGAAGCATCACAAATGATTACAACTTCTTACTCTATTTCTATGGAAACTAATCAGGAAGAAATGGGTTTAAGTGGTAGGATGAAAGATTTTGATTATACTTTATCTTCTTGATTTATTTAGAGAGGGTGAAGTAATGATCAGATTAGTTTTCATTCTGAAGCAGAACAGTCCAGTTCAGTTCAGTTCAGTCCCTCAGCCGTGTCCGACTCTTCGCAACCCCATGAATTGCAGCACGCCAGGCCTCCCTGTCCATCACCAACTCCTGGAGTTCACTCAGACTCATGTCCATCGAGTCAGTGATGCCATCCAGCCATCTCACCCTCTGTCGTTCCCTTCCCCCTCCTGCCCCCAATCCCTCCCAGCATCAGAATCTTTTCCAATGAGTCAGCTCTGCGCATGAGGTGGCCAAAGTACTGGAGCTTCAGCTTTAGCATCATTCCTTCCAAAGGAATCCCAGGGCTGATCTCCTTCAGAATGGACTGGTTGGATCTCCTTGCAGTCCAAGAGACTCCCAAGAGTCTTCTCCAGCACCACAGTTCAAAAGCATCAATTCTTTGGCGCTCAGCCTTCTTCACAGTCCAACTCTCACATCCATACATGACCACAGGAAAAACCATAGCCTTGACTAGATGGACCTTAGTCGGCAAAGTAATGTCTCTGCTTTTGAATATACTATCTAGGTTGGTCATAACTTTTCTTCCAAAGACTAACCATCTTTTAATTTCATGGCTACAGTCACCATCTGCAGTGATTTTGGAGCCCCAAAAAATAAAGTCTGACACTGTTTCCACTGTTTCCCCATCTATTTCCCATGAAGTGATGGGACCAGATGCCATGATCTTTGTTTTCTGAATGTTGAGCTTTAAACCAACTTTTTCGCTTTCCTCTTTCACTTTCATCAAGAGGCTCTTTAGTTAAGTGTCATATCTTGCAATGGTTAACCTTATGTAGCAACTTTGACAGCTAAGGAATCCCTAAATAACTGGTAAAACATTTCTGGGTATGTCTGTGGGGGTATTTCTGAAGAGATTGGCATTTGAGTTGATGGATTGAGTAAAGATTGCCTATCACCAGTATCAGTAGGCACTGTCCTCTTCGTTGAAGGCCTGACTAGAACAACAAGGGTACTCTCTCTTGCTTGCACACATCCATCTTCTCCAGCCATCGGGCATGGGGCCCTGACTCTGCAGGCTTTGGACTTGAACTGGAACTTAAACCATTGGCTCCCCTGGTTCTCAGGCCTTCAAGTCTGAACTGAAATTATAATACTGACTTTTCTGGGTCTTCGGCTTGTAGACAGCAGATCATAAGACTTCTCAGCTTCCAAAATTGGCTAATAAATCCCTTTCCACATATTTATATCTATGTAACCACTTCTGTTTCTCTAGAAAACACTGACTAATACATCTTACTCTTAATTCTATAAGGGTAACCAAAGACAGAAACACAATTGAGCTAAATTTCGCACTGAGAGATGTTGCAAATAGTGCCACAGTAGAAAAGTACAGAAATGGAAGGCTGATATGCCATGCTACTGTTTCCAGTGCCCTGCATTTCAGCTCTACAAACATCTAAACTTTTTGCAAGGGGAGAAAAATACTTTTAGTATCAAAGATTCTGCTGAGTTTCACTATGAATTGAATAGCTGGTGAGATCATAATAATGACAATTATTACAATTAGCATATTACAAACATCCAAGGTGAAAAAAATAGGTGATCAAAGAGTCTATGTGATATAGATTTGCTTAAGGAGAAAAAGCAAAATAGTCACAAAGAAATATACCAAATTCAATGTGGGATTTGAAAATACTTAATTCAGACTAAGGAAGAGTTAAGGCATAAACTCAAAGCTGTCATTTCTGGAGAGGCACAACAAACATTTATTGTTCTGGTTTAAGCCTCATAAGTCCAGATTACCTTTCACTGTCCCTAAACAAAACCTTTATCTTCATCTTATCAGTTGCCTCATTCAAATTGTACAGTTACACAAACTTTATAGCTAACTGGATTACTCTTTAACATCTGAAATAAACTATACACTGAAGCTCTAATGCATTATAGTTTGCTACGTACTCCAGGATTAATGTATTGAGTGTGGTTTTTTTAATGGTTACCAAAGGGGAAAGGTGGGGGAGATGTATAAATTAGGAGTTTGGGATTAACATATATACACCTACATATATACATACTACAAAATAATCAACAAGGACCTGCTGTATAGCACAGAGAACTGCTCAATGTTTTGTAGAAGCCTGGATGGGAGGGAGTTAGTGGGAGAATGGATACATGTATATGTATGGTTGAGTCCCTTTGCTGTCCATCTGAAACTATCACACCATTGTTAAATGGCTATACTCCAATACAAAATAAGTTTATTTAAAAAAAAACCTTCAATTCTGGTTTCCTCGGGATTCATGTTGATGTGTGGCAAAACCAATACAATATTGTTAAGTAATTAGCCTCCAATTAAAATAAATAAATTTAAATTAAAAAATAAAAATAAAAAACCAAGGACCTACTGTATAGCACAGGGAACTCTGCTCAATACTCAAAAATAACCTAAATGGGAAAAGAATCTTTATATATATATATATACACACACACACACACACACACACACACACACACTATATGTTGAATCACTTTGCTGTGCACCTGAAACCAATACAACATTGTAAGTCAACTATCCTCTGATACAAAATTTAAATTTAAAAAAAATTTTTAAGAGTGTGATTTTATGCAGTTAAGAACATTGAAATCTATAGAAAATCCTAAAATCAAAGATTAAAGCCACAAATCCAGTAAGTTAACTTTTTAGCACTTGCTATTTCCTTGAAGTGTGCTTTTGTATAGTTAAAAAAAAAAAAAAATCTCCAGAAATGTCTCTACTGAAAAGCATTACTACTTACCCTATGGTTTATCTTTCTTCTCTTCACCCTAAAAATTGCCTAAGAAAGTGGTCAAATGTAACATCTTGTCACTCACTCTTTGATTTTCCCTAGGACAATGGCTTCGCTAGGAAAGAACAAATTGACTATAGTGGTAAAAAGAGTTTAGTGTGGGGACTTTCCTGGAAGTCCACTGATTAAGACTGTGCTTCCATTACAGGAAGAGTGGGTTTGACCCCTGGTTGGAGAACTAAGATCCCACTTGCTGCATGGTATGGCCAAAATATTTTTAAAAATTAGTTTAGTCGGGAAGCCCATGGAGTGGATTCAAATTTCAGATTAAGCACTTCTTAGTGTGAACTTGGACAAATTACTTAATCTGTGACTTGGTATTATCACATGGATGATGAGAATAGCAATGGTACCTCCCCTATAGTACTGCTACGAAGAATAAATGAACTAATACACGCAGAGTTTCAGAAACTCTTGGGCATATAAGTGCTCCAAAATATTATCAGTGATAAATCATCCACATTTCCTAGTCTTAAAGACAGAATCTTTTTCTTTCTGACCAACTTCACTGTCAAGGTGAAGATGAGAAAAGCAGAGAATGGGCAGCAGTCAACACTGGAGGCCACTTGGCTGGGAATTAAACTGTCATATGAGACTCGAGAGCTCAATTATAAGGATCAACACTGAGTAACATTGACACTCCCTTTAAGGTGAAGCATCACTCAGTTATTCTTTGGGCAATGAGCATATTTTAACAAATATGTGGAATTAGGGGTTATGTATGCAGTGAATGCTAATGACTACTTGACCATGGTGAAAAATGCTAATTGAAGACCAAATAAAATTAACTTTCAAAGCTTTCAGAGAAGAACAAATAACTCAGGGACAGGCCAATTACCATTCAGAGACAAGCTGTTTTAAAACAAACAAGGAAGGGACATTAAGAATTATGCAAATAGCAGCCGGTCGAGGCTTATAAAAGGCCCACTGTGGAAGTGTCCACCAAAGCTCAAAAACTTCTCCTAACAACCCTCCTCTCAACCTAACCCCTGACACCATGGCCTGCTGTTCCACCAGTTTCTGTGGGTTTCCTATCTGTTCCTCTGTTGGGACCTGTGGCTCCAGCTGCAGCCAGCCTACCTGCTGCCAGACCAGCTGCTGCCAGCCAACCTCCATCCAGACCAGCTGCTGCCAACCAATCTCCATCCAGACCAGCTGCTGCCAGCCAACCTGCCTCCAGACCAGCGGCTGTGAGACCGGCTGTGGCGTTGGTGGCAGCGTTGGCTATGGCCAGCTGGGCAGCAGCGGAGCTGTGAGCAGCCGCACCAGGTGGTGCCGCCCTGACTGCCGCGTGGAGGGCACCAGCCTGCCTCCCTGCTGTGTGGTGAGCTGCACACCCCCATCCTGCTGCCAGCTGTACTATGCCCAGGCCTCCTGCTGCCGCCCATCCTACTGTGGACAGTCCTGCTGCCGCCCCGCCTGCTGCTGCCAGCCCACCTGCATTGAGCCCGTCTGTGAGCCCACCTGCTGAAAGCAAGGCTGCTGATTTTCAACCTGAAAGTTCAACTTCCAACTCAGTCCATGAAGTAATTATCTCTTCCACCATCTTTGAACCATTAACAAGTTTTTGAACTTTAATCAAAATTTTATGAGGGGTTACCAAATATTTGGGCTTCATAGACTTATCTGATTCCATTCAATACTAGAAAGATGTTGATTTCTCCTCTAAGCTGACCAAACAATAAATGGGAAAACCAGTTTGAGTCAGGATTGACTTTCAGCAAGCCTCCTCTTGACAGGTCATTGCTCCCAAAGCTGAGGAAGAACCATCTCTCCTTCTCAGATACATTCACCTCCTAAATGCCACCATTTTGCAAATTGCACTTCTTATGAAAAGGGAATAATATCCCAAGATCTAATAAAATATATACATTTGATACAGCAAACTTATCTCTTTTTCTTCATTGAGTGTTGCACAAAAGATTCTAATCTGACTATGATATTCCATGCTATTCTTCTTATACCATGTTAGGAAATATGATCAAATCCAGGAGAGGTTAATCCCCATAAAAAGCACAAACTAAAAAAAATTGAGGGTTTATCAATGGGGGGGTGATTGAATAAAATGTTGTATGATCATACTCTGGAATATTACATGCTACTTAAATGAATAATATGCACAATCAAGATGGAATGGATAAATTTCTAGAAACACACAACCCACTGAAACTGAATCATGAATAAACAGAAAATCTGAACAGATACATAATTAATAAGGAGATGAAATCAGTAATAAAATTTCTCAACAAAGAAAATTCTGGTACCAGAAGTTTTCACTGGTGAATTCTATAAAACATTTAAGGAAAAATTAAGCACTAGTCCTCCTAAGATTCTTCCAAAAACTTGAAGATAAAGGAACTCTTCTAAATTCATTCTGCAAGACCAGCATTACTCTAATACCAAAGCCAAACAAAGAAAATACAAGAAAGGAAAGTTACAGACCAATAGCCCTGATGAATACTGACATAAAAAATATCAATGAAATACTATCAAACAGGATTCAACAGCACATTTAAAAAGACTACACACCATGACCCAATGAGATTTTGTCCTAGGATACAAATATGGTTTAATATATGAAAATCAATCAATATAATACATCATATTAACAGAATTAAGTAAGGGAATATTTGGTTATCGCAATAGATGCAGAAAAAGTATTTGAGGTAATTAAATAACCTTTTATAATTTAAAAAAAAAAAACACTCAACAAACTAGAACTAAAAGGAAACTGCCTCAACACAACAAAAGCCATACATGAGAATCCCACATGAACATCATACTCAACAGTAAAAAACTGAAGCCTTTCTTCTAGATCAGGGACAAGAGAAGGATGTCCACTTTAACTCATTCTATTTAATCATAGTACTAGAAGGCATAGCCAGAGCAATTAGGCAGGAAAAAGAAATAAAAGTCATAAGATTTACAATTGTCTCTATTTGCAAATGATGTGATATTAGAGACAGAACATCTTAGATTCTACCAAAAGAAGAATGTTACAAATTTAGCTAAGTTTTTGGATATGAAATCAATACATAAAGCTTCTTGCACTTCTATATACTAAAAACATCTGTCAGAAAGAAAATTTCAAGAAACAATCAAATTAACAATAGCATCAAAGAGAATAAAATACTTATGAATAAACTTATCCAGGATGTGAAGGGTCTGTACACTGAAAAGTGTAAGATGTGAATGAAAGGAACTAAAGAAGATACAAATAAATTAAAGGTAGAAGAATTAATATTGTTTAAATGTTCCTACTACCCAAAGCAATCTATAGATCAATGCAATCCTTATTAGATCATCAATGGCATTTTCCTCAGAGTTAGAACAAACTATCCTAAAATTTGTGTGGAACCACAAAAGGCCCTGAATATCCAAAGCAATCTTGAGAAAGAAGAACAAAGCTGGAGGCATCTTACTCCCTGATTTCAAACTACACTACAAAGCTAGAGTAGTCAAAAAACAGCATGGTACTGACACAAAAGCAGGCATAGAGACAAACGTGAAACAGAACAGAAAGCCCAGAAATAACCCTCATCTATATTGTCAAAAGATTTGCAAGAGAAGTGCCAAGAACATTTAGTAGGAAAAGACAATCTTTTCCACAAATGGTATTGGGAAAACTGGATGTCAACATGCAAAGGAATGAAGTTGGACCTTTATCTTAAAACTTCTACAAAAATTAACTCAAAATGGATCAAATACTTAAATAAGAGTTAAAACTATAAAATTATCTAAAGAAAACGTAGAGGAAAACTTCATGATCCTGGATTTGATGATTTCTTGCATATGACACCAAAAGAACAGGCAACAAAAGTTAAAAATAAACTGAACTACATCAAAATTAAAAACTTCTCTGCATCAAAGGACACACAAAGAGCCAGACACAACTCAAGTGACTGAACAACAATAGCAATTAACAAAATGAAAGGGCAATCTATAGAATGGGAGAAGATATTTGCAAATCATAGATTCCAGAATATAGAAAGAATCCCTACAACTCAACAAAAGGAGCACCAACTCTAAAACAACAACAACAAAATTTGGGCAAAGGACATGAATCCACATAACTCCAAAGAAGATATACAAATGGCAAAAAAAAAAACCCAAACAAACAACCCACCACACATGAAAAGATGCTCAGTATGATTGATAATTAGGAAAATGCAAACCAAAACCACAATGACATACCACCTCACATCCATTTGAACGGCTATTCTTAAAAAGTATTGGCAAGGACATGGAAAAATTGGAACCTCTGTGCACTGCTGGTGGGAATGTAAATGATATACCCACTATGGGAAGCAATATGGCAGTTACTCAAAAATCAAAGATAGAATTACCATATGATCTAGCAATTATACTCCTAAGTATACACCCCCAAAAACTGACAGCATGTTCTTGAAGAGATATTTGTACACTCATGTTCTTGCATGATTAATTATAATAATTAAAAGATGGAAGCAGCCCAAGTGTCACTGATGGATGAATGGGTAAACAAATTGTGGAATATGCATATAATAGAATCTTATTCAGCCTTAAAAAAGAAGGAAATTCTGTCATACTCTTCAAGGTGGATCAATCTTGAGGACATTATGCTTAGTGAAATAAGCCAGCCACAAAAGGACAAATACTGTATGATTCAATATAAATGAGGTACAAAGAGTGGTTGAATTCATCAAGACACAGAGTAGGATAATGATTGCCAAGAGTTTGGGGAGGGGAGAATGGGGAAGTGGTGTTTAATGGATACACAGTTTCAGTTTTGTAAGACAAGAAGAGTTCTGGAGATTGATTGTACAACAGTGTGAACATGCTTAACACTAGTAGAATGAGGTATTAAAATTTGTTAAGATGGTAAATTTTATGTTGTGTATATTTTATTAAAATTTTTAAATAATGAATAGGTAGAGTGTGTTATTTATTCAGTCGTGTCAAATCTTTGCAACCCCATGGACTGTAGCCTGCCAGGCTCCTCTGTCCTTGGAGTTCTCCAGGCAAGATTACTGGAGTGGGTATCTTCCCAGCCCAGGGATCAAAAGCAGGTCTCCTGCATTGCATAAACAGGTATAAGAGATTCCAACTCTACTAAGTTAAATGATATATATGTGCATACTCTGGTTTATGTTTGCAGAAGCAGGGAGAAATGGGACAGAACACACCCTAAAACTGTCAATATTGATTATCTCTGAAGTACTAGTTTTGGGAGGGATGTGTATGTTTTGGGAAAAGGGAGAATAACATTAATTTTTCTTTATATGTCTGCTTACTGTTTGACTTATTAAAATGTGTATTCATTACTATCTTATTATTTTTAAATTAGCAGAGTCAGAAAACTATCTACAGGAAAAGTCACTAAGAGTTTCAGTTAAGAATATGTACATTAATAACAAAAATGCTAGTTAGAGTGCTGAGGATCCTGTAGCTTACACAAATGGAGCATAGAAAGGCATACTTCTTTTGATGTTGATGACTCAGGTGATAGTTCATGTTTTGGTGACACTAATAGTAGCCATTCCAAGTCTAGACAAATTGTTTACAAAACCATGATCCTTAATTGAATGACCACTTAGGAAGGGAATGTTCAGTTTGGACAAACTCTGCCTAATGGTTATTGAAGGACATTTATGACAAAGCAAGCCAGGGCAACGGTTAGCCAAAGTCTAATCTATCACACAACTTCCATAATGAGCCTTGGCTTGACCCAAAGGGCAAAGAAGAAACATAATGAGATTTAATTGAACAATGACAAAAGCAGGCTATTCAAAATGCTATTTATAACCCTCTTAACAACTCAAATATTAGCCAATCAGAGACTGACTTTCAGTGGTATCCTGGAAAAATGCTAAATATTAGGGAAATAACATGGCTCTACAGGATATATAAAAGGACAGATGTAGAAGGTGTAGCCAAAACTCAAAAACCTCTCTTAACAACCCTCCTCTCAACCCAACTCCTGACACCATGGCCTGCTGTTCTACTAGCTTCTGTGGATTTCCCATCTGTTCCACTGGTGGAACCTGTGGCTCCAGCCCCTGCCAGCCTACCTGCTGCCAGACCAGCTGCTGCCAGCCAACCTCCATCCAGACCAGCTGCTGCCAACCAATCTCCATCCAGACCAGCTGCTGCCAGCCAACCTGCCTCCAGACCAGCGGCTGTGAGACCGGCTGTGGCGTTGGTGGCAGCGTTGGCTATGGCCAGCTGGGCAGCAGCGGAGCTGTGAGCAGCCGCACCAGGTGGTGCCGCCCTGACTGCCGCGTGGAGGGCACCAGCCTGCCTCCCTGCTGTGTGGTGAGCTGCACACCCCCGTCCTGCTGCCAGCTGTACTATGCCCAGGCCTCCTGCTGCCGCCCATCCTACTGTGGACAATCCTGCTGCCGCCCCGCCTGCTGCTGCCAGCCCACCTGCATTGAGCCCGTCTGTGAGCCCACCTGCTGAAAGCAAGGCTGCTGATTACTTAAGAATGAAAGGGGAAGCAGAACAAACCTGTGCTGATTTCTGAAGAACCGTTCAATTTTTCTTGGATGCTAAGTATCGCAAAGTTTCTAAGCTGCTCAGAAATGAAAGTCTTAGGACACTTTTGAATGTTCTGCAATAGCACACTGAAAACAGGCCTCAACCACAGTGTCTGGATTTCCTGCCTTGCTTGAGCAGAGTACCAGACTCGAGTAGCTCTTCGTTTCAGTGACATCTCTGATCTCTTTCCTCTCTCTTGATTCCCATATATTTTCAGACCTGCTTTCTCCTTCAATATCCCTGTTAATTTCAAATAAAATATTTAAACTTGCAAAGCAAACTGAGTTATTTTCTTCCTTCTACCTTCAAGTTTATCCACCTTTAGCTGGAGTTCAAAAAGAATGAATTTGACAGTAATGCTAAAGCATGAGCATGAAGTCTAAGCCAGAGAGATGAAATACAAATTACATTACATTTAATCTATTGCTTAGCAAAATGCTCCATGCATTAAAAATCTTTGTAGTTGTTCAAATACTTACCTGATCTAATCTGTTGTGAAAAGAAAGAAAGTGAAGTCACTCAGTTGTGTCCATTTCTTTGCAACCCTATGGACTGTGGCCCACCAGAGTCCTCTATCCATGGGGATTCTCCAAGCAAGAAGACTGGAGTGGGTTGCCATTTCCTTCTCCATGGGATCTTACCAATCCAGAGATCAACCCGGGTCTCCCACACTGCAGGCAGACTCTTTTCCCTCTGAGCCACTAGGCTCTTTTTACCTAACATTTTCGGATTGATCAAAGCTATAGATGTAATCCTATCATATTTTAATCTCCTTCTGCTTAATAAACTAGATGTTCTCCTTCATGCAGTCCCCATGTCTAAAGAAATTGTATTACCTATTAACTAGATTTCAAATATCAACCAGATTCTATCAGATACTATCTATTTTCCAAGATCATTTATGTTCAGTTCGTATACCTTAGCCTATTATATTCTTCCCACTGATTCCCAAATTGCTCTTAAAGTTTCAGACCCAACACTAACTGCCATTAACTGTATTTTTATGGTGTATCTATGGTCTCAATGAAAACAGAACAAATAGCTGCAGAGATAGCCAGTGAGTTCCACCATCACCATTCTAATGGCTGTGTCAGACACATTCATTAGAAATCTGAAACAACTATGTATTTTATACTTTGCAACCCAATCTGAAAAATGTTCTCAATAAATACACACACATCTGGAACAAAAAATACCTCTTAAAATTTAATTTTTTCAGTTCTTAAGTATGTGAGCACAACATACAAAACACAATAGGAGAAAACAGAAGACATTGAGAACAATATTTTTGAGACAATTACAAGCTCCCAGCACTCACCTCTATCGTTCCATTGGTGGCAGTGATAGGTCACACACAAAATTACTTATTTCAGAGAAGAATAAAGTAGATACAGTGCACTCTTCAAAATGTCAGAGCTTATCGATGCTTTTTCTTAAGACTTAGTTCAACTATTAAATACAAAAGGATGTCAGCTTTTCCTGTTCTCTTTTGACAATAATAAGGACTGCTTCATGAGAGGCACTACAGCTTAAAAGTTCTATTTAATCATTTATAAGTGGTATAGACACCCATGATTCATGCCTTTTACTCCACCCATTGAAAATCAGATTCAATAAACATTTATTAAAGTTCTACCAGAAGCAAAGCACTGTGTTGGTTATCTTTCTATATACTATATCATTTGGTTCACAAGGAAATATTTCTGGCCTGGAACACAAGTAATATTTACACATTTCAAATTGGTTGAAATCAAAGGAAAAATGATGGTGATTTATTTGATGTTGGAATAAATGAGTTGGAAGCTTTTAATTATGTGTGACCAAAGGTAACTTTCAATTCAGTGGATGTCTCGATGTTCTAAATTCAAGAGAATTCAGTCTATATATTCAAGAGGAAAAAAAAAATAGCTAAAAACAGCACAATTACTCTTAGCCTTAGAGACCTGGACAGAGAATCACATGGAATAACTACCTCTACAAAATGAGGGTGTTGACGTGGACAAAAATGGGAGGGCTCTTTGAACATGGAAAACCACAAACCTATTCCAAAGAGCAAAGGACCAATATGAGGAGTCCAAATGAAACTATAAAACGAAGTAATTTCTAAACTGCTGCTCATAATGTATCATAGGTATTTCAATGTAAGCCAATCAGAGGACCACTGAAAAAACTTATACAAAAACAAGGAAGATATGCCAAGAATTTTATAAATAGCAGCTGGCCCAGATATATAAAAGGCCTGACACAGAAGTCACCACCCAAAATCCTCCACGCTTTGTAATTCTCAGCCCAACTCCTGACACCATGGCCTGTTGCTCCACCAGCTTCTGTGGATTTCCCACTTGCTCCACTGGTGGGACCTGTGGTTCCAACTTTTGCCAGCCAATCGGCTGCCAGACCAGCTGCTGCCAGCCAACCTCCATCCAAACCAGCTGCTGCCAACCAATCTCCATCCAGACCAGCTGCTGCCAGCCAACCTGCCTCCAGACCAGCGGCTGTGAGACCGGCTGTGGCAATGGTGGCAGCATTGGCTATGGCCAGCTGGGCAGCAGCGGAGCTGTGAGCAGCCGCACCAGGTGGTGCCGCCCTGACTGCCGCATGGAGGGCACCAGCCTGCCTCCCTGCTGTGTGGTGAGCTGCACACCCCCCGTCCTGCTGCCAGCTGTACTATGCCCAGGCCTCCTGCTGCCGCCCATCCTACTGTGGACAGTCCTGCTGCCGCCCCGCCTGCTGCTGCCAGCCCACCTGCATTGAGCCTGTCTGTGAGGCCCACCTGCTGTGAGCCCACCTGCTGAACACCACGTTGCTCATTTAAAATTGCCCAGGACACAGTATCTCTGAACAATTTATCGCCTCAACCACCCATGGACAGCTAACAAGTTCTTAATCTTCCATTTGGGTTTTTGTTATGGGCAATGCCGAGTATAAGAGTTCTATCTGATTTCATTCTACAATGAATATCTTGACTTTCCACGGCAGACGCTGTGTACCACCTGCTCATCATCAAATTGCTTTGGTTATACTATTTCTGATTTTCATGCAAGGTTGAATATTGTTGACATAGTGTGGAATTTATCCTTTGGAACTGTCCACAAGCCTATTTCTCCTGCTTTATAATCTATTTTTAGCTTCTGTTTGTCCCCAAATTTTTGCAACATCAAAGGCACCAGAGTATAGATAAGTGACGTCTTCAGATGTCACCAGTGAGAATAGAAGCTCTTCACCCAATGTTCAGCTTCTAAGAAGGAGACTAGACTTTTCCATATTTCAGCATCTGATTCCATCCTCCTCTTTGCCTGTTGGCTATTTCAGTTATATCTGTGATTCAGTGACTTCTGTGATTTCTTAATAAATGTTACATACTGGGCAAAGAAATCAGGGTCTTTGTGTCCACTTACACATAAAATGGGTTAATTTCTTCTGATTCAAAGATGCCTATTTTAAAGAAATACATTTGTTTCTTTCTGAAAGGGACTGAAGTCATATACAGTGTAATAATTTAGTCATTTTTCCAGTAAAAATTTATTGACCACCACTTCTAAAGCAAGAACTAAGAAGATCAGAAAGATGAAAAATTGTTTCTTATCCTTGAGGACTTTACTATCCAACAAGAAAAAGTATATGTGTGAAAGTAGTTACATACAATATGACAAGATAAATTGTATTCCCTTAGCAGCTGATAGAAGAAACTCTATCTCAGGGGCAGACGCTTTTGTGGCCAGTATGCCTTGACAGTCAACTTTCTTTTGCTTTTTTTTTCAAATCTGGTTGTATCTGTTTATTTTATTTTTTTTGGAGGCTAAATTACTTTACAATATTGTAGTGGTTTTTGCCATGCATTGACATGAATCAGCCATGGGTTTACATGTGTTCCCCATCCTGAACCCCCTAGCACCTCCCTCCCCATCCCATCCCTCTGGGTCATCCCAGTGCACCAGCCCCAAGCACCCTGTATCATGCATCGAGCCTGGACAGTGAATTTTCAACAGGTACATCCACATGGGAAGAAGTGTGTTAGCAACCCCAAAAGCCCAGAGAAGAATGTAAAATAAATTACACATGAAACAAAGAGAGGAACATTTTTTCCTCCATAAAGGGGTGAGGAAAAAAGAGAGGAGAGATCTAGTCAGGAAGTTATGAACATTACTCTATCTTTTGTCCTTTCCCATTAAATCACCAAACTAACAAAATTCTCGTGTATAGATCATCTTTCCTATGAAAACCAGTGAAGGAAGTCAGTTTTCTGTCTGGATTGATTCAAGGAAAGATGGAATTCAGCCCAGGAGCCAGACAGAAAAGTGGGACCACAAGAAAGTAATGCCTCAGGAACTCTCAGAAACTGTAGAGGTGATTTGATAGGCATTACTGTGGAAAGTAACATCTTGGTTATGTAGACTTCAGATAAAACAGAAGGACAGGCAACAGGATTTCAAAAGGAAGTGATCACTTTGAAACAAGAAGGGAGTATCCTGGGAGAAGCATCAGAGAAGATTTCACAGGGAGGTGATCTTTGAAGTGGACCTTGAAAGTCATTCTAAATGTAAGGAAAGGAGCTAAACACCTTGTCAGTCATATCACTAACAAATATATATTTTTTCCATTTGGTAGGTTGTCTTTTCATTTTGTCAGTGCTTTCCGTTGTTGTGCAAAATCTTTTAAATTTATTTATTGGTTTATATTTGATTTTATTTCTTTTGCCTTAGGACACAGATCCAAAAAATATATTACTATGGCTTATGTCAAAAGGTGTTCTGCCAATATTCTCTTCTAGAAATTTTAAAGTTTCTGGTCTTACATTTAGCTGATTTTGAGTTTATTTTTGTATACAGTGTGAGCAAATGTTCTCATATCGTTCTTTTACATGATATGTAAAAAGCCACAGTCATCAAGACAGTATGGTACTGGCACAAAGACAGAAATATAGATCAATGGAACAAAATAGAAAGCTCAGAGATAAATCCACACACCTATGGACACCTTATCTTCGACAAAGGAGGCAAGAATATACAATGGATTAAAGACAATCTCTTTAACAAGTGGTGCTGGGAAAACTAGTCAACCACTTGTAAAAGAATGAAACTAGAACACTTTCTAACACCATACACAAAAATGAACTCAAAATGGATTAAAGATCTAAACAAAAGACCAGAAACTATATAACTCCTAGAGGAGAACATAGGCAAAACACTCTCTGACATACATCACAGCAGGATCCTCTATGACCCACCTCCCAGAACATTGGAAATAAAAGCAAAAATAAACAAATGGGACCTAATTAAAATTAAAAGCTTCTGCACAACAAAGGAAACTATAAGCAAGGTGAAAAGACAGCCTTCGGAATGGGAGAAAATAATAGCAAATGAAGCAACGGACAAACAACTAATCTCAAAAATATACAAGCAACTCCTGCAGCTCAATTCCAGAAAAATAAACTTCCCAATCAAAAAATGGGCCAAAGAGCTAAATAGACATTTCTCCAAAGAAGACATACAGATGGCTAACAAACACATGAAAAGATGCTCAACATCACTCATTATCAGAGAAATGCAAATCAAAACCACAATGAGGTACCATTTCACACCAGTCAGAATGGCTGTGATCCAGAAATCTACAAGCAATAAATGCTGGAGAGGGTGTGGAGAAAAGGGGAACCCTCTTACATTGTTGGTGGGAATGAAAACGAGGACAGCCACTATGCAGAACAGTGTGGAAATTCCTTAAAAAACTGGAAATAGAACTGCCTTATGACCCAGCAATCCCACTGCTAGGCATACACACCAAGGAAACCAGAATTGAAAGAGATACGTATCCCCCAATGTTCATCGCAGCACTGTTTATAATAGCCAGGACATGGAAGCAACCTAGATGTCCATCAGCAGATGAATGGATAAGAAAGCTGTGGTACATATACACAATGGAGTATTACTCAGCCATCAAAAAGAATACATTTGAATCAGTTCTAATGAGGTGGATGAAACTGGAGCCAATTATACAGAGTGAAGTAAGCCAGAAAGAAAAACACCAATACAGTATACTGACACATATATATGGAATTTAGAAAGATAGTAATGATAACCCTGTATGTGAGACAGCAAAAGAGACGCAGATGTACAGAACAGACTTTTGGACTCTGTGGGAGAAGGAGAGGGTGGGATGATTTGGGAGAATGGCATTGAAACATGTATAATATCATATAAGAAATGAATCGCCAGTCTAGGTTCAATGCAGAATACTGGATGCTTGGGGCTGGTCCACTGAGATAACCCAGAGGGATGGTATGGGGAGGAAGTTGGGAGGGGGTTCAGGAGTGGGAACTTATGTACACCTGTGGCGGATTCGTGTTGATGTGTGGCAAAACCAATACAGTATTGTAAAGTAAAAAAATAAATAAATAAAAAATAATTAAAAAAAAAAGAAAAACACCAACACAGTATACTAATGCATATATATGGAATTTAGAAAGATGGTAATGATAACCCTGTATGCGAGACAGCAAAAGAGACACATGTATAGAACAGTCTTTTGGACTCTGTGGGAGAAGGAGAGGGTGGGATGATTTGGGAGAATGGCATTGAAATATGTATAATATCATATAAGAAACGAATCGCCAGTCCAGGTTTGATGCATGATACAGGATGCTCGGGGCTGGTGCACTGGTATGACCCAGAGGGATGGTATGGGGAGGAAGGTGGGAGGGGGCTCAGGATGGGGAACACATGTACACCCGTGTCAGATTCATGTTGATGTATGGCAAAACCAATACAATATTGTAAAGTAAAAAATAATAATAATAATAAAATAAAATCTGAAAAAATACGTGATGTTTTACATGATATGATATAAAATGTCCACCCAACCTGTCCAGTTTTACCAGCACCACGTATTGAAGGGATAGTATTTCTCCACTGCACATTTTTGCCTCCTTTGTGATAGATTAATTGATCGTAGGTTCATAAGCTTATTTCTGGGCTCTCTATTTTGTTTCTTTGGTCTGTGTATCTGTTTTTTTGTGCCATAGCCATGCTATTTTGATTCCTTTAGCTTTGTAGTATTGTCTGAAGTCAGGAAGAGTGACACTTTCAGATTTGTTCTTTTTATCAAGATTGCCTTGGCAATTCTGGGTCTTTTGTGGTTCCACATAAATTTTAGGATTATTTGTTCCGGTTTTATGAAAAGTGTCATCGGTATTTCGATAAGGATAACATTACACCTGTATCATTTTAAATCGGTTTCTTTTTTACTTTCTCTTTCTGATATATTATTATTAGCATATAGAAAAACAACAGATTTCTGTGTATTAATCTTGTGTTCTGCAACTTTATTGAATTCATTCATTAGTTTTCTTACTTAATTGGTGGAGACTTTCGGGTCTTCTGTATCAGGCATCACGTCATCTGCAAATAGTGACAGCTTTACTTCTCTTCCAATTTGGATGCCTTTTGTTTCTTTTTCTCATCTGATTGCTGTGGCTAGGACTTCCAGTACTATGTTAAATAGAAAATATTGAGAGCACGCATCTTTGTCTTGTTCCTGAATTTAGAGGAAATATATACAACATTTCACTGTTGAGTATGTTAGGTGTGGGTTTGTCATAAATGGCCTTTACTATATTAAGATATGTTCCCTCTTTGGAAACTTTTTTGAATGAGAGTTTTTACCAAGAGTGACTATAAAGATATACAACTCAATAAAAAAAGCAACCTAAACAAAATATGGGCAGAAGACTTGAATAGACATTTTTCCAAAGAAAACAAACAGATCGCCAACAAGCACATGAAAACATGATTAATACAGCTAACTATTAGAGAAATAAAAATCAAATCAACAATGATCACTCACACATATTAGAATGATTGTCATCAAAAAATCTACCAATTACAAATGTTGGTAAGGATATAGAAAAGAGGGGACCCTTGTACAGTGTTAGTAAGAATGTAAATTGGTGCAACCACTATGAAAAATAGCATGGAGTTTCCTCAAATATCTAAAACTAGAACTATCATACAATCCAGCAATTTCACTCCTAGGTATATACCTGGAAAGACTGAGAACACTAATTGAAAAGATATATGCACCCCAATGTTCATAGCAGCACTATTTATATTAGCCAAGAAATGGAAATAACCCAAGTGTCCATCAACATATGAATGGATAAAGAAGATGGGTGGTGTATGTGTGTGAGGTGTGTGTGTGTGTGTGTGTATGTGTGTGTGTGTGTGTGTGTGTGTGTGTATGTGTGTGCACATGCTTAGTCATTCAGTTGCAACCCCATGGACTATAACCCACCAGGTTCCTCTGTTGATGGGATTTTCCAAGCAAGAATACTGGATCTGAGCCCCCAGGGAAGCCCATATATATATATATATATATATATATATATATATATATATATGCATGTGTGTGTGTGTGTGCATGTGTACACATGTATACATATTACCCAGCCAGAAAAAAGAATGAAATTCTGCCATTTGCAGCAAAGTGGATGGACCCAGAGAATATTAAGCTTTAGTGAAATGAATCAAAGAAAATATAAATACTGTATCCTTGACATACCATCAAGTAATTTCTCTCCTGAATATTTACTCAATAAGCTAAAAACGTAAGCACATGATGGAGGTAGCACATAAACATCTATAGCAGGTTTATTTGTAATTTCCAAAAATTATAAGCAGTCAAAATGTTTTCAAGACACAAACGGATAAACAAATTGTCTTATATGAATACAATAAAACACTACTTCTTTATTTTAAAAAATGACTTATCAAGCCACAAAACGACATGGAAAAATCCTAAATTCAAATTGCTAAATGAGAGTAGCCAATTTGAAAAGGTTACATAGTATGTGATTCCAGCTAAATGACATTCTGAAAAAGACAAAACTATAGAGATGATAAAAAGCTGTCAAAGTGTCCTGCCTACTATGCCCTGCAGATGCCTGTAGTCCAACACTGAAATACAAGTTTGCCTGCCAGCTCAGTCACTAAGTCGTATCTGACTCTTCGTGACCCCACAGACTGTAGCCCTCCAGGCTCTTCTGTCCATAGGATTCTCCAAGCAAGAGAATTCAGAGTGGCTTGCCCTTTCCTGCTCCAGGGGATCTTGCTGACCCATGGATCAAACTCAAGTCTCCTGCATTGTCAGGCAGATTCTTTACCACTGAGCCACCCGGGAAGCCCAAAATACAGCTTGTGGATTAAAAAAATAAAATTACAGAAATAAAAAGATGCAGGAATGGTCTATGAAATCCAAACATGAGCCAGATGTGAGCTTCTGAGAAAGCTTCTCTTTGTTGATAAAGAGAGACATATTGCTGGTGCTCCTACTTCCTCTTCACCCTGACTTTGTACTTTAAATGATTCCTGAAGTGAAGTCGTTCAGTCGTGTCCGACTCTTTGCAACCCCATGGACTGTAGCCTACTATGCTCCTCCGTCCATGGGATTTTCCAGGCAAGAGTACTGGAGTGGGTTGCCATTTCCTTCTCCAGAGGATCTTCCTGACCCAAGGATCGAACCCAGGTCTCCCGCAGTGTGGGCAGACGGCTTTACTGTCTGAGCCACCAGGGCAGTCCAAATGATTCCAAGAGCTACAAAATCCCAAGAGAATGGAGGAAGCACTGATCCTGACATAGCTGAACCTCTGAACCAATGCCTCCCTGTGAGAACAGGTCCTTTGATTAAGCCAGTACTTGTTGGCTTTTCTAAAACTGGAAACCTAGAACATTCCTAACTTACACTAAGCAATAGACTGCAGTGAGCTTTCAAAGTGGTAACTTCCTATATATGACACCTAAGAGCACTTGAGATTCATAAGTTGAGTGATGCCAAAAGGACATCAATCATAGATGCTAAAGCAATAGGGGGGATGTTTTTATTGATGTTCATTGACCATAATATGAGTAGGTCGATAACAAACGCAGGGACAACAGGCAAGAAAAAGATGAGGAAGAATGACGGTGAAGACACATAGGCAGGAGAAAGATGAGAGAATCAGCATAACCTTATTTAGTACCACATGCGGAGCCACATGCTAACTATACTACATGAATTTTATTTCATTGAATACTTGCTACAGTCCTGTGAAGTAGATGTTGTTATTCTGTCTTATAGCTGAGAAAAGTACATATTAAAAAAGCTAAATAGTACAGAGTGAAGTAAGCCAGAAGAAAAACCCAATACAGTATACTGACACATATATATGGAATTTAGAGGCAGTATGATACCCATATGTGAGACAACAGTTGTGGCTGGTTTGGACTCTGAGGGAGGGGGAGGGGTGGGATGGTTTGGGAGAATGGCAGGAGCATCGTGTACGAGAAGGGCGCTAATCTATGTTTGGGTGTAGGGGATGCGGGATGGGGCTGATGCACAGGATGATCAGGTGGGTGTGGGGGGGGGGGGGGGGGGGGGCTTGGCTTGGGCGATTGTGTTCACCTTGGCTGATTCGTGTCAATGTTGGCAAAACAAATACAGTATTGTAATTAAAAAAATAAATAAATTTAATTAAAAAATAAATAAAATAAAAATAAAAATAAAAGCAATGTTGTTTAAGTCACATTCTTATAAGTAGAAACAAAACAGAAAACAGGAAAACTGAAATTGGAACTCAATTCTGCCTGACCCCAAAATTCACAGAGACTAAAATCAGGAATTAGATGTAAATAAAAGTGTGCTGAGGCTCAGTAGATTTTTAAGATAGCTATTTTGGAAGCTCTGGGCTTCAGAATATGTTCCTTCTTTGAGCCAATTGTTACGTTATTGTCTCTCAGCCCATCTGGATAATCCAGAACACTGTCCACATTTTAAAGTCAACTGATTAGTCACCTTAACTACATCTGCAAAGTCCCTTTTGTACTATAAAGTAACAAATTCATGGGCCTAAAACAATGGTTCAGAGGTCATGGGGATCAAAATCTGCCCACCACAGGGATTACTAGACACCGCGATGACACTAAATTCTAGAGACCCAAAATGTCATTCTGATCAAATTCAACTCTCCCACATGGGCATACCAAAATTACAACTATTTATAGAATAACTTTCGAGTGAGAAAGACCTGAAGACTGGAAAAGATTTGCTATAACTAAATATACTAAGAAGGAACCACAATGAGATGGGTAGGAGGGGCAGAGATGTAGTAGAGTCAAGATCCAAACCCCCAGGTGAGTGACCCACAAATGGGAGGACAATCACAATTCAGAAATTCTCCCCAAGGTGCAAAGGGTCTGAGCCCCCAGTTGGGCTCCCCAGCCAGGGGGTCCTCTAGTAGGAAGATGAACCTCTAGAATGTCTGGCTTTGAAGGTCAACAAAGCTCAAGAACAGGAGAGCCAGAGGACAGTCAGAAACAGAGGCTCTGCTCTGAAACGGTGAACACAAAGCTTCACATGATCCAAGTCCCAGCACAGAGGCGGTTAAGTTGAAAGGAGTACGGTTCAGATCCGCCTGCTGATCTCAGAGAACCTCCTAGGAAGGCAGGAGGCAGCTGGGACTCTCCCTGGAAACACAGACTCTGACAGCAGCATTTTGGAGAACTGCTCCAAATGCTACCGAGTGCAGTTTTGAAATCCTCACTACCAAGATCACTACCAAGAGCAATTTTGAAATCCTCCCTCTAGCCAACTAGCTACAGGGGCTTAACTAACTCCTGGGGGGCGGACACAAGTCCTGAGAGCTCCTTGGCCATTCAGCCAGCCATGGGGGACCTGGACCAACCCTTAGCTAAGTCTTCTGATGTCTGGTTGATAGTTGGAGTCTTAAGCTGTTTTGTCTTATTATATAACTTTCATTTCTGATTTTGTTTATTAGCGTTCTCTTCTATCCTGAGTCTAGCTAAATATTTATCCATTTTGTTTATCTTTACAAAGAACCAGCTCTTGGTTTCATTGATCTTCTCTATTCTTCCTTTAGTGTCTATTTCATTTCTATCCACTCTAGTTACTTTTCTTTTCCTTCTACTAACTTTGGGTTTTGTTTGTTCTTCTTTTTCTAGTTCTTTTAAGTATACAGAGAAGTTGTTTATTTGAATTTTTTCCTGTTTCCTGAGGTCAGTTTATATCACTATAAACTTTACTTTTAGCACTGCTTTTGCTGTGTGATTTAGATTTTGGATCACTGTGTTTCCATTTTCATTTTTCTCCAGGTGAATTTTACATCTTCTTGGATGTCCTCAGAGACCTACTGGTTATTCTGGTAAGAAGTGGTTTGTTATCTCAGAGATTTGTACTTCCACTTTCATTGCAGCATTATTCACAGTATCCACGACATGTACATCACCTAAATGTCCATCAACAGATGGAGAAAGAAGATGTGGTATTTATATACAATGGAATATTATCCAGCCTTTAAAAAGAAGAAAATCATGTGAATTATAAAGTGAATGAACCTGTAGGACATTATGACAAATAAGCCAGACATAGAGCAAATACCAGATGACTGCACATATATGATGAATCAAAACTCATAGAAGTAGAGAGTAGAATGCTTGTTAGCAGAGGTTGGTGGTGGGTGAACTGGGGGAGATGATGGCCAGGTGGCCAAAGTTTCACTTATGCAAAATGAATGAACTTCTTCATTTGAAATTCCATTCATTCTCAGAGACCCACTGTACACTACAGGGTCTATAGTTAACAATACTGTACTCTATACTAATAGAGTCAGTGAAAGGAAAGATACTAAGTTTTGTTACCACAAAAAGAGAGAACAGAAGGAAACTTTTGGAATGGCTGTATTTATAGCTTTGTTATGTATATTAGATATCTATAGCTTTTATATGTCAATTGTATCTCAATAAAATGTTTTTTATCAAATAAGTAAATGAGGTTTAAATAGCTTGCTTATAGCCACACAGCTCGTGCATGAAATCTGAACTATGAACCAAACTCTGACTCTAAAGCCCGTGAAGAGGCAATGACATTAAGAAACTGGTGTAGGGAGACTCGGCTGATCTGAAGACGGCTGTTCTGGGAGCTGTGGGTTTCTCTGTGCCAGTTGTGAGGCTGCTGTCTCTCAGCCTCACAGCCTGCCTTCGGTACTCAGCTGGTCGCGCGGTGATAGTGCTCTGCCAGTTTCAAGTGGCTTCACCAGCTGCTCTGCGTCAGGCTGTGCCACTAGAGGGTGACAGAGGAAAACTGCAAAGCTGGAGGAAGAAGGGATGATTCCTTTCTTTTTGCTTTCTTCTCCTTTATTGGGGGGCTTCCTGGGGGCTCAGAGGTTAAAGCGTCTGCCTCCAATGCGGGAGACCTGGGTTCGATCCCTGGGTCAGGAAGATCCCCTGGAGAAGGAAATGGCAACCCACTCCAGTACTGGGGCTTCCTCTATGCTTCCTCATTTCAGTCCTCTATGCTGAGGATTATGACCCCAGTAACTTCTCTTCACAGTCTGAGCGCCGAAGAACTGATGCTTTTGAACTGTGGTGTTGGAGAAGACTCTTGAGAGTCCCTTGGACTGCAAGGAGATCCAGCCAGTCCATTCTGAAGGAGATCAGCCCCGGATTTCTTTGGAAGGAATGATGCTAAAGCTGAAACTCCAGTACTTTGGCCACCTCATGCGAAGAGTTGACTCATTGGAAAAGATTCTGATGCTGGGAGGGATTGGGGGCAGGAGGAGAAGGGGACGACAGAGGATGAGATGGCTGGATGGCTTCACTGACTCGGTGGACATGAGTCTGAGTGAACTCCAGGAGTTGGTGATGGACAGGGAGGCCTGGCGTGCTGCGATTCATGGGGTCACAAGGAGTCAAACACGACTGAGCGACTGAATTGAACTGAACTGAACTGAACTTCTCTTCACTCCAGTATCAACAGATGTTTTCCTTTGCAGTGCCTAAATTTGGTTTGCAGTTTAGAATCATCAGCACCAGTCAGTCAGGTCCCTAAAATACCTTGTCTCAGCTCTATAGGATGACCTCCTCTCTAAATTTCTAAGTTTTAATTCTTCCCTTCTCCTTTCAAAGAAAATGTTCCTAAGGATTTCTGAATTTCCTACATTTATAGTAGCTCAATATCTCTGTTTTATTCTTTTAGTTACCTAACAACTTAGTTTAAGAAAAGTTAGGATTATCAGAGGGTAAGAGGAGAAGAGATAAACTGGAAGATTAGGACTAACATATACACACTGCTATATATAAAACTAGATAACTAATAAGGACCTATATGGGAAAGGAATCTTCAAAAAGAAGTGGAGATATATATATATATAAAACTGATTCACTTTGTTGTACACCTTAAACATATCATAAATCAACTGAACTCCAATAAAAATTTTAAAAATAAAATGAAATTTTTCATACAAAATCCACTCAGTTCAAATAATCAATCTTGTTCTTGTCTCCAGAGTGGACCCTGTTATACTCATAATGCCTTTAAATTTTCAGATTATTTAGTGAACCATTTGTTCAGACTTTTTTCACTTACTCCCTTTGTTTAATCATAGTAGACACGTATGGAAAAAAATTAGTCTCTGAGCTTTGGAGGTGACAACCAGAGAATTACAACATTTCAAGCCTGAGAGAATCTGGTGGAGGAACTAGAAAGATTATTTAGTGTCAGTTAGTTCTGTAGATAAGTAAATTTCACGTAAATCCTCCATGTAAAATAAACTTTGCCCTTTTTAAATTACAGACTTATCTCCAAAACCGTAACTCTGACCTATGAAATCTGCTTTCCATCATGATTATTCTAGTAAGTGACAATAAGCAATGTTGGTTTTAAAGCCCAAGGACACAAAGGGATTTTGAGACGCTGCAAGGGAGAAATGTTGAATCATCACATCAACTGAAGCATATAAGATTTGGATAAGGCTAGGGATTTGAGTGTTACATAAAATTGTTTTTGTGAGGTTGAGAGAGACTCATCCAAAGCCCCAAGTATTAGTCCATATTGAACCTTTTCATTTCTAGCACATTCTTTTTTCCTTCTTTGTTCCTGCATTATGAGATTGACAAACAGGATTGATATACTATCTGATCCTAAAAATCAAAATTTCTGGCTTTTAAATGGCTAATATTTAATACATAACATTTCAAGACCTTTGGTCTCTTGGCTTTTAATATTTTATTTATTTTAGGTAAAGGAGACAAATCAGATCTTTTACCAGAAGGATCAGAGGATTCTTGGTCTGGATATGGCCAGAGCACAGTAATGCAATTACATCATCTGTAAGATAGTACTCGGACCTCCCAAGTGGCTCAGTGGTTAAGAACATCCTTGCCAATGCAGGAGACGGGGGAGACACAGGTTTGATCCCCGGGTTGGGGAGATCCCCTGGAGGAGGAAATGGCAACCCACTCCAGTATTATTGGCTGGGAAATCCCATGGACAGAGGATACCAGTGGGCTATAGCCTTGGGGTTGCAAAGAGTCAGACACAACTGAGCGACTGAGCATGCATGCAAGATAGTACTCATTTGTTCAAAAGATGAGACCTGTAAATCTAGACGGAAGGAAAGAAGGATCCTGTGTTTATGACACTTATGGGAAGAAAGGGTGAAAGAACTCAAGATTTTCAGAGAAACTGAGGTCAGGAAACATGAAATATGAGAAGAGTCAGAGATGTCAGAAGTTTAGTCCCAAAAGAGCTAAAAGTAGGGGAATTCATGGTTCTCCTCCAGGGTGGTGAGTGGGGAGAGGAGAGAGAAAATGTAAGACACCTAAAGCGAGAATTGAGGAAACTCTGAGGTTAGCATTTTGAAACTTCATACCATCACTTACTGTATTATTGAACAGAAAAAACAAAAAGGAGAAAGAGAGTCACACAAAGTTGGGAACAGAAGTTGGTGTGAATCAGCTGCTGAGACTAGGAGTAATAGTGGGTTGCCATTCCTTTCCAATTCCTGAAAGTAAAAAGTAAAAGTAAAGTCCCTCAGTCGCTTCTGACTCCTAGCAACCCCATGGACTGCAGCCTACCAGGCTCCTCTGTCCATGGGATTTTCTAGGCAAGAGTACTGGAGTGGGGGTGCCATTGCCTTCTCTGAATATTAACCAATATGTTGTTTTATGTGTTAATATGAACTAAGCCAAACAAAAAACTTGTTCTATTCAAGCGTATTTTCTACATATTGATTCAGTTCAGTTCAGTTCAGTCACTCAGTCGTGTCCGACTCTTTGCAACCTCATGAATCGCAGCACGCCAGGCCTCCCTGTTCATCACCATCTCTTGGAGTTCACTCAGACTCGCGTCCATCGAGTCCATGATGCCATCCAGCCATCTCATCCTGGGTCGTCCCCTTCTCCTCCTGCCCCCAATCCCTCCCAGCATCAGAGTCTTTTCCAATGAGTCAACTCTTCGCATGAGGTGGCCAAAGTACTGGAGTTTCAGCTTTAGCATCATTCCTTCCAAAGGAATCCCAGGGCTGATCTCCTTCAGAATGGACTGGTTGGATCTCCTTGCAGGCCAAGGGACTCTCAAGAGTCTTCTCCAACACCACAGTTCTAAAGCATCAATTCTTCGGTGCTCAGCCTTCTTCACAGTCCAACTCTCACATCCATTCATGACCACAGGAAAAACCATAGCCTTGACTAGACGGACCTTAGTTGGCAAAGTGATGTCTCTGCTTTTGAATATGCTATCCAGGTTGGTCATAACTTTTCTTCCAAGGACTAAGCGTCTTCTAATTTCATGGCTGCAGTCACTATCTGCACTGATTTTGGAACCCAAAAAAAAAAAAGTCTGACACTGTTTCCCCATCTATTTCCCATGAAGTGATGGGACCAGATGCCATGATCTTCGTTTTCTGAATGTTGAGCTTTAAGCCAACTTTTTCACCCTCCTCTTTCACTTTTATCAAGAGGCTTTTTAGCTCCTCTTCACTTTCTGCCATAAAGGTGGTGTCATCTGCATATCTGAGGTTATTGATATTTCTCCCGGCAATCTTGATTCCAGCTGATGTTTCTTCCAGCCCAGCGTTTCTCATGATGTACTCTGCATATAAGTTAAATAAGCAGGGTGACAGTATACAGCCTTGATGTACTCCTTTTCCTATTTGGAACTCTAAAGATACTTTTACCTGTAGGAAAGGACAGAGAGCAAGATGAGAAAAGGAATCAGAAGACTTGAATTGAAAATCCCAAATCTACCCACTTACTGACTAACTGTGACCTTAGACAAATCTTGTAGCTTCTCAGAAGTACTGTTGTGTCTTGTCTTCCAGATGAGGGTTCTAATATCTCATAGTGTCCCTATGATTGTCAAATAAGTTTATCAATAGTAATATGCCTGGCACATGGCAGGTGCTCAAGAAATCAGGGATTTTTTCCTCTTCCTTCTCTTGATTTCAGTGTACATCCTTAGAAACAAAAAGTCCTATTGACTATTGGAAGGATAAATTCAGTTCAGTTCAGTCATGTCAGTCTCTTTGCAACCCCCTGGACTGTAGCATCAATATCCAAATAGTCATGTGTGAGGAAAAGGCTGAGAAAACTCAAAGATGACTTTACAGGATGATAGTTTACTCCAGTTGGTTGGTTGGTCCTTCTTTATCCAACTCATTTGCATTGTAATAAGAATTAAATGACATAATATATAAAAAACACTTAGAACTGTATCTGTTCCAAAGTAAAAACTGTACTGTTGTTTTGTCAAACACTTCTTCCCAACTGATCAAAAAGCCAAATTTCTACTGAAGAACACTGACCAACTATGATTACAAGCTATCCCAACACATCTTATCCCCTAGCTAAAGTATCTAACCAGATTTAAATATGAATATCACCCCTTCACAAAAATCACAGCTATTAATGAGAAATAGAGAATGGGATAAATTCGATACTCAAGCTAACAGAGATTTTGTACTGGTCACTCTAAGTAGTAAATCTTACCAGGGATTTGAGACAATTGAATCCAGAGAAGGGCAACATGGCAGAAGGTACTTGAGAAGCAGGCACGGCCTCCCAAGAGTCTCTCACGGTCCCATAACTGCAAGCCACTAGTCCTTCCTTTGCGGTGGCAGAGTTGCTACTTGTTACAAAATCATAGTGAAGGCTATGAACAGGCAGAAGACTTTTCAGACATAAGAGACTAGAAAGCTGTATTTCCAGATTTACCTCCAGATCACTTCACTAGTGGATGGAGAGAATACCTAAAATAACAAGGAAAGAGCTCCAGCTTCCCTCAGCTTACTTAATATTAAGTACCACGCCTATAAGAACCTTTGGAGCACTTACTATGTTCCAGACACTGTTAAATATTTTAATACATTATTTAATTTATTCTTAAGAGTCATCAATGTGATGGCCATATTTTACATATGAGAGGATTAATAAAATTACTTCCCTGCTTTAGAAAAACAAATACCAGCGTCTTTCGATAATCTACCTAATTAAGTTCAAACTCCTCATCCCAGGAGTCAAGACTCTCTATGTTTAGCTTTTATCTCACATAATTATTTTCTGGAAGCACTGCATTACTCATTGCTTCTGGTTTCCAGTTTCTTCTCTTCCATTTCTGTGCATTTACTGCTGCTGTTCACTAGAGATGGAATAACTGCACCGCCTTGTGTTCAAATCCTATGTGTCCAGTGAACCCCCATATAATCTAAATTACCTGAGAGTACACTTATCTCCTGCTCAGCCTTGAATGCTCCCAGATCTCCTAGCACAGTGCAAGGCAAATAGCAGATGCTGAACAATGATTGGTTAAAATAAATGAAATTATTAATTTAATCTTGAAAACATAACAATCAATAATGGAGAGACTGTATATTAGTGTATGGCAATTAAGAATACAGACTTTGGAGCCGGACAGCCTTGGTTCAGATCCCAACTCCACTATTTACCACTTACTAACCTTAGGTAATTTAACTTCTCTTTGTCTCAGTTTCACTTATCTATAAAACAGAGGATAGCTTTAATATCAACTTCATAGGGTTGTTGTAGGAATTAAATGACATAATGTATGTAAAGCACTTAGAACTGTATCTGTTATATAGTAAAGCTACCTAAGTGTTTGCTGATGTTATAAAAACCAGTTGTATAATTAGCAAACTAAGCTAATGATTCAACATATATTTTAAAGTCATAATGTTGACTAATATTTAAATACATAATTAATTCTCTTAATTAAAATTTTTTTTCAAGTACTGTAGGAGCTCTTTGGAAAACCAGTGGTTATTTCATTCAATTTGGTATTAAAATTTGTCTAACCAATGAACAAAAACATTTCTGACTCAAAATAAAGTCATAAGATACAACTGTTATTAGCAAATAATTCCATGGACAAAAAGTCTAAGGTTTACTATAGAATTATTATAAGTTCAAATATTTCAATAGTTTACTTGACATAGTAATTTTTGTTATAGTAGTTTTGTTGTGTTTGTTACAGTAAGTTTTGTTCATAGTAGCATGAAATTTTTATTTTCCCAGTGCCTGGCATATATTAGGCGTTCAAGTTTCATTGAACATTCTTTTTCTGAGTCAGGTTAATGTTCAGTTCAGCTCAGCTGCTCAGTCGTGTCTGACTGTTTGTGACCCCATTAACTGCGAGGTTAATGTTAGTTAGCAAATATATTTAGGCTTTACTTAACTACATATAATTCTCTGTTACTACCTGCATATTCTATATCTTATAGTAATACATGAGAATTAAACTGAAAACTTAAGATCCCCAAGAAAAATAGGCAACACTTCCAACAGAAGCTGGCCCATGTTGGGTGAGTGCTGTGAAAGCCACTCTGGCATGTTGCAATGGGAACATATGTGTCCACGTGAGACAGGGCAGAAGAGTCACCTCCTTTAGGTCTTATGCATGTGAGGTAAGTCACTTTGGTCATGTCCAGCTCTGTGCAACCCTACAGCCTGTAACCCGCCAGGCTGCTCTGTCCATGGGATTCTCCAGAGAGGAATACTGGAATGGGTTGCCATGCTCTCCTCCAGGTTACATCATATATACCTGCACAAATATAGCCAATATCATCTGTCCTCAAGTGGCAAAACCACATTGTTTCCATTTGAATGAAATCCAGTTGAGAATAATTTTCAGTGCAGGTTAAAAATCTAGAAAGAATTATACCAGTCTTTTTTATTTCTTTTTCTAAAGCTCTCCATAAAAGATGCATTTTATAATATGTCCCAGATTCCCCAGAAAGTAAATATGAACATCTTTGACAATCCTTTTCATAGTAAAGCTATTTGACAAAATTACTTGTCTTTAATTTTACACAAAATCAGTGTATCATTACGTAACATAAAATAATTTATGGGATTGATGGTTGCATAATGTGTGACTTGTTTATATACTTTCTTCCTTTTCTTTAACAAAATTACTTATCAGATTGCCTCTTCCACAGGGAGAGTTAGAGATTAACATAATGCATGGCCTTTAAAAGAAAAATGATGTTTTTCCTTTGTATTTCTGAATATATCTAATGCTGAGGAAACAAAAATAGCAGAATACGAGAAGCTATCATTTCCAACCATCTGCTGGATATATGTCAGATGTAATGAGATAATTCTCAGTACAGTTATCAAGTCTTGACTATAAATAATAGGGAAGTGGCTCAGTCGTGTCCGACTCTTTGCGACCCCAGGAACTGTAGCCTACCAAGCTTCTCCATCCATGGGATTTTCCAGGCAAGAGTACTGGAGTGGTTTGCCATCTCCTTCTCCAGGGCATCTTCCCAACCCAGGGATCGAACCCAGGTCCCCCACATTGCAGGCAGACGCTTAACTGTCTGAGTCACCCCAGACTGACTATAGTCACACACTAAAAAATATCTCCTTATTCAACTGAAAAAGGCCTCTTATAGCCCACCATTTAACTCAAACCCAGAATTCTTTGCCTACATGCTCATCAAAGGGCAAAGTGGACTGTCTGGCTGATCCTGCTCATAGGGCCAACTGTCTCGCTGTTTATACTTTCCACACTGTTCGCTGAACTCAGGGTAGGCAAGGCACCAGCTAAGAGGCTGGAAGGAGACTTGAGGAGCCGTAGGAACTGCAGACATGTTTATTCTCTCCTGGCTGACATGGGAACCACAACACAGCCTCTCTCCTGGCCGATGCAGCAGCAGTAGCAGCAGCCACAACATAACCATAACATAGCCATAACAGAGCCATAGCATAATCTCATCATATGACATAATCATGGTGCTGCCCCAACGTAGCAGCAGCCAGAGTTCATGGTGAAGCTCATACAGGTGAACCGCACAAAGTAACCCATGTCCGAGCGAGTATCTTGTGATGCACATGCGTAGTCTTGTAAGTGATCTCAGCTGTTACATAAACCTCCTGATACACATGCACAGCACTACAAGTGATCTCAGCTGCCGCACAATAATTATTTACAAAGCATGGGGCAGGAGCGAGAGGCCAGGGGGCCAGAGAGCCTGCCCATGCCATCTTGGTTAATTTGGTCTTTTCCCTACACTCCACCTCTTCAGGGTCTCTAGAAGAGCCACCCAGTGCACGTGGAGGGCCTTTATCTTCCACGGCAAGTCCAGTGCACCATTTGTCCTTGTGAAACCACAGGAAAGCCTCCACAGGGGCAACTCTATTCCTGCGGGTTTCCACCAAGGACTCCCCAAACACCCCCATAGGTTCTGGGCCCACCCTCCCCCAAAAAGGGGATTCCTGTGGCATTCACAGCCCACCCACAAGACTCCAAATGCCTTCACACTGCTCCAAATCTGAAAGAGAACCAGAAGTCAGCAGCACACAGCCTTCACAGCACCCTGCTCCACCAAAAACCCACATCACAGGACACAGCCCTCACAGAACACTGCTCCAAACCTATATCACAGGACACAGCCTTTATCTTAACCATTTGGCCATCACAGACATCAGCGCACACCCTAGGGTCAGGAGACTGCTCTGGCCTGCCACAAACAAGGCTGCACTCAGCACCGGTGTAAAACAGGCCACCGCTCTCTGCACACTACCCAGCAACCGGTGAACTGAAAGCTCCACATGGGGCCTCTGGTCCCTGCTCGGCCCCCGAGAAGGGCACCTGGGTCCAAGCTCCACTCACAGCAGAAAAGGGCATCATCCAAAGGAACACCCTCGGGTGCCATTCAATCCTCCAACTGAACCACCCAGATCTCCCACTGTGGGTGCCTCTCAAACTTAGCAGACTGCTGCTATGGTCTCAGTTGCCCCACAGCTCCAGAAGCAGAGCACTGGGTTATCTACCAGTTTTACTTCTGTCAACTTCTGCCAGCAAATCAGCCCACGTTTGCATTCTCATTACCCAGTTGGGGCCCCCACCAGTTCAGGCCCCCTTTGGGGTCTTCACACATCTAATCCCCTTTGCCCACTGCCATCCATTTCTCCCAGGCTAGCCACCATCGAGGTCACCTTATAGACAGGGTGCCCCACAAAGGGCACAAGAATAGTAGTCAGGGATCTGAAAATGGTAGACAGGGCATTGTTCAAATTGGTGCCTCAAATGCCGCCAGTAAAACATTTGTCATATGGGCCTTGGGTATTTGAGGTTAAATACCTACTGCTTCATGCCCAGTTCTCTCACCACTTGGGTCCACTTGCATAGGTATGCCATGTACTCACAGTATATCCGGGAGCTCCCCTTGTGTGTTCGACCACACGGTATGGATGGCAGCGTTAATCCATTCCGTCTGCTGTTCTCCCGTCTCTCAGTCATGTCCGACTCTTTGCAACCCTATGGACTGTAGCCTGACAGGATCCTCTGTCCGTAGGGATTCTCCAGGCAAGAATACTAGAATGGGTTACCTTGCCCTCCCCCAGGATATTTTCCCACCCCAGCGATCAAACCCAGGCCTCCCACATTTCAGGCAGATTCTTTACCATTTGAGCCACTAGGGGATCCATTCCATGAGGATGTGCATTTGGTTCAGGCACAGATGCTGGGAGGGATTGGGGGCAGAGGAGAAGGGGACGACAGAGGATGAGATGGCTGGATGGCATCATTGACTCGATGGACGTGAGTCTGAGTGAACTCCAGGAGTTGGTGATGGACAGGGAGGCCTGGCGTGCTGTGATTCATGGGGTTGCAAAGAGTCGGACATGACGGAGCGACTGAACTGACTGACTGACTGACTGCATGAGCCACCTAGCATTCTGAAACTTTTGTCTCAATGAGGAGTGAGTGGTTATAGATGTCAACCGTTCTATTTCATCCCCAGCACATATGCTACTGTCTACCTCTGTGTCCCAGAGTTTCAAGAGTTATGCTGTCAAGGGTTCCCCTCGCTTTTGCCAAAATTGTGTACCCAAGTCTACCATCTCCGCCAGAGTATATGGTCGATATGTCTTGCTCGGTCACATTGGGGGTTTCTTGAGAATGTCTCCCCTGGGCTATAGACTGCTCATCCTTCACTTTCTGCTGCCCAACAGGCCTCACTGCCAAGCAGAGACCCACAGTCTCATAATGTTCATTTTCACCTTCAGTACTGCCTCACTGTCAGAGATGTTGGGTTCTTCAGGGCCACGGGGTTCTGCTCTGATGCCAATATATGTTGCTCCGGTTCTTCCAAGCATCTCTGCACATTGCGCTCTGGCATGGCATCATGGAGAGCACTATCCATATTCTCCTTCAGGGCAGCCAAGGGAATCCACCCCAAGGTTCCAGGTGGCAGTCCATGTCACCTTGTTCGGGAAATGGGAACTCACCACCTCTAACGATTTTTCACTGTTATCTGGTGACTTGTCCACCACCTCCCAGTCTTACACTGGAGCCCACATGGAGAGGATCGCAGCCACATGGGACCACATGCTATCTCATAGCCACTGCCTTCCTCCTTCCAGTGGAGCCTCAGGCTCCCTACCTGCTGGGTATGCTGCCAACTATGCCAGTCGTCTTGCTGTTCACATTGTCTGCACTGTTCGCTGAACCCAGGGTAGGCAAGGCACCAGCTAAGAGGCTGGAAGGAGACTCAAGGAGCCGTAGGACCTGCAGACACAGTTTAATCTCTCCTGGCTGACATGGCAGCCATAACCCAGCCTCTCTCCTGGCTGATGCAGCAGCCATAGCAGTAGCCACAATGTAACCATAACACAGCCATAACCGCTAAGGGGCGTCCTTGTAGCTCAGTCAGTAAAGAATCTGCTTGCGATACAGGAGACCCAGGTTCGATTCCTGGGTTGGGAAGATTTCCTGGAGAAGGAAATGGCAACCCACTCCACCATTCTTGCCTAGAGAATCCCATGGACAGAGGAACCTGGCAGGCTACAGCCTATGGGGTCGCAAGAGTCAGACACGACTGAGCAACTAAGCATAGCCATAGCTGAGCTCTAACACAGCCTCATCTAACATAATCATGGTGTCACCCAGGGTAGCCCCAGTGTAGCAGCAGCCAGGGCTCCAGGTGTCCCACACAGAGTAAGCCAAGTCGAAACGAGAACCTGGTGTACATGCGCAGTCCTACAAGTGATCTCAGCTGTTACATAAACCTCAGACGTGCATGCACAGCGCTGAAGGTGAGCTCAGCTCCTACACAATCATCTTTTACCAAATGTGGGGCAGGAGCGAGAGGCCATGGGGCATGAGAGCCTGACCGTGCGATCTTGGCTAATCTGCTTTTTCCTACAGTGCACTTTCTGCAATGTTTCAAAAGACGGACATCAATGGCAGTCCTGATACCAGTCATTCTTTCTTCCAACCCATGTCATAAAGGAGTTTCCAGAAATTTTAAAGATCTTGCAATTCAGCAAGTAAAGACCAGGTGTTTTTACTTGCAAGCATTTTTATTAGGATGACAAAGTGGAAAGATATCTGTATCCTGCTTTTGCGAAGGGATGAAGCACTTCATTGGGCTTAAAGAAAATCGGGTTGCATGAAGTATGAACTCTCCCACCACTAACATCCCTGCCTACAGGAGGTACTGTCTTGGGAGGGGTGTCCCAACAGCAACCCAGAAATGCACCAAGTTGTTGGGAGGTGGATGCTAGCAAGGTACACACAGACTCACAACAAACTGTGACTAACACACATAATACTGATCTTTTATCACAGTCCAGCAAGTTGGTAGCAAGCACGTATTTCATCTATGTATTGGAGCTTCCAAACCTTCAGCCCTGCTTCTTCTCTGCAGTTCCCACTCTGAGTTCATCACAGACCCTCTCCCCTATCACTCCAGACAGCAGCTTTTTGGTTCAGGTGCCCTCTCACCTAGGAGAAAAACCTGACACCTAAACATGATCCTTGGATCAATTTGACCTACCATCTCTACTTTCAAAATTGCCTCCCAAACTCTACCACCTCTTACTAGTTCATCAAGCACTGGCATCACTGTTCATCCTCTCACCTGGACCACATACTTATTCCGCCCATTCCCACTTTGGCCCTGCTGCAGTTTGTTTTCCACAGAACATAACTCATCTGATCTCTCCCTGCTGAAAATTATCCAGTAGATTCTCAATGCCCTTAGAATAAGATCTAAACTCAGCAGAACAACTGACAAAATCCTTCCCGGCCTGTACCTACCTACCTCATTGTTGCAGATCTCAACCTTTCCCTTTCTCTATCCTCCCATCTCCTGGCAAAGACCATCCCTGACCACCTAATCACAACAGGTACACTCCCTGAACTATCTCCCAATCACTCTCTGTCACGTTACTCTGTTTTACTCCCTCCAGGCACTTGTCACTGTCTGCAGTTGTTATATATTCATCTGTTTACATTTGTGTTATCTGTATCCTCCACTAGAATGAACACCATGACAAGAAGAACCTTAGCTGACCTGCTTATATCTATGTGCTTAGCACCTAACATGGTGCTAGATGTTTTGCTGAATGAATTATTAAATGAAAAAAAGAATGACTAATGGTGATGAACAGGGAGGCCTGGCGTACTGCGATTCATGGGGTCGCAAAGAGTCAGACACGACTGAGTGACTGAACTGGACTGAACTGAACTGAATTGAACTGAATGTATAATTATATAAAAGTAAATTCCACAGAATACTGATTTTATTAATAAGTGTGAAGTACTGCTGTTAGATGAGCCATCATTTGCTAGCTCTACTCTTTAAATTTGGAGAAGGCAACACTTTAAATTATTATTTAATACCCCCACTCTCAGTTTTAATATCTGAAAAACGGGTGTAGTAATTGTCTTGATCTCATCAGGGTATAAGAAATAAGGAAGAAGATGTGCATAAAATACTTAGCACTATGCTTGGCACATGGTATTTATTCAATAAATGCTAACTATTAGTGGAGAGTAAGATTAGAATATTCTAGTTAATTTTAAAAAAAAGAATATTTGCTTTATTCTGGAAACCGGTATGCCTCCCCCCACCCCCCACCAAATAGTAGACCTTAGAAAACTGATGTGTGGAGGAATCCCATATATATATCCCCTTTTCTCTGTTCCCACCAATTATGATACTCTCTAAGCCAGAAATCATGCCCTCCTCATCACTCCTTCAGGGTATTCAAGAAGCTCCCAACCATTGTTCCTGCCTTCAAATTCTCTTTTCTACAGCAAAGAAGGTTGGTTAAGAAAATAGGTTCTAAAATCTTACGGTCTCAAGAACTTAAATAACCTGGTCCCATCCTCCCATCGTTCTTACACGCAACTAACCTTAAGGGCATTCTTCACTCTCATTAGAACAACACGCCCACAGTGAGAGGGAATATGGCATAGTGATTAAGAGCAGGGCAATTAGAGCCAGACTGCTTGGCTTCTAATGCCAGCTCCTTCACTTACTCACTTACTAGTTACTTAGCCTCTCCATGCCCTGGATTCCTCATCTGCAAATGGCAAGGAGAGTAACACTGCGTATGTCACAAGCTTTGGTGAGACTCATAGAGTACGTGTAAAGCACAAAGCTTGACACTTAGCAATGATGATGATGATGATATTAAGCCTACACCAAAAACTACTCATCTTTCTAAAACACAAATCCAATCATGCCATATGCATGTTCAAAAACACTTAATGTCCACTGTCAACAAGATGAAATTAAGAATCCTAAGTTTAGGACACTTCAGCACCTGTGCAAATTCTTCCTACTGTGGTGATAAGTCACCTTTGCAACTTCATACCCATTATTCTCCTCCAGCGCCTCCCTACAGGAGATTCAAAATCTGTGCTTTAACCAAGTGACACTTTTTGCCATCCCAAGAAAACACCACGGCATTTTGTTTCTCTAGCTTACTTGCTGAAATTCCCTTCCTATTCCCTTTTACTTGTAAAGTTCCTGTTTATTCTTCAAGACCCACATAAATGTTCCATTTTCACCAAATGCTCCCCAAATCTTCCAGGGAAAGGCAGGGGCTCCAACCTCTAAACTCCCACATTGTATCCAGAAAACCTGGATGCACAACTTGTGTTGGCTATCATTTGTCAGTGTACTTCTCTGTGACCTCTTCTATGGCCTCCTCAAAGGCAGGAAAATATTTGCATTTTTTTTGCATAATCCCTGATTTACAGCAGGTGCCCAAGCAATGAGTGTTTGACTGATACCTACTGAAGTGATGTGGACAGCAAACAATTCTAGCAGTGATCCAAAATCATAAAATCATTCTAGTAAGAAGATGGCTAAAATAAAAGCAGTTTTCACGTTGAGTATCTTTTGGATCCTTCATTGTATTAATCTGCATCTCTTTAAGCTTCCGACTCCTCTATGTTGTACAATTTTCTACTTCATTTTAGAGGCTGAGTCATTTTGTTTGAAGATGAGTCAAGAAAATAAATATTTTAAAAGATTTCAAAGGAAAATATTTCTAAAGATTTACCACTTTAATATTTTTCCTCCTTTAAAGGAATGCTAAAATAGCATTCTAAGTTTCATGTCTTTACTTATTTAAATAATTTTAAGATTCTAGTGATTTAAATATAACTGGGGGATCTCCCCATGTGTACTCCATAGAACACTAATCTATGAAAACAAATAAAAATGATTCTATGGTCAAATAAGTTTGGAGAAAAATACATGCTATATGTCTTTATTGAAAAGTCATGGGACTTCCCTGGTGGTCTAGTGGTAAAGACTCTGCCCGCCAGTGCAGGGGGCCTTGGATCGATCTCTAGCCAGGAAACTAGATCCCACATGCCACAACTAAAACCTGGCACAGCCAAATAAATTTAAATAAAAGAAAGAAAGAAAAGTCACAAAGCACTTTAGCATATTAAAGGCTCTGAAAGGTCAATACAGCAAAGAATTCAGTATTTCCCATACTTATTTACCAGAGAACCCTTTAGTGTTCTTTGAAACAAGTGCTCATGAAAATCATTTTAGGAACTACTGCACCATTTAGGCTCTAAATGGCCCAATATGATTAGTTTGGGGGCCATAAATAATATTAATTCATAACATGTTTGGATAGAATTTTAAAGGGCCTCCATCACTGTCACTCACGCAGATCTGAACTCTCACCTACATGCCCCTGACAAGTTTTCATTCAAAGCACAAACGAAGGGAATGGAGAGCAAATAATTTGTTGTAGCTCTGTTAAAAAAAAAAAAAAGTGCTCATTAACACAGAACCAGAATCTCTTTCCCTGTTGATTCCATCTGTTCCCGCAGTCTCTTGGAGCCTTAAAATAGCCTTAAAATGAAATCTTAAAATAGCATCACTTTTTCAGCCAGAGGGCTTAATCATCATAAAGAATCTTTGGTTTCTGGCGGAACAGCAATTGAAAAGCTTAGCTCTCTCTCCACCTGAAAAGTAGACAAGAAAACGTGAAAACAATCTGCAGATACCTAGCATGCCAGGTCATTATTAGTGATGTACAATGATTAGAAGATAATAACTCAGTTCCTTTGAAGACTGAAATGAAATGTCCACGCAGTGACAAACAGCCAATGTAAAGAGCCCTAATTTGACAACAAAACAATCTAAACCCCTTTTATGAGGTGAGGAGTATGTCTTAAGTAATAAACACTTAAGTAATTAGATGCTTTTATGGAGATAACTATAAACTGAAACATGGGGGAAAAATCTCGGTAATAGGCTGACGCCCTGGGAGGTGGGTATATAAGAGCCAGGGGAGAAGACAGAAGCATCGAGACACCAAGAGACTTCTCTCATCAGCCCAACAAAAACCCAGCTCCTGACACCATGGCTTGCTGTGCTACCCGCTGCTGCAGCGCCCGCACTGGTCCTGCCACCACCATCTGCTCCTCTGACAAGTTCTGTCGGTGTGGAGTCTGCCTGCCCAGCACCTGCCCACACGACATCAGCCTCCTCCAGCCCACTTGCTGTGACAACTGCCCCCCACCCTGCTGTGTGCCTGACACCTATGTGCCAACTTGCTTCCTGCTCAACTCTTCCTACCCCACTCCCGGACTGAGCGGGATCAACCTGACGACCTTCGTTCAGCCTGGCTGCGCGCCTGCCTGCGAGCCCTGCTGTTAAGCAGCCGCATCTTTGCACAGGTTCAGTGATGTGCTGCTCAAGTCTTAACGCATCATCTGGCCTTCAACACTCACTATTACCTCCATCAAATTAAATCAATCCCAATAGCCTGGGCAGTGTTTTCATGCACTTGCCCGACTTTTTGATTCTTTCTTCTTTTGGATAGAATTGGAGACCTTCTTTCTGTCTTTTAGAGTCTATCACTATTCTTTGAAATGAACCATTTTGACTGTTCAACAATAAACTTCATTCTTACCTAGCAAATATGGTTTTGTGATTATTTGTTCATGTGTTTCTTCTTAGGAAAAGTGAAATGCCTACCTAAACTTGAACAGTAGCTCATCATACTGCCCAAGATTTACCCCAGCAGAATGAGAGTTCTCATGGTGGAATCATTGAAAAATTAGATACTGCTTCTTTCTGATAAGCTGAAAAGTAAAAAAATTCAACAGGTTATTTTTTGGATTCCCACCTTTTTAAAACCCTGATATACTTGCTTTGCAACATTATATGAGTTTCAAGTGTGCAACATAGTGACTCAATTTTTATAAGTTACACTTCACTTATAGTTATGATAAAATATTGGCTATATTTCCTGTGCTGTACAATATAGTCTTGTAGCTTATTTATTTTATATATAGTACTTGGTGCACAGAACCACACAAAAAGGTCTTAATGACCCAGATAACCAAAAATGTGTGGTCACTCAGCTAGAGCGAGACATCCTGGAGTGTGAAGTCAAGTGGGCCTTAGGAAGCATTACTACAAACAAAGCTAGTAGAGGTAATGAAATTGCAGCTGAGCTATTTCAAATCCTAAAAGATGATGCTGTTTAAGTGCTGCACTCAATATGTCAGCAAATTTGGAAAACTCAGCAGTCGTCACAGGACTGGAAAAAATCCGTTTTCATTCCAATCCCCAAAAACGGAAATCCCAGTGAATGTTCAAGTTCAGTTCAGTTCAGTTCAGTTGCTCAGTCGTGTCCAACTCTTTGCGACCCCATGAATCGCAGCACGCCAGGTCTCCCCGTTTATCACCATCACTCGGAGTTCACTCAGACTCATGTCCATTGAGTCCGAGATGCCATCCAGCCATCTCATCCTCGGTCGTCCCCTTCTCCTCCTGCCCCTAATCCCTCCCAGCATCAGAGTCTTTCCAATGAGTCAACTCTTCTCATGAGGTGGCCAAAGTACTGGAGTTTCAGCTTTAGCATCATTCCTTCCAAAGAAATCCCAGGGCTGATCTCCTTCAGGATGGACTGGTTGGATCTCCTTGCAGTCCAAAGGACTCTCAAGAGTCTTCTCCAACACTACAGTTCAAAAGCATCAATTCTTCAGCACTCAGCCTTCTTCACAGTCCAACTCTCACATCCATACATGACCACAGGAAAAACCATAGCCTTGACTAAACGGACCTTAGTCGGCAAAGTAATGTCTCTGCTTTTGAATACGCTATCTAGGTTGGTCATAACTTTTCTCCCAAGGAGTAAGCATCTTCTAATTTCATGGCTGCAGTCACCATCTGCAGTGATTTTGGAGCCCCAGAAATAAAGTCTGACACTGTTTCCATTGTTTCCCCATCTATTTCCCATGAAGTGATGGGACCAGATGCCATGATCTTCGTTTTCTGAATGTTGAGCTTTAAGCCAACTTTTCACTCTCCTCTTTCACCTTCATCAAGAGGCCCTTTAGCTCCTCTTCACTTTCTGCCATAAGGGTGGTGTCATCTTGATATCTGAGGTTATTGATATTTCTCCCGGCAATCTTGATTCCAGCTTGTGTTTCTTCGAGTCCAGTGTTTCTCATGATGTACTCTGCTTATAAGTTGAATAAACAGGGTGACAATATACAGCCTTGACGTACTCCTTTTCCTATGTGGAACCAGTCTGTTGTTTCCTGACCGGCATACAGATTTCTCAAGAGGCAGGTCAGGTGGTCTGGTATTCCCATCTCTTTCAGAATTTTCCATAGTTTATTGTGATCCACACAGTCAAAGGCTTTGGCATAGTCAATAAAGCAGAAATAGATGTTTTTCTGGAACTCTGGTTGCTTTTCCATGATCCAACGGATGTTGGCAATTTGATCTCTGGTTCCTCTGCCTTTTCTAAAACCAGCTTGAACATCAGGAAGTTCACGGTTTACATATTGCTGAAGCCTGGCTTGGAGAATTTTGAGCATTACTTTACTAGCATGTGAGATGAGCGCAATTGTGCGGTAGTTTGAGCATTCTTTGGCATTGCCTTTCTTTGGGATTGGAATGAATACTGACCTTTTCCAGTCCTGTGGCCACTGCTGAGTGTTCAAACTATCATACAGTTAGGCTCATTTCACATGATAGTAAGGTTATGCTCAAAATTCTTCAAGCTAAGCTTCAATAGTATTTGAACCAAGAACTTCCAGATGTACAAGTTTGGCTTAGAAAAAGCAGAGGAACCAGAGATTAAATTGCCAACATTTTTTGGATCACAGAGAAAGCAAGAGAATTCCAGAAAATCATCTATTTTTGTTTCATTGACTACACAAAAGCCTTTGACTATGTAGATCACAACAAATTGTGGAACATTCTTGAAGAGATGGGAATACCAGACCACCTTACCTATCTCCTGAGAAACCTATACATGGGCCAAGAAGCAACGTTAGAGACTTACCTGAACAACTGACTGGTTTAAAATTGGGAAAGGAGTACGAACAAAGCTGTATATTGTTGCCCTGTTTATTTAACTTCTATGCATAGTACATCATGTGAAATGCTAGACTGGATGAATTACAAGCTGGAATCAATTGCCTGGAGAAATATCAACAACCTCCGATATGCAGATGATACCACTCTAATGACAAAAAGTGAAGAGGATCTAAAGAGCCTCTTGTTGAGGGTAAAAGACAGGAGTGAAAGAAACTGGCTTAAAACTCAACACTCAGGAAACTAAGATCATGGCATCCAGTCCCAACACTTGAGGTCAAATAGAAGGGGGAAAAGTGTCAGCAGTGACAGATTTTATTTTCTTGGGCTCCAAAACCACTTCTGACAGTAACTATAGCCATGAAATTCAAAGACATTTGCTTTTTGGAAAGAAATCTGATAAAACCAGACAGCATATTAAAAAGCACAGACATCACTTTGCTGACAAAGATTTGCATAGTCAAAGCTATGGTTTTTCCAATAGTCATGTACAGATTTGAGAGTTGAACATAAAGAAGGCTGAGTGCTGAAGAACTGATGCTTTCAAATGATGGTGCTGGAGAAGACTCTTGAGAGTCCCTTGGACTACAAGGAGAACAAACCAGTCAATCCTAAAGGAAATCAACACTGAATATTCATTGGAAAGACAGCAATAAATCTCCAAAACTTTGGCCACCTGTTATGAAGAGCAGACTCACTGGAAAAGACCCTGATGCTGGGAAAGATGGAGAGCTAAAGGAGAAAGAGGAGGCAGAGGATGAGATGGTTAGATGTCATCACTGACCTAATGGACATGAATCTGAGCAAACTCTGGGAGATAGTGAAGGACTGGGAAGCCTGGTGTGCTGTAGTCCATGGGGTCCCAAAGAGTCAAACTCAACTTAGCAACTGAACAACAATAAGCTCATTTATTTTATACAGAGTAGTTTGTACCTCAGTCCCCTGCCCTATCTTTTTCCTTTCCACTTCCCTCTCATTGGTGACCACTAGCTTGTTTTCCTTATCTGTGAATCTGTTTCTTTTCTTTATTATATCCACCAGTTTATTTTTTAGATTGCACATGTAAGTAATATCAAACAGTATTTGCCATTCTCTGAGTTATTTCATTAAGTATATTACACTCCAAGTCCATCTGTGTTGTTGCAAATGGCAAATTTTTCATTCTTTTTTATGGTTGAGTAGTATTTCATTGTTTCCATGTATACCATATCTTCTTTATCCATTCATCTGTTGATGGACACTAAGTTTCTTCCATATCTTGGCTATTGTAAATAATGCCCCTATGAACATTGTGGTGCATTTTTTTTCAAATTAATGTTTTCATTTTCTTTGGCTATATATCTAGGAGTAGAATTGGTGGGTTATATTGTAGTTCTATTTTTGGTTTTTGGGGGAAGCTTCATATTGTTTTCCTGAGTAGCTGCATCAATTTACATTCCCACCAACACTGAACAAGGATTCCCTTTTCTACAGATCTTTGCCAGAAGTTTTATGTTTTCTGGTCTTTCATTTAGGTCTCTAATCCACTTTGAGTTTATTTTTTTAAATAGAGTGTTGGAGAATGTTCTATTAATAATATCACCTGTCCAGCTTTGTTTGCACCATTTATTGAAGAGACTGCCTTTTTCTCCACTGTGTATTCTTGTCTCCTTTGTTGTAGATTAATTGACCATAAATGTGTGGTTTATTTCTGGGTTCTCTATTCTCTTCCATTGACCTATGTGCCTGTTTTTCTACCAGTACCATACCGTTTTGAGTACTGTTGCTTTGTAATATGTTCTGAATTTTAGGCTTTACTACAGGATAACCACTGGCACTGTGCCAACCCACCTCTTTTTCAGCCAAAAACAAAGGAGTCTGATGTTTTCATACATGCTTATAAGGGATAAATATTTAGGTTTTATTTTTAATATCAAAAATAACCCCCAGAGTCCTTTTATTACCACTGTGGCCCTTTAATCACTCAAGGGCCCTTGGCTAGCTAAAAGCCCCAAATGTAAATCAGGCGATATGTGTTCCAGTTCTGGCTCTGCCTCAGGCTGCTTCTGTAACCTTGATCAAGTCACTTGAACTCTTTGGGTCTCAGGTCCTACATCAGTAAAATGGGTTGGTTGACCAAGTACTCTCTAAAATCACTTTCAGCTTGAACATTCTGTGATTCTAGGTTATCTAGAAACATTTTAAGTAACAGATACTCCATGCTGCTAATCAATCCTATCTTACTGTATTACTTTTACCTCTTTCAGTCATAATAGCTAATGTTTGGTGAGTATATCCTGCACACTCTAATATGTGCTGCATGTGCCTTATCTCATTTATCCCTAACAAAAAAAAACTAACAGGTAGCTACTGTTTAGTGGAAACAGTGTCAGACTTTATTTTGGGGGGCTCCAAAATCACTGCAGATGGTGACTGCAGCCATGAAATTAAAAGAAGCTTACTCCTTGGAAGAAAAGTTATGACCAACCTAGACAGCATATTCAAAAGCAGAGACATTACTTTGCTGACTAAGGTCTGTCTAGTCAAGGCTATGGTTTTCCAGTAGTCATGTATGGATGTGAGAGTTGGACTGTGAAGAAGGCTGATCACTGAAGAATTGATGCTTTTGAACTGTGGTGTTGGAGAAGACTCTTGAGAGCCCCTTGGACTGCAAGGAGATCCAACCAGTCCATTCTGAAGGAGATCAGCCCTGGGATTTCTTTGGAAGAAATGGTGCTAAAGCTGAAACTCCAGTACTTTGGCCATCTCATGTGAAGAGCTGACTCATTGGAAAAGACTCTGATGCTGGGAGGGATTGGGGGCAGGAGGAGAAGGGGACGACCCAGGATGAGATGGTTGGATGGCATCACTGACTCAATGGACACGAGTCTGAGTGAACTCCTGAAGTTGGTGATGGACAGGGGGCCTGGCATGCTGCAATTCGCAGAGAGTCGGACATGACTGAGTGACTGAACTGAACTGAACTGAACTGATATAGGTGAGAAAGCTGAGATGGAGAAATTACTTGCAAAAGTTAAATAAAGAGTGACAGAGGAGCTATCTGAATTCAGAGTCCTTCCTCTTTCCACTATACCAAAGCATCTGCCTCCTCTGCAGACAGCAACATGCCCAAGAGAAACACAATCACACACAGCTCTCTTTATCCAGGAGAGTTATATGCTACTTGACAATACATGCTCTACTTGACAACACATGCTTCTAGCTTGTCTATTTGGTTGTATATGGCAACAGTTTTCTCTGTGGTTGTTATAGCTTAAGACAAAATGAGTATACACAATGAGTCTAGGAAAAACTGTTTATGTTTCTAAGGTGAAAACAAATCATGTTGTTTTTAAGTCAGACTTTAAATACTGATGAGCAATGTCAGCACAGGAAAAGTACTGACTGGTTCATTAACCTTGCATTAAAATGTAGAATGTTTGGCAACTCGGATTTTCAATTTTCTGGTGAGTTTCAGTGACTTGGTTTAAGATAAACAAACTACCCTTACCATTTCCTTCTCCAAAAGATAGTTTACCCTTGATAATAGAATAGAAAGTCAAATCATTTCATTTTCTTTCAAAGATCTGGCCTCCAGGTCTTTGTTTCTATCTTTATGGATGGACTCTAGCAACATTCTTGATCACAGCCAGTCTCCTCACTGACCTTGAGTCAACTATCCCATGCCTCTTCCTCCACACAAACTATACTTCTGTCAGAATAGATTTCTATTTCTCTGCAAATATTGGCTAAATTGAGTTACTCATAACTCTTCGATGACTCAAGATTTTTGTTTTTTAATGAATCCAGTCTAAATTCTTCAGTGTGACTCTAAGGCCCTCAATAATCTGGTACAGCCATCTCCATCAAACACTACTTGTTATTTGTCTTGGGCAACATGAATCCTGTACTCTAGTCAGAGCAATTCTCCCTATTCAGTGGTCAAAAGAAAGATCTCTGAAACCAGACTGTCTTGCTCTAAATGGTACCTCTTGGCCTTCCCTGGTGGCTCAGATGGTAAAGAATCTGACTGAAACACAGGAGACCTGGCTTCAACCCCTGGGTTGGGAAGATCCCCCTGGAGGAGGGCATGGCAACCCACTCCAGTATTCTTGCCTGGAGAATCCCCATGGGCAGAGGAGGCTGGTGGGAAGTCCACGGGGTCACAAAGAGTCAGACACAACTAAGCACAGCACAGACTCTATCACTTACTAGTTTTGGGTTCTTGGCCATGCCATTTAATTTCCCTATGCCTCTGGTTTCTCAGATGTTAAGATTAAAACCAGTAGGTACCCTGAAAAATATCTGACCAGTACACCACAAACCTACCCAGATCATGAAAACCCAGAAAAGACTGAGAAATTATCACAGACCAGAGGAAACCAAGGGGACACGATGACTAAATGTAATGTGGTATCTCAGACTAGATTCGGGAACAAAGGACATTAGTGGGAAAACTAGCAACATGTGAATAATGTCTGAAGTTTAATTAATAGTCATGTACCTTAATTTTGACAAATGCACAATAGTATCATAAGATGTTATCATTAAAGGGAACTTGAGTGAGAAATAGATAGGAATGCAGTACTATCTTTGCTGCTGCTGCTGCTAAATCACTTCAGTCATGTCCAACTCTGTGCAACCCCATAGATGGCAACCCACCAGGCTCACCCATCCCTGGGATACTCCAGGCAAGAACACTGGAATGGGTTGCCATTTCCTTCTCCAGTGCATGAAAGTGAAAAGTGAAAGAGAAGTTACTCAGTCGTGTCCAACTCTTCGAGACCCCATGGACTGCAGCCTACCAGGCCCCTCCATCCATGGGATTTTCCAGGCAAGAGTACTGGAGTGGGGTGCCATTGCCTTCTCCGACTACCTTTCTGCAAATCTAAAATTATTCAAAAATAAAAAGCTAATTTTAAAAAAGTATATAAATCCTAAAACTGTAGTGAAAATTAAGTTTATTAAAACACATCCAGCCCTTAGAAAACTGTATGCTGATTGTCAGTTCAGAAAATGGAGATCATGGCATCTGGTCCCATCACTTCATGGGAAATAGATGGGGAAACAGTGGAAACAGTGTCAGACTTTATTTTGGGGGCTCCAAAATCACTGCACATGGTGACTGCAGCCATAAAATTAAAAGACACTTACTCCTTGGAGGGAAAGTTATGACCAACCTAGATAGCGTATTCAAAAGCAGAGACATCACTTTGCCAACTAAGGTCCGTCTAGTCAAGGCTATGGTTTTTCCTGTGGTCATGTATGGATGTGAGAGTTGGACGGTGAAGAAGGCTGAGCACCAAAGAATTGATGCTTTTGAACTGTGGTGTTGGAGAAGACTCTTGAGAGTCCCTTGGACTGCAAGGAGATCCAACCAGTCCATTCTGAAGGAGATCAGTCCTGGGATTTCTTCGGAAGGAATGATGCTAAAGCTGAAACTCCAGTACTTTGGCCACCTCATGAGAAGAGTTGACTCATTGGAAAAGACTCTGATGATGGGAGGAATTGAGGACAGGAAGAGAGGAGGACGACCGAGGATGAGATGGCTGGATGGCATCATAGACTCAATGGACGTGAGTCTGAGTGAACTCCAAGAGTTGGTGATGGATAGGGAGGCCTGGCGTGCTGCAATTCATGGGGTCGCAAAGAGTCGGACACGACTGAGCGACTGAACTGAAGTGAACTGAAGTATACCTTTGCTAATAATACTGTCTGATGCTGGAATGAGGAAGGTTTCTCCTTTGGTTGGTTTCTATTGTGTGCTCTGTGCTTAGTCATTCAGTCGTGTCCAACTCTTGTGACCCCAAAGACTGTAGCCTGCCATGCTCCTCTGTCCATGGGAATACTTGCCTGGAGAATGGAGTGGGTTGCCATTTCCTTCTCCAGGGGATCTTCCTGACCCAGAAATCGAGCCTGAGTCCCCTGCACTGCAGGCAGACTCTTTACCTACTCAGCTAGGAGGGAAACCCCTCAGTATTGGTTTTGTACTAGACTCCACCGATAGAGGGTGCTAGAAGGAGACTGCAAGATGAGAGGAGGAAAGAAAGGTCTTGTTGACCCAGCAATAGTCCTACATTTGGCAGCAGCACGGGTTCTCCTAGATTCTTTACTCTTCAAAAAATAATAATAATAATAAATATATATATATATATATATATATATATATAATTTAACTTCTTCAGAAAAACCAGAATCAGCAAAGGTGTGACCTCCCCCCACCATCTCCTTTCCACAGAGATCCAAGCCCCTGGCCCCATAGGACCTCTCCTCTGAGCTTCTAAGTTAAGAGCAGGAGCAGGGCAACACCTGGGGCCTGAGCCCAGCCCCGCAGGACCACTCTTCCAAGTTCCTAGGTCCACTCATCCTCAACGTCTTCTCTTCATTCCCAGCTCTCTAGCTGATAGCTGCTTCTTGTGTTTATTACCTGTGTGTTGGGGTTTTTTTTTCTTTCTCAGCCCTCCCATACCTATGTAAACCAGTTCCCTATCTTCAAACTCACTCTGTTGAAATACCTACTGCATGAGGATGTTCCTGTTTGCTTATTTTCCTGACCACACTTAATACAGAAGCCTTCGTAAATGCTAGTTATGATTATTTTCCAAACTTCCTTAAATGTTTATTCCATGTGTTCCAGGCACCAGATTCCATCTGGTGATTCAGGTTCTATGCTAGGTAACAAAGAAACCAGGAAAAATGAGACATAGTTCCTGCTTTAAAGGAGATTACGTCCTAGTAAAGAGAACCAACATGTGTACAAAAAATGTAACAAAGTGTTTTGGGTGGATACAGGATACAATAGAGGTAAAAAGGATAGTATTGACCAGTTCTGCTGGGGCCATGCAGAGAGTAGGGGCAGAACAGCGACACAGAACTCACTGTTTTCTTTGCCCCAAAAGCACTTACCTCTTTTCTAAGTGTTTCTCATCAAAACAACTTATTCCAAATCCTCCATGAAGACATCTGGTCATTTCAGCCCTTTTTCATCACAGTTCATCTTGTGGGAGTTCTCACAGTCCCTGGAGGAGAAACTGCTGTTTATTAGACTTATCTAATAAGCACAGTGATGAATGATTTGCCTGATTAATTCTCACTTGGTCTTTAATACTAATACTAATAATAAGACTATAACAGGTGATTATATTTCCCTAAATTTGTAGTTGAGAAAACTAAAGCCCAAAAAGTCTAATAACTCGATCTAGGTCTCATGCATGTAAGTGCTAGTCATGATTCAAAAGTACCCCCGAATCTCTTTCATTTCACTTTCATGTACTAAATTATGTTGTTTGAACCATTTGCAAAGGAATTTCTAGCCTTTTCCATCAGACCCACATACTCCTTGTGGGCAGGCACCATGTCTTCTTTTTTTCTACCAGACTCTTCAGAATATGTTAAAGAATCAATAACTACTTGACTTATAACAAATGGTTTTGCTTATCTGTCTCCTTTACTCTAGTTACATACTAGCTTTAGCTGTGACTGGTTAACACCGTAACTGAAGTAAAATGGAAGGGAATTTTTAAAGGTTCCTGTCTGATAGACAGTGATTATCAGCTTAAGCAGTGGTTTTGGAAAATGGATGAACAGGTTCACAGTTTGGTTTTCCTTAAAAAAATTTTAAAAGGAACTTTTCATGCTGCTTTGCAAAGAAAGCCAAATTTATTTTTCAGGCCACATATAGTCTCACAAACCTACATTTTAATATGTTCTGACTTCCAGCTAAAAAAATGGCATCCTTTCTCAAACTGAGAGTTTATTTATGTTTATGCATAATTGCACATACAGATAATGCAGTGAAACAATAGAAGATCATCTAGCAGGCTCTGAACTTTCTAATCAAAATCATGTTACATATACTCGATATTTGTTTATTTTCTCAAATCCATGAAAAGACAGCAAGGTGAATCTGCTGAGAGGGGAAAAAATCCCACGGATTTTGACTTCCCAAATATATCCCTGCTGTGTGCTGTGTCCTAAGTCGCTCAGTCATGTCCAATCTTTTCGACCCCATGGACTGTAGCCTGCCAGGCTCCTCTGGCCATGGGTTTCTACAGGCAAGAGTACTGGAGTGGGTTGCTGTGCCCTCCTCCAGAGGATCTTCCTAACCTAGAGATTGAACCTGAGTCTCTTTATGTTGCCTGCATTGGCAGGTGGGTTCTTTACCACTAGCGCCACCTGGGAAGCCCAGGGCACATCTTTTGAGAGGGATCATTTCTTACTTCTAAGAGAAATCACTTCTAACTCTTCACACCCAGTAGTGATCATTTGTAAGAACACGTTCTGGTTGGTAAAAAGAGGAAAGTCAGAGTAAATACTGATGTATTTACCATGTTTAAATATGTAGAGAATCTATATCGACACCATTTCGAAACTACAATAAGAAGCAAGTTCAAATGTAGCAACAACCAAATAAAATCGAAGGAGTGCTCGTCCTGTGGCAGATAAATAAGTCAGTGAGTTATTTGTAGGGGATTATACAAACAACAACAGGAAGTATTCTGATGGAAGGGAGCCATGTTCCCCGAGCTGGAGAGCTATAAAAGACTCACCGAGGACTTAGTAGAACAGCTTCCTTTACAACAAACATCTACCTGATCCTTTATCTCTATGTCTTGCTGTGGGTCTCGTCTCCAGGGATGCTGCAGCGTGCCCACCGCCCCCACCACCACCATCTGCTCCTCGGATGTACGCTGTCAATGTGGAGCCTGCCTGCCCAGCACCTGCCCACACGAGATCAGGCTCCTTCAGCCCACCTGCTGTGACACCTGCCACCCACCCTGCTGTGTGCCCGACTCCTGCGTGCCCGACTCCTACGTGCCAACCTGCTGGCTGCTCAACAGCTGCCACCCTACTCCAAACCTGAGTGGAATCTCTGTCACAACCTGCATCCAGCCCGGTGACGGTGAAGCAAAATCCTACTAGCCAAGGATAATCTCAGTGAGCTTGCCCGCATTGCCCTAAGGGACTGCAACTGTCATTAAGAGCTGCTCAGCAAATGGCCTTTAATAAGAGGCTCTAGAAAAAAATGTTCTGACTCTGTGCCTTCAGTTTTGCAGAAGGGTAATACGTTTTGAACAATGATTTCAAATAAGAAGTGGAAAAAATGCTTGCTTTAAATAAATATCACTCTTTCCCAAACCATGGGCTGTCTCAATGTCTAATGCCATAATTACCTGACTCTTGACACATGCATGCATCATGAACCCATAAATATGTCCAGCAGAATTACACTTTCTGATGTCAACAACATAAATCTCATAGCCAAAAGAGGTCGCACAGGGATATGTAAATATGTGAAAAAAATTGCCTGGATAATAAAAGATATTATATTAAACTCTAAGTTTAGAATCACTTTAAATTCCAAGGTCAGTATCTATTTTTAATTTTAATTTTTTTCCCTGCCTCTGTAAGTAACTCACTTACATCCCTAAAGAGGCTAAGGAATTGGCAATTAGAGATCAGCAAACTTGCAGAAGAGACCACAAACACTGAGCTGAACCACATTTTTTTTTTCATTGTTTTGTTTAGGTGAAGCTTTGAATGTAAAACAGAACAGGTTTTGAATATAAATCAAAACAGATAACTGTAAAGCCCTTCACAGATAAAATGTCACTCTGATTCTGTAATAGTTCATATTATTATTAGAGGCTATTCTGAAAATAGATCCATACACGTTTTCATTCTAATCTGTTATTTAATGCAATTCAGTAGATATTTATTAAATGCTTGTGTTCCAGACACTGTCCTAAGTGCTTGACAGAGACAAAGAAGATTAAGACACGATTCCTACTTTCAAAGAGTTACCTGTGGAGTAAGGAAGACAAATATAGATGAGAAACTACAATATATAGTAGAATAAAATGTAAGAGCAGAGACAAGAATGAAAACATCTAGAAGAACGACCTAAAATTTCTTTATGAAGGATATTCAAGCTGGAGTTTGAGGGACAAGTAGGATTTGAGAAGTAGCAAATGGAGGAAGGACAAAAGAAAAAATATTGTTTTAAAGAACCTAGGAGTCTCCAACCTTCATTTCTATTGGATGTGTTTTATGATAAACATCAATATTTAAGTCAAAATCAAACCAACTTCACAAACATATATGGTTTGTTCTCAAAATATATGGTTTACTAACCAGTGACATTTAGTATTTTCCACTGATTTTATTTTAGCCAACTTCTTTCTCTTTTAGGCAGGCTAGGTTGGTCTTCCCTAATGTCTCCTCAGAGACAACAGATTCTGTATATTGTGTTTATTCAACAAATTTGTAATTTAGACAACAGATTCTGTACATTTGCTACCCTTGGAAGAAAAGTTATGACCAACCTAGACAGCATATTCAACAGCAGAGACATTACTTTGCTCACTAAGGTCCATCTAGTCAAGGCTATGGTTTTTCCTGTGGTCATGTATGGATGTGAGAGTTGGACTGTGAAGAAGGCTGAGCACCGAAGAATTGATGCTTTAGAACTCTGGTGTTGGAGAAGACTCTTGAGAGTCCCTTGGACTGCAAGGAGATCCAACCAGTCCATTCTGAAGGAGATCAGCCCTGGGATCTCTTTGGAAGGACTGATGCTAAAGCTGAAACTCCAGGACTTTGGCCACCTCATGCGAATAGCTGACTCATTGGAAAAGACTCTGATGCTGGGAGGGATTGGAGACAGGAGGAGAAGGGGACGACCGAGGATGAGATGGCTGGATGGCATCACTCACTCAATGGACATGAGTCTGAGTGAACTCCGGGAGTTGGTGATGAACAGGGAGGCCTGGCGTGCTGCGATTTATGGGGTCGCAAGGAGTCGGACATGACTGAGCGACTGAACTGAACTGAACTGTAATTTAGATTCTACTTTCTGAATAATTTTGTACTGATCATGGGGGATGTATGTAGAAATGTTAGAATCATAGTATATTACACATTGCAGATTACTTGGTTCAACTTCCTTATCTGCCAACTTACAGTAAGGCAATTCAGGGTGAACTGAGGCAAAGAATGTGAGTAACGTATTCCTCAAAGGAAGATTAGATTGTAGGAATACAAGGTAAGGAAGTAAGCCAGTGAAAAAAATTATTTCTATGAATGCCATGGTGTTAAATCACATTGGATCAAATCCCCTTCAAGAACCCACTGTGATTTTGTGAATCTTATGATTTCTTCTTTCCTGCATCTCATTTTAAAATACATAATTCCTGTGAAAATGAATGAAGACTGAGGTGATTTCCTTATAGTGGTATATTTAACAATAAAAAAAAACAGCCCTGGGTGAATCTTTTCCAGTGGATTCACACTTTGACTCACTACAACACTGGTACAACTTTGAGAATGGAAACTGTTTTTTTTTTCTGTTGTTCTTTTTTAATATAAATTTATTTATGTAAATTGGAAGTTAATTACTTTACAACATTGTATTGGTTTTGCCATACATCAACATGAATCCGCCACAGGTATACACGTGTTCCCCATCCTGAACCCCCCTCCTTCCTCTCTCCCCGTATCATCCCTCTGGAATTTAGAAAGATGGCAACAATAACCCTGTATGTGCAACAGCAAAAGAGACACAGATGTATAGAACAGTCTTTTGGACTCTGTGGGAGGGGCAAGGGTGGGATGATTTGGGAGAATGGCATTGAAACATGTATAATATCATATATGAAACAAGTCTCCAGTCCAGGTTCGATGCAGGATACTGGATGCTTGGGGCTGGTGCACTGAAATTGTTTTTCAAACAAGTCCATGAAGTGAAGTCGCTCAGTTGTGTCTAACTCTTTGCAGTCCCATAGACTGGAGCCTACCAGGCTCCTCCGTCCATGGGATTTTCCAGGCAAGAGTACTGGAGTGGGTTGCCATTTCCTTCTCAGAGGATCTTCCCAACCCAGGGATCAAACCTGGGTCTCCCGCATTGTAGGCAGACGCTTTACCGTCTGAGCCACCAGGGAAGCCTAAACAAGTCCATAGAGTAATACGATCTTTGGAAACTCACTATAGATTTATTAAAAATAATGAAAAGGGCTTCATCTTAGTCTATTCTTGCTGTCACTTTGCTTGCTCAATAGAAACTGAATTATATCATCAATAAACAAGGCAAATATATCTATGATGTATATATGCATATAGTTACATGCAACATTCATCTGTAAGGAGCTACATCTTGATCCAGTTAATCAACTTGCATATTCTGAAATTATTCATTAAAAATCATATCATGTTAAACATATTATTTAAAATTATGGGGAGGGGGGAATGAAGAGAAGAATTTAGCCTCTGAAACTAGCTGAATTGTCACTTTGATTCATTATCCATAATTCATGCAAGATTTGGCATTCCAGAACACTGTAAAGTTAAAAATGACCATCTAATGACAAGTCAATGAGTCAAAAACATGACTACCCTAATAAGCTCAGGAACTCTTAATGGACAAGTAAATACCAAACTGATTAGAGAATCTTAGTGGAAAAGGGTGGCATAAATGCAAATAAGAGGATGTCTTCTGATTGGACCGACACTCAACAAGAGGAGTATATAAGAGTCCCAAAGTGAGAAGAGACAGTTCATCCTAGAAACCTCACCTTTCTTTCCTAGAAACCAAAAGCAAACCAGATTTCCAACACCATGTCTTGCTGTGCTCCCCTCTGCTGCAGCGTCCCCACCGGCCCCGCCACCACCATCTGCTCCTCTGACAAATTCTGCAGATGTGGAGTCTGCCTGCCCAGCACCTGCCCACACACAGTCTGGTTACTGGAGCCAACCTGCTGTGACAACTGCCCCCCACCTTGCCACATCCCTCAGCCCTGTGTGCCCACCTGCTTCCTGCTCAACTCTTCCCAGCCCACCCCCAGGCCTGGAAACCATCAACCTCACAACCTACACTCAGCCCAGCTGTGAGCCCTGCATCCCAAGCTGCTGCTGACCAATGGCTGACTCACCCAGTGCCTGACAATAACAAAGAAGCTATCTATTTTATCTTTACTTTCCTCAATAGTTTATGATGATGATGTAGATCAGATGGCATAGATATGGAAAACCTAACTTTCATTTTCATGGAAAGAAAATTTTTAAAATATGCTTATTTGGCTGAGTAACCCTTTGGTTCATTTGGATAGATAGAGGTCATCTAGTATCAAAATAGTAGTGAAATCTATAAGACCTCAGACTCTATTTTCTTGGTCATGTTGCTTTTTGGGTCACATTTCTTGTATTGGGCATTTTCATAGAGGAAAAATAACTTTTGATGGTTTTCCAATAAACTTTGTTTCTGTGGCAAACTGTGTTTCATTTATGTTAGAGTTTTTGGTATGTTTCTCTCATTTGGGAGAATGGCACTGAAATATGTATAATATCATATAAGAAACAAATTGCCAGTCTAGGTTCAATGCAGGATACAAGACTCTTGGGGCTGGTGCACTGGGATGACCCAGAGGGATGGTATGGGGAGGTACGTGGGACGGGAGTTCAGGATTGGGAACACGTGTACACCCGTGGCGGATTCATGTTGATGTATGGCAAAACCAATACAATATTGCAAAGTAATTAGCCACCAATTAAAATAAAAAAATTTAAATTTTAAAAAATGTAAAAAAATAAAGGAAAAATAATTTTAAAAAAGAATCTCAGGGGAATGACTAAAACTAGCTTACTAACATGGCTTGCTACTTTAAATTGCTTATCCTTATATTCACCCTCTTTTCTCTTTCTCAGACAAATACAATTTGGGGAAGAGACATTTACTTACCTACACTTTGCCAGGTAGATCACCTGTATTAACTCATGTAACCCTTCAGTTCAGTTCAGTTCAGTCGCTCAGTCATGTCCGACTCCTTGCGACCCCATGAACTGCAGCACGCCAGGCCTCCCTGTTCATCACCAACTCCCGGAGTTCACTCAGACTCACGTCCATCGAGCCGGTGATGCCATCCAGCCATCTCATCCCCTTTTCCTCCTGCCCCCAATCCCTCCCAGTATCAGAGTCTTTTCCAATGAGTCAGCTCTTCTCATGAGGTGGCCAAAGTCCTGGAGTTTCAGCTTTAACATCATTCCTTCCAAAGAATCCCAGGGCTGATCTCCTTCAGAATGAACTGGTTGGATCTCCTTGCAGTCCAAGGGACTCTCAAGAGTCTTCTGAAATACCACAGCTCAAAAGCATCAATTCTTCAGTGCCCAGCCTTCTTCATAGTCCAACTCTCACATCCATACATGACCACAGGAAAAACCATAGCCTTGACTAGACGGACCTTAGTGAGCAAAGTAATGTCTCTGCTTTTGAATATGCTATCTAGATTGGTTATAACTTTTTTCCAAGGAGTAAGCGTCTTTTAATTTCTTGGCTGCAGTCACCATCTGCAGTGATTAGCATAAAAGAAAAAATGAAGCTTTAAGAGTGATTCAACATTCTCAAAGTCACAAAGTTATTAAAAAATACCAGGATTCAGCTCCTTGTATATCTATTTGACTTTAAAGCCCAATTCTTTCTGTCACATCACAGAACCCCCAGTGCTAACAGAGCCAGAAACTTAATAAACAGTTATGACATTAACTTAAAATATGAAAAAGAAATAAAAGTATAAAAATCTTTAACAAAATCATCCAATCCAGCTGTAATGGACAAGGATATATTGGCTTATAGATTAAAAGTGGCAGATATTCGGTTCTAAGAACTGGGTCATATAGTGGGCCTACCATTTTGACTTTATTTTCCCTTGGAGAAAACTTACAGTGATCAATTCTAGTAGTAGGGCAATAGGAATACCCTTCTACCTGCCACAACACTACCCCAGTAATGAACAGAACAGCAATATTTTCCAGGTGATTGTCTGAGGGCTAGAGCTAAAGTCTGATTAAACATGGTTTAATCTACTACTTAATTTTACTTCATTTTACCAACCTACTTTTTTTATCTTGCACAGATTATTTTTCCCAGCCTTAGATTAATAAATATATTTTAGAATAAATAATGTATAAGTGTATATTAAATATTTATATATAAACATTAAAATATATACATTAAGGTACACATCAAACTCTGATAAAGCATTGAGCTAGAACCAAAAGCATCCATGTGAAAAAGAAAATGAGCAAGGAAGAGGAGAAGCAAATGCCTTTAAATAAATGTTTTTAAATGTCCTCACTGTCCCTGTCACTCTCTCCAGAGAAGAATTTCTCAGAGGATCCCACAAGTTTATTAGAAGCTCAACTTTGAATGAACAGAACTTAGAAGCTGTGGGGTAGATGGAACACAGTCTAGGACCCAGTCAACAAAGGATTTAGTCCATTTACTCATTCACCTGGCCAACATTTCTTGCATGCCTCCCCTGCGCCAGGCTTCAAATCCATACTAACAGTATGAAGATAAAAGAAATGTTATTATCTAAAGTTCCCTCACCTTTCTCTCAAATCTGGTGAAGGAGACAGACAAGTTATTACAATCACAGTATTCATGTTCCATGTATGTTGATGAATGCAATTATCATGCCATGGAATCTCTGCTGTGACAGAGCTATGAGCAGTATGCCAGGCAAGCACACAGACAGAGTAACTGAAACCCAGATTTATTTGGTGATTCAGTGTCAGGGTGAGGGGCAGTTATGAAAAGGCTTCAAGCTATCCAAGCTAAGCATTAAAAGATGATGAGGTGGAATAAAAAATTAAAAAAAGATGATGAGGTGGAAGAGGTGAAGAGCAGAACAGGAGCTTACTAACTCATGGATGCATTGAAGATGGGAGAAGCTGGGGCCAATGAGAAAGAAGAAATGCAAAGACCCTGAAGTGGGCCGCCAGCAGAGAGGTTCATGCTGAACCCTCGAAGCAGTGAGAGATTTGAAGCAAGAGACTAACAATAATATTTTACTTCTTATTTCTGTTACTTCTTATGATCAATATTTGTATCTTTACTCTCACTCTGATCACTGAAGAATTGATGCTTTTGAACTGTGGTGTTAGAGAAGACTTTTGAGAGTCCCTTGGACTGCAAGGAGATCCAACTAGTCCATTCTGAAGGAGATCCGCCCTGGGATTTCTTTGGAAGGAATGATGCTAAAGCTGAAACTCCAGGACTTTGGCCACCTCATGAGAAGAGTTGACTCATTGGAAAAGACTCTAATGCTGGGAAGGATTAGGGGCAGGAGGAGAAGGGAACGACCGAGGATGAGATGGCTGGATGGCATCACGGACTCTATGAACGTGAGTCTGAGTGAACTCCGGGAGTTGGTGATGGACAGGGAGGCCTGGTGTGCTGTGATTCATGGGGTCGCAAGGAGTCAGACACACCTGAGCGACTGAACTGAACTGATACCCCTACTGACTGTAAAAAGGTGTTACTAAAACTGGGCAAGTTCTAGACTCATAGACATAGAGAACAGACTTGTGGTCACCATGGGGAAGGGGAATGAGGAGGGAAGGACTGGGAGTTGGGATTTGCAGATTTAAACTACTATATGTAGGATGATGAGCAAAACACTCCCACTGTATAGCACAGGGAATTATGTTCAGTATCCTATGGTAAACCATAACACAAAACAACAGTAAAAAGAATGTCTGTGTATAACTGAGTCACTTTGCTGTACAGCAGAGATTGACACAACTGTAATCCAACTATATTTCAAAAAAAAACAAAACCCGACAAGTTCGTGAGTGGGTGTGCATGTATGCGTGTGTGGGTTTTCAAACTGTTGAAATTCATCAAGGATCACCATGTTTTTCCTGCACTTGCTTGAAGGAAAAGGGTACCTTTTCTTTCTAAAAATAAAATATGTTTAATATCTCTGACACATACTTTAAACTTACATTTTAAACCACATAAAGGTAGTTCAGTCCCAGTAGGTCCTATATTTAGTTCTTAACAAGTCGGTCACCAGGCTACTTAAGGCAAATCATCTTACCTATCTAGGATTCATGATCCTAATTTAAAAACAAAAGAGAGTTATTCCCAGGTCTCTTAGACAATTGTACAGAAAATAAACTTTAATGAAGTACAAGTCCTTTCAATAAAAGGTATGAGTTTATTCATAAACTTGGTATTTTATGACTTTCTATTCTGTAATGCTGTCTTATTTCTGGTTCTAGAAACATACCATTCCACACAGAATAGCAACAATTCCTTTATCCTCATAAGGTTGATTCAAAATAATATGCATTATAAGTAAGAGACAGATATTTTTCTGCCATGAAATTCTAACTGCAAGAGTCTGAAAACTCCTATAATACTTTTCTTTAAAATGTCAAAATAATTTCCTTTGGCTTATTTTTTTATCCTTGGAACCCAGTCTTTTCTTTTCCTTCATAAATTGTAACAACAGTAACTTATAATAATGCATTATGACATAAGACATATATGTATGACAAACCTTCCTCTAGACCCTAAGTGGGGGCAAAGCAGGGATGATGTCTGTTTTGCTCACTGTTGTATAATCGCAGTTTCTGGCATATGGTAACAGCTCAATAAATATCTACTGAATCGTTTTTTAAATATTGGAAAAAGATATTAATCTGTCCGGAGTAAAGGGGCAAGCAGTTTGGCAGGTATTCACTCCAAGATTCATCTGGAGGAAATCCAGGGACATCAGTAAAGATCATGAACACTTTATTTCAAGCAGAGCCATAGAGAACTTTTTAAAATTTGAAGTGTATTCATTTCTGTTGCAGCCATTTTCTCTAATTGTAGGTGTGCACTTCTAGGTAAATTTTGCTGTTTCCTGTAAGGTTGCTCTTTAACTTAGTTTCTCTGCCTTCCTCTTCCCCTGTGTTTGATCTGTAACTTGCTTAAATAATGACAATAATTTACCTTTGCATTGTACTTCATCTATGGATTTTAACCCATTTTTATCTCATTTGAGCCTCACAATCATCTTCAGAGTTGAAGAATGTAGATATAATTATCCTTATTGTACAGAGGAGAAAGATGAGCTTCCAAAAGTTAATTGCTTGCCATAGCAAGAAAGGTAGCCAGCAGTACAGTGACCAATTGTAACTCTTAATGGGGTCCTCTTGAATCCACACCCTCTGCAGGAAAAAACCACACAGAGTTTCCCACCATCATGCACTGAGATACAGGTAGACTTAAAGGAAGAGAGGAGAACCATGGCTTGAAGGATGAGTGAATCCAAGTTGAGAGGAAACGGTTTGAGTTGTCGGGATGACCCTGGACAGGAGTCTTCACTGTGCTCACTCTTTATGCTGGACTATGCTTGAAGTCTAAATGGTCTACTGGAACTAGAATACAGGTCTTCCTTACCACAACTACATTTCACTTGGGGAGAAAACGTACTACTTTGGGGGAAAAAAAAAATCGATTGTGGACAGATTAACATAGGTCTTTAACTTCACTTTCCATTGGTAGGAATATTGGTAGTGAAATTATTCTTCTACTTAGTGTTTAGCTATAAGCTAAAAATTCAACTTTCCCACACTTGGTAGAGAAAGAAACAGAACAAGCCAGTTTTCAATAGAAATATACATGGCCAATGTGTCTTCCCTGGTGGCTCAGAGGTTAAAGCGTCTGCCTTCAACGTGGGAGACCCGGGTTCAATCCCTGGGTCGGGAAGATCCCCTGGAGAAGGAAATGGCAACCCACTCCAGTATTCTTGCCTGGAGAATCCCATGGATGGAGGAGCCTGGCGGGCTACAGTCCACGGGGTCGCAAAGAGTCGGACACAACTGAGCGACTTCACCTTCACCTTCAATGTGTATATGAAAGAATGTTTTAACCTAATTGTTATGAAAGAAATATAAATACTATAACAATGGAATTTCATTTCCTCCTGACAAATTGACAAACACTTTTAAAAATAAAATATCCATCAAAGTATACAGAAATAGGAATTTCCAAATAGCAGTTGGGAATATGTAAACAGGAAAAGGAGCTAAATAAAATGATTCTAGAGAGAAGTATGGCAATGAATATCAAAGGTCTTAAAATATCATTAATTAACATTTGCTCCAGTAATTCGTCCTCTTTCTGAAATGATCAGACATGTGCAGAAAGATTTATGCACGCAGTTGTTACTATTGCCACAATTTTCTTAGAAGTAATGTTGCAAACAGTTTAAATGATTAATATATGAGATTTCTAAGCAACTTAGAAGTACAATTATATGATGAACACTAGGAAATACTTAAAATAACACTATAAAATATACTTAAGAATATAAGATCATGAAAATATATTAAGTGAAAATGCAAGTTATAAAATTGTATATACAATGTGATTCCAGTGGTGTCGTAAAATGATAAACAAGTATATAGAAAAATGACTACACGGATATATATATAAACACTGATAGAGAATTTCTCTTGATGATAAGGTGTTGTGGATAATTTCTTTATACATTTCTATATAGTCTGAATTTTTTAATGAATATGCAATATTTCACAATAAAAGTAGGATAACAGTGTGTGTCTCCATATTAATGTAAATTAGATCTTCAAAATCCCAACACTACAATACTACTAATACAATGTTACATGTATATTATATATCAATTAGAAGTCAGTTAATTTATTAAAGTCCCCAAAGCTAAAAGAGAGTTACTAAAAATAAGTTATTTTTAAAAGAAAAATAGTTCATCAAACCAATTGATAACAGATAAAGGTAAAGAAAATAAAAACTGACCAGCATGAGAGAAAATACCTACACCCTACAATTGTCCTGTCATGCATATTCCCCATCACAGCTGATGCTGGAATTATAATGGCAGAAGCCACTGATGATACCTCATAAAGCTTGTGTTCCAATGACAAATAGCAAGAGTAATCTGTTCAGATTTAGCAGTGAACTCAAACAAAGGTTAATTAGGAAAATAAAGACTCTTTACAAGCATCTAAATGTCAAACCAGTCAAAGGATAATGGGTGCACTAACGTAAACAAGAACCAGGAAAGAAGCCTTCCGGTTGGACCAACACCCACTGGAGAGGGTATATAAGAGCCCCAGAGCAAAAAGAGACATTCTCAGTTCAGGAGACTCATCTTCTTTAAACCAAATCAATAAAAAACACAGCTTCCCAACACCATGTCTTGCTGTGCTCCCCTCTGCTGCAGCGTCCCCACCGGCCCCGCCACCACCATCTGCTCCTCTGACAAATTCTGCAGATGTGGAGTCTGCCTGCCCAGCACCTGCCCACACACAGTCTGGTTACTGGAGCCAACCTGCTGTGACAACTGCCCCCACCTTGCCACATCCCTCAGCCCTGTGTGCCCACCTGCTTCCTGCTCAACTCTTCCCAGCCCACCCCAGGCCTGGAAACCATCAACCTCACAACCTACACTCAGCCCAGCTGTGAGCCCTGCATCCCAAGCTGCTGCTGACCGATGGCTGACTCACCCAGTGCCTGACACAGAGTCAACCCAGAAGCTTTAGTGCTCACCTATCTCAGTACCTGCAACTAACTGTGGCTCCCCTTTCAAAGTTGGAACAAGGATGGCATTATCACAGACAACCCTCACAAAAACAAACCAAGAGACTTTCGATGGCCGTGTAGTGGACATCAGTGAACAAGGACAACTGGAATAGGTAGATGCCTATAGGCTTCCCAGCGTTGTTCAGTTCCTTCAGGTTAAATTGTATCTTTCTTTGGTGCTTTGGGAATTCTGTTTCCAGTCTTGAATGGTATCTTTCTGGAAATTGAGGAGATTCTTCATGATTATTCTAATAAAGTTTACATCTCTGGCATAACACAAATGTCTATAATTCCTTCCATTTATTTTTGTTAACACATCGAATGTATTTCTTAACTCCAAAGGTCAGCATTTTAAGAAACTGAGAACATCTGCAAAACTGAAAAGGGTGGCAGTACTGACAAATAATTCTTGCTTTTGTGGTTCTTGTTGTTTTAAGAAAACTAAATGGTGTTGCATATAAAATGGTCCAGGATATCAGCATAATTTCCCTGACTTGTCCTTCCTCCAAAATGGTTTAAGGTAGATTGGGAAACACCAAATATGATCCAAAGACCAAATATGACCTAATGTATCAACTAATCTAGATGCCAGATCTATTCGTGCAAAAAAATATATACCAATATTATCCATTCAATAAACATACTAAGTACCTATTATGTACCCTGTGTTTTACCATCCCTGCTAAAAATGAACTGATTGTCTGGAAAGTAAGGCAGATATATATACAATATCCACTCACTCCCTCATACAACTAACAATTATTTATTGAATGCTAGCATTCTATTATAATAAAAATATATGAATTATACTGTATAGCACAGGGTTCAATACTCAAAATCTTGTAATAAGCTATAATGGAAAAGAATTTGAAAAAGAATGTATTTATATGCAGGGGCTTCCCAGGCAGTGCTAGTGGTAAAGAACCTGCCTGCTAATGCAGGAGATGTAAGAGACACAGGTTCAATTCCTGGGTCAGAAAGACCCCCTGGAGAAGGGCATGGCAACCTACTCCAGTGTTCTTGCCTGGAGAATCTCATGGACAGGGGGCCTGACAGGCTACAGTCCCTGGGGTCACAAAGAGGAACACAACTAAAGCAACTTAGCGCACACACATATATGTATGTATAACTGCTATAAACTTGAAATTAACACAACTTTGTAAACTAATTATACTTCAATTTAAAAAATGTGAGTTCAAAATGTGCATTAGAGAAGTGCTGTGGTATGGAAAAATTGAGAACAATTAAGACATTAAGATTTAAGTGATAAAAAGGAAAAAGACACAGTCAAATACAAGTTGACTGAAACTGGAGATCAAAAGAGCATGGAAAAGATGTCGAGAGATACTAGGCAGTAGTATAAGGTCACCAGTTTAAAAAGGACGGCTCTAGAAATGTCAAAACACAAGTGGCATATCTAAAGGAAGTTTGTGCTGCGCTGATCTTAGTCGCTCAGTCGTGTTCAACTCTTTGTGACCCTATGGACTTCCCACCAGGCTCCTCTGTCCATGGGGGTTCTCCAGGTAAGAATACTGGAGTGGGTTGTCATGCCCTCCTCCAGGGGATCTTCCCAACTCAGGGATCAAACCCAGGCCTCCTGCACTGCACGTGGATTCTTTATCGTCTGAGCCACCAGGGAAACAAATGAAGTTTAGGCAACTAGAATTTGTGATTGTGTTCTAGAAGGAAGTAGATATATGAAGGAAGGTGAGGAAGTCTGTGTAAAAGATGGTAGTCAACAGAAGGCTGTTTTTCACACGCACTGAATGAAATTCTATGAGGTTGGCATAGAATGGCTTTTGAGGGATAAAGAGCTGACTGGAAATACCTGAAGTGATTCAGTACTAATGGACTTTGAATTCCCAGCCTATTCAGAGGGGCCAAAGCGCTTTGTGTACCTTGGGGATTCTACTGGTATTCCAGAAGAACACACCAAAAGAGTAAGGATCACAACCTTGGGAAGAGAACACATGAAATCATACCTGCCCTGGAAAAACCTAAAACCTAGCCTGAGAGGAGCAAGGGGATCTTCCAGAGACTTGATGTCTTGTCAGGACAAAGCCCGACTCAAAACTCTGCAACATAATTGAAATTTCCTAAAATGTATTATCTAAAATGGATAGCATATAACTTAAAATTTCCAGACATGTGAAGAAGCAAGAAAATTTCACCTATAAACAAGAGAAAAAGCTGCCAACAGAAATAGATTCATAGATATATAGATGTTAGAATTAGCAGACAATATCTTAAACCAGATATTATCAGTATTTTCATGGATTTAAAGGGAAGGATGAACAAAAGGGAAAAGGAAAAGAATGGACAAGATGAGGAATCTCACCAGAAAAAGTAAAAATTTTTAATTCTATTTGATAAATTAATAATAAATTAAATTTATTTAAATTAAGAGTGCATCAAATGAAAATTCTAGAACTAAAGATTGTAATTTAAAAAGTCGATAGTTGTCATTAATACCAGAATAGAAAATGCCAACTAAATCTTCTGGGCCAGTGTCAAGTAGTCCAATATGCATGAAATCCGAGTTCCAGAATGATAGGCAAGTGAAAATGGGGCAGGAAAAGTTGGGGGAGGGGAAGCTGAAAAATTTCCAAATTTAGTGATATATTTCAGTAAATCACAAATTCTAGAATCTCAAGCAGAATAAATACAACCTAAACAAACACACACACACCATCTAGATATATCATAGTCAAACTGTTGAATTAACAAAGATCAATAGAATTTTTTTTTTTAATGAGGGAAAACCCACATTAAAAAGAGGGTATCAAAGAGGGTATCAAAGAGGGTATCAAAGAGTAAAATGATGTCTAATTTCTATACAGTTAAGAACTCTTAGCATAGTGTTGAAATAGAAGGAGAATTACTAAAATCAAAACCAACTTTGCTCAATGAATAATAAATTCTAAGAGACTATTTTAATCCTCTATCTTAAGTCTCCAGGTTTGATTTTGGTTGGTTGGTTGTTTTTCCATTATCACCTATTTAAGGAAGAAGTCCTCAGAGTTAGAAAATAATTGTTTATTCTGAATCATGAAAATTTTAACTTTGTCAGAGTAATGGGCTACCTACCCCATAAAGATCTTTAACATTCTGCAAACAATTTGCTCTGTACACTTTTTAAAATGAAATAAATACCACAATCAAAGGCAAGAAAACTGAAAATTGGAGATAAAACTTAAGAAAGAACCCAGAAAACTTACATCTCAGATCCCTATCCATTCAGTACTGCCCCAGGGAGTTCATCCAATGGAATTGCTGGAACTCATACAATAGACTTTTATTCCCAAGTTCCAGCATATTTAATTTTCATGAAATTGAGGCCTTCAAAATTAAATAAATAAGTAAATAGGGGAAAACAGCTTCCATGTCCCAGAAGAAATGCCTTTTGTAACTTTCTTCCTTCTATACTGAAGTGTAGTTAACGAAAGTTTAGCTTCCTGAGACTAAAAATTACAACAGAATTTATATTTCATTCTTATTAGAGATACAGATAAAAATCAGTATCTCTGATATAAAAGTGAAGCATAGGAAAAGTGGAGAAGGCAAGTTTCAGGAAATCCAGAGACTACAACTCCACGTTTTGATAACCAATTTATATTTTGGGATGGAGGGCAAAAGTGATGCCCATCAGTTATGTAAAGTGACTTTTCAGTTTCCACATGGGCATGTATGGTTCTCACACACACATTTCAAATTCAGTATACACTCAGTCCTCCACCATGTGAGCACAGCAAGACCACAAAAAGCATTGAAGATGGCTAATCACACAGAACACTTTTATGGTGGTGGCACAAAGAAATAAATGGCATTTAAATGAGTTGTAACATTAATTTCAAAAGAAGACATGAGCAGTTTTCAATGCACAGGATCAAAATCTGTAGGGATATTATTTCCCTTATGTGTAATCAGTTGTATCTATAATTCCTGATTGCCCAAATTTTCTCTTTCTTTCCTTATTCTGCCAAAAGGACAATGCTTCCTATGAAGATTTTCTGAAACAAGTGCTTTATCCTATTGGCACATGGAGATGGTGTCCTTATTTAGAAACCTGAAGTTATGCCTCTTTTACGAAGCATAAAACTCTGCTTCAGCAAATAAACAACACTAATGAATGCCCATATGAAAACTGGCACCGGAAAACATCCTGTGTAGTCTGTAAATACCCATTTGAAGTGGGGTATATATAAAAGTCTCGGGAGGGAAGGAGAGTTTTGGAGGCGGGCAACTGGAGTTTTGCAACTAGTCTCTGTCCTTCGCTTCTGATAGAATGGCTTCTGACTGTTCCCCCACGGGCTGCTCTTCTGAATCCAGTGCCAAGGCTTCTGATGGTGCGCTTGCTTCAGCCAGATCCGCGGAAACCAGCGCCTGTGCCACATCCAGCTGCCAGACCCCCAGCTTTCTACCCGGGTCTCGTCTGCCAGCTGGGTGCCTCCCGCCGTCCTGCTTTGCTGGGAGTTGTAATATTCCGTGCGTGGTGGGGAACTGTGCCTGGCGTGAGGACGGTGTGTTCAACAGTAACGAGAAGGAGACAATGCGGTTCCTGAATGACAGACTCGCCAGCTATCTGGAGAAGGTGCGCGGGCTGGAGGAGTTGAACGCTGAGTTGGAATTCAGGATCCGAGAGCAGTGTGAAGAGGATGTCCCGTTGGTGTGCCCTGATTATCAGTGTTACTTCGACACCATTGAAGATCTCCAGCAAAAGGTCTAGTATCTCATCACCCTAATGTTCCGCCTTTCCCAGTCTGGGATGTGCTTTATGTTTCTACTACTACAAGAGTCTGTTCTATGGAGGGAAACCAGGGAAAGGGGAGGGGCTTCCCAGAGGGAAGGTGATGCGGAGGAAAGTCAGCAAACAGGGTGACTGGTGGTCCAGTGGTTAAGACACCGCTGCCACTGCAGCGGGCTTCGGTTCCATCCCTGGTGGGGGGCTAAGACCCCACATGCCATGCGGCATGGCCAAAAAGAATAGAGGGGGAAAAAGTCAGTAACCATCAGCGCTAGCCTGTATGCTGCCGCTAATTACTAAGTGACCATAATAAACTCGCTTATCCCTAAACTTACCTTGAGGAAAAGCCGTGTTATACCTAAAATTATTTCTGTGTGTAACACTGTACAGGTACATTATTTAACATAGATATGGAAATGTCATATTTTTAATCATATAATTTTACCTAGTAATTATGTCCTTTTCTTACTGATAAATTTTTATTATCATGAGTGGAGATGTAGTCATAATATAAACTCCTAGAGAGAAATCTACCTAAGTTCAGTGGCCAAGGAATACTGCAAAAATGTTTTAAGTCATTAAAAAAAAATGAACCTTTTTATTTCTCTATTTTGTTTATAAATTGGCCCCGGTTTTCCTGCATGAAATGACGTGGTCAATAAAAAGCAGGCTGAAAGCTAGTCTATATTTTCTTATAAAGACTTTTAAAAGATAAACCCTGGCATAATTATTAAATGAGTAGATATGTGGGTTTCTTTCAAAGAACCATTCATGACATAGTGACTTACTTTCCAGATCTTGTGTACGAAGGCAGAGAATTGTAGACTTGCTGTACAGCTTGACAACTGCAAACTGGGTGCTGATGACTTTAGGTCAAAGTAAGTTTAATTTGAACTTTTTTTCTTGGAAGAAATTGCTTTACAATGTTGTGGTAGTCTCTGCCATATAGCAACATGAACCAATCATAATTTTATATATATATCCCTTTCTCTTGAGCCTCTCCTGCCCCAATTCCCCCATCTAGGTCACCACAGAGCGCAAGGCTGGGCTCCCTGTGTTATACAGCGGCTTCCCATGAGCTATTTATTTTCCCTGTGATAGTGTGTATATGTCAAAGTCACTTTCTCAACTTGTCCTACCCTTTCCTTCCTCTTGCTGTGTCCACCAGACCATTCTCTACATCTGCATCTCCATTTCTTCTCTGTAAATAGGTTCATCAGTACTATTTTTTTAGATTCCATATATACATATATGCATTAATATATAGTATTTGTTTTTCTTTTTCTGACTTATTAATGATTCCCTCTATATAACAAGCTATTGGTTTATCCATCTCACTACAACTGACTCAATTTTTTTCCTTTCTATGGTTAGATAATATTCCATAGTATGTATTATCACAATGTATGTGTGTATCTTTACATACATGTATGTATATGTATGTGTCTTTACATACATGCATGTATATGTATGTATCTTTGCATACATGTATGTATATGTATGTATCTTTACATACATGTGTGTATCTTTATGTATGTGTGTATCAATGTATGTATCTTTATCCACTCATCTATCAACGGAAATCTAGATTGCTTCCGTGGCCTAGTTACAGTAAAGAGTGCTGCCCTGAACACTGGAGTGCATCTGACTTTTTGAACTGTGGCTTTCTCAGAGTATATGCCCAGTAGTGGGATTGCTGGGTCATATGGTAGCTTTTGGAGAAGGCAATGGCACCCCACTCCAGTACTCTTCCCTGGAAAACCCCATGGAAGGAGGAGCCTGGTAGGCTGTGGTCCATGGGGTCGCTGAGAGTTGGGCACGACTTGAGCGACTTCACTTTCCCTTTTCACTTCCCTGCACTGGAGAAGGAAATGCAACCCACTCTAGTGTTCTTGCCTGGAGAACCCCAGGGACGGGGGAGCCCGGTGGGCTGCCGTCTATGGGGTCGCACAGAGTCGGACACGACTGAAGCGACTTAGCAGCAGCAGCATGGTGGCTTTATTCCGAGGTTGTTAAGGAATCTCCATACTGCTCTCCATAGCAGCCACACCAATTTATATGCCCACCAACAGTGCAGTAGGTTCCCTTTTCTCCTCTCCACCCTCCACATCCTCTCCAGCATTTATTATCGCTTTTTTGATGATGGCCATTCTGATTGGTATGAAGTGATACCTCACTGTAGTTTTGACTTCCATTTCTCTAATAATGAGAGATGTAGAGTATCTTTTCTCGTGTTTATTGGCCGTTTGTATGTCTTATTTGGAAAAATATCTGTTTAAGTCTGCTCATTTTTTTTGACTGGACTGTTTCTCTGATATTGAGTGGTATGAGCTGCTTATATTGTGGACTTAGAAGCAAGTACAAGCTAGAGTAAGACCAGATCTGAATTTGATCTTAATATATGGTAGGCTCTTTCGCTTCTTCTCTCACATACCTACATGCACACATCACAAGTATTTCCTTTATAATATTTTTTCAAGATAAGAATGCTCACAAAGCTTGAATTTTTCATGATTTGGGTGTGGAAGAAATTATGGCATGTGGGTTCCTTGATGTCACGTGTCTCTCAGCTGTATGCCGCAGCACTTTTCTCAGTGTCCAGCAGAGTAAGCATTGGCTGTATCTCTTTTGCTGTAAAAGGTACGAATCAGAACTCTCTCTTCGCCAGCTGGTAGAGACTGACATTAGTGGCCTGCGTGCGATTCTGCGAGAGCTGACTGTATGCAGATCTGATCTGGAGGCCCATGTGGAGTCTCTGAAGGATGATCTCCTTTGCCTTAAGAAAAGCCATGAAGAGGTAAGGGAAATGGCAAGATCACTGAAGGGCTCTCAAAGTGACAAAGTTAAGCTGGGAGAGCTCATTTTGTCTATATACGTAGAACTTGAGTAGATGTTGATTGATGTGGAAGAAAATCACTCTAGGCACTGCTACTATTCAGCCTGATCATTCTGGTGTATCTCTGAATGTAAACATGAAATGGCCACTGGCCAGTGCCAAATGGAGGAACTTCACCCACTGTTATTTGGGGGGAGGAGGTAGCTCCACATATAGCTTTCCTGGGTGTTTTATGCCACTTTCATCTCTAACCCATAAAGTATGAAAATCAGGCTGGTAATTGCAGAGCGTGAAGGTTGTTTCATAAAGGAGAAAAGATTCATGCAATATTTAGACTAATTTTTTAATATTCTGCATTTATAAACTTTTGAAACCGTCAATTGTGAATTACATAATTATCCTATATTTATGAAGCTGAAAACTGAAAAGATGAATGATGTTACAGAGTATATCTTCCCTTTGAACATTTGTTTATGATAATAGTAACTAACATTGAGACCTTATGATGCAGTTAGGACTTAAGTGTTTTCTATGACTATGAACTCTCATATATCTCACAGTAACTCTCTTGTAAAGGTAAAATCATACCTATTACACAGATGAAAAAACTGAGTGATGAAAGGAGACTCAAGCTAGGCAATCTGAATCTAAATCTCACACTTTTACTCACTGCTACAAAAACCAGAAATAGGGTGCTGTTGGTATATCGCACTGAATTTTTTTCCCCACCAGTCACATTCTTTACTCCATTTCCAACTCAGGAGGTCAACGTGCTTCGTGGACAGCTGGGTGACCGACTCAGTGTGGAGCTAGACACTGCCCCCACCACGGACCTCAACAGGGTCTTGGATGAGATGCGTTGTCAGTATGAAACTGTGCTTGCCAACAACCGCAGAGACGTGGAAGAATGGTTCGCTGTTCAGGTTGGCACTTGGAGCAATAAAATGACAGACATCCAGACTTCTGTCTAATTTGCATATTCTAATCATGCCTGTATTTCAGACAGAGGAACTGAATCAGCAGCAGCTATCCAGTGCAGAGCAGCTACAGGGCTGCCAGACAGAGATCTTGGAACTGAAACGCACAGCCAACACTCTGGAAATTGAGCTTCAAGCACAGCAGAGCCTGGTATGTAAGGGCAAGACCACTCTGTTTTGTCACTGAAGAATCATGCTTAAGATACTTACTATCCCCTATTCTATAACCCAAAGGACAAACCCACAGTTCATGCAGCAGAAGGTCTGAATTTCCTTCCCTTTTTCAAGGATGCTGTTTACCCAGCTAGAAGCAGAAGTGATAGGTCAACAGTTTGTAATGTTCCACTAGGATGTCCTGACCTTCCTTTCTGGGCTTGGTCATGATCCTGCAGCATCCTCCAGAGACAAAGAGAGAGGGGGAACAGAAAGGAGCAGAATGAGATAATAACTTACAAACCAAAGGCTCTCCTTTGAAGAAATGTCTGTTTAGGTCCTCTGCCCATTTTTTGAATGGGTTGTTCGTTTTTAAAAAATTGAGCCACATAAGTTGCTTGCAAATTTTGGAGATGTTGGTTTCATGGTTCACAAATGTTTTCTCCCACTAACTCTTTTGTGGTTTAGGCCAATTTTCCAAGCTCACCATCACATTTAAAATGAAGATACTCAGACTTTACATTCTATAACTATCCTAAACTTTCCCAGGATGCACACCTCAGCTGGACCCTTCTCTGTACCATGCTTCACCCAAGCAGCAAGAATACCATGTATTCAAGATTACACTAAGCATCTCCATTGCTGTGTGAGCCACATTAGGTCCCACAGAGAATGTCTAAATGAATAAGAGCTGAGCATTCATCCTGTGAGAGGCAGAACGCTAATTTAATTCTCACACTAATTCTCACACTTATGGGGTAAATCCTCCACTGACCCCATTATACAGATGAGGAAAGCTGAGGCTCAGATTAAGTAACAGGGATTCATACAAGTTTTAAGAGGCAAAAGTGGAAGCTGAATCCAAGTGGTTCGATCTCAGAGCCTCTTCTCTTAACCACACTAGGAGCCAGGAGCCCATTACAACATTTTCTCTCAAATGCCTTTGATCCTCCTTAGGCTACGCTAGTAGGTTATAGGTCACAGAGGCCATAGTGGTAATGATAACTCTTACTACCTTTAAAATTTTCCAGGCACTGTTTTAGACACTTTATGTATATTTACTCATTTAACCCTCCAACCATCCTATGAGGTTGGTACTTTGCATTCTTCATTTTTTTATACAGTAAAACTGAGTTCAGACTGATGGCTGTAGCAGGTGTTAATCTTTGATCTTAACAGGACTTTTGACACCGTGGTGTTTCCAAGGTGGTGAAATAGTAGGAGATTTGGGGCTTTTTAAATGTATTTATACTAAATAAATAATGCCCAAACTGAAAAAAAAAAAAAAAAAAAAAAAAACTAAAAACTGAGGCTCAGAGAAGCTAAGTAATTCTCCAAAGTCACATAGCTGGGAAGATAAGAGTAGAGCAGGGCTGGAAACAGGCAATCTGGCCCCAGAGATTGTTCTACAACCACCTTCTTTACACTCTCCTTCTGCAGACAGAATCTCTGGAATGCACCGTGGCGGAGACTGAGGCTCAGTACAGCTCGGAGCTGGCCCAGATACAATGTCTGATCGATAACGTGGAGAACCAGCTGGCTGAGATCCGCTGTGACCTGGAGCGGCAGAACCAGGAGTATCAGGTGCTGCTGGACACCAAGGCCCGGCTGGAGTGTGAGATCAACACGTACCGGGGGCTGCTAGACAGCGAGGACAGCAGGCAAGTTCCATACAATCCCTCTTAAAATCCCCCAGAATCACAAAGAGGCTCTTGAAGGACCATCCTGTTTCCCAAAGATCTGGCCATATTCAAACCTCCTAAAAGGGTTAAAGGATATCCTTAAAGGGTGATGAAAAGCAGCAAGGCTAGTCACATGACAATTGAAAGGTTCAAAATGTTCTAAATTTCCAAGGCAGAAAACATAATATGTAACATTTCAAGCTGGGAGTTTCCCTTTGCTCCTGACGGAAACTCAGAAAAAATATTCCAGGGTACTGAATGATTTAACTACTAGACAAATGACAAAATATGCATAATTTTTTGGCTAATGGGACCTAAATAGGCATTAGAAAGAGCTGTTAAGAGAGTAAATCCTAAGAGTTCTCATCACAAGGAAAAACTATTTTTCCTTTTCTTTTACTTTGTATCTGTATGAGCTGATGGATGCTCAATAAATTTATTGTGGTAATCACTTCATGATATATATAAATCAAATCATTATGCCGTACACCTTAAATTTAGACAGTGCTGTATGTCAAGTATATCTCAATAAAACTGGAATAAGAAAAAAGGAAAGTCAGTAACACACATAAGATGGCATTTGCCAACTAAAGAAAATACATAAAGGTTTATCCAACTGTCTCTGCTACAGTGAGCATGAAGTGACAATTCTGGGTCCAGGGATAAAACAGGCTTCATTCAAATGTTATTCTGAAAAGAGAGTTCTTCAAAACATAATTTGAAGGGCAAATTTTGGCATGATTTTTTTCTGAGTTGACATTTCATCCAGCTTCTCTATGTTGAGATTAGTTAAAAATGGATTTTTCACAGGCTTCCCTGTAATCCATGTTCTGCAACAAGCACGTCAAACAACACTTGTGAGCCATGCTCCGCGTACATAATTTGCACAGTTGAAAACAGCTGTCCCTGAAGGTTAAACAACCAACACAGCAGATGGAGGAAGGGAAGCCAGCAGAATCCTTGAAAGGAGACGGTGCTTCCATCGGGGACATCCAAACTTGAAATTCAAGTTAAGAACGCTTTTGTATTCTAAAATTGTTCTCTAAGCATGCGTGAAGTATCTCTGTTTTGTCATTTCCTCTCTTGCTTGCTTATTTGTGATATTCTAGGAGTCTGTAAAGCTTTCTTGCTGCTCTCCAATAAAATGTTTTCATTCCTTTAGCATGGTAAATACAGCCTTGTAGCTCATTACTGTTAATATAATAACCATTTGATGCCAAGATAATTGCCTAAACCCATGCCAGTAGTTTGAGTTTTCCTAAACCCAGAAGGAAAATATTTTTAACTCCTTGAATACAAATAGATTAGCTAATTAATGTTTAAATGTCATATATCATGAAAGATAGGTGTATATATCATTCTGAGAAGAAGCACTTGAGAATATTAATTATAAAAGTACTAGATTCTCTTTTTTCAATTTGGCACAGGAAAGGGAAAAATCACTCATAACTCCATACCCCAAATATCCATTGTTGGTATTTTGGGAACTTCCAGTTTTCTTTCCTATAATGGTAGTAATCATGGTTGCATATGCATATAGTTTTAACCTGTTTTCTCACTATGTTATCTAAACATTTTCCTTCCTAATAAAAATATAAGATTGTTTCATGATCATTATTTTGTGGTTTCATAAAATACCTTAAGGTACATTGGTCTGTTATTGGACATGTTCAGTTCAGTTCAGTTCAGTCGCTCAGTTGTGTCCAACTCTTTGCGACTCCATGAACTGCAGCACGCCAGGCATCCCTGTCCATCACCAACTCCCAGAGTTCACTCAAACTCACATCCATCAAGTCAGTGATGCCATCCAGCCATTTCATCCTCTGTCGTCCCCTTCTCCTCCTGCCCCCAATCCCTTCTAGCATCAGAGTCTTTTCCAATGAGTCAACTCTTCACATGAAGTGGCCAAAGTATTGGAGTTTCAGCTTTAGCATCAGTCCTTCCAAAGAAATCCCAGGACTGATCTTTAGAATGGACTGGTTGGATCTCCTTACAGTCCAAGGGACTCTCAAGAGTCTTCTCCAACACCACAGTTCAAAACCATCAATTCTTCAGTGCTCAGCTTTCTTCACAGTCCAACTCTCACATCCATACATGACCACAGGAAAAACCATAGCCTTGACTAGATGGACCTTTGTTGGCAAAGTAATGTCTCTGCTTTTGAATATGTTATCTAAGTTAGTCATAACTTTCCTTCCAAAGGTAAGCGTCTTTTAATTTCATGGCTGCAATCACCATCTGCAGTGATTTGGGAGCCCCCAAAAATAAAATCTGACACTGTTTCCCCTGTTTCCCCACCTATTTCCCATGAAGTGATGGGACCAGATGCCATGATCTTAGTTTTCTGAATGTTGAGCTTTAAGCCAACTTTTTCACTCTCTTCTTTTACTTTCATCAAGAGGCTTTTTAGTTCCTCTTGACTCTCTGCCATAGGGTGGTATCATCTGCATATCTGAGGTTATTGATATTTCTCCCATCAACCTTGATTCCAGCTTGTGCTTCTTCCAGCCCAGCGGTTTGGTATAAGAATGAATATTTTCACATATTTAAATGGCAAAGTAGAGACCTTCCAGAAAGATAAAGTAGACATATATTTCCCCATTTCTCTTCCTAAGTATTGCTAGAAACCCTAGAAATCATATATAAAACAAAAGCAGACTCTGGAAAGTTGGAAGAAGCCAAATCATCTAGATTCCTGCTATTCAGGGAACAACAGAGTGGTAAATTCCCTGGGGTTTTGTTTTGCCTCATATACCCTGGAATTGTGAGGTGCAGAAACCAAGAACTCAGTAACACCAGCTGGTACAGACAGAAAAAAAAAATGCTCCAAGAAGAGTAGAATAAAGGGAAGTAAAGGGAGGTAAGGTTTCTAAACTTCACTTGAACTGACAAAATGTCAAGTCCAGTAGACAATGATATGCATATATAATGTAATACCTAGGGCAATTACTTTACAAACCATACAAAGAAATACACTTAAAAACATTACAGATAAATCAAAGTGGAATTCTAAAATGTGTTCAAGGAAGGCAGGAAAAAGAAAAATGAAAAAATCCAGAGAGAACAAACAGAAAACAAAAATGAAGTGTGACCTTAAGCCCTACCGTATCAATAATTACAATAAATAGAAAAGGTCTAAATACATCAATTAAAGGATAGAGATTGGCAGAATGGATTAGAACAAGCGTGTCACAATTCTATGCTTTCAACAAGAAGATCACTTCAAATACAATGGTATAGGTAAATTGTAAGTAAAGGGATTGAAAACAAAACAAATTACAAAATTGTTCATAGAAGCTTTATTGATAATAGCTAACAACTGCAAACAACCAAAATGTTCTCAAAATTTTAAGGTCATTATGCTGAGTGAAAAAAAAGGTAGTCTTGAATGGTCAGATACTGTATGATTCTATTTACATGACATTCTTGAAATAGCAAAATTATAGAGATGGAGAACTAATAGGTGTAGCATGGAGATCTTTGTGTTGGTTGAATTGTTGCACATCTTAATTGTAGTGGTAGCTACCTGAAATTACATGTGTGAAAAAAATTATATAGAGTGAAACACAAACATTATATCAATATGTCAGCTTCCTGATTTTGCAGCTGTACTACAGTTGAAAAACATATAACCATTGCAGAAAACCAGGGTGTATGGGATCTCTTATACTATCTTTGCAAATCCTTGTGACTCTATTACTGTTTCAAAATTTAAGAGTTTAAAAAAACAGAAAGCTGGAGAGAAGTTCTTCTCCTCAATTTTCTATTTCTACCTTTTTAAAAACCCAGAAATAAAGCACATAACAGTAATAATAATAATAGTTAATACAGGCTGAAAGAAAAATCAAGTTTGAGACCTAAAATTTTATACTAGATGTTTTATATAGCATCCTTCTGATTTAACAATAACAAAAAAGTAATGAAGATACTCAAAATAAACTAAGGGAAGTTTATTTGTTCTCTAAATCTGTAAGTCTCTTTTCATTTTGCTCTGTTTGCTTTTTATATTCACCATAAAAGTGAGATCATATGGTATTTGTCTTTCTCAGACATTTCACTGAGCATAATGTCTTCTGAATTACATCCATTGTAATTGACATTGCAAATGGCAAATTTCACTTTTTCTGGCAGAGTAATATTGCATTTTCTTTATCCATTCATCTATCAGTGGACACTTAGGTTGCTTCCATTATCTTGGTTATTATAAATAACGCTGCCCTGAAAATGTGGGTGCCTGTATCTTTTTGAATTAGTGATTTTGTTTCCTTCAGGTAAATATGCAGAAGTCAAATTTCCAGATCATAGGGCATTCAATTTTTAGGCTTTTTAGAAACCTCCCTACTGTTTTCCACAGTGGCTGTACCAATTTGTATTTGTCCACATCCTCCCCCAAAACTTGATGTCTTTCTGATAATAGGCGTTCTGATAAGTTCGAGGTAGTATCTGATCATGAGTTTGATTTGCATTTCCCTGATGATTAGTTTTGTTGAATATTTTTTTCATGTGTCTGTTGACCATCTGTATGTCTTCTTTGAAACAATGTCAATTCAGGTTCTCTGCCAATTTTTAATTGTGTTTTTTAATGTTAACTTGTCTGAGTATTTTTATATTTTGAATATTAACCTCTTAAAAATATATCATTTGCTAATTTTTTTCTCCAACTCATTAGGCAGACTTTACATTTTGGTGATGGTTTACTTTACTTTTGATGGTTTACAAAAGGTTTTAGTTTGATGTGTTCTCATTTGCTTGTTTTTGCTTTTGTTTCCCTTACCTGAGGAGATACATCCAAAAATAATATGGCTAAGACCAATTACAAAGAGAGAATACTGCCTATGTTTTCTTCTAGAAATTTTATGATTTGGGATCTTACATTTAAGTCTTTAATCCATTTTGAGTTGATTTTTGTATATGGTGTGAAAAATGGTCTCTTTTCATTCTTTTACATAGCTCTATCCAGTTATCCAAACACCACTAACTGAAGGAATTTATTTCCTCATTCTTGTATTCTTTGCAATAAATTAATTGACTATATCTGTGTGGGTTTATTTCTGAGCTCTCTATTTTGTCCCATGATATATCTGTCTGTTTTTATGCCAGTACTATACTGTTTTGATTGCTGTAGCTTTGTCAGTTCAGTTCAGTCGCTCAGTCGTGTCTGACTCTTTGCGACCCCATGAATCGCAGCACGCCAGGCCTCCCTGTCCATCACCATCTCCTGGAGTTCACTCAGACTCACATCCATCGAGTCCATGATGCCATCCAGCCGTTTCATCCTCGGTCATCCCCTTCTCCTCCTGCCCCCAATCCCTCCCACCATCAGAGCCTTTTCCGACAAGTCAACTCTTCGCATGAGGTGGCCAAAGTACTGGAGTTTCAGCTTTAGCATCATTCCTTCCAAAGAACACCCAGGACTGATCTCCTTCAGAATGAACTGGTTGGATCTCCTTGCAGGCCAAGGGACTCTCAAGACTCTTCTCCAACACCACAGTTCAAAAGCATCAATTCTTTGGTGCTCAGCTTTCTTCACAGTCCAACTCTCACATCCATACATGACCACAGGAAAAACCAGAGCCTTGACTAGATGGACCTTAGTCGGCAAAGTAATGTCTCTCCTTTTGAATATACTATCTAGGTTGGTCATAAGTTTTCTTCCAAGGAGTAAGCATCTTTTAATTTCATGTAGCTTTGTAATATGGTTTAAAATTAGGGAATGTGATACTGCTTTGTTCTTCTTTCTCAAGGTTGCGTTGAGTATTTGGGTCTTTTGTGGTTCCATACAAAATTTACAACTACTTGCTCAGCTCTGTGAAAAATTTCTTTGGTATTTATATATCAATTGCATCATCTCTACTTTGTCTTGGGTTCAGTTCAGTTCAGTCGCTCAGTCATATCCAATTCTTTGCAACCCCATGAACCGCAGCACACCAGGCCTCCCTGTCTGTCACCAACTCCCAGAGTCCACCCAAACCCATGCCCATTGAGTTGGTGATGCCATCCAACTATCTTATCCTCTATCATCCCCTTCTCCTCCTGCCCTCAATCTTTCCCAGCATCAGAGTCTTTTCAAATGAGTCATTCACATCAGGTGGCCAAAGTATTGGAGTTTCAACTTCAACATCATTCCTTCCAAAGAACACCCAGGACTGATCTATTTTATTTTTTTAATATAAATTTATTTATTTTAATATAGAGTGAAGTAAGCCAGAAAGAAAAACACCAATACATTATACTAACGCATATATATGGAATTTAGAAAGATGGTAACAATAACCCTGTTTGCGAGACAGCAGAAGAGACACAGATGTATAGAACAGTCTTTTGGACTCTGTGGGAGAGGAAGAGGATGGGATGATTTGGAAGAATTGCATTGTAACATGTATAATATCATGTATGAAACAAGTCGCCAGTCCAGGTTCAGTATGTGATACTGGATGCTTGGGGCTGGTGCACTGAGACGACTCAGAGGACTGATCTACTTTAGCATAGACTGGTTGGATCTCCTTGCAGTCCAAGGGACTCTCAAGAGTCTTCTCCAATACCACATTTCAAAAGCATCAGTTCTTCGGCACTCAGCTTTCTTTATAGTCCAACTCTCACATCCATATGTGACCACTGGAAAAACCACAGCCTTGACCAGACGGACCTTGTTAGCAAAGTAATGTCTCTGCTTTTTAATATGTTGTCTAGGTTGTTCATAACTTTCCTTCCAAGGAGTGTCTTTTAATTTCATGGCTGCACTCACCATCTGCAGTGATTTTGTTTTGGGTAGTATGGTTAATTTAATAATTTTATGTCTTCCAATCCATGAGCACAGTATATATTTCCATTTGTTTGCATAGTCCTCAGTTCTTTCATCTATGCTTTATAGTTTTCAGAGTACAGTTCTTTCACCTTCTGATTAAATTTGTTCCCAGGTATTCTATTGCTGGTGTAATTTCAATGGGATTATTTTTTAAATTTCTCTCTCTGATAGTTTGCTATTAGTATATAGAAATGCTACAGATATCTGTATATTAATTTTGTATCTCCAACTTTACTGAATTCATTTATTAGTTCTCATTAGTTTTGGGGTGCTTCTTTAGGATAATATATATATAGTAATATGTCATCTGCAAACAGTGACAGTTTTACTTCTTCCTTTCCAGTTTGGATTCCTTATACTTCTTTTTCTTCTCTGATTGTTGTAGCTAAGACTTCCAATACTATGTTGAATAAAAGTAGTGAGAATGAGTCTCGTCTTATTCCTGATCTTAAAAGAAATACTCGCAATGTTCATCAAGTACAATGTTAACTGTGGGCTTGTCACATATGATCCGTTTTTGCTGAGTTATGTTCCCTCTACACCCCTTTGTTGAGAGTTTTTTAATAAATGGATGTTGAATTTTTTCAAAACCTTTTCCTCTGTCTATTGGGGTGATCATATAGTTTTTATTCTTCAGTTTGTTAATGTGGTGTGTCACATTGACTGACCCGTAAATATTGAACCATTGCATGCCTGAGATAGATCCCATTTGTTTGTAGTATATGATCCTTTTCAGGTATTGTTGAATTCAGTTTGCTAATATTTTATTGAGAGTTTTTACATCTGCTCTTGTTCATTCACTAAGTCATGTCTGACTCTGCAAACCCATGAACTGCAGGATGCCCTGTCCTTCACAGTCTCCTGAGTGTACTCAAACTCATGTCCGTTGACTCTGTGATGCCATCCAACCATCTCAACCTCCCTTCTCTTGCCCTCAGTCTTCCCTAGTATTAGGGCCTTTTCCAGTTAGTCACCTCTTCACATCAGGTGGCTAAAGTATTGGCGCTTCAGCTTCAGCACCAGACCTTCAAATGAATATTAAGGGTTGATTTCCTTTAGGATTGACTGGTTTGGTCTCCTCATTGTCCAAGGGACTCTCAAGAGTCTTCTCCAACACCACAGTTCAAAAGCATCAGTTCTTCAGCACTCAGCCTTCTTTATTGTCCAACTCTCACATTCAAACATGACTGTGGGAAAAATCATAGCTTTGACTATACGGACCTTTGCTGGCAGAGTGATCAAAGTGATGTCTCTGCTTTTTAATACACTGTATAGGTTTGTCATGGCTATTCTTCCAAGGAGCAAGCATCTTTTAATTTCATGGCAACAGTCACCATCAGCACTGATTTTTGAGCCCCCAAAATGAAATCTAACACTGTTTACGTTTTCCCCTTCTATTTGCCATGAAGTGATGGGACCAGAGCATGATGTATTCTGCATATAAGAGAGAGAAGCAGGGTGAAAATATATAGCCTTGATGTACTCCTTTCCCAATTTTGAACCAGTTTGTTATTCCATGTCCAGTTCTAAATGCTGCTTCTTATCCTACATACAGGTTTCTCAGGAGGTAGGCCATGTTGTCTGGTATTCCCATCTCATTAAGACTATTCCACGGTTTGTTGTGATCCACACAGTCAAAGGCTTTACCATAGTCAATGAAGAAGAAGTAGATTTTTTTAATCCCCTTGCCAATATATGCTGGCATATATTGACAATTTGATCTTTGGTTCCTCTGCCTTTTTTTTTCCTGATGCTTTTCAATATCACAGAACATGCCAACTGTAATGTGTGCAAACAGGAAAAGAGGGGGTGGAGGGAAAGGAAGTCAAACTGGGGAAGGCCGGATGGCTGCTTCACGTCTTCTTATTCTTCCCATTCATAGCCAGGATCATCATGCGCTTTCTGAAGAGAGTTACAAAATCTAAGAAGAGGTCAATACAGTGCCAGATATAATCTTTATCTCCATTTTCAGCCTTTTCAATAATGAGTTGAGTATCAAAAAGACAAAGCCACACATGACCACCAGCCCCACATACAAGTTTGCCTGGAAAAGCCAAATAGATCCAAAGAATAGGTTCCCCAGGGAAGACAAGAGCATGAGGCTCATGGCTGACATCAAGATACCTCCTAGAAAGAGGTAGTTACGGTGCCTGGCACAGAGTGCACTCAGGGTGAAGCAAGTGAAGATCATTGCTGGGGCCAGGAAGGCAGTGGGAAGGATGCTGGGGTTGATGGCAATGCACAAGTCCAGAGCAAGGCCCAGGCCAACTCCTGTAAGGAAAGGAAATCCAGACAGAAGGCCCAGGCTTTTTGCTTAGTTTCATGGCTGTGAGGTGTCGCCGTCAGCCAAATCATCAACCCCAGACAGCCCAAGGCAGAGGGCAGACCAGCCTGAATGAAATGGGTGACCACATGGACAGAGGCCCCTGCACCCGCCACAGACATACAGAGGGCACAACTGGCGTAGACCTTCTTCAGGTGCTGCTGTGTCGAGGGGTTATGCGGAAAAATTTAAAGAGTGCATCAAAGTTGATCTTCCGAACAAATATATTCACGATGCTAGTGTCCGCTCTTCTGACCCACCTCTCAGGAGCCCACACAGCTCTTCTAACACTGGATGTGCTTCTCCTCTGCCTTTTCTAAATCCAGCTGTACATTTGGAAGTTCTCGGTTCCTGCACTGCTGAAACCTAGCTTGAAGGATTTTGAGCATAATCTTGCTGACGTGTGAAATGAGTGCAATTGTATGGTAATCTGAACATTCCTTGGCATTGCTTTTCTTTGGGATTAAAATGAAAACTGACCCTTTCCAGTCCTGTGGCCACTGATGAGTTTTCCAAATTTGCTGGTATAATAAGTGCAGCACTTTAACAGCATCATCTTATACCTGTCTAAATTTATTCTTGCATATTTTACATTTTATGGTACTACTGTAAATCGCATTTTCCCTTCCATTGTGTGTTAGGCAGAATAACAAGCCCCTAAAGATGTTCGTATCTTAATCCCAGAAACTTCAAATATGTTAGGCTACATGACAAAGGAGAGGAAAGGTTACTAATCAGCTGACCTTAAAATAGGAAGATTATCCCAGATGACATCAGTCCAATGTAATCACAAGGGTTCTTCTTCCTTAAATGTGAAAGATGGAAGCAGAAGAGTCAGAGTTTAAGTGATGCGATGTGAGAAAAACTTGACTGGCTATTGCTAGCTTTGAGGATGGAAGGGCCAGCAAGTCAAGAAACATGGATAGCCTCTAGAAGCTGGAAAAGGTAAGGAAATTATTGTCTCTTAGGTCCTCCAGAAAGGATCAAGAACAAAATACTAATAAAGTATTTCTTAAGGATAATGCTAAGTATTCCTGAAAAAGAGCACACTTACCTTGCAGAAGATCATGTTTAAACAGCAAACATAAGCCAACACCACAGCAAATTTTTAGCTAATGTAATACAACAAACAAACACTGAGTACTAAAAGTGTGAGTTTTGGAAACTCAAAAGGTAACCAGCCTGTTTTCCAAGGAATTTCCTATTAGCAATCAAACCCAACCTGGAAATCTAAAACAGAAATCCAGCAATTACTTAAGAGTCTTAAGACCAACATGTCAGAACAATGGAAATGGGAAATTCTGTTGGACATACCAAAATAAAATACTGATTTCTAAGTTCACCAATAATTATTAGATATCAATAGTTTCCCCTTTTTAGAGAAGAAAGGAAAAGAAGGATGGACTCATTCCTGATCAAGCTTAATGCCAGGGAAAGAGGTCAACAGGACTTAATGGACTTAAAATACTCACACTTGCTTAATAATGGATGCTGTTAGACTCATGACAACAGATCCTTTTGAAGACATAAGGTGAAGCTCTGAATCTAATGATAAGTAGTAGTTGTGATGGGTAATAACTTAGTAACAGCCTAAATACACATTTTTATGAGACAAGTAGCTCTTCTCAGGCAAGTAAAAAACAGACTAATGAGATGTTCCTGTGGGATTTGATATATAAACATTAGAAAGGAAAACTTCCTGCCTACTGTGACACCACCTAGAGCAAAGGCTATATAAGTACTTCAAAGAGGAAAAAGCCAAGAGGCTTGGAATTCAGACTCAGTCGTGGTTACCTTGAGCTTTGGATCCCGGAGACCACAGACTTTGAAATCAACCAAAGCTGGGCACACACTCTGGATACCAAGGGCTGTACAACTATGTCTTCTGCAACACCATACCAAAGCTGTTCTGGAATTACAAATTTAACAACCATCCTTCCTAACACCAGCTGCCAGCATGGTGGTCTTAAAGCCAATAGCTGTCAACCAACTGGCCATGTTCTGAGAACTCTCCAGTCCCAGGACTACAAACCAACTCCTTGCTTTTCTCTCACACCCCTCTGCTTAATCAGCAACTCCAACACCTGTCCCTTTCTGGATGATTGTGGCAGGTGTGATGGTGGCATCAACAGTAATGAGAAAGAGACCATGAAAATCTTGAACAATCGCCTTGCTAACTACCTGGAAAAGGTACGAGTGCTGGAACGAGAGAACGCTGCACTGGAGTGTAAAATCCAGGAAGAATGTAACAAAGAACTCCCGGTCATGTGTCCTAACTACCTATCCTACTATGCAACCATTGAGAAGCTCCAGCAAAAGGTAAGATTCTTAGGAATATGTATAATCACATTGTGAGTTGATGTTCTCGAAGCAACAGTCATTTGCTAAACTTTAATATTTTAGTTCATTTTATACTGAAAAATATTTTGTAGAATAAGAAAATTTCTTGAATGAAATTGTTGAGGCAATATTTAGAGTTTTACAGTTTTTCATTTTCCAGAGTTATACTATGCTATCAGATAACACATGACCAAAATATATTAACATCTGCTGCCATTTCTTTAACAAAAAATAGAAAACAGGGATCTGAGAAAATGAATTTTGTTTAAACAAGTTCCTAAACAATCTAACTTTCATCCATTTTTTTCAATCATCATCACTCTTTTCTCCTTTTATGCTCATTTCATCATCTCCAAATTTTCTAGTTTCTTCCCCTGCCAAACCTAAATTTCCCATTCTGAATGATATGCTGCTGCTACACAACATGATTTTTTTTTTTCTGTTACATTTTTTCAAAAATATTTATTGGGTACCAGCAACAATGTACCAGACATTATTCTAGGCTCTGGGAACATGTTGGTGAACTAAAATGTCTCCCCCTCATAGTATGAACATTCTAGTGGACCATGGTATGTTATGCAAATATGCAATGAACTTTATATTTTAACAGTAAAACATCTACAGAAGTTTTTGTTGAAGTAAGTTTTTGCTGATCTTTGAGGAAAATAAAAACTCTGACTTCTCAAAGTTCCCCAGCATACCAGCATAGCTATGAGAAGCCTAACTGGCCTCCCCCTTTCAACTGAAACACACATAAGCCCCGTGGAGGCTTTTAAAGGAGGATATCTTGGTGTTTGTCTCATTTGTGTGTGCAACTTCTTAATTCTAGATCTTGTGTACCAAGGCTGAGAATTCCAGGCTGGTTTCACAAATTGACAACACCAAACTGACTGCTGATGACTTGAGAGCCAAGTAAGCCCACCCAATTCTGTCGTTCATGACAGGGTTCACCCTGTGTCTGATGCTACACAGTCCCAATAAGATCATCTCCAAGTCTACTAACTCTCCTGCCCATGCCATGTCAGCACCAGCCCAGAGAGGCCCTTCAAACTCGATATAAATGATTGAGATTCACCACCACTGACATGCATCCAGTATCTGTAGTTTATAACATATGAACACATCTGATTACCTGCACAATAGTCAATAAGATAGACAGAGCTAATGTATTACTATCGCACTTAAGGTGAAAAAACAGGTTTAACAGGGTCCACGGCATGAAACTAGTACAAGGCAAAATGAGAACTTGGACCCAAGCTTGCTAAATCTTAATTTTGCTCTTTGCACTTACACTACTCTGCCTCTAGTGGAAGAAGGACGATAAACTCACTCATCTTAAAAAACAACGGAACATCACTGGCAAGCTAAGGAATCATAATTCAGTTCAGTTCAGTTCAGTTGCTCCATGTTCAGTTCAGTCATGTCCAACTCTTTGCAACTCTTTGCGACCCCATGGACTGCATAACTGCATAACTGTATAATTTGAGAACCCACGGATTGCATAATTGAGTAGTGATGTTTTCCAATGACTCTACCTCTAAAGAGAATAAAACCTCTGATAGAAACGTAAGAAATGAGAAGCCTAGTGAAAAATACAGAAGAAAGTTCTTCTTGGCTTGATTTACACCGTCTACATTTTAATGCCTGTCTTTTCATGTCTCATTTTTATAGGAACGAAGCTGAGGTGTCCCTACGCCAGCTAGTGGAGGCAGATGCCAATGGCCTACAGCAGATCCTGAATGCGCTGACGCTGGGCAAGGCTGACCTGGAGGCACAAGTCCAGTCTCTGAAAGAGGAGCTCCTTTGCCTCAAAAACGACCATGAACAGGTTAGTGAAAGACCAAGAGAGTTATTACAAATTAAGCCTCTAAAAGTAGAATTTGACAAAAGTTGTCCCCACTAGCCACTACTCTGTTTTACCTTGATTATATCTACCACTACGACTACCATTCATTGATTCAATGTGTTTCAAATCTGTTGCCTATAACACAATATCTGAAGCCTCCACTGTGCTCTCTAGTTTTTCCAGGAAAAGGAAGCAACCCAATTTTCCTGTGCTCACAGGTTTCCCATCTTTTATAGGCCTCTCTGCACAGACTTCTGCCACTATTGGTATAAGCCAATATTGGCATAAGGACATATTGGCATCATAAAGACTATGATCTCTCATTATAAATTTCACCTCTATGTCACTTCACCTGTTACCCATGGAAATGATCTAAATTCTTTTAAATCCTGATCGTGCTAGTTAATTCCTTGTAATATTGTACATACTTGAACACACAGTCGTATCTGAAATAGCCTTAAGTCATAACATGTTTTTCTTATTTATTTATTTTCATTGGAGGCTAATTACTTTACAATATTGTAGTGGTTTTTGCCACAAAATAGCACCTGTAAATCATGTATTCCTTTATTGTGGGCTTTCTTTCAGATGCAATTAAGCTAAATTATCACTGTTAGACTGAAACAAGAACACAAGAGGGTCATCTCTTCATCAGGTGACTTCACATTCTTTTTCTCCGTAGGAAATCAGTTCCTTACAGAGCCAGCTTGGGGACAGACTCCACATTGAAGTGACCAGTACCCCTTCTGTTGACCTAAGCCGGGTTCTACAAGAAATGAGATGTCAATACGAGTCGATCATGGAGACGAACCGCAAAGATGTAGAAGAGTGGTTCAACACACAGGTAGGGAGGGTCGAAAATTCAAAAACAGAAAGTTAACCCCACTTCCAGGGGCCCTTGAAACACAGTCAAGTTTTCCATTCATGATATCCTTTGATGGCCTTTGACTGTGTTTCAGATGGAGGAGCTGAACCAGCAGGTGATGACCAGCACTCAGCAACAGCAGTGCTACCAGAAGGAGATCATTGATCTGAGATGCACCATGAATGCTCTGGAGATTGAACTGCAGGCCCAGCACCGAATGGTACCTGAAACAATGACCAAACCCAGCACAGCAGTGGTGGCGATAGGCCCTGACATCTGTGTGGTGCTGTGCTTCCCAGCGGGTGTCCCTAGAACAATAGTTCCTCTGTTTCCTAAGGGTCTGTGCAAAAAAAAAAAAAAGACTTTGTGATCAAATAGGCCAGAGAAATCCTGGATTAAGCAAAGGTAAAACAGGGTACCTTCCTACGGGCCTTCAATAAGCTGATATTCACCATGAATCAACAAGAAAGGGATATATAGTATTCAGCATTTTAGAACTCATTTGACCATAGACTCCTTTTTTTTTAAAGAGCATCTCACAGCAATGATAACCCGTGGAGTACACTTTGGGAAACTCTATAAGAGCATTTTATTATATGCAAAACACTTTTACAAACTATCAAATTTATTTAAATAATGTTATGAAGGAAGTGGCATAATTATTAAGCCAATTTTACAGATGAGGCTCAGAGAGCTAAGGTGGCTTTACCAAGTCAAATCCAAGAGAAGTTTCATTTCACTTATTTTGTAGATGGAGATATGAGCTCCTGAGGCATTAAGTAACTTGTTAAAAGTCACAAAAGAAATTCAAGTCTGAGCCAGAATGCAGGTTCCAAAGCTGGAACCACTTCTTCCTCATTCTACAACCTCCCTGAGGTAGGAAATTATTTAAATGCTCTGGTATGAAAGGTATTAGGAAGACCTTGCCCCAAAGCTGGTTTTGTCACCAGCGAGTCAACTCATTTAAATTCCTGAGCCTCGGTTTTCTCATCTGTAAAAATTGGAATAATCATGCAAGTCATATGTTATTGAAAACTAAAATCCCATTACATATAGTCATACAGAATGATAGATCAGGAAAGAACTTTAATTACCAAAGGTTCAACTCTCATATTTTACATGTAAAGGAATTGCTCCAGTGAAGGATTTGCTTATGGCTAACTCCTGCTCACTTCCTTTTTTCTTTTTTAAGGTACAAATCCTCATAAAGCAAGGTGCCATGGTAATGCATTTTCATTGCCTAAGTGTAAAATATGTTGGAATTTTTTTTCTGTTTTAGGTGGGAGAATGTGGTAGGAGATTGTCGGGTGATTAAGGAAGAGGAAGATAATTATTTAAAGAGATGCCCAAAGAAAAAAGACCAAAGCGAGTTTTAACATAGTTGATAATTTTATTTTTAGATTTGTTTGGTCAGGAAGTAATAAGAGGGCTTGGAGAGTCATTAGTACCTGTCATTTAAAAAAAAAAAAAAAGAAACACTGTTTAAAATGATGCTGATCTCAAATGACTTAGGTTTAAGGAAGTCATCATTAGAAATTCTCCTTTCCTCCTCTGTGATAGAGAGACTCCCAGGAATGTGCCCTGACAGAAACGGAAGCCCGCTACGCAGCCTTGCTGGCCCAGATCCAGTGTCTGATCCATAACCTAGAGGCTCAGCTGGCAGAGATCCGGGGGGCCTGGAAAGACAGAACCAAGAATACGAGATTCTGCTAGATGTCAAGTCCCGGCTGGAGTGTGAGATTGCCACATACCACAGCCTTCTGGAGAGCTCAGATGGCAAGTATGTAAAATAAAACCAGTTTCTCTAAGAAAAGGCTCAAACACGCACATATGCGTGCTGCCACCAGCTACGGGGAACAATCGCCTTGGCTTCTTGACAGTGATGGGGAGCTTGGGCTAAAACAGTCCATCCACCCTCTCTCGAGCTGTGCCATTTGGAGGCCTACAATCATAACCTAGTCCAAATTTGAGGGGTGAGCTGAACTGCATTGTTTTTGCAGAGCCAGTGCTCCAGACTGAGTCCCTATAGGTTGGCTAGCTTCTAAAAGTCTTAAAAATTACTAGGGGAAAAAATAGTTTCCCCAAAGATGAACCTTCCTGAGATTTACAGATTTTCCCCCTACTGAGATGAAAATCTGACTGTCATGAGATCAAATAGGACATCCACGTTCCCTTAGGAGAAACGCTCTGCTCAGGATGAAACTCCTAGCCTTGTCCAGTCACTTGCTCTTGATGGCCAAGAGCAGCATGTACACACGTGTGTATCAGCATCTTTTATAGAAGCTATAATTTTGTTAATGATAAGAAGCTAACCAACTCATAAAGAACTGATAAGGAGTATGAGCTCTTTGAATCAACTCCATCCAAACTAATGCTCCAAATGCAGGCTTAGTTTACAACTGCTAAGGAGACTTCCTTCCCAGAAACAATCTTTTCACTGGCGTTTCCACATTATATTAGCACAATGTTCTATGTGATCACTCTGAGGAGCTGTAACATACCAAAGTACCTTGAATCATCCATCAAAGAGACATGATGCTTTCTTAAAGCGTTCTCACTTGTAACTCCTCCTAATTCTAATTCTCTAAAGATTAGTCACTTATAGACACTCAGAAGGTACTTCAGAGATCTTGGATGAAGCGTTGAGGACTCTTCCATAGATGGAGATCGGTCACCAAAAGTACTGTGGCTAACACTCTCGTGAGGAAAAGGACCAGATTAACTTCCTTTCTTCAGATAGTAAGCCCTCTGACTTGTCCCTTCTCATTGTTGAGTCCCCACTGTATCCATTCTACAGATGAAAAACTAAAGCTCCGGAGGGTTAGCTGACTTATCTGTGGTCACCAGCTGGCAAATGACAGACCTGGGCTCCACCCCCGTCTTGGACGCCTGGCCTGTTCATCCAACACCGCGGCGTTGGCTGTAATGGCAATTTACATAATCTAGCACTTCTAAACCTAGGACGCTGCTTTCCCATGGATCTGGTCTGATTCTTTTTCTTCCACTGGTGCTTGTGCAAAATGAATAAACAAGTATTAGGAAGTACTTGTTTTGAGCGACACATATTGAAAAATTAACCACTGCCGTGTCTCTCCATAGCCACCATTTCCTTCCCTCAATTACAAGCAAAAATCTGTTTTTTCCTAGGCTTCCCTGTCACCCGTGTGCCATCAAGCATGAGTCTTCTGCTTGCATATCCAGCAAGGCCAGGACCATGGAATGCACAGCCCCAGTTCACACGTCACCCTTAGGCCCCTGTGGGATACATGAGTCCCACAGTGCCTGGAGCATCCTGCCCAGAATTCTGGTTAAAATCTGCACCATCACCGAGGAGATCAAGGATGGGAAAGTCATTTCTTCTCACGAGCACGTGCAGCCTTGCTTCATCACCAGAACTGCCAAAGCCTGACATCCCAAGGTGATAAGAATGACTCTCATTCATGAAAGAGAGGCCAATCCTTGTTTCTGCCAGAACCCCTCAGTCCCTTGAGGTACTTAGTTTCTTGCTACTACACTGGGTCCCCATTGCAAGATACAAGATCTTTTATTCTGCTCCTTCCCTAAGTCATAGCCACCAACAGGACAATAAATGACACTTCTCTGGAAGCACATTTCCCATGTATCTGAAGGTCAGGCACTGATATGTAGGTGCGACAAGGTGACCTACATTACCTGACTCCACAGGTGATGGGCAGGTTCTCGTGTGTTTATTCAGGCCTTGTTTACTTACGTTCCTCTCTAGAGCCAGTCAGACAAGTTTGAGGGTTGTTTCTGGCCACAGAACATGAAGGTGAAAAGTTAAAATCTTCCCTTCTAAACTCCTTTTTGTATATAGAAAGAAGCTTATGTGGGAATGGCATGAACAGAGAAAAGTCTTTAATACTTAGTTTCCTTGAATAATGAGTCTGAATCCTATTTACCTCTATTGTCTCAATGACTGTATATCCACACGTACACACTCTGCCTGCTCTCAATTTTTTTTAATTTTTACTTATATTTATTATGCTCAAGATTTGGGGGCTTCTTGAATCTTAAGTTTTACAACTCATGGGTTTGAGGATATTCAAGTCCTTTATCTCCCATTCTCTGTTCTCTCTCTGCACCCCTTCTAGATGAAGACTGGAGCTTTTCCTCATTTTTATTTTTGTTTGTGTGAATGTATTTTGTTGTATGTATTTTGTCTGCCTGCATGGCATGCAACATCTTAGTCCCTGGACTAAGGATAGAACTCACCTTCTGCATTGGAAGCACCAAGTCTTCACTACCAGACTGCCAGGGAAGCGCCATGCACAAAAATATTTTTAAAGATGTACACATTCTCCAAAACTGCAAATTATCAGACTCTCCAAATATTTTCATCAAGAATTGGGAATCATTGTGGGGTGTGAATCCAGAGCATTTTGAAGAAATATCTTGGATCTTTTCATTAAATGTTTGCTATTTCTCTTTCTATTCTTTAGGAATGGGCTTTAGTTCTGATTGTTTGGCAAAGCACATATAGCTGGAAATCTCAAGACATTACCCTGCTCCTCTATCTCCTTGTGACAGGTGCCATGAAAAAATAACTTAGATGCCTGCTTCAATCTATCAGAATAGAGAAATGGACTCAATAGCAACAAACTCTGCAGAGAAGTAATCAAGAATAATTCCTGCTTGCAAGCAGTCCCAGTGTGAGAAAGCACCACTTAGGTACCAGCCATTATCAGAGCTTCTCAGTAGGGTCTCAGAGTGTTTAAATCAGTCTGTACAAAATTTTTTTTGACTTTTCCAAATAATTTCAACCCACACACAGAATGTGAAGTCAAAAGTCCTTAGTCCTATCTTGAGCCATCATCAAATTTGTTTGTTAAGTGAGATTCATTCACAGGGTTGTTGTGATGATCAAACGAAGTTTCTGTGTGATGCAGTTTCTATGTGAAGCTGCTCTGTATGCTGAAAAGTACTATGCAAATGTTATTGTTATATAAGCCCTAGAACTAATTGTATCAATCTTATTTCATGTTAAAATTCTTTCTGCATGAATTTAGTTCTCCAGTCATGATTTTAGAGTTTTAATAGTGTTTGGCTTTGATGGATAAAAAGAATAGAATAAGGTCTCCTGTGATCAAGCCCACAGTTCTACTCAATAAGACATCTTTGAAGTCTTAGAGCACGTATCAGTATCAGTTGATTGATGTGGCCACATCAAAGATGAAAGCATTGTTTAGCTCACAGCGTAGCCCTACACTTCCTCCAGACAAGTAGCAAATTACACTAAGCAAATGGATTATAGAACTCCCAGGGGGATCTCTTTTCTATCAATAATCTCTTTTAACTCTGAATGCTCAAATTACCCCTGATCAGCACTAGAAGGCAATGGCACCCCACTCCAGTACTCTTGCCTGGAAAATTGCGTGGACCGAGGAGCCTGGTGGGCTGCAGTCCATGGGGTCGCGAAGAGTCGGACACGACTGAGCGACTTCACTTTCACTTTTCACTTTCATGCTTTGGAGAAGGAAATGGCAACCCACTCCAGAGTTCTTGCCTGGAGAATCCCAGGGGCGGTGGAGCCTGATGGGCTGCTGTCTATGGGGTCGCACAGAGTCAGACACCACTGAAGCGTAGCATCAGCAGCAGCAGCAGCACTTCCTTGCATTCTATCTCAGACTGAAGTATGGAAATGTGCCAAGAGCATGCAGTTTAGAGTCAGAAACTCCAAGACAGAGTTTTAAATCAGCTTGTGTGTGTGTGAGCGCACCCTTGAACAAAAAGGACATAATAACTTGGGCCCTGTCTGTTGCATAGCTGGAAAGATTAATGGAGATAATGATGAAAATCACCTTTACAATCCTGTGATCAACATAACTTTAATCAATGCAAGTGGTCTATGACCCTTAAAATCAATGTATTTTCCTAAATTCATTAAAACTGAAATCTTATAAGATTTCAAGGGAAGCTCCCTCCTCTCTGACCTCACTAAATATCCCATGGTGATGGGGACTTACGTCTTAAGCAAATAGTGACAACATTGATATTCAATAAAATGTGCCACAAATATTAAAAAAGGAGATAATGATGGTGAAAGGGTCTTGTAAGCTGTAAAACGCTATGCAGAAGGGGGGTTTTATTCCTTATATTGAAATCTAGGCATATGTCCTTTCCTTTCATACCTTCTTCCTTTGTGTCTGGTTCAGAGGTAGTCCCCAGTCAACCCTGTACACACTACCAACACTAACTGGGAAACCAGCTAAGGAAAGATCGGAGCTGCACGGTCTGCTCTGAGGTTCGATTCCAACAAGGCTCAGGGTTTAGGAGCCTTGCTGGGTTCAGAGAAACCTTGGGCTGATACGGCGATGCCACTGTCAACTTTTCCCAGAAATAGGACATCTTCCTTCTGCTCAGAGCAAAGTCTCCCACATGCCTTCCATGATGGAAGTAGATTATTATAAACTGTGTGGTGAAGAGGGATTTGACCACTCAACAGCTAATGGATTTCTTAAGTGTTTCTCTATATAAAGAAAGGTAAAACTATCTACTGGACTTTGTATATGAGTGGCCAAACCTTTCAAAGGTGATAAGTGGATCTGGACTTTTCCCAGGAAGCTAAATAATATCCTATACAGCCACAGGAGGGAGTGAAAGGTTTTTTTATTAGTTAGGTATAGGCCAGGAGTACAGTACATAAGGGTCTAATGGAGAGGAAAAGGAGGGATTCGATTGAAAAAAAAAACTTGTGGTTAGCAAAGGAGAAGGGAAGAGGGATAAATTAGGATTCTTTAATTAATAGATACATACTACTATCTATAAAATAACCAACAAGGACAGGGAACTAAAGTCAGTATTTTGTAACAACCTATAAGGAAAAAGAATCTGGAAAAAAATTGATATATATCTATGTGTAACTTAATCATTTTGCTGTACACCTGAAACAAACACAACATTTTAAACCAACTATACTTCAACAAAATAAAAAAAAATTTTAAAGTGTAACTTTAGCACAGCTCAAAAATCAGTCATAAATCAGGAAACAGCATGTTCTCTGGAGTCTGAGTTCAGATACCACCTCTGATTCCTCACTGTGAGACCTCAGACTGTTTATTGACCCTTCCTGGACCTCACTTTCCTCATCTGTGAAATCAGGGTATTAGCAATACCAGGTCATTCTGAACATTAAGTGAACTATAGAGCATGTAAAGTGCTTAAAGGAGTAGCTGATGAACAGCATGTATTCAGTAACTGTTAGTTGATATTATTATCAATACTGCCGTTACTAACAGAAATTTCTAGTTAGAAAAAGCAGCCTAAAATAATTTCCCCAAGAACTGGGTTAGTGATAACCTCTTGCGTTACTTTCCACCAGGAATTCTCCAGTTGACCCAGAAACTATCTACGTCTAGATCCCCTGGAGAGCTTGTAAAATTCAAATTTGGGGGTCCTATCCCAGACCTCTTGCATTAGCATCTCCAGGTGTGGGACCCTGAAATGCAAATTTAAACAAATATCTTCAGCTGAAGCATGTACACTGAACTAAAAGCCACTGCTTTCTATCTGACAAGGTCATTTTGATTTAAAGTTCTGGATGATGTGATACCTTTGTCGGGGGCTTTCTTTTAGGTGCTGAAATGAGCTTGCTAGATGACCACACTTGCAGACAGCTACTTCTCTACATGTCCATCCACCTGTTTATACAGTGGGTTCAACAATAATAAATCTGTTAATAAGTGGAGAAGGCAATGGCACCCCACTCCAGTACTCTTGCCTGGAAGATCCCATGGATGGAGGAGCTTGGAAAGCTGCAGTCCATGGAGTCGCTGAGGGTCGGACACAACTGAGCAACTTCAATTTTACTTTTCACTTTCACTCTTCACTTTCATGCATTGGAGAAGGAAATGGTAACCCACTTCAGTGTTATCGCCTGGAGAATCCCAGGGACGGGGAGCCTGGTGGGCTGCCATCTATGGGGTCTCACAGAGTTGGACACGACTGAAGCAACTTAGCAGCAGCAGCAAGTGTTATTAACTCATTTAATCCTCAAAACACTACCATAAAGTGGTTACTATTAATATTCCCATATAAAAGATAAAGAAACCAACAAAATAAAGTTATTTTGTAATAACTGTCAATGGGAAAATAGTCTTTCAAACTTGTATAGAAAATAAAAATAAAATACAAAAAATAAAGAAACCAACAGATAGAGAAGTTAAGTGACTCACTCAATGGCACCACACAATACTAAGGCTGAATTTTAAGTACTTTGATTTCCTTCAGTTCAGTTCACTTCAGTTCACTTCAGTCGCTCATTCATGTCCAACTCTTTGCGACCCCATGAATCGCAGCACACCAGGCCTCCCTGTTCATCACCAACTCCCGGAGTTCACACAGACTCATGTCCATCGAGTCCATGATGCCATCCAGCCATCTCATCCTCTGTTGTCCCCTTCCCCTCCTGCCCCCAATCCCTCCCAGCATCAGAGTCTTTTCCAATGAGTCAACTCTTCGCATGAGGTGGCCAAAGTCCTGGAGTTTCAGCTTTAGCATCATACCTTCCAAAGAAATCCCAGGGTTGATCTCCTTCAGAATGGACTGGTTGGATCTCCTTGCAGGCCAAGGGACTCTCAAGAGTCTTCCCAACACCACAGTTCAAAAGCATCAATTCTTCGGTGCTCAGCCTTCTTCACAGTCCAACTCTCACATCCATACATGACCACAGGAAAAACCATAGCCTTGACTAAAAGGACCTTAGTCGGCAAAGTGATGTCTCTGCTTTTGAATATGCTATCTAGGTTGGTCATAACTTTTCTTCCAATGAGTAAGCGTCTTTGAATTTCATGGCTGCAATCATAATCGGCAGTGATTTTGGAGCCCAAAAATGTAAAGTCTGACACTGTTTCCACTGTTTCCCCATCTATTTCCCATGAAGTGATGGGACCGGATGCCATGATCTTCGTTTTCTGAATGCTGAGCTTTAAGCCAACTTTTTCACTCTCCACTTTCACTTTCATCAAGAAGCTTTTAGTTCCTCTTCACTTTCTGCCAGAAGGGTGGTGTCATCTGCATATCTGAGGTTATTGATATTTCTCCCGGTAATCTTGATTCCAGCTTGTGCTTCCTCCAGCCCAGCGTTTCTCATGATGTACTCTGCATATAAGTTAAATAAGCAGGGTGACAGTATACAGCCTTGACGTACTCCCTTTCCTATTTGGAACCAGTCTGTTGTTCCATGTCCAGTTCTAACTGCTGCTTCCTGACCTGCATACAGATTTCTCAAGAGGCAGGTCAGGTGGTCTGGTATTCCCGAAAGTCAAAATAGCACCTGATACTTTAGGTAATCAGTGTCCAAGAATAGAAACAATTCACAGCAGCAACAGATTATTTTTCAACCATTCAGTGCACCTTTCTCCAGCTTGCTTGTCATTGCTTCTAGTGAGAAACCATCCCAGGAGTCTTTATGTCATTAGCACTGATAGTTCTCTTTGTCCAAAAGTTCATAGATTCAGTGCATTTATTTTAAATTTTACTTTACTGTGTAAGAATACTTAACATGAGATCGACCCTCTTAACAGATTTTTAGGTGAACAATAGTTTTGTTAGACACATCACTATACAGTAGATTTCTAGAATGTATTTATTTTGTATAGCGAAATGTTATACTTGTTGATTAGTTACTTCCCCCTTTCCCCTCATCCAAGCCCCTGGTAACTTCTATCCTTTGTTTTGATGACTTTATTTAAAATCATTCATATAAATGGAATTATGCATTTTTAGTCCTTCTGTGCTTATTTCATTTAGTGTAATGTTCAGACATGTTGTCACAAACTGAAGGATTTCCTTTTTAAGGCTCAGTGTGTGAGTGTGTGTGTGTGTGTGTGTTTGTTGTTGTTATTGTTACATTCATCCACATTCATCCATCAGTGAACAGAGATGGTTGTTTTTTTCTCTTGGTTATTGAGAATAGTGCCACAGTGAAGCATGAGAGTGCTCACATCTATTTGAAAATCAGGAAAGTATTTTTGTGGCATCTAATTGTTTTGTTTTGTTTTGTTTTTTCATACCAGAGATGGAGGACTGCCCATCACTACGCAGCCAGCAAGAGAATCCAGTACTCTCTCTTCTGCTTCTCACTCTTTGTCACATCTGTGTAGATAGAGGGGAAATTGGGTCTGATGGAAACCACCTTGGGCCACAAGACAGTGCCATTCAGGTCTAATCGTTAGGAGCATCATTTGACTTCCCTGTGCTCTGGATCCTCACCACAATCTTCTTGACCTAACATCTTTAGTTTCCCTTACAATTCCTGATGTCACTCATTGTGTCTAGTCCTCTGCATACGTACATAGGAAATGACACTTGACAAAACATCCTCCAACTCCTCTCTCTGAGTTCTTTCAAAAGCAATTTGATGCTATCAATAAGCTCTTTAAGTTCTTTATAAGTTAATAATTGTACGCTGTTATTATTATTACTTCCCTTAATTTCCATCTCTCAAACAATGGAGAAAAATATATCACTCATTGCTTGAGTAGGTTTATCCTAATTTTGTTTGTTTTAATTTAAAATTGAAGTTTGCAAATAACAAACTTATGGTTGCCCAGGGGAACAATAAGGGGAAGGGGTAGTTAGAGAATTTGGGATGGACAGGTACACACTGCTATATTTAAAATGGATAATCAACAAGGACCTACTGTTTGGCACATGAAACTCTGCTCAATGTTATGTGGCAGCCTGGATGGAAGGGGAGTTTGGGGGAGAATGCATACATGTATGTGTACAGCCAAGTCCTTTCGTTGTTCCCATAAAACTATCACAATATTGTTAATCGGCTATAACTGAATACAAAATAAAGAGCTTAAAAAAATAAAATAAAATAAAGAAAAAAATTAAATTCAAGTTTTGATAATAAATGGAATTTTAAAAGCAAATGTCCTTTCCAAATGAGAGGAAGGAGAAAGAGATTAAAATTCAGGAGAAAAGGTAAGTGTCCCAAAAGAGAAAGGAGGTATGCCATCCATGCTAGGAAGAGTTCCTAGGCCAAGGCAACCAGCATCCACGAGAGTGTGCCAAGGGTTAGTATCACTCAAGCAAGTCTGGGATACATTGTTTCGACACTGTGATCAAATGACTTTATAGGAAATGAATCCTTTGGCTATTTGGCTGGCTAGAAATATCTGGCCATTGTGTTCATGCATGATTCACAAGTTTCATGGGAACAACCCACGCACCCAGTTCAAATGGGAACAACCTTATTTGGCAACATTGAAAAGGTTTATTTAATTGAATTATCATTTTGGGTTGAACATTATATATGCCGTTCTTTCTTAGGTGATACATTTAAGAAGTAGACCACCACTTACATGCACATAAGAAAATACATAATACGCCAATGTTTCTAAATATTCTAATTAAAGTGATGTCACCAATAGCCAAGCTTCTGAACCTGTTTTCTTGGCCCTCCCACTGTTCTCTTCATATTCTCCTCCTCCTCCTATTCCTCCACCTCTTCCTTCTTCTCTTGCCCCTTCTCTTCCTCTCCATCTGTCTTCTCCTCCTTCTCTCCTTTCTCCTTCTTTCTCTTTTTCCCTCTCCCTCTTCCCTACCTAGAACAATGTTAACAATCAACTTGGACATACTACTGGTACCCTGAAAAAAATAAGAAGGCCTTTATTCTAAGCCAGGGGCAAAGATCTCTGGTATCACACCTCCTTGTGATGGCCCAGTGGTCCTAGCAGGTGCTTGTGAGTTACACTGGAGAAGATTGTACCTACTAACTTGAAACGTGTCACCCTTGGAGAAGCAACTTAATTCTACAGGCCCAGAAGACCCACTTGGGACTGAATTTCTCCAAAGCTATGTATTTGGTTATAGAGAACCTCTTATCCCTAACTTGTATGTAACAATAGGAAGATCTTCTCTCTGCATCTCAGTGGAGAATAAGTGTTTGTCTACTCATTTTCTACTGATCCATCTGAAAAAAAAACTAACTATGCCTTCCTCCTTAACTACCACAGTCCAAGAGAGCACTCCTCCCCATCCCTCAGCATAGCTTTGTGGGTGCAGAGAAATGTCTCACAGTAGAAGGCAAATAAAAATTACAGCATTCAGGAAGACTTTGTGATGTGATCAAGAAAAAGAGACTAGAATGAAAATTCAGAACCCATGACCCCTACCAAAGCATCAGAAAAAGCCAGAAGAGAACATTGGCCCTCTCTAGCTAAGAAGCAGAGGCACATGCTAATTAAGAACAGATACTTGAAGCTAGACTAGCTAGGTCTGATTCCCAGCCCTGCCCTGCCACCTACCATGAGATCTTAGGCAACTTACCTAACTTCTCTGTCTCCACTGCCTTTTAACAGCTTCGACGTCATAGGGTTGAGATGATGAAACTAATTAATGTGTGCAAAGCTCTGAAAGCATGCCTAGTACCTGGTAACACCGTGAGTATGACTTCACTGCGTTGCTTTGAGAAGTGTACATTCAATGTGCAAAATACCCACATTTGAACTAATGAAGTATTTCAGTTGATCTGACAATGGTACAGACATGGAAAGCCATCCTGATAACTAGTGAAGGCTCTAGATTTAAGATGAAAACTTTGTTTTGTTTTTTAATAAACATTACATACATTTAAGTTGTTTTGACATATTACATACACACAGTGAATGATTGCCACATGTAGGTCTAACTCTTCTATTTTCCAGAATGTTATGGAACTCAGATGGAAAAGATCTCCCCTTAATATGTCAACCTTCACCGTCTGTGGCAGTCAGTAGGAAGAAGATGGCCCAGGAGGAGGATGAAAAATAGTTTGAAGCCAGCCCTATAAATAGGATTACTGTTGTGGAATACGGATATGACAGAGCAGTTCAGATAGGACTGGTGGCCATTCTCCTAGCATAACTGTACTAAGAGCTTTACATGAATTTTGTCTCTCAATCTCAAAACCAACCTGTAATACTATTATTATTATTACCATTCTCATCTTACTGATAAGTGAACCAAGGCTTACAGACATCAGCTCGCTCAGTGTCATATGGTTATCAATCACTTAAGTTAAAACTGAAATAAATTCAAGTCTTCCATTAATATATGCCAAAAGACCAGAGCTTAATCACTCAAGTTTGACAATACAGTATCTGTGGCCCAATCAATGGCATAAATGTTTAAAGAAATAATGTGTATGTCATAGAGGTCTGAAGAAGAGAACCCCTGAAAGCAAATCAATGGTGTTCATAACCAGCCCAATCCGTGAAAGACCAACACTGAACACAATCACAGCACATGGAGAGTCGGGGTGGTTCCTGAGGCTTCATTATGAATACCCAACATCTCTCATCTGGGTCCATTTTGCTGAACAACCGCCACACCACAATTTGGTTTCTCCAATACTCAGATACAATAAAGAAGGTGTAGACAGGAATTTTCTGGCTGCAGAATGGATCATCTCTCAATGTTAAATTAATTACCTTTGCATTCTAGCTCATTCAACTGTCACTTAATAGTTAGGTTACTACGAATCAGCTCTTGAGCATCCCTCTGGTTCTGGTACACTAATAATAATGATGCTTCTGGACCCACCAGCTTGAGAACAGAGGTGGACCACTGTGACTGCTCAGAGGGGTGTCTCCCTGGAAATGCTTTGCCTTGGTAATCAGACAGAGCCTTTCTAAAGAGCATCTCCACCTCATCTCATTCTAACCACAGCAGCTATGTTTGCTGGGTTCGTGTAAAGTTTACTGCTTGAAGATTGGCATGGAGTGGTTCAGTTCCACCAGACATAAACCAAGAGATCTTGATTGGAGAAATATCAGGAAAATCTCATTTCTTTTTTTTTTTAATTGGGGTATAGTTGCTTTACAATGTTGTGTTGGTTTCAGCTGTACAACAAAATGAATCAGCTATTTGTATTATACATATATCTCCTCCCTCTTGGACCCCCCCTCTACCCTCCTCCATCCCACCCATGTAGGTCACCACAGAGTACCAAGCTGCAAGATCTTTTTGACCCACCTGCTAGAGAAATGAAAATAAAAACAAAAATAAACAAATGGGACCTAATTAAACTTAAAAGCTTTTGCACAGCAAAGACAACTGTAAACAAGATGAAAAGACAATCCTCAGAACAGGAGAAAAATACCTGCAACAGATGAGGGATTAATCTCAAAACATACAAACAGCTCACGCAACCCAGTATCACCAAAAACCAAACAACTCAATCAAAAAATAAGCCGAAGAGCTAAATAGACATTTCTCCAAAGTAGACAAACAGATGGCCAAGAGGCACATGAAAAGATGCTCAACATCACTAATTATTAGAGAAGTGCATATCAAAACTAAATCGCATTCTAATCCTTTTCATATTCACGATAAATACAGGGTTGAAACAATGACTACAAGATACTCATGTTTCCAACAGATGACTTGTGGCTTCATCAGCAATCAGGGGCCACTAAAGCTCTAAGGGGTTTCTGGTTCTGATCCATCCTGAGATTAACAGGGAAGGCGGGATAGGATAGGATATTGAAAATCCATCCCCAGAATCACGTTTAATGAAGGCTACAAATTTGGGGGCATTAGTTATCAGAAAAGAAATCAAGTGTAATATTAGGCTTAGATAGTAAAAGTAGAAGATGCTATGTTTGTGACTTCAGGGGAGAAATTGGAAGAAACAGAAAAAAATAAGGAAGAAAAATGTATGGTCTCGTGGCCACAGAGTGAGATAATCCAAGAGATCATTTGGAGCTCACCCAAACAGAACTGAATATTCAGTGGGAGCAGAATGCAGGTATTATGTCCCCTGTCCCAGTTAGTGCACCATCTCTTCATACTAATGATATGAAGCTTATGCAGTAAACAGTAATTAGTGACAGAGAAACCCACAGTTCAGGTTTGTCTGAGAGCAAAGTCCACAGGGGAGTTATAACGCTGTGGACAGAGAATGAGATCAGGCGGGAGATGGACTTGGGTGTGAAGGAAAAAATGTTTGCCTCCACCCTAATCATGATACCCATGTATACCTTGCATCTTCAAGAAAAACCTTGATTTTTATTAATTTTACACTTTTCAATAAACTCACTTGTGAAATGTTCATGTTAACATGATTTAAATTCTAATTCTGTGAGGTATATTACATAAATTAATTTGTAAATTTAAAACTTTGCCTATAATTTGAATAATGTAGAGTTTATGAAGTAGACACTGCAGTCATCTTTGTTGCCATGGTAATAATTTAAAACTCCATATTATATATGTGCATTGAAAATATATGTTTTATAAGTGACATGGAAAAATAATCTATCGGTCTTAATTTAATCTTCAGCCAAAATCAATTGTTAGAATCCCTATTTGCAATGTTATACACACATGTATACATGCTGCATTAATTTTCTATGGCCTCTGTAACAAATTAGCACAAACTTAATGGCTCAGAACAACATAAACTTGTTGTCTCACAGTTCTTGATTTCAGAAGTCTGATGTCTGACATGGATCTCACTGGGCTGAAAAAAAAAAAGGTGTTGGCTGGACCATTTTCCTTCCTGGAGGTCCCAGAGGAGAGTCTGTTCCCTTGCCTTTTCCAGTTTCCCTCATTCCTTGACTTGTGCATCCCTTCCATCTTCAAAGTCAGCTATCTCATCACCCTGAACCCTTTTCTGACTCACTCTTCTTCCTCCCTCTTCCACTTTCACAGACACATGAGGCTGCGTGCAACTGAATAATTCTAGAAATCCTCCCTATTTAAGACCATCTTGTCTGCATCCTTAATTCCATCTGCGTCCTTAATTCTACTTTACCACGGAGCATACATGTGCGCAGCTTTGAGGTATTAATGGACATCTTCAAAGGGGCATTACTGTCTGCCATACTTGTCTAACAATTGAATCAAAGGCTACCTGGAGAGGGGAGTCTCATGTATTATCTCCATCGCATACCAAAGCCCAAACTGGAGATCGGTGCATATAAAGTCATGAGTGTTTAAATCATTTCAACACGAAATCATGTTTCCCTGTTGTATTTGAGCCTCAGGGAACACCATTGATGTAATGATAGTATATATTTAGATTTCTACCTTAACTAATAATTTGAAGATGTAAACATGCTCCATAACCATCTATGGGTCATCTTTTTATAGCAACAATAATAACAAGTAACATTTACTGAGTACTTCCTATGTTGGAGACAAAGTGTTTAGTGCTCTCCAGGTGCTTTTACTACACTGTTCATTTTACAAATGAGATGCCTGGGGCATGAATCATTCAAAATTTAGCAGGGTCACGTGCATAGCTAGTATCAGAGTTGGGATTCAAACCTAGGACTGCATGATTCCAGATCCATCATGCAAAACCACCTCTTCCTTTCTAAAGCAGTATACACTTGGCAAGAATTTATTCCCTAATTGACTTATTGTGAAAAGAAAGTCATTCAGTCATGTCTGACTCTTTGCGATACCATGTACTGAAGTGGGTAGCCTTTCCCTTTTCCAGGGGATCTTCCCAACCCAGGGATCGAACCCAGGTCTACCCACATTGAAAGCATATTCTTTACCAGCTGAGCCACCAGGGAAGCCCAAGAATACTGGAGTCGGTAGCCTATCCCTTCTCCAGCAGATCTTCCTGACCCAGGAATCAAACCGGTGTCTCCAGCGGTGCAGGCAGATGGTTTACCAGCTGAGCTTTCAGGGAAGCCCAACTTGTTATGATCTCAATATCAAAGAAAAAGGACAACTAGCCAAAATGATTCTGTCCCTCCAACCAACTTGACCACTCTCCCCTGATCTCTCCTCTAATTCTAGGAGAGAAATGAAAGAAAAAGCAGGAGAGAAAGAGTCATAGTTCCTACAAGAAATGAGGAAGATAGAGAGAGGGCAGGGAAAGAAGGCATTTGGGGATGACTTTCACCTGCTCCAAAGAAATAGGACACAGGCAAAGCCTCCCTAGCAAAGACTGGCACACTGCTCCACCCCCACCTTTTAAGCCCACTTATTATAACACATTGTAACATATGGAATGTTCTGGAAACCTGAGAATGGAAATAGCATCCATCCTAAAGCATAAATAACTTTAAGCAGATAACATAGTAGGAGTAAGAATAAAATATACCAAATAAAGAAATTGGGAATATATTTAGGATATAATCCACGTTAAAATAAAAAAGTGACAATCCCACTGCTGGGCATACACACCGAGGAAACTGGAACTGAAAGAGACACGTGTACCCCAATGTTCATCACAGCACTGTTTATAATAGCCAGGACATGGAAGCAACCTAGATGTCCATCAGCAGATGAATGGATAAGAAAGCTGCGATACATATAAACAATGGAGTATTACTCAGCCATTAAAAAGAATACATTTGAATCAGTTCTAATGAGGTGGATGAAACTGGAGCCTATTATACAGAGTGAAGTAAGCCAGAAAGAAAAACACCAATACAGTCTACTAACGCATATATATGGAATTTAGAAAGATGGTAACAATAACCCTGTACGTAAGACAGCAAAAGAGACACAGATGTATAGAACAGTCTTTTGGACTCTGTGGGAGAGGGAGAGGGTGGGATGATTTGGGAGAATGGCATTGAAACATGTATAATCATATATGAAACGAATCGCCAGTCCAGGTTCGATGCAGGATACCAGATGCTGGGGGCTGGTGCAGTGGGATGGTACGGGGAGGGAGGGGGAGGGGGGCTCAGGGTGGGGAACACGTGCACACCTGTGGTGGGTTCATGTTGATGTATGGCAAAAACCAATGCAATATTGTAAAGTAATTAACCTCCAATTAAATAAATTTATTTTTTTAAATGCGCTCAAGCTGGGAATTCCCTGGTGGTCCAGTGGTTAAGACTTTGTGTTTCCACTGCAGGAAGCATGGGTTTGGTCTCTGGTTGGGGAAATAAGATCCTGCATGGTGCAAGGGCAGCCAAAAAAAGGCACCCAGGGTATTAAAATAAAGTCCATAAATTTAGAGCATTCTATTTTTAGAAAAATATAACTTCCCAGCAAACTGGATCCAAAGCCAGAACATAGTGTGATTTAGGCTCATTTTACCTGACCAAAATAGAGTAGTCTCTTTTAAGAGACAAAATCACAGAAGCTTATTGTTCTCTTTTTAATAGTCCAAGGTGAGTATTCCAAGTTGGCAGACACATCTGCTCTTCATTGTTGATTGGAGGACCCACGTGTATCCTTCCGTATCATAATTCCAGCCCTAGGCATTGATGCATTCTGCATAAATCACAGATGTTCTCTCAGATTTCAGCTGGTGGGAAGAAGAAAGAGAACATGGAGTAGGCACACCCTCAAGAACAAAGCCACAGCCTGTGAGTTGGCACCCATCCTTCTGACTGTACTTCGCTGGAAAGAACTTAGTATACCGCCATGATTAAATTTAAACAAAGCTAAGAAAACGAGTATGGTTAGACAGGCATGTGCTTGGCCAAAATTCCATGTCTATGGCTGAAGAAATATTGAATTTTGGTAAATAGTGAGCAATATCTGCAATAGTCTCCAAATTGCCATCAAGTTGTGAAATTATTACTTTTATGCTTCAAATTCATGTTTGTCAAAACCATATCTAAAATTTCGATAAAATTGGTACTTGGTAGTTTAATATTCTGTGGAGGCAAAATTGACACATAATATTATATAAATTTCATGTGTACCACATCATAATTAATCTGGATATTTGGATACACTATAGAGTGATTACCACCGCAAGTCTATTTACCATTCATCATCATGCAACTGGTCCTCTTCACCCATTTCATCCTCCCCTGCAGCTTGCCTCCCCCAGTAACCATGAATCTAATCTCTATGAGTTTGTTTCCATTTCATTTGTTCCTTTGTTTTGGATTTTAGATTTCATAAATAAGTGAAATCATACAATATTTGTCTTTCTCCACCTGACTTATTTCAATTAGCCTAATACCCTCAAGGTCCATCCATGTTGTCACACGCTTCAAGAATTCTTTTTTTAATGCAGCTGAGAAGTATTCTACTGTTTATGTGTGTGTGTGTGTGTATCATATCATCTTTATTGATTCATCCACTGATAGATACAAGTTGTTTCCACATCTTGACTATTGTAAACAATACTGTAATGAATGAATATTGGGGTTTGTATATCTTTTTCAGACATTCCACTTATCCAGAAGTGGAATAGCTGGATCATATGGCAGCTGTCCCCTGAAGAAGGAAATGGTGACCCACTCCAGTATTCTTGCCTGGAAAATTTAATTGACAGAGGAGCCTGGTGGACTACAACCGATGGGGTCACAAAGAGTTGGCCACAGCTGAGCAACTGAGTACATGGCAGCTGTATTCTTAGATTTTTGAGGAATCTCCATTCAGTTTTCCATAGGGGCTGCATCAATTTACATCCCCACCCACAATGTATGAGGGTTCCTTTTTCTCCGCATACTCTTCAACACTTGTTATTTCTTATCATTTTGATAACTGCCATTCTAACAGGGGAGAGGTGATAATCTCATTGTGTTTTTGATTTACATTTCCCTGGTAATTAGTAAAGTTGAGCATCTTTTCATGGGTTTGTTGGCCATCTGTACGTCTTCTTTGGAAAACTTTCAATTCAGTTCCTCCGTTTTCTTTCTAATCAGGTTGTTTGCTTTTATGTTATTGAGTTGTACAAAATAGAGTATGCTATTATACACACGTGTGTGTAATATTACAAATGTGTGTTAATAATAGAACCACTGAGCCTTTTTTTTTCTCTGTCCATATTTTTCTTTCTTTTTTTTAAATTGAAGAATAGTTGACTTACAATATTGTATTAGTTTCAGGTGTACAACATAGTAATTCAATACTTTATACTCTATACAAAGTTATCGATTATATTCTTTGTGTTGTACATCCATGCAATTTATTCATTTTATGACTAGTCATTTGTATCTCTTAGTGCCCACCAACTGATGAATGGCCAAAGAAGATGTGGTGTATCATGGAATATTACTTAGTCATAGAAAAGAATGAAATATTGCCATTTGCCACAACATGGATAGACCTGGAAGGTATTCTACTTAATGAGATAAGTCGAATAAAGACAAGTACTCTATGTTTCCACTTATATGTGGAATCTAAAAAGTAAAACACATGAACAAATATAGCAAAACAAGACCACTAGGCATTTTTATATGCAACGGATTATCTAATTTAATTTACACAATAACCTCATCAGTCAGAGGTGAGTATTAATCTAAGTTCACATTTGAGGATATTGAGGTCTGTAGGGGTTGGGTAGCAAATAGCTACCCCAAAAATAGTCAGAGTTTAAACTTAAAGCTGGTTAATCAGAACATTCATCAGCATAAACTTAGGCTGATCGTTACATGAACTTTATTGATAAAATATAAACTCTTGCAACTAATGTTTAAGTTTTAATTCACCTGAAGACAGAAGTATGCCTTTTATATACTGGAATATTTGCTTTACAATGTTGTGTTAGTTTCTGCCATACAGAAAAGTGATTTAGCCATGCCTTTTATATTGGAGTGTTTATCTAGCTCTTGTGACTGCCTGACAACTTTATTGACCCCTCTCCCTAAGACCTGTGGGGTCATGGCTACAGGCCAGACAAAAAGTTTTACAATTATCACCATCTTCTGCCCTCATCTGCACATCGCAGTTTACAGATTACAAGACTCATGTATATACATTCATCACAGACCTCATATACATTCACTCTTTATAACAGCCCTATTAATTACAAGGGAAATTATTAGTCCCATTTTAATGATAAGAAAAAGCTGGGAGTAGAGAAGTTAAGATCACCCAGTACTTTTAACCTAACAGTAGAACAGAGACTTACCCCCAGCCCAAAGCCTTTTCCACTAATCCACAGTGTAACAAAGATATAGAAAAAGTACAGTATCATCAAGACTTTTCAAAGGCTATGGAGAGATCTTTGAAACTATAAGCATAGAAAAAGCAATCCTCTGTACCCAAAAAAAAGGAGAGAAAGAGGAAAGATTAAGTTTAATTTTGTCAAAAGTCAAATCATGCAACTTATTAATAGGCAGGAAAATAGGTAAGGGGAACATCATCCACAAATGTAGAAAGGCGCTTCAGTTCAGTTCAGTCGCTCAGTTGTGTCCAACTCTTTGTGACCCCATGAATCGCAGCACGCCAGGCCTCCCTGTCCATCACCAACTCCCGGAGTCCATCCAAACCCATGTCCATCGAGTCGGTGATGCCACAGAAAGGAGCTACCTAGAAGTAAATCTTCAAAGATACTATAAATGCACAAGAAGTAACTGTAAACACACAGCTGAAATATGAAGCCAGTGGTTACATGGGGAGTTGGGCTCCACGGCACCTCTGCCACTGACTCACTACAACTTTAGGCAGGTCTTTCTCCTTTCATTGCTTTAATTTTTTCATTTAGTCCATCATACTAATCAACGAAATAAGAGCCTTGAACAAAAAACACTTCACCGAAATATAGGACTGTGATTGTTTTTTTTTTAATGCTTTATTCTACATTACAATACTGTATTTGTTCTGCCATACATTGACATGAATCAGCCACAGGTGTCCACGATCTCCCAATGCCGAAGCCCCCTCCCACCTCCCACCCCACATCATCTCCCTGAATCATCCTGTGCACCAGCCCCATGCATCCTGTATCCTGTATTGAACATAGACTGGTGCTTCATTCTTACAAGATAGTATACATGTTTCAATGCCATTCTCCCAAATCATCCCACCCTCTCCCTCTCCCACAGAGTCCAAAAGTCCGTTCTATACCCCTGAGTCTCTTTTGTTGTCTCACATAGATGGTCATCATTACTCTCTTTCTAAATTCCATATATATGTGTCAGTATACTGTATTGGTGTTTTTCTTTCTGGCTTACTTCACTCTGTATAATCGGCTCCAGTTTCATCCATCTCATTAGAACTGAGTCGAATTTATTCTTTTTAAGGGCTGAGTAGTACTCCATTGTGTATATGTACCACAGCTTTCTTATCCATTCATCTGCTGATGGACATCTAGGTTGCTTCCATGACCTGGCTATTATAAACAGCGCTGCAATGAACATTGGGGTACATGTGTCTCTTTCAATTCTGGTTTCATCGGTGTGTATGCCCAGCAGTGGGATTGCTGGATCATAAGGCAGTTCTATTTGCAATTTTTAAGGAATCTCCACACTGTTTTCCATAGTGGCTGTACTAGTTTGCATTCCCACCAGCAGTGTAAGAGGGTTCCCTTTTCTCCACATCCTCTCCAGCATTTATTGCTTGCAGACTTTTGGATTGCAGCCATTCTGATTGGTGTGAAATGGTACCTCATTGTGGTCTTGATTTGCATTTCTCTGATAATAAGTGATGTTGAGCATCTTTTCATGTGTTTGTTAGCCATCCGTATGTCTTCTTTGGAGAAATGCCTATTTAGTTCTTTGGCCCATTTTTTTATTGGTTCGTTTATTTTCCTGGAGTTGAGCTGGATAAGTTGCTTGTATATCTTTGAGATTAGTTGTTTGTTAGTTGTTTCATTTGCTATTGTTTTCTCCCATTCAGAAGGCTGTCTTTTCACCTTGCTTATAGTTTCCTTTGTTGTGCAGAAGCTTTTAATTTTAATTAGATCCCATTTGTTTATTTTTGCTTTTATTTCCAGTATACTGGGAGGTGGATCATAGAGGATCCTGCTGTGATTTATGTCGGAGAGTGTTTTGCCTATGTTTTCCTCTAGGAGTTTTATAGTTTCTGGTCTTACATTTAGATCTTTAATCCATTTTGAGTTTATTTTAGGACTGTGATTGTTGCTGTTAAGTCACTAAGTCATGTCCAACTCCATGGACTAAAGCATGCCAGGCTTCCCTGTCCTCCACCATCCCCCAGAGTTTGCTCAAGTTCATGTCCATTGAGTCGGTGATTCTACCTAGCCATCTCATCCTCTGTCACTCTCTTCTCCTTTTGCCTTCAATCCTTCCAACATCAGGGTCTTTTCCAATGAGTCAGCTCTTTGGATATATGACTACTTCCTATCTAAAAACATTCTGATTAGGATATTATCGAGCATGTAGAGTTTAAGATAGCACAACAAACACTGTTTATTATATAATCCTGTAGAGTAGATGAATGCAGCCTACACATACAATAGATGCCATAAGAGTCTGTAATAAGCTGAATTTTATTGCAATATCCTCTTTGGGGTAGAAAACTAACAAATGCTGTGCTACTGCTCTAATATCTCTGTACATTTCTCTAAATCATTCTTCCACAAAAAATAAATAATAACCTACCATTTTCTCTCTTCTGCACAATTGTAATAGCTTACCAGCTGATCCCCATAATTTACCCTTTCTCTCATTCATTCTCTACAAGGAAGAAAGGGTTATCTTTTTAAAACACAAATAGGACCACTACATGGCACTCCCCTGATTAAAATTTGCCTGTGGTTTTCCATGACTCTCATGCTGAAGATCAAAATAGTTAGCAGAGTTGAGAAACCCCAGAATAACCCAGCACCCACGTGTACTGCCAGCTCATCTCATTCTACTTTCTCCCTTGCTTTTTTGCTCCAGTCATTTAGAGTCAATAAATATTTGTTCAATGAGTGGATGAATGAATAAAAAAGCAAACAATACATTAAGATTTTTTAACAGGAAACAATATTTTGGTGAATCAAACACCAAAATGGTTGAATTTCAGGCACTGACAGCTGCCAAACGGGGAAGAATGCTGGTGTGTAGGGACTTTCCCATAGTCTTCCATACACTGGTTCTGCTCCAACATGAACCATACTGAACTAAAAGTCAAAGCTATCCAAACAAGATTCTAAAAAATAATCCCAAAATGTGTATGGAAACACAAAAGACCCCAAACAGCCAAAGTAATCTTGAGAAAGAACAAAGCAGAAGGTATCACACTCCTTGACTTCAAACTATTACTACAAAACTACAATAATCGAAACAGCATGGTTTGGGCACAAAAAGACACATAGATCCAGGATAGAGAACCCAGAAATAAACCCATGCACTTCTGATTAGTTCTTCTACATCAAAGGAGGCAAGAATATGCCACGGGGGGAGGGGACATCTCTTCAATAAGTGGTATTGGGAAAACTGGACGGTTACATGTAAAACAATGAAACTAGAACATTTTCTCACACCACATACAAAAATAAGCTCAAAATGGACTAAAGATTTAAATGTAAGACCTGAAAACTCTTGGAAGAAAACATACGCAGTACTCACTTTAACACTGGTCTAAGAAATATTTTTTTTGGATCTGTCTCCTTGGGTAAGAGTAACAAAAGCAGAAATATAGAAAGAGACTATGTTAAACTAAAAAGCTTTTGCACAGTGAGGGAAACAATCAACAAAACAAAAAGTCAACTTACTGAATGGGAGAAGATATTTGCAAATGATATGTCTGATAATAGGTTAATATCCAAAACATATAAAGAACTTATACAACCCAACATCAGAAAACAAACAATCCAATTAAATGAGCAAAGGACCTGAACAGACATTTCTCCAAAGAAGACATCCAGATGACCAACGGATACATGAAAAGATGTTCAACATCACTAATTATCAAAGAAACACAAATCAAAACCACAATGAAATATCACCTCAGACCTTTCAGATGGCCATTATCAAAAAGACAAGAAATAACAAGTGTTGGAGAAGATGTAGAGAAAAGGGCATCCTCATGCACTGTTTGCGGGAATGTGAATTGGTTCAGCCACTAGTAAAAGAGTATGGAGTTTCCCCAAAAGTTACAAATTGACTCACCATATGATCTAGCAATTCTTCTCCTGGGTACTTATCCAAAGAAAATGAAAACACTAATTTGAAAAGATACATGAACCCCAATTTTTATTGCAGAATTATTTATAATAGCCAAGATATGGAAGAAACTGAAGTGCCCATCACAGGTGAGTGGATAAGATGTGCCATATAGTATATACAGGGTTGGCCAAAAGTTCAGTTGAGTTTTTTCAAAAGATAGTACACAAAAATTCAAACTTTTTGGCCGACCCAATGTACAATGGATATTAGTCAGCCATAAAAATGAAACATTGCTATTTTACAAATCCACAGCATGGATGGACCCAGAGAATATTATGCAAAGTGAGAGAAGTTAGACAGAGAAGATAAATGCTGTATATTTTCACTTCTATGTGGAATCTTAAAAAACAAGCATAACAAAACAGAAACAAACTCCTAGATACAGAGGACAAACTGGTGGTTACAGAGCGGTGGGGAATCAGAGAATGGGCAAAATATCTGAAGGAGAATAAGAGACACAAACTACCAGACATAAGCAAGTCATGGAGATATAATGTAGATCATAGAAAATATAGTCAATGTTGTAATAACTTTGTATGGTGCATAATCTATAAAAATATCAAATCATTATGTTGTATACCTGAAACTAATATCATAAGTCAGCTATACCTCAATTTAAAAAAATATATTTCAGCAAATTGCATGAGATGATGTCTCAGCAAACCAACACCACAGTTACTCAAAATGCCTCCTTAAATGGCAAAAGAAAATCATACCTAAGTGGCACCAAAGCTAATGTGTGGGTTAATTCAAAGGTTATCAGTGACAACAGCCATTGTACAAGGAATTTATTTGATTATCTATCATGTTCTTTGGATTAAGATGATAATAAAGAGAAAACAAGAAGAGTGAAATCATTTTAGTTTTATGCTAGTACTCCCCACCCACCAGTGAGGATCTGTTTGTCTTCTGTGGCCTTAAATGCACAAAATCACCCAACAGGCCTGGTGTCATGCCAAAGGAGTTCCAAAGGACTGAAGGATCTTTCTAAGGTCATGTTTAAACCAGATTGTCCCAGCACTCCCTTCAAAGAAGTTATCTGGCTGACACATCATTTACCTTCTCTGATAGGTCTGATGTCAACTGGAAAAGGAAACTAGTAAAGAGGCAGAGATGGGCCTCCTTTTTTGAAGGTGATGGCAGTAAATGAGGTTCAACTCCCAGCATCGTGGGAGAAGCTGACTGATTCTTCCCAGGCTTCACGCTAAGGTACTTAACAACAGACATGCCACTCCAATGATGATGACTTCATCGATAAAAAGGGGAAAGATCCAGACAAACAGGAAAGTGAGGTTTTATCTGTTAGTGATAATATTAAATTTTCTCCCTGAAAATTAAAACTCTGAGTCCAGTGTACAAATAGATAGAGATCAGTAGCTGCTCCTAAGCACCCAGAACAGACTCTCATGTAACAGGTTGTGTCATTTGGCAAAGGAACTGAATTTGTGAAAAACAAAACAAACCCCACATCCAGAGGCTGAAGGATCCTTGAAGGAAGGGACTGTGTCTTAGTCTCAGAATCAGAGCAGTTCTAAAGTCAGATTTCAGGATTTCCTTCTCCAGCAACACAGTTCAAAAACTTCAGTTCTTCGGCTCTCAGCCTTCTTTATGGTGCAACTCTCACATCCGTACATGACTACTGGAAAAATCAGCATTGACTGTACAGACTTTTGTCGGCAAAGTGATGTCTCTGCACTTTAGTATGCTTTCTAGGTTTGTCATAGCTTTTCTTACAAGGAGCAAGCGTCTTTTAATTCTGTGATTCCAGTCACTGTCCACAGTGATTTTGGAGCCCAAGAAAATAAAATCTGCCATTGTTTCCATTCTTTCCTCATCTATTTGCCATGAAGTGATGGGACCATGTCCCAAATACCATGGGGCAACTGAGTCCAAGTACTGAATACCGTGGGGCAACTGAGTCCAAGTACTGAATACCGTGGGGCAACTGAGTCCAAGTACTGAAAGTACTGAGCCCACAAGCTGCAACTAGAGAGCCTGAGTGCTGCAATGAATGAGTGAAATATCTCACATGCTACAAGTAAGACCCAACACAGTCAAATAAATAGTTTTAAAAAATGCTTAAATAAATGTTTAAAAGTAAATTTTCAATAAAACAATTAAGTAAATTACAGGGAGCCAAGACTGGCACTCTGTCATGACCCTAGAGGGATGGGATGGGATGGCAGGAGTGAGAGAGGCTCAAGAGGGAGGGGATATAGGAGGTGGGAGGCTCAGGAGGAAGGGGTATATATATATATATATATATAATTATGACTGATTTATGTTGCTGTACCACAGAAACCAAAACAACATTGTAAAGCAATTACAATGAAAAAATAAATTTAAAATTTTTAAATAAGTGAATTAAATTAAAAGGCCTAGTAATATACAGCATATTAAAAGGCAGAGACATTACCTTGCCAACAAAAGTCTATCTAGTCAAAGCTATGGTTTTTCCAGTAGTCATGTATGGTTGTGAAAGTTTGAACATAAAGAAAGCTGAGCACCAAAGAATTGATGCTTTTGAACTGTGGTGTTGAGGAAGACTCTTGAGAGTCCCTTGGATTGCAAGAAGGTCAAACCAGTCAATCCTAAAAGAAATCAGTCCTGAATATTCATTGGAAGGACTGATGCTTAAGCTGAAATTCCAATACTTTGGCCACCTGATGCAAAGAACTGACTCAATGGAAAAGACCCTGATGCAGGGAAAGATTGAAGGCAGGAGGAGAAGAGAATGACAGAAGATGAGATGGTTGGATGGCATCACCAATTCAATGGACATGAGTTAGAACAAGCTTTGGAAGTTGGTGATGGACAGGGAAGCCTGGCATGCTGCAGTCCATGGGGTTGCAAAGAGTCGGACACAACAGAGTGACTGAACTGAACTGAATGGTAACACTTAAACATAGCTAGCCACTTGTAAATAATACACCATAAAGAATAAGGAACTCTAAAAGAATATAGTGGAATACTGCTGCCAGTCCTTGCTCCTTTTACCTAGCCATGGGCTCTTGCCAGAGGTACTTCCCTTTTTAGCTTCCTGTCTATAAAATAATGGGCATGAGGCAGATGATAAACATGGCTTATTTCAAAGTCTAATAGTATGTTTCTATAAAACATTTTTTTGCTAACTGGAGGCCAACAGAAAGAAGGAGCTTTTAAAGTTTTACATCATTGGATCCTAACTTCTTCTATTTATATCCTCCTTGGAAAAGTTCATGGAAGTTATAATCTCCCCCTTAAAAAAATAGACATTAGAACACACGGAAAAAAATCTTGCATATCACTTTAGAGATCTTACTAACTTCCTGAAGTCTACCCACTGAATTCGAATTAAAAATCTCAGCTTAAATTGAAGCATTATCTTGTTTTTCAGTTGGGAAATCTTCCCCATGGATACAGAAGCTTCAAGAGCTTAAACATCCAAGGTCAAGTAAGGTCACTATAAGATATTTCGTTAGGAGTGATAGAAATATGCAACACTCCCTATGAAGTATTATTCATGCCAAAAATGCCAAACTTGAATCTGAGAAAGCCATTAGATCTAACTACCACCTAACAAGAAAAACAGGGGGCAGAGTAACTTCGAAAAAAAAAAAAAAAAACCCCACAAGGATGTAATCAGCAAAATCCAGCCTGGGAAATTCTACAGGATTCATCTTCCCTTCCATTCAATCTTTCTTGACTCTATTACCTGGGACCTTCTGCTCCTTTCCAAACATGAGAGTCCCTTAAGTCTTCATTCTGTTGGAGAGCTTATATTTTTTTTAACTACATCTGCACAGCCATTTTTCTTTTCCTCTCATTTCTCCCTCTCTCTGTTCTACAAAATCCACTGCTTTCTATTCTTCCCAAGACCAAAGTTGAGAAACATTTATGGAGGGCCTGCCACAGCCCTCTATAAACTGGAAGTATTAAGAAATTAAGAGCTGGGGTAACTAGACAGTTGCTTGACATACAGTGTGTGTACGCATATTAGTCACTTAATCATGTCCAATTCTTTGCAACTCCATGTACTGTAACCCACCAGGCTCCTCTGTCCATGGAATTCTCCAGGCAAGAACACTGGAGTGGGGAGTCATTCCCTTCTCCAGGGGATCTTCCCAATCCAGGGATCAAACCCATGTCTCCTGCACTGGAGGCAGATTCTTTACCATAGAGTACACGCCAGCAAACATGTCTTTCACCTTTTTATGTGTTTGCAATTGTTCAGAAATATGCTAATACATATTAGGACTTAAATAATTACTTAGATTTCTGTCAATACACACCTTATTGAATTAAAGTCTGCTTCCTATTTCTGTAGTCTAATATCTTATCTACTTCAAATTTCATAACTCTTCCCTTTTTTTAATTCTTCTCTCTTTTTTCTAATATTTATTTATTTTTGTCTTTGTCGAGTCTTAGTTGGAGCACTCAGGCTTAATTGCCCCAAGGCATGTGGGATCTTAGCTCCCTAACCAGGAATTGAACCCACAACCCCTGCATTAGAAGATGAATTCTTAACCACTGGAGCACCAGGGAAGTACCCCTAACTCTTCTCTTAAGGTCCCTGATGCTATTCATTTGTAGTCACTTACAAGGCTTTATCCACCTCTGCATCGTTATCTAATTCTCTCCTGCTTTGAAAAATCAAATTAAGAAGGGCATATTTAAAATAGATAAGCAACAAGAACCTACTGTAGAGTACAGCAAGCTCTATTAAATATTCTGTAATGACCTAAAAGGGAAAAGAATGAAAAAGAATAGGCATATGTATTAAAATGCTGCTGCTGCTGCTGCTGTGAGTCACTTCAGTCATAGCCGACTCCGTACAACCCCATAGACTGCAGCCCACCAGGCTCAGCCATCCCCGGGATTCTCTAGGCAAGAACACTGGAGTGGGTTGCCATTTCCTTCTCCAGTGCATGAAAGTGAAAAGTGAAAGTGTATTCACTCAGTTGTTCCAGACTCTTCGCAACCCCATGGACTGCAGCCCACCAGGCTCCTCTGTCCATGGGATTTCATATGTGCAACCAAATCACTTTGCAATACACCTGAAAGTAACACAACATTGTTAATCAACGATACTCCAATAGAAAATAAAAATTTTAGAAAGAAAGATTTCCAACATCGTTGTCTCATTATCTTCCATTTGAGAAAATTTCCTTCTATGATCCTAAAACTCTTTTTGCCTGTGTGTGTGTTTATTATTTTTCCTGGTTTGTCAGTCAGTCTAAACAGGTATATTTAGAAGCAAATTTAAGTTGGTTTGATTTCCTCTCCTAGTCTGAAAACAACATTGAATGCTTCTTAACTAAATCTTCCAGCTGTCAGCCCCTCTTCCAGGAAAAATCAAAATACAAGAAATTTTATTTTTCAACCACAGTTTGATAAACTTAGGCACTTACAGAATCCCTGCTCTGGCATCACTGTAGAAGCTATGTTTTTTTTTTCTATAAATGTTTTATCTTTTTATGTAACCCTGTAAATCATAGGATAATGACATAGCAATTTTGCCTGAAGATCTACCACTCATCTGTTCTGAAATATGATGCATAGTAAAGATCTATTTGGGGGTTGTTTTGACCATTCTTCTCTCGCTATAAAGAAGAGGGTGCCAAGGGAATGCTTCAGTGATGAATGGCTATCTTTTAAAGGCACAAACACACTGCTCCCAGTTAATGACAGCTAACTATTGACAGGGCTCTCTTCTGATCCCTGATACACCCACGGGCAATCCCATTCATCCACTCACCACCAACCTCTCCTGCAAAATACCCCTTCCCTTTTAAGACAACATTTCAGGTTATTAGAAAGATGAAACGAATATGAAAATTACAAGCCTTTTACCTGGGAAGTCATACAAAGAAGAATAATTTAGATGTTAAACAATTTGAATTCCATAGAAATACCCCCCCCCAAAATTCATGAAACCCTTTTACAGGTGAAAGGTTTAGTGACCAAGTGAAATCGCTCAGTCATGTCCGACTCTTTGCGACCCCATGGACTGTAGCCTACCACACTCAATCCATGGGAGTTTCCAGGCAAGAGTACTGAAGTGGGTTGCCATTTCCTTCTCCAGAGGATCTTCCCAACCCAGAGATCAAACCCGGGTCTCCCGCACTGTAGGCAAACACTTTACCGTCTGAGCCACAAGGGAAGTCCTTCGTGACCAAAAGGATGAGTAAATGGAGGACATGTATTGAGAGTGCAACTGAGCCTTTTATCCCTTGAGTTCTTTAAAAATAGTTTAAAAATAAGCTCAGAAATTTGAGGTCGACCTACTAAAAGCAAAGATCTGCACCAAATAACTACTTGCTGGCCCTTTTTCAGCTCTGTGATTTCACATATATTGGCACTTACAGTCCATTTCACTCTCCTTAAAAGTCGTCAAGTAAAAGAATAGTATAAAGTTTTAAAACCCTATAGAAAACTTGTAACTAAAGTGAATTCATTTTAGTTTCTTGTCAGCTCTTTTTTAATTAACCTAATTCTTCTAAATTAAAATAAACCGTATGAAGTCATTTTTCTAAAATTATTCTAGCCGTCCATATGTCTAGCGATGTGCACAGACAGAGAGGATCTGAAATGTTTCTAAAATCCAGTGGAACTCCACGCATCGGGGACTACAAGGAAAATCATCATATGACGCTCCTAGAAGAAATGACTTCAACCAAGTCCTCTCAAATCTCACCATCAGATTTTCCCTCCTCTGGCCCTGCTCCAATGCCAGAAATACTTTGCTCGAGATTAACTCTTTTAAATCCAAACCCCACATACTGATGTAAAATGTACCAGATTCATGGGGCTAAGAAGTCATTGCCGGTTACACACGCCTGAAATGAGCGGGTAAGGATCAATTCCATTGTAGACGACTGTGACAGACTTTAGGGAATCGGAGCGCAGCCTGGCCCTAGCGCATCCTACAGCTGGATGTGAAGCTGGGTCCATGAGAACACAAACCTGAGCCCCACAAATGATCCAGAACCATCCACATCCGTCAGAACACAGCTTGCCACCACATGTCTGAACAAGTCTCTATTTTTCCCTCATTCGCTCTATGTTCATCATCTCTCCCTTCTGTCTTTCTCTCATGTTCAGAGATGTAAGTGACTGCAGAACTCTTGCAAAGGGCACTCCTTGTAAGTCTTGACAAAGTTTTTCCATCTTGCACACAGTGAGATGAGGAAAGTCGAGAGCACTTTTTGCAAGGTTTTGTTACCAGGGCAGACAAGCTGAGCTAGTGTGCTTTAGTTGATTTTATTTTAATTAGGAATGATTTTGCTTTTGTAGCTAGCTGGCTGATGGCTGGCAGAGGCTTTTTCTTACTCTCTGATTTTACAAATCACACTCCTAAAAGAGGCAGGAGGTGACACCGTCAGAGGACCTGAGTTAAAATCCTGACTCTTAAAGTTTCACTATTGAGTTAACACGCAGTGTTTATGAAACACCTATAAGAAGCCAGATTTTGGTGCTTTAAAGATGAAAGACACAATCCTTGTTTTCAAGAAGCCTGTAGTCCCCAAGGAGTGTAACAAATGCAATACAATGTGGTGAGTGAAGGAATAGGGGTGAACTTAGGCCCGGGTGGTGGCTGGACCCAGCTCAGGGTGGGGGTTCCCAGCTCCCATCCTTCTGCTCTGGGGTAGGGATACCACGCTGTCTGCTTCTCTGGAAGATCTTGGGATCTAGAAAAGGCATTTTCCTCAAAGTAGGAGCACACAACTCATGCAAGAAAATTCAGATAACGATTGCGATGGAAGCAGTAACCCTTGAACTACATCTGGAAGGCAGGAGAGCAGGCCTAGGCAGCACAAGCAGTGGTTTTCCAGGCAGAGGAAACAGCACAGACCAAGGGCAAACAATCGCAAATTCCCATGTTGATTTACGTTACATGCAAATCAGCTCCCCATCTTTCACCTCTAGGAGGAAAACGGGAACAATAGCTCTTCCCTGGCTACATCAAGAGTTGCTATGTGGATTAAATACAGAATATCAAAGGGCTATGTAAACTGGGAAGTCCCATTATCACCATTATGAAAGAGAAGTGTGATCCAGGGCTCCGTCAAGATTCAACTCAATGATAACCACGCTATGTGGCAGAAGGAGCCACACCCTGGCTTTGCCACTAACCCACAATCTGTCCTCTGCCATCCTGCCCACCCCACCCCACGGGCCTCAGTTTTCCTCATCTGTAAAATCAGTGGCTTGGACTAAGGAACACTTCTGTCCCTTCAAGATGCTGCCATTTATTCTAAAGTCTCCTTTAAATCTAGTTGCCAGTAAGCAGCACGTGGCTCTCCGCCCCCAGACTATTTCTTTATTCATTCCTAACATTTACCTTGGCAGCCAAAGCATAAGATTCATCAAGCGTGTTCGACAACCCATGGCACATTTCCTGTTTCCCTCTGTTCCCTCTGCAGGGCATAGATGCACAGCACTGAGCCTTTCCAGGGCTCAGCGGGATCAGGGCTACTGGCCACTTAACAAAGGCTATCTGCCTCCCAGAGGCCAATGAACGTCCTGGGCACAGGCTGGGGTTGTTTGGTTTTGAGGTGTGCTGGGATGAAAGGCAGCCTGGAAGTGGAAGATTCAGTCATTCATTAATTAATTATAATTGCTGGTTTGTTCTTAAGAATGATTCCTTTGAAATTACTTTCCATCCAACAGCGGCTGCGACAGAGGATCAGATATTCAGAACTGTCTCTTTTTCCTCTGCACAAGTATTTCCATTCCCCGGACCTGAGATTCTGTCCTGATCTGGCTCTTGCATCGCAAGTCCCTGCCATCCTTGCTTTAGAGCTAGGGTGTGTTTATTTGGGGGTTGGGTAGGGGCAGGTGTGTGTGTGTGTGTTTAATGTCTACTTTTTCAAAGGACCTTTCTGTGGACTTTAATCAGACCTTTTCCAGATAAATGGATAATGGAAAAAACCCACGGACAGACTAGAAAGACACCTGAGACTAACACCCACTTAAGGCCACGGGCCACACCTCCAGGTTAACACTGGAAGGGAAAAGCAACCTGGTATATCGGTGCGACTCTAAACAGCAGCCCGTGTGTGAAGGCCCGGGGGCGCTTCGGGATTGACCAAGAGGAAGCACGTGTTGCACAATGATAGGATCTTGTCGGTACAGCTGTCAGAAGAGGGAACTCCCACAGCAAAGGGCATAAAGCCATCTGGGGCAGTCTGGGGCGGCTCAGTTTTGTGGTGCCAGGGAGTGGACCAGAGCCCAGTCCTGCCCCAGACACAGATGGAACCATGAATTCCAACCAGAGCTTCAGCCAGAACCGCTCAGGTTCCCTCTATGCCACAGGAGGCGGCTGGGGCCGGCCAGGGAGCTGTGCCCGGGCTCCGAGTGTCCATGGTGGTGCGGGAGGTGTCCGCATCTCGCTTCCTTCTCCTCACCGAGCTGTCCACTCCCTGAAGGGTCTTGGAGGTCTGGAAGAGGCAGCTCCCTCCTAGGGCGGAAATGGGAAGGAGATGATGCAGAACCTTAATGACCGCCTGGCCACCTACCTGGAAAAGGTGCGCGCCCTGGAGGAGGCCAACGTGAAACTAGAAAGCTGCATCCTGAAGTGGCATCAGCAAAGAGATTCAGGCAATAAGCAAGACTACTCCCAATATGAGGAAAGCATCAGCCACCTGCAGGAGCAGGTAAGATCCTGGGTAACCCTGGAACTCAAGAGGGGACTGCATTTCCAGGAGACCCATGAGAGAAGAAATTAGTAGAAAAGATAATTTCCTGGAAAATTACAAAAAGAGCTTAAAATAGTCATGAACAAAAGTATTCAAGGATATTTTCTTCCTTTTCCCCAGTGGCTCAGATGGTAAAGAGTTTTTTCATTTACTTATCTATTGCTGTGCTGGGTTTTTGCTGATGAAGTTCTGAGTTTCTCTCTAGTTGTGGAGAGCGGGGGCTTCTCTCTAGTTGTGGAGAGCAGGGGCTTCTCTCTAGTTGTGGTATGGGCACTCCTCTTGTTGGTGAGCTCTAGGGCATGCAGGCTTCAGTGGTTGCAGATCCCAGGCTCCAGAACACAGGCTCAACAGTTGTGACAGGCTTAGATGGCATATGGGATCTTCCTGGAACAGGGATCGAACCCACGTCTCTTGCACTGGCAAGCAGATTCTTTACCACTCAGCCACCAGGGAAACCCAAGGGTAATTCCTTGTGCATGCTGAGTTGCTTCAGTCATGTCCAACTCTTTGTGACCCTGTGGACTGTAGCCCACTGGACTTCTCTGTCCATGAGATTCTCTAGGCAAAAGTACTGGAATGGTTTGCCATTCCTTCTCCAGGGCATCTTCCCAACCAGGGATCAAACCCTCGTCTCTCATGTCTCTTGCATGGGCAGGTGGGTTCTTTAGCACCAGTCCCACCTGGGAAGCCCAAGGACATTTTTTTTATCATACCTTAAATATGGAGTCAGGAAAGTCTGTTTTGTATTTTTAATCTTCTGTACATGAATTATACAGAAAAATGGAAGCAAAGCAGGTGCTGTCTGGTACCACTTATGATCCGACAACATAATCGTAATGATCAGGGCTGGTCTTCATTCCTCATGCTCAGTGCACAAGGTACGAGAGAGCATTTACGTTTCGTTACATCAGTTCTGCTCCACCTCAAAGTCCTGACAACAGTGTGATTACCCATCAAAGAAAGGCTGAGTTGCACCATTCTGGAGATCACACGTAAAAGCTGTCACTCCAGTAGCAGATACATCTTTGTGATTTCCCTGAATGCATCCTCTTGGGGACTTCCAGAAGTTCTGAATTCTAGCCACTCACAGTTCTGAAAAGGGCATATTGCGAGGGAAAAAAATAATAAAAATGGGTCTGATTTTTAGAATCTTAGAGTTAGGGTGGAATAGTTTTTCAACCAAACATTTAAAAACCTAACTTTATACCTTCTGCTCAGTCACTCAGCAGTGTCCAACTCTTTTTGACCCTATGACTGTAGTCCACCAGGCTCCTCTGCCCATGGGATTTTCTAGGCAAAAATACAGGAGTGGGCTGCACACCATTATACCTTCTGGGATGTTTCATAACATTGACTAGAAGGAATCCAGTCATCTAGGTTATATTTTAAAGCTATGGAAATTCTCTTAAGTAAAGTAGTCCCAGAAAATTTCCTGTAAGATCATTACTGAGCCTATCCTAGAAAGAGCATCATGGGTTTCCAACATTTTTATGATACTATTTCTCAACACTCAGTTGTCCCTGCTTGAATCAAGATAATAGAAATCTGTCCTTATAATGAACCCTAATTATTGAATAATCAACCTAATAGCTGACAGTGTAATTGTCTTAACTATATAGTACATGGTTGTCTTTACCAAAAAAACAAGGTGACTCAACAAACCTTACCATACTGTTTTTATTAATAAAGTTGCTTTGGTTTTAGAAGTTTTTTGCAAATGGGAAGCTAAGAACATAACTCCCAAAGGAAACGTGAGGTTAGACCTGGTCAAATAATGCATCAGCTGGCAGCAGAAAGATGGAGGAAAGGGGATGAAAAAATTTATTGAGCAATTATTATATCCCAGGCATGTCAGTTACTGAATACACTCATCAGCATGGTCCAAGAGCTTTCTGCAATGATGGAAACATTCTGTATCATCTGATTTATTTCTCACCACAACCCTGGAAAGAAACTGAAGCTCAGAGAAGTGAAGCAGCCATCCAAAGCCACCAGGAAGAGCTAGAGCTGGGATTCTAATCTAGGTCTGTTTCTAATGGCCTCGTAATTGCCACATAGCCTGGTGCTGGCCGGTCTGCCTCATCAAAAGTGATGCTATTTGTTAAAAAAGATAGCGCATCCCATTTTCACTGTTAATCATACAACACATATTTCATACCCATTATCTCATTCTGTGAGGCAGGTGTTTTTATCCCCAATCTATGGATGAGGGGACTGAGGCCAAGTGGGTGCCTAAATTCTTTGGAAAAGAATTGAGAAAAGCGAGTGAGGACAATTACAAGGAGTGGGTGGCTGGCCCACCCTCCAGGAAACCCCAGGTTCTTGGTTCTGACACTAAATGGGAAGCTCCTTCAGCTTCAAATTATATTCATTTCCGTATTTCTTACTTCAGTTGTTTTTCTCTGTGTTTGAAGAAAACAGCTATTTGAAGAAAATAGCTATTTGAAGTTCAGATGGTTTATCAGACCTCCCCTGTTTATAGGTGACAAAACAGAGGCCCAAAGAAGTCCCACCATGCCTGGGACTTACCCCTTCCTGAGCCTTTCAAGACTCATGAAGTGTTTTGAGTAGATATATCTCTCTCCCACCCCCACTTAGTATCACTAACTCTGAGCAAACTCCAGGAGATTATGAAGGACAGGAGAGCCTGGTGTGCTGCAGTCCATGGGGTCACAAAGAGTCAGACATGACTTAGTGATTGAACAACACCTTCATTTTAAGGATGTTAAATGTTACTCCAAAAGTCTGTAAGAAAATATTTCAGGAGTTCCCTGGTACTAATGGTTAGAACATGATGCTTTCACTGCTGTGGGCCTGGGTTCAATCCCAGGTCAGGAAACTAAGATCCCACAAACCTAATGGCCAAAAAGAAAAAGAAAGAAAGAAAAGAAAATTATTTAAATTTCTTCTATATCAACTCATGTACTATAAGAATGCTACCTGGGGAAATCAGATTTTTGATGTGGGTTTTGCCATGGATAAATTATCAATTTAATACAGAAAAAAACAAATAAGTTCACAAATGATTTTTTTAACTATACATACTGTTTTGCATCCTTCTTATTATTTTAAATAAACTTTTCATGGGGAGTATTTTTAGATTTACATGGTACAGAAACTTTCCATAAATCACCCAGCTCCCCTCATCACTAAAATCTTTGAAACACAGAGTTGGACATCATCCCACAAATATTAAGGTGCAGAATGGCTCTCAATAGTACTATATTTGGCTCATTGATTTACAGTCACAAGTTCTGTTCTCCTCTCCCTAGTAGATTACACACCCTGAAGCAATGATGCTACACTAATACACAAACCAGATTATTTTAAAAGAATGAACTCAGGTCCTTGGGGAGAATCCAGGTGATTAATTACAACACAATGCAATACCTATGCCTCATATATTATTTCTCAACCCATTCTTGTTCATTCATTACTGTGAAGGATGGCTCAGTAATAGTGGTTGTATCATAATATTGTATCAGGTAACCCAACAAGGAAGAAATAGTTTCGGTTTTTAAATTTCTTCTATATCAACTCATGTACTATTAGAATGCTGCTGCTGCTGCTAAATCACTTCAGTCGTGTCCAACTCTGTGTGACCCCATAGACGGCAGCCCACCAGGCTCCCCCATCCCTGGGATTCTCCAGGCAAGAATACTGGAGTGGGTTGCCATTTCCTTCTCCAATGTATGAAAGTGAAAAGTCAAAGGGAAGTCGCTCAGTCGTGTCCGACTCTTCGTGACCCCACGGACCGCAGCCTATCAGGCTCCTCTGGCTACCTGGGGAAGTCAGACTTTTGATGTGGGTTTTGCCATGGATAAATTATCAATTTAATTCAGAAAAACCAAATAAGTTCACAGATGATTTTTTTTTAACTATACACACTGTTTTGCATCCTTCTTATTATTTTAAATAAACTTTTCATGGGGAGTATTTTTAGATTTACATGGTACAGAAACTTTCCATAAATCACCCAGCTCCCCTCATCACTAAAGTCTTCCATCACCATAGCACATTTGTCAGAACTAACAAAGCAACATCAGTACACTTCTGTGAAATAAATTCACCTTTGTCTCGAACTTAATATCTGTATCAGTATAGAGAAAGTGACATTGTTTTTTCACTGAAATAGAGTTGATTTACAATGTTGTGCTAATTTCTCCTGTGCAGCAAAGTAGATCAGTGTTGTATATATCTACATGTCGATGTATAGATATTCCAGATGGTGCTAGTGGTAAAGAACCTGACAGCCAGTGCAGGAGACCATAGAGACGTGGGTTTGATCCCTGGGTTGGGAAGATACTCTGGAGGAGGGCATGGCAACCCACTCCAGTGTTCTTGCTTGGAGAATCCCATAGACAGAGGAGCCTGGTGGGCTACAGTCCATGGGGTCATGAAGAGTTGGACATGACTGAGGCAACTTCTTTTTTTAATATTATTTTCCATTATGGTTTATCACAGAATATTGGATATAGTTCCATGTACTATACATTCTGTATGGCACAGAATATTATTTATCCATTCTATATGGAAGTGATATTCTTAATGATTACTCCATGGTCTTCCAATTAAAAGTATATTAGACATAAGGTACTTCATTGGAAAACTGTGGTGTTTCCAACACAGGTGGTATGTTTTATTTTCCGAGTTCATGGAGTGTACAGGGCATGGTTTCTCTGAATGTCAAGCAAAACCTCAGGGAACAGCTGAGGCTAACTGCAGGGATCCCCAGGCCATTATGGATGGAGTTACTTTTCCTCTCCCATGAGCTTAGATCATGCAAAGACTAAACAGCCTGGAGGGGAAAGCATTGGTAAGAAATCCCTAAGCAGCACTGTAAAGGAAAGACAGGAAATATCTACAGAATCCCTTTTAGACCTATGAAAGTAGTCATGATACCATTTGGAATCAACTGAGGGAATTGCGTTGGGCATGGGCAGCCAGTCTGGTTATCTCCTATTGTGAACAGCAAAGTAGACAATGCATCTCAACATTTAAACCCTAGGATTTATCCAGTGCAGACACTGGCTCTAATTACAAAAGTGCTAGCTTTTTTAAAACAAAAATTAAATTTTCTTTACATTTTTCTGAACTAATTTAGCTTCAACTGATTGTTTTCAGAGTGTCTAGACTGTGCCCAGAAATGCTATTTTACATTATTTTATTTAATCTCTTCTAATCTAATTCTTATAACTCTGTGGTTGTTATTATGGCCATTTTATGGATGAAGAAGCCAAGACTTGGCAGAGCTCACTCAGGAGGTAGGTGCTGGAGCAGGGTCCTGCTCTGGGAGTTCCAGACCCAGTGTTCTGAACACCTCTGAATCCTGCTATTGGGTATTCATGACACAAAATTCCAAGTAATCAGTGGAGCTTTGAACAGGGCCAGATTTTTGAAAGGTGTCTTTGTGTCAAAGTATAAGTTTGTCCTAAGAAAACCCTCTCTAATTAAAGCAACTATCTACATAAATACGATGGGAATGTCACAGATTCTTCGGCCCCAAGTAAGTTACAGAAGTTTGGATCTAGGACCCCTAAGGTCACATATTTCAGTACAAGCTCCTTATTTGTAAAGAGTGTTGATGGAACTGAAGTCCACAGAGTTGGTTAACTGACCCAAGTTCACACCAATGGTCAGTAACAGGAAATAAAAGGAAAATCTGCTGGTTCCCGGTTCAGCTCAATGCTTGGTACAAAAGTAGTATACTTTTGACATTGAGATATATTCAATCCAATATTCCCCAAGACAGTGACATACATTAAAATTGAGTGTCATACATTATTTCTCTGATACGTGTATTTCTCTGATTACAGCTACCTAGAAGTATTTACAAATCAAACATTTATATACTCAATATCTCAAATGGATACTTCAACAATAATTCTCTTTTTAAATAAAAAATATATACACATCTAGTGAAAGTCTTTCGGAGAAGGTGATGGCATCCGACTCCAGTACTCTTGCCTGGAAAATCCCTTGAACAGAAAAGCCTGGTAGGCTACAGTCCATGGGGTCGCAAAAAGTTGGACACGACTGAGCGACTTCCCTTTCACTTTTCACTTTCATGCTTTGGAGAAGGAAATGGCAACCCACTCCAGTGTTCTTGCCTGGAGAATCCCAGGGACGGCGGAGCCTGGTGGTTTGCCGTCTATGGGTCACACAGTCAGACACGACTGAAGCGACTTAGCAGCAGCAGCAGCAGTGAAAGTCTTTAACTAGAGGCAGTTACAAAGTTAAAGTTTTAACATGAAGTTTGTTAATCTACTTAATTTATGGTAGAGAATTATTTCAGTTAATATTTTTAATTTTTGTTTTTTTCAATTAAGTATAGCTGATATACAACGTTTCAAGTATACAGCACAATGATTCCATTTTATATATATGTGTGTGTGTGTGTGTGTATATATATATATCCTTTTTCAGATTCTTTTCCATTATAAGTTATTACAAGAAATTGAATATAATTCCCTATGCTATACAGTGTGTGTGTGTGTTTGTGTGACATAGTTGCTCAATCATGTCTGACCTTTTGATCCATGGATTGTAGCCCATCAGACTCCTCTGTCCATAGAATTCTCTAGGCAAGAATACTGGAGTGGGTTGCCACTCCTGTCTCCCACAGGATCTTCCTGGCCCAGGAATCAAACCTATGTCTCCTGCATTGCAGGCAAATTCTTTTTTTTTTTTTAATTAAATTTATTTATTTTTTTAATTACAATACTGTATTTGTTTTGCCATACATTGACACGAATCAGCCATAGGTGAACACAATCTCCCAATGCCGAATCTCCCTCCCACCTCCCACCCCCCATCCTCTACTTGAATCATCCTGTGCATCAGCCCCATGCCTCCTGCATCCTACATTGAACATAGATTAGCGTTTCATTTCTTACAGGAAAATATACATGTTTCATTGCCATTCTCCCATACCATCCCACCCTTTCCCTCTCCCTATCATCTGACCCACCAGGGAAGTCCATGCAAAACAGTTGCTCTTTGTTATTTATTTAATATATAGCAGTCTGTATCTGTTAATCCCAAATTCCCAACTCATCCTCCTCCTCTTTCAGTTAATATTTTAATAGCTACAACTGGGGCATTCTCATCATTGAATAATTCACAAACACATATACATACCTATAAGTTAAGTATATGGCTATGGTCATTTAGGGCAAAAACTAATTACGCTTAGTTCAGTTCATTCACTTAGTTGTGTCTGACTCTTTGTGACCCCATGGTCTGTAGCACACCAGGCTTCCCTGGCCATCACCAACTCCCAGAGCTTGCTCAAACTCATGTCCATTGAGTCAGTGATGCCATCCAACCGTCTCTTCCTCTGTTGTCCCCTTCTCCTCCTGCCTTCAGTCTTTCCCAGCATCAGGGTCTTATTTCAAATGAGTCAGCTCTTCACATCAGGTGGCCAAAGTATTGGAGTTTCAGCTTCAGCATCAGTCCTTCCAATGAATATTCAGGACTGATTTCCTTTAGGATGGACTGGTTGGATCTCCTTGCAGTCCAAGGGACTCTCAAGAGTCTTTTCCAACACCACAGTTCAAAAGCATCAATTCTTTGGTGCTCAGCTTTCTTTATAGTCCAACTCTCACATCCATACATGACTACTGGAAAAACCATGCTGCTGCTGCTGCTGCTGCTGCTGCTGCTAAGTCGCTTCAGTCATGTCTGACTCTGTGCGACCCCCTGAGACAGCAGCCCACCAGGCTCCCCTATCCCTGGGATTCTCCAGGCAAGAACACTCCTTGTGGAAAAACAAGTCGGACGAAACAAAAACAAGTCGGAAAATCCCGTCGGACACAACTGAGCAACTTTCACTTTCACTTTGTGTGGATCTTACTAGATAGTTAAAAGGTATTTTCCAGTTACTTTCCTTTGCCCGCCTATATCATTCTTTGAGCAGTTGCATCAGTCCTATCAAAAGCCAAAATAAAAAAGACAGTGAAAGTGACTGCAGACCATACCCTTACTACAAAATCACTCTTGTGCTTTGCACTTAGTAAGTGCTCAACAAATATTAATTGACTTGACTGCTCATTATTCCACTGCTAGAAAATAAAGCCTTATCTGCTGATAAGTCAGCTTCTCAGGAACTGGGCAGAAATGCAGCTGTCCTGTGGATTTGCATGAGACTGAAGTGACTCTTGGTGTGTGCTTTACAGATAGCAGATGGCAAGGTGAACAATGCTCAGATCATCCTTCTCATTGACAACGCCAGGATGGCAGTGGATGACTTCAGCCTTAAGTAAGTTCCTTCTTCACAGTGTTGTGGTGGGTGGGGGAGGGGACGGGGGGTTGGTTTGGTTTTGGGAATTGTTCTTGTTTCTGTTTTGCAGAAAGCAAACGTATCTCACCATTACCCACGTGTAAAATCTTACTAAGCTATAATGAAAAGGCATGCTGCTGCTGCTAAGTCGCTTCAGTCACTAGGGTCTAAATATCAGTCTGGACCCTAGTTTACACAAATCAGATATAAAATACACTTTTTGGTATGGAGAAATTTGAATAAAAACACTTCAGTTCAGTTCAGTTCAGTTCAGTCACTCAGTCGTGTCTGACTCTGTGACCCCATGAATCGCAGCACGCCAGGCCTCCCTGTCCATCACCATCTCCCGGAGTTCACTCAGACTCACATTCATTGAGTCCATGATCCCATCCAGCTATCTCATCTTCTGTCGTCCCCTTCTCCTCCTGCCCCCAATCCCTCCCAGCATCAGAGTCTTTTCCAAGGAGTCAACTCTTCGCATGAGGTGGCCAAAGTACTGGAGTTTCAGCTTCAGCATCATTCCTTCCAAAGAAATCCCAGGGCTGATCTCCTTCAGAATGGACTGGTTGGATCTCCTTGCAGTCCAAGGGACTCTCAAGAGTCTTCAACACCACAGTTCAAAAGCATCAATTCTTTGGCGCTCAGTCTTCCTCACAGTCCAACTCTCACATCCATACATGACCACAGGAAAAACCATAGCCTTGAATAGATGGACCTTTGCTGGCAAAGTAATGTCTCTGCTTTTGAATATACTATCTAGGTTGGACATAACTTTTCTTCCAAGGACTAAGCGTCTTTTAATTTCATGGCTGCAGTCACCATTTGCAGTGATTTGGGGGCCCCAAAAATAAAGTCTGACACTGTTTCCTATCTATTTCCCATGAAGTGATGGGACTGGATGCCATGATCTTTGTTTTCTGAATGTTGAGCTTGAAGCCAACTTTTTCGCTTTCCTCTTTCACTTTCATTAAGAGGCTGTTTAGTTCTTCTTCACTTTCTGCCATAAGGGTGCTATCATCTGCATATCTGAGGTTATTGATATTTCTCCCGGCAGTCTTGATTCCAGCTTGTGTTTCTTCCAGTCCAGAGTTTCTCATGATGTACTCTGCATATAAGTTGAATAAACAGGGTGACAGTATACACAGCCTTGACGTACTCCTTTTCCTATTTGGAGCCAGTCTGTTGTTCCATGTCCAGTTCTAACTGTTGTTTCCTGACCTGCATACAGATTTTTCAAGAGGCAGGTTAAGTGGTCTGGTATTCCCATCTCTTTCAGAATTTTCCACAGTTTATTGTGATCCACACAGTCAAAGGCTTTGGCATAGTCAATAAAGCAGAAGTAGATGTTTTTCTGGAACTCTCTTGCTTTTTCCAAGATCCAGCGGATGTTGGCTCTTAGATGATATTAAAAACTTATTATTGATTTTTAGGTGTGATAATATTACTATGCTTATTTAGAAAACTCTCTTTTCTTAAAAGATACATTCTGAAGTATTTAGGGGTTGAAAGGACATATTGTCTATAATTTACTTTAAAATACAAGATAGAATATAGACCAAATGAATATGGCAAAATGTTAACAGCTGCTAAATCTAAGTGATGGATATATGGCTGTTTATTATGCCATTCTCTCTAATGAAAAAATAATATTGGATCACCATCATAGAAAAACCTGCATGAAATGTAAAAAGTAAGAAATTCGGCCTAAAACTAAGGTGAATCCTTCCAGTGACAAGTGTTCTGTTCTCTTCCTTCTAACCAAAGGTATGAAAATGAACACTCCTTCAAGAAAGACTTAGAAACTGAAGTTGAAGGTCTCCGAAAGACCTTGGATGATCTGACCATTGTCACCACAGACCTAGAACAAGAGGTTGAGGGGATGAGGAAAGAGCTCATCCTCATGAAGAAGCGTCATGAGCAGGTAGGGCTCTCAGGATCTCCAGGTAACCAGTACAGCTCCTAGTCCACACATTGCAGGTGACTCGGTCACTCCAGAAGAAACCACCACCTGAATGCCAGCTCTATTGTCTTCAACCTGAATAGTCATAAGGAACCACATACATATCAAATTTTTCCATGTTCACATGGAAAAATCATTTACCCTGGTGTCAAATACAACAGCTAAAACACACTTCCAATTAACTATGACATCAGTCAACAATTTTGTTAATATACAATGTTTATCTAGACCTGTTTATTAATATGATGCGAGAAAAATAAATGTGTAAGATCGAACTTCTTTCATTAACCCAATGTGTAGCAAGTTGGAGAACAACAGAATGGACTGCCATGGATCCAGATTATATTCAATATAGTTATATTCTATAGTAACTCATAGTTATAGTTACTATATATTTGGTATAACTATCAGCAAAAATTGAGTCTCAATTGCCAAAAGCATTTAACTGACCTTAAAAGTTAGCATCCATCTAAAATCCCCGAAACTCTGATGAAAAGATAGAAAAACAACTCCCATTTTAGGCAAACAAAACTGCTTGTCAAAGAACCTTGCCTTCTGTACACCTGGTTAGACATGATTGTTAATTAAACCTTTCCTGTAGTTTCTTGGTTTCATGATACCTCATGGGCATCATCCCTACAGAGTCATAACACACTGATAAGATTTTGAAAGTCTCTACACCATTTGGCTTTGGGTTACTGAACTGCTTCCCCAAAGCTTTGGCCTATAACCTAAAATGTTCAAGTGTTTCATTGTGTCATCATTTCACTCATGAACACTTATTCAAGAGTACTTTACACTCTATGTAAGCAAAATTCCATGTGAAATGTTTTCAACCAGGGATTAAGTCAGTAATCACAGAAGCCATTTGATTACCTGTCTAGTGCTGTTCTTTACTTCATAAAATTATAAGAGAGGGGCTTCCCTGCAAGTCCATTGACTAAGTCTCCTCACTTCTTCCACTGCAGGGACCCTGGGTTCAATCCCTGTTCAGGGAATTAAGATCCCACATGCAGGGGAAAAATCACATATTTTGTCATCAACAAACAATAACTGAGAAACCAAACCAAGCCAATGGAGGAGAGGCAAACACATAAGCTGAATTTTTAAAAGATCTGTGTACTGCTGCCCATCAACATACTTCTGGCCTTCTGATTGTTAAAACTGATTCATTTTCTCTCTCTGTGGTTAAACAGGAAGTGGAGGAACACCATTTGCCAAATGACTTCAAGGTCAACGTGAAGGTGGATACAACCCCAAGAGAAGATCTGATTAAGGTCCTGGAGGATATGAGGCAGGAATATGAGTCTATAATTAAAAAGAAGCATCAGGACTTGGACACTTGGTATAAAGAGCAGGTAAAAGAAAGATGTCCAAACTTCCCAAAGTTTCCACTTACAAGTGGTGCCAATGCCAATGCTTCTCTTCTTTTCTTGGTCTCACAGTCAGCAGCCGTGGCCCAGGAAGCAGCCAGTCCAACAGGTGTGCAGAGCAGCCAAAGCGACCTTCATGAACTGAAGCGCACTTTCCAGGCCCTGGAGATTGACCTGCAGGCACAGTGCAGCAAGGTGAGTTTGAGCTGGAAAAATCTTAGGTCAGTTACTACCTCTTCTACAAAACCTCCTCTCTGGGGCCTGTCTCTCCAACTCCCTTGGGGCACTCTTCCATCCAAACTCCCACTTTCCATCCAAATTGTCCACAATGAGGATGATAAGAGCTATCATTTATTGAGGTGTCCGTGTTGTGCCACACTCATTATAGTCAATGCAATCAATCCTCACATTAACCTTTCCAGATAGGTCTGGTGTCCCCATTTTGGAGATAAGGGAACCAAAGCCCCAAGCAGTTAAGTGAATTGACCAGGGTCACACAGTTAATTAGTGGCCAGTGGTAAAGCCACATGGTGGTTTGGGGTGGGGGGGGGGTGGGCAGTTCCACACCCTCAAAACCCCTATCAGTGTTCTCCCCCTTACAACCATGCTGCCCCCTCCCAGTTACAAGAAAGAGTAATTCTGGTGCCAACATGAGTAAGTGGCAAATCCAGGCTTGGCTGGCTCCAAAGTGCTGCTCTGTTATTGCGTATGCATCTTATACAGTGAACAGACTTATGCCCAGTGAACAGTAAGTTCTTGTGTCTAAGTCATTTCTTTGATCATCATGGTTTTCAGTAAAAATGCTCTTAGGAGTGTTATAAGCACTTAAAATTCATTAAATAAAATCTATCACTGAATTTCCTTCTTAGCCTATCTGAATCTTCTAATCATTCATCAATACCGTTCCCCAGTGCTACTCTGCTCTCAGTCTTGAAGAGAAATAATTAGTTCATTTTGTTGCAGGTGCACCTGGTAACTCTTTTAATCAGTGATGATGGACAGACATTTAAAATGTACACTGTCAAGGTGATGATAATGAACACAGAAATAATTACAGTATTTTATATTATTTAAACACAAATAAATTACTATATTTTAAAATTATCTAAATCGTTTTGTAGCTTTCAGAACATTTTAGCATTAGATATTCCACAACAACCCTGCAAGGTCAGCTCAACATTCATATCCAGTTTCATGCTTTCTACTACCTGACACTATACTAAGTAACTGAGGATTTGATAATAAAGGAGTTTGTACACTATTGTACATGATAGAAAATAAAGGCACAAATCATCAAAATAAATAATACACCAGATGGAGGAAAATACTGCAAAGAAATGAAACATGAGGGAGAGGTTATGCTTGCCAGGAGAAGAGCTGTCATTTTAAAGCCAGGTGGTTCAGAGAGGCTTTACGGCTAAGGTGAGAGTTGAGCAAAACTCTCAAAGTGATACAAAGATGCACTACATGGCTATGAGGAGGGAGTTCCAGATGGAGGGAATAGCAAACGCAAAGCTATGAGGCACGGGTGTGTCAGACAGGCTGGAGGAACAGCCGGGAAGCCAACACAGATGCAGTGAGTCAACAGAAGGAAGAAGAAAGGAGAGAAGAGGAGGCCCTGGGGTTAACAGCGGCACCAGGTTCCCCGTGACCCTTAGAGGGAAGTCAGGGGGAATTTGAAACAGAGGGTATAGACAGCTCTTTGAGGAGCTCTGCAGTAAGCAAAGGCGAGCAGAGAAATTGGCTGATCGCTGAAGGTAGTTATGGGCTCAAGAGAACAAATTTTAAGGTGGAAGAAATTCTGTGTGAAAGCTGGTGGGAATAACCTAGGAGAGAGGAAAGCATTCATGTTGCAAGACGGTGGGTAATTGCTGAAATAACCATGGCACAGACAGGGACGGTTATTCCCCTCATAACAGGAGGGGAATGAGTGTCGACACAGACTCATGTCTGTGGGTGGAAGCTGGCGGTGCTGGTGGGAGCCCTCCCCTGAGGGCTTTCATATCCTCAGCAACAGACGAAGCAAGGTCCTGGGCTAAGAGAAAGGACGGGAGAAGAGAGGTTTGCAGACAGAGAAGAAGGAACAAAATATCCCTTTAGGAGAACAAGAAAGTGACGAGACCAGGGATATGCGGGGTAATAGCCAGGGAGCAGGAAGGGCCCCCAGGATGTTAGCAGCCCTGAAGTGCAGGGTGATTTATTAGCTATGAATGCCTCTTTAAGATTAAAGTTATGTGTGCTAGAAAAGTAGGTGGTAAATCCAAACAGAACAGGGACTTGAACTTGGTTCTCTGCTTCCTTCATTTTGCAGCTTTCAGAATTTCCTCAAAATGACAATGTGTTACCAGAGTCACCAAATTAAAACAGAAGACACATAGTGAGATTTGAATTTCAGCTGAAGTGGTTTTTTTTTAGTATAAGTTCTTGTGCAATATTGGGGGAACATCTGGAATACATTTATACTAAAAGAAAATTACTGATTGCTCATCTGAAATTCATACTTAATCAGGTGCCCTCTATTTTATCTGGCACCGTTACTTGAGACCCTTCTCTGAAGATACAAAAAGATAGCAGTCCTGGCTACTATTTCCTTCTAGGAGCTTTCAGTCTGGCCAGAGACAAAATATAAGCGGAAGTAGGTAAGGAACAGCTCAGGGCAAGGTGGGGTATATTCACTCCCAAACAATCTACATCAACAATAAATGCTAAAGGAGTACAGTTAAGTTGCATAGAACTCCCTGACAGAAAGGCTTTATGCCTAGAAAAATGAGATTCAGAAAGTCCTGACTCCTCATTGCCTGGCTCCAAACCTAAAAGTTAGCCTGCTCCTCCTCACTCATGCCCAACTCCACCAAGACACTCAGCAGAGTAGCTGGTATATTCTCACTGCTCAGCAAGCATGCGTGCTCAGTTGTGTCCAGCTCTTTGTGAGCCCATGGACTGTAGCCTGCCAGGCTCCTCTGTCCATGGAATTTTTCAGGCAAGAATATTGGAGTCGGTTGCCATTTCCTCTTCCAAGGGATCTTCTCCACCCAGAGACCAAACCCACATCTTTTGAGTCTCCTGTATTGGCAGGTGGATTCTTTACCACTGTGCCACCAGGGAAGCAGGCTATTAAATCAAGCCATCAGTCAGTAGATGAAAGAAATGTCATTCCTCTTTCAGAAATCTGCTTTAGAAAACATGCTATCAGAGACCCAGTCTCGGTACTCCTGCCAGCTCCAGGACATGCAACGGATCATCTCCCACTATGAGGAGGAACTGACGCAGCTACGCCATGACCTGGAGCGTCAGAACAACGAATACAAGGTCCTCCTGGGCATCAAAACCCACCTAGAGAAGGAAATCGCCACCTACCGCCAGCTCTTGGAAGGAGAGAACGGAGGGTAAGGCAAAGACTGGCAGGAGAGGACAGTGAAAAGTGTATCCACCCTCGTGTGCATTCATGTACGGCTTATGCTGAGTTGTCTCCTGTAGCTACTTAGATCAGGTTGTATTCTGTTAAGTAGGAAGTGTGAATTCATCAACTGTTATTCCCAGGACATAAGATTTGAAATCAACAGTTTCACTTAATATTTTATATCTCTAGAAACAAACAATGAAGAAAGTTTGGCTACAGTGTTTCCCAGTGGGAATGCACCCAAGTTTTGCTCAAAAAAAAAAAAAAGATTGAGGAATCTAACAGCAGGAAAAGACTCATAAGAGATTGAGATGTCTAGATATTTTATCTGGAATCTCTGACTAGTTTTGCATAACTGTCCACAAAAGGGCACATATGTTCTATAACCCAAGAGAAAGGGTTAGAAATTTTTTTAGTACACAAATAAAATGTTATTGGACCAAACTCAAAACAGTCTGAAAAGCCCAGAGGGTTCACACTTCAGTCGCAGACCCTGGCAAGGATCCCAGGGAGGCAAAGCCTGCAGCTGGCTGAAAGGATGGAGATGACTCAGCAGATTTCTCCCGCCCCCAGGGTTAGTGGGAGGCAGTACTCACTGCCTTTGGGGTCCCAGAGGGTTCTCCCATGAACTCATGACCTTGAAACTACGGAACTCAAACAATTATCCTCATTAAAGAGCTGTGAATGTACCAGCAGGCAAAGGAAGTTAGTTCATCTTGAGAAGTTTTTATGATTGTTGCTAATACTAAAATGAGCCTTTCTCACTTTTATAGGACAAAGGAAGAATCTAAGTCAAACGTCAAAGGTAAAAAATACTCTTTCATTGTTTGAATCTACTTGTTTTTAATGAATCAGCACATTTATCCATCCTTCAGTATCTCGTGTACGACTGAATGTTCTTTGTTCAGTTTTTACTTTACTGCCAAATGGCCAGGAATGTGGAATCAACTTAAATTAGATATGGCTGAACCAAGTGAGCTCTCAATATTGTCCTAAATGATATATATATACATATATATATATATATATTAGCTCTTTGCCAGCAGTAAAGTAGATAAAAATAATCAGTGATATTATTATATCTCTATTAAATTATGGACTCAATGGACATGAACCTGAACAAACTTTAGGAGATAATGAAGGATAGGGGAGCCTGGCACACTGCAGTCCATGGGATTGCAAAGAGTCAGACACAACTTAGTGACTGAACAACAATTAAGTTATGGAGTCTGCTGGCCAAACTCCTAGGAAATTAAGAAAAAAATGATGTCCCTAATCTCCCAAACTACAGTCTGTTGAACACTAGCATCTCATGAGATTTTAACTGTGTATTATAAAAGATGTGTTGTGTGGCCCAGTATGGCTGGGAATACTATGTACCACTATCCTCTTGGTGAAGAATCAGGCTATGTTTCAGCATTGAAGATGGAAGAAATACTGCTGCAGGGAATAAAAAGTAAGAGAAAGAAACCACAACAAAATTTATTTGGTTTAGCACAGTGTTCCCAAATACCTTTGACCCGGGAACACTATTTTCTCAGATTGCAATTAACATCTCACAGAAAAGTTTAAGAAGTCACAGTCTGGGACAGGTGGCACTTTCTGATTAGTTTATGATAAGATGCTCTAAGGCATTAAAGGTTCGGGGACTGAGAGTCCAAGTAACCATCACAGAATAGCTGGCCTCATTGCCATCCCTCTGCAAGATCCCCACACATGGTCCTTCAGCCTCTCTGGTCACGTCCAAGGACAGGGAACCCATTACTGGAGAGGGTGGACAATCTACTTTGGCGAACCTTGACTTTAACTAAGTTCTCCCTGGATCTCTACTACTGGCTTCGATTCTTCCTCTGGTCTAGAATCGGTGTACTGATGCATCAACAAAGCACTTATTCAAACAAATCTTATCTTTGAAAACAGTGACCATGATAAACATTCCTGGCTTCTCACAATCTTTCATATGGCATACTGTCTAGATATTAAAACGGGGTCCCCAGAATGGCGTTTAAGGCTCTGTACATTCATAGAATCTATGCTGCAAGTGCTCAAAAGCCCGTATAAGCAGAAAGGACCCCTCCAGCACTTGTGGTCAAATACTAGATTCTGTACCAGGAACACTTGGGCTGAAGGTCTTGACCTCTAGAAAGTGACACTGGTCAGATACCCTCACTTCCTAGAGACTGGGAGGAAAATCTTCCTTGATAAGATCTTTTTTCACTTCATTAGAACCCACCATATTGCTTAGCAATCATTCTAGAAAGCCTTTGGGTGCTGAGAATAGGGGCCTGGAAAGGAACGCAGTTCAGATGGTGGGGGAGAGCATGGCAGTGACCTTTTTCGCTTTTTTTTTTTTAAATCCGCAGCTCCAAAGATCAAGGCCATCACACAGGAGAGCATCAATGGAAGGATAATTCTTTCTCAAGTGAATGAGATCTGAAAGTACACGTGAGGCCACTAAAAATTTCTGCCTATTGTAAAAACTATTTCCCCTCAATGGAAAGTCCTTGTCCAGGTGAATTCTAAGAGGTTTCCTTGGAGTTAATAAACTCAGAAAATTTTTTTCTCTGTAACAATCTCACCATAGCAATCTTCATATATTGCTGCACTTTTTCAATTAAAGTATGAGTTCACGAGCTTAAAGCTCTACTTTACTACTACGGTTGTCAGATTCCCATCATTGTACATGTTTTATAGCCAATAAAACTCCACACCAGCTGCATCATGTCCTTTTTTAAGAATATCATAAGGCAAGACAAAACCTCAAGATAAGGTCAGTCTTGTCTTGACAAGACCTCTTTATCCTGAAAATGGATCCTCAGAGCATTGTCCATGAAAGAGTGACAAGGGCCTTAATGCTCTGAAGGTGTTTGCAGCAAGCACTGGCCAGAATTGTTACCTGCAGCCATGCAGCTAGGGGACAAGATATGGTTCACAAGGCTCTCCAAGATCTCTAGACTTCTTCCAGAAGGAAAGTGGGAGTGGGGCAGGGATAGAGAAAGGAATGCCCAGAAAGGCCTCATTGAGATGATCAAAAATTATTCTGTCTCACAGATGAATGAATGAACAATTTCAATGCCTAAAAGAGAGTTAAAACTAGAAAAGGAAATCAGGGAAAAAACCTCATTACAGATAGATACTGAGACCCTAAGAGGGAAAACAATTCATCCAGAATCTGAGCTGCAAACATTATGATCCAAGATATTATGTTGAGGTGTAGTAAGGACTAAAGAAGACACACTAGGCACCTCTGCCCCCTGAAGAAGATGTCTTTTTCTCAGATTTTAGCTGTGTGAGCTGCTAGGCCAAGGCTGGTACAGAGGAGCAAAACTGGAGAAAAGGAAGACAGAAACCTATATATTCACTAAGACATCATCAGAAGGCCATACATGAAATAATAGGATATTAACAATTCAGTGGACCATCAGTTCAGTTCAGTTGCTCAGTCGTGTCTGACTCTTTGCAACCCCATGAATTGTAGCACGCCAGACCTCCCTGTCCATCACCAACTCCCGGAGTTTGCCCAAACTCATGTCCATCGAGTCGATGATGCCATCCAGCCATCTCAACCTCTGTCGTCCCCTTCTCCTCCTGCCCCAATCCCTCCCAGCATCAGAGTCTTTTCCAATGAGTCAGCTCTTCGCATGAGGTGGCCAAAGTGTTGCAGTTTCAGCTTCAGCATCAGTCCTTCCAATGAACACCCAGGACTGGTCTCCTTTAAGATGGACTGGTTGGATCTCCTTGCAGTCCAAGGGACTCTCAAGAGTCTTCTCCAACACCACAGTTCAAAAGCATCAATACTTCAGCCCTCAGCCTTCTTCACAGTCCAACTCTCACATCCATACATGACCACTGGAAAAACCATAGCCTTGACTAGACGGACCTTTGCTGGCAAAGTAATGTCTCTGCTTTTTAATATGCTATCTAGCTGCCGTCTATGGGGTCGCACAGAGTCGGATACGACTGAAGCGACTTAGCAGCAGCAGCAGAGTTGGTCATAACTTTCCTTCCAAGGAGTACGCGTCTTTTAATTTCATGGCTGCAGTCACCATCTGCAGTGATTTTGGAGCCCAAAAATAAAGTCTGACACTGTTTCCACTGTTTCCCTATGTATTTCCCATGAAGTGATAGGACCAGATGCCATGATCTTAGTTTTCTGAATGTTGAGCTTTAAGCCAACTTTTTCACTCTCCTCTTTCACTTTCATCAAAAGGCTTTTTAGTTCCTTTTCACTTTCTGGACCATAGGCATGGGCTTTACCATTTGAGCTACCAGGGAAGCCTTCCCTGAAACTCACCTGGTAAAGAATCAGCCTGCAATGGAGGAAACCTGGGTTTGATCCTTGGGTTGGGAAGATCCCCTGGAGGAGGGCATGGAAATCCACTCCAGTATTCTTGCCTGGAGAATCCCCATGGACAGAAGAGCCTGATGGGCTACAGTCTACGGGATCACAAAGAGTCAGACATGACTGACTAAGCACAGCACTATACAGGCAGGGGCTAGTTAAACTCTCCCACTTTACAGACAAATAAACTGAGACCCAGACAATAAAGGCATGGACCCAAACACTCAATGGACTATTGCAGTTGGATCTAGATCTGAGCCTCTAGACTCCATATCCAGTTATTAACCTAAAAGTATGTTTAGTTCCATGTTTATCTAACACATTGGCAATTCCCTGAATACTTTTTGTCTCTATGTTTAATACTCCCTTGGAAAGGATTGCTTTTAATTTTTTTTCTGACCTGGGCATGTGTTAAAACTGGATTAGTCCTCCCTTTAAGGCAATAATTGGTATTTTCTGATTCTCAATACCCAAAGAATAGAAAATCAACCCTTAACAATTTGAAATTAGGCAAAAGGAATCCAGGATAATCACATGATTGCAAAAATATATCATTGGTTTAAATGAAATACCTTAATTCCCTGGGGTAAAACTATAAATTTATCTTTACTGTGTGATTACTTTCAAGAATTTCAAAAATAACCAGTTTATAATATCTTCAACAAATTTTTGTGCAATACTTCTCTGTGCAAATTTTGATGATTTGGGGGGTGCAAGAAAAGATCCATATTAGACTATATTAGTCCTCTTTTCTATTTCATTCTACTAGGAGAACTTCTTCATGTTAATAAGGTACTATAGTCTCAAGGCATATCTTAAAATTAATTTTTTTTTCTCTAACATCAATTCACTCTGCTATTTTAGACATCTCTTTTTTAAATCTAGATATTAGACATAAAATATACTTATTTTCTCAAGGCGAAATTTAGCAATGCTAACAAAATCTTTTGAAGAAATATTTAAAAAGCAACACGAGAAGCTGAAGGTAAAGTTTTAATACTAGCCCCAGAACATAATCAACTAACCTTACATTTACGGTTATCATTTACATAAGATTTGGTAGTCATAAATCAAAACATAGGAATAATTTCTGAGGACTTCCCTGGTGGTCCAGTGGTTAAGAATCTTCCTTGCAAGGCAGGAGACACGGGTTCGATCCCTGTCAGAGAACTAAGACCCCACGTGCTGCTGAGCAACTGACCCCGAACGGCACAGCTACTAAAGCCCACGTGCTCTGGAGCCCATGGTCTGCAACTGCTGACTCTGCAAAGTACCACCAGAGTCCACACACCCCAGTGAAAGACTGCACATGAGGCCAGACAGATTCCACCTGCTGCAACCAAGACCCAACACAGCCAAAGAAATAAATGTTCCTAATTTTTTAAAAAAAAGGATAATTTTCAATCAAGCAGCTAAAATGCTCCCAAAGTATTCATTTTCTCTGTACCAATTAAGGTGAACCAACTCATCCTGATTTGTTCAAGAAACCCCTTAGTCCCAGGCAAACTGGAGTGCTTGGTCAGCCTATTGATAAAGAATTGCTCTTGCCTTCCTTTATTCAGGCTGCTGTAACAGAATACCACAGATTGAGTGGCTTATAAAAACAACAGAAATGTATTCCTCACAGCTCTGGATGCTGGGATGTCCAAGGCCAAGGCACCAGCAGGGCTGCATTCTGGGGAAGATTCACTTCCTGGTTCATAGCCTGTATCCTCCCATGATGGAAGGGGCTTGGGAGCTCTGTGGAGTCTCTTTTCTCACAGTGTTAATCCCATTCACAGAGCCTCCACCCTCACGAACTAAACGCCTTCCAAAGACCTCACCTTCTAAAACCATCACCTTTGGGGGTAAGATTTCAACATATAAATTTTTCAGAAAAGTGGAGAGGAATTAAACCATTTTCCTGAGTAAAGAGACAGTTGCACAAGCTTAGACTCGAGGCAGCATAGAATAACCTCTCTCACACATCTGAATAAGTCCAAAAATATTTCAACATGCCCACTACTAACTGATTAGTGTCTGTAGGTTCAGGCAAGTTGCCAACTGAGAAGTTTTCGTTTGTATTTGATTTTGACCCACACACACCCAATCCACATAAAAGAGTTGGTAACAAATTCTATTGTTTCCATTACAGGAACACTTCAAGTAAATAGCAGCTATTCCATTACCCAAAATCCAATTAAAGAAATACTTGGCTAATTCAGAGATGTATCAGATGTGTCAACTATTATTTTGGAATATTTATGTCAACATATTTTCTAGTAGTACCATAATAACATGGTTGAGTGGATAGATCCATTTAATATTTTTCAGTCCAGTCAAATGCATGCCTTGACTAAAAGCTCATTTTTCCATTAATGTTTTTATATACGTACCCTGTTAATGATGTGTGAAATTGGAAACTAACCTTCATAAAAATTCATTATTAAGGAATGTAGCAATTTTATGTTGGTAGAAGTTCACAGAGCTGAGAGAACAGCAAGAAGATGAATCACAAATTATGGTGGGAAAAGGTAGGTAAGAGAAAGGGACCTGAGAAAGTTACTTTAGCACAGAGGTTCTCAAACTTGGCTGCACCATAGGATCAACTGTGGAGATTAAAAAATTCTAATGCCTAGACGACTTATAGATCAGTTAAATCAAGTTTTTTGAAGGCTAGAATATAGGCATCCATATATTTTAAAGATTCCCAGGTAATTACAATGTACAACAAAGTTTGAGAACTTGTTGCTTTAGTATCATCAAGTGTTTTTGTATTTGTTGTATGTTTCCCATATTTCTAATTTTTTAATACTCTCATGAGAATTAATTACTTGTTCAGTTCAGTTCAGTCGCTCAGTTGACCCCTTGGACTGCAGCACGCAAGGCTTACCTGGCCATCACCAACTCCCAGAGCTTGCTCAAATTCATGTCCATCGAGTCAGTGATGCCATCCAACCATCTCACCTTCTGTTGTCCCCTTCTCCTCCTGCCTTCAATCTTTCCCAGCATCAAGGTCTTTTCAAATGAGTCAGTTCTTCGCATCAGGTGGCCAAAGTACTGGAGTTTGAGCTTTAACATCAGTCCTTCCAGTGAACACCCAGGACTGATCTCCTTTAGGATGGACTGGTTGGATCTCCTTGCAGTCCATGGGACTCTCAAGAGTCTTCTCCAACACCACAGTTTAAAAGCATCAATTCTTCAGCACTCAGCTTTCTTTATGGCATAACTCTCACATCCATACATGACTACTGGAAAAACCATAGCTCTGAGTAGATGGACCTTTGTTGGCAAAGTAATATCTCTGCTTGTTAATATGCTGTCTAGGTTGGTCATAGATTTTCTTCCAAGAAGCAAGCATCTTTTAATTTCATTAATCACTGCAGTCACCATCTGCAGTGATTTTGGAGCCCAAGAAAATAAAATCTCTCACTGTTTCCATTGGTTCCCCATCTATTTGCCATGAAGTGATGGGACTGGATGCCATGACCTTCATTTTTTGAATGTTGAGTTTTAAGCCAGCTTTTCAATCTCCACCTTTATTTTCATCAAGAGGCTCTTTAGTTCCTCTTTGCTTTCTGCCATAGGGTGGTATAATCTGCATATCTGAGGTTATTGATATTTCTCCCAGCAATCTTGATTCCAGCTTGTGTTTCTTCCAGTCCAGCATTTCTCATGATGTACTCTGCATATAAGTTAAATAAGCAGGGTGACAATATACATCCTTGATGTACTCTTTTACCGATTTGGAACCAGTCCATTGTTCCATGTCCAGTCCTAAATGTTGCTTCTGGACCTGCAAACAGATTTCTCAGGAGGTAGGTAAGGTGGTCTGGTATTCCCATCTCTTTAAGAATTTTCCACACTTTGTTGTGATCCACACAGTCAAAGGCTTTAGCATAGTCAATGAAACACAAGTAGATGTTTTCTCTGGAATTCTCTTGCTTTTTCTATGATCCAATGGATGTTGACAATTTGATCTCTGATTCTTCTGCCTCTTTTAAACCAAGCTTGAACATCTGGAAGCTCTCAGATCACCTACTGTTGAACCCTAGCTTGAAGAATTTTGAGCATTGCTTTGCTAGCATTCGAGATGAGTGCAATTGTGCGGTAGCTTAAACATTCTTTGGCATTGCCTTTTCTTTGGGATTGGAATGAATACTGACCTTTTCCAGTCCTGTGGCCACTGCTGAGTTTTCCAAATTTGCTGGCATATAGAGTGCAGCACTTTCACACCATCATCTTTTAGGGTTTGAAATAGCTCAACTGAAATTCTATCACCTCCACTAGCTTTTTTGTAATGACGCCCACTTGACTTCACACATCAGGGTGTCTGGTTATAGGTGAGTGATCACACCATGGTTATCTGGGTCATTAAGATTTTTTGGTATAGTTCTTCTGTGTATTCCTGCCACCTCTTCCTAATATCTTCTGCTTCTGTTAGGTCCATACCATTTCTGTCCTTTATTGTGCCCATCTTTGCATGAAATGTTCCCTTGGTATCTCTAATTTTCTTGAAGAGATCTCTAGTCTCTCCCATTCTATTGTTTTCCTCTATTTCTTTGCACTGATCCCTTAGGAAGGCTTTCTTATCTCTTCTTGCTCTTCTTTGAAAATCTGCATTCAGATGGATATATCTTTCCTTTTCAGGTCCCTAATGAAATATTTTCCCAAAGCTCTTATAATGAATTCTATGATAAAAATTTGCCATGTTATTTTAGCCTCTTCATTTCTTTTACCTCTTAGATTTTTGTCAGAGCAAAGTAAAATATTAACATATGCAGATAAGAGGCTCCTTAGGCAAAACATCTCTAAGCCAAGCAACTAAAAGATTTAGTATTGGGAGCACCTAAGTAAATTTTTCCTTAAAGAAATATCAGATTGTTTTAGTATTTCCCACAGGTACACTTTTTATTTCTCTAACAGTTAATTAGATATCATGCATAAGCTCAAGTAAAAAAAAAATAGTAGCTTTAGAAGAAAACACAGCAATCAACTAATTGAATCCACTTGTTTAAGAGATGAGGAAGATAAAGTCTAGAAAGGTTAGCCAAGCCCTCCTGGGATTCAAATCTCATTTCTACCTACATATAGCACCTCTGACATATGGAAATATCAGAACTGAAGAGAGCATCACATAATTTTTAATACTCATTGTTGTTGTTCAGTAGCTAAGTCGTGTCTGAACTTTTTGTAAGTAGCTAAGTCGCGTGACTCTTTGTAACCCCAAACTCATAGCAAATTAAAAATAACAATTCTAAACATGAACTATTGAAAAGTCAAGATAATCAGGGTATTAACTCTTAAAGTTGAAGCAATTTGCAAAAATGCCAGTAATTGCAAGAAAAAAAGTAAGCCTAAGATAGGTACTAGAGGTTGAGTATTGTTATTTTCTCTACATATGGTCTTAAATAAATTATTTTACATAGACTATATGTAGCATGGACATTTTTTAAAGCCTATATTGTGCCAGATGATATACCATACCATTTCTCTGGGGGGAAAGTAATGTAATTCCAAAATTACATTTTATGGACATCAAGCAATATTGTATTATGGTTACATATACACCTATCTAGCCTTTCACTTTAGAAAATGGATACTAATTTCTGATTATGCAGTAGATATTGGTGGCCCCAGTGAATCCATACTACCGCCACCATCACCCCCACCCCACACACCCCCTGCTCCAGGACTCATGCCTTTCTGTAATTTCTCTCATATTTACTTTGTCCTGGGCCATGACTTGATTTGACCAACGGAACATCAGCAAGCATAATGAAGCAGAGGTTTGATAAATGCTTACACATTAGCCTCACCTCTTGGACTGCTCTTTCTAGGAAGCCAGCTACCATGTAAGAAGTTCATTTACCCTAAAATTATCACACTGAATAAGTCTAAGCTAGCCTCCTGGAGAGGCCACACGAAGGAAAACTGAAGAAACCAATCAACAGCCATAACTGAAGCTCCAGACCTATAACTCAGATCAAGCCATTCCAGCTAGTTCTCAGCCATTCACACCATCCCAGCTGAGGTCCCAGATACCATACAGCAAAGACAAGCCATTTTAGTATGCTAAATCTGAAATTGTGACCCATGGAATTATGAAAAGATAGAACAGCTGTTGTTTAAAGCCAGTATATGTTGGGATAGTTTTTCATGCAGCAGTGGATAAACAAAATGAAGTGTTTAAAATAGAAGAGTCTATTATTTGCTCAGTGACAATAGCTGACTTAAAGCTAGTCCATTAACAATCTTCTGTGGCAGCCTGGATGGAAGAGGAGTTTGGGGAGGAATGGATACACGTACATGTATGGCTGAGTCCATGTTCTGTCTATCTGAAATTCAACACACAACGAAAAGTTTAATACAAATAAATAAATGAAACTAGTCTATTAGCATCCCATCCAACTTTCTACCAAGCTTTTTAATCATTTTAACATTGAAATGGATCTCTAGAGAAGTCCTGGTCCAATAACCACAGGTGAAGCACCAGAGCTTTCAGAAAAGGCCAAAGTCTTCACTCTTCAAAGATGGGACAGAGTAAAGCTGATGCTCAGGTATCTTCACTGCTTCCCTCTGTGTCTCTTCACAAATGGGGGACCAAGCAGTGTTAAGTCCAACCCAGAAAGGAGCATGTGAGGAGGCCCAAGTAAATTCTTTTCCTTCATATCTTTGAGTTTCAGTTCCTTTCAACTCTGTGTTTACGTTCCTCATTCCAGGGACATTAACAACTTCTCTCTAAATACTTAGCAGGCATGACATAGATCAAGAGTTTCACTGAAAGGTGATCTGTTTTCAGTGTAGGTAAGCAAAGTCCTCCTTCACCAAGAAACTATTACAGCCTGTACAGATTAAGATGATCACAATCATCAAGTTGTTATAATGTTTAAGTTTTTAAGTCATTAAGACCCTAGAATATTGTCCATTCATTCTAGGCATGTTTTTTTTTTTCACAGTGCTGAACATTAAATACTATACTCGTACATGGCCTTTAATCAATAAATATTTTTAAGATTTTTGGTTGGATAGATAGATAGGTACCCTGAAGTGTTTTGTTGGTTATTTGTGTATCATAACAACATTGGTTTTCCAACTTCCTAGATGCCTGGGATCATTCCTGTGTGTGACTCACTCTGCATCTCATTTATTCTATTACCACATCTACTTGTCACCATCTTCCTGAAGAGGATTAGAGGGTTTCTAAAATAGATTTGCGGTGAGGTCATGCAAAAAGGAAAAGAAGACTCTCTCTGACATACTTCACAATCTGATGACCTAACCATACTTACAATTTTTACTAAAGAAGTTTGTATGTGTGTATGCGTTAGTCACACCAGTACATGGACTATCCTGCTCACCATAAGGTCTCTTTGAAATTTAAACCAGGAGCCATCTAAAAACTTAGTCACTAAGTTGTATCCAACTCTTTTGTGACCCCATAGGCTGTACCTGCCAGGTTCCTCTGTCCATGGGATTTTCCAGGCTAAAATACAGGAATGGGTTGCCATTTCCTCCTCTAGGGGATCTTTCTGACCCAGGGATTGAAATCCTGCACTGGCAGGCAGATTCTTTACCACTGAGCCACCAAGATTAAAAAAAGGGCTTCCCTGGTGGCTCAGACAGTAAAGCGTCTGCCTGCAATACGGGAGACCCAGGTTCAATTCCTGGGTCGAGAAGACCCCCTGGAGAAGGAAATGGCAATCCACTCCAGCACTCTTGCCTGGAAAATGCCATGGGACAGAGGAGCCTGATAGGCTACAGTCTATGGGGTTGCAAAGAGTCAGACACAACTGAACGACTTCACTTTTCACCAAGATTAAAAACTACAAGTCACTTTATGCTAATTTTTAAAGTATGCATGCCCAACATTCATATATGTGATATACATACACACATATTTTTTGTTTGTTTTTGTTTTTTATTTTTTTAGTTTTACTTTACAGTACTGTATTGGTTTTGCCATACATCAACATGAATCCACCACGGGTGTACTCGAGTTCCCAATCCTGAATCCCCCTTCCACTTCCCTCCCCATACCATCTCTCTAGGTTCGACGCAGGATACAGGATGCCTGGGGCTGGCACACTGGGACAACCCAGAGAGAATAACAGTTTTTTTTTCTTTTTTATTATTTTTTTTACTTTACAATACTGTATTGGTTTTGCCATACATTGACATGAATCTGCCATGGGTGTACATGAGTTCCCAATCCTGAACCCCCCCTCCCACCACCCTCCCCATATCATCTCTCTGGGTCATCCCAGTGCCCCAGCCCCAAGCATCCTGCATCCCGCATCGAACCCAGACTGGTGATTCATTTCTTACATGATAGTATACATGTTTCAATGCCATTCTCCCCAAATCATCCCACCCTCTCCCTCTCCCACAGAGCCCAAAAGTCTGTTCTATACATCTGTGTCTCTTGCTGTCTCGCATACAGGATTATCATTACCATCTTTCTAAATTCCATATATATGTGTTAGTATACTGTATTGGTGTTTTTCTTTCTCAGTAACAACTCTCTTGACTGACTTTTGCACCCATAGCCTCATTTAACACTTATCACAACCCCGTAAGGTTTTATTATCCTCATTTTAGAGTTGAGGAAACTGGGACTCAAATGGAGTGAACTAATTGACCTGTGGTCATATACCTAAAAATGACAACACCAACATTTGTACACAAAATTCTTTCTACTGCGTTGCACAAAGTCAAAAATTGCTGCTAAAGAACTATGGAAAACCTAGACAGAGGCAACATGCTTTGATGAATTCTTGCTGATGGTTTTTATCTAAGGTGAAGGTCCAGGGATAAGAAATCTGAATGGGCATGGTACTAAAATAATACACAGGAGTTAGAAATACCCAGAACTAGGCAGGAATGGAGTTTTGACCTGAGAACTCCCTTCCTATCACCCAAATCCTGAAGCATTCACTCCTCTGTGCCCTAGAGGTATTCTCTTAACTTGCCTAAAACCCTACTAGTCAACACCAGAGAGGAGCTGAGCAAGTTCCAAAAACCAGAGAACCTCACCCCTTAGTCTGACCTTATACTCACTCCTACTTTCTACCAAAAATATCTCTCCCCATATTTTCAGAGAATGAGATAAAAAAAAAGGTCATGATGGCATGAGGCTAGACCATAGTCAGAATATGCTCAAGAGTCATCTGTTAGAAATATTCTATCCAGAGTCCCCCATCACAAAAATATGCTGTAATGATTTCCAACACTCGGAGAAGGCAATGGCACCCCACTCCAGTACTTTTGCCTGGAAAATCCCATGGATGGAGGAGCCTGGTAGGCTGCAGTCCATGGGGTCGCAAAGAGTCAGACACGACTGAGCGACTTCACTTTGACTTTTCCCTTTATGCACTGGAGAAGGAAATGGCAACCCACTCCAATTTCTTGCCTAGAGAATCCCAGGGATGGGGAGCCTGGTGGGCTGCCGTCTATGGGGTCGCACAGAGTCGGACACAACTGAAGTGACTTAGCAGCAGTAGCAGGAAGTAGTAGTTTGGGGAGTCAATATCTAATCCCAAGTTTCATATATATATATATAAATATGTATATGTATATCACATATATAAAAATAATATATATATTATATATATATATATATCAGTGCCCCTTAAATCTTAATATTCATACGTATAACATGGGACTCTTATCACAAATGCGGATCTGGGTTTCTAGTAGGTCTGGCTATGGCCTAGGATTCTGCATTTTTACAAGCTCCCAGATGATGCTGAGGCTGCTGATTTATCAACCACACCTGGAGGCATAAGATTATAGATATGCATTCAATCCGTGTCAGTCTATCCCCTAGACTGAAACTCTTATCTCTGAGCTGTCTCAATAGATGTCATGCAGGAAAGGTAGCGCCATCAGAATCCCATTAGCACTGTCTTTCTCAAAGTGAGTGAAGCTTACAGGAGCACTAAGTGAGGGCTTGAAAGAAGGTGTTTCTTGGTTCTAGTCAAGGGTAGAGAACGGAATAGTCTGGAAGCTTACGGAGACCCATCACCTTGTCCCAAACTATTTCTGGCATCAATGTATTATCACAAGACCCAAAAGGTTCACCACTATCCAGAATCATTGATGAGGATGCAGACTGCCTTGTCAACACTGTCTCTTGCTTTAGCAAACATGGCAATAACAAGTATGCCATTATTTACGTATGAATATCCACTTGCAAAATTCTTCCTAAATAATCTTCAAGGACCATTTTTAATTGAGAGAACTAAATGATGTCTGACGTTTTAAGGAAACCAACAACTCTGTGAAATGATGTCCTGTTCCACACTGAACTAACCCAGCTTGGATTGGTTGCTTTCATTGTTATTGATGTTATTGTCTCTGTTTTCAAGAACTCACACATGAATTGGAATAAGAACCAATCAAGAAATACGTATGACGTTCCTAACATGTGACTACTATGGAGCCAATCACCATTAGGAAGACAAAACAAAGACGTTAGTAAAGTCAGAACTTCCGAGAAGGAAATTAAAATATACAAAACAGTCCTTTTGCCCAACTGCCGTTCCTGGCACCCATAATCATGGTAGGTAGTCATTATAATTACTACCTTTGCTGGTTTCATGATAAGGAAATTGATTTGAGCTAAGAGACAAAAAGAAAGCAAGTCTCTTCAGTAAAGCTTTTTCCACCCTCTTGGAATTTTTCTCCCACACTCAACAAAAACTTCATAAAGCCATCCCTGATCCTTCTGCCCAGTTCCACCAAGTCAGGTCCTACAATTGGCCTCACACCCTTCCCAAGCATCCAGGCATTACCATGTGACTTCCCCTCACCAGGCCCCAGCCTGTTTTTCCAGAGGGCAGCCGTCATTACCTGCATGGCAGGTTTGCCATGCAAGCTGCCTAATTGTGGGGCTTTGTAGACATCACGCCTGAGTTGTCATTAATGTCCTCTGAAAATAATAATCAACTGATAGACCAAATAAGGGCATTCCAAGAAAATATTCACCCAAGCATTTGGGGAAGCCATGGAAAATCTAAATTTATTGACCGTTTTGTTCTCCTAAGAAAGATCTAACATACACACAAAGACAATAGTCAGCTAAAAGCTTATGAGCTTCATTTGCTACAGCACTAAGGGTTGGATGAGCAGCTCTGGGGAAGGAGGTAGCATCTTGCATCATTCCTGCATGTACAGAGGGCTGGAACACTGGTAAGAGGCCTTGTTGTGGGGATGTGGGTGACTCCATTTCTCACTCTTTCTTCTTCCCTTGGTTAGAAGGTTCTAGAAGAGACCTCCCTACAGGAGACAAGGTATCGTCTATCTTCCTCCCCCGCCCCCACCTCTCAGGTAGATGCACCTGAGGCCAATATGACCCAAGGAAGGAGGTGACAGCACTCAAGTCTGCTGTCTTCCACCCCAGCCACACTGTCCCTGGGCCAACCAGAGGGTAGGGTGACCAGGACCAGGTTCTGAGTGAGGCCACAGTGGGGCCACCTTCTAATAGCAGATGTCCCTCCCCCAGTCACAGGAACCGGAAGGAAGAAATAAGCCCCCCAGGGACAAGCACAGGCCCGCTAACTACTTGTACAGCATGTGTTGTTGTTTTTCAGTTGCTACTGTTTGCGACCCCATGGACTGCTGCACTCCATGTCTCCCTGTCCCTCACCATCTCCTGGAGTTTGCCCGCTTCATGTCTATTGAACCAGAGCTGCTCTCCAACCATCTCATCCTCTGCCGCCCTCTTCTCCTTTTGCCTTCAATTTTCCCCAGCATTGGTGTCATTTTCACAGCAGGCATAGGGTTAAAACCACAGCTTGAGACACTTTAGGTATCACGACACTCAAAGGCGGGGTGAGAGGGAAACATAAGCACGTGAAATGGGGGATCAGTGGAGTTCAGGGCTGGGAGTTCAAGGCTTCGATGCACAAATACTCTCTCCAGGATCTTCCTGGTAGTGTTTGGAATCAGATCTGCCTCACCTCCCCCACCAGGAACATGTATGGGGGAGAATTCAGGGCCTATTCCCATACCCCCTTTAGAAATACCCCTTCTAGGTGGTCTCTGCTACACTTAAAGGATCCAAATGATGTCTGGAAGGCACCGCTGTGCTTGTCTGGGTCCCAGAGCAGGGGAGACTTGAGGCCCACAGATATCTGCATCCTGCCTGCCCCCACGCAAGCGGGCAAGCTTTGTTTTGGTGCCTGCAAGTAACCTCTGACATTTATACACTTATATAAAATCATCTCAATATAAAAAGCACCTCCAGAGGTTCTCCTTCTCTTGGTCTCTTCTCATTTCCGCTCTTCTGCAGTCAGCTCAGTGGCAAAGAATTTGCCTACAATGCAGGAGCCACAAGAGACGCAGGTTTGGTCTCCGGGTTGGGAAGATCCCCTGGAGGAGGGCATGGCAACCCACTCCAGTATCCCTGCCTGGAGGATCCCATGGACAGCAGAGCCTGGTGGGCTACCGTCCATAGGGTCGAAAAGAGTCGACCACAAATGAGGCGACTTAGCTCGCACGCCCATGCTCAGCTAAATGTTTCTTTGAGGGCATAGACAGGGCAAGTAACCTCCGGCTAGCAGAAGGGGAGTTGGCGGGGTGGGGAGTTAGGAGGAGGGGAAGAGGAATTAGAGCTGCAGGCAGCAATTTTACCACTCTTCCCCTCAAACCCACTCAGGCTTGTAGCAGACAAAACCCACTAACAAAACAAGTACAAAAATGGGTTTGAAGTTAAGCAGCAGAAAAATATTTTTTTCCAGTTCATGCCTTTACAATTACCCCTGTTGTAAGTGCTGGCTCCCTTTGCAAGACAACCTGTCAGGGGTTATTTCCATACTGGCATCTATGTCTTCAAGGCATCCAAGTATCTTGTGTATCTTTCAACAGATCAAAAGGCAAAAAGAAAAATGTTCTTGGATCAACTCCCAGAAAAATCTCAAACCAGATTTTCCTGGGATTTTTCAGGCCAGTCAGTGCCTGTTATTTTATACTGTGGCTTCTTTCTTTTAAAATATGGATTAAATGACGTGATGAATGAAAAGACTAAAAGTGCACAATTCCAGCAGCACTGGTTTCTAAACTGCTGTGCTATCTACTTAAAAAGTTCCATGGACTTTTACCATCCTCTCTGCTCTTTGGGGTTACTGCTTTGAGACGGGGAGAACAAAGCAGAGAGCGATTATGTTTGGCAGGAATGGTGTAAGGGGAACCAGATTTCAATTCCAAATAGGACTGGAACCAGATAGATATTCTGATCTGACTATTTTCTTGTTAACTATGGGGCCTCCCTGATGACTCAGTGGTAAAGAATCTGCCTGCCATGCAGGAGACCCAGGTTCAATCCCTGGGTTGGGAAGATCCCCTGGAAAAGGAATAGCAACCCACTCCAGTATTCTTGCCTGGGAAATCCCATGGAAAGAGGAGCCTGGCAGGCTATACAATCTATGGCGTGGCAAAGAGTTGGACACAATTTAGCAATTAAACAACTGAGAGGGGCTTTGACTCTTTTGCACACAAACACGGCCAATTTAAAGAACACCGGATAGTTGGTGTAGCGTAATAATTTGAATGATGGAAACATACTTCCCTGGTGGTACAGCGGGTGAGAACCCACCTCCCGTGCAGGAGACAAGATCCTTAGTCTGGGAAGATTCCACTTGCTGCAGAGCAGCCGAGCCCGCGGGCCACAACTGCTGAGCCCACTTTCTAGGGTCCGTGAGCCACAACTATCGAGCCTATATGCTGCGACTGCTGAAGCCCGTGCACCTAGAGCCTGTGCTCCGAAACAAGAGAAGTCACCCCAACGAGAAGCCCACACACCACAACAAAAAATAGATCCCGCTCACCGCAACTAGAGAAAGCCCACACGCAGCAATGAAGACTCATCGAAACCAAAAATAATCAATAATTAAAAAATAAAAGATGGAAACGGATTTGCTTTTCCTGTCGCTCTTTCATGCTTGTGGCAAAAAAATTAAAAACAAGATAAAGGATATAGTTTGCTTTTTGCTTTTAAATTTGTCACGTTTGCCAAATGCCTTTCGAGATGAATGACCAACTGTTGCTCATCGAGAAGTAATGCTGCTCTTTGCAAAATGCTGATTAGAACCGAATAGGAAAAGCAGTAATGATGATTCACAAACAGGTTTCCCTAGATGGACTGGAAATCGAGTTGCTTTGGCAGTGATGCGATATGAAGGGCAAGAGCGCCCCCTGCTGACCACAGAGGCCATTTAGGCCTGAACTCCGTTTCCTTTTATGTGATCAGGGCTCTCAGGTTGAGCTGAAATCTCCATCCATACAGCTTCTTGAGCAAGTAAATGAATTCCTTCACAATTCATGCCCAAGGCAGGATAGAAACTTGTTCAGTTCAGTTCAGTTCAGTCCCTCAGTCATGCATGTCTCTTTGCGACCCCATAAATCGCAGCACTCCAGGCCTTCCTGTCCATCACCAACTATCGGAGTTCACCCAAACCTATGTCCATTGAGTCAGTGATGTCATCCAACCATCTTATCCTCTGTCCTCCCCTTCTCCTCCTGCCCTCAATCTTTCCCAGCATCAGGGTCCTTTCAAATGAGTCAGCTCTTCGCATCAGGTGGCCAAAGTATTGGAGTTTCAGATTCAACATCAGTCCTTCCAATGAACACTCAGGACTGATCTCCTTTTGGAAGGACTGGCTGGATCTCCTTGCAGTCCAAGGGACTCTCAAGAGTCTTCTCCAGCACCACAGTTTAAAAGCATCAATTTTTCAGCGTGGCTCAGAAGGTAAATCATCTGCCTACAACACAGGAGACCCGGGTTCAATCCCTGGGTTGGGAAGATCCTCTGGAGAAGGAAATGGCAACCCACTCCAGTACTCTTACCTGGAAAATCCCATGAACAGAGGAGCATGATAGGCTACAGTCCATGGAGTCGCAAAGAGTCAGACACCACTGAGCGACTTCACTTCACTTCAGCTTTCTTTATAGTCCAACTCTCACATCCATTCATGACCACAGGAAAAACCATAGCCTTGACTAGATGGACCTTTGTTGACAAAGTAATGTCTCTGCTTTTGAATATGCTATCTAGGTTGGTCGTAACTTTCCTTCCAAGGATTAAGCGTCTTTCAATTTCATGGCTGCAGTCACCATCTGCAATGATTTTGGAGCCCCTGAAAATAAAGTCTGACACTGTTTCCACTGTTTCCCCATCTGTTTCCCATGAAGTGATGGGACTCGATGCCATGATCTTAGTTTTCTGAATGTTGAGCTTTAAGCCAACTTTTTTACTCTCCTCTTTCACTTTCATCAAGAGGCTTTTTAGTTCTTTACTTTCTGCCATGAAGGTGGTGTCATCTGCATATCTGAGATTATTGATATTTCTCCCGGCAATCTTGATTAAAGCTTGTGCTTCCTCCAGCCCAGTGTTTCTAACGACGTGCTCTGCATATAAGTCAAATAAGCAGGGTGACAGTATACAGCCTTAATGTGCTCCTAGCCAACTTGAGATCTCAGTAATTTGTATGACAGGTACAGTAGCAAAGGACGACTACCAAAATGGAATTAAGGTTCCTGTAAGCCTATCTCCCCACTAAAAATAAAAACTAAACTACAGCCTTCTTCAGCAGCTCATTGAACACCAATTTCATTAACAATGAGCAAAAGAACTTATTTCCTTATTTGAAACAAAATATTGACCAAGGGTTTTGTTGAAAATAGGTCAAACCCTACGAAATTGCAGGTATTCCAGTGTTTACGCACAAACAGCCTGAACACGATGAGCTCATCAACCACTGACAAAGATACATAGGAAAGCCTGAAGGTGTGGAGCTGGGGGCAGGCTTCCCTTCTTGATGGGACTGGGGGTGCAGGATGTAAACCCTCTGGCCTCACAATTTTCCCGAGCACATCCTCTGAATTTCTCTAACCAATGAAAAGTAGAGGCTAGAATTTTAAAGTGTTTTTGGTAATTTAGAAAACCGCCCCACATGATGCATAAACATTTTTTTAATTAGCTTTTTTTCCTTTTAACACAAGTATCCTAATAAAGGAGCTTCAGAGAAAAGGAGATTTTAACATCATGTTCTAACATTGTCTGATTCTCTGTCAGACAGCAGTCTTAGAACTCAGCAGGACCTTAGAAAGCAAATTCCAAGTGTTACCAAATCCAAACTTGCTATGCTTGCCACAGGACAGGCCAGTAAATCTGAGAGCCGAGGGGCTGAGGCAAGGAAGAGACTTTATTCAGGAGCCAGGTGACTGAGAAGATGACAGGCTAGTGCCTCAAAATAACCATCTAGTCAGGGCCTGGTTGCCAGGTTCTTTTATAGATCAGAGATTGGAGGGAGGTGAGCAAACAAAGAAAAAGACGGTTCAGTCTTCACAAATAACCCCTGGAATGGCAAGCCTCAGGCAGGGGAATATGTTAGTTGTATTTCCTTAACAGTCCTTCACAGGTGGGAGGCTCAGGTTTTCTCCCTGAGGCAGGCTGTTATGTCTGTTTATAATAACAAAATGGAGTTAAAGTCCTGGAAGCAGATCCAGTGTAAATTTAAAATTAACCCTTCCCCTGTAGACTTATTTGAAGGACCAAGTTGGAGAAAGTCCACACACACACACACACACACACACACACACACACACACACACGCACGCACACACGCACACACACGAGTCGTGGCCTCTGCGTTGTTGGATTTGTTTTGTTTTGTTTTGTTGCCTTGCTGCACAGTTCGCGGGATCCTAGTTCCGCAGCCAAGGATTGGACATCCGGGCCCCTGAAGTGGAAACTCGGAGTCCTACCCACTGGCTGTTTAGTCGCTAAGTTGTGTCCAACTCTTTGTGACTCCATGGACTGTTCTTCTGTCCATAGGATTTCCAAGGCAAGAATTTTGGAGTGGGTTGCCATTTTCTTCTCTGGGAATCTTCCCAACCCAGGGACTGAATCCTCCTGCATTGCAGGTGGATTCTTCACCACTGAGTCACCAGGAAGTTCCCTAGCCACTGGACCCCCAGGGAGTCCCCGGAGTTGTTAGGTTTGAAGAAACTGTGGCCAATGCCAGCCTCCAGGACACGACACTGAATACGGTGAAAGCCTGAAGATATCCTTGGCCTATAGCATCAAGTCTCTAGGGGATTCCAAGGTCCATCTTAAGGATGGGGACCACGGGGTCGAAGGATTTCTCTTGAGTCTAGGTATAATTCAACATAAGCTTGGAGATTTCTAAGTACAAAAAGAGAAAAGAAAACCCTACAGTAAGTTACACTGCTCATTATTAGAAAACAGTAGAAAGCCAATTATCCAGCAGAGGGAGCAAGAGGTAAATAAACTCAGTATTTCTTTCAAAGTCAGAATGCACTTGACCACAGAATGTCAGAACTTATAAAAATTTGTCTGAGTTTAAATATTGCTTTGATTTTTCTAGTTAAAAATATTGTGTTTTGTAAGATTAAATAATCATTTATTTTTTAGTCATAAAATGGAATCTTACGACTTTAAAGTCCAGATGATTTATTTTCTCTTCAGTGATATTATTTCCTGAAAGGTAAAGAAATTTGGCCACAGTAACACAGAGAGTAAGACCTTCCATCTCTTGACTCCAGGTCCTGTGTTCTCTCCCAGGACAAAGAGTCGGACGTGACTGAAGCGACTTAGCAGCAGCAGCAGCAGCAGCAGCAGCTTCAGGCTTCCCAGGTGGTGTCAGCAGTAAAGAACTGCTAATGCAGGAGACATAAGATGCTGGTTCAATCCCTGGGTTGGGACCCCTGGAGAAGGAAATAGCAACCCACTCCAGTATTCTTGCCTGGAGAATCCCATGGACAGAGAAGCCTGGTGGGCTACAGTCCACGGGGTCACAAAGAGTCGGACACAACTGAGTGACCTAACACACACACAGCTGCTGCTGCTGCTGCTGAGTCGCTTCAGTCGTGTCCAACTCTGTGCGACCCCATAGACAGCAGCCCACCAGGCTCCCCCGTCCCTGGGATTCTCCAGGCAAGACCACTGGAGTGGGTTGCCATTGCTTTCTCCAATGCATGAAAGTGAAAAGTGAAAGTGAAGTCGCTCAGTCGTGTCCGACCCTCAGCGACCCCATGGACTGCAGCCTTCCAGGCTCCTCTGTCCATGAGATTTTCCAGGCAAGAGTACTGGAGTGGGGTGCCATTGCCTTCTCCGAACACACACACAGAGACACAGGAAGGATTTCTAAGAAAAATATAAGAGGGACTTCCCTGGTAGTCCAGTGGTTAAAAGCCCGCCTGCCAATGCAGGGGATGCAGGTTCAATCAGTGATCAGAGAACTAACATCCTGTACAAGGAGCCCTTGCACCACAACCAGGGAACCCCAAGCACATCAAGGAAGATCCAATGCACCCAAGATTTTTAAAAAAGAAAAATACCAAGAAACTTCTTCCTCTTTAAACCAGATAAATTAGATTCCCTCACACTCATTCAATCATTCATTCATTTATTAACCATCAATTGTATACTTGCTGTGTTAACAACGTATCCAGACCACCTAAGCCCTATACACCTTCATAGCCCTATCCTGAAGGTTGGGATGTTTTAGCCCCTTCTTAAGATGGTATATTTCATGGGACACAATACAGGCTATTACTGTGCTGTGTTTCCTTATGTGGCTGTCAGTGTTACACGCTTGTGGCTGTAGGTATTATTTACAGCAGATAAGGACAGAATATTTCCGAATGAGCTTTCCAAAGTCACTGCACTTTATAGGCTTACTCGTTTAACACACATTTGTAGGCAAAGGTCCAGTCCTCAAACTTCAAGGTTCAGATATTTGACTTTATCAGTTTGCTCAAGGTTGATAGGTGCTAAGGGGATGAACTCATATAAATCCCACTTACCAAGAGATCCTATAACCCAACAGGACCCTATGGGGCCTACCTGGGACAGACTCCCTATGTCTGTCTGTTTCTTGTTTGTAGAAAAACTTTAGCCTTCTCGGCCTTTCCTGAGTTACAGAGAGTGAAAAAAACAGGAAAACAGGAGAACAATCAAGCGAGACAAAACAATACTTTAACCACTAAAGTCTAGGACTTTTAGTTCCTCCTAATATAGAGCCATGTTCTGAGCCAGATACTTAAGCTGTTTTGTGGATTTGAAACCCCCACTGAGTAGAAGAAATTAACAGCATATTGACCACAAACAATAGACCCCAGACAGGTTGGAACCAGAAGACTGATGATTTTGATTCCCAGTCAGAAACCACCAACAACCAGTCAGAAAAATGACAAGGTGATCATGTAACCCACAGCCCTTTCCCTCACTCTGTCTTTGAGAAACCTTTTCCTGAAAACCATCACGGATTTAGGGTCGCTTTCCTTCCCCACAACCCACTGCCCATCAATTGGCTTCACTGCCTGTGGGCAAACGGATCCAAGTTTGGTTCAGTAATGTTTCCTATTCACTTACAGCGGAAGTGGTATTGGTGCTTTTCCATTATCCACTGCAGCTTTGTCTCATGATGAATGTGCCTACCAAATTAGATACCAGAAAATTGTTTAGTGATCATGGAATAAAAGCAAAGGCTATGAATAGGCTTGAAAGGCACTTTTTAAGGAATGTGAAAGCTGCTTCAGTACTAAGTAACACTCTGCTGTGATGAGAATACCATCTGCCAGATGGCATCTGTTGGGCAATATTCTGTCATCTGTTCCAGTCCCCACCTATTTTCTGCTTTCGCCAGGTGCTTCTCTGTACATCCACCTGCAAGCCCTAAGCCAGCCTCTCTGCTTGGACTGAATCCTCGAGGAGAGAACAGGCTTAATCATATTTGCACCTGGATGACATTGCTGCTGCTGCTAAGTCACTTCAGTCGTGTCCAACTCTGCGTGACCCCATAGACGGCAGCCCACCAAGCTCCCCCGTCCCTGGGATTCTCCAGGCAAGAATACTGGAGTGGGTTGTCATTTCCTTCTCCAATGCATGAAAGTGAAAAGTGAAAGTAAAGTCGCTCAGTTGTGTCCGACTCTTAGCGACCCCATGGGCTGCAGCCCACCAGGCTCCTCTGTCCATGGGATTTTCCAGGCAAGAGTACTGGAGTGGGGGTGCCATTGCCTTCTCCACTAAGCTCTCATAATTTCTAGTGATCAGAGGGGGAGATGGAAGGATGGATGGACTGGGTTGATGCATGAATGAAAAGAAACTCTCGTTGCTTAGACTCCGCCTGGGTTTCCGGAGTCCTAAGATTCTTATCCCATTTGGGAGATGTTAGGGGTCTCACTCTGAATCATTATTAGCTTGTTCTTTAGCTTTTAAGTTCTTTACATTCAAAACTGCATGTATCTGTGTGTGTATTATCACTGATACTACTTTCCCCATTCAAATAATGGTTATAAAAATATATATATACACATTTGAAAAAGTGATATGTTGTCTATTCTGTTAACTTAAAATCAGTATTTATAATGTATGATCTATAAATCTCTTTTTAACATTACAGGGAATCACTCTACAGACATAGTTCAATGACCTCCCATATTACACAGAGTAAAAGCCAGAGTCTTTGCAAAACAGAGCCATCTGCACTACGTCAGCATTTACTTCTGACCTCCTTTCCTGCCACCCTCCCTTCCATTCTTCAGCACCAGCTCTGGGCCAGGCCACCCACTAGCACACCCACTCATACCTCCAGACCTTTGCACCTGAAGGTCCCTCACCCCATTCAGATATCACTCCCAGTGAAACCAGTCTTAACTGCTCTGTTTACAAATGCACTCCCCACCAACAGCCCCAGCCCAGACCCCTTCATTTGTCTTCATAGCATGGATCACCCTCTAACATGCTCTCTTCACCCCTGGCTCCCTCCTCTGAATTTAAATTCCATAAGAGCAGAAATTTTTATGTTTTTTCACTACTGTATTCTCAGTACCTACAATACAGCCTGACACACAATTAAAGTACTTATAAATTTTGTGAACGAGTGAATGAATGAATGGAACCTCAAATATGCTACAAGGCTTATGCTAAACAACAGCAGTCCTTGGTCCCCGCCCCTCCTGAATCTTCCTCTCCAAAATTGTTTAACCATATCTGGTATTAACCTGCATATTTCTAAGGAATATGCTTATACTGCTATTTCTTGATTATGCAACTTAAGACACTAAAGACTCAAATTCCTATTGTAGAAGATGACACAGTGTTCTTATATCACCAGACCCCCCACCCCGTCCCCACTTCTCTACCTTCCTAGCAAAATTATATACCATTATCTTATAATTTACTTCTGTGTTTTTATTTAGATATAACGATATAATTGGATGTATCAATACAATTGATTGCTACAACACAATCCCTCTAGATATAATTCTAGCTAGAAAGAAGCTCCATAAACAGAAATTTGTGTCTATTTGCCTGCTGAATAAATGAATTATTTCTCAGATGTCTAGCATGTGATTTTCCCATGAATCATTCATTACTGCATTTTCAGGACTGGGCCTCCACCATGTCCTCTCCAGTTTCCTGGCTGGCTGGGCACTGCACTGGCATGTGACCACCACCAGGAAATATCCAGCGATTCCTTTCCAGCCAGTTTTACTTGAGAATCTCTCTTCTATATCCCAAGACTTTTCATTGACACTTACACTGATTTATAATTACTGACTTATTAATTAGCTTTTCCAACTAGCCCGCAGCCTCCTTGGCCTCGTGGAGTGTCTTGGTCCTCTCTGAGCCCCTTTGTCTATCACAGCATCACACCTACTATTGTAAAAGAGTCTCAAGGGATTCTGAACAAAGGACACACAGCCTGCTCACGGCTTTGAGGCAAGAGAGAAATGACTTTTTCCTGTTCCAGGGGAGCCCTTAGAACAAGACACTCACTAAAGTGGGAATCAACTGCTATTCCTCTACCCATTCACTTCTCTGGACTAACTAATCTCAGGTCATTTCATTCAATTTATTTTTCAACCATTATTCTGTATCTTGTTCAAATCTCCCTCAAAAATACAAAATAAATTTAACTAATGGAATGAAAGCATCACAGCTTCTTTCAAAGTTAAAATTTTTGTTTTTATGAAATGTCTGATTCAACATTAGGCTCTGCTTAACAAAATAAAAGCATTCAAATTTGAAATGTACAACCAACTGAAACATCTTCCTATGTCACTACTACCGTAACTTTCTAGCAGTCATCCTAAAAGAATCACCTAGAGGATTAAGACCCCAGCCCCAGGGTCTCTAACTCAGAGGATCAGGTAGGGTCTGAGAATTTCTATTTGTAACAAGTTCCCAGTTGATGCTGATGCTGCCCATCTGGGGACCACACTTTGAGAACACTGCTTCCCCATCACCCTCCAGGAGGACTCAGGCACTGAGTTCACGTACCTGTGAAAGGTTAGATATCCTGCCCCCAACCCCAACCAAGCTAGCCAGCTTTGAGTACATGACTGCAGCCCCTCTCAAACTTTAATATGCACACAAATTGCCCGAGGAGCTTTTGAAAAAGCAGGTTATTAGTCAATAGGTCTGAGGTACAGCCCCAAATCTGCATTTCCAGCCAGTGCCCAGGAAAAAAAACAATGTGTTAGAGCAGGAAGCAAACTGAGGTTAAGGCATCACAAACTGTACCAAGTAGAAGAGTAGCAAACTAAGTAACGTGGATCCCAAAATTCTGAGTTGGTTCAAAGCATTTGATTTTGGCTCTGAGCACTAGAGTTACCAATACACTTTTGCCTTTTAAGATTTTTGACAAAACCAAAGCAAGTTAACATTTAACCCTCATCCATATAAAACTTCCCATATGAATAGGCCCGGCTGACTCACTGGCGCTCCCCAGGTGTACCCAAGCTCTGTGCAAACAGTGTAGATGATAGTAACCCTGGTGGGGATGGCTGGGAGGGTGGGGTTGCTTCTACCTGTTGATTCAGAAATTTACTCTTTGTTCCATGGTGAATGGGGTCTCGTTACAAGTTTACAGCACTTAGCCCTTCACTGACATCCAACTTTAGAATACCATTATCTAATGCACTATTGAGTCCAAATCCCCCAAGCCCTGGGATATCGCTTTTTATTTCTTAGGTTATAAAGAGACTGGGGTGATGGGAAAGTGAAAGAGAACATTAGCTCCTCCCAAAACCTACCACATCCACTTGCCCTTTTACTGCTGCAGGTATTGCATGCTACATAATTTTCAGGGCCCAGTGCAAAATGAAAATGTGGGGCGGTTGTTCAAAATTATTAAGAATTTCAACACTGGAACAGCCGAGTGTTAAAAAAGCACCAGGCCCTTCTAAGGCCATCTGTCTATGAAGAAACTCTGACATAAAGAAAAACTCTTGAACTGAGAAACTAACCAGACTCCCTCACCCTCCTCCCTTCTTTCCCCCTCTCCAAAAGTACGAGAAAAGAAGAGGTTTGCTGAGAACAGTGCTGTCATTCATTACATCACTGAATGAAAAATTATTCTTGTCTTATCTTTGGCCTCCCTTTCCTTCCATCTTTGCTGAAATATAACAAGGTGAAAGTTTCTCAGTCGTGTCTGACTCTTTATGACCCCATGGAATCTGCCAAGCTCCTCTGTCCATGGAATTCTCCAAGCAAAAATACCCGAGTGTGTTGCCGTTCCCTTCTCCGGGGACCAACCCGACCCAGGGATTGAACCTAGGCCTCTCACATTGCAGGCAAATTCTTTACCATCTGAGCCACCAGACAAGCCCTAACTGGTTGCCACCGATTCAGAGTTACACTGCACCCTACCTTTGGTTGATTGTGATAAGCTAATTCACCTAATCTCTGATAGGGTAACGTACAGCACAAATGTAATTAGAGGAGATGTGTAATCTCCAGTCACAAACTTCTCAAGTCATCAAGCAGCACATCTCAAACTCCACTGGTTCATAAAGACCTTGTTAAAATGCAGATCCTGAATTAAGGAGGTGGTTAGGAGACCCAGAGGCTTCCCTGGTGGTTCAGACGGTAAAGAATCTGCCCGCAGTGTGAGAGACTCAGGTTCAGTCCCTGGGTCGGGAAGATCAGCTAGAGAAGGGAATGGCAACCCACTCCAGTATTCTTGCCTGGAGAATCCCATGGACAGAGGAGCCTGGCAGTTTCCATGGGGTCACAAAGAGTCGGGCATGACAGAGCAGCTAACACTTTCACTTTTCCTCAAGGAACTGAGGGGCACCATGGCATGAGACTGAGGACCACACTCTGAATAAGGGAGCTCTAGAATTGTCCCATCCGCTAAGGTAGCCACTAACCTCACAGGCCTGGGACTCATCTAAACAGAGACGTACTGTGTGAAGTATATACCATGTTTTAAAGACAGCCCCCACAAAATAAAAAGGTACAATATCTCATTAAGACTTTTATATTGATTGCCTGTTTTAGATATATTGGCTTAAGTATAATATATAATAAAAAGACTTTCACCTGGGTTTTAACACTTTTTCTTTTTTTTTTTTTTTTGGTTGCTGCAGTGCGGCATGTTGCCAGGAATCAAATTCATGTCCCACAAGGAGCACAGAGTCTCAGCCACTAGACCACCAAGAAACTCACCTTTTTTCACATTTTTAAATGTGACTCCTAGAAAATTTTTAATGACTTATGTGGCTCACTATTGGACAGCATTATTCTGGGAGCTTAGCTGGAACTTCATTTATCCATCCTCTGCATTTGGTTATAAACTATACTTGGGATGAGAACATGAGGCCAGCCCTGGAAACCACAGGGAGGGAATAGCTGAGTTCATCTCTCAAGGTCTCACCACATGAAGCTTGCTTCTCTGGTTCCCTCCACACCAGCACACACACACACACACACACACACACACAGGAGTGGAGAATACGTAAGGACAGGACCTTATCTATACTGAGAGCACAGCACAGAACCTATTATCTAAGTAACCTATGAATATCTGATGTACTGATGCTCAGTGTATTAGTAAATCATTCACAGCTCTCCCTACTTATGGCATTGTACTTCTGGGTCACTGTGTAGATTTCAAACATAGCACATGCTTCCTCAATTACATTTTCATCCAGACGGCTGTCCTTCAGCTTATCTAGTATTAGCTACATCAATTCACAATGCTGTTAGTCTAGTATTTATTGACTGGTAGGCCTCGGTGGCCCTTTCCACATTGCCATCACCAGGCTTATCATTATTGCACTTCTTCCATGATCGCTACAATTCACTGAGTGCCTCCCACATGTCAGGTGTTGGGCTGAGCACTTGGAAAAGGTCATTTCATTTAAGCCTCACGACAATACTGGGCTGCGTGTCATCCCCACCCTCCACCTTCCTGTGAAGAAAGTGAGGCTCAGAGAGGTTAAGAAGCTTGCTCACCTCACATGGCCAACAAGAAGCAGAGACAGGATTCAAATCCAGACCTCCAACGTCTGTGCTTTCAACTCTTGGTGTCTGTAATACTGGCAGCATGTTCAGGATGGTCTGTGCAGCAAAGGGGCAAAAGTGATGTTGGATGGTTTTGAATGGTGCTTTTTCATAGCCATACCAAAGCAAAGATACTTTAATTCTTTTTCTGAGTCTGTTTTTTAAATGTACATGTTTCTCAGTACATAAGAAAATAGAGAAATGTCATCAATCATTTTTTCTCCAAGAAACATGTAAATCTGACATTTCCTTTATACCAGAATGTTGTGAACATGTGTATGCATATATATATATATATGGATTATACAAATATGTGTATATGTACATATACTGCATTTCAGTTATTAATATGAATCATATCAGAGTGATATGTTGGACAAATAGGCTTATAAGGAAAAAATGGAAGAATAATTCAAAATCAATCACCAATCAATTGTTTCACAGCAAAGTCACTTGTATTGGAATGGTCTTTGAAAAACAGGCTTTATATTTTTGAGTTAGTTTCAGGCTTTATATTTTTGAAGTCATTTTTTTCTAGTGACTTTATTCCTCCGTCATCAAAAAAGCTGATTTATCCAGAAAGGAAGATTTCAATGATGACAGTTTTACTTTGAGGATTATGGCCTGTGTTTATAAATATTGCAGTACAATTTTAAAACATCAAAGCTTTGAAATAATATATGAACTACTTGTTAAATCCACTTCGACAGAACTATAAAAGGGACAAAGTCTTTTAAAATTTTTCTTATAGTTCTACCAAAATAATATTTCATTCAAGTGTCCACATAAAAATTTTGGATAAAATTCCTGGAATACTAAGGTGCAAAACGATGGAGACAAAGTGATCATAATCATTGCGACAAAACAGATTAAGGATCATGGTTTTAACATGTGTGGCAGGCCAGAATAATCAGTCTCATGTTTACTCTTCAACTAGTTGGTCATTGCTTCTAGGATCAATTTTGCTATATCGGTTTTCCATTTTGACGATATTAAGGCATTAAGTCAGTGTAATCTAGGAGTGGAAAAAGATCTGAGTTGCAGATCTGACTGAACTCTAGTCAAATGTCATACTTATTTTGTTCAACAAACATAAATGATAACTGAACACACACCACAATAAATATTGTGCTTTTAAAAAGCTACTGGGTAAATTTTTAATAAAGCCTCAAATGACTTAGGAACAGAATGAGTTCTGCAGTAGAAAACAAAGTGAATTATTGGAAACAAAGTGAATTATTGGTACAGATCAAATTGCCCAGAAATATCATGTGTCAACATTAATGTCAGTTCCTCAGAAGCAACGCATTTCTCCTTAATTACTCTAGGCTTTCACAACCGGGAGTCCTCTTGACAGCTCATTTCACAGAGATGCATTTATTTGAGAAACTGTGTGTAGCTACCAGTCAGTCCACTCTATCAGTAGAAGACTAGGTCATAAAATTCTGTTATGTTTTGCCCTGGGTAGCAATTATTAAGTATCACTCAACATATGTGTCAAACACATAAGAAATTGCTCCAGGTTTTTTCTACTTGTTCATTGCTTAAAAAGGTAAAAAACACCAAACAAAGAGGCTATTGTGGAACACAAGCTGTCAAAAATATTACTTGCATCAGGAGAGTTGAGTAGTAGCATATCATTCTTGGAAAAAAAAATATTGATGAAACAAGTCTCCACTGACATCTAGTAAGTCTCCAGAAAGGTGTACAGCCCCTGGTTAGAAGGGTAGGAAACATATCACAGGAACAAAACGCAAAACTGCACAAAGCAATGGTTACTGTCACTGCTGAATCTTGTTGTGATGATAGGGCTTGCTACCTTCATTTCTCTATATCGAGTTAAACAGGGTTCCTCACAATGAGATTGCTTCCTCCTGACTCACTGATAACCAAGTAGGGTTATCTGAGGATTTATTACCTTATTCCATGCTGACAACCCAGGTCTATAATTAAATCTGAAACCTGGACTTTGGAGCCTGCAAATTGTCCAAACTCATCCAATTCTTTACCTTTAAGGTCTCTTGGGTCTCAGTGTTCCGCTGTCACATTCCACATTTCCTCACCTTTCCTATCCACTGACATTAACATTAAAATCCATGTGTTTCCTCTGCTAGACCATAAGCTCCTTGAGAGTAGAGTCTGATCACCAAGTAAGCATTCAACAAATACTTGTTGAAGAAAAATGACCTGACTCATTTACACACTAATTTTTCTACTTTCAGAAGCTAGTTCTCAAAATGTCATTTCATGCTTTTCCAACTACTAGGTTCAGAACATGTTGATCTTTATAGGCAAGTTTCCCTCAAACTTATTTATAACCGCTCCTTCCAAAATTAGACATTAGGAAAAGATTATTCTCTCTCAATGTCTTTCTCTCTCTCTCTCCATCCCACCTTTCTGTCTCCCTTCCACACCCCCTCATTTTGAAGCTGAACCTGGCCTCTGTACCCTGACACCAAATTAAATCTCAGAGACACAGTCTGGGGTGAAATAGACAAGAATAACTTTATTGCTTTGCCAGGCAAAGGGGGTCACAGTGGGAAAATGCCCTTAAAGCTGTATGTCCCAGCCTGAAGGAAGTAGTGAGATGTTTTCCATTCATGGTTCAAAGAGGGCACGATCAGCTTGTGCACATTCTTCTGATGGGACAGTGGTGAGGTAAGTGGGACTTAGTATCATCAACTTTCTTGTTCCAGCTGGTCTGGGGTCTACCTGCTTGTGATCAGCATACTTCTCTCACCTGGAGGGGGTTCAGTATCTGCAAACAGCTCAGAGATATTGCTGTGTGTATCCCCTGATGGGGAACCAGGACCTTGCCCCCAGGGCTGTACTACTATTTCTCTCAATTATCTGTTTCTGGTGTCTTGCATCCTCTCCCGTACCTAATTAGCAATTGTTTGAACCTGCTCTTTGGAAGCTGAATGAAGCCTATTTCTTGTCATGATAAAATGGAAGACCCAGAAAGACTTTTATACCCAGGAGCTCCACAGGGTCCTGCTCGGTGTCAATTTCAAGTTTTCTTCTGAATCCTCAACAAATTTTCCATACAAGCATCTAGAGCTTCTCTTTCAATCAATATCCTGCTTTGTATACATTTTCACCCCTAGTTTAACTGTGTGCACTTTAAAAGCTAATGACATAACACCCAAATGAGAACACAGCTACTGTTTGTGTTCTGAAAGACTAATTAATAATATATCTCTTCATTTAGTTTGATGTATCTGTCTATACTGTGCCTTGCTCTAGTATTCTGGAGACAGTGATCATAGGCATGTCTTAGAGCACTTGTTTCAATTTTGTGCTATTAAGAAAAAATGAAGGAAGACAGTGAAAGATTAGGTCTTTAGACCAAGGATGAAAACTAGAATGTGTGGGGCATATAACTTATATTAGCTTTTTAATCAGGAGTTTAATTGGTGACAGTTTTGTTTATACATCAGCGTGGTGTTTACAAGACAGCTTTCCTGGGTCAGGCAAACTTACTGAAAATCAGTTTAGAGACCAAACATTATGTTGATTAATCTTAACTTCGTATATTTGTATTGTTGCTATAGGCTAGTCATTTAATCTATGAACACCTTTTCCTTGTTTGTAAAATGAGGAGGATGCCTGACATTATAGTTAAGGTCCCTTCAAGATGTGAGAGTTTATAGTTCTATTTAAAATAAACACAAGGAGTAGTAAAAGACATGGTGCTTATTTGTCTTTGAAATATACTAAGCTTGAGGTGTTCAAATAACACCCATAAAACTGAATCACTGATCACTTTTTCCCTTAAAATATAGTCCAAAAGTTCAGTGTTAATTGGTTATTACCATTCATTCAGCTAAATCTAGGCAAGGTAGCCTAGATCGGTCACAAATTATATCCAAGCACCATAAATACTATGTTGTTGTTTTTTTCATTATCGCAATGAATGAAATGCTCACTAAAGTGGTAATGCAGCAGAGTAATCTAGAGAAAGAGAAAACTTCGAGGTAGCAATGAGGTCTCTGCAAGGCAGCTTCTCCCAGCCACCTGTGGTCTGTTAACGCAGAGGCTTGGCTCAAGTTCCCTAGTGGCCTCAGATGGTAAAGAATCTGTGTGCAGTGCAGGAGACCCAGATTCAGTCCCTGGGTTGGGAAGATTCCCTGGAGAAGGGGATGGTAACCCACTCAAGTATTCTTGCCTGGAGAATTCCATGGACAGAGGAGCCTGAAGGGTTACAGGGTCTCAAAGAGTGTGACAAGACTGAGCAATTAACACTTTCACTTTCTAACTGTTAAACTAAGGTGCCTTTGTTCAGAACACTGTCCACCTATAGATGGCAGGAAGGAAGAAATTAACACATCCCCCTGCCTGAGGCTTGCCATTCTAGGAGATATTTGTGAGATTAATGGCCTTTTTGACTTTGTTTTCTCACCTCCCCCACCATTTCTGATCTATAAGACAACCTGGCATCCAGACCCAAATAAGGTGGTTATTTTGAGATAGTAGTCTGTGATCTTCTTGGTCTACCAGCTCTCTGAATAAATTCATATTGCTTGCCTCAACACCTTGTCTCGATTCATTGGCCTGTCATGCAGGAAGCTAGAGTGAGCTTGGACTCAGTAACACAATCATTACCCAGTCACCAAGTCAGAATCCTGGGAATCATTCTTACCCTGTTGCCCATGCCACACACCCATTCATTCAACAAGGAGAGTACACAGGCTGTCCTTGAGACAAGGACACAGGAGAGATGAATAGGGTGACCAGCTGTCTTTGTTTGCCTAAGTGTGAGAGGTTTCCTGGGATGCGAGACTTCCAGTATTAAAACCAGGGAGTCCTACGCAGTCCTGGAAAGAAAGAAATTACGGAGCACAGGGATGAAGAAAGAAACCTGGAAGAAAGGACACCCAGAAAAAGGGAAGGGAACAGTGTGTGCAAAACGATCAAATAGAGGGGTATTGAGGCGTGTGTTACTGAAGAGTAGAGTTTGCGGCATGTAGGGGTGAGAAGGGGACTCTAGAAAGGTAGGCAAAGGGCTAGGTCTTGGAGAGCTGTGTATTGGACTTGACCGCATAAGTGCCAAGTGTTGTTCAGGGAAGTGAAATAATTAGATGTGCATTTGTAGATAGGTGTTTTGAGAGTGGACCTCAACAATGATGAACCACTGATGTAAGCAGCAGGAACTAAGCTTTTATGTTTTTATTTATTTATGTATATTTGGTCGCACTGGGTTATCTTGCTGTGCACAGGCTTTCTCTAGTCGCAGAGAGCAGAGGCTACTCTTCATTGCAGTGGAGAGGCTCCTCATTGCAGCGGCTTCTCTCGTTGCAGAGCACAGGCTCTAGGCGAGCAGGTTTCAGGTGGCACACAGGCTCAGTGGTTGTGGCTTGAGGGCTTAGTTGCTCCAAGGAATGCAAAATCTTCCCAGACCAGGGATCTAATCCGTGTCCCTGCATTGGCAGGTGGCTCCCTATCCACCATGCCACCAGGGAAGTTCTAAGGTGCTATTTTTAAACCGTCAATAATGTAACTGTGAGTCTAAGAACAGAAGCTGGAATTTGTCCTCAGTTCAGTTCAGTCGCTCAGTCGTGTCCGACTCTTTGCGACCCCATGAATCGCAGCATGCCAGGCCTCCCTGTTCATCACCATCTCTCGGAGTTCACTCAGACTCACATCCAACGAGCCCGTGATGCCTTCCAGCCATCTCATCCTCAGTCATCCCCTTCTCCTCCTGCCCCCAATCCCTCCCAGCGTCAGAGTCTTTTCCAAGGAGTCAACTCTTCGCATGAGGTGGCCAAAGTACTGGAGTTTCAGCTTCAGCATCATTCCTTCCAAAGAAATCCCAGGGTTGATCTTCTTCAGAATGGACTGGTTGGATCTCCTCGTCTGGGGACAAATTATTCCTCCATTTTGGGAGGAATTTCGTTGGGATTTCTCTTGGGCCAATACAAAACAAGTACTCACTTCAGGATACTGGGTTTACATGGATGTTCCCTGTTATTATTCCCACTTTAGGCAGGTGTCAGACTCTGTCTCTCCTGTGCTCTTACAGATGTCATCAAGAAAACAGTATCTCTATGACTGAGCAGAAACCCACAGAATGCAAGACAACTTTCTCACTTACATCTCCCCTAAGATTCTTACTTTCATTTTCTGTTTGATCTCTGAAAAATCTTTCCCTTCATAATATATCTTTAATAGGCTTGGAAAAATAAATAGATAAAGGGAAGGAGGGAATGAGTGGGAAGGGAGGTAGGAAGGAAAGGGGAGGGAAGGAGGAAAGAGAGGAGAGAGGGAAAGGATGAAGGTAGGGCAGAAACAGCGTAACGCACTTTAGTTTTCCATGAAGACATTTGGGAGAGGGGCATTAGATGTATCCAGTCTGCCATACTTCGTGACATGAATCCTGGATAGCAACTCTTTTACTTTCTGAACATGACTAGCAGAAACAGCAGTCAATGAGCAAGAAGAACCTCTCCATATTGGCAAATGCTTCTCCTCTCCTCCAAGGTGGGCATCAACACTTTTATTCATTCACTCACATATCATTTACATGGCAAGTTATATCGAGTGCCTCCGAGGTTTGACCCACTGTGAGACAATAACTCATTGAAGCGCAGCAGAGCCGGATCACCAAATAAGGACAAATCAAAAAAAAAAAAAATCCGAATATGGGGAGGGAACCCTCCTACATTGTTGGTGGAAATGTAAATTGATACAGCCACTATGGAGAACAGTATGGACGCTTCTTAAACAACTGAAAATAGAGCTACCACATGATCTAGTAATCCCACTCCTTGGCATATATCTAGAGAAAAACATGATCCGAAAGTATATATGCACCCCAGTGTTCACTGCAGCACTGTTTACAATAGCCAAGACATGGAAGCAACCTAAATGTCCATAGACAGAAGAATGAATAAAGAAGATATAGTACATATATACAATGGAATATTACTTAACCATTAAAAAGAATGAAATAATGCCATTTTTTAGCAACATGGATGGACTTAGAGATTGTCATACTGAGTGAAGCAAGTCATACAGAGAAGAAAAACTATTATATGACATATCTTATGTGCAAAATCAAAAAGAAATGATACAAATAGACTTAGAGACTCATAGACTTAGAGAATGAACTTACGGTTTCCAGGATGAGGAGGACTTGGGTGGGGAAGTGGGGGAAGGATAGTTACGGAGTTTGGGATCAACCTGCACACACTGCTGTATTTAAAATAGATAATCAGCCAGGCCCTACTGTACAGCACAGGAAACTCTGCTCAGTGTTACGTGGCAGTCTGGATGGGAGAGCACTTTGGGGAAGAAGGGATACATGTATATGTATGGCTCATTCCCGTTGTTGTCCACCTAAAACTATCACAACATTTTAGTCAGCTATACTCCAATATAAAATAAAAAGATTTTTTAAAAACAAAACCAAAAAGCCTGTTTGTGGCTTGTTTAAAAACAACTTGAACATGAGTGATTAATTGTAAAATACAATAATGTAAGTTTATCACATCAGTATCTCAAAATGTTTCACTAGCAAAATTTTCAAACAAATACCAGAGTAGTTAGAACAGCATAATAAATCCCCACATATCCATTTCCCAGGCAACCCACTCCGGGGTTCTTGCCTGGAGAATCCCAGGGACAGGAGAGCCTGGTGGGCTGCCATCTATGGGGTCGCACAGAGTCGGACACGACTGAAGCGACTTAGCAGCAGCAGCAGCAGCAGCAGGAGAGCGTTCATTTCCCAGTTTCAACAAATAAGTCATTCCCAAATTTCCTTCATCTATACACCCAACCTCTTTCTCTCTCTCATTATTTTGAATAAAATTGAAGACATTATATTATTTGACTTGTAAATAATTCAGTAAGTACATCAAGCATGAAGGTCATGTTTTTTCCTAACTTAACTCCATGTGGCATCTAGAACCACGATGTCTACAAACACCCACATTTCTTATATGTCATCCTTCTCAACCAGTGAGAGCAGGCATCCCAGCTGAGAGGTCTGGGAACGTCTCTATCTTCTACCCTCCACCAACACGCCTCCCGAGATTGCAGACTCTATACTTACAACCTCAGGGTTACAATAGCTTCTCCATGATGGGAAAAAAATTGAAAGTCCTCTGGAAACTTATGACAGCTTGCCAATTTACCAGCCATAATTAAATATTAATCATTAATGCCCTTAACAAAGTCTATCTCAGAGGGCAAAATGCACTTTACTTCCTATTAGTTACAAGAAAGTTGGGATCTTAAAAATATTTATTTTCAGATATAGTCATGCAACAGACTGGAATATCAAGGGCTCTAAACTCATGATTTGTATATTAAGAAGAGTTAACAGGATCTGTATTTAGTCCTTAGGTATAATTCAGAAAAATTAATTGTTGTGAAATACTAGCCTGATTTCCTATGGTCACATTATAAGACATAATAATCTGCCAATATAAAGCATAAAACTTGGTGTAATAGAGACAGCAAATTCTCCTGTCCTTACCCAAACATGTGGAAATCTTCTAAATATGAATTTTTTACTGCAACAAACAAATAGGTTGGGTAACTGAACCCCATATTAATAACCCTACTGTATCATATTTAATTTAAATGTAAAGTCTCAAAATCTTATAAATACTAGCCAAAAATCTGTGGAATAACACATAGACAAAGTTATTTCTCCAAAAATTAAAAATTAGTTTAATAATTTTCATGAGATTTTAACTCTTTCACTTAAACTAAATTGGTTCCAGTCATAATGAAGAATTGTGTTAAAGAAGAGAACAAAATTTCCAGTGTTTAATAACTGCACTTTATATTCCTTTCTAATTATAAAACTCGATTTAAATAATGTGTCTGTCTACCTTTATCACATATGTCAGTATATAAAACTCTTAGCTGAAAATCAGGACAAAACTTGTACAATTTAAACAGTATACTGTCCCAATGACTGCAGTCAAACAAACTCCCTTTCCCTCATGAAACAACAAAAAACCACATTATCTTTATGAATACACATATGTAAAAGAACCCAGTTCATGAGTTTATAGAGAGTTCCTCATTACAGATTTTAGCTGGGACATCCATGTACAGGGTAATTTTCAGCTCTATAATAAATAGCAGGGTATGCAGTCATTGTTGGTGAACTCTCAGTGAGTGTTGACTGATGCATATTTGAATGGATAAAAATATAAGAACTGTCCATACATATACCATAAAATGCATGAAATAGGTTTAACTCAATCTTGTAATGTGTACTTTCATAACTGAAGTAAAGTCTAATACATAGTATTATTTTAAAATATATGACCCAGCAATCCCACTACTAGGCATATACCCTATTCAGTTCAATTCAGTCGCTCAGTCATGTCTGACTCTCCGCGACCCCATGAACTGCAATACACCAGGCCTCCCTGTCCATCGCCAACTCTCGGAATTCACCCAAACCTATGTCCATTGAGCCAGTGATGCCATCCAACCATCTCATCCTCTGTCATCCAGTTCTCCTCCTGCCCTCAGTCTTTCCCAGCATCAGGGTCTTTTTTTCAAATGAGTCAGCTCTTCGCATCAGGTGGCCAAAGTATTGGAGTTTCAGCTTTAGCATCACTCCTTCCAATGAACATCCAGGACTGGTCTCCTTTAGGATGAACTGAATGGATCTGTTTGCAGTCCAAGGGACTCTCAAGAGTCTTCTCCAACACCACAGTTCAAAAGCATCAATTCTTCGGCCCTCAGCTTTCTTCACAGTCCAACTCTCACATCCATACATGACCACTGGAAAAATCATAGCCTTGACTAGATGGACCTTTGTTGACAAACTAATGTCTCTGCTTTTCAATATGCTGTCTAGGTTGGTCCTAACTTTCCTTCCAAGGAGTAAGCGTCTTTTAATTTCATGACTGCAATCACCATCTGCAGTGATTTTGGAGCCCAAAGAAATAAAGTCAGCCAATGTTTCCCATCTATTTTCCATGAAGTGATGGGACCGGATGCCATGATCTTAGTTTTCTTAATGTTGACCTTTAAGCCAATATACCCTGAGAAAACCATAATTCACAGTCATACATATACCCCAGTGTTCACTGCAGCACTATTTATCATCTCCAGGACAAACCTAAATGTCTAATGACAGATGAATGGATTAAAATGTGGTACTTATATATAATGGAGTATTACTCAGTCATAAAAAGGAATGGAATTGGGTTTTTTGTAGAGATGTGGGTGGACCTAGAGTCTGTCATAACAGAGTTAAGTAAGTCAGAGAAAAACAAATATATATTAAGACATATGTGGAATCTAGAAAAAATGGTACAGATAAACCTGTCTCTAGGGCAGGACAGAGATGCTGACAAGGAGAATAACATGCTGTGGATATGGAGGGGGGCGGGGCAGGACAAACTGAGAGATTATGTTTGATGTGTAAACACTACCATGTGTAAAGTGGGAACTTGCTATAAAGCATAGGAAGCTCAGCTTGGTGCTGTGATAACCTTAAACGGGTGGGATGGGGTGGAGGTGGGAAGAAGATCCAAGAGGGAAGGCATATATATGTATATGTATGTATGTATATGTATATATATATACACATATGGTTGATTCACTTCACTGCACAGCAGAAATGAGCACAACATGGTAAAGCAATTATACTGCACCAAAAACAAATGCAGTATACTGTTTATAAGAGAAAAATAATATTGTATCATCTTATTTTAGATATTTGCAAAAAAATTCAACTTCAAAAGTAAAAAAAAAACTATTGGTTTCAGAGAAAACAAAAGCAAGCCACTAACACAAGTAAATTCCAAAATCTTCAGAATGTACAGGGACTTAGTATGTGCCTGTTCTTAGGTTTTTCTTTTTTGTTTGTTTGTTTGCTTGCTTTAATCATATGAAATCTCAGTTCAACTCAAGGATCAGGATTGAATCAATGAAGATTTTTCTGTGATTTTCCCAATCGCTTCCATTTAACGTGATGAAGGAAACAATTTAAATGCTTCAGGGGAGGTATGAATTTTTTTCGGTCAGGAGTTTGAATGAGGTGAAGCAAACAAATTCCGTTCCTCGATCCCCACCGGTGAGACCACACCCCCAGCTCAAATGAGCACGGAGGTCAACACACCTGCAGTGGCTTCCAGTCCAATTGTGCAGACAGGGTGTGGGCACAAGGCACTGCACACACGCCTTCCTGTGCACGGAATTGTTCCGCCTCGTGCTGTCAGTGTGGAGACGTGTGGGAAAGACCTGGCTTCTGCGCAAGCTTCCGCAGGTGAAATCCACTGAGGACTTCAGGAGAGAACAGCTGTAGCTTTAGGATGGCTGGAGCAGAGTCGGTCACACTGTGTCACACTGACCTTAACCAGGGAGAGAGATTTCCCCATTCAGTCAGGCGCAAGCTCTATAGTATCTAGTCTCAGTTTCTAGAGAAGAAGACCTAAAGCCAGGCAATGACAGAGAAAGCTAAACACTTTGTTTAGTCTTAGGACATTACATCTGGGTAGTGGGAGGGCCAGATTTCAAAATCATCTATCCACCTCAGTTCCGTTCAGTCCCTCAGTCATGTCTGACTCTCCACGACCCCATGAATCACAGCACGCCAGGCCTCCCTGTCCATCACCAACTCCCAGACTTCACCCAAACTCATGTGCATCGAGTCGGTGATGCCATCCAGCCAGTTTGTCCTCTGTCATCCCCTTCTCCTCCTGCCCCCAACCCCTCTCAGCATCAGGGTCTTTTCCGTTGAGTCAACTTCACATGAGGTGTCCAAAGTATTGGAGTTTCAGCTTCAGCATCAGTCCTTCCAATGAACACCCAGGACTGGTCTCCTTTAGGATGGACTGGATGGATCTCCTTGCAGTCCAAGGGACTCTCAAGAGTCTTCTCCAACACCACAGTTCAAAAGCATCAATTCTTCGGTGCTCAGCTTTCTTCACAGTCCAACTTTCACATCCATACATGACCACTAGCAAAACCATAGCCTTGACTAGATGGACCTTTGTTGACAAAGTAATATCTCTGCTTTTTAATATGCTATCTAGGTTGGTCCTAACTTTCCTTCCAAGGAGTAAGCATCTTTAATTTCATGACTGCAATCACCATCTGCAGTGATTTTGGAGCCCCCAAAAATAAAGTCAGCCACTGTTTCCACTGTTTCCCCATCTATTTCCCATGAAGTGATGGGACCAGATGCCATGATCTTCGTTTTCTGAATGTTGAGCTTTAAGCCAACTTTTTGGCTCTCCTCTTTCACTTTCATCAAGAGGCTCTTTAGTTCCTCTTTACTTTCTGCCATAAGGGTGGTGTCATCTGCATATCTGAGATTATTGATATTTCTCCTGGCAATCTTGATTCCAATTTGTGCTTCTTCCAGCCCAGCATATTTCATGATGTACTCTGCATATAAGTTAAATAAGCAGGGTGACAATATACAGCCTCGACGTACTTCGTTTCCTATTTGGAACCAGTCTGTTGTTCCATGTCCAGTTCTAACTGTTGCTTCCTGACCTGCATATTCCACCTACATTCATTTAATTCATTTCCCTAAATTATATCTCCAAAAGTATAAGTATCTTATTCCTGCTTTAAATATTTGAGACTTTGTGGTTGTATGAAGTATTTTAATTGTCTTCTAAAATATGATCCTTTAACAGGATAAACTTAGCCCCCAAAAAGCATAGAACAGAGATTCTGAAGAGTGACTTATCAATACCATTTTTCTCATGCAAATCAAAACCACAGTGAGATATGATCTCACACTTATTACAATAGTTATCATCAAAAAGACAGGATAACAAGTGCTGATGAGGATGTGGAGAAAAGAGAACACTGGTTAACTATTAGCGGGAATGTAAATTGGTACAGCATCTGTGTAAAACAATATGGAGGTTCCTCAAAAAAATTAAAAATAGAACTACTCTCTGATCCAGCAATTTCACTTCTGGGTATATATTCAAAAGAAATGAAATCACTGTCTCTGGGATATCTGCCCTCTCATGTTCATTGAAGCATTATCCACAATAGCCCAAGATGTGGAAAAACTTAAGTGTCCATCAATGGATGAATGGATAATGAAGAATATAAGAACATGAAACGTCATGGATAGACCTTGAGGGCATTGTGCTAAGTGAAATAGGCAAGAAAGACAAACATTGCATGGTATCACTTACATGTGGAACCTTAAAGAAAAAAAGTCAAACTCATAGAAAAGAGAGTAGGAAATTAGTTGCCAGGGGCTGGAAGGTGGAGGGATGAGGTCAATGGAAGAGGTTGGTAAATGGATGCAAACTTTCAGTTGTAAGATGAGTAAGTTCTGGAGACCTAATTTAAAACATGGTGACTGTAGTAACACTATACTATTACTAATACTATTACTAATACTATACTGTAGTAATACTATACTATACAGATAATGCTATACTGTATAATTGAAATTAATTTTTTTAAAGTAGAACTTAAATGTTCTCACCAAAAAGAAGAAAAAAATTTTTTTCATTTTTAAACATTGTTTATCATTAGTGTGACTTACTATTATGTACACACATCTTTCTTTTCAGATCAATTATTCATGGAGATTGCAAATATGCTTTATGTGTACATTAGGACGAAAGAAAATGTGCCAAAGCAGGTGCAAAGGCTAAAACAATACTTTCCAGTTTTCCTTTGTTTCCTCTGTTGAAAAAAAGCCTCTGAGAAAGGCCTCTAGTGGTAATTTCTGGAATGGTATTAAACAGACTGCTGTACAAAGGGGAAAGAAAAGAGGCAAGGCAAGATGGATTGTGGTGTCAATCGTAAAGTGACATGTCAGCAGAGGAGGCGTTTCTCCTGTGAGTTCTATAAAAGGTCAGCTCATCCGCGACCAACAGACGGACTCTGCTCCATCCATCCTGAAGCTACAACAGCTGCTTCCTCCTAGAACCCCTAATGGATTTCAATCAGAGAAGCTTCCACCGAAGCCTGAGTTCCTCCTCTCAGGGCCCTGTGCTCAGCATGAGCAGCTCCATATATAGGAGGGGTTGCACCCAGCGTGTATGGAGGGGGCTGGAGGCCACGGCACCCGCATCTCAACATCTAGACACATGGTAAACTATGGGAGCAACCCTGCTGGAGGAAACCTGTTTGCTGGCAATGAAAAGATGACCATGCAGAACCTAAATGACCGCCTAGCAAGCTACCTAGAAAGAGTGAGGTCACTGGAGCAGTCCAACTCCCACCTTGAACTGCAGATCAAGCATTGGTATGAAACCAACACACCTAGCACCAGTCGGGACCACAGTGCATATCTGGAACAAATCAAAGAGCTGCGAAATCAGGTGAGGCAAGATACTTCTGCTTTCTTCTCCATTGTCCAGCTGTATCATACGTCAAGAAGGGCATATATGTTGGGTGGTCCAAATAGGCACTATAAAGCAAATTAGGTTTAAATGCCACATCTATAAAAATGGCATATTTTTATATGCTATATTTTATATGCCATCTACCCTTATTGCTGGAGAACCTGACTACATAATAGGATGACTTTGTGTGTGTGTGTGTGTGTGTGTGTGTGTGCATGTTTAGTCGCACAGTTGTGTCCCAGTGTTTGCAACCCCATGGACTGTAGCCTGCAAGGCGCCTCTGTCCATAGTATTCTCAAGGCAAAAATACTGGAGTGGGTTGCCCTCCAAATGAATATGCCCTCCTCCAGGGGATCTCTCCACCCCAGGGATTGGACCTGAGTATCCTGCATGACAGGCAGAATCTTTACTGTCTGAGCCACCAGGGAAACTCCACAAGTGTCAGAATACTGGATCATAAATTTCAATGATGAAATGATTCAAGGTGGTAGTGGGGATGGGCATAGGTCTTAATGATATCCGGGTTTTAAAATACTCTTAAAATGTTTAATAATCTGATCATCATTCATTCACCAAGCAGTTCAGAAACCACTTCAATAGTCATAAAATGTTTAATTGCCCCAATTCAAATTTATTGTAATCATACCTGCTCCCATGTCATACCAGAAAGGTGGAGTGCTCCATTTTATCAATAACGTGGAATAAAAAGAAGACTTCGCTCCTAACTGAAGATGTCAAATGTAACACAGAACACTTACTCTGGTTTAAAATTCTTATCTAATCAAGAAAATTGTTCCTTTCATTTTCATTTCTGTTTTAACGTTCCTCTTTCTTTAGAGCAAAGGCCACCTACTTGCCAGCAAGTCTCTCTTTTCTTGTGTTATATTAAACATCAGTGCAATTTGATTCTGATTCTACAGGAAGTTACTTTGGGATTTCTGCAACTGTGGGGATGTGAAGGCAAAGGTGTTTAAATTGCCCCTCTGCCAACAGCTCATTTTTCTCAGGCTCTCACTAAAATATTTAAAATCAGCCAACCATTCTCCCCTAGCCATTGCATGATTCATGTTTATGAAGCTATTTCAGGCCATCCTAAACACATTGGCACAGCCAAATGTTACCTGAACAGGCCCATATATGAAAGAAGATTGCTCTCTCCAGGACTAGATCTACTGAAAGAGACATGCCTTCGTAGCATCTTTTACAAGCAGATTTCTGATCTATATGCATCTTAGAGGATTTACCCATTGGGTAACCACTTCTTAAGATCAGGGACTCTGCCATCTCAGTAGCCCCAGTGCCTACACAGGTTAACACCACATAGCAAGTGTGCATTCACTCAGCCGGTATTTAATAGACACTAAGTACTGGCACTCAGAGAAGGCAATGGCACCCCACTCCAGTACTCTTGCCTGGAAAATCCCATGGGCGGAGGAGCCTGGTAGGCTACAGTCCACGGGGTCGCTAAGAGTCGGGCATGACTGAGCGACTTCACTTTCACTTTTCACTTTCCACTTTCATGCATTGGAGAAGAAAATGGCAACCCACTCCAGTGTTCTTGCCTGGAGAATCCCAGGGACAGGGAAGCCTGGTGGGCTGCCGTCTATGGGGTTGCACAGAGTCAGACACGACGATAGTAACTTAGCAGCAGCAACAGCAGCAACAGCTGGCACTGGGGAATATGATGGTGAACATAATGTGATCTGTGTGCTGTACTTAGTCACTCAATCATGTCCAACTCCTTGAGACATCATGGACTGTAGCCCGCCAGGCTCCTCTGTCCATGGAGATTCTCCAGCCAAGAACACTGAAGTCAGTTGCCATGCCCTCCTCCAGGGGATCTCCTCAACCCAGGGATCAAACCCAGGTGTCTCACACTGCAGGCAGATTCTTTACCATCTGAGCCACCAGGGAAGCCCTAATGATTTGGGAGGAAACAAATATGGACAAAGTCAACATTGTCCCACGTGGAAGGATAAAGGGAGGGCTATGTAGGGCTGTGAAAGCGCAGGCAGTTCATGCAACTCTGTTTTGAGGAAACAGTAAAGGCTTCCTTGAAGCAATGATGTTGAGGCTGAGAGGAGGGAGGAGCTCACTAAGTGAAAGGGGCTAAGAGGAAGGTTCTAAGCAGGAACATCAAAGACAAGGCTCTCAGCAAGGTCTGATGGCTCTAGTTGAATTAAGCTCTTCATTTGTAGAGTCATACGGAAACTGACCAAACCCTCAGCACTCAAGTTGCATTTTATGAATCTATTGTATTAAAGCTCCAACCCAATATTTCTCCTTTCTATTTTCATGTGGCAATCCTTGAGATGAACATTGTCTTTAGTTCAAGAGAGGCTGTATCTGAGGATCAACTCAATAATTTTAGACTTCTGTCCAGTTGAAAACGTCACTCTTTCTGGTGTATTTTCCAGATTAAAGATGCTCAGCTGCAGAATGCTCAATGTGTCCTGCAAATCGATAATGCTAAACTGGCTGTCGAGGACTTCAGGCTGAAGTAGGTTCTCTGATACCATGCTGACACTTCCTGAAAAGGAGGGCCTTTCAGTGGTCCTTCATGACACTTGACTCTCCACAGCATTGTTGGCAAAGAAGCTCCCACTGAATAGTATCAGAACCTTGGAGTTAAAAGGGTGTTCGAAGCTTTCTGATCTAGCACCAGGACTGGACTTCTCCTCCCATAGTCCTAAGATACAGTCACCCAGAGTGTAAATGAACACCTCTAGTAATTATTACTGTTCTCTTTGGTCAGCTCTGATTGCTAGAACATTCTCTTTTAGTTTTACCTTTTACCTACTGAAACTAATTCTGCTCTTTGGAGTAATAGGAAGGCAGTTTACAACTTCCCTTCTGCCTGTACCCTTTTGTTATCTAGAGAGTCATTTATCTACGCTAGCGATTCTCTGAGTCATCCATGTTCCTGCAAGGAAATCACCGAAGTTCCAGGGGTGACTCTTAATCCTTCCAGTTTGACAGTGTTTTACAGTAAGGTCTGACCAACCAAAGAACCAGGTTGATTAAAGCAGTTCAAGTTGTGTTCACTTTCTTGTAGTCACATCACATTACGTGCAATCAGAGCTGTTCCTCATAACTGCTTCCACACTAGGGCTTCCTTATCCTGAATTTGTACAATACATTGGCACTGAAGAGTCTTTTGTGGTTTAAAAGCACAGCATTATAATGCTATAAGGGATCAAAAAGAAAGAAATGAGAAAGCAGATCTGGAAATTAAAGCAGTAAAAGTTCATTAATTCCAGTCAGTATCTGGGAGTCTCACTGCATTATCACTTCTTAAAGTTTACTACTTTAATAAAAATGGGAATATATAAGATCATAGAAGAGAATGCATCTTTTTACAAAGTAATAAAAATAAACTGGTCATATGCATTCATTAAGTAAATCTAACTAGCCATTTTTTAGTTTTTAACTTTTCATTTTATATTGGAATGTAGCCAGTTAACAATGTTATGATGGTTTCAGGTGGACAGCAAAGGGATTCAGCCATACATATACATATAACCATTCTCCCCCAAACTCCCCTCCCATCCAGGCTACCACATAACATTCAGCAGAATTCTCTGTGCTAACCAACAAGTAGGAACTTGTTGGATATCCATTTTAAATACAGCAATGTGCATGTTGATTCCAAACTCCCTAACTATTCCTTCCCCCCATCTTCACCCCTGGCAATCATAAATTCATTCTCAAAGTCCATGAGTCTGTTTCTACTAACCATTATTTAATATCAAAATGTGAATCCTTTGCTAACACAGTAATTAGAGGAATTTTTAACTTTTAAAACAATATATGCCAGAATTCAGGAAATTTTAAAAGTAATTTCAGAGTGGTTATTTTACCAATCACTCCAAATCACAGAGGCTACACTATAAAGCCCAAGGTTCTCCAGAACTTTTTCAAATGTATACAGACACAATGATGTATTGAAACTGATCTCTTCTTATACCACATAAAGATTGATCTTATTATCATTTTAAGATCATCTCTTCTATATTGGCCTAAGAAGAACTCAATTATCTCTCCATACTACTTAATTCACAGGTATGAAGCTGAGCATGGGATTTGCCAAACAGTGGTGGCTGATATTCATGGCCTGAAAAGGGTCTTTGATGACTTAACTCTAAAGAAGGCAGACTTGGAAATTCAAATTGATGGGCTGACTAAAGACCTGCATCTCCTCCAAAAAGAACACGAGGAGGTGAGAAAATATTCAGAAGCAGTGTTGGAAATGACAGAATGGCTCTAATAATAATGAGGAGGAGGAGGGAAAAGAGGAAGATGTGGTGATTGTGGTGGTGGTGAAAAAGATGTCAACAAGGTTGATATGAGCCTTAACATCTTTTCCATCTGGCTGCTGCCAGGTTTAAATGACTTGGAGCAGCCTCTGAACCATGAGCTTTGGCTAAGTTGTTTTCTTTCTCTATTACTCATCCCCAAGGAAAGAAGCCTTAAGATTTACTGTGTCTTTTCTGCATAGCCTCATCTGAGAATGTACTTCAGACTATAATCAATTGGAATTTTCACCCCTGTAGGAAGTGAGGAGCCTACGTGCTCATCTGGGCAATAATGTAAACGTAGAGGTGGATGCTGCTCCAAGCCTGAACCTCAGTGCCATCATGAATGAAATGAGGCAGAAATATGATGCCATGGCCCAGGAGAACCTTCAGAAAGCCAAAGAACAATTTGAGATACAGGTAATAGCATAATTCTAATGGGTAAGCAAATGTGAGGAAGCCGTCTTCCAAAAACAGATAACTCATTTCCTTCCTTCCTTTCACCTTCCACCCCTCCCTCCATTCTTCCCTCCCTTTATTCCTTATTTTTTTCTTTCATTCCTTTTTTTTTTTTTTTGAACTTTAGATTAATGATCTGCAAAAGCAAGTCACAGTGAGCACTGAAGAGTTAAAAGGAACCAAGGATCAAATAAAAGAGCAGAGACACACCCACCAGGTCCTGGAAATAGAGCTCCAGTCTCTTCTCAGTATGGTAAAGCACATCTAACTTTCAACTCTCACGGGGTGTGTGTTTACTAAGCACCCGTATCAGGAACTCTGGAAATGCAAATACCTGTAAGAAATAATCCCTCCCTTTGCAAAGCAGTCAGGAAAACACATCAAACAACTGATGATAATGAAAAGACAGAAAGAAGTCAAAGTAAAGGACAAGACACTGCAAGAATGCAGAGGTCAAAGTAGAATTGGAGGATGTCACAGGAAAAGTGGCATTTAAAGTAGACTGGAAAGAGTAAGGTGCAATTTTTAATTGGAGAAGAGGGGTCAAGACATTCCAGGCTAAGCATATCAGTCAGCTCATGATGAATTATGCTGTGGTAACAACCTTCAAATCACAGTGGCTTACAATAACTGTTACTCAGTCCAAGCTCACTCTACTCACCACACAAGTCAATAAATCAGAGTCCAGGTGTTGAGACAAGGAATAAAGACTTTATTTGAAAGCTGGGAGACTGAGAAGATGGCAGACTAATGTCTCAAAATAACCATCTCATCGGGGGGTCTGGATGACAGTTTCTTTCATAGAACAGAGATGGGGAGGAGGTGAGGAAACAAGGTAAAATGGTCATAAGTCTTACAAATATCTCTGAAATGTTTAGCCTGGGGAAGGCTGTTAATTTCTTCTTTCTTGCAGTCATTTACATATGGGTGGACAGGGCTTCCCTTGTAGTTAAGTCAGCAAAGAAGTGAAAGTAAAGTTCCTCAGTCATGTCCAACTCTTTGCAACCCCATAGACTGTAGCCCACCAGGCTCCTGTGTCCGTGGGATTCTCCAGGCAAGAACACTGGAGTGGGTTGCCATTTCCTTCTTCAGGGGATCTTCCTGACCCAGGGATTGAACCCAGATCTCCCGCTTTGCAGGCATACTCTTTCCCATCTGAGCCACCAGGGAAATCAGTAAAGAATCTTCCTGTAATGCAGGAGACCCGGGTTTGATCCCTGAAGCAATTTAGCATGCATGAATGCATTGGAGAAGGAAATGGCAACCTACTCCAGTATTCTTGCCTGGAGAATCCCATGAACAAAGGAGCCTGGCAGGCTAGAGTCCATAGGGTTGCAAGAGTCGGACACTACTTAGTGTCTAAATCACCACAGGTGGACCGGATAAGCATGTTTCCTTAATCAAAGGCACTTTGGTTTAACATTAAGGCAGAGAGGCATGATTCCCTGAGGCAGGCCATTATGTATAAGACAGTGAACAAAAGCAACAGGAAGCAAAGGTTAAAGTAAAAGAAACAGATCCAACATGTAGTCAGATTTTGTTCTTCCCTATAACAACACTACATCCATCACAGGCTGGCTTCATCTCTGCTCCATGACTTTTCCACTCCAGGGTAAGTGGACATGCCAGTGTTTTGCCAGAAGGAAAGGGGCAATAGCTAGACCATGTGATAGCTTTTAAAGCTATCTCCTTATAAAATGCATTGGTCAGTTTCACTTGCATTTCATTAGCCAAAGATACTCACAGAACCAAGCCTACCATCAACAGGTTTAGCAAGTCCAGTCCTCCTAATGGAAAGGCACTACAAATCACAGTGAGGAGAAGCAAATACAGAGAACAAAAATACATATACCAGAGAGTGCAAACTCAAATAAACAAACAAAAACCTGAAGAGCCAGTGATCCCTGTTGATTGGCTGAGGCTGACTAGTTGGAAAAAGTGAGAGATAAAGCTAGAAATATGCATGATTCCCACAATGACTAGATAAAAGAATTCTTCTCAAGAGAAATTAACATCGAGGCACCTCTTAAATCAGATGCTCAAATAAGAAACATCCACTTTTCTTGTGCTCGTAGAAAGAAGCTTTGGAGCATACACTAGAGGAGACCAATGCTCGTTATAGTCTCCACTTGGCCACAATCCAGGCACAGCTAAACTCCCTCGAGGGCCAGCTGATGCAGGTTCGGACCGACACAGAACGCCAGATCCATGAATATAATATCCTCCTTGATATAAAGATCCGGCTTGAGCAGGAAATTGCTACCTACCGCCGTCTTCTGGAAGGAGAAGATGTCAAGTAAGGCTCTTAGAATCAAAGGATAGATGTCGCGGTCTATCTGCTATTCTGTTTTAATGCCCATACCTTAAACTCTGTAACTCTTTCCCCAGCACCAATGTAATCCCTAGCTGAAAAACAACTACACACACCCCCACCACCAACACCAACAAAACAAAAATTTACCAACCAGTATGCACACCCCCCCAAAATTACTAACCCTTTGTACTTGATATCATGCTGTAGCGCTGAGATAGAAGATAGTTAAGCATATCTGATACAGATATGCTTGTGTTACTTTCTGTGATTAATACATAATTGAAAGCACTATCATTTTTTATTAAACTTTTATTTTTTTATTGGAGTATTGCTGATTAACAATGTTGTCATCGCTTCAGGTGAACAGCGAGGGGACTCAGCCATATATATACATGTATCCATTCTCCCCCAAACTGCCCTCCCGTCCAGGCTGCCACATAACATTGAGCAGAGTTCCAAGTGAAAGCACTAGAACTTTTCAGAGTTCTCATTGCAAGATCATGAATTGAAAAACAGGCCACAGAGGTCTGTGGGAACCAGTCTGAGAATCATCAGTGCCGTAGCAGCAACGGTCTTCAAATACCACCCCCACGAAAGGCAACAACAGAACACAAGATGTAAACTGCCTTCATAGTTTTGTTGTTTTAATTACAGAAAGTTCTAGTAATTAAAGATCCCTAGTGTATGTTAAACCAGTCATTTCTGAAGCGATGGATTTTTCAAGTTAAAAAGTAAGACGTTCATTCCACCTTGAAGGAGCAAGCACTACAAAGGCGGGGAAAAGACAAACAGTAGTAAAACACACATCACTCAGACTTTATTTTTAAGCAGAACAGGCAGGAGAGCATTTCATTTGCAAAATGGCAATAACACATTTTTCTGTTTTTCTTTTTTTTTTCCCTTTTCTTAAAAAAATGAAAAACAAAACTAGAGAATATCAGTTAAGCACTCTGGATGAGAGAGGTAAGTATTCTAAATTCTTACACATTTCCTATAAGACTGAATTTTCACTCAGTAGTTTACCACTTATCTGCCACTGGTGAAAAGTAAAGGAAAGTCAGCTCTTAAGTAAACAGGTATCACCTGAGCGATTCTGGAATTCGGGGCACATCGTATAAAGAAACCCTCCATATGGGAAGTTTCTCACATTCCCATTGATGGGGTGATTTTCTTGGCCCAGGCTCTTATTACTGTCCTGAGACATCCTAAGATCCTAAAAGAGAAAAACAAGATGAAAATGTGCATTTTACTTAATTCAACATGAAATATTTCTTTTGTGGGGAGTGGGGAGAGTAGAAAATTTTTCTCATTTATTTAGAAAATGGACTTAAGATCATTTCAGAAAGAGAATGGGTTCAACTCCTTTCTAAAAGAAGGAAATACATACAAAATAATAATTTAAAGCTGAGTATTCTAAAATAGTAGCGTCTTGGGTTTGAACTAACATTTTATATTTAAATCTCAATTCAGATGTAAAGAAAACCAAGAAGATTAAGACAGTCATACAAGAAGTAGTGGATGGCAAGGTTGTGTCATCTGAAGTCAAAGAAGTGGAAGAAAGTATATGAAGGGCTGGCAGAAAGTGATGCTGCTGAGGTTTTGAAAGAAATGTACCTATAACTTTCACTCCCTTCAAGAAACTGGTATCAGAAAGCACTATTAATGTTTCTTGGTGATTAGAGCAGGGAGAGGGGAATCCATTTACCAGTCTCTGTAAATGAATATAAATATTTTACTCAGAGAAGCTGTGAATTCCCTGCAAAAATTAAATCCAATGATCACTGGGATATTTAAAACATCATTACTGCCACCTTTAGCACAAAATGCATTAATCACAAGCTATAGGCCACCTAATATCATTACTAAACCTTACAAAGCAGAGGAGGCTATGCAAACTACAAATGAACCTCTCTAAGATCTCCCATTTCTGAACCGCAAAAATCTCCTTTCAGGGTTTCCTGGATTCTTGAGTCAATTTCTTGATTAATTTCACTGAATTTTTAATATCAGTATAATTCTGCTAGCTTTAAATTATATTTGCTTCCCCCCTTATTGTCTTGGCTGTCTTTAAAACTCAGCTCTGAATAATTTGAGAGTCAAATTCCAATCATAAACGCTGAGCAGAATAAGAAGGAAGCACATTATGCTTGAAATGGGAATAGACTAAAAACAAAATTAGCAAAACCTTTCTCAAGGCAGAATGCTTCTCCTTATGATAATAAACTGCATAAATCATCATCGGGTACTCTCTTTCTTTACGTGGTAATTGTATGTTATGAAATATTTCTCACTATTTTTTATAATAGTTTTAATGAAATATAATTCACACCATAAAATTACTTCTTTTAAAGTATGCAGTTCAGCTGTCTCTGGTATGTTCACAGAGGTGTGCAGCTATTACCACTATCTAATCTTGGAACATTTCATCATTCCAAAAAGAAGCTCCTTTGGCAGTCACTCCAATCCTCTTCCCCTCAACCTCTGAAAACCACTAATCCACTTCCTCCCTCTATGGATTTGCCTAATCTGGACATTTCATATAAACAGAATCATACAATGTGCTCCTTTGTATACAAATGTTCATAGCAGCATTGTGTATAACAGCCCCAAAATGGAAACAACTCAAACGCCGCCCATCAATTGATGAACAGATACACAAAATGTGTATAGTACTTGTATAGTACTCAAAATAGTACTTTCATGCTCAGTCACTTCAGTCACGTCTGACTCTTTGCGACCCTCTGGACTGTAGCCCGCCAGGCTCCTCTGTCTACGGGATTCTCCAGGCAAAAATACTGAAGTGGGTTGCCATGCCTTCCTTCAGGGGATCTTGCCAATCCAGGGATCAAATCCTCTGTGTCTCTTGCATTGGCAGGAAGGTACTTTACCACTGAGCCTCTGAGGAAGCCCCACAACAGAACAGTATTCTGCAATAAAAAGGAATGAAGTACTGACGCATGCCACAACAGGGACGAACCTTAACATCATGATACTAAGTGAAAGAAACCAGATACGAAAGGCCACATATTGTGTTCTAGTGAGACTTCTAAATTCTACATCTCACTAAACTTGCATTTTTGTGAGTAATAACTGCCTTGCAAATGTTTCCAGGAAAAAATTAATTTGCCCTCTATCATTGTATTCTAGCAAATGGATAGCTCAAATTTAAATTTTAATATTCACATTTATAAATAAATAGGGTTTTGAGTGATTATTACATTGAAAATAATAATGTGATTCACTTAAGATAGTAATATCTACCATTTCCTGAGCACTTCCTATCAGCTAAACAGTGTGCCAGCATTTTATATGCCTTTCCTATTTAATCTTTACAATGAAAGTCTTCTGCCTGTGAGGTAGAGGGAACTGGATTGAATCATATGAACTTGCCAATATATGATCATCTTTGACCTTCAGAAATAGCAACTTTACTGGTTTGACCTACCATATTATTCCCATTTTACACATAAGGACAAATGAGAAGTATGTATGAAGACTAAAAAAGTACTTTCCCAAAGTCACTGTTACCAAGTAACAGAGCAAGTTTGAACTCAGAGCTGTTTGTCTAAAGTCATCATCTTTTTCAGCAACTAATTACGTTGACAAACACTTACTGAGTCACACTTGAAATGAACGCCTATCCTTAGTTGTTTTGTCATTTACTAATTGTCATTTTTCACTAGCCAGACACTTACAACATCCAAATGTCCAGCTTACATCACACACAAGATTTGATTCAGCACAGCCTTTGTCAGAAAAGATATTACTCTCATCCCTTCTCAATCTATTACTTATCAAAGTAGTAAAGAGGTTTCTTTCTCACTTCTTAATTTCCTTCCAAGTCACTTTAGTTAGTAAATTGATTTCAAATATGTTAAGAATATTTAGAAGTGAATTATTTTTCACGTCCTGAGATACGTTCCGGAAGAGTCCAAAGCTCTAACACACAAATATCTGACATTATGAGTCTAACTAATAAAAAACTTACAAGAGATGCTTTTGAAATTCACTACACATGACCACTGTCATATGACAATAATGATGCTTTATTAAAAAAGAAGTGGGACTATTATTTTTGACTCAATTTCCTGTCATAAAAAATGAAGGTCAGTCCTTGCCTTTTGGTCTAACTCTAGTTTCTTCCAAGTAATCTTTCAAAGAAAGTAGATGAAACCATACATACTTGTGGAACCAGATGGTTCTATCTCCAGTTCTACCAGTATCAACTGTGTGAAAGTTAAGCATTAACCTCTGTATCTACCTATGTACTTCTTACAGGAGCTAAGAACCAGAACAGGACAATCCAATTTCTGACAGGCATACAGATCCAGAGCAAGTTCGTAGTCAGTAAATACAGGTTGCTTTATCATACATTAGAATTATCATCAATGTGTTTTGTGACTTTATATGAAATTATCAGTGCAGACATGGAGCTATCCAATGCAGAGAGAATCCCTAGAGGTGAAGTTAGGGTGGAGAGAACATTTTTTTTCCTGGGCTTTGGGAATTATTTCCACACAGAGCCATTACAATGTATAAAAGAAAAAAAAATGAAATGATATAAAATCAAAACTTTACCTGAGTATACCCTCTGCTCTCATTCTCACTCACTTGGGAGTGATCTCAGGTACCTGATTACACCCTCAAATAACAATTCCAACTTAAGGCATTGGGCTTCCCTGGTATCTCATCTGGTAAAGAATCTGCCTGCAATGCAGGAGACCCCGGATCGATTCCTGGATCGGGAAGATCCCCTGAAGAAGGGATAGGCTTCCCACTCCAGTATTCTTGGGCTCCCCTCATGGCTCAGAGGGTGTTTTGCCCGAAGTCCGAGTCCCCAAAACTGAGAGAAATAAGACGTCCACAGCAATGCAAAAGCATAAAGGGGTTTATTGCTAGCTCGAGCTAGGGCTCCCCCTGCACCGACACCGCGGCTATAGGGAGGGAGCCCCGTGTCTTGGGCTGCACTGCTTTATAGGGAATTTAATCAGGTAAAAGGGTACAAGAGGGGGGTGTTCAAGCAGGAGGACAACTGGCCACTTTAGGGGTTGTTTAAGTTGACAGATAACTGGTGGGTTACTTCCATCCATAGGATTTGTGTGTAGATTCTTGATTGGCTTTTACTTCCAAGGTAAATCACAAGCTCCTGAACGTTAAGTCAGAAGGTTTAGCCTAGTGACCAATTGGCTTGTGTACAGTGGGGCTAGGTTAGGTAATCTGAGGGTTGATTGGCTATGGGTAGTGGGCTTAGGTTGGGTAACGTCCAAAGTTCTTTTGCCCGGGACCTTGCAGGATGGAATTCTTTTACAAGATGGAGTAGCTCAGGCCCTTCATCCTAGGGTGAGTGGGACCCTGCTAGGTTGTAGTCTCCTGGAATCATGACCCAGGTTTACAAGAATTCAAAACCTAGGCCTGGTGCAACCTGTCGAGCCTGCCATGGCTCCGGGCTGGTTCCCCAACAGAGGGTAAAGAATCTGCCTGCAATGTGGGAGACCTGGGTTCTATCCCTGGGTTCGGAAGAGCCCCTGGAGAAGGGAACTGCTACCCACTCCAGTATTCTGACCAAGAGAATTCCATGGACTATACTGTCCATGGGGTCACAAAGCACTGGACAAACTGAGCAACTTTCACTTTCAGTGATCTCTTTTTTTTTTTAATTTCCCTTTCCTCTCCTAGACTCACTTCCAAAATTCACCTTACCAGGGTATTATTTTATCTTCCTACTCTTTCTTACCACGTACAATCCTCCCCTGCTTTTGAGAACCACTGAGCTCTGAAGTCCAGAAATCAACCTCAATCATGACCAGTAGGATTCTTGTTCCCTCTCATCTCAAAAGCAAAGCATTCTATATCAGTAATTCAATATTCTTTCACTCACTGATAGGATAAAATGTTATTCAAAGCAAAAAGAAAAGGTGTTACGGACCAAAAAAGAAAAGCTGTTACAGACCAAGTGATCAGTGAATTGCACAGGGTGAGAGATCTGTCTTTAAGAGAAAGAACTCAGGAGGGAATTCTGCAGTCAAAGACTAGGAAACTAACCAATCAGACATAAGATGAGCACACGTTCCACTTAATAAAATCTAAAGATTTGCAAATGCCATGTCAATAATTGTTCTTATTTTGTATATTCCCTAAACTCTACCAAAAAATGGAGACATAATTCTTTTGAACAGTTCACCCTGGTTGTAGTCATTTTCCCCTGTGTCTCATTTTGCCAACAACCTCATTTTATACATTCCACCTTCCTATATTTTTACAGCTGTCAGAAAAGTTACTTACACTTCTAAAAACTCTAAAATATGAAATTCCCTGATGGGAATTGAGGGAGTGCTTGAGACTCTGCATTGCCAATGCAGGGGATGTGGGCTTGATCCCCGGTCAAGAAATCCTGACCCCACATGCTACGCTGTGTAGCCAAAGGAAAAAAAAAATCTCTAAAATAGAGGCCTAATTATTTAACTTAGCCTCTCTTCCCCCTACAAAAAAAAAAAAAATCCACTGAAGAAGAAATATTTCTCTTTTCCGCTTCTGAAGTTGCTCCCCATTCACAATCGGATTCAGAATAAATCTTGGTCAAAGCATACCAGTAAATTAAAACAAAGTCTTTTTCAAGTGAAATAAATTTTAAATGACAGATTCAAATATATTAAGGATTAAGTTCTTTCAAGTGCAATAACTCCAAGTATGCAAGAATGAAGTTTAGCATATACTAGGCTAAGAGTCAGGATAAAAATGAATTAGATATAGTCCTCATCTGAGAAGCTTTCAGTCTAGGATAATATATAAAATGTATAAAAACACAAATGTATAAAAACACAAATGTATATGTGCTAACAGTGTTATACATTGAACCAAATTATTTAAATTTTACATATAGGCATGAGATTTAGAAAGTATACATTTCAGCACAAAATTGTTTCCAAGTTCAAAAATTCAAGTTAATCATATTTCCATATTATGTGATATCACGAAGTTATAGCTCAGAATTTGGCACATTCCTTCTGACTCTGTTAGCAAGTAATATTTGCTTTCATTTCCAGGGCCAAAAAATGGAATCACTCTGTCTTGTGGGGCTGTCACTTAACTAGTACTTCAAAAGATCTCTGGAGATGTGGTTACATTTCAAAAACTGTAAGTAAAAGCACATTTGCCTACAGGTTTGCAGGATTTCATGTGTGATGCCATTTCTTGCAAACCTGAAAGAGTAAATCGCTAGGTCTCATGCTAAACACTGAGAAATAAAGTTCAATTATGAAAAGGGAAAGAACTAAAACTCCTGGTTGGTGGGCAGGGCAGAAACCTAGTTTCACAATCTGGGGGTCAGAGTGACCCTCTGTCCTTTTTGTTTTCACTGTTAGAGGCAGGGTTGTGTTGTCTATCTGCAGCCCCAGATCCTGTCTTGGTCATCTCCTGGCTGTGTGGTCTTAAATAAGCCACTTAACGTCCTCACCCTCAGACTGCTCATCTATAAAATGGGGTAAAATTTACCATCTTAAGAGGTTGCCACGAAAGGTTAAAAATAATGTCTGTAGTTCACCTGCCCACTGTCTAGAACATCGTAAGTATACAATAACTACTAATGATTCAAAAAGACAAGCTCGGACAAAGTGCTGGTAACATAGATGAATGGAATTCTTGGTAAAAATCTCCGTATGGAACTGGGACCCCTCACATTTCAACTTAACGAGTTTCCATTCTCTCAAGAAATGAAACAGATGGCTGGATGATGGCCCCTCTCTTCAAGCTGAGTCTGCTTTGGACTGCTGCTCCTTTCTATATCTATTGTGAAGGAGAACATGCAATTTCTGCAAATTTCTTGCTTAAAAATCCTTTATTTAGGCGTCCCACTAGCTTGCTCTTTGCGATGTGTCTAGGTTGGGAGAAAATATGTCCTTTGGCATATGTCTCTCCTATAAAAAGGTAAAAGGAAATTGTAGTAGGATTTCACTTTGAGTTCATCAAACCCTGTCCCTAGGAAAATATAAAGAGGGTCACAAGATCCTTCCATTTGTGAGAGCTGGCACTGGGCATTCCCCTAGAGGTCTGACGTGGACTTCAAGTGGAATCCCTCTGATTTGCCCCCCAAATCAACTAGTGGGCACAGGTAGATCCAGCTGTTCACAGGAGTGTTCACACAACTGAGGAACCTTACCTTCAGAGAGGCTGGAGTCAGAGCCAGATAATATTCAGACAATATCTGGATATTTGGGGGTCCAGGGGTTGAATGTATGAGCGTTGATACAATTTCAGTAACAAAAAGAGAAGTAACAAAGTTGGCAGCAGTGAACTGTCAGACAAAGTTCCTGATTTCACAGAGTTTGCTGAGGTCAAATATTATGTAAAGGAAGATCTGTTGGAAATATTATTAGTATCATATTCTACTCAAAAATAGCATTTTTCAGGGAATTCCCTAGTAGTCCAGTGGTTAAGAATTCATGTTTCCAGTGTTAAGGAACTAAGAGGAACTAAGATCTAATGGAGTACAGGAAAAAGATTAAAAAAAAAAAAAAAAGTATTTTCAGTGTTTAAGAGGTATTCTTATTGAATCAGGAAAAAAAAATGCAACAACCTAATGACAAGATTTTTAAATCCTTGGAAACTCAAATTCCAGTATCAAGCTGGAAAATGCATTTGTTCCCCATTTCTCCCAGTGAATTTTACAACTATTTCTGAAACTATATTCTGTTAGAAGACAGACTAGATCATGATCAGATGGTTCATATTGAGTTTTCAAAAGGAAACAAATAGGAGATATGAGGAAGAATTTTAAGAAGCTTATGGTTTAGGAAGAAGTATTCATTACCCACTCAGCAACCAGTCACTGCTTTCCCACTATGCATAAGACACTGTGCAGTGCAGAGAATGTGAGCAACAGAATAATCTGAAGAAGAAAAATTCTTTATGACAACCTATCTGCACTCCACCCAGATTTCTTCTTTCTATCACAAATATGTACTGGGAAAAATAATTCAATTATAGCTATACCAGTGAATTGCCAATATGCATAAATCATTTTCTTGTTAAGCTGGCCAAAAAGGGGGGCCGCTATACTTTGGATGGAGAGAGTGAACCTTTCAAGGCAACACCCATTCAGAGACCTATAAAAGGTTAGCCTTCCTGCCTTGCTGACACTGGCCTCTCCTGAGCTATAGGTCCCTCCAGCAGCACCATGTCCCTCTCCGTGCGCACCTCTGGGCTGCCTCAGTGGCTGTCCTCCCAGAGTGGGACCCTGGGCAGAACCAGGGGCATGGCTGCCTCAAGCATTGGAAGCGTCTATGGGGGCAGCGCCTTTGGCTTCGGAGGCAACTCTGGGGGAGGCCTTTCTGCTGCTTCCATGTTTGGTTCTAGTTCTGGCTTTGGTTCTAGTTCTGGCTTTGGTTCTAGTTCTGGCTTCGGTGGTACCTCTGGAAGTTCCTTTGCAGGAGGACTGGGTGCTGGTTATGGAGGAGCTGGGGGAGGGGGCTTTGGAGGCCTGGGGATTGGATTCGGAGGAAGCTCAGCAGGGGGCTCTCTAGGGATTCTCCCTGGCATCGACGGAGGCCTTATTTCTGGATCAGAAAAGGAAACCATGAAAAATCTTAACGACAGACTGGCTTCCTATCTGGATAAGGTTCGAGCTCTAGAGGAGGCGAACACTGATCTAGAAACCAAAATTCGAGAGTGGTATGAAACACGAGGCTCTGGAACTGGAGACCCCGGGTCACAGAATGATTACAGTAAATATTATCCATTGATTGACGACCTCAGGAATAAGGTAACAAAACAGTTTCTTTCGAGGGGCTTTGGGAATTATTTTTTACTTTTCTTTTTTCTATTTCAAGATTTTACAGTGATAAATCACCTAAAACTTAGATATTTTTCCATTCAACTGTATTTGGAGTAAATTCTCATCTCAAGATATTTGGACTGTGCTTAGTCACTCAGTCATGTCCAACTCTTTGCAACCTCATGGACTCTAGTCCTCCAGGCTCCTCTGTCTATGGGGATTCTCCAGGCAAGAATACTTGAGTGGGTTGCCATGCCCTCCTCGAGGGGATCTTCCAAACCCAGGGACTGAACCCACGTCTCCTACACTGCAGGCGGATTCTTTACCATCTGAGCCACCAGGGAAGCTCAAGAATACTGGAGTGGGCAGCCTATCCCTTCTCCAGGGGATCTTCCCAACCCAGGAATCGAACTGGGGTCTCTAGCATTACAGGTGTATTCTTTACAACTGAAGTTCCAGGGAAGCCCTTAGTTTCATTTTATCATTTACCATAAAATGACTGTATTCCCACTACCTTTTCTGTAGGATAGGTATGTTTCTTGATTTTTAAGTAAGATTCTCCACATATATTCTCTTTTTAAAAGTTCAGCTGCTTCATACTCTTCATAAAATAGCACTTTAACATCACCTAAAATTTTCCTGCCAAAGATATATTTGCAAAACACTAGCATTTGATGACTTCACTTTGTGTGTCTTCCCCTGTTTTGCCAGATCATTTCTGCCAACATTGCAAATGCCCAGCTCATCTTGCAGATCGACAATGCAAGACTGGCTGCCGATGACTTCAGAATGAAGTGAGTAGGATAAACGACTAATGATACCTGACATGTCCCAGCATTTTCTTCTTACTTTCTATTTTCCTTCCTTTAGTGATGGCAAGTATTTCAAGCCTTCTTCAGTTAACAGGTTCCACACGTTTTGGTAAATTTACACTGGGCATTCTAGAAAGTATCTAGATTCAATAGAGTCACATTACATGTCCTTAATTATAAGTTGCTTAAACCCAGGGCTGTGAACTACCATATATGACATTTGCTATTGACTCATGAAGTGCCAAGATAATTCCACCAGGATCCTAAACCTCAGTCTTCCATGCATCAAAATGAATTAATAATGTTTGTGCCTGGGAGTTAAATAAAATGATCTTTTTCCTGATGACACATACAACTAAAATATTAACCATGTACTTATTTTTATATCCCTTCCTCCTTTCTACACCACCTCAGATATAAGAAGGAAAAGCCTAAGGTCCTGTTTGCTCCACAGAATTTCCACACAAGATGTTGCTTTGGTGATGATCCTGAAACCTAGTACAAGTTACTAAAGGAATATCGATGTTTTAAATTAAATCTTGAATAAAAGTTAAGCAAGATGGCTAAATGATTATTTTATTTGCAACCACTTCTAGGCTTCCATCAGAAACTCCACCTAGAGAGGGGTTGCTACTGTTCATAGCCAGAAGTGAAGTTGTAAGCCTGGGATGCAGTGCTGCTGGGGTTCACTGCTGATAGAAAAGTATAATTCTTTCACTTCTCTCCAACTAAGCAGTAAATTATCATTTTTTTTAAAAAGGAAAATAAAAAGTTAGAAAAGCAAAAACAGCATCATTCATTGCACTGCTGCCAGATTTATTTGCAAAGTAGCCCTGAAGATGGCAGGGGCCTCATTCAAACGGGTGTGTGGATTCCCTAGACTGTTTTGCACTTGATTTTCAGATATGAAAACGAGCTGGCCCTGTGTCAGAATGTGGAGGCTGACATCAACGGCCTGCGCAGGGTGCTGGACGAGATGACCCTGGCCAGAGCTGACCTGGAGACGCAGATTGAGAGCCTGAATGAGGAGCTGGCCTACCTGAAGAAGAACCACGAGGAGGTGAGAGCCAGAAAGGACAGCTCTCTAAGCAGCTTTTTTTTCTGCCAGATTCAAAAATTATCATTTCAAATGTATAAATATAGAGTTAGAAGAGATATGCATGATACATTGGACAATCAGAATTTTAATTGCCCTGATTTCATGATTTTAAAAATATAGTTTGGGTGTTTTTGTTTGGTTGGTTGGTTTATGGTCACACCAAGTGGCATGTGGGATTTCAGTCCCTTGATCAAACCTGTACCCCTGGCATTGGAAGCCCGGGACCATCAAGGAAGTTTTAAAAATACAGTATTTTTAAAGTTCAAAAATAAAAGTCTACCAATAATACATACTGTTAAATACGCTAGAGAAACTGGTTATACACACATGGAACTCTGATATACCACACTGTATATCAGTAATTAAGCATAACCCTGGCACAAGACTCCTAAAGAGCTTTCTACTGGAAACCAATGACTATGGTACAACCGGTGAGCAAACCCAGGGACTATCTGCCCCCCTCAGTTTGGCAGCTTCGGTTGAAAGTGCCAGGGGCACCAATTCCACCAGGCCTTCCCATCTGGTGAAGGCCATGGAGCCCCAAAAGCAGGGCCAGATCATCCACCAGGCACAGCACCAAGGACCTGCAGTGAATATAGGGGCCCGTCTCTGCTGCGTGTCCGACTCTGTGCAACCCCAGAGACGGCAGCCCACCAGGCTCCCCCGTCCCTGGGATTCTCCAGGCAAGAACACTGGCGTGGGTTGCCATTTCCTTCTCCAATGCATGAAAGTGAAAAGTGAAGGTGAAGTCGCTCAGTCCTGTCCAACTCTTCACCACCCCATGGACTGCAGCCTACCAGGGCCCATCTCAAGCTCTTTCAAAAATCAAAAGAAAACTACTAATGTTTAGATAAAGGATGTTTGAATAGTTTGTATTAACTAGTTTGTCTTTAAACCAACGCAGTTGTAGAAGGTAATGTTTCCTATTTTTTGTGGATAAAGAGGCCCACGAAAGTCACAATGGGCCCCTTTGCCCCTCTCACCCGCTGTCCCCAGGAGCTCCAAAGCTGCCGGGCCGGCGGCCCAGGCCAGGTCAGCGTAGAAATGGACGCTGCCCCCGGAGTGGACCTCACCAGGCTCCTCAACGACATGCGGGCGCAGTATGAAACCATCGCTGAGCAGAACCGGAAGGATGCGGAGGCCTGGTTCATTGAAAAGGTACTGCTAACAAAAACAAAAGGTGTGGATACGGTTGTATTAAAGGGGAGCAGGGCTGACTCACGTCCCCTCACCCCTCTTTGTTGCGGTAGAGCGGGGAGCTCAGGAAGGAGATCAGCAGCAACACGGAGCAGCTTCAGTCCAGCAAGAGCGAGGTCACCGACCTGCGGCGCGCGCTTCAAAACCTGGAGATCGAGCTCCAGTCCCAGCTCGCCATGGTAGGGCACGCGTGCCAAGAGATGTATCCAAATGAGTAAGACGGGCCATTGGCAGCCTTCCCCATTTCGGTGCCCTCCATTGTTACGTTGGTGCCGTTTCTCTCCCACGTGCAGAAGAAATCCCTGGAGGACTCGCTGGCTGAAACCGAGGGCGACTACTGCGGCCAGCTGTCCCAGGTGCAGCAGCTCATCGGCGGCCTGGAGGAGCAGCTGCTGCAGGTGCGCTCCGACGCCGAGCGCCAGAGCGACGACTACCAGCGGCTGCTGAACGTCAAGGCTCGCCTGGAGCTGGAAATCGAGACCTACCGCCGCCTACTGGACGGCGAGGCCCAGGGGTAAAGAGATAACTGGGATTGAAAATAACCTCAATGGTTGACCGACAGTGGACACCAGATGCAGTTTAAGGACAACAGAATCGGGAAGGGGTCTTTAGTTGACAGAAAAGAACACATCTGATAAAGACGTAGGGGTTCCTAGGTGGCTCCGCGGTAAAGAATCACCTTCAATGCAGGTTCTATTCCTGAGTGGGGAAGAGCCCCTGGATAAGGACATGGCAACCTACTCCAGTATTCTTGCTTGGGAAATCCCATGGACAGAGGAGCCTGGTGTGCTGCAGTCCATGGGGTCGCAGAGAGTCTGGTGCGAATGAGTTGCGCATGACTAATATGCCTTAGCATTATTAAATGCTCTACACTTTGCAAAGTGTTTTCACCATTATCTTCCTTGATAAAAGTTCATAAAATGCTGGGATGAAACATGGCACCACAGGCAGAGAGGCATACTGCAGATGTGTATTAGAACAATCAGCCAGTAGTGTTCTGATTTTAATGCTAAGAATGACACATCAAATATCAGCCATGCAGCCACCTTGAAACTACTGTAGGAAACTTGCCAAAAGTAACTGCAGCCTGGACTGGTGGGAAGAATTCAGGATCATAAATTGGGAAACCACATCTTCCATTAATTGTCAGTTGGCTTCACTTCAAGAACCCTTTTCAGACAGGGTTTGAAAACAACGGTAGCTGCACAACTGATTACTCTCAGGATGCATCACTCCATCATTCTTAATCAAGAAATTTAGAATACCTTCTCTCATTGACCATTTTAAAAGCCCAAACAGCAAATTCCTTCTTCCTTCTCATTCCAGAAAGCATCATGTGATTTCAACTCCTTTATTTTCTTTACAGTGACTCTCTGGTGGAAAGTTCCTATGTGACAGCCTCCACATCTCAAGCACCATCAACTGATTCCTCTAAAGGTATGCAGATTCCCTAGGAATCATGTAGAACAAGTCAGAATCACATCTATTAATGACCAAAACTGTAAGATTATAGCAGTGTATATTAGAAGTATATTTGTATTTGGAGCCAAGAAAAATATTTATGCATTCCTGCAGATAAACTGAGTAGTCTGCACAGGGTTAAAACTTTAAGCAAGTTTAGGAAGGAAAAAAAATCTACAAAGAGGTATTATGAGAATCATAAACAATTTTTAAGTGTTTAAAAAGAAAATTATTTTCATTTGTACACAAGACAACACTGAATACATTTTATTAAATTAAATGCATTTTGTTTAGAATGAAGAGGTCATACCTGAAAGTTTAAATTTCATGGACTGCATCAGTAAATACCTAATTTAGAAGCCTAAGTGAAACAACAAATGTTAGATGAATATTTGAAGCACTAACTTTTGCTCTGTTTGTTTCATGTTTAATTTTTAGACCCTAACAAAGCCCGGAAAATCAAGACAATTGTGCAGGAAGTGGTGAATGGTGAGGTGGTCTCGACCCAAGTAAAGGAAATTGAAGAACTGATGTAAAATTTCACAAGATCTGCCCCATGATTAGTTCCTTAGGAACAAGAAATTTAGAAGTAGAAATTATTCCTTTTAGAGTAAGATGATATATTAGTTCAATCTCTACTTCTGTTTGTTTCCTTTTCTTTGGCTTCCATATTAACTTTGACTCTGGTTTTTCCCCCCCTTGGCCTTCAAAACAAAATTTAATTACAAATCATTGTGGAAATGTGGATCTCGATAACAAATCAAAATTGCCTTACATCTTTCTGGACCTGAGGTAGTCCTTTAATAAACTTTCTTCTAGTGACCTAGAACATATTTTTAATCTTAAGACCTTAATCGAGTAGTATTGTTCTAATAAAGTTAATTTTAATAAAAGGTGAATGGTAATAATGTGAAATGTGTATCTTCTTGACGCCAACAATACAGTCAAGGGCATAGAGAGAGGTTTGTGAAATACTAGATGAAGTCGATAAACACTGAGCTAAAGATGTTGAGGCTGGAGATTAAGTTAAGAAGATTCTTGGGACTTCCCTGGCAGTCCAGTGGTTGGGATTTAGCTTCAAAAGCAGGGGGTGCAGGTTTGATCCACGGTCAGGAGCTAAGATCCCTCATGTCTCATGGCCAAAAATCCAGAACATAAACAACAGAAGCAATAATGTAACAAATTCAATAGACTTTAAAAATGGTCCCCCAAAATAAAAGCAGCACTTAATTAGAATAATTAACAACAACAAAAAGATTCTTATAGTTCTTTCCTTTTTACATCAGCCCATCAAGTTTACAAAAAGTATTGTTCACTGCAGGGTATAACATTTGTCCTGTTCATTTTCTAGCACCTTCTTTCATTCAGTCAAGAAACTCTTATTGAACCCTCATAGTGTGCCAGATTGGAGTGGTATAGTACTTGCCTGGAGAAGCTCACAACTGAGATTGAGGGCAGAGATAGACATCTACCAGGAATAGTGATATGCTGAGACAGGGTGGATAGAAGATCAAAGGACATTAGAAGGAAAAAGAAAAATTTGTGATGAGGCAACCAAATACTTCATACAGAAACCAACCAGGCAGAGAAGGGAGAAAGGGAACAGAAGAAGCATGTATGAAAGGACATAGGGGCATGAACACACATTGCTTTGATGGCCTTTCTCCCTATCTGGCACCAGAAAGGCCCAGGGTGGGGTTTCTATTGGGGTGGGTCAAACCCACAAGTCAATAACAGATGTCCATTTCCTGGCTAGGGCAGAAGATGGCCAAATTCTAAGCCTGAGGAGATGGTGATTCAGACTGGTTCAGTCTGAGTTGCCAAATTCAAAACTCTAAAAGAAAAACACGAGCGAAATTTACTGATTAAAAGCCAAATCTCTGAAGCCAGACTGAGTTCAAATTCTGACCTTAATACTTAATAACTTAAGTTACATATCAAGTAACTTAACCTCTTGATATGCAGATGACACCACCCTTATGGCAGAAAGTGAAGAAGAACTAAAAAGCCTCTTGATGAAAATGAAAGAAGAAAGCGAAAAAGTTGGCTTAAAGCTCAACATTCAGAAAACGAAGATCATGGCATCCGGTCCCATCACTTCATGGGAGATAGATGGGGAAACAGTGGAAACAGTGTCAGACTTTATTTTGGGGGCTCCAAAATCACTGCAGATGGTGATTGCAGCCATGAAATTAAAAGACGCTTACTCTTTGGAAGAAAAGTTATGACCAACCTAGATAGTATATTCAAAAGCAGAGACATTACTTTGCTGACTAAGGTCCATCTAGTCAAGGCTATGGTTTTTCCTGTGGTCATGTATGGATGTGAGAGTTGGACTGTGAAGAAGGCTGAGCACCAAAGAATTGATGCTTTTGAACTGTGGTGTTGGAGAAGACTCTTGAGAGTCCCTTGGACTGCAAGGAGATCCAACCAGTCCATTCTGAAGGAGATCAGCCCTGGGATTTCTTTGGAAGGAATGATGCTAAAGCTGAAACTCCAGTACTTTGGCCACCTCATGCGAAGAGTTGACTCCTTGGAAAAGACTCTGATGGTGGGAGGGATTGGGGGCAGGAGGAGAAGGGGACGACCGAGGATGAGATGGCTGGATGGCATCACGGACTTGATGAACATGAGTCTGAGTGAACTCCGGGAGATGGTGATGGACAGGGATGCCTGGCGTGCTGCAATTCATGGGGTCGCAAAGAGTCGGACATGACTGAGCGACTGAACTGAACTGAACTAACCTCTTGTATGCCTCAGTTTCCTATTCTTATAGTGGAGTGTCTTTGTGAAAATTAAATGAGGTAGTGTACATAAAACAGTAGGAACAGCCCCTGGAACCTAGCAAGTACTCAGTATTTTTTGTCCTATGATTGCTTTTGTGTATAACCAAAATCCTATGGAGAAACCAGAGGAACTGATGAGCAAGGAGTGTCAGAGGAGCAGAATGGAGAGAAGAGGGTTGTACAGGCCTGGAGGAATTTCAGTGCTGGGTGCAAAAGCCCACAGAAGGTTAGTTATTTTGTCATTCTCAGCTGACACACTTCATATGCAGCTTTCTGATGTCACACGTTCTTTTAAATTCACTAGTGGTCTCAGATACTCCATTCTTCTTCCTTTATTATGGATGGCAACTCAACTCTCCAGCCCTCACCATCCAGCTCTAACTCTAGGAGAACCTTACTGTTCAGACCCAAAGAGATTATCAAGGTCTTTCCTGCACAAGCTCTATCACCCACAAATAATGCATGAGGCTACTTTCTGGTACTCCAAAGTGGCTGCAATAGTTACTGTTTTAAACAACACCTGTTTTCCTTACAACTACATCTGAATTGTGAGACTCCAAGCAGACTCCTTTGCTGGTGGTTCAGACGGTAAAGCGTCTGCCTGCAATGTGGGAGACCCGGGTTCGATCCCTGGGTCAGGAAAATCCTCTGGAGAAGGAAATGGCAACCCACTCTTGCATTCTTGCCTGGAAAATCCTATGGATGGAGCCTGGTAGGCTACAGTCCCTGGGGTCGCAAAGAGTTGGACACGACTGAGCGACTTCACTTCACTTCCAAGGAGAAGTGGGTTTTGCATAGGTATAAATCTGGTGATCATTTCTGAGGAAGAGCCCCTGGAGAAGGAAATGGTAACCCACTCCAGTATTCTTGCCTAGAGAATCCCATGGACAGAGAAGCCTGGTAGGCTACAGTCCGGTCGCAAAGAGTCGGACTCGACTGAGCAACTTCACTTTCACTTTCACTTTCATCTTAGTTTAGCAGCCTTCTCTTCTTTTGGAAATACTTTCTCCACTGGGCTCCCAAAGGCATCACCTCCCTGGAGGCTTTCTCTGACTATTCTTTGTGACCTCTGAGTGCTGACTTAATCCTGCTATCTTCTCTCTCTACTCTTACTCCCCAGGTGATCTCATCTAATCTCACGGCTTTAAAGTAACCATCTGTGGATGGATATTACCTAGACTCATTGCAGTCACCATTTCCCAATATATATAGAAATATTAAATCATTACATTGTATGCCTAAAACTGTTAATATAATATTGCTGCTGCTGCTGCTAAGTCGCTTCAGTCGTGTCCAACTCTGTGCAACCACATAGACGGCAGCTCACCAGGCTCCCCCGTCCTTGGGATTCTCCAGGCAAGAACACTGGAGTGGGTTGCCATTTCCTTCTCCAATGCACGAAAGTGAAAAGTGAAAGTGAAGTCGCTCAGTCGTGTTCGACTCTTAGCGACCCCATGGACTGCAGCCCACCAGGCTCCTCAGTCCATGGGATTTTCCAGGCAAGAGTACTGGAGTGGGGTGCCATTGCCTTCTCCAATAATATTTAGGTACCAATTATACCTCAGTGAAGTAAACAGATAAGGTAACCACCTATGTTGATTACTCCTTGTGGTTCCTCCAAGATGGCCCCAGGGAGCCTCACCTCCCAGTACACAGGCCCCTGAGCATTTTCCCCTCCCACAATGAATACAGCAGACCTCCTATAGAAGTGACAGTGTATACCTTCCAAGGTTAGGTCACAAAAGCATTTTTGTCTGACTTGGTCTCTTGGATTGCTCGTTCTGGGGGAAATTAGCTGCCCTTGTCACACAGAGTCGGACGACTGAGCGCTTTCACTTTCACTTTTCACTTTCATGCATTGGAGAAGGAAATGGCAACCCACTCCAGTGTTCTTTCCTAGAGAATCCCAGGGACGGGGAAGCCTGGTAGGCTGCTGCCTATGGGGTTGCACAGAGTCGGACACGACTGAAGCGACTTAGCAGCAGCAGCAACAAGGTAATACTGTGGCAGGAAGGGTGGGGGTGGAATCTACATTTTAAAAAAAAATCAGTGATTTCACAAAATTTCCCACTAACACACCAACAGTGAACATCTCCTGGAACAGCCAGCAAATTCAAAAATCACAATCCTATTCAGATAAAATCTTAGAATATTCCATACTCTTCAACTGGCAAAGGAAGCTTTAGGTTTCTTATTTAAATTCTCCTTACTCCACTCTCACTGCCAAGAAATGCAATTAGCACAGAATTCTTATCATCAAAGTCCAGGCATCATTCACTGCACCACATGCCCTAGTTCAACACCAACAGGAAAGGTCCTTTTGGACTCAGCAATTAATGAATTGCAGAAATGAGAGGTCTTTCTTAAAGGAAACTACTCATAAGAAAAAGCCCAGGTACAGGATCAGAAAACAAAGGAAGCATATCATTATGATTATTTTAAAATCTAAACTTTTACTACTGTAAATTTTAACTTTTATATGCACTTATTGTGTGGGGGGCTAGAGAAAGGTCTGGAAAATATTGTACATGCTAAATTGTTGGAGTGGTTATTTCTCGGAAATTAATCAAGGAGTTTGAAGAATATTTCTTCTTTTGAAGATTTTTAAATGCTTAACAAACAGTATGCATAACCCTGATAATTAGAGGGAAATGAATTTAAGTTATCCAGAACAAGTGGGTTTGCAAGTAGGTGAGAGTATAAAGAGAATCATCTAGAAAACCATGGATTGCCAAAACAGAAGTCTTTAGGCTTTGTAAGAGTGCCACCTACTGGAAATTCAGGATATGAGATTTTTAAAATTAATCCTGCCTTCTAAACCACACGCTAGCAAACTAATGCTCAAAATTCTCTAAGCAAGGTTTCAACAGTATATGAACCCTCTAGATTTAGAAAAGACAGAGGAACCAGAGATTGCCAGCATCCGCTGGATCATTGAAAAAGCAAGAGAGTTCTAGAAAAACATCTACTTCTACTTTATTGACTATGCCAAAGCCTTTGACTGTGTGGATCACAACAAACTGGGGAAAATTCTTGAAGAGATGGAAATACCTGACCACCTTACTCACCTTCTAAGAAATATGTATGCAGGTCAAGAAGCAACAGTTAGAACCAGACATGGAACAATGGACTGATTCCAAATTGGGAAAGAAGTACATCAAGGCTGTACATTGTCACCCTGCTTATTTAACTTACATGTAGAGTACATAATGCAAAATGCCAGGCTGGATGAAGCACAAGCTGGAATCAAGATTGCCGGGAGAAATATCAATAACCTCAGATATGCAGATGATACTACCCTTATGGCAGAAAGCAAGAGGAACTGAAGAGCCTCTTGATGAGGTGAAAGAGGAGAGTGAAAAAGTTGGCTTAAAACTCACCATTCAAAAAGCTAAGATCATGGCATCCAGTCCCATCACTTCATGGCAAATAGATGGGGAAACAGTGACAGGCTTTGTTTTCTGGGGCTCCAAAATCACTGCTGATGGTGATTGCAGTCTTGAAATTAAAAGACACTCATTCCTTGGAAGAAAAGCTATGACCAACCTAGACAGCATATTAAAAAGTAGAGACATTACTTTGCTGACAAAGGTCCATCTAGTCAAAGCTATGGTTTTTCCAGTAGTCACGTATGGATGTGAGAGTTGGACCATAAAGAAAGCTGAGTGCCAAAGAATTGATGCTTTTGAACTGTGGTGTTGGAGAAGACTCTTGAGAGTCCCTTGGACTGCAAGGAGATCCAACCAGTCCATCCTAAAGGAAATCAGTCCTGAATATTCATTGGATGCTGAAGCTGAAACTCCAATACTTTGGCCACCTGAGCGAAAAATTGACTCATTGGAAATGACCCTGTTTCTGGAAAAGACTGAAGCCAGGATGAGAAGGGGACAGAGGATGAGATAGTTGGATGGCACCACTGACTCAATGAACATGAGTTTGAGCAAGCTCCAGGAGTTGGTGATGGACAGGGAAGCCTGTTGTGCTGCAGTCCATGAGGTTGCAAAGAGTCAGACACGACTGAGCGACTGAACTGACTGACTGAGATATGTTGAATACTACAAAATGCGTTTGGAATTTGTTTGCTTACGAAAGAAAAGGAAAAAAGCAAGTCTGTTTAAAAGTATCAACTTATTTAAATAAGTGGTATTAGTTTCCAAAAGTCCACCAGTAAGGAGGTGAATTCTATAAAGCATAAAGGAAAAAAGGAAAGCTAGTCATTATTTACAGGGTAGCGAACCAAACAGCCAGTCTGAACTACCCAGTCTTTTAAACACATATCCAAACATCAAATAAAAACCTATATTCATATACTTAAGTAAAAGACTTTTTAATGAGGTAGTAAATGTTTCTTAAATCTTGGTACTGGATCCAAGATTAAAATACCATTGCTTAGTATTAGTACCATAAATTCATCATCAAAATAAAAACCATTATTAAATATATTCTCTCCATCACTGCTGCTGCTGCTGCTTCTAAGTCACTTCAGTCATGTCTGACTCTGTGCGACCCCATAGACGGCAGCCCACCAGGCTCCCCATCCCTGGGATTCTTCAGGGACACTGGAGTGGGTTGCCATTGCCTACTCCATCTCTCCATCACTACTTTTAATAAAAGCTATGGCTGCAACATTCAGCAACACATTTATAAAAGGACTTTGTATGATCAGAATTCACAGTTGAAAAACAATCGCCTGGTGAATGCATAAATTATGGTACACACATACAATAGAATACAACTCACCCGTAGACATGAACGGACACAAAAGCACCATAGATGAGTTTTAAGACTGTCATACTGAACCAAAGAAGCTAGACACAATACATACCATATGATTCCATTTATATGAAATTCTAGGGGGAAAAATAGCTAATCTACAGTGACATAGAACGGATCCATGACAGTGGTTTACTGGTTAAGTCTCCATGTTTCCACGGCAGGGGGCACAGTTTCGATCCCTGGTCAGTCAGGGAAGTAAGATCCTTCATACTGTGTGGCAAAAAGAAAAAAACAGATCAGTGGTTGCCAGGGCCGAAATGGGTGGTGGAGTGAGGATTAACTGGTTAACTAGGAAGGGTCACAAGAGAACATTTAAGACTAATGGAAGTGTTCTATAGCTTGATTATGAAGATGGTATAACTATTTGTCAAAAATCTTCAAACAATACACATAAAATGGGTACATTTTATTGTATGTAAATCATATTTCAAAGTTGATTTTTAAACAACAGTAGTAATTAAATAATCTGTCTTCATGACAATGTTGAGTTGAAAGCATCATGTAGGATAATCGACGATGTGCTAGGGCAGGGTTGTACCTGCTCTTAAGTGCTGATCAATAAATATTCAGCAATTTCACAAGCTGGTTATTAAACCACTGGATTCAACTCCTGGGTCAGGAAGATCCTCTGCAGAAGGAAATGGCAACCCATTCCAGTATTCTTGCCTGGGAAATCCCACGAACAGAGGAGCCTGGCAGGCTACAGACCATGGGTTCGAAAAAGAGTCAGACATGAATTAGCAGCTAAACAACAACCTGAAATTGGCCATAATGGGAATATCTACACTATGGGCTTTGGGCTCTACTTATGTATTCTGCTGGAGAGCTGGCTTAAACCCGCCCACCACTGAGCACAGTCATTAAGAACACAGATGCAGAAGCTGACGCCTGGGTTTGGGTTCCAGCTCCGCTACTTTTCAGTGGTTTTATTTACCCTTTTATTCTTCAGTTCTTTGGTCTGTAAAAATCAAGGCAATAATAGTACCATGACTATTATGAGGCTTCAATGAGTTAATTCTCATTTCACAGAATAAGCATTAACTAAATGGTAACTAAATGGTTGTTATAGAAAGAAGAAACAAAGTCACTCTGTAACTAAAGAAATTAATTTGCAGATTTTCTTTCAGACCACTAGACTTATTCATTCTTTCCCTTCTCTTCATGCTATCTCCCAAACAATTTCAATCTCAAAAAGAAATGTGCAATTTTCTTTTTCACCTGAAGTATTTCTCCTTAGCTGATTGCTAAAAAGGTCACATTTTCTAACAGGACATATTGGTGTAATATTTATCCTCCCTATATCACAAGCTGTTGTGAGCATCAAAAAGACCAATTTCTGTGAAAGAGTATTCTAAGCTACAAATCATGTCAGAATTGTAAGACACTAATTTTAACACCACTTCTCAGATTGAATGGAAGGGTTCTACATGTACAGGACATAGAAAAGAATCTGAGGAAAACCTTAGGACTCCAGGGGACTGACACAATTCTCAGGGTTTTGTTTTTTTTTTTTTCCTTTAACGTGCATAGTATAACTTTCAGAAAATCCTGAGTAAATGCAATGCTTTACATATATGTCATAAATAGCAAATTTCAGAGTAAATATTTAAACTCTATAGAATGTAAACATAGGGCCACCAGCCTTTTTAGAAACCACTTCTACACTCTGATTTTCCTTCAGATTAAATTACCTGTGAATTTTAAGTTGCTGAAAGATGCTATTGCTTATGTTTCACAATGCACATATCCTTAAAGAAACGCAGTTTTTGAAATCATGGAAATAGACTTTAGAAGGAGACTTGTAAATAAAACAGTCCACAGAGAGGTAGGGGGATCTACCAGAAACTGGATGGTATTTCAGGCTTCATTCAGTGAGTCATTATTTTACTCAAAACAAGTTACTCAACTTGAGATGATTCACCTTCTGGAAAAGACAAAAGAATAGCATGTATAATCACATTAACCCAGCATTTGGAATTCTTAGGAAAAACACTGTAAATACAGGATATTATGAACTTGGCTGGTCAGAATATATTCATTTTGTTATCCTCTTGTAAACCACTTCCTAAAATTACATATACATGAAGTTTCTGCTGAGGAAAGTGTATCCCTTTTGAAATATTTCATTTACTTGAAAATCATGCAATTTTTAAAAATTGCTTAAGGCTGTAAAGAACCTGCCTGCAATGCAGGAGACACAAGAGACACAGGTTGGATCCCTGGGTCAAGAAGATGTCTTGCAGTAGGGAAAGGCAACCCACTCCAGTATTCTTAGCTGGAAAATTCCATGGATGGAGGAGCCTGACTACAGTCCATGGGGTTGCAAAGGGTCGGACACGACTGAGCAACTGAACACACACACACACACACACACACACACACACACACACACAACCAGTTGAAGTATAATATTTATTTTTATAAATGTTTAGTAGGTGCACTGGGATGACCCAGAGGGATGGTACGGGGAGGGAGGTGGGAGGGGGTTCAGGATGGGGAACACATGTACACCCGTGGCAGATTCATGTTGATGTATGGCAAAACTAATACAGTATTGTAACGTAATTAGCCTCCCACTAAAATAAATAAATTTAAATTTAAAAAAATTTAAACTAAATGTTTAAATAAAGCATCCCGTATTCATTTATTTGTGTATTCATTCATTCAATAAATATTTATTTAGCACCAACTATAGATAAGTCTTTATATAATCTAGTGACAATAATCTCAGTTTTTATGAACTAAAGGTAAATGCATGATAAGGTTTCATACATTATTTTTCTTTGCTGCATAGGCATAACTGGAATACAAGTAAGATATCACCATTTTTAATTGGCAGAAGTGACACTGCTCCACATGTGGTACACACTGATTATTTTTAAAAAGTGTGAGACTTAGTCAACTCCTCCTAGAAGATATGACACCTTCTCATTCATTTTATGGAGAAGGCTATGGCACCCCACTCCAGTACTCTTGCCTGGAAAATCCCATGGATGGAGGAGCCTGGTGGGCTGCAGTCCATGGGGTCTTGAAGAGTCGGACACGACTGAGTGACTTCACTTTCACTTTTCACTTTTATCCATTGGAGAAGGAAACGGCAACCCACTCCAGTGTTCTTGCCTGGAGAATCTTAGGGACGGGGGAGCCTGATGGGCTGCCGTCTATGGGGTCGCACAGAGTTGGACACAACAGAAGCAACTTAGCAGCAGCAGCAGCAGCATTCATTCTATGGGTTTGATAAGTTAAACCAACATTTTGAGGGCATATTTAAAACTATGATACTCTTAAATATTTAATTACATTTTATATTACATGTTTCATTATGTAAAAGTAACTCCAACGTCCTTTATTTTTATCCAACACAGACTTATATGCTGGTTCTGAATAGAGCAATTTCGATGTCTAATTTCTCTATCTTACCTAATAAATGACTGAGTAGGCTTAAGATAAATTTTCATCGTTATTTAAAAAAACAAACATATCAAAATCAGCATCTAATCAATAGATAATCCTGAAACAAAAGCATAGATTTAGATCCCTACTAATTCAGAGTTCACTGGACAGAGATAAAGCAAAACAATAAAGTTTGGCTTTCCTGCTTCATGAGTCAGAGGCTGAAGGGAAGAAAAAGTCCTCCAAGGGGCGACATGAAGGTGGGAGAATTTGACTTCAGTTCCCCACTGAAGCCTGCAGTGGAATCTCTCCCTCTCCTACGTGACTCTGGTGTTTTTACAGCTTGTAGAGTTGGAACAAGCAAGGATACCTGAAAGATAACCGGTGGGAAGATGAGAACCGCTCTAGGGGAAGGTAGGTCTCAGGGAGAAGCCAGTGAACATTTAGTCATCATTATCGGCATTATCTGTCACCTCCAGGTTACACAGCAAACCGGAGAGGATCTGAGGAGTTAAAGGAAAATACAGTATTGTAACTCCCTTGATACAAAGCTCGAGCAACAGGTTACACAATGATTTCTTGATTAGCTGCACTTTCCAACCAATGGGACCCTGAAAACTTAAATCATGCCAAATTTCATCCCCAAAATGGGTTATGTGCATCACAAGACACTTGTTAGATACACATATATCCTGACATCTTGAAGTGAAGTGAAGTCGCTCAGTCGTGTCCGACCCTCAGCGACCCCATGGATTGCAGCCTTCCAGGCTCCTCCGTCCATGGGATTTTCCAGGCAAGAGTGCTGGAGTGGATTGCCATTTCCTTCTCCAGGGGATCTTCCCGACCCAGGAATGGAACTCAGGTCTCCCGCACTGCAGGCAGACGCTTTACCGTCAGAGTCATTATAACATCTCCATTTAGGAGGTTTGGGGGTCACTTAATTTGTTTGTTTTGGTACGAAAAATTACCAAATAGGAAAGCACTATTGCAACAAACTTTTGCATCTCAAATGGAACTTTAGCTAAATAATCCAAGTAAAGTTATCCCATCATCAACATTGGTCTAAAAATCCTTCAACTGCAGCTTTTCCACTAGGTCAAGTTCCATGTCTCCTGAATCCATCACTTTATTTATTCATTCATTCAACAAGTATAGAGCATAGAAAACAGGCTGAGGAAAACCTCAGGGCTCCTGAGGATTATCATGCATAATCTTAGGGATCTTTTTTTTTTTTGACAAGCATAGAATAACTTTTAGAAAAATCCTGTGTCAATGCAATGCTTTGCATACATGCACCAGATTACAAAATACAGAATAAATATACAACACTTACAAAATGCAAACCCAGAATCATCAATGCACAGAGAATAAGTGGCTGCCATTACACAGGTGGCATTAAGAGGATGCTCTGACTATATTTAATTTGAATCTATTAATTTTGGCCACTTTATTTCTTTAAATGCATGAGTCACATGGGTATAAACTGCACTTATTGCGCTCTCTTTGAAGGAATCATGCTGTCAGGAACCAAAACACCATTAAGAAACTGTTTGCATCAGTCCCTTAAAGGGAATCATAATCTAGCCACCATAAACTCCAGAGCTAAAGTGATAATTATCAGAACGAGGAAAGCTCTTCTCATTATCTATGGGAACCCAAGTAAAGTTTCAGAATAAAAATTCACATTAAAAAACATTTTAACGTCGTTTGCATTTTACTGATAAATTGATTGGATTCTATTAATATTTTCAGAAAACGTTAAAGATAATTGACACTCAGTGGAGACATAAATTTTTATCTAAAATATACAACTCCTAACTTGGCAATTTCATAAGACATATTGATAGAGATCATATTGCTCAATACATTGCTTCTGATGACTCAGTAGAAAGTTACCTTCAGTTTCAATAAGCAGTCTTTTAATTTATGACTTTTAAGCAAACTAATCTGAGGACGTTTTCCCATCTGTCTAAAGAGTACTAGGAGTTGTTTTCATAAGAGTTACTTGATTTTTATGAAGTCTTTATAAGAAAAAAATATATGTATCCATTAACATTCATTTGTAGAAGCAACCTCAGAAACCTCTTAGTAAACATGAGCGTGATCTGTACATAGGAAATCCACAAACTATGGATACAAACTGAAACTGAATTCTCCTGAAGAAACTTGTGGAAGACTGGTTTTCCATGAAAAAAAAAAATTGAGTCTAAAATTTTAACATTCCTGGCAATCAAAACCAAAATAAAACTTGTTCTCCCTTAATCAAGGTGTTCTACCTAAAATAGACTTTTCTCTCAATCAAATTAACCTTTATTGGGCATTATGGAAATAACTGTGAGCAAACATAGACATACATGCAAATAACCCTACCGTGAGGTATAAGGAGACTTGGTTATGAGAGAAAGTGCAGACGAGGGGCCAGAGAAGTTTGGAAGAGGGAGAGAACACACAGGGCTGGGGCATGAGGACTAGGGCCACTCTTTTGGTGAAAGAAGCATTTGAGCAGAGCCTAGAAGAGTATATAAAATCTCAATGTGTGGTGCTAACTGGAAGTGGATTGGTAGGAACAGGAGCAAAGAGCATCTCCCTTGATATGCTTTCTCACAAGACTTCTGAGAGCCCATGTTCTTCTCTTCTGAGAACCCATGTTCTTTGACCATGGTGGTCTGAACTTTATTTTTAAAAGAGTTGTGTGCATCTCAAGGCAAGAATAATGAAGTGGTTTGCCATTCCCTTCTCCAATGGACCACATGTTTTTAAGAACTCTCCACCATGACCGTTTCATGTTGGGTAGCCCTACATGGCATGGCTCATAGTTTCATTGAGTTAGACAAGGCTGTGGTCCATGTGATCAGATTGGTTAGTTTTCTAACCAATTTTCATATTGTGGTTTTCAGTCTGTCTGTCCTCTGATGGAGAAGGATAAAAGGCTTACAAATTTTCCTGATTGGAGAGACTGTTGAAAGTCCCTTGGACTGCAAGGAGATCCAACCAGTCCATCCTAAAGGAAATCAGTCCTGAATATTCATTGGAAGGACTGATGTTGAAGCTGAAACTCCAATACTCTGGCCACCTGATGCAAAGTACTAACTCATTTGAAAAGACTCTGATGCTGGGAAAGATTGAAGGCTGGAGGAGAAGGGGAGGACCAAAGATCAGATGGTTGGATGGCATCACCAACTCAATGGACATGAGTCTGAGGAAACTCCAGGAGTTGGTGATGGACAGAGAGACCTGGAGTGCTGCAGTTCACGAGGTTGCAAAGAGTCAGACACGACTGAGCGACTGAACTGACTGACTGTGTGTGTCTGATTCCTCTTCAAGGGCAGGACCATGTATTGTTGATCATCTAGAAATAAATACCCAGCACTGAGGCAGGGTCTGGCAGAATGTAGGTATGCCAAATACATGTTGGTTGAAGTGATGATTAGAAACATCATACTCAGTTTATACACTGTAAAAATAATTTAAAAATTGGGGGAAAAGTATTGGATAAAATTCAACTAAAACTATTCATCAAGGGAAAATTCCCTGGTGGTCCAGTGGTTAGGACTCTGTGCTACTACTGCAGAGGACACAGGGTTTGATCCCTGGCTGGGGAATTAATATCTTGCATAAACCATTAATCAAGTCCATCATTCAGCACATTTTAAAATAAAAGCATATGTTGACTGAATGTTTCATTGGCACCAATTATTCTGTCACATCAGTATGGCTCTAGTTCATGAGTCTCTCAAAATGTTCTAAGCTGGAAATAATTGTGTATTTGAATTACTACACAACAGCAAGTGAGGACACAGGAAAACCAAAAAAAATACTGCAATGTGCCCACTGATTGATCTTTGTTAGGAAGAATGTCCTCCTCAGCACCTAACAGTTGAACAACCCAGAGAAAAAAATACGAATTGTCAGGAAAAGTTGCTTACAGGGAAATAAAAATCCAATGTGTATTGTTAGATTTTGCAATAGCCCATGTTGTAATATAGAAATGTAATTTTAATTGAAGGAGGAAGATAATTACAGCTTAGGAACTAAGTAGTTAGTCAACACCACAATCAGAAATATCTAAGGAACAAGCCTTGGTCCCACACCCAAGAAAAGGGGTGAACCCAAAAAGTGAGTAAAACAAGCTTCCATTAAAATGTGTTCAAGGCACGTGAGCCATTCTGAAAATCCTGAAACCACGAGGAAGAGAATTTTGTTACTACTGATTAGTTATTAGTTATTAAGTTTAAATAATTTCTATAGATTTAATAGAAATCTAAATTTATAGATTTAAAGCAAGAAATTCTGCACTGTATTCTGTCTCCAGAAGTAATATTATGCTGGGAATTGATGAAATGAAATAAAACACAGCATACATATATATATATTTTTTTTTTTTTCCTGGAACTAATGCTAGAGATAGAAAAAAAAAAGGCCAGATAAATCCTGAAAATTTGGAAGTGATCCAATTTATGGTAACCTAGAGATAATGGAGAAGGCAATGGCAACCCACTCCAGTACTCTTGCCTGGAAAATCCCATGGATGGAGGAGCCTGGTAGGCTGCAGTCCATGGGGTCACTAAGAGTTGGACATAACTGAGTGAATTCACTTTCACTTTTCACTTTCATGCATTGGAGAAGGAAATGGCAACCCATTCCAGTGTTCTTGCCTGGAGAATCCCAGGGACATGGGAGCCTGGTGGGCTGCCGTCTCTTGGGTCGCACAGAGTCGGACATGACTGAAGCAACTTAGCAGCAGCAGCAGAGATAATGGAAGTGTCATTTAGGAAGAACTGAATGTACTGGTGACTCTATAGCTTAGAAAAGAAAATATTTTAAAAGAGTTGAGTATTCCTCTTCAAATATCAAAAAGACTGCAAAGCTAAGTTCTATGTGGCAAAGCAAGTTATATTGTGTGACAGATTTCTGTTCAATATAAAGACAAACTTTTAAGTAATTAGAGCAGATCAAAATTGAATATCTTGTGAAACAATGAGCTTCCCATCACTAGAAATATTCAAGTAGAGACTAGAGAGATCTGATAAGGTAGTTCTGATAAGGTAGCTCATTGTTGAATATTTTAAACAAGAGAAGCAAGAAGAGAGCTAACATTTGTGAGGATCTCATTCGCAAACACTTTTTATGTGCTATCTGAATTGGTAGTCTCAAACTTACGAAATGGATATGACTTCTATGAAGATACTGAGGCTTAACTTACTACATTCCCAGTAAGAGGAACAGCTAGGATTTAAAACCTGGGATGACTTCGAAGAGGCAGAGGAACCAGAGGTCAAATTGCCAACATTCTTTGGATCCTGGAGAAAGCAAGGGAGTTCCAGAAAAAAATCTACTTCTGCTTAATTGACTACATTAAAGCCTTTGACTGTGTGGATCACAACAAACTGAAAAACTCTTAAAAAGATGGGAGTACCAGGCCAACTTATCTGTTTCCTGAGAAACCTGTATGCAGGTCAAGAAGCAACAGTTAGAACAAGACACAGAACATCTGACTAATTCAAACTGGGAAAGGAGTACAAGGCTGTATATTGTCACCCTGCTTATTTAACTTACATGCAAACTACGTGCATACTAAGTTGCTTCAATCATGTCTGACTCTGCAGTCCTATAGATTATAGCCCATCACACGTCTCTGTCCAAGGGATACTCTAGGCAAGAATACTGGAGTGGGTTGCCATGCCCTCCTTGAGGGGAATCTTTCTGACGCAGGGATCAAACCAGTGTCTTTTAAGTCTTCTGCATTTGTAGGAGGGTTCTTTACCAGTAGCACTAACTGGGAAGTTCTGTATGCAGAGTACATCATGCAAAATGCCAGGCTGGAAGATCACAAGCTGAAATCAAGATTGCTAGGAGAGATATCAACAACCTCAGATATGCAGATGATACCACTCAAGGCAGAAAGTGAAGAGGAACTAAGTAGCCTCTTGATGAGGGTAAAAGAAGAGAGTGAAAAAGCAGACTTGAAACTCAACATTAAACAAACTTAAAATCATGGCATCTGGTCCCATCACTTCATGGTAAATAGAAGGTGGAAAAGTGGAAGCAGTGACAGATTTCATTGTCTTGGGTTCTAAAATCACTACAGACGGTGACTGCAGCCATGAAATTAAAAGACATTTGCTCCTTGGAAGGAAAGCAATGACAAACCTAGACAGCAAATTGAAAAGCAGAGACATCACTTTGTCAACAAAGGTCCATCTCTATAGTCAAAGCTATGGCTTATCCAGTAGTCATGTATGGATGTGAGAGCTGGACCATAAAGAAGGCTGAGCCCTGAAGAATGTATGCTTTTGAACTGTGGTGTTGGTGAACACTCTGGAGAGTCCCTTGGACTGCAAGGAGATCAAATCAGTCAGTCCTAAAGGAAATCAGTCCTGAATATTCACTGGAAGGACTGATGCTGAAACTGAAACTCCAATACTTGGCCACTTGATTCAAAGAGCCAAATCATTGGAAAAGATCCTAAAACTGGGAAAGAATGAAGGCAAAAGGAGAAGGGGGCACCAGAGGATGAGATGGTTAGATAGTATCACCGACTCAATGGACATGAGTTTGAGCAAACTTTGGGTGTTATTGAAGGACAGAGGATTCTGGCATGCTATAGTCCATGGAGCTGCAAAGACTGGGACACACCTGAGCAACTGAACAACAACTGATGGCTTGTAAGGTCTCTTGCAAATTCTTTTCTGGTTGACACCCCCATGGCAGTGAATACATTCACTCTCTAAACAATTTCATTCTGATCATTTCTGTCAATTTATCTAGTCTGTCAAAATATTCAGGGACTTTTGGTCAAAGAGCCTATCTGCTTTCTCCATGACCTCAAACTCAAAGGATTAACATTCCTGTCCATCCTTTCCTGATGAATTCTGTAATTTTGATGGCCAGAACCCCTGACAACCCATCTAAACTAGAAAGGGCAGAGTTTTACTTCACATGGATCCAATCTAGGCTGCTGGTTGTGATTTTCTGGATTAATGTCATTAAGAAGAGTTCTATGGTCAGTCTAGGTTCATGAGGAATGAATGTCATTATCAATTAGTATGTTTTCACAAATACAGGACAGAAGAGCGGTAACAAGAATGCTTTGTATTTCTCATCTCTAGTCTACACGTTTGCGTTCAGTTCTTGAGTGAACACAAGCTCTATGTTCTTTACCAACTAACTGTTGAAAGTGATGACTGCTACAGTATTCCTAAAACTAGTAGCAGAGGATATGGAAATACACGAGGTAGACGGAAGGCTGCCCATGAAACTAATTATCAAGAAGGTTTATAAATGATATAAATAAGAATGACTTTGGAGAACTTTCTGCAGCCTAGAATCTGCTTTTCTCAGTCTTTCATGTCCAGAAACTTGACTTTACTAGTATACCCAAGGTGATCTGGCACTTAAAGACAGATTGACAACGATTATACAACACTAATGTACAGATTAGAATTCCAGTTTAACAATATCTATGTGCCCAAATTCAGCATCTCTCTGCCTAAGATGAAGCCAAGGGCACCTTCTCTGAATTCTCCTTTTGATACTCCCCTAATGACCACACTCCTTACCCAGGTGTTGACTCTCAGAGATAGATGATATTTTGCTTTTAATAGTTCAGTTACAAAGCCAACTATATTTCCCTTTTCTCCCAAGTTCATGGGGATACCTCAGTGTCACATCCATATTTATAGCTGTAGCCACCTCTTTCATGTATCAGAGGGCAGCCCCTAGGTTCATGGTATATAAGAATAAAGTCTGTTATTTTAAAAATACAAAGGAGAACAATACGCACCTTCCAGGTTCAATGCCCATTCATCACAATGACTCTTCTAAAATACAGAATTTTTCAGTCATTTTTTTAATGGTACCACACATCTTCTCTTTATGAAACGTTCCCTGTGATGAAGTTTAACCACCAAAAGGTGGTTTCCTGCATCACTGAGGCTTCACTTGCTCTTGGATTACTATTATTTGATTACTCTTTTTTCCAGGTATCTAAGAGTTATCTTACTTCTTGGCTCCCTCAGTGCTCTGCTTTTTTTTTTTTTTTTTGGCTTGTTTTGTTTCCTAGAAGTTCAAGTAGCTCCAAAACTCTACTTGCTTCTGTTTTCAAGTGCATTCTACACACAACAGTCTTGTCTTCACTCCACCCCTGCTTCCCTCCTCCTCATCCTTTGGTCTTTCATGCCCACTCTGCATGCTGTAGCAACACAAGTCAAAGATGGCTTCATTCCATCACCATCCTTTCCTTTCCTAGTGACAAGAGTTTTGGCTTCTGGGCCTGAACTGTCCCCAAAATTCTTGCTTTCAGATCTTCAAGGATCTTGTGGCCAATATAATGGACATTTTCCTAGACCTCATTCCCCTTGATCTTTCTGCAGAACTTCCAGGAGGTTCTGTAAACGCCACCAGGTGAATCACCCAAGCTTCAATCCATGCTGTGATTCCCTACGGCTTTTCCAACCTTTCAGATTACTCCTATTCACTCCTTTTATTAGTTACTTACTTTTCCTCTGTGCTAAGCTTAATTTTGAGGACACCCTCAACTTCCAATCTTAACTGTCTACTCTTTGACTATCACCTCAGTATGGATGATCCCTTAAACTCTCTCCTAAATTTTTCTATCAATTTGCTTTTAAAGGAAATTAAAGATTTACTTTAGTCTGAGCAAATGGTCATGTAATATAATTCAAACTATAAAGAATGAGCATGTGTATGTATTTTAGTTAGCAGTCTTAAGAGAACTCTTAAGTTTTTAACAGTGTTTATACAATAATTATATTTGTACAACACTAATGTACAGATTAGAATTCCAGTTTATTTTAGCAATAAGGGACATTTCTTTCAGATGTTCATGGCATACTTTGTAGAATGAATTAGGAATCATAAAGTTGCTACATAAGCACAGATTCAAAGACAGGTTTGAGGACGAGTATTTATATGGTCTTTCCAGAACCCAGAGCAGCCATATGGAAAGTCCTTGTCCTACTTGGAAGCTCTGAACCATTGAATTCTTTGACTTTGTTGACCATTACTTTTCTTGAAATTCTCCTTTCCTCTTGAAACTTCTGTCTCTTGGTTTTTCTCTTTTCACTTTATTTTCAATCTCTCTTGTTTTTCCTTAAATGTTAATTCTTTGAGGTTCCTTTTATTCTTGGTCCTCCATCAAAGTTCTTGGTCAAAGCTCCATCCCTAATCTTTATCTTGGATTCATTATCTTTCCTACAAAATCTGCTTCTCCTTCACATTTCCATATTAGTTAATGGCACTCCCCCAAATCCAAAACTGGAGACCACTTGTCATTTAAGACTCCCTCCCTCTCTTTCATCAACCTGTAACTAGTTAATAGTCAAAATACCACCATTTCTATCTTCTAACTTCCCCTTCCTACCAACCCACTGCAACTTTCTTGGAAGTTGTCACTGTCTGTTACCCTCTTCCACAGACTCTGCAAATTCTCCTTTCTTCTTGCCTCCAGCTTCAACTCCAGTTCATATAGTACACTGCCAAGTCTTTCTAAAACTTCAGATTATGTTCATCCCCTGCTTAGCAACCTTCAGTGATACACTCCCTGACTATGGGATCAAGTCCAAATTCCTTAGAATGATAGTAAAGGTCCCTCCCCTTGCCCAAAAAAAGGTCCTTCCCCACCTGGCCCCAACCTATTTTTCCAGTCTTATATCTTGACACTCATTCACACAGTCTTCATGCCTCAGCCAAATCAAACTTTTCAGTTCTTCAAATATGTCGTGTATGTTTACACCTTCTTTATGTATGCTGGTCTCTCTGCCTAGAAAAAAATTTTCCCCACTCATTTTTTTTTAATTTACTTATTTTTGGCTGCACTGGATCTTCATTGCTGCACATGAGCTTTTCTCTAGTTGTGGTCTGTGGGCCTCTCACTGCAGTGGCTTCTCTTATGGAGCATGGACTGTAGGCATGCAAGTTTCACTAGTTGTGGCTCGTGTGCTTAGCTGCCCTGTGGCATGTGAGATCTTCCTGCACCAGGGATCGGACTTGTGTCCGCTGCACTGGCTGGTGGACTCTTAGCCACTGGACCACCAGGGAAGTGCCCCGACTTACTTTTTAAATATTTATTTAATTTTTAATTTGTTTGGCTGTGCTGGGTCTTATTGCAGCACCCAGGCTTCTCTCTAGTTGCTTCTCTCTCATCTGACTCTTTGCAACCCCATGAACCATAGCACGCCAGTCCACTCTGTCCATGGGGCTCTCCAGGCAAGACTAGTGGAGTGGGTTGCCATTTCCTCCTCCCCTGGATCTTCCCGACCCAGGGATCAAACCTGCATTTCCTGCATCTCCTGCATTGCAGGCAGATTCTTTATGGCTGAGCCACCAGGGTATATTTTTTTATGACTGTTGTTATGGTGACGGTCTCTCCAACCATACCCACCTGTGTTGGTAAGTAACAACTTAGATTGAATTAAACTAACCAGATGGTTATCCTCTTAACACCTGTTCCCACACAGGCTGAAAGCTTCAGGAAGAAGGAAAAGTAAAGGAAATGGAGCCCATCAGAGGAGGAAAAACTCAACTGGGATGCGGCTCTAGGGTACTGGGGTGCAACTGCACAGCAGAGGGTTACTGGAGGACGTGGGAGAGGAAGCAGCAAAACAAAGATCCGTATTCAATGATGGAAACTTCGGTAGGTTCTGCTGTTTCTACTCCTCCCTAAAGATGGGGACACACCCGCTCTCACACTCAGCAAAAGTGGCCCCACCTCTGCACATACACTTGGCTCTTCACGGGAAGAACTCATCTCCCATTGTTACTTAATTCTTGCTGACTCTCATAATGTAACTATTGTTCCCACCTATTGCCCCCATCACCCTGCCTTTTGGGTAGTGAGGAGGCCAAGGAGAGAAGTAAGCTGTTTTCTCTAGTTCTAAGACATAGGTTGCCACAGAGGATTAGATCTCAACCTATTTCTTTCTTCCTACCTTACCTGCAGCAGTGAGCAGGCCTTCTATGAGGAAGCGTGGAAGGGAGAAGCCCAGAAAGTTTCCATGGAGTGAATATAACATGTATCCAAAAATGCTTTCTCTCCTCTGAGACCTGTGTCAATCCACCTTAAAGAAACCAAAGCCAAGGGCTGTCCATGAGGATGCCCCATCTGTACTGAATGAGTGACTTTTGTTGTGGTTTCAGTAAATTAGCCCTACAGAGCACCCAGTTCCTCCAAACCTGTTCTCCTGCCTTCCTTCGATTCTAGAAGCCACTGATATTCTTCTAGCAAATTCATTTGTTTAATGCAACCAGTCTGTTTCTGACTCTAATGAGTAGCTACACTGGGCAGCCTACCTGGAGCCTCCTGGAACAGTTGCTCAATTCCGTCCCCATTCTCCCACCCATTATACCTACCTCCTCCTCCACACTGGCCAGCACCTGCTTACACCTAGCACAATGCCAAGGGGCAAGAAAGAAACAGGCATAATATTTGGTTTCTACCTTCAAAGAGTATCCACTTTGACAAGTATTTATTAACCATGGCATTGTAATTGTTCATTTTCCTATTAACCTCTGGTAGGACAAAAACTTTATACAAGTCCTACTACACAGCAGAGCCTGAGCAGAAATAACTTAGGCACTAGAATTAGGGGAAATCTAGAAGAGTTTAGTAAAAGGACTATCTGCCGAAGTGTGGCAAATGATGTAGGGAAACCACTGGGAGTGGTAACTTATGACCCCCACATCCAAAGGATGAAGGCAAGTGAGTCAGAAAGTGAAAGTCATAAAGAGGGCCACCTTGAGAGGAGCTGTGCATTTCATGGGCAGTCACAGTCAACATGAAGGAGATGCCAGGGAATAAACACCCTAAATCCATTCTCTTACCTTCCTGAAATTTCCCGATTTAGTCCCCATTGGGCAAACCTAATGAAGGCCAGAGAGCAGCTGATCTCCTGGAGGAGAGAGCAGGCTGGAGACAGGAGGAAAGTGGATGTGGAAGGCAAATGGTTTTGTAGGGTCAGCACTTAATACCATTTGTCAGATTACACTACTATTACTACTTGTCTCCAGACAATGTCTAGTTTCTCTTTTCCCATTTTATGGTTCTCAAATTGCTACATTAGTGTTTTCATTGACAGTTTTCCTAACGCATGTTCCTCCTCTCTGCTATAGAAATAGACACATGCTTAAAGACAACTGTCCATAATCTAAATTCCCAATACTCAGTGTCTACTCTTGAAACCCTGGTGAAATCAGAGACTCATGTCTTTCCATGCATTTTCATCCCCTCCATCCTGTGCACCTAAAGGTAACAAAATTATGAGTTCTCAGGGCCATGGGAAGCTGACACAGAAAAGGCTGAACAGTCCCCATGCTGTGGGGATGGGAGGCAGTGGACTGCAGCGGAGATCCTGGCACAAGGGAATGGGATAGCATTGCGCTTCCACATGTGAGCATCTGGGAACCTTAGGTAGACTGGGAGGTAAGAAAGGAGAGAGAAGTGTCAGAGAGACAGACAGAGAGAATCTGAAGAAGAGGCAGCTTCCTGAAATTCAGAGCAGGCTCCAGGGACAGAAGTCTGAGAAATGGGCATGAGAGCAGGAAGAGATCTGTGCGCAGAATAAGGAATAAAAAATGTTGTGCCTTCTTTTTGGTCTACATGCATTCTAAAAGAATGTTTATTCTTAAAAGTTGCCCTTTTAAGTGGTCAACTGTGATTTTTCAACAGACTTCTGCCCAAAATAGTCTATCTTCTTCTCACCAAGAACTGAAGTTCCTATTACAAGGAGCAATCTCTTATTTTACACCTGAAGAAAAAGTTCAAAATGCTAAATGCTTAGAGTGCCTGGAACAACACATGGTGAATACAGCTATATTTCTATTATGGTAAATGAATAGTTTTGACAAACCTAGACAGCATATTAAAAATCAGAGATATTACTTTACCAACAAAGGTTCATCTAGTCAAAGTTATGGTTTTTCCCATAGTCGTGTATGGGTGTGACAGTTGGAACATAAAGAAAGCTGAGTGCCAAAGAATTGATGCTTTTTGAACTGTGCTGCTGGAGAAGACTTTTGAAGAGTTCCTTGGACTGCAAGGAGATCAAACCAGTCAATCCTAAAGGAAATCAGTCCTGAATATTCATCAGAAGGACTGATGCTGAAGCTGAAGTTCAATACTTTGGCCAGCTGATACGAAGAACTGACTCACTGGAAAAGACCCTGATGCTGGGACCCTTTTGCTTCAATCTAGGCAAAAGGAGAAGGAAATGACAGAGGATGAGATGGTTGGATGGCATTACCAACTCGATGGACATGAGTTTGAGCAAGCTCTGGGAGTTGGTGATGGACAGGGAAGCTTGGCATGCTGCAATCCATGGGGCTGCAAAGAGTCAGACATGACTGAGTGAACTGAAATGAACAGCATTGTATCTTTCTTTAAACAGGAAAAATAAAAAGTTAAAACACAAGATAGCCCATGGCTTCAGATAAAAAGCACAGAGTCTGACCTCAAGAAGATGGAGCAAATAAAGAAAAGAGTAGAAATGACAACAACAAACTTTAACAACTCCACAGTTTTGTCTAAAGGCAACTCCTCAAAGTTCGAGATGTGCATGAATATCTAGAATCAATGCATGCTCAGATGTTGAGCTTATAAGGAACTTTGATCAAGAAGCATGCATGATAATTGCCAAAAATCAAGGGCCTGTAACTGTCTAAAAAGAGTCTCTGGCACACACTAAGCATTCAATAAATATTCCTTGAATGAAGGTGTGGTGTAATTAGGTATAAGTGAGTGTTAGAGATCACTGTGACCTAAAGTGGGGAAGTAAGAGGGAGAAGTGCGAGAATGAGAATTTACTGAGTGCCAACTAAATGCCAGGCACTACTACTTGTTTTTCATTCATTTTCCTAACATCTTTTGGAAGTTACACAGATAAAAAAAACTGAGACTCGGAGATGATAGCTAACATTTACCCAAGCAGGAAAACAGTATGCCAGGACTCAGTCACTGCTGTTTAACTCCAGAGTGTATGCACTACTCCACATGTACTACTCCACATGCACTACTCCACATGTTCCCTGGAAAGGAACTAGTAATTGGCTTGAAAAGTTACATGGAAGGAGAGAGAGAAACCTGAACTAGGCTCAAGAGCACGAGAATGATATGAATATAAGGTCAGAAAGAAACAAAGATTCTCTGTTAAAAGAGTGTCTGCAATGCAGGGCTTCAAAAAAATAATGGTCATTCAGCATAGTCAGAGGGCAAAACCAGGAAAGGACGGACGTCTCTGTTTCTCCCACTCACACAGTTTTCTGTCACATATAATCAACACCCTGAGGAGGCATCGCTTCAGTGTATGTGGCTCACCAATTGCTAAACTAAGGGATAGAAAAATTAAGTTGACTCAAAAAAACCATACTTAAAAACCTTCTCATTAAAAATGTTGTGTTACAGTGATACATACACGTAAAGCTCTACAATAGTCTCACTGACTTGGAGGCCACACTTTGACCTTGACCTCAGCTACTTTTGCACTCAATGGCTTATTCCTCCGGGTTTTGGTAGCAGAGAAGTGCTAGAAGTGGCTATGGGTCTATGAAGGCCTCAGGGGAAGCTGTGGCTGGAAGAGGGCTCAGAGAAGTAGGGCGTGGAGGAGTTTATGGCGCTGGGGCTGGGTTGGGCACTGGCACAGGGTGGAAAAGCCTGAGTGCTGGAACAAATGGAAGCGGTAGAAATGCTGGTGGCTCTGATGATGCTGCCCTATTTCAAGTAATTAGAGGGAAAATATGCATCAATTGATAGTCTCCTATTTTGATAAGGTGCTTCACCTAGAAAATACCAGTGCTGACACTGAATTCAAAAGAAAAAGATGGTATGAGAATTTTGGAAACTGAGGCATGAATGGTCAACCTCAAGACTACAGCAGCCATTACATCAGTAATGGAGGACCTTAAAACTCAGGAAAGTTGTCTTCCCTAGAAAATGCTTTTTCCCTGGCCAACATCCATCATATCAAGCAAATTGATGCATTTAATACAAACAGAAAAATATCTAATGTGCATAAAAATTAACATGAAATGGCTTGACACTCATTTGGAAGAGGAATATTTGCCTTTGTGTGTGTATTTCAGAAGTTATAAAAGAAAATACATTTAGCTGAAAAGTTCCATAACCACCCCAGAAAGGTATGAATTTAAACTACATAGATGTTTATCTAGTTTATACAAATATACTTATGATTGGCATATAGTTATGATAACTGGAATCAGTGAGGTATATAATCTGGACCTAATAGCACCCAGTGAATTCTGTTGAATGATATGGTTCCTTTTTCTCTCTCAAAAGTCAGCACAAATATGACTTTGGAAAACGTCAACACTCTGTCTCAGATCAACGGTTCCAGGCTCACTGCAGATGACTTCCAGCTCAAGTGAAGTCAGAAAGCATGTAAAGGATTGATTATCAAGAAAATATTTTCCCCATAATCACTCTAACTTAACGAGCAATTACTACCAAATTTACAATATCACTCTTTCATATTATTAAACATCCCAACATATAACAATCTGTTTTAAAACATTTAAATTGCAATAAATAGCAAACATTGGGTAGCTATCTGAAAACTTCCAGCTCGTTGAAATGTAACCTATGGCATATGACCCTCAAATCATAGATCAGAGACCTAGTTTTACAAAGTTGCAGAACATCCCCAGGACTGTTCTCAGTAATTAGAGAACCTAGCACCTTTCCTGGAGTCAGGAATTACATGAAACGTAGCCAAAAGTCTCAGTACAGCAGCACACATGAAGATACAATGGTGGGGTCACTGTGAGACACTCCTTTCATAAAGCACAGGTAATACAGCACAGACCACAAAGTTAACATGTCTACTAGGTTTTTCCCATCTCCCTCCCCCTACCTAGCCCTCTGACCTCAGTAAGGACACATAGGCGCCTGGGTCATGACCGGGTATGGATAAATATAACGCTTTCTCAGAGCAGTGTGGTAATGTATCATGCTGGAAAGGACACTCAATCAGAAGTGAATATGAAAAACCAGGGTCAGCAATGATGGGTGGTGGGAATGTGGAATTTCTTATTTATTAATATCTGCATCCTTCTGAATCTTAATCCTTGGTGCTTTTTCTAATTTTGCAAAAGTCTCAAAATTTTAAAAACAGTGCTGGACTAAGAATCAAAAGACTTGGATTCAGGTCCATGCATTTTCATCCATGGCTTTGTTGAACTGTTACTGAGTCTCAACTATTTGCTAAGTAAAGAATAATAAAGCCCCTTCCCACTCCTCCTAGCAAAACTTACCCCTCACGGTGACAGTAAAGATCAAATGAATGGTACCAAAATCCTTTTAAAATATAAAAATATTATATTTTATTACATTGATCCTCAATACTTTATTTTTTTGGCTGCATCATGTGGCTTGTGGGATCTTAGTTCCCTGACAAGGGACTACAGCAGTGAAAGTATCAAGTCCAAACCACTGGACTACCAGGGAATTCCCTTGACTATTTCTGCAAAAGAGTTGTCAGATAAAATACAGGGAACCCAGCTAATTGGAATTTCAGATAAACAATGAATAAAGTTTTAGTACAAACATTTCCAAATATTATATGAAAGTGAAAGTGAAGTCGCTCAGTCATGTCTGACTCTTTGCGATCCCATGGACTGTAGTCTACCAGGCTTCTCTGTCCATGGGATTTTCCAGGCAAGAGTACTGGAGTGGGTTGCCATTTGGGGCACATTCTAAAAAAAAAAGTATTCATTGTTTATCTGAAATTCAAATTTAATTGAGCAGGCATCCTGTATTTTTATTTGCTAAATATAGGAATACTATTTTATAATCTTCTAGAAATTTTTTAAAACCTTAAAAATGATTTCTAAAATCTACATTCCCATTTTCATCTTTTCAATCCTCTGAAATTACCATATTGCAGATGCAAAAACAAAGTAACCTGCAGTGTTCAGTTCAGTTCAGTCACTCAGTCGTGTCCGACTCTTTGCAACCCCATGAATCGCAGTATGCCAGGCCTCCCTGTCCATCACCAACTCCTGGAGTTTACCCAAACTCATGTCTATAGAGTTGGTGATGCCATCCAGCCATCTCATCCTCTGTCGTCCCCTTTTCCTCCTGCCCCCAATCCCTCCCAGCATCAGAGTCTTTTCCAATGAGTCAACTCTTCACATGAGGTGGCCAAAGTATTGGAGTTTCAGCTTCAGCATCAGTCCCTCCAATAAACACCCAGGACTGGTCTCCTTTAGGATGGACTGGATGGATTTCCTTGCAGTCCAAGGGGCTCACAAGAGTCTTCTCCAACACCACAGTTCAAAAGCATCAATTCTCTGGAGCTCAGCTTTCTTCACAGTCCAACTCTCACATCCATACATGACAAGTGGAAAAACCATAGCTTTGACTAGACGGACCTTTGTTGGCAAAGTAATGCCTCTGCTTTTCAATATGCTATCTAGGTTGGTCATAACTTTCCTTCCAAGGAGTAAGTGTCTTTTAATTTCATGGCTGCAGTCACCATCTGCAGTGATTTTGGAGCCCCTAAAAATAAAGTCTGACACTGTTTCCCCTGTTTCCCCTGTGGTGTATTGGTTATTTTATTTTGGATCAGGAAAGGAGGGTTGACAATGTTACCTCATGTTGAAGTCAATGTAAAAATCAAGATGGCCCAGGAATGGACCTGACTGCCCTGCTGAACCACAGGAGGGGGCAATCTGGGGTCTCAGCAGAACAAATCACAAAAAAACTGATGCCTGGTTTAATGAAAAATTAAACCTATCATCACACAAAAAAAGCATCCAATATTAAGCAGAGCTCATGAAAGCTGGTACAACATTTATATTTTTATTCTCCTCTAGTATTCTAGGGTAAAGAACTGAATAGGCAAGGACCAACTTCTGCTAACAAGACAAGTACCAACAGGAGCAAGATGGTAGCTACAGCAAACCCTGCAGCCACTGGAATTAGAGCTTCAGGTCCAGTGACCTCTGGTAAGAAGGTTGTTGTTTCCAAAGTCCACTATCCACATGTGACAGTTACTGAGAGGTCACAGATTTCTCAAACAATTTCATGACTCCATAGAACAAAGTCTGCACTATAAAAATTAAATACAACTCTGTTTAGGGGCTAAACGAGAGAAGAACAGTAGATTAGAAGAAGAAAGAAAGACACAATTCAAAGAATAAATAAATTTAGAACAGCTGATTTTAAATTACAATTTAAGTTTTGTCTGGTAGTAGTTTACGTTCCACTCTGTTTTTCTACTCTGAAATTTCTAATGAATCACCTTTTTACGTTTACTTCCATTCCTTCAGAAGCAATCCTTGGATTCTAGTTTGACAGAAACCAAAAGTATCAATAACTACTGTCAACGTTCACAAATGCAAGAAATGATTAGCAAGGTGGGTGGGGTCAAGTTCAACAAATCAGGATTCAAGCAGAAAGCTCGAATGTTGAACAGAACAACTCCTGTGTGAATATTTGACTGGTAAATGAGATTGAAAAGTACCATAAGCTAATGAATGGAAAATCTGGGTAAGTGATACAATAAATAATCCACTAAAACCCTAGCCATTTGATGAAATACTCAGTTCTTAAATTATTGGGTATACTTAATCAAACCTAGACTCTCAGGCATGTGGCATAAAATAATTTACCATTGTGACTGATCCACACCTAAATCAGTCAAATCCATACCCTCAAAACATCCACATCATAGTGTTGGCTGAACATCTTTTAAAATATTTTAAAATCAGCTAGACAAAAGGAACATTCTTCAAATCTGCTCACCTTAAAAATTTCATTTAGTTCATTTATAGGCTAGAACAGGTTCCATCTTTACCACTGTAATTCATATTTTGGGGACTGTCTTTGAAACCACAAAGCAAAGTTTAATTAGACATTTGGCAGTAAAAGGTCATGGTTAAAGACTATGGGATCTAGAGGAGGCAGACTCAGTTTCAACTCTGGTTCCACTATGAATTTATTAGCTGTATTACCCCTGTGTACAATATATAACCACTCAAACCTTCAGTTTCCTCCTCCGGGGGCGGGGGGAAAGATCTAAAGTAGTATCTGCCTTATAGAGTTGTACCTAAAGCCCATAGAGTGGCTGGCACTGAGTAAATGTTAAACAAATGTTAGTGTTGAAATTGATGACAGTTCTTGTTATTCTTAATATTCTTACACTTGGAGCAACTTATTGGATATCATTGTGACAGATTGCTAGTGATAATTATCCTGATAGGAGTTGTGGAGTCCTCATCCTTGGATAGCTGGGAAAAAAAAAAAAAGTAATCCTACTACATCCTATTTGCTGCTGCTGCTGCTAAGTCACTTCAGTCATGTCCAACTCTGTGAGACCCCACAGACGGCAGCCCACCAGGCTTCTCCATCCATGGGATTTTCTAGGTGAGAGTACTGGAGTGGGTTGCCATTTCCTTCTCCAATGCATGAAAGGAAAAGTGAAAGTGAAATCCCTCAGTCGTGTCTGACTCTTCGAGACCCCATGGACTGCAGCCTACCAGGCTCCTCCATCTATGGGATTTTCCAGGCGAGAGTACTGGAGTGGATTGCCATTGCCTTCTCCAACATCCTATTTAAATGGTAGCAATTATATCTGAGATGTCATGGGGAAAATAAATAACATACAACACCTTACAGTTCTATAAATATCCAATCATTTCTATCTAAGCTTTAGGACTGAAAGTGAAAAGTGAAAGTCACTCAGTTGTGTCCTACTCTTTGTGACCCCATGGACTAAACAGTCCATGGAATTCTCCAGGCCAGAATACTGTAGTGGGTAACTGTTCCCTTCTCTAGGGGATCTTCCCAACCCAGGAATCAAACTGGGGTCTCCTGCATTGTAGGCAGATTCTTTACCAGCTGAGCTACCAGAGAAGCCCTAAGTTTTAGGGTTAGAAAATTCTAATCTAAACTCCACATTTTCACCAAAATGATCAAGATGGAAAATATTTGTGAGAGACATCAAAGAGTTTGATAGCTTTTGAAGCTGGAAAGTCCCAAAGCAACAAAACCCCTTTCTGTCACAGTTAACTATTAAAATTAGTTCAGATATGCACCTTGTGTTTACATGTAAAAAGTAAAAACCTGATTTTTAAAATGCAGTTAATCCCTGTAATGGTGTTAGCTCTGAGTGGAAAAACCAGCATTTAAGAAAGGATTAACACTGTGATTAATTATGGTGATTAATCATGGTGGCTAATTGCTCTGGTTTGTTACTTTAATGACTAGTCTGGAGCTTAGGACAATCCTGACAGAGTTAGGAACCCCTAGAAAACCGAGTAGGAGGCACCTTCAAAAGGTTAAGAGCATAGCCTAAGTAGATGAGACCTATAAGTCTGACCTCTTCAAAAGCAAGAATTCTTGCCATATTAATGCTCTTTCTTTTCAAAAGCTTTCTTTTCATATTAGTCCATCGTTTCATCACAAATGTAACGATGATAAGAACAGCTTGTTTGGGCTTCCCTGGTAGCTCAGTGGTAAAGAATCTACCTGTCAATGCAGGAGACTCGGGCTCAGTCCTTGGCCTGAGAAGATTCTACATGCCGCAGAGAAACTAAGCCCATGTACCACAGCTATGCAGCCTGTGCTCGGGAGCCCAGGAATCAAAACTGTTGAGACCATGCGCCACAGCTGCTGGAGCCTGTGCACCCTAGAGCCCATGCTCCACAGGAGAAGCCACCACAATGAGAAGCCAGCGCACTGCAAGGAAGAGCACCCCCCCTCCGCCCCGCTTGCTGCAACTAGAGAAAAGTCCGCACAGCAATGAAGACCCAGCACAGCCAAAAATAAATACATTTTTAAAAAAATTTTTTTTAAGAAGAGCTTGTTCGATCTGAGAAAGAAAGTAAAATCCCTTATGTTCTTGCTAATTTCTAAGTTACAGGACTAGAAAATGCAATTCCACATTACTTCAGGAGAGCTGTAAGCATTGCTCATTGTGTTAAGTGAAAGCTCTGAAGATAGGTCTGTGTTCAAATCCCTTTATTGAATAATTCTGGGCAAGCTACTAATTTTTCAGTTAAAAGGTACCCCTTTCACTTGCTGTCTGGATTTAATGACTGAAACATTCAGGTCAAGTGTTTAGCACAGACCCTTGCAACATAAGAAAGTTTTAATAAGCTCTAAAAGCTTTAACTATCTGAGGATTGACTGCAAATGCTGCATTTTTAATTAATGCATTTACTCCAAGACATTATAAAGTCTTCAGTTGTTTTCAATTTTCAGCCTTGTGGAGGAAGGTCACTGAACAGTTATGGTAAATTTTCTCTACTGCTATTGTGTTGTGTTCAGTTCAGTTCAGTCGCTCAGATGTGCCTGACTCTTTGCGACCCATGAATCGCAGCACGCCAGGCCTCGCTGTCCATCACCAACTCCCGGAGTTCACTCAGACTCATGCCTAGCAAGTCAGTGATGCCATCCAGCCATCTCATCCTCTGTCGTCCCCTTCTCCTCCTGCCCTCAATCCCTCCCAGCATCAGAATCTTTTCCAATGAGTCAACTCTTCGCATGAGGTGGCCAGAGTCCTGGAGTTTCAGCTTTACAGTGAAATAATTATTTCAATCTATTCCCTATCATTCCCACTGCACACACAAAAATGAGTTGATTTTGAAAAGAGCTTTTCTTAATTTGTTATGAAACTGACAAGTTTCTTGACTTTTTCAGTTCAGTATTTTAAAAATCTCTAAACAATAAAATTAAGAGATTAACTTCATAAGATTTGTTTTCAATTTAGGCACATTACATGTATCCACTTAAATATGAATAATACTTATTTATTCTATAAACCCCTGGAGGAGGAAACAGCAACCCACTCCAGTATTCTTGTCTGAAAATTCCCATGGACAGAGGAGCCTGACAGGCCACAGTCCTCAAAGAGTCAGACATGACTGAGCAACTAAGCATGGCACATACACAATCTAAGGTATATATCATCATATGTTTTAAGATATCTAAAAATTCCTATGCAGAATCTTAGATTTCTTATTTTTCTTACACAAAATTCTCATATCTGAAAATTATTACAACTGACTTTAAAGAGAAATCAAATTAGTTGTCTTCACCTAGCCTTGATTTAAATTTTAAACTTGTATATTGCGAAAACATAGGCAAGAAGAGTTTTGAGACCAAAATATAGGCAAAGAAAAGAAAATGGGAAAAGGCTCTGAGACAATAGGAAAACATTCAGAAAACGTTAAGTATCTACTAGGTGCAGCAAGAGAAAAAGGTACACTCCCTTCTCTAAAGGAGCTTTCATGTCTTATCTCATTGGGAACAACAATAATTATACCATACTATAAACTACTAGGTTGTACACACACAGGAAATGAAAAGAGACAGCCATGGCTAGACTAATGGTGAGAAGCCTCATGAAGGAGAGGAGCTAGGACTTGATTTGAATAAGGCCTATTGTTAGTAGTAGTACTATATATATATTTTAGCATTTACTATTATTATCCATATTTTATAGGGTAGTAAAATGACACACAGGCTCATTTTTAAAAGCTGAGTGTTCTGCCCAAGGCCACATATTTAATAATTACTTTACAAGGAGAATGCAACAGTTTTTCCACTCTACTACCTTCACTCACTGTGGGAAGAATGATGTTAGACAGACAGAATAGGGCAAGGCTACCGAAAATACACAATCTACTAAGAAGAGAAATCCTTAGGTACTTATTATGCATGTGGATGAAGTGATGACAGTATTTTTCAAGAACAGTCATCTTGCAGCCATGAATAGAATAGATCTTAGGTGACATGGTACCGAGCCAAGAAAACCACTTCAGAAGCTGGTGATGTAATTGATGACAGAAGTGATGAAATTCTGGATTTGGACAGCTGCGGTGGGACTAGACAAAAAGAAACAAATATATCAGAAGGGACAAAAGAAAAAGTGACAAAATTGGTAACTTGGTGGATAGCGGAGATAAAGAAAAGAATGAAGTTAAAAATGAGAGCATGTGTCATTCAGGATAAAACAGCATGGTTTGTCACAAAGTTATCAAATAGAACAAATAGAACACCTTTCCCCTGCTGGACCATCCCCCAACCCCAGGCATTTTCTCCTCCTCACTAGCTGTATTTCAACTTTGAATCCTAGCTTTCATCCACTTATATTTTACTGACCAACTGTGGGTTAGGTTCTGATCACAGTAACTAATAACAGCAACAGAAAAACCTTTTTTAAGCACTTATTCTATAAAGGCCAGCATGCATGCATGCACGCATGCTAAATCACTTCAGTCTTGTCCGACTCTTTGGGATCCTATGGACTGTAGCCCACCAGTCCCCACTGTCCATGGGAGTCTCCACGCAAGAATACTGGAGTGGCTTGCCAGTTCCTTCTCCAGAAGGAAACTCCAGGCACTGTTCTAAATGCTTTATATTAATTCATTTAACTCCCACTTACACCTCTATAGGATAATCAAAATTATGATGCCACATTAGAGATGAGAAAACTGAAATAAAGTCATACATTAAGTGGATGGCCCTGGATTGTTACCCAAGCAGTGTGATTCCAGAGCCCACCCATCTAACCACTCTGCTACACTACACTGAAAAGCCTTCATGCTATTTGCATATTTTTACAGTGTCCATCATAGTGCAGCCTTGGAAGTTTTAGAAAAACTGTAATATGGGAGTCTCTCCAGATTTCAGAGCCCTGAGTATTAGAAGTTTTCCAATGACAAGACATGGGCTTTGCCAATATCTTGAGTGTCCTAATTATTCAGCTATCCAGGAGAAGGGCACCAAATCTATCAAACACTTGTATGGCTTTCCACTTCATGTTGACTCCATAGGTCATAATCACAAAAGCACATTTCAGCAGTTTGCACAGTCACAGAACATTCAAGCAAAGAATGCCTTATTCTCAAACTTCACATGATAAATAAAAAATTTTAAACATTTAGCTTATCAACCTTGCCATCTTGAGACATAACTTGCATTATCAGTTTTGTCTTTCTGCCACTAAATGATTTATTACATCTCAATTAATCAGAGAAGAAATGTGTGAATAGAACTTTCACTTAGAAAAGTTCTTAAAAGAGAATTTTACTGGAGGCAAAATAAGAAAGAAATAGAAAAGAGATCCAAACCCCAACAGTGAGATGAGTCAAGCTGATAACGAAGCAAAAACAAATAAACAAACACACACACATTTCAAGAGCCACAGATAAATTAACCCAGTGAGAATAAGAGCTACATCCATTCTAACCATGACTCAAAACTCAGAAGCAATTGAGAAGAAAGTGATAAATAAAACACTAAAAGCAAAACCATCAACTCCAATATACACAGTGGACTGTCCCACCACTACTCTACTAAATCTGCCCTCTGAAAGGGTGCCAACAGCTTCTAAATGACCAATGATCTTTCTTCAGTTCCCTTGCTCCTTAGTCTTCCTTTAGAGACCGCTCCACTTTACCTGGGTTCTTTCCCCCTGACTTCCATGATCCTTCTCCCTGCTTTCCCAGATCCTAGGCATCACTCTTCTCAGTACTATTCTCTAGCTTTTCACCATCCTCTCAAGTGGTGGTCTCCAAAAAGTTCAGACTTGAACCCTCTGCTCATTTCTCTAAATTCCTTCCCTTAGGGGACCTCACTATCCCGAAATCTGCTCCTCTAATCTCTCTCCTGACTGTAGTCCTATGACTCTGTTAATAGACATTTTCACAGTATTATTTCACATTGGTGAGTTTTAATCTAAATTGGTCTTCTCCTCAAAACTTGATCTATTCTTTCACTATGCCCTCACACATAACACACACACACACACACACACACACACACACACACACACACACACACCGCCAAACTGTCAGATTCCCTTCTCTGAACTCCCTCAACACCCTGTCCATGCCTCAACTGGAGCCCAGATTACCCTAATTCTGATTCATGGGTATGTTTGTTTGCCTCTCCAAGTACACTCACTGAGGGGCAGGAACTGTCTGAGTCACCCATGTATCCCCAGGGAATAATACTGCAGATGCTGAATAAAATCTGTAAGAAAAATGAATAACCGGACAAATCTGTTTCAGCCAAACTGGTTTCCACCTACTTGGCATTTCACAGTCCCCTCCCCAGCCCAGAACAGTCCTCTCTGCTGCTGCACATAAGGAAAACTCCCACGCGCCCTTCCAGAGACTCAGCTTAAATTCCACTTGTCAGGTGACCCCATTCAACCAGACTCCTTGCTCATCAGTCTTAAGGTGACAGGCAGTTCAGTGTCATAAACCCAGTATCATCTTTGAAGCCACTCAGGCAAGTTGTAGCAGAAACCAGCGGTGTTACTCTTGGCAGATCCCTGAAGCTTTCTAAAGCTTCATTTCTTCAGCTATAAAATGAGATAAATAATACCCATCTGGAGAACTTGGGGAGGATTAAAGAAGAGTAAACTACCTAGGACACAGTAGATGTTCAGGAAATGTTAACGCCTCCCTCCCACTTCATTTACCATTTACATAGGACTTACAGTGCACAGTTCTGTCTCCATGACTAGATTGTAACAACTGGTAAGATCTGTAAGGGTAGGAGATGAATCTCATTTACGTTCCTCTCGTTTAAACAACTCTCAGTGTGCCTTACATAGAGATACAACAAAAATTGAGAACAATGAAATTACAATTACAGTGGATGATGGCAATCAGGTGTAAACAGGGCCAACACTAGAGCTGACCATAGTACATTTTCCATCTAATTTAGCTGCAGGATTATCACATGGCACCTCTGTAATTTTTGCACATGCCAAAAGCTGGTTTCAACAAATGACCACACATTTATTGAAACCAGTTTCTAGAGTGCACAAGTCAATAAGGAATCTTTGATAATAACATTGAAGTTGGCTTAAATGCTGCAGTCAATATTAGAAGTTTCTGTATTTGTACTTTTTCCCATATACTTTTAGGAAGCTTTCTACAAATTCTGTGATTTAATGTGATAGCAACAGAGCTCTTCATACTACCTATTAACTGAAACTAGATTGAGATGCTTATATTTTTCCACCAGGGTTTTTTTTTTTTTAAAGGCTGATGCTAAAGCAAAACTAGCAAGATCAGTTCCCAAAATAAAATTACAGGTAAAATTTAGCAAAATCTCTTTAACTATTCTTTCTAAATTAATTTCACTAATATCAGGTCTTCAACATCTTCTCTGAACTTGTTGGAATGTTTTTTTCCAGTCTGGCTTATCATAACCTTCCTTTACTACATGTTATCTTCAGCAAGAATCAATTCACATGGTTGAGTTTCATTTTTTCTTTTAACTCTGCCCCACTTGCATGTGGTAACAAGTTGGAGAAGCTGCAATTGTTAGGTAGTAACCTCCACTCTCACAGTCAACACCCTATCCACACTCCCAGATATATTCCCTTTCCCTGCAGAAGCTAATTCCATAGTTTTCATAAACTGGAATGTGCAACTTTAAGTGTAATTTGAGAAAGCAATTAGTAATGGAAATGTGTGCCAAACATCCTACCCTTTCAACATATTCATGTTTCCAAGTACTTTTGTTTTGTTTTGCTGCTTCCCTTGTGGAGAAGTTTATGGTAAGAAAAAGAGGCATTCAATTCTCTGACCAAATCCACCAGAACAGAGAATACAAACACGCGTTGATAATGCAGGAAGAGTCAAAAGCCAGACATCAGACCAATTTTCTAACTTCATTTATCCATCTATTTTATCTCTTTAGGCAAAATCATAACTGCTCTCAGCTTCAACTTCCTCTTCTATAAAATAAGAGACAATACCCTCCCTATCTTAGCAGTTTGAGTAATAAAATGACAGCATCACAAACAGCACTGTATAACTGTAAACTGTGTGTGAATATATACAGAAATATATATGTGTGAATATATTTTTGAATAGCAATGCCATATCCTATAGATAGATTAAAAAATAATTTTTATATCATGTGTTAAAGTGAAAAGTGAAAGTCAAGTCGCTCAATCGTGTCCAACTCTTCGTGACCCCAAGGACTATTAAAGTCTCCAGGCCAGAATACTGGAGTGGGTAGCTGTTCCTTTCTCCAAGGGATCTTCCCAACCCAAGGACTGAACCCAGGTCTCCTGCATTGCAGACAGATTCTTTACTAGCTGAGTCACAAGGGAAGCTGAAGAATACTGGGATGGGTAGCCTATCCCTTCTCCAGGGGATCTTCCCGACCCAGGAATTGAGCCGGGGTCTCCTGCTTTGCAGGCATATTCTTTACCAACTGAGCTATCAGGGAAGCCCATGAGCTATCATGTGTTAAAAGTCCCAATTAAATACTTTAGTAAATATGTATATAAAATTCTACACACAGTAAATCCAAGGGAAAAATTTTTTTGAGAAACAGAATCTAGGTTTCAAACACATGTTCACAGACCAGTTCATAATTTTGAAGCAAGTATCATTTTCTAATCTGGTATATTCTTGTAAGAAAATTTTTACTCATAATCACTTCCTTTGCTATTGGCCAAACTTAGAGTAAACAAAACACTAGACATTAGTTCATATCTTGTGCTAAGAATTTCTGCAATGTGGTCTTCATATAAGCCTCATTACAATGAATTTAAAAATTAAAAAAAAATTCAGGATAACTTCCTGATGTTAGATTTAAATGTTAAAAAAGAGCACCAATAAATTAGAAGATTCCCAAATCATTACACACTTCCAATTTCCTAGACAAACTATCAATGTACTTTCATTCTCCAAATAAAAGATTTTCTATAAACATATACACACACATGCATTTCTTAAGTTGTGTTTTTATGTCTTTATTTATATGTGGTAACTTTTGAACACAAATCATTTAACATGGTTTTTATTTTCATTTTGGTTGCTTGCAGTTTACAGCCCTATCATGGCATGATTTTATCTGAATTTATGCTGTTCTAATTAATTAAAACTGTTTAAAACATGAAATTGAAAAGTATTAACTATGATTTTGTGATTTAAAATTCTTTTTCTAAACTTTGCAGACATTCTGTACAAACTAAATTAGTTCCGAGGAAAAAAGGAAAAATGGATGTCAAGTTGCTCAAGCTTCCTAAAAGGTGAAAAAGTTTAATGAAACAAATGCTCATATGACCAACACCCATTTTCAATTTCAACATAGCAAACCTCCTGTTTGTTCTTAAGGCTAATTCAAAGCCAAACATATTGGGACTGGTGATTACTTAAGATAATTTATGCAATCATAAGCCGAAGATGCAAATTTGGCAAAAAGAAAACCAAGCAAGTAAGCAAAACTCTAACACATGTGGGACACACCCTCTCAGTATATAAAGGCCTGTCACTGTCCTTGGTACCAGGCACTCCCTGAGCTAAACAGCATCACCATGTCTGTTCGATACAGCTCAAGCAAGCAATACTCTTCCTCCCGCAGTGGATGTGGAGGAGGAGGAGGATCATCCCTCAGAATTTCGAGCAGCAAAGGCTCTCTTGGTGGAGGATTTAGCTCAGGGGGTTCAGTGGTGGCTCTTTTAGCCGTGGGAGCTCTGCTGGAGGCTGCTTTGGGGGCTCAAGTATCTATGGAGGAGGATTAGGAGGTGGCTTTGGTGGGGGCTATGGAAGTAACCGGTGGGAGCTATGGAGGAGGCAGCTTTGGAGGGGGCTATGGAGGAGGTGGCTTCGGAGGGGGCAGCTTTGGAGGGGCAGCTTTGGAGGTGGTTTGGGTGGTGGATTTGGAGGAGATGGTGGCCTTATCTCTGGAAATGAAAAAATAACCATGCAGAATCTGAATGATCGCCTGGCTTCCTACTTGGACAAAGTTCGGGCTCTGGAAGAATCAAACTATGAGCTAGAAGTCAAAATCAAGGAGTGGTATGAAAAGCATGGCAATTCAAGCCAGCGAGAGCCTCGTGATTACACCAAATACTACCAAACCATTGATGATCTTAAAAATCAGGTAAGATTTTTAAGTGCATTTTTAAATGCAACTTTTAGTCTCTTTTTGTGCATGTAATTCTGATAGGTAATTTTTTAATCAACTACAATGTTCACTGTGTTTGACTATATTACTTTCTTGCTTCCCTGAGCAATCCAGTTTCTTCAAAGGTAAACAGCTGTGAGGATACAGTCATTGCAATCTTCATCCAACATGTGTGTTGTGTATCTTATAGGATGAGGGGATTGAAGGGATTACTGAGAATTTTTATGTTTTAATGAGTCCACAGTTAAAATACATTAGAAAATGTACAAACACAGGGACTGAAAGAATTATTCAATGAATCAGAAAATATTATTCAAATTGATAACAACAACAAATACACACTACTGACATTTTAAAAAACATGAATTTTCCAGTACGAAAACTGAGTATTGCTTGTCTTGAGGGAATTTTTGAATTGCACTGTGTGTGGTTTATATTCACTTAGAATATATATTTAAAACAAGTTAAACTAAATACAGGTACGAGTCAGTCAAAAGTTAGCTAAAATACATGGAAATCACACAGGTATAAGAGCAAGACATGAATGCAGCTATATAACTCCAGTTAGTTTTCAGAAAGGGAGGATATAGAAATAGAAAAGTATAGAAACTTCAAGAGAACAAACGACTCAATCTTAAGTATATAGGTAAGACTGCAATGTCAGATGTAAAATAAAAGTTCCCCAAGACTTAGTAATAGACCACCACAGAAATGTAGTTCATCTCCGCCACTATAAAAGCTGTGTCTGTGTCTGATTTCTTTGTCTCTCCTTCCAGATCTTCAACCTGACAACAGACAATGCCAATATCCTGATTCAGGTTGATAATGCCAGGCTGGCAGCTGATGACTTCAGGCTGAAGTAAGCTAAGCAAATGTGGTACACTGTCACAATAAGTACATGAGATGTTTTTAACAATGTATGCCCACAAGAGCATTTACATTTTCCTGAATTCATTCAAATTTAAACAATACTGGAGCTGTCAAGAGAAATTTTCAACCTCAGTATTACCTTTTCAGTTCAGTTCAGTTGCTCAGTCATGTCCAGCTCTTTGCAAGCCCACGAATTGCAGCATACCACACCTCCCTGTCCATCACCAACTCCCTGAGTTCATTCAGATTCATGTCTATCGAGTCAGTGATTCCTTTTAGGCAATATTATAAAACGATGCGCTTTAAAGTAAACGCTAAGTTTCTTTGCATTAAACCACTAATATCCCTATGTTAATCAGAGTATGATAAATGTTGCCAAGATATGAAGTCAACTCTTTTCTTGGTTTCTAAACAGTCCCCACCCAGGAATACCTCCCTGATATAAGTTATACCCAGTATTTGTATCATGCTTGTTTCAGGTATGAAAATGAGGTAACCCTGCGCCAGAGCGTGGAGGCCGACATCAATGGCCTGCGCAGGGTGCTGGACGAGCTGACCTTGACCAAGACCGACCTGGAGATGCAGATCGAGAGCCTGAACGAAGAGCTGGCCTACCTGAAGAAGAACCACGAAGAGGTGACATAAATAGTTATATTTCCCCCAGCCAAAAACGGACACAGGGTCATGAAGCAGTCATTAAATATTTCTGTTCCTCAAACAGGAAATGAGAGACCTTCAAAATGTATCCACTGGTGATGTGAATGTGGAAATGAATGCTGCCCCAGGTGTTGATCTGACTGAACTTCTGAATAACATGAGAAGCCAGTATGAACAACTTGCCGAGAAAAATCGCAGAGACGCCGAAGCCTGGTTCAACGAAAGGTAGTTCATCTTCTTTTGCAGCAAAGTCAATGGTGGTTTGGTTATTAGTTCAGATTTTTCTCATCAGGTCCCCTGTTTTTAATATTCTAGAGCAAGGAACTCACTACAGAAATCAACAGTAACCTTGAACAAGTATCAAGCCATAAATCTGAGATTACTGAGTTGAGACGCACCATTCAAGGCCTGGAGATTGAGCTACAGTCCCAACTAGCCCTAGTAAGTAAATAATTCTTTCAAGAAATAACATCACTTTATCATGCGTTTCATCCTCACATAAGAATAGGCAACATAAAAGAAAATGCAGAGTCGAGGGTAAAAAAGTAGAAATAAAATTGAAGCTTTTTGTTAATGGGAGAAAAGTATTATTGGCATTGATCGAAAAATGCTGAAATTGAATATTAAACATAAAACAGAAATCTGTTCTTTTTCTTTATTCTTCTCATGAAATTATTAAACAAGCCTCACTGTACTTAAGTGAACAATTTAGTAGTTAAGTTACAATATATTCTTTCCTCTTCAGAAACAATCCCTGGAAGCCTCCTTGGCAGAGACAGAAGGTCGCTATTGTGTGCAGCTCTCTCAGATTCAGTCCCAGATCTCCTCTCTGGAAGAACAACTGCAACAGATTCGAGCTGAAACTGAGTGCCAGAATGCCGAGTACCAACAACTCCTGGATATTAAGATACGACTGGAAAATGAAATTCAAACCTACCGCAGCCTGCTAGAAGGAGAGGGAAGGTAAATTACAGAAAATGTTTAAATCATCCCAATTGCTTTTATTCAGTGTTCCAAGCCCCAAGGCTTTTCCCAAAACTCAAGGATGTGTCAGAGGATGGGAGAAAGTGGAAAGAGAGGAGGCAAAGCACACAAGAAGGCGTATGCAACCAGCCTCAATGTCCCAACGAATCTGACCCAAGAGTCTTAGGCTTGGGTGCATATATAATTGTTTTAAAAGGACGGGTTCATAATCGGCAGGCGTGATTTTCCTCAAAACACACTTTGCCTAGGTTATAAAGTAACAATAACCTGGAAACAGACTCGCAGCTTCCCACGTTAGAGCTAACGGAAAGTAACGTTTGTTCTCCAAGTTCGGGCGGCGGCTCCTACGGCGGCGGGCGCGGCGGCGGAAGTTCCGGCGGCTATGGCGGAAGTTCCGGCGGCGGCGGCGGCTACGGCGGCGGAAGTTCCAGCGGCGGCTACGGCGGCGGAAGTGCCAGCGGCGGCTACGGCGGCGGAAGCTCCAGCGGTGGCGGCCAGGGAGGTAGTTCCAGCGGCGGCTACGGCGGCGGAAGCTCCAGCGGCGGTGGCCACGGAGGTAGTTACGGCGGCGGAACTTCCAGCGGAGGCCACAAGTCCACCACTTCAGGGTCCGTTGGAGAGTCCTCATCTAAGGGACCAAGGTCAGCAGAAACTAGCTGGGGTAATCAGAATTAGTTTTAACTTTTTGATGGTTTTTTGTTGTTGTTGCTGTTTTTGATTTTGCTTTTTAAGTTTTGTAACTTTTTTTAGAATTATTTAAAAAATTAAAATCTTATAAAATCTTTATTTGCTTTTTTTTAACCGACTATAGTTGTTGACTCCAGTCTTGAGGGAAAACGGTATTGTCTAAAATGCTGTAGCTTTTGGTGTTTTTAAAAGTAGCAGTAAAGAAGTTTTCAGTTTGGTGTTTTTTTCACTTTGGTGTTTTGTTTTTTGTTTTTGTTATTTTGGTTTTTTGCATATAGATATTTTGGGTAGTAAATATCTTTGATTTAGCTATTTTGCTCGTTAATTAGTAAGGACTCAACAAATTGTGGTCTAAATTCTATTCTTTTTATTGTAATTAACTTACAGATACTAACAAAACCAGAGTGATCAAGACAATTATTGAGGAGTTGGCACCTGATGGTAGAGTCCTTTCATCTATGGTTGAATCGGAAACCAAGAAACACTACTATTAAGCCGCATTAAGAGGAAAGAGTCTCCCGTCACACAGGCCATTATGCATAGATGCATGAAAAAAAAGTCTCCTAGAAAACACTTCAGTCTTAATGGCCTGTGGAAATAGGTCCACTCCTTGATCATAAGGTGTCTAACGGTGTTTTGTGGTTTCTGTATTTCTCATTTTCACTTTACCGAAAAGTATTCTTTAATGGAAAAAAAGAAAAACTTTCTATTCTCATTTACTAATGAATTTCAATAAACTTTCTTACTGATGCAAACTATCCAATTGGGTTAGAGTTGTCTTTATTTGAATTAGATAATTTTTAACATTAAAGATCAGTAAAGTATCATTTTAAGATTGATTTATCCAGAAATTCTGAAAACAGGTTATCATTAGGATTTCTCTGAATCCGTTTTTAATCTTATGGGTATGTTGGACCAATGTTAATAATCTCACTGAGGAAAAAGTCCATGAGTCACCAGTTACTCTTTCTTTAAGATACAAAGTATGTTGACAGCTCCCACTTCTCTGGCTTTGAATTAAGTCCTAGAGACTATTGAAAGTCTCAATAACCCAAAGATTAGATTAATTGGAAATTTCACATTTTCTGATCACTTGCCTTCTCACATTTAGCTGTTCTTACTAATATTTTATTATCATTACTATGTTGCTTCTGCCCAGTTGCTACACAGCCAAAGAGATAGCTTCCAACACTAATTGGCCCAGTAAAATCATATCACCCTGACAAAATTATTTGGTGTCTATCAGACAAACAGGAGAAGCACTGTCAAGACATGGTAATACCAATTTAACCAAAAGGGCACATGTAAGTCTCTACTTTCACCAATTAGTACAGTGACCAGTACTAAAGACCTGGTTCTTACAAGGTCAATGCAATCGCATCCTTCAGTCAATAAGAACCCAACTGACATTATTACTCTGTGAGTATATGGGGCAGGTAAGGGCTGGATTTACTCTGTGACCCTAAGACTACCTTGTGTTCCCTGGTGGGTTCCTAGGTTATCCTTGTCCACCAAATAGCCTTTCTTAGTATCCTTACTGATTTGAGCTCCAGTTCTCCCAAGGACCTGAAACCGGCCACTTGATTGAGACTTCTGCTGGGTAAACCCCACACTCTGTATCCCAAACTGCTCACTGAAGCTGTGTTTTACTGTGAATGGACTTTGTTATATTGAAAACACCATGACCTCCCTGGCACCAAACATTACCACAGACACTGCTTTAGTGCACATGACTTTCTATGTGTACTGGCCGCCCTTCTTGAGAGCCAGTCTGTTGAAGTCCCAAGATGCTGCCTTGCAGTGCCCTGAAACAGGGATGGGTAAGGATTCTTTGAGACGAGAAGGGGGCAACAGAGGATGACAGTTGTATGGCATCATTGACTCAATGGACATGAATTTGAGCAAACTCCAGGAGATAGTGAAGGACAGGGAAGCCTGGTGTGCTGTGGTCCATGTGGTCGCAAAAGTTGAACATGACTTCAACTGAACAGCAACTGTGTATATACTATTATTCAAAAAAACTCTCATTATTATCTAGCAAAATTAACTAAGTCCCTGGGACCTAGATTATTGTTCTTAATCTGAGTTGCCCATTCTCATTATTCTGAATAAGGGTTTTCATATTCAATAACATTGATTTGAGACAAATGCAAATACATTATTATGAAATAGTTATGTGCTCCAAGCCAGGATCTTAGCTGGTCAGTTATTTACCTGGCTGGGTGGTGACCCAAATCTTCATTCCTAAAAAGTCTGAATCATGGTGCTCCTGTCTTCTTATTTTTCCATCTTCTAATATTTCTTTAAAGCATTTATATTTAATATTCATTATAAAGTAACTAGCTCATCTCTGATGGAAAACTACTTTCTTGATGGGTGTTGACTAATCTGATTGTGGTAATTATTTCCCAACACATGTATTAATACATCAAGTCATTACGCTGGACACCTTAAACTTATACAGTACTGTATATGATATCCCAGTAAAATAGACAAAAAAACTACTTTCTTGACTGAACTCTAAAACTATAGTTTCATAAAGACAATGTATCTAAACAAACAATTTTATTTTAACAAGGACATTCGTTTTTATAGTTTAAAAGTTATTGTTAGCTGTACAGATCGCTATTTTTACTACAAAGACTTATCATATAGCTATTAATCAAAAATCCTATACACATTCTTACAGATTCTAAAAGTATTACAGAGTCCTGCTATTTAAGCAGGGAAGTGTCCTCTGAGACTATCAGAGCCAATTTTGAGACTCATGTGGAATCACACTAAACAGCAAAATCTTGTATCTCCAAAGAGTCTGCTTTATGCTGCTAAAAGCCTTGGAACTTTGCACAGTAACATTGATGTCCATAATGACTTGATATTTGGGGGGGCGGGGCATGGAGATAACTGTTATGGCCAGCATAGGGGAGCAGCTTGAATTAGTTTAATTAAATAAGCTTCATCCAGCATTTCCCATCTAGATTGCATCTTAAGAGTGGAAATTAGGGAAAGAGCTCATTTGTAGTTACAGGCATGCATTTCAAAGTCAGTGATTCCTGGACTTCATATTCTGGCACTGGCATTTACAAATCATGTAAATTTTGGACAAGTTACTTGAATCATCCTAAGTCTCAGTTTTCTTATCTATACAGTAGGGATAATAATTACCTCATATGAGATTATTGTTTCCTCATTTGGGATAATATGAGTTAATAAAAATGTGTGCTTAGTCGCTCAGTCATGCCCAGTTCTTTGCAACACTATGGACTGTAGCCCACCAGGATCCTCGTCTATGGGGATTCTCCAGGGAAGAACAGTGGAGTGGATTGCCATGTCCTCTAGGGGATCTTCCCAACCTGGAGATTGAACCTAGGTCTCCTGCATTGCAGGCTGATTCTTTACCATTTGAGTCACTGGGGAAGTTAGTAAAGCCCTTAAAAATGCCCACTGTACTGAAGAAAGAGTATTATGTTCATCTTCAAAGAAATATGCTTGTTGGCTAAATAACTGAGTTTCTCCAAAGATGGACAAGAGCATCACAATAAGTTGTTAGAGTAGGTGATCACTAACATCGTCTACTGAGAGGTAGAGAACCAGGTCAGGTTGCTGTCCTACGGCTGCAAAACTAAATTCCAGTGTCACAAAGGGTTATGATTAATCCAGTTCTGGGAATGTGAAGTCTGATAAAATATAGCAAGAAGTTTGTTAAAGTAAGTGGAAAAGACCAGATGATCACCCCAAAGATCTGAGATAGTTGACCACCCCTGAAAGCTACAGCTGTGGTCAGCCTGATCACCATGCAAACTATCCAGGGCGTGTCCTTGGGTGACACAGGGAAACAAATGATCACAACAGAAATAAAACCTGTCTGGAAACTAGGTAAGAAGGATTTTTTTTTTTTTTTTTTTGAGGATACTTTTTGAACCAGTCCCACAGAAAAAGACATGCCAAAAGAAGAAGGACTCTGAGTTGTCATCTTGCTCCTTAGTCTCGGGATAAAAACACAAACACTGAGACTTCTCTGGTGGTCCAATGGTTAAGAATCCTCCTGCCAGTGACGAGGACTTGGGTTCATTCCCTGTTCTGGGAAGATCCCACATGTCGTAGAGCAACAAAGCCTATGAGCCACAACTACTGAAGTCCCCGTGCGTAGAGTTCATGTGCTGAAACAAGAGAAGACTCTGCAGTAAGAATCCTTTGCCCACAGCAAAGAATAGCCCCCAACTGTCACAACTAGAGAAAGCCTAAGCACAGCAATAAACACCCAGTGCAGCCAAAAATAAAACTAATTATTTTTTAAAAAACCCAGAAACACCATCCTAATGCCAGCATTGAGTTAAAGGTCTTTCCAGCCTAACATCAGTTTGGAAAAGAAGAAATTGTTGTGAATTGGTATAAACATTGAATATTACCTCAGAGAACAATTTGGGTAGTGTTCTGAAAACAGTATTGTCCAAGATTTTAGCAAATAAAAAAAAATCACATACTTAAGCTTTCAATTACTCTTTCCTATACAGAACAAGTTATCTAAGAAGAAATGCTAGAAAAGTATAAAGAAATGGGTTTGAAGGTTAGCTGAACCATGACCAAGCTAATGAGGCCTTTAGAAGAGGAATTCTCATTAAAAGTTTTGGTCTGTTACTGTGTTGGAATGCAAACTGGTGCAGCCACTATGGGGAACAGTAAGGAGATTCCTCAAAAAACTAAAAATGTAAGTTGCCATACGATCCAGCAACCCCACTCCTGGGCATATACCTAGACAAAACTATAATTCACAAAGATATACGCATTCCTATGTTCACAGTGGTACCGTGGCACTATTCCACACAATGGAATAATAATCATTAAAAATAATAAAATAATGCCATTTGCAACCACAAAGATGGACCTACAGATTATCAAGCTAATAGAGTCAGAAAGAGAAAGACAAACACCGTATGATATCACTTATATGTGGAATCTAAAATATGACACAAAATGAACATACCTACAAAACAAAAACAAACTTACAGATATAGAGAACAGACGTGTGGTTGCCAAGGGGAGAGGCAATGGGGGTGGGGAACCGGCAGTTTGGGATTAGCAGACACAAACTAGTTTACATAGGATGGATAAGCAACAAGGCCATATTACACAGCACAGGATATTCAATATCCTGTGATAAACCACAATGGCAAAGACTACGAAAAGGATCTATATGTATTACTGAGTCACTTTGCTATACAGCAGAAATTGTACAACATTGTAAACCAACTCTGGCCACCTGATGTGAAGAACTGACTCATTTGAAAAGACCCTGATGCTGGGAAAGATTGAAGGCAAAAGGAGAAGGGGACAACAGAGGATGAGGTGGTTGGATGGCATTACTGACTCAATGGACATAAGTTTGAGTAAGCTCCGGGAGTTGGTGATGGACAGGAAGCCTGGCGTCCTTGGGATCACAAAGAGTTGAACACAACTGAGCAACTGAACTGAATTGAACTGTAAACCAACTATGTTTCAATAAATTTATTTGTGTTGATCTATAGAGCCTCTGTAAGGTTATGTGAAGTAAGAAACTTGAAGGGAAGACTAAAAGCAGAGGACTTCCCTGGTGGTTAAGACTCCCCACTTTCAATGCAGGGGTTGTGAGTTTTGATCACAAACTAAGATCCCACATGCTGTGTGGCACAGCCAAAAAAATATATTTTTAATTAAAAAAAGATTAGTAGAAGAATGGAATTAAAATGCATTTTGACAGATTGAATAACTTGTTGTAAAGATAAAAAGAAGTGGGATATGGCCAATACACACCAAAACTATAGTGAGACACCAGGTCACATGCATTAGGATACCTACTATCAAAAAAAAAAAAAAAAAAGTAGCAAGTGTTGGCAAAAATGTGGAGAAACTGGAATACGTGTGCCCTGTTGGTGGAAATGTAAGATAGATTAGCTGCTGCAGAAACCAGTAGGATGGTTCCTCAAAATATTTTTTAAAAATACCAGCAATTCCACTTCTGGGTACATAGCTAAAAGAATTGAAACCAGGGTCTTGAAGAGTTATTTGTACATGCCACGTTCAAAGCAGCAAGGCTCATTCTGACTTGATTCACCCAGTTGGATTCTGTGTATCCTTGAACACAGTCCTTTTATTCAGTTTCCTCATCTTTAAATCAGAGGAAGGAAACCTCTCTTCCTAATTCCCAAATTCATTGTAAAGCTCAAATAAGACAATTTACAAGAAAATCCTTCAGAACTTGTAAAGCTTGATATAAACATAAGAGGATTTTGTCTTTATATTCATCATGCTCTAGACTTTGAAAACATAAACGTTGAGGTTGGTTCTTGCTGTTGTGCTGTGTGCTCAGTCGTGTCCAACTCTTTGCGGCCCCATGGACTATAGGTAACCAGGCTCCTCTGGCCATGGAATTTTCCAGGTAAGAATACTGGAGTGGGTTGCCATGCCCTCCTCCAGGGGAATCTTCCCAACCCAGGGATCAAACCTGCATCTCTTGTGTCTCTTGCATTAGCAGGCGGATTCAGAAGTTTAATAATTTCCTGCAGAGGGCATGTATGATCCAGGTTGAAGTCAGCCCCAAGAACATACATTTGCAGGTGAGCACTGCCCTCTGGTGGAAATAGAAAGGTAGGGGTAGGGGCAGTTAATGACGTGGGAGCTCCAGAGGTGATGCCGAGAAGCCGCTTATTTAAATTCATGCATTAACAAAAACGACAACAAAATCTTCCCCTTTTTTGTCACACATGTTCCTTTGGAAATATTTTCTTTAAATATACAGAATGTGGACCTGCTATGCCAAAGTGAAAGTCGCTGAGTTGTGTCTGACTCTTTGCGACCCCGTGGACTATACAGTCCATGGAATTCTCCAGGCCAGACTAATGGAGTGGGTAGCCTTTCCCTTCTCCAGGGGATCTTCCCAACCCAGGGATCGAACCTAGGTCTCCCGCATTGCAGATGGATTCTTTACCAACTGAGCTATCAGAGAAGCCCGTTACACCAATTATTTGTCTAACTATTATTACTTACAGTTCTCTGGTGGCTCAGATGGTAAAGAATCTGCCTGCAATGTGAGAAACCCATGTTTGATCCCTGGGTCAGGAAGATCCCCTGGAGAAGGGGATGGCTACCCACTCCAGCACTCTGGAGAATTCCATGGACAGAGGAGCCTGGTAGGCTACAGTTTGAGGTTGCAAAGAGTTGGACATGACTGAGAGACATGAATTCAAATTCAATGATCATGCAAGCATTGAAGAGAGTCACAATTCTTTATGTATTTTGATATCCTAATTGTTATTTCAATCATGCAATAACCCATACAGCATTTTAAGATTATTGATGGCAACATATAAAGCAGATATTCAGTAAAGTTATTACTTATATCTGAAATATGCTCACAATACAAGACTCTCAGTTCAGTTCAGTTCAGTCGCTCAGTCGTGTCCGACTCTTTGCAACCCCATGAATCGCACCATGCCAGGCCTCCCTGTCCATCAAGGTCACCTAAAAATATGCCACATCTTCACTTTGCAGGTAGCTGGTGACACTGAGCAAATTGTTCAACATTTCTGGGCCTTACTTGCCTCATCTGTCAAATAAAAGGCTGAAATTAGTGATGTCTCAGGCCCTCTGCAGCTCTAAAAAGATCCTACAGCTTTGCCCAGAAATTCATTTAAAGGCCATGCTGATGCCAGCCTCGGTACCAGCTAACTAGGTTTCAGACTGCTTGCGCCAACAGAGTTCCAGGAGACGCCCTGACTGTCTTGGTGGCAAAGCAACTTCATTCCTCTCTCTGCCACAGAATTGGACCCAGTCAAGCCCAATCAAGTCCTTCCTTCTCCCGTCCTCTCTTCTTCCTTCACCCCACTCTCCCACCAAAGCCTCAAGAGGAGGCTTCTCAGGTCATTTCTTTCCCACCTCTGCTTCCTTCTCAGCTTGACCTCCCCAGACTGTCCACACCAGCATATAACACAACCACAACAATAAAGCTGTCCTTCGTTGACAGCTTTTCATTTGCTGGGTGTTGTACTGAGCCAAGTCTCCTTTAGTATCTCAGCAAAAAGAGATGGAAAGTCTTTTTATCCACATTTTGACAACTCCCTAAACCTTTTCTGCAGGTTCTTGCAGAAGGGTTCAACCTAAAAGATTTTTATAATATTACAGTTAATGTGTCTTTCTCCCGAATTCGCCCAGGAACTTTTTCTATTGGAAACTGATCCTTCATTTCCTCTCTCTGCCTCCCAACCCTCTCCTTTCTCTCTCCTCTCCTCCATTTCCCTTCCACCTCTCTCCTCATCCCCTCCCAACTCCACTTTCTCATATCTAACATATGGACTCAAGGCAGAATCCGTATTCTCTGTATACCCAATGCCACATCCAGCTTCCTGTCTTTTCATTCTTCAGCTAAAATTCTTCTTTTGAGGCTGATGCTATCCAATTACCCCCCACCACACCCTGCCACCATCCAAAGACTTTGGCACCTGGTTCACAGTCCACTTCTCTTCATCTCCTGCCATCATGGGAGACTTCCTGGCTATACAGATGGCTTATCTAACACTCCAGTCGAATTCCTACTCCAAGATTTCAGTGTCAGTCCATTTCTAACCTCTTATTCCAGCGATCGTTGGGACCAGGCCCCATGGCTATTCACTAAACTTTATCAAGATCTGGGGTTATATCTCAATCAGAATTCTAAACTCTGGCTTGCACTGTCCAACTTTAACCCACCATCCTTCATCTCTGTCAATCTCCTGCCCACGCCACTTGCGGTATATCCTCAAAAAGTGCCCAATGACTCAATCTTTGTCTTTGCTCAGTGTATCTCTGCCTCTAGTCTTACTTTCTTCTTTACATATGGTCAATCACGGGCTTCCCAGGTGGCTGAATAGTAAAGAATCCACCTGCCAATTCAGGAGATGCAGGAGATGGGGGTTTGATCCCTGGGTCAGGAAGATTCTCCGCTGGAGGAAGAGATGGCAACCCACTCCAATATTCTTACCCAGAAAATCCCAAGGACAGAGGAGCCTGGTGGGCTACAGTCCATGGGATCATAAAAGAGTTGGGACACAACTGAGCATGCACAAATTGTGGTCAATCACCTCAACTGTTTTCTCAAGAACACCAGAAACTTCTCTGCTCTTTTTTCCTTCTTCTGAGCCTGTCTTGAAACCCCAAATGCACATCAGCCAATCATCTCTCCTCCTACACGAAGATAACTTCCAAATATGCATTTAAATGTCATTACAAATGAGAGCTGGTCCTTCATTTCTTCCTGATAATCCTTTCACTTGTTGCTAGTCAGGCATTTCCCCCATTCCAAGTACTTACTCTAAACAGTCACACTTCTTATCTTCATATGAGACATTCCACCAACCCCTAAGACTCAGCTGGACCAAAGCTAGCCCCAGTATCTTCCTCCTCCTATGATTCCTATCTCAGTCAGTATTATAGGATTCCCAGCATCTGAAAGCAACTACCTAAGAGCCATCCCTAATTCTTATTTCTTATTCTCCAAATTCAATCAATGACCATATCCTTTCAACTTCTTTCCATCCAACTACCCTCATCCTTTCCACCTGAACCATTGTCCTAGCCTTGTAACTGGCCTTATTTTTCATTTCAACCTGATTATGTTGCCCCCTGCTTTTTACTTATGATTCATCTCAAAGTCTTTAGTACAGACAGCTAAACATGATCCAGCCCCTATGTGGTAATGACCATACATTTCTCAATGATTGTAACTATGCATTTTTCATCTTTGCTTTTATTGACCATCATGTCTTTATTTTTACACTTAGTATTGACTAACAAATGTAGTAGTTATACATTTTAAATAAAGGAATCAGTCAATATTTAAGTTATTGTTCCAGGTAACAAATAGATGTAATAATCACAGCAAGACAAGAGAAAGTAGGATCATATATTTTTAAAAACAACACTGTTTCTTGCTGTGGTGGGATAAAATATGTGTTTCTGTAGCTAATGGTTCTTTATATCAATATATCTCTCTAGTAATTAAGACCCTACTGTAGCTGATGGTACCCTATCACAAGTTTAACTTTTAAAACTTTATAATAACCTGTGTCAAATAATAATGGTATATTCTTAGGGTCTAGATGAAAGTAAAGGATTACTCACCCAAAATTATAAGTTAAAATAATGAACTTAATATAGAATGAACCGTATTATATGTAAGATAACAAATATCCTGAAGCAACAACCCAGGATGGTAGACATTAATTTAGCCCCCCAGATCACCCAATTATACATAATTTCATGCTAATTTGAATGATGCTTTTTTTTTCCTTTTGGCATGTATAACTCAAATAGAGACACCCCTCAATGTGTATAAAAGCCCAAAGAAGCCATCAGCCCACAATATTCTGTTCTCCTCTGAAGTTACGGCTATCCACAGACAAGGTGACCGTTTCTCATACTGCCATGTCGCTCCGATTTTCTAGCGGGTCCAGGCATATTTGCCTACGGTCTGGAACTGAATCTCTCAGACCATCCAGTGGAGGCATGGGCTTTGCAGGTAGCAATGCTTGTGGCAACTCTGGTGCTGGACGTGGATTCTCCTGTGCTTTGGGAGGCGGCTTGGGCAGTCTTCCTGGTGGGGACCAGGCTGGTGGTATCCTGGGAAGTGGTACCTGTGCTGGCTTTGCTGAAAGTGAAGGGGGACTCTTCTCTGGGAATGAGAAGGTGACCATGCAGAATCTTAATGACCGCTTGGCCTCCTACCTGGATAACGTGCGAGCTCTGGAGGAGGCAAATGCAGAACTAGAGAGAAAAATCAAGAGTTGGTATGAAAAACATGGTCCTGGATCTTGCCGTGGACTTGATCATGACTACGGCAGATATCACTTAACAATCGAAGATCTTAAGAATAAGGTGAGAAGTCACAAATTTGGAACTATTCAAAGTATTTAAAACTAAGAATTATCTAGCAAAAGACACAGAAGTAGAAGAGGAAATGCTTCAAACTGTTATGTATCATTTATATCATATTTATTATCTATTTTGAAACATAACTCTTCCTATTAGCTAAAAACAGGCACTTTGATTCATGAATGTCTATGCAACTTAAATGTTACTAGTTCCATTATTGCTTATTTTGAGATATATTATTACAGTCTAAAAGTTATATGGAAAGAAGTAAAACCATATTTGTAATTTTTAAAAATAAAATTTTAAACCTTTTTGGTTATTACATAAGGAAGTGAGATTTTTTATACCAAGGTTGCTTGTGCAATGTTTTTGTGGGCCTGTTTGTTTCCTGAAATAATAGGCTGTTAGAGCAGACTGACTGGTTGTGTTCTCCCTCCCGATTTCTTCCAGATCATCTCTTCCACTACGGCAAATGCTAATGTCATTCTGCAGATTGATAACGCCAGACTGGCTGCTGACGATTTCCGGTTAAAGTAGGATATAGAAAATAATCACACCTAGAACATGGTTCTAGCCCACTTAATGTGTTATATAAAATTTTAATTTCACCCCAAGTAGAATAAGCTATGGGCTTCTCCAGTGGCGCTAGTGGTAAAGAACCCACCCGCCAGTGCAGAAGACATGAGAGACACAGGTTTGATCCCGACTGGAGAAGGGCAATGACAACCCACTCTGGTGTTCTTGCCTGGAGAATCCCATTCGACAGAGGAGCCTGGTGGGCTAAAGTCCATAGAGTTGCATAAAGTCAGACACAACTGAAGTGACTTACCACGCACGCACAGAACAAGCTATAACCTAAGAGATTAAAGGAAGTAACATGTGACGATGCTACAACAAAATGCAATACAAAGCATGTTTTAAGATTACAATCAGCTAGACTCACAGTTTTACATATTTATGACATTCTTGAGCCAAAATATCACTGTATTTCTAGGCCTGCCTAAAACAGTGCCAAGTACAAAGTAAATGTAAATATTTGTTTTAATTGACCAATTTACAATTTTTACTTTTAACTTCAACAAAATCCTGAAAAGTTATATTTCTACTTAATTGGGATATGCTATTGGAATTTGCATGACCAGATATTCATGCTGATTATTCTGTACAGAATTGTGTGAGAGGAGTGGAGGAGGACTTTCCTTTTACACATTTATAATATTTAGAGACCTGATTTCATTTCTAACTTTCACTTAAAAGCAGTTGAGCAGTTGAGTAAAGCAGGTTTTGGTCTCTTGAGCTAGTCTACTTGGTGCTGAGAGTCACTGAATGTTTTCCAAGGTATGAAAATGAGCTCGCCCTTCACCAAAACACAGAGGCTGACATCAATGGGTTACGGCGGGTCCTGGATGAACTGACGCTCTGCAGGACTGACCAGGAATTGCAGTATGAATCCCTGAGTGAAGAGATGACCTGTCTCAAGAAGAACCATGAAGAGGTAGGGGAAGATTTAGCTCTAGTTATTTTAAATACTTGGGGGTGAAGACTAGATTACAATAGTAACTCGTGCTCCTTATAATAATTCAAACAGTGCCAAGGCATAGAAAGCAAAGAATTCCATGTCTCTGCCCTTCTAATCTCATCCCCCAAGGTAATATATGATTAACACGTTGATCTGTATCCTTCAGTTTTCCGGCTGTCACAGCCTGACCTTAGGAAATTAATACATTACTTTTCTCTACCACGTTCAAATCCAGGAATGTTCAAACCCCAGTCCTTTCATGTACTAAGTATCTTGGGCAAATAGTTTAACCTCCCTGTCCCTCCATTTCCCAATCTAAATTAAGTCTGGTAATAGTACCTACCGGTTAGAGATGTTAATATCCCAAACTGCTTTAGAACAATGTCTGGTATATAACAAGTGCTCAAGTGAGAGCTATTGTCCTTAAGGTGAGAGTTCCAAGAGGGCAGGGATTTTTATTTGTTTTTCCACTGCTCTAGTCCCATCAACAAGCACGCTCACTGACATTTAATTGAGAATTATATGCTTGATGCAAACTACTATACATAACATAAACAAGATCCTACTGTACCACACAGGAAACTATATTCAATACTTTTTTTTTTTTTTTTTTTGCTGCACCCCATGGTATGTGGGCTCTTAGTTTTCCAACCAGGGGACTCCAACTCATGCCTTCTGCAATGGAAGCTGGGTCCAATATCTTGTAATAACGTTATCTATAATGGAAAAGAATCTGAAAATGAATAGACATACATATATATGGATCGTTTTGCTTAACAGTTGAAACTAACACAACATTGTAAATCAAGTATAGTAAAGTATTTTTAAAAAAAATAAAGGAAAAGAATTTAAGAACTCTCTGATCTTTGTACCCACTTCTCATTTAAAAAGATAAAACACCTCTCTGGATGTTATGCTGTTGGTTGTGGCTGTCTTAACAAATAACGAAGTAAATAGATGATTGGCATGACTACTGATCGAATAAGTCAACTTAAAAAATCATTCGTGCCTTAACTTAGACAACTCGAATTTAAGTCACAAACTGAGACCACCTAAAAAGGAACAAGAGCGCAGGTGAGCACACACCGGCCTCAGGCCACAGTCAACGTCTCCCCCGCAGGAGATGAAGGCTCTGCAGTGCGCCGCCGGAGGCAACGTGAACGTGGAGATGAACGCGGCGCCCGGCGTGGACCTCACGCTTCTGCTGAACAACATGCGGGCCGAGTACGAAGACCTGGCCGAGCAGAACCGCAGGGACGCCGAGGCCTGGTTCAACGAAAAGGTGAGGGATGCCCAGGCCAGTCCGGCCGGTACCCACCCCCGCTACAGCCTACCCCCACACCCGTCACCCTGCATGCTTCCACCCCACCCCCTCACCCCCGTCACCCCCCGCCCCCCGGCCACGCACCCACCCAGCCCCTGGCAAGCTCAGACCCGCGAACTCCCGGGCGCCGGCCTTGCAGAGCGCCAGCCTGCAGCAGCAGATCTCTGACGACGCGGGCGCGGCCTCCCTCCGCTCGGGGCGAGCTCACGGAGATGAAGCGCGCGGTGCAGACCCTGGACATAGAGCTGCAGTCCCTCCTGGCAACGGTAGGTGAGAGTGCAGGTCAGCGACGCTAAAAAGTCTAACTGAAATTCCTCCCAGTTCCCCTGTTACAACTTCACCTCCAAATACTTAGTGGAGAGAGGAGGACAGACAGACCCCGAGACGCTCAGACAGACAGACAGCACTGCTTCCTCCCTGAGGTCTCTGGTTTCCTTCCCGCCCACGCTCAGTGCCCACTCCCCGAAATTGGTCCTTTCTTCAGCTGGATGCAGAGCAAGCAGCAGCAGCATTGGTCCACCTGACAATCAAATGGCAAGCTTCTGTCGGGCAAAGCAGAGCTGGAATCACCAGCATCTCCTAATATTGCTGAAGTCCTGATAAAGGCCACACTGTGCTTTCCACCAGGCAAAGAAGGGGACACATTTCATGTAAGGACTGTTAGCCTCTTCAGCCTCAGGGCATCCAGGGAAGACATCCCAACCGACACACCCCAAAAGGCTTGGCATTCAGCCCTCTCTGGCACTTACCGCCAATTATTTCAAAAGTTTCCATGGACAGAGCCCAGAAGGAAAACGGCTTCTCTTCTCGAGTGTCTGCTGGCAGCATTCAAAAGGCTTGGTTTTGAGAATTATGGCACATGTGGTGGTCTAAGCGTTCCTGTCCTCATCAGAGGTTTCATGCCCCCTGAGGACACCAGGTTGACACAAAGAGCCACTGTTATACAAATGAGAACAGTAAGTAGAGAAGGAAAAGATACTCAAAACAATAGGAAGACTGATTTGATGTAGACACCCTAAAAAGGCCAGGGCTTTCTTACCATATCGTATTTAGATTAGGACCTTTACCACTCATTAACCCCATCTGAACAAGTATGCCCCTCTCCTCCTTCACCTTCATCACCACTGATGGCTGGTACCCAAGACCCTCCTCCCTTCCATTCTGTGCCCCTGGAACCCTCCTCTCTTCCCCATTCCCTTCGTTCCTGCAACTAGAACCTGAGGACCTATCCTGCTGCCGTGCTCCTGAACACAAATCCTCCCTCTCGTTTCGGAGCTGCGCTGAAGGAAATAAATTCCTGAGTTCCCAGAGCAGAATTTTAAGCACTTTCACAGAGAAGTGATGATATTAGAAAGTAGCTAGATTCCATGCAGCCAGTAGTCCTGTAGTTTGGGCTCATGAAATAATCCATAAAAAAGCCCATCTTAACTTCCAACATAACCAAATAATAAAATAAGGGTAGCATGGAACCTCTCTTCTATTCCTGAGGTTATTTTGTGGTCAGATGATTTCTATAGTTTGGAATACAAACTGTGAACACACTGAGAGTTTTCTAAATATAATATCTCAACGCTTCACCTGCTTCCTGTAATGTACAACCTTCTAAATTCATCCTGACCTGTCTCCTCATTTATAAGCCAACCTTTACAGTAGGAAGGTGTGAGACAGAGATGCTTATGGTCTGGTCTGATTTAGGACAGAGTTAACAATCTTGACAAGGAGTATCATATGAGAACACTTTATCAGGGAAATTCAAGTTTTGAACACCTGAGCACACACCTTGCTGATCTCTGCCACTTGTCGCCTCAGCGTCCTATTACCATCCTGTTCACCTTCCACTTCTTTTCCCTGGAGAGCCCAGCCCCACCCTTGTGATGTACTGGTCAGCCTGTTTATCAAAGGCAGTGCTTCTTAGCTCCCTGAGACTCCTGTTTAATAGTGAATCTTTTATAACTCCCTCTTTATAATCCTAAAAATGGATAATATATTTAGCAATACACAAAAGATTTTAAAAACCAGTGTAATGCCATAAGAGCAATCAAGCGGAAAAATAGAAGTTTTAAAATAATATATATTTAATATGTAAACACTTGGGCCCAAGAAACAGAATGAGGCTTACACGTTGTTTTCATGGATAAGTTTCATTTTAAACAACGTAAGATTGGGAGTTGGTCCACACAAGAATACAGAGAAAATGAAAGAGTGGGAGGAGGCGTGCACACAGAGGTAATAACTAATATCAAGAGACGTAATAACCACCCGGATGTGATACGATAATAGAAAGAGGAAAATTATATTAATTAAAGTAGAGATTACATGACAAGACAAATTACAGACTATGTAAGTGGAAATTAGGAGGTATAATATTCACAAGAGTAGAGTTGAAATATGTCCTGGGTTATGAAATATATCTCTTGTCTTGAAATCCCACCCGTGTGAGGGCATTCACACAATCTCAAGTGCTTATTAAAAGGCCTTTTGACTGATGACAGAAAATCAAGGATGAATTAGAAAAAGAAACAGCAGCACAAAAGCATTGGAACAGCGGTGGGGTAGATCTTTGGAGACAGTAGCAGAATAAGATTGAAAAACAACAAGCAACTCAATACGATCTCAAAATAAAATTGAAAGATTTCAAAATAAGATTGATTTCTTATTATGGTACCCCCCCAAACATGTTTTCATATAAAGATTGATTGTTATATGAAATAATATCTAAATATATGAATGTCTGCTGGAGCAATCATAAATCAGGTATCTCATGCCAGGACATCCATCAGGCCTGGCCTGCCCACCCAGTAAACGCCAGTCACTTCCCTTTCTCTCCACCTCCTGTTTAACTGGGACAAGTGCCTCAGATTTCCAAAGCTCACCTAGGGAGCAGTACTGCCCTTGGCTGAGAAACACTAGTCCACATGTCCTCCAAGTGGTCCCCCTTCACCCCTTGTTGTGACATCTTTATGTCCTCAGAAACACTCCCTGGAGTGCTCCTTGATGGAGACGGAGGGCAACTACTGTGCACAGCTGGCCCAGATCCAGGCTCAGATCGGGGCCCTGGAGGAGCAGCTGCACCAGGTCAGGACCGAGACCGAGGGCCAGAAACTGGAGTACGAACAGCTCCTGGACATCAAGGTCCACCTAGAAAAAGAAATCGAGACCTACTGCCGCCTGATAGACGGAGACAGAAAGTAAGTAATGCCATTAGAAAATTCAGTTTTACCATTTCGAGCCACAACCGTAGAGAGTCATTCCCTTCCATGCCTCCAAGCCTCCCCTCTTCCTTCTCACTGCAGAAAAGCTTGGCCATCTCTTGCTTCAACTGTCCCCTCTTCCATATTTTGTACATCACAGCCACATCTTCATCTGCCCTGGGAGATCCCAGTCATCCTTGCAGAAGTCTCCATTTGTTATTCTTTTCATCCTTGTGGGTTTCAAGCTTTATCCACCTTTCAGTTCATTCCTAAGGTCACTGCTGACCTGGAATAAATGTACTCTTTACAACCCCCAGGATCTGTATGTAAAATGTATACTTTTTCCTTAAGTTTTAAATTCTTGGGTTTTAAAAAAAAATCAAATGTAAACAAGATTGTTTTATATCCTCTCTTTAGATAACATTTAGTTATCTAAATGTTAGATTTACATACCTAAAAATTTTAATATTTTCCTCTATAGAAAATGAAAATCTGTTTTGGGCCTACAAAGTTTACTTGCATTCATGTTCATCCCTTGACTCAGTGAACATTTATGAAGTGATGAACAAATATTACAGAATAAACTGGATTTTTTTTTAACAGCTCATGCTCTAAATCAAAGGGCTTTGGATCAGGAAGCCCAGGAAATTCATCTAAAGGTAATAAAATCTAGTTTTCCTTCTATTTCAGCAAATATTTTTACATTAATGACAGTCATACACTATGGCAACAGCCTGTCTATATTTAAGTAATTTTAACTAATGTGCTCTGAACTTAAAGTATTCTGTTGAGTGGATACAACTATCCCAAACAATTATTATAAACCAGTACTTAACTCCCTCAATAAAAATGGACATAATATACTATATTGCAACAGTGGAATTTCCATGTAATATTTTAAGTTGAATATGTGTATTCCGTATGTTTTATTTCTAGATTTATCCAGAACCACGCTGGTAAAGACGGTGGTTGAAGAGATAGACCAGCGTGGTAAAGTTCTTTCATCGAGGGTCCAGTCCATTGAAGAAAAGACATCTAAAATGACCAATGGCAAGACAGAACAAAGAGTTCCTTTCTAGTTGTCACTTTTGAGAAAAGAATCATTTGGGGAAAGATCCTGCAAAACTTCATTATTCTAAATATCAAGGAGATAGTAAAAACACTTTCTACCCTTAAAGATTACTCACCAATAAAAAAAATAATCCTATTGTCCTAGTTACCTTTTATAGGAAGTTGGGTGTTTGTTTTCAAATAAATAAAAAGTTGATGTGTGCTTATGTCCATTCACTCATGACAAATAATTGAGAGTTATTTTTTCCATGTCTAATTCATAGGGAAACATTTATGGAATATATTTTAACTGCCTTTTACCCTAACTTTATATAATAGTCAATGCCACATGGCATTTAAATATTAAACATTCACTAGACATAATCTATGTTGTTGTTGTTGAGTCACTAAGTCACGTCCAACTCTTTCGACTCCACGGACTGGACTATAACCTGCCAGGCTCCTCTGCCCATGGGATTTTCCAGGCAAGACTACCAGAGTGGGTTGCCATCTTCTTCTCCAGGGCATCTTCCTGATCCAGGCATCAAACTCATGTCTCCTGCATTGCAGGTTGATTCTTAATGCTGAGCCACTAGGGAAGCAGGCATAATCTTTAAATCATTTTTACATGAGCAGGCGATTTGGAAGAAAATCAGTCCTGAATATGCATTGGAAGAACTGATACTGAAGCTGAAACTCCAATACTTTGGCCACCTGATGTGAAGAAATGACTCATTGGAAAAGACCCTGATGCTGGGAAAGATTGAAGGCGAGAGAAGGGGACATCAGAGGATGAGATGGCTGGATGGCATCACCGACTCAATGGATATGAGTTTGAGTAAATTCCAGGAGTTGGTGATGGACAGGGAGGCCTGGTGTGCTGCAGTCCATGGGGTTGCAAAAAGGCGAACACAACTAAGCCAGCAACTGAACTGAAACTGAACTGAAGCAATCTGAAAATTTTAGAAATTCTCTTGTGATTGAAAACTTCCACCTCTAGATGGCGCATTCCTGGTGTTTCACCTATGGAAGTGAAAGTGAAGTTGCTTAGTCGTGTGGACCATAGCCTACCAGGCTTCTCTATCCATGGGATTTTCCAGGCAAGAATACTGGAGTGGGTTGCCATTTCCTTCTCCAGGGGATCTTCCCGACCCAGAGATCGAACCCAGATCTCCCACATTGCAGGCAGACACTTCACCCTCTGAGCCACCAGGGAAGCCGTTTCACCTATGAGCCTATCTCAAATTCATTTGGAGATCTGGATATTTATCAGGATACCAGTCCCCATAATCAGAATAATCTCGAAAGATCTACAGCAAAGAATCTCATGCCAATGACTCTTCTAGAGTAGAAGCTGGCAAGCTTCTCTAAAGTATTTGGCCCAAATAGTAAATACTTTAAGCTTTGCAGGCCATAAGTTCTCTATTTCAATGACTACTCAGCTCATTCACTGAAGTAGAAAGCAGTCATAAACAATAAATAAGAAAATAAGCATGACTACCATCCAATAAAACTTCCAATAAAACACTGAAATTTGAATGGCCAATAATATTGACATGTCAAAAAATATTTGTCCTTCTTTTGATTTTTTTCCAACCATTTAAACATAAAAAACCATTCTTAGCCCATGGGCTGTACAGAAACATATGGTGGGCCAGATTTAACCCATGCGCAGCTCTTCTAGAACTTAAAATTTCATGAGGTTGATGAATACATTTTTCTATCTTTCTCAATCAAAGAGTATGATGGAGATTCCCAACAAATTTTAAACTCTGCAAAGAACAGCTCTCATATTTCTCAAATTTGTGATTGATTCTAATGAGAAGCTTTAATGAGGGCAAGAATTCTACCAAACAACTCAACAGTTATATGGGAGTTCAAAGAAGGGGCAAAAAGGATATTTATAAAATCTTGAGTGAAAGGTCACTAAATGAAGCAAACAGTAGAAACTGATGGGGAAATAATTTCCCAACAGTACAACGTATGGGCTTCCAGGTGGCTCAGGGGTAAAGTATCTGCCTCCCAATGCAGGAGATGCAGAAGATGCAGGTTCAACCCCTGGATGGGGAGCTCCTCTGGAGGAGGAAATGGCAACTCGCTCCAGTATTCTTGTCTGGAAAATTCCGTGGACAAAGGAGACTAGCGGGTAACAGTTCATGGGGTCACAAAGAGTCAGACATGACTAAGCAACTGAGCACACACAAGCACAATGCATAGGGCCAGCTGCATGACTTGCAGGGCTCAGTGCAAAATGAAAATGTAGAGTCCTATGTTCAAAAATCAGAGGAAAAAATGTCACTAAAGGCACTAAAATAATTTTTTTTTCCTTCTGCATTCATACTCTTGACATCATAGTTTTGGAGTAGGATTTTGGGGCCATGTAATGTCATTAGGTGTGGTAAGTCATTCAGTCATGTCCAACTCTTTGTGACCCTATGGACTGTAGCCCGCCAGGCTCCCTTGTCCATGGGATTTTCCCAGCAAGAATACTGGAGTGGATTGCATGCCCTCCTCCAGGGGATCTTCCCAACCCAGGGACTGAACCTGCATCTCTTAAGTGTCCTGTCCAGGCAGGTTCTTTACCACTAGTGCCACCTGAGAAGCAATGTCATCAGAGGTACATAAAAATTAAAAATTTAAGCAATTGGCATGAATTTTACAGTTTCATATTATACAATGCCAGTTTTAAATCCAAATACAAGAACATTCCGTCAATGAAATTACACAATTCCTTCTTTTTTTTTTTTTTTTTTTGCTGATCCTCCACCACAGAACATGGAGGATCTCAGTTCCCTAACCAGGGATGGAACCCACGGCCACTGCAGTGGAAGCACAAGTCAACCTCAAGACCACCAGGGAAGTCCACAGCTCATATATTGTAGCTCATACATGCATATGCATTTTATTCTTACCAAAACAGTGGGAACACTGCATCAAACAAACTTAACTATTTTTTAAATCTCACTTTATAGGCTCACATTCTACCAACACTCTTCACCACTGGCTTTCTGATAAGTAAGAAAAGACAGAAAAGGACACAGGGTCACCTCATCTTTCTATTTCACTGTTTTTAGAAAGTAGTTGGCTAATACAGGAATGTAAAAGAAGAGCATGATAGGGTTCCTTGATCATTCATGTATCTTAGAACACCACTGCCTCTGTCTACATTTAAGGCAAGTTCCATTTAAGTGGGAAGCCTGGCCTCTTGCAGTTGTTAGAGACCCTGCTTACTTGCTTATAGACATGTCATACTTACCTTGTACACGCCATCGGGGAAATTTGTTCAATGCATTCTTGTATTGGAACCCCATTCTGTGGATCCTAAGCTTTCCTGTTTCTTGTTCATTTTTCCCTCCAGTGACTTCCTGACAAAATTCAAGAGAGGTAAATTTTTTGAGACTTTGTATGTCCGAAAATATTTTTATTCCATCCTCACTCATGATTAATGTCAAAGAGAGAATTTTAGGTTGAATATCATTTTCAGTTAGAATTTTGAAGGCTTTCTTCACTGGAATCATGGCTTCCAGGACTGTTTAGAAGTCCCGAACCATTCGGATTTCCTCATCCTTGGATACATGTTGTCTTTTCTTCCACGGTTTTCTGAAATAGTCTGTGCACATGCCTGGCTGTTACTCTTTTTCATTTGTTATTCGGAGTTCTTGGTGGTCTCTTCCCATTTAGAAACTTGGTTCTTTATAAAATAATTTCTTCATTCTTTCTCCTTTCTCTATTTCAGGAAGGCCTCCTTAAGACTATTCTTCTTAGGCTAAGCATTTAATTTTCTAATCTCTTCATTTATCTTTTTGTTCTACTGTTGGGGAGATTTATTTTAAAAGTTTATTTTTCAACCAATCTGTTGACATTTGTTTGTGGGAGTTACCTTTTAATCCCAAGATCTCTTTCTTTTGCTCTCTAGTTCAACTTTGATGATATTCTATTCATATTTCAAATATGCAGTATTTTTGTTACTTCTAAGGATATTAATTATAATTATTTTCTTTTTAAAAGTTTTCTTCAGCTTCTTTGATTGTTTCAAGAGTGCTATTTTTTGTTTCTTTCTTTGAATCTTTGTCTTTCATGTTGCGGTGTTTTTTCAGTGTAAGGTGATCTTTGAAATTCTGTTTATTTTCAAGAGGAAGGCCTTAAGTATTTGAAAGTTCTGTGTGTACATGTGTGTATTTCATTCCAAGGTGGTTGTCAGGTGAGTTTCTTTTGTGGGAAACACTCAAATATCTATATCTTGAGTTCTTTTCTCTACGATTTTTCAGCTTCCCAAGAGAAGGCCCCAGTAACCAGTTCAGTTCAGTTGTTCAGTCCTGTCCGACTCCTTGCGACCCCATGAATCGCAGCACGCTGGGCCTCCCTGTCCATCACCAACTCCCAGAGTTCACTCAGACCCACGTCCATCGAGTCAGTGATGCCATCCACCAATAACCAGAGTTGGCTGCATAATTTGCAGGGCCTGATGCAAAATGAAAATATTGGATTACTTGCTCAAATTCAGGAAAAAGTTCAGCTAGAGGTACTAAAGCATCAATATTTTTCTTTAAAAACATTTCATTACTTATATAGTAGAGGTAATAATGATACATGTCAAATAACAGAAACTTACAAGTCAAAAAAACATTTTTGATATCCTAATTTTATGTAATACAATAAATTAATGCTTTATTAAAGTGATTTCTTGATTGATCAGCCTGTCTTTCTGGCTTGCTTTTCTGAAAATTCACTTATTAGCTCATGAAAATTTATTTTTATCAACTGTATTTTCAATCTATATAATTGAAAGGGATGTCAGTAACTCTGGGCAAATGTAAGATCTCTCAAGATCTTAATCTCAAATGGAGAAAACAGCATGGAGCAAAGAACAAAATGGAGGAGAGGGAAAGGAGGAGTAAAATAAAAGAATGGACAAGTCAGGCAGGTAGAAGAGTCTGAAATGTCAAGAGAAGAAGCTTCAGCTAGCCTATGGTTGATGAACTTAAACTGAAAGACAGTGGAAGAAAGAAACTCATTGACTACCTGTCATTGACAAGCATAATTGCATAACATATTTAGCTACCATTTGATAGTCTCTGAACAATACAACTAAGATGGCTCCATCTTAGTAATGAAAACCAAGGCTCAGGAAGAATGAACTTTGCAGTAGTACCACAGTTAGAAAAAATGGCAGAACTGATATGTGAATGCTGACATATCTGACTCAACAGCCCACATTCTTTCAGTTACATGGATGGTGTGGTACTTCAGGACTGGTACCTTGGCCTCCTGACCATGATGGAAAGAAAAAGACTTGAAACCAAAATTCCAATTAAGGTTCTAATAACTGAGCTGAAAGAAAATGATAGTGACAAAGACAAGGAAAAGAGAAAAATTCTTCAAGAGAAACTGCAGAAGTAGATTCAGTAGTACCTAGTGAACTACTGGAGACAGCTGGTATAAAATGAGAGCAATTAAAATTTTTCTTAATAATCATGAGATGACTCAGGGTAATTCTACCAACAAATAACAGAGAAGGATGCCAAAGAACAAAGTGTGATGACAAGGTGACTGAGTTGAAAATCATGACAGAATATCCAAGTACGAATATCTGATGGGCATAGTAAGGAATGTGTCCAGAATGGGGAAGAAGCCATTATTAGAGAATATGAAACCATTCACACAGAGCCAAAGCCACAAGAAGGGATGAGGTCACTGAGGGAGAGAGGGTAGGGGGAAAAAAGTGCAAGTATAAAATTGTAAAGAACTACACATTTTAGACTATTCTTTCAGAATCTATGAGTGGAATAAAGAAAAGGAGCAGAGATGTAGCTATATTCTTGAAAGCAATCGTTTAGAACTCAGTTAAGACTCAGGTGGTCAGTATCAAATGTGTCCAAGAGGGTGCAGGAGAAGAAATATGAAAAATGATGACTGGATTTGAGATGTAGGGTAATTAGTAATTTTTGTGGGATAAGTTTCAGTAAAATGATGAGATTAAAATTTAGGGGTGAGTAGGAAGTGAAAAGTAGAGGAAATTAATGAGGAAATTTTTTCTAGAAATAATGAAAGAAAGAAATGTAAAAATACAAAAAATCCAGAAATAGAACAGGAATATCGGGTCGTAGTCTAGTCCCTTCATTTTACAGATGAAGAAACTGAAGCCCATAGAGGTTAACCAATACTGTTTTGGTTTTTTTCTCAAGCTTTAAAAATAGACTTTATTTTTTTAGAGCAATTTTAGGTTTACATGGAAATGGAACAGAAAAATACAGATAGTCTCCACATACCCATTCCTCCCAATCTCTCCCTCCCACATTCCCCCACAGCTTCCCCTATTACTAACATCTTGCATTAAGTGGGGAACACTGGTAACAACTGATGGACCAATATTGATATATTATTTTTAACTAAGTCCATTTCATTAAGGTTCATTCTTTGTGTTGTACATTCTATGGGTTTTGACGCACGTATAATGACATGAATCCACCAACATAATACCACATAGAACAGTTTCACTACCCTAAAAATGCCAATACTGTTATTTAACCTGGTTAGAAAAGTGCTTAGAGAGAAAACCAATGAAGATGGGAGTGGTAACTCAGAAGGGATAAGAATCAAAAGAAGACTCTGTCTTCAAAGAAAAGCCCATTTAATTCCTTAATTTTCATTTCTTACCTGGCCTTCTTCCTCTGGTACCATGAACCCACTGGTTCTTGATATTATTTTTGATCTATCCAAAAGATCATTATTATCTATAGAAAACCATGACTATGATGGCTCACTTACTGGAGAAAAAGCAAAGTTATTGGTTTGAGCAAGGGAAAAGAAATTTGTGTATCACACTATTTTATTCTTATAGGAACTTTATAGTCCTAAGGCCTGGAAGACAAAAAGGATTACTCATGCTAAATTTGAAATGCATCACTATAATAATCTTGATAATACTCCTCCCTTTCTCATTTTGGAGATAACAAATAACCCCAAGGTAACTATCCACCTACAGAAATGGACACATTAGGGTAAAGGCATTCATTTAAGAAAAAAGTACATAATTATGAATACTTCAGATGAGCTGGCAAGCACCATTTTGCTATAGGTAGCAGAGTTCACCAAGAAACACCCTGATAATGTGTATATAAAGGTACATGAAACTGTTTCAGTAGGACATTTGCCATCAGAGCTTACCTCCAGGAACAAGCAGGGCAGTCGAGACACCATGAGCGTGCGCTTTTCTTCCGCATCCAGACGCCTTGGCTCCTGTGGAGGAGCTGGCTCTGTGCGGCTCTCCAGTGGGGGAGCCGGCTTTGGGGTCGGCAGCGCAGGCAGTGTGCCAGGCTTTGGAAGCGGCTTCACCTGCGCCTTTGGAGGCAGCTCCTCTGCAGGAAGCTACAGCGGGGGACTGGGCGGAGGAAGTGCTTCCTGCACCGCCTTCACTGGAAACGAACATGGCCTCCTCTCTGGCAATGAGAAGGTGACCATGCAGAACCTCAACGACCGCCTGGCCTCCTACCTGGACAACGTGCGTGCCCTGGAGGAGGCCAACGCCGACCTGGAGCAGAAGATCAAGGGCTGGTATGAGAAATTTGGGCCTGGTTCCTGCCGTGGTCTTGATCACGATTATAGCAGATACTTCACGGTAATTGACGACCTTAGGAACCAGGTAAGAAACACACTTCCAGGAGGCTTAGTACCTGTAAGGGTAATTAGCTGCACAGGCACAGATGCCTAAGTTATCACAGCAAGGCTTTGCTCTCAGCTGCCTGCTAATTTTCAGTAGTTTATTAATATTATAACTAATTTATATTAAAATTCTGGTCTTCAAACATGTTTACTCATCATCTGGTATGTGGTATGTGGCATGTTGTTTTGCTTTCAGAAATACTAAAATATCAAAAACTGCCCAATGTCTCCAGTTATATATTTACATAGAAAGTTTTCCATAGAAAGTTTTTCTTTTTTTTTAATGGGTAAGATAGAGAGTAAAAGAGGCTATACTTAAATTTTCCATTTTCAAGAATCATCTTCTTATTAGAGACAGGATGCCAAAATATTGCTATAATTTTATAGTTGACTTTATTTCAAGGAAATCTGAATTTTTAAAATATTTCCTCATTCTTAACTAATTCTCCGTTTATCAGATAATTTCTGCAACAACAAGCAATGCCAATATTGTCCTGCAAAATGACAATGCAAGGCTCACAGCTGATGACTTCAGACTAAAGTAAGTGGAGCTGAAAATAAACCAAAACAGTTGCCTAAGCCTTTCCCTCTTTTATTTAGGCTATTTGAGGTCACCTCTATTCTTTGAGTTTATTTGTTTTAAATCAAATGTATGTTTGAATGACTCACTGAATTATATATTTTATTGGGAAATTGGGGGACTGACACAAATGAATGTCAAAAGGGAATTTTGAGTTTTCTCATTCTCTTGTATCAAAGAAATGTATTTATTTTTATGATTATGAATGATCTACCTGAAGTTTGGAGTATATTTTAACAGTTGGACTTAAAAACTTAGTTTGAAGGGTTTTTTTGTTTTGTTTTATACAGTTTCTGCCTTAACCTTTTTTAATATCCTTTCTACTTTGAGTTTATTATATTTTATTTTATTTGCCATGCCTTGTGGCATGTAAGATAATTAGTTCCTCCACCAGAGATGGAACCTCTGCAAGTGCAAGTGCAGAGTCTTAACCAGGAGACCAGCAGTGAAGTCCCTTAGCTTGAGTTTTATGATGACCCAAAAGGTGATGATGGGGCTTCCCTGGTGGCTCAGAGGGTAAAGAATCTGCCTGCTGTGCAGGAGACCCCAGGTTCAATACCTGGATTGGGAAGATCCCCTGAAGAAGGGAATGGCTACCCACTCTAGCATTCTTTCCTGGAGAATTCCACGGACAGAGGAGCCTGGAGGGTTACAGTCCCCGGGTGGCAAACACTGGGACACAACTGAGCGACTTAACAAAAGGTGATGACTGATGTGATGACGCTTTCAAATATTTTTCTAAGGTTTGAAAATGAACAAGCCCTCCATCAGAGCGTGGACGCAGATGTCAGCAGTTTGCGCCGGGTCCTGGACGAACTGACTCTGTGCAGAACAGACTTAGAGATTCAGCTGGAGACACTCAGCGAGGAGCTGGCTTACCTCAAGAAGAACCACGAGGAGGTAGGTGGTCTCTCCCCCTGATTTCATAGCCTGCCTTCCTCCCAATGTTTAAATACACATTTCAGATGACAAATATAATATCTTGAATTCAAGAAAGAATTTGTTGATTTCTCCATATGGCTTAGATGGTCTGAAATGTTTCTGTTCATCTCCCTCCAAAGAAACCCTAACAGAAGTTTCTAACCATATGGATCGTGTCTGTCTGGCTCCTTCAGAAATATTCCGATCCCAACATGGTTTCTTTTAGGAGATGAAGGCTCTGCAATGTGCGGCAGGAGGCAATGTGAACGTGGAGATGAATGCGGCGCCTGGCGTGGACCTCACAGTTCTGCTGAACAACATGCGGGCTGAGTACGAAGCCCTGGCCGAGCAGAACCGCCGGGACGCGGAGGCCTGGTTCAACGAAAAGGTAAAAAGCAAGCTAGGATGCGCTGACTTGGCACCCGGTGCTGACGCAAGCATCGCTCCTAACAAGGCTCATAACGTTTCAGAGCGCCGCTGCAGCAGCAGATTTCTGATGATGCTGGCGCCACCACCTCAGCTCGGAATGAACTGACTGAGATGAAACGTACTCTTCAAACCCTAGAGATTGAACTTCAGTCTCTTTTAGCAACAGTAAGTAAAAATGACATCAAAGAGCTGCTTTAGAAGTCGAGGGGGAAAAAATCAGAGTTTTTCTGCCATCTGTTATCATTAATTTTCATTTTTATCCAGTCATTACTCTGCCTGAAATAAGACACATTTGCATTTTTCACAGCGGAATATCTTTGGCCTGAAAATTATACCAAGATGCTAATTAGAATTTAAAAATGCAATGATATTTTAGGTACTCAAAAAGAAACAGGGGCTAAGACTCTGCACTCCCAGTGCAGGGGGCCCAGGTTCCATCCTTGGTCAGGGACTAGATCCCACATGCTGCAACTAAAGATCCCACATGTTACAACTAAGACTTGGCACAGCCAAATAAATAAATAAAAATAAATAGTAAAAAAGAAGAAAACAGTTTTTACCCTGAGTCTTCGCTCCCACGTCAAAAGATCAAAATCACTGTTCATGGAATGCAAAAACATTTGCACCCATCCTAGTTTTTTAATCTAGCATTCCTGTGGGCCACTTAATTTTAATTGGAACACAGGTTCTGTTTTAAGTGACATAAACAAGCAAAGTAGAGGCCTGGAGGCTGCCCATAAAGCTAAACATGCATGACAATAATTTTAATAATAACCATTTTCATTAAGGGTTGCCCAGCAATTTCACCCATGTGAGTCCCTAATAACCCTGGGACTTGGGCAGACCAGACTTTATATTTCATATTATTATTTCCAAGAGAAGAATCTGAGGTTCAAAGAAGTTAAGCAATTTTCCAAGAGTCCCACAGTCAGATACAAAGGTACCAGAACTTCTCCAAATTTTCTAACTTCCAACTCTATACTTTTTCTACTATGGCTAGTAAACTTCCAGAAGAGGCTATAAATATATGTAAAATTCTTGCAGGTAGAAGAATAAGATTCGCTCATTGTCATCCCATGTAAAATTACAGCAAGCACCCATAAAGCCAATGAATCAAACTGTTTAAAGCCTAAGAAGACCACTCTTTTCTTGGGATCATTCTACTTCCAGAAAATTTATGCAGAGGTTACTTTTTTTAAGTTTTTTTTTTTTTTAGTATATTTTTAGCTGCTTTCAGTCTTCATTGCTGCACATGGGCTTTCTCTATTTGTGGCGAGCAGGGACCACTTTCTGGTTGCAGCGTGCAGGCTTCTCATGACAGTGGTTTCTCTTGTTGCAGAGCATGGGCTCTAGATGCAGGCTCAGTAGTTGTGGCACATCCCCTGCATTGTCAGGCAGATTCTTAACCATTGCACCACCAGGGAAATCCCAGGATTACTTCTTTAATGTAAGAGCTATAATCCTCATGACATAAAGCTGCCACATGATTAGAAATGAGATCACAAAGTGTAGGAGGACTTTAATTCTTGGAAACAGTGGCAAACTGTACCAAAGCACAGGGTGAGAGGGGACAGATCTTTAGACTGTGTCCTAGGAGAAAACAATTTTTCTAACACTCTTGGGGATATGAATAGCATTGACCACCAACTGTGCTATTCTCCAATAGATTAAAAATAGTATGACATCTAATAAGGGCAACAATTAATATTAAACAAGAGGAATACAGTTATTATATAAGGATAACACTCTCAGTTTCTCTTAAGTGCTTTGCCATATCCTAAAACAGTGACATCAACTACTAAATTGTCTCACTGATCCTCAGAAACACTCCCTGGAGTGCTCCTTGACGGAAACAGAGGGCAACTACTGTACACAGCTGGCCCAGATCCAGGCTCAGATCGGAGCCCTGGAGGAGCAGCTGCACCAGGTCAGGACCGAGACCGAGGGCCAGAAACTGGAATACGAACAGCTCCTGGACATCAAGGTCCACCTAGAAAAAGAAATCGAGACCTACTGCCGCCTGATAGATGGAGAGGATGGGTAAGTACTGTTTACACTGAAAAAACTATATTAAGGTTATTAAAGACTTTTTTGAAATCCAAAGTAGCTATGATCTAGGTCATGTGTACATAAACTCCTAGTGTTAAGAGTTCAGTTATCTCCCATCTTAAATCATTCATCTTAAATCAGTTTCTTGCAAAACAGCATCAAATATTTAATACATACTTTATATTTTTACAGCTCTTGCGCTAAATCAAAAGGCTATGGTGGGCCAGGAAGTCAGATAAAAGGTAAACAAAAGCTGGGTTGAACATTCAACATTTGTATATGTTTCAAGGAATGAGTTATTTCCCCTTTATGAATTTGATAAATTCTAACAGTTCATGTCTCATTTTCCTTTTTTTTAAAGTGAAGTATAGTTGATTTCCAATGTTGTATTCAGTTCTGCTATACAGCAAAGTGATTCATTTATATATATATATATACATATTCTTTTTAATATTCTTTTCCACTATGCTTTATCGTAGATTATCAAATATAATTCTCCATGCTATACAGTAGGAACTTATTCATCCATTCTGCATATAAAAGTTTACATCTGCCAAGCCCAGCCTCCCAATCCACCCTCCAAACCCCTCCCCTAGGTGACCACCAGTCTGTTCTCTGTGTCGCTGATTCTATTTCATAGAGAGGCTCATTTGTGTCATCTTTTAGATGACACACATAAGTGATATCATATGCATTGTTTTGTTATTTTGACTTATTTCACTTAGTATGATAATCTCTGGTTGCATCCATATTACTGCAGTATATATGTCATTTTAGATCCATCTAAAGCCACCGTGGTTAAAACAATTGTTGAAGAAATAGATCCTCGTGGCAAAGTTCTGTCATCTAGAGTTCACACTGTGGAAGAGAAGTCCACCAAAGTCAACAACATGAAGAGTGAACAGAGGGTGCCTTCCTGAGCCCAAAAGGATGCCCCTAAATCAAAACAGCAAATCAAAGCTAGGTTCCTAAATAAGAGCCCTCATTTCTCTGCTTTTCTTCCAATGAACTTTAAAAAAAATTAATTTTAGAATAGTAACATTTCTTTGACTTTCCCTGTGGTGGTGTTTCAATAAAAGTTCTTCCTGTTGCAAGTCATCCTCACTGGTTCTGGTCAGTCTTTCCATTTTGAATATACTGCCCCTCCCCCAACAGAAACTGAATTTGTTTTTAATTTATTCTCTGTAAGGCAATGGTCTTCACAAGTTAGGTGTTAAGTTTAACAGGCAAAAAACTAGTTGGTGTCTTTGTAAAATTTTAAACCTTCCTTCCTTCAGTAAATACTTGTTGAGCATATATCAACAGTAAAACAGTTAATAAAATCCAATCACTGAGTGCAACACACTCATAGAAGTACAAATATAAGGAATTGAACAATCAGAAATAAATGACATAAAGACTAGAATGACATTAGAAAAGGTCAACAGAACTGAGTTGGTTTTTTTGAAAAGATAGATTGACAAATCTTTAACTAGACTAACCAAGACAAAAAAGGGAGAAGACTCAAATAAATAAAAGTTTATCAATGAAAAAGGAGACAGTACAACAGATGCCTGAGATACAAAGGCTCGTAAGAAAACACGAGAGGGACTTCCCTGGTGGTCCATGGCTAATACTTCCTGCTTCCAATGCAGAACACCCAGGTTCTAGCTCTGCTCAAGGATCCCATATGCTTCAGCTAAGAGTTTCCATGCTGCAACTAAGACCCAGTACAGACAAATAAAATAAATATAAAAAAGAAAATACTAGAATACTTATATACCAACAAAATGGATAACTTAGAAGAAACAAACTCTTAGAAACATACAATTTACCTAGACTGAATCATGAAGAAATAGAAAATTTGAACAGACCAATAATGAATAAAGATGTTGAATTGGTAATCATAACCTCTCAGCAAAGAAAAGCCCAGGACCAGGTGGTTTCCTGGTGAATTCTTCCATTTAAAGAAGAATCAATGCCTATCTTTCTTAAACTCTTCCAATAAATTAAATAAGAGGGAAATTTTATAAACTCATTTTACAAAGCCAGCATTAATTACCCTGATACCAAAGACAAAAACACTACAAGTTAATAAAATTATAGATCAATATCTCTGATGAACATAGGTGCAAAAGTCTTCGACAAAATATTAGCAAACAAATTCAAGAGCGCATTAAGAGGATCATAAACCATGATCAAGTGGGATTTATCCCTGGGATGCAAGATGGTTCAGTACATACAAATCAATAAATATGATACATCACATTAACAGAAGGAAGGATAAAAATCATATGATCATCCCAATAGAGGCCAAAAAAGCATATGACAAAATTCAAACACTTTCAGGATAAAAATGCTCAAAAATTTGGTATAGAAGGATGTATTCCAACACAACAAAGGCCATATATGACAGTCCCACAGCTAACATCAAACTCAATGGTGAAGAGCTTAAAGCTTTTCCTCTAAGATCAGGAACAAAAATCTTTTCTTTTAAGATCATGTCCACTCTTTCCGCTTTTATTCAATACAGTACTGGAAGTCCTAGCCAGAGCAATTAGGTATGAAAAAGAAATAAAAGGCATCCAAATCCAAAAGGAAGAAGCAAAATTGTCTCAGCTTGCAGATGACATGATCTTAAATATAGAAAGCCCTAAAAACTTCCTCGAAAAACTATTAGAACTAATAAATTCACCAAAGTTGCAGGATACAACTCAACATTTTTTAAAAATCAGCTATAGTTTTATATATAAACAAATTATCCAAAAATTAAACAGTCTTATTTACAGTAGCATAAAAATAAAATATCTAGCAATAAACTTAATCAAAGAGCTAAAATATTTGTACACTGAAAATTATGAAACACTGCTGAAAGTAATTATGGCAGAGGCAAATAAATGGAGAGACAGTCAAGTTCACAGACTGGAAGAATTAATATTGTTAAAATGTTTCTACTACCAACATGCTCTACAAATTCAAACAATCCCTATCAAAATCCCAACTGTATCTTTTTACAGAAATGGAAAAAAATGCTAAAATTCATAGAGAAACACAAAAGACTCTTGATAACCAAAGCAATTTTGGGAAAGAACAAAGCTGAAGGTATCACACTTCCTAATTTCAAAATATATTACAAAGTTACTGTAATTAAAACACTAGGGTAGATATATAAGTAGCCAATAAACACATGAAAGGAGGTTCAACTTTTCTAATCATCAGGGAATGCAAATCAAAACCGAAAGGAGGTACCACCTCATACGCAAGTGAATGACTACTGTCAAAAAAACAGAAAATAACAAGTGTTAGTAGGGGCGTGGTTGCCAGGTACTGGGAAGAGAAAGGAATGGGAGTTATTGTTTAAGAGGTATGAGTTTCAGTTTTATAATATGAAAACAGTTTTGGAGATGGATGTTGGTTGCAAACATTGTGGATGAATGTATTTAATATCACTGAACTATACACATAAAATGGTTACGTGGTAATTTTATGTTTTGTGTATTTTACTGCAATTGGGGAAAAAAAACAGCATGGTGGGAGGGGAGAAGACAGACTTAAACCATTGAAACAGAATAGAGAGCTCAGAACTAAACTCACATGTATACAGTCAACTGATTTTTGACAAGGGAGCCAAGGATACATAATCAAGAAAGGACAGTTTTTTCAACAAATGGTATTGGGAAAACTGAATATCCACAGGTAAAAAGAACAAAATTGGACCCCTGTCATACACTTTTCATACTGTTCATAGAGGATGAGATGGTTGGATGGCATCACCAACTCGATGGACATGAGTTTGAGCAAGCTCCGGGAGTTGGTGATGGACAGGGAAGCCTGGCATGTTGCAGTCCATAGCGTCGCAGAGTCAGACACGACTGAGCGAATGAACTGAGCTGATCATACACTATTCACAAAATCAACTCAACACAGATTAAAGACATAAATATCAAGACCTGCAACTATAAAACCCTTCAAAGAAAGCATAAGGAAAAGCTTCTTGACATGGTCTTGGCAATGGTTTCTCAGACTGGATACCAAAAGCAACAGGCAATGAAACCAAACATATATCCAGGACTTTTTAACATAATTTCCAGGGGGAAAAATCAAAATAACAATGGTGAACACTTGCTACGTGCTAGGGTCTATTCTGTGCATGCATGAAGCTCAGTCGCTTCAGTCGTGTCTGACTCTTTGTGACACTATGGACCGTAGCCCACCAGGCTCCTCTGTCCATGGGATTCTCCAGGCAAGAATACTGGAGTGGGTTGCTGTGCCCTCTTCCAGGGGATCTTCCCAACCCTGGGATCAAACTCAAGTCTCCTATGTCTCCTATATTGGCAGGTGGGTTCTTCACCACTGGCACCACCCGGGAAGTCCACGGTCTGTTCTAAGCATCATTTAATTCTCACAACAGCACTATGAGGTATATTCTATTAACACCCTCTTTTTACAGATAAGAACACTGAAGCAGAGAGTGGTTAGATAATTTGCCCAAGGTCACACAGCTAATAACTGGAGTTGCTGGAATGCTAATCCAGGCAGTCAGGCTCAGAGTCTGTTGGCTTAATTACAAAATAACACCATGCTAGTAAGAACTTCATGCTTCTACCTTCCAGCAAGGGAAGGAATTTTAAAAAAAAAAAACTACTAAATCATCCTAACTCCAATCAGCCTGAGATTAAGCAGTCATCAGTCTCCTTCCCAAACAAATCAGGGAAGCCACTTTGTGAGAGGACTTAGCACACCAGAGTCTGATTCTCAGAAAAAAACTAGGAATCTGGTGACAAAACAAATTTTATCTGTGTTCAAGAAACACACTTTTATAAACTTGGCTAGAAGAAATGTAGAATATTAATTTTAAACAATAGCAAAAGATACCAAAGCATATTTGAAATTAAATGCTAAATTTATCAGGGAAAAAATTAGCATCCAATCATTAGAATAAGATAATGTAAGGAATAACTTTATCCTGAAATAAGCAAACATTAAAACTGTCTAACTTAAAGTTTGTATGTTCAATTATTTTTGAGTACCTAAATTGTTGTTGTTCAGTTGCTAAGTCGTGTTCAACTCTTCATGACCCAATGGAGTACAGCACGCCAAGCCTTCCAATCCTTCGCTTGCTCCCTAAGTTTGACCAAGTTCATGTCCATTGAATCGGTGATGATATCCAACCATCTCATACTGTTCATTGGATTCTACCTACACTATGTGTATTATATAATGAATGTTCTAATACCCAATAGATTCTCAAGAAATACAGCTAAATACACATTTCTTATCATTAATGAAATAACCACTGTCAGGGAGAAATATATAGATAGAACTAGCCTAGAATATTTAACTCTGTCCCCCACTTCTAGAAAGGACTAAAGCATGTCTAAACTTTTGTAGTAATTGTTAGTTTGGAGGAAATCTATGATTAAAAAAAATTCAAGAGGTTTGCCCTTATGAGTAAATAGATAACAATGTTTCACTGAGTTTAGCATCGTACATTCCAGTCCTGCTTTGATATAGAAATGCTTTATAATCTGTGTTGCCTCTTAGCTTCATAGTCAACTTGTCTTCAAAATGATTTTAATAATATATGCTTACCTTATTACACAAAAGATTATCACTTAATTAGTGTTTATAAAAGATCTAGAGATAACCAGATTATGTTAATAACACTTTGCAGTCTCATAATACCTCTTATCCATGAAACTCAAGACTTATCAACTATTACACTGACAACATACTCTGTTTTACTTGTATTACTCATGGGAAACACAGACAAAAAGATTGAAATTTTGACCAGGTCACTACAAAATCAGTACCAAGTTTCTAAATATGAGCTGAATCTCTTATCACACATTGTTCTAAATGTGTCCCAATGGCCTCAGTTAGTTTTACCTTAATTATCTTTAAATACTTTGGGTCAAAAAATATGGATTTTTTTTTGGATTCTGGTATACCAAGTATCATTTAAAAACAATAATGCTGGATGTTTTTCAAAGGTATTCACTATCCACAACATTGACAACTCTTATTCAGAAAAACTACTGTTTCAAAACTATTTGGACACACAATCAGTTAACCAATCAATTTGCACCATTTTAAGTGATGGACAGCTGACTCTGTCTGACATGTCTACTTTATTATAATAATTTAAATAATTAACACTTACAAAATGTTTGTGCCCATCCAACTGTGTTGTAATCATTAATTATTGAAACTGCTCAACATTCATTTGAGACTTTTCAACATTATTATTTTCATTTGCCCAACAGGGAAAAGAAGCACCAACCGGACAGGATGACTTCCCATGGGCATCAAGGCAGAAGGAGGAAGACTCTGCTCACCAGTGACAACTAATCTTTTATCTAGAGTACCATGATTATTGGTTTTCTAAGTAGTGATGAAAATCCTCCTCTTTTTCATATATTTTACTCCCTCCTCACCAACATGAAGCTCATTTCTAAAAAAATTCATAATGTCTTAAATACATACATTTAAACTATAAAACATTAAACAATATTTTTGCATTAGAAAAATGAGCAATTTGGAGGTTCAGAAGTTACTTGAATAAACATTCTGTTCCTGGACTAAACCAAGAAATCTCAATACAAGTAATTTTTCGGTCAATGTCACATACTCACTAATTTTTAGTTAAATTGATAAGCAAAGTTCTGCAGGACTTTTATTTCTGTTTTTCTTTTTACTCAGTTAGAGAGCTCCCACTACCAAAGGATCACTATATATTGAGAGCACCTGATTTGAATAATAAAACATTCAATAACACATGAATAATAAAAATACTTCATAAGTATTTACAGAACAAAAGCATTAGACATTGTCAATTTGAATTATGAATCTTTTGTTATATTGGAGAGAAAAACAACTAAAATATATTTCAGAGGTCAAAAAGATGTACATTGACTCATATATAATATTGACTTTTAAAACTATGATTTGATATTACTCTACCTGGCACTTTTTTCGTATACAAAGATATCCTTGGGCCAGCTTTCCACTTGGAGACTGGACACTGTTAAAAAATCACCCAATGACGAAAAACAACAATTAGCATGCAAGTAATATTTTATTACAGATGGGCATAGTTAGGGCTGAAATGACCTCATAAATCCTATAAAAGGCCAACAGAGCGAACGTCCATGGATGGTGCCTTTTGACTTTGCTCCTCTCTGAGAAAGGGTCGTTTGGTGCTGTTGCCATGTCTTTTCGACTTTCTAGTGGATCCAGGCGGCTCTGCTCTCCAGCTGGCGCTGGTCGGCTAACTGGTGAAAGGACAGCCTTCAGGGCTGGAAATGTGTGCGGTGGGTTGGGAGCAGGAAGCAGCTTCTCTGGCCCTCTTGGAAGCGTTTCTTCTAGAGGAAGTTTCTCTCATGGTGGTGGAGGGTCAGGAAGTGGTGTCTGTACTGGTTTTCTTGAAAATGAGCACGGCCTCCTCCCTGGGAATGAAAAGGTGACACTACAGAACCTCAATGACCGCCTGGCATCCTATCTGGACCACGTGCGTGCTCTAGAGGAGGCCAACGCTGACCTCGAGCAGAAAATCAAGGGCTGGTATGAGAAATATGGGCCTGCTTCTGGCCGGCAACTTGCTCATGACTATAGTAAATATTTCTCAGTCACTGAAGATCTCAAAAGGCAGGTAAGAAAGATGGATACTTTTACTTTTACTACAGGCTTTGGGTATGCATAACCTTAAAAAGAAAAAGATGTAATAGAAAACATGCTTAGCAAATTTGTGTGAATTTGCTAACACTACATTCCCAGAGCTTGGCACACTGCCTGGCAATAAGAATCTGCAGAATTAATTGATGAAAGAGAAATTGTTTCCAAATAGAGAGAATTGCTTCATTGATCTTTTATTACCTCATACTTTTTATGAAGAGTAATAAAACTGTCTGTGATTGGGAAAGTTTACATTTGGCTCTTAAACTCTGCAGAAAATCCAGATTTCTTTAAAATAGGAAAAAATGATACTAAAATAGATGTTTTATGGATTAAGAGGATAAGAATCACAATGAGATCGGGAATCTCCCTTGACTTTTGGGACCTAACATTTTGCACCATCTACCCTATTTAGATTATTTCTGTGACTACCTGTAATGCCAGCATTGTTCTACAAAATGAAAATGCCAGACTGACCGCTGATGACTTCAGGCTGAAGTAGGTAAACATAAAGTAATTAATTATAATAAAGATAAAAATACTACATTGGAGTAGAGAACATAACTTTTGCTCTAAAAACCAACATGCTTTTATAAAGTCAGACTAGATCACTGAAGAGATTAAATGTGCCCTGATACAAAGCTAGCATAAATTTTATTTCTTTAACTTTTTAAAAACTTTTTTATTTTATATTGGAGTATAACCAGTTAACAATGCTGTGATAGTTTCAGGGGGACAGCAAAGGGACTCAGCCATACAGATACATGTATCCATCTCCTTCAAACTTCCCATCCAGGCTGCCACATAACACTGAACAGAGTTCCCTGTGCCATATAGTAGGTTCTTATTGGTTATCCATTTTAAATATAGTGGTATGTATATGTCGGTCCCAAACTCCCTAAGTATCCCTTCCTCCCATCATTCCCCCTTGACAACCTAAGTTTGTTCTCTAAGTAGGTGAATTTGTTTCTGTTTTGTAAATAAGTTCATTTGTAACATCATTTTTAGATCCCACATATGAAGAATGGCATACAATATTTCTCCTTCTCTGCCTGACTCACTTTATTCAAGATGATAATCTCTAGGTCCATCCATGTTGCTGCAAAGGGCATTATTTCATTCTTTTTAATGGCTGTATAATATTCCATTGTATATATGTACCACATCTTCTTTATCTATTTCTCTGCTATGGACATTTAGGTTAAAGCGATCATAAATTTTAAAGAGTAGTTTTCTTCTACTGTTAAGCACACAGGATGCCAAAAATCAACTCTGAAGAAACAGCTCCAAAATAATATTCATAAATCAATAGGTGTTTCAAAACGCTGTCATTTTGCTATCATCATCTGCTTCAGGGGTATGTACTGAACATCAGTATCTTTTAGTATATGAAACATCTAAAAAGTCATGCTTTGCACCTACCTATGATTATAGTTTTCAAGCATTTTAACAACCTTCCAGGTGTGAAAATGAGCTTGCTCTGCACCAGAGTGTTGAGGCTGACATCAACGGTCTTCACAGAGTTATGGATGAGCTGACTCTTTGTACAAGTGACCTGGAGATGCAGTATGAAGCACTCAGTGGGGAACTGACATACCTCAAAAAAAAATCACCAGGAGGTAAGGAACCCTGGCTTTCTATGGTATCTGAGGCCTTTCCTCAAGTCCACTGTGGATCTCAATCAAAAGTCTACCCTGAACAGATTTGTGATTGCCAGCAGGGAAGGGGAAGAAGGAAGGGATGGATTGGAAGTCTGAGATTAGCAGAGGCAAACTATTATATATAGGAGAGATAAACAGCAAAGTCCTACTGTATAGCACAGGGAACTATATTCAATACCTTGTGATAAACCATAATGTAAAAGAATATGAAAATGAATCTATAGCTATATATGTATAACTGAGTTACTTTGCTGTATAGAAGAAATTAACATAACATTGTAAACCAACTCTGTGTGTGTGTGTGTGTGTGTGTGCGTGTGTGTGTGTGTGTCTGTGTCTGTGTCTGTGTGAGCTCAGTCATGCCTGACTTCTTGCGACCCCATGGACTATAGCCTGTCAAGCTCCTCTGTCCATGGAATTTTCCAGGCAAGAATACTGGAGGCGATTGCCATTTCCCTCTCCAGGGATCTTCCTGTGCCACAGATCGAACCCATGTTTCTTACATCTCCTGCACTGGCAGACAGGTTCTTTACCACTAGCGCCACCTGGGAAGCCCAAAATCAACTATGCTTTAATAATTTTCTTTAAGTCTACCTTGATGATTAATACATATAGCTTTTCCAGGAAATGAAAGTCATGCAGGGTGCAGCCGGGGGAACGTGAATGTGGAGATAAATGCAGCCCCAGGAGTGGACCTCACTGTTCTGTTGAACAACATGAGGGCTGAGTACGAGGACTTGGCGGAACAGAACCGTGAAGATGCCGAGGCCTGGTTTAACGAGAAGGTACATGTAGCAAATCACAGGCCAAGGGTTTGTTCAAGAGACCACCAAGCAGGTCACTAACCCATCTGACAATTATGCTTCAGAGCACATCGCTGCATCAGCAGATTTCTGACAATGCGGAGCTGCTATGGCAGCCAGAAATGAGCTGATGGAACTGAAGCGCAACCTGCAAACCTTGGAAATAGAACTTCAGTCCCTCCTGGCCATGGTTCGTAGGCATCACCTTGACTTGAATATGTGTGTGTGTGTTAAGTAAATACAAACATACATATATACATATGTATATATATGCGTGTGTGTGTATGTGTTGTTGTTTAGTTGCTAAGTCATGTCTGACTCTTGCAACCCCATGGACTATAGCCCGCCAGGCTCCTCTGTCCATGGGATTCTACAGGCAAGGATACTGGAGTGGGTTGCCATTTCCTTCTCCAAGGGATCTTCCCAACCCAGGGATCAAACCAGCATCTCCTGCATTGATAGGCGGATGCTTTACCACTGAGCCACCTGGGAACCCATATATATATATATATGTATATATATTAACATATAAATGAATATATATAACTAATTATATAGCTGAATATATATAACTATACTTCACTAAAATGTATTACATAGACATGGACATATTATATATCAAATATTTTTCTCTATAAATATTACTTCTGATTCACCAGTCCCAAAACCTGAAGAAGGAAAAACAAGAAGCTTTTTCAATGAAGAGCAAAAAATTTTTTTAATTTGGCTAATGTTGATTTTCAGGGGGAAAGATTTAGCCCTTGTACAAAATATTTCTTTCCACCTTGAGAATGTTTTTAAAGCATGAACATGTGGTTTATCTGTTACACGTGCAAGCTGTGCTTTGTTCTTTCAGAAACATTCCTACGAATGCTCCTTGGCTGAGACTGAAAGCAATTACTGCCATCAGCTCCAGCAAATCCAAGAGCAGATTGGAGCAATGGAGGACCAACTCCAGCAGATTCGGATGGAAACAGAAGGCCAGAAGCTTGAGCATGAAAGGCTTCTCAATGTCAAAATATTTTTAGAAAAAGAAATTGAAATGTATTGCAAATTAATAGATGGGGAAGGAAGGTAAATATCAACTTGTGGAAAACATGAATCACACAGAGACTAGGTTTTCTCAGTGTACGTGTAAACCAATACTGTATCCTAGAATTTCCCGCTCTGAAAGCATCACTTAGCAATTTGTTACTGCATCTAAATGACATGAAAACAGGCAGCAAAATCCAATCTCTTAGTATGTAAAGTATCTATACCTGTTAATGTAGAGAAGATTTAAATATGGAATACTGAGCAATGCTTGGACTCCAATCCAGGAGGAAAACTGCTTTCTGAGACTGAGCATTGAAAGCATATTTCTTATAATAACACACTCCCTTGTGGCTTCACTGGTTTCCACCCTGTTGTGTTGTTTAGTTGCTAAGTCATGTCTGACTCTGAGACTCCATGAACTATAGCCAGCCAGGCTCCTCTGTCCATGGGATTTCCCAGGCAAGAATACTGGAGTGGGTTGCCATTTCCTTCTCCAGGGGATCTTGGCGATCTTGGAGATCTCATTTCCTTCAACTAATGTTGAAGCCATATTTGAAACTAGAACTTCAATTGAAACTAGCACTCTAAAACTTTTATTCCCCATTCATAGTTATTTATGAGCTCCTTAATGAAAGAAAACTACAGTAATTTTCTTTTCTCTTCACAGAAAAAGCAAGTCCACATGTTACAAATCAGAAGGGCGTGGGCCCCAAAATTCTGAAAATCAAGTCAAAGGTATAGGAAGGTTGTTTATTTTTTTAAACTTGGAATAACTCTTTTAAACTTCAGCAGTCGTATTAAATAAGTCACTTATTTGGAAACTAAGTAAAATTGTATATAAGTTTAGTTCTAGTGAATGAAGGGATAAAGTATCAGCTCTTAACATTCATATTCCATGTTCCTGTAGAACAGATGTGGTCAAATTATGAAATTACTGAAATGGGAAATCAATTCCCCCAACATTTTTCTTACTTAGAACCTATTATTTTCCCAGTTTCGATGTTTTTCTAGAAAAGCAACTTTATTTTAAACCACAAAAACAGGGCAAGTAGGTGTTTACAGGAAGACATTACTTGCTCCAGGCCTATACCTGCCTGATACTTCTTAATGCATGTTTCACTTATGTTTTCAAATACCCATTGTTCTAAAAGATAAGAAAGATAGTCTCAGGCCTTGCTAAGCAGAGATATAGAGTATTACATCTCAATTTTCAGCTAACTCACAAACACTGTTTGTTTGGGTTTTTTAAGATTTTCATTTATTTATTTACTTGGCCGTGCTGGGTCTTAACTGCAGAATGCAGGATCTAGCTCCCTGACCAGGGACCAAATCCAGGCCCCCAGCATTGACAGCTGCACTCCTAGCCATTTGGGCACCAGGGAAGTTCTGCAAACTGTTTTACACGAGCATAACCCGTTGTGACTAAATACCTTTCCACCTGTTAAGAATGAGTACTAAGCTTGCACTTATCTTATTTTAGACTCAAAGGAAGAATCTGTTGTCAAAACAGTGGTTGGGGAACTTGATCAGCTTGGCAGTGTCCTCTCACTAAGGGTCCACTCAGTTGAAGAAAAGTCCTCAAAAGTAAGCAACATTACAATGGAGCAACGGCTGCCTTCTAAAGTCCCTCAGTGAGGGGACATGCTCTCTCTAAAAAAAAAAAAAGTCTGCTTTTGTAAAATCTTATTGACCAAAACACCCAAGGAAACCATTCATTTCTGTTCTTCAAAATAAAAGGGTTAGAAGATGGTTTCCTTCTCTTCTCTTTCTCAGGTTCTTTGTATGTCCTCCTTCCCAGGAATAGGAAAAAAAAATCTTGCTCTGTCCCTGGTTTTTGCTTGCATTTGGTGGAATCTTTATTACCTCTTCATTAACCGTTTTCTGTCCCAAGTTATTTTTGATAAATTCTGTGGTTTTGAATTTCCACAGTTGATCTCAATGTCACAGTACTAAGGATATGCTAATAAAATTAAGTGCTTCACTTGTAGTCATATTTACTCCAGTTCATGACAGGATGAATTGGAAAGAATGCCAGTCCTAACCTCTGGTCCCAGATCTGCCCCTGATTAACTATGTAAATGACTGGTTCTCTTTGAGTGTGAGCTGCTATGGATGTAATAGAAAATGATACTGATTGATTGAGCTTTATAATTGGTTCAACCTTAGAATGCAGGGGTGATCGGTCAATGTTAGTTTATTACTCTGGACAGCTGTTTTCCATTTTGCACTTAGTTACTGGAGAATCCCATGGAGGGAGGAGCCTGGTGGGCTGTGGTCCATGGGGTCATAAAGATTCGGACATGACTGAGCTACTTCACTTCACTTCACTTCACTTCACTTATTGACTGGGTTCTCAATCTTGCTCATATCCTCCTGCACACAAGATCCTGCCTGATATCCTAACCAAGTTATTTTAGAAAGTGCAGCTGGGTCTAGACAGCAGCAAAGTTCTGGGATATAAAGTTTATTTCATATGAGTGATGAGGCAGAGAGCTCTGCAATAACCTAGATTTCCAATGTGGAAGACAAAGTATCAATAAAGGGTTGTTTGGGGCTTTTTTGAGGGTGGGGTGTGGGGAGGATTGGTTTGTTTGACTGCACTATCATAAGTTGCAGCTTATGATATCCAGTTCCCCAGTCAGAGATCAAATCCAGGCCTCTTGCACTGGAAGCTTAGAGTCTTAGCCTCTGGATCACCAGGAAGTCTCTCACTAGAGTTTTAACCAACTGATATATACACCACGTGGAATTCAAAGTGGCCCACATACTCAACTGCAGCGTATCTAGGTGCTAAGCCACACTAAGGTTGCATTTCCAGGTCTCAAAGGTCATTTTGATTGCTATGTTTCCTATTCCCACATAAGCAGTTGACCTCTGCCCTGGCATAGTTTCTTGAACTGTAGCTACAGCTGGATGTTACCTTTTCATGGTCCTCTTCTGATGAAGGGCTCCAATTATGGGATTGGAAGTCATAAGTTCAATGGTGTAGAGCTGGATTGGGTTAGGTTAAAAGTACCTTCATGATACGGGGAGGGGAGGTGGAAGAGGGGTTCAGGATGGGGAACACGTGTACACCCATTGCGGATTCATGTTGATGTATGGCAAAACCAATACAATATTGTAAAGTAATTAGCCTCCAATTAAAATAAATAAATTTATATTTTAAAAATAAATAAATAAAAGTACTTTCAATTGCAGGACCATAATACTGCTTACTCCTTGGAAGGAAAGTTATGACCAACTTAGATAGCATATTAAAAAGCAGAGACATTACTTTGCCAACAAAGGTCTGTCTAGTCAAGGCTATGGTTTTTCCAGTGGCCATGTATGGATGCGAGAGTTGGACTGTGAAGAAAGCTGAGGGCTTTCTTGATGGTTTTGAACTGTGGTGTTGGAGAAGACTCTTGAGAGTCCCTTGGACTGCAAGGAGATCCAGCTAGTCCATCCTAAAGGAGACCAGTCCCCGGTGTTCATTGGAAGGACTGATGCTGAGGCTGAAACTCCTATACTTTGGCCACCTCACGTGAAGAGTTGACTCATTGGAAAAGACTCTGATGCTGGGAGGGATTAGGGGCAGGAGGAGAAGGGGATGACAGAGGATGAGATGGCTGGATGGCATCACTGACTCGATGCACGTGAGTTTGGGTAAACTCCAGGAGCTGGAGATGGACAGGGAGGCCTGGCGTGCTGCAATTCATGCCATTGCAATGAGTTGAACATGACTGAGTGACTGAACTGAACTGAACTGAATACCAATGTCTTACATTTTTTGACTGTACTTTAATCTTGCTTTCTGTGCATTCATCATTTTGATCTTCATAAAGGCTCATAAGGTAAGTGCTTTTATTATTTTTATTTACATGAAAGGCATAAACATTCAAATAGATTAAGCAATTTCCCCGTAGTTACACAGATGATGGGCGGTGGGGGATAGAGTCAAATTCAGATCTCCTTTCTTCTTCACTGACCAGAGTCTTAATCGACCAGCAAAAAATCAACAACTTCCCCAAGCGCATTCTATTTCACACTAAGATTCCATTGCCATCCAGGAATGTCCATCATCAACAGATTCTTATGTGCATAGATGTATTCTTTTACTCTCTGTTCGCCACCCATGTCCAGCTCCTCTCCAGCAGCAACCTTCTCTGTCTCCATATTTAAGTCCTGGTGACTAGATATCCTCTATCTTAGGCTGCAAGCTACTTCATTATGTCTTGTTACCATCTCATTCTGACTAGCAGGGTCATCCAGAGGCTCCATCTCCTAGGAACTGGAGGACTAGAGCCACAACTACAGCTCTCTCAAGACACCTGGCTAATCCCCCATCTTAATACCACAATGTTGGACCCTCTTTGTCTGCGACCACCAGTGCTAGTCACTCCTTGTTCCAAAGAGTGTTCTTATTCTTTCCAAAAACAAAATCTAACTTCCATTTTTCTATATCCACTTTTTCTTATTTAGATAAAAAGACCCGTCTCTCTATACAAGACAAATTTATATTTAATACAAACTTAAGTTATGATTCAAAAATGCATGGTTTTAGCTAATACTTCTGGAAAGCATAAGTATGAAGGCTGGAAAACTTAAGTACTTATCCACATTTCTAAGAATTCAGTCTTAGTGAAAAAAAAGGTAAAACACTGATATCAATAGTTAACAAATCTCCAAAACTCATTCAGTTCAGTTCAGTCGCTCAGTCGTATCCGACTCTGCAAGCCCATGGACTGCAGCATTCCAGGCCTCCCTGTCCATCACCAACTCCTGGAGTTTACTTAAACTCCTGTCCATTCAGTCGGTGATGCCTTCCAACCATCTCATCCTTTGTCATCCCCTTCTCCTCTCAACTTCAATCTTTCCCAGCATCAGGGTCTTTTCAAAAGAGTCAGTTCTTCGCATCAGGTGGCCAAAGTATTGGAGTTTCAGCTTCAGCATCAGTCCTTCCAGTGAATATTCAGGACTGATTTCCTTTAGGATGGGTTGGTTGGATCTCCTTGCAGTCCAAGGGACTCTCAAGAGTCTTCTCCAATACCACAGTTCAAAAGCATCAGTTCTTCAGTGCTCAGCTTTCTTTACAGTCCATACATGACCACTGGAAGAACCATAGCTTTGAGCAGACGGCCCTTTGTCGGCAAAATAACATCTCACTTTTTAATAAGCTGTGTAGGTTTGTCATAACTTTCTTTCAAGGAGCAAGCGTCTTTTGATTTCATGGCTGCGGTCACCGACTGCAGTGATTTTGGAGCCCGAAATAGTAAAGTCTCTCATTGTTTCCATTGTTTTCCCATCTACTTGACATGAAGTGATGAGGCTGGATGCCATGATCTTAGTTTTCTGAATGTTGAGTTTTAAGCCAACTTTTTCCCTCTCCTCTTTCACTTTCATCAAGAGGCTCTTTAGTTCTTCTTCACTTTTTGCCATAAGGGTGGTGTCATCTGTGTATCTGAGGTTATTCATATTTATCCCAGCAATCTTGATTCCAGCTTGTGTTTCTTCCAGCCCAGCATTTTTCCTTATGTACTCTGCATATAAGTTAAATAAGCAGGGTGACAATATACAGCCTTGATGTACTCCTTTCCCAATTTGGAACCAGTCTGTTGTTCAATGTCCAGTTCCAAAAATTTCACTGGGCACTCTTAATTGTTAACTACCAAACCTTGTCTAGTATCCATCATTCAGACCTTGGCTAACAGAACATGTCCTAAACATTTCACCATCAGGCCCTTGAAACAAATATTTTGCGGAACAGGCTGAGAAGGTACTGCCCTGAAAAATCAGGACCAATAAGAACTCATGGCCTCTGGAGTAAAACAGCATGGAGGAATCAGGCAGGACCTCCCTCCTCAGTCCTACAAGGACAGCAAAAACACAAACAGGCAAGATACAAACCGTTTTGTGCTATATTGGAACTTTCTGAGGACATCTGAAAGGCCCTATTTTGTCTCTGATTCAGATATTTCAGATGTTCCTTGAGCCCCAAAGGCTGATGCAAGAGTCATAGTCTCGAATGTGACCAATTTGAGGCTACACCCAGTCATGGTACAGCCAGAGTACTGCCATCTTCTTTGCAAAAACACACCATACTGAACATGTAGGTTCTTCTTCCTCCCCACACCCCATTTAAGAATGAAGAATGTATAAAACCAAAAGATAGAAAAAATAAGAGAAGAGACAAAGGTGGATTTTTTTTTTTAATTTGGAAGAAAGGAAGTGGCAGAAGAAGCCTCAATAACAACGAAATACGTGTTCCTGGAACTAGTCAACTTCATAAAATCCAAGAGCGATTCAAGGCTTAGAAGAACCAGGTATGATGGAGGACTGGGCTGAGGGATAAAGCTGAGGGCATGGTGACTGACAGAGGTGAAAGTACCATGACATGACGCTAACGACACATACCCTTCAAGAGCCCTCATTAGCACAACGGGGGCCCTAGAATTAGGTTCATATGCCCACTTTCTGTAAAATTTGCAAAACTAATATAATTTACCACAATTAGTGAAATCTGCTGTCTGTTTCCATGCCAACGGCCCTTCCATCATCAGTTTCCCTCAGATCTGGTGGTGGTTGGATATCCACAAGCATTCTGAGGGCCTTTCTAAGATAAAGGAACCATAGTTATTATCCAAATATAACATCTGAGAGGGAGCAAAAGGTACTATTAACTATTAACCAGGCGCACTAATAGACATGAACTGATCTATTACAGGCATATGAACCTAGAGTCACTTTAAGTGGAGAGAAAGCTGAGTTGCACATGGTGGGATATATTTATGAGGTTTTCATCATTTCCATGGGAGGCTTCTAGCAGAATTCCCATTGCCCTGATGTGCTGACTCAAACATGAATGCATTTCAGTTGTCTTACACTAAGTGAAAGAAGTCAGGCTTTAGGGATACATACTATATGATTCCATTTACATGACATTCTGGAATAGGCAAAACTATAGACACAGAGAATTGACCACTGTTTGTCTGGAGCTGGGGCTGTGGGGATAGGTTGACAAAAGGGTACAAAGGAATTGGGAGATGAGTAACAGAACTTTCTATATCTTGATTGTGGTGAGTGTTACATGACTATGAATTTGTCAAAACTCATAGAGTATGCTTAAAGAATGAGTTTTATTATACATACATTAAACCTCAACAAATTTGGCTAAAAAGATTTAATAATTCTACCTTAAAGAAAAATAAAAACATGTCTGACATTATTAATAACAGCAAAAAGTAGGAAACAATCTGAAAGTTCCTAAATAAGACAGTGGTTAGACAAATTATTTAATATTAGGTTTGGCCCTGAGAGGCACTAAAAGCCTCTTGATGAAAATGAAAGTGGAGAGTGAAAAGTTGGCTTAAAGCTCAACATTCAGAAAACGAAGATCATGGCATCCGGTCCCATCACTTCATGGGAAATAGATGGGGAAACAGTGGAAACAGTGTCAGACTTTATTTTGGGGGCTCCAAAATCACTGCAAATGGTGACTGCAACCATGAAATTAAAGATGCTTACTCCTTGGAAGGAAAGCTATGACCAACCTAGATAGCATATTGAAAAGTAGAGACATCACTTTGCCAACAAAGGTCCATCTAGTCAAGCCTATGGTTTTTCCAGTGGTCATGTATGGATGTGAGAGTTGGACTGTGAAGAAAGCTGAGGGCTGAGGAATTGATGCTTTTGAACTGTGGTGTTGGAGAAGACTCTTGAGAGTCCCTTGGACTGCAAGGAGATCCAACCAGTCCATCCTGAAGGAGATCAGCCCTGGGATTTCTTTGGAAGGAATGATGCTAAAGCTGAAACTCCAGTACTTTGGCCACTTCATGAGAAGAGCTGACTCATTGGAAAAGACTCTGATGCTGGGAGGGATTGGGGGCAGGAGGAGAAGGGGATGACAGAGGATGAGATGGCTGGATGGCATCACTGACCCGATGGATGTGAGTCTGAGTGATCTCTGGGAGTTGGTGATGGACAGGGAGGCCTGGCATGCTGCGATTCATGGGGTCGCAAAGAGTTGGACACAACTGAGCGACTGAACTGAACTGAACTGAACTGAACAATAACAAAATAACATGACTTAACACAGATAGAAGTTTGTTTCTCTCATACATAAAAATCCAAAAGTAGGCTAATCAGGGCTGTGGATGGTAGCTTTGTGCCTCAGGACATCCTCCTGAACTCACATTCCTTTCAGCTTTCCACTCTGCCATACCCAGGATATGGTGCCAGCTCATGGTCCAAGATGACCCTCCAACCCTCATACCCAGCCATCACACCCTGAGTCAGGATGGAGGAAACAGAGAAGACAGGACAAAAGATGTGTGTCTGCCTTCTCTTAGATAAAGTTTTCTAGAACTTGCTACATATACTGCTTACATCAAATCAGCTACTTAATTACATTTCCATAGCTGGCTGCTAAGAAAACTAGAGATAGTAGTCTTTCTTGTGGTGAGCTATTGCCCAGCTAAAATTGAGGGTCAACCAACGCTTTCATCCACATTGGGCACACATCCATGCACTAAAATGTATTATGCAAGGTGAACAAAACAAGTTACAGAACAACACATTTAACACAGAAGACTCACAGATAGCATGTGTATTTTTACATGCTGTGTGTGTACAAATGAATAGAAATCCATTTGGAAGGGTGAAAACATCTGAATGGGTAAACTGCAATTTCCTGAGAAAGCAGGGGAAGACAAAAGAGAGGGGAAAGTGAGAAAGGACTTTAACATTTTATTCTACAGATATTGCTATGTGTGTTTCTATCAAAAATATTTTCCTGTTGTTTTATGGCAGAAACTAACACAACACTGAAAAGCAATTATCCTCCAATTCTTTTTAAAAATCATATTTTCATGCAGAGAGTAGAATGGTATTGCCAGGGACTGGGGAATGGAGGAAAAAGGGTACATAATTTTAGTTAAAAGATGAATAAATTCTGAGGATCTAATGTGTAGCATAATGACTAAAGTTAATTATACTGTACTGAATACTTGAAATTTGCTAAGAGAGCAGATATTACATGTTCTCACCAAAAGAAAAAAAAGGTAACCATTCAGTTCAGTTCAGTTCACTAAGTCGTGTCCAACTCTTTGCAACCTCATGAATTGCAGCATGCCAGACCTCCCTGTCCATCACCAACTCCCGGAGTTCACCCAAACTCACATCCATCAAGTCGGTGATGCCATCCAGTCATCTCATTCTCTGTCATCCCCTTCTCCTCCTGCCCCAAATCCCTCCCAGAATCAGAGTCTTTTCCAGTGAGTCAAACCTTCACATGAGGTGGCCAAAGTACTGGAGTTTCAGCTTTAGCATCATTCCTTCCAAAGAAATCCCAGGGCTGATCTCCTTCAGAATGGACTGGTTGGATCTCCTTGCAGTCCAAGGGACTCTCAAGAGTCTTCTCCAACACCACAGTTCAAAAGCATCAATTCCTTGGTGCTCACCCTTCTTCACAGTCCAACTCTCACATCCATGCATGACCACTGGAAAAACCATAGGCTTGACTAGACGGACCTTTGTTGGCAAAGTGATGTCTCTACTTTTCAATAGGCTATCTAGGTTGGTCATAACTTTCCTTCCAAGGAGTAAGCATCTTTTAATTTCATGGTTGCAGTCACCATCTGCAGTGATTTTGGAGCCCAAGGTAACCATATGAGGTGATAAGTGCATTTACTAACTTGATTGTGAGAATAATTTCTCACAGTTGTATTACAATTCTATAATACTGTATTACAGTGTATGCATTACAATTTTGTCAGTTGGTCCTCAATAAAACTGGGAAAACTAATAAATAAAAGCTGGGGATGGGAATTTCCTGGAGATCCAATGGCTATGACTCCGTGCTTCCATGATCAAAGGCCCAGGTTCAATTCCTGGTCAGGGAACTAAGATCCTGCATACTGCACAGCCAAAAAAATAAAATAAAATTTTTAAACTGGGGGAGGGAGGGAACAGACTGTAGTAAAGTTGATCAAACCCACTACACAGATATCAATTACATTTCTTAGTAGAATTTGTCCAGAAAGTATGATTTCTAAAAGATATCTTTAGCCATATTAGATAAGTATCTGGAAATAGTTCTTTTAAAAAGGATGCAAAAGCATATTATGAAGAAATCTGTACCTTTTCACTGAAGAACATTAAGGAAGACCTAAATAAATGGAAAGAATGTTCAACTTTTTGGATAGACATACACAATATCATAGAGATGTCAATTTTCTTCCAGATAGCTTTATGGATTTCAAGCAAATCTTGGGCTATTATTGCATTTGAGAATCAGGGTTTAAATTCTATATGAAAGAGCGATACAGAAGGAATATTTGACTTGATGGCAAATAAGAACAAAGAACAAAGGAATACTTGCCTTATCAGATACCAAGTTATATTATGGAGCAATGGTAACCAAAACGGTATGTTTCTGCACCAGAGCAAAAGTAATAACAGTTGAATCCCCACCTAAATGAAGATTTGTTGAGGACTTTGATTTCCTGACTTATTGAGGCATTGGACAGTTTCTTCATGACTATGTGGCATGGCATTGCAGGGAGAGGATCACACTTCTGTACACAGTGCTGAAATCATTATCCATATTGGAAAAATGAAATTTGATTATATACCACAGAATATACAAAAATTATTCCAAACTACCAAAGCCTTAAATGTGAAAGGTAAAATGTTTCAAGTATATTACCGGAAGACACTTTTATGATCTCATAGAGTTAACCACTTCCTTAAGTTAGATAAAATAATTACAATCAGAAAATGAAGAATGATGTGTGCATGTGTGTGCTTAGTCACTCAGTCATTTAACTCTTAATTCAACCTATTTAAAAATAAGATGATAATGAGTTAATGTCCAGAATATAAAACAAACTCCTACAACTTAACCCCCAAAAATCCAACATGATATTTTAAGTGGGCAAGGACTTAAGCAGACATTTCTCCAGAGAAGATATGTAAATGTCCAACAAGGACATGAAAAGCTGCCCAACATCACTAATCACTAGAGAAATGCAAGTCAAAATTATAATGAAATACCACCTGATGTGGTTACTATCAAAAAAGGGAAATAACAAATGTTTGCGATGAGGTGGAGAAATTAAAATCCTTGGGCACTATGTATGGGAATATAAAATAGTGCAGCCATTATGGAAAATAGAACAGTATTTCTTCAAAAAATTAAAAATAAAATTTCCATATGATCTAGTAATTCTACTTTGGGGTATGTTCCTATGAAAAGGGTACACAAAGACTGGAACAGATATTTATGCATCCATGTTCATAGTCGCATTATACATTATTTAAAATAACTAAAAAGTGGATGCAACACAAGTGGCCACTGACTGATGAATGGATAAACAAAACACATGCAATGAAACATTATTCAGGCTTAGAAAGAGAGGAAAATCTGATACATGCTGCCACGTGGATGAATTCTGAAGAAATTTTGCTAAGTGAAATAAGCCAGTCACAAAAGGACAAATAATGTATGATTCCACTTATCACAAGTGTCAGAACAATGACTGGCACATAGTAGGTTCTAAATGAATTAACCCATATTTTCACAACAGCCTCACATAATAAATATTCATGGAAATTTTGTCCATAAGCCAATTTCCAGATTTTTTTCCCAAATTGCCATAATATTTAGAGTTTTCAATAAATATGTGGGAATCCACATCCAGAAAGTAGCTTACTGATGACTTTCACCTAAGTGAAACTACCACGAAGTAGAAACAGGTGAAATATTTCTTTCCAGGTTTTTGCTTCAAATTTTGCAAGGTCAGGAAATAAGTTAATGTCCTTCCAAATTCCCACAACCCATAACAGCAATTAGGGGTGTGTTCCTAATTACCAAAATGGATGTGAGAAGACAACTATATCCAGACATAAGTACATGTCAACAAAACACCCCACATGTCAGCCAAAATAAAAATTAACTTCCCATCAGAAACAGCAGCAAGAGGTGAGGAGAAAAGTCGGTGGTTGAAGATCCAAGCTGGGGAAATAATGATTGCTGTCCTGTCCTCTATTTATGTAGAAAGAACTGTAAAAACAGAAACAGTAAAAGTCTCAGAAACATCAAAATCCACCTTGGCCTAACAGCCCAAAACCATGACGCCAGATTTTTATTCAGTGGTAGACTGGTGAGTTTTTATCTTCTAAGGAGGGAAGTGAGGAATGACTCACTCGCAATTTAAAAATGTAATAAGGAACCTGAAATTGCTCCACCCAGACCCATTTCTCAGATAACCACCAACCTGGGGGCAACTGCCCTCCTACAGAAATGAGCTGGGCAAAGTTAGATACTAATTAGAAAAATTCATCCAATTAAGCTAACTTGCTGAGGCTGGCAAGCGGTGTTTGACTCTTATGTAGGCAGAATTTCATCCAAACACACTTGAGCATTGTCTATAAAAAGGACAACAGACGAGCTGGGACGGGCAGTCACTCCATTCCGGCTTTCATAAACGCATCTCTGCAACACGCTTGTCCTGATACCATGTCTCTTCGACTTCCCAGTGGATCGAGGAGGTCCAGTCCTCGTCCCACCACGGGCTCACTCAGGCTCTCCGGTGCAGGAGCCAGCTTTGGAGCTGGAAATGCTTGCAGCATGCCTGGAATTGGAAGCGGTTTCTCATGTGCCTTTGGGGGCAGCTCATCAGGAGGAAACGCCTTGGGGGGCAATCCCTGTGCTGGCTTTACTTTGAATGAGGGGGCCTCCTTTCTGGCAATGAGAAGGTGACCATGCAGAATCTCAATGACCGCCTCGCATCCTACCTGGAGAATGTTCGTGCCCTGGAGGAGGCCAATGCTGACCTGGAGCAGAAGATCAAGGGCTGGTATGAGAAATTTGGGCCCGGTTCTTGCCGTGGTCTTGATCATGACTATAGCAGATATTTCCCAATAATCGAGGATCTTAAAAACCAGGTAAGAAATTACACTTTGCCATCCTTTTTTGTACTTTTATTTCCAAATGTTCTTTTTCTTTTTCACTGAATACTAAAAACAGTTCTCATTTCTACTTGTGGCTTCTTAAAGGGAATTTCAACTTAGCGTTGGAAATAAACACTAAGTAGACTTAGTAGTTATGATGAAAATGTCACTAACTATCTAGTAACTATATTAGCTTGGATTATTTTCATTTCCTAATCTTAAACACACACACGCTTTTTGGTTTTTATCAGTTATGATAATTGCATCTAAAAAATCAAACTCCCTGCTTCCAGATCATTGCTTCCACCACCAGCAATGCCAATGCTGTTCTGCAGATCGATAATGCCAGGCTGACTGCTGACGATTTCAGACTCAAGTAAGTAGCCTTACAGAGTGAAAAAAAAAAATTCACAAGGTCAATGAGAGGCATTCCATTAAATTTATTTTTGATCCCTCATTAAATATTACCAACTCTGGTTCCAACACTGTAAAACACTTGGGCTTAAAACAAACAGAATGTTATTATTTTTTTTACTCTTTGGCTACGAAATAGAAAGTATGAACTGCTATCAAAGCAGTGTGCAAAACCCTAGTTTTCTGCCAAGGAAATATCTCAAAATAATTATGATACAATAAATTTTGAAAATGTCTCTTGTGACCAAATGTGTCACTTCATATTTTTTTAACTTTTTATTTTGTATTGGGTTATAGCCAATTAGCAATGCTGTGATAGCTTCAGGTGAATAGCAAAGGGACTAGCCATACATGTACATGTATCCATTCTCCTCCAAACTCCCCTCCCATCTAGGCCAAATGTGTCACTCTAAAATTCCAGAATTCTAGCATTTGATCACTGATCAGTGACTACTTCTCCAACCATGAAATAAACTGGAAAATCATTAACCCTCTTTAAGGTATGAAAATGAGCTGGCTCTTCATCAGAGCGTGGAGAGCGATGTCAATGGGCTTCGCAGAGTTTTGGATGAAATCACCCTCTGCAGAACAGACCTGGAGATTCAGTATGAAACCCTAAGTGAAGAGCTGACTTACCTCAAAAAGAACCATAAAGAGGTAAGAGCTGAGTACCCACATATTGCCATCCCTCTGCAGACATTATCCATCCAACAGGAGATAATGGACTTGATTTCTTAAGTAAGAAATTGGCACTAAAGATCCGCGATCAAAAGACATGAGGCCTGAGTGGTTCATAGCAGTGGTGAAGTATTAGTCCAGATTCACCTCTGATCTCACATCAAATTTCCCATGGCAGGGAGGGGGAAAGAATCTTCTTTTCCATACCAATCAGGATTACAAGAGCAATGTTTCAGCTAGGCAATTATGGCTAAGTTAAAACGGCATACTTAGGAGATTACATCTAATTAGATAAAATAAATATACTTTAAGGATATCTTAAGGAAACCAGATCTAGATTTCTATAAAACAGTGGCAGACTTAAAACACTTATTTTGTACACACTTAAGCATATGTCCTTAATGTATAATCTTAATATATGTAATAGATATAAATTTAACATATATAAAAATAATGAGGCTGAAACGAAACATATAAAAATGTACACTTCCAAATAAACATACATTTCCAAAGTGGTCACCATTGGAAGTTAGATTTAAAAAATCCAGACCATACAGCCATGACTCTGGACACCTTTGGGGAAAGCTTTCAGAACCATTGTTTTCTGAGAAATCTCTATTCTTTGAAATTGAATTTATTTTAAAATAGTCAAAAAAGTTCTAAGAGTCATGCCAAACCTCAAAGCAGGAGATCAAGCTAAAAATGCAATTTGATTAGCCATGAGGCCGTCTTGAAACAATACCTACTTAAAGAATGTTAATATGAACATACAGGTTCAGGAATGTTTATAGCCCATGGTAGCTACGTAATAATTTTTTTTTTTTAATCTTTGGCTGCACCACTCAGCGTGTGGTATCTCAGTTCCCCAACCAGAGGTTGAACCCGTGCCCCTTGCAGTGGAAGCTCAGAGTCTTAACCACTGGACCACCAGGGAAGTCCCTATAACAAATTTTTGATGAATTAATACAATTGATTTTTTAAATGATTCACTCACAGACAGACCCACATGCATCTTTTTTTTATCTTTTTCTTTTTCTGCTTGAACTGAGGAAGTTTTCACTAAATCCTCAGAAGTAAAAACCCCACCTGGAGAAAGAGAAGGTATACAGATTACCGGGAAAAAAGAAAGCCTCATTATTGTCAATAGGCCCAGTTCAGGGCCCAGGACATGGGCAGGCAGGAGGGTTTCTGCAGTAGAGACCTAAGCTGATCCCTACTGTTTCAGTGTACACAGTCTTAGCAGTGATGTCTGCTAACCACAAGCTTAGAACTGAGTATACATCCCAACAGCCCACACTTTGGATGGGATAATAAGTAGACTTAGGCTGCAAAATTGATTCCAGCTTCTGTGATGATGAATGATCATAATAACTAGCATTTGTTTAGCATTTATATACCAGATAGTATTACTAGGTCTTACCACTAATAATTCTTTCACATCTTTCAACCACCCAGAGAAGGATATTTTTTTATTCTTATTTTATCTGAAAATCAAGACTAAAAAGTTAAGGATTTTCCCAAGGTCACTTAACCATTATAGGGCAAAACCGGAGTTCATGCAGAGATCTGTATGACACCCAAGTCCATCATGAGGCTAGTCCTTGTATGAGCTTAATAGCTTAACCGACAACTAGGATTCTTTACCGGAGTAGGTTCTCCCTTTATTAACTATAAATAAATATATTTAAATTGTAAATATAAATATATAACAAATATTTGTTTATAATTATTCAGAATTCTTTAGACTCAGCTCTTGGATCATGGTCCTACTGTCTGAGATCAAGAGAGCTGATGAGAGAACACGTCAAAGCTGGGCTCTTAAGTAAAATGCAGACAGCGCATCAAGGTGGAGACATTTCAGCCATAAGTAAATAGAATAAGAGATAAGAATAACTAATTTTAAACATCTTAGGGACTTTCATTTGGGAAAGGAAGAAAGACTCTTTTCTGTGCAGCAGAACTAAAATCGATGAATTGGAATTATAGGAGCAGGAAATAAATTGACCAGAAGGAAGAGCTTTGGAGCAATTAAAACTTTGCAAGAATAAAACACATTGGGGTTAGGGTTAGGGTTAAATACGAAATGTAGAGGCAGCGGCACAGCCTGGGAGGTGGACCCGGAAAAACTCCTAAGAGCCCTACCAAATCTAAGCCTCTAGACTTTCTAGACATCCCTACACAGCTGGACTGAACGCTCTTCCGCCTCCAGGAAATGCAGGTTCTGCAGTGCGCGGCTGGAGGCAACGTGAACGTGGAGATGAACGCAGCGCCCGGCGTGGACCTCACGGTTCTGCTGAACAACATGCGGGCCGAGTACGAAGCCCTGGCCGAGCAGAACCGCAGGGACGCTGAGGCTTGGTTCAACGAAAAGGTGAGCCTTAACCTGACAACCTCCCCTCTGCTTTTGAGCACTGTTCACAAAACTAAGATGTGCTCCCTCCTTTACACCTTGATAGAGCGCTTCGCTTCAACAGCAAATCACTGAGGATGTGGGGGCCACCACCTCAGCCAGGAATGAGCTGACAGAGATGAAGCGCAACCTCCAAACGCTGGAAATTGAACTTCAGTCTCTCCTAGCCACGGTATGAAAAGGCTGATCTCTTACCATCTCCTAGGTTATCTTTTTTCTTTTTTTAAAATTGATGCATAGTTGATTTACAATGCTATATTAGTTTGAGGTATAGAGCAAAGTGATTCAGATATATACATAGACTTTAGCTGAAAAACTGATTCCAACATCTATGATAATATAATGATCATAACTAACATTTAATATGTGAATATTACATATATATTTTTCATATAGATTATTACAAAATATTGAATATAGTTCCCTGTGCTATACAGTAGGACCTTGTTGTTTATCTATTTTATATAAAGTAGTGTATAGCTGTTAAGCCCAAGATCCTAATTTATCTCTTTTCCCCCTTCCCCCTTTGTTAACCATAAATTTGTTTTCTATGCCTGTGGGTCTGTTTCTGTTCTGTAAATAAGTTCATTTGCATCACTTTTTAGGTTCTACATATAAGTAATATACGTTTGTCTTTCTCTGACTTATTTCACGTATATGATAATCTCTAGTTGCGTCCATGTTGCTGCACGTGGCATTATTTCATTCTCTTTTATGGCTGAGTAGTATCCCATTGTGTATATACACACCACATTTTCTTTATCCATTCATCTCTTGATGGGTACTTAGGTTCCTTCCATGTCTTGGTGTGAACATGGTGTAAATAGTATTGCTGTGAACATTGGTGTGCACATATCTTTTCAAGTTAGTATTTTCTCTGGATATATGCCCAGGAATGGGATTGCTGGATCATACAGTAACTCTATTTTTAGTTTTTAAGTCACCTCCGTACTTTTTTTCCATAGTGGCTATACCAATTTACATTCCCTCCAACAGTGTAGGAGGGTTCCTTTTTCTTCACACGTTCTCCAGTTTATTATTTGTAGACTTTTTGAGGATGGCCATTCTGAATGGTACAAGCTGATACTTCCTTGTAGTTTTGATTTGCATTTCTCTAATAATTAATGATGTTGAGCATCTTTTCATATGCCTATTGGCTATCTGGATTTCTTATTTGGAGAAATGTTTACTTGGGTCTTCTGTCCATTTTTGATTGGGTTTTTGTTTTATATTGAGCTATAGGAGCTGTTTATATATTTTGAAAATTAAGCTCCTATGTTCCCATTTTAAATGTGTGCCAGTTGATGTTAAAAGCCTTAACTGTGTTGAGAATATATCCATATATCAAAAAATATATTTTTTTATGTGGTTAACTTAGAATATAAGAAAAGAATGGTATTTTATGTAACAGCTGAAACAGGATCGATATCTTTTGGCTTATTCTACCAGAAAAGAAAAATTTGCTGATTTTTAAGAGAGTCGTAGAATGTCTTCTTAACTATGTGTCAATGTGAAATCTAAAACAATTATAAGGAGAGGTAGGTAACAAAAGGGAAAAGTCATCTATTAAAGCAAATGTCTGCATATCTGTATATCCATCCCAGATTCTTTACTGTTTCCTAACAGAAACACTCCCTGGAGTGCTCCTTGACGGAGACGGAGGGCAACTACTGTACACAGCTGGCCCAGATCCAGGCTCAGATCGGGGCCCTGGAGGAGCAGCTGCACCAGGTCAGGACTGAGACCGAGGGCCAGAAACTGGAGTATGAACAGCTCCTGGACATCAAGGTCCACCTGGAAAAAGAAATCGAGACCTACTGTCTCCTCATTGGTGGAGATGATGGGTAAGTGGAAGTCTTTACAGGGAAAATGCAATATACCAAAATCTGCTGAACTTAGATACCTGGAAAGTGAACATAAATTGAAATGACCATATTTATGATCATAAATGCTAAATATTAAGCATGATACACTACTGCCGAGATACAAATTAGCCACATCTTACAAAACCAAGGTGCCACAAGCCCTGTTATTTAAGGTGAGAAGTTTTTAAAAACCACCTCTTGCTGCTAAAGCAAAGTAGCTTCAACTGTGTGACCCACTGAAACTCTTCTCACCAAACAGCTAAAGAAAACAAGAGTGAAAAAGAGAGGGACTTCCCTGACAGTCCAGTGTTAAGACATTAAGCTTCCACTTCCGGCGGTGTAGGTTCAATCTCTGGTCAGGATACTATTAATAATAAAACAAAAAGAAAACAAAAGAGTGACTCTAGTTCAAGGATTCCTTTCTAAATCACTCTCCTATGTGATATTTTCAACAATTTGTGTCCACAGGGCTTGCAAGTCTGGAGGTTACAAGTCTAAAGACTTTGGAGCTGGAAATATGGGAAACCAAATGAAAGGTAATTAAAATGGAATTCTGGTTTTATGTTATTCTACTTCATTTTCAATGCGCAGCTTGACTGTTTTCATATTTCCAGGCCTCAGTAAAAAGAGATGTAATAAAGGACTGAAGTAGATACCAGTGTGTGCCAGATGTCTAACTTTAGCGATGTGTGCTAATTTTAAACAAAGCGTTTTGTCACCACATTTTTAGTTAACCAAGAAATCAAAATTCCCCAAAAATGAGTCTTTGTGCTTCCTGCATTGTTCTTTCTATAGAAATAGAATATTTATTCTATTCTATATTCTACATATAGAATATATTCTATATATAATACAATTTTTCTATTATTCCTTTAATTAATATAACATTATTACTTTTCCACTTTTTACTGTGGTAAAATACACAGATCATAAAATTTACTATCTTAACCATATTAAGTGTATAGTTCAGTGGCATTAAGTACATTCGTATTCTTGTGTAGCCATCATCACTGTCTATCTCTTTTCATCTTGTGAAATTGAAACTCTATTCCTGTTTTTTAAAAAAAACTCCCCTTTCCTCCTCCTCCCTCCAGTTTCTTCAAATACCATTCTATTTTCTCTTGCTAGGAATTTGATTACTTTAGGTACCTCATATAAGTGGAATCATACAATATTTATCTTTTTGTGATTTGTTTGTTTCTCTTAGCATAATATCCTCAAGACTCATCCATGTTGTAGCATGGGTCAGAATTTCCTCTTTTAAGGTTGAATAACATTACACCGTTTGGATATGCCATATTTTGTTATCCACTTATCTATTAAAGGACTTTTAGGTTGCTTCCACATTTTAGCTATTGTGATTTTATTCATCTTGTTTCAATTCTCTAAAAATTTCCTTTTAAAATTTGAATTCTAGATCCAGTCAAAGCCATTGTGGTTAAGAAAGTCCTTGAGGAGGTAGACCAGCGCAGCAAAATACTTACCACCAGGCTCCACTCCCTGGAAGAGAAATCTCAAAGCAATTAATCTGATATACAAGAGACAGCATATGTCCAAAACTCTCTGAGAAGAGAAGGCATAATATATCTGTCTGGGAAAATGAGCAAGTCTTAAAAAAGGTCTGTCCTCTTATCTTCCTGTTGCTGAAATATAATCTCTGTCTGGGCAATCATTTGCATTATCAATAGTATCTTCCCATTTATCTGGAAGAGCATCACATATAAATATGATGACTCATTTGATTACCCTACAGGAAACATTGTCAGTTCTTTCTAGTCAATAAACCTTCTTCCTTTAGCAAGTTATCACTGGTGGTATTGTCTTATCTTTAAAATGTTCATGTCTGTGGTACAGACGTACGAACATCTAACAGCTCTTGATCTGCATGAAAACTTTAAAAAATAATTAGGATTTCTCCCTGGATTTTCATGAGGCTTTCCCAATAACTCAATATGAGACAAACTCAAAAGGAATAAAAATCCTTCCACTGAACCCCCAGTCTGCCATCCTTTGACATATAGCAAGTCTGTTCCTTTTCACAGTAGTACATTTCAGGTTCATCTATAAAAAACAATAACAGTACTTCTTTCAAGTGGTTATTGTAAAGATTAAAAAATAAATTATCGTAAAGTACACTTAGGGGTAAGCACTCAATAAATGTTTTAACTCATTTTTTTAATACTCAATTTTTATAAGGATCAATTTCCAGATCCCTTTTGAATAAATATTTAACAATATTTCAAATGTAAAGGAGGTTAATCAAAAGTTCCGGCTTAGAATTTAAGCTCTTTTGATGGAGTACTTCATTTGTATTACGAAGTATACTTAATGTTTATAATTCTCTTGATCAACATCTCCAAGAAAGGGAAATAAATTAGATAAACTGAAAACATAATTTCTTCAGATCAAATATTATATTCAGCTGACTCTTAATACTCTATAGATACCCATGTTGTAATCCATTCATGAAAATTTGATTTCAAGATCCATCTGAAAGTTTAAGCAGATAATAATTATTATTATTAAGCAGATAATAAGCACTAGAGTTATCCTTGAATTATTTTTATTGTATTCTTCTAATGAATCCTAGGCAGAGGACACTAGAGCCAAAATACCTAATTATGTTCCCTATTAGATTATAAGAAATACATATATTACAATATTAACTAGCCTGGAAGCATTTGAGAGAAGGAGAGCTTACTTTACACATTTTTACCATCTCCTCACTACTGCCAAACCCATGCCTTATACCATTGCTGCCCAGTAACTTTCAACGATAAGTGTTTGTCTTGACCTGAAAGAGGGGACTCTGGGCCCCTAAGCCATAATTCTCTGATGGCAGAGGACAAAAAAAAAGAGGAGATGGATGGGTACCTAAGAGCCTGCTGCTGCTGCTAAGTCACATCAGTCGTGTCCAACCCTGTGCAACCCCACAGACGGCAGCCCACCAAGCTCTGCCATGCCTGGGATTCTCCAGGCAAGAACACTGGAGTGGGTTGCCATTTCCTTCTCCAGTGCATGAAAGTGAAAAGTGAAAGTGAAGTCACTCAGTTGTGTCCGACTCTTCATGACCCCATGGACTGTAGTCTACCAGGCCCCTCCGTCCATGGAGGCGATTTTCCAGGCAAGAGTACTGGAGTGGGTCACCATTGCCTTCTCCGACCTAAGGAGGAAAGGGGGCATAATAGGTCCCTAGATGGACCAAGGCTCTGTGCCTCTATATCCCTCAAGGTGAGGGGTCTTACAGAAGCAGAAGATAAGGTGGCAAGAATACACAGAAGAACTATACAGAAAAGATCTTCATGACCCAGATAATCACAATGGTGTGATCACCAGACTAGAGCCAGACATTCTGGAATGTGAAGTCAAGTGGGTCTTAAGAAGCATCACTACAAACAAAGCTAGTGGAGGTGATGGAATTCCACTTGAGTTATTTCAAATCCTAAAAGATGATGCTGTGAAAGTGCTGCACTCAGTATGCCAGCAAATTTGGAAAATTCAGCAGTGGCCACAGGGCTGGAAAAGGTCAGTTTTCATTCCAATCCCAAAGAAAGGCAATGCCAAAGAATGCTGAAACTACCGCACAATTGCACTTATCTCACACACTAGTAAATGATGCTCAAAATTCTCCAAGTCAGGCTTCAAACAGAACATGAACCATGGACTTCTAGATGTTCAAGCTGGATTTAGAAAATGTAGAGGAACCAGAGATCAAATTGCCAACATCCACTGGATCATAGAAAAAGCAAGAGAGTTCCAGAAAAATATTTACTTCTGACTTTATTGACTTTGCCAAAGCCTTTGATTGTGTGGACCACAATAAACTCTGGAAAATTCTTAAAGAGATGGAATACCAGACCACCTGACCTACCTCTTGAGAAATCTGTATGCAGGTCAGGAAGCAACAGTAAGAAGTAAGAACTGGACATGGAACAACAGACTGGTTCCACATTGGGAAAGGACTACGTCAAGGCTGTATATTGTCACTCTGCTTATTTAACTTATATGCAGAGGACATCATGAGAAATGCTGGGCTGGATGAAGCACAAGCTGGAATCAAGATTTCCAGGAGAAATATCAATAACTTCAGATATGCAGATGACACCACCCTTATGGCAGAAAGTGAAGAAAAACTAAAGAGCCTCTTGATGAAAGTGAAAGAGGAAAGTTTGAAACTCAACATTCAGAAAACTAAGATCATGGCATCTGGTCCCATCATTTTATGGCAAATAGACGGGGGAAACAGTGGAAACAGTGGCTGACTATTTTTCTGGGCTCAAAAATCACTGCAGAGGGTTACTGCAGCCATGAAATTAAAAGACGCTTGCTCCTAGGAAGGAAAGTTATGACTAACCTAGACAGCATATTAAAAAGCAGAGACATTACTTTGCCAACAAAGATCCATCTAGTCAAGGCTATAGTTTTTCCAGTAGTCATGTATGGATGTGAGAATTGAATTATAAGGAAAGCCGAGTGCCAAATAACTGATTCTTTTGAACTGTGCTGTTGGAGAAGACTCTTAAGAGTCCCTTGGACTGCAGGAGATCCAACCAGTCTGAATCAGGACTAATTCAGAAAATCAGTCCTGAATATTCCTTGAAAGGACTGAAGTGAAGCTGAAACTCCAATACTTTGGCCACCTTATGTGAAGAACTGACTCTTTTAAAAAGACTCTGGTGCTGGGAATGATTGAAGGCAGGAGGAGAAGGGAATGACAGAGGATGAAATGGTTGGATGGCATCACTGACCTGATGGACATGAGTTTGAGTAAACTCCAGGTGTTGGCGATGGACAAGGAGGCCTGGTGTGCTGCAGTCCATGGCGTTGCAAAGAGTCAGACACAACTGAGCGACTGAACTGAACTGAACTTAGGGGTCTTAATTTCTCTCCAAGAGTCAGACCCCTGTTCAAGATGTGTGTCTGCTAAGTCGCTTCAGTGGTGCCCAATTCTTTACAACCCCATGGTCTGTAGCCCATGTGGCTGCTCTGTTCATGGGATTCTCCTGGCAAGAATACTGGAGTGAATTGCCTTTCACTTCTCAAGGGAATCTGCCCAACCCCAGGATCAAACCTGCGTCTCTTACATCTCTTGCATTGGCAGGGAAGTTCTTTACCATTAGCACCACCTGGGAAGCCCTTGTTGAAGATGAAATACTATTTATCCACATGAGATGCTGCAAGATGATAAGCTTTGCTGAAGAAAAAAATTATATTAAAGGGAATGAAAGTGATTAGGATGTATGCTTATAAATTAAAAAAAAAAAAAGAAGTGAGGTTATTTTGAAACCAGGGTTTTCCAATTGGCATCTTGCTTTAGTCTTGTTTTCCAGTTTGTGCTTTAGTTAGTTTTGTTCTGGTAGATATAATCTTTGGTTTCCTTTGTTCTCTGGGTTGATCTATTTTATTTTTGTTGGACTGTTCTGATTTTTGCTTATGGGTGTATATGTATATGTGTATATTCAGTCACACATTTTGTTGTTATAAGCCTCAGCCTCTACATTGGGCTTTTGCAGTTCTGAAGAGTTTTCCTTTTTTTTTTTTCTTTTTCCTTTCTTCTGTTTTTTTTTCTTTTTTAATTTAAATTTTTCATTTTTTTAAACCTATTATATTTTTCTGCATTTATTCTTTTGTTTGCCTTTCCTACTGTTCTTTTCCCCTTGCAGTTAATCTTTAATGTATATAAATCTTCTTCATCTACCTCTATTTAACTTTGCATACCTATTCTTTCTTTCCTTTCAACATATTTGTTAGTTTTGTTTTCATTGCTTTATTCTCCACTTGGCACCTCATTTTAGTTTTGTTTTCTAGTCTGTGCTTTAGTTAGTTTTATTCTTAACTGGTAAATGTAATTTTTTTATTTCCTGTGTTCACCAGGTCAATCTACTGTACTTTATTTTTGTTGGACTGTTTTGACTTTGCACATGGGTGTATATGTATATGCATATATTCCATTATTTTAATTATCATTTGCCTGATTTTGTACCTGCCATTTGTCTGGGGTTCATCTTTGGTTTCTCAGTTTTTGATATTTGTTTTAATCTCACTCAATGCTATAACAAACCACTTGTGGAATCTTTGCTCTTGACCAGAGATCAAGCTCTGAGCCTTCGGAGTGGGACCACTGACTCCAAGACCCTAGACTACAAGAGAACTAACCCTAGGGAGTATCAAATAGTGAGAACTCACATAAATGAAACCACTTGAAGACAAGAGTAGCACCCTGTGCAGGATGCCTCACCTAAACAGCAAACAAAACAAAATATCAGCAGACAGGATTATCACCTCACTCAGCCTTGCCTCTCGGAGGAAAAACAAACAGACAGACAAAGACTCAGCACAAATCTCACCCAGTATGAAGCTTATACAAACCACCTTAGGAGGGCAGAAACCAAAAGGAAGAAAGAATTCAACCTTTTTCAAGGAAAGATTTCAACTTCCTTGAAACTTTGGAAAAGGAGACCTCAAACACAATAACTTAAAAATAATAATGATAAAAAGGCAGAGAAATATGACACAAATGAAGGAACAAACTAGAAACACAGAAGTCTGAATAAATGTAGAGGAAATAAGCAAACTACCTGAAAAAAGAATTCAGAACAATGATAGTAAAGATGATCAAAAACCTTGACAACAAAATGGAGAAAATGCAAGAATCGATTAACAAAGACCTCAAAGAATTAAAGAATAAACAGGCAAACAACACAATTACTGAAATTAAAAATACTCTAGAAGGAATCAATAGCAGAATATCAGAAGCAGAAGAACAAATCAGTGAGCTGGAAGATAAAATGGTGGAAATAACTTCTGAAGAGCAGAATAAAGTAAAAAAATGAAAAGAACTGAGGATAGTCTCAGAAACCTCAGGGACAATATCAAATGCACCAACATTCAAATTATATGGGCCCCAGAAGAAGAAAAGAAAAAGAAAGGAAATGAAGAGACTATAATTGAAAATTTCCCCAACATGGAAAAGGAAATAGTCAATCAAGTCCAAGAGGCACAAAGAGTCCCATACAGGATAAACCAAAGGAGAAACATGCCAAGACACATACTAATCAAACTAACAAAGACCAAACACAAAGAAAGAATATTAAAACCAGCAAGGGAGAAGCAACAAGTAACATAGAAGGGAAACCCCATAAGCTTAATAGCTGATCTTTCAGCAGAAACTCTGCAGGCCAAAAGGGAGTAGCAGGATATAGTCAATGTATTGAAAGGGAAAAATCTAAAACCAAGGTTACTGTACTGAGCAGGATCTCATTCAAAATTGATGGGAGAAATAAAAAGTTTTTCAGACAATCAAAAGTTAGGAGAATTCAGAATCACCAAACCAGCTTTACAACAAATGTTAAAGGGACTTATATAGTCAAGAAATACAAGATAAGAAGAGATCTACAAAATCAACCCCAAAATATTAAGAAAATGGCAATAGGAACGTGTGTATCAATAGTTACTTTAAATGTAAATGGATTAAATGCTCCAACCAAAAGACACAGACTGGTTGAATGGATACAAAAACAAGGCCCATTATATGTTGTCTACAAGAAACCCATTTCAGGCCTCAAGACACATATAGACTAAAAGTGAGAGGATGGAAAAATATATTCCATGCAAATGGGAAGCAAAAGAAAGCTGGAGTAGCAATCCTCCTATCAGACAAAATAGACCTTAAAATAAAGAATATTACAAGAGATAAAGAAGGACACTACATAATGATCAGGGATCAATCCAAGAGGAAGACATAACAATTGTAAATATCTATGCACCCAACATAGGAGCATGTCAATACATAAGACAAACACTAACAGACATTAAAAAAGTTGACAGTAACACAATAATAGTAGGAGACTTCAACATCCTACTCACACCAATGGAAATATCATCAAAACAGAAAATTAATAAGGAAACACAAGTCTTAAGTAATATATTAGATGAGATGGAACTCACTGATATCTTCAGGGCATTCCACCCAAATGCAGAAGAATACACCTTCTTCTCAAGTGCACATGGAACATTCTGCAGGGCAGACCACATCTGGGGTCACAAATCAAAAACCTCAGTAAATTTAAGAAAATTGGAATCATATCAAGCATATTCTCTGACCGCAATGCTATGAGACTAGATATCAATTACAAGAAGAAAAAAAACTAAGAAACACAACCATATGGAGATTAAATGACATGTTTCTAAATAACCAACAGATTACTGAAGAAATCAAAGGGAAATCAAAAAATTCTAGAAACAAATGACAGTGAAAACACAACAACTCAAAACCTATGGGATGCAGCAAAAGTGGTACTAACAGGGAAGTTTATAGCAATACAATCCTACCTCAAGAAATAAGAAAAACATCGAATAGACAAGCTAACTTTACACTTAAAACAACTGGAAAAAGAAGAACAAATGCCCTCAAAATTAGTAGAAGGAAATAAATCATAAAGATCTGAGCAGAAAGAAATGAAAAGGAAATGAAAGAAACAATAGTAAAGATTAACCAAAAAAAAAAAAGATTAACAAAACTAAAATCTGGTTCTTTGAGAAGATAAAATTGACCAGCCTTTAGCCAGATGCATCAAGAAGAAGAGAGAAGAATCAATTCAACAAAATTAGAAATGAAAAAGGAGAGGTTACAACAGACAATGCAGAAATACAAAGGAATATAAGAGACTATTATGAACCACTATATGGCAATAAAATGGGTAACCTGGAAGAAACGGACAGATTCTTAGAAAAATTCAATCTTCCAAGACTGAACCAAGAAGAAATAGAAATTATGAACAACCCAATTACAAGCACTGAAATTGAAGCTGTGATCCAAAATCTCCCAAAAAAAAAATTCCAGGACCAGATGGCTTCACAGGAGAATTCTATCAAACATTTAGAGAAGAGCTAATGCCTATCCTTCTAAAACTCTTTCCAAAAATTGCAGAGGAAGGAACACTTCCAAACTCATTCTACAAGGCCATCATCACCCTGATACCAAAAGCAGACAAAGACAACACAAAATAAGAAACCTGCAGGCCAATATCACTGATGAACATAGATGCAGAACTCCTCAACAAAATTTTAGCAAACAGAATTCAGCAGCACATCAAAAAACTCATACAGCATGATCAAGCTGGGTTTATTCCAGGGATGCAAGGATTCTTCAATATATGCAAATCAATCAATGTGATACACTATATTAACAAATTGAAAGATAAAAACCTTATGATAATCTCAATCGATGCAGAAAGAGCCTTTGAAAAATTCAGCACCCATTTATGATTAAAATTCTTCAAAAAATGAACATAGAAGGAAACTACCTCAACATAGTAAAGGCCATATATGACAAGTCTACACCAAACATTCTAAATGGTGAAAAACTGAAAGCATTCCCCTAAGATCAGGAACAAGACAAGGTTATCCACTTTTGCCACTAGTATTCAACATAGTTCTGGGACTCTAGCTACAACAATCAGAGAAGAAAAAGAAATAAAAGGAATCCAGATCAGAAAAGAAGAAGTAAAGCTCTCACTGTTTGCAGATGACATGACACTGTACATAGAAAACCCTAAAGATAGTATCAGAAAATTATTAGAGCTAATCAGTGAATTTAGTAAAGTTGCAGGATACAAAATCAATGCACAGAAATCACTTGCATTTCTATATACTAACAATGAAAAACTGGAGAAATTAAGGAATCAATTCCATTCACCATTGCAACAAAATGAATTTAACTCCCCAGGCCAGTAGCTGCCCAACATGCTACTGGAGATCAGTGGATAAATAACTCCAGAAAGATTGACGGGATGGAGCCAAAGCAGAAACAATACCCAGCTGTGGATGTGACTGGTGATAAAAGCAAGGTCCGATGCTGTAAAGAGCAATATTGCATAGGAACCTGGAATGTCAGGTCCATGAATCAAGGCAAATTGGAAGTGGTCAAACAAGAGATGGCAAGAGTGAACATCAACATTCTAGGAATCAGCGAACTAAAATGGACTGGAATAGGTGAATTTAACTCAGGTGACCATTATATCTACTACTGTGGGCAGGAATCCCTCAGAAGAAATGGAGTAGCCATCATGGTCAACAAAAGAGTCCGAAATGCAGTACTTGGATGCAGTCTCAAAAATGACAGAATGATCCCTGTTCGTCTCCAAGGCAAACCATTCAGTATCACAGTAATCCAAGTCTATGCTCCAACCAGTAATGCTGAAGAAGCTGTAGTCGAACGGTTCTATGAAGACCTACAAGACCTTTTAGAACTAAAACCCCAAAAAGATGTCCTTTTCATTATAGGGGACTGGAATGCAAAAATAGGAAGTCAAGAAACACCTGGAGTAACAGGCAAATTTGGCTTTGGAATGCGGAATGAAGCAGGGCAAAGACTAATAGAGTTTTGCCAAGAAAATGCACTGGTCATAGCAAACACCCTCTTCTAACAACACATGGACATCACCAGATGGTCAACACCGAAATCATACTGATTATATTCTTTGCAGCCAAAGATGGAGAAGCTCTATACAGTCAACAAAAACAAGACCAGAGGCTGACTGTGGCTCAGATCATGAACTCCTTATTACCAAATTCAGACTCAAATTGAAGAAAGTAGGGAAAACCGCTAGACCATTCAGGTATGACCTAAATCAAATCCCTTATGATTATAAAGTGGGAGTGACAAATAGATTTAAAGGCCTAGATCTGATAGATAGAGTGCCTGATGAACTATGGAATGAGGTTCGTGACATTGTACAGGAGACAGGGATCAAGACAATCCCCATAGAAAAGAAATGCAAAAAAACAAAATGGCTATCTGGGGAGGCCTTACAAATAGCTGTGAAAAGAAGAGAGGTGAAAAGCAACAGAGAAAAGGAAAAATATAAGCATCTGAATGCAGAGTTCCAGAGAACAGCAAGAAGAGATAAGAAAGCCTTCTTCAGTGATCAATGCAAAGAAATAGAGGAAAACAACAGAATGGGAAAGACTAGAGATCTCTTCAAGAAAATTAGAGATACCAAGGGAACATTTCATGCAAAGATGGGCTCGATAAAGGACAGAAATGGTCTGGACCTAACAGAAGCAGAAGATATTAAGAAGAGGTGGCAAGAATACACAAAAAGATCTTCACGACCCAGATAACCACGATGGTGTGATCACTCACCTAGAGCCAGACATCCTGGAATGTGAAGTCAAGTGGGCCTCAGAAAGCATCACTACGAACAAAGCTAGTGGAGATGATGAAATTCTAGTTGAGCAGTTTCAAATTCTGAAAGATGATGCTCTCAAAGTGCTGCACTCAATATGCCAGCAAATTTGGAAAACTTAGCAGTGGTCAAAGGACTGGAAAAGGTCAGTTTTCATTCCAATCCCAAAGAAAGGCAATGCCAAAGAATGCTCAAACTTCCACACAATTGCACTCGTCTCACATGCTAGTAAAGTAATGCTCAAAATTCTCCAAGCCAGGCTTCAGCAATATGTGAACCGTGAACTTCCTGATGTTCAAGCTGGTTTTAGAAAAGGCAGAGGAACCAGAGATCAAATTGCCAACATCCGCTGGATCATGGAAAAAGCAAGAGAGTTCCAGAAAAACATCTATTTCTGCTTTATTGACTATGCCAAAGCCTTTGACTGTGTGAATCACAACAAACTATGGAAAATTCTGAAAGAGATGGGAATACCAGACCACCTGACCTGCCTCTTGAGAAATCTGTATGCCGGTCAGGAAGCAACAGTTAGAACTGGACATGGAACAACAGACTGGTTCCAAATAGGAGAAGGAGTAAGTCAAGGCTGTATATTGTCACCCTGCTTATTTAACTTATATGCAGAGGACATCATGAGAAATGCTGGGCTAGAAGAAACACAAGTTGGAATCAAGATTACCGGGAGAAATATCAATAACCTCAGATATGCAGATGACACCACCCTTATGGCAGAAAGTGAAGAGGAACTAAAAAGCCTCTTGATGAAAGTGAAAGCGGAGAGTGAAAAAGTTGGCTTAAAGCTCAACATTCAGAAAACGAAGATCATAGCATCTGGTCCCATCACTTCATGGGAAATAGATGAGGAAACAGTGGAAAGTGTCAGACTTTATTTTGGGGCTCCAAAATCACTGCAGATGGTGACTGAAGCCATGAAATTAAAAGAAGCTTACTCCTTGGAAGAAAAGTTATGACCAACCTAGATAGCATATTCAAAAGCAGAGACATTACTTTGCCAACAAATGTCCATCTAGTCAAGGCTATGGTTTTTCCTGTGGTCATGTATGGATGTGAGAGTTGGACTGTGAAGAAAGCTGAGGGCTGAAGAATTGATGCTTTTGAACTGTGGTGTTGGAGAAGACTCTTGAGAGTCCCTTGGACTGCAAGGAATCCAACCAGTCCACTCTGAAGGAGATCAGCCCTGGGATTTCTTTGGAAGGAATGATGCTAAAGCTGAAACTCCAGTACTTTGGCCACCTCATGAGAAGAGCTGACTGATTGGAAAAGACTCTGATGCTGGGCAGGATTGGGGGCTGGAGGAGAAGGGGACGACCGAGGATGAGATGGCCGGATGGCATCATGGACTCGATGTATGTGAGTCTGAGTGAACTCCGGGAGTTGGTGATGGACAGGGAGGCCTGGCATGCTGCGATTCATGGGGTCGCAAAGAGTCGGACACGACTGAGCGACTGAACAGAACTGAAAGTTTATTAGAGTGGGAAACGCTGTTAGAACAGCGGGCCAGCTCAAGGAAGAATTGATGTTGAACAGGAGTCTTTAGTCCACTGTTATACCCAGGGTACAAGGAGCAGGATAAGGGTCTTTCGGGTCATTTGCTGATTGGATGAGGCATTGTATACTGGGTGGGGGAAGAGTAAAGCAAATACCTTCATCCCTGTGTGGGGTAGGAGGGGAGACAGGTTATTCTGCTCAGGAGGACCTGACATCTGTTCTTAGTTACAACACTGGGGAGGGAAAGACAATAAGGGTCTGATTTTTCCGGTCCTGCATTCCAAGACCCTCCTTGGTTTTATCTGTTCTTTCCTCCTTGGGTCACCACATTTTATATTCTAATGAAGGTCTTGTGTGTGTGTGTGTGTGTGTGTGTGTGTGTGTGTGTTTTCCTCTTGCAAACTTTCAGAAAACAGCCATTGCTAGCATCAGAAAACTCCCAGTAACTGGGGTTGCTCTTTTCTGAAGTTATAGGCCAAAGACTTTCTTTCTGAAACAAAGAATACTTCAAGGGAGTACAGGAGGAGAAGGATGCTAGCTGCAGAGTATAATTCACATGGAGTCAGGGAGTAATCAGCTTCATGAAGGATAAGTCCAGCTACAAGTGTCTGTTATTGTTGCTTAGTCACTAAGTCACATCTGACTCTTTGCAACCCCGTGGACTATAGCCCACCAGGATCCTCTGTCCATGGACTTCTCCAGGCAAGAATACTGGAGCGGATTACCATTTCCTTCTGCAGGGGACCTTCCCAGCCCAGGGATCGAACACATATCTCCTGCCACAGGCAGAGTCTTTACTGCTGACCCCCAGGGAAGCCCATTTGTGACTAACAGCTAAAGAATAACCAAGATTGTGTAACTCTTTCAGGCCTGTTTATGTTGTTTCCCCAGCCTATTCACTTATTTACCTTTTTCTTTTAAATCAGAAAAGTTTCATTTTCATTTAAGAAAAGCCTCATTTCTGTTTTTGCTGCAACAGTGGCAACAGAAAGCCTCTTGCAGTGACCTACACAGGAAGAGATGGCACGGCCTGGCTTTAAAGACTCTCCCCATTCTGTTGGAAGTCCTCCCAAAACACCACCCATCCACAGCACTGGGTCCATATCCTCACCCTGTGTTATAATTGCCTATTGCTTTTCTAGCTCATAATCTGGCCCACTGTAAGCTCTTGAGAGCAGGGATTATTTCTCTCATCTCCAATTCCTTAGCACCTAGCACAAGACCAGACTCAGAGCTGAGTGAATGAAGGATGTGTCTCAGGCTTGTACCAAAACAACTCAAAGCTGCACCTACAGCCTAAAGGAAACGTAAGTAATTAGTCACTGAAACTGTTCAGGGCCAAAATAAACTTGGATCTCTCCACTCTGTACCATATGTGGCATAGTAAGTATCCACAGGGCATCTACGAAAATGAGTGCAGTGAATCAGATCATCAATTTGGGGGATGGAGGTGGGGAAAGTTATACCATAGCTTTCCTAAGATAATTTAGGCAAAAGTTTTGCCTTTGAACTGTACTGTAACAAGAAACCATGCTATAGTAATATGGCCGAGCTGCAGGGAATGACGATTGCCTTGAGGATGTCCTAAAGCCGTGATCTCAACTCTTGTTTCATGTCTGTCCCTTTGAGATAAAAATGAAAGCAACATGCCAGCCCCCCAGAGATTCTGATATGCCTGCCCTTCTCCTTGATGCTGAGAAAGATAGAAGGCAGGAGGGGAAGTGGACAACAGAGGACGAGATGGTTGGATGGCATCACCAACTCAAGAACATGAGTTTGAGCAAGCTCTGGGAGACGGTGAAGGACAGGGAAGCCTGGTGTGCTGCAGTCCATGGGGTCACAGAGTTGGATATGACTGAGTGAATGAACAACAGCTCCACTCCTGGCTGAGAACTGTTATTACAATAAAGTTATCTTGGCTTTGGGCAGATTACGCCGTGCACTGAGGTTCCCAAAGGTTCAGAAAGGACTATAGCAGTGCTGGTACATGTCATAACATACCAAAATATCTCACGGAATTGATAAGTAGCCACAGACTCCCTGAATGCCCTCATCATGGTCCGAGGGCTTCCTCCACCACCCCTTCCCACCTTCCAGTAACTAAATACATGAGGGACAGCAGGAGCCTCCAAAATCCCACCCCAGACTTCTCAGCCATTGGTGCTTGTTCTGATTCATCAGCACCCCTGCCATATGATTGTTAAATATCAGCACCCCTGCCATATGGTTGTTAAATATCTTGAATATCACACCTTGTTTTATCTAAATTTCTTTGGGGTTTTGTGTGTTTGTTTGCCTTCTTGCTCATGCCCTTAGGAAAGCCTCAGAGAACCATTCACGGGCTCCAATAGTGAGTGGGTCGGTGTACAGAACTATGTTCCAAGTGGTCAATTTTCAGGGCAAGAAACAGGGGCCAGAACAAGAGCTCTTTGACAATTCAGACAGTAGCTGAGTAGTCCTGGCTTCAGCTGGCAGGTCAGGCCACCTTAACTTAGACCTTCTCCTTTAATTCATCTCAATAAAGCTGAAGCTCGAATATTTTGGCCACCTGATGCAAAGAACTGACTCACTGGAAAAGACCCTGATGCTGGGAAAGATTGAAGGCTGGAGGAGAAGGGGATGACAGAGAATGAGATGGTTGGATGGCATGACTGACTCAATGGACATGAGTTTGAGCAAGCTCTGGGAGTTGGTGATAGACTGGGAAGACTGGCATGCTGCAGGCAATGGGGTCACAAAGAATCAGACACAACTGAGTGAACTGACTAATGCATCAAACCAACCTATCAAACTAAGGAAAAATAAAAATTCTCTCACTTACTTGTTGGAGAAGGAAAGCACTGAAGCCTGGTCAAGGGATCAGGAAACCCTGAACTGCCTGGATTCAAAATAATTTCTACCTCTTTCTAGCTGTGTGTCTTTGAGAAAAGTATCTAACTGCTCTGTCACTCACATTACCTGTAATACTGGGATAAAAATGATACTATCTATTTCAGAGGGTTGTGGTGAAGTCAGTATCCAGTCCATGTACTTTGAAAAGCGCCTGGTTCATATTAATCTCTCAATAAACGTAGCTGTATCAAAAGGTACAAACTGCTAGTTATCAGATAAGTAAGTACTAGGGATAAACATAATTAACACAACTCTGTGATATTTAAAAGTCATTAAGAAATAAATCCTAAGAACTCTCATCAGAAAAAAATTAATATTTTTCAAATTCCTATATTCATGGAGTCACAAAGAGTTGCATATGACTTAGCCACTGAACAATAACAAATTCTGTATAGAAAAAGATCTATATGAGGTGAATGAATGGCCACTAAACTTCTTATGGTAATCACTTCATGATATATATAAGTCAAATCCTTATGCTATTACACCTTAAACTTATACAGTGCTATCTGTCAATTACAACTCAATAAAACTGAAAGAGAAAATAAAATGTTTTAAAAAAATAAATGTAGGAACTTCCCTGTTGGTCCAGTGGCTAAGACTCCATGCTCTCAGTATAGAGGCCTGCATTTGATCCCTGGTAAGGGAGCTAGATCGCACAAGGTACAACTAAGGGATCCCACGTGCCACAACTGAAGATTCCTGCATGCCGAAACTAAGGCCCGGCATAGCCAAATAAATGAATAAATAAAAGTGAAATTTTTTAAAAATAAATATAGCTATATGAGGATGAAATTAGAGAACTTCAAAGACATAGGAGAGCTTAAAGGTTATGGAGTCCCTGTCAAGCTTCCCAAAAGGATGAAGTGGCTGGTTTAGAGTCATTCTTGATTCTCAAAATGAGAGCGATAATCGTATTAATCCCTTTAAAGCTGAATACTAACTCTCTCTACTTTATGATAAGGCTCAGGAACTGAACTGAATAAATCAGCCAACTAAAACATAAGCATTTAGGAGAAAAAAATGACCTAATTCCAATGAATGTGTTGCCAAAATGGCAAGACTACAAAGAGAACAGAGAAAAGGCACAGCTCCTGATCCGATTCCTTGCGATACTCATGCCTGCAGGAGTGTGGTGCTCAGCAAGGCCAAGGTGTTCCTGCTTGGGTGGGAGGTATTACCTGGCAAGGCAGTTAACATGCTTGAACTAGTCTCTAAGGCAGGATGTAGCTGAAAGCTCTCCAGAAAAGGAAGAGGGATGTAACTGCTGTGGTTCATCAGAGCCTCTTACCTACTTAATGTAAAAGGAGTATAGTTATATACAGAACTGAGAGAACGTGGATTTTAATTTTTAAATCCCCAAGATTACAATTTGCACCTTAAAAATTGCTTTACCACATCTAAAAATTGCTTTACCACTGTCACATACACATACAAACACACACACACAAAGAAGTTCTTTCTTTTGCAAAGAAGTAAACTAATACAAAATATAAAATATCCTGTGATAATTTTTAAATTGCTCTGAAGGGGCAGAATTTAAGAAGGAAATACTGAATTTTCTATGTAAGGAATCCTAAAAACCAAAAGATCCATGCTCTTCACTGATAAACTTCATCTCTTCAGGTGTGACACCTCTCAGCCAAAGAATCTCTCCCAGATAAGTGGGTGGTCAGGGACACCCTCGGGTGACAGTCTGGAGGAGAGGGTGTCAGCCATATGCTTGCTTTGATGTAATGAAACAATTGTTGGGCAGAGTCAAGAGATCCAGGTTTCTAATTTTGGTTCTTACACCAACAAATTATATTACATAAAGGAAAACATAACTTTTGAGCTTCAGTTTCCTTCTCTGTAAAATTTCCTGACCACTTCTCACATAGCTCATAAGCATTTACTCTGCATGTGTGCTCAGCTATATCCAACTCTGTGCAACCCCATGGACTGTAGCCCATGACTCTTCTGTCCATGGAATTTTCCAGGCAAAAATACTGGAGTGGGTTGCCATTTCCTATTCCAGGGGATCTTCCCAACCCAGGGATCTCCTGTGTCTCCCGCATCTCGTATGTCTCCTGCGTTGCAGGCAAATTCTTTACCACGGTGCCACCTGGGAAGCCCATTCATAAGCATTTGCTTACACACCAATACGTAAGCTCAGTTCAGTTCAGTTCAGTTGCTCAGTCATGTTCAACTCTTTGTGACCCCATGGACTGCAGCATGCCAGGCTTCCTTGTCCATCGCCAATTACCGGAGCTTACTCAAACTCATGTCCATTGAGTCGGGGATGCCATCCAACCATCTCATCCTCTGTCGTCCCCTTCTCCTCCAGCCTTCAATCTTTCCCAGCATGAGTCTTTTCAAATGAGTCAGTTCTTCGCATCAGGTGGCCAAAGTATTGGAGTTTCAGCTTCAGCATGAGTCTTTCCAATGAATATTCAAGACTGATTTCCTTTAGGATGGACTGGCTGGATACATAGGCTAGTAGGGTTGAAAACTGCAAAAGTGATATAGAAATGCAAGCATAAATAGCAGAAGAGATTAGACAGGAAAAATGATTTCTTATAAAGGAGGAAAAAGTCTTGAATCTGAGGAATCATTAGAACAAACTTGAAAAATGACACCATGCCAATTAAGTATGGTATAGGTGTAAGCATAGGTTTCCGTAGCGATAAACACTCCTACCGTGAAGGCAGTGCCATGATGCAATAACTGGGATCCACAGCAGTGGGCTTTTTCCAGGTGACAGACATACCATCTGGAACCTCAGTTATCAGAAGACAGTATAAACAGGCTGCTGATTTGAAAATCAAAATCAACAGAGATTTGGTCCAGGCAGATATTACAGCAAATATTCAGTAACTGAAGAATTCATGAGCCAAGTAAGAAACCTACACTCCTCAACCTCTTTCTTACAGGTAATAGTTTTGTGAGATTTTTAAAATAAAAAATAACGCATTGCAACGTATACATAGCTAGCCTTCTATTTTTAGGTAACTGCTGCTAGTGATCAAAATTCCAGAACTATTTTTAAATGGGCAAGGACATAAGGGTTATTGATTACTTCGATTTGTCATTAAAAACAAAAAGCAGTCTTCTGAATAAATAGGGGTTGTATTCCAAGAGTTGTTTATAAATTTTTCTATGTAACAAACACATTTCACACTTACCATTTGTCACATATTATTCCTAGTCCTTTAGGAATATAATTTGTTTAATCCTTATGACAACTCTATGAAATAGGAACTGGTGTCTTCATTTTACAGATGAAGAAACACCAAGGTACAGAGATGTTAAGTAATTTTCTCAACCTCACACAGCTGGTAAACAGCCTGATAATAACTGGAGAGCTGGAAGTGCAAAAATGTGGTTCCAGGATTCTTTAGGCTCCATGCCAATGCTGACCTCTGGGAACTTGAATATATTTTCTTAGAACAAAGTTATTGTTGTTTTTGTTGTTCAATCACTAAATTGTGTCCAGCTCTTGTGACCCCACGGACTGCAGGCCTCCCTATCCCTCACTATCTTCCAGAGTTTGCCCAAGTTCATATTCACTGACCATGCTATAAATGAACAATGTCATACATAGTTATAAAATTTCACACTGGCTTATTTTACCACAGGTAGCTGAGCTGAAATTCTGTAGATCTGTTGATGTACTATTCCTGGTTCCCATCACGGTGTCAGTCAGAGCAAGCACTCAATAAATGTTTCTTGCGTTTAATATACAAAGGACACCCCGCTATTGACATCAGCACTCTAGAAGGACTTGGAGCATCCAACAGCAGGAACATAGGTGTTCTCCTTCCCAGCCTCGCCCACATTGGTCCCAGCAGTTTGAGAATGGAAAGGAATTTGGACTAATGGGCCAATGGAGGTGGAACAAGTCTTTGGCAACAGTTGACATATGGGGGTCTTGATTTTAACAGCAGCTCAAAATTTCAGTAGCAAAACTAAGGAGAGAATCTGGGTTTTTACTGCTGAGTAGGAAGATACCATTGCAAGTCTGTGACAGAAGATGGTGTGAAACATATAATGGAATGGCAAGCAGGAAACTAGGTCTCTAACTAGGGCAGCTGTTTGTAAGCAAGGGAAGATGATAAATAAGCTACTGTCAACCAAGAGTGTACAGCTAGGTCAACCACCAAGACGGTAAATATACTCTATTGTTACTTGGCTTTTTAAAAAAAAGCAAGTTATTTTTCTGACACTTTCTCAACATTGTGATAATTTCATGAGAAGACTTGATGTGATCATACAAAAGGAACAAAAATTTTTGCACATTCTTCAAAATTAGGGACTGTGACTTTCCAAGATCCGAGTGCTTTCTGCAAGATGCTCAATTAATAATTGATAAAAATTGACTTATTACTGTATATAAAGTATAAACTAATAATAAATAATAGAATGATAATAAAGTAGAATAATACTAAAACAAGATTAATAGAATAAAATTATAGAATTATAAATAAAAAGGAGGTAATAAATAAACAGAATAATCAATAAATATAACAAGTGAATGAGAAGTAATACACTAATAAGTGAACAGAATCATAACTGAATAGAGTAATAGGTGAATGGTAAATGAATGAAGCAATAGAACCAGCTATTACCTATTACATTCAACATAAATGATGCAATGAATTTGAAATAATCATATGACCTTGTGAGCAAATTAGAAACCAGTTATTAATGATCATATGTGAAATAGACAGCTAGTGGGGAGTTGCCGCACAACACAGGGAGCTCAACCTGGTGCTCTGTGACAACCTAGAGGGGTGGGATGGGGGAGGTGGGAGGGAGGTTCAAGAGGGAGGGAATATATGTATACTTATGGCTGATACACATTGTTTTATGGCAGAAACCAACACAACATTGTAAAGCAGTTTCAGGAAATCTGCCTGCCAATGCAAGAGACACGAGTTTGATCCCTGGGCCAGGAAGATCCCGCATGCCATGGAACAACTAAACCCATGAGCCACAACTACTGAGCCTGTGCTCTAGAGCCTGAGACCCACAACTACTGAGCCCACGTGTCGCAACTGCTGAAGCCCAAGCACTCTAGAGCTTGTGCTCCACAACAAGAGACGCCATCGCAATGAGCAGCCCTCCCAACTCAACTAGCCGGTGGCCCCTACTCACTACAACTAGAGAAAAAAGTCTGCACACAGCAACGAAGATCCAACACAGCCAAAAATATTTTAAATAAAGAACTAGACAAGGTATTTTTAATTAATTTTGAAAAAGAAAGCAGGTATTAGATTTATCCTTTCCCCAAAATAAATTATTCTGAAGCTATCAAAATTCCCAAATCTAATTTTGAAAATCTTATGGTATAGCAGGGAAACATGATTCCAGTTTATTCAAACAAGCATTTTGGTCCAACTTCCTCTTTGCACACAGCAGCAAAATCTACAAAGCAATATAATGGAGAATATTCTTCATCTTATGAATAAATAAATTAAAATGCAGATGCCTTGGAGCTTTATTTAGGCAATACCATTAACTACTTTGAGATCTTTAAAAATCATCACTCTGAGTTTTGAATTTTTTTATTTTAAAAGAAATGAATTGGTCTAAATTATTATGCATGCTTCATCCCTTTCCAAGTGGTAGAGAATTATTCAGAACTTGCCTATCTAGTCTTGTCTTTGGATTAGACAGCAGAAAATGCATACAATTTAATAGAAAATATTTTAGAAACAGTCTTATTTGAAGCAGTTTTTAAGCAGTTTCCAAAAGCACTGGTATCAAAGTAAGGTTATCTACAGAACAAAATGGAGGTCAAATGCCCAGTTGATGTCTTGAAAACTTTGACGAGTGCTGGCCTATGAAAACCAAATTGAAGAAAGAGACTTACTACAAAATAGAATCATGCCTCATGCTTGTCTACCTCACTTTCAAAACAATAATTTTTCAAGATTCATTTTATTAACAGCAAAAGCAATCACAGAAAATAGAAGTACAGTTTTAATTTAGTTTAAAAATATCTTAAACCTTAATAGAATATGGTAGAAATCCATCCCAGCACCAAGGGGAATATCCAAATTTTGACTGCGCAATTCAATCTTGTCCCAGCTGCAGTTTGGCGCCACCTTCTGGCAGCTGTCTTCTATTTCTAAAATGAAGAGAGAATTCTGGGACCAGCTAACTTCAAGAAAGTAGGTCATGGGTGTTTTCATAACCTTGTATATGGCTCTTCAAGGATTGATGTCCCTAATATATAAATTCTTGAGCGTATATCTATGAGTTAACCATACCAATCAGAAATGGGTGCATGATATACATAAGCAATTCATAAAGTATGAATGGCCAACATTAAAAAGTGACCAATAGCCAACATCTGTAGTAATCCAAGAAAGGCATCAAAACAGATCCAGTGTGTTTAATGATTCCACTCATGGCATAGGAAAAAGGCACTAATATATCGCTGGATGGACTGTAAATTGGCAAGAAAAACTTCACAAGAACACCTCAGCACCAGATATTTAAGAAAATAATATATCCTGAAGAGCCAACAGCTCTATTTCTAGAAATTTATTCTTAAATAACCAGTTATTTAGTATATCTATTCCTCCTAGAAGTGTTTCATCACAGTGAAAAATAAGACATAATAAAATGTCTGACAATGAAGAATCAACAGACCATCAAAAGTCCATAAGAGGAGAGTCATCAGCCATTAGGGATGTTCAGGTTCATGGACTGACCTGAAAAAATGTCAGTCATCAATTAAATAAAAAGTAGAGTTTCAACACAGTAAATACACTATCATCTACCTTTAAAAGAAAAAGACTTGTATGCTAATTATATACATGCTCATTTAAAAATGGAAACAATATACCTATAAATGTTAACAGTGATTATTCACTGGTAGGGAAAATATGGGTGTTTATTCTTGCTACATGTTTATATGCATTTTCTAATCTTTTCTGAAATAAATATCGGTAAAATTTTTGAATCTTCCAAGAAAAACCATCTGTTTGTTTAAATGTTTTTACAATGAATATGTTCCTATTTTTAATCTTTAAGGAAAAATAAAAGAGTAGTCAAGGGGTAAGTAATGTAAGAAACTTTAAGAACAATTAAGAAAGAAGAAGTGTGTGAGGAGGAGAAGCTGGTAAATTAGGAGCTGGTGACTGGAGTAAGAAAAGCATTCTAGAAGAGGTGGGGTTTGAATGGTGGTAAATGTGGACACACGGAAAGAAGATAACCAGGCATGGTTTGGGTCCTTGGCTGGCTCCAGGACGAATCATATCAAAGTGCTTCTAGAAATACCCACTCACCTACCATGAGGAGGTAATAGGTCAATGTATGAACATCACCCATTTACCCTTTTAGAAGTATCAGGGACTTCCCTGGCAGTCCAGTGGTTAAGACATCGCCTTCCATTGCAGAGGGTCTGGGTTCCATCCTTGGCCGGGGAACTAAGATTCCACATGCCTCATGGCCAAAAAATCAAAACATAAAACAGAAGCAGTGCTGTGACAAATTCAATAAAGACTTTTAAAGAAGAAACATCAATACTTGCGTGCACTCTGCACCTAGAAGGGCAATGGTAGGCCCTGAACTTGTTGTTGAACACCACTGTGGGCAGAACACTAGGCCTACCACCATGCACCCTTCAACCTAAGATTCGCAGACACCAGGTTCCTCTGCTTCCTTCCAGGACACAGGCATCAGAGAACTATTGCTTGCTGGGACCTGTTTCTCATTCATCTAGCCAAGCCCCACATTAGTTCTTTTTCTCCCTTCCTGAAGAGATCTGGCTTCTTAATCAGCATTCCCACATGTTCCCTTCATGCAATAGTAACCTTAAAGACTGGCCCCCAGGTTCAACCCTCCCAAGCCTGGCTCAGATCTACAACTTCTCTATTCAGACTTGTCCTGTCCTGTAAGCCCTTCCCATCTGAGGCCAAAGCTCTGCAATGGTTTCCCAACAGCCGTGTTCTCCTAGGGTCAGCCCTGTGCCTCTTCTCTCCCAGCAAGCCCTGGCGCCAGGGCAGGTAAACTGTCTACCTGAGCCTGCCCCAGTCTCTGGGATGAACATTGGTGGACTGGTCTGATGAGCACCGAGATCACTCACAGGCAAAAAACAATTTGGCTAAATACTAGAAAGATCTTCAAGTGTGTTCCATTAGCTTATACATGGCATTCTCTTATTATTTTCACCTTTCCTGTACCCACAGTTATGTCTCCTTTCCCATTTCTAATTTTGTACTTTTTAATCTCTCTTTTCCTAAATCAGAGTCACAAAGATGTCATCTATTTTAATGGTCTCTTTAAAGAACCAGTTTTTGAGTATCTGTATGTATTTGTTATTTTCCATCTCAATGTCAGCTCTTCTTGTTATTCATTTATTTTTCATCTATTTTATTGTGTTGTTCTTTTAAAAGAAAAATTTGTAGTAAGGTTCTTCATTGTTAGTCTCTCTTTAATAATGCAGCTATTTGAGGTTATACATTTTCCTCTACAATTAACTATAACCCAAAAGTCTAGGTCTGGAGCTTTCTTCTTTTCATTACTTTCTAGTTGGCTCGTCATATCAGGTTTGATTTTCTTTGATCCAAGAGTTATTTAGGAAAATGTGTCTGAATTTACAAATTAAGGTTGTTCCATTTGTCTTTTTATTGCTGAATTCTAATTGTGTCAAATAAAAACAAATCTGGACTTAGATAAGGATGACTTTCATTAGAAAGACTCTTGCAATAGGGAGATTGCTCTGATGTCAGACATCCGCAAGCATGTCAAAACCATGCAGAAAAGGAGTTTTTTTAATAGGTTAAAATAGTAGGCAGGCAGAGATACACAGAATATTTGGAGAGGAAGCAGGACAAGCAAGGAGGAAAAACCTCTGGGATCTGACAGGAAAACAGTCTGCTTCTCCTGAGGTCAGCTGATTCCAAGGAGCAGTTATAAAGGGGGCATTTCCACTTCTTTTGTGTTTGCTCAAGCTTGAGGGCACGTGTGCCACAGCTAGAGAGTCCGTGCACATGATGCAAAGATCTCACAACTAATGCAGCCAGCTAAATAAATTTTTCTTTAAAGGCATGAGGCTAAGGGCCTCAGAGCCCTTAGCAAAGGTGACTGTGACCGTTTTGGGGAAGGATGACCATGCGGGATCACTTTACAGCTCAGAAGGTTCAGTCCCCAACCTTCTGGAGACTCCTGGAAAGTGACCTGCTCAAAAAAAAAAAAAAAGTCAGAAAGAAACTGAGGGATCAACCTCAGAGAGACAGAGAGGAGACTGCCCAGCAAATTGACTTAGTAATGGCAAGAGACATGGGAGCCTGGGTCATGCCACTCATATTACCTTCTGGGTTATAGCGGTCTGTGAGTTCTCTAGATAGAAGCTACTGTCTACCTTGTATGAAGGAAGATCCAAGAGGACCTTTCAAGCAAAAACACTCTGTGCTTATTTCAGTTCAGTTCAGTTCAGTTCAGTCACTCAGTCATGTCCACCTTCTTGCGACCCCATGGACTGCAGCACACCAGGCTTCCCTGTCCATCACCAACTCCCAGAGCTTAGTCAAACTCATGTCTATTGAGTGAGTGATACCATCCAACCATTTCATCCTCTGTTGTCCCCTTCTTCTCCCACCTTCAATCATTCCCAGCATCAGGGTCTTTTCAAATGAGTCAGTTCTTTGAATCAGGTGGCCAAAATATTGGAGTTTCAGCTTCAGTTCAGTCCTTCTAAGGAATATTCAGGACTGATTTCCTTTAGGATAGACTGCTTGGATCTCCTTGGAGTCCAAGGGACTCTCAAAAGTCTTCTCCAACACCACAGTTCAAAAACATCAATTCTTTGGCACTCAGCTTTCCTTATAATTCAATTCTCACATCCATACATGACTACTGGAAAAACAATAGCTTTGACTAGATGGACCTTTGTTGGCAAAGTAATGTCTCTGCTTTTTAATATGCTGTCTAGGTTGGTCATAACTTGCCTTCCAAGGAGTAAGCATCTTTTAATTTCATGACTGCAATCACCATCTGCAGTGATATTTGGGCCCAAAAAATAAAGTCAGCCACTGTTTCCACTGTTTCCCCATCTATTTGCAATGAAGTGATGGGACCAGATGCCATGATCTTTGTTTTCTGAATGTTGAGCTTTAAGCCAACTTTTTCACTCTCCTCTTTCACTGTCATTAAGAGGCTCTTTAGTTCTTCTTCATTTTATGCCATAAGGATGATATCATCTGCATATCTGAGGTTATTGATATTTCTCCTGGCAATCTTGATTCCAGCTTGTGCTTCATCCAGTCCAGCATTTCCCATGATGTACTCTGCATATAAGTTAAATAAACAGGGTGTTTCACAATATAGAGCCTTGACGTACTCCTTTCCCAATTTGGAACCAGTCTGTTGTTCCATGTCCAGTCCTAACTGTTGCTTCTTGATCTGCATACAGATTTCTCAGGCGGCAGGTCATGTGGTCTGGTATTCCCATCTCTTGAAGAATTTTGCAGTTTGTTGTGATCTACACAGTCAAAGGCTTTGGCATAGTCAATAAAGCAGAAATAGATGTTTTTCTGGAACTCTCTTGCTTTTGCTTTTTCAGTGATTCAACTGATATTGGCAATTTGATCTCTGGTTCCTCTGCCTTTTCTAAAACCAGCTTGAACATCCGGAAATTCATACACTGTTGAAGCCTGGCTTGAAGAATTTTGAGCATCACTTTGTTAGCGTGTAACATGAGTGCAATTGGGCGGTAGTTTAAGCAATGGCACTCCACTCCAGTACTCTTGCCTGGAAAACCCCATGGATGGAGGAGCCTGGTAGGCTACGGTCCATGGGGTCGCTAAGAGTCGGACACGACTGAGCGACTTCACTTTCACTTTAAGCATTCTTTGGCATTGCCTTTCTTTGGAATTGGAATGAAAACTGACCTTTTCAAGTCCTGTGGTCACTGCTGAGTTTTCCAAATATGCTGGCATATTGAGTGCAGCACTTTCACAGCATCACTTTTCAGGATTTGAAATAGCTCAGCTGGAATTCCATCATCTCCACTAGCTTTGTTCATAGTGATGCTTCCTAAGCCCCACTTGACTTCACATTCCAGGATGTCTGGCTCTAGGTGAGTGATCACACCATCGTGATTATCTGGGTCGTGAAGATCTTTTTGTATAGTTCCTCTGTGTATTCTTGCCACCTCTTCTTAATATCGTCAGCTTCTGCTAGGTCCATACCATTTCTGTCCTTTATTGTGCCCATCTCTGCATGAAACGTTCCCTTGGTATCTCTGATTTTCTTGACGAGATCTCTAGTTTTTCCTATTCTATTGTTTTCCTCTATTTCTTCGCATTGATCACTAAGGAAGGCTTTCGTTTCTCTTGTTATTCTTACTTCAGCCCATCTTAAATCTCCACCTCTACTCAGTCACTAGGTGGCGCTAGAGATAATGAACACGCCTACCAATACAGGAGCCCTAAGAGAAGCTGGCTCGTTCCCTGGGTGGGGAAGACCCCTGGCGAAGTAAATGGCAGCCCTCTGCAGTATTCATGCCTGGAGAATTCCATGAACAGAGGAACCTGGCGGGCTACAGTCCATATAGGACACGCCTGAAGCAACTTAGCACGCACAAAGTCACTTGTCTATCCTCTTAATTCTCCATAAACTGACTCAATTATCTTTAGGAAAATTAGAGAACTAAGGCAGAAAGTGAAGAGGAGCTAAAAAGCCTCTTGATGAAAGTGAAACAGGAGAGTGAAAAGTTGGCTTAAAGCTCAACATTCAGAAAACGAAGATCATGGCATCCTGTCCCATCACTTCATGGGAAATAGATGGGGAAACAGTGTCAGACTTTATTTTGGGGGGCTCCAAAATCACTGCAGATAGTGACTGCAGCCATGAAACTAGAAGACACTTACTCCTTGGAAGAAAAGTGTCCACGAAGTAAGTCAGGCCAGGCTGTATTTCCTTCATTTCAAGGAATACTTAGTGACTCTGCAGTATGTCACGTAGTACAGAGAGACTGAGCACACATCAAATTGGAGCTTTTCCCTTTCCCTGGCTATCTGCCACCAAAATTTCTGCCAACATGCCACAGATTCTCTGGTGCCCACTTCTTTCCCTTAGCTAACCTGATCTTGTGCTTTTATCTCAATATTCTCTGGAATGAACAGAATGAACCCTGAGATCATTCTGCTATTAACTCAAAAGATTAATCAGGGGCAACATGCTATATTCTTTAGTTTTCCTCCTAATCTAATAACATGCAGCTTATTCCTCTGAAATCTTTTAAAATACAAATCCATCTCACACAAAAAAGTGCTGATGGTTACTATTGGCAAATCATCCTGCATTTATTGTAAAAGTCAGGTGCTACAGTGAAGTGTCATTTATATGATTCCTCACAGGTAAAAATACATAAATAAATAAACTACTAATCACAAAGTAATCAAACATACATGGAACTGAAGGCAGAGGATTGAGCTGGGAGCCTGGATACCCAGGATTCAGTCCATTGCTTTTAAACAATTATATATTTAAAAAACTACTGGGTGCCAGGTACTGAAGCCAGCATTCCTGAACGTTCTGTTTCACTAGAACCTTATCAGATTCTGAAAGCTTTCTTTTTACAGGTGAAAGAAATGCCGAGAACTAATGTGTAATCTTTGGTAAATCATTATTTTAAATAAACAAAATAAGGATGAAATTCAGGGATGTCTGAGAACAACAAGGACAAAAGTTTATTAAAGAATTCTAACACTTCAAGCAACACTTTATTTACATATGTGATTAAAATTCTTTAATTCATGAAATAACATTCCAGACAGTTTGCAACTCACGAAACCTAGATTAGTCTGTTGAATAGAGTCACTATTTAAAAGAAAAGGCACATAGAAACGGAAAGAGAAAACATAAAAATGCATTTAAGGAAATCCAAACAGAGGGAACGCCTATGGGTTTACCTCCCATTTATTTACCCACTGCCTCATTAGGTAAAGAATTTGAGGCCGGGCTTCCCATGTGGCTCCATGGTAAAGAATCCACCTGCCAACACAGGATATGCAGGAGACACAGGTTTGATCCCTCGGCCCGAAGATCCCCTGGGTAGGAAATGGCAACCTGACCCAGTATTCGTGCCTGGAAAGTTCCATAGACAGAGGATCCTGGCAGGCTACAGTCCATGGGGTCACACAGAGTCAGACATGACTGAGCATACACACACACAATGGCCATTTTACTTATTAAATGCCTTTCCCAGCAGTCATCTCCAAAGTATAAAGAATAAAGAATAATATCAGAGAAGCATCTCAGAATCACTTAATTTTTTTTTTTTCTGCGGGATCTTAGTTCCCTGACCAGGGATCAAACTCAGGCCCCAGCATGACAGCTCTGAGTTCTAATGACTGGACTGCCAGAGAATTTCCACAATAAGTGAATTTTTAAACTGAATGTTAAAAACAAAGAAGAGATAGATGTCAACATTTAAAATTGTATCAAGAAGAAAGCTAAAAATAAGAAACAAGAATACCTCAGTCATCTCAAGCTTCCTCAGTTAAGACTCAAATATCTAAATATGCCAAAACATACGGTACATAAAGTTTCCAAACTGAAACTTCTACAACTCAGATGACAGCTATAGAAAAACTCCACAAACCGCAGGCAAAATTCAGAGGCCAAAGATACTGTGAAACTTTGTCTTTTCTCATTCTTCTCACCTAAGCTCTTTCTACCCAGGATCTGAAATTTCCAAGTTTCATCAAGTTTCTCTCACTTAGGTATTACGCCTTTCTTTATACTTTGTAGCCAAATGCCAGCCTTTACGAAAGTGGAAAGATTACATTTCACCATTTGAAAAGGAAGGAAAAGAAAGGGCCTGTTCCTCCCAGAACCCTAATATTTGCATATAATTTACCCATTAGTGTTTAGACTTTGGTTTCATAGCTTTGGGGAGAGGTTAGGCAAGGTGACCAGAGCACTTTAATGGGTGGTGCATTTTTTAACTTACCTTAGAACAGTGTAATGAGAACTACTCCCAGTTTAATGATTTAAAGTTTAGGAAACACCTTGAACCCTCAAAGCTAAAAGTAAAAACAGTGACACACCATTACTGCAAAATCAATGCAGTAGAGCCTAAAAGCTAAGAACCTGAAGAGTTACCCAGTGAAAGGAACACTCTCCCGTTTGATAATACGTCCCCATCAAAGGCAGTCTAAGGAAGAATTCAAAGAAGGCAAAACACGGGACAACAAACAATTGAATATAAAGATTCAAGAATGCACACAGTTTAACAGAGACTGCCGAGATAAGCAAGAAAGTTGTAAATAAAAGTCAGCGACTTGGGCCTAAAGCTCAGCAAGCCAAGAAATATTTTTGAAAGCATCTATACCTTCCCCCTAAAACCCACTTTTTAAAAATTGCTGCAAAATGCCCATAACTTAAAATTTACCATCTAAATGATTTTTCAGTGTACAGTTCAGGAATGTTATGTACATTCACATTTTTATGTGACCAACCTCCAGAACTCCTTTCTCTTGCAAAACTAAAACCCTGTACCCATTAAACAACTAATTTCCCCTCCCCCAGTCCCTAGTAACAACCACTCTATTTTTGGTCTCTGAATTTGACTATACCAGGTACCTCATATAAATAGAATCATGCAGTATTTATCTAAAAGAAGAAAAAAAAAAAAAAACACTTTCAAACCAGAGAAACTACTAGCAGAGGCAAATGGAAATAATCTAAAGAACAAAGGGACAGAAAAACAGGAAGCAGAAAGTGAACAACGGGGGTGGATTCTAGATTTCAGTATCTATGAAATATGATCTCAACCATAACCTTAGTTATCAGAAGTGGCTCTAGATCCTGTTTTCTAAATATCTTTTAAACAAAAACAGAAAAAACCTGAGCAGAGAGTAGACTGGAAACTACAGATTTGGGTACCTGCAAAACAACTCCAAGCCTAACACTGGTACTCAGAAGTGAATCACATTAAAAAAATTTTTTAAGAAAATAAAAACTAAAGTAAATTTAGGGAATTTCCTGGCAGTCCAGTGGTTAAGATTCCGCGCATCCACTGCAAGGGACACAGTTTGCTCTCTGGTTGGGGAACTAAGATCCTGAGTGCCTCATGGTGCAGCCAAAAATAAATGAATGAATGAATAAATAAATTTAAAAGAAGGGATTCAGATCCTCTTCTCTAGTTATCAACAAAATCAACATTATCTCTTCAGTTCTTAAGATCTGAGTCTAAAGAAGGAAGCTGACGTTGCTGACTTAAAAAAAATAGTCGCAACCTCGAAGTAGAGAGTCATGCTTTAGTTGGTGGGAATTTTTAGGACCTGAAGCCTGGGAACAAAATATAACTCTCAGTTTCTAGGCTGTGACTATTTTTTAAGTCACCAGTATCATTATATCATACTCCAGTTCGATCAGAAAGAAAAGCATCTTTGCAGCTCAGCATCACACCACTAACTCTGATCTGATACTAAAACAACCTGCCTCAACACTTTCTCAATCTTTCTTAGACTTTCTCTGAGCAAATAAATGTCATTAAGATCTAATAATGCATACATATAAATGTGGAATATTATTGTTTCAGAGTTTCTTAGTAACAGTAAAAATATCTAATTTCATCTGAAAATATTATACAAAGAAAAACAATCATCTACCGTCACAAACTTCAAAAACCTTAGAAATAGGCAATTGAAACAATCAGAGAAGGAAAAGCAAATCTGAAAGAAATGCTGATGCTAAAGCTCATTTCAACTTACAGAGAGCAATATGAACAAAAAGTCACAAGTTTGATGGGAAATTTCCATTCTCATCATATTAAGTATACTTTAATTACACCTGTTAATCTGGGGATATGCCCTGCAATTGGGAAATCGTGAAGCAAATTTAACACAATTACTCTTTCAGAAAAGAGTTATCAGTCACCAAACCTCTGAAAGATTAAAACTGTAATTCTGAAAAAAAATTTTTTGCTTTGCTCCACCTTATTTCTTTTCTTAATTTAGTAGAGGCCCGGAGGCTCTGACCTAGCTTCAGAGAATGAGCCAGTAGAGTGGGTTCAGAGGAAAAAAATTATCCAGCTGCAGATTAGCAAAGGTGTTACACGGATTAAGAAGTGACACGGCAAAGGAACACCCTAAAAGTGTGTATATAAGGGCCCAAAAGGCAGCCTGCAAATAGGTTCTTCACGATCACCTCTCCTACTCACCTGAACAAGCCAGACCTTCGCAGGAACGCTATGTCTTGCTCATCTCGCATGTCCTCCTCCAGGGCTGGAGGCAGCAGCTCGGTCAGAGTGTCTGCTGGTGGCAGCAGCTTCAGCAGCGGAAGCAGAATTGGTCTCGGGGAGGCTCTGCCAGGGGCTTCCGAGGAGGGGCCGGCAGCTATGGCCTGAGTGGGGGCGCAAGCGGAGGCTTTGGAGGGGGTTTGGTAGCTGCTCAATAGGGGGCGGCTTTGGAGGAGCTTCAGGTTCTGGGATTGGCTTTGGTGGGGGCTCTGGCTTTGGTGGGGGCTCTAGCTTTGGTGGGGGTTCTGGCCGGCGGAAGTGCGGGATACGGTGGAGGCGCTAGTGGAGGTTTCTACAGCTTGGGTGGTGGCGTGGGTGGTGGCCTTGGTGCCGGGGGGCTTTTCTCTGGAGGTGAAAAGCAAGCCATGCAGAACCTCAATGACCGGCTGGCCAATTACCTGGATAAAGTCAGAACCCTGGAAGAGGCCAACGCTGACCTAGAGAACAAAATCAAGGAGTGGTATGAGAAATTTGGGCCCAGGTCTGGGGATGGCGGAGCTGGAAGAGATTACAGCAAATTCTATCCAGTCATTGAAGATCTCAAGAATCAGGTGAGACACTAGCCATGCTGACTTTCTATTTCTGTGTCTTTCCCGTTTATTCAGATCATGAATGATGACTTTAATCACAGAATTATTTGAAAACATATTTGTTGTATGTGTAAAACGGGATGTGGTGTGCTTTAACTATGTCACTGAATGCAAGATATCCAAACATACTAATTCTGTTTGCATCTCACATTTGAGTATTTCCACCAAAGAGTAGAATTTACACAATGCCAGGCAGCTAATTAACCTAAGAGTGATGGCTATAAATCGACACTAGCTTCCTCTAATTTTTCATCATGATTAATTCTGGCAGATTGATGTCCGTCAGCCTCTTACTAGATTTAAATAGCCTTACAGTTATTTTTCTTCCTAGAAAACCTGCTGCAAATATTGTATGAGAATGTGATGGAGTCTAACATGCTTAGACATAGTTGTATGGGAAATATATTTTTAAAGACTCTTTTGGAAGTGAAATTCATGTTTCACACTCTTTTCTGAAAAAGCTCATAAAATAACTGATCTTCCAAAACAGCAAAAATATGTAGAGGATTGTGTTCTGTGAAACAAGGTTCCATGCTCATTCCAGCAAATGTGCAGGCAGCTAATTTTTGCAGAGGGATGTTAGTCTAAGTACATTAGGGTCATCAATGCAGGTGTCATTACTAAGCAGATTTTCAAAGCAACTCACCTTTAAAGGTTAACTCAGGAGACATCTACTCTCACAGATGGACACGTAGACATAGGTTTAAAAAAAAAGCAACCATGATTTATTCACTATTATTGTCTTTTCTAGATCATTACTGCCACCACTGAAAATGCTGGGATCATTCTGCAAATTGACAATGCCAGACTGGCTGCTGATGACTTCAGACTGAAGTAAGAAAAGTGAAGACTGGAAAACCAAAATTGTAGGAAAAATAAAATTCAATCCCTCGGCTTAGTTTATTCTAAATTTTAAAGCAACCTTCTAGGGGATCAAGACCTAAATTCACAAGGGTACATTTTACAAAGCCCTCATTCCACAAACAAGAACAGAATGAAGGCAATTTCAGGATGAAATTTTTGCTATCAAAAATATTGGCCTTCAATAGAGTTAATGTATGGTTCAGGTTTTGCTTTACAAGGGGAAAACTCCCAAGAGAAAACATGGTTCATTGATCAAATTGCTCAGGTGAGAAAACATTTTCTTCCATATGTGAGAATGCACTGCACTCTTTGAAATGGGCTGTACTGTACTATTCCAGATATGAGAATGAGCTGCACCTCCGGCAGACTGTGGAGGCAGACATCAATGGCCTGCGGAAAGTCCTGGATGACCTAACCATGACTCGCTCCGACCTGGAGATGCAGATTGAGAGCCTCACTGAGGAGCTGGCCTACCTGAAGAAGAACCACGAGGAGGTAGGAATGGGGTCCACGTTAATCAACAATGCTGGCCTACAGAGGTTCCCCCACATCCATTCTATAAAAATAAAATAAATTCCATCTGGATGGACTTTCAACTTCTGTAACCAGGAGGAAAAAAAGTAATCATGAGAAAATTATATGTGAATTTAGTGGGGTGGTTTTTTTTTTTCCTTTCGGTGTCCTAGTGTCAACTTTTTGTTGGCTTATGCACATCTTAGGAAATTACTGCTTTTAAGTTTCTCTTTTCTTTGTTGGCTGCACTGGATCTTCATTGCTTCATTTCTCTAGTTGCTGCGATCAGGGACTGCTCTTTATTGTGGTGGCGTCTCTTGTTGCAGAGCACTGGCTCAAGGGCACACCGGCTTGAGTGGTTGTGGCACCCATCCTCTGCACTGGCAGGTGGATTCTTAACCACTGGACCACCGGGGTAGTCTGGGAAGTCATTACTTTTCATCACTAAGGTTCTTTTTGCTTTGGGCTAGGAAATGAAGAGTATGCAAGGAAGCTCCGGAGGGGACGTGACTGTGGAAATGAACGCTGCCCCAGGCACAGACCTGACTAAGTTACTGAACGACATGAGGGCACAGTATGAGGAGCTGGCTGAGCAGGAACCGCCGCGAGGCCGAGGAGCAGTTCAACAAGCAGGTAGATCATCACCCTGAGCCTCCAAGTCCATGGCCACGTATGAGCCACTTCCTGTCATCGCACCAGCCTGCAATGACTCCATTTTATTTGTATTTAGAGCGCCTCACTGAGAGCACAGATCTCTACTGATGCCGGGGCAGCCAGTTCCGCCAAGAATGAGGTCACAGAACTGAAACGCACTCTGCAAGCCCTGGAAATCGAGCTGCAGTCCCAACTGGCCATGGTTTGTGCAAAGAACTTCTCGCAACTCTCCAACAGGGAAGTTGAGCAGTTGGTTTCCTTTCTTTGCCAAGATGCCCCACTTGGCATGTCATAAAAGCAGGATTAGGGAGGACTGTATTATGGTTGTCAAAAGCATAAGACATTCCAGTTAAAGATAATGTGTCTATTTCCATGAAATATTTAGTTTAAAAAATAATGGCAAGAAAAATTAAGGAAGCAGAGAAAGCCATAGAGGTTGTAACTCATGGAAAGTGCATTTCTCCTAGTATCTTATATAATGTATTTTTTTTTAATCACCCAATGATCTAGTCTCATGGTGAACTTTTAATTTGCTTTTTCTCTTAGAAAAGCTCCCTGGAAGGGACCTTGGCAGACACGGAGGACAACTATGTGGCGCAGCTGTCGCAAATTCAGATGCAGATCAGCAGCCTGGAGGAGCAGATCTGCCAGATCCGGGTGAGACCGAATGCCAGAACGCAGAATACGAGCAGCTGCTGGACATCAAGACCCGCCTGGAGATGGAGATTGAGACCTACCGCCGCCTGCTTGATGGAGAAGGAGGGTAAATGAATGCTAAATGCAGGCCTTGGTGTATTTATGTTATGCGACCAAAAAGGGGCCTGGGGACCAGACTTGTATTTATAATATAAGAGTGACACAGTCTGATGTAAAGACTGCTACCATCGTGGGAAAGAGTCCACTGTGCAGAGGGGTTTCCCCTGACTTTGCAAAGTGCAAAAACAAACAGTTCTGTTTTTCTCCAGTGGTTCTGGTTTTGGAGGATCTGATTATAGAAGTTCAGGATCCAGAAACATGGGGTCCAGAAACATGGGGTCCAGGGATTCATGTATGTCTGATGGCTCAAGATCTGGAACTTCTGTCCAAGGCAGAGGTAGATATTTTTTTCATGTTTCTGATTATTTTACAATTGAAACATAAAGACATGCTTTGCTTCTCATACAAAAATATGTACTGTTGTTCACATCATCTTACCTAGATAGAACATGCTCAGTGAATATATTCGGATTTCTCTTGATCTGTGTTTCTGTGAGTTTCCAGACTGACATTGTGATTCTGCGATTTTCAGACCCAAGCAAGAGCAGAGTGACGAAGACCATCGTAGAAGAGGTAGTGGATGGCAAAGTCGTCTCATCTCAAGTCAGCAATGTTTCCGAGGTGAAACTGAAATAATCAGTTTCCAGATCAACAAGAGTGTCTTTCAGAGGGGAAAAAAAAAAAACTCTAAAGGACACCAATGAAGAAATTGCATCAATCTAGCCATCTTTCATGATCACTTCAGGGAAAATTATCCAGAAATAGAAGACGAACCAATTTTCCTGCATCCTCTTCTTTTCTTATTAGAATGCTCTTGAAAAAGTTGAAAAGACAGCTTTGCTCTAATTGTTTCTGTGCTTCAATAAACTTACTTTTGCAAGTTAACTAAATTATTCCTGAATTTTTTTTTAAGAAATGCAATACTTTAACCTAGAAATGAAATTACCAATTATGACCTGGCTGCATTATATTATGAATAATAATGTATGTATTGTACATTATTTATATAGTATCTTCTTCATGAGAATCAAAATTATAGCCATTTTGTATGTGGGAAATTTTAACAACATCACATTAGGACACATGGATTGTTGACATTAGACCTCAGGTCTCTATGACTGCAGTTAACAGTTCAGCCCAAATAAGGATGAGATTATTTGAACAATCAATCTATAATTAATTAATATATAATTTCTTTTTTCTGCTTTTATTTTTGAGTTTTATTTTATATTAGAGTATGTTGTTATTTAGTCACTAAGCCTCTTCCAACCCCTTTGCGACCCCATGGACTGTAGCCCGCCAGGCTCCTCTGTCCATGGGATTATCCAGGCAAGAATACTGGAGTGGGTTGCCATTTTGTCCTCCAAGAGATCTTCCTGGCCCAGGGATTGAACCCAAGCCTCCTGCTTGGTGGACGGATTCTTTACCACTGAGCCAACTGAGGCTCTTTTATATTATAGTTGATTTACAATGTTGTATTGGTTTCAGGTGTACAGCAAAGCGATTCGGTTATACATACACATATATCTGTTCTTTTTCAGATTCTTAATATCTAGTTTCTTTTTGTCCATCACTGAACTTGGGATTTCATGAGATAAAAAGAAACATCAAATATGTCTCTTACTTCAAAAAGTTTACATTTTAGATGGAAAGGAAATCTAAAAGCGCAAAGAAGAAAGCAGACAATACAGGGTGTTAGTACTAAAGGGCTTGATTCCACAGAATCCACCAGAAGTGCCACAGGAATCTGGCAATCCACATTTGCAGGACACTTAGGAGAATGGTCAAAATAAAAATCTTAGGAAAGAAGATGGGATGCGTGATACGGTGCCAAATTCCTGAAAACTTTCAAAGTCCCCAAAAGAAGAGATGCTCAGACATTTGCTCCCTTGTCAAATCTATCCATGGAGAAGGCAATGGCACCCCCACTCCAGTACTCTTGCCTGGAAATTCCCATGCATGGAGGAGCCTGGTAGGCTGCAGTCCATGGGGTTGCTAAGAGTAGGACACAACTGAGCAACTTCACTTTCACTTTTCACTTTCATGCATTGGAGAAGGAAATGGCAACCCACTCCAGTGTTCTTGCCTGGAGAATCCCAGGGAGGGGGAGCCTGGTGGGCTGCCATCTATGGGGTCACACAGAGTCGGACATGACTGAAGCGACTTAGCAGCAGCAGCAAATCTAGCCATATCTCTAACCAAATTGTCACATAGCCAAGCTGGTGTTTCCTTTTCCCCTGCAGAGCTCTGTCTTGCCTTGCTGGGAAAAGGAAGCCTGTTAAAGTAGGGTAGAGGGTAATATAGGTCAGTCTCAGGGAGAAACAGGCAAAGGATAAAGCCAGATTCTATAAGGACTTTCCCATTCAAGGAATTAAATAGGGCCAGATCACAAATTAGATCATCAATCCCACATGCCAGTCCTCAAGAAAAGAACATGGAGCTTGGCACAAAAACTCAAATATTACTAAAGGGTAAACTTGAATATAACTCATGGAAATTGTACCTTCAAATATAAAGTCAATAAGAGCTGTATAAGCGTATCATACCTTAATAATAAAAACAACCAAATAATGTAGTTTTATCTTATAGGCACATTGAATAAAAAATTAAAATGAACCTCTGTAACCAGAGAATGAAGTTAATACCTAAGCATCAACCACTATTCAGAGAAAAAGAGCAACATTGTCTCAAGTCAAACATGTGTTTCCCATCAAAGCATTACAGCAAGTTAAAATTCGGGTGTTTCTTCTCTGCTGAGAAGTTAAGAAATGTGAACTGGCTGATTCAGCTTTGATTAAAGACAGAAGGACAGACTTGGAAACCAGTTTATACGTGGCCTCCCATCCTTTGGGCCATCATGGTCACATCAAGAAAGCCTCTCTCCATGAGTCATCCCAGGTCCAGTCTTCCAGTCCTGTACTACCTGGGACCTATGTTTATGGCTAGTATTAGCCTCATGTCAGGGCAAAAATATCTGGCTACTCTGAAGATTATCTTCAGGTGAAACCCTCATTCTGGGTTTCCTTGGCATGCGTTGAGATGCTGCATTTGTACTAAATGATGGTTTACAGATACAGAAAGGTCTAGTTCAGAAGCACCAACTTGCTGAGATGCAGTAGAATGTTATGAGCTCATTCAATTTTAAAAATTGAAATTATTGAATCATTTTGGATTGTAAAATTTATTTAGAGGGCTGAATAAATACTAAGGACAGGGTGTTCATATGTTATTGTTTGACATTTCAAAGACACACTGGATTCCAGCCCATTGTTGTCATTCAGTCTCCAAGTCACATCCAGCTCTTTGAAACCCTGTCGACTGCACCACACCAGGCTCCCCTGTCCCTCACCATCTCCCAGAGTCTTCCCAAGTTAATACCCACTGAATCGATGATGCCATCCAACCATCTCATCCTCTGTTGTCCCTTTCTCCTCCTGCCCTTAATCTTTCTCAGCCTCAGGGTCTTTGCCAATGGATTCCAGTCTACCCACCACAAAACTTATCCAAAGATCTGGGAACTGTTTTAAGGAAACTACAACAATTGAGTGTAAAATGTTATATAATGTGTTATAATAAAGAGTTATGATGTGGATATCCTAAGAAATTAAGAGAACAAGGCCACTTCCTTTGGGAAGCTAATTCATCCGAATGATAGGGAGAAGAGTTCTGTCAGAGACTGACCATCCCTCATAACGTGACAATTAAGATCTGTCAGGTTCTTCAATATGCTTAGACCCAGAGATCTGGTATGTGCAAGGATGTTTGTTAGATTATTTTCTAACAAAGTAAAAGCATGGAAACAGCCTGAATGGCCATCAGTAAAGAATAAACTATGTGCATACAGACAATGGAATATAATGTAGACATTAATAAGAATGCATTAAATAGAAATAAACTCACAGACATACAGAACAGACTTGTGGTTGTCAAGGGGAGGGGAGGAGAGGGGTCAAGTGGGGTGTAACTATTATATATAGAGTGGATAAACAAGGTCCCACAGTACAACACAGGGAACTATACTCAACGTCCTGTGATAAACCATAATTCAGTTCAGTTCAGTCGCTCAGTCATGTCCGACTCTTTGCACGCCAGGCCTTTCTGTCCATCACCAACTCCCAGAATTTGCTTAAACTCATGTCCATCAAGTTCGTGATGCCATCCAACCATCTCATCCTCTGTTGTCCTCTTCTTCTCCTGTCTTCAGTCTTTCCCAGCATCAGGATCTTTTTCAATGAGTCAGTTCTTCACATCAGGTGGCCAAAGAATTGGAGCTTCAGCTTCAGTATCAGTCCTTCCAATGAATATTCAGGACTGATTTCCTTTAGGATGGACTGGTTGGATGTCCTTGCAGTCCAAGGGACTCTCAAGAGTCTTCTCCAACACCACAGTTCAAAAGCAATAATTCTTCAGTGCTCAGCTTTCTTTATGGTTCAACTCTCATATCCATGCCTGACTACTGGAAAAGCCTTAGCTTTGACTAGATGAATCTTTGTTTGCAAAGTGATGTCTCTGCTTTATAATATGCTGTCTAGGTTGGTTGTAGCTTTTCCTCCAAGGAGCAAGCATCTTTTAATTTCATGGCTGCAGTCACCATCGGCAGTGATTTTGGAGCTCAAGAAAAGAAAGTCTGTCACCGTTTCCATTGTTTCCCCATCTACTTGCCACAAAGTGATGGGACCAGATGCAATGATCTTAGTTTTTTGAATGTTGACTTTTAAGCCAACTTTTTCCCTCTCCTCTTTCACTTTCATTTAGAGGCTCATCAGCTCCTCTTTGCTTTCTGCCATAAGGATGTTGTCATCTGCATATCTGAGGTTATTGGTATTTCTCCTGGCAATCTTGATTCCAGTTTGTGGTTCATCCAGCCTGGCATTTCGCATGATGTCCTCTGCATATAAGTTAAATGAGCAGGGTGACAATATACAGCCTTGTCAATATACAGGGGCGGGGAGGGGGGGACGGGGGGGTGCGGCGGGGGGGGGGGTGGGGGTGGGGGGGGATGAGAGCCAATTAAAACTCAACTCCTAACCCCTCACCAGAGAGTGACCAATCAGACCCAGAGACTCCCATTTTTCAAATTTTGCGTGCAAGAATACCCTATGTAAGCAAGGTAACCCAGAGCTCAGGGCTCTCGTCAAGACTCCACTGCACTGGATGAGATGAGAGCCCTAGCTCAAGCTATAATAAAATCCCTTTATGCTTTTGCATTGCTGTGGATGTCTTATTCGCTCAGTTTTGGGGACTCAGGCTTCGGGCATAACACTTTTCTCCTTTGCCTTTCATGTCTTCTTTTCATAGCTCTTTGTAAGGCCTCCTCAGACAACCATTTTGCCTTTTCACATTTCTTTTCTTTGGGGATGGTCTTGATATTGCCTCCTGTACAATGTCATGATCCATAGCTGTTCAGGCACTCTATCAGGTCTAATCCCTCGAATCTGTTTATCACTTCCACTGTGTAATCATAAGGGATTTGATATAGGTCATATCTGAGTGGTCCAGTGGTTTTCCCTACTTTCTTCAATTTAAGTCTGAATTTGGCAATAAGGAGTTAATGATCTGAGGCCACAGTCAGCTCCTGGTCTTGTTTTTGCTGACTGTATAGCAAAAACACTGTTTATTATGACAAATCATAATAGCCAAGAATACATATATATACACATCTAACTGAATCATTTTGCTGTACAGCAGAAATTAATACAGTACTGTAAATCAACTATACTTCAATAAAAAATAAAATTTTAAGAATGCATTAAATTTCTGTGTACTAACCCATGTGTGAGTACCAAGTCGCTTCAGACATGTCTGATGCTTTGGGACCCTATGAAACGTAGCCAACCAGGTTCCTCTGTTCACTGGATTCTCCAGACCAAAATACTGGAGTGGGTTGCCATTCCCTTCTCCAGGGGATCTTCCCGACCCAGGGACTAAACCTGTGTCTCTTATGTCTCCTGCACTGGCTGGCAGGTTCTTTACCACTGTGCCACCTGGGATCTTCCTTGATAGCTCAGCTGGTAAAGAATCTGCCTGGAATGTGGGAGACCTGAGTTCAATCCCCGGGTTGACCAGATCCCCTGGAGAAGGGAGAGGCTACCCATTCCAGTATTCTGGTCTGGAAATTTCCATGGACTGTAGTCAGACACCACTGAGTGACTTTCACTTTCACTTTTCCACCTAGGAAGCCATGTGGTAACCTGGAGTAATCTACAATATTTTGTTAAGTATAAAAACAAATGCTCAATCAGTACACATAATACATTTGTGTAATATATATAGAAGAGAGAGAAGAAAGAGTAACCCTTACGTATTCTTATGTGTTTGTATGAGTGTAGAAAACAACACCTATACCAAAAGATTAGCTATGATTACCTAGTGGGGCCTGGTGAGGAACTGGTGGGCAGGGGAAGAAGAGTGTGCAATTTTTCTTAATACATCTGTTAATGGTTTTACTGAGTCTATGGAGTAGGCATTGCTTTTGTAGTTAAAAGTAACTTAGAAAAAGTGCAACTGTATGTGCTTCCTCTCATGATGCAAAAGCATTACAATGAACCAAAAATCTATAACTATAAAAGCTAGGTGTTTTTATAAGTGATGGCAGCATAACAACTTTTTTATTACTTTAACAGTGGGGTTTAGCCGATTAACAGAGTTGTGAAGGCATAACAACTTTTTGAGCCAACCAAAAAGGGAGAGAAGATGAATTCAGAAAAGAAAAGGGATTTGCATTTCCTAAGCACTTGTTATACATATAAATACTTTGTTGTTGCTGTTCAGTCATTAAGTCATGTCTGACTCTTTGCAACCCCATGGACTACAGCACACCAGGCTCGCCTGTCCTTCACTGTCTCCTGGAGTTGGCTCAAATTCATGTTCGCTGAGTAAGTGAGGCTATCTAACCATCTCATCCTCTGCTGCCCCCTTCTTCTTTTGCCTTTCAATCTTTTCCCGTGAGTCACCGCTTCACATCAGGTGGCCAAAGTTTAGGAGTTTCAGCTTCAGCATCAGTCCTTTCAATGAATATTCAGGTCTGACTTCCTTTAGGATTGACTGGTTTGATCTCCTTTCAGTCCAAGGGACTCTCAAGAGTCTTCTCCAACACCACAGTTCAAAAGCATCAATTCTTCAGTGCTCAGCTTTCTTTATGGTCCAACTCTCACATCCATACATAAATGAACTTTTACCATTTCCTATATTCAACTCACAATGTAGCCTCATTCTGTAAAAAGTACCCAAAAGAGGACTATGTATATTTCCATTTTTCCAAAACTACCTTTCCCCCAACTAAAGTAAATAAGCAGGGTTTAAAATTCCCAGAACACTCCTCCATCTTCCTCAACGGGAGGAAACTGTCAAAGCTGGAAACAGGAAGTGCTAACAGAGGTGGCCCTCAGCCTGAGTTCAGAACAGAAGACAGGATACTAAATGCCCCTTTGGCCATTAAAACTGAAGCTGGATTTCTGATATTGGGCAAAACAAGGGGAAGACCAGGTAAAGTCAAGTGTGGCATCTTGAAGTGAGCTTCATAATCTTACCTTGGCTGCAAAGGTGGAAGATGAAACAGGTGAGGCAAATATTTTCATTAAAACTAAATTTTTATGCACAAAAAGTATAGATGATATGCATTATAAACAAGAGCCATTCTACACATTTTATAATAAGATGGTGAAGAGATCTTTTGCAAAGAACTTTGTAAAGATTTGATACATGTTTTGAGAGATGTAATCCAACCCACTCCAATACTCTTGCCTGGAAAATTTCATGGATGGAGGAGCCTGGTAGGCTGCAGTCCATGGGGTCTCGAAGTCGGACACGACTGAGCGACTTCACTTTCACTTTTCACTTTCATGCATTGGAGAAGGAAATGGCAACCCACTCCAGTATTCTTGCATGGAGAGTCCCAGGGACGGGGAGCCTGATGGGCTATCTATGGGGTCACACAGAGTCTGACACGACTGAAGCGACTTAGCAATAGCAGCAGCAATCACAGTCAAAGCATTCCCTCTTATCCTTGAAAGCAATCTATAGGTTCAATACATAACTGAGATTATTAGTACCTGGAATTCACTGACCTTTTGGAAAAGGTTTTCATACTCTCACAATCTCTGTCAATTAAGTCTGGCATCCTCATCTTTAGAGACATATCACTTGTTGCTGACAGCTATCTGTGAAATAAATTACTTCAAATAATATTTTCTTAGTTTGCCTAAGATCAAAAGGTCAGATTGTTAAATCTCCATGTTTTTATCAAGAACGCCATTGCACCGATTATACAGAGTGAAGTAAGCCAGAAAGAAAAACACCAGTACAGTATACTGACACATATATATGGAATTTAGAAGGATAGTAATGAAGACCCTCTATGTGAGACAACAAAAGAGACTCAGAGGTATAGAACGGACTTTTGGACTCTGAGGGAGAGAGAGAGGGTGGGATGATTTGGGAGAACGGCATTGAAACATGTATACTATCTTGTAAGAATGAAGCGCCAGTCTATGTTCAATACAGGATGCAGGACGCATGGGGCTGGTGCACGGGATGATTCAGGGAGAGGATGTGGGGTGGGAGGTGGGAGGGGCTTTGGCATTGGGAGATCGTGGACACCTGTGGCTGATTCATGTCAATGTATGGCAAAACAAATACAGTATTGTAATGTAGAATAAAGTATTAAAAAAAAAAAAAAAGAACGCCATTGCACCATTTCAAAATGAGGTCATTTTGCTTTCCCCATAGGGTGTTCCACATCTAAAAGTTTCTGTAAAGATCCAACATTAATGCTTGTGATTTCTGTCACAATCATAGCCATGGGCTTCCCAGGTGGCTCAGTAGTAAAGAATCTGCCTGACAATGCAGGGCACACAGGTTCAATTCCTGGGTCAGGAAGATCCCCTGGAGGAGGAAATGGCAACCCACTCCCAGTATTCTTGCCTGGAAAATTCCATGGACAGAGGAGCCAGGCAGACTACAGTCCATGAGGTCCCAAACAGTCAGACATGACTGAGCAACTGTGCGCAAACCACTTTGTTGTACACTAGAATCTCACACAACACTGTAAATTAACTATGCTTCAATTTTTTTAAAATCACACAATTTTAAAGAGTTGGATACTGACTTTTATTTCAACCTCAAACCCAGAACAGAAATTCTTCCTGAAAGATGATTCTAGGCCTCTAGCCTCCAGCTGAAGGTTGCCCAGAGCTTGGAAAGTTCCTGATTTGGTAAAGCAGGTCATCCAATTTAAGAACAGATGTGATGTTAGAAAACTTTTCCTTATGTTAAGCCAGACCTATCTCCCTGTGTAACTTCCAGCAGTTTGATCCTGGCTCAGACTTTGGGAGCAGTCTTTTATAGGCTGTGTATCTTCTCTTTTTCTAAACAAAATTCCAGTTTCATCTGACATTGTTTCATTCATTCACTCTTCATTATCTGGATCATATGTTATTGACAAAATGGACATATTTGCAGTTAAACAGTATCTTAAAATACAGCACCCAGAACTAAACAGCTGGACTCTGATATTTTTACTGTATGTAGTCTCACTAGCAGCCACTAGTCTGTTGAGGGGGAACTTCTTTCTGCAGAGAAACTTTATCCTTTGTGTCTTTAACTTATAGAACTTCATTTTTAAAACTTCACTTATTTTACAAAATCTAATTTATTGGGCATCATCCTTTCAGCCTGAAAGATTTAGTAATATACTTTCATGTCTTTCACTCAACATATTACATATATTTGGGATCATTTAGAAGAAAAGTAACAATCACAAAACCTAAAAATGCAGATATCATCACCCTCATGGCCCAACACAGGCCAATAATAGCTATCAGCTTGACATCTGTGTTTCCTAAATATGCCATTTAAGGACTTTATTCTGTGTGCAACTGTTTCTACTTTAACAGAAGTTTTAAGGGATGTTTACTTGATAACTGGGAAGTCCAAAGACACAGGAACAGTATCAGATTCCACCTTAGGTGCAGTGAAGCCAAGACCACGCCGAGAGAACATCAAGCAACACTAAGGTTACTGACCAAAAATATTGTCCTTCTAGTGGGACAGCTTTCATTAAAGATGGATAGACTACGTACGAAACAGAAACAGAGAGACGTAGAGAATCGACTTGTGGTTGCCGACGGGGAGAGGCAGGTTGGAGAGGGATGGATTGGGAGTTTGAGGTTAGCAGATGCAAATTATTGTGTGTAGAGAATAAATAAACAACAAGGTCCTACTGTACACACAGGGAACTCTATTCAATATCCTATGATAAACCATAATTGAAAAGAATATGAAAAAAGAATGTGCGTATATGTATAACTGAATCACTTTGCTGTACGGCAGAAATTAACACAACATTGTAAATCAACTAAAAAACTAAAAGGCAGATGATAGATAGATACATGAACAATACATTTTGTAATATGGAAATCAAGGGGGAAGGGGCTTCCCTATGTTGGTAAGAGATTGGGGGAGGGGCACTGGAATTGCAGCATGGCATGGTTATCATCTCCAAGTAGAGTATTTCCGCTACAATTCAGGATCTGCATAGAACAATTTACCTGCAAAAGAAACAAGAAGCAGCTACTGCAGAGGTTTATAAGAACCTGGAGAAACTTATAAGCTTGCTGTTTAATACTAACTCAGTACACTATATTGTATCACTTCCTCTATTCCACTTTAATTATTTGAGAGTCTTAAACTTTAATAAAATAAGAACACAAAATTAGCATTAATTGCTTCAGAAGTCCAAGGCAGGCTTCAAGAAAATTTTGAAACTTCATATTTTACTTTTCTACAATTGATAAAATTTAAGAAAAACATAACAAGATAATATTAAAATGAATTAAACCCTTTTCTCTTCCTACTTTTTATTTTTACATACTGCTTCCCTGGTGGCTCAGAGGTTAAAGGGTCTGCCCGCAATGCGGGAGACCCGGGTTCGATCCCCTGGGTCGGGAAGATCCTCTGGAGAAGGAAATGGCAGCCCACTCCAGTATTCTTGCCTGGAGAATCCCATGGATGAAGGAGCCTGGTAGGCTACAGTCTACAGAGTCGCAAAGAGTCGGACACCACTGAGCGACTTCAGTTTCACTTTCACAAGGTGCATAAGCTAAGGATCGGCCACTTTCTATTCCTTCACCAGAATCCCTAAAGTCAATTTCAAATAACTTCATCTAAAAGGATAACACTTATCAGACAACTCCAAACAAAATAAAGTATAATACTCACAGTCACAAAAAATGCATGAGAGCAGAAATTCATAAGAAAAAATACAAGTTTAACTAGGTTGACATCATGTAAATATTCTCAGCTCCACTTCTCCAATGTTAGATAATAGATATCTGAAGGTATTTTCTGTAATTTTCAGTAAATAAACTCTATGGAGTTTAACAAATAATTACTAAAACAATAACTTAATATTGTAGCTGTCATTAAAAATCCTTAAGGTAATTCCAACAGAGATGAAACATCCACTTTATCCACTATAAGAGGAGTTACTAATTGATAATTCTCTCAACAGTCCCTTGAAACATTGGGTTTTGCAGTGTTGAAGCTTTTCTTCGAGTCACAAATTGCCCAAAAATCAAGTGTATGGCAATTAGACTCTCTTCAAGGGAAAAGAAGAATTGTAGGGAGAAATGTGGCTTAAGTGGCTTCTTGAGAGCTTTTTCCACCAACTTTGGGAGTGCCAACTGGGGAGTAAGTGAGAGAACGACAACATTTAGAAAAATCTAAATGTCCATCTCACAGTTTACCTAGACCAAGTGGGACTCTTGGAGCAGGCAAACTGTACACTTGAATATAAAATCAAAGCATTGTATACACAATTTTGGGTCTGGGGCTAATGGTCCAGAAAGAAAGCAGGACTACATGGGAATTACCTCACAGTTCAGTGGTTAGGACTCCACACTTTTACTGCCAAGGGTCTAGGCCCTGGTCAGAGAAGTAAGATCCCTCAAGACACATGACATGGCCAAAAAAGGGAAAAAGAAGTAAAGCAGTTCTACAAGAAGTATTAATCAGATAACTGAGGAATTTCAAAACAAGATAAGAAACTTTGCTACTGCTGGACGAAAGAGCTGCACTAAAAAATCACAAAATATTAAAAGACTGGGAACATCTTACGCATAACCTATACATTTCTCAATTTAACCAGTTTAAGGAATTCAACAAGCAACAAAATCTACCTCTTAACTATGTTAGCTTTTTTTCTAATTTGTTCACTTTTATATAGTTCATTTTATGGAAAGAGCTATAGAAATGTTTCCAAGTGTTTCAATAAAATTAGACTAAGCAAATTGCATACAATTTTTTCCTTCTCAAAAGAATAGATAAATGCTGTAAAGAAATGTTTAGTCAACTATCTAATGTATTTGTCTTTCGAGAATCATATATATATATATATAAGTTCTTTGAAGACCCTGAGATTGGCGTTGCTAAATATCAGTGCACAGAAGTTCAGAATACGAGTGTAACAAACAAAACTTCTGGGGGTCCTGCTTCCCCAGATATCAGATGCAACCTTAACGACACCGTATTCACTCTACAGACTGACAATGTAAAACTAGTAGCCAAGGGCTTCAGACAAAATAAGACATGGTTATTTTATTGGACACAAGGGAAAACTCAAGCCAATGAGAGAAACACTACGTGAAGCCATACTTATTTTTATACTGCAGTCACCAATTATGAAGAGTATTTTTCTGTTTAGAAATAAATGAAATCCTAAAAATGAAAGATCACTTTAGCTGAATACACTATAGAAGGTCGTTATTTACAAGAATGTCTCATGTTCAAAGAATCATCATCTAATTAATGCTGCATAAGTAGGAATTATTTCATTTATGCAAAATTGAAGAACATGTACCATTATGAAATGAGGTATAGTTTAGTGATGCAAACAAAAGAGGTGAAACTAAAAAGAATAGCAAATAAAATAAAAACACAAAATTCAGGGGCAGGAAGAGGAGGCACACAAGAGGCTCAATGCCGCTGGTAATGACGATGTCTCATTTCTAAAGTGAGTGTGTTTCACGGGCATCTGTTGCATTATTTTTCCCAATACTTTGTACATAGTTTATAATTATTACTTTTTCTCTACTCGACAATGTTTCTAAGTTCAGTAAAGTTACAGGGCTTGAATTTTGAAGGAAAGACTTGAATAGGCAGACTTGAAGCCAATATGAATGAAGGAAAAGCAATAGGACTGATCATTATTTATATGTGACTATGACGCTGAATCTGGCAGAGTGAAGAATTCACCAGGAGAACGATAGAATACAGCTTACAGGGTCAAATCAGGAGAGTCTTAAGAGCGTCTCTGAGAAGACACTAATCTTAAATTTCACAAGGAACTCTTGGAAGCTTTGGGCTTAGGAGTAACCTATCAAGGTTTGAAGAAGGCAATTAATATGACCTCTGTATGCAAGATGGTTTGGAGTGGTGGGGACAGAAACTAGAGAAAAAGTGAACATGTTACTATAGCAACTCAAGGATAAATTGAAATTTTTCTGAATGGAGATGATCCTGGGAGTAGTAAAGAATCTGAAAGTTGGGATTTAGTCAGTTATTAGACTTTAAAGAGCTAAAATAGGGTAAGCAAAAATTTTTAGTTTTCCAGGTAGAATAAAAATTGGAAAGTTGAGAGGGAGAGCAAGAAGAGATAATAGAGAAAGTTGTACTTAAATTGACTTTGATGTAACAATGGAACACCCAACTGGAAATATTCAATAGAAAACCAGAGATACAAATGGACACTGCCTACAAGTTACACTGAGATAAATCCGTAGTGCACGGAAAACAATTGTGTTTTCATTGTTATGCAAAATTTATTATGTACTGCAAAAATCCTAACCAACTGATAAACAGTCTAATTTGTAGAGTACATTTTAAGAATCACTCTACAACTCACACAACTCTAGAAATTCAGAGCTAAATATATTTTGAGATATGAAATATCTCAACTCAAGAACCACAGAGAGAGCTACTTTCTGGAAGTGAGTCACATATTCAAACACACATTCAGAATGGACTCGTGTCTGTCTTGTAGGTATTCAACTCAACTTATTCAATTCAAAAAACAGTTACTGATTGTTCAGAATAGGCAAGTACAGTAATAAGGTAATACAACTAAACTATTAAAGGTTTCATACAGTCGAAAAAGATCAAAGTTAATCCTAAAAGATTAACATCTAGGATTCTCAAAAGAGAACTGAATACATTTGCTAATTCTCAATCAGTGCTGACCTCAGTGAACATCTCTTTCAAGGCAAAAGTCATCAGTTTTCTAACAACCTGGAGAAGTTTCAAAGATAATGATTTTTGTAGGTAGCTGAGCTTGTGGTACTTGTAGGTCCACATGTCATCCAATTTCACTGCTGGGGTCAGAAATTATAGATGAAGTGAGCTTCTGGGAAGATGAGACATTTGAAAAAATGATTCCAAAGGAGTTAAAGCTTAATGGATTAGTATAATGAATTTTCCGAGGGCAACAGTGTGGAAATATTTCTAAGAGGTGCAGCAGAGCATGGAATCACTAAAAGAGAACTATTCTTGTCCAGCTGACAATTTTGTTTTCATATAGGCTGGACAAATTTTCAGAAAGTATATTAATTTCCCAATGTAATGGTTTGTATTTTAAGCTAAAAGATATCTTTAAATGTATTGAATTTTTTTTTAACTGAATGCACCAGTGGTGTAAGAACCAGAAGAGAAATAAAAGTCAAATTGAGAGACCAAAAAAAAAGAAAAGGAAATCTTCAAATGTTCACAAATACCACAAATAGTATTGCAGACTACAGTCTTCCAGAAATCAACAACTGGGCCAGTGGTTAAGAATCCTCTTGCCAGTGCAGGGACATGGGTTCGACTCCTGGTCCAGGAAGATCCCACATGCCACAAGGCGACTAAGCCCATGGGCCACAGCTGCTGGGCTCATGTGCCTAGATCCTGAGCTCTGCAACAAGAGAAGCCACTGCAGCAAGAAGCCCACACCCCACAACTAGAGAGTAGCCCCCACCCTCAGCAACTAGAGAAAGCCCTCATACAGCAATAAAGACCCAGCACAGCCAAAAACAAAAACAAATAAATCTTTAAAAAGAAATCAACCATTGTGTTAAGCACAAAATCAGAAAATGATTCTTGAACACTTTTACCTTAATACCAGATTATCTTTCAAAGACAGCTCAGAAATTATTATTAACTATATACCAACTTATAGTTAAAAGTAAAAAGGTAACACAGCTAAACCGTCAATAGTATCATATAAAAGTATACAGTTGAAAACAGAGTGGGTTCTGTTTTATTCAATCTTTGAGAGTAACACTGAGAATTTATCAAAGAGAACAGAAAATAATTTTCAAATAGTGCTTAGTTCAATGAACATCTCTTTCAAGACATGGGTAGTTAGGCTTGTGGCTGCCTGAAGAGGTTTCAAAGATAATGATTTTTCAAGGTTAATATCTACAGACTCCACTATTTCCTCCAGACAAAATTGTTCACAGAAGTAGAAGCATTATATTCATGTAAAATGATACAATCTAGAGGTGTAATTAAGTTGCATTATACAAAAATTGCCAGTATGCTGTATTCACATCTTTAATCAGAACACAGCCCCACGCCCAAGAGGAAAAGATTATCATTCAGTCCTAAACAGCCAACAGTAATCCCTAAGGGAGCAACTCCCCTCCTAGTTATACAATAAAGTCAAAACAAAACTGAACCTTGAAATGAACATTCCATTTATGTAATAGCCAGAGTTTACCTCTTCCAAGCCTGTGGGGAAACATCCTTTAAAAAAAAAAAAAAACTGTACAGCTAAAAATTTCTTTTGTAAAATATCTTTTTATAAACATCCTAAATGTACCACTCCTGAGACTCAGGTTTTTATATATAAACTTACTTAAAAAGGGATGCACGTATAAATACGATCTGCCATACTACCAGCCATGCACACTGCATCCTTCAAAGCTATACAACAGTGCCAAGAAGCCAAGGGTGCTCAGACACTCAGAAATTGACTGGAAAATTGAAAGCAAGGGAAGAAGAGAAGGAAGGTACGGACAGAAACAGATGCACCTGATAGCAGCTGTCAGGGAGCAGAGTCCAGCCCAGAAAAAGTCAGAGGACTCTGTCATGACAGCACAGAACTGAGAAAGTGATAAGCACCAAAGGGAAGTAAGAAGGCAGAGGGAGACATAGGACACGGAGAGCTTGCTTCTGGAGCAGGCATGTTCATTTAGCCAGTTTGTGCAGTGTGAGTGCATTTAAGCCTGAAAACAGCACTCAGTAATTCAAGCTATTATATGAAGACCAATAAGCCAAAATAACATCCAAAGATATACAAATCTGGGTTACCAATAAGAACTGTGTTGTACCTCTGAATGTGATCCACACTTTTCCTGCTGCCCACACAATCTGTCCTGGGGAAGCTGCTGGAGACAACAAAAGAGGAAAACTGAAGCTGAGTCCTGCATTCAAGGCGTCTGAAAGACATGCTCAATTCTGAGGACTAGACAGTTAGCGCTGTAATAGTGATGCAGGGCATATATCCAGAACTAGGAAGCAACCAGCACTGATGGCAGAGAAGGTTTATACAGAGACACAGCTTGCTTAGGCAAGATGGATGTTCAATGTCAAACAGAGGAATTTCTGTAAACTTTTGTGTTCCCTACCATCAGCTACCCTCTGATTTTTCTACCTCCCACCTCTCCCTCTTTACTGTTACCGGTTATCACTTCACATGAAGGCCACATCATCTGCAGTAAGAGCTCAAAGTCTAGCACATAATGTCTTTCCATATGTGTTAAAATGTTCCTTCCAAAAAAAATGTTTAACCAGTTCTGGATGTTTAATACAGACAGTATGTGTCCTTTTGTGGGTCTGGCTCCTTTGTTTTGTGTGATGTTTTCAAGGCTCATCCATGTTGCTTCATGTATCAGTACTTCATTCCTTATTGTGGCTGAATATTCCATTGAATAGATTTAACACAGTTTGTTCATCTGTTAATGAAAACTTTAGTTATTTCCATTTTGGGGGTATTATGATTAGTGCTGCTCTTCATAAAGACAGAAAACAAACTGATGGTTACACAGGCTGAGGGGTCGAGGAATGGGGAGTCATTGCTTAATGGGTACGGTTTTTCTTCTGAAAATGCTTTGGAACTAGATAGATGTGTTGGTTACCCAACATTGTGAATGTGCTAAATGATCTGTACAGTTTTATCATTTATTTATTTTTGGCTGCATGGGGTCTTAATTGTTGCACTGGCCTTTCTCTAGTTTCACTTTAGTTTCAGTGTGCGGCTTCTCATTGCGGTGGCTTCTCTTGATTTGGGCAGAGCAAGGCTCCAAGGTGTGCAGGCTTCAGAAGTTGCCACACGAGGACTTAGTTGCTCTGCGGCATGTGTAACCTCCGTGAACCAGGACATGGGTTAGATCCAGGACATGGGATCTAACCCATGTCCCTTGTATCGGCAGGAGGATTCTTAACCACTGCACCACCAGGAAGTCCTGTACATTTTTAAAGGTTAATTTTATGTTACGTGAATTTCCCCTCGATTAATTTTTTTTAAGTGCAAGTCAAAGTCTCCATGGCCACCTGCCTGAATCAGGGTCCTATGTGTGGGCTAAATTACAAATGGGAAGTTAGCTAGTTTAAAATAGATTGTCTGTAACATGTAGGTTGTCTTTCAAAGCCCAGATCAGACACTACCTGCTTTTTGAAGCTTAGTGTTGTGTGTGTGTGTGTGTGTGTGTGTGTGTGTGTGTGTGTGTTAGTCACTCAGTAGTGTTTAATTCTTTGCAACCTTATGAACTATAGCCCACCAGGCTCCTCTGTCCATAGAAGTTTCCAAGCAAGAATATTGGAGTGGGTTGTAAAGGCCTTCTCCAAGGGATCTTCCTGATCCAGGGATCAAACCCAGGGATCAAACCACGGATCCCAGGTCCCACGCAGGCAGATTCTTTACCATCTGAGCTACCAGGGAAACTCACTGGAACTTGTTGAGGAAATATAATTAAAAATAAAATATTCTCCTCATTCATAAAGCCTCTCCACAAAAGTAGTAGAGAAAGAAGACATTTTTGCTTTGAATAAGCATTAAACCAGAATGTGATGGACATTTCATTCAATCCACTAAGAAAACCACAGACAGAAGGATCTCTTACCCTTTTATAGCCAAGCAGTTAAAATCCATTGCATCTTTGTTTTCAAGATAAACCCATCCTCAAATAAGAGGACCTGACATCATCATTTGTCACACATAGTTCACCTAGTAATTCAGGTGATTTTACCTAGTGATTGGGGTTACTATCTATGTTCACTAATAGGCTTCATATAGAGGAAAAGTACATGTCTTGTAATAGGAGGTAATTTTGGACAGAGGCTCCTTCCTTTCCTCAACTAGAAGACCAGGGTGCTGTTTTCCTTGGATCTTTACATTCCAAAGTATGGTTCCCAGGTCCCTGAGGAAAACATTCCTGGGTCATATAGCTGGCCAAAGGTTTATTGACTTTTTAAAATATGCAGTTATGTTTTGAAGAGACAGAGAAAGAATCCACAATATTTCTAAAGCAATTGTTTTAAGAAAAGAGAGATGGGGGAGGTATCTCTTTCCTTATTTTCAAGAAGGAGAATTAAGTCTCTCATTTTTAATTTGAGTTTGTTTTCTCTGATCTCAACAAAAAGTAATTACTCCCTCTTCCAAGGTGCCTTTCCGTGACACTTCCCACTTAGTATTTCGAACTGAAGCAATTTCAACAAGATCAGTATCTGTTTTCTTTCTGCACCCCTCCTGGTGCCCAGCACACTGCCGAAGGCCAACACTCAGAAAAGGCCCTGGATGGCAGGAGAGAACCTTGTGGTGATGGAAATGTCCTGTACTTGACTACGTCAGTGTCAATATCCTGGTTTCCATTTTGTTCCATTGTTCATAAGATATTACCATCAGTTCGGTTCAGTTCAGTCACTCAGTCGTGTCAGACTCTGCAACCCCATGGACTGCAGCACACCAGGCTTCCCTGTGCATCACCAACTCCCAGAGCTTGCTCAAACTCACGTCCATCGAGTCAGTGATGCCATCCAACCATCTCATCCTCTGTCATCCCCTTCTCCTCCTGTCTTCAATCTTTCCCAACATCAGGGTCTTTTCCAGTGAGTCAGTTCTCTTTGCATCAGGTGGCCAAAGTACTAGAATTTCAGCTTCGGCATGAGTCCTTCCAACGAATATTCAGGACTGATTTCCTTCAGGATTGACTGGTTTGATCTCCTTGCAGTCCAAGAGACTCTCGGAAGTCTTCTCCAACACTGCAGTTCAAAAGCATCCGTTTTTCAGTGCTCAGCTTTCTTTATGTCCAACTCTCACATCCATACATGACTTCTGGAAAAACCATATCTTTGACTAGATGAACCTTTATCAGCAAAGTAATGTCTCTGCTTTTGAATATGCTATCTAGGTTGGTCATAGCTTTTCTTCCAAGGAGCAAGTGTCTTTTAATTTCATAGTTGCAGCCACCATCTACAGTGATTTTGGAGCCCAAGAAAATAGTCTGTAACTGTTTCCATTGTTTCCCCATCTATTTGCCATGAAGTGATGGGACCAGATGCCATGATCTTAGTTTTCTGAACGTTGAGTTTTAAGCCAACTTTTTTCCCTCTCCTGTTTCACTTTCATCAAGAGGTTCTTTCATTCCTCTTTGCTTTCTGTCATAGGGTGCCATCTGCATGTCTGAGGTTATTGTTACTTCTCCCAGCAATCTGGGAGCAGTGACCTCACAAGAGACTGACCCAGACTTGCCTGTGAGCCTGCAAGAGTCTCTGGTGGAGGCGTGGGTTGCCGGTGGCCTGCCGCAGTGTCAGGGGCACTGAGTCCAGCAGTGCCTGCACAGGACATTTCGAAGGAAGTCACTATTATCTTCACTACCTCCACCATAGTTTGGTCTCAGGTCAAACAACAGGAAGGGAATGCAGCCCCACCCATCAATAGAAAATTGGATTACAGATCAAACCAGTCAATCCTAAAGGAAATCAGTCCTGAATATTCATTGGAAGGACTCATGCTGAAGCTGAAACTCCAATACTTGGGCCACCTGATGCGAAGAACTGACTTCTTGGAAAAGACCCTGATGCTGGAAAAGATTGAAGGCAGGAGAAGGGGATGACAGAGGATGAGATGGTTGGATGGCATCATCGACTCAATGGACATGAGTTTGGGCAAGTTCTGGGAGTTGGTGAAGGACAGGGAAGCCTGGTGTGCTGCAGTCCATGGGGTCGCAAGGAGTTGGTGAAGGACAGGGAAGCCTGGTGTGCTGCAGTCCATGGGGTCGCAAAGAGTCAGACGTGACTGAGTGACTGAACTGAACTGAACACAGCCCCACTCTTCAGAACAAGACCCAGTTTCCCCCAAGGTCAGTCTCTCCCACCAGGAAGCTTCCATAAGCCTCTTATCCTTACCCAAGAGGGCAAACAGAATGAAAACCACAGTCACAGAAAACTAATCAAACTGATCACATGAACCACTGTTCAGTTCAGCTCAGTTGCTCAGTCATGTCTGACTCTGTGACACCATGAATCGCAGCACGCCAGGCCTCCCTGTTCATCACCAACTCCCGGGGTTCACTCAGACTCACGTCCATCGAGGCTGTGATGCCATCTAGTCTTCTCATCCTTTGTTGTCCCCTTCTCCTCCTGCCCCCAATCCCTCCCACCACCAGAGTCTTTTCCAATGAGTCAACTCTTCCCATAAGGTGGCCAAAATACTGGAGTTTCAGCTTTAGCATCATTCCTTCCAAAGAAATCCCAGGGTTGATCTCCTTCAGAATGGACTGGTTGGATCTCCTTGCAGTCCAAGGGACTCTCAAGAGTCTCCTCCAACACCACAGTTCAAAAGCATCAATTCTTCAGCACTCAGCCTTCTTCACAGTCCAACTCTCACATCCATACATGACTACAGGAAAAACCATAGCCTTGACTAGATGGACCTTAGTAGGCAAAGTAATGTCTCTGCTTTTGAATATGCTCTCTAGGTTGGTCATAACTTTCCTTCCAAGGAGTAAGCGTCTTTTAATTTCATGGCTGCAGTCACCATCTGCTGTGATTTTGGAGCCCCCAAAAATAAAGTCTGACACTGTTTCCACTGTTTCCCCATCGATTTCCCATGGGATTTCTTTGGAAGGAATGATGCTAAAGCTGAAACTCCAGTACTTTGGCCACCTGATGTGAAGAGTGACTCATTGGAAAAGACTTTGATGCTGGGAGGGATTGGGGACAGGAGGAGAAGGGGACGACCGAGGATGAGGTGGCTGGATGGCATCATGAACTCGATGGACGTGAGCCTGAGTGAACTCCGGGAGATGGTGATGGACAGGGAAGCCTGGCATGCTGTGATTCATGGGGTCGCAGACAGTCAGACATGACTGAGTGACTGAACTAAACTGAACTGATGGGACCAGATGCCATGATCTTCGTTTTCTAAATATTGAGCTTTAAGCCAACTTTTTCACTCTCCTCTTTCACTTTCATCAAGAGGCTTTTTAGTTCCTCTTCATTTTCTGCCATAAGGGTGGTGTCATCTGCATATCTGAGGTTATTGATATTTCTCCCGGCAATCTTGATTCCAGCTTGTGCTTCTTCCAGTCCAGCATTTCTCATGATATACTCTCCATATAAGTTATATAAGTAGGGTGACAATATACAGCCTTGACATACTCCTTTTCCTATTTGAAACCAGTCTGTTGTTCCATGTCCAGTTCTAACTTCAATGAAACTATGAGCCATGCCGTGTATGTCCATTCAAGACGGATGAGTCCTGGTGAAGAATTCTGATAAAATGTGGTCCACTGGAGAAGGGAATGGCAAACCACTTCAGTATTCTTGCCTTGAGAACTCCATGAACAGTATGAAAAGGCAAAAAAAGATATTACCATTGAGAGATTTTAATAAAGGGCATGTGAGTTTTCGCTGTACTATTTCTTACAACTAAATCTACAATTACCTCAAAAGTTTAATTAAAAATTTTAAATGTCCTCGAATGAGTAAACACATGTGAATTACTGACTGTCAAATAACAGCTTCAGAATACTATAAAGAGAAATACAAACCGGACTGAAGGGGAGAAAATTGACAGGTGCATTCGAGCAGAATTAAGGGATGCCTTTCAGTTACTATGGGGACTATCAACCAGGATGCTAAAAACTGCTGTGCAGAGCAGAAAGCTCTGAGAATGGACTAGGTCAAAAAAAAAAAAAGTTAACAAAATTAAAATGTTTAGCAACATGGATGAGCTAGAAATTATCATACTATGTGAAGTAAGTCAGAAAAAGACAAATAGCATATTCTATTACTTATATGTGGGATCTAAAATATAATACAAATGAACGTATCTATGAAATTAAATACTCACAGACATAGCGACTAAGCATGTGGTTGCCAAGGGGGTGAGGTGAGGGAGAAATGGATTGTGAGTTTGGGAATAGCAGAGGCAAACTATGATATATTGAATGGATAAACAATAAGGTCCTACTGTATAGCACAGGGATTTCTATTCAATGTCATGTGATCAATCATCATGAAAAAGAATGTGTGTGTGTATATATATATATATATATATATATATATATATGTAATGTTTAAAGAGAGACAAAAAGAAGGCAAGAAGATAACATCCAAGAAAGGATGAATGCAAACAAAAACGATTAAATTGTCTAAAATAAACTAAGATAAAGGGAAGTTAACTAAGACAAGACTCCTTTGGACACTTACTAGAAGTCAGCAGGGTCAATGTCATGAGTTAGAGAAAGTTTTAGAAAAATCAGTTTTTCAAAGGCGGGAAGAGAAGCTAGAAGAATTCCTGTCAAACTGGTGAAGAAGATGTACTGGGACCCAACAAAGAAAATCTAATGTTGTGGCTCAAATGGGAGCAATGGATGGGCGCACAGTTTTAGCTTAAGAATTATAACTTCAGAGGTTGGGATCTCCTAATGGAAAGGGAGTGGAGAACAGAAAATCAAATTCTTGTGGAGTTTTGTTTAGTGGTTACAGTCTGCAATGCTAACAATATAATACAAGTTATATTGGTAATACACTGAAACTACATAATTGGTATCCTAAATTGGCCTCACTCACTAATAATGCTCATTTTGGAAGCATGAAACATCCACGTACTGGGCTACAATGAACAAGCTAGGAAGGGGAAGCACTATGGAAAATGCCAGAAAAAATAGGACCCAAATGCCAAATCTTTGATTAGAAAAATAGCCCTGTGTTTCACTCTTGAATTACAACAGTGAAGAATTTTTCCAAGAACACTGGCGTGTGTATGATGCTCTGATAAATCACTCCATGTGAAATGCATGTGCAGGACAAACAGAAAAGAATTCCAGTATCACTCACACACCTTAAAACAGGCTGGGAAATGCTGACAAACATGTTCCAACACAAATCTGTCTAATTATATTCTTAATTTATACATGAAACACAAGATTAAACCAGATCGTGTAGAGGCGTGCTCCTGTGAGAAAAATCGACAATATAACAGAAAGAGGACAAACTAGTAAAGTGAAGGTCTGTCACATGCCAATGTTTTTAAAGTACAAAAAAAGTACATTTTTATTTGCTAATGAATTATGCATCTATAACTATCAAATGGCATGATTGATTAAAAAGAAACTCACACTAAAGCAGCTAAAGAAATTACTCTTAATAAGCAAAATAATACCCAAGCTCTATGAGATTATCCCCCTAATTATAGGATCAGTTAAACTGTTTAAAGAGATTCGTATGTACAACTGCCTGGAGGAGAAATCCCTTGGATAGAAACTTGTGTGCCGTCGGTTCTCTCTGGTATGGTTTTGTATGCTTTTTCCCCCCCACCTTTTTTCAAATTAATTTTTACTGCAGTGCAGTTGCTTTATAATGTTGTTAGTTTCTACTGCACAGCAAAGTGAATCAGCCAACCCCTCCCTTTGGACTTCCTTCTCATCCAGGTCACCAAGGTGTATTAAGCAGAGTTCCCTGAGCTATACAGTACAGTTTTTACAATAAAACCTGATCACAACTTTTATATATAGGACAGGCAAAATACTAAGTGGATTAAGATTCAGGACTCACACATGCAACAAAATCAGCCACTCAAACAGATGCCCAAGTACGTTATATTAAAAGCACATATATATGCGCCCAAGTACATTACTTGAAAATAAATGAACCTATTATTTTCCTTTCAATATTTTTTTCATCCTGAAAGCAAAAATCCAGTCTTAAGTACAAGCAGGTTAGAAGAGACAGTTTCCTTCAAAGGTTCAGGCCAAAATCCCAACATATCACTCAGTAAAAATCCATCAAGATGGAGGATGGGTATGTGCCTGACTTGCTTGGATTCATACACAATAAAAATGTGGGGAATGCAATGGCTTTGAACTATGTATCCGTCTGCTGGTAGCTCATCACCCCCACTACCACCTCCTTCAAGCAAAAAAGTGACTCTGTTCATTGCCTCAGGGAAGTAGAATGCAAAATCCTTGGTCTTGGAATAAAGAGGATTCAGAGTCCAAACAACAGAAGAAGCATCATTCATTTTACATGCATTATATGCAGAGGACATCATGAGAAACGCTGGGCTGGAAGAAGCACAAGCTGGAATCAAGATTGCCGGGAGAAATATCAATAACCTCACATATGCAGATGACATCACCCTTTTGGCACAAAGTGAAGAGGAACTAAAAAGTCTCTTGATGAAAGTGAAAAGAAGAGAGTGAAAAAGTTGGCTTAAAGCTCAACATTCAGAAAACGAAGATCATGGCATCTGGTCCCATCACTTCATGGGAAATAGATGGGGAAACAGTGGAAACAGTGTCAGACTTTATTTTGGGGGGCTCCAAAAACACTGCAGATGGTGACTGCAGCTATGAAATTAAAAGACGCTTACTCCTTGGAAGAAAAGTTATGACCAACCTAGAGGGCATATTCAAAAGCAGAGACATTACTTTGCCAACTAAGGTCCGTCTAGTCAAGGCTATGGTTTTTCCAGTGGTCATGTATGGATGTGAGAGTTGGACTGTGAAGAAGGCTGAACACCGAAGAATTGATGCTTTTGAACTGTGGTGTTGGAGAAGACTCTTGAGAGTCCCTTGGACTGCAAGATCCAACCAGTCCATTCTGGAAGGAGATCGAGCCCTGGGATTTCTTTGGAAGGAATGATGCTGAAGCTGAAACTCCAGTACTTTGGCCACCTCATGGGAAGAGTTAACTCATTGGAAAAGACTCTGGTGGTGGGAGGGATTGGGGGCAGGAGGAGAAGGGGACAACAGAGGATGGCTGGATGGCATCACTGACTTGATGGACGTGAGTTTGAGTGAACCCCAGGAGTTGGTGATGGACAGGGAGGCCTGATGTGCTGCAATTCATGGGGTCGCAAAGAGTCAGACACGACTGAGTGTCTGAACTGAACTGAACTAAACTGATTGTCTCCTCACTGCCAGGCACAAAGCTAGAAAGTGATGAAAGAGCCATGAACAGGACAGACAGGTCTTGGGGCTTATATTCTAGAACAGAACCTTAGGATAGAAGAGCTTCCCTGGGACTGAAGGGAGAGGGGAGAAAGGAGGAATGAAAAGACAGAGGTAGTGGTAGATCTCCAAGAGAGGAGCCCCAGACCCTGCTGCTGAGTCAGAGCCCCTGCAAAGCCCCAGAACAGGAGGCAAGCTTGGGGACCTGATGGCTTAGGAGCACGACATCCTGCTTCTTGGACTGCGGCCCCAGGAAATGGACAAGAGCCAAATAGGTTATGGTTGAATGGGGTGTCTGGCAGCTGGAGCTACAAACAACCCATCTGGTATTTCCATGCCAGCATCACACTTATGTAGCAGAATGGTTCTCAAGGCCTCAAGCAGGAAGCAAGCAGCTAGAAGCACAAATACAAATTCAAACTAAGAGGCTGAATCTTCCCTGTTGAACTAAGGTAAGACACACAAACACACTTCACTTCGTTTTCTTAGAGCATTTACTTTAGATACCTTGTCATTGTAAATTTTTTCTCTGTTTCTTTGAAATGTAAGTGAATCTTTTAAAAGCGAAATAAGATTTTGTCCAGCTTTGCAACCTATGAATATCTTTGACTTTGAAATGTAAACATCCAAGGAAAATAGCACACCAGTCTCCTAGTTCCTGTGGGAAAGTAGGAGCCTCTCTCCAAAACTACCTCCTGTTACAAGAAGTGTAGTTTTCCTTTATGTAGAAGCCCATTAGCGAACACAGATGGTGACCCCTATTACCAGGTAAAGTTACGAGGTGAACTGTGTGTGCAAATGGCGACACAGAGGTGACCCCAATTACCAGGTAAAGTTACGAGGTGAACTGTGTGTGACAAATGGTGATGTCAAGTCCTCTTTCTGGAGGACTAGTTACTGCTTCTCTTGAGAACAGGGTGTAACAGATTGTATCTGCTTGATTCTAGAAGGGGAAGATTTTCTCCTGTCTTTGCACTCAGTGATTCCTGGGATGTGCATCATATTCTAATATAAAGCAACGTGTTTTCTTTCTCTACTGTCTTTGTGGAGAGGATTTCTGGGTTGGAAGATTTTGTGTTAATTTTTTCCCCAACCCCCAGCAACACAAATGGAACCGGTAGGAAGGATAGAGACTGACTCAGGGAACCCAGACTTCAGTTCAGTTCAGTCGCTCAGTCGTGTCCGACTCTTTGTGACCCCATGAATTGCAGCACGCCAGGCCTCCCTGTCCATCACATCAAAGATAGTACAGGGGCCCCATAGTCACAACTACGAAGTTCCCAAAATCTAGACGCAAAATTTTGAGGGGAAAAGGTGGGAAGTCCATATAATGAAATTTAATTACACATCCTGTGCAGAATCAAAGCTCAAGGTAAAGACTAATTTGTATATGTCCTGTCTACCCTAGCCTATGGACTCAGATTAATATCAACTATAGCAAATAATGGGACTTGCCAATGTTTAACTTTGGGAGTCCTATTTCAGACATTAGTGCTAAAAACCCATTTCCTCTGGGTGAAGCATAGAGGGAAAAGAGTGGAAGGAAGCCTAACATTTATAACAGTGATTCTCAAGTGATTATCAGACTTTGCTGCATGTTGGACATCAAGGAAATTACAGTCAATCTTAAAGGAAATCAATCCTGCATATTCATTAGAAAGACTGATACTGAAGCTGAAGTTCCCCCTGATGCAAAGAGCCAACTCATTGGGAAAAACCTAGATGCTGGAAAAGATTGAAGGCAGAAGGAGAAGAGGAGGACAACAGATGAGATAGCTGGATGGCATCACCGACTCAATGGACATGAGCTTGAGCAAACTCCAGGAGATAGTGAAGAACTAGGAAGTCTTATTCTCCCTGGTGGCGCTAATGGTAAAGAACCCACCTGCCAGTGCTGGAGACATAAGAGATGCAGGCTCGATCCTTGGGCTGGAAGGATTTCCTGGGTTGGGAGAAGACCATGCCAACCCACTCCAGTGTTATTGCCTGGAAAATCCCATGGACAGAGACGCCTGGTGAACTATAGTCCATGGGTTCATAAAGAGTGAGACACTACTGAAGTGACTTAGCATGAATACACCTTCTGTGCCAAGTGTTTTACATCGATTACTAAGACATTACCAGCTTTATGTACTAAAGGGTAGACTCTGGAGTCAGACTGCCTGGCTTTGGATCTTGGCTCTGCACTTCACTGGACTTCAGTTTCTAGAAATTTCCGCTGCTTCTTCAAAATAGTTGGAATAATTCTCCCACTCATGAAATTCTCCCACTATGAAATTACTCAGCTCTGGTGGTTCAAATGGTAAAGAATCCACCTGCAATGCAGGAGAGATCCTGGTTCGATCCCTGGGTTGGGAAGATCCCCTAGAGAAGGAAATGGCAACCCACTCCAGTAGTCTTGCCTGGAAATTCTCATGGACAGAAGAGCCTGACCCCGCAAGAGGGTCACAAAGAGTCAGATATGACTGAGCCACTAGCACACACACACACACATAAAAACTAAACATCCCACATTTCAGAGCTCCTCTCACTTTCTCACACAGACTGCTTTTCTGTCTATGTAATGTTTATCTCTCTAAATAAACCTGTTTTCATCTTACTTTGTGAGCTCCCCTGGTGGCTCAGACAGCAAAGAATCTGCCCTCAACATGGGAGACCTGGGTTCAATTCCTGGCTCAAGAAGATCCCCTGAAAAAGGAAATGACTACCCACTCCAGTATTCTTCCCCAGAAAATCCCATGGAGAGAGAAGCCTGGTAGGCTACATACAGTCCATGGGATCGCAAAGAATCAGACACAACTGAGCATCTAACATTTTCACTTTGTTTTTCAACTTAACTATGGCTCATTCTTGAATTCTTTCCTGCTCAAAGCCAAGGACCCTCAATTGGTGGCCAGTCCCAGGGATTCACTCAAAATCTGAGACAGAAGCATGCATGTTCTAGTTGCAGAGAGTGTAAATCTGTATCATCTTTGCCCTCTCCTCCTCTTCCCTTCAAAATCAGTTGCCACTTGCTAAAACACTGATTTCATGCATGCTCCCCTCCTCTATGCCCACGGCATTATTCACATCCAGTTTCCTATGATTGCCCAGCCAGAACTTTGAAAATAGCTTTACTTCTTTCTTCATGAACACTGGTCCTCTAACTGGTGTCCTTACTCTGAAATCTGCTGCTGCTGCATCGCTTCAGGCGTGTCTAACTCCATGCGATCCGATTCTCCAGGCAAGAACACTAGAGTGGGTTGCCATTTCCTTCTCCAATGCATGAAAGTGAAAAGTAAAAGTGAAGTTGCTCAGTCATGGCTGACTCTTCACGACCCCGTGGACTGCAGCCCACCAGGCTCCTCCATCCATAGGATTTTCCAGGCACTCCTCCCCAATTAATCTCACTGTGTGACTCCCATTTCATAAACCAGGAATGATTTTCCATTTCCAACCAAATAAAATCTAGGCTTTGTAGCTTCTCTTTTCTACGATCTGACCCTGAACCTCCCTCTTTTTTTTTCTCTTTCCTCTACAATTCCTTCTCCACCTTTTCTCCCCACAATATGGTCCAAAAGGTCACCTCTCCACTTCAGAACTCTTCTAGAACTTTATCTTTACCCAGCACACTTCTGTGCAAACAGTAATCATCCAATAACCAACTGAATGAATGAATGACCTTCAGTCTTGAATTCTAATTCTGAAGGATCTGGGGGCTCATTCTCGTGAATGTCCCTACAGCTGGTGTTCCTCAACCACATTATTTTGGTTCTTGTGAATTATGTTATAATTAATTTGTTTCTGGTAATAAAACACAACATTTCTAAATGATTTCTTTTTCTCTTAACTAGAGTAGATTCAAGATGATCCCTATAAGAAGGAAGGAGGTCCTTGCTTATTTGAACTCTGTTTTGATTTCTAAAACATAAAGAATAGTGTGTAACTCTAACTAATGCACTGATAATTACAGGGATTCTGCAATTTTATATATGCCACAGTCTTTAATGAGCTATTTAATGAGCTATCCATGTAATGAGCTATTATTACTGATTTCTCAATAAAAGACAGTATTTTTAACAACAAATTAGCAAAATTTTCCTTGAAATGTGACATTTGAGATCTTGAATTAAATAACTTCATGATTCACATGCTTATAGAATACTTTTAAATACATCTCCTCTCTCATTAAAAAAAAAAATCTGGCACTATTTTTTTTTAATCTAGTATGTATGTAGAATGTTCCAGACATGGAACTCCCATTTGTGTGGGCCAGCAGGGCCCAAATATTAAGGCTGCAGTGTTTAACACAGTAGCTACTAGCCATGTGGGTTCTAAGCATTTTAAGAGTAGCTTGCCCAAATTGAAATGAGCATATAAATATGCATTGGATTTCAAAAACAGTATCACAAATAAAGAATGTAAACTATCTCATTAATACTTTATATTTATTATATGGTATATGGTCCAGCTCTCACATCCATACATGACTACTGGAAAGACCATAGTCTTGGCTATACACCCTTTGTTGGTGAAGTGATGTCTTTGCTTTTTAACACACTGTCTGGGTTTGTCATACCTTTCCTGATAAGAAGGCAGAGCACCAAAGAATTGATGCTTTCAAACCGTGGTGCTGGAGGAGATTCTTGAGCATCCCTGGGACAGCAAAGAGATCAAACCAGTCAATCCTAAAGGAAGTCAACCCTGAATATTCATTGGAAGGGCTGATGCTGAAACTGAAGCTCCAGCACTTTGGGCAACTGACACAAAGAGCCAACTCATTGGAAAAGACCCTGATGCTGGCAAAAATCGAAGGCAGAGTGAGACGAGGGTGACAGAGGATGAGATGGTTGTGTGACATCACCAGTTCAATGGGCATGAACTTGGGCAAACTCTGGGAGATGGTGAGGGACAGGGAAGCCTGGCGTGCTACAGTCCATGGGGTTGCAAAGAGTCGGACACGACTTGGAGACTGAACAACAATAAAAACTACATGATGTATCTTAGATATTTAAGGTTAAATAAAATATTTGAAAATTCATTTTGCTTGTTTCTATCTTTTGATATGATGACTAGAAAGTATTAAATTATATATGTGGTTTAAATTTGTGGCTCACATTCTGTTTCTTTACTGGAAAGTACTGCTATAATGTAGAAATACCTGAGAGGTTTGTTTCAGATGCAGATTGCCAGGCCTGGAATCTAGTTCAGCTCTCTGTATTTTAGGCGAAGATTAGCAAGAACTACATAAAGGAATAAGAGTTTAATTCTTTCCTGATTCTCCTCCCACTATCAATCCCTGTTTCTCTTCCCATTTCTCCTTTGCAATTACCCCAAAAAGAGAATCAGTTTGGCCTAAATAATCATAAGCGATGCTCTTTAGTCAGAGCTTTTGGGTCAGGCTACCTCACAGGTCTCTGACCTACAGATTGACTCTCCTTGGGTAAAGTGTCCACCCCTAGACCAATCCACCGTGACCAGTGGGGAGGGTGGAGGAGGTGAGGGCCAAATTAAACAGAGCAGAGGACTAACCTGGAACCTCACCTCTCAGCAGGAGTTCTGGGTGCCCAGCTTTGTTTGGAGGGGACTGTGAGAATGCCCGGCACAGACTGGACTAGCCAGAAATGAGTCAATTCAGAAATTAAAAGAGCATAATGTACATTCAAAAGCCCTGTGAGCCAAAGATTGATTATTTCCTGAACTACACTCCAGATACAATTTCAGCCAAGCCACTCTGCAAATAACAGTGATAGATCTAGCCTTTAAAATATTTCAGTCATATCCAGCAGCCAGCTTTTCAAGCTAAACAAGGAATTTAGGTGGGAAGAGACATAACACGGAGGCAGACTAGATCGTATTTGGAATACAGCCAAGGGATCAAAGGCCAGTCCCAAGGATGCCATTATGTCTCCAATCACCATACGACCTTGGGAAAGACAGCTTAACCCCTTCTGCACAGACTTATCATCTTTACAGTTTACAAAATGACAGGGATTGTGACAATTAAATAGACTGACAGAGGTAAAGGTGCTTTATAAAGTTAGAAGAGCTGCACAAATGTTATTTGAGTACGTAGGAGTTGTCATCAACTCTGTGTTTACTCATGAAAGAGTAACCCGACAATACATCTTATCTCAGTGAATACACCCAGCACAGGGGCTGTCTTCTTGTATTTCTTCAACCTCGTTGAAATGTTGGAAACATTAACTGTCAGTTCTCATCCTCTATTAGCAGTTATCTCCAGCCATAGCTTCATCTGTAATATGCCTTCAGGAATTCACCTCAATATATCAAACTCTGCCATCAGGCCAGCTGCCCACCACAAGTCAAGCAGTATGTATTTAAGAGAAATACAATCGGTCAATCTTGCAGCTTATGACAGCTGTCAGCTGAATATAATGGTCACTTTTTCCAGTACCTGTCAGAATATTCAAGGTTTACAACATATCCTAATGCCTTCCCATAGCATTCCTGTTTAAATAATCCAAATGGTGAGGAAAGTCACAAAAGAAAAGCTTAGGTACCATGTTTTAAGCCCAGGTTTATTTCCACGTAATATTTGGGGGAAACAAAATACAATTTTCTTTATGTTATGCCCCATTTTCTTTCCACAAGCTAAATTAACTTCCCTCTGCCAAATGTGCTCAGTTTTACAGAGACCCAATCCAGGAATACTGAGACTGTCTTCCTTTTTGGTTCCTTTATGGAGAGACTGACACTTCTACCAGATCAACAATAGGAGAAAAGGGTTTACCAAATATTTGCATAATTGATGAGAAACCCAGGGGTTTCCATGGCTTCTGAAAAAAAGGAGCTCTGTATCTTTAAGGCTCCGTGGCGCTCTCTCTGCTCACGATGCAGACCAAGCGGGTTCTGCCGCAGAGACTCATCCTATCGATAAGGTTCTGTTAGCCAAGGTGGAGGATGGGAAAGAATGGAGCTGTCCCAGCTACTCAATGAGATCAGGGCAAACTATGAAAAGCTCCTCACCAGAAATCAGATAGAGACCGTGCTCTCAACGAGGATCCAGGTAATGATTTCATACAGACAGGCATCTTCCAGGATAAGGAGACAATCCATGTCTATCCAATTCCTGTCCCGGCCTCTCTGAGGTACAGTATTTCCTTTTCAATGCAGCATATACTGGGGGAAGGAATTTAGGTTTTACTGCAATGTAACAGGGACTGTAGGGGGAAAGGCTGTGTTTATTACTGTTAAATGACCATTAAATGAATGTTGATTGATGCATTTGATTTTTATATAAATCATGAGGTTACTGTCATTAACAAAATATCGGATCAGTATACAATAAAATAATGCACAGTAATCTCTTTTAGACATCTTATAGGAAGGAAGCATTTCAGATACCCTTGGAAGATATCACGGGTTTACTTACAGAAATAATTTAAGTAACACCTTTAAAATGACAAGCTTGATAGTGAATTTATCATCTTGCACACTTTGTAAGATAAAACTAAGCAAAATATTTCTAAAAGGTTTCTATCATTTTTCATGAGTTCGATTTTATACCAGACTGTTAAAAACAGAAATCATGTGAGTATGTGAACATGGTATTCAGAAACAATGATATAAATTGGGACAATCAAAATTCTCCAAATCAATAAGGACTTTTCACTTTGACTATAAATTTTTTTTTTTGCTTTTGTACTAAAAGGTGAGAAATTTATCTCTAATACTAAGCATGTAATATTTAAGTATTGTTTAGAAAAAGAGCCAAATTAAATAAGGGCTAAATCCTCATTTCATAGACACTTTAAAATGACAATCACCCTTAGCAATTAATTAAGGTCTCATCTCTAAACAAATGGAAAAACATCTATTTTAGAAACAAAGCTTCAGAAATTCAGGGTTGGTTTGTTTGTTTGTTTTAGTTTACCTGTCATGTCTGAGTTCACGTTCTATTCCAAGCACTCAAACACAGCAAAGAGTTTACTTAAGAACATCACCAAAAGGGAAAAAAATATTGTTGGGAAATCATAGGATGTTATCGTATTAGCAATTCATTTTTAGTAATATCATAAATTTAATCTCTAGGTAACATTTTCAGTCTTCATAAAGAATGATCAGCATCTCAAATGAAGCAAATTCACTGAGATATTTGAAGTGTTGCAAGAATTCACTCACCTTTTACAAAGAGAAGAAAACAATTAATAGATGACAATTTCTGAGAATTATAAACCAAATAAACATTTTATTGTGCAATAATAGAAATACAAGTCACTTAGTTTACAAGTCACAATGCTGAAAGACTAAAGTGAAAGGCAAGACTACAGTAAGTTTTGTTTCCTTTTAACATAAAACTACTTTAGGGACTTCTTTTTTTCCCAAAGAATTCAGAAAATCAACTAGAATAAATTTGAGAAAGCATGATTACCTAATTATTACAAAATAAATGTAAGCTATTTTAGTTATTTACAGCTATATAACAAACCACTCTAGAACTTGGTGAATTAAAAAGACAATTGTATTGTCTTTCATACTGTTATGGGGTAACTGGGTTCATCGGGGTGATTCTTCCACCGCGCATGACATTGGCCAGGACCACAGGCATCTTGGGGCACAACTAGGTTGGGACAGCCAACGTGGCTTATTCCTGCGTCTGGCAGCTTGGCAGGACATTTCTGGAACACTGGCTCAGCTAAGACAGCTGAGCCTGTTTCTCTCCATCTGGCCTCTACACAATCTCTCCAACAGGGTATCTGGACCTCTTATGCGCTGAGGCTTCCAATGTATAACCAAGGCCCCAAAAGCACAGAAATGGAAGTTGTCAGGGCTTCCTAAGGCCTACAGCTGGCACATTTTCTATATTCTGCTGACTAAGGCAAGACACAAGTCATCTCAGATTCAGTGTGGAACAGGACCAAACAAGGACATGAATTTGGGGAGGTGTGATTCACTGAGAGCCATCTTTGGAATCTAGGTACCACACAAGCCTAGCTGCCAGCTCCTCACTCAAAATCCAGTAGATACCAGAATTCTTATGCTCTTCCATTTCTGAAATTCTTGTCCTCCTCTTTTGTGGTTTCTCTAATATGTGTTGCTGCTTTGTCTTGCCAACCTAACGCTAAGAATAAGTGACACAACAAATGAATTTTGTCATGTAATTCCTTGAACTATACTTTAATGACTTTTATTTAATCCAATATTTCCTTTAAAAAAATCTATTGTACCACCAAATTAATTTTTGTGTGTTTTAAAATGTATTTTTATATGAACATTAAAAAGTTCTAATTTTTGCCTCAAAATAGTACAATCCATTCCATACATTGCTCCTACTGTTCCTGGGGCCAAATGTTGAGAATTCTGTCAAAAGATACTTTCATCCAATCTCAGCATCAGCATAAGAACACTTAAAGTTGAATATAAGCTAATTCACTCGTTATTTAATATGAGAACATTTAGAGAACAGTTTTTAAAGAAGTCATTTTGCTATCACCCTAGATATCCAAAGTTAGCATGCCTTCTAAAAAGATCATTTTGAAAAAGGTGAATCAACAGTGGATTCTTTTAATATAGAAGTCTATTTTAGAATCTCTAATGCCTATGATAACTTAACTCTGTAAATTATTCATAATATACTTTCTAGTAGTATTTACTTCCTGTTCATATATCCAGCCCCAGAAATAATCGATTCATAAAGCAGCTTATAAGAAAAAAGTGGGGGAAGGGAGAAGTAGTAGCTAATTGTCTATCTTCTTTAATGATGCCGTAAATAATGGAAAGTTAAGAATCAGAGGTCTCAAACTTAGGCCTTGCAAACTTACTTCTCATTAAAATGTATTTTTCTGCATTTCATAGACTGTCATGGTAGGAAAGGACTTTTGAGGTTCATTCTACATCTGAGAAAACTGAGGCTAAGAGTTAACTCATGCATGTGTTTAATTAGTGACTGAGCAGCAACCAGAACATACATCTGTAATTTAAAGAAAAAAGATTTGATTCCTATACTATTTGTCTATGCTGCTGCTGCTAAGTCGCTTCAGTCGTGTCCGACTCTGTGCGACCCCAGAGATGGCAACCCACCAGGCTCCCCGATCCCTGGGATTCTCCAGGCAAGACACTGGAGTGGGTTGCCATTTCCTTCTCCAATGCATGAAAGTAAAAGTGAAAGTGAAGTCGCTCAGTCGGGTCCGACTCAGCAACCCTATGGACTGCAGCTACCAAGGTCCTCCGTCCATGGGATTTTCCAGGCAAGAGTACTGGAGTGGGGTGTAACTGCTTTTAAAGGTCTCATTTTCAAAAGTGCCCTTTTTGTTGTTGTTGCTATTATTGTTGTTATTGGCTTTCTTCTAGTTGGAAGAAGATCTAAGCAAAAAAATGGACAAAGATGAAGAGGCTTTAAAGGCAGCTCAAGCAGAACTCAAGGAAGCCCGCCGCCAGTGGCACCACCTGCAAGTGGAAATTGAATCTCTCCATGCCGTGGTGAGAATGACCTCAAGGCGGCTGGCCCGTTGAGTCCCCAGATGTTATCTGATTAGGAGAGGGAAGGAGTAATATCCATTACTGGACAGTGAAAAACTAAAAACCAGGGCACTGAATTCTATCCATTTGACCTAGTTCAACTAGCACCCTGCCTCCATCATGGCAATGTCTATCATCAGTTCACTGAAGGTTTAGTTCACACTTAAAATAATGAAATAATCCTTACTCCAGAACCCTGGGGTTCTCTAAATGTTAGAATGAGGGAAAAGAGCTTTTGTCATTATCCAAAGTCCTAACAGTGGAGGATTCTTTTATCCATGCTACAAAGACTTCTAATAGAAAAATATTAAACACTTTCCAAAAATGCCTTTTATAAGGAGTCTGCTCTGGCTTTAACATTCAATATTCTATACTTTTCAATATTTAAGAAATCAAATAAATCAGGGTGATAATAAACTAATCATACTGCAGATTCCTTTGGGGGAGGGCATAAGAATGATCACAGGTTTCCTTGGAAATAGAAAACTCTCTAGCTGTAGATAGAAAATACAACTTTTTAAAAGTTGGGTCATACCTAAAGCTGTAAGGAAATACCTCTTGCATAAGTGCTATATAATTATTGCCACCTTTTAAAGAAAGAACTCAACTGAAATCAGATTTCAGAGACACAGTGTGTTTCCTTGATTCACTGATGAAGATCTGTGTAAAACAGGAAAGGGGTCTTGAAAACTCCCTGCATGCCAGTGAACAACATTACCAGATGCAGCTGCAAGACCTAGAGGCAGTGATTGAAGGACTAGAAAAAGAGCTACAGGAAGTAAGGCGCGGCATTGAAAGGCAGCTTCGAGAGCATGAAATGCTCCTCAACACCAAGATGAGGCTGGAACAGGAAATCGCAACGTATCGCCGCCTCCTAGAAAAGGAAGAAATCAGGTACCTAATTTCCATTTAGTGAATGACCAGAAATACAGAGCCACTTAGGTCACTGATGTAGTCAGAAAAATTAAATCTAAAAACCTATCATTACCAAGCCATGATCACTGAGTTCCTACCACAAAATAGGCACTGCAAAAAAATAAGTGGGAGAGCTAGTTCCAGCCCCCTCAAATTATCAGGGACTTTCTCGATGGCTCAGCCAGGAAACACTCTGTCTGCAATGCAGGAGATATGGGTTTGATCCCTGGGGTGGAAAGATCCCCTGGAGAGGAAAATGGCAACTCACTCAAGTATTCTTGCCTGAAAAGTCCCATGGACAGAGGAGCCTGAAAAGTTATAATCTGTGGGGTCACAAAGAGTCAAACATGGCTGAGCGACTAAGCACACACCAAATTATGAATAGACGAGCCAAAGTCAGGGACTTGAGCTACAAGAAAGAGTACAGGCAAGCCTGGAACAAAATGGAAATGATCCTCCATCTCTACAAAGAAGTCCTTCCTTAACATTCTCACTTTCCCTGCCATTCATGCCTTATAGAATTAGTGCCTCCAATAGACCACCCAAGAAGAAAGTTTGAAAAATTCACACATTACTGCTCTTCTCCCTCCCATAAGGGCCCACTCCAGGCACACATCAAACTCCAAAATAATAATAACACCATTAGTAATACTGTTGTTACTATTATTAGTATATTACAACCATGGAAAGCAATGTTGTTCTACATACATGGTTTGAAAGACTTCCAGATACTCTGGCAACAAAAGTCATCAAAAGAGGGTTTCTGAATGATTCACATAGTTTCAATCACTTGTAAGGTCATATGACTTGGAGCACAGCACAACCTACCATTTTCAATATTCCCAGAAAAGTAAAGCTTTCTTTGTGCTTGCTTCAGAATTCTGCTGCTGCTGCTGCTGCTGCTGCTGCTAAGTCGCTTCAGTCATGTCTGACTCTGTGCGACCCCATAGATGACAGCCCACTAAGCTCCCCCATCCCTGGGATTCTCCAGGCAAGAACACTGGAATGGGTTATCATTTCCTTTTCCAATGCATGAAAGTGGAAAGTGAAAAGTGAAAGTAAAGTCGCTCAGTCAACTCTTAGCGACCCCATGGACTACAGCCCACCAGGCTCCTTCGTCCATGGGATTTTCCAGGCAAAAGTGTTGGAGTGGGGTGCCATTGCCTTCTCTGTCAGAATTCTAAGTCCTCTATAAAACTGGGTGAAACTACTATCATCTATAATAAGTTTTGACATTTACCATTTAGTAGTTAAGTGATGCTGGGCAAATTATTGAATCTCTCTTTGCCTCAGTTTCTCATCTATAAAATGCTTACCTCAGAATTGCTGAGGATTAAATGAATTAATGTTTGTAAAGTGCTTAAAACAGTGCTATGTAAATAAATTCTATAGCTGTATACATATAATTCATTTATTATGAAATAAAATGGTTGTAGATTTGGTTTAATGCCTAATCATTCAAGATGTTGATAAAGTGGTCTTTAACATTCCTTTAACACAATTTTTAAAGTTTTATTATCCTGTATTTCGGAGAAGGAGATGGCATCCCACTCCAGTACTCTTGCCTGGAAAATCCCATGGATGGAGGAGCCTGGTGGGCTACAGTCCATGGAGTCGCAAAGAGTTGGACATGAATGAGCGACTTCACTTCCACTTTTCACTTTCATGCATTGGAGAAGGAAAAAAATACACAGGTATTTGGGCTTCCCTGGTGGCTCAGATAGTAAAGAATCTGCCTACAATGTGGGAGAGGTGATTCGATCCCTGGGTTGGGAAAATCCCCTGAAGAAAGGAACAGCTACCCTCTCCAGTATTCTGGCCTGGAGAATTCCATGGACATACTAGCCTGGCAAGCTACAGTCCATGGGGTCACAGAGTCAGACATGACTGAGCAACATTCACTTTAATTTATTTAAGATAAAGTTACAAAAGTTATCAAGAAAAATATGATGAACTCATGTTTAAGAAGTGAAACATTTATAATGTTACTGAAGTCCCCCTAATCCCCATCCCAGCACCTAAACCACACCCCCACCCATCTTATCCCCTCCATCAGTCTAACCTGGCTCCCAGGTCTGATGATAAGTCTCATTATATTTATATCCCTAAGCAAAATGGGGAATTGTTTTGCATATATTTTAATCTTTGTAAAATTAGCTAGCTACAGTCTTTCTTCCCCAACTCCATGTTATACTTGGGAGATTGTTCCCTACAGATACAGTGTATCTTTAGTTTGCTTATTTTCACTGTTAGATAGTACTTCCTTTGTACTGGTGATGGTTTAGTCACTAAGTCCTGTCCGATTTTGTGACCCCATGGACTGTAGCCTGGCAGGCTCCTCTGTCCATGTGATTCTCCAGGCAAGAATACTGGAGTGGGTTGCCATTTCCTTCTCCAGGGGATTTTCCCTACCCAGGATCAAACCCAGGTCTCCTGCATTGCAGGCAGATTCTTTACCAACTAAGCTACAGTTTATTCATTCTCTTATTGGAGAGCATTTGTTTCAATTACATGCTAATACAATGTTGCTTCTATAATTTTGTTTCCAATTTCAGATATTATGGTAGTATTCAAGGTGGGAAAAAGAACAAAAACCTACCACAAGTAGAGTTGGTTTTGTTTTACCTTCAGGTGAGTTTGTGATTTAACTAACCTGAAAAGTGAAGTGCCATTTATAGGCACTTCACTTTATTTATTATACTTTATTATTATTATTTATTAATAATGTATGTAATTATATATATAATGTATTATTTAAAATAATATAAAATTATACATTATATATAATAATATATTTAATATTTAATAAGAATTTATAATAAATATTCTAAAGTAGTAAAAATAGCAATATTTGAATAAAGTTTGACATACACATTGACTGTGACTAGTACTTAGTACATAATAGTACTGTGAATAGTACTGTGAATGTTGTAATTTAATATTTCATAAATAATATTTTCACAGCCATTATAAATGAAATATCTTTTTCAACAAAAGTCCCACAAAAGTATGAGGATGAAAAAGTGGAAACAGTGACCAAACAGGCAATATTAAATGGAAATATTGTGAAAGAAAGCACTGAAGCTCATGGCACTATTCAGTAAGTAAAATAATTTTGACTTAGAAATAATAATGAACATATGGAAAAAAATTAACTTCAGTTGAGTAATCTCAGTAATCTTTGAATGTGTCTAAACATGATTTTACATATTGTGATTTTTAATCAGACATGAATAAATATATAAAAACTCAGATGAAGTACTCAATCCTTAATTCATTATTTTTCCAAAAATATAGCCAAGACATGAAAATTCCATAGAACCCCTTAGAAATTTTATTCATATGATTTTTAAAGGATACACATTTAACTGTCACAATGTAAATCATAAATTGTAATTTAAATTTTAATACATTATATATATTTCTTTATTTATTTTTCATATACAATACATATTACATGTTTTTTTACTATAGCTGTACTTCTTCATATAGGAAGATTTATTTTATCATTTCAGGACAGAGAAAGTGGATGAAGTTATTAAAGAATGGGAAGGCTCCTTCTTTAAAGATAACCCTCGATTAAGGAAAAAATCAGTTTCTCTTCGATTTGATCTTCATTTAGCAGCCACTGATGAAGGGTGTTCACAGACTAAGCAGGATAATCTACCAGATATAGAAGTCAGGCTTATCATGAGAAGATCATGCAGTATCCCCTCTATCAAACGTCCATCAACAACTAATTAATCCAAAGACAGTATTTGACTTGATGTGAAAATGAAAATGACATTAGGATGGACCAGAGTAGGCCTGCTGGCCACCTTCTGTTCCAAAATGTAAGTTATTAAGTATGTATGTTATGACCAATGTACGACTCATCAGAAAAAAAAAAAAGAGGGAGGGACAAAATGTCTCTGAATATAATTGTAGGTGTATTTTTTTTTTTTTTTTTGGACAAAGGGAGCTTAAAATCAGAAATTAAGTACAGGTTCTATTTTATTTATTATCCAAATAGTCTTCTTTTTCCCTTAAATTTTTGTCAGAAACTGTAAGCATTAAGATGGTTTAGTTAAGTCTTCAAATTTTCACTCAATGGCTGAATATTCTAAGGAAAAGGGAAGGGTCTGTTTAAATATGATTGTATTATATCAAGAAACACATTGAGTCATCATTATTCTGTTACTGATTACATCTAAAAGGATTTTTCTACTTAAAAAGAAAGCAATTATAAGCAAACCTTTAAAGAGGAATCACTGAACTGAATTCTTTCAAGATAATAATTTGTGCAGGTAGAAAATGAGAGTTATTTTCTACCAGATGTTCTGAGCAAACAATAGAAGACACCCCCAGGAGCATCTGATGATTAAATTAATCTTCATCTGAAAGTTTTCTGTCATCATTATCTGATTTCCTGAAGAGTAACTTTACTCGAAGAACTTTAAAGGTTGTATCCTCCCACACAAAAATCAGAGGGCCAGCTGCACAAGCAAAAGAGGAAATCTAGTTACTACAATTACTGGAACAGGATCCAACCTCTCATCATTCCAACTTTTCCATCTGTGTAAAGTTAAATATGATTTTAATTTGAGTCTCTGATATGAGCATTAGATAAAGATACTATATAAAGTATTATAAATATCTCTTGCAAACATTTGTGTGAATTAAGATAACAGTATTGTTATCTAAGCAAGGAGTACTTGCAGGAGTCATGTTTGTGAGTTGTTCAAACCCTAATAAATATGGAAAGAAAATATATTTGTGAATAAGTCAAGTATTGTTGCAAAGTTTTTTAAACAGCCTAATTTGTTTAATACAGGTATATTTAAAGACCTTAATAAATACTTGTTTTAAAACATTAGAAATTTATAGGCTATCAATTTTTTTCTAAGCAGAAAAAACATTGAGTACAACTCTCCATACTTTTTTCCCAGCTAAAGTATCACCTAAAGGGCTACAGCTGTTAGCATATTAATACAGCCTTTGTTGAACTCTCTCTCTCTTCTTTCTTTCAACCAAAAAAAAAAGTAATTTTAACCAGAAGAAAATTATGTTAAATAATCTTTAACATAATACAGGGAATAACATTTAAATGTTCTTTTGGTTAGTTCGGATTTATTTTAGCCTGGCTTATTCTATTTCGTGAAAGGGATTTTTTTTTGTCAGTGACACAACAGCATGTGAAGTACTTCTTTTGCGTAAGCATCTGACCTAAAATACATCCTGTACATCAAAGTGTTTTCATTCAATATTAGTTAAATGCTACTAACTTTATTAAAGCTTTGGAATGCAATCATATAAGCTATTGTGCTAAAAGTGACTGTACTAAGCAACAGTATCATAAATAAAGGAATATATCTAGTGTCATCTATACACAGTGTTAAAAAAAGTACCCGGCATCATGAATGTAACTGCTCGTGATAGTAATTCCACTATGCAGCTCTTGTATGTATAACATGTACATTTTAAAATACAGTACCTGAATTTATAACAGCTTTATTTGCTTCAGTATTTGCATTTTAAATTGGGATATGAGTTTACCAAAGTAAATGATACCACCACAATAAAAAAAAAATTGAAACATGAACTTGCAAACCTGTAATTATTCCAATATTGTTAGCTTCATTGCAGAATGGAGAAAACTACAACCAAGGTGCATAAAAGCACAGTTGTTATACTTTTATTTAACAACAGAAAAATTAAGAATGGTATATTCTAACATATGATATCTTCTAATTAAAAAATAAAAATAATCTCATAGTCCTGGGAAAAGTATAATAACAGCAGCCACAATTTGCAGAGGGCTCACTCTGCTCCTGGTCCTGTAATCAGCATCCTCAAACTCAATCTCCAATCCTCACAGCAATCCTACAAGATGAACAGTATCATCCTTATTTGATGAAAGAATAGAAATTAACATTCTTCAGTCTCTCTGAAATGGTTCAAATGCACGCTTCCATAACAAAATACAAAAGTAAATACTACAAGTCCCTTCACTGTTCACCGGAAACTACCACAACATTGTTAATTGGCTACAACCCAATACAAAATCAAAAGTTTAAAGTTTTGGGGGAAAAAAGTAAATAATAAGTTCAGTTACCAACAACTGCACAATCCCAGCCCTGCAACCATGCAACCACTCATGACCCATGCAACCAGGAAGGAGTCACCTAAATTCTCTAGGTCTCTGTTTTCACACCTGAAAATGAAGAGAAAGGGGGCACTTGATCATCATTCCTGCCCCGCCTACTTCACAGAGCTGTTTGAAATAATACACATGTAAACCTATGTGGCAAAGCACTACTCAAATATACAAGAATATATGGATGAAAACAGTCACTGGGAGAGAAGAATTCATGTGCATGTCCCAAATCCCCAGATATTTTGAAGTTAAGGCAGAAGACTGTAAAAGCAAACCACACTTTGTCAAAGTCTACACAACATGGTGAATCACTCAGACCTGGAAATCTACTGGACTTCAGTATTTCACAATGACTTCTAGTAATAGCAACTGAACAGCCATAACTTTTGCTTTCACAGAAAGGGCTGAGAAAACTAGCTTATTTCACCATGTTTCTTACAGCCACACTTTTGTTTTTATTAGCCAGACTTTTATAAGTGGTTCAGACAGACTTGTGTCCTCCCTTTCCCTACTTTTAAGTGGTGGGGAGTGGGGAATCCATTTAAAAATGCTTCATTAGAACAAACTCTAGACAAACTGCATGGCTCAGTGTTGGATTCAAAACCTTTTTGAGTCACAAAGCTCTTTGAAAATCTGTTAAAGGTCAAAACCTCTATCTGGAAGAGGGTTGGGAGAAAGCACCTGAAAATTGGGTACAATCTTAAAAGATTATAAAGCAATAAACCTCCTGGAGCCAATTCACAGACTAGTAGGTGTCCAAGGACTATGAGTGTTTCCTTATTCTCTCCCATGTTCTCCTCTTTCTTCCTTCCCAGTCATGGTCTTGTTCTACCCCTGTTTTTTCCTTCCTAGCATCTTCCCACAGCAGGAGGGAAAGAAATCAAAGAGACTTAAATCCCAGCTTGATCACTTATTAATTTGGGGAGGAAGAAGAACCTCAAGGAAGTATGAGTAATGTCAAAGAGCAGCGCAGGTAAAGTTCCTGGATCTTGCTGCCAGAAAGAAAACTAAACTGCTTGGTCCTATCTCTGGGGTTTACCATTAGGTGCGGGGTTCCCAATATCTTTACATGTAGCATGAACAGTCATATTAACTGTTCATCCCACATCTTCCAGGAATAATCACCATTCAAAATAACCTGTCCTGCAGGCCCCATAAATATCCCTGCCCATGCAAGATCATGTGTCCTAATGTCTGCTTGGGGAAAAAAATCAACAGCAACTCAGTATAAGTAGAATCCATTCTGTTGGATATTTCACTCTTCAGTCTTAATCTCTAGGGCTTTCTCTATTATATTTTGCCTATATTCTTCCTTTCTTAATTTTGCAAATCTTCAGAGCAGAGAAAGAACTAAAGGGAAGAAAATGAGATAGCTGATCATTTATTCACTCCACAGATATGGGCACGAGAATGGGCATTGTTCCAGATGTTGAATCCCTGGCCCACAGAGCTTTCATTCTTGATAGGAAGAAAAAATAACAACATAAAAATATAACAAATAGAGTATGTTAGGTGGTAATATATAGTATATATATATATATTTTAAAAAAAACATGAATAGGAGGTTGGGGAATGAGTTACAGTTTTATATAGATCAGGAAAAATGTACTGAGAAGGTGACATTTGAGTAAAGATCAGGAGATGAGACAGTGTATCAATGTCACCCCTCCTTTCCTTTCCTACTATTTTTGAGTCCTCCTTTTCCCACTACAGTATGTTTTGTTGCTAACACCCAGAACTTTTTCTCCAGAAGACTGCCTAGAGATGACATAACCAAGCACCTGCCCCAGCATGGCGCCTGCCCAATCCTCCACCATGAAAGCCACTGGAAGAAGTTACTGGGATTCCCTGCTGAAGCCTTCGTGTATCTTACATTAATCCATATATCTGATGCTTTTATATTTTAAAAAAGCAATTTCAGGTACATTACCTCAAGCCCCACTCAGGCTGCCCATTATCTTCTGATGACTTCTTTTCCCTTTAAAATCCTCTTTAGTTTCACTAATCTCTAATCATGACCATGAAAATATTGGAGGTGGAAGAACTGGATAGAGGGTCACTTGTCCCTGGTTTTGCATACTTCTGGAGATGCCCTAGTCCCTGCTGGCACACCCAGGATGGTGGCTAAGGGTAGCTGAAGAATCCGATCATTCTAAATGTCAACACCATTCTCAAGTGATTTCAGATCCTTCCCTCTCTGCAGTGGCGCACATCGGTCAAGTGTTTATATATCCAAGGAGAGGCTGCTATCTAGTACATCAACATAGTCATGATTTAGTGAAAAGAGTCCTGGACTAGACCGTAGCCTGCCTCAATATATGTACTGAGCTTCTTACAATGGTTCAAGGCCTTACTGGGCACTGGCTATAGGAAGATGACCAATGCAGACGGCTGAACTTTGCTTTCAAGGCTCACATAGAGTACTCACAATAACAAACACAACCTGATACAATGTATTAGGTAAAGGCCATCAGTTCAGTTCAGTTCAGTTGCTCAGTCATGTCCGACACTTTGTGACCCCATGAATCGCAGCACACCAGGCCTCCTTGTCCATCACCATCTCCCAGAGTTCACTCAGACTCACGTTCATCGAGTCCATGATGCCATCCAGCCATCTCATCTTCTGATGTCCCCTTCTCCTCCTGCCCCCAATCCCTCCCAACATCAGAGTCTTTTCCAGTGAGTCAACTCTTCCCATGAGGTGGCCAAAGTACTGGAGTTTCAGCTTTAGCACCATTCCTTCCAAAGAAATCCCAGGGTTAATCTCCTTCCAGAATGGACTGGTTGGATCTCCTTGCAGTCCAAGGCACTCTTCAAGAGTCTTCTCCAACACCACAGTTCAAAAGCATCAATTCTTCAGCACTCAGCCTTCTTCACAGTCCAACTCTCACATCCATACATGACCACAGGAAAAACCATAGCCTTGACTAGACGGACCTTAGTTGGCAAAGTAATGTCTCTGCTTTTGAATATACTATCTAGGTTGGTCACAACTTTTCTTCCAAGGAGTAAGTGTCTTCTAATTTCATGGCTGCAGTCACCATCTGCAGTGATTTTGGAGCCCCCCAAAATAAAGTCTGACACTGTTTTCCACTGTTTCCCCATCTATTTCCCATGAAGTGATGGGACTGGATGCCATGATCTTCGTTTTCTGAATGTTGAGCTTTAAGCCAACTTTTCGCTTTCCTCTTCACTTTCAGCAGGAGGCTTTTAGTTCCTCTTCGCTTTCTGCCATAAGGGTGGTGTCATCTTCATATCTGACGTTATTGATATTTCTCCTGGCAATCTTGATTCCAGCTTGTGCTTCTTCCAGCCCAGCGTTTCTCATGATGTACTCTGCATAGAAGTTAAATAAGCAGGGGGACAATATACAGCCTTGATGTGCTCCTTTTCCTATTTGGAACCAGTCTGTTGTTCCATGTCCAGTTCTAACTGTTGCTTCCTGACCTGCATACAGATTTCTCAAGAGGCAGGTCAGGTGGTCTAGTAGTCTCCTCTCTTTCAGAATTTTCCACAGTTTTTTGTGATCCACACAGTCAAAGGCTTTGGCATGGTCAATAAAGCAGAAATAGATGTTTTTCTGGAACTCTCTTGCTTTTTCCATGATCCAGCGGATGTTGGCAATTTGATCTCTGGTTCCTCTGCCTTTTCTAAAACCAGCTTGAACATCAGGAGTTCACGGTTCATGTACTGCTGAAGCCCGGCTTGGAGAATTTTGAGCATTACCTTACCAGCATGTGAGATGAGTGCAATTGTGCGGTAGTTTGAGTATTGTTTGGCATTGCCTTTCTTTGGTAAAGGCCATAATAGTTATCAAAGAATCTTGTGCGTTCAGAAGTAGAAATTCGGTGGGAGGAGGGGCGCGTGAGGCGGGGAGTTCCCAGAGGGCATCAGAGATAGAATTTGAGCTGGATCCGGAAGGATAGATGAGTTTAAGCCCAAAAGTGGAGGACTGTCGTTCCTGGCAGAGGAAACCGAATGAGCCAAGGCGCTTTGGGACACGGACCCCTTGCCGGCGCTGCAGGGACACACAACCAGGGGCAAGGAGATTTACATCTCCGGGCCTTGGCTCAGAAACCTGTGACAATTACACCAGCCTTGCGCTTGGGAACAACTGGAAAGATCTGTGCTGCTTTCGCCAAAGCTCTTGCCCGCGGTTAAGGCAGGAAGCCCTGGGAGGCGCGCAGGAGGACGGAAACCGTAAACCCGGTTCTCCACGCCTCCACCCTCGGCCTGGTGAAGTATATACACTCCAGCTCCCAGAGAAAGAGGAAACAAAAAGACCGGAAGAAAAAAAAAAAGCAAAACAGAAACTCTCGGGGGCAGGGACGGGGGGCGTGCGCGGCCTGAGTCCGGCCGGGGTGGTGCGCGGGCCGCGCGGCCACAGTGGTTCCGGGCCTCGCGACTGGGCGCGCTTCCCGCCGCCTTCCGGCCCCGCGCGGGGAAGCTGAGCCGCGCTCCCACCGCCCCTCGGCTCAGCCTCGCACCTCCCGCCGCGTCACCCGTCCCCGCTCCGGCTCCTTGGGGGCCGCGCGGTCCGGGCCTACCCGCGGTCGGGCCACCTCCTCCCACTCCGGAGTGACGAATCGGCGCCCGGCTGGCAAAGTACTGATATTCGGGGAGTTTTGAGGAACGTGTGGAGCCTGAAAAAAATCCTTGACTCTACTAAACACCACCGCGTCCCCGCTAGAACGTTTATTTTTCTGAAGAGAGTCGGTTGGGGCCTGGAAAGGAATTAAGAAGAGTGTTGAAAGTGCGAGCGCGGAAGCTCGGGACGCGAGGGGGCGGGGCGAGCGCGGGACAAAGGGAAGCGAGGCCGGAGCTGCGGGCGCTTTTTCTGCCCGCGGGTGAGTGTTTCCGACTGGGCCCGACTGGGTCGGGAGGGGTGGAGAGGCGTGGGGTCCCGGCTTGGCTGGGGTTGCTGAGGGTTGCTGGGGTTCAGGCTTGGCCGCGGGACCACGGCCGGGGGCCGGTTGCGGCCTCTTTGAGGCCTAGCGGAGCGAGGGTGGGGAGAGAGTCCCATCTGGGGCTCCTCTTAGGCGGCCAGAAGTGCCCCTTCCACTAACCCCACGGAAGTGGTCAGAGCGCTTCTGCATGCTCCTCTTCAGTAGAGTAGCTGGTAAAGTGCACCTTCACATCAAACCAAAGCGAATCGATCTCAGAGGAAGCCCTTGGGGCAAGCTAAGCCCGTGGTCGTCATGCCCAGGAAGGTGGTTTCCCCTTGTCCTGGCAGCGATCTGAGGACTCACGGTGTGGCTTGGAGTGAAAAGCGAAAGCTCGGCAACAGTTTGGCCTGGGTTTGAAACCCAGCTCTGACACTTCCTGACTCTGTGTCTTGAGTCAAATTACTTATACTGAACGAGACTCCATTTTTCCCTCTGTAAAATGGCAATAGCAGTACACATCTCGTTGGTAGTGTGACTGTTAAACCAGATGGTATTAAAGTAGTAAACCTGTCCCGTATAAGGTATTCAACAAATAACTTCTCCAGGATTTTATGCCAGGCACCGGAGATGCATACAGTGCTGGACAATGTACGAGATCACTCTTGAAATTTATGGTATAGCAAAAGAGATCAGTAATTTTAAAGTATTATCAATAAAATGTGACACACCTGGGAGCTTGTGGCAGTTATTACCAGGGCCCCCACAGCAAGGCCTACTGGATGTTGACAGCCCACCCAAGCTTGAGCAGGAAGGAAATCTGCACCAGACTCTGGTTTCCTGCCTGTACCTTAAGGAGAAACGGGAGACCTAGCTTGGGCCATTGAGAAAATAAATGATTTCTTTCTTTCCACACCAGGCCTCTTACTCATAATGCTCCAGAAATGCCCTTAAAATACAAAGCAGGAGCAAAAAAACCAAAACAAAACCATGTTTGTTTCTCATAATGTCAGATGAAAATACTCTAGTAGTCATAGAAGTTATTTGCCTTTTTTCTGAAAATGAATGTTCGTCTCTTTGTACACACTGTGTGTAATGTATAGTGAGGTAAGGAACAAGTTCACGTGTATGTGGTCCTGTCCTGAGCTAGTGTTACTAGGACTGAAGTTGGTAAGAATTGAGCTAGGTACTGGGACAGCAATAATGAACTAGCTGGTCCCTGTCTCCATTCAGCCCCCATATTAGCAGGTGTAATATGATATCATTGATCTGTGTAAATTGGAGTACAAATGAGGAACATTTAATTTTGTACAGATATATCCAGAAATCTCCATTAAGGAGATATATTTTGAGTTGAGCTAAGAAAGATCAATAAGAGTTTTTTCCAGTAGACTCTTGAAATTTATTCCCAGCGATTATGCAACTATTTACTATTATGTTGTTGTTTTTACTCGCTCGGTTGTGTCTGACTCTTGCAGCCCCATGGGCTGTAGGGTACCAGGCTCCTCTCTCCATGGGATTCCCCAAGAGAGAATACTGGAGTGGGTTCCCATTGCCTTCTCCAGGAGATCTTCCCGACCCAGGATTGAACTCAGGTCTTCTGCATTGGCAGGCGGCCACCAGGGACGCTCCATTTACTACTGTAAGAGAATGTGAAGTTCATTGTCACACCAGTTACCTTTTCCACTGCCTTCAGGGGTAAAATGCTGTTTTACTAGAAAGAAGTTGTTATCCTAAAAGGAAGGCAGAGTTGTGGCTGATCAGGGAGCTGTCAGTGTCTGGTAGGCCTTGTTGAGGTAGGCCCCAAGAATACATCATATTCTTTTGTCATTATATTTTTGCCAATTTGATTAAATGTTTACATGGCATCAGCGAAACGTTTTCCATACAAGAGGTGGCTCAGTATCAAAAAAAACAAACCAAACAACTTGCAAGTACATGTCTAATTTTACTTTTTAATATCCCCTGTCATTTGTTTGAGTCATTTAATTCTGATCAACTAAGTGACCTAAAGAACTAGTAAAATATTTAAAAGGCTTGATTACTAGAAGATAATGTAATTTTACAAAGAAATATCAAACTACCCTATTCTTTAGGAAAACATTCTTATGCTTGCTGAGTTTTGATTATCTTTATTTTTCTTTTTTTCCTTTTTTTTTATTTTAGTGTCTCAGATTCATTCTTAAGGAACTGAGAACTTAATCTTCCAAAATGTCAAGTAAGTTTCATTTTTATATTTATCAATCTATGTTAATAAGAGACTAATGCCCTAGCAAATGGGAATTCCAAAATACTCTCATTTTTTTCTTCAAAACAGGACCATTGGTAGTTTTGTTGCATAGTATTATATCTCAGTTGTTTACAAGAAGTTATTTATTTTCTTTCAAACAGAAAGACCATCTTATGCCCCACCTCCCACCCCAGCTCCTGCAACAGTAAGTTTTAATTTTCTTGTTAATGTAATAGCCAAGTCTGGCCTTGATACAAAAACCCAGATGTCTTCCAGTGACAGTCACTCAATCATCACAGCAACAGGATGAAAAATTCAGCTGAAAAACAGCACTTCCTACTAAATAAAATAACTCTGCATCTTACCTTGAACCAACCCCAACATTTAAAGAAACATACTACTGAAATGCCAACCTCCTATGTTCAGTTCTTTTTAAATTAGAAATAAGTGGCAAGTTTAACACTTTTCTTGTTCATCTCTATTAAGATTCTTGAAAGCTAATATGAAATAAATGCTCATTCTGGCATTTATTGTTTTTAAACCTAACCTTCAATTGGTTACATTTTTCTCTTCCTATCTGTATATAATTTTCACATTAAATCAAACAATAAAGCTTCCAGTTCTATACTACCTTATTGTAAATCTTTATTTTCAAGCTGTTCAAGTAAGGATTTCATTATCTGTGGGTCAGATCCTGCTATTGAGTTTTATGCCATAAATAATATTTTATTGGATTGAGACTTGATACATTTCAAAGTGTATAAATAATAGTGAACTAGTTTTTTTCACCAAGCAAGCTCTGGCCCAGCTTGGTCAGCATGTAAAATAATTGCCCAATCCACAAAACAGATTTAACAGTAACTCTTCAAGCCTTGCTGAAATGGATTCCTTGTTATTTTTTATTTAAAAACAAAAAAACACTGTTAACACTGACCATACCCTACAAAAGAAGTTCTTAAACTAAAACTGTTAGCCCTCCTTCCATACTCCCTACCCCTAAATTTCAGGCTAGCTTACTAATTAGGGCCTTGTGTAACTTTGTTTTCTCCACTAGATTAACTTTTATTTACTAACCTGCTGTATGTTTCAGTTTATCAACAATTTGTTTTTCCATAGTAAGATGCTTTTAAAAAGGGATACTGTATCACATCTCAACTTTCTATAACGTACAGTTTCTAAAGTTACTTCTAGTAGATCTTAAAGTCCTGTGTTTGGTTTATTTCCTTTCTTAAAGAACATTTCTTACTACCATCTCCTTGGCACTCTGCTAGTGGCTATACAGGTGGAGTTGAACAATTGAGATTTCCTGACCTCAAAGAGCTAACCATGTACTTCATTTTTGGAAATGGTATAATTGCAGTGTTTTAGTTTCAATTTTTTTTAAGTTCCCTTACTTAATTTTCTTACATTATTGCCTCATAATATTGAACAGTGATTATCATTGCGTACGCAACCTTTGAAGGTGTCATTTTGATGCAAATATTGCCTCTAACAGCGTATATTATCTTGAAGACATTAATTTTTTTGAGATAATAGAAATAGCTCAGAAACCAACCCTATGATTTCTTAAATATAGAAAGAGATATTTTTACCTTTCTTTAATCATACTTCTGTACCATTATAATTTTACATTACACATAATATACAGAAGACTAGGGGTTAGTACATCCAACAGAATGGATATTAAATGAGTTATCCTCCTTTATTTTATTTCCATTTCTTCTTCCACCACCATCACCACCACCTCCACCCCACCACTACCACCCAAATGTACCACCACTCCAAGTAACATACACTTCTTTTGTGCCTTTGATACTTCATCTGTGTTTTGCCTACTTATAGATGCTTGATTTGCGTCTTCTATAACTGCATAGACTAGAAATTGATCACTTGTTCTCTTGTAAAGAATATCAAATTATTGATCTGCTTGAATGTCTTTTTTTTGGACATTAAGGATATGTGCAGTGGCATGTTTTAGAAAACTGTGTTGATCATAACTACAGCTTAGTTGGGATGTGTTGTTTGTTTTACATTATGCAATTCAGCATTGGTATTAATTGCATGTTAAAATGAAATTACTGTCACTTATTTTGATTGAATTTCATTAGGTCAAATACCTTACTTTTGGTCTCTCTTTGCTGCATCCTTTTTATGCACTATACTTTGATTCTCATGAACATTGGATGTCATTTTATTAACCACGAAGGGCACTGCTATATAAGAGCCCATTTGTGATCACATCAACACATAATTTACAAAAGCTGAAAATTCTGTTGCTCCAACAAGCAACTGTGGTTGGAAAGAGGTAGGGCTATCAGGAAATCAGACGAGAAAAAAAAAGTTCAAGTCTGTCTACTAGAGAAGTAGACATTAAAACTAAATGCAGAAATTGTTCGTGATTGACCTGTGGAAGATGGATCAAAGAAGAGATGGAAGAGAAAGCCTTTAAAAGAATGACTGGGTTAAAAAGATCAGACAGTACCCCCAGAGTGAAATCCATGCATTTCTTACAAGTCTTTGTTTTGAAATCATGTATGTGACATCCATTGAACCCCCACATTTTTTTTTTCTATTGATGACTTCTGGCTTCCTGATTTGAATCTCTTCTCATTTCTCACACTATATAAAATGATTTAAAGCTGTCTTTGGAAGCAATCCATTTCTTGTTTTTGTTTTTGGTAGATAAGTGCATTGGTGGCATTCACATGACTGTCAAATAAATCATGTTTTGTTTTGCATGTAAAGTGTTTTCAGACTCCCAGTTTATCACATTTCAAGCTTTCCAATCTCAGACATATATCGCTAAGTTGTTATTTTCATATATTGACCATAAAGTGATCCTGAATGTTCGAGACACTTCAGTGTATTGCTTATCCTGAAAGACAAACACACATTCACACGTACAAACACCACTGGCCCCTGCAAAGAGACAGAAAGAGACAAAAAAACAAAAACCACTTGCAGACTGGTTTTTCAATGAAAAAAAGAACAGTTACAACACATCATTGCTTGTTTAAATTCAGGTTGCTTTTGCATGCCATATGCAGATCATTTTTCATTTCTGTGTTTTCCTCGTTTGAGCTCATTTCTCATTCGTGTTTTTGTCTCATTTGTTTCCATCAGCAAATGCCCAGCACACCAGGGTTTGTGGGATACAATCCATACAGTCATCTCGCCTACAACAACTACAGGCTGGGAGGGAACCCGGGCACCAACAGCCGGGTCACGGTAGGAGAATCAACTATTACAGCATCCAGCAAACAACTGGAATTGACCAGAAATGCCTTCAGGTTTAGGTCCTTTTGAATCATCAGCACAGCCATTAAAAAAAAAAATTTTAACCTGGCTTTTAGATTATTTTAAACATTCATTGTACAATCTTATACTGAAAAACAAAAAAAAATAGTGAGATCTGGATATGTATATAGAAGAAAAGGAGAATCCATTCTGTTTGGTGATTGGTAGAGATAAAGCCTTGGGCACTTAATGGTAGTACTCTTTGTAGACAAACCTAGGATTTCCTATGGTTAAGATGCCCTTTTTGAGGCAAAGAGTATCTTTCATTTAAGGTATTTGGCATTAGGCTCAAGAACTGTTTTCTTAATAAAGACTGGGCTTATAGACCTGGCCTTTTGGGGCTATTCTACCAGTTTGAACTGCTGCACACAATTATTTGTCTTTTGGATTTAACAGTTGTTGTAACTGAGATTCGTTTCTCTCTAGTTAAAAAGATACTTGTGCGAATTCAAAGAATTGCAGAATGAAAGCTGAATGAAATTAATTTGAGTTTGACCAGACTATACATATCGACAACCAGAAGTACATTTATAGTAAAGAAGATAAAGGATATGATTTCTGAAACATAGATGTTTCATTTAAATAATCAGCCTGAGGTAACCAAAATTGGATGATGTACTCCAAACTTCTTTAACTTCAGACTTTTTATTTTAAAATTATCTTTAACTTCATTTAAGGCAACTTAAGGTACCCAAAAACAAATAACTGTCAAAATGATTTACCAAAAATAGATAAATAAATCCAAAAGCCAAATGCCTACATACATTGGAATGTGATATTGGTAAGAATTTATACAACCCAGAATGGCTGTAAACTTCTTAATACCTGATTTTTGTTTGCTGTATTCAAAAATAATTCCATTAGTGTGACTTCAGAAAAGCCCTCTCACCCTGTAGTCAAGCTAGAACAGAAAGCTTGTAACTACCAAACTATATGTCTATCTTGGTAAGCATATTGCTTAGCTTGATAGGTTTTGTTTGTCTAAATATTTCATTGTTTCTGCATAATTTGTACTTCATAAGCATATCAAGTTTTATGTGCCATGCATATTTCATGGTATCTGAAAAGAATTCTGACAAAGTGTGTGTGTGTATGCATTTTACAATGCATACAGTTTTTATGTGCATTGGTACTTGTTTTTCCCCTGGCCTGAATGTGGTGTTTGACAAGTGTAATGGGTGGCAAAGTTATCAAATGATAAAAACATTTATTTTAATTAAAGGGCAGAATCCATTTTGGATCGTTTATGTTAATACAGAAAATTATTCATGGGTAATAATCAAAAGAATGATTACGTTTTAATAGCTCTATACAGTCAGCTCTTGATTATCTATGTTGATGGAAAAGTAATGGTAGTGACGGTAATATTAGAATCATTTGTATTTTATTTTCTGTAAGCATTCTGTTCTCATCTGGGATGTATCTGGGAATCCTTTGTTAATAAAGTGGTATCATTTAGTGGAGACTTACCAGGAATAGGAAAGTCCAGTCGCTGTCTCAGCCTTGGGCAGTTATCTGTTTCTCCCCGTTCCTTCCTGGAGATGTTGGAACCCAGTGTTTGGAGTAAGCACTGGCTTTAGGGTAGATTAGTATGGGAAGGCTGTTGGGCACGGAAATGTTGATGTTCTGGTTCTTTATAGTTGTTTTATTTGTATTCTTGTCCTCTCAACACCTTATTGAAGGGTAATCCAGGTGCTGTGTAGACTTGAAGTGAAGGCCCTAGGAAATGTGGAGGCTTTTAGCCTGTGTAACTCCTTCAGCTTTTAGTGACCCCTCGGGTAATCATTCTTTACAAAAATTAGGCCTAAAATTTTAAACTACCTTTTTCTTTTTGTCTGTATATTTAATTTAAGCTCTGTTAGGATTCAATAGATCTGATTTTGACCTTTATAAAAGTGTTATTTTAATATGACCCCATTTATGTGTTACTTTGTGGGGGAGCTTCTCTGGTATTATTGTCTGCAGATCACCTTAAGTCATTGATTTGAAGGAGTGATTTGATGACACGCTGTGGAGTAGCTTCCTATAGGATCTACGAACATGTGGTTTTCCCCATGACTCCAGTAAACTTGAAGAGTTTTCAGACAATAAACACTTTATATATAAGCATGTTGAAATCTTCTTGGAGTGCTTATGGTAGCTATAAAGTGGAATTCACTTCTGGTCAGTTCTTCATCAGATGCTGATTACCATTCTCTTAAGTACCTATGTGAAAACAGATTGAGACGAATGTTATGAAAAGTTTATTTCTGTGCTTTAATGGGAATGTCATCCCAGAAGAAAACCTTAGATAAGATCTTACCAGAGAAGCAGCTGAAAATTGGGAAGAAATAACACAAATCTCTCAAGTAGCCAAAATTTCACTAAACCATAGACTATTATTCACAGGGGACCTTCCTCTGTTGTAAGCAGTTTTAACTAGCATAATTGGTTGTCTTCCCCCAACTCATTGCCATTTGGAGAGGGGGACAGTTGCTGCTGGAGGTAGGTTTCCTGATAGCAGCAAGGAAGGAAACAGCTGAAAAAGGAGACATGCCTTCCAAAATCGTAACTATCAGGTCTTTTAATAAAGGAACCGACAGTTTTCATACCTCAAACCAGAGGATTATAGCAGAGCAGTGGTTATAATTATGTACAGTGCAAACGGCTTTTTTGTGGGGGGAGGGCAGTGAAGAGTAATGTTTGAGACATTTAGAAAGATGTCTGTTTGAGATGGTTAATGAATTAAGACTGTTGAGTGATATTAACCTTTAACGTCCTGAAAACCAGCTAGAATTTAACGTTGTTGTTATTGTTTTGGTTTGGTTCTGTTTGTACTTGTAAATTGACTGGTCAATGTAATGAAAGTATGACCTCAACATGCAGATGATCCAGATACCTTCCTTTGGGAGAAAAAAAAGAAGCAAATTTATTGTTATAAAATGCAGCTCTTTGAAAAATATCAAGGAGCAAATATTATTGTCATTTGTTTTTAGTGTTTTGATTCATTTGGAACCCACTTCATGAAATTCTGAAGGTTTGTGTTGGCTGTGAGTTGGAAGTGCTTTCTAGGAACTTTATGTATGAAGAATCAGACTTCCGTGTGTTTCTTGCTCTGAATTCATTTAGCTTTGTAGAAATCCACACCCACCCACCAGAGAAACTCCTGCAGCCCCCAGACAGATCTCCTGTTGGCTGTTCGTACCGCCTCTGTTGACAGTGTCCATCCCCCGTGTCTCACTTCACCCTGCTGCCCACTGCTGGCTAAAAGCAGGGTTTGTCTACACAGGCATCAGCATCCTGTGTGGTAAGAATACATGGGTGATGTGGAAAGAGAGGAATACTGCTGCAGAGATGAAATGCTTTCTCACAAGTTCATGTATGAAGAAGCAGAGTTACTGACAAGTATATAGGGCTGGAGGGAGACCCTTCTCAGGGAGAAGAAGCATTGTTTGAAAGCGGTGGAAGGGGTACAGACATACTCTTCCCTGAGCCCTTGGATGAAAAATAAGGTTAGACTTGAGGTCTCAGCTGAGATTTGGGGGCGGGGGGGAGTTCCCTCTGGTTTTACCACAAGAACACATAAGGGCAAGGGAGCAAAATGTCACCTTAGTTTTCTTACAAAGATTTGTTGATTCCTATCTTTTGATAATTAGAAGGAAGCCTTCTTCCTTCCCAGCCTGGCAGGAAAATCAATGTCAGGAGTCTTCCAGAAATGTGGGGAAACAAATGTAATTCAGCCATGATTTGATGCTGGGCCCTTGATCAAAGGCAGCAGTGTGTGCAGAGATGTGAGTAGGTTCAGAAGCAGCCCTCCTGTGCTGGAGGTGTGTGGGGGTGCCCACGGGGCTGCCTGGTCTCCTGCCTGGATTTAGCCTTTAGAAAGAGGTCATCTCCTCTGTTTCTTTCCCTTTTGCCTTTCTCTCACCCACTTTCATCTTTACCTTTTCAAAAGTATTTTTCAGCCTCCTCACCTTCTGTTTCCCATTTCTTTTTTCTCTGTCTTCCCCCACAAAATCAGCATTTTTAAAAAATTAAGTGGAGTTTTTTAACATACGGTCTCAAAATAACTTAATCAGGCCCTGTTTCTGTCATTCTCTGTTCCTGGTAAACTTGTTCACTCCTCTGCTGTGACTAAGAGTGCAAAAAGGCATGACTTCAGTGCACACTTCCTAATCTCCTTTATTTAAAAAAAAAAAAAAACAACTAGATATGGGTATAGAACCTTAAGAAAAATAAAATCTCTAGTGATATCAAAGGAGTAAGAAGGTTTTTTGTTTGTTTGTTTTTCATTGTTGAATCTAGGGAGTAGGTTTTGTGGTGGTGGTAGTTGTTCATGTGGAAATGTGTTCCTGAAATGGTATAAATAGTAAATAGTCCCCAGTGGGCAGTGTGAGATGTGGTAAGTGCTGATCGGGTTCAGCTTCTGGTGAGATAATCAAGTGTTGACTGTATATGTAATGGTAAATTAAGCATAATAAAGGATGCCAGGTAATGTCCTAAATGTGGGACATCTGATGTATAACCATATATTTTTGCTGTATGGATAATTGCATAATATTTTATTTGTTCTTACAGCCAGGTTGTCAAAGCAGTGGCAATAAACTGCTAAGTAATGTATTAAAAAGCTCTGTGCTTAAAGTCATTTTCTTTATTTTCTTTTGATGTGAACGTTTCTGAATTTGCAGTGATAGCTATTTTCAGTGGAGAAAATATAAGAATCTTGTATCCATGGACGAGTAGAAGAAAGGCGCATTAGAATTTTTAAAGGGACTCTCTTTTCAGTTTGCTGGTGAACTTCTAGCAATTGAGTAATGAACGTATTTAACTCTTTTCTAGGCATCCTCTGGTATCACGATTCCAAAACCCCCAAAGCCACCAGATAAGCCGCTGATGCCCTACATGAGGTACAGCAGAAAGGTGGGTGCCCTGGAGCCAGAAAGGAATGAGGACTACAGTCTTTGCTCTTTGCTCTACATCAAGGTTCAACGGACTTAGCCAGCCATTTAGTGCATAGTCAGAGCAGAGGATACAGGACTGCAGTTGTTAAAGACATTAGTTCTGATTTCAGAATTCCAGAACTAAAATCCAACAAGAAAATGATTCAATAAAGAGTTAAGGGCTTCCCTTGTGTTCCAGTGGTCAAGAATCTGCCTTCCAGTGCAGGGGACAAGGGTTCGAGCCCTTGTGCAGAAAGATCCCACATGCCACTGAGCAGCAACTACTGAAGCACGCATGCCTGGAACCTGTGCTCCCCAAGAGGAGAAGCCACCACGACCAGAAGCCCGCACACTGCGGCTAGAAAGTATCCCCCTCTCAGCGCAGCTAGAAGAAGCCTGCACAGCAGTGAAGACCCAGCATAGCCAAAAATAATAATAATATATATGTGTATATAATAAACAGTTAAAATACTTAAGATAAAGTTGTGTAGCCAACATTTTATAGTCTTTTGGAGAATAATGACATGAGAAACATGTTAGGTGAAAAAAAAGAAATGCAAGACTGCAAGTACTGGTATCTTATTTTTATAAAAATAATAGGAAATACATGTTAGTTTGAATAAAAAAAAAAAGCCTAGAAGACAATGGTTATCTCTAAACAGTCAACTTATGGTACTTTTTATTTTCTTCATAAAATTTTTCTTTTTTTTTTTTTGGTGGGGGAACAGATGATGAACCTCCATTACTCTCAAAATAACAAGTATAGCTGATATCTTTATTAAAGATGAGCATTTACCTATTTCACCACTACTTAGAAATTTTGAAATTTTTGGTCATAATTACTGTATGTGTAATTTGACAATATGTTATGTTGTATTACGCACAGTAACTTCATTCCTTCTAAACTCATGAATTTTTAGAAAGACAGACTGTGTAGTTATTTCATGATAAGTGTCTGCAGTGTTTGGAGGTTTCTGAAATCTCCCTTGAAGTAACCCAGCAGAGGACCCTTGATAATTGTTGCAGCAGGCTGATGGAAACATGGGTTTTGATAGCATTCCTTGTGCCTTTGTTGATGATTAAAGTAAAGGTTTCTATATTAAAAGTATTTGTAAAAGTCTGTATTTTTAGGCATCAATACTAAAATCTGAACTATTTCTTTTTCAAGGTCTGGGACCAAGTAAAGGCTTCCAACCCTGACCTAAAGTTGTGGGAGATTGGCAAGATTATTGGTGGCATGTGGCGAGATCTCACCGATGAAGAAAAACAAGAATATTTAAACGAATACGAAGCAGAAAAGGTAGGACGGGAACTACGGTGGGACAGGTACAAGATAAAGTTCGTAAACACTTGCTTAGTACTTATAAAAGAAACATACAATCTAATCAGACAGCTGAGGCTTCATCTGCCTGGGTCAAGTCACTCAATTTTTCTAGACATCAGATTCCTTGTTTCTAAGAAGGAGATAGTTATCCTGTCTTTTGATGTTCAAATGAGATAATGTAAGTATTCATTATAACCTGCAAAATATTAATTCTAAAACAGAAACATTTGAATTTCAGATAGAATACAATGAATCTATGAAGGCCTACCATAATTCCCCGCGTACCTTGCTTACATAAATGCGAAAAGTCGTGCAGAAGCTGCTTTAGAGGAAGAAAGTCGACAGAGACAGTCTCGCATGGAGAAAGGAGAACCTTACATGAGTATTCAGCCTGCTGAAGATCCAGACGGTAAAAAAAAAAAAAAAAAAGTGGGGCTTTGTTTATGCTTTCTCTGAGAATTAAAACCTGAGAAATCTCTTAAGTTGAAGTTTTGTTTCCTGTCCGAAATGGAAAACAAAGCATAATTTAAGTGCCATTTCAATATTTTAAATAATTATTTTGATTAAGCTTTGTGTGTAAATTTCCCAAAGAAAAAGAAATACCCTTTTTAGTGCAAACAGTAGCAAAAACTACCTATTGTTTATCAAAATCTTTGTATTCAGAATGCATAAAAGGATTTTTAGTTATAATCAGAATTTTACCTCAGCTGCTTTTAAAAGTTAAATGCCTTCAGGTTATTGTTACTGATTCCTTAAATCAGCTGAGTTAAAGGCTCTTAAGCTAGAACATTAATGAGCAGGAAAAGACATTTTGAACTCTAGTTAATTCAGAAATCCAACTAGAATTTATAAGCCAACTCATAATGATACTTACAAGGGTGCTTTGCTGCTTAGTCGCCAAGTCACGTTGGATCTTTTGCAACCCCATGGACTGCAGCCCACCAGACTCTGTCCGTGGGTTTTTCCCAGGCAAGAATGCTGGAGTGGGTTGCCATTTCCTCCACGGGATCTTCCTGACCCAGGGATCAAATCCACATCTCTGCTTGGCAGGCAGGTTCTTTACCACTGAGCCTCCTAAGCGAACCCTACAAGGGTGCACACCTACAAATGTTATACACACACACATACACACACACACACACACACACACACACACACGCACGTGGAGCAGAGCTTCCTAAGTGGAATCCCATGAAGAGTTTGCAGGTGTGCTCATGGGCTTCTGCTTCTCTGCAGCCAGGCACACACACACACACACACACACACACACACAGCACACGCACGCACGCACGTGGAACAGAGCTTCCTAAGTGGAATCCCATGAAGAGTTTGCAGGTGTGCTCATGGGCTTCTGCTTCTCTGCAGCCAGGCACACACACACACACGTGGAGCAGTGTGCTCATGGGCTTCTGCTTCTCTGCAGCCAGGCACACACACACACACACGCACGCACGCACACACACACGCACGCACGTGGAGCAGAGCTTCCTAAGTGGAATCCCATGAAATGAAGAGTTTGCAGGTGTGCTCATGGGCTTCTGCTTCTCTGCAGCCAGGCGGGGTCTGAGGCTGCAAGGAGCTTCAGAGCTAGCCACCTCCCGCTATGTCTATACTCATCCACATAGCACGCATGCTATACAGATCATTTTCCTCATGTGCTGCTGTGATGTGGAAGAGGTTGGAAGCTCTAGTTGCAAGCAACAGAAACATTAGGAAAATAATTTAAGATCCCATTTTAAAGTAGTAATAACAAAGAAGAAGCTTGTAAGGCCTTAAAGAAGAGACCTTTAAGAAAAGAAGCACTAATACCACCTAAAGACATGAATAAACTGAAATACTTGGAGAAAAAGCAAAAATGAGTTTTTAAAAGAAAGGACTCTGGAATATTGACAGATAACCTCATAAATACAGATCTAATAAACACAGAGACTAGAATAGAGACAGTGAAGCATGTTAAGCAGAGTCAGCAGTGCTACAGACACCCGAGCACATGCAAACTCTTAATTGCTCAGATTGAGTGATTAATGCAAGAAAAAGCACAGAACTTAAAAATAGAAGAAGATCCAGTTTACCAACAATTGAAAGGATGGGAGGTCAGTAATAAGTGGGAACAAAGACTTGTGATGTAGAAGCCATAAGCAGGAATCAGACGAAGTTTTCACCAGGTGAAAGTAACAAACAACATGAACATGGAGCGGGCCTGAAAGAGACTCACTAAGGAGTAGTCTTGAAAAGAGAGCCCTCCTCTGTTTCTCAGGTTTCTGCCCATTATGTTTTTTAAGTTGAAAATAGGGTATTAGAACTAGAGCTGGCAGTAAGAAAGGACAGTAATAAGATGCCAGGATAAGGATGACTTTAGACCTTGGACTTTACGCCCAGAACAGAGTAGAAAGAGGAAGACTTAGAGGGGTGGAAATGTACATCAAACCAAGAAGAGGGCCGAAGGTCCACAAGTACAGCAGCTGCTCACTCTAACAGAGAAGACCTACAAGCCTACAGGACATAGGCAGTTATCCTCACAAGATAGTGAAGGCTTTTTTTTTTTTAGAAAGAGAATATTCATGAGATAAAGTAAATACCTGGTGAATTAGAAAATATAAACCTACCCTCCCCTTACCCAAAAAATAAATCAGACAACTAAAGTGCAAGGAAAGACAGATGCAGACTTCGTTGGTTAAGTCTGTGCCCTCCCAATGCAATGGCTCTAAGTTTGAGCTCTTTTTGGGGAACTAAGATCCCACGTGCTGTTCAGCATGGCCAAAAAATAATACATTTTTTAAAAAGGCAAGACAAGCCCATATTGCTAAGACTTTATTTACCAGTGATCAACACTGGGGACATATGAAAGAAGAACAGTAATAAAGGAAACCTAGGTGGATAACCTAGCACAAATGTACATAATCCTAAGTGTGAATATGAAAAACTCTCCCTTAAGAAGTAAAAAAAGTCACAGAATTTTCTAATGGTATCTTTTGTTCCACTAATTTTAATTTCAGAAGTAATATTCTATAGAAACTACTTGAAACAAAAATACTCGGCACCACAGTTCATAGTGGTTGTATTTCTGATAATGAGAGTTTCAGTAACTACTTAAGTACCAAATATTAAGGGACATGCTAAAATGACACAGCAGCACAGTTAGGGCCTCTGCAGTAGAGTTTCCTAGAGTATGGTCCCCCACCTCTGATAGAGGAACTTTTGTTTTAATGTGTATTGCTTAAGAGAAAGCTTTTTTTTTTAGTTAGTTGATTTAAATAAAAATATTAACAAATAATAGCACATGTTGTTAGCAGATATGTGAAAAACTGATAGTGATAAGAGCAAAGGTTCAGTTCAGTTCAGTCACTCAGTTGTGTCCAACTCTTTGTGACCCCATGGACTGCAGCATGCCAGGCCTCCCTGTCTATCACTAATTCCTGGGGTTTACTCAAACTCATGTCCATTGAGTAGGTGATCCCATCCAACCATCTCATCCTCTGTTGTCCCCTTCTCCTCCCGCCTTCAATCTTTCCCAGCATCAGGGTGTTTTCCAATGAGTCAGTTCTTCGCATCAGGTGGCCAAAACATTGGAATTTCAGCTTCAACATCAGTCCTTCCAATGAATATTCAGGACTGATTTTCCTTTAGGATGGACTGGCTGGATCTCCTTGGAGTCCAAGGGACTCTCCAACACCACAAGAGTCTTCTCCAACACCACAGTTCAAAAGCATCTTCATTGCTCAGCTTTCTTTATAGTCCAACTCTCACATCCATACATGACTACTGGAAAAACCATAGCCTTGACTAGACAGACCTTTGTTGGCAAAGTAATGTCTCTGCTTTTTAATATGCTGTCTAGATTGTCATAACTTTTCTTCCAAGGAATAAGCGTCTTTTTACATCTGCAGTGATTTTGAAGCCCCCAAAATGAAGTCTGCCGCTGTTTCCACTGTTTTCCCCATCTATTTGCCATGAAATGGTGGGACTGGATGCCATGATCTCAGTTTTCTGAATGTTGAATTTTAAGTCAACTTTTTCACTCTCCTCTTTCACTTTCATCAAGAGGCTCTTTAGTTCTTCTTCACTTTATGCCATAAGGGTGGTACTATCTGCATATCTGAGGTTATTGATATTTCTCCCGGCAATCTTGATTCTGCTTGTGCTTCATCCAGCCCAGCGTTTCTCATGATGTACTCTGCGTATAAGTTAAATAAACAGGGTGACAATATACAGCCTTGATGAACTCCTTTTCCTATTTGGAACCAGTCTGTTGTTCCATGTCCAGTTCTAACTGTTGCTTCCTGACCTGCATACAGATTTCTCAGGAGGCAGGTCAGGTGGTCTGGTATTCCCATCTCTTGAAGAATTTTCCACACTTTGTTGTGATCCACACAGTCAAAGGCTTTGGCATAGTCATAAAGCAGAAATAGATGTTTTCCTGGAACTCTCTTACTTTTTTGATGATCCAACAGATATTGGCAATTTGATTTCTGGTTCCTCTGCCTTTTCTAAAACCAGCTTGAACATCAGGAAGTTCATGGTTCAAGTATTGCTGAAGCCTGGCTTGGAGAATTTGGGGCTTTACTAGCGTGTGAGATGAGTGCAACTATGTGGTAGTTTGAGCATTCTTTTGCATTGCCTTTCTTTGTGATTGGAATGAAAACTGACCTTTTCCAGTCCTGTGGCCACTGCTGAGTTTTCCAAATTTGCTGGCAGATTGAGTGCAGCACTTTTCACAGCATCATCTTTTAGGATTTGAAATACCTCAACTCGAATTCCAGTACCTCCACTAGCTTTGTTCATAGTGATGCTTCCTAAGACCCACTTAGGCAAAGTGTAATAGTGTAAGAGCAAAGGTAATAGCTACTAAAAATAAGCTTGTAAACTAGACCAATACTATATGTATATGAACTTGAGTGAATAGAAATAATATGTGATACCTTTATATACTGATAACAAATGTATACATGTATAAATTGATAAAAATTAAAAGTGAAATTTAGAACTAAACATTTTTTAAGGCCTTAGTGTTATTTTAATCTGATAAAATATATATGCCCATCTGGGAAACTGCTATTACTAGAGGTAATTTTTTTCTGCAGTGGGCTTTTTCCTTACTTTGTGTTTTTGTTTTTTTTTTTTTAATTTATTTATTTTTTTAATTACAATACTGTATTTGTTTTGCCATACATTGACACGAATCAGCCATAGGTGAACACAATCTCCCAATGCCGAATCCCCTCCCACCTCCCAGCTTTTTCCTTACTTTGAAGTGCTACAGTGGCAAAGACACCAGAAAGTGCCTGTGCATCATCAGTTGTAAAAGCTTTGAATTACTATCCAGAGAGTGAAATATTTGGCAAAATCTGTACTGCTATCACGTACAGCCTTCATGTTGATTTCTAGGCCAAAGACACTTAGTTATATCTCATTTGTGTTTCAGCCAAATATCAGATGCACATCTCACTTAAAAGATTTTGTGAGAAAAACCAATATCTTGGCTGGTGAACACACTGTATCCTCTGTATGGTTTTTATCAAGTGACTGCCTTGGTGCTCTTTTGACTCCCTTTTAACCCTCTTATTAGACCAGTGAGGGCCCTGGTTCCTTGGTAACTAAGTGCTAACATTGTTACACTCTCCTGATTATGGTAATTGGCGACCTGATTTCCAGATCATGTTGTTTATTCCAGATTATGATGATGGCTTTTCAATGAAGCATACAGCCACCGCCCGTTTCCAGAGAAACCACCGCCTCATCAGTGAAATCCTTAGTGAGAGTGTGGTGCCAGACGTTCGGTCAGTTGTCACAACAGCTAGAATGCAGGTTCTTAAACGACAGGTCCAGTCCTTAATGGTTCATCAGGTAAAGACAGAAAACATTTGTTATGATAAGATGGGCCTGTGCCATAGGTGCCCGGTAACCTGATTGTATACCGTGCATGAGTGTGCCTGTTAAATATTTATGTCCAATCTAACCTGTTCCTGATTCAGGGAAGAGGCTGGAGGGAGTAGACCCTTCCCAGAGATTTAATAAGTTTGTCATTAAAACTGTAACAGGGAACCTTTTGACGGAAAGTGTATTTGTTAAGAATTTTGAGATATCCTATCAACTTTTACTGGCATACTAAATATTTTTCTTCCAAAACATTGCTGAGAGCTGACAGTATTGTCTAACTTACTCTTGTTAATGAGTCATCCTCTCTGTGCTGCATTTTTACATTTTTTTAAATTTTAGCACATTATATAATAAGTAATTTAAATTAAAATAGCAAAACACTTATCACTGTGATAAAGTGTGGACCATTAAAAAAAAGAGACATATTTTCTGTGTTTGACATTAGCTTTAGAGAAGATAATTTAGTAGTAAATAACAAAGCCTGGTCTTATCTTTTACAGAGAAAATTAGAAGCTGAACTTCTTCAAATAGAGGAGCGACACCAAGAAAAGAAGAGGAAATTCCTGGAAAGCACAGACTCATTTAACAATGAGCTTAAAAGGGTATTGAATGTGTTAGCTATACTTGTATCACTGTGTCTGTTACTTTTTTACTCATTCTTTTTCCAAAATAGTGTTTTTATGTAGTGTCATTCACTTTGAAACAGGGTTAACTTTGCTGTAGCTGGTAAGATCTTTACTTTATAAAATAATTTCCATTTTCTGGCAACATTGCAATAGGTTTGAAACATTGTATAGTATACACATTCAGTGAACTAGGCCTGAGACTCTAGAACCCTCTGATATTTTAAACTCTCATACACTGGTGAATTATTTTCATTGCAACTTACTCATCAAATGTCTTCATTAGCTGTAGCTCACAGTTTGCATTTCACATGAAAACAAGTAAATATAGTTTGGCAGCCTGAAATATAAAATGGAAGCTGTGCTCACCAACTATTCTGTAACACTTGGTACTACATGGCTGCTAAGGCAACTTTCCTGTAGACACGAGAGCTTGGTTTTTTTCCTGCCATATATATGAATATAGTTCTTAGCCAAGAAAACCCACCTGTGAAATAATTTCTCTGATTCAGAGATTGTAAGAAAAGAACATGACTAAGAGAGTGTTTTGTTTTCTGACTACTAGTTGTGTGGTTTGAAAGTAGAAGTGGATATGGAAAAAATTGCCGCTGAAATTGCACAAGCTGAGGAGCAGGCTCGAAAAGGCAGGAGGAAAGGGAAAAAGAGGCAGCAGAGCAAGCTGACCGCAGCCAGAGCAGCATCGTCCCTGAAGAGGAGCCAGCAGCGAGCAAGACCGAAGACAAGAAGGAGGACGAGAGCATGCCGATGGAGACAGGTAGCCTGCCAGTTGACTGCAGAGTCAATGCTGAGGGATTTTTCAGCTGTCTTTAATTCTGACTTTCCTTTCTCAGTGCTTTCTGGAGGTCACTCTGTTAATCTTGCCTCTTGAATTATTCTCCATATGACATATGCATTCTTTCTTCCCAAATCTTAATCTCTTATAATAGATTCACTTAAAATGTTGGTACAAAATAGCAGTAATGTGTTGCCTTTAGTCTGGCTGTTTGAGGTCTTGGGTATTTGCCCAGATTGAGTCATATCATTCCCTGACTTGGGATGTAAAATATTGAATGTAGTGGTTTAATGGTTAAGGGTACTGGCCTGGAGGGCCCACAGATCTGGGTACTCTTCCACCCCATGCTAGCACTGTGACCTTCAGTCTAGGTAAGTTAATTTCAGTTTCCTCCTTTGTAAATATTTTAGCACCCACCTCTTGAAATTGAATTCCCAAGGATAAAGAAGCAGATGTACATAAAATCATCATTACTGGATTTGACGTGGTATTGGCACTCAGTATTTTAACCTTTATTGCTAAAATTGTTTAAACAGCATGTGGTCCTTGCCCTGAAGATCAGTCATCTTTGCTGTCCTAGAACAGAGTTGGGCAAATAAAACCTGCAGGCCAAATCCTGCCTGCCACCTATTTTTATATAAATAAAGTTTTATTGGAACCATTTGTTTACACATTATCTGTGGCTGCCTTGGGGCTCCAGCAGTGTAGTTGAGAAGTTGCAACTGAGACAGCCTGACTCACAAAACCTGAAAGTTTTCTGTCTAGTCTCACAGAAAGTTTATTATTCCATCCTAGAAAAATTCATACTTCCAGTTCTACTGATACTCCTGACTAAAAGCATGCCTCAAGGCAAACAATAACATGCAAAGCTTACGTGAAGTACTGACTAAATCAATTATTGGTTGAAATCTTGGGATCGCCCTGTGCGCTGTTTTGACCCTGCTCAGTGCGCTGTGTAGTAAACAGAACTGAGCTGGAGGAAGTATGGGAAACAACCAAAAGCTCCCTGGACTGTCAGTACAAGAGCTGAGAGGGACCACAGCCACCCCTGGTGCTCTGCTGACAACTTCTGATTTGACATCTGGAAGACATTAAGTGGAATATACTGTCTTTACCAGATATTTCTACAGAATGTAATTCAGCAGATTAACATTTCAGATAGTGAGATTTCAAGTCTAATTATCTGAATCTGTTTTGTGTGAACGTGTTTTTTATCTTAACAAATTTGGAGCATGAACACGTTCTGTGGTTAAAGCGAGAGCATGAGGATGAAAGTATGGCTCCTTCACTCAGTTGGCAACCGGAACACTACTTGGCCCTCTGCCGCTGTTTGTCATCTGTGAATAGAGTATGCCTGTAGGAGAGTGTGCCTGTAGGTCTTTGGGCTTCACAGGTGGCACAGTGGTTAAGAATCCTCCTGCCAAGCAGGAGACTTGGGTTCAATTGCTGGGTCAGGAAAATCCCCTGGAGAAGGAAATGGCAACCCATTCCAGTATTCATGCCTGTGAAGTCCTGTGGACAGGAGAGACCAGCAGACTGCAGTACATGGGGTCACAAAGAGCCAGACACAACTTAGCGACTACACTACCACCACCATAGGTCTTTACTCAAGTTTTTATCCTCCTAACTGAAGAAAATCGTTTCAGACTATTGGAGCAATAACAGAAAACAGCCTACCATGACTTATAACAAACGTCATGATAGGACTTTATCAGTCTTATACCATTTCCTTACCTGCTTTCTCACTCATTAAATCTGAGCACTTCACACCGCATTGTCCAAAGAAATATGTCCCTGTGTTATTAGAAATGTTCTGCTACCGACCCTTTTAATGAAATTTAAATGAAATTAATTTTAATAAGTCTTCAAACGCCAGTGTGCACTTCACACTTAGAGCACATTGAAATTTGGAAGCTAAATTATCAGCAGAAATACTTGATCTATATTGAGATTCAAAATTTACAGTTAAAAAGTGGGGGTTTTTTTTCCCAAATTCCAGCTTGTTTCAAACCTGCTGAAAGTTCCTTGGTCACACTAGCCCGTCTCAGGTGCGTGGTATGTGTATTCATATGTCGTGAGTGGCTGCCTTATCACTGGATGCTGCAGCTCTGGACTGGCAACACAGAAGAGTCAGTTTTTGTCTGGGAACTAACAGTGACAAATGTGTGATTACAGAGGAGACACACCTTGAAGATACGACAGAAAACCAACAGAATGGTGAAGAAGGCACGTCTACTCCTGAGGACAAGGAGAGCGGGCAGGAAGGGGTGGACAGTCTGGCAGAGGAAGGCACCAGTGACAGCAACACCGGCTCAGAAAGCAACAGTGCAACCGTGGAGGAGCCCCCGACGGACCCCGCACCAGAAGATGAGAAGAAAGAATGAGTGCTGCCTTGTTTTCTGTGTTCTAAATAACTTTTTAAATGAAAAAATGTTTTTTGAGTTTTAATGGTGTTATGTGGTTTGTGTATTAATATTGTTCTTGTCCATATCACACCACCAAAGGCTTTTGGACCATTTAGCATCACGAGCTGAATGGCACAGTCACCTTTCGTAAGCGGTCGCAAAGATGGTTCTTTGGATCTTGTTTCTAGCCCTCAGCTGCTGAGAGCCTCCGAATTTAGATTAACTGAGAAAGTGCCCACCTCTTTTAGAGAATTCTCCTTTGATGCTGCAGAATCTACTTGTACAAATGCCTTCCTACAGCTCACTTGGGTGCTTACCAAAGCCATAGCTTTAAGCCTTCCCGGTCCCCATCAATAGCTTCCTGAAGGTCTGCTTTCTTGCTTCCTTCCACAGAGAACAGCTTCTTGAGAACGTAATCATGTATGAGTATGTATTTGTTCACTTATCCTTCTTTATTTTTCGTCAGTGTCAGATACCAAGAGTTGTGTTAATGTGTTGAGTGTACCTACCACACTTGGATTGTATCGATCCAGAAATAGTCTCCATAGTTACTGGCTTATGAAATAGTCGTTAAAAGTGAATGTGGCACATATACACTTATCTATACGCCTTTGCTATAATTAATATCGGATATGTTCTGGTGAGAACCCATCTTTATTGTACGGGGGAAAAATACTTTTTTTCCCTGAGTTTTCCAAAGACAGAATAGATCACAAAACTGAAGGAAGTAAATATTCTTGTAATGGAATATGTAACTTCAAAATGATTAGCCCATTCTAGAAAGAAAACAGCTGGGAATTAAGGTTCATCCACTGGAAATTGTTTTACAATAATCGAAACATTTAAAACCTCAAGGCTCAGGATCCCATAGGTCAGAGCCAACCTTTTGATAAACTCTTAGTAAAAGTCTTAGAGACTAGAAGCAAGATAGTTTGTGACATATAAGCGTTCTAAAAACTAGAATAGATTTTTACTGAATAGTGGTATAACTGATGGTATATGTTTCTTAAAGGTCCAAATGTAATAAAAAAATGGAAAAAATAGTCTCAGTGTTTTTAATGCACTAAATATTCTTATGCAAGGCAAGAATTTTGTTATTATAATGTAGTGACAATATGGGGTGACCTTTCACAGCTGTTAATGAGTTTGCTTATCCAGATAAGGTCCTGTCTCACCAAAGTATGTAAACTGCTGTAAGTTCATTTGTACGAGACACTTGAGGAAATTCGTTTCCGTATATTGTAGTCATGTCACATGGTCTTCAACCCCAAAAGTAGTAAATTTCTGCATTCACATATGAGAAAAAAAGTTTTACACTGAAAAAAAAAAAATGTCCAAATAAAGGTAAACCCTTTACTTACATGTAGATAGCTTGTCTATATGGACAAGACTTGATTTATGGTGAATTCACTGCAACTGAGCTCACAGCCCACAGTGACTATGACTTTGTCCAGCCTCCTGAGAGTGAGAGCAGGAAAAGAAACAAAGCTGGGAACACCCCTTGGTACCTGGTTTTTTTCTTAAAAACACATGAAATCTTTCTCCTGTTTCTTTCTGAATCAAAAATTTATCAGGGACTTTTGGTGGTGGTCCTGCAGTTAAGAATCCACCTTCCAAAGCAGGGGACACAAGTTTGATCCCTGGTCAGCAAACAGGTCCCACATGCCCGGGGCAACTGAGCCCTCACTGCAGCTACTGAGCCCGCGCGCGTGCTGCAGAGCCTGAGCACTGCAGTGAAGACCCAGCACAGCTAACTGTTCAAAAATAAAGTTTTTAAAAAATAATGTACTAGTTCTGGGTGTAGGGTATTGTAGGGCTAAGAACGTCAACTGACTCATCCTCGACAAACTTGGTATCCTTTTTAGTACATTGTGAAAACTGGGCAGAGGAGTGGTTAATGTGGGTGGTAAACAGTGCTAGATCAAGATTGCTCTGGGATTGAAGTCTCTCCAAAAGATGGAAGTGGTTCCTTTGCTAAGCTGGAGATGACAGGGAAACCAAGTCTATCTAGACCCAGCCTGCCCGTCCAATGCTAGAGCAACAGGCAGAAACTAAGATGGGATTTGGCAGCTTTTAACCACAGGGCAGGAAAGTCAAATCAAAATTCTTTCCTGTCAGAGTAATCATGCAGAAAACACTGAGTTGTTTTCCTAATTTCTTTAAGAAGGTGGCATATGGTCAAGGTCCTTGTCTTCCATATCCCAGTAGGCATTCGGTGTGTCACCGAAACTGAGCCTCTAACATAAAATAGACTGAACTACTTTTAGTCCCCTTACTTCTCCACATAGACGTGATTTATTTATTTATTTATTTATTTTTTTGCTGCACTGGTTCTTAATTGTAGGATGCAGGATCTTTAGTTGCAGCAGGTAAGATCTAGTTCCCTGACCAGGGATCAAACCTGAGCCCCTTGTATTGAGCCTCTGGACAACCAGGGAAGTCCCACAGCCATTATTTTTAATGCATTTGTTTTGAGTATGAATGCATATAAAGTTTGGGGGCTTTTTAAATTCATTTTAAACAACAAATGGCAGAGAGGAATTCCCAGCAGTCTCCCGGTTTTTAAAGGAGTTTCAAATGTCATATCTCCCCATTTATCAACAAGCATGACTTTTTAAGTACCTCTCCTGCAGTACATGAAAATGGCATACTCTGTAGAGCAGAGCTTTCAGGAAAGTAACTGGAAGGAAGCTTGTTTTAACATAGAAACATCCTATGGAAAAGATAAAATACTTGATTCACTATATTTGAGAATCTGGAGCTTAAATCCCTCCAAATTTTTAGTTTTGATCCTTCTCTTTTAGAGACTAGTTTAGGTTTTGAACATTTGGTGCTGACAGTGTGAAATTCCTATTGTCTGCCATTAAACCGAAGCTGTGGCTTCTCGTGTGAGCAAGCAGTGAAGCTGGGATTATACTGTGTTAAATCCTCACTTCAGAAATCACTCCCTTCTACCCCGAAGCACTACCACACACAGTCTCTCTGCCTGGCTTCAGCAAGGGCAGGAGTTCTATCCTATTGCTTCTCATTGCTGGGCAAAACTTGCTGGAACAACAATTACTTTCTTAATAATTTGCACATTAAAGGGCTCAGTGTCTTTACAAAAAAAACCACACTGTAACAAGCTGAAAGGAACTCGAGCCTTTTTAGAAGATATCATGCTGGATTGTCATCTGGCTTACAATGTTGTTTCTTTGATCAACACAGTAGGGGAAATTCTGAGTATAGTCAAAAATATCTACAGGTCTTAGTAATCATAAAACTATTTATAAACAATATTCAGTTCAGTCGATCAGTTGTGTCTGACTCTGTGCGGCCCCATGGACTGCAGTATGCCAGGCTTCCCTGTCCATCACCAACTCCTGGAGCTTACTCAATCAAACTCATGTCCATTGAGTCGGTGATCAACCATCTCATCCTCTGTTGTCCCCTTCTCCTCCTGCCTTCAGTCATTCCCAGCATCAGGGTCTTTTCACATGAGTTAGTTCTTCGCATCAGGTGGCCAAAGTATTGGAGTTTCAGTTTCAGCATGAGTCCTTCCAATGAATATTCAGGACTGATTTCCTTTAGGATGGACTGGTTAAACCGTATGAAATTGCCAATGTAAGTTTTTATCTACGAGATGACAAATTCATGTTAGACCTAACGTAATAATTCTGCATTTTATAGTCCAAATTACAAGCTCTTAATAGCAGTTTTCTGAGTGTGAAATGATAAAACTTTGGACTTCCCAGGCTGACACTTCTCTAAAAATTCCTGCCTATTATTAAAATCCAGATTAAGATGCAAATCCTGAACTATCAAGTATTTAACAGCCTGATTTTTAAAATATACAATAACAGATAGTTAAATTAGCTGTCTTGTGTTCACATGTTTTCCCATTTAGCAACAAAAACATAATTTTTTGCATATATTCAAGATATATAGGGAGGAAAAGTTCTTAAATGATTTAATTGCTTTTTACATAGAACTGAGAAAGTGACTGCAAATCATGGTCACCTCCCTATGTGAGCCATTTGAAAGGCAAGGAAGGCCACCTCAGACTTGACCTTCAGAAGTGGCAAAGACCTTGGGTCAGCCACCTCACCCACCCATCAGCCCCTTAGATAAGACCAGTCCCTTCCACAAGTCCTCTAGGATTGTCACCTAAAATGAACACCTCTAGTCTTGGCGGGGTTGGGGGCAGGCAGGGAGGGTGTAGGGAGGGGGGTCCATCCTCTTTTAGGACAGCTCACTTCTTGAATTAACTAAAAGTATTTCCTCTCATTGAGCTAAAACTCATCTTTCCATTATCTCACCCTCCTGGTTCTGCTTCTGTACCTTGAAGTCAAGGAAAATAAATGTAATCCTCTTCCAAATAAAGGATCTCTAAATATTTCTCTTTTTTTCTTCCTAAATAACTGAATAGACATATGATCCTATGGATTTCTTAAGACAGTTGAGTCTAGATGGATTATGGGTTGTATTTTCCTGAGTCATCTCAAATGATTAGCAATATTTCTGTGGACAGTTGCGGTTGAGAAGTAGCACTGGTTTCGATGAATAAGGCAAAGAGAAAATAAATCTACAAAAAATAAAGAGAAAAAATGAAGTGAATGCATATGATAACACTGTTTTAGGCATTTAGGCACCTTCGCGTTGATAGGATGATTTATTTTTATTGTTCTTCTTTTCCTTTTTTTTAAATTGAAGTATAGTTGATTGACAATATCGTGTTAGTTTGAGGTGTACCAAAAGACCTTGAAATATTTCAAGACTGGTGCCCCTTGAGGTCCTGCCATAGAACACAGTCTCTCTTCCAATGTCTCTGTTGATGAACTGGGGGTAAAGGACTATCCCTCTTCTACCCTTGAGGTCTAAACCACCAGAAAGTATGAATGTTTTCTCTAACAGGATCAAACTCCAGTTCCTCTGCAGTGTACTGCACTTAATCAGGGCAAGCATCTCTAGACCTCAGAAACCACCTGTCTGAAGCAAGGAGGGTTGCTCTGTGATGATCTCACAGTGTTGCCCAGAATGAAAATTTTATAACTGTGTAACACAGGCAAACTCTATAAAATGAGGGTCAGTATTTTTATATGTAGCAAAACAGGGAACAGGCAGATTCAGTTCACACAACACTTCTCAAGGCTTGATCATTTGCACTCCACTGCCACAATTCTTATCATTTCTGGGTACTGCCTCTACTGTGATTACTTAACAGCTTTCTTTGAATCAACTTATTTATTCCACTTGAATAATTTATTTTACAAGAAAATTGTATATCAGCAAAACCATTGCCTGTCATAAAAATATATTTAAGCACAGATATTTATTTACGCGTAAACACAATTATGTTTATGCTTAAATATAAAGTATTGTAAAGACCATTATTTAAGAACATCATCTAAAGTAACCTGAAAGGGACTTCCCTGGCAGTTCAGTAGTTAAGACTCCCACGCTTCCAGTTTGGAGGTGTGAGGGTTCGATCCCTGGTCAGGGAACTAAGATCCCATATGCCACATGGAGAGGCCAAATAATGAATAAAAATAAAAGCGCCTGAAGGATCCCACAGAGCAGTGTGGGATAAAGCTCTCTGGATTCAACTGTGATAAAGGGAGGTTATTTTCGTTGTTGTCATTCACTCCCTCAGGTGTGTCCAACTCTTTACAACCCCATGGACTGCAGCCTGCAAGGCTTCCCTGTCCTTCACTGTCTCCCAGAGTTTGCTCAGATTCATGTCCATTGAATCAGTGATGAAGTTATATTTCCCTTATAATCCCTGGCGTGTCAAGAACTTTGTTTTCTTAGAAACTCTCCCTGGGTCCATAGCAGTGTATAACTCAAGAGCAAATGAGTGAATGCCAATCCCTTGATCACCTAATGCTGAATAATAATAAAAGCCAACATTTATTGAGCACTTACTATAGCCCTTGTTCTTTTCATACTTTTGAGCCTTATATCTAATTCCTGAGGTCAAGATAAGAGTTATCACTTTACCAATGAAGTCTATATTTACAGTCTTGGACTCAATCAACTCCTACAAATATTTTTTCTTGTAAAAAAAAAAAAAAAACCTAGCCTCAAGTTGTAGCACAATATAAATGTTATGGAAATTGAAGATTTGTCTTAGGGATTTCATCACTGTGGATCAGTAATCAAAAGGCTCAAGAGAAGAGAATCCACTCAGAGATCAGTGTTCTTATAAAAGGAGATGTAAATATAAAAAGCAATCTTGTTTGAATCCTCACCTCCTTTTCCTCCAGAACTCTCCATACTCCCAAAATAAAAAAATACACATACATGTACACACATTTTTTTTCTGATTTTTACTTTATATTGGTGTTCAGTTGATTAGCAATGTCGTGTTAGTTTCAGATGTAAAGTGATTCAGTTATATATACACACGTATCTGTTCTTTTTCAGATTCTTTTCCCATTTAAGGTTATTACAGAATATTGAGCAGAGTTCCCTGTGCTATACAGTAGGCCCTAGTGGTTATCTGTTTTAAACATAGCAGTGATACACACACAGATTTAAAACAAATGACTTATAAGCTTTTCTGTGATAAGAGTTATTGTACTACTTTTGGAACTGCCCTCTGAGTCTGATAGGGTGTGTTATGTTTGTATTTTACCCCTGTTGTGGTTTCCTGTCAATCTGTGAGCCTTGGGGAACCTTCTAGAAGACTTCCTTGGTTGAGTCTCACAGATTTTAGCAAGCACCAACCTCGGATGTCTGTTATGCAGAGTTACTGATGGCTCAGCAAGTAAAGAATCAGCCTGCAATGCAAGAGACACAGAAGATGAGGGTTCAATCCCTGGGTCAGGAAGATTCCCTGGAGGAGGAAATGGCAACCCACTCCAGTATTCTTGCCTGAAAAAAATCCCCCGTGGACAGAAGAGCCTGATGGGCTACAGTCCAAAAGATCGAAAAGAATCAGACACAACAACTAAGCAGCCACACACGCTAACTCTCTGAACTTCACTTGTCTCTTCCTGTGTGGGTGCCTTGAATGGATCTTCCTCCTCCTCAAAATACACTCCACATTTCCTGGGACATCAGCTTTAAAGTCAAATGTCAGCCACAGTCTAGGTGGACATTTCTCAGATTAATGGGGATTAGATTATCCCCAGGGAGGCTGCCAGGCCCCACCCAAGCCTGTTGAATTAGAGTCTACCAGGGTGGAGCCTAGGAATCTAGCACATCAAAGTTTTGAGAACCAGCAATTTGGTTTAATCCCCTCATTTTCCAAAAGGGGAAACTGAGGCCCAAGAGAAGTAAATGACTCATCTAAGATCCAGCTGTCTCAGCATCAGGACAAGAACTGTTCCTCGAAACAGATCCTCAGGATAGTCAAAAACCCCTCCCAGCCCAGCTGGACTGAACTCTGCCAAGAGTTGTCTCTCTTTATGCCACTTGACTGCGTAGACCTCATATGGCTAAACCATCACTTGTCTTATCATTTCCAGTGTCATCAGAAATCCAAAAACCAGTTGTAACCAGCAACCAGGAGCCTAGAGTTTGATACGCTCTCCAAAAGCAAAACTTGTAAAATCTAACCTAGGAAAACTCCTAAATTCCATCCTGTAAAGGATGGAATTAGCCATGTTGAAAGGCAGTGGGGAGGGGTGGCTAAGAGCACAGACCTTCATGCAGTTTTGGGTTCAAGTATGTTGCCTGATGCCTGGTATGTGGTAAACACTCAATAAAAGCTGGTATGTTGATGATGATGATAATTCAAGACAGAATACCTGAGCAAACTTGGAAACATCTAAACCTGTTCAATAGGTGCATCTAAATCCAAAGAAATTCACAACTTGATCAATTGCAATAGGATTCTAGCTAAAGCAAAGCTGGGTTAACAGACCACACAGTCAGCTTAGAGTTAAGAAAAAATGAGCCACTCAAACTGTGGAATGCTTACCTGATGCCAGGCTCAGAGCTAGGACTTTTGAACACATCATTTCGTTTATCCCTGACCACAGCCTGATGAGAAGATAATAGGATATCTTTTTCTTTTTTTTGCTATACAGTAGGTGGAGAAGGAAATGGCAACCTGCCGGGAGCCAGGTGAGGAATCTCACCCATGACAAGGTCATGCGGCAGAGATCTGATGTGCAAGGTCAAGTCAGATCTCAGGTTTTCCCCCTGGTATTTCTTGAGCATGTACCCCCAAAATAAGAATATGCCTGCCTTATTGTATTGTACTTTTCCACTCTCCAGACACACTCTGGAAAAAGTCATCTCAAGGCTTTAGTCTTCCGCATTTGAAAGAGTGTTTCAATCCAAAACCCCCTGATGGCTTTCTGGCCTGCCTGCAGGACTCGTGCAGCTGCACATGTGATTGCTTGAGGCCTCCTGACCGCAGGAGACACAGGAAGCTTAAAACATCCTAGGAATGTAGGGGCTTCCGAGGAGTCAAAGTCATTAGAATACGACTGATTAAAGGTTTCATTTGTTGAGCCAATACTTGCTGCCAAATTTTCATATCCTTTATTTTTAGATATAGTTGGTATATAGAAAAACAGGTAGTAGACCTGGTATTAGCAACATTAGATCTTTGACTTGAGTACTTTCTTTGTTATAACCCACTGCACCTTTGTTCTACAGGAATGTAACTTTATTTAGTACTTTGAGGGTGATGCAGAGTAAAGAAAAAAAAACACGTCTAGGGAAAAGGAGTTTTCTGGTTGATAGACAATTATCCAGGAAGAGAGCCATAAAAATGTTAACAAGCCTCTTGGCCAGAAGATAATGTAAACCATTATACGGGAGGGTATGCAAAAAGAAAGCCGAGTCTCAACGAGGGTCAGGACTGCTGCCCCTGCATAACTCTGCATATTTCTTTATGTACAACTTGGGGTATATATGCTGATTTTGAAAAATAGTTTTTGGAGTCTTGCACCGATGCTGGGCTTCCCCATGTCGTTCTTTTCTCCCCTTTTTCTGCTGAATTCCCATCTGGAACAGGGAGGCTCACCACGTCTACTTACTTGCCTGGCTGCTAAGACCCACGCAAAAGGGAGCCTAAGGTGGGGGCACCCTTCGATATTCAAGTGGGCGCCGGTCGCCTAACGTAGATGGTGCAAACCTCTTGTCTCAAGGTTTTATTGGTTTTCCCCGTAAACCAAGTTATTCACCATCTTTTCTCCACTTAATTTTCCTACTATACTATTTCTTCCTAATCTAATCTTATATCTCTAAATAACTAAGTTTTTCCTCGCCTATCCGTCTCCCCTTCTAATCACCCTGGATCCACCGGGGCTGGACCCCGGCAGCAACCCACTCCAGTGCTCTTGCCTGGAGAATCCTAGGGACAGGGAAGCCTGGTGGGCTGCCGTCTATGGGGTCGCAGAGTTGGACACGACTGAAGCAACTTAGCAGCAGCAGCAGCAGGTCCTTGTCAGTTATCCACTTTAAATATAGCAGTCTGTACATGTCAATCCCAAACTCCCTAACTATAGGATATTCTATCATCCTTATTTTAAAGATGGAGACTCTGAAGTTCAGGGAAGCTGAATAACTTGTCCAAGATCACACAGTTAACTTATGGTGGAGACAGGATTCCTACCTAGATCTGTCTGACTCCACTACCATGGGTGATAAATAAAATTCTACCCATGAGATACAGACTCATTGCCAACCAGCCTCCTCTCTTCTTCAACTCTTTTTAAGCACCAATGCTTTTCTCCTAAACCTTAAAATGATTTTTAAGGAGAAAAGGTTAGAAGAAAATAACTTCTCTTTAAAGAACACAGTAAAGAACCTGCCTGCAAGCAGCAGACGAGGGTCTGATCCCTGGGTCAGGAAGATCTCCTGGAGAAGGGAATGGCAACCTACTCCAGTATCCTTGCCTGGAGAATTCCATGGAGAGGGAGCCTGGTGGGCTACAGTCCATGGGGTCACAAAGAGTCGGACATGACTTAGCAACTAACACACATACACATGCACAAACAGACTGATAATCTAGTCATCTCCCAGATATTTGTGTAGATGGAAACATCCACACATAGGGCATTCCAAGTCAAAAACAGCAGCTCTGTGTGTTTAAATCATTTTGTTGGTATTCTCAGCCTTACAAAACAATTCTCAACAGCATACCTAGTGAACCGTAATCATCGTCCAAAGTACATAACTTAACAACAAATGGGGAGCAAGTGAGAAAACTGGTAAAAGATCCCACCAGGATGGTATCTGTCCTAAACACTCTGCAACCCAGCTGAACCCAACACATCAGCAATAGGCATTATACGTGGAAGCAGGGGGCTGATGCAAACGAGGCAGTGGGAAACTCGTGCTTATCAGAATAGCTGCTCTGAGTTGGCTGCAGCCATGCTAATGCAAAAGGAGGATCTGAACAGGTCTCTCCTTGTATTTTTTAAAAAATAGTTTATTTATTTTATTTTTGGCTGTGCTGGATCTTCACTGCTGTGAGGGTTTACTCTGGTTGCAGCGAGCAGGGGCTACTCTCCAGTTGTGATGCGCAGGTTTCGCATTGCAGTGCGTTCTCTTGTTGCAGAGCACAGGCTCTAGGATGCATGGGCTTCAGGAGCTGCGGCTTCTGGGCCCTGGAGCACAGGCTTGATAGTTGTGGCTCTCAGGCTCCACTGCTCCAAGGTATGTAGGATCTTCCTCGACCAGGGGTTGAACCCTCGTTTGGCAGGCAGATTCTTTACCGCTGAGCCACCAGGGAAGACCTCCCGTTGTATTGATACTAGAATTATTGTAGCAAGTTTTTTTTTTTTTTTTTTTTACTGTCACCACCCACTTTGAAGGTAAATTTTATGATTTCTGACTTAAGCTCCTGTGAGAGTGAAAGCGTTAGTCGCTCAGCCATGTCTGACTCTTTGTGACCCTATGGACAGTCACGCACCAGGCTCCTCCTTCCGTGAAATTCTCCAGGCAAGAATACTGGAGTGGGCTGCCAGTTCCCTTCTCCAGGGGATCTTCCTGACCCAGGGATGGAACCTGGGTCTCCTCAATTGCAGGCAGATGCTTTACCATCTGAGCCAACAGGGAAGCCCTCCTAAGGTAGGTCTCTAAACCAGGTGGAAGTTGACAGACACGTTTGTTCTCCTGTGGCTGAAAATGTTCTAGGTCCATGCAACCTGGGTGTCCTACCATCAGGACAGTTAGTACTGGGAAGCTTGACAGCCTGAAACTAAACCGCAGTTTATTTATCCATGATTTGCTTTCTCAGGAGGATGAAACAGAGAGGGCTCTGAGCAGCAGACTTGTGGACCACTTAACTCCCTCTTCTCCAGCAGGGGTCGGTTCCCTGACACTTGGCGCTCCCCTCCAGGAGGGGGAGGGGCTGTTTTCTGACTCGACTCACTCTGGCTGGAGGCAGAACCCCTTTATCCGGCGGTGTCCGGTGTCCGAGTGGTATTACCTCCCAACTGGGGAGAGCAGACGGATGTTCCATCCATCGCGCACCTGTGCTGTGCCTCCGGCGCCCTCTACAGGACATTGTTAAGAACTGGATGCTGGGAACTAGGACAAAACCGGGCTCCTTTACTTGGGACTGAATAGGGATTTCAGGGCTAAAACTGGGAAAGTCCTGGCAAGCTGAGATACACTGGCCACTCCATTAAATGAATGAGGACCTAAATCTGGTTGTAGAGGCGTGATCGTAGTCATTATGTTATGGTTGAAGTCCGGGGGATGGGGAAGGGACAACACAGACCTGGATTCTAAGGAGAGAGGTATAGAGGTTACCTAGCAGGGAGAAATAAGCTGTTGAATAATGAGGCTCTTTACCCTGAGTCAAAGCTCTCAGCCCTAAAGCAGAGCCATGTATCAGATTCTACAGCCCAGGCTGGGGAAAGAACGGAAAGAACAGGGGACTGGAGACTTACATGTTTCCTAGTGAGCTGTGAATCATTCTCTTGATTTTCGTTCACTTGACAAACAGCTGCTGAAATCTATTATGTTCCAAGAACCCTCCTGCTGCTGCTGCTAAATCCTAGGCCCCGGTAATAAAGATCCAACACGACATGCCCCCTTGCCTTTTGTCTGGTAGAGGAGATGTCTGTTCAAATGGTCAGAACCCAGCGGGTGCGCACCTGCATGAGTCAAAGACATTGCAAAACTGTGCCCTGGAAAGGCCTTCTCCATACAGAGCAATGAGTGAGGCATTCCTTTCAGTGGGTACTTGAGCATGGCAGTAATTGACTGGCAGGAGTCAGGCCCAGGGCCAGGGGGAAGAGCATAAGACGGCTCATTGGAGTCCTTTGAACTCTGCTCTGAAGCTAGCCCACCTTCTGCCTGACCCCCAGGGACTGACAGAGCCCAGGAAATTTCTAGCCAGAGGAGGTTGGCTAAGTAAATTATGATACTGAAATATTTTCTGAGTTAATGCTGGTAAGAAAGAATATGTAGCAAGGTGGGGCTATACATGCACTCTCAGATTGCTTCCTCTGTCTCAGTCACTCAGTTGTGTCTAACTTTTGGAAATCCCATGTACTGTAGCCCACCGGGCCCCTCTCTTCATGGAATTTCCCAGGCAAGAATATTGGAGTGGGTTGCCATTTCCTCCTCCTCCAGGGGACCTTCCCAACCCAGAGATTGAACCTACGTTTCCTGCATTGACAGGTGGATTCTTTACCACGGAGCCACCTGGGTAAACACCACTCTCAGACTAGTTTCTTTCGAAAAGTAAATGTATGTTGGGATCATGCTGCTGCTGCTGCTAAGTCGCTTCAGTCATGTCTGACTCTGTGCGACCCCAGAGACGGCAGCCTACCAGGCTCCACCGTCCCTGGGATTTTCCAGACAAGAACACTGGAGTGGGTTCCCATTTCCTTCTCCAATGCATGAAAGTGAAAAGTGAAGTTGCTCAGTCGTGTCCAACTCTTCACGACCCATGGACTGCAGCCCACCAGGCTCCTCCATCCATGGGATTTTCCAGGCAAGAGTACTGGAGTGGGGTGCCATTGCCTTCTCCGTGTTGGAGTCATATTCCTGTACAATTAAATACGCATCCAGAGAAAAATTAGAAGGGAAAACACAGAAACCGGATCCAGTGTGTTTGTAGTAAGATTAGGGGTGATCTTTTATTCCTCTTGGCAAAACTGGGTTTCATATAGTTAAGTCATTTTCATCATAAACAAGGGAAATATCTTTAGTGTTATAAAGTTCACATGGACTACATTCTAATGAAAAACTGCAGTTAAAAAAAAAAACAAAACAGTGCTGCTATAAATTAAACCTGTTACAAAGGAAAAAAGAACATCCTGGATTAACACATCTGAAGTTACCCAGGAGGAGAAGAAACAAAAGCCTGTACAGGGGAATTCTCCTTTCAACTCATGGGGCTTAATTATGGTGCCAGAGGTGGGGTCGTAACACCCAGGCCAGAAGCAAATCCAGTGGCCAAAGATGCTGGATTAGCTGAGCTGGCCTCCAGGCAAGCTGGGAGATGTAATAAGAGCTGGTGTCCTTCCAAGAGATGATATTTGAAGGATAACAATCCCAGGCTGCCATCAAAATGAAGAGATGGCGACAGATTCAGCTCCTGGGCTGAGCTAAGCTGAGTGACAACTTGCTATAGCCCTGAGGCGGGTGTGAAGATGACTAAGGAGGGAGGGTCCTCAGGGTGAGGGCCCAGCTCAGGGGATGGGAAGGTGGGTCCAGTACCTCATAGCTCCTCCTACATACCACAGGCTCCATCCACTCCTTCTTGGTACTTCACAAAAAGTGTGAGATTGTTTCAGTTTTAAACAGGATGCTTCCTGTTCGTCCAGTTTCAAGACTCCAGGGATGCCAGTGAATCCCCATCACACTGTCTCCAGCCAGTGCCCATCGCAGGACCCTAGGCTTCCCGTGGATTGAAGACAAGGAAGTAGGTAATTAACTAGGACATTTGACTAGTGGTTGAACTGACTCTGTCCCTGAGCTTTATCCGTTTGGAAACATGGTTCTGGGGTCAAAGGGGGCCCCCTTGGAGGTTGCTCAGCACCTTGGCTCCTTGTATTTACCTCCATCTCTGGCCCTAGAAAGCCAGAAGAAGCTGGAATACACCTGGATGGAGCCTCCCTGGCCTCATCTGGAAACTGACTTCTCCCCTCCCCCCTTCCCTCAGGCCAACAAATTCCTCCAGGGCCCAGACCCTGCTGGCAAAGATTTCTGCCCTCTTCCTCCTGCCCAGATCCATGAACTGCTCTGTCATTTTCAAATCACCCTGACTGGGTGCCCTTTACCCTAATCCTGATAAGATTCCAGCTCTCCTAGACCTTGGGGTAGGATGGGGGAGGGGCAGGATTTGCCCTGAACATTTCTTCCTGGCTCCCTCTTGAACTTCTTATTCAGAAATACATGAACAAACTGCCTTTCCTCCAGAAAAGATGGTAGATAGAGGTGGAGGAGCCAGTGACAGATCTCCACCCATTCATTCAACACTTACTGACTGTTTGAGAGTTCTGTGATGGCGCACACTCAGAGATGAGGGGGTCCTGGGCCCTTGGAGAAAGAGGGAGAGAAATGCACTGACTGTCTCTACCAAAGGCCACATGCCTGGTCCCATGAGTCAGGGGAGGGAAGCAAACTTTCCTGTGTGCAGACACTAGGGAAGGCTTCAGAAGTGTGGTATCTGAGCTGGTTCTGAAAGGGCAGTGGGAGATGGAGAGAGGGCACTATGAGAGGCGAGGGATGCCCTGTGGAAAGTTTGGCGCAGAGACAGAAAGGAGCAGCAACTAAAACTGAGTTCCCCTAAAACTGAGTTCTGCCAAGCTTATGGTTAACCTCCTTACCCAAAATTTCATCCCTTTCTTGTCCTACACCTGTTACCCTTCCAGATTGAGGAGTATCAAAGAAAAGTGTAGATTATAACCAAGCAGGACCCAAATGGGGCCTTCCTGGGAAGACCCCACACACACACAACATGTCCTCTACCTGCCTCTCAGTTGTAGAAAAACTTCAGCCTCCTAGACTTTCCCAAATAACACATTTAATTACAGAAGTGAGAAAATGCAAAAATCAAGGAAAACAGTCAAGTAAGACAAAATAACAGTAGCTTAGCAATTAAACAAAGTCAAGGACCTTTAGTCCCTCCAAAGGGCTATAGGTCATTTTCTGAGCCATGTCCTTGAGCTGTTTCACAGATAACTGAAACCCCCACCAGATGGAAGATGCTAACTACATGCTGACCACAAGCACATAACCCCAGACTAGTTGGAACCAGAAGGTTGATGATGTTAATCCCTGATTATCTCACCACCAACCAATCAAAAGAATGTCCACAAGTTGATCGCATACCATGCAACCCTCTCCCTCACCCTTTCTTTAAAAATCTTTCCTTGAAAGCCGTCGTGGAGTTCGGGGGTTTTGAGCATTAGCCACCTGTACTCCTTGCTTGGTGCCCTGCAGTAAACGCTGCACTTCCCTTCACTACAACCTGGGGTCAGTAGACTGGCTTCAGATTCAGGTTGGGTTTGATCACACAATAAGCCAGTTGCTTAAGTGGAGGAGGGATACTCTGGAGGGTTCTGATTCCAAACCCAGGCTGAATCTCAGCCTCCACTTGGTCCTCCTAGCTGGGAGGTATAGGAATGAGTTGTTATGGGAGACTATTAAAGCAATGAGACAGGTTAAAACACACCTACTGGACTCTGGTAAGACCACCCCTTTCTCAGTAGGAGATAATGCAATCAAAATTTCTCAGAGGCCCTGGGCTTTGAGGTAGGGAATCCCCAGCACCCAGGAGAGTCCCGTGGCTGGAAAGGTCAGCAGATGGTGGTGACTCAGCACTAGGAAGACCAATGCTTCTGTCCTGTTTGGCCGAAGAGCTCTGACCAAAGGACTGTTGGGTCAGATCCCTAGTCACGGAGACCTTTCTCCACCAGAAACAGATCAGCTTCCATCCAGATTCCCTGAAGAAACTCAGAAACCCAAAGCACCTCTCTAGAATAGCTCTGAAGAACTACTACCAGAATAGCCAGTCCCCAGCCCTTGCCTCCTGCCTAAGGAGCACCTACTCTCTGCAAATGAGAGTGAAATCAGGCGGCTCAGAATCCTGCCTCCCACCTGGGGGAGCTCTGAGAACCAAATGAGGCAATCCATGGATGCAGGTGAGCTATAGAGAAAGTATGAGGCTCTGTTCAACGCCTAGGGGTTTTCGGTTGTTGTCTGTAAGGCGAGAGATGCTATACTAAATTCTCCCCCTCCTGTTTTCACTTCCTCTTCTTTCACTTTACCCTGGGAAGGGGAAAATCCTGTAAAGATTAACAGCTGATGTGTAAAAGTACCCAAACAACATTCTTCAAGTGGCATTTTAAGAGCATCTTCTGGTCACAGCCATGTGACTGGGCTCTGACGTTTCAGACGCAAGACCTGAAGAACTGCTAGATCAGAACAAACTGTGGGGGTGGAGGTGCCCACAGGTCCAATGTGCCACTCTATTGCTCTTTCAGAGGGTCTCCAGCCTGAGTCTGCTGCCGCTGCTGCTGCTAAGTCACTTCAGTCGTGTCTGACTCTGTACGACCCCATCGATGGCAGCCCACTGGGCTCCCCATCCCTGGGATTCTCCAGGCAAGAATACGGGAGTGGGTTGCCATTTCCTTCTGGACGCCTCCAAATGAAGAGTGGGTGCTGTCAGTGTTTCCACGCTACCCCACTGACATTAGCTCTGCTTTATGCTAGACAATGTGGACAGGCTCTCCATCCACTGGTCCTGGGTGGGACCTGGTAGGAAGTCATGGGTACAGAGAGCCCAAGAATGCCCTAACCCTGCCAGCCTTTTCTCCCTTACACAAGTCCACAGTAAGCCAGACCAACCAAGGACAGCTCAGTGGGAGCTGCTGTCCCCAAGCCATGCCAGCGCCAATAATGTCACCAAGATCTGGAGACAGTTCCTACGTTTACTAGGGTTAATAATAACACATATCATAACCTATGTGGGAAAGAATCTGAAAAAGAATAGATATAGGTATATGTATAACTGAATCACTTTACTGTACATCTGAAACTAGCACACCATTGTCAATCAACTCTACTCCAATATAAAGGAAATTTTTAAATAAATAAATATAAATTACTACTAATAATAACTACATCTGTGCTGTACATTTACTATGGCATCCAGCTCTAGGGTGAGCCTGGCTGGGAGTGAATGATGAGGAGTTAGTAAGAAGAAACGATACTATCAGTGGGTTTGGGTGGTGAGGAAGCTGGGAGTGAGGAAGTATGGCTGGAGGGTAGCCTCAGCCTGCCTTTGGGATGATGCCAGACCTTCACACAGTCACCTTGAATACTCCCCCTGGTCTCACCCCAGCCTCACAAATGCCTACCCTGCCATCAAGATGCAGCCCACATATGCCCACCTCTGAGAAGCTTTTCCCAGCACCTCTATTTCCAGGTGGTGTGAGATGCTCACCATCTGTGGTTGGCACAGTCTGTGTCTCCTCCCAAGGATGTGGTCCCAACCTGAGTCACCATGGTGTCCCTGGAGCCCCACTCAGGGAGGGTATTACAAAAATACTGATTGACATTCATCATTGTACCCCAGTGACTATTAGACACAGCATATTACAGAAGAGACAGATGTTCCATGAGTGGATGAATACCAAGGGGTTATAGGGCAGCATGTGGCCACAGGACAGGCACCCAACCTTATGCCACTCTTGTTCTCCACAGGGTTTCACAGTGATGCGACCACTTCACTGAAAGGACTAGCTCAGCTCAACATTTGAGAATTACTCATTTAGCAGATATTTACTGAGCTCTGACCATGTGCCAGGCTGGGTTCTGGGTGAGCCCAGACAAGACACAAAACGCTTTGCCCTCAAGAAATGTACATTCAAGAGGGAATGAGACCAGCTGGCTTTTGTGTCGTGTAAACGCATCCCTTCCCCTCACACCTCCTCCGTGCGCACCCAGGCCCCTGACTTTAGCACTTGAAGGCGCCGGTAATGCCCTGCCTCTGGCGTTCTTCGGACTGCAACTCATGAAGCGTAACGAGAGGAGTGGCATGGTGCCATTTCAGTCATCAGCGACAGATGCAGGGGAGGTGGCACTTTTGCTCCCTGGTCCCCAGACCTCACTCTGCATCCACTGACAGTGTCTTCTGCCAAGGGGTGGAAGCAGCCCTCATAATTAAAATGAATTAAATAAAGTCAGCTTCTCATAACTGAATGACACAGAAATGACCTGAGCACCTCGCTTGCCCTGGGCACCTTGGCATCGGGCCTTAGGAGCGTCACTGGCCTGGGCTTCCTCCTCGGGTGCATGACTTGCCTCCCTGGCTACCTGGCTCCCAGCAGAGAGTGCTGTTTTACAGGCATTTGGAGAAGGGTTGCCAGCCTCCAGGATGAATGTCTGCTGGAATGTGGGTGTTGTTCCTCGGCAGCATTTCCTACTTTCCTGGGTGGCACGACTCTCTCGCTAGGCACTGGAGATGGGTGCTGAAAGACACCCAAAACTCACTTGCACCAAATGAGGGCACATGCATCCACCTTTGAGACCGGTCCTATGTGGTTTTCCTACACAGCTAGGTATGCAGTACCATCTCAACAAAGACTACGTTAAAAGAAAAAAAAAAACATAAAATGCGCAAGAAGAGCTGTTTCAAGTCATCACGCAGTGAATTGTTGCAAATTGATCAGTCCTTTTTACAGCAGATTATCTTAACTGGGTTGGCATGTTGTAGATTTGAAAAATGTTTGACATGAATTACATCCTTCCCAGATTCACTTTACCTGTGTCCTCACTAAAGTGGAGGGGTTGCTAGCTCCTAAAAGTAGCAGTCATTTACATAACCCTTTTCACACCCACGGCACGAGGGAGGGGTGTCAATACAATCCGTCACCAGAAGAAAGCCTTACAATTTCTGCAATCACAGGGAATTCAAAGGATGCAAATAAAAAGCAATATACACTCAGCATAGCACAATTAATAAGTATTATTCTCTTGATCCTTTTCCCATTTCTGCCAGTAAAACAGAGCTCAGAGGGTCTGCATTCTTCTTTGTGATGCCAACTGATGAAGTCACCAACCTACCCACGCCCCCCGCCCCCTCCCCAATGCAGGCCAGCATCAAAAACACCAGTATCTAGGAAGGAACTACAGACGATGGCTTGTCTGCCCGAAGCTGAGGAGGGAGAGGTGCCACTCTATATCCAAAAAATACGTCAAAAAATCTGATTTAATAAGGTGTCAGGTTGAAGATTTTCACAAGAATATAAATCTTTTTCTCCGGGGTGATATGTGGACGCACATGATTTTTCATTACTCTTTCAGGCTGGACTTGATTTGAACAAATCTGTCCCTGGACACATTCGATCAACGAAAGGGTCTGGTGAGATCCCTAAAGCTTTAGAAATGGTTGCCTCAAAGACAACCATAAAAAGAGCCCTGAAAGACATCTGTGAATTTGACTGGTTTTCTCACTTGAGGATTAAGGTTGTCTTAGAAATCACACTGGAGCTGACATCTCAGCATCCCTCAACTGTCCTATGGGCTTTCTCTATCAAATCACAGGAAGGTCATTCAATTTTCCCCCTTCTCCCATCTGCACGAAAGAGCAAATGAACCTAAGTGTTTTCCCCTACTGAAGCACCCTTTGGATCATTTAAAACTCACAAGGATGGCATCATCTCCCCACTTCCTCTCTCCCTAGAAGCTGTCCTGGTCCAACTTGAACTTCCCTTTTTGATCCTCAGAGTCTTCAGTATAAAACAAAAAAAGTACCTCTCTATCACTAAGTCCCTGACTCTTGGCTTTGTTTTACCAAAGACTTCTCCTCATCAGGAAAAGACAGTGAGGCAGAAAAAGAGGGGAGTGAGGGATGGGGAAAGTAATCATCACCAATCACTAAGAATCACTCATAAAAAGCAGCATCTCAATTAAAACAATTAAGTGCTCATCAAGCTCAGTCTCATGGTATAAAGTCATATATTGAATTTCAGTTGCCCTGTAAGGCCTAACTGAGATTCTAATTAGTCAGACATAAACTGTACATCTGGTTCATTCTTAGGACCCTTTGGGGCTTCTCAGAAGCAGCAGAGCCTTCTCACTCACAGTGTATCCCCACCAAAAAAAAAAAAAAAAGATACATTCTTACAAGTATAATCTACCTGATTCTGAGAATTCTTTTGGCTCAGTTTGTTCAAGTTTATGTAACCAATTACTATGCCCTTGAATCTCATACCATATTCTCCCATAAGACTACGTCTCTGACCCAAACTTGGTCAATCAAAATGTCACTATCCATTGGCTGACTCTGTTAGATACATCCTTCTGACAGACCACCACGCAACCATTAAAAGTGATTTTGTGGAAGAATATTTAATGATGAGGAGGAAAGTTCACCAGATACTTGTCAAGTGAAAATTGCAGGTTTGAAAACAACAGGTGCCATAAGGTGTAAGCCCACTTTAGAAGGTGTTTTATATATATATATAGCATATAATATATATATAGCACAGATATGGTCATCTCTTAGTGGTTTTATTTTCTTTCTTGGGCTTTTCAGCAGTTCACATTTTATGAATATTTTTATCATTGAAAAAGTGTAAATAGAAAATAGAGGAGGGTGTGTCAACCCACTCCAGCACTCTTGCCTGGAGAATACCAGGGATAGAGGAGCTGGGAGGGCTACAGCCCATAGGCAAAGGTTTGCCTACAGTCCATAGGCAAAGAGTCGGACATGACTGAAGCAACTTAGCACGGACGCACGCAAATAGAAAACATCCTACTTATTATAGACTGTGTGCTCCCTGCCACCCCAGTTAATGTGGCTAAGTCCTAACCTCCAATACCTCAGAGTGTATTTGGAGATAGGGCCTTTAAAAGACACTTAAAGTCAAATTAGGTCATTTGGGTAGGCTGTAATCCAATATGACTAGTATCTTTATAAGGAGATGGTGTTAGGATGTAGACTGTGGAATGAGCATGTGAATACACAGCGAGAAGGCATCCATCTGCAAGCCAAGGAGGGAGGTCTCAGAAGAAACCAGTCCTGCCAAATCCTTGATCTAGGACTTCTAGCCTCTAGAACTGTGAGAAAATAAATATCCATTGTGTATGCGACCCAGTTTGTTTTGGCAACCAGAGCAAACAATACACCACTCATCCACCAAAGACTGGCCCCAAGGCCAAGCCTGCCTGAAACCACCTCTCACCCTCAAACTTTCCCTCCCTCTGTCTTTCTGTTGCTACTGCTTCTGTGTCACTTGGCCTTGTTTAGAATACATCTGCTCACACTCCCCCTGCTGCACTGTAAGCTTCCTGAGGATGAAGTCCACGTGTTAATCACCTTTTTCTACCCCACCACTGCTGGTTCAGAAGGCCTGGGAGTTCTCAATGGATGGCCATTGAAATAACCAAGGAACAAGAATGACATTAGGGGTCAGACCACCTAGATGTTTTCTGGCGGTGGTGTTGTGTGTATGTGTGTTGGGGGTGGGTGTGGTTTTTCCAGGAGGGTGCCACCTCTTACCAGCTGTGTGATCTTGGGGGCGGTCACACTTTACACCCAAACCTGAAGAGTTTACAAAGCATTTTCATATGTAGCCTCTCATTTGGTTGTCATAACAATCCACCACGATCACCCATTGTTTCCTCCAGTTCACAGGTAAGGAAACCATGTTCAATGAAGGCAGAGAAACAAAACATTTCATTGTGAACATTTACAATAATAGCTAAAATATGCTGAATGCCTGGTATGGCACTGAACACTTTTCGTGGCTTGTCCCAGTTAATCCTTACAAGGAGCCTGAGAGGGAAGAATTGTCACTAGAGCTATCTTACAGGTAAATGAAGGCTCAGAGGAGTCACCTGAGATCACAGGGCTAAAAATGATGGAGCTTAAACACAGGCTTGATAGCCACAACCCACACTTAGAACCAGTGCCACCTCCTCCTCACATAAATCAGTCCATTTTGTTATTGTTCAGTCACCCTGAAGTGTCCGACTCTTTTGAGACACCATGGGTTGGGATTTTCCAGGCAAGAATACTGGGGTGAGTTGCCATTTCCTTTCTCCAAGGGATCTTCCCGACTCAGGGATCCAATCCTTATCTCCTGCCCTCATCTCCTGCGTTGCAGGCAGATTCTTCACCAGTGAGAGCCACCAGATAAATAGGGTCCTAAATGAGAGACGCAGACAGGAATTGCTCCAAAATTCAGAGACGGAGTTGGTCTAGACAGTCTTCTTAAATAAGGCGAGGTTCGAGCCAAGTCTTTTCAGACATAGCTGAGTGGAGAGGATGGGGGTGGGGGCCCGCCTGCCTCGCTTCATGCTGTTTACCACTGAGTCTCACAAGTCAAATTTAACCACCCAGTTTAACTCCTCATATCCCTCTGGAACCACCAGGCTCTACCAGCACCGGGCTGGGATGTGCACGGACGCACAGAGGATGAAGTGGAAGATCCCTGCCCTTGAGAAGACCAGTCTCCCGCGTAGAACAATAGGGCCCAAGAGGATGTGAATCAGTTATGATGCCGTGACTTCAAGGGTCTATCCAGGACCTTTGGGGAAAGCCCTGGTCTGAATTCTGCCACTGATTTTCTATGAGACTTTAGGTATCTCATGGCCTCAACTTCTGTACCTGAAAACAGAATCACTGAATATGTATTACAGGATGATTTCTATAGGCTACCCTCTATGATTTACATCCTATTTCTTCTCCCTCTCTCTCTACCTCTCTCTCTTCCTCTCCTTTTTGTTAAAAATAGGAATCTAATGTTAAAGATAGAGGTCAAAGCAGAAAAAAAAATGTTTAAAAGTCAGCAACATACAGATAAAAGTCACAGGAGCCAATAGACACTCAAGAAAGATGCTTGTTAAACACAAGATTAATTAATCCATTCTCCTAGGCTCACCTCATGGTTCCACACAATCAAAAACACTAACTCGGGCAATAAAATGTAAGCAAGGCAGCTATTTCTTGAAGATGGAGATATAAATAGCACCAATTCCCATTTACATCCTGCTGGGATGAAGGATGCTTTCAGAAGAGACGGTGTAAATGGATTAACCATTTCCTAGGGAAGCCAGAGGAAGCAGTTTGAGTCTACAACAATACGTGATACCTAGAGCAGCGCCCACCTATCTCCAGCACTAAATTCATGGAGGCCTCTCCTAAATTCTTTCTGCCCCTAGTGCCAGACCTTATCCTACTGGAACAGACACCTTAGCAGTGGGGATAGGTTTCTCTTGGCTTATTTCTTGTTAGATTCAAAAGATAAGAGGAATTCCTAAGGAATTGGATGGGCAGTATTTTCTTACTTAAGAACAGAAGTTGAGTAAATAGAAACAATCCCCTATAGTTGATTTACAATATTGTGTTAGTTTCAGGTGTACAGAAAAGTAATTCAGTTATGCGTATGCATATATTCATTCTTTTTCAGAGTCTTTTCCCATACAGATTATTACAGAATATTGAGTAGAGTTCTCTGTACTACACAGCAGGTCCTTGTCGGTAAGCTATTTTTATCTAGTAGTAAGTTAATTCCAAGCTCTGAATTTATCCTTCCCCTCCCCCACATAAGTTTGTTTTCAAAATCTGTGAGTCCATTTCTGTTTTGTAAATGAGTTAGTTTACATCGTTTTTTCAGATTCCAATTACAAGTGATGTCACACGTGAGTGATAGCCATGTATGAGTACCCACATTTGATAACCACATATGAGTGGTATCATATGATATTTGTCTTTCTCTAAGTTTCTCTAGATTCTTGAGCACAGTTAGCATCTTGGTACATATAGGATTTCTTTCCTTTGTATTTTCTTCCTTTTCTGTTTTTTAATGACAAGAGAAAAACTATCTGCAGAGGAAAAGTCTTCTGTGTGAACTGAACCCTTAATCTTTTTCATCCCAATTTTAAGAAATACCCACTACAGTAAGATGAACCCTTCTCTGGAAGATAAAAAGAGAGGGATCTCCCCCTTCCCTGGGCCCCCATCATTCTACAATCCCAGGGCCCCCTAAAGAGTAGTGGGTCTCTTCTGATTGCTCTCCAGGTCAATTTTCAACAACCCACCCAGCATATCAAGGGGTTAGGCTCTCTAAGAAAACCTCCACCTTCCTGAGCTGCTGTAGAAGCTTAGAAGATGTGGTAAAAATGAAAGATTTCCCAGTAACTGTGCCCACAGGGTTCCAGGGACTTCACAAGCTGAAAGTGAAGTGACTTCTGCCTGAGGGCCAAGCAGGACAAACCATCAGTGTGGCCATTCATTCAGTGTGTCAGAAAATGCCCCTGAGTCATCTTCATTCGCTCATCTGATAGACATCAGTGTGCATCAGTCTTCCCAGCACCATATTCTCTTCTGGGGATATAAAAAGGAGCAGACAAAGCCCCTATCTTCAGGAACTCAAGACTTAGTTGGGGCACAAGCAAGTCTCCATGCTTACTTTCTCACTCCCTACCCCCACTCCAGCCCCACAACCCTGATATCAGGAAATGAGACAAGAAGGCTTGAGTCAAGTTGGAAAAACTGTTGGGCTGGGCTGTTGACTACCATTTTGGCGGAGAACCCAGTGGAATCTGAGACATTGAGAATCTGCAGCAATCGTGGTAGCTTCAGATGGTCTTCTATGCAGCATCCTTTGGAGGAGAGGGGTAATACTCTAGGCTCCTCATGAGGGACAAACCTACAAACAAGAAAAAAGATAAAACAGTCACAAAGCTGGACACACTGCCTGCTTCCATGGAGAAAAGAAAATGGTATAAGTAGAAAAAGATGCACATGGCAGAGATTTATATTGAGACAGGAAAAAAAGTAGGAAAAAGTATTACTATGAACCCAGGTGCCAGATAAAGGCCTTGAAGCCTGGGCCCAGGGTGCAAAACTATTACCTTTTCTGATGGGAGAGCGGTGGTGTTTGGGGAAAGTGAGTATAGGGGTTGCTTAAGTAAACTAAACTCATGCAAACTCCAACCCCCCTCCCATCTCCTCACCAACAACTAATTGATGCCAAGAAACTGGGTCTGGTTGAGTCTGATTGGGTCTGACTGAACCTGGTTGAGTCTGGTTGCATCTGCTTAGGTTGAGTTCTGTCTGGTTGGTGATGTACTCAAATACTGCCCATGACCTTTGTGGACTAGTGGTCAACACAGATGTGAGTCCAAGTCCCACATCTGCTTCTTGTTCGGAAAAGTTTCTGATTCTCTTTAAGTTTCAGCTTCCTCGTGTGTAAACTGAGGGACTTGAGCAGTACTTACCATGTTGCTGGTGTGAGGATTAAATGAGACAACTGGGTAAAGCTTGAAGAGTGCCCAGCAGAGGTGGAGGCTCAACACTTGTTAACTATTATTATCTGCTACACGGAGTCTTTCCCCATTCTTCCAATAAAAATGGTCCACCTTGAACTCACACCACAGACGGGCTTTACCTTTCTTTTTCTTACCTTGAAGAGACGATCCCTGTTTGATTCATATCCAGAGAGAATAGTCAGAATTCAAATGGTGAGATTTGAATCATAAATGGTTCTTATGTGAGAGGGAGGAAAAAGAAAGAATGTAGAAGAATGATGTCTATGGGTAGAAATATGCAACTATTGCCAGCTACCAACACAACAAACAGAAACAGACTGAGTTGCTGGAGCCTGAAATTCAGTTTCCTGGATGTTAAAGATAGACTTGCTATGACTTAAGATGTGATCCATGAGGATCACCTGGGAGCTTGGGAGAAAGGCAGTTTTTCAGGCCCTATGCCAGTCCCACAGAATTTGAATCTCAATTTTGACTCCCAAGCATGATGCACTTGTGAATCTGGATAGACCAGTGGTTATCAATCTTGCCTACACATTAGAATCATTGAAGGATTTTTTTAAAATCCTGATGTCTAGGCTGTCTCCCAGAACAAGCAGAATCTCGTTTATTTTTGTAGCTCACCAGATTATACCACCAAGCAGCCCAGCTTGAGAACCATCAGTCTAAACCAACCCTACAATTTACTGGTCAAGAAACTACAGTCCAGAGGTGAGCTGACCTGCCCAAATTCACATAGCAAGTGAGTGACAGTGCTTGGGGGTTGAGCCAAGTCCTCCATTCCCAAGGCTCTCTATGCTGTGCTTGACGGCCCTGCAGAACTGGGGACAGGAAGGGAGCATCAGGCTTCCCTTCCTGGCTCGGTGTCTTCATGGTTGAGTTCTGAAAGAGGAATTTCCTAGACACGGGTGGCCTGTGCATGGGAGTTCCCTGATGGACTGTGTTCATCTCCCCCACCCATCTCCCAGGGAATCGGTCCCAGAGCCCAGGCCAGGAGGTGTTCTGCTTCTAAATGGCAGCTAGTCTCCAGGTTAAAACAGCCCCCAAACCTTCACCCAGCCAGCCTGAGTCTGCCATTCCCACACACCCAGTCTTCCCAGAGACACAGAGCACTCAGGGACTGTCCCACCACCAGGCCATACAGTTCTCAGAACTCAGGTGAGGTTTCTGAGCCCGCACAGCCTCAGCTCCTGGTTCCTCTCAGAACTGGCTGGGACAGGCCCCGTTCTCAAAGTCAGCAACCGCGACAGTCTCGAAACCAAAGGCCTAGAGGCTCCCCCTTGACTTGTTTTGCTCTCTTGCCAGGGTTTTGAGGGAGGTGTGTGTGTCTCAAACCTCTGATTTTCTCTGCTCTCTGACTTTTCTGGTCTGTTTTTGAAGTGGCTTTTTGTTATTCTGCCTCAGCTCACTCACCTTCCTCAGCAGCTGCGGAAAACACGCGGCCTTGCTCCGCTCCCCTGCTGAGTGCTTGGATTCCATGTAAACTGCTTGCCTGCTGGTCCGGTCGGGAGGGCCTGGGCCTGTGGAGTCCTTGAGAACAATTGTGGAGCAGAAAACCTCCCTGTGCTCAAGGAAGAGGATGGGGGAGAACCTGAGAAAGCAGAAAAAACTTTCTAGGCACACTGTTACCTACAGCTTAGGCAGATCTGGAGAAGGCAGGGCTAGGGACCTCTTCTTTCACAAATATCAGGGGTTGCTATAAGGAGGGTGCACACCTGCCGGGAGAGGCTTCCCTGGTAGCTCAGTGATAAAGAATCCACCACCAATGCAGGCGATGCAGGAGACTCGGGTTCGGTCCCTGGGTCGGGAATATCCCCTGGGGGAGGAAATGGCAACCCACTCCAGTATTCTTGCCTGAAAAATCCCACGGACAGTAGGGCCTGGGGGACTACAGTCAATGGAGTTGCAAAGAATCAGACATGATTAAGCATGATTGAGCATGCATACACACACCCCAGCCAGGAACCTCCACAGTCTCTTCTGCTGAAATTTGAGTAGATCTAGAACGACATTGAGATGGTAGCCATTCCTCATATGTGGCTAGTGAGTGCTTAAAATATGGCTAGTGGGACTAAGGAACTCAATTTTAAATTTTCCTTAATTTCAATGAAATTTAAATAACTACATGTGGCTAGTGACTGCTGTGTGAGAGCAGCTCATCAGCAGTGGTTCTCACAGCTGGCTGCACAGCAGAATCACCTGGGGAGACATAACCCTCAGATGCCCGCATCCACCCCAGTGATTCTGATTTACCCACACAGGGCATGGACTGAGCTGCAGAGTTTGCGGAGCTTAATGGGTGACTCCAGTGTGCAGCCAAGTTTGAGCACCTCTGGCCCAAAAACTCCCAACAGCTCTTCTAACCCTGACTTCCTACATTTTGATGTGATTACTGGTGTTTGCAGAATTTGAGGACCACAGATCAATGTGATACACCACGTCAATGAAAGAAAAGACAAAAAATCATCTCAATAGATGGAGGAAAAAGCATTTGGTAAAACTCAACATCCATTCATGATTAAAAAATGCTTATAAAAGTGGGCATAGAGGGGACCTCCCTGACGGTCCAGTGATTAAAACTTCACCTTCCAATGCAAGGGATGAAGGTTCAGTCCCAGGTCAGGAAGATCCCACGTGCCTCGGGGCCAAAAAATTAAAACATGAAACAGAGGAAATATTGTAACAAATCCAATAAAGACTTAAAATTTAATTAATTAACTAATTTTAAAAATTAGGGCTTCCCTGGAGGCTCAGTGGGAAAGAATTCACCTGCCACTGTGGGAGACATGGGTTTGATCTCTGGTCTGGGAAGATCCCAAATGCTGCACATCAGTTAAGTCCGTGTGTCACAGCTATTAAGCCTGAACTCTAGAGTCTGAAAGCTGCAACTACTGAAGCCCATACACTCTGAAGCCCACCCATGCAATGAGAAATGTGTGCATTACAGCAAGATAGTGGGCCCCATTTGCTGCAGCTAGAGAAAAGCCCACATGGCAACAAAGACCCAGCACAGCCTGCTAGTGTTTTTAAAAACATTGCCATGAATGGCAGCAATACTTGATGAAAAGCCATTCAATAGCCCCTTGAGAAGAGAGGAAAAAGAGGGGTGGGAGGGGAGGGGGAAGAAGTAGAAAGAATAAATAAATAAATAAAATCATTTAAAAGCATTTTACGTGGGTATAGAGGGACTGTATCTTAACATAATAACAAACCCACAGCCAATGTAATACTCAATGGTGAAAACGGAAAGCCTTCCCCTTAAAATCTGGAATCAGACAAAGATGCCCACTTTCATTGCTTCTGTTCAACATAGTATTGGAAGTTTTAGCCACAGCAATCAAACAAAAGAAGTAAAAGTTACCAAAATGGTAGGGAAGAGGTAAAAATGGTCATTATATGTAGAATTTGAGGACCAAGGAGTTTACTCAGAGAATCCACTCAAGACAATGTAAGGTATTTTTCTATGTTCTAAACATAATATAAATTCATGGTAGAAAATTGAGAACATTCAGAGAAATAAAAAGAAAGTTAAAATGCCCTGAAACCCTACCACCCAAATAAGGGTTAAAACATTTAAGTGTAAATCCTCCCAGATATTTTTCCATGGATATATCCTTCTGTTTCCTTCAAAATTGGAATTATACCATGAGTCCTATTTTGTAATTAGCCTTTATAACTTTGCTTAGTTAGTTCAGTTGCTCAGTCGTGTCTAACTCTTTGTGACCCCATGGACTGCAGCATGCCAGGCTTCCTTGTCCTTCACCAACTCCCAAAGGTTGCTCAAATGCATGTCCATCGAGTTGGTGATGCCATCCAACCACCTCATCCTCTCTTGTCCCCTTCTTCTTCTACCTTCAATCCTTCCCAGCATCAGGGCCTTTTCAAATGAGTCAGTTTTTTGAATCAGGTGGCCAAAGTATTGGAATTAAAGCTTCAGCATCAGTCCTTCCAATGAGTATTCAGGACTGATTTCGTTTAAGGTTGACTGGTTTGATCTCCTTGTAGTCCAAAGGACTCTCAAAAGTCTTCTCTAACATCACAGTTCAAAAGCATCAGTTCTTCAGAACTCAGCTTTCTTTATAGTCCAACTCTTACATCCATACATGACTACTGGAAAAACCATAGCCTTGACTAGATAGACCTTTGTTGGCAAAGTAATGTCTGTTTTTAATATGCTGTCTAGGTTGGTCATAGCTTTTCTTCCAAGGAGCAAGTGTCTTTTAATTTCATGGCTACAGTCACCATCTGCATAAACTTGGCTTATGTGGTTAACAAATATTCATATATCATTGACTGTAAGGTTACATGTTATTTTATCATAAATGCGAACTATAGTTTATTCAAACCCATATTAATATTGGCCACATTTTTGCTAGTATTTTTCAAAATGTTGCCATGAATATAATAGTAGCAATACCTTATGAAACGCCATTCAATAACCCCATGTGAGAATAGGAAAAAGAGAGAGGGGGAGGGGAGGGGAAAGAAGAAGAGAGAAAATAAAATGAAAATAATTTGCCCAAAAGGCACAAAAAAATTCTAAGTAATTCAAGTTACTCTCCAGAAAAGTTGAACCAGTTTATCCACCAACAGGCAACAACTCATTGTTGTAAAGTCCAGCATACCTTAATAAGCATCAGCTCTGTAGAAGGTGCTATCTTAGCTATGGATAGTAAAGATGAACAGAACCAACTTTCCTGGTGACCCAGTGGTTAAGAGTCTACCTGCCAATGCAGGGGACAGGGTTTGATCAATGGTCCAAGGAGACTCCACGTGCTGTGGAACAGCTAAGCCAGAGCACCACAATTACTGAAGACCACGTGCTCCAGAGCACAAGGGCTGCAACTACTGAGCCTGAGGGCCCTAGCACCCATGCTCTGCAACAAGAGAAGCCACTGCAATAAGAAGACTGCACACTGCAACTACAGAGTAGCCCCTGCTCACCACAACTAGAGAAAGCCCAAGCAGCAATGAAGACTCAGCACAACTAAATATAGATAAATACATTTTAAAAATGTAAAAGATGACCAGATCTGATCCCACCCTCTGAGAGCTCAGGGCAGGGAAGAACTCAAGGACTTGGCTGTAAGTCAAGGAGAACTACATAGGTGCTAAATAGAGGTACAAAAGTCACAGTACTGAGCAGGAAAGAAAAGCCCATGATGCTTCACGGCAATGCCAGGAAGTCTAGGGGATGGGGAGGTGCATTTGAGCTGGATCCAGAAGATGAATACAGGCACTGGCAAGCATCAGGAGGTGATGGTTTTGGCCAATATTGAAAGGTACTAGATGCTCAGGGGACCAGAAGATGTCACTTCTATCTTCCAGAGGCTCCTGCATTTATCAAGCTCTTGCAATCAGGAATCTGCCTGCAGTGAGGGAGACTCAGGTTCAGTCTCTGTGTCAGAAAGATCCCCTGGAGAAGGGAATGGCAACCCACTCCAGTATTCTTGCCTGGAGAATCCCATGGACAGAGGAGCTTCGTCCATGGGGTCATAAAGAGTCTAACATGACTGAGAGACTAACAGTTTCACTTTCACTTTGCAATCAAGAAGCCCACCTTTAGATCTATCCCACAGCCTCTTTTTGCCACTTAACTCCCTTATTTGTGATGGGATCAGGAGACAGCTTGGTTTCCTGAGACTTCTGAAAGTGAAAGTGAAGGTTACTCAGCTGTGTCTGACTCTTTGCAACCCCATGGACTACACAGTCAATGGAATTCTCCAGGCCAGAATACTGGAGTGGGTAGCCTTTCCCTTCTCCAGGGGATTTTCCCAACTCAAGGATCAAACCCAGGTCTCCCACGTTGCAGGCAGATTCTTTACCAGCTAAGCCACAAAGAAAGCCCAAGAATACTGGAATGGGTAGCCTGTCCCTTCTCCAGAGGATCGTCCCAACTCAAGAATTGAACCAGGGTCTCCTACATTGTAAGCAGATTATTTACCAACTGAGTTATGAGGGAAGCCCACTCAAAGGCTACTATATGGATGCAAATACCAAATATAGTATCAGTTCAGTTCAGTCACTCAGTCATGCCAGACTCTTTGTGACCCCATGGACTGCAGTACACCAGGCTTCCCTATCCATCACCAACTCCCAGAGCTTGCTCAAACTCGTGTCCATCAAGTTGGTGATGCCATCCAACCAAACATTGTATGGTATGGTTTTATTTAGCTTATTCACTCCTTTTCTAGAAGACATTGGCATACAGTGTCAGTAGGACCATTTTTTAAAAGTTCCAGGGAATTCCCTGATGGTGCAGTGGTCAGGACTCAGCACCTTCACTGCTGGGGCCAGGGTTCAATCCTTGTCCTGCAAGCCACAGAGCATGGCCAAAAAATAAATTAAAAAAATTTTAATGAACATTGAAATTAAAAAGAGTTGCAAAAGTCAAGGTCATAGGGCAAATTTTGGGAGACTTGGATTCCCCAAGCCTCAGGACCTAAGCCCAGCTTGCACACAGTGCCAGCATTGTACAGAGAAGGAGGTGGCCGGTTTAAGCCCTGGTTCTCCCACTTAGGACTTGTGGGGGAATTGACTTCATCTCATGGAGCCTATAAAACATGGATTGGAGGAACAGTGAAAAATTAGATTTGAAGAGTGGAAAAGAGTGTTGTTAAAAACAGCAAGAATAAGACGGCTTGCCTGGTGGCTCAGTGGTAAAGAATCTGCCTGCCCATACAGGAGACGCAGGTCCAGCCCCTGGGCCTGGAAGATCCCACACGCTGCAGAGCAACCAAGCTGCCTGCCTGCCACAACTACTGAGCCTGTGCTCTAGAAGCCGGGGCCCACAGCTACTGAAGCCTGTATGCCTAAAGCCTGTGCTCCACAAGAGAAGCCACTGCAGTGAGAAGCTCAAGCACCCTAGCAGCCTCTGCTCCCTGCAGCTGGAGAAAAACTCGCACAGCAACCAAGATCCAGCAGAGCCAAAAATCAATAAATAGAATTCTTTTTAAAAAGAATAAGTTGTGACTCCCATCAATGTGGACCATGGTCAAGTTAGCCAGCTTCCTACTTTCCCTTTTTATGAGTCTGTTTCACACACACACACTCACACCCTTTAAATGAAGTCTCTGACGTACTAGCATTTCAGGAACAAGGCAAGTCCCCAGAGATGGCCTTTATTCAGAAGCTCACTGAAAATGAATTCAGGAACTTGCCCAACTGTGATTCGGAGCATGAGGTTGGAAGGGCATGACAGCCTCGGGACCTTTGAGAGTGGGGTCCCCTTTTCCACGCATTGACCGACACACCCCCTTCCCCCAGCTCTGCTCTATTACGTCAGGGGCAGAATTAAATTTCCCACCTGCCCTACCTTCTTCACTACCCCCCTCCCTGCTCTGTGACACACATCCCTGGAGAGTCCCCCACATCATCAAAGAACAAAAACAAAACAACAAGAGAAAAACACCAGACCTTCCCCCTTGCCACCCACTTCTCCACTATGAGTTGCCCACACGATAGGGGTTCTTTAACTCAGGTTTCAAATACTAGAAATGAAATGTGTTGTTTTTTTTTTTTTCACTTCTGCTATTTACACAGAAGTGCCTGCCAGGGCTCCTCAGGCGCTAAACCCACCATAATTCAAATTTATTTTTAGATTTCTCAACTGTAGAAGTCTGCAAAATGCCAAAATGGGCTCATGTGATTCAGTCAACAGGAGGGAGGCTGGGGGACGGGGGTGGGGAATGAGTTGTGAGAACCTGTCTTCCTCACCCCTGCTCCCCTGCCCCGAACCTGTGCTCTACTGATTCTGCTTCATTTCAGCCTCATAGAGACTTGCAGAAGAAACCCATCTAGTATTGATCTATTTTCACAGATATTGAAACTGAGGTTCTGGGTAGTTAAGCAACTCGGTCAAAGTCAATTAGTCAGTACCAGGACCTGCATTTGAAATCAGAACTGACTCAAAAGCCAAAGTTCTTTGTGCTGAAACCCTCCCCCTCTCTGTCTTTCTTTCTCTTGCTTCCACAGCAAATTCACGTGTACCTTCTTTACCTAAGTGTTTGCACGCTCCCCGCTCTAGCCACCTGTGCTTTGACCTTTTCTGCTTTGGAATAAAAATCAGGTCCACCAGAGAAGATTCTGGAAACTTCAGGTATACTCCACCCTCAAAGTAGTGCATAGACTTCATTGCAACCTGTTTCAGGGACTGACTCTGCCCCTTGCGAATCCTGGTGGGGAGGAGAGCAGAAACAAGTTGGAACCCTCTAACAGCAACCTGGGAGGCTGCTGGTTTGGGGTGACACAGATCTGGGTTGGAATCCCAGCTTGGACACTTAAGGCATTTAAATGTCACTCAGCCTGCGCTTCCTCACCTAGAAATTGGCAATGAGGTACCCACTTGGCAGTGGAGATGAGAGACCCAAATGAGGTCATTGAGGGAAAGGACGCAAGTCAGGTCCAGACACAGAGCTGGCCATTCAGTACATGTTTCCCTCTTGCCTTCCCTTCTCACTACCTCCAGAGAGGAGCACAGGACTTGACCAGGGAGCCTGGTAACTATCTGTGAGGAGGTTCAAGACATTTATTAAGTAAGCAACAAGGTTCTACTAAGACAGTCATATTCATATCATTTATTCCATGATAAACCATAATGGAAAAGAACATTGAAAAAAGAATATGTATAAATGTACCACTGAATCACTTTGTTGTACAGCAGAAACTAACACATTATAAATCATGCTAAGTAGCTTCAGTCGTGTCCAACTCTTTGTGACCCTATGGACTGTAGCCCTTCAGGCTCCTCTATCTGTGAAATTCTCCAGGCAAGAATACTGGATTGGATTACCGTGCCCTCCTCCAGATGATCTTCCTGACCCAGAGATCGAACTGGTATCTCTTATGACTCCTGAATCGGCAAGCAGGTTCTTTATCACAAGCACCACCTGAGAAGCTATACTTCAATTTTTTTAAAAGTTTTATTAAGGTCAGCGTCCAACATTTGCAGGGGCCAGCCAAGTGTACAATAGAAACCTGCATACCACATGCCAGATATTTATGCCAATAAACTGGCAAGTATTAACAAAATAGTTTCTATCCCATTTTGAAAATATGTTTCCATCATGTAAAATATGTTTTATAATGACCTAAAAGGCCATGTTTACATTTAGCATTCTCAGATTCCTTGGAGAGCTTCCTACCAGCCTCCAGCCCAGGGCCTGTAGCTCAATCCTACTCCCCCGGTCTGCCATGTAAGCTCTGTCTATACCACCATGCCCATACACAACTGGCCTCTGGCCAGCTTTGAGCCTGGAGGATTCTGGATGCTGGGACCTGGAGGGTGACGAAGAAGTGGAGACACTGACTGACTGTGGGCCCATCCTTCATGTGACAAAGAGGGGTGCAGTTAGGGGTGCAGTTACGAGGATCTGCAGACAGCACTGTATCGGTCAGAGCTGCCATTTGCCTGTCACTCTAAGTGGGAATTCATGCGGTGAGCTGGGACTGCAACAGGTGCCTCATCCTTCTTTCTGAATTAACCCCTAAACTCGACATTTGAAAGAAAATTATATTTTTGACCATTTTAATCAATTTGCAATCCTCTTTGTCTCTCCCTGGGACAGAGGCCAAGGAGGGAAGACTCTTAACATCTGTCCTTTGATATTTACACATAGAACCTCTTCAGCTCTATTTTTGTCCTTTGCTCTTAAAAGTCTTTGCTCTAGAAAACCAGACAGTATAGACAGAAACCAGATCTGTAGTTGCCAAGGGCTGCGGGTGGAGGAAGGGGTTGGCTACAAAGACGTATGAGAGGATTTAGGGGTGTGATGAAATTGTTGTATACTATACCTTGCTTGTGGTGGTGGTTACACAACCGTATGCATTTGCAAAAATCCCTAGAACTGTCTACTAAAATAGGTGGGTTTTATTGCACACAAACTATACCTCAAAAACTTATATAATAAAAATTCTTCAAATCATATTTTAAGGAGCAAGATTTGAAAGAGGAATGTGTTCAGGTCTCTACATGAATTTCTTTGGTGAGACTTTGAGTCGGTGAGTCAGTGTAGAGTCCATCTGTCATGTTTGTAGCTGCCCATCATCTTATGTATGACTAGCCCTTCTTTCTGGAAGAAATTCCCTTGTTATGGTCTTGCCTCCCCAAGTAGAAGTCAAGAACTCAAACTCCTAGTCTCCCTTGCAGCTAGACATGGGCACGTGACCTACTCTCCACCAGTCAGGAGCATTCATGAAGATTTTGATTCAGAAGTACGGTGAGGGCTGCAGGGGGCTTCCATTTTTGCTGGTGTGATGATGGCAGAGACATTTGACTTTGAGGCTTTTAGTGGTTGTGAAGTTGAGTTCCTGGTCACCAGCTCAAATTTGTGTACTGTGGGAATGCATGGGGAAGCTCCGTTCACTTCTCTCTGCTACTGGCTCTGCATCTTCTTGGGGAAAGACCTTGATTTCTCTGAGTCTTTTCATATGCAGGGCTCACCTGATAGAACTGTTGTGAAATTAAGTGAAGCATACCAGATTCAGGGTCTGGTATGCAGTAGGTGCTGAGTAAGTTTTAGCTCCTGTCCTACCTCAAACAATAGGTAAGATCCTGGAAACTGGAAACTTTCCTTAATGGCTTGGTAGCCTCCCCAGAGCTGGGAACCCAGGAGCTTTATTCAGAAGCCAACGCTGACACCAACCTTTGAGGAGCAGGAGCAGGTAGTCAGAGCTATATGCCCGTTGAGCTTCCCTCCTCTGCCCAGCTCCTCTCTGGCTGTACCAAGGAGTCAGCATTATTTCATGAGCTCAAGGTAGAGCCTGTTTGGGGTCAAATCAATGAAAAGATGCTTCAGTCTACTGGTTGAGCACCAAGAATATGCCACGTGCTGTGTTAAGCATCCAAGAAATAAATAAGTTGCCAACTACTTGCAACCTGATGGAGGGAGAAAAATGCATAGATGCCTGTCATACAAATTAGACTGAGAGATGCTAGGACAGTAGTGGTGTGAATAGAATGCTGTGGGCTTGAGCATCAGAAATTCTTCAGGAGGTGAGGGCTCTCTGAGCAGGGTCTCGAATGATGAGTTTGAGTCTAACAGGGGAAGTGAGATTCATAGGCATCTTAGCCTGAGAGAAGAGCATCTGGAAAAGCCCAGAAGAAGGAAAGTGCATAGCACTCTTGAGGGAACTCAAAGTTGGTCCAGAATGGTGGCAATACAAAGTGGGTAGAGGTGAGGAGTCAGAGACTCCTCAGGCCTCAGGCTAGAGAAGGGCTTTGAATGCCATGAAGAGAGCACAAGAAAAGGATGAAGCAGACATGGTCTCTTTCCCAGCCCCTCCAGGAGATGATCAATGGACTCCTCGAATGTGGATGACCAGAGAGAACATCTCAGGTCCTCTGGTTCAATTCCCAGGGGAAGAAGCAAGCAATGAGGCACTCCTGGAAAATGGCTGGCTGAACCGAGACCAGAACCCCTTATTCTTTCCTACCACAACAGGCAGTCTCAAGTGAAACAAGCATGAAGCCACCTGGGCTTTCTCACACCTACAATGTACAGACTCAGCTGTGACACGTGCAACACTGGCCCAGTGGCGGGCCTGGCCTAGGGGGTGGGGAGTGGGCCTGCTGGATGTCTCACTCATCAATCGTCACGAGACCAGACATCCCTCCTGCTTTCCCCCTCCTGCTTTCACCGCAGAGGCTATTTTAGTCCAAGTTCCTGATCACCCTCGCCACCTGCCAAGAAAAAGGTCACCACAGATGTCAACACCGGGTTTCACTGAGAGACAAAAGGAGCCCATGAGGGATTCTGGGCAACCTTCAGCCGCACACAGGGGCTCCAGCCTAGAGCTGTTGGCTACATTCAGACACTGTGGCCAGCCCCACCATCTCTAGGGGTCAAAATTAGAATGATGTGAGGTTCCACTGAGCAATTCTGGAAGAATAAACTGCCCCTTGCTTTCCCTTAACCTGCCATCAGACCCCCATCCTCACCTGCCCCCGCCGCTTTCCTCAGGGAACCTGGCAACGCGAAAAACACAGACCTATAAACCCTGCCTCTTGATGTCCCACGATGAACCACGCAGCAAAACAGGAAGCATCTTCTTGTCATTGTGTTCTCTGTGCAGGCACGTCCCGACAAGAGGCAGGAAACCACCCCCGAGCCGTGGCAGCAGGTGTCAGGGTAACCTGAGGCTTCCCGCCAGTCCTTTCCTTTTCTTCCTCCTGGAGAGCGGTGCCCTTTCTCTCTGCAGCCTGACAACGCCTCACCTCTCACCTGCTACTCCTTTCCCTTTTAACAGCCTGAGGCCTGATAACGACCTTCAAATGCCCTCAAACCTAGTAAGATTGTTGTCTCTCCCAAAATATAATTCCTGAGACCGACCAACCAACACAAAATGTACATATACACTGAAATTAAAAGAATTTCTCTTTTAGATTTTTCTGATTGCCAACTTCTAGGTCAGTTCAAAATAGAAATTCTCTCAAATTTGGAGGTGTCCCTGTCTGGCTGGAGCCCTCAGCCTATCCTAAATCTGCCTGTTGGGTTACCCTGCACTGGTGGAGACCCACACTCCTTGACTTCACATGGGGTTGATTGTTCCCAAGTGGAACAAAACAGGGATGGAGACAGGAGTGTTAGAGGCGTGGTTTTGGACTTTACCCATTGAATTACAAACCCAGAGGGACCGGAAGCCAGAGGACATTCTGGGTTGAGCCAAGAAATTGGTTCTTTAACCAGGGCTCCACCAGCACCAAAGGCTCCCTCCAGGGGACTCTGGGTCTGCTGCCTTCTCTTGGGTCTCTCCAGATCAGACCTTCCTTCTACAGAAGGTCTCTGTTCTTCCTTGCTTTGTACAAGACTTACCCTGTTTTTTCTTATGTTAATAGGGGGCTGAGTTTATGGTAGGCTAAGTTTTTCTTTATCCTTAAGGTCACTGGGTTATCAGTGGATGGTTGGACTGAATGACTGTAAAAATCTCTTCCACGTCCTGCTCCCTACTCCTTCTCAGAAACCTTTGCTCATGGGCAGGACTTCCCCATGAGTATGCAGTGCACACATTCTCAGAGAACAGGGCAGTGAGTAGAAAGCCTGATCTGAGAACATCTTTCCCAGGAATGGCTTTAGCCCTTTAGGTCATGCCTCACGTCAGCTTGGCATCATAGGAAAAGCCCCTCAGCTTGGAGTCAAAAATCAAGACACTTCTGTTTTAAGTCTCAGTTTCCTTAGTCAGAAAACTGAAACCTACCCAACCAAGCAACTCTAATTGTTAATGCGATCAGACTAAACAATGTGCTTGGAAACATGCAAGCCTCATACAAATGCGGAGACGTTGCCTTCTAGTAACTGGCATGTTCTTCAGTGATTAGTTGACCATAGCATATTGGGTCTGCAGATCCTTGCTCTTGACATGATACCTAGCAGAGCAGATACCCGGTAAATCGATACTGGGTAAATGATGGGCCAGTGAATGGACAGATGGACAAATGTACGTGAAGAGCAGTGGGGGAGAGTCAGCTATGGGACCAACGTTACACACCGTCTGTTTCACATGTCACAACAGCAGGGAGAGAGTCTCTCCAAACACAGCCAAAGCAAAATACATCTCACGTGCCAAACACAACCAGATCGCTGTACAAGTAACAAAGGCCAGAAATCTGACCCCCACACGCTTCTCCCCTGCAAGGAGGCCAGGTTAAACAATGCAGCTTTCCCTGTTCCCCCAACTCCCAAACTGAGTGATTTGGGAAAAGTGAGCAAGCTGTTCAAGGTCTGCCAGGCAAGACTGCTGGTCGTGGCCCTTGCTGTTGACCTCTCAACACCACCTTCCTCTCTTCTCCTGGGTCACCCCTGCTCCCCTCAGATAGCACTTTTTCCATAACCTTCCTGATTCCCTTCTGTGTGTTTCTACGGCATGCTGGGCCTGCCCCTCCCCTCATTAGTTAGCTCTTATTACACTGTGCTTTAATTTTGTCTTCCATTATTTTTTAAATATTATGAAATACTGAATTCATAAAAGCATAAAGAATATTACATTGAGATCTTTGTCCACCACAAGTCAAACCTTACCAACACAGTTTCAGCTACTAAAAATCCCTCTCCACTGACGCCCTTTTCCACCCCTATCTTGAATTTAGTATCTACCTTTCCATGACTATTTGTATTTTTTTAATTGGAGTATAATTGTTTACAATAATATGTTAGTTTCTGCTGTACAACATGAATCAGCTGTATGTATCCATGCCTGTTTTTATACATTTAATGCTTATGGGCAATTGCCTCTTTATTTTTCCATCTCCTCCACTGTTATGGAATGAATGCTTGCATCCCCCCCAAATTCATATGTTAAAGCTCTAAGACCCAGCATGGCTGTATTTGGAGATGGGACCTCTAAGGAAGGAAGGTTAAATAAAGTCATAAAAGTGAGTCCATAACCCAACAGGATTAATGTCCTTATAAGAAGAGCTATCAGGACTTCCCCGGTGTCACAGTGGTTAAGAATCCATCTACCAACACAGGGGACGTGATCCCTGGTCTGGGAAGATCCCACGTGCCATGGAGCAACTAAGCCTGAGCACCACAACTACTGAACTTGTGTGCCTTAGAGCCTGTCCTCTGCAACAGGAGAAGCCCCTGCAATGAGAAGCCTGTACACCACAATGCAGAGTAGCCCCCCATCGCCATAACTAAGGTAAGGCTGCAGAAAGCAATGAAGATCCAGTGCAGTCAAAAATAAAATTAATTTTAAAAGGAAGAGATCCCAGAAAGCTTTCTCTGTGTGTGTCTTTCTCTTGTATTTGTGTCTCTGTGTCTCTTTATTCCTTTCTCTGTCTCTCCTATCCAAGCCACCTTGCACACTCTAAGAAAAGGTCATGTAAAGATGTAATGAGAAGGTATATATCTGCAAGCAAGGAAGAGAGGTTGCTCCTCCTGGACCTTGATATGGGACTTCCAGGCTCACAACTGACTGTGAGAAAATTAATTTCCAGTGTTTAAGCTACACAGTTTGTGGTGTTTTGTTGTGGCAGTCCAAGCTAATATATCCACCATGTTCCACATGAGCTTGACAAGGACAGGGACTATAGGTATTCATCTTTGTATTTGTAGAATCCAGCACTGTGCCTGGCATATAAGTGTTTATCAAATATTTGTTGAATAAATGAGTGAGTGAAGACACTGAGGAAGAAATACGGATGTCCTAGGGCCTATTTCTGGAAGCAAGTGTTCTCTGCTCTGCCATGATACAGGTCTTATTCAAATTGCTGCTGAGACTAGAGTCTGCAGTCAGCTCCTAATATAAATTTAAAAAGAAGGGAACCCCCAGGAGAGAGCTGGAAGAAGTGGTGTCACCTTAGGAAAAGGTTGAAATCGTATCATCAATCAATCAAATATTCATTAAGCATCTGTTTATTAGGTATTCAGTCCCGAACTGCCTCCATTTCTGTAAGGCAATCAATCTTTGGAAAACCATAGACCAAGTGGTACAAAGATGCCCCAGATAAAAGTGAGCACGAAGCATTTGCTTCTGTTATGGACAAGTCCTTGGTACAGAAACCAGTCGCCAAGCACTGGTAAGGGGTTTCACTTCCAGAGTCCCTGCTTTGACTTTTAAGATTCTCCAGACAATTAAAAAAAAAAAAATAGTAAAAAAAAAAAAAAGAGATTACCCAGAGGGAAAAAGCAGCAGTCTCAAGGGGCTGGCTTCAAACCTTTTCCAGATCCCTCTCTGTTGCATACCTTTATGCAACACATGGTCTTAACAAGTGGGCTGAGACAGAGGATAACAGCCAGGGCACCCGTAAGTGGATGATGTTAGATTTATGTTTTATTTACTTTATTTTTTATTTTTGGCTGTGCTGGTTCTTTGTTGCTGCGTGCCAGCTTTCTGTAGTTGCAGTGAGCGGGGGCTACTCTTGGCTGCCACGTACAGACTTCCATTGCAGCGGCTTCTCCTGTTGCAGAGCACAGGCTCCAGGCACACAGGCCTCAGTAGTTGCAGTATGTGGGCTCGGTAGTTGCGGCTTGGGGGCTTCAGAGCACTGGCTCAGTAGTTATGGCACATAGGCTTAGTTGCTCCAAGGCATGTGGAATCTTCCCAGATGAGAGGTCAAAATCATGTCCCTCACATTGGCAGGTGGATTCCTATCCACTGTACCCACCATAGGAGCCCTAAAAATATATTTTTAAAATCACAGCATTGTTTGGCACAATTCAAAGACCAGCCAAAAATGTACACAGCACATCTTTCTTTCAAGAAGCGTAACGTCTCTGCTTGAATAGAAAACAGTTCCCATGCTGTTGTTATAAATGGCAATTTGAGTGTCCTTGAAGTTAAGTGCTATGGGTGTTCAGAGGAGGAAAGAAAGAGAAGGTAGGCCTGCCTGGACCTCGAAGGATGGGATGCCATTTGGAAAGTCATAGCTTCCTCCTATATTGTCCCTCTCAGAAAGAGTGAATGGTCACTAACTGAATGCTAGCATGTGGAGGGGAAGCTCAGAGTGTTGAGAAATACTAGGGAATCCCCAGTGCCTTGCTCAGGGATCAGCTAAGAAACTGAAACTGAAAGCCTCCAGCCCAAAGTGTGCCGTGTTCACACAGCCAGAGTAGGAGAGGTTGGTAAGGACAGTGAGCAGCGGTCGGGGGTGGGCACCATGGCTTAGCATCCAGCTGAGTCTTCTGAGAAGATCAGAATCAGGATGCTTCCTTTATCCCCTAAGAACATGGTGCATCTACCACAGAGCTCTTCAGTCCTGTCCTGTATCCCGTGGATGTGATCTGGGGTCTTCTCTGGGGCCTATATGGGGCTGGAGAACCAAGAAAATCCCTGAGGACAATAAGGATTATCCTGAGAAAGGAGCCTGGAGATTATGTGGTCCAATCTCATTATTTTCAGGTGGATATCCAAGAATCAGAGAGAGGAATTGACTTGTCTGAAGCCACATAAAACATTCCAGCAGAGGGCTTCTGCCTCTAAGCTCAATTTTTCTTAGAAACATTTGTTACATGAAAAAAGACCTCAGGAGGAAGCTTCTAGAATAGTTCCAAACTGAAGTTGCTCTGCCCTTCCTTGCCAACACCCTACCCAGATATAACCCACTAGAGTCTTCTCCACCTAGTGCAAAGGTTGTCTATATCTTTAAAAGTAAGCAGCCTCCAAGTACCAGTGATGGGAGCAGCCAGAATCTTTAGAATGGAAGGAAAATTCCAGTTCCATGAGGGCTTCTCAGGTCTCCATTTGGGGGATTTGGAGTAAAAGAGACTGGTTAAGCAGTGGGCTGGATGCCACAAGAAAGTTCTGCTCTTCAGAGTCTCAGATGCCAAAGCTTGGGTATCTCACAGTCCATATCCTCACTTCATACTTGACAAAACTGAGGCCCAGAGAGGGGAAGCAACCTACCCAAGATCATACAAAGAACTGGTGAAAAACTTGGCTTAATGCACTGCATCCCACTTGAATGTTCTTCATATCCTTAGGGCAAAGAACAGCTATTCTATCTATTTGTCCACCTGTCTTCCAGCCCTATTTAATCTTGGATTTCCTTCCCACATTTTAGGTAAAGCATCATGTCACGCTTGGTCTCAGTCATAACTGTAGGCAACAGGGATGCAATCTAGCCTTAACTTTTTCTACACAGTAGTCCCTCTTTATCTGTAGGAGACATATTTGAAGACCCCCTACAATGGATACCTGAAACTATGAGTATTACCAAACTCTATATATCATACTTACTATATTTTTCTATACATACATATCTATAATAAAGTTTAACTTATAAATTAAGCATGGTAAGACAGCAACAAAAATAGCTAACAATAAAATAGAAAAAGTGTACCAATATACTGTAGCAAAAGTTATGTGAATGTGATCTCTGTCTTTCTCTCTCAAAATATTTTATTGCAGTGTGCTCACCCTCCTTCTTATAGTGATGTGAGATGATAAAATACCTACCTGATGAGATGAAATTAGGCAAATGACATGGGCATTGTAACATAGCATTATACTACTGTTGAGGTATCATCAGAAGGAGTATTGTCTGCTTCAAGTGATCCTAGATCATCAAGCCATGATGATGTCAATGGTTGGGGATCCCAGGTGGGACAGAGAAGGACAGTGCAAGATTTCATCACATTATTCAAAATAGTATGCAATTTAAAAATTCGGAATTGTTTTTTTCTGAAATTTTCCATTTGATATCTTCAGACTATGGTTGGCCACAGATAATTGTAACCACAGAAGGAAAAACCATGGAAAGGAGGGATCACTGTGCCTTAAACTCCTTAGGAATAGGTATCATCTTCTATTAGTCAGAGTGGAAGCAAAAAAAAGGAAGACCTGCTCTAGGTATTTCAGACAAAAGGAATTTAACATAGGGAGTCAGTTACACAGATGCTAGAAGAGCTGATAAGTCAAAAAGAGGAAGGTGAAGCCACCCAGATATTAATAACAGCAGGAAGTTGCCACCATCCCTAGAACTGAAGAAACACAGGAAAAGGTAGTGCTACCAGAGCCCAGAAAATAGGACAAGAGTTGGAACTAAGGTGCAGGTTACTCATCAGGTGCTGGCACCACAGAGATAGGGGTTGGCTGATGGACTCTGGGTTCAAAAACTTGCAGCCATGGCTGCGGATGTCACTGGCTGCTGGAAGCAGAGAGAGAAAGGAAATATCCTAGCAATGGAAAAACATGCAAATATTTACCCCTCAAAATATTGGAAAGGCTATACTAATATCAGTCAAAATAGATTTTAAGACAAAAATTGTTTGCAGAGACAAAGGATATGTTATAATGATAAAAAGGGCCATCCATCCAGAGAACATAACAAGTAAACAGACACGCACTGAAACAACAGCGACCAAACATAAATGAAACAAACATTGACAGAATTCGAGGGAGAAATATGAGAAATACACAATTCGACAATCATAGTCAGAGGCTTTAATACGCTACTTTCAGCAATGGATGCAACAATGAGGCAGTAGATCAATAAGGAAATGAAGGACATGAACAATGTTATGTACCAGTTGCACCTATTAGATATCTATAGAACACTTCACTCAACAACAGCAGGATGCACATTCTTCTCAGGTGCACATGGAACACAGATAGACCACATGTTAGGACATAAAACAAATCTCAATAAATTTAAAAGAATCGAGATCATATAAAGTATGTTCTCTGGCCACAGTCAAAAACAGAAGGAAGTTTGAAGAATTCATAGATAGGCAGAAATTAAACAATACACTCTTAGATAATCAACGGGTCAAAGAAGAATTCACAGGGAAAGAAACTGGAAAATACTTTGAGATGAATAAAACTGAAAACACACCATATAAAAAACTATGGGATGAGACCACCACAACATTGTTAAACAATTATCCTCACCCCCAATTAAAGATTTTAAAACCTATGGGATATAGCTAAAGATGTACTTAGAAATTTACAGTGCCTATTAAATGTAAATGCCTATATTAGAAAAAAGAAGAAAGATCTCAAATAAAGAACCTAAGCTTTTACCTTAAGAAATCAGAACAAGAAGAACACACTAAACCTGATTCAAAAAGATGGAAGAGAGTAACAAAGACTAGAAATATTTATTTAAATGAAATAGAGAATAGGAAAAATAGAGAAGGTCAATAAAACCAAAAGTTGGTACATTGAAAAGATCAGCAACATTGACAAACCCTCAACTAGACTTACCCAATACCAAAACTACCAAAAATATATTGCAAGAAAATAAAAATACTTACCGATATCCCCTATAAATATAGATGCCAAAATCCTCAACAAAAATCCTCACCAAATCTAGCAACATACATAAGAAAAAAAAAAAGATTATACACCATGACCAAGTGAGTTATCCCAGGAATTCACATTGGTTTGACATTTTAAAGTCTGTCTCTATAATACACCATATTTAATAGAATAAAGGACAAAAATTATCATCTCAATGGACAGAGAAAAGGCATCTAACAAAATGCAACAAACTTGGAATAGAAGGGAATATGCATGATACACAAAAACTAACTCAAAATGAATGTCAGAACTAAAACTATAAAATTTTAGAAAGAAGCATAAGAATAAATCTTCATGGACTTGAATTAGGCACTATGACACAAAAAGTATGTGAATAAAAAAATAATTTGATTCATAATGTTAAAGTGTTGTACATCAAAGGATACCATGAAGGAAATAAAGATGATCCACAGGCTGGGGAAAAATATTTATAGGTCATGTATCTGATAAAGCTTTTGTATCAAGACTATATAAAGAACTCCTATAACTCAACAGTAAAAAGCAAACAACCCAATGGACAGTAGCCTGCACCAAGCTCCTCCATCCACGGGATTTTCAAGGCAAGGGTACTGGAGTGTGTTGCCATTTCCTTCTCCAGGGAATCTTCCCAATCCAGGGATTGGACCCAGGTCTCTCACATTGTAGACAGATGCTTTACCTTCTGAGCCACCAGGGAAGTCCTTAAAATGGTCAAAGGATTTAAATAGACATTTTTCCAAGTAAAATTTACAAGTGGTCAATGTTGTGTTGTTGATGTTTAGTCGCTAAGTCTTATCTGATTATTTTACAACCCCAGGGACTGTAGCCTGTCAGGCTCATCTATCTGTGGGATTTCTCAGGCAAGAATACTAGAGTGGGTTGCCATTTCCTTCCCCAGGGGATCTTCCCAACCCAGGAACTGAGCCCATGTCTCCTGTATTGGCAGGCAGATTCTTTACCACTGAGCCACCAGGGAAGCCCACAAATGGCCAACAGGCACATGAAAAGGCACTCGCCGTCATTAGTCATTAGGATAACGCAAAGCAAAACCACTTCACACCCACTAGGATGGCTAGCATCAAAAAAAAAAAAAAAGAAATAGAGAACAGGTTTTGTTGAGGATGTAGAACCTTCATACACTGCTGATGAGAATGAAAAATGGTGAGGCCACTTTGGGAAAAGCTTGACAGTTCCTTGAAATGGTAAACATGTAGTTGCAATATTACCCAACATTTTCACTCGTAGGCATGTTCTCTAGAGAAAAACAAGCATATATCCACACAAAAACTTGTATATGAATGTTCCTAGCACCATTATTCATTATAGCGAAAAACTGGAAACAACCCCAACGTCCAACTCATTATGGATAAACCAAATGGAGTATATGCATACAATGGAATATTACTGAGACATAAAAAGGAATGAAGTATCGATATATAGGACAACATGGGTGAACTTTGAAATCATTATGCTAAGCAAAAGAAGCCAGACACAAGGGCCACATAGAGAATAGTTCTATTTATGTGAAATGTCTAGAATAGGCAAGTCTGTAAAAGACGAAAGTACATTTGTTGTTGCCAGTGGCTGGGGGGCGGGGATGGAGGGGATGTGGAGAGTCATTTCTAATGAGTAGGGGTTGAGGAGGGGTGGTTTTTGCAGGAGAAAGCTATCTTAAATGTTCCAAAATAGATTGTAGTGATGATTGCACAACTCTGTGAATATACCAAAAAAATTTTTTTTGACTGGTACTCTTTAAAAGGGTGAATTTATTTGTGAATTATATCTCAATAACATTGTACTTGAAAGGAAAGAAGAAGAAGAGGAGAGGAAAGCGTAAAGAAAATGAAAGAAAAGAAAAAGGAGAAAAGAGACAACCTGGTCCGATGGATGATTCATGCTGATGTGTGGCAGAAACCAACACAATATCGTAAAGTAAATTTCAGAAAAGAGAGATATCCTGGCACATCCCTCCTCTTCTGCTTTCCAACACCTGTCAGTGCCTCTCATTGGCCAAACCTACCCGAAAGCCAGAGGGCAAAGCAGTTTGGGAAATGTAGTCCCCTGTGACACTGAGTTGGGCAAGGGAAGGATGGGGATAGATCTTTCACTTATCTCCAACTCCCTGGCATGTGATACCTAGGCTGTAAACATTTATCAGATCAATCAATAGTTTCATTCCCCTGCCTTGGGCGGGGCCCTGAGTCTGCAAGGGGGGCTTTCTGAATGTAAATGACCCAATGACTCATGATCCTATGACCGGTGAGTGGGCTGTCTCTCTCTTTCACCTTCTCATACCCCTCACACTCTTTGGTCCCAGGAAGCCACCTGAGTCCAGACTCTGAGTGAGGCCGGACGAGGGGGGAGGAGCGGGGGTGGGAGGGGCAGGGGAGAGGGTGGTTCCTCTCACAGCTTAAAAGGGGCTAGAACGACATCCTCCCCAGACAGAGCCCCGGCACAGCCTTCCTGCGTGGTTTCAGCCGCCGAGAGAGTCATGGACCTGGGTGAGTGAGCCTCCTCCAAGTGAGAGAGAGAGCAGTTACCGGGGTCACTTGGACGGCCAGAATGACTTTGTGGAATGAGGGTGGAGGATGGGGTGGAAGGCATGGGGAGCCTCCCAGAGGAACCAGGTGGCTTTGGTGGGAATCAATGGCTCCTCCCAGAGAACGTGCCCCCCCTGTTCCTCCAGGTACTTCTTTCGGACCTGAGGAAGGGGGGTGACCACTGTTACCAAGAATAGTAGGTTTTGCAGAAGGTGCCAGGGCTGGGGTGGTAGAGATCTGGACAGCACCTGCTCTAGCTAGCCAGCGGGTGATGGGGAAGGCTCCCAGGGGCCCCGTTTCATCAGAGAAATCTTGGAGGGTTCAGGACCCTCCATTTGCCCGCCTATTCCCAGGCTAAATGGGGCTGAGCTTGTCTGCTCTCTTAGGGTTATGACGAGAGGCAGATTCAAGGTGAGTGCATTATATACATGACCCTATACAAGCAACACGAGCTGTGCTTATTTTCTCTCCGCTGCACATCCCATGGGGAAGCTGTTGCCTCTTGCCAGTCAAAGGTTGAATGGGCAACGTGAAATGAGACCAAGAGGGGCCTTCAGCTGAAGTCACAGCCAGGGCCTCCAACTCAGCTCCCAGTCTCACTCACTTTTTCCACCCGGAGAGATGGCTCTTCTCTTTCCAAAACCCATCCTCTGGTCTAACCTTGGTCTTAACTAGAGGGAGTCCAAGGGAAGCCCCAAGCAGGTTCTTAGGGGTTCACCCAGCTCCAGACACCCCATTTACAAATCTCAGCTTAAGAGTCAGACTGGGCTGAGGCTACAAAGGCCAGGTTCCTGGACGGCTTGTTCTCACCAGCAAACAAACACCACAGCAGCCTCAAAGCCACAAGGGGTTGGTTTTAAAAAGTGAAGGTCCCCTTCATCCTCTGCTGTCCTCACGCCCCTCCCCATCACACCACAGCCTCTGCCTTCACGTTGGCTTTTCCCGCCCACTCGGAACCTAGGGTCGACTCAGCAAACAGCTGTCAAAGGGCTAAAGTGGCTGTTGCACCCACCGACCCGGAACTCCTGGAAGGCAGGCTTTGATTCTTGCACCTCTGATTCCCAGGGGCTTTGGAGGTGTGAGCAGAAAAAGGTTTGTGGAATGACTGAATGGCATCAAGAACTCTGATTTTAGTTTTTAAAAATCTCTTCCAACTTCCCCTCCTCCCAGCAGCCCGCCCACTAATCCCATTTCCCAGACATCCACCCCTACTAACCATGGTACCAGAATGCAGACATTGTCCCCTGGAGACCCCGATCCTGCCCCTCTGTTTGACCTCTGTGAAAGAAACCAAGCAGGTCCCCGTGGTGCACCAGTAAAGGCTAGAGAACCGGCTCCCTGATATGCAGTGCTTGCCAATTTCCACGGTGTAAATTCTCCCATCGTAGCCGATTGCAAGCTGTCAGCCAATTTCAAGCAGTGAAACAACTGAGCAGAGATCAGAGAGAGATGTACATCACCGACTCGATGAGCCCGTGAGAGCAGCCACAGCGCAGCACGGAGGGTCCTCCTCCCAAGGACTAGGTTTGGGGTGCTAGACTCACAGGCATTAATGGGGGAGGGAGGCCCCTTTAATGCAGGACATGTCTCCAGAATAAAAGGCTGTTGTTACTGTTCACTCAATTCGAGAGAGCCCCAACGGCTGACTGAGCCCCAAGTACTGATAGGGGGGGCATCACTGATACATTTTGCTCAGATCAGGCTCCAGGGCTCTGGGCCGTTTGTATGACGGATGAGCCACAAAGGATCTGTTTTTTTTTTTAATCTTTGTCAGCCCAGCAGGGCTCCTGAGGTGGGTGAGGGGTAGAGTTTCTGTTACACAAAATGAGAAACGCCAGAACCGGAGCTGAGCTGGCCTTTTTCACGATTTGAATAGCTAGCCCCGAGGCGCCTTCCTCATCTATCTTCAAGAAAGGGGGCCTAAGACTTCAGTTAGAATTTTCCAAAGCAGAGAAGAAAAAAAAATGAGCCATGAGATACTCATTTCCCACAGCTCATCTAGAAATAGAGGCAGAGGGAGAAGTTGAAGGAATTCAGGGCCAATCCCTTCTGGCCTCTGGGGAGCCTGACTGGGGAAGAGGAGAACCCTGCAGCCTGGGGGAGCTGTTGGGAAATCCCTCCTCTTTGCTTGGTACTTTCAGTCAACTGCTATTGATGGAAGAATTTAGGCAGGAGCAGTCTGATGTAGGGAGAGACATGTGTCAATGAGCCATTGCAAGAGGGGGAGAGAGAGTGCTGATGGGTAAAAGGAGGGCAATTGTGAAACCTAAAGAAACGAACAGTAACTATGAGTCACAGGGCATTTAAGCTGGTTTTTGAAGGATGTGTAGGAGTTCTTAAAGCAGACAAGGAGAAGCAAGGGTCCTAGGAGGTAGCAGGACTAGCGATCTCAATGGCTCAATTGCCAGTAATGTAACTGAGGGAATGGGCATAAGATATAGTAAGTGGAGGACAGTGGAGTGATTCAGAGGTTAGCCCCACCTAAAGGAATCCAAACCCAGTTTTTTTAAACTCCATGTAACAAAGCAGAATATCCTGTGGACTCAGCCTGCAGGCTCCCAGCTGGTCAGCTCTAATAAAAGCTAATAGAGACAAGAAAGAGGCAAGTTGAGAAGGATGTATAGAAACCTGGCTGTACTGAGAAGGAAGGGAGGTAGGACAGACAGGCAGGGTCAATCTTTAAGATTCTATATGACATTGCTGAAAAACTTTGGGCTTTTTTACTGAAGTGAGTGAGTGAGTGAAGTCGCTCAGTCGTGTCCGACTCTTTGCGACCCCTTGGACTGTAGCCCACCAGGCTCCTCCGTCCATGGGATTCTCTAGGCAAAAATACTGGAGTGGGTTGCCATTTCCTTCTCCAGGGGATCTTCCCGACCCAAGGATCGAACCCAGGTCTCCCACATTGCAGGCAGACGCTTTAACCTCTGAGCCACCAGGGAAAAGCAATGAGAAACCAGTGAAGATTTTTTTTTGTTTCAGTTAGGTGAGTTAAATATTGTGATCTGTGCTTCAGAGGAGATCTGGGGTGGCAAAGCCTTATGTCAGGGTAGAAGTGGGGCCAGCTCTGGGATGTTACAGGGATAGAGGCAATGGAACAAGTGACCAATAGATGGAGGAGAGTGTGGATTCCCCTGATGCTCCACAGAGGCTCCAACACACAACAGACTCAACAGAAATGAAGTAGCAGGATTTCCATTCAAAAATCTCAGACCGTCTCTTTGTAGCTGTGTGACCCAAATAAGTGGATTAACCTCTCTGAGCCTCTATTTTCTGAAATATAGAATGAAACTCACAAGGGGAACTCACAGGATATTAGGAGAGAAAGGAACATAAAGTCTGAGAGGCAGCATGGAAGAGGAATTGGGAGTGTGGTTTCTGAAATTAAATGGATTCAAAGCCCAGCTACACTACCAGCCGGCTGTGTGACTTTGGGAAAGTTACTCATCTCTAGTTTCTCTCACTGGGAGCTAAGGTTGGAGTTCTAGGGAATTTCCTTTTCGTTGTGATCATTACTAGAAACTCAAGAACTCAGAAAATACCCAGTGCATCACTCAACCACTCCTCAGCCCCTGAGATTCCCAACTTCTCCGGCCCCACCCCGGTGGCTGCCCAAGGCCAGTTGCTTTATGACTTTGTAACAGACAAAAATCATCTGAGTCAAGGCCGTTGACCAGGCCCCCTCTGCTTCACACCAGAGTTTCCCCAAGTTCCTGTTTGGTCACCTTTCTTGAAAAACAGCCTATGCTGGTCCTAGAAGATCCCTGCTCAACGACCTTCTCCAACATACCTGGAAGGAGACCTCACCTACACACATCCTCTAGCACCCCTCCTGAGCCCTCCCCAGCCAGTGGCAAAAGGACTGAGACAGGGCCCAGGAAAGGAGGTTGATAGAGTGAAACAGAAACACAACTCTTGCCCCTCGTGTTTCACCCGTTGTGGCATCAAAACCTTGAGGTTTTTCTCAGTTCTCACTGATAGTCAGAGCAGGCTTTCTCTAGAGTAACGGAAAGACTGGTACATGTTTAAAGAAACCTCGAGCGCTTCACATCAAGATGAGTCAGTTGGGCAGCTCGTTGGACCGCAGAAAGAGTGTGCTTAAGGGTAAAGATGTGGACTTGAACTCAGGGGCTCTCGGGATAATTCATCAAGGAAGGGGGATGAGAGAGGGGAGCCTTGATGTTGCATAAAAATCCATTCCCACCCAAGACTGCAAATACTCAGGGGCAAGCTGGGGACGACAGCTCCTGCCCCCAGAAATAGAAGATGAAGCTAGGAAGGCAGGTCCAAGTAGACAGTGGAGGGCTGGACAGCCACGCTCAGCATCAGGCTGCCATCCTTAGGACTGGTAGAGAGGTCCTAAGGATTTAGCAGGAGGGCACGATGAGGGTTGGCATCAGAGCTATGATTGAGGAAGATGTGCCTAGCAGTAATGTGCAGTATAACGGGAGAAATACCTGTTTATTTATGTGGCTCTATGCCCTTCCTCCTTCCTCCAAGACACCGCAACCCCAGAATTCCCGTCGTAGGCAAACTCCCTGGGTAATGGCAACTTGGATGTCATGTCATGACATTTCCAGCAGGTGGTGCTGTGGCCAAGCACACAGACCCATTGGCCCTGTGCTGCTGCGTTTTGGGAAGCAAGATTCCTTGCTTGCTTGAAGGGAGCCCTGAGCCTCCAGAAGGTGCTAGAAGCAGGGTCCCAAGCATTGGTCTGTTGACCCTCCTGAGACTAGAGATGCGATGGGTCAGCAAGTCCTGCCTTGTATTCACTCCTGGCATCACAGTTACTGTCTCCCATGGGCTGGTCCAATTATAGGAAGGGGTTTTACAGAGATGAATAGGGCACAGCTCTCAGACTTTAAGTGAGATAAGACTTCTGTATAAATCACCCTGTCGACTTGCTTGGTCTCCCCTGTTTGACCCCCTGGAAGAAATAAATTCCAAGTCCAGCTCTCAACTCAGCCCCAAGCAGGACTGAGCCACCAGGGCTCACATTAGGCCTTGGGAGAACCTGGGTCCTCAACCTGCTGTTTAGAACTAAGGAGGGCCTCCTGGCTTCCAGAAAGTACCCAGCCTCGGACTCCTTCCCCCCATTTTTCTCTTTCACCTGCCTCTTTTCTCTTTCACCAAGGCCCTAGATTAGAAGCAAGTTAAAGAAAGCATATCCATGCTAGTCAAGTGACCTCGGGAATGGCCTCACTCTTGCCACACAGCCACACGGCAAGGTCCCCGCAGCTTGGGAGAAGGGCAAACAAGTCATTCATTCATTCACTCATTCAGCAGCACAGTTTCTGGGCACCTCCTCATTTATGGGCCTGAACTAGGTAAAAGGGACGATGTCCCTGGCCCAGAGGCAGGTTAGGGGCATGGGCCAGTGGACCACCAGTGAGTGCTGGATGGGTGACAGCTGGATGAGGGCTGTTTGGGAGAGCCTCATGGGTCCCAGAAGAACTTTCCTCTTTGCCATTGAGAGGCAGTAAGGAACGTGCCTTCATGCAGCCCTGTGAAAGCAGTGTACCTCCTCAGCCAGCCTCCACCAGGAAACAGTCAGGGGTTCACAGGTGGCTGCCCACCCACTGGGTGCAGGAAAGATGCTCCCCCATTGGCTCCTGGCACCAGAGCAGGGCAGCGTACACACACACCACCTCAGGGTCTTGCTTCCTGCATAGCATGGAATAGGAGGGGATCGTCCAGATGCAGGAGTCAAGGTCAGCTGAAGCTCAGCCTTGAGGGATAGTCTGGGCCAGGATGGACTTTCCAATTCCAGAAGAGACCCTGAAGAGCCAAGAGGAGATGGAGCGCCTGCCCTGCATTCTGATCCCCCTCCTTTCCAGGACCCTTTCTGGAGTTGAGGAGGAAGAAGAGGTGAAGGCAGTGAGACTGGGCCACTGGCCAGGTGCTCCAAGGCACAGTCTGGTTCTCATGCTCTCAAATGCCGTGTCCAGAGCCTGCGATGAAAGTTCCCCACGTTCTCCCTGGCTCTGTGGGGTTTTTCATAACCAATAGCAAGCTCTGCTGAGCAATAACTTTCCTCCCTTGTCTCTTCAGGGAAGCCAATGAAGAACGTGTTGGTGGTGGCCCTCCTCGTCATTTTCCAGGTGAGGTGTCCTGCCTGCCAAGGAAAGCTCCATTCCCTCTCCCAAATGCCCCTCAGCAAACCTAGCCCTTCTCAAACCCAGGCCCTGGGGTTCTGGTGGAATCACTGGGCATTTACTGGAAAGAAATAGACCCAGGCACAAATTTGGTCTTCTTTAAGCTGATGGCCACCCTCTCCATCTTCTGAGTAACCCTAGAAAGCCACAGGTGTTCTCTGAATTCCTTTACTCCATTTCAATTAAAACTTTTGGGAAAGCAGGTTACCCTGCCTTCCCCACTTCACTTCCAATATCCCCACCCAGGAGACAGCAAAGTAGACTCCTGAGTTCCTGGAGAGAAGACTGTGATGTTGCTTTGCAAAAAGCAAAGGCTGTGATGTTACTGGGTCTGGAACATATGTGCCCACACCCATGAGTGTAAATCTTCATATGTAAGATGATAAAAAACTTGCAGGCAGCTTACTATCCTATTGCCCCAAACATGTCTTCCTCCCAAGATCTCCAGCTAAATGCTCCCTTTGAAGCCCCAGTTCCCTTTTCTGAAATAGACTGATCTGAGCCTCACTGGGGGAAGGGGAGGGAAGGATGGGGACCCTGGAGGGACAGAGGTGGATGGAACCCATCCTTCGGGGGGCCCAGAACTCTGGAGGAGCAAAGGCCACCAGCTTACAGGTCTCAGCTTCTCAATCCCAGATGTGGAAACAGAAAATCCACACCCACCAAGTGCCAGAGTTAGAAATCCACTCTTCCCCCGACTTTGCTGGGGTTGGGAGCTCTCTTGGAGCCAGAGGAGGCGGCTGAGGCCGGAGCTGGAGAGGCAGTGCTTCAGAATTTGGCTCCTCCCCAGGTCTGGAGGCCAGAGAGGCAGTTTTCCAGGAGCTCTGGCCAGAGGCAGGCCCCAAGCTGGGCACTGTTCCCAAAGCCCCATCCCAGAGACCTCCTGGAGCTTGGGTTGTAGCCTACAGCCTGGCCCCCTTCCCCCATCAGCCCTCCCTCCCCAACCTCTCCCCTCCCTCCCCACCCTCTCCCCTCTTCCCAGGGCTCCAGAGGGCTGGAGTGCTGACAGTGGAGGCTGGAAGGTTGGGGAGGGGATGAGGGACAGCTGGGCTCATCTCCCTCTTTACCTGGGGGAGATGGGGGTGGCTCACATGGGGCAGGATGTGGTGGGGCTGTGGGCTGCAGAGACATCAAGCCTGGTGGCCTCTGGCGAGGGGTGGGGCAGGCACAAAAAAGAAAAAGGAGGCAGAATGGGGCAGTGGGAAGCACGTGTCTTAGAGGCTGGGTGTATTGCCCACCGAAGCCCAGAACCCCCTTATGTCCAGATCTGAGGTCTTGGGTGTTACCCTGGGCAGCCAAGGACAGCCAGCCTTTCGCAGGCCTCCCAGGCTGCAATTGTACCCAGAAAAGAGGAAAGGGTTGCCACTGACATCTCTTCTCAAGATAGCAATGGCCCAAGAAAAGGCTCCAGGATATGATTTGGTCCTCACCCTGTCCCCACACAGAACAGTGATGAATCCAGAATTTGGAAGTGAGAAAGAGCCAGGATAATACAGGCAAATCAGGAGACTGGGTTCCCGTTCTGGCTGAGTAACCTTGAACCAGTCCCATTGTTTCTCCAAGAGCCTCCTTTCATCACCTCTGCAGTCCCTCCAGTTCCCCAATTGTGTAAATCCATCATACAAGGCTGCCCAGGGCCCCATCCCCAGAGGATGGACCAGGAGTTTGCTGAGACAGTTTCCAGCCCAGCTCCCCCCACACACAGCTCAGCTACCCCATGTGTCTCCTTTAGTGATCAAATCACAGCCGTCTGCCTGAACCTTCACCCTGCCCTGCAGATAGCCTAAAAAAAAAAAAGCCCCGAACACGTGAGCTCTACTGTTTGGAATTTGCCAGAAGAGACAGCGAGGAAGAGAGAGAGCAGTAAGGTGCGGGGAGAGGGGAAGAGGGTGGGAAGATGGAGGGAAGGCGGAGATATGGCTGCGCTTCCTTCCTGTGCCCAAGAGGACTCACAGCTGAGGCTGCGGGCCCGCCATCCACTTGGGCCTGCATCATGAGCTCCTGCTGCCTGCTGGTCTCTGTGCCTGGGCCCCCAGGGATCCATAAACCTTCCAGTCACTCACCACCCATGGTCACAGCATCTTGCCCCAACCCAGGGCTTTGTGGCCTCCTAACAGAGTTTTGCCCTCCTCTCTTCTCACTCCACTGCCCTGGTGGCTCAGGGGTAAAGAATCCACTTGCAATGCTGGAGACACAGGTTCGATCCCTGAGTTAGGAAGATCCCCTGGAGAAGGAAATGGCAACCCACTCCACTATTCTTGCCTGGGAAATCCCATGGACAGAGGAGCCTGGTGGGCCATAGTCCATGGGGTCACAAAGAGTTGGACCCAGCTTAGCGACTATAACCACCACCACCTTCTCACTCTGGGCCCTCCTCAACCTTAGCCCAAGTGGATTTTTCCCTCCAAAGCTGGGGTATGTTTGTAGGCCCCCTCCCTTGGAAAGTTCTTTCTACCAGATTCCAAAGGAGACTCAAAAAGAAAGATCTACTATCCCATTCTTCTGGAGTTTCCAGCAGGCAAAATCAAAGTTCCATAAGACAAAAGGATACCAGAATCCGAGTTAGGAACCTCATAGGAACCATGTGAAGGAGATAGTATTCATCTCCATTTCACAAATGAGAAAACTGAGGCTTGGAGAGATAAAGTATATTTAACCAGGCCAAGGCTCTTTTGACCCCCAAGCCTAGATCATTTCCAGTCTGCCATTAACATCTGTAAGATCAAGTCTCTCAGAAGACTTGCTACTTACTAGAAATGCAGAATCCCAGGCTTCACCCCATCCTACTACATTATATGAACCAAATTCCCAAGTTCAAGAGCATGTTAAAATTTGAGAAGCCACCAATTTCAAATTGAAGAATCACCTAGAAAGTTTAGAAAAACAGATTCCTGGGCCCCAGCTCCTGACATTTGGGTTCAGTGGGTCTCAGAAGGAGGTCTAAGAATTCACAGACGATACTGATCACAGTTTAAAACCACTGCTCCAGACAGTCCCAGGGCAGTGAGATTTCAACCCACTCAGCTAAGCTGGAGCGTGTTTCTTCCCTGCAGGTGTGCCTCTGCCAAGATGAGGTCACAGACGATTACATCGGAGACAACACCACGGTGGACTACACGCTGTACGAGTCCGTGTGCTTCAAGAAGGACGTGCGGAACTTTAAAGCCTGGTTCCTCCCGATCATGTACTCCATCATTTGCTTTGTGGGCCTTCTGGGCAACGGGGCTGGTCATGCTGACCTACATCTATTTCAAGAGGCTCAAGACCATGACTGATACGTACCTGCTCAACCTAGCCCTGGCGGACATTCTCTTCCTTCTGACTCTCCCCTTCTGGGCATACAGCGCAGCCAAGTCCTGGGTCTTTGGGGTCCACGTTTGCAAGCTCATCTTTGGCATCTACAAGATAAGCTTCTTCAGCGGCATGCTCCTGCTGCTATGCATCAGCATCGACCGCTACGTCGCCATTGTCCAGGCCGTCTCGGCCCACCGCCACCGTGCCCGTGTCCTTCTCATCAGCAAGCTCTCCTGCCTGGGCATCTGGATGCTGGCCATGGTGCTCTCCACCCCAGAGCTGATGTACAGCGGGATCCAGAAGAGCAGCAGCGAGCAGGCCCTGCGGTGCTCCCTCGTCACCGAGCACGTGGAGGCGTTGATTACCATCCAGGTGGCCCAGATGGTGGTAGGCTTCCTGATCCCCCTGGTGGCCATGAGCTTCTGCTACCTCATCATCATCCGCACCCTGCTCCAGGCACGCAACTTCGAGCGCAACAAGGCCATCAAGGTGATCATTGCCGTGGTTGTGGTCTTCGTAGGCTTCCAGCTGCCCTACAACGGGGTGGTTCTGGCCCAGACAGTGGCCAACTTCAACATCACCAGCGGCACCAGCTGCGAGCTCAGCAAGCAACTCAACATCGCCTACGATGTCACCTACAGCCTGGCCTGCGTCCGCTGCTGTGTCAACCCTTTCTTGTACGCCTTCATCGGCGTCAAGTTCCGCAGCGACCTCTTCAAGCTCTTCAAGGAACTGGGCTGCCTCAGCCAGGAGCGGCTCCGACAGTGGTCTTCCTGCCGGCACACCCGGCGGTCCTCCATGAGCATGGAGGCTGAGACCACCACCACCTTCTCCCCGTAGGAGGCACCTCCACCGGGACTAGAGGGACCTCTCCCAGGGCCCCTCAGATCGGGGACACGGAGCAGAAGATCCAACAGCTACTGAGGGAAAGGCCTGTCTGGCCATTAAGGTTTATCTCGTGGTAAAAACCTGAGCCGCAGAAGACAGAACGCCAGCCCTCGCTAGCTACCTCAACCAAGGCTGCGGAGACGTGGTTGAAAAGCTACCCCAGATCCTGCAACACTCCAAAACCAAGACCATCATCCTCTAAACCCCAAAGCCAGAGGTGAAAGTCAAGAAACAGCTCGCACCTCGCAAAGTGAAGGGGAGCAGGTGTTGGTGAGATCTAGGTGGTCGAAGGGGCCCAGCGAGCACTCCAGATCAATGTTCTTCTCAAAAGAAGTCCTCCCCAAGACTCAAGGCAAGGTCTTCCAGAAAGCCAGGCTTTGTCCCCAAGACCAGAGACCATGGGGAGATTTCTCGCCTGAGCAGGGAAAAAGGGATGCCAGTGGGTCAAACTAACTCTCTGAATCCCTGCCTCCATCTCTCTTTTTCCTCTGCCATCTGAGCCAGCAAGAATCGGCAGCCTCCAAGCCTCCTAAAAGCATGCTGAGCCCTCGCCTGCCACCTCTCCTCAGGCTTTCCACGCTGAAGGGGTGTGGTGCTTCCCACAGGCCAGGCCCCGCCTAAGCCCTGTTCCCAGCCAGGATTCTGGGGCAGAGATGAAGTATGGTCGGCCCATCTCAGGTCTCAGCTCAGCTCCAAAGGGAGGAGCAGGCAAGGAGAAAGGTTAGGGGCCGGGGGTGGCTGCCTGCCGCCAGCTAATGAGCCGCTGCTTTGTTCTCTGCCACAGGGACAAAACATCTCTCATCCTGTTCTGCTTTCAGTTCATTAAGAGAACACATTTTACTCATTACAAATAAAAGTTTTCCCTGGAGGAAAAAACTTTAAAGGAAAGAGGGAAAAGTTTTTTTCAGTAAATGGCAAATAAGTGTGTTCTTGTTTTGCAAACCCCACACTCCGCCTGACCACCTCCACAGCCCTTTCTCCCCCAGGCTTCATTGTTCAGAGATGCTCAGAGCCACAAGGTCTGAGCACTTCCAATGACACAGGCCCTGAGTTGCTTAACGAGGTAGGAGGGGCAGAAGAACAGGGTGTCCAGCTTGCATACACCTTTCCAGAGCCCAAGCCTGTGCAGTCAGCAGTGATCTAGACACACAGTCTGAGCTGAACTCTGCAAAGAACCAAGTTGTCCCTGTAACATCTGTGGGTAGAAACCCTCCCTGACCTCCCTGACACTTTCACACTGTCCTGCTCATCTATCCTAGCTCAGTCTGGAACTGGAGCCCTTGTCCCTTAGTCAGTCTCCCCAGGCTCCCAAATGGTGTTTAGAGGGAGGACCTCCCCCCTACACCCATCTGATGTGGCATCCTGGATCCAAGGGGCTTGAGATGGGACCCACGTGATACATCCTGTACTGGATGCTTGGGAGTCAGATCTGCCCTTGACCCCTCCTGGCCACTATTGCAGCAATGGCCTTCCATTGTGTAGACACCCATCGTGGAGGGGAAGGGGTCAAGGAACAGCCACCGTCCGCATCACAGGCCCAGGATCCCTGTCACTGGGTGTTCTGATGCCTGCCCAATCCCTGGCTTCTCCAAGCCAGAGACGTTAATCCAGCCAATGATGTATGAGGAGGTGTCTGAAGGACCTGGTGCTATAATAGCTCAGGGTCTGGAGGTGGGAGGGAGCTGAAACACTCATGAAAAGGTGATTCCATCAATTTTCCAAAGTGAAAAAGAACCTCACTGGGAAAAAAGCCTGCCTGGAAATGAAACCCGTTCTCTCATCTCATAAGCACATTGCGGTACCCTCCTCCACCGGCTGCACTGGACTCGAGCCGGGACCAGCACCCTGAGAAGGATGAGGCTGGCACATGGAGCCGTGGCACCAGCAGCCACATTAATATTAATCAGTGCAGCTGCCGTGGTGGGAGGGGTGACCCCAGCACAACTGCGGGCCCTAAGGGGAGCGTGCCGGGACGTAAGGGTGGGAACGCTGGTGTGTACATCCTAGTGAACTTACACGTGGGAAAATATCCTCCCTTCCTGAAGGGGAGGAATGCAACAGAGGTGTCATGAGCAGGAAGCCAGGCCAACTGCACAAACACGCCACCCCAGCTTCAAATACGTTTTTCTAAAATATCTCCAAGTATTTGCAAAACCCCCAGCAATGTCCATTCCCCACAGTGCTGTGTCTCAGAAGCACTCACCTTGGCCCACTGCTGGCCTGGTCGCTGCTTGCTTGCACAACACTCTCTACCCTGAGGGGGGATGGGGGCCTAGGATGAAGGAAGGGACTCACTGGGAACACCCAGAGCCTCTCTCTTTCTCCGTGTCATCTGCCTCATGGTTCACAGCCCCACGACTCCTCCGAAACTCCCCTTATTTCCATCACCAGTGCCTTGCCCCATCTTCCTTCTCGGCTACAACCCCAGGCTATAAATCTGACTTTTTAGCCTGAAGCTGCACATCTCTTGAACCATGGATTCATGTAGCTGCAAGGAACCTCAAAGATCAGCTGGCCCAATTCTAATCATTCTCTAGTTGGAAAATTGAGGTCCGGGGGAGGAACTGATTTGCCTAAAGAGACACTGCAACATGGGGAAGTAGGTAAACTTGCTTTGGGGACTTGAGGACCTGGCAGGACTGCAGGAGGTGGGTGAGGGAGAGTGGAGACACTGGAGCCTGGCCAACTTGGACTCTCATCTCTGCCGCTTCCCAGCTGTGTGACCTTCAGCTGTTGCTCAACTGCTCTGAGTCTCAGATTTCTCAACAGCAAAATGGAGAGGATTTGGCAAACATGTAGCACAATGCCTGGAATGCCTGGAACTCGGACTCTGCAGCCAGACCTCCTGGTTTGAATCTCAGCTGCACTACGTGGGCTGGCTCCTTAGTCTCTCTGTGCCTCAGTCTTCTAATCTGTGTAATGGGGATGGGGCTTCCCAGGTGGCGCTAGTGGTTAAGACTCTACCTGCCAGTGTTGGAGACATAAGAGACGCAAGTTCGATCCCTGGGTCGGGAAGATCCTCTAGAGGCGGGCACGGCAACCCACTCTAGTATCCTTGCCTGGAGAATCCCATGGACAGAGAAGCCTGGTGGGCTACAGTCCATAGGGTCGCAGAGTCTGACACAATTGATGTGCCTTAGCATGCACATAATGTGGATGACCAAAGAACCTACCTCTTAGGATGGTTCTGAGCAGTAAATGAATTCCTATATGTAAAATGCTTGGAAATCCTTAAAAAGGTTTGTTGGTAATCGTTAAAATGTTCAATAAATGGTAGATTTTAAAAAGTTGCTGCTGCTGCTAAGTCGCTTCAGTCGTGTCCGACTCTGTGCGACCCCACAGACGGCAGCCCACCAGGCTCCCCCATTCCTGGGATTCTCCAGGCAAGAATACTGGAGTGGGTTGCCATTTCCTTCTCCAATGCATGAAAGTAAAAAGTGAAAGTGAAGTTGCTCAGTCCTGTCCGACTCTTAGCGACCCAATTGACGGCAGCCTACCAGGCTCCTCCATCCATGGGATTTTCCAGGCAAGAGTACTGGAGTGGGGGTGCCATTGCTAACCACAAGGAAATCAAATTCATTTCCATCCCCCTATAATTTATAAATCAAGCTGGAAGACAACTTTGAAATTAGTCTCTGCTTCTCACTCATTGTATGGGTGAGTCAATCGAGACTCACAGAGGGAAATGACTCTCCTGAGGTCTCCCACGAGCTCTAGGCAATGGTAGAACTTGATGGTTCTTGAGCTCCCATCCAGAGCTCTTCCCCCAGTCCACCACACTGGCTTGCACACATCTTCCCTCACACACACCAGCCTCATTCAAGACTGTCCAGCACTTCTTAGGCAGGCTCTGTCCCTCTTGTCCTGCGGCAGGTCCCTAAGAAGAACCTCTCCTCTCTCTCTTCAATAGTTTCCATCCTGGCCATTAGGTTAGGGAGAATGAAGTGCAAAAGAAATATGGCAGTGGTTCCAAAGGAAATCAGGCAACTGATTTTTTTAAGAAAGAATCCGCTCTAGATATTAGGTTCTCGGTTGCATTTCTGTGTTGAAGGTGAACAGTTCGAGGAAGAAGAAACTGGCCTCTGAGGGTGGAGGGTTAAGGCAAATGACATGGGGAGGGGGAGCAATTCTGAGAGGTGAGCAGAAGGCAGTGGGGAGGAAGGGGAGGGGTGAGTTCTAAGGATGACATAGCTGGGAGCTAGATTTGGAGAGTGTTCTCAGTGGGTAGAAAGCTACCCCCACTACATTCGCACAAACACACACAGCACGCATGCATTTCCCTGAGCCTCCCAGTCTCAGGTTGGGAGGAAGGGGCTATGTTAGCCCTACAGACAGATGAGCCCATGGCTTTCTTTGCCAGAAATGGGTTACAAATGGCCCAGTTTCCCTGGTCTGAGCCCATTGAAAAACCCCCAAGGAAGAAGAAGGGGGATCTCTTCCGTAACTCAGAAGAACAACCCTGTCAGCCCTCCTAGCCCCCACCCCAGGAAAGAGGCCCTGCAGGAAGTAGAAGCCTTGTCTCACACACACACACACACACACACACACACACACATCCCACACAAACCACACACACACACACACACACACACACAAACCACACACACACACGGACACACAAACCACATACACACAGACACACAAATCACACAGACAGACACACAAACCACACACAAACACCAACCTCTCTGTCATTTGTCATTTATCTTGTCTGAGGCCCAGAAAGAAATCCAGACAAGGGGCATGTGGCAGAGAAGATTCACAGCCCTCGCTCAGCAGCCAGTACAGCTCTGGACTAAGGCATGAATCAAACTGAGCTCCTTCCCCCGGGCTCCTCTGTGTGCAGGCATGCCGGACTTCCCGGTGGCTGCCAGGCCTCTGCCTCCCACCTTCTCCACTTCGAAGGTGGAGAAGCCCTTATGTTTGCCTATTGTTCATCAGCCTCAGGGTGTTCTCTTGCTGGGCTGTTCTGCGCATCACAGTGACCACTACACAGCGTGCCTCTGGATTCTCATCTCTGGGGAAATAAACATCTCCCTGCAGGACAGGGCGGGGGCAGGTTTTGCCTGGTACTGAGGGTTTGTTTAGTTCCCTCTCGTGGCGCAGTAGGTCCCAAGGTCAGACTGCAAGGGAGCCAGAGGGCAGGGGAGGAAACACGCCTGGTCCCGGCGTCCTCCGAGGCTGGGTCAGAACTCGCTTAGGACACAAGAGTAAATATCTGCTTTAAGTAAATATCTGACATTGTGAAGTTCAACAGATGTCGCAGATGAAACGCCCCCAAACTCTTTCCCAATGTTTACAAAGGAGCCTGGGAACTCGTGCACATTTATCTTGTATGGTTTATGCAAACTGCACTCAGAGCTGAGCAGAAACATGATCACATGCAATGGCTGAGGGGTACGTTCTTCGCAGGCTGGGGAGGGGCGGACGTGGCCAAAGGCCTGTGATCAAGCCAGGCGCCAGGAGTCACCCACAGAGGCACCAGGGCTTCCTCCTGACCGCCCTCCCTGACAGCTGACACCCCCCCAGGCTTGCCTGCGTGAACCCCCCTTTCCACCACACACCTGCTCTGCTCACCTCTGTCAGGGATGCTCGTCTGCTGAGGGCAGTGCTGCTGCTGCTGGCAGCCTCTGGACTCAATAGTTCGGGAAAAGGGGAGCAGAGAGAAGGACAAGGCCTGAGCAGTTCACAAACCCAACCCTCTGCATGCCCCCTCCATACAGGAGGCAGGCCCAGACCCATCTGGCATCCTCCAATCCCATCAAAGGCAGAACTTGGATTTCGGTCCAAGAACTGTATACCTCCTCCACCCCAGCCTCCCTTTCAGTTACCCAACTCCTGCCCAAGCCCCCTTACCCCTAAACTTGGACACGGACTATTCAGAACTTATGAGCTTTCATTTCTGGAGGGCTCAGAGCTGGGAGACAGTAGTTGGAGGAGGGGAGGCTCAAGAAAGGGACTTCAGGAAACAAGGAGCCTCAGGGTGGAAGCAGCCAGGTCCTAACCTGGTTGCTCACAGCTCACAGTGCTAAGTGGCTATGAGGCTCCAGGACTCTGCTCTGTATTCCATCTCCTGCTAAATTCTTATGACAACAGGTGAGGAAACCTAAGCTTAGAGAACTTGTGTAACTTACCTGAGATAACACAGCCAGCAAAAATAACTACAGCTTGGGACTTCTGTGATGGTCCTGTGGTTAAGACTTCACCTTCCAATACAGGGGGTGTGGGTTCAATCCCTGGCCAAGGAGGTAAGATTTCACATGCCTCACAGTCAAAAAACCAAAGCATAAAACAGGAGCAATATTATAACAAATTCAGTAAAGACTTTTTAAAATGGTGCACATTAGAATCTGCCCACAATGTGGGAGACCTGGGTCAGGAAGATCCCCTGGAGAAGGGAATGGCAACCCGCTCCAGTATTTCTTACCTGGAGAATTCCAAGGACAGAGGAGCCTGGTGGGCTACAGTCCATTGGGTCGCAAAGAGTCGAACACGACTGAGTGATTAACACCACATCAAAAGATCATAAGAAAAAGAATAACTACAACTTTATTAGGATTTTATCATGCGCTACGCACTGTCCTAAGCTTCCCATCTTATTCCATTTCATTTTCACAGCAACTCTACTTGAATCCCATTTTACAGAAGAGAAAATTGAGGCTCAGGGAAGTTAAGGAGATTAGTCAAAATCACACAAGCTACCATTTGATAAAGCTACTAAGTGATTTCAACCAGTTCTAGCTGGCTTCTCAAGCTCATGCTCCTGCCACTCCACCCCATGGGCCAACTAAATAGCTGTTTATTCATCGTCAAATACACACAAAGCCCCTACTTCTTGCCAGCCATTGTGTTCAGTACCGCCAACATTTCTCATAACCCACTGGATGCAGAGCACTGACTTGGGAGGAGGGAGAATCAAGCGACAAAGACACAGCCCCAACTTCCCAGGGGAATGTAACCCCACCGCTGGGCGGCAGCCGGCTTTGTTGCTCCCTTCGCGCTTTGTCCCTCCCTTCGCGCTTTGTCTCCCCTTCTCTCCTCCAGGCCCTGATTTCCACACGGGCTTCTTGCACAGGCTCACCCTGCGGGGCTGTGTGCCTAAGAGGTAGGGGTGTCCTGGCTCTCCCACGGGCTCACTCTGCAACACGGGGCTGTGAGGCGAGGGAGCCAGACTACATGGGTGGGGTCAGCCAGCAGAGCTCTGGGCACACGGATGCCTGAAGAGGTGCAGGGTGAGTGGGTGAGGGGCTGAGGAAGCTGCCACACCTCCAGCTGTGGTTTCTGGTGGGGCCACCGAGGCAGCAGGTGGAGGGAAGTGCTTGTCACTCATCCAACAAAGGCAATAAAACAAAAGCCTCCCGGGGCTCTGTGGGCACAGGCAGTCAAGGCGCCAAAATAAAACACACACCTTTCCTTTGATAGACCCTAGCAGCTGCGGAGGGGCCTGACCCCAGGGGAGTGGTGAGGAAAGAGCTCAGATTTCATGCCCAGCACACCTTCCTCCCACACCAACACACACACACACACACACACACACACACACACACACACAAGCAGCACACTCACTCATATACATGACCAGCCTCAAGGCTCTGAGACCCATGCAATCACACAGAGCCTGTACTCAGGCCCACACCTGATTAAATTCTCAACTGTCTGTGTCTTGAAATTCTTCATAATTTTTGAACAAGAGGTCCAGCATTTTCATTTTGGACAGGGCCCTGCAAGCTCTATAACTGGTTCTTTGGGTAAGCATCCTTAAGTACGTGCATTCACTAAATGTTAAGCACAGAACAGACAATATATACACTGTACACACACACACACAAGTACAGATACATAAACACCCCACCCCACATCAAACAACAGTCATCCCTCGTGCACACTCCCTGTAGTGCACACACACAACCCAGAGGGCCGTGGACACTCACAGCTGATGCTCAGAGACCTGCAGCCCATTGGCACAGCTTGATCAGCTTTTAACATTGGGGGCAGCAGAGAAAAGCACTAGGGAATGGGTCTGGGGATGGGGTGGAGAAACAGGTTTGTTTATTCTGTCCCCAACATCCTCAGCAGTGATAGCCAGCTTCTCTCATTGGCCTGGGACCAGGAGCTGGGACCAAAAGAAAGGATGAGCATGGAAAGTGTAGGGGTCAGAAAAAAAGAAGAAAGTAAAGGAATCAAATGGGGAGGGGGCAGGGCATGCATGGAGAGGGAGAGAGGACAGCAGGGCAGGAGGGATGTCTCCAGGCAGGGAGCCTGATCAGTCGTCATATCAGAGTTTAGGCAGTCTTGGAGGGACTTCCCTCGTGGCTAAGACTTCCAGTGGCTAAGACTCTGTGCTTCCAATGCAGGGGACCCAGGCCATAACTAAAGATCCTGAACGTTGCAACTAAGACTTGGAACAGCCAAATAAATAATTTTTAAAAAGGAGAAGAAGGTCTTGGACTCAGAAAATAAGAACAATGACTCTGATCTTCCCAAAAGTACAGCACACCCCACCTCACTCCAGAAGAGAGGCAGTTCTAACCTTCCCCACCTCTGCTTCTCACTAGCCACCAGTCCTTGAGCAAAGCACTTTTCAGCCCCAACCCCCTTCTCACATCCTCACTGCAGGGTGGTCAGGTAGGCATCAATACTGTGCTCTCACCTCCTGGATTCTCCCCAGCACTGGACATCTCATCTCCTTGTCAGGGGTTGCCATCCCAGGCTCAGAAACTCCCTCCTTCCCAGCCAGATGCAGAAGTGGACCTAGCTCAGCATCCTTGCAGGGACCATCAGCTCCCCATGTTTTTTTATGATCCCATTGCACCTTTCCCCCAACAAGCCAGGAGGACCCCAAGACCTGGGACTTTTTCTTCCTCTTCTACTTTCTGCCCCCAGCCTGACCTCCCTTATATAAGTCAAGCTGCTCTAGGCTCTCTGCCCTGAGATCCCAATAATCTGTTAGGTGGTGCCACACACCAAGGAGTTCACCAGGAAACAAATCAGCTCTAAGGGGAGTCCACTGTACCCTCAGGCTCTCCCCATTACAGCCACCTTCGGGGAAAGAGGAGCTGCCATCCGAGTGGCACGTGAATAACCTTGGTTTCACCGGAATTCTTCCAAGAGTGCAGGTCTCTCAGACCCCCCACACACTCATACGCCCTTGATTTACAAGAAGGAAACAAAGGCATTGAAGAATGAAAGGGTGAGAGCAAGCAGCAGAGTTGTGGTCTGTGGTCTTTCTGATCTGCAGCCCCTGGGAGACCAGACATAGCGTGGTCCTTCCCCACTGCCCAGCCTCTCCAATGGACAGATGCCTCCTATTCCCCAGGCCAGCCAGGGTGGGGGGGTTGGTCATCAGAGGTCCCCCAGACAGGGAGGGAGGGAGCAAAGCAGAGCATTTGGCCTGAGATTCCCAGACCAGCTTCACCTTTTACCTTGTCTGTCGCCTCAACAAGTAGTCTCTCCTTCCAAGCCTTAGTTTGCCCCATGTGAAAATGGGCACAGTGTTGTCTTAACAACTTTCCTAGAGCTGTTGGGAGAATTCCATTCAATGAGATCAGGAGGATGGAGGAGCTCTCTGTGAGCACAAAGTGATAAGAAAATACAAACTTTCTTTGTATTGGTTCACTTAATGATCTCTAACTGGGAAATTCACACACAACAGGGGCCTCATCTTGGTGGTGACCAGACATGAACGCCTCCAGCCTAGACATCAGTCTTTTTTTTTTTTTTTAGTTTATTTTAAATGAAACAAAAATGAATATTTTAATGAGAGAAGATACAATTCACAACAAATAGACATCATAACCACAAAGACACCTAACATTAGACACCTAACCACAAAGAAACAAAGATATATAAGGCAAAAATTCAGAAGAAATATAGGGAAAAAGAAAAAAATAATCAGAATTATTAACATTTCTCTGAGAATATTTTATCAAATGCAGAAAAAATAAGAATAGAAGCATCTGGAATGATGCCATTAATAATTTAAATATAATAGACTTCTATTTAATTAATTATATTAATCTTATATCCTGTTGCTGCTGCAAAGTTGCTTCAGTCATGTCCGACTGTGCGACCCCATAGACGGCAGCCCACCAGGCTCCGCCATCCCTGGGATTCTCCAGGCAAGAACACTGGAGTGGGTTGCCATTTCCTTCCCCAACGTATGAAAGTGAAAAGTGAAAGTGAAGTCGCTCAGTCGTGTCCGACTCTTAGCAACCCCATGGACTGTAGCCCACCAGGCTCCTCCATCCATGGGATTCTCCAGGCGAGTACTAGAGTGGGGTGCCATCGCCTTCTCTAAATCTTATATCCTACACAGATATATTTAAAATTCTGTATGTTATACATGGCTATTAGATAGACATCAGTCTTTAGGGAGGAGGGTAGAGAGAGACATTTCCCACGACAATCACTGGAATAATCTCTGCTGAAGGCGTGGGTGCCTGCTTTGACCTTTTAAGGGTAATTTTTCCCCCAGAGATGTAGGAGTTTAGCTGAAGTCTCTGGCTTTGGCTACAGGCTGGGGGAGCGACATGCCACACCTGTGTGCTGCCGTAGCCTCCGGTCCCCGACAGGCTGAGCCCACTTCTGACCACAGTTCCTTCCAGGAAAGGAAGTTTCAACCACACTTCGAAGGTTCTTCCCAACCCCTGACTGGCTGGCCGAGCCAGTGCCTGGCACAGAATAGGTCAAAAGTGTTGGTGGAATCAATAGCGAATTTGGGGTCTTCCCACACCTTTGACTCATAAGTTTTCACTCTGCTCAAAAACCCCTGCACTGCAGAGATATGCCCAGTCCAACGGGCCCTGCTATGAAAAAGAGTGCTGGTCAAGAGCAAGGGTAAGGTCTCCCTTTCAGACTCGCGGCCCTGGGAGAGCCCCAGGCGGTAAATAGATGACCCTGCCTTCCAACGTCCACCCCCGCCCCACCCAGGCACCCGGTCAGAGCTGTCCGGCTCTGACGTGCGGGCTCCTCTGCAAACAGATGCCGTTTCCATGGGAACTGAAACCCCCCGTTTGTTTTTCCTCTCAGACACTCTGTAATTTCCAGCATGACCTGTGCAACGTCAGTATCGTAACCTCGTGGCAAGCTGCTCTTCCAAGGGTGTATCCAGAGCAGGCAACTGAACTGACCCGAAGAGGTCACAACAAGCTCCCCCTGCTGACCCCAACACACGAGAAGGGCCTTCCGTGGTCATGGGCACCAAACCCCACCCACTGCCCCGCTGCAGAGAGGCCCACAGAGCAGGCAAAGCCGGAGACTAGTCCTTGATCTTCCTGAGGGAGGCCTGGGGTTGGCGGGCGGGGGGCTGGGGGGGGGCACCGACGGGGGCCCATTTCCAGTAAGAAGTGGGAGGGAAGAAAAAGGTCTCAGTCTGACAGGCAGGGCCTGGCAATGGGTAACAGATTTCTAGCCGCGGGGGAGGGGAGGTTGCAGCAGTTGGATCATCAGCCTCTATTGTCTGAGGCTCTGAGGAAACAGCCACAGAGGCCAAAACAGAGCGGAAAAGGGGACTCAGGGTGCTGAGAGGGTGGGGGGTGATAGGTGGACGAGGCAGTGGGGAGCTGGACGAGAAGAGGATGGACAGGCTGCCTTTCTTGTAAAATGTTCTGCTAAAGTGTCTGGCCCCCATTCCGCTCAGGCTCGGATCGTGAGGAGGCAGGTCCTTCCCCCACTGAGCCCTGAGAAGACCGCAGCCCCAGGTGGCCCCAGCACCTTGGCCACAGCCCCCCGAGACACCCAGGGCCAAAGGACACAGCTGAGCCCGCTCGGACTCCTGGTTCCTAGAGGCCACGGCTGTGTCTCCTACCACCTGCAAGGGCAACAGGGAAAGTTCTCTCTGGGCTGGGGGCCCCGGAAAGAAGAATGAGCGAGGGCTGGAGTCTAGAAGCCTTTGAACTAGGCTCTTGACCTCACTCTCACTCCAAACACCCTTGTCAGCAAATGGGGCATCATAATAATAACGCCCACTCTCTCCCCTTCCAGGGCTGTGTTGTGGGCAAGGTGAGGAAACTTAGTGTGAAAGTGCTTGACACCCGGAGACCTTGTTATTATGGTTATTTTCACCTATGGGGAGAGTCCCACCCCACCTGGTTTCACCCCAGGCTTCCAGCCCACTGCCCACTCCTTCCCGCAGAGCCCCCAGCCACAGGCCAGTGTGCTCAGGCCTCATTCCCCGATTACTCAGTGGGGTCCACCAGGCAGGCCTCAGCCCCGGCCGGTGGCAGGAGTGCAGGGAGAGGAATGCTCGGAGGGCAACAGGATGCGGCCAGGCTGACAGCTGCTTTCCGGGGACCCTGTGGCTCGGCGAGCCCGGCCCTCACCCTCCTGCCCTCCGCCGTGTGCACTTGTCAAGGCCACGCCAGCCCGGGCCACCTCTCTGCTGCACCGTGCGGTGAGAGACAGCACTCAAACCACTGACCCGATTTTCTACAAAAGGGAAAAGATAATAGGGCACTTCCACGTGGGCGGCACACACAGTGGAAACTTTCTCTGTTTCCTTGACAGGAACCCAGCCCTGAGAGAGAGAGGGAGAGGCTGAAGTTTCTGTGCTAGGGGCTTCCTGCAGTCCCAAAGCCAGTGTTTAGCTGCGGCAGAGGCCTGAGTTCCTGGAGCCCTGCGGCAAGGGGCCAGTACCTCAACACCGTCTAAGTCTCATGAAGCCTCCGGAGGGGAGATAAGCTCCAGCAAGGGAGGGCGGTGGACCAGGCCCCCACAGAACACCACCTCCCCCGGCCCCCCTCTGGCTCTGTGCTGGGCTCCCACAAAGGGATTCAGAGGAGCTCCATCTCCCCTCCCCAAACCATCTCTCAGGTCCTGGGTAGACACGTTTGCTAAATGAACAAGTATCTCTAATCCCTGTACTTTCTCTACATCCAGGGTCCCACGGGCCTCAAAAGTATCTTGGGGCCAGATCCTGCCATCCATAAGGACTGAGGTCTTCTCAGGGTAGGTTCTCAAGGATGGTTAACTGTCCTTATCATCTATCAGTCACCCTCACAGGCGGCCGCCTCCTCTAGGCCTGGGGCAGCAGGCAGAGGAGCTGCTAAGTGGACGGGTTGGTTACCCACCAACACGCGGTCGTAGAGCAGCGTCGCATCAGAGCAGAAGGGACACCAGAGGTCACCGGCCAGCTCCTTCAGGACAAGCCTAGGGCCCGAAGTGTCCTTAGCCCTCACTCCCAGTTATTCACCCTCACTACTCAAGCTGCTGGTCCTGAACCCGGGAGCTTATAAGAAACGCAGAGGCCCAGCACCTTGGAATGATCAATTGCAGGCAGAGGCAGACACAGACACCAGAAACCACTGCCATCACAGCCACCAGGTTCAGAGCCCCACGCTACCCCCACATCCACAGTGGCGAGAAGACAAGCGGGACGTCCTTCTCCCTAACCTGAAACCACAAGCTCGTGTTCACTCACAGCAGCATCTCAAAAGAAAACTCCAGACTTCTGGGGGAGGCGGAGAAGGAGGGCTGAAGGCAGAGAAAACAGGACTCGGGCACATTAGCACCACCTAAACCAGCGGACACTGGGAAAGGAAGGCTGTACTTTCACATACTATCAAAGTGAAGTGAAAGTGTTAGTCACACAGTCATGTCCGACTCTTTGCGACCTCATAGACTATAGCCCACGAGGCTCCTCTGTTCGTGGAATTCTCTAGCCAAGAGTGCTGGAGAGGTTTGCCATGCCTTTCTCCAGGGGATCTTCCCAGCCCGAGGATCAAACCCAGGTGTCCTGCATTGCAGGCAGATTCTGTACCATGTGGGCTACCAGAGAAGCCTCCTATCAAAGGAGGATAGAATGGAGACTGATTGAGTGATTCCCCTGTATCTACAAGACTTTATATTCATATTTAAATGTAATCAGTGTTCCCCACAGGACCTTTTATCCTTACTGGCTTTGTCATTCCTGAATTCTTAGTCTGATTGGTCTCTCAATTGGACGGCTTTGGTTTTCAAGATATTTTTATTCCAACAAGGGCTCATAGAATTACATTCCATGATTTCTTTTATGTTTGATAATGTTTCTTTATAACCATTAGAAATAAAAGCAACTTTAAAGGGCTTCTGTAGTGGCTCAGATAATAAAGAATCTGCAATACAAAGGACTCTGGTTGGATCCCTGGGTGGGGAAGATCCCCTGGAGAAAGGCATGGCTACCCACTCCAACATTCTTGCCTGGACAGTTCCACGGACAGAGAAGCCTGGCAGGCTGTAGTCCATGAGATCGCAGAGTTAGACATGACTGAGCGACTAACACTTGTAACACTTGCCAGGTGAAAAATAAAAAGAAATGCAGATGCTCAGGCCCAGGCCTTTAAATCAATATCCACCTTTTGACAAGATCCCTAGTTGATCCCTCAGCCCAGGCGTGGGACTCCTAGGAGTTACGTTCTGCCCACAGAGCTCCAGAACCCAGGACAGGGTACAGCCAGCCCACCCAAGTTACCACTGCTTTCCTCTCCGAGCCAAGAGAGTCAGATGAAGTTGACATAGTTGTAACCTCAGCGGGTCCTAGCTGTCCGTGTGGAAGATGGGCAGGAAACGACAACCCCACCCTGGGCGTGAACCTGCAGGCTCTCTCCTGCCTCTCACTCCGCCTTCTTCCACCTTCCAGACTTTGCCCTTCTTAAATCAGGGAGCAGCCAAAGGAAAAAAAAAAAAAGAAGGATGTTTTGGACTTCCTGGGAGGTCCAGTGGTTAAGACTCCATGCTTCCAGTGTATGGGGCATGGGTTCAATCCCTGGTCAGGGAACTAAGATCCTGCATGCTGTGTGGTGTGGCAAAAAAGCTTAACATAAATCAATCGAGGGACAGTGGTGGGCAGTGGACTACACGCATGTTGTCATCTGGCCTGACCTAAACTTTTAAGGACTTTTGGTTCACCTGCTTTCTAGCAGCTGATAATGAAGGGTTCCAGTTTCGCCTGCCCTTTGACTTATATCCCTTGGTTAGCCCTATTCCAGACACCAGTGCATGCCTGCATGTATGTACACTCTGTCGTGTCCCACTCTTTGCAACCACATGGACTGTAGCCCACCAGGCTCCTCTGTCCATGGGATTCTCCAGACAAGAATACTGAAGTAGGTTGCCATTTCCTTCTCCAGGGATGTTCCTGACACAGGGATCGAACCCATGTCTCTTGTGTCTCCTGCATTGGCAGGTGGGTTCTTAACCAACTGAGCCACCAGGGAAGCCCTCCAGACCCCAGACTAGAGTCCACTTTGGGCCTCTGATCCCTGCAGGCAATCTGCACTCCAGCTGAGCCCCAGCTGACTTCAGGGAGGGGAGCTGTGTTGGGAAGAAGGCAGTGTGGCTGAACCGGAAAGCTGTTAACAGCTATCAACACCCCTAGGGTGTGAATATCATTGATTCATTTACTGCTGTAACATCCTAGTGCAAATTAGCCGTTGGCTCTTCTTTAGTTGGCTGGCAGAGTGGGATGGGACATCTGGACTGTCTGAGTTTTGATAGAGGAAGCAGCCTCAGGAAGGAGAAAGTAGTGGTCCAGTTAGTTTCCAACACTCTCGCCCTGCTCCATCTGGCCCCGCTCCATCCTAGGGCAAAGGATGCAGGGGAAGTCTCCATCCACCACAGACGTCTGCACCTGCGGGTGAAACTACCAGGTTCCTGTTTGATGCCGTCTCCTGGCATGGGGTTCTGAGGGTTCAGTGAGGAGGGGTGTTGCCTCCATCTCTCCGTGGGTCTCCCATCTCAGCACTGCTTTTAAGGCAGTCATTGTATTTCCCATGAGGAGGGGGGAGGGAGGAAGAAAACTGACATTTAAAGGACTCATTATGGGTTGGTCACATGCTAACTGTGTAATCAGCAGCTCATTCAGGTTTCACAACACTGTGAGTTGGTACTGCTATTATTCCCATTTTACAGTCAAACAAACTGAGGCTGAAGAGGTTAATAATGTGCCCAAGGGCACCCAGCTATTAAGTGGCTGAGCTAGGATTAGAATCAAGATGTTCCATCACTGGCCAGGTTCAGAGAGGTGAGGCTGTGAATTGGTTTGCTCTTCCTCCAAGACCAGCTGAAAGAGGTGGGGCCTCTAACACCTCCCTCTTCATCCTGAAGGCTCTCTTCCTCCTCTCTCTCCTCCTGCAGAAAGCTAACAAAAGGAAAGGGAAGATGCCAAGCCAGCCCATGGAGCACAGGCTGGGGACCTGGATTCCTTCCCCTTTTCTGGATCCTGTGACTGAGCCAGCATTAGCCTGGGGCCAGGGTTCCCTGGGCCCCTCATGTTAATTCCTGGCCTGTCACTCCCGCTAGGACTGTCACTTTCCAAAGCCTACCTGCCTCTGGTGCTCCAGCAGGCAGAGACCTGGAGCTGGGGGAGGATCCAGCTGGGCCCGGAAAGGGGCCAGGGCTCCCCTCCAGCCAGGGCAAGTAGGCACAGGATGAGAAGGGACAGCGGCGGCCTCTCCAGGGTGAGTTGTCAGCAGCCTGGAATAGCTGATCCCCTCCCCCTGAGCTATGCCAACCCCATATTTAGGAAATAAATATTTATTGAATATGTCATCACATTTTGCCATGAGCAACATTGCTGTGACGCTTCGTCTCTTTGAGGAAACTGAAGCCCAGAGAGGTTGACCCAACACACACAGTCTCACGGCCAGTGAGGGTACTGAAGCTGAGAAGCAAGCCCAGGCCTCTCTGGTCCCTCTCCCTCTGGCCTGATACCAGGACCTCCATCCTTTGAAAGTGAGACTTGAGGACTTCCCGGGCGAGCCAGTGGTTAAGGTTTCACCTTCCAATGCAGAAAGTACAAGTTCGACCTCGGGTCAGGGAGCTAAGATTCCATGTGGCTTGTGGCCAAAAAGTCAAAACATAAAACAGCAATATTGTAAGAAATTTAATAGACTTTTAAATGGCCCTCATCAAGAAAAAGAAAAAAATGTATTTTTAAAAATCTGAAAAAGAAAAAAAATAATTTTTAATTAAAGTGAGACTTGATTTTGGACACCAGAAGCAGAGTCTCTGTGCTCCCAAGTCCTCCAGCCACTTGCCTGTGGTCAGTGTGCCCTGGGCTTGACTGCTGCACTGCCCTGAATCCTGGAGGGTCTCACCACAGGGCAGGGGCAGCTGGGAAGGTGTAAAGAACAGGCCAGCAGCTACCTTATTATCCTTCCCCTGCTCAGAAGCCTCCCAAAGCTGTCTAGCACCTGCTCAACGAATGCATACTTCCCTCACAAGCCCTCCTCAATTACCTCCAGTCTCAGTGGCCCCAAGACTTTCTGCCAGTTCTCTTGTTTCCCCAAAACTGGACTGATCTGTGTTTCCCCCAGGAGACCTGAATTTCCCTCTCCCTCCACCTCGGCACATGCTCTTTCTTCCCCCTGAAGCCCCCCTCCCAGTCATCGCCACCTGTCAGAATCCCATATCTCCTGCGTGGCCCATTACAGACGTCACTTCCTCCAAGTACCCTTTTAATGTGAACTCGTCCCCTTCACAGGGATTTCTAAAGAACACCTCACTCCCCCAGGCTATTATGAGCTCCAGAGTGCAGAATCCTGCCTTGTATCTGTCACAGTGCCGGCTCTGGGCAGGGGCCTAGCAGATCTGGTGGAAATGATCAGCAGAGCTCTCTCAGAAGCACGCCTTGCACCTACAGAGGCCTAGGGTGGCTCAAAGTGGGACTCAGACTTCCTGGGGTGCAGGGTTTTCTTCAACAGGGCTCACCCCTCTCCCGGGCTGCTTAGAGGTGCCAGCTTTGTCACCAGGAATCAGGAGAGATCTGGGAACAGCGTGCGAAGCCAAGGAATGTCCCACCCACAGCATCTGGAGCCACTTCCTTCCTGGAAGGAGAAGAAAGGAGAAAGAGGAGATCCAACATCCCCCGACAGGGGCGTGTGTGTGTGTGTGTGTGTGTGTGTGTGTGTGTGTGTGTGTGAGAGCTGGGCTCCAGGTGGGAAAGGAGGCTGCCAGGAGACAACTGGGGGCCCTGGAGACCCCTTCTCCCTTCTCTGCTCCTTCCAGCCTCTCCTCTGGGAATCCCAGACTTTTGTTCTCCACCCCTTTTCTCTCTCTTTCCCCACCTCCACCTCCCCCATCTCTCACTCCTTTATTGCCATGACCACCATTCTCCTGGACTCCACTGCAGAGAGACCACGCATGACTGAATTTCCGCCCCTTATCTCACCATCCCAGGCCTTCCTAACAGTCTGCCAACACCTCTCCACCCCTTCCCGCCTCCAGCTCTCCCCCTCCCTGAGCTTTCCCACCTCTTGACTGTGTTCCTGTGATTCCCTCAGCCCACAGTGACCTTCCCCACCCCACCCCATGCTCTCCATCTCACCCTGTGCACAACCTGCCTCTCCTCCAAGGTCCCCTCAGATGGCACTGCCTGGCTCCCAGGTCAGAATACATTGCCCTCTTCCCTAGGCTCCCACCCACCCAGTGCTCACTACACTCTGCCCTGGGTAGAAATAGTATTATTAAAATAATAGTAATAAAAGTCTTTGTTTATCCACAAATCCTCTTCCCCTTCCATAAGAGAGAGTTGACCCTGGAAAGTGGTTCCTTTCTGGGGGAATTTCTCTCCCAGTCCTCACGGCATTAACATAAGGCAGTACAGGGAATTCTCACCAACAGAACGTGAGAGGAAGAGACTGTTAAGTTGGTGCACCTTCTCATGGAGCCACATCTCTTCCCCATCCACTGCCTGGATGCCAGTGGCCAAAATGATCCTAGAAGCCACATGTTAAAAAGGGCAGTGCTGTCAGCAAGGTTTCTGGATGAGGCCCTCTGCCTACCTGGCATTTCTTAAGACCATTGCAGGAGCAAGAAACAAATTTCTATCGTCTCTAACTCGACACATTCTGGGCTATCTGTTACACCAGTTAACCTATCCTGACCAATGCAAGTCACTGCCAATTTACTGAGAACTTACTATGTGCCAGGAACAATAAATGCTTTCACAGTCATTGTCTCAGTTAATCCTCACAGCACTTCTACAGGGGAGCTACAGTTAAGTCCCCATTTTATAGATAAGAAAACTGAGGCTTAGAAAGGTTAAGAAACTTGGTCATAGTTCCCCAGTTAATAAGCTGCATTCTAACCAGAACCAGAGTGCAGAGCCACCGATGGTGAGTGTGGTACACAGCAGATATTGGGCCCTTGATTATTGTCACTGGGAAGGTCCAAGTGGGGTTCTGATCACACTTTCCCCCCTGCAGAGACAAACGTCACCCACACCAGATGATTTTAAATGTGATTGCCTTTTAGCTCACATCTTATGATCATGCAAGGTCCCACACAGAATGGAGGGCACGTCACAGATGTCACTCAGGTCATTTCAGAAGCCCTGCCAGGCGGGCATTTTGTTGACCTGGAATTGGGCTCTGGGAAGCTAAGGGACTTGCCCCAGTATCCCCATGTGGAAAGAGCGAGGTCTGTTGAGCCCTCACCTTCACCCGCTGTTCCACGCCTCTGCTTTGTCAGGGGAGGGGGTGCGGTTGGAGGAGCACGTGCAGAGTGTGCACGCTCATGTCCTGCGTGCATCCGTGTTTCACTGCCTTCCATCACTCAGTCTGGTTTTCATTTCTGCAGGGAGTGGGGGTGGAGTCTGACAGAAGCGTGGCAGGAAAGAGAATTCCTCAGGCTGAGGGAATAAAAGATCAGAAAACATCAGAGTCTACAGAAACTGTAGCTGTCATGGCTAACCCGCTGGCTTCATCCAGGAGGAAAGGGGCCCAAAGAAACAGGCTTGCTCAGTGAGTTGGGATTAAAATCTGCACTTCTAAAACCCCACCAGTTCTCTTTGACCAAGCCCTCTGTCTCAAAGCAGGAAGGAGCTAGAGCACACACTGTTACAAGTCTCAGGGATCACCTCCTCCAGGCAGCCTTCCTTAGCATCTCTACCACTCTCCTGCACCACAGAGGGTGCGGTGGGTTTATTTACCCACTAGACTGGGAGAGGGCAGAAACAACCCTGCCTTTGTCACTGGTGCCTCTCCAGACCTCATGAGACCTGGCACATGGTAGGCACTTGATAAATGTCTGTGGAACTCAATGTCCAAATGAATGTATGGACAAGCCACTTGATTATACATGCTATTATACATAATAATAGCCTCAGTGCTTTCATTTCTCAAACGATATAGTCTCAATGGAACCCTGTGAGACCCCGGTGACAAGAAGAGTGGCATCAAGTGTATGCACATATCCACACGTGCCCAAACCGTGCATGTGTGTAGGTGTATAGAGACACAAAGATCCCATCCCCTTCCTAGGCAGCAAGGAGGGTGCATGACATGCCATTTCCTTATCTGCAAAGACAGAGGCCTCCCCAACCCCAAAACACACACACACACCTGGTCCTTCACAAGTGTAGGGCCAGTTTTCTCTTTAGGTTATGAGCACGTGCTCAATGGTTTCCAACTTTTATGACCCCCGTGGACTGGGGCCCACCAGGCTCCTCTGTTCATGGGATTTTCCAGGCAAGAATACTGGCTGGAGTGGGTTGCCATTTCTTCCACTAGGGGATCTTCCTGACCCAGGGATCCAACCTACTTCTCCTGTGTCTCCTGCACTGCAGGAGGAGGATTCTTGACCACTTGAGCCGTTGGGAGAACCTCCCTTTAGGCTGCTGCTGCTGCTACTGCCAAGTCGCTTCAGTCGTGTCCGACTCTGTGCGTGTGGGATAGGGGAGAGCAAAAGAAAGCCGGCTGTCCACAAGGGGGCATCCAGAGACCATTGACTCCATGTCTCAGAGACAGGGTTACTACTTAATTGGCCTCAGAGAGACCACAAGATCCACAGGAAAAACTGAGGAGCCTGCCTGGGTTCTTGTGCAGGAGCCCAGAGGGAGAGATGGTCAACCACTGGAGTAGCAGGACAGAGAGATGGAAATGGAGGCTCAGTCGCTCAGTAACAGAAATGCTGATCATGGTCGTGCTTCATGTGTATTCAGTGTTTGTCTGGTCCATGTTTGCACTGTCCCACGGCAAACATTATTAACATGTAATAACTCATTTCATCTGCTTCGCACCTCTGCAAGGCACAATATTACTATAGTTTTTGTTTCATAGATGATAAAACAAATGACTCAGAAAGATTAAGTAACAGAGTTAGAATTTGAACTCAGGACCTATGGTTCATCACTGACTCTGCCAACTGCTCACTCAGCTCCCTAGGTGTCAGTTGGGCCTTCAGACCCCTACTTCTAACCCAGGACTACTCACTGGGCTCCTGTCTCTGAGCTCTTTCTGGACATTTCTGAAGGGCCTGGAGGCTGATTTCATAGGCAAGCATAACTTGTGGTCCTGAAGCTACCCTCTCATACGCTATAAATTGTTGATGTTGAATTGGCATAACGCCTCAGAAAGCAATAAAGCAATTCCTAGCAACACTCATAAAGCCGTTTTTTCCCCCTGGAACCAAATCATCTCATGCCTGGGAATTTATTCCAAGGAAATAATTCAAACGGAAGCCAAGTATTATCTGCATAAATCCGTGCACTGAAGTCTTTCTTTAAAGGTCAAAAACTGGGAACCAGACTGGGGAAGTGGTTTAGTAAACTGGGACGTCCACACAATGGGCAATCAAGCTGGAAAACCGCAGCTGTTAAGACTGTGACGGGAACAGGAAAAATGCTTTTACTATACAAGGCGTCACCATCCCGCTCCCCCGGACAAGCTAACTCAACGAAGCATGCTTATCAGACAGGGAGAGAGAGAGAGAGAGAGAGAGAGAGAGAGAGAACTGTTCCTGTTAGAAATAGATTCTTAGCCTCCACTGCCCCCAATGACGTGGAAGAGAAGCTGAAATATAACAGTATCAAACAAAACAATCTTTGGCTTTGGAGTTTCCAAGGTTCCAGCTGCTGACAATATACAGGATTTTCTGAGAGCAATTTTCAGGATTGGCTATTAGTGACTTGCACATTTCACAACGTACTGTGATACAATTCTTCATATTAACTTCTGTAAAGATAACTGACAGGGGTTTTGTTTTCTGACTGAGCCCTAACAGATACCGATACAGTCCGTGGACTCAAAAATATCTCCCCGACGTTGATGAAAAAAGAAAACTTCAAAATTAAACTGCCCGTCACTATGTCAACTTATGTGAATATATGTATTAGGATGGTGACAGGTATGACTGGCCTTTTCCAAATTAAACTCAGGGCTCATTACCTATTGCTGCAAATTATCATGAAGCTGAAGGTCATGAATCCAGGTATAACTTAGCTGAAGCCTTATTTTGGTGTCCCTCGTAGGTGGCAGTCAAGGTGTTGTCCAGGGTTGTAGTCGTCTCATGGCTGCACTGGGGAGGGTCCACTTTCAAGCTCACTCATGTGGCCATTGGCAGGATCCAGTTCCTCGTGGGCTGTTGGACTGAAGGCCTCAATTTCCTGGCTGCCTAGTGGCTGGAAGCCGTCCTCAGTTCCTTGGCACACGGGTCTCTCTGCTAAGCAGCACCATCGTAGCAACTGGCTTTGTCAGAGCAAATGAGAGAGAAGAGACATGGAGAGTGAGCACGAGGAAGATGGAAGTCAGAGTCTTCAGGGGCCTGGTCCAATGGTTAAGACTCCACGCTTCCAATGCAGAGGACACGGGTTCGGGAACTGAGATCCAACATGCCATGGGGTGTGCCAAAGAGTCTTTTTAAAAGACAGTAGTATCCTCTCATATTTGCCGTATTCTATTCATTAGTAGCAAGTATATGTGTCCAGCCCACACTCAGAGGGAGGGGACCCTCCAGGACATGTGGTATGCCTACCACATACTTGAACATTTATAGAATCTTCCCAATAACAAAAACAGTATTTTCAAACATTCCTTGTCTAATCTGATATTTTCTAAATCTGTCAGCAAATTCCCACACCCATTTCTCACCAGCCACAGTCTTCCCATCCCCTGCCTGCAAGGAATCAAGGTTTGCAGCTTCAGACCTAGCAGAAAGAGGGACAACTAGGCCTTTCCGGAAGCCAAGTGTCAGAGGAGGGCAACCACCAGGGCTCCACCTTTGAAAAAGGTGCACCTGGTCCCTGCCCTGAGGGCATTCACAGGGCTTTTATTTTCATTCTCCCGACATTTTTCTTTCATTCTCATTTTTTTTTCTTAACCAGCCCTACAAGGTTTGGCCAAAAGTGGCTCATCTACTCTCCTGGGTTCAAATCACTCTTCTTTTCAAGCACAGTGGCCTTGTCTCTGCTCTAAGGCCAGACTCTCTCCTTCCTCGCTGTATTCACTTGGGCTGTTTTCTCACCAATCTCCCCAGCCTGCCCCCTAAACTTCACCAGCCTGACTCTTTCTTTACTGAGCCTTCAGCCTCAGCTTGGACATACCACCTTGCAGGGGCCTTGCCTGAGTCTCCAGACTAGGCCACTTCCCCTCCCTGGAGATTTCAGATTCAGACTAGGGATAGTCATTATTGAGTTGGCCAAAAAGTTCACTTGGGTTTTTGTAATATGTTTGAAAAACACCCGGATGAACTTTTGGCCAGCCCAATACAACAAGCCTGGCAGGATTTTGTAAACAGTGCACTTTGGAGGAACTTGCCCACCCCTGTCATGAGCGCTCACAGAGCTTTCCTCTTCCAGTCTCACTCAGCACACCTGGAATGGGTTAGAGGGTTCCCTAAAGACCAGGCACACAGCTCTCTTGTCAGAGCTGAAGGGGGCATGGAGTGAATGATCAAGTTGCTTCTAATATGGGCAGGCGAGGGGCTCAGCCTGGTTCTGGTGGAGGCAGACACTTCAAGACGTTTAGGTTCCACTGGGGATGCTAGGGGAGAATCACAGCCCAGGACCAGGAGACTTCTTCCAGAGCTCCTGCAAAAATGCAGGATCTTGGAGCTCTTGTGGGTGCCCTGTGGGTTGACTACAACCCCGCTGTTTAGGATTACAACTGGGAGCACGAGATTTAGGGTTGCCAGAGTTAGCAAATAAACATGTAGATGCCTATTAAATTTGAATATCAGGTGAACAACCGATCATTTGTGAGAGACATATGTATTCTACCTGGCAACTCTGCCAAGTTGTGCATAGAGTCTGAGGCGCTGAGACTGGAGTCCACGATTGTTCCAAGGGATTTCTGGAGAAAAGAACAAATCCTAGGGCTCCAAACAGGCCAGGCCCCTCCCATGTTCTCAGAAAATGGTGGCAGTCAATCATTACTATAAGAGTTCAACTCTGGACCCAACCTAAATATCCTTCCAGGGGACTGTATTAGTCTCCTGCGCTGCGGTAACAAATACTGCAAACTGGGTGGCTTAAAATAACAAATTCATTGTCTCACAATTCTGGAGGCTATAAGCCCAAGGTCAAGGTGTCAGCAAGGCCAGGCTTCCTCTGAGAATCTGAGTAGAATCCTCCCTTGCCTATTCCTGTTTCCAGTGCAGGCTAAGTCACTTCAATTCTGTCTGACTCTCTGCACATCTATGGATTGTAAGCTACTGGGCTCCTCTGTCCATGGCAGGCTCCAGGCAAGAATACTGGAATGGGTTGGGATTTCCTCCTCCAGGGCATCTTCCTGACCCCCTGGGATTTAACCTGCATCTCTTATGTTTCTTGTGGTGGTCATCAGTCCTTGGTGATCCTTGGCTTGTGGCTGTCTCACAACAGTCTCTGCCTCTTTCATCACATGGCATCTTCCCAGTGCCTCTGCTCTTATCTTCTGGTAAGAACACCAGTCGTACTGGATGCGGACACTAATGAAGTATAACTTCACCTGAACTCGTTAATTGCGAAGATACTATTTCCAAATAAAGTCACATCCACAGATATCAGGGATCAGTGCTCCAACACATCTAGGGAAATGGATGAATGAAGAATGAATTAGGGAAGCATGTCCATTATGGATCTTTGATTTAAAAAAGCAAGATATAAGAAAAACACACACACACAGCATGATCCCTTTTTGATCTTAAAAACAAAATATATGTATAAGCCATTATGAATAGTTTTTACTTTTCATTTATTCAGTCAACAAATAAACTCCCACCACGGATATAGGAGTGACTAAGGCAGGTCCCATCCATGCCATCCTAGAGCCTACAGTTAAGTATGTAGCTCACCAGAAAGATGTCCATTTGTTTCTGTTTCCAAGTGACCTTGGAAGGACAAAGGGAAATATTTTTATTTCTTCTGTATTGCTTGAAGTTTTGTAACAAGCATCTTATTAATTTATAGCTTTTAAAAGATGGTTCACTTCTTTTAATCCTAAAGACCAGCCCTTTTTGGAAGCTTCTTTGTTACGTCTTCCTGAGCACTGTGGCTCCTGTCGCAGCTGGTACCACCATGAGCCAGTGGCTGTTGGGCCAACTAGCCAGGCTTTCCGAGTGTGGGTAAGTGTGAACTAGTAGGAAAGTTGTACACAATCCAATCACCCATTTATTAAAATTTTATTGAACTTGTAATTTTACATTTACACGTGTTTCCTTAACATCTGTCTCTCCTATTGGATTCTGAACCTGGAGATGGTGGGGCCATATTTGTTTTGTCCACCATTGTATAACCAGCCTTCAGATCAGCAGTCAACATATACTAGCTACTCAGTAAAAGTATGTTGAATGCATGAAAGAATATTAAACCTTGAACTGGCTCCTATCCGTCATCCAATCTAACCCACTCATTTTATAACAGATAAAACTGAAGCCCAGAAAAGTCAAGCCACAGACCTAGTTGTGCTCTGTTTATTCACTCAGTTGTGTCCAACTCTTTGCAACCCCATGGGCTGTAGCCCACCAGGCTCCTCTGTCCATGGGGATTCTCCAGACAAGAATACTGGAGGGGGTTGCCATGCCCTCCTCCAAGGGATCTTCCCAACCCAGGGATCAAACCCAGGACTCCGCGCAATGCGGGCAGATTCTTTACCATCTGAGCCACAAGGGAAGCCCAGTGATAGCTAAGCCCGGAAGAGCCTTATCACTCCCAATCCAGATTCTTACCTTAAAAAAAAAAAAACAATAATAGCATGATATACATTTTTATGCTGGAGGAGGGCATGGCAACCCATTCCAGTATTCTTGCCTGGAGATCCCATGGACAGAGGGGCTTGGCAGGCTATAGTCCATAAGGTGGCAAAGAGTCAGACATGACTAAAGCAACTTAGCACACACGCACATACATCTGATAGGGAGATGAAAAGACATATAACCAATTAAGCATACAGAAGTACTGTCTAATAATAACCAAAACTGTGAACCATTGTTTTCATCAAACTGTGCCTTTTCCCACTAGGGCTAAAAAGTCAGCAGATGTTGAGGTCTTGTGGGTGCTAGTAAATCACACCCCTCACTTCTCCAAGTTCTGATCCAATTGAGAAATAGTCACAGGAGACAAGTAGGGATTAAAATGTCAGCTTTATTGCTGGTCCAGATGGGTTGGAGGATGTGGCTGAGACCCAAAGCCCAAATGGGCTTCCTTTCCTTCTCTCCTGATGTGACCTTACCCACCCACTCACAGCAGAGCAGCTGGACTATTGAAGTCTTCTCAAGCAGAGCTGGGACTGCCCTGGTACCCATTGCCTGGAGAAGGCAGGAGCAGAGAGCACATGCTGCTTGTGGTTCAGTCAGTCCCAGAGAGAGAGCCAGGAACGGGCTGAGCAAGGCACACTTGATACCTTTTCCCAACACTGCCAAATCAAGAGGTCAGTCCTCCCCTCCCAGTGGGGAACAGGAAGGGGCTGCCAAGAAAATTTAAAAGTATCTTCCCAGTACTTCCAAGAGGATGTCAGTTCCTGTTTTATGGGCTGATGGAGAATGAGGAGAAGAGAAAATTGTCCCCCTTCATGACAGCCTTCAATTTACTCAATATCTTTTCATAAAATCTAAAAACTTCTGTGTTATAGGAAGCACCTCTGAGGTTAAAGCTTGCATGATTTGAAGGTGAATTTGCTGAATAAACAAACAAAACAGGAAATTAAACAATTGGCAACTTAAACTAATAAAGGATGATTTTTTTCTTTATCAACAGGATATCAGAGACAGGCAGTCCTGGGTCTGTGTGAAACTCTGGATGCCATCCAGGACCAGGGCTCCTTCTGTGTTTCCACTGCCCCGTCTTTTCCAAGTAGTTTTTGCCCTCATGCTTGCAGGATTTCTTCTCCATCCATCTCTAGGCATCCTATCCACATCCTAGGCGGGAAGAAGGGATAAGGGCAAAGAGACAGCTAAATCTGTCCCTTTAATCAGGAAAATAATAGCTTTTCTGGAAACTCTTTTCACAGCATGTATGTTTTCATTTTATTGGTGGGAACTGTATCACTTGCCCCATTTCTTTGGAAGGGGGGCCTTTACATTTAATTTCTTTTTAAATTAATTTGCATTTAACTTCTAACTTGACAAAATTGCATTCTTTCAAATAAAGGAAGGATAAGAATGAATACTGAATGGCAGAACAAAGGTCATGAAATAATGATGAACGAAAACATAGAAAATATTATCAAAGAATTGCTTTTTAAATAAGATCTAAATGTGTGTGTGTGTGTTTATGTGTTTCATTTTTAGCTTTTAGCAAACATTCAAGAAAGAGATTAGTCCCTGTGCAGATATTTTCAGAGCATAAAATGATAGAAAATTTAGTTCACTTTACATAGTTAGCATAACCTTGATAACTAAACTTAACAAAGAGAAAACACACACTATATATACATTCATTAACTAATTAACTAAAACTGCATACCAAGCTAACTTGCAAGCTGACAAAAACCTCATATTTCCCCCATCTAGGTTTCTCCCTTGTTTTACTGAAGCACATCCTCAAATGACTTTCTAAGAAAAAGTATATGGGAAGTAAACTCTTTTAGTCTTTCTGTGTCTACAAATGTCTTTGATATGCCCTGGTACCTGATGGACAGTTTAGCTGGATATTGAATTCTAAACTGAAAGTCATTTTGCCTCCAAGTTTTGAAGATATTATTCTGTTCCACTGTGTTTTAGTATCCAGCACTGCTCATGAAAAATCAGTGCCTTTCTGATTTCCATGCCTTTGTAGGTGTTTTTTTTCCTCTCTGAAAACTTTTAGTAAGCATCTTCCCATGTTCCTATGTATTTTGAAACGTCAAAATCTTGCATGTTCATTATGCCCTCTTAGTCTGGAAGATTTGAGGCTTTTTGGTCTGGGAAATTCTATTCAAATATTTATTGGAATATTATCTCCTACTTTCTCCCTTCTACCTAAAATACTTATTAATCAAACCGGACTTCTTACATTTTTGCCTCTTTTCTCTAAAAATAATTATATTTCTTTCCTTCCTGCTTTGTTTTCAGCAGATTATCTTAACATTAACTTTCAATCTTTCCACTGAACTTAAGTTACATTTTTAATACCAGGAACTTTTTTTGTTCTCTAATTGTTCCTTTCTCATAGCACTGCTCATGTTTCATAGATATCGTGTCTTCTTGGATTCTCTTGTTAAATTCTCTTCTACCTATAAATTGTTTCTGTTTCCTTGGAGATCTCTTTTTCAGTTTATCTTAGTTCTTTCTACTTCATATTTCAGGTTTCCTCAAATAGCTTCTGGCTTACAGCTGCCCATTCATAGTTAAGAATGAAGCAGTAGAAAAGTTTCCAGGAAGCTTTGTGTACATAGATAAGAGGAGCTGAATGGCAGGCTTTGTTTCAGAGTGAGTTGGTCTTTATGTTTGGGGACTTCTAAATGTCAGCCTGCAATGTGTTTTACTCTAGGATACCATCTTAAAACCAGCTATCCTATTCTTCCTCAGATAGTTTTATTTCTTTAAAGAAGACACTCTGTTTTACTGGGGAGGAGCAGTATAGGGAGGGACAGGGCAGAGCTATGCACTCTGCATACAAGGGTCAGAGAAGTTTATTGTCTCCTTTATAGACTTTCAATTAGACCCCAAATTTCAGCTGTATATCCTCCTCTCACTCTCCACTGCACCCCACATATTCACATCTCAAACTTCTTCAGTCTTCCATGGAAGGGTCATCTCCCATCTGGGCTGCAGATCCTGCCATGTGCATTCAGCCTATAGCATCTTCCATCCTGCCTCCTCAGTCACGACTCTTCCATCAAACCACTCCTCCATAAATATGTGGAGACTTCTCTTGTCCACAGACGGCTTTCTCCCAACTTTCTTCTTTGGGAAGATTTATATGTGTATTATTTATTTCTGAGACATTTCTGGAAGAAGAGGAGGAGATAAGCCCATATGCATTTGGTTGGCCATCACAAACTGAAAGTCCCACCTGCCTAGTAATCTGGGCTCATAAATGATGGGCATGGGACTGGGTTCTCTTTTACAATTTTAAATTTTTACAGTTTTACTGAGAAGAATGCAAAGTCTTTCTAAGCAATGACACATTTATAAGAAATTCAAAAATATGCACAGAGATGCAAGGAAAACTTTTTTTTTTACATAACACATTTGAGCATGTGTTGATTAAAATATATTTTAAATGTGAAATGAAAATCAGATGTGTCCCTAAAGCACCTCCCAGAATCCTAAACATTTCATAGAAAATACTCAAGAAACCACTGGCCTAGTAAGAACAGCATGGAACTGGGATTCAGATAAACTTGATACTGATCCTGACTCAACCATTGGTCCTCTCCAAACATTACTTTGCTCAATGGTACTTACCTCCTGAGATTACTGGGAGAATTAAATGAGACAGTATACATGCAGAGTACGTGGCACGGAACCTGGTGATTAGTAGGTGCTCACTAAATGCTAAAGACTGTTTCTTTTCCCCACTTCATACTGAACTTCTCACCATGCTGCACGTCATTCTACGCTACTTTCACCTCCCTTCTTCTCTATATCTTTGAGCATCTGCTCAGTTTTCAGTGTTCAGATCAGACATTCCCATATTTACAAAGTCTTCCCCACCCCTCCAGAAGGCTCACTGTTCTGTCTTCTGTGCCCCTCCCAACCATAGCACTTGTTCACACCTCTAATCTCTCTGCAACCAAGAGAGCTGTGTGCACATCTGTTCCTCTGCTGGGGAAAGAGTCCCCAAAGGCAGCTTCCTGCTCTTGTTCCTAAGATTCCCCCTGGCACCCACTGTGGCAGCTGGTACACAGTAGGTACTCAGTAAATGCTGGAATCTAACTGAATGGCAACTAACTAACCTGAATTAGGGACAGCCTGTAACACCCGCCAGGCTGAGATACAAAAACCAAGCCATGACCCAGATGGACAGATTCTAACATGTACGCAATGCAAATACCTTGTTCCTTTGCTGTAGGAGTTTCTGAGCTTCATGAACTCCACCCCCAGTCCTGCCACTTTGCCAAACACAAGTAAACACGTTCAACACCGGGAGACAGAACTTTGGTTTGGCTCAGCCCTTTCCCCCACCCCATGAGACAGTCAGGAGGACCAGACAGAGCTCACCTGGATTTACGGGAACCCACTGGGTGGGGATAGGATTTCTCATCCTCCAGAATGACACATTTAGCTCTGGGGCTGGGTGAGGCAGGATGCTTTCTCTGTTATTTTCCTCTGCCTTCTTGGGCAGTGGATGACAGAAAAAAATATTTGGGGCCCTGACCTCTCCCCTCTTCCTCCCTCTGTCTTCATCTCTGACCCAGGTAGACGGCCAGGAATCAAGCAAAACAGAGATACAACACAGTCTGTATGAAGGACTCTGTTCTGGGGCCTCACATAGACCGCCTATATTGCACATCACTGGTGTCACAAACAATGAAAGCAAAGCCCCTGTCCTCCAGGAGCCCCCAGTCTAATGGGAGACAGGATGGGAGACACAGCATAGTCTCAGGTTTCAAGTCGCTCTCCAGCTAACGTGGTCACCGCCACACTCAGGAAACATCTGGGCCAGAGTGGGGGACTGTGCAGGTGTATACAAGCATCATCCAGAGTTAAGCAGATACAGCCCCAGTCATGGCACCTACTATGTGCCAAGCATTCAACATATGTATCAACGTTTTCAAACTGTGGTGGAGAAGACTCTTGAGAGTCCTTTGGACAACAAGGAGATAAAACCAGAAAATCAATCCTGAATATTCATTGGAAGGACTGATGCTGAAGCTGAAGCTCCAATAACTCAGCCATCTGATGCAAAGAGCCAATTCATTGGAAAAGACCCTGATGCTGGGAAAGATTGAAGGCAGGAAGAGAAGGGGGTGACAGAGGATGAGATGGCTGGATGGCATCATTGACTCAGTGGACACGAGTTTGAGCAAGCTGCTATCAAATCAAATTGCTATCTCGAGGCGATAGCAAAGAACAAGAAAGCCTGGCGTGCTGCAGTCCATACGGCCTCAAAGAGTCAGACATGACTTAGCGACTGAACAGCAATAACAACATCGTGTACATGGTCATCATCCAAGTGGTGTGGTCTCAAAACTGTTATCATCAGGGGTGGCAACCGAAAAATGACAATTTTGAAATAACTAGGTTTGTTTACTTGCATTCCTGAACCTGAACAAAAGGGCTTCACAGATCACAGTGATGCTTCTTCAGTTTCCTTGCTGCCACCCTCTTTTCCCTCACACATTGCAGCTGCTCCCAAACCTCCCTCCTCTCTTAATCTTGCTCCTGCTGTTTCTTTCTCTCTCTGTCTTCCCATTTGTCTAAGGAGTATTCTGACAAATCAGACGCCTCCTTGACGGCCGAGAGAGGCAAAGAAATCCAGAAGATCAAGCCAGAATTTCCCTCCAGTGGGCACGGGGAAGGGAATGAGCAGGAAAGAAGGTGTCCTTGGGTGCTAAGTCGCTTCAGTCGTGTCTGACTCTTTGCGATCACATAGACCATAGGCTCCTCTGTCCATGGGATTGTCCAGGCAAGAATACTGAAGTCGGTTGCCATGCCCTTCTCCAGGGGATCTTCCCAACCCAGGGATTGAACCTGTGTCTCTTGCAGCTCCTGTATTGCAGGCAGATTCTTTACCCCTGAGCCAATAGGGAAGCCTTGGGAAAGAATACTCATACACCAATAATTTCCATCCTGCCATCTGGATATTGATTGACAGAATGGTCCTTACTCTACAGATGAAAAAACTGAGTTTACAAGTAACACACACCCAACAGCAGGCCCTGGATCCATGGGAGAATAGGGACTTGAAACCACGCCTTCCGGCCTCCGGGCGAAGGGAGACGTGGTCGCTGAAAAGACAAGTATCAATTCGCGGGGTGCCCAGAGGGAAGGAGCCTGGTGACTCATGGCTTCGTGGAAGGAATCTCTAGGGTGCGGCAAACTTTTCTTCAGTACCTCAGGATACGTATGTGTTTGTGTCTGTGCATCTGAGGAGTCAGTGAGGTGACCACAGGAGTTCCCTTCAGCCATGGTCCGCAGCCCGCAGTTCCCAGCGTGGGAGGACATTCCACAAGGAGCCGCTCACCCCCCAGAGGTTCAGGGAGAACTGGGGAGGACACTATGAGGAAGATACAGAGGCATAGAGTAGGCCGAGAGGCTCTTGGGGGCCAGGCTGAGAGCATAATTCACCCACAGGCGTCTTGTTACAGAACGTGAAGTTTCCATCTTTGACATCAGGCTGGTGTGGCACAGACAAGAAAACTGAGACCCAAAGAAGTTTCACCACCAGGCTGACACCCAGACCTGACTCCCACAACACCCTGCAGCCATCCCAGCTGCTGGGGAGGGGCAGACACATGTATACCCCACTCCCATGTCCCCCAAGTGAAAGTTGCTCAGTCATGTTCAACTCTTTGCGACCGCATGGGTCATATAGTACACAAAATTCTCCAGGCCAGGATACTGGAGTGGGTAGCCTTTCCCTTCTTCAGGGGCTCTTCCCAACCCAAGGATCGAACCCAGGTCTCCTGCATTGCAGGCGGATTCTTTACCAGCTGAGCCACAAGCCCCCTATATCCCCCAACCCACCTGGAAACTGGGCCTCAGAAGGCCTTTGGCATCTCTGTCTTCTTTCTCCTTCTGGGGCCACCATACGACTCTAGACACGGACTCCTCGGGGTGGACCCAGGGAGCTTGTCCTGCCAACTGTTTCCCAAGCTCCTTGAATGAAGGAATGTGGGTGATGACCCCACTGGCGTGAGGGCATGAATGCTGGGCAAGGGGACATCAGAGACCTCTTCCTGCTTTGCCACAAGCCAACACCCACGGCAGACTTCCTCCATTGCCCAGGAGGAAGTGGGAATATATCACTCAGTATAGAACCCCTAGGGGTGGGGCAGGAAGACGGAGGGGCCTGAACAGTGGGAGAGCTCACCTCTTTCCTCCATGCCCACTGCCTTCAGCTGGATTACCTTTGACTTCATCTTATTGGTCTACACTGATGGCAAGTTTCCATTTGAAGAAAGGGTCTGACATCCCACCTTCTTTCTTCTTTTTTTTTAAGATTTATTTTTTGTTGTTGTTTAGTCACCAAGTTGTGTCCGACTCTTTGTGACCCCCATGGACTGTAGCACGCCAGGCTTCCCTGTCCTTCACTATCTCCCAGAGTCTGCCCAAGTTCATGTTCATTGAATAAGTGATGCCATCCACCCATCTCATCCTCTGTCATTCCCTTCTCCTGCCCTCAATCTTTCCTAGCATCAGGGTCTTTTCAAGTGAGTCGGCTCTTTGCACCAGGTGGCATCAGTCCTTCCAAGGAGTATTCAGGGTTGATTTCCTTTAAGAGTGACAAGTTTGATCTCCTTGTTGTCCAAAGGACTCTCAAGAGTCTTTGCCAGCACCACAGTTCAAAAGCATCATTACTTCAGTGCTCTGCTTTCTTTATGGTCCTGCTCTCACATCTGTACATAATTACTGCATTGATTTATTTATAAATGCATTTATCTATTTATATTTTCTTTTTGGCTGTGCTGAGTCTTCATCATAACACTCGAGCTTTCTCTAGTTGCAGTGTGTGGAGGGTGTTCTTCAATGTAGTGGCTTCTCTTGTTGGGGAGCATGGGCTTTAGGCATGTGGGCTTCAGTAGTTGTGGTGAAGGGGCTTAGTTGCTCCACAGCATGTGGGATCTTCCTGGACCAGGAATCGAACAAGTGTTCCCTGCATTGACAGGCAGCTTTGTAACCACTAGACCACCAGGGAAGCCCCTACTGCTTTCTTAGGAATACTTGTGGACAGGGTTTGTTTGCAAGCCTTTCCTCTTGTGTGTTTAAATCAGAATTTCCCTCTCCATTCGAAAAGTTCCTAGGCGGGGGGGTGGGCATGGGCCAAGGGAGTTTATTCACCTCTCTGCTCAGGTTCAGCTGCTCTTGATCTCAGTAGTATGGGAATCATGGCTTCTCCCTTGAGGCCACCTCTCCTGGACACCTCTCTCCACTTAGTATCTGAACGTTCTCCAACCTCCTCTCTCGTTTACCTACCTTGGTTTGACCCTGCCTGATTCAGATGCTACTACCAAGAGTTTTCCCCTCAGTCCTTCTAGAAGGGATTTTTGGGGGATATTTCCGAGGTTCTCAAAGAAACAGGCCTCCTCTGTGCTCTCCGACCTTCCTACAGCCCCTTGAGCTTCCCTGGATTCCAAAAGGATGTTACTTCACCTGCACATTGGAGCCTAAGAAGGATCCGTCTCCTGGTTCTATTTTTTTTTAATTGGAAGATAACTGCTTTACAATATTGTGTTGGTTTCTGTCATACATCAACATGAATCAGCCACAAGTATATGGGTCAGCCATACATATATGTTCCTCAAAAGGCAGAGGAACCAGAGATCAAATTGCCAACATCTGCTGGATCATGGAAAAAGCAAGAGAGTTCCAGAAAAACATCTATTTCTGCTTTATTGACTATGCCAAAGCCTTTGACTGTGTGGATCACAATAAACTGTGGAAAATTCTGAAAGAGATGGGAATAATAGACCACCTGACCTGCCTCTTGAGAAATCTGTATGCAGGCCAGGAAGCAACTGGACATGGAACAACAGACTGGTTCCAAATAGGAAAAGGAGTACGTCAAGGCTGCATATTGTCACCCTGCTTATTTAACTTCTATGCAGAGTACATCATGAGACACGCTGGACTGGAAGAAACACAAGCTGGAATCAAGATTGCCAGGAGAAATATCAATAACCTCAGATATGCAGATGACACCACCCTTATGGCAGAAAGTGAAGAGGAACTAAAAGCCTCTTGATGAAAGTGAAAGAGGAGAGTGAAAAAAATTGGCTTCAAGCTCAACATTCAGAAAACAAAGATCATGGCATCGGGTCCCATCAGTCCATGGGAAATAGATGGAGAAACAGTGGAAACAGTGTCAGACTTTATTTTGGGGGCTCCAAAATCACTGCAGATGGTGATTGCAGCCATGAAATTAAAAGACACTTACTCCTTGGAAGAAAAGTTATGACCAACCTAGATAGCATATTTAAAAGCAGAGACATTACTTTGCCGACTAAGGTCCGTCTAGTCAAGGCTATGGTTTTGCCTGTGGTCATGTATGGATGTGAGAGTTGGACTGTGAAGAAGGCTGAGCGCCAAAGAATTGATGCTTTTGAACTGTGGTGTTGGAGAAGACTCTTGAGAGTCCCTTGGACTGCAAGGAGATCCAACCAGTCCATTCTGAAGGAGATCAGCCCTGGGATTTCTTTGGAAGGAATGATGCTAAAGCTGAAACTCCAGTACTTTGGCCACCTCATGAGAAGAGCTGACTCATTGGAAAAGACTCTGATGCTGGGAGGGATTGGGGGCAGGAGAAGAAGGGGACGACAGAGGATGAGATGGCTGGATGGCATCACGGACTCGATGGACGCAAGTCTGAGTAAACTCCGGGAGTTGGTGATGGACAAGGAGGCCTGGCATGCTGCGATTCATGGGGTCACAAAGAGTTGCACACGACTGTGTGACTGAACTGAACTGAACTGAACTTGAAGCTCCCTCCCACCTCCCTCCCCATTCCACCCCGCTAGGTTGTCACAGAGCTACCGCTGGACATGCATATTGGCGATTAATTGCCTGCGTCTTCTCTTGTCATCTCTGCATAGCTGTTAAAGTCCACTGCCTTTTTTAAGTCCTCTAGCTCCACTGTGGTACGCCTGGAAGCAAGACTTCAGTCCTTATTTTCTTTGAAGAAAGAATTCAGCAAAGAGACCAAGATCGTAAAATGAGGGAACAGTATTTCTCGGTAGCAAAGTACATGTGGATGAGCGTATGGACAAACTCAGAGTGAGTTGCTCACAATGGGGGCTTAAGTTGCTTATATAGGGGCAGTTTTCTGTCCTGGCCTGTCCTAATTGTCTCTGGCCAGTCATCTCAATTGTGCCCGTATTTGTTCTGACTCAGTGTCCTTCTTGGTGTATGCATGCATCTCTTGACCAAAATGAATTCCAGCATGAAGATTTCTGGAAGGTTGGTATGATATATTATGGGCTGGCGACTCCTCCCTCCTTTGATCCCTCTTGTAGACTGAGGACCTCTTCTGCAAATGTTGGGCTGAACTTTCACCTAATCAGGGTCCAGGGCTCCTGCTGGTACTTGTGTCAGCTCAGCCCGGGGCCTGTTTATCTCCCACATCACCATGATACTTCATCCAAAGACCAAGAGTGCTGGGGAAGCTGGTGTCCTATTCCCCCAAGCACCCCACCCTGTGTTCTGAGGGTTTGAGGTGGACCCCCAAAGGTAGTGAGACCTCAGCAAGGATTGCAGGCTGCTCAGCTCACAGCTCACTTTAGAAAATCTTTCCCTGGAAGGAAGGCAGGGGGCTGGACTGGATGATCCTGGGCCCTCCATCCTGAGAATCAGTGGTGGGGCTGCTCCGAGAGCTGGTCATCAGGCTCTTTTCCTCCAAACTTCTTCCCTTTCTGGTGCAGGTCTGTTGACTGATTTGTGAAACAGACCCCTGAGGCCAGGCAAGAGGCAGAGGAGAGAGCCTGAGGCAAAGGAGACAAAGGGAAATCCAGCCCAAGATCAGAGACCTGAGCTCCATGTGTCCCCAGCATCTCCATGAATCCAGACCCCAACACCAGCCACAGCAGGAAGTGGTCCCTGGGGCTTTATGAACGAAAGGAGTGGAGAAACACCTTGAAGCCTATGAACAACCCCCACAGCCCAGGGTCCAAACCCTGCTAGAACCACAGACAGTCCTTGGCACTAGGAGGATAGATGGGGAGCAAGAGTTGCAGCCCCACAAACCCGCCCCACCACTCACCACCTCATACGTTGGGAGGGGCCCTCAGAGCCTTTGTGGGCAGTGGGGAGTTAACTGTCAAGAGGCCTCTGGGAAGGAATCTCCTCAAGGCCTTGCCCCAGTTTAAGACAAAGAAACAGCTCTGCTCTCAGGGAGCCCCCCACTCCAAGGGGGAGACCCAGGCCCTACTTGGGATGTGGGTGGTGGGTCAGCCTTGCTCTTTAAGACACCTCAGGGCTTCTCCATGACTCCCTCCCCCAGGGCAGGGCAAGGCCAAGGGTGGAGACTCCTGAGTAAGAAGGGTTACCAAGGACTGCCCTTCCAAGGAAAGTGACTCAGAGGCAGGAAGAGGGGAATGAGAAGCCCTCACCTGGCCCCATGGGCTCAGCTCCCAGACACCTGGGAGACCCCAGTGCCTTCACACGCCCTCACGTGCCACTACTCCCAGAAAAAGCACCTTTGAAGACAGTCACCCACGGGGCACAGTGGAGATTCCCAGGGCCAAGAGTCCTGCAAAGGCTGGTGGGGTCAGGGAGGAGGAATTAATGAATTTCTTGCCCAGAGCCCTGACTTCTTTCTGCCCGGAGCTCAAACGAGCTCAAACAGCATTTGCAGGAAAGCACCCGCTGCAGGTGCCCACTCTCCCTCTGGGCATGTGCCTTGGGCACGTGCCAGCTGACTCTCCCAGAGCACCTGGCACTTCATGCTGGCTGGTCTGCTGCCAGCCTGTCCTCCCAGACAGACCGTGAACTGCCTGAAGGCAGAGCCCAGCCTGGCTCTAGCTCCCCAGGGCACTTTGTGCAGAGCAGACTCATGGTGGGTGTTTAAAAGTGTTGACTGGACAAATGACCTACTAGGTACAGTATTTAAGGCTGATCACGTGCCCACACTTCTACCACCACCACACTGAATCTTCTACCCTCTTGGACCTACCACAACCTCAGAACTAGTCTTTCAGCTTTCTTTCTTGACCACTGCTCCCATCCTTCAGCCATACCATAGCCAAAGCATCTTTCAAACCTGTGTCATCGTGTGTCTTTAAACACTTGCTTCCCACCGCTCTTGGAATAAGTCTAAAACATCTAACCCAGTCCACAAGGGCTGGCCCCTGGCTACCTCTCCAGCCTCATCATTTTAACCCCCATTCTTTATGTATCATTGCTCCTACCTCAGGACCTTTGCACTTAGTTCCTTTCATTTGCCAGCTCTTTCTCTCTGCTTCACCTTCTTTCTCTGCCTATTTTCTATTGTCTTTGGATCTCAGATTAACTGTCTCCTTCTTGGAGAAGCCCTCCTTGATCTCCCAGAGGCAGTTTCTGCATTACATATTCTCGAGGCAACCACAGCCTTTCCTTCATAGTGTCCTGCACCATTTGTAATTATACATATGCAAGGTCCTTTGATCAATGTCTATTCCCCTCCTGCCCCAAAGTCCATCTGCAGGATGTACACCACTCTTCAGCCCCACTGAGGGACACACCTGACCTAGAAATGCTCTGCACCCCTGGAGGCTGAGATCTGGGGAGTACTTGGCCCAAGCAGAGACATTACTTTGCCAACAAAGGTCCATCTAGTCAAGGCTATGGTTTTTCCAGTAGTCATGTATGTGAGTTGGACTGTGAAGAAAGCTGAGCACTGTAGAATTGATGCTTTTGAACTGTGGTGTTGGAGAAGACTCTCGAGAGTCCCTTGGACTGCAAGGAGATCCAACCAGTCCATTTTAAAGGAAATCAGTCGTGGGTGTTCTTTTCAGAAAGAATGATGCTAAAGCTGAAACTCCAGTACTTTGGCCACCTCATGCAAAGGGTTGACTCACTGGAAAAGACTCTGATGCTGGGAGGGATTGGGGGCAGGAGGAGAAGGGGACAACAGAGGATGAGATGGTTGGATGGCATCACCGATTCGATGGATGTGAGTCTGAGTGAACTTCGGGAATTGGTGATGGACAGGGAGGCCTGGCATGCTGCAGTTCATGGGGTCCCAAAGAGTCGGACACAATGGAGCAACTGAACTGAACTGAACTGGCCCAAGAGGTCAGCCAGCCCCACCCCATGCCAACGGTGTGGAGAAGAGGAACTGGAGGCGGGCAGGCATGCATATTCACCGAAAGAGAAAGCTGAGGAATATTTAGAGAGGGAGATAAGGTGCTCAAGAAGCAGGAAATGAGCTTGGGGAGCTGTTGGCTTGAGGCAGGGCAGTTTAGAAAGAAGGTTGCAGATCAAAGCCACAGGAAGTGGGCTGGTTTTTTCAGTAACGGAAGAATCAGATCAAAGCCACACTTTCCTGTCTGGGTGGGGTAGGCAATTCATTCACTTATTCATATGTATTCGTTCATTATCATAGGTCATTCAACAAATATTGATGGAGCACATTTTTCTGTGCCAGGCCCTGGGGCTACAGTGATGAATAACAGTGGATTGGACCCCTATCCTCCTGAATTTACAAGCATCCTGCTTAGTGTCCAGACTAGGCTTTAAGTGGCAAACTTGCAGTCCATTTAGTGAGTCATAGTCAGCATTAAAAAAAAAAAAGCACAGAATGGAATGGAATGGGATAGGATAGGATGGGATGGAAAATATCACTGTACCCCATATTGTAAGGAAAAGCACTGTTTCAATTATATACGTATTTATGTGAACTAGGTACCAGCATAAAATGTTTTTCTCACCATGGGTCATGATCAAAAAGGTTTGTGAAATGCCAGTCTAAAATAAGCATTATTAAAATAATCCCATAAGCCCATAACTAAAGTCTGTGATAGGGAGCAGGCAGGATGGACTGCAATGGAAAATAGAATAATGCCACCCAATCTGGTCTAGGCTGGAGAGGGGTGGTCAGGGAAGATTTCCTGGGGGAAGAAGATTCTGTAGGGAGGAGAAGGAGAAGGAAGGGGTAGAGGAGAGGGAGAGGGAGAAGCTGATAAATAGGCTTATCTTGAGAAGCCCAGTGTAGGGCAGAAGTGAGACAGGCAGAGAGAACCATGTGGGCCATCTGGGAGGAAGGAGCATGGGAAATTTAAGGGAAGGGAAGAAGGGAGCAGAGGGGGAGGGTGGTGTGACATAAGGATGGAGAAGTAGGAAGGGGCCTTGTGGGGCTTTGTTGAAGAGTTTGGCCTCTGAAAGGCAATGCGAAGTCCCTGATGGGTTTATTCATTCCTGTATTCAACAGCAGCTTGCCAGGTCACGCCTTGACCTGGCTGTCCTGATGCTGCAGACACAAAGGCACCTGCAAGCCACTTCCAGGCCAGCTGGGAGTCAAGACAGGCAGGAAGTGGTCAAGGCAGACTCTCATCCCAAATTCAAATTGACACCTTGGGCTGGGTTCCCTCATGGCAGACTCTGTGACGAGAATGTGTATGTCAGGGTAGTCCAGTGGTTAAGATGCCAGCTTCCACTGCATGGGGCGTGGCTTTGCTCTCTGGTCAGGGAACTGAGATCCTGCATGCCTCTGGGCACAGCCAAAATAAAAGAATGTGCACGTCATGCACCCTAGTGTTCACTGAAGCACTATTTACAATAGTCAAGACAGGGAAGCAACCTAAATGTTCATCGACAGAGAAATGTATAAAGCAGATGTGCTGTGCTGTGCTTAGTCACTCAGTCATGTCCGACTCTTAGCGGCCTCATGGACTATAGCCCACCAGGCTCCTCTGTCCATGGGGATTCTCCAGGCAAGAATACTGGAGTGGGTTGCCATGCCCTCCTCCGGGGAATCTTCCCAACCCAGGGATCAAACCCAGGACTCTCGCATTGCAGGAGGATTCTTCACAGTCTGAGCCACCAGAGAGACCCAGAGAAGACATAGTACATATATATGCATGTACATATAAAGTACATGTATATATACTTTGTATATATATATAGTACACATATATAATGAAATATTGCTCAGCCATTAAAAAAGAACAAAATAATGCCCTTTGCAGCAACATGGACGGATCTAGAGGGTATCACACCAAGGGAAGCAAGTCAGACAGAGAAAGACAAATATCATACAATATCACTCATATCTGGAATCTAAGTTTTAAAAAGTGATACAAATGGACTTATTTATAAAACAGAAACCAGCACAGATTTAGAAAACAGACTTCCGGTTACCAAAGAGGAAACATGAGGGGGAGGGAAAAATTAGGAGTTTGGGATTAGCATACACACACTATTATATATAAAATAACCAACAAGGACTTGCTGTAGAGCACAGGGAATTCTACTCAGTATTCTATAATCACCTATATTGGGAAAGAATCTGAAGAATGAATTATGTATATGTATAATTGAATCACTTTGTTGTATACCTGAACTAACACCACATTGTAAATCAACCAAACTGCGATTAAAAAAAAAAGGGTGGGCATGCCAATCACTTTCTTGGGAGGTGACCCGGGAAGGACTGATAGGAAAATGGAAAAGTGACACAGAGAAGGGGAGGAGCCAATAGAGGGGGTTGACAAGCCCCTCCCACCAGTGCCCTTCGGGAGACCACAAGGACCGTTCCTTCCTAAGGGAGAAGTGCCATGGTGTTAATCATCCAGGTCTCATCTGTCACTGCTGAGGATGCTCCTGGGGACACTCCTGGCCTGTCTCTCACACAGGCCAGGCCCACTTCTGCTGCAGAGAAAGCCATCTGGAAGAGCTACAGGAGTGCAGTGCCAAGGGGATATGGACAGGGCACTGACAGTTTCTGCCAAAATCAACCCGTACCACTTCCAGAGCATTCTGCGGTCCCTTAACTCATCTGCATTTGATTTAAGGTGATGACCTCAAAATCTCCCCAGTTTTAACTTTTCCTCTGGCCTCTAAACCCTTATATCAACCAACCATCACCCAGATGTCTCCCTTTGGATGTCCTACAAGCCCCTCAAATCATCCGATCCTCAACTTAATCCATATGACTCTCCACCCCCACCTGTAAACCTGCACCTCCAGTTTCCCTCTTGCAATGAATGGAATCCCAGTCACTCAAGCCAGAAACCAACTCCCCACACACCACCAACTGCCCACAATCAGCCCCTCCATCCTATCACTTCCTGGTCCTCTCCAACCCTCCCAGCCTGAGGATGCCTCACCCCTTTCACCCAGATCCCCATATTGGTGCCCTGGCTACCTTTCATAACCCCACTGGGTCATCCTTAATGCAGCCCAAGCCAACTTTCCAAAACCCAGATCTGGCTGGGTCTGTCCCCAGTGGAAATCCTTGCTGCCTCCCCCACTGCCCTGAGGATGAAGTCAAACACCTCTGTGAGGTATAAACGCTTTCACATCCCTCCTAGTCAGTCTCAAGTCCCACACCACCATGAATACCACCCCAACTCATACGCTCCAACTATTCTAAATTATTCCTAATTCCCTTGACACATATCCATTCCTTTGCACTCACTAAACCAACTCTCTAAACTCAACATCTTTTGCTTTGTCCATCTGGGCTAGTAATCCTTTGAGTCTCAGCTCAACTCCGCCTCCTCCAGAAAGCCCACCCTTGTTTCCCCCACAATCCCACTGTAATTTACACATCCTCCTTCAGAGCAAGAACATCATGAAATAGTGAAATCATCATTGTTAACCGCAGACCTGCTTCCCCCATGAGCTCCTGAGGGCAGGGAAATAAAATTTCATCTTTGTTTTCTCCAACCCTTAGCACGCAGACCTCTCCCAGAAAATCCCCCATAAATATTGGTCAGCCAATGAAATGACCAGGCTCAGGTGACATTATTGAACAGAAACTGGACTGTCTCCGCCCTTTGTGTCAACCCAGGTGACACAGACCTGTTAAGATGAAACAGCATAAAGTGGCCCTTCATCTCCCGACACAGGGCTGAACCGTGTCAGCAGGACCCAGACTTGTCACAACAGTGGGGACAGGGTGCACTGAGCCAGCCAGAGGCAAGATCAGACCAACTGACAGGCTTTCAACCTGACCAGAGCAAGGAGTTTCTGTCCCACCAGACACTACAAACAGTCTTGGCTTCAGGGCCTCTGAGCTCTACCCACGAGGGCCAAATGGCCAGTGAGCATTGGGGGATAGTTCTGCCTTCTGGTGGGTGACTCAGGACAAGTTGCCTCTCCTCCATGGGCCTCAATTTGCCCATCTGTAAAGTGTCAGCTTGAAACAGGTCTGCACGTGCTGTGTGTACCAAGTCCCTTCAATCGTGGCTGACTCTTTGCAACCCCATGGACTGTAGCCCACCAAGCTCCTCTGTCCACGGTATTCTCCAGGCAGGAATACTGGAGGGAGTTGCCATGCCCTTCTCCAGAGGATCTTCCTGACCCAGGGATCAAACCCATGTCTCCTGCGGCTCCTGCATCGCAGGTGGGTTCTTTACCTCTGAGCCACTGTGAGAGGCCTGAAGCAGCTCCATTCCAACTCAAAAACACTGTGATTTTGGGAATTCCCTGGTGGTCCAGTGGTCAGGATGTTGCACTTTAACTGCCGAGGGTACAGGTTCAATTCTTGGTCAGAGAACTAAGATCTAACACGCTGTGTGGTCGGGCCCCCCCAAAAAAAATCAAAAATATATATATATACTATAATTTGGACTATAATCCCCTCAAGAAACAAGTCTGAGGGCCAAGAAAAGGACCAGTGACATGATGTGGAAAGCACACAGATTTCAGAGATGGCTGCCCTCTGCCCAGCCTCTGCCCTCGGTCCTGTGGCCCTAGGTGAGTCTCTTTGCCTTCCACAGTTTCCTTATCTGTAAAGGAGAGGAAAGGCAGACACTCCCCGAGGTTGCTGAGAGGAGAAAAGTTGTGAAGGATATAAAGCATCTGCCGCACTGCTAGACCCCTACTGATGCCATAATAGATGTGGTTCCCTTCCTCTGGTTCTAGAAGGCGCCTGTGGGTGTCGGGTGTCTCCCAGTTGAGCCTGCAGAGCCCAGGACCAGCTCCCCTCCTTCCCTCCCTGCCTCGCCCCCAGTCCCATCTGTGGCTTCCCTCACCGCCAAGCTCAGCTCCTTGCCCACAGCTGGCAGAGGCCCCGAGTGGCCAGGTGAGCGTGGTCAGCCACAGACATGACCACCCCAGAGCTCAGACCAGAGTGGCAGGGCCTGGATCCACACCGAGGTCCCGGGCCTCCAAGCCCAGGATGCCTGTCACAAAACAGCAGACCCCCTGCGTGACACAGGCTCATTGGCTCACTGCCCATTACCCAGCCAACCTCCCTCTGTCCCCAGGTGACCCCAGCACATGCCTGTGGTTCGGGGTTTGCTGGTAGTGGCGACCAAAGTCTTGGCCCCTCCCATCGGCAAATGGGGAGGGGTCTCCAGGGGCTAAATTCTTTTCAAATGAGATTCTCGTGGTTTCCTCAGCTGAGGCGTCTGCGGAGCAGAGAACAAACAATGTGGAATTAAATTTCTCTGGAAAATAGGCCCCGCAAGTGAAGATCTAAGCGTCTCCTTGGGCATGGGGCCGAATTCGCCTGGTGCCAGGCTGGACTCCCACTGCCTTCCAGGCCCCAGGGTTGAGCAACCCCAGCTCCCGAGGCCGTGCGCCCCTGCCCCCACCAGCAGCCGCCCCACCCTGTGTGACCTCAGAACTGTCACCAGAGAAGGGCTCCGGCTTCTGCTGGCTTCAGCGGGGGACCCCCACTAGAGACAACTGGGAACCCCGAAATAGGAGCATCCTCCCCAGATAGGACCACATCAGCTGTGTCTGCTGCCATCACCACCACGGGGTGGAATTTGGGGATCAGGTTGCAAAGACAAGGGAGGTGGCGAGACTGGCTGTCTCCCTGGGTCCCCAGGCCCCAGCAGCATATTCTAGAGTGACAGACCCCAAGAGTCACAGAGGAGAAATAAACAAAGAGGCAGAATAACCAGCTGACTTGCCCCAACCACCAGCCCATTATCATCTTGGATCCTGGCAGAAAGGCCCCTGTACATGTGGTCTATCCATGCAATGGGATATTATTCGGCCATAGAAAGGCGTCAAGTGCTGACTCCTGCCACCACATGGATGAACCCTGAAATCATTAGCTAATTGAAAGAAACCAGTCACAAAAGACCACGTAGTGTATGATTCCATTTATAACAAATATCCAAAATAGGTGAATCCATACAGACAGAGCACAGTTTAGTGGTTTCCAGACCCTGGGGAGGGAGGAATAGGGAGTGGCTGCTTAATAGGTCTGCAAGTTTCCTTTTAGGGTAATGAAAGTGTTCTGGAAATAGAGGGTGTGACTGCGCAACATTGTGAATATATCAAATGTCATTCATGGTACACTTTATATGTATTTTAACGCACTAAAAGGAGACAAGAAATGCCCTTGCCCTGGGTCCCCAGCTATAGAGCAAGCCTGCTCCGGCCACCCCGGGGGAAGGAGGAGTCAGAAGGTCCCAGTGGATGTTCCCACCAGAACCACAGCCTCCCTTCTAGACCACACTTGGCACACCAAGGACAATCGCATTTTCTGCCTAAACTGCCCTGAGATTTCTCCAGGTTCCCTTTCCCAAAGGCAAACCACACCCTGGGCCCCAGGGGCAGGCAAGGGACAGCTGTTTGCAAGGGAGTTAATGGAATTTAGCTCATCCAGCCAAGGCTCCCCACCCCTCCTGGTGCTAGATGGAGCCAGGAATGACAAGAAAAAGAGGGCTCAGACCACAGACCAGGGGCTGGAACCCAGGGGCCAGCCCTCTGAGGACAGCTACCTGCTGGCACAGAATTCCAAGTCATCAGAGAATTACAAGTTTGACCCTGGCCTTCAAGGTCATTATGAAGGTATATATGTCAAGATAGATGGGTAGACAGTATTTGATTAACAGTCTGTAAGCTTGACTTTTGGCTTTGGGATATTTAGATTGTGGTATTCATCGTCTGTATTTGTCTTCTGTTGCCGTATAACAATTGACCACAGACTGAGTGGCAAAAACACCCATTGATTAACTCACAGCTCAGCAGCCAAAAGTCTGTGTGGACTCGACTGGGTTCTCTGCCTCCACAAAGCCAAAATCAACATGAGCTCTTATCGGGAGGTTCTGGGGAAGAATCCACTCCCAGACCTGTTCCGATTGTTGGCAGAATCCAGCTCCATGTGGTCGTAGGATTGAGGATCCCATTTCCCTGCTGGCTGTCAGCCAAGAGATGCTCTTGAATGAAATCCTTCATGTGCTTTGAATCTCCCCAACTTCTTATCTGCTACCAGAAAGGAGAAAACACTCTCCTTATAAACGGCTCATCTAATTTGGTCAGACTCATCTAATTAATCTCTGTATTTTAAGACCAACTGACTTGGGACTTTATATCTGCACAATTCCTTCATGGAAGACCTAGATTGGTATTTGACTGAGTAACCCTGGGATATTAAAAAGCAGAGACATTACTTTGCCAGCAAAGGTCTGTCTAGTCAAAGCTATGGTTTTTCCAGTAGTCATGTATGGATGCGAGAGTCGGCCTATAAAGAAAGCTGAGCACCGAAGAATTGATTTTTTTGAACTGTGGTGTTGGAGAAGACTTTGGAGAGTCCCTTGGACTGCAAGGAGATCAAACAAGTCAATCCTAAAGGAAATCAGTCCTGAATATTCATTGGAAGGATTGATGCTAAAGCTGAAACTACAATACTTTGGCCACCTGATGAGAAGAACTGACTCATTGCAAAAGACCCTGATGCTCGAAAAGATTGAAGGCAGGAGGAGAAGGGGACGACAGAGGATGAGATGGTTGGATGTCATCACCAACTCAATAGACATGAGTTTGGGCAAGCTCCAGGAGTTGGTGATGAACAGAGAGGCCTGGCATGTGGCAGTCCATGGGGTCGAAAAGAGTCGGACACGACTGAGCGGCTGAACTGAACTGAACCGAACCAGGGGATGGGGTCTTGGGATAGGGGCATGTTCAGAATTCTGCCTACCACTGCCTCCATTTGAAATCTTCCCCTGGGGCTTGAAAATGTTAGAGGTGCCTATTCCAGCCACACATGTCCAGCTCTTTCTACCTCAGGATTTAACTCACCAGAACTTTGCTTAACCTAGAGCAAGCATGGCCCACGTCTGTGGTCCAAATATGATCCTTTCTCCTTCAAGGACCTGATGAAATGCTACCTCCCCATGAAATCTTTAACTAGAGCCTCAGGCAGAATTAATCTCCCCAGAGAGCCCTTTAGGGCTTCCCTGATTACTCAGCACATAATCCACCTGCCATGCAGGAGATACAGGTTCAATCCTGGAGTCAGGAAGATCTCCTGAAGAAGAAATGGCAACCCACTCCAGTATTCTTGCCTGAAAATCCCATAGACAGAGGAATCTGGTGGGCTACAGTCCAAAGGAACACAAAGAGTCGGATGCAACTGAGCAACAAAGTATGTATGCACAGAGAGCACTTTGCTAGTACCTCTCTTCTGTGGTGCATGTCAGCCTGCCTAGGGCTCTCAGCTGAGAGCTCTAGTTCTCTAGTCACCCATAAGACCAGGAGCCACCTGGGCAGGGCCCATCAGACATTGCCACTGTGCCAGGCCTAGCAGGGACCCAAAGAGATGAATCAAATGCCAGCCCTGCCTTGGAGGACCCCTCACAGCAGGGCCAGCAAACCTAGCGTGTCCATCACTATCCATGCCTTCCAAATACCCTGCAGTGTGCACGCACTCACAGGTGAGGAAACTGGGGCACAGGGACAACCCTGAATTTTCCCAGAATCTCATGGCCCATCTATGGGAGAAACTGGGAGTCCCCCTCCAGAGACTAAACTTGTAACTTCCACAGTAAAAAATCTTAAAGAATTCAAGGGACCTCCCTGGTGGCCTAATGGTCAAGATTCCATGCTGCCAATGCAAGGGGTACAGGTTTGATTCCCAATCAGGGAACTAAGTTCCCACATGCCAGATGACACAGTCAAAAGATTTTTTTTTTTTTTAATTTTTTAAAAAAATCTTAATGAATTTGGGAATTCTTTAAGTGGTTATGACTCTGTATTTTCACTGCCATGGGCCTATGTTCAGTCCCTAATGGGGGAACTAAAATCCCACAAGCCTTGCAGTGCTGGAAAAAAAAAATCAAGCCCCTGACTTCTCATTTGGGGTCAGACACTGTTAATTGGGCTGCTGCCTGCGTACCCACTCCAGTGTTTCTGTGGCTTCACGTATAAAGATTGTCTTTCTCACACAGGTGCAATGGGCGTAGGCTCTGCTCCTTGTAGTTCTGCAGAGACTCAAGCCCCTTCCAGCCCACTGTAGGGAGAGCCTTGCCATCCTCCCCTGGGTCCTCCACACCCAGCCACGGGACAGGGAAGAGAGTGAGGTCAGACCAGGACGTGGCATGGTTTACGTTTCTTCAGCTAATTCCACTGACCACAACTCAGCCCATGGCTCTGCTGCCTGCAGGGGAGATTGGGAGCTGTAGTGCCACTACGTGCTCAGGAAGGAAAGGAACTGGATTTGAAGGACACAGGGGTGTTGCCCTGAATGCCACACCCTTTGGCCGCACGTGGCTCCGAAGGTGCTGTATGTCAAAGGCTGCCTGGTGCTGTCAGTGACCACAGAGCTAAGCTCAAGAAGACAGAGTGGGCACGCCAGTAGGAACCAGGGGGTTAGGAGAGCACAGAGCGTTCTCTTAGTCACCCCCCCACCCAGGCTCAGCAGGAGGCCTTGTGCATCTGACGAGCTCACCTTGGGCCTAGGGCTATGTAGGATCAAGGCAGCAGCCGCCTCCTCCCCAAGCTGGCCAGGGCCCCCTTCTCCAGGCCAGGCCCTGGACAGATGGCCCAGAAGCGTAGTCGTTGCTACCCTGGCCAGGAGTGGGACACAGGCATTGATGTCCCCAGGAGTAACGCTGCTGCTCTGCCCGCCCCCAGGAAGATGGGCAGGCCTGAGGTTGGCGAGCCCCCAGACTGTCTGGGTTTGGATACTGATGGCACTGGTGGTAAACAATCCACCTGCAATGTAGGAGACATAGGAGATGCGGGTTCACACCCTGGTTCGGGAAGGTCCTGTGGAGGAGAGCATGGCAACCCACTCCAGTATTCTTGCCTGGAGAATCCCATGGACAGAGGAGCCTGGCGGGCTGTAGTACATGGGGTTGCCAAGAGTTGGACACAACCGAGAGACTAAGCATGCATGTCTGCTTTAACCCTAAGGAGTAAGATCACCAAATTGTGTCCCAAAGTCAAGGACAAAATATTTGGTCTAGAGAAGACAGATGACTTAGCTCTGGTCAGACTGATGCAGACTCTGTCGCAAGAGAGGAAAGGGTGGGAAAGGAAAAGGGTGTTATGAACAGAAGCTTGTTCACACCTACTCTGGGAACAACCCAGTGTGCTCCCCAGAGAGCAATGTAGAGCAGATGCCAAGGTCCCAGCCCCAGGCCCCAGGAAGACAGGTATTTCTGAGACCGCAGGACCCAGTGCAATGGGGCTGGGGCTGCAGTAACCACTCTGCCTCTGTGGGCATTGGAAGGAGGCCCAGGAAAGCAAGGACCTAAGTGTCTTACTAGCCACTCTGACTCTGTTATTACCCTCTCTCAGCCCAAGCCTCAGCTTACCTAACCACCTACCCCCACAAGGTAACAGACTGATCCATAGGTATATGGGAAGAAAATCTTAGAATTCAACATACATGTGTCCACATGTATTTCTACCTAAAAAGAAAGAAACAAATTCAGCTCTGCTAATATTTAACATAAAAATTGGCCCAGGCACCCCAACTCGGTCTGTTTTGGCTGATCATGTCCCCCACATTAGTCAATGTCTGGTAGGAGACATGTCCACCAGGCAGAGAACTTGAGGACGGCATCCTCACTCGATAGCCCAACTTCTGACCTACTGTGACATGTTGCCATTCACATCGGAGAAGGCAATGGCACCCCACTCCAGTACTCTTGCCTGGAAAATCCCATGGACAGAGGAGCCTGGTGGGCTGCAGTCCATGGGGTTGCTAGAGTCGGGCATGACTGAGTGACTTCACTTTCACTTTTCACTTTCATGCATTGGAGAAGGAAATGGCAACCCACTCCAGTGTTCTTGCCTGGAGAATCCCAGGGATGGGGGAGCCTGGTGGGCTGCCGTCTATGGGGTCGCACAGAGTCGGACACGACTGAAGCGACTTAGCAGCAGCAGTAGCAGCCATTCACATAACCTCAGTTCAGTGGAATGCACAGATTGTAATGTCTGATTCAAACTAAACTGGGACTTCCCTGGCGGTCCGGTGGAAGGGCTTCTCACTTCCACTGCAGGGGGCACAGGTTCAATCCTTGGTCAGGGAACTAGATCCCCCAAGTTGCAACTAAAATATTGCATGCAGCAGGCAACAAAGACTGGAGATCCCACGTGCTGCAACTAAGACCTGGTGTAGCCAAGTAAATAAAAATTTCAAAAAGAATTTTTTTTAAAAAAGGACAAGTGGCCTAAAAAGATTTCTGCGAAGAAACAGCAAGAAAACAGGAGCACTTCCCGCTGATCCCAGGACACGATTTCATTTGACATTTCAGGAAGGAGAGACAAGGGTTGTGCGTTGAGTGCTCCAGCGAAGATTTCCAAAAGTGAAATCTCTTTTCATGAGGACAAAGGTGAAGTTTAAGCAGTTGTTAAGGAAGTAATTTTTTTTGGAAGGACTATAGTATGAGAGAACATTTAGAAGTAAAGTTGGAAAGTGTTCTCATTGTTACTTGATTTTATTGCCGAAAACCTCATGTGTTCCCAAGATCTTTCACATCCACCCTTCAAAGAAAACAAAAAGGAATTTTTAACTTGCTTTAAAATGAGTTTGAGTGGGTTTAAAATCCATTTGTGAAAGTATTAAAATGCAACATATTCCAATTTCTTTGCACGAAGAACTGATTGACATGAGAGAGGATGGAAATTTGAAAGTCAATTTTGAACAAAACCTTTGCATAATTGGTGGATGGCATTGAAAACTGAAAAATGAATGTCACGGTTTAATGAGCAGAGCCCACAATGCACCTCGTCCGTCTGGATCTAGGTATCTTCATGAAGCCTTCTTTTCAGCTGTGACAGCCTTTAAAACTGAATATTGAAATAAACTGAATTTAGTACCAGACATTCAAGTCACTCTCCCTCAGAGTGTGAAACTAGGATTTTCAAAAATAAAGAAGGACAGTCAATGGCGTTGCTCCCATGGAGAGCAAAAAGGGATTTTAGGCCATCATGAAATGAAATGTCATAAAAATTATTTTAAAACTGTTTTTATTTATTACCTCTTTTATTTCTAGTTGTGTGGCTTTATAATGTGCATATAATAATATGCATAATGTCTAGTTTATTCATATGTGTATAGTATACGTATTTCATAATATATATTTTATAATGTATATGCTAATGTATTTTATGCATATACTTAATGTTTATAATTTATTAAGTTCTATGAAAATAATTTATAAACAAATAGATATCAGGGAGGCCTGCTCAACATTTTTACTGATGACATATGAATAATAAAATTTGAGTTCAGGGTGATGGCAGCACCCAGGAGGCCCATCTAGCTCTGACATCACAGCTAATTGGCAACAAAGACTGAGTGTAAATTCAAGCATCCAGAGTGCCAGGTATGGCCTTTTCTTGCTCTGCTCTTTCTGGCCCTTCACGCAGAGCCTGGTTTAGCTACTTTACTTACCAAAATCTCACTATTGTCTCTGTTGAGAAGCCCTTCCTGCTATTCATTTCAGTCTTACCTGCTGCAAATAAAGCCTGGAATGTTCTGGAGGCTAGGTCGCTTTTCTGTCCCCACTGTAGCAAAGAACAGCCCTCTTAAATCTTTGGCACCTGTCTTGACCCCAGAGAAGAGACAGTCCCAGAGAAAAGTAAGGCCTGCTCCTCAGCTACCCTCTCAAGGGGTTCAGCACCTCCCTGAAGCAAGGAGACCTTTCTCAGGCACAAAGATGTTCACAGCTTTCCCTCCCTGCTCCTGTTCTGCTTTAAAGCATTTCCTATATCTCCATTGTCTGCAACAGAAAGTCAGATTGCTTAGGGTGACTGCAACTGTTGACCCCCTGGACCAACCTACCTGCAACATTCAGCAGCAAGAAACAGAAACCACAGTAGCTAAATTAAGCAGAAAGGAATGTCATGCAGGTAATGCCATGCTGATAAACTCATCAGAAGGGCTAAAGGAACAGGCTGCACCTGCAGGAATGACTCCAAAGACGAACTTGGGACCCACCCTAAGAAGCAAGCACCTCCTCTGACACCATCAGGAAGGTAAAGAATCCGGAGCCACCCAAGAAGGTCTGTTGGTTTCAAGAACCATCACCTAACTGATTCAGGGGTCAGGAGGCCATTTGAACAACAACTCCTCTGCACCCACAAAGCTGGACGCTGGATGCTAGAAGGCAACTGCCCCCTAAATCAGTGCCTCTATAACCATGCTGAGCGACAAGTCATGTTTCCAAGTCCGTTTGACTGACAGACCTGTTTCCTGAATAAAACTCTAGCAGCAACGGAGTCTGAGGAACACAGTGGTCGGGTGTCCAGCCTCTCCAGCTAAGCAAGGCTCTCTAGGAGAAGAATGGGCAGAGGTGATGCTGTATACACATCTTCTCTCCAGATTTTTCTCCCAGCGTTCTTCACACCCTCACCCTGAGTTCCAGCTACAGAGAACACCCCAAAGGTCTAGGAGCACCCCAGGCTTTCTCATCTCTCCTTCCTTGCTCAGGTTACTCACCATCCCCCTCCACTTTGAATGTCCTTCTGAGTCTGAGATGTTTTCTCTGGCTCCAGGAGTCAGGGGTTACTATAGCCTGCAACTGCCAGACAGAAATATAATCAAGTCACATATGTAGTTCTAAACTTTCTAGCAGGTACACATAGAGATTGAATAATGGCCACCCTCAAAATATCAAGCAAGTCTTAACTCCTGGAACTTTCCAATGTTACCTCATTTGGAAAAAGGATCTTTGCAGATGTAATTAAGGATTTCACAGACAGATTACCCTGGATTATCTAGGGGGACCCTAAGTGCTATCATAAGGGTCTTTATAAAACAGAGGCAAAAGACACAGACTTCCCTGGTGGTCCAGTGTTTAAGAATCCATCTGCCGAGTCAAGGAAGATCCCACATGTCTCAGAGCAACTAAGCCCAGGAGCCACAACTACTGCGCATGCACCCTAGGGCCCATGAACCACAACTCCTGTAGCCCACACACCCTAGGGCTGGTGCCAGCACAGACAAAAGAAGGCACCACACTGAGAAACCCTGCACCACAACTAGAGAAGAGCCCTTGCTCTGCAACCAGAGAAAGCCCATGTGCAGCAATGAAGACCCAGTGCAGCTCCCCCAAAAGATAACACAGCCAGAGAAGAAAGCAAAGACAAGACGCGGCAGAGACTGAAGAACTCGACCATAGCCCAGGAATTCCAGGGCAGCCACTAGAAGTGGCAAGAGGCAAGGAGCCAGTTCTTCCCAACGACCCAATATCCAGCCTCTGGTCTCCAGACTGTGAATGACTACATTTTGATGTTTTACACCATTCGGTTTGTGGAAATTTGTTACAACACCCTTTGGAAACTAATAAGTGAAGTGAAGTGAAAGTCGCTCAGTCATGCCAGACTCTTTGCGACCCCATGGACTATACATTCCATAGAATTCTCTAGGCCAGAATACTGGAGTGGGTAGCCTTTCCCTTCTCCAGGGGATCTTCTCAACCCAGGGATCGAACTCAGGTCTCCCGCATTGCAAGTGGATTTTATAAGCTGAGCCACAAGGGAAGCCATGGAAACTTATAAAGTGCATCTCAAAAAGTAAAAAGAAACAGGCCAAATTAACTTTGCAGTTTATTTTATTTACCCCAACATCTACAAAATATTATCAACATGTTAATATTGAAAGAGAAAAAGCACCAATGAGATATTTATGTTCTTCAAACTAAGTCTTTGAAATCTAAATTGTATTTCCCATCTATGTATGTGTGTTCAGTCACGTCTAACTCTTTGAGATCCCATGGATTGTAGCCCACCAGGGCTCCTCTGTCCATGGAATTTTTCTAGGCAATAATACTGGAGTGGGTTGCCATTACCTACTCCAGGGGATCTTCCCAACCCAGGAAAACCACATCTCTCACATCTCCTGCATTGGCAGGTGAATTTTTTTACCACTAGCGCCACCGGGGAAGCCCTCCACACTAATGACATGTCTCAGTATAGACTGGGCACCTTCTTCATCCACACATGACTGAAGGTTACCATAGAGGATAGTGCCTTTCCCCTCCTTGTAGGGCTTTAGGCAAGCAGCAGCCTGGAGTTTGGGGCCTTATTTGCCTGAGTCTCCCTTCCCTTGGACTGCAGGGAGATCCAACCAGTCTATCCTAAAGGAAATCAGTGCTGAATGTTCACTTCAGTGAACTGATAGCCGTGACTGAGCTATGGTCACATCAGGCTATCAGGACTGATGCTGAAGCTGAAACTCTAATACTTTGGCCACTTGATGCAAAGAAATGACTTACTGGAAAAGACCCTGATGCTGGGAAAGATTGAGGGTAGGAGGAGAAGGGGAAGACAGAGGATGAGATGGTTGGACGGAATCACCGACTCAGTGGACATGAGTTTGAGCAAGCTCCGGGAGTTGGTGATGGACAGGAAGGCCTGGTGTGCATCAGCCCATGGGGTCGCAAAGAATCAAACATGACTGAGCGACTCAACTGAACTGAACTGAACTTCTATGCTTCCACAGAGCGTGCATAGACTGTATGCTCCGAGTGGAGAGGAATGAATCTTGTCCCATTCATCTTGGTATCCCAGTGCCTAACATCAAAGCAGTCAATAAATGTATTTTGAATGAATGTGTATTTTGAATGGATTCTTGACAATTAAAAAAAAAAAAAAAAGCCCTGTCAGAAACTACATTTTACGTTTGATTGGTTTTTCGTCTTCTTTAGTGAGCAGAGTTCAGGATCCATCAAAATACTTGGAATCCCTTCTCTCAGAAGTGCAGATGTAGGCCAAGTTCCCCCAGCAGCCAGGAAAATGCTATATGTTGAGGTTGGAAAGAAATGGTGAGAATTTTTTTGCTGTGTCTACTAATAATCTTCCAAAACTGAAAGCATCAGGCCCAGATGGGTTTACTGGTGAATTCTACCAAACATTTAAGGAAGAAATTATACCAATTCTCTATAGTCTCCTTCAGAAGCTAGAAGCAAAGAGAATACTAGCTAATTCAGAGGGGCCAACATCACCCGAATATCAAAACCAGACCGAGCCTTTACAAGAAAACCACAGATCAATATCTTTCACAAGCATAGATGCAAATATCCTCAACAAAATACTAGCACATTGAGTCCTACAATGTATGAAAAATTATACAGCACAGCCAAGTGGGATGTATCCCAGGTATGCAAGGTTGGTTCAGTATTCAAAAATCAGTTAATGTACTCCATCACATCAACAAGTTAGAGAGGGAAAAAAAATCACATGGCCATATCCATAGATGCAGAAAGGCTGATGATGTCAGAGGAGCAGGGTGGTAGCAGAGTGAGGTGGGGGCTTAGGCAGAGGCAGGAAGGTGTGGGTGCACAAGGTGTATGAGGAGGCTGAGGCTGGAATCAGTGTTTCTGAGACTGGCTTAAGGTAAAGGGAACAGCCAAATGTGAACCACGAAGGTCAAATCTGCCAAGAAAGACTGTAACCCTCAGGCACAGGGTCATAAGCCTAGGGCTCCCAGGCCTGGAGGACCACTGCTAAAACTGCCCTTGTGCCAGCCCCCAGGAACACAGCCTGGGGCAATGTCAGGACCACTCCAACCCTGGCCTGATGCTCCGCCTCCACCCCATAACCTGTACCTTCCCCCTGAGAATCTCAGCAGCTGCTGGCCCATGGATAAGGCTGCTGTGGGCGGTGCATGTTGGCTTGCAGCTGCACACACCCCAAGGGAGGGGCGTCATTTTCTTCATTCAAAGACACAACTGCTCACCAAGCCGTGGGCTGCTGGCTGCGTGAACATCCAGAGAGCCTTTCAGTGATCACCTTTCACTGCTATGCTCAGCTGTGCTTCCTGGCCTCCCTCCACACAGGCCATGATGTCTCCGTGAAGCCACAGAACATCAAAGACCTTAAGGCCAGAAGCCCTTCTACTGAGCATCACGGGGCTCTGGGCAGCCCTCCCACCCACCCCTAAGATAAGCCCCTGCTGGGATCACCCTGAGTCCCTGGGCTGGAGAGTGTGCCAGCTCCCTAGCTTCCGACCAACCTGCCCAGAGGGGACTCCTCTTTACCACAGTGCCCCTCCCCCACAAAGCCTGGATGCCCCCCTTGCTACACTCTGGGATCCCTGACACAGAACAGGAAGCGAGCTGGAGCCAGGGAGAGGAGATGTCTGGACTTTTGGACTTTCTGCCATCACTCCACATGGAATTTCACCAGAACGTGCACAGGGATAGTCCGTGAGTGAATGAATGAAGACCATCGCGCGCTGAGCCCCCTCTCAAAGCCCTCCAGACATGCAGAGCCTGTTCTCATTGAGTTAGAAGCCTATTCCCAGACTAGCATAAAAAGACAAGATCTGTGCCCAGCGTGAGTCCCAGCAGGGCCCTACCTGGCACCTGTCACAGTATGACCCAGCTCAGAGAGTACAGAAGGGGCCTGTGGGAAGGGTCTCCTGCCCCTAGGCATCCTGCTCCCCAAAAGCCAAGGCTTTGCTCTCTGCTAGCTCTGCCAACCAACCCTCTGTCCCTTCCCCTGGCTGGCACTCAGGTGATGGGAACGCCTACAGCACACTCGGTTCCAAGAAGCCCCTGTTCAAGCAGGGGTTCCCCGAGCACTCAGCGCCCAGGGAGGAAAGAGGATGCTTAAGAGCCTCTCACACACACTCACACACCGGGCTCCAGTGCCCACCAAGGCCAGGCTTCCCTTCCCTGCCTGTGCCAGCCCCACCTGAGCTGGTCCAGACAGGCGGGTGGGGCCTGTGGGCTGTCAGGCCACGTGTAGGGCTGGCGGGGAGGAGGGAGGGCGGGCCTGGCCGGCTGCTCTTAAGGCGGGGCTGGAGGTGAAGGGCGCCTCCCTTTACTCCTCACCTGGGCTCTGACCAACCGCCTCACTTCGTCTGTCCCAGGAGCCAAGAGTGAAGGCAGGAGCGTCTTGCTCACCCTGGACAACAGGTAGGCGCCTTTATTCTTCAAGGAGAAAAGAGGAGGAGGCTCAGCCCCTTCAGCCAGCCCTTGTCCCCAGTTTTCCTCCTCCCCCGGGGCTCAGAGTGAAGGTGGAGACAGATACGATGGTCCCAAGACTACAAACTCAAGTTCTGCACTTTGAGGGGAACTAAATCTGTAGCCCTCAGTGTACAGATGAGAGAACCAGGGTCTGGGGAGGGGAAAGGGTTTGCCCAGGATCCTGAGACATGGGAAGGGAATGGACCCAGAACCTAGCCTCCTGCCTGCCAGCCCAGAGCCCTTGGGGCCTGGCCATCAGCACCAGCCCCCCTCACCCCGTGCTGGGTCATTCAGAGGCCACCAGGAATCCTGGAGTGGGAGGGAGAGGGTGAGCAGAGCACGGGTAGGGAAAGGCCTTCACTGGCCCTGCAGGTCCCTGTCTACTGTCCCAGGTCTGCTTCACCAGGTCTGGGTGGGGACCAGGGGACGATCAGAAGCCACTCTTCCAGCAGGGGGTAGGGAGGGGATTGGGCTAGTGAGGTGAGGAACTCTGGGGGACACTTGTCCTCCCCCTCTGCCATCCTTTCCCTCCACTCCCCTGGGCTTGTAGGAGGGAAAGAGTGAGTCAGAAGAAGAAGCTGGCAGTGAAACTGACAGGGGGATTTTCCCAGGAATCAGGATCCCCCTGCCTCCAGACCCCTTGAGAACAAAGAAGGAGATTTGAGTCCCATGGGTGAGCAAGACCTATAAATAAGACTGAGTTGGCTGGAGCCCTCCATACACACTACAGCCCCCCAACATGCACACACAGAGTGCTGAGCTCAGGGGTCCTCCCTTCACCTTTCGAACAGGAAGGAAAGAGCTAGAGACGGGTGCTGGTGGGGACAGAAGAAAGAGTGCCTAGGAATAAAGGAGTGAGACAAGCCCCTGCCCTCGGAGATCTGGTGATGCTTTGGGGAGTGTCAAAAGTGAGAAGACTTAAAGAAAATCCCAAGGGGCTGCCTAAACTTTGCTCAATCTCAGGCCTGTCCCACTGGGCTCTAGAATCCCAGAAGGGGCAGAGAGAGGTGAAATGGATCTTAAATCTATGAAACAGTGGCACGGAGTGTGGGATTGGGAGCCAAGATCACCTGGGTTCAAATCCCAGTTCCACGATGGGTGCTCTGAGTTGTATGACCTCAGGAAAGTCCCTTAACCTCTCCAGCCCCACTGTAAGAGTACTTTCTTCAAAGAACCATTGAGAAAACAAAATGAGTACATTTTAAGTGTTTGTTACGATTGCATTCCCATTATACAGGTGGGACAGCTGAAGCCCAGAGAAGAAAGGACACTTGCCCAGGGTGGCATAAAAGCAGATTCCAAATCAGTAGGCAGACATCCTGGATCCTAGTCCTGGGGGAGGAACCAGGTACCCAGTGGATTCCCCAGAGAACCATAACCCCAGGTCCTCTCTGAGGCACGGCCAGAAAACCTTCAGGGTGTGCAGAGATCCTGCCCCGACAAACCCAGGGTGCTTGGAGCCAAAGCTCTATGTCCTTAGCTGCCCCCAGAAAGGCGCTTGAAGGCCCATTCCTTGTTCCCTTTCACTGCCATTTATAGACACGCTTCCTGAGCCTAACATGTGCCTGCCCCTGGCCAAAGAGAAGTCTGGCAGCAGGTCTAGCAGGAGCTTTGGGCAACTCACAGTCCCTTTCTGGACCTCAGGTGTTTCTCTGCATTTGAACTCCATGTGATATAAGGAGTTAAAGGTCTAAAGTCAAGGCCTGATTTTAAAACCCAGCTCTACCACTTTTTCTGGATGTGCGGCCAACACAGATTTCTTAACCTCTCTGAATCTCAGTATCTTCATCTGTAAAATGGACTGGTAATAGGAGTGCAGTACTTCCTAGGGTTATGAGAAGATTAGAAGAGTTTTCATAGGGAAAGCCAGTGCCTGACACATGGTGAGTTCTCAGTAAATGGGAGCTATTATTATTTATTATTATGAAGGCATTATATTCTATATAAGCCTTGATTTCTAAGTAGTATTTAGAATTGTCCGATAGCTTTCACAAGCAGTATCTCACTGGTTCCACACCACCTTCTGAGAGGATATATAGCAGGAATTCTTATTCCCATCTCAGATGAGGAAACTGAGGGTCAGAGTGACTCCTTAAGGAACTGTTTAAACTGGGGTTTGAATTCAAATCTCCAGACTCCGAAGTCTGCATTCATTTCGTTTGTCCCAGACTGGTCTCAATGACTTTTCCAAGACTGAGATCTAACTCTAAAGCAGAATGTAATAGAGGTACCTTGAAAAAGAGAAAAGTGGAGTTGGAGAGTGCTAGGGGCAGGAGGAAGGTGAGGCTCAGGGCAGGCCGTTGTAGCACAACCAGCATGTCCCAGCTCCTTACAGTTTTCTTGGCAGCCTCTGTTTCGGAACCTCTTACCTCCTGTAAGAAACTGCTATCATGTAGCATTAAGGCTAAACAACGGGAAGAACTTTCCACAGTCAGGAAGCTTGGGACATCTCTTTCCCAGATGAGCCCCCAGGGAGTGAATATCATCTGATGATGTCACTCCTAAGCTCTAAACTATTCTGTGGCTCTCCATTGCCCTCAGGGTTGAGTCAGCACTACCAAACCCAGCCTGCAAGGCTCTGCAGGGTCTGACCAGCCTGCCTCCCCAACCCCAACCTCCCCTCCATTCACCCTAGATTCTCTCTGTTTCCCAGATGCTCAATAACGTCTTGTGATCTCCTCAGTCCATCAGGCCTCTGAATACACCTGCCTCCTCACCCCTACCTGGTGTGCCCAGCCAGCTCCTATTTTCTGTCCTTGTGTTCCTTTACATGTCCCTTCCTCCAGGAAGCCTCCCTGGCCTCCTCCACTCCCTGGCCTCCCCCTCTCCCGTTCCCTGTGCCCACTGAGTTGCTTTTGCCTCCCCTCCTCCGCGATGATACTGTTGTGATTGCTCACCTGCTTGCCTGTCTGTTTCACCAACTGGGCCACGCTGAGTAGCAGCTAAATGCGGGGGCCCTGACATCACACAGCTGGGGTCCAATCCTACTCTGACACCCATTGGCCTGACAACCTTGGGCAAGTTGCTTACCTCTTTGTGTCTCAGTTCTCCCATTATAAAATGGGATAATAATAGCATCTACTTCATAGGGTTGTTATGAGGATTTTAAAAGGTTTTATACACCAGAGCCTAGGTACATATAATTACTCAATGAATATTAGCTGTGCTGTGCTGTGCTGTGCACAGCACTACACCACGGAAGGCTGGAGCGCAGGCCCTGATGGCCTCCATGCCCGGCAAGGGGCCCCTGGCAGGCTCCAGCCAGCCCCACAGGCTGGAGCCAATGCCAGCTGCCTCCTGCAGGCCCCAGGGGAGCAGGTCTCAGAGGCTCAGGAGGACCTTGACTTCTATATTGACTTCTCACTGGAGAGCCTCAATCAGCTTCGGACACGACTGAAGCGACTTAGCAGCAGCAGCAGCAGCAGCTGTGCTAAGGCACTGTAGCTGTGTCTGACTCTTTGCGACCCCATGAACTGTAGCCTGCCAGGCTCCTCTGTCCATGGGATTTCCCAGGCAAGAATACTGGAGTGGGTTGCCATGCCCTCCTCTGGGTGATCTTACCGACACAGGGATCTAACCTGAGTCTCTTACATCTCCAGCATTGGCAAGTGGGTTCTTTACCACTACCGCCTCCTGGGAATCTAGATTTTAGCTATTATTTATTTTAAAAGTAAGGCTGGAACATAGTAGGTAACCATCAAACATCTATTGAGGTTATTTTATTTATCCATCACTTGTACTAGGCAAGTTCTAAGTATGAAAGCGAAAGTGAAGTCATGTCCAACTCTTTGCAACCCCATGAACTGTAGCCTACCAGGCTCCTCTGTCCATGGGATTTTCCAGGCAATAGTACTGGAGTGGATTGCCATTTCCTTCTCCAGGGGATCTTCCCAAACCAGGGACTGAACCCTGCTCTCCCGCATTGTAGACAGACACTTTACCGTCTGAGCCACCAGGGAAGCCTTCTCATTCTATAGATGAGGAAACCGAGGCACAGAGAAGTTAATTAACTTCCCCAACGTTGCAGAGCTAGTAACTGGTGGAGCCAGGATGCAAACCCCAGGCAGTCTGGCTCCAGCAGCCATGCTTTTAAATGAGTGAATAAATATGCCTTTGTTTAGGGGGAGGGGAGGCAGAGGTTTCATCTACAGAAATTACTCAGTTCCCACCCCCGGCTTCTTTCAGGTCCCAGGAGCTCCCGGTTGGCAAGTGACAACTGTGGGATGTGAGTCTGGCTAGAAGCCAGAGGTAAACTGCCAAGTCACTGCCCTCAACATGTCACAGGTGATGTCCAGCCCCCTGCTGGCAGGACGCCCTACAGTCGGCTTGGCTCCCTGTGAGGAACCCAGGAGGGTCCTGCACCCGCCCCCGGCCCCAGCCTGCCGCCGCAGTGTCCCTACTACACCACGGAAGGCTGGAGAGCGCAGGCCCTGATGGCCCCCATGCCCTGCAAGGGCCCCTGGCAGGCTCCAGCCAGCCCCACAGGCTGGAGCCAATGCCAACTGCCTCCTGCAGGCCCCAGGGGAGCAGGTCTCAGAGGCTCAGGAGGACCTTGACTCCTACATTGACTTCTCACTGGAGAGCCTCAACCAGATGATTCTGGAGTTGGACCCCACCTTCCAGCTGCTCCCTCCAAGGCCTGGTGGCCCCGAGGCCCAGCCCACCCAGAGCACTACCTTGAGGAAGAAGAAAGAAGAGCCTGAAGCCTTGGGTAAGGAACTGGGGCACAGTGCTGGGAAGAGGTCTTGGGGACCAGTCCTTATGAGGAAGGAGTTTTCTATCCAATCAGGGGAACACAGAACAATGTCCTGTTGGGGAGTGCTATGCATCTCTAAACAAGTTTCTTAACCTCTCTGTTTCCTCTGCTCTATACAAGGGATAAATATAAGTAGTCCTCACTGTCCAATTCTATTTGGTTCTTGAGTTTGGAAAGTGATGGATACCTGTTTTATATAATTTCTCAAAGAATTAAAATAAGCTAATACAGGTAAGAATACTATACACTGCCATGCACATCAATAAGAGCTGGATAAATGTGTGGTCCCTGAATCTTAGTCTTCTGGGGTGGCTCTCTTTAGGTCCTAACTTGGTCCCCTGAAATTTTTATAGGAATAGTATTTTCACCTCACTGGTAACAATAGATGTAAATAACTTCAAGTATAGACATAGTAAAATAATTAGAACATGAGGAATTTTTGAGTGTTTATTACTTTTGTTTTCAATATGTCATTACATTGTAAATGTATATAGTTTACTCTTTAGTAGTGCCTAAAGCATCAAACTATATTAACTTACAATGTTTACATCAATTAGCAACCAGCTGAAAAAAACTGAAAATTTAACAATCAACTTTCTTGAGCTAGTTCAAGTCAACTCCAAGATACCACCACCTCCACAATTGTCCAGAAATCTCTCCATCTGGCTTTAGTTTCCCAAAGAGTTTCAAGTATACATTGAGGATGAGGATCATGGAGCAGCAGCCCCATTAGACAGGCTGGAAGACTGAGGCCTCCAGGGGTTTAAACAAGCAATGTAGGCTAGGGGATACAGGGAGGATTAGAGATGGAATCCAGAATAATTTCTGCTTATTGAGCATTTATCATTCTATCCAGGCACTTGTGTGTTGAGCAGTTAATAATTGAGCCTTTGATGATAATTTGATCCCTCCAACCCACCTCCATGAAATGAATATTTTATCATCATTTTACAAATGAAAAGACTTGGTTGATGGACTTGAGTGAGAAGCCAGTGCAGCCTAATCACTGGAGTCAGGCAAACCTTACACAAGCTGCTTATATTTCTTTGCATCTCAGATTCTTCTTCTGTAAAATAGAGATGAGTTTTCACCTCAAAGGGTATTGCAAGGATTAAAAGGAATAACATTTGATGGGTGTTTATCACAAATCCTGGGACACTATAGGTCATGATCGGTGGTAGCTATTTATAGTCAACATTGGAGTTGCATTTAGGACCAGCTCCAGGACAGTGTTAGACCCTGGGGTGGAGGTGAGCCCAGCACCCAGGTCCTCTGGCACTTGGGCTCCTGGGCTCTAGCCGGCCTTCTGCTCCTGCCCCCAGAGCATTGCCCGCCAGGCCTGTTAAATGAACCACCTCCGTCCCTCAACAGTCTTTTGCTTCCTGAGGCCAGTCGTGGGCATGTCTCTGCAGGAAAGATAACTTGGGCCTAATTATCACTGGCAGGAGCAAGCCCAGGACTTTAATGCTCATGCCCCAGGGCAGGGCTTCCATGCACTCGAGGCCAGCTAGGGTGAGAGCAGTCTCTGGGTAGCATGCACATGTTTGGGGTTGGGGTGTTGACAACAGGGCCCTTCCTCCAAGGGACAGATGGGCAGTAGTCAGCCCTTTCAGATGCCCTAGGCACAACCTGCTCTTGTGAGGATGTGACCACCAGACTCTTGCCAGCAGCGGGCACCAGAGGGCAGCAGTGGTCCCAGGGTCCTGATGAAGCCACCTAGCTCCCCTTGATGGAATTTCTAAAACTCCTCTCCTCTTACCTCTGCCTGAACACCAGTGATGCTTGGGAGCTCACTACCTCCTAGGATATCCAGAGGGTCAGCTCCCTGTTGGAAGTTCTCTGCCATCACAAGAATAGTGAGAGCCTGCCTGTCACTGTGGTGACTGCACCTCTCTCCCCAAAACCCCACCTCAGACCACAAAGCTCTCACCGGCCCACAGCCCCTCAGTGAGTTTTCCCCCAGCCAAATGTATCCAGTGTGTGGGGCCCCTCTGTTTGCACGCTCACTTGTCCTACATTTGGCGTGTTGAGTGGAAGATGTTCTGTAATTGTGATGTTAGCAGACGTTCACAGCTTCTCTTTGTCCCAATTTGGCAGAATCAAAAGTTAAACACTGGCTGTCCTATATCGATCCCTCCCTTAAAAATGTATAGAGGGATTTTTGTAAGCATGATCCCAGCGTCTACCCTGGGAAGAAAATAGTGGAAACCTCATTTACAGATGAGAAGACTGAGGCTCAGGAAGAGGGAAGTGATGGCCACAGTCACACAGCTAGTGAGTGGTAGGTCAGCTCAAAGCCCAGGCCTCTGGGCTCCAAAGTCCATATTCTAACTTTTCTTTCTTCCTCGGAGCAAGTTTTCTGCCCTCCAGGGCTTCATGAGTTTACACCGCACCCCCTCCTCCAGTTTCTCTGCTTCTCTCTCTTGCTGACCTTCTTCAGATTAACCAGAGGTGGGCCAGGGGGTGGCGTAGTAGCGGGGAGCAGGCATGTACCTACCACCCCCAGGGAACACAGCTTCTAGAAGCAAACACCATATCCCCTCCTCTGCCACCCCCTCCCCATCTTTGGAACAGGCCTCCATTTTATTTTCCAGAATTTCTGCCAGGCAAGGCAGTTTGCCAATCCTGAGTGAAGGGTGTTTAATAACCATCTGTCCGCCCCCCCACCCACACAGGCCCCCCTCCACCCACCCGGCCTGGTACCGGCGCCTGCATCCACCCAACACTGCTCAGACTTGCCCCACGGGCCCGTAAACAGCAACTGCACGCAGGTGATGGGGCGGGGCCCCGCCACCCCAGCCACATCCACCTCGAGGCCAGGCTACAGCAGCAGGAGTGACTCACAGCTCCAGGACTCCTCCCACCCTTCCTGCTTGCTCTTTCTCAGTCCCTCAGCTAGGCCTTTGGTCTCTCTTCACCAGGCCAGGAGACCCTGCCCAAAGCCACTGAGCACCTACTTATGGGCACAGCCTTGGCAAAGGGTCCCGAGGAGCCTGTCTCCGTGGAAGAGCTCCCTGCAGAGAGAGCACAGAAGCAGGGATCAGTTTCCTCGACCCTTTCTGTAACATCATTCATGTATTTGTTTGGCCGCTCTTAGTTGCAGCATGCCGGACCTTCAATCTCCACTGCGGCATATGGGATCTTTAACTGTAGCCTGTGGAATCTAGGGCCCTGCATCGTGAGCGTGGAGTCTTAGCTACTGGACCACCAGGGGAATCCCTCCTCAACCCTTCTGACATGGAATCAAGAATGTTTCCTACCTCAGTCAAGTTGCCATGAGGGTTAAATGAGCTAACACAGGTAATATGCCTGTGGCAGTGCTTAATGCTCAGTAAATCCCAGCCTTTGTTTTAAAAGGTGTAATAAATCTTAGCTCCACCCTTACATTTCTCCAAGCCTCAGTCTCCTGCACTGTGAAAGCAGTCTTGAGGTTTGAGAGGATTATGAACACAAACACTGTAAAAGTGAAAGTGTTGGTCACTCAGCTGTGTCCGACTCTTTGTGAACCCATGGACCACCAGGCTCCTCTGTCCATGGAATTCTCCGGGCAAGAATATTGGAGTGGGTACCCATTCCCTTCTCCAGGGAATCTTCCTAACCCAGGGATCAAACCCGGGTCTCCTTCACTGCAGGCAGATTCCTTACCATCTGAGCCACCAGGGAAGCCCATAAATACTATAAAAACCTATTTTTTTAAAAAAGTCATGCTTGCCAACCTTGCAGAAGAATCTACCCCATTCCAAAACTTCCCTTTCAGAGCCCACCATACATTGTACCAAACATTCTCTCTCCCTCATCAATGAGACCCCCACCTTAGCCAGAGTATTAGCCAACTGGCCAATACTGGCCCCCAAAAGCAGGCGGGCAGGAGACGCTCTTTGAAGCCCACCATGGGCCAGGCTCCAGGCTCCATTCATCAGTGTATCTCATCCTTACCAGAATCTTGGGAGGTAGGTTTTAGATCCTCACTTTACAGATGAGGAAACTGAGGCTCAGAGCAGCTAGGAAAATTACCTGATGATTCTTGGCGGGAAAGTGGTAAAGCCTAGACTCACACCTAGGTTTGTTTGTCGACAAAGCCAGGCCTGTTCCTCCACCCCCTGGGACAGCATGCCCAGGTTGACCTGCCAGCCTCCCCCCTCCATCTGATGCAATCCTCCACCCCTACCCAGCCCAAGCAGGCTCCGACAGAGGCAGTAACCATGAGCAGGGCCAAAGTTCCTAGCCCAGAGCGGGCTGGGGCAGGCAGGGACTTCAGGGTGGTGAGGGATAGTGCATGTGCCAGAGCCCAAGGGGTTGGGAGGCTGGCAGATGGGAGTTAAGGGTACAGTTTCCCACTGACTCTGCCCTAGTCTTCATCCTGGGAAGCCAGAGCAGGACTCACGACCCTCTAGAAGGGAGCAGCTCAATGAGCCCCTTCCTTCACTTCCTTTCCCAGAACAGCACCAAGAACAGCTCCCCTCCCCCAAGTCAGGAGGAGAGGGCGCCCTACTCCAGGGAGGGACAAGAGTCCTAGGTCCCCCACTAGGGAATGAAAGAGCATCAGAGTGAGTCAGCAGCCTCGGATGCTAAGAGTCTACAGCTCAGTAAGGCAGGCAAGCCCTGCCCCCAGGGAGTTCTTGCTCACAACTGAACCCTAACGCTGACTTGTCAAACCCCAAGGTGCACCCAGCTCCCCTGGGATGTGATTCTGATTCAATAGGCCTAGGGTGGAGCCGCAGATTCTGCACAGTCTCCCAGCTCCCTGGTGAAGGGGGTGCTGCAGGGCCAGGGACCACAGCAATGCAGTCCAGTGCACAGTGAGAACACCTAGGGAGCTAAGCTAACACCCTGAGGCCTGGGCCCACCCCTGGAGGTTCTGATCTAATTGGCACCAGATGGAGCCTGAGCTTTAGGACTTCTCGAAGCTCATCTGATAATTCTAGCATGCAACCAAGCTTGAGAATCCCTGCCTCCATTGCAGGCACAGACATAGAAACCGTGACCGGTGCAGTCATTCCGGCTGGGGAGTGGAACACACATGAAGGAGAGGATCTCTCAGTTTTAAAGGGCTTACTATGTGCCAGACGCTGGGCTGTGCCACCTACATTCATCTCAGTTCATCCTTACTGTAACACCAAGAGGCTGGGTATAGTCACCCACTTCTACAGGCCTGGAAACTGAGGCTCCAGGTGGTCGAGTCACTTGGCCAGGCTCTCAGAGAGCAAGGGGAAGAGCCAGATTTGAAACCCAGGTCTGTCTGACTCCAAAGCCCGTGTTCGTGTCACTGTCTCTCTCCACCCACGGGCAGTTGTCAGAGAGGGTGACAATGAAACTGGTCCCTGAAGGTGAAGTTGGAGGCTGATCCTGATTCCAACAGACATCTCCCTGGACCTCAGTTTCCTCATCTGTATAAGAAAGGGTGGTGTGTCCACTGGTTAAGACTCCACACTTCCACTGCAGGTTACATGGGCTTGATCCCTGGTTGGGGCACTAAGATCCTACATGCCGTGGGGCATAGCCAAAAATTTTAAATATATGTGTGCTAAGTCGCTTCAGTCATGTCCCACTCTGTGACCCCAAGGACTGTAGCCTGCAAGCCTTCTCTGTCTATTGGATTCCCCAGGCAAGAATACGGGAGTGGGTTGCTGTGCCCTCCTCCAGGGGGTCTTCCCAACCCAAGGGTTGAACCCACATCGCTTAGTGTCTCCTGCATTGGCAGGAATGTTTTTTACCAAAGCACCAACTAGGAAGCCCACATATATATGGGCTTCCCTGGTACCTCAGACTGTAAAGAATCTGCCTGCAATGCGGGACACCTAGACATAGCAACCACTCCAGTGTTCTTGCCTGGAGACGTTCCCATGGATTGCAGCCCACTAGGCTCCTCTGGTGGGCTACAGTTCATGGGCTCGCAAAGAGTCGGACACGACTGAATGACTAAGCACAGCACTCTCTAAGAAAGAAGAGACCAGATGGTCTTGAGGACTCTTTCAGCATCCTTGTTCTGCGAGTCCAAGCTCCCTGGTTTCACCGATGCTCTGCTTCTCTCCCCAAAGATATAAAGTACATCGAGGTGACATCCACCAGGTCAAGGTGCCACGATGGCCCGCGGAGCTGCTGCAGCCCGTCTGTCACCCCACCCTTCGGCTCCCCACGCACTGGCGGCCTCCTCCTTTCCAGAGACCTCCCCGAGAGACTCGAAGCAGCAGCGAGAGCCTCATCTTCTCCGGAAGCCAGGGCAGGGGGCACCAGCACCCTGCTCCCCTCTTGGCAGCTCCCTCCTCTTACCCCCCAGTATCTCCCAGCATCTCCATTCCTGGCATGGGGACCAAGGCCTCAGGCCCTCACAGCTTGGGCTCCCCGCTGGTGGCTTCCCCAAGCTTGGAGAAGGGGCTGGGGGCCAGGGCCCACAGCTGAGCAGCAGAGTCTCCATGCTGTCAGGCAGCCCAGCGTCTGATGTCAGCTATGTGTTTGGAAGGTAGGTAACTCCCACTACAGCTTCTGATGTTGCCTTCATCACACACACACACACACACACACACATCCTAAATCAGACATCCCGCTCTTTCTGAGCAAAATCTGGGACTGTACCAAAAATAAAAATGAATGTTCTCTTTCATGCCATTTGGCTCTCAAGCTTTCCTCAAGCATTTAGAATATCATTCAATATAGGAAAATCTTGACTTCTATTTACCTCCTGGGAAAAGAACTACTGCATTAATGAGGCTCACCTGTATCCTGTCCAGCCCTCCTACAGCCCATTTGTAGGAAGATTTAGGAAAAAAAAAAAAAACCACCTAAAACACAGAATATAAACAGAATCAAGGGTCTGGGAAAAGCTTCCTTCATCTTTGTTCCTGGCAAAACCTAGCAGGAAGGAAGCAAGCCTGGCAGGGCATTATTTACAATCACCCCAGCCCAGTTCTCTATAGGCTTCTGAGTAGAGCCACACACTCACCCATCTTGCCCTGGAAGACCAAACCACAGGACCTCTGTCCCCCATACCAAGTCCAAAGCCACTGTGCCCAGGCAGTCCCTGGCAAGGAGACTGGGACTCCACAGCCATGCGTTGGCATGGGCCTCTGAGCTCAGGGAGAAGCCTGGCTGCAGAGCTGGCCTCTTTCTCTTCCTCCAGCTGGAGAATTCCCTCTGCATCAGTCATGGATATAGTCCAGCCCAGGTCCAGCCTGTGTGCCGGACTCTTGGGAATGCTTGGGGTTGGAGGGTAGGGAGGATAGCTGGTATGACAACTCAGTTGGATGGCCTGGAAGGCAGAGGGAACAGAGTCCCTTGCAGGGGGCAGCCCATTGGCTACTTTAATTGACCACAGACCCTACATTGCAGGAACACTCCTATATCCTTCAGCATCCCTTAGGGCTCAGATGGGCTCTGGGGACGGGGTGGGGGCAGATGGGTGAAGTGTACAGTTCTCTGACCAAAGCCACGGGCACCTACATCACTAAATTCCAGAGCCCAGCTCTGGCCCCAGACGGTCCACTCCCACCTCCTAACACTCTGCCTTTCTGCTGCTCTCTCCCCTCACAGCAGCCAGTCCCTCCTCCACTCCAGCATCTCCAGCCATCAATCATCTTCTAGATCCTTGGAAAGCCCCACCAGCTCTTCCTCCAGCCTCCACAGCCTTGGTCCAGTGTCCCTGTATACGAGAACCAGTGACATCCAGGTCCCCAGCAATGGCACCCCAAGCATGGGCCAGCCCAGAGCAACCCACTCCCCACCACTGGCCAAGGAACACGCCAGCAGCTGCCCACCATCCATCACTAACTCCATGGTGGACATACCCATCGTGCTGATCAATGGTTTCCCAGAGCCAGGATCTCCCCCATCCCAAAGGATCCCAGGACCCCAGGACTTTGTCCACCCTGGAGCTACTTCTTCCAGCACGTCCTGTCCAGCCACCAGGAGCCACAGCCAGACCCTGCCAGAAGCCCCTCCCACCGCATCCCCGGAGGGTAAGTTGTAAACTAATCAATACCTCATGCTTTGTAAGTCTGGCTAATGGAGAACAGGCAAAGCACCAATGTGTTTCCTCAAGAGCGGGCAATACATTAAGTACCTACTGTGTGCCAAGCACTGTGCCACTTAGTAGGGACACAGTCTAGAAAGAGAGGGGGAAACCCAAAGGGTTACTGCAAAGTAGGATAAACACAGAAGTAAAGAGATGTCCTGAGTCTTGTGAAGCTGCAGAGGGAGTAAGCCTTTTTACCTGGAGAAGTGGGGAGGCCAAAAAGTGGACCAAAAGCCCACGGCCAGAGCAGGAGAGGAAGGGCTGCCCCAGCAGAGGGAACAGCCAGGCCAGAGGTAAGAAGGCATGGAAGCACATGGCATGTTTAGGAAATGATTGGGATGTTGGGTGCAGGGTGAGGTCATTGGGAGTAATTTGGGGCCAGATTGGGAAAGACCATGAACACCAAGCTGAAGAGTAAACTTTACAGTTTGGGGACCAGGAGACCCACAGTTCAGTTCAGTTTAGTCACTCAGTCGTGTCCAACTCTTTGCAACCCCATGAATCGCAGCACACCAGGCCTCCCTGTCCATCACCAACTCCCCGGAGTTCACTCAGACTCACGTCCATCGAGTCCGTGATGCCATCCAGCCATCTCATCCTTTGTTGTCCCCTTCTCCTCCTGCCCCCAATCCCTCCCAGCATCAGAGTCTTTTCCAATGAGTCAACTCTTTGCATGAGGTGGCCAACGTATTGGAGTTTCAGCTTCAGCATCAGTCCTTCCAAAGAACACCCAGGACTGATCTACCCTCAGAGACTCTCAAACCGGAGAGTGATGGACTCAGAGGCGCATGCTCAATCCATCTCTCTGGCAGCTGCGCGGCAGATGAATTGCAGGGCCTGGCCTGGCAGGGAGAGCAATTTTTATTTGGTTCTGTTTGGGTTTTCATCACAAAGTGGTCCAGGGCGAGGCAGAGGGTGGAGGAGAGTGGACAGAGCCAGGAGACCCTCAGGATATGGAAGCAGCGGGCTGGGTGACTAACCCAGGAGAGGGAGAGTCAGTCCTAACTCTGACGTTGGCAGATGACGAACACAGACAGGGGCAGGACAGGGTAACGGAGACAATGCATTCCAATTCAGACAGCTAAAAACCACAAAACAGCAACCACCCTCCTCCCTGTAGTCAGGAACTACAGGCATCCAAAAAGAACAAAGCCAACCAGAGCCCAAAGCAGTAAACACAGGCTAACCCTTAGCACCCCAGGGTACCTCTCTCCCAGGAGCAGAGCCCCCCACTGAGCCCCAAGGACAGGAGGAGGCCTGCTTGCCTGTGGCTCAGTCATCTCCTTCCCGGGCTCTCAGCCCTCATGTGGCCATAGACATCAAGGTACTCCTGGGGGGTGTGAAATGCTCACTCTAGCCCACTGCTCGCTCCCACCCACGGAGCCATGTCAATGAGAACAAGAGAAAATGAGGTGACAAGTATGCCTTTGAACATTTTCCTAGGACAAATCATTTGCAGATATCAGTCCATTTTTTATGATGAGTTATTTTCAACTGGCAGTAACACACCTTTTCAAGATGACGAAACCGAGAACCACTGCTCTCCGCCTTTGTTGTCGTTCAGTCACTATGTCGAGTCCACCTCTTTGTGACCCCATGAGTCACAGCCAGGCTTCCTTGTCCTTCACTGTCTCCCGGAGTTTGCTCAAACTCAAGTCCACTGAGTCTGTGATGCCATCCAACCATTAAGGACCTAGGGAAATGGGGGGGCATTTTCACATCTCCAAGAGCACATTTATTTGGCCTGGTGATATCCCCATCCAGTGTTTGTGATTCCTGGATAATCACATGTTATCCCTGGGATCTTAGCAAATTCCACAAACTATTCTTGACAAGATTCAGCTTCATTTCCAAGTTGTTGGAGCATTACAGACCCTCACAGGATTTTTGGTTCACTCAGTTACCTCTGGGTTTCAGGAGGGAAAGAGCCATCTCAGATCAGAATCCTACTCCATCTCTGGACTCCTAGATGCTCTTCTGCCCGTATCTGCTGTCTTCCTTTCCTTTCTACTTTTCTTCATTTTCTTTTACAAACTGAATATCCCCCTCCCCACCAAGAAACTCATAGGATTATTAAAGGGGAAGAAAAATGTGAAGTCAAGCAAATGATGCATCTCAGAGTCTTTCATTTATCCCATTTCTGTCTCTACTGCATAATATTCCATTTGAGAAACTGTTTCTCATTGAATTGAGTTTTTAATCTGTTTGTTTGTGATCCATTACCAAGGGTACAAGGGATGACTCCTAGATGGCACAAAGCCCTGGGATTCTTCTGATAGACTTTGCCCCTTTAGGGAGCTGGAGATACAGTGGAGTAGGGATATGGGAGGATGGGTTGAATGAGACCACTGGGCAGAGAAAGGGGAGGGTCTCTCAGTTCCCCTCTATCTGGCCTACAGGGTTCTTCCCTGTCTGTCTCCAGGTCCTGCCAGTGACATGCAGCCCACCATGAAGTTTGTGATGGACACATCTAAATACTGGTTTAAGCCAAGCATCTCCCGAGAGCAAGGTAAAATGAAGCCCCAATTCAGGGACTGAGCGACCCAGGAATCAGGTCTGGGTCCTGGCACCCTGCATCGGGCCGATGGGGCCCTGGGTTCAGGTAGAGGAGGGAATGGAAAGGCAAATTGCAAGTCCAGGGAAGAGGGTGTGCTGTAAACCCCCATGACCCAAGGAAATAAAGACTGTAGCAGGAACGGTGGAGGTTAGACAACAGAAAGGACTTCTTGAGGCCCAAAGGCAATCCTGTACCATCTGCTCTATGAGGACCCAATTAGGCTGAGGAAGGGAGGGTGTCCTGGGGGGATGGTGATTGTCTCTGACTCAAGGATTGTTCCAGCCATCGAGCTGCTGAGGAAGGAGGAGCCAGGGGCTTTCATCGTGCGGGACAGTTCTTCATACCGAGGCTCCTTTGGCCTTGCCCTGAAGGTGCAGGAGGCCCCCATACCTGCCCAGAGCCAATCAGGTAGGCTGTCTGTGTATTCGATCAAGGCCTCTTAAAGGCACCTGGGTGTGGTGGGTTCCAGTCCCAGCTCTGCCGCTCACTTGCAGGGTGACCTTGGGCCATTCCCATAATGACTCCTGGGAGGATGGACCTTGGTCTCCCAGCACTGAGGCTCCCAAGTCCCCAGACTCCTTGCTCTACCCTCCGGTAGGAAGAAGAGGAGGGTCCCAGCCCCCTCCAGCCTGCTCTCTTCTGGTATCCACCTCTGTCCAGACCGGCTTTCTCACAAAGGAATGTAATGTAGTAATAATGTGTGAAAATGAGATACTTTTGGTTTGGTCTGTTTTCTCAAATAAGAAGTAACTAGTAACATTTTATATCAAGTTCATAAAGTTTGATTTTTTTTTTCTCCACGAATTCAATTTATTTTTATTAAGTAAATACTAGGTTTTATGAGCTTCCCCGGTGGCTCAGTGGTAAAGAATCCACCTGCAATGCAGGAGACGTGAGAGACCTGTGTTCAATCACTGGGTTGGGAAGATCCCCTGGAATAGGAAATGGCAACCCACTCCCACTATTCTTGCCTGAAAAATTCCACGGACAGAGGAGCCTAGTGAGCTACAGTCCATGGTGTCGCAAATAGTTGGAAACAACGAAGTGGCTAAATCGCAATGGCGTGTGCGCTAGCTTAGCCCCTGTGGTCTTGCACACACCCTACCCCAGACGCCGTCCAAGGCACCAGTGAAACCTCATTGAGGACAGAGACAGGAACAGACCATTGCATTACAGGGTTCCTGGGCCACAGCCCTTCATCGAAGGCCCAGGATTGTAGCCCTTACACAAGGAATGGATAAGGGAACTGACAACTCCCAGAGGGAGTTAATGACCCCGATCCAGCAAGTAATAGAGCAAGAGGATAAAAACCCCAAGTCCACATTCTCTACACCACACCTCTCTGTTCAAATAAGAAAGTGACCTCCGGGCAGCGTTAGTTATCAAGAAAGCCCTGCCAAGGAGTCCAAAGAAAGCAGGAAGCTGTGGGCTGGTGGAGAAGAGGCCAGGGGGCGTGGTCCCCCCTCCCAAGGCCAGCCTGGCGCCAGCAGGGACCATCTGATGGAGAATAATAGCACCTGGGAGGGAGTAAGTAGGGGGAGCGGGAAACCCAGCCCAAGAGTTATTGAAACCAAGGGCAAGGTCTCCTGAAAAAAGGATTGCACGTGTGCATACTAAGTCACTCAGTTCTGGACACAGAAGGCTTTGAGCAAAAACACTGTCGGCATCTCCTTCATGGGAGACCTCAAGGATAGGATACCTACCTGCAGTCCCACCCAGAGGCAGGGGGATGGACAAGTTAACCTCTGGATGGACTGGATGAGGCGGGTCAGGAAACAGGTTGCGCTTCCATCCACACTTTCTCCGGCAGGCGAGGACAGCAGTGGCCTCATCCGCCACTTTCTCATCGAGTCTTCCGCCAAAGGGGTGCACCTCAAAGGAGCAGACGAGGAGCCCTACTTCGGTGAGCTGAGCCTCTCCAGCCCTCAGGCCCCTTCCAGGCAGGGTAGGTGGCCTGGGGAAGGCTCCTGATGTGCGCCTTCTGCTTCCTCACAGGGAGCCTGTCTGCCTTCGTGTGCCAGCACTCCATCATGGCCCTGGCCCTGCCCTGCAAACTCATCATCCCGCAGAAAGGTGGGCTGGGGCTCCGCTCCTGCTCCTTCTCAGGAGTCACCTCTCACCTTACTTAGGGATCATGTTAGTGTCCCAGTGAAGAGTGCATGCTCTGGAATCTGTCCACATCCCCACCTCCTAGCTGTGAGCATCTGAGAAGTTCAGCCTCACTGAGCCTCTGTTTCCTCATCTATGAAATGGGCACAGTTAGCATCACACCTACTTCTAGGCTGGGTGGGGGTGAAATGAAAAGGCTCAGGCAAGGATTTTGGCACAACGCCTGGTGCTGAGTTGATGTTTGAGACATAGCAGCTCTGTATAGGAGAGGAGAAAAGAAGCATAAATCTGCCCATTCGGCCAGGTTTGGTTTTTACTTCCAGGTCCAACATTTACTGGGTGTCCCCTCCTCCATTCACACCTCACTCCAACCCTGTGAAGTAGTCATTGCTGTTGCTGTCCCCATTTCACAGATAAGAAAAGGAAGGATGGAATCTGAACCCAAGTCTCCCTTACTGTCTTGTGCCAAAGTGTTCAGGGAGCTAACAGAGCACAAAGGTAGAGACAGCTGTTTCATGAAACTCAAGGAAGAGGATTATGAGAACAAAGAAATGATCAATGGGTAAAACTCGGGAGAAAGAAAGATAGACAAGGAAGATTCAAGGCATTAAGTAACTTCCCCAAGGGCACAGAGTCAAACCACCAGCCCTCTCCAGAGCTTACAGCCCAGCACAACACCAGGTGCCCCCACCTCTCAGAGTGTGCAAGAGAGCTGGGGGGTTCAGGAAGAGGAGTCAAGGCCAAGGGAGCCCCAGATGTGGTGATGGCAAGAGCCTCCCTAGTTTCTGCAAAAAAAAAAAAAAAAAAGCCTGGGTTTGGAGCAGGGTCTTAAAGAAGCAGGAGGTCAGGGGCCTCTGAGGCCAGGTCACTGCTGCAGTCCAGGGGCCGGAGCCAGGAGGGGCAAGGAGGGATCGCAAAGCTTGCCAGCTAGGCTTCAGGGGAGCCCAGGGCAGCTCCGATTGCCTAATTACAGGAATCACACCTGGTTTCTCAGCCAAGTCACTTCCTGAAGGTGGAGGCAGAGGTGGGACCCATTTGAAGGGCTGAATGAGGCCTGTTCCTAGGATGGGGGTCCACTGACTGCACCCCACCCCTGGGGACCTGTTCCTTTGTTTTGGCTCAGAATTGGGAGGTGGAGACGGGGCCTTGGACCCCTCTGCAGATGACCAGGCCTCCTGTATGAAGAAATCTGCGGGTGAGTGGGGGGCAGGGTCGGGGGAAGGCTTGGCTGTGCCCCACCCCAGGGCACCTCCCAGCCCTGTGCAGGCACACGCAGGTCCACACGTGTTTCCCATTGCAGCTTTATTTCTCCATCTTTAACAAGGTGCCACATTCTTCCCTCTGCCTGTAAACCAGGAGGTGAGAGGCTGAGGGCAGCAGGCCAGGAGGAAGAGGGGCAGGAGAGGAGGGGCGGGTGTGGTGAGGCTTAGAGCCCATCTTGCATACAGGGAGCACAAACACGGATGAGCTAGGTTCTCTCTGGGTCTGAAGGGCCTGGCCCCAGAGAGGGCATCCTCCGTGGAGTGTCAGGTCCGGGTCCTAGGGGCGGTTTATATGGGAAGGGTCACTTTTCATCACATCCAAGGGCCAGGCACGGGTCAGCACCTGGGTGACTGACAGCTCCTCTTCTGTGCCCCCAAGCACAAAGGCCCCCTCCACATTCCTGTCTCCTCTCTCTTCTCTCAGCAAGGAGCAGGGCCCTGGGGTTGGAGGTCAGGGGTCGGGGTGGGGGCAGCACCAGCCATGGGACAGAAGGAAGGTTTGCCTGGACGCCCCTATACACAGGGCAACATCCCCTCCTTGCCTCCTGCTGGAGGACCAGAGGCGAGAGCAGTGCCAACAACAGATGACCCCAAAGTCCTCTGGGATTAGCCCCAAATTTCAGTCACCCACACAGTCCCTACCCACCCGCCTGATGAAGCCTGCTAGATTCCCCAAACAGGATGGCACCCCTATTCCCCAGTTCTGGGCAGAGGGACAGCAGGGCCTTGGTGATCTCCACTCACCCAGTGGATTCTGGCAGGGCCCCAAAGCAGTATCTGCACCCGCTCTCCTACCCCCAGGTTGCCATGCCCTGTACCTGAGCTCTGTGAGCGTGGAGACCCCTGAGCGGTGCCCTGGCCGTGGAGAAGGCCATCTCGGCCACCTTGGAGAGGGATGTCCTCCCCACACCCACCGTGGTCCACTTCAAAGTCACCGAGCAGGGCATCACCCTGACTGATGTCCAGAGGAAGTAAGGGACTTCCCTTGTCCTGGGGCTGCGGGGCTGGGCGGGGTGAGCTGGAGGGATGGCTGAGGTGGCTGTGGAGCAGTGATGGAGCTAGAGTTCAGGCTCCTGAACCCAGTGAGGTCAGTGATGTGCTGAGTGACTCCAGACATGTTCTCTGCCTTCTCTGGGCCTCACTGCAATGATTTCCTTCTGAAGCTCCACTTCATCATGACTGATGGATTTGGAATTAACAACAGTCATTGGGCACTGATTAAATCTGTATCCACTGATGGAACATCTCCTGTAGGCCAGACTCTGACTGACCAGTGAGATCTCTCCTTCCCAGGCTCAGGGATTCAGTCCATCAAGATCCTGGCCCTGGGCTGGAGGAATAAGAGATGACCAGCCGTAATTGCGTGCTTAGTCGCTTCAGTTATGTCTGACTCTTTGTGACCCCATGGACTGTAGCCCACCAGGCTCTTCTGTCTGTGGGCTTCTCCAGACAAGAATACTGGAGTGGGGTGCCATGCCCTCCTCCAGCAATTTCTACCCTCAAATCATTAAATGACACAGTGGGCGATTGGGTGGGTTGGTAGAAAACCCCAATACATAGGACACAAGGCAGATGACCTTCATGAAAGGAGAGAAATACAAACACGTGCCCAGGTCCAGCAGTGAAAAGGTCACGCAGGCTGTCAGGGGTCATGCAACTAGGAGGCTCTTGGAGGACAGGAAGCTGGAGATGATGGAGGTGGGCCAGGACACTGCAACGGGCTCTCACCAGCTCCCCTTCCCTCCCCACCTCCTCCCAGGGTGTTTTTCCGGCGCCATTACCCCCTTGCCACCCTCCGATTCTGTGGCATGGATCCCGAGCAACGGAAGTAAGTTCAAGTCTGGGCCAGACTGAAAAGGCCAGCCAGGGTCTAGCTGCCCGCTGACTCCGGGACTGGGGTCCCAGACAGAGCCTCTGAAGCTCAAGGGGTGAGGAGCAACAGAATGAAGGGAGGGGAGCACAGGGGATAGAGGAAACACAGCTGGCCAAGATCGGCTCCTCCCACCCCACGGGGCTCAGCCGGAGTTCTGTAAAATGGAGCGGAGGATCGGTACCCAGGACTGTCTTTTGTTCCTCTCCCACAGGTGGCAGAAATACTGCAAGCCCTCTCGGTAAGGCCTTCCTGTCCACTCAGTCACCATGAGAGGTCTCCCGGGGGCAGGGCCCGGACCCAACATGGGGAGGGAGTCAGGGAAGGAGGGAGGCCCCACGCTGATCTTAAGAGCCCGTGAGTTTGCTGAGATCAAGGGCCCTGGCCCTCTGGGGAGCCACCAGTCTGAATGAGGTGGACAGGAGCCTGGGAGCCCTGTCTTCTCAGGGAGGCACAGGCTTTAGTCTGGAGGGACCCTCCAGTCTGCTGGGGAATACACAGGTCCTGTCCTCAGAGGCCCCCATTCCGAAGGAGAGAAACCCAGATCTTAAACTCAGAGATTTCCCGGTCTGATGGAGGAGGCACGTCCTCCCCTAGGAGAGCTCCTATCGTGACAAGGTGCTGGGCTGGGGAAGGGCAGGAAGGAGGTACCGGGCTGGGGAAGGGCTGAGTTCCCCAGCTCCCAGTCTCCTGCCTCCCTGGGCTCTCCTCACCCTGGCTCTCCTCTCCCATCAGGATCTTTGGGTTTGTGGCCAAGAGCCAGACTGAGTCCCAGGAGAATGTGTGCCACCTCTTTGCGGAGTATGACACGCTCCAGCCAGCCTCACAGGTCATCAGTCTGGTGGGTGCTCTGCTGCAGGACCCAGAAAGGATGTAGGGGAGGGAGCTTCCTGTGTGCCTTCCCAGACATCCCAAGGGGGCTTGCTCAGGATCCTCCCTCTGCCCTGAGCAAGAAGCCTCTTACCACACTGATGGACCAATCCACTGGACTGGAGGAGAACGGTACCAAGTTGAAACCCTTGAACTCACTATGACCTTCAGCAGCGACCTTCATCCAGACCCCCCTTCCCTCCTGGGGTTCAGTCTCTTCAGCCTTAAAGGAGCAGGACTTTCCTGGTGGTCCAGTGGTTAAGAATCTGCCTGCCAATGCAGGGGATAGGAGTTCGACCCCTGGTCAGGGAAGATTTCACATGCCATGGAGAAACTAAACCCGCGCTCTGCACCTACTGAGCCCACGCTTTAGAGCCTGTGCCCTGCAACAAGAGAGGCCACCACAGTGAGAAGCCCACACACTACAAAAGAGAGTAACCCCTGCTCACCACAACTAGAGAAAGCCCGCGCACAGCCGTGAAGACCCAGTGCAGCCAAAGACAGATAGATAAATGTTTTAAAAGAATACTTTAAAAAAAAACAAAAGGAGGCAACAGTTAGGATCAGCTGTTCGTCCTGCACCTCTGTGGCTATCTTGATAAGCTCCCTGTGATTCTGAAGCAGACCCACATCTGAGACCCCCACATGAAAATAACCTCTGAAGACTCCTGACTCTGTCAGTCTGGACACTACCAACACAGCAGCTTGAGCTAGAGACCTGTGACCCTCGTTTCATGGCAAACAGTAGGTGCTGGGTAGGGACCCAGGGGCCGTGGCCAAAGGCTGTCCTGAAAGCAGGTGGTTGGCAAGGACTGAGGACCAAAGGGGGCCTCCCCTGTGGTTCAACAGTAAAGAATCCACCTACAATGCAGGAGACACAGGTTCGATCCCTGGGTCAGGAAGACCCCCTGAAGGAAGGCATGGCAGTCCACTCCAGTGTCCTTGCCTGGAGAATCCCATGGACAAAGGAGCCTGGTGGGCTACAGTCCATAGGGTCGCAAAGAATCAGACACAAATGAAGCGAGTTAGCACACAAGCACGCACGCACAAGGACCAAAGGAGGGATGGACTGACTCTCTTCCCCTCATCTGTTCCTTTCCCCATTTCCTCGACAGCTTCTTGAGCTGCTATTCCCAGGACAAAGCTAGATCCGCCTGTCCTGGATTCTACAGGCCAATGTGGCCACGGTTGTTCCGCAGCTAAGCACGTGGGAACTTGCCCTCATGGTCAAAACAGATGATCCAGCTGTCCTTAGGATCTTGATGTCTAGTCCCCTCCATTGAAAATGAGCATCAGTTCCATCTCTTCTTTCAGCTTCTCACTGCCGTAGGGCTACTTGTGTCGCCCAGACCCGGAGGTGGGGACAGTCAGAGCCCCTGCTCGCTAGAATAGACACGAGGGACACACACACACACACACACACACACACACACACACACACACGCTGCCCTGTACAGTGCTGGGGCGGCAACTGGCCTCATAGCCACATGAGGGCAGCAAAGAGTCAAGAATGCAGCTACCCGCCTCCCCCCCACCACCACCCCCCTTCCCAAGAGGCTTGGGGAAGTGGGCGGTCTTTCCCGCCCCACCTCCACCAAGACCCTCAAGAAGTTGGAACTGTTTGTCTAGCAGACCTGGGGACCTAAGGAAACCACACTATGAGAATGCAAGACGAGGCTCCAGGAAGAAGCCCACTTTTGCTCTATGAAAGACCAGTGCCTGCCCCCCGCCCAGCTGGGGGCCCTGCCAGAGAATCATTATCTTTGGCCAAAGTTGGGCCTGAAGGGTTATTATTTCAACCCAGGAAACCAAACCAGACTGAAGCGGTCCTCAGCTGGCAGGACTGGCTGAGACTAGCCCACCCAGCCTGTGGTCAGGCACTGCCCCACCCTGGAGACTGCAGAATCTGGACACGGTTCTCAAGGTCACAGTGCCCAAGTTCTCAAGGTCACAGAGCGCCCCTCTCCCCCATATATCTGTGGATGCCTCGTAGCTCCCCGCATGGAAAATAAAGTGTCTGTCTTTGCACAAGAATTGGTCCTGAGACATTCAGGGCTGTCCATTCAGAGATGGAAACCTGAGCAGAAAAGGGGACCTGGCTGGGCCGGTGGCAGCTGGTCTGAGAGATAACCACGTGTGCCACACCCCTCTCGCAGCCCCTGGCCATGGCAGGACAGCCTCCACCAGCTTCCACTTCATAAACCTTTGCTTAAACTCTTCTGTGTCCCCCCATGTATCCGACACACCCGTTTTCCTTCTTCCCAACCTCTTTCCTGCCACTGTGGCAGGAAGATAGGAGACTCGGGCTCTCTTGTGCGTGCCAGGGCCTGAGGTGAGTACGTGTGACATCCCTGCCAGCTTCCAGGGTCTCACTCGGGCTCCCAAAGGGTGGGGGAGAGGCGGGTGAAACATGGGCAGCTCAAGTCTGGAAGAGTCCCTGAATCCAGATGAGCTCCAAGCTACCAGCCCAACCCTGGTGACCTGAACAATGGCCCGTCATTCATCCTGGTTCTGTCTCCAGTCCTGGGGGTAACGCCCCACTCCCAGCCCTCTCCAGGCCTGCTGCAGCTGGGGATTCAAGATGGGCAGGCCATAGCAAGTGGGGCTGCAGGGGCACCCCTTTCCTGCAGAGCCTTGGAAAGGGGCGAGCTGCTGATTCTGCTCAGGCTATGTGACCCGTGGCATAGGCTGCCTGGAGGAAGTGAAGAGACATCCCAACGCACTTGAACCACCCACCACTGAGCCCCTGCTGCCCCTTCCACTGCCCAACTGTGGTTCCAGAAGGGCCTCCTCTCTGGCCACACACTGAGTCCACGGGAGGTAACGACCTCTACTGCATTTATGTAGCTTATCTTTCCTCCAGGAAGATTTAATAGAGCACTTGACTTTTGCTGATGGGCAGAGCCGCCAGCCCAGCAAGAGCAGAAGGGAGGACGGACAACCACTAAGGCAAGAATCAGGAAGGGAGGGGTCTTTATACCCAGGCAAGGATATCCAGGAGTTTTCTCTGCAGCAGCTTCCAGGCCTTGCAGTCCTGGGTCTTACGCCTCCCCCAGTGTCATATCTGTCAGTGTTCCATCCCACCCCATCACTTTCTCCTTGTTCTCTCTACACACATACACCATCCCTCACTGCCCCCTCCCAGTGTCTCTCTCCATCCTCACCTTTCTCCTCATCATACTGTCAGCAGAGGTTCCTGTGCCAGATGCCCAGTGAGGCCAAACAAGTCGAAACATTAAAGTTTGGAGCAAAGAAGGGATTTACTGCAGGGCCATGCAAGGAGATGAGTGCCTCACGCCCTAAAAGCCCAGAGTGCCCTGAAGGGTCTCAGCAAAGCATTTTTAAAAAGATGGATGAGGCAAGGGGGTCAGGGTATGTAATCAGTTCATGCACAAGTCTCTGATTGGCTGATGGTGAGGGAACAGGGTGATGTCACAAAGGTTAACTTTATCAGTCTTTAGGCTCCAGGAGGTCTGGGGCTGTGTGCTCGTAGTCATCAAGTAGTTAACATCTTCCGTCTGGTGGGGGGCTCCCACATCTGTAAACTTAGGAAGGGTACATCAAATACTGTTATCTAGGTACTTCAGAGAAGAGCTAAAGCAGAGATTAGGGAAGAAGGCCTGTCTTGGGAAGGCCCCAGGGTCCCACTCCATTTCAATGCCTTTTCCACCCACCCACACCCAAACCTGTCCTCTCCCCCTTTATAGAAAAGCACTCCCTCTTACTTTTGTCTCATTTAATCCCCACTCCCCTCTGTCTCACATGGCTGGACCCACAGCAAAGCCCAGCTGCTGCTGGAGTTGATGGGAAAGGAGGATGGCAGCCCCAGCCCCTGTGCCACTGACCTTTTCTCAAAACCCAGACTCCCAAATCCCCTGACCCGTGCCTCCACTCTGACTACTGAGCAAACTCCCCAGAGAGCTGAAACACCCTCAGCCCTATCTCATCTGACCAGCCACCTCCCCCATACTCATCTCCCCCAGGAGGCTCAAGCAGCTCACCTCTGCTCTTTTATCTTCATCCTCAACCACCCTACTCCTGCCCCACTACCTTCCACCTCCTACTCCTGTCCTTAACTCTCATGCCATCCAATAGGCTGAGAGCTTAGAACCAGAGCAGGGCTTAGGGTGGAAGTGGGGGTTGCTAAAGGCCCCCAGCCTAGAAGTCAGCACCTTGAATTCATGCAGCAATGTCTCCTGGCTGCATGCTTTGCTCATGTGATCCAAGATAGTAGATAAATGTAATACTGTTACAATGGAGGTTTAAGTGTCACACAAGGCTGACAGGAAGGATACAAACAGGAAAGATAAACTTTCCCTCTGGGGAGAATGAGGGCAATGTTACCGAGGTGGCAACAGTTGAGTTAGGTCTTCAAGGATAAATGGCTTAACAGCAAAGGAGGGGGAACCCAATTTTTCCTGGGGTTGGGGGCAGGGGGTGTTCTATGTGCTAATGTGAAGCATGTTATATATGTTTAATCCCATTTTACAGATTAGAAAACTGAGGCTCAGAAGGTTAACTTGCCCACATATACCCAGGTAGTAAATGGCAGAGAAACAAGATTCCAAACCTGTGCCCATTCCATTTACTGTGCACTCTCAGATGAGCAGATGGAAGAATTTTGCAGGAAGCACATAGGTATAAGAAGTACTATGTTTAATGTGGCTAAAATATACGGTACCCAAGGTAGTAGATGAGAGAGGAAGCAAAGGCAAAAGGACCCAGATCATTAAGAGCCTTGGGTGCTAAGATGAAAATACTGAGGAATGAATACTTCCTGAATGAATGAATGAGTGTGAACTCAGGACCACTGTACAGTTGTGCAAGTTGTGTGATGCACAACTGCACACACCAACCTGCTTGGACTTCCTCCTGTAGGTAATGGGAAGACAGCCGAGGCTTTTCAGCCAGGGAGTAACTGACCAGATTTGTAGGAAAAGGAAAAAGGATCTGAGGGTTGGGCAGGAATGCGTTGGGAAGAGGAAGCTGTGAAGACTTGGTGTTCAGGCCAGGAAAGGGAACGGGGCTGTCATGCCTGAGACAGGCTGGGACAGGTGCCTATTTGATCTGGGCCTGGGGCCCGGGAACTCTCTGAGCTTGAAAGGACTACGTGGGAAAGAGGACTGAGGTGGGAGGAGAGGGCTTCCCTGCGGTGTTAGTCTGCTCAGATTATCATAAGAAAATACCATAGATTGGGTAGTTTGAACAAAAGACATTTTTTCTCTCACAGTTCTGGAACCTGGAGGTGTGAGATCAGGGTTCCAGCATGGTCGGGTTCTGGTGAGGGCTCTCTTCTTGGCTTGCATACAGCCACCTTCCTGCTGAATGCACATTATAGCCTCAGCGCATTTTCCTCTTCTTATAAGACTACCAATCCTATCAGATTAGGAGCCCACCCTTTGGCCTCAGTTAATTTCCTCAATTACCTCCTAAGAATCCTGTCTCCAAACACAGTCACATTGGTGTCAGGGCTTCAACTGTGGGGACATAATTTAATCCATAGCACTCGTCCATACACACAGGTCCCTGCCCCAACCATATTCCCCGTCTGCATAATCCCCTAGTCCTGGCCAGACTGGGGCTCTGAGCCCCAGCAAAGCAGACCCTCTTCTTCCTGAGTCTGTGACCCTGGAGCCAGCCAGGGGCTCATTTTCGTAACTCCGTTTCCTGGAAGGCGTCTCAGCCTTCACCTCTCCCCAGTTGAGTCTTGCCAGGGAGCAAGCTGAGCTTGGCTCGGAGCAGGCCGAGGCTGCAGGGAGACCGCCAGGAGGAGGGAAGCAGAAAGAGGGAAAGAGGAGAGGGAGGGAAAGGGAGAATGACATGACTCATTCATTAACTGGATCACCAGATATTGTGCTGAGTGTCTACAGGAGCCATGCAGAAATAGGTGACCCCAGCTTGACCAGGAGGTGGGGGGAGGCCTACATATGCCCAGGAGAGAGGTCCCCTCCTCCACAGCATTGAGATTGGATGACCCATGAATACTGAGATTGGACGTATACTTTCCCTAGTTCACCCCACTCCTACCTGTGCACAAATGCACACACACCACTTCTCTCTTCTGCATCAAGAAATAGAAGCCAGGTGGTGGCTGGGGAGAAATAGAAGCAGATCTGGGTGGCAGGTCCCTTCTGCCACTAACTAGCTGCATGATTTAGGCAAGTCACTTCTCTGGGCATCGATCCTTGGTTTCCTCAATTGTAATATCCTCCTCAAGATTGCCAGAAGAAATAACAACCTGAGATATGCAGATGATACCACTCTAATGGCAGAAAGTGAAAAGGAACTAGAGAGTTTCTTGATGAGGGTGAAAGAGGAGAGAAGAAAAGCTGGTTTAAAACTCAACATTCAAAAACCTAAGATCATGACATCCAGTCCCATCACTTCATGGCAAATAGAAGGGGGGAAAGTGGAAACAATGATAGATTTTATCTTCTTGGACTCCAAAATCACTGTGGACAGTGACTATAGCCATGAAATTAAAAGACTATTGCACCTTGGAAGGAAAGCCAGGACAAACAGTATATTAAAAAGCAGAGACATCACTTGCCCACAAAGGTCCATCTGTATAGTCAAAGCTATGGTTTTTCCAGAGAGGTGTAAGGTGTTGGACCATAAAGAAGGCTGAGCACCAAAAAATTGTTACTTTCAAATGGTAGTGCTGGAGAAGACTCTTGCAAGTCCTTTGGACTGCAAGGAGATTAAACCAGTCAATCCGAAAGGAAATCAATCCTGAATATTCTTTGGAAGGACTGAGGCTGAAGTTGAAGTACTAATACTTGGGCCACCTGATGCAAAGAGCCAACTCATTGGAAAAGACCTGGATGCTGGGACAGATTGAGGGCAGGAAGAGAAGAGGGTGACTGAGGATGAGACGATTAGATGGCATCACCGACTCAGTGGACATGAATTTGAGCAAACTCCAGGAGACAGTGAAGGATAGGGGAGCCTGGCGTGCTACAGTCCATGGGGTTGCAAAGAGTCAGGCATGACTTAGAGGGTAAACAACAAAATACCCCACTCACAAAATTAGAGACACGCTGGACATGAATACACTTTGTAGCCAGTGAATCACCAATGTCCTTTATGAGGAGGCTAACACTCCTATCAGCCTCTCGTTGAGCACCTAATATGTCCTAAGGACCAGGCTGCTGGAACAGGAGGTCCAAGACGAAAGAGACTCACTTGTTCACCATGATCCCCAGTACCTAAAACAGTGCCTGGCATGCATCAGGCCTGCAATATTTGTTCGAAGCTTTGCCACGCATCATCTCATTTAGTCTTGACAGTAACATCTATGAGCACCATTATGGACCTTCTTGATGGATACAGAACTATGGACTAGGAGATAAAGTCCACCTCCCGGGGTCCAATGTAATAAATTCCCTCCTACGAGGGCTTCCCTTATAGCTCAGTTGGTAAAGAATCTGCCTGCAATGCAGGAGACCCAGGTTCAATTCCTGAGTCAAAAGGATCCACTGGAGAAGGAAATGGCAACCCACTCCAGAATTCTTGCCTGGAGAATCCCCAGGGACAGAGGAGCCTGGCAGGCTACACCCCATGGGGTCACAAGAGTCAGACGCAACTGAGAGACTAGACCACCAAAATAATAAATGGCAGAATGTGATTTAAGCCCAAGCAATTTTGACCCAAACCCGCAGTGATGATGAGAATGATGACATCTGGAGTTTATTGAACCAGAGGTCATCAAGTCCAATCCCTTGCCTCCACCTACACCAGGTCTCTGCCAAACCCTCTTCTCCTGATTCCACCGTAGTCCCTGTCCCATGCCACTCAGGATGTTGCAAAAGTCACCTGTCCCTCTTCCGGCCTGAAAGGTGGCATATTTCCCTGTAATCTTCCTTTCAGAATCTTCCACCAGGACCTCCTTCCTTCCTCTGTACTGATAGCCCTTCCCCTTTCTGGAGCCTGAAGTCTCGCCTGCCCCACTGGAAGATGGTGTGGAAAGAACACTGCCCTGAGTTCTAATCTGTCAGCTACCAGTTCATTTGGGCCTTCAGGTAAGCAAGCCATAGATCCATCTAGGCCTTGGTTTCCCATCTATGTAATGCGTGAACTGGAGAAGAGCTGAAAGGCCGCTCCCAGCTCTGGTCTTCTTGGGAAGGGCCTTTCTCAGCCATCAGGCTAGAGCCATCCCCTCTCCTCTTACCCATATCCCCACACACACCCCTCTCCCTTCACCCACATGCCCACATGTACCCCCACTCCCTACCCACACCCCTCCCCTACCCATACCCCCTCTCTCCCCAACTCACACACATACTCGCACCTCTCTACCACCGGCCACACACCTCACCCTCCTACCCACACCTCCACATGTACCCCTCTCCCCACTCAAGCCCACCCTTCTCCAGCCAGGAGATACTGCCCAGCTCTCCCTGAAGCTTCCTGTGTGGTCTTCCCCACCCGCTATCTCCCATCCTAGAACTTCTGAATCTACCTCTTGGGAACCTCTGTTCTCTCCCCAGCTCCTAGCAGGCCTTCCTTCTACTTTAGGTTGTGCTGACCTCTCTTCCTCTGCCAGTGCCCAGGGTCCCCTACAAGGCCACCATCAGCAGCGAACACAACTGGAGGGTGGCCCTTCCCCAGCCTGCAAGGCCAGCTCCCCTCATTCCAGCCCCAAGAAATTTCCCAAGCAGGGGTTTACAAGGTCTGTTTGCATTTTAAAGGCAACTTCCCCCACCCCATCCCACCCCACCCCTCAAAAAGAAAACTTTCCAAAACTTTTCAGGTCCGTTTACATTTTAATATAAACCCGTCTGGGCCTGTTGCCTGGGATTTAGCACTCAGCCCTCAATTCAAAATCTCTTTGGGGAAGCTTTTTGCTTTTACACAGCCCCTCCCTTAGGACTGGGCCCACCCAGGGCTTTTATAAGTGGGGGTGGTCACAGACCCTGGGAGCAGGAGTTCCAGGCTGGCCTGGCCTGACCCCTCACAAGGCCGGCGATCAGGCCAGGGTCACCGAACAGTCACATGTCACTTTGAATGAGAAGCCTTGAACTGAGGCTGAGAAATGAAGTTGGGAAACAGTTCAGCCAAAAGCAACTGGACTTTTTTTTTTTTTTTAAGTTTTTTTGGGGGAAAAAAAAACCTCTATTGTCCGGCTAACCTTCCATGATGCTGGAAAATTGAATTTGTTTCCTGAGCAGTCTGGTCCAATTTCCCCTGGGTGGGGACGAGGACGGGCTCCCCTCCCTGCTGCTTCAACTTAGAAGCTTCTGGCTCTGCTCAGAGACCAGGACCCAGAAGGAAGACAGGGACCCTGAGCCCTGGACCTTCCAGACGGCAGCACTCAACCCGAAACTCAGTCTTTCCTCGGGAAGCTTCCACTCCAAGCCCTGGGCGTCGGGGAAGCCTTTCCTGGATCTCACCATCTTAGCACCCTGGGTTTGCTGGACTGCTCTCTTGGCCTGTCCCCCACCCCCTGCAGCTCTGTGTCCCCAGCTCCCTGCCTCTGTCTCCAGGCTCTCAAGGCAAGTCCACAGAGGTACAGCTATAAAGCATTTGTGCTGCCCGCCAGGCTGGCGGGGGAGCCATCTGCAGCCGGGTAGGGTAGCTGCCAGGCCTGCAATGACGGAAACCCTGGGCCCCAGCCCTTCCTCCTGCCAGCCCCCAGAGCAGGAACCTCACCGTCTATCAAGGCCAAGGAGGCCAAAGCTGAGGGGTATGACCTTGGGGGCCACTCCAGGGGACAGACATAGTTGGCCCCTATTTGGCCACCTGCCGCTGGCCGAGCTTTGGGGGTGGGGATGGAGGAGGGGCTTCATAAGTTCGAGGACTGACCCCGTATGCCTCAGTGAGAGACTCGTCCTCAGCAGGCCACCACCCCACACCATCCCCTGTGGGTAACAGAAAAGTTCCCAGGCCACTAGCTTGGAGAGGAGAGAGAAGGAAAGGACTGTCTTCCAGCCCTAGGGAGAAGGGCCCTCCTCACCTCCCTGTCCCTTTCGCCCATGCCCCCTCTCCCTCCTGGGGAAGGACGCTGAGTGAGTGGACTGCTGACACAGGCCTCTGGCCACAGCAGACCCATCTGGTTGCAATCAGGAAAGTTGGTTCCCGGATCGTCGAGGGCACACAGGGGAGGGAGACCACAGCCTCATAGCTGTGCACCCCAGCACCCCCTAAAGTGCAGCCCCACCTCACCTCCCAGGGACCCTCATACACAGCCACTGGAAGACTAGGTGAGGCAGGGATTAGGGGGCTGGGCCTGCCTTCTCTTTTGTCTTTTTAAAATACTTTTTAAATCTGACTTAGTTGTGGGGCTCAGGTTGAGTAGTAGCTGCACACAGCCTATGGCATCTTGACCAGGGATCAAAGCTGCGTCCCCCACATTGGAAGGTAGATTCTTAACCACTGGATCACCAGCAAAGTTCCTGGGCCTGCCTTTTCTTACCCAGTAGTCTAACCATACACCCCAAACCTACCATAATTAGGCGACTAGACCACAGAGGAGAGGAGGGAAACTGCAAGAAGGGGTTTGGAGGGAGGAGAAAGGGCTGCAAACACCAAGCAAGGGAGCCCTGGAAACCACAGGTCCCAGCTGGATCTTATTACAAATGGAGACCAGAGGTCCTGAGAAGGAAGGCCAATAGAACCACTAACTGGACTTGGCTCTAAGCCCTTTTCAGGCATTCTGCCCACTGGTCGTCAAAGCAACTCTATAGATAGGAATCACCATCCCCATTTGACAGAAGGGAAAACTGAGGCTCACAGCAGTGGAATGTCTTACCTGCCCAACCTCACCAGGTAGATCAGTGACCAAGTCTGTCTGAGCCAGAGTCTGAGTACCAGGCTACCCTCCACAGAGCCAAGGCTGCCTCAGCAGCCCAAGTCCCAGAATCCCATTTTTCCTTCCCTGCTGTCTCCAGGCTTGGACCAGGTAGGAGCTCAGTTCTGGAGAAATCTGTTCTCCCCACCCAGGGCCTGCTCTGGTTTCTGGACCCTTAACCAACCAGCTCCAACCTTTGTCTCCAGGCACAGGATGAAATAAAGCAACCTCCCTGGTTATGGCTTGGTGCCAGAGTTCTCATACTGGCTCTCAATGACTCTGGCACCTGGGCCTCAACTTCCCCATCAACAAAATGGACCAAGTTATTTGAAACTGGGTTGGACAGTGATACTGATTCCCCAGACTCCATTCCTGTCATCCTGAACAAACTGAGAGGCTTCCCCCCTTGGCTTGGGTGGTCTTTAGACGGTTCTGACCCCAGTTTCAGAATTTAGAGCCAGCAAGGGGGCTGAGACAACGAGGGGACCCAGCCAGCCATGGAAGCTGCTAATCTCCATCTCTCCCTGAGTGGACTTCACTGCTGCCTCCACTGAAAGCAATTTGTCATGCCCTGAATTAAGTGATTCCAACAAGGGTTTAATTTCAGTTTAATGGCTCTGTTTTTATGTGTAATTAAATATCACTGCATGGCAAAAATATGTTGTTTGCACTTTGGAGACTGTGTAAGGGTCCAGGAAGCCAATCCCACTGGGTTTCCACTCCCCGGCTCCACCGGCCCCTCCCCTCGCCTAGCTGGAACAGTCCAGGTCATGGAGAAGGGGGTTGGGGGCCTGGAGAAGGAGGGGCATGGTGAGGGGAGAGGTGGTCCTGGTGGCGCCTGCTCACTCTATTAGAGTATGTTTCTAATTATCTACAACACCCCCACTTCTACTCCCTGACCTCAAGCCTCCCCAGTCTCTGAAACCTCAGACAAAAGGGGACAGGTTACTCCACAATGAGCATCTAATTAGACACCATGGTGGCTGGTATTATGGCTGCTTCCCCGTGCATGAATGTGTGTGTGTGTGTGTGTGTGCTCTTCCACTCATTGTTCCCTCACCCCCTTGAACATGCTTTCTTCCCACTGACCCTCTCCCCCAACTCACAAAGCACCCCCTTTCCTCCGCCCTTCCCTAGAACAACGCAGTATCCCAGCTACCAGCCTGCCTCTCAGCTCCATCCAACCACATCATCTTGACTTTCTCCTCCAAGGTCAGAGGTCATATTGCCATAGGGGTCTGGAATGCAGAGGGAGTTTCTCTGGCCAGGAATGTTTCAGGGTCATTTGCCACACAGCCATAACCACCCCCACCTCGCCGCCCAGGAAGGGGGGGCCCTGAGCTGGAGCCCCAAGTCCTGCATGCTTCATAACATTCCTGGAGTAACTTGAAGGTGGAATCTGGCCCAGAGGGCAAAGGAGTTGGGACAAGCAGCATTTTCCTGGAAGGAGTTGAAGGAATGGCCACGTCTGGAACCTCAGAACCTTGATAAGAGGAGGGGCCAGGGGTCTTGGCTAGCTTTCCAGAGACTCCCCACCTGAATCCAATTCTGGAGTCAATCCACTTTTCCATTTTTTTTTGTTCTCTACTCCCACCTTGCCTTCCTGGCAGTGGAAAACCCAGCCCCCAACCTGCAGCCAGACGTAGGGTCTTGAATTCCACTAAGGAGCCAAGAGTGAAGTGAAAGTCACTCAGTCATGTCTCTTAGAGACCCCATGGACTGCCGGGGAGCCTGCCAGGCTCCTCAGTACACGGAATTCTCCAGGCAAGAATACTGAAGTGGGTTGCCCAGGCCCTTCTCCAGGAGATCTTCCCCATCCTGGGATCAAACCCAGGTCTCTGGCATCGTGGGTGGATTCTTTACTGTCTGAGCCACTAGGGAAGCCCAAGGAGCTAGGAAATGGAAACCAAATGCCTGATACCAATCGGCATCAATGGGCTCACGGGTCCTCCACCCCTCTGCTCCAGACCACAGTGCCGGAATGACATTTCTTGGGGAGGCAGGACAGAGAACTCAAGGACTTTGAAGTTATTCTAGGTATGGTGGCCCCACTGTGGTCCTCAGCACTCCCTCCCTTCCCACCTCTGCCAGGATGTTGATGCTCCTGTGGCAACTAGACTTAGCATTCAAGGGGATTTACAGGTCATGGTGGGAGGGCTCTCTGGAGCCTGCTTCTCCCCACTGTCACTGCCCAGGGCAGTTCACTTCCTCTGGCCTGGTAGTGGTAGAGGGTGTTCACGTTGACACGCAGTTGCTTTTATTTCCTTCTTTTTTGACAACTGGCACCTGGCTCCCAGATCATGGGGGCAGGAACCGGGGTTGAGGGTAGAGAATCTGCTTCCAGCTGTGGGATTCCTGCTCCCAAAGTACACATCCTCTGTTCTCTGGAGCTAGACAGCAGCCCCCGCCCCCACCCCACCACCACAAGCCCTGCATTGATGACAACTAATGAGTGGGGGAGGGAAGGACACACATACACTGTGAATTTCACTCTGTCTCTTGGCATCACACACATTCATCCTGAGACTCATTAGAGCCTGCATAGACACACCACACAAGTGTGCACCACGTCTATACACGCGGTGCCTGGATGCACATATCCTGTAAAAGCCTACACTCTCACTCACACTTTGGGTATCACTTTGCCATGTGCACACACACACACACACATTATAAATACACTTATATCACACAGGTACATCCCAGGCCACACGTGCAGCCACGTCCCAAGCAGACCTAGCACTTTCTTGGGAGGACCATGAAAGGAAAAGGACCTCTTACCTCCCACTCCAAGGACACAAGGGTAGAACACTGGGAAGAGGGATTGCAGACAAGGGGGAATTTAAAGAGATGCCTTAGGGAAAGAGATACTCTCCCTCCATTTGGCTTAGGGACATAAAACTTCACTGTCAGCCCACACTCGCCTCCTCCTCCTGTATGCCTGGGCCTCGGCCCCAGAAGTAGGGGGCTCTATGAAGGGCAGCCCCTGGCTGAAGGAGCGTTGCTCTGTTCTTTATCTCCTGCGGCAGGCAGCAGCTTGCGATGCCTCAGGAAAACTAGATGGCTGTGGGATGCCGCCACCGAGGCAGAGCCAGAGAGATGAGGATCGCAGCCCCAGCCTCAAGATTCAGACAGCGCAGGTGCCAGTGCATCAGGGCCAGTGAAACTGAGAAGCCTGGGAGAACCTCAAGAGATCAAATCCATGTACACACACACACTCCACAGAAGTGAGGGGTGAGAAGCACTGGGAGATGACCAGGAGTCCAGTGGCGCCACGTGGACACACATTCTAGGGCTGGCACTGAGAGCCCACAGCCCGGTGAGCCCAGGACAGTGAGATTAAAGATAACCAACCGCACTTCCAAACCCTCAGAAGCAAACCTCAGCGCAGCCTCCAGTCAAGAATCCAGGCAGTCGGAGCTGTGGAATGAATTGGAGAGCTTATCCCCTTTCCCCAGCTTCAGGGCAGTCCCTCCCCCAACTAAATTGATAAATCAAATCCAGACACAAACCCATCTGCCTGATGCCCTAGAAAATGCCCCCACTTCACTCACCAGCTGATCTCAGAAATAGCTTTGGCCCAGCAAGGCTGTCCCTGCTCGCTCCCTCCCTTCCCGAAGCCATTACTGACCCACCAGGAGTCTGTACACAGATAGCACAGACTTGGGGACAGACCGGCCTCCCAGGAAGAGGATGCAGGGAAGAGGAGGGTGAACTAGCTGACCCTTTGCAGTCCTTTTACCATCTAAGACAGCTCTCCCATCCCTAGTAATTTCCTGTCTCTTAGTTGTAAATAAATCAACCAAACACCATCGTGTAGGGTTTTTTGGTTTTGTTCTGTTTTGTTAAAAAAAAAAAAAAAAAAAAAAAGACAAGACATCATGGCCAACTGGTAGGTTCCTAAGTTTCTGTCCACCCAGTTGAGCCAGAAAATGCCCAGGGGTAGGGAAATATAGGGGAGGAAAATCTAGGGAAGGAGACGTGGGGAGGAAGGCAGAGCCACAGACAGTGAGCCACTGAGGGATGGCGCCATCCTGTGACTTCGTCTGTGACCACAAACGGAGGAGGAAGGAGCACCCCAGATAAGTCCCTCACCTCCCAGCACGCCGATCCCTTTCTCCATCAGGCACATCCATTCTTTCCTCCTACTCTGATTGCTCAGAGATGGGCCCCACCTTCCCAACCCTCTGCAGGGCTTCCTCTAACCTCTTCCCTTCCCCAGAGCAGGGTCTCAGTTGCCAGGCAATCAAGCCAAGGTGGGCTTGCCCCTGCAGGTCATTCCCCATGGAAGGACCTGGGGAGGGAGTAAAGGAGAGCCTGGCAGGTTTCAGTTTGGGGACTGGGTCTCAGTGGGTCTCCTGCTACCCCTCACCTTTCCTATGGTAGGGACTAGACCTTCTGTCTAGACTGAGAGGAGGGACAATAGTCAAGGTACACGTCTATTTTCCTCCCCGATTATGGAACTGGGACTCCACCTTTTGACTAGACTGAGGGCAGGGACAATGGTCAAGGTACTTGTTTACTTTCCTCCCCTGATTATGGACCTGGACTTCTCTTCTCCCACAGACTTGGGCTCACCTTGCAGGAGGTGGCCCCATATATCTACATCAGAGGGAGTCAAGATGAGTCCCCAGGGCTGCAAACTAGAGCTGGCATGTAGTATGTGGTCAAGAAGTGTTTATAGATGGCTGAAGGGCTGAAGGGCTGAATGGATGAATGAATCCAGGGTCAATTTGGAAGCATACCAGGGCTCTCTTGGGCTATCTAAGCCCATAGAGGGCACCCCTAGGCTTCGGCTCACCCCAAGCGCACACCCAGGCTCATCAACACACACGCACACACATACACACAAACACACCCCGAGGGAAACTTCTGGGCCAGAGGCAAAGCCAGGACTCAGACCTAGGCTCCAGGTCAGCTCTGCAGCCTCCAGGGGAGGGGGCAGCAGGGGACACTGAGCCCCCCGCCTGCTAACAGGCTCACTCTCGGGAAGCTGTCAGCCAACTGGTGGCAGTCCAGCTCCCCCTTTGGCTCCAGGCCCCCTGGAAGCTTCACTCCCGTCTTCCGGTCCACACACCAGCACTTGCCGCGCTGCCCATCCAGGGCCGGGTGGCACTGCCAAGACAAGGGTGTGAGAGGTCAGGTTCCCAGGCAGCCACCCCTGATCCCAGCCCAGCCCCCAAATCAGACAGTGGTTCCCAACTGGTCTCTGAGGGTGGAGGCTCTCTCGGGCATGAGTCCTCTGAGCTCACTGGAGTGGAGCAAAGGTGGCGAAGAAGGAAAGGCCAAAAGAGCTGGGAAAGGCAGAGCCCTGCGGAAGTTCTGTAGACACCCTGCAGGGGAGATGGGATCCACAGAGCTGAAAGGTACAGCTGGATGTGAAAGGCTAGGGCCCAGTTTGAAGTTTTTAGTTTGGGTTCTGATTGTGCTTTAGCATGAGTTCTGACTGTGTTGAGGCTTCAAGAATAGGATTATGGTTAAGACTGTGATTATCCACATTGAAGTTAGGGTAGCATTAGGATAAGAGTTGCGGTCGAATTGGGAATTATGACTACAGTTTGAGTTGGGTGAGGCTGACAGCCCAGGTCAGAAATGGAGTTGGGACAGAGATAGAGGTCAAGGTCAGAACAGATAAAGCAATTGGGCTAAACTTTGGGTCAGGCTTAGGTGGGGGAGGGAGAGGGTAGGGGTAAAGGTGTATTTCAGAGTCAGGATTAGAGTTGAAGTGAAGGTTGTCTAAAGGGTCAGAACTGGCCAGATGATAAAGGATCAAGTGTCAGAATTTTTAGTGAATAAAAATGGGAAGGAAATACACAGAACTATAACACAGAGTGAGCCTTAATGTAAACTATGGACTCTGGTTAATAACTAATAATCAATTTTAGTTCCCTAGCGATCCAGTGGTTAGGACTCGGCACGTTCACTGCCAGGGGTCCAGATTCAATCCTACTTCAGCAAACTAAGATCCCAGAAGCCATGTGGCTTGGCCAAATAAAAAGGAAAAAGAAAAATTGAGACAAGGATAAAATTGGTATTGGGACAAAGGCTGGAGAAAGGTTTGGCACTGATTTGGGGCAGGGGACCTTTCTGGTTCTCCACCATTGCACCCCACCTCATAACCTCCTCATGCCATCTTGGGGTGTGCAGACTCGGGGGCAGCCTTTCCCCTCCTCGCTAGGCCTCTTCTTGCCCAGTGGCGGTCCACTTTGTGGATTCGCCTATAGAGCATGAAGTGGGGAACATGCGTGCCCATGCCCACGAGGGCTGGAGGAGATCCAGGCCTTATCCAGCACGAGGCCACCCACTGCCCTGCCCAGATACGGCACCATCCCAGGTGAGCCCGACTCTGACAGGCCAGAGATGGAGTCGGAGCAGGTCCACCTCACTGACCATCCCAGCTTCCTGGGGGCTTGTCAGAGGAACCCATGTTCCAAGGGTGTGAGGAGGCCTAGAGGTTTCTACATCCCTGTCTCCTCTCCTGCCCTCTCCTTCCTCTGCTCCACCTGAAGTGCCCATTCCCAGGTCTGCCTTCGCCCCAGCTTGGCTGACCCCCAGGTCCTTTGCTGACTCAGCTCGGGGAAAGAGGCAGGTTGAGTTTTCTCCGCAACTCCTCAAGACCTAGCCCCTCCATTCCCAGATGACACCTCAGACATACAGGGACAAAGGAAAACTACTCACAGGAATGAAAGAGGAGAGGGGGAGGGGTTGGGAGGCAGAGGCTGATGGGTGCTAGGTCTGCCTCACAGATGGTGGCCACAGAGGCCATGGAAATAGCCTCGGATGGGGAGGCAGGTTGACTGGCCTGCCTTTAACTTGCCCTGGGACTCCGGGCTGCCCTCTGGCCCTCCCTGGGCCTCAGTCTACTCATCTGAGGGGGAATAGGTAAAAAGAACTGAGATTCTGAGTCTGAGGGTGGGGGGTGGTTTGGAGAGGGTCTAAGGGGTGAGCTTGGGGCTGGGGAGCTTCCCCCTTTCTGGAGGCTGCCATCCCAGACATCCCAGAGCTGAGGCTGGGCCGAGCCGGCAGAGACGGAGACGCACCTGCTTGGGGTGGAAGTTGCCGTTGCGGTCGCAGTTGGGGATGGGAATGATGTAAAGGTCTTCGTGGGTGCGGCTCTGTGAGGCGGCCAGCCGCTCCAGCGCCCGGTGCAGCTCACTCTGGCAGGAGCCCTGGGGCTGGAGGAGGGGAAGATGAAACTGTTTAGCAGGAGCGGAAGAGGCAGGGGGACCAGGGCTGAGGGTCAGATCGGGACTGCAGGCTCTGAAAGGAGGGTTCAGGCCTGGTGGCTGAGAAGGCCTCCGATGAGATGAAAGGAGGGGCTCAGGTTCAGGGGACCCTGGCGGGAAAGACAGAGGGACATTTAGGAGAGGATCTTGAGCCAAGAAGCTTCTAAAAAGGAGGGGTGTGACGTGAAGGGACCTAGTGGGGAAAGGAAATCTATGGCGAAGGACAGGAAGGGGATGATGTCTAAACAAGACGGAAGGATGAAATCATATAATTAACAACTTGTAAGACCCAGGCACGGATCCATCAGAACCACCCATCAGAAAGGACATTAGCCAGACCCTGGATCAAGGTCCCAAGGCTCCCTACTATGGCCAGCCTGAACTCTCGAGTTACTGAGAAGCTCTAGGGTGAGGAATCCAGGGGAAGAGTCAAGCAACATTCGGGGGCTTGGGGCAACTGCTATTCACCAACCAGTGTGGAAGCGTCTCAGTATTTAACAGTAACTTCAGCTGTCCCCAACGTCTAGGACTGCTGAACCAGAAAGGAATTTCAACAGGAGTGAGGGCTTTTTTCCTGGGTCCTGATGATGCACGCAAGGTGCACACAGCAGACAGCCAAAGAATGCTCGCTGAGCAGACACTGTCGGGATCTGGTGGTGGCAGTGGTGACGTGTGTGCCTGTGCACGTGCGCATTTGATCAGTGGTCCTCACCACAGGCCGGACTTCCTCTCGGGGCGCCCCGATGACCTTCATCTTGCCCCCACTGGTGCTCCGGTCTCGAATTTTGGCCAAGTGCTTCTGCAGGCACTTGCGGTCGTGGGCGCTGCAGGGGCTGAAGCTGTTGTTGGGGTGGTCACCCTCGTCCTTGTCTGCAGTCAGGCCAAGACGGGGAGAGGTCAGTGCTTATAAAGGGTGAGACAGCAGGGCCACCCGACTTCCCATCTGCATTCTCCTCCTTAAGGAGTCTCCAGCCTGGTGCTGGAAGAACCAGGGGAGGAGCAGGGGGTCTGGGGGTAGGAAGAAATGAAAGCAGCACCCTGGTTTCCTCCCCGCTCCCTTGGATCTTCTCGGGACAATATTCCTCTTGGAGTCTTTGATTTTTCCTTCACTCCACCCAGTCCAGTCCTCAGATGAGTCACCAGCTGCAGCCGCCCAAACAGCAGGAGGGTCCCCTGGGCCTTGCAGGGAGGTCTGAGGCAGGCCAAGGGCCCCACATTCATGTCCCCTTCCATTCAGCTCTCCCTACCATCCCCCTTCTCCGTCTGCTCTTTCTTCCTGTCTCCTTTCCTGCTCCTTTCAGTGTCTGGCTGAGACAGCCAGGGGATCCCCAGGGCTGTCAGTTCTGCTGACCCTCTTCCAAATGGCCGGAATCAAAGTTTCCATGAGTGATGAGAAACGTGGCCCCAAAGCTCTCTCCATTGGCTGGAGAGGAGCAGTGGGAGTGGGTGTGTGTGCTTGCATGTGAAAAGTGTGTGCATGTGTGTGTGGGAGAGACACTGTGTGGCCCCCAGGACCAAAAGAACACCCTTGCACATTCCTGCAGCTCCCCACCCCACCTCTCCAAAGTCTCCCATCCTTAGATTTCAGACCTCATCCAAAGTGCCTATCTGCTGCCCAGAGCCAGGGCACTGGGGATCTGGAGATGGGGGTGGGGCTGGACCACCACCCTCTCCTTGGGATCTCTTAAAGGCTCTATCTGAACTCCAGGAAAAAACCCATCCAGAAGTCCCAGAACTGTAACCTCCTACTCCATCCCAGCAGCCAAAACCAGAACGCAGAGCTGAGCTGGAGGAAGAGGTCTCAAGATCTCTCTGCACATCAGAGCCACCTCTGAAATGCTCAGGCTTGGCAGCTTGCTGCCGGCCCGAGTGCAAAGCCCCTGCCAGCATTCCAGATGTTGGCAGCCGGACAGAAGGTTACATCTGGTTTGCGTCAGGATTTTTTTTTTCCTGAGGAGTTAGCAGGTTCCTCCATGCATGGCAGCAGTCCCAGAGCTGCCTTGGGGTCAAATTGTATTTTTCTGCTGAGCCAAAGTTAGTTTGGGGGGAGGTTAGTTCTCTTCTTATTCTCCTAGTTCTGGGGGTGTGGGGGTAAAGCACATAAAGAGAAGCCAGACAAGGAGGAATCTAGACCCCTAAAAAGTCTGTGTCAAGATTCCACACCAAAGGTTATTTATAAAGTTGAGTCACCAAGGATGGGAAAAGGTTTTGTCACGGGTGCAGGGCTGGCTTAGAGAAAAGAACCGGAGGGAAGGAATAAATGGAGCAGAGAGATATAATCCTTCCTTCTACGTATTTAACATCTCAAGAAGGACAGTCTGTTGGGGACTTCTGTCCCAAAAGATGACAACAAGTTTCCAAAGCTCAACCAAGGAGAAACTTTGAAGACAAAACCAACAAAGCCTTCCCAGCTGGTGTGGGCAGCGGAAGAAGGGGCTGGTCAATTTCAGAAGACCAGGATTGTGCAGAGGGCCCATAAGAAGTCAGACTCCAAGCCCTCAGCCAGGAACCAGAGAGAAGGTCTGAGATCCAGGCTCCTCCCTGAAGACCCTCCCAAGGAACTTTCTGGCCAAGAAGGCCCAGGCTGGCCAGTGACCCCCCACACACACACACCACTCTCATCTTGCACAAAGCCACAAGACTTGTGGGTAGACTCAGCTTCGCGGGGGTTAGGCTGGAGCTTATGATTAGAAAGAAAGGAAATAGAAGACTGGAAAAAACTGAAGCCAAATCTTGGAACCACAGGGGCTAAGCTGAGCTGGGAACAAAGGGGCCACTGCTCTACCTGGAAAGGCTGGAAGAATCCCAGGGGTCATTTGCCACAACCCACGAGTACCTCGATGGCCCCCTTTGACCTGGAGACGTTTCGCTGTCTTTCCTTTGAGTCTGCTTTCTTTTCATGACCATAAAAGAAAGCACGGTTGTGCACAGTGACACTTGTGCCTCTTGATAAGTGGCCAGATGTTCTTTAGGTTCCCTAGGAAGAGTTTTTCTAATGCGGGGGCTGCCTCCAGAGGTGGAGAGCTCCCTGACCTGGAGGTGGGGCGAGTCAGGGTGGCAGCGACCTCAAGGACACGAAAAGATCTGCAGTAGAGGTCTGACTGCTTTCCAACATTGTGTTCCCATGAGGTGAATTTCACAGACACTCAGGGGATTATTAAAGGATATTTGGAATGTTTATCCCCCTAACTTAAGAAGCACCATTAAGGAGGACAACTGGGTCCGCTCACTGAACCCTGGGGCTGCGTGGGGCATAGGGTGAGCCTGGACCATAGCTCTTGTTTTGTGTTGGCAGGCCCCCATCACATGCAGGGAGGGGGACATTATCTGGGGAAAGCTGAGCAGACTGCCTGCCTGGCCTCCCCCTCCTTGGTTCCCCACTGCCCAGCACACTTAGCCGTTTAGAGTAGAACCCAGCAGATGGGGAGAGTGGCTCCATACTGCCTCTCGCAGACACATGGGTACACAGTATGTCCCTATCTGCCAGCACAGACAGAGGCCGGGATTCAAGGATCACAAACATACACAAACAATCACGTGTCCAGACGCACACTGGTCCACACGTGCACACCCACATGCACCCTGGTGCCCTGACCCTGCCCTGGGCAGAGCACACTGACTATCCTGGCAGTTGACTTTCCACTTAATCTGTAACTTTTCATTGTCCAGCCTTGTTTCACTGGCAGACTGAGTCCCCACCCCAGGATCCACCCCAGGCACTAGGTTTGGGAGGGCAAAGTTCGTAGCCTTGAGTCTCTCTCTAAAAAAAAGTTCATCTTCCCATCTCTGCTGCTGCTGCTGCTGCTGCTAAGTCGCTTCAGTTGTGTCCAACTCTGTGCGACCCCATAGACAGCAGCCCACCAGGCTCCCCCGTCCCTGGGATTCTCCAGGCAAGAATACTGGAGTGGGTTGCCATTTCCTTCTCTAATGCAGGAAAGTGAAAAGTGAAAATGAAGTCACTCAGTCATGTCCGACTCTTCGCGACCCCAAGGACTGCAGCCCACCAGGCTCCTCCATCTATGGGATTTTCCAGGCAAGAGTACTGGAGTGAGGTACCACTGCCTTCTCCGCTTCCCATCTCTACAACCTGCTAAATGCTTGCTACTTACTTCCCTGCTCACCCAGGAGGTCAGCCACATCGTGCTGCTCACCTAGATGGTGCTTCTGGAAAAACCACGATCCTGGTGGATTTCCCTCTGAGCAGGAGCCAGAGTCAGACCTTTCCCCTCACTTCCCCACCAAAGGTCAGACTCCCTACGTCTGAAAGGTTTGTTTGGGAGGTGGGGCTTCCCAGGTAGGCCGGGTCACCTCATCCGGCCCTGCTGGAGTAGGCCAATGATGTCCCATCACAGGGTAAACATGGTCTCTGCTCCAGCCACAGAGGAAGGGCAGGCACCCAGAGAAAGAAGAGGCTCCACAGTTTTGGCACCAGTGGCTGCAAAGTTCATGGTCAAAGCTAGAAGATTTCCTCTTTCTTGCTGCCCAATTTCATCCCCATGATTTCTCCTCCACTCCAGCCCACACCCAGCTCAAGATGCCTAGGGTGAGGCTCTGAGTTAGGTGGGCCCAGCCACCTAGACATGAGCTGGAGGGTCACCCACCTGCCCCGCAAGAAAAGCCTGGACTCTCACTGGAGAAGCCAAGATCGCCCTGCCAGGTACCAGGCCTTTCTCTGAGGTCTGGTTCAAGTGGGGGACCCCCTCACCCTTGTGCCATGGCTGCTGGCCTCAAAGTATCAGAGAAGGACAGCTAGCCCCTCCACCCTATCCCCTCCACTCCTCTGCATGTTCCTCGGCTTTGCTCACTTACCCCATTGTCCCCTAAAGCCTTAGCATCATGGGAGAAGTTAAGCTTCAGCTTAAATCCATTTGGTTTCCTGTTCATCACCAAGCTTTCATTGCTCCAACACTGAGCTCTTACTCCATGCCAGATGCCCCAAGCCTACAAGGTGGGTCCTATTGTCCCCCCTTTACGCATGAGGAAATGAAGGAGAATGGCTAGAGGAAGGAGAACATATCTCTGCAGCTCCTATGTCTTTAAATGGAAAGGCTCCTGACACCCAAAGCACCAATAATTCTGACTTTGCCAAAACTGAAGAAAAAATGTTAAGCAGCCATGCTCCTCCTTCCCCCCCTCCCCCAAGGCACAGAATTTCTGGGAAGGCCCTGTTCCCATGACGTGACTGGATTCCCAGTATTGAAGTAGGGGGGACAATATTTGCTGTGTCGACTAAAAATTAACCCAGCCTGCATGTTCCCTAACGCTGTCCCAGAGGGACACGGGGCACAGCTTCGGATCAGCCCAGTCCAAATGCTGATCTTCCCATCATCCCCTCCCCTAGATTCCACAAGTCCAGGGTCAGTATTGTGAATCAGGATCGTGAATTTCTGAGGCAGGTGTCCCTACTCCACCCTCACCTCTAGTGTCCTGGCTCAAAAAGCTGGGACAGGGCGTCATGGCACAGGATGGAGACAGGGGAGCATGGAGAGGAATGTGGGGAGACCTGCCCCCTGAGCAAAGAGTCAGCCTCCGGACCACAGCAGACTAAGGGAGGAGGCTGCTCTCTCCCAGTCACCTGCTGAAGCTCAGCCCCAAGAGGAACAGGCAGGAAGAAAAGTTCAACTGATACCTCTGCCAAAACCCAGGCAAGAAAGTCAAAGCCTTGGGACATAGCAGGGACAGTGACCTATTGACAGTAGAAGGTTCGGGAGGATAGCAGGGAGAGGGACCAAGCTCTGGCCTCCAGATCTCACCAGACACCCTGCAGGGCTGCCACACAACCCTAGGGGGCGCCTTTCACATGATGTGGTATGGCCTGAGCTGGGGCAGGGGTACCTCTGGGATGACTGGGAGGTAAGAGGTCAAGGACACAGCTTACTGAGTGGACCTAATGTCCCCAGGGTCCCCTCATCTCCCCTTTCCCTCTCCTGATTTCTGCCTGCCCTGCAAGGATGGAGGCCAAGGCAAGGAGGGAAGGAGTAGAGAGGTTGAGAGACCCGGGCCCTATAATCTAAAGAGGACCTAAAGCTGCCTGTCGAGGCTGGTGGACATGATGTCCACAGGGCACTCACAAACTGTTCACGCCCCGCCTCCACAAATCTCCTAGGGGAACAGTTTTCTGCACTACGGGATGGGCTGTTCCTACCTAGCCAGGAAAGAAGGGGCTGAGAGCTCTTCTCTTCTGCCTCAGGTTCAAGTTGGTGAGAGAGGAGGAGCTCACCAGCCACCCTAATCTGCGGCCAGACACCCGCTGGTGGGTGGAGGATGAAGATGCAAAGGTAAAGTGGACCTGTTGTACCCAGGGAGCCCAAGAGCTCAGCCCTCACTCCCAGGCTGGTCTGGCACCAGAACCCCTCCTCTCCACTGGCACTGGCATCTGTACCCCAGGATCAGCGACTTACACCCCAAGATTCCCCCCCCAACGGCTTCCCAGATGTTCTGGGTGCCAGGCTGGCATTTCTCCTAGAATGTTTTCTGCTGACCTATCTCTAGCTGCCCAGGAGCAGGAAGGGCAGAGAGGCCCGAGGCCCAGACCCCTGGGGTCCACCTCCTTCCTGTTTTCCCTGCATCCTGCTCTCCTCTGGCTAACAAGCTGCAGAGGATTGAGGAAGTGGAGCGGCCTGGGACCCAGGCAGGAAGCTTGGGGCCGCAGTCCCAGCATCCGGACTGCAACAATGGAAGCTTCAAGCACCAGGAAAAGAGACAGACACTGACAGAGGCACCGGGAGAGCAAAACAGAGCCAGAGAGGGAACAAGAAACAGGCGGAGGGAGAGAAAAGCAGACAGAGGTTCCAAAAGAAACAGAGACAGAGGAATGGTGACAGAGACAAGAGAAAGGGCAACAGAAAGAGACTGAGATGAAAGTGAGCGAAGCAGAGCAACAAAAACAGGAAAAGGAATAAGATAAGGAGAAAGAAGCTGATAACGGACAGGAGATAGTGATGAAAGGAGAATCTGAGACTGTTGTTAGTGAAACTAGAGGTTGAGAGACACAGCAGGAAAGAACAAAAGAATATAAGAGGAAGAAGGAGAGAGACTGAGAAAGGTTATTAGAAGAAACTGAAAGCCTCGCCAAGGTATAGAAAAAGAGAAAGTGTAAGAATGAGGGCCTTCTAATCCTCTCTCTATCTCTTCTCTCTCTTCCCAACCCCCACCCCGACCTTCCATCCCTGCTCTCTATCCCGTTAGGTTTCTGCAGCTCTGGGCTGGGAACCAAGACTTGCTTCTCTTCTGCCACCTCAGATGGCACCTGCCAGAGCAAGGAGCAGGGTGCCTGGGTACCAGGGCAGGAGGAGACCCCTGTCTTCCCAATACCTCTCAAAAGCTAGTTGAGCTGGCCTGGGACTTTGGGGAAGGGCCACTCTGATGCCCCCTCACCACCAAAACCTCTCTAATCTGCATGTCCCACTCCATCCCACGTCAATGTCAAAAGCCCAAGCCCTCGGTTATCGGACTCCTGGAGCTTCAGCTGAGTCCAGAGTGAGAGAAGATCACTGGATCAGGAACAGAAAGTCTCCAGGCCACCGTCCCCATCCCCCAGGTATCTGGCCCCTCACTTGCAGGCTGAGGCTGCTGGCTGGACCAGGTCACTTAACTTTCCACCCTTACAGTAGCAACCAGGACTACCATTGAGACTCTCTTCCCAAATAGGTACCCTTCAGATGAAGGAATGGCACAGAATCCCCCATGATGGTGGCAACAGGCTGCCAGTGACTTGATAGCAGTTTCCTTGGCTGACCCTGTCCCATGCCAGTCGGGCCCTGCCACGTACCTGTCTTCTGCTCAACTCACAGAGGATTTTCAAGAGCCTTCCAGGCCAACCCGAATGGGAAAGGGGGCTTCTGGGAGGGCAGGACCCCAGGGAGGGCATGCAAGGGGAGGGGGACCTTACCAGAGGGCTGCAGGCTTTCCTGGATGGCCTCGATGTCTGCCAGCTCCATGCACACGCCTTGTCCGTGCACCAGCGTGTGCAGGGGCTTCTCCACGCCCCGGGGCGGGTAGCAGCGCAGGCCGGAGCCGCAGCGGGGGTATACACCCCACAAGGCATCCCCTTGCCCAGGGCGCAAGTGGCGCAACAGCCGCAGCCCGGCTCTCGCACCAGCTCCTCGCAGCCCACGGGGGGGCGGCAGCGCGCCAGCTTCTCCTCGGAGCAGGGCGGGCAGTGGATGGCTTCGTCGCCCAGGCTCGGCCCGGGCCCGGCGGCCAGCAGCAGCGGCCACGAGGCAGAGGGGCAGCATGACCGGACGGCAATGGGGCGCGGGCTGGCAGCGGGGGGACACACAGGGGCAGCGCCCGGCGCGCCTGGAGGACCCGACCCGGAGGACGCGGGGACACGCGGTGGCCCCGCTGGCGGACAAGGACGGAGCCGAGGAAGTTAGCAAGCTGGCCGGAGGGGAGAGAGCCTGGCCGCCAAGGCGCTGCGCCGCATCCTCGGCCCGGCCCAGGCGGCGGGAGGTGGGGGCGCAGGGGGCTGAGCGGCTGCCCAGGACCGGCTCCCCGGACTTTATACGGGCCCCTGGCCACACCCCCAGCGCCGTCCCAGTGGTGGGGGAGGGGGGCAGGGGAGAGGGAGAGGGAGAAGGAAAGGCGGCTGTTAGGGGGAGGGGGGCGCTGTCCTAAGTCGCCGCCGCAGCTACAACATCTGAAAGTCCTTTTCTGCCGCAGGAGGAAGCGGCGCAGTTTGGAAGCCACGGCAGGGGTCGAGAGCGCTTCCGAACTGGGGTCCCGGGGGCAGCGAAGGCTTGGAGGATTCTCCCCGGACCCCTGAGATGGCCCGCAGTCCCCCACGCTGAGAGCGCGGCGACCTCCTGGCCCCAACTCCCGAGTCCGAGATTCAGTCTCCCTGGCCGGAGAGAGTCCTTTCTACCCAACTCCAGGGCTTCGAGTCTCCGCCGCTGGAGAACTGGTCCGGGGAGGAGGGGAAAGGGGACCCAGAAGGGTCTGATGGCCCTAAGAAGTTAATAGGCTCCCTCCTCCTCACTTGCGTCTTCCAAACTGCTCCCGCCCCCAGCCTCCCTGGGGGCTCATTGGAGAACCCTGTCCCCTCTGGCTTACCCAGGATGAAATCAACAGAACTCCCACCCGGAGAGGGAGGTTCCCAGACGCTTGCTCCTTCCTGGATGTTTGCTTCTACTGCCCAGACCCATCCCCAGAGGGAAATGGCCGAGGAGATTGCCACTCTCAAAGGCAAATTGTGCGTTGCACAACTCCAGGGGGCACCATTTCTCTTGTAATCATTGTAGACTTGTATAGCTGTTGTGACTGTCTTCCAGCAGATGGCACTCAATGGTTTTGAGAACAGGGGTGCCTTTTCTAATTCACCCAACAGTGCCATGTGGGCTAGTGTCAGGGTTGGCTAGGGCCTCTGTGAGATCCTGTTGGTGCCTGTACGCTCCTTGCCTCAATCCTGCAGGGGTTAAGAGGGGTTCTAGAGTAGCATTTGGAGCAGGGACTCCTCTCCTAGATGGTCTCTCAGGTCCTCCCCCACCCCACCCCACACCCACCCCCGCCCCCGAAAGTTTCTGCTATCCTGGACCTGATTTCAGGGTAAGGGCCCCTGTCCAGGCATAATTGGTGACCCGCTGTGGATTTTTCTGGCTTCGCCTAGAAAGCTGGAGGGTAGCCAAGCTGAAGTACAGATCAGAGACCCTCTTCCTGCTTCCTCCTCCAGGACAGAGGTCCTTCAGTCTCACAGGGATTGGGCCATCTTCTACCTTCTGCAAGTGCAGACTGTCCAGGTGAGAGAGGGAGGCAGAGGGGCTAGAAGCTGGCCCCCCGCAGGGACAGAACCAAAGTTGCAAACTGACGGCACCTACTGGCAGGACCGCAGAAGGACTGGAGAGTCACGGCTGGGAACACGATTTCGGGATGCTCCACGGACATCTCACAGATGACTGGGGTCTCTTCTGCCCCATCTGTCTTGGCCCAAAGAGGGCCAGGCTCCTCCAGGCCCTGGGGGAAGCCCGGCCTGTCCCTGATTCCCCCAGGCTCTCCCAACTTCTTCATCATCATGGGACCCAGTTCTGCCACCAACTCGCTGTATGAACTTGGACACCACCCCCTTAGAGCTCGAACGTCCCTAACTAGAGTGGAGGTAGGTCATCTTCACCTAGCCTACCTCTTAAAGCTCTTATGAGAATAAACTGGGACCAAGAAGCATAGTTCTGATTGCAACACTGGACTTGTCTCCTGGATAGCAAACCTGGGAGGGATAAAGGTGCTAGGACAGAAGGAAGGAGGGCAGAAGAGGCTGAACTGGAAGCTAAGAGAAGTGCCAGGGGATGAAGCATGAGTGTCAGAAATCTGGACAGTTTTCCAGGTGAGACATGTCCACACCCCCTACCCCAGCAGCTCCCCCCACCCCCAAGTCCATCCTCAGCCTTACCCCCATCACCATCTGGGATAATTCCTAGGAGGCAGGAAAACAGATATGAGAGCTCTTCCAAGCACCTCCCCATCATACATGCAACGCACCTTTACTGAACACCTACTGTGTGCAGGCCTTGTGCTAATACAGGGTATCCAAACACGGCTAAGACCACTGTCCACCCTCAAGGAGCTCACTGCCTAGTGAGGGAGACAGCCATATAAATAAAATAAGTGCAAGTGCCCTGGGAGTGTCTATATGGGGCATGGTGGGGACCCAGACGCAAAATGGTCGGTTCTACATCCAGGGCAAGGAAAGACTTCATGGAGGAAGTGACTCTTGAACCAATGGTCTTCCATCCATGCTAGAGGGATAAACACAGGTATTAGCATCAGGGGGACTTTCCAGGTGGGGCTAGTGGTGAAGAATCCACCTACCAATGCAGGGAGACACAGATTTGATCCTTGAGTCGGTAAGATCCCAAGGAGGAGAAAATGGCAGCCAACGCCATTATTCTTGCCTGGAAAAATCCCATGGACAGAGGAGTCTGGTGGGCTACAGCCCACAGGGTCTCAGAGTCAGACACAACTGAGCACACACACATTAGCATCAGGCTGACCTGGATTCTATCCCAGTTTTGTCACCAGTAACTGAAACAAGATACTCTCTGAGTTTCACAGTCCTTACCCAGAAAGAAGGGTAGGGAGGGAAGAAACTGAAAGAGTGGCCTTTGCAGTGCCCAGCACACATATGCTTCTAACTTCCCCTGCTAGAAACTAACTTTGCCACCTGGCTGGACATGCCTGGGTGGCAGGAACTGGGTCTCCTACCCCAGATTAGAAGTTCCCAGAGGACTGGCTTGGGTGTCCCCTTCCCCTCTAGCCTGCTGGTATCTGGGAGAGGCTGTATGTAAAAGGCATGGGATTTGGAGTTACCAGACCTGGGTTTGAGTTGCAGCACAGCCAACAAAGAGCTTTGTTATACTTGAAACTAACATAACATTGTAATTTAACTATACTTCAATTAAAAAAAAAAATAGTTTTGTGACCTTGGACATACACTTAATGTCTTGAAGGGTTATTTTCATCCTCTGTTTAAAAAAAAAAAGGAGAGAGATAATATTTGGGCTTCCCACAGTATTGTTGTTGTTTAATCACTAAGTCATGTCTGACTCTTAGCAATCCCATGGACTGTAGCCTGCCAGGCTCTTCTGTCCATGGGATTTCTCAGGCAAAATTATTGGAACGGGTTACCATTTCCTTCTCTAGGAAATTTTACTGACCCAGGGATGGAAACTGCATCTCCTGAATGGGCAGGAGGATTCTTTATCACTGAGCCACCCAAAAGCAAGGTTGCAAGAAAAAGTGAGATCATTGACAAGAAAGAGCTTTGAGGAAAGGAAAGCAGATGCTGTGTGAGGGTTTCCTCCACCTCACTGCTGCCTCTGAGGACTGGGAGCCCCCCAGAGACAGAAACCCAGTTCTCCTTCCCTGCAATCTTTCCCAGCCCAGAGCTCTACCAGAAAAAGAAAACTCCTCTTCCCTCAGCATCCCTGTCTGTCCCTCACCTCCTGGGAGCTGGGGGTGGGGGCCAGGAAGAGTCTCCTAATGGACAGATGGAAAGCCTCACTCTCTTCAGCCTCTTCCATCTCACCCCTTCACCAGCTTGTTGCTTAGAAAGAATCTCACTGTATAGCTCAATGGTCTAGGGGTATGATTCTCACTTAGGGTACAAGAGGTCCCAGGGTCAAATCCAGGATGAGCCCCCCTTCTTGCACTTCCCTGGTGGCTCAGAGGGTAAAGAATCTGCCTGCAATACGGGAGACCCAGGTTCTATCCCTGGGTCAGGAAGATCCCGTGGAGAAGGGAATAGCAACCCACTCCAGTATTCTTGCCTGAAGAATTCCATGGACGGAGGAGCCTGGTGGGCTACAGTCTATGGGGTCAAAAAGAGTTGGGCATGGCTAAGCAACTAACACTTTCACAACTCCCTTGTTAGCTCAGTTTCAAATTTCTATTGTATGGCTCCAGCTAGGCTTCTTAGAGAATCAGTAAGAAAGAGAGCTCTGTTCCTAGGGGAAAGTAACAGTCCTGCCCTCAGGGAACACCCACTCTGATGGCTTGCCCTTGGGAGCAGCTCACAGGAATAGGGTAGAATATACATCCATATATATATATATATATATATATATATATATATATATATATACACACACACACACACACACACATTATATATATACACACATACACACATCCTATGTATAGGATGGAATATACATAAAAATGAAAGTTAACATTTAATGAGCATAGACCATATGCTGGACATGTTCTAAGTGCTTTACTATGTCCCTTTCACAATAACCTCATGAAGTAGTCCCTATCATTATTCCTATTTAAAATGGGGAAAGTGATGTACAGAGAGGCATGTGACTTACTCAAGGTCACACAGCAAGTAAGTGGAAGATCAGAGTCGTGAACCCAAGCAATCTGGCTCCAGAATTTGTATTATTAATCCCGATGTTTTACAGCCTTCTGAAACAGCTGTCAGAAGCATTCTAAGCAAATTTCAAGGGCAAAAGGCCATGGTACAGACTGCAAGCTAGGTGCACGGGATCAGAGCAGAGGTGGCATTGCCATGAGAAGGAGACTGACCCATAACTTTGGCTTCCTAGCCCCTCCCTGGCTGCCCCAGACTGTCCACTGTGCACACACCGAATAGGGAGCTCAGTTTCCCTCCATATTGGCTGATGTCCAGGTCCCAGATGCAGCATCCTCTGTGGTCACCCTAGGTGTGGGCTGAGCAATGGCACCCGAGTACAGCTGCCTCCTTGACTACCAGGGCCACACACTTGGACAGACCAGATCAAAAGAGAAGGATCTCCAAAAAGACATTACAGTGAAGAGGGAGGTCTGGTCCAGAGGACAGAGCCTGGGTTCTTCCCATAGGACGTGCGGCTACAGAAGTGAACACCCAAGCAGGGAGCGGGAGGGGAAAGGAGAACCCATGTGGCCCTGGGCTGCCCAGGATCTGGTTTCCTGTCTCCAGTTCATCCAGCTCTACCACCTGCCAGCTTTGTGGCACTTCCCTTCCTCAGCTTCAGTTTTACCATCTGTAAAATAGGGGAGGGGAACTCATGGAATTGTGAAGCCCCTTTCCAAACTGGAGCCATCTAGGAATCTAGAACCTCTGGAGAGCTTTTACGTGGTCCTAGGCCCAAAGCTGGCATGGCTTCCAACCCTCCAAACAGAGTACACGCTGTTTCCAGGCCAACTGGCACCAGCAGAGTCTCTTTCTCATGGCTCAAAGAAGCCTGCCCAGCAGAGGAGCCAAGTGAATGATGTTGGGCTTTAAGAGAGCTCTGTCACCACCCTGAAAGGTGAGGAGGCTCACCCAAGGGCACACAGCTAGGAAGTAATCAAGCCAAGACTTAAGCCAGATATCATGACTGCCTGCTGCAGACTTACCCCCTGCGCCAAGTTGCTTCTGCTGCCAGAGCATCTCTGGTAAGCCATGGGCTCAGGACTCAAGGGAGGCAGAGATCGGGGGAGCAAAAGCAGGGTGCTACCCAGGAGAATCTAGCAGAGGACACTTGCAGAAGTAAAGACACAGAAGAGACTCTGGGCAGAGAGAGACAGCTGCTAGGTGGGGAAATCATTTCTCCCTGCCTGTCCTGACACCTACTAAGTCAAAGAGCAAGGTGTCTGCTTGCCAGGTGCCTCTTGTCCTGATGGCTTAGAGGCCCAGAATTGGAGCAGACCCCAAGTCCTTCACCACACTCCCTGGAAGACCTCCAAGCCCTGCCTCCTACCCCCCTGGCCTCCAGAGAACAGAGCGCTACCTACCCCTTCAGTTCAGTTCAGTTCAGTTCAGTCGCTCAGTCATGTCTGACTCTTTGCGACCCCATGAATCATAGCACGCCAGGCCTCCCTGTTCATCACCAACTCCTAGAGTTCACTCAGACTCACGTCCATCGAGTCCGTGATGCCATCCAGCCATCTCATCCTCGGTCATCCCCTTCTCCTGCTGCCCCCAATCCCTCCCAGCATCAGAGTCTTTTCCAATGAGTCAACTCTTTGCATGAGGTGGCCAAAGTACTGGAGTTTCAGCTTTAGCATCATTCCTTCCAAAGAAATCCCAGGGCTGATCTCCTTCAGAATGGACTGGTTGGATCTCCTTGCAGTCCAAGGGACTCTCAAGAGTCTTCTCCAACACCTACCCCTTAGAAAATTCCAAAGAGATATACCAAAGCACCAAGGAACCCAGAGAGATGACCCCAAAGGGGCTGTAGGATTAGAGACCTCAGATAAGAGTCCTCAGATTCAGTAAATTTCCTGGAGAGAGGGTTCCAGAGAGATTCCCCAGCACGCCCATTCCTGCCAGCACTGAGAATTCACAAATACCCGAGTCGTGCCTTCTGCTGAGTCCCATACCTCTCCTCTGGCCCCATCGCCCCATGCCCTGAGCCAGGATCTGTGACCCCTCACATCAGGCTTGATGTGTCATTCTTTCTCTCCTCCGCGCCCACCCCCAACCCCCGCCCTCTTATCCCAGCCTTCCTCTTCTCCCCACCCAGTAGAGAATCCTGGCCCGAGGAGTTTCCCAAGCTGACATCCCAACACCACTGGGGAACAGTGGGGAAGACCTCCCCAGGAAAAATGAGTGGATTGCAAGAGAGGAAAGAGAGTAACTGTGGCCTCCCTTTCTTCATCTGCAAAATAGGGATGATAACAACACCAGCCTCATAGGATTGTTATGAGAAGCTGTGCAGAGTGTTGCTTCTGATCATATCTCATTTAATAAATACTATGGAAAACATAATGGAATACTACACATCCACCAGATTTGGTAACAATTTTAAATACAATACCTGAATGTGGAGTAAGGGGACTCTTAAAGTTGGCAAGAAAACAAATTTGTACAACCATATGGAAGCAGCCAAGAGTCTCACCCCAAGAATATACCCAATAGAAATGTCTGGGGACTTCCCTCATGGTACAGTAGATAAGAATCCACCTGCCAGTGCAGGAGACACAGGTTCGATCCCTGGTCCAGAGAGATCCGACATGCTGTGCAGCAACTAAGCCCGGACACTGCAACTACTAAGCCTGTGCTCTAGAGCCTGGGAGTCACAACTGCTGACCCTGCACGCTGCAACCACTGAAGCCCGCGTGCCTGGAGCCCGTGCTCTGCAAGAACAGAGGCCGCCACACTGGGGAGCCCACACATGGCAATTAAGGGACAGACCCCACTCGCTGCAACTAGAGGAAGCCTGTGACATCAGTGAAGATCCAGCACAGCCAAAAGTAAGTAAATAATTAAAACTTAAAAAGAAATGTCTATGTGTGTGTGTTTGTGTGTTCCAAAACACATGTGTAAGAGATTCACAGTGGTATTATTCAGCCAAACATTGGAATCAATAGTAAAATGGGTAAGCCTACAGTTAAATAAACTATCACTACACCCCAGAACATAGATCGCATAGATCTATGTGATCACATAGATCAACATAGAATTACATATTGAAGAGATTACTACAGTATGATTCTATTATTCAAAAGCAGGCAAAACAAATTTATGGTTTTAGAAATCAGGATAGAGGTTACTTTTGGGGAGGAGGGTGGGAATAATCACTGGAAGGGGTCTTATAGGTTACAGGTAATGTTTACTATTTAGCCACATAGTGTATTAACTAGGTGAATTCATTAAACTAAACATTTCTTATTTCTGCACTCTTCTGTATGTATGTTACACTTTAATTTTTTTAAGAAAAAAATTTTTGTTTATTTTTTAAAGAGCAACAGGCTCTCAAGTCTGCCTGCCTGAACTCAATTCCTGGCAGTAGATTTAGGATGTTAGCTCACCTCTCTGTGCCTAAGTGTCCTCGTCTTTCATCATGAGTGACTATTAGAGAGGGTGGCTATAGTGATTAAATGAATAAATCTGTGTAACATGCTCACAGTGATGTCTGCTCCTTGTTACGCACCCCTTGAGTATTAGTTATTAGCCATAATCAGCCCAGTGCGTGAGATGAAGAGCCTGAAGCCAAAAATGCCTACACTGAATTCTGGATTTGCCATTTACCAGCCCTGTGACTTTAGCCAAATGACATCCTCCTTCTTATCCTTAAATGCCCTCTGTTGTAAAAGAGGAACAGTGCCAGCCCAGCGTGACAGAGCTGTGCAAGAACCTACAGAAACTACCCATGTAAAGCACTCAGCACAGTGCCCCACAGATTCACATCAGCCATGATGATTGTTGAGCACCATAGTAATCCTATAAACCCATTTTATAGATGGGGCCCCAGGTAGTCAAAAGGTTGGCTTAAGGTCACATGCAATTAAATGTGATTTAAACCCATTTGGGGGATGACAGAGTTCCAACTGGCACCCCCACCACATTTCCCATCCACATAACTACCATCCTCTTCTCTCCTGAGCCTGTATTCCTCCCACTCTCAGCCCTCCCTATTCCCAGAGGCTCAATATTTGGAGCCAGGAATCCTCAAGATCTGTGCAGTCTGTTCCTCACCCCCCACCCAGTCATGATGATCTAAAGCACAGCAGAAGCTAAGCCCAAAACCAGGGGAAAACCAGACAGCCCATAATGGTGAAGAGCTTTGCCCTCAGGTTGGGGTGCACAGGCTGTAAAGCAGAGAGCTCCTATAGTCAAAACCAGGGATTCAAATCCCAGCTATGCCCCTGATTAACCGTGCATTGTGGGTTTGTCTCTTCACCATGGCCGTCTTCAGTTTCCGCATCTGTAAATTGGGTACACCAATCCCTACTTCACTCTGTAGGACTAACCAGAGGATCAAACAAGGCTATCTGTGTAAGTGAAAGGACATATTTCCCAGAGAACAGGCTACAGCTAGTGACTTCATGCTCTGTCAAATCACATCAACACTGCTCCTATACTCAGGTTCCCCTGACCAGCTACCAGGAAAACATGTATGGATGGGGGAGGGAGGGAAGAACTTGGAGCCCAAAGAGATGAGATGACCAGGGAAACAGATGGATGGGGTAGAAGTGCACAGGCCCACACCCCAGCCTGCTCCTTCCTTTCACACTCCCACCTCAATGCCTCTTGCAATTCTGACACCTATTCTGATGTGTGGGTTTTCCAACACCATCAAGCAATTCCCCAATACTAGCTGGATGCCCTACAATTTAACTCAATTCTGTCTACCTGGAGACATATCAGAGCCCCAGGTTAAAGACTCAGTCCTACAAGACTGCCACCCCTCACCTTCAGACGCCAACTACAAGTTCAGGTTGTCGCCTGGAGTTCTGACTGATCAGCTCTGGCTATATATAAGAGATTCCAATGATCCCTTCCTTGGATTTAATTGGTTTGCTAGGACAGCTCACAGAATTCAAACATTTTCTTTACTAGAAAAAAAGAAAGTGAAAGTATTAGTCGTTCAGTCATGTCTGACTCTGCCACCCCATGCAATGTAGCCCACCAGGTTCCTCTGTCCATGGGATTCTCCAGACAAGAATACTGGAGTGGGTTGCCATTCCTTTCTCCAGGGGATCTTCCCAACCCAAGGATCCAACCCAGGTCTCTGCATTGCAGGCAGATTCTCTACCACCTGAGCCACCAGGGAAGTTCCTTACCTACTAGAATACCCATTTATTATAAAAGAATATAACTCAGGAACAGTCAGATGGAAGAGAGACATAGGGCAAGATTTGGGGAAAGGTGATGGAGCTTCCATTACCTCTCCCAGCAGCTCCACGTGTTCAGATACACGAGCTCACCAAACCCCATCTCTTTGGGTTTTTACGGAGGCTTCATTACATGGACATGGTTGATTAAATCACTGGCCATTGCTGATTGAACTCAATCGCTGGCCCTTCTCTCCTCCCTGGAAGTCAGCCAGAAGTTCTAATCCTCTCATAACGTTCTACTTCCATCAGGGCTCCTGACTGCGCCCCTGCTGCCATTCCCTACAAAAGTCCCTTACTCCAAATACACACACTGCCCTTCAGTGGCTCACCTTTGCCCCTCCTGCCTCTCCTTCCATATATAGGGTGGAATTAGACCTCCTGGTCCCCTGGCTGCCAATGGTTTCAGAACCTCAGGGATACCTTGGCCTTCAAGTCTCCCAAGACCACCTGGATATCTAGGAACTGGGACTGCTAGGTTCCCAGGAACCCTGGGAACTTCTATGGGCCTTTATAGGACTGGGCCTAGGACTGGGCCTTCGTAGCTGTCCAAGTTTGCCAGGCCCACATGGGCTTGTGTGGAGTTCAGGAACCAGTAAGGACACTCTGGGAAAGAGTTCCCTCCAGGCCAGACAAGCCAGCCAAGTCCTCAATCTCTCTATCGCATGCCCTCCTGCAACCTCCCTCAGCACCCTTCTAAACTTCCTTCTGGGGCCTACTTAGGAGCTTTTTAGCCATCCTTTTTCTAGTTGTCCTATTGCCACAACTAGAATGTGAGTTACTGGACATCAACAACTAGGCCTTTCTCTCCTTCTTTTCCCTCTGTTTTTCTCTCTCTTCCACCCTCCTTCTCTTTAGCAACCCATATCCATCCTTTCCCTACACTCTTTCCCCACAACAAATGCTGTTCACATGTAAGACACTGTGTCCCACGCACCCCCTCTTAGACCAGCACATAATAGATGCTCAAGAATATCTACTATTGGCTCACTGATCCTTTGTCCCACCTCTGCTGATGTTGCTCTCCGCTTGAGGGTCTTCCCCAGGACTGGGGAGCTCATCACATCCAGTGTCTTACCCTAATTCCCAGTTGTAGTTGTTCAGTCACTAAATTGTGTCTAGCTCTTTGCAAACCCACGGGCTGCAGCATGCCAGACTCCCCTGTCCTTCAGGGGAGCCCAGAGTTTGCTCAAAGTCATGCCCACTGAGTCAATCATGCTATCTAACCATCTCATCCTCTGCCACCCTCTTCTTCTTTTGCCTTCAATCTTTCTTAGCATCAGGGTCTTTTCCAGTGAGTTGGCTCTTCACATCAGATGGCCAAAGGATTGGAGCTTCAGCATCAGTCTTTCCAATGAATATTCAGGATTGATTTCCTTTAGAATTGACTAGTTTGATATCCCTGCCGTCCAAGGGACTCTCAAGAGTCTTCTCCAGCACCACCATTTGAAGGTATCAGTTCTTCAGTCCTCAACCTTCTTTACAGCCCAACTCTCACATCCACACATGACTATTGGAAAAACCATAGCTTTGACTATACAAACTTTGTTCTCAAGGCAAGAATGGTGGTTTAGTTGCTAAGTTGGGTCCAACTCTTGCAATTCCATGGACTGTAGCCCATCAAGCTCTGTCCACAGTATTTTCCAGGCAAGAATATTGGAGTGGGTTGCCATTTCCATCTCCAGGAGATCTTCCTGACCCAGTGATTGAACCTGGGTCTTCTGCACTGCAGGCAGTTTATCAATTGAGCTACCAGGGAAGCCCAAGGCAAGAAGACCAGAATGGTTTGCCATTCCCTCCTCCAGTGGAGCACATTTTACATTTTATCAGGACTTTCCCTATGGGTGGCCCTGCACAGCACACCTCATAGCTTCACTGAGTCACTCAAGCCCGTTTGCCATGATAAGACTGTGATCCATGAAGCAGCCCCTTTTAGTGCAGGGCCAAAAGGAGAGGGAAGTTCCATGGATGTCCTTAGTTTGTCCCATAGGCTTGAAGGGGCCTCCCTGGAGTCCCAGGCCCATCTGGAAATGTCATCTATGGATTTTCCTGAAAGGACAGGACAGAGAACCCCTCCTTCATAGCAACTGTCTCCTCTTTCTCTTCTTCCTCCTTTTCCTCCCTGAAGCAACATTCTCAGTTTGGCCTCTCAGATCTCACTATCCACTGTTAAAGACTAATGGGTTTTGAGGAGGCAGTGTGTGTAGCAGAACATCAATAGTCTGGGAATTGTGTGACCTTGGACATGTCACTTCATATATATCAGTGAAGTCTGTGCGAGTATCTTTCTTTTCTCTAAATAAATGATTCCAGATGCTTCCATCTGTCTTCCAGCATTTGTCTGCCCAAAATTTAAGTTATTTGCAGTGCCCTGCCATCCCCCTCATTCTTTCATCAGTTCCACCTCTGTGTGCTCTGGCATCAGTGGCTGAACTTGTCATCCCTTCTCCCCACTGCCTTCAGTACCCCCATCATCATCCCCCAGCACACACCTTTCTGCATCCAGGTAGCCCTGGAAAAGAAGTAGCAGGGTGTCCACAGAGACACCCTGGGACTGCCCTATCTCTGCTTCCAGAGGACAGACTGAACCTGATTCCCACTTCTCTGCTGAGCACACGGGAGGCACCACACTTATCTGCACCCCCACCTCACTCCATCCTTAGAAGTGATCTGGAAAGAACACAATATCTGAGAGCAGGAGAGGTGGAGGCGGGGATTTGTGCATGCGGTTGCTAGGGCTGCTGACTCTATCCAGTTTCCAGTTAGGAGCAGGATTCATCTGCCCTGGTGGAGAATTCCTTCTCCTCCCCGCTTTCACCTCATGACAGTGCAGCCTTACTCAGGAAATTCTCTCCTGAGGCTCTTGCAGCTGATCCCTTCTGTTCCTCTGGGTTTTCTTTCCTGCAGCTCCCTCACTGGATCCTTGAGTCCAAAGCACAGATGCTCCAGGACAGCCCCAGTGTCCTTAAGGCCACTTCAGCTAGTATCAGCAATGGATGCTGAGTTTTCCACTGAATTCCCAGAGGATGGAGCCAACTGTTGGAACAGTGGGCCCTAGCTTCCAGTGCTAGGAAAGACTGAAAGCAGAAGGGGACGACAGAGGATGAGATGGTTGGATGGCATCACCAACTTGATGGACATGAGCAAGCTCCGGGAGTGGGTGGTGGACATGGAAGCCTGGACAGGGAAGCCTGGCGTGCTGCAGTCCGTGGGGTCACAGAGTCAGACACGACTGAGCAAATGAACTGAACTGAACTGAACTGAGTTTCCACTGTGGGGTGCAAGCAGAGGCATTTCCCTGCACATTAGTGTTTGATTTCGCGCAGCCATCCTTCCTGCGGAGTCCTGCCCTCCTGTACCAGGGGTTTTGCCGCTGAGTATGTTGCCCCCAAGTGGACAATGAGGGTACTGTCAGTACCATTCACGGAGAGTCTCCTTGGGAATCATGGGCCCAGACAAGGTTCTGAGGGTTCCAAGGCACAGGCAACCCCGACTCCAGAAGGGCTTGTGGTGGAGGATCTTCCTGACCCAAGGATTGAACCCAAGTCTCTTACATCTCTTGCATTGGCAGGCAGGTTCTTTACCACTAGCGCCACCTGGGAAGCCCCGAAGAGGGAGACCTGCAGGCAAACACCCCACAGGCAGTGCTGTGTAAGAGAGAGAACTGCAGTTGGATGCCAAGAAAACAGAGAGGACCCAGAGTGGTTAGGAAGAACTTCAGGGGAGGAGACGCTGGATCTGAGTCTTGAAAGATAAGTAGAAATTCACAGTCTTGAAAAAAAATCACCTAACCCTTCCAAGCCTCAGTTTTCTCAGTTTAAAGTGTTGTTGTAAAGAGCAGGGGAAATTATGTAAAGTGCTTATTATGGTGTCTGTACATAACTGGCACTCAGAAATTTACATATATATGATTTATTTTGAGGAACAGGCTCCGATTATGGGGGCTGACTAGTCTGCAATCTGCAGCAGGCTGGAGACTATGACAGGATTTCTATGTTACAGTCCTACAGAAAGACAAAATTCTTTCTGGGAAATCTCAGGTTTCTGCTTTTCAGACCTTCAACCAATCAGATGAGGCCCACTGACATTAGAGAGGGTAATCTTTTTACTTAAAATAAACTGATTGTAAATGATGCTAATTACATCTACACCAAGGAGATCAAACCAGCCAATCCTACAGGAAATCAACCCTGAATATTCGTTGGAACGGCTGACGCTGAAGCTGAAACTCCAATAATTTGGCCACCTGATGCGAAGAGCCGACTCACTACAAGAGACCTTGTTGCTGGGAAAGATTGAGGGCAGGAGGAGAAGGGGACGACAGAGGATGAGTTGGTTGGATGGCATCACCGACTCAATGAACATGAGTTTGGACAAGCTCAGGGAGATAGTGAAGAACAGAGAAGCCTATAGTGCTGCAATCCCTAGGGTCACAAAGAGTCAGACACAACTTAGTGACTGAACAACATCTACAAAATACCTTCACAGCAATATCTAGACTAGAGTTCAATCAAACAACCAGACACCAGAGCCTCACCAAACTGAGGCAGAAAATTAACTGCTACAGACATTCCAAGCAGAAGCTACACCAGACAGGAGCTATATTACCTTTCTCCACTTGATTAGACTTTTTGAAAAATCACTCTGTTAAACTAGTAAAATGTCAGTGTTAACATGGGACTAGGTTTAGACCTGATAAATAATTTATAGCACGATTTATAGAAATGTAAACTTCTAGGTAAAATCATCGTAACACCTTAAAGTTAGAAGTGATCTTGTAGCCCTTTGAGTCTCTCACCCTGGAGAGATCCCTCCTGCAATAACACGTGGAAAATGGTCATCTAGACTCCCCTTAAATATTCCAGTGGTGGGAGAAGTCCCTCTCTCCTAAGACTGTCCATTCTTGGACAGCTCTAATTGGAAACGTTCTTTACATGGTACTTTCTTACATCAGTATCTGTCTTATTAATTGTTCCTTTTAACCTATCCAAGGGCTTCCCAGGTGGTGCTAGTGGTTAAGAACCCACCTGCCAATGCAGGAGAAATAAGAAATGTGGGTTCCATCCCTGGGTCAGGAAGATCCCCTGGAGGAGGGTAAGGCAACCCACTCCAGTATTCTTGCTTGGAGAATCCCATGGACAGAGGAGCCTGGCGGGTACAGTCCACAGAGTCGCAAAGAGTTGGACACAACTGGAAGCGACTTAGAACACCCTATCAAAGCTAAACACATCCTGGATTTTTCCCAGCCTCAAATAGAATACTTCCTTACACTTGCCCTAAATGTTTATCTATCAGGTCAAAACTTCTTATACATTCAGAGGGCTCCAAACAGCTTGATTCCAAAAGCCCATGGAGGTTTTCTCCTGTTGGAGCCTCTGGTTCCTCTAGTTTTGTTTTTTGTTTGTTTGTTTGTTTAAAAAGACTAATATCCAGCTCCAACTGAGAGCCTTCTCTGTACTTTGTAAAAATATCTGCCTTCTGCCTGTGTTGCTTCTTTCCTTTCATCAAGAGGGAAGAGAGAGAAACAAGGAAGCAGTATTTAGCTGTAGAGCTTTGGAAAAGACCATGATTTTCTTCAACTTGCTCCTAACTCCACTCCATCCCTTTCAAACTTGCCTAGTCTCTCAGATCATCTGTGCATTGGGCCCTGCAGATCTAACCTGTGGAGGACTCAGGAGGGGTAGTCAGGTTAAAGTTAGATAGATAATGTCAGAAGACACTGCAGAGAGACTTCCCTAGTGGGACTTATATTCTCACACAACATGCAGAGTCAGGTATGCCTCACCTTCAGTGAAGTGGAGAAAAGGGCTGAGAGTAAGAAGGGTGTAGAACATGGATGAAAACACTTGGAAAATCACATGACAAAAAGTAATGAAACAGAGAATTGCCCAGACCTACAATTATTGAGGGAAATCTTTTAAATTATCCTAATTTAAGCTAAATTTCCACATTAAAAAATAATAGGTTCATAACTTACAATTTTTAAATAGGATAGAAGGGAAAATATGAAAAGTTTTCTCTGCCTCCATATATTTACAATTCCTTTAGATGTTTTCAAAGCATGAACATTTACCCAAATGGGATTATGCCCTACATACTATTCTTCACCTCACTTTTTAAACTTAACAATATATCTTCATGATATTTCTATGTCAGTACCCCTAGATCAACTTCATTCTATATGAAAGAAATACTGCCCTTTCAAGGGGGGTGTCCAGCTGGAGGGTGGAGCCCCTCCTCCTGCTTCTGAGCAGAGAGACAGGAAATGCACATCTAGCAGAAATGCTTATGAAAGGATCTCATCCATATATGAAAATATACTCCAAAGGTCTTGAAAGAGCCTCAGTTTTATAAGCTGGCCTGAGAAGAGTCCCTGGAGACTCCTGGAAAAGGGAAATTTTGAATTGGTTTTGCAAGCATTAACTACAAATTGGCACTTGCCATGGGTGCTTGCAGTCTACCTCTACAGGATTAAATCAAGTGCTGCTGCAACTGCTGACCTTTGACACTCCCTGAAAGGATTCCAGGGTGGACAGCAGAAATGAGACACTCTGTACTGGGAGGTGGGGAGTTGGGGGAAGCTTGCAGAACAGGTCTTCAGACAGTTTCAGGAGTGAATCTATGAGCCCAATTCTTGTATCCCTTCATACTTAGAAAAGCACTAAAATCCTTCATGGTTATGTCTATTCCTCGTGACTAGCAGAAAGCTTCATGAGACTAGCAGAAAACTTTTGGTAAAATATGTGGTTGATTGTATTTATTTCCCCCTTCACCAAAATCACATATTTAACTATTCCTCCCCCTCTGTCTCTTTGGAGCAGTTTCTCAGAGCTATCTGAGGTGTTGTCTCCCAGGCTGCAGTCCTCATTTTGTCCCAAATAAAACTTAACTCGCAACTCTCATGTTGTGCATTTTTTAAGTCGACAGAAGAGTAGACTTGAGAAAACTGGCTGGGACAAGGGAGGAGGATCCTGACAAGGAGTAGAGGTAATATCTGCTAATGTGTTTTGAGCACTTACTATTTGCCAAGGATCACACTAAGTGCTTTGCATATTATCTCACCCTCTGTGAAGGTACTCTCATTATCCTTTTTGTGTGTGTGTGTGGACCATTCTTTTAAAGTGCATATAAAATTTTGTTACAATACTGCTTCTGTTTCATGTTTTGGTTTTTTGGCTGCGAGGCATGTGAGATCTTATCTTCCCGAACAGGGATCAAACCCACACCCCCTGCATTGGAAGGCGAAGTCTTAACCACTAGACCACCAGGGACATCCCACATCATCTCCATTTTAGATGACAAATACAAGTACAGTAAGCCTGAGTGACTCGCCCAAGGTCATACATCCAACAAATCAGCAGTCTGACTCAAGTACTCAACTTCAACCCTATAGGTCAGGGTAGAGATGGGAACAAGGTCAGAGTATGTAGTTTGGGCCCCTGCAGAGCTGGGGGAAGGTGGGAGTGGGGGAGGATCATGAGAATGATAGCAGCCCCCTCACTTCTTGGAAACGACTCCCAGTCCCTTCCTGCCTCCCAGAACTATAGGCTGTCAGGCCCCCAGAAGTCCCTGTTTGTGGACAATGCCTGCCAGGATACTCATCCAGACTTCCTTCCTCCCCTTCTCCCCACTCAAGTCCTGCAGGATCCTCTGTGATAGTCTCTGGAAAGGAGGAGGGGGCTAAAGAGAAACCCAACCCCTATCACCCCACCCCACCCCAAGATCACCCTGTACTAGAGGACTGGAAGGCTGTCTTAGGTGCTTCCATATCTCATTTAGCCCTATGTACCTGAGATAAAGGGCTTTCCAGGTGACACTAATGGTAAAGAACCCTGCTGCCAATGCAGGAGACATAAGAGATGTGGGTTTGATCCCTGGGTCAGGAAGATCCCCTGGAGGAAGGCATGGCAACTCACTCCAATATTCTTGCCTGGAGAATCCCATGGACAGAGGAGCCTGGTGGGCCACAGTCCATAGGGTCACAAAGAGTTGCACACAGCTTAGCACACACACTCACCTTTGATAAAAGATCATGGCATGGGAAACTGAGACTCAGGGAGATATCTGATTCAGGCATGTGTGACTGCACAGTCCTTTTGACTCCCCAGCTCTGCTTCAGGGCCATTGGAACAAAGACCCACACAGTCAGGATCAGGCTAAAATGCAAGGGGGATTTAAAACTGGATACCAGAAGATAGAACTGGAGCAGCTTATTAAATTCCTATTGCCTCATCCTCAGATGGGTCTTGCAGGGAACTGCAGACTGGGCAAGGTGGAGGCCATGAAGCAGAGGCTGCATTGCCATTTTAAGGAAGGATGCCCACCCACCATTAGTACATGGGGCCTTTGTGTTCCAGGAGATAGAAGGCAGCATGGCTGGTGTCTGACTTTCAAGGTAATCCTCTGTCTTGGGGAAGCTATAGGGAATGACGGGCTTGCCCTGGAGCCCAGGGCCTGGTCAGCCTTCTAGATGGACAGAAGCTACTGGATGGGCTTCCCTACAACTGCTCTGAGACCCTGGTGGTCTGGTGCATTAAGGTTGCCTTTCTGTATCAATGCACATGGTTGAGCAGAGTGGAACTGAAAACACTGGAGACCATGAAACCAAGAGGATAGGGACCAGAGCAATGCCAAATCCCTATTCCTTTGGCTTTCCCAATTATCCTAGCCTGGCAGGCTACAGTCCATAAGGTTACAAAGAGTCAGACACTACTGAAGTGACTTGGCACATGGCACATGGGCCACTTCCATCCTTGACTTTCTGTCACAACATACTCTCTCCTCACTGGCCTCACTGGCCTTCCCAGGGGCTTTGGATACCCTGCGGTGGTTGACTTGGTTTTAGAAGGAAAAAAGGATTAAGCCCACAAATTTATGCTAACTAAAGAAAACCCCTGCTTCCTGATTCTGATACTGTTAGTCTGCTGTTCTACACACCTTATCATCCTGTAATCCTCACACTACCTTGAGGTAATGCTGTTATTTTTATTCCCTTTTTTGAGCAGAGGACAAGAAAGCAACTGAGAAGCTATCTTCATCAAGATCACACAACTGGCAAAATGCCTAGTCAGGGTTGAAACTCAGGGAATAATGATGGGAAGGAGGTATTAATATTTCTGATGGAATTCGCAGTCACTCAAATTGTGCAGTTATTTTTTCTAGCATCTTGTGAGGCCATGAGACTTTTCTTTTTGTCATTTTAACACTGTGGATTGAGGACAGAAAAAAAAAAACACACATACATTTGAACATTTAAACGTCAGAGTAGTAAACATTTCGGTCTTAGGCATTTCCTAGTCAAATATGGCGGAGAAGGCAATGGCACCCCACTCCAGTACTCTTGCCTGGAAAATCCCATGGACAGAGGAGCCTGGTGGCTGCAGTCCATGGGGTCGCTAAGAGCCGGACACGACTGAGCGACTTCACTTTCACTTTTCACTTTAATGCATTGGAGAAGGAAATGGCAACCCACTCGTGTTCTTGCCTGGAGAATCCCAGGGACGGGGGAGCCTGGTAGGCTGCCGTCTGTGGGGTCGCACAGAGTCGGACACGACTGAAGCGACTTAGCAGCAGCAGCAGCAGTCAAAAATGGACTACAGGGTTCAGGGAACAACACAGAGAATAAAAGTAACAACTACGAGGACATTCTGCTGGTCGTCTGAGGAAAAAGTTACTGTCTTAGAACGGCACCTAACCCGTCCTCAACTCCTGAGGCGGTGACTATAAATTATCCCCTTTGACTGACAAGTCGCTGCCTCAAGCCGCTCTTTCGGGGGTTTTGAACGCTGGTCTCTCACTTTTATGTGGCCTCTCTATGCCCTGCCATTATACGAAAACCCCAGCTACGTTCACGTACGGCCAAGCATGGCTTTTGTTTCTTCAAAAAAAAAAACTCTAGGGGTGGGAGGGCGGGCTTTGAGGCAGACGACCGGTTTGCTGAGCTGAACCGAATGCCCCGGCTGCTTGTCCAGAAAGCTGGCGCTCAGTTTTCCCAGGAAACGGAGCTAGGACTCCCGTTTCTTTAAAAAAAAAATCAGGATGGAGGACAGTCTTCAGATTTTAGGGAAAGAAGATAGCAGCTCCGGGGCATACATATTCTCTCCTTTTTTTCACCCCAACCAGGATCCCACTTCCACAGCGCATTTTTTCAGAGTTACACCGAGAGAAAACACTAGCCCTCCTCATTGGCTAGATTCCCTGTCCGTCCCTCAGCAACGACTCCGAGTGGTGTCTTTTAAAATCCTCTAGTCCCGCCTCCCTTCTCTAATTGGTTCATTCGAACGGGCCAGCTCAGCTGTTTATTGGTGAATATAAAAAGAGCTCTGATTGGTTTCTCGGGACGGAACTGATGAGAGCGCGTCAACGATTGGCCTATCTGGTTTGGGCGGGCTAGCGGAAGGTTCAAACCGGCGGGGAAGCTCTCTGCTAACCGACGTGCGTCTGTGGAGAAGAGGCTTGCTCCGTGGTTGTCTCGAGGGTCCCACCGGTCTAGTCACTTGCAGGGTTCTCGAGCCTCTTCACGACCGTCACCATGGAGGTGTCGCCACTACAGGTACAGCTCGCGGGAGGGGCGCGTCGCGGAGCCTCAGCGCGGCCCGGCATCTCTCCGGCTGCCGAAGAGAGAGAGGCGTCTGGGTCGTGGTCCGGCCGCCGAGGGCGCGCGGGTTTTCCACGTCTACTCGGGTCCCCTGGGCTCGGCGTGATCGCGAAGAGACTGAAACCTTTTTTGGTGCTAGTAGTGAAGTATTGTCGGCTGTACTGGCTTCTAGAGTGAGGCTTTGTGTTTCACTGTTTCTAGAGATTCATTTGGTCCCAGTGTAGGTTGATGGGATCGTGGTCCGCCTGTAGCTTTACGCGGCACTGAGAAATGCTTTCCTCTCCTACCTGGGGCTGAAAATGGGATTGGACGACCCTGACCTTGGACAGTGCAGAGCAAGGAACAGGGTTCCCACTATGGAGCCGGCACGTCCGAGATGCTCAGAATACATCCCTCCTGTGTTCAAAACGTTAACGTGTCCAAAGGATGGAATCCCTATCCTCCCAAACTGCTACTGTAGAATCTATTATGTGCCTGAGACCTGGTAGGCACTCAGTAGATATGTGTGGAGTACCTGAAAGAAGGGGGTGTGTGCTGTTGATGGCATTTAACGCATGGAAGTATTTCCATGTCAGATACACATGGCAAAATAATATGTCTGTTTAAACTGACACTTGGGGGAACCTGCTGCAGTTAACTTATATTGCCATGTTTGTACAAAACTATGTCAGCTCCACTGATACCTACCAAAAGGCTGTGATTTGTTTTGGTGTGTGTAAGCAGATCACTATGATAGGTATTTTGTTCCTGGTTTCTGATAAACCTATGATTCAAAAATCCCTTTTCTTCAATTTTTAAAAAATTGCTAGCCTGTAAATGAAAATATGCAAGTCAGCAAAACAAAGAAAAATGAAGATGCTAAGAAAAGATTGTCTATTGAAAGAATCTATCAAAAGAAAACACAACTGGAACATATCCTGCTCCGCCCAGACACCTACATTGGCTCTGTGGAATCAGTGACCCAGGTAAAATCAGGCTAATTAAATGTAGCCTAAGTAGTTAAGATGAATACTTGTCCAGGTTAATTTTCTATATTTCATGTACTTTGTCTTCTGGAACTGGCCTAAGCTATCATCTACATTGTCATACTAATTCAGAAGACTTTACAGGAACCGTGATAATAAAACAAAGTAGATATATAAAGTAACCCTGTTTCTTTGTCTTGTTTCCAGCAAATGTGGGTTTACGATGAAGATACTGGCATTAACTATAGGGAAGTCACTTATGTTCCTGGTTTGTACAAAATCTTTGATGAGATTCTAGGTAAGTATATTCTTAATACAAAGATCTACTTGTCAGATGTGAGAAGTATTATTCCTAGCAAAAAACAGTTGGCAAAGGTTAGAGAGTCTGCTGGAATCTAGGAAGTTGAGTTCTTAGAAACAGTCCTATGAATAAAAATTGCTAAATGAATACCTCATTAGTGTTCTCCTGCACTGCTTGAGATTTTTTTTCTTTTTCTATCTTAGAGGTAAAGAGTGTTTTCTAAAATACTTTTAGTGTTTACAAATGTGTATTTTCTTTCAGTCAATGCTGCAGACAACAAACAAAGGGACCCAAAAATGTCTTGTATTAGAATCACAATTGACCCGTAAGTTTCCTGCTTAGTCTTTTGTTTTTGTAGCACCCTGTTGCTATTAATTGCATTTACTTGATTTATAGTAAAGTTGAGCTTTTTTTTAATGGAATTTTGCAAAACTGCAGAAAGGTAGAGTGCTAAAATGAGCAATCTAGATAGCTACCATCTAGATCCAACAGTTATCAACACTTTACCATATTGGTACCATCTATATTTTTTAATCATTTCAAAATAAATTATAGACATTATAACATTTTATTTCTAAATATTTCAATAAACATCTCCAATAAGTTCTTTAAGTATTCCAGAGTCTATGGCTATAACTTTTTCTCATGATGCTATTCAAACAGTAAACCAGCAGATGGTGATAAAGAATAATTTGATCTAACTTTTCTGCTTATAAATTCCTTTTGTGGGTAGTCAGGGTGTTGCTTCCCTTTGTTATTATCCTAATCAGTTATAACATAAACTATACTTTAGATTCTTTTTGAGAAATGTGTTAATGATGTGCTTGAGTGCTCCTAAGGACTTGATACCATAGTCTTTTAAAAAATATTAAGCTAGTTTTAAGCTACGTGTAGTAAGAACCATAGTGTGTGTCGTTATAATTAAATATAAGTCCAAATAAATTTTGAACATTATATTGGTGAGCAGGGACGTTTACAATTGATGATGCTCTTTCGTATTTGTTTTGCCAGTGTGCTTTCTCAGGGGGAAAGCTAAGGGAGCTGGGACAGTGCAGATGATCCTCTTAAAAGCGGTATAATAATATTGTTTCCAAATTTTGTCCTTTTCTTTCCATTGGGCATAAGTCATTTCCCTTTGTTTATCCTAACATTTTAAAGCTTCATGTTTTTTCAGTATTATCAGTGTCTGCCCAGGTGTTGGAATAGGATTGATTTTTTTTTTTCCCTCTTGGCTCCTATTTCATGAGTGTTAGGAACTAAGTATGCTGAATTTCAGAAGGAATATATATAAAGTGTCATAGAGAAATTGAGATGTGTGTTTTAGAGACAATGGTATTTAAATATGAAAAGAATTAAGCATTAGCTTAACATCTGTTTTACAAAAAAAAAAAATTAAATCTTCTTTTCTTAGGGAAAACAATTTAATTAGTATATGGAATAATGGAAAAGGTATTCCTGTTGTCGAACACAAAGTTGAGAAGATGTATGTCCCAGCTCTCATCTTTGGACAGCTCCTAACTTCTAGCAACTATGATGATGAAGAAAAGAAAGTAACAGGTAGAGTATTGAGGAAAATAAAAACACATTTGTTGCTGAAAAAATACATCTTTTCAAAGATTGTGGCCTAAAGGTTAAAAATATGGGAATAAATCTCTATAATTAAATAGCATTGCCAGTGATTAAGAAATCTGTAAATGAGATAAGAACAATTAAATCATATTTTACATTTATTTGCCCAGGTGGTCGAAACGGCTATGGAGCCAAACTGTGTAACATATTCAGTACCAAATTTACTGTGGAAACAGCAAGTAGAGAATACAAGAAAATGTTCAAACAGGTAAGTAAATGAGTATCTTGTGCCTTGATTATAAATTATGCTGTAGCAATTTATAGTGGCATTAATGGTTTAACTTAAATTTATAATCTATTAAATCATGGGAAAGGGGAAGGGAAGTCGCTCAGCCGGGTCTGACTTTCTGACACCACAGACTGTAGTCTACCAACCTTCTCCGTCCATGGGATTTTCCAGGCAAGAGTACTGGAGTGGGTTGCCATATCCTTCTCAAGGGGCCTTCCCCACCCAGGGATCAAACCCCAGCAGACACTTCCCTTTGAGCCACTAGGGAAGCTCATAGAAAGTTACTCATAAATGTATATTAGGGAAGTTGGGGGCTGGGGGTTGGTTTGGTTGGGTGTGTGTTTGTTTGTTTTAGGACTGGTAAATTTGTATTATTTAATTCTAGTTTGTGAGATAACTTGAATTTTTTTCTTTCCTCCATTCTTTATTTCCATAGACATGGATGGATAACATGGGGAAAGCTGGTGAGATGGAACTCAAGCCCTTTAGTGGAGAAGATTATACATGTATTACCTTCCACCCTGATTTGTCTAAGTTTAAAATGCAAAGCCTAGACAAAGATATTGTTGCACTGATGGTTAGAAGAGCATATGATATTGCTGGATCCACTAAAGATGTCAAGGTCTATCTCAATGGAAATAGGCTTCCAGTAAGTATTTTATTGGATGTAGGCAATGAGGTACTTTGTGACCATCAAGTTGATTTTTTTTCCCTCCCATTTGTTTTTCTTACCACTTCTCAGATGTGTTCCTGTAAAGAAAACATAATGCCACATTTTTCAAAAAATCAGTTAACTTATTTTAAGTTCACTGAAGTCTTTCTCAAAGAATCTTCTAAATAAATCCTTTTGTGTCCTTTAATGACCATCCTCTTATACATATCAGTGAACACCATTTCATTAGTTTTGAAACATCTTTATTAAAACCTACTTTTTCATTTACTTTTAAAAAAATTAATACTGTTATTTTTTAGGTGAAAGGATTCCGTAGTTATGTAGATCTGTATCTGAAGGATAAGGTAGATGAGACTGGAAACCCATTGAAAATTATCCATGAACAAGTAAACCACAGGTGGGAAGTATGTTTAACAATGAGTGAAAAAGGCTTTCCAGCAAATTAGCTTTGTCAACAGCATTGCTACTTCCAAGGTAATTTCATTTTTGAATTATCAATCATGATTTATCTTTACATATTTCATATAAATATTCTTGTTTTAAATATATAAAATGAACTTGAATATTTGGCTACATTGGCATCAAGAGAACTAAATTAGCTTTTCTTAAATGTTTGATTATTATTACAATTTTGAGGGTAATGGATTTACAGTTTGGTATTTTTCCTCATTAGGGTGGCAGACATGTTGATTATGTAGCTGACCAGATTGTGACTAAACTTGTTGATGTTGTGAAGAAAAAGAACAAGGGTGGTGTTGCAGTAAAAGCACATCAGGTATGATCCTTTAACACTGTTCTTTCCTGAAAGTCAAGGAAGAAGCGAAAGTCTATAAGTAAAGCATGAGTTAATGTTTAGTAATTTACTGTCAATTTTTACTGCAGGTAAAAAATCACATGTGGATTTTTGTGAATGCCTTAATTGAAAACCCAACCTTCGACTCCCAGACAAAGAGAACATGACTTTACAAGTCAAGAGCTTTGGATCAACATGCCAGCTGAGTGAAAAATTCATCAAAGCTGTGAGTACTTGGAAGGAAATAACAGATAGAAGCATCTTGCTTTATTTTCCATTGCCCTTCTCAGCTCTGCAGAAACCAAAATTCCTCCCACATGTCTTCTCTCTCTGAAAAGGAAATTAAAAAAACAATTCTTACCGCTTACCAGCTCTTACCAAGCCCTTAATTATCATCTATATGCCATCTCTATTTATTTGGCCATTACATGTCACCAGTTCAGATCACTTCTGAATTTATCTCATCTAACTACTTACCAAGCATTGAATGCCTTAAGTTGCTCTCAGCAGACACATCCAAAACTGAATCAGTTCTCTCCATACTCACTAATTGCCATTCATGGAACTTCCCCACCCCAAAAAACAAAACTATGTACTGTTTAGTCAAAGGCCCCAACCATTAGGTTGCATAAACCTAAATTCCTTAATTCAGCCTATAAGACCGTGCCATTTCCAACCTTATCTCAGTACCACTTTTCCCACATTACCTAAGTCTCACTCCTACTGGCTTTAAATTACTCAAAAACAGTACTCTTTCCCTCTTTAGAGCTTTTTCATGTTTCAGACAGAAGGATTACCCTGCCTGAAACGCTTTTCACTTGACTGACTACTTTAGGTCTTAACTGTCATTCCTTTAGGAAAAACTTTACTTTCTATTCATTTCTCTAAAAATGTGTTCCCATAAGACATTTACCATATATTATACATGATATCAGTTCAGTTCAGTCACTCAGTCATGTCCGACTCTTTGCGACCCCATGAATCGCAGCACGCCAGGCCTCCCTGTTCATCACCATCTCCCGGAGTTCACTCAGACTCACGTCCATCGAGTCCGTGATGCCATCCAGCCATCCTCGGTCATCCCCTTCGCCTCCTGCCCCCAATCCCTCCCAGCATCAGAGTCTTTTCCAATGAATCAGCTCTTCGCATGAAGTGGCCAAAGTACTGGAGTTTCAGCTTTAGCATCATTCCTTCCAAAGAAATCCCAGGGTTGATCTCCTTCAGAATGGACTGGTTGGATCTCCTTGCAGTCCAAGGGACTCTCAAGAGTCTTCTCCAACCCCACAGTTCAAAAGCATCAATTCTTCAGCACTCAGCCTTCTTCACAGTCCAACTCTCACATCCATACATGACCACTGGAAAAACCATAGCCTTGACTAGACGGACCTTAGTCAGCAAAGTAATGTCTCTGCTTTTGAATATGCTATCTAGGTTGGTCATAACTTTCCTTCTAAGGAGTAAGCGTCTTCTAATTTCATGGCTGCAGTCACCATCCGCAGTAATTTTGGAGCCCCCAAAATAAAGTCTGACACTGTTTCCACTGTTTCCCCATCTATTTCCCATGAAGTGATGGGACCGTATGCCATGATCTTCGTTTTCTGAATGTTGAGCTTGAAGCCAACTTTTCGCTCTCTTTCACTTTCATCAAGAGGCTTTTAGCTCCTCTTCACTTCCTGCCATAAGGGTGGTGTCATCTGCATATCTGAGGCCATTGATTTTTCTCCGGGCAGTCCTGATTCCAGCCTGTGCTTCCTCCAGTCCAGCGCCTCCCATGATGTACTCTGCATATAAGCTAAATAAGCAGGGTGACAATATACAGCCTTGACATACTCCTTTTCCTATTTGGAACCAGTCTGTTGTTCCATGTCCAAAAGAAATTTAACTCATACATTTTAACTAATAAATTGTAGTTTCTAAAAATGAAAACAACTGTATTTAATAAAAAGGAGAACCTAATTCAATGACAGATATAGTAGCTTATCAAACCTCACCTGGTTAATTATTAGCAGAAAGTAGCTCTTGATTCTATTTACATAATGAAACAAGCTAGAATGCATAGGATGTGCAAGCTGGTTTGTAAATCTTGCTGCAGTAGAACGAATTAGTACAGGCATATTTTGGAGACTGAACGTTCAATTTCAGACTACCACAATAAGGGGACTATCACAGTAAAGTGAGTCACGTGAACTGTTTTGTTTCACAGTACATAAAAAGTTTTCCATATAGTAGTAAGTAAAGTAGTTAAGTTTTCATACTATAGTATATAGTATGTTTTTCATATAGTATAAAACACTATGCTATAGTCTTTTAAGTGTGCAATAACATATCTCAAATGTGCATAGCTTAATTAAAAATTTTATTGCTCAAAATAATAACCATTGGCTGACAATGTAGAGTTACCACTAATCTTCAGTTTGTAAAAAATATAGTATCTGTAAAACACAATAAAGCAAAGCACAATGAAATGAGGTATGCCTATCAAGATGATTCAACAAAGATTTGCTTATTAGGTTACTTGAGAAAATGGGTATCTCAAGTTGTACATATAAACTATACAGTGGAAAAGCTTATTTATATATTTGTGTGATTGTGTGTGTGTTAAGTTACTCAGTTGTCCAACTCTTTGTAACCCCGTGGACTGAAACCCACCTGGCTCCTCTGTCCGTGGGATTCTCCAGGCAAGAATACTGGAGTGGGTTGCCATTCCCTAAAGTGTTGGGACAGAGAAACCTGGGATTGGATTATCTGCCTGATATTTTCCTATTATATATTTTGGAAAATAATGCTACGTCAACTGTAGTGGATTCATGTTGATATATATGGGTCTTTTTGCACTATGCCTGGTATACTATCAGAATTCAGTGAAATTTTTGCTATTATTTTTAATAATGCTGTTTGTGTCCATTTTTACAGTTCTAGATATACTATTAGGTGGTGGTTGTTGTTTTTACCTCTCTCGATCTCTCTGATGTCTCTGACATTCTTAGCTACCTTCACATTTTAAAACTTTTTTAGTTTTTGATATGATTATACTACTGTCTTACAGATTTTCTTTTTCTTATTGACTCATTTTACTCATTCCCACTTAACATCCCTACTTAATGTTTGGTCCTTCACTCTCATGATTCTCCTTCCTTCTAAATTTGACCTCTTTACTGATTTCATGCTTTAAACTAGCATGTGCAATTATATCTGATTATCATAATTTTAGAAATAACCAATACTGAATTCCCTCCTTGGAGTGCTATTTCCAACTGACTGATTTTTTAAATGCAATCTCAAACTGTAACATACTCCAAATCACTCATTTTCCTTTATTTCATTTCTCTGCTTTGTTTCATTGAGTTCATGGAGATTAAAAATCCCAAACTGTGTTTTATAAATTATTTCTTATGAACTCTTATCAGACCTCAGTCTTCACATCCTGACATCTCTAAGGGAGAAAATATAATTTTGTTATTTTGCTTTATTTATTACCAAAGAATTTTTAGAAGTTAAATATTTAGTATCATTCTATATGCTTTCCACTTATCTCTTCACACTGTAATCGCTCATTTTATTTCTGTTTTCCTTGTTGTATACCAAACTCCTTTAGGACAAAGACTATGGCTAATTTGTTTTAACCACTAGATCTCCACATGGAGCTCAGTGCCTGGCACCATATAAGTATGTAGTCAGTAAATATTGAATGAAAACCCAAAAGAACCACTCCCTCAGTAGTGATAACCTGAGACAGGAAAATGTGCCACATTCTGCCCATTTTTGTGGGAGTTCATTTGTATTACATATTTCTGACAGAACTCTTCTTCCCTAACATGAATCTTCTCATTTTCAGGCAATTGGCTGTGGTATTGTAGAAAGTATACTAAACTGGGTGAAATTTAAGGCCCAAATCCAGTTAAATAAGAAGTGTTCCGCTATAAAACATAACAGAATCAAAGGAATTCCCAAACTTGATGATGCTAATGATGCAGGTACACATTTAATGTTTCCCAAGTTTAAATCTTATTTGATTTGATTCATTGACAGTATCCTGTGGATATTTTTCCCTTGACACTTAATATTCAACAGAATGTTTGTACTTTGTTAAAAACCATCTATAAATCAACTATAACAATGTTATATAACAACTATATAACAAAATCATCTATAAATCAACTATATAACAGTTCCCTGTTACTGAACACTTGGGTCATTTCCATTTTTAACTGTTAAAAATAGTTTCGAAATGATTATTTTAGTGTGTGAAACAAGAATGTTTATACAGTAATCTATTACCTAATGTAGAGGAGGAAAAAGTCTTCTCAACCTTCTTAAGTCTCTGGCCATCTCTGAAAAATAAAATGATAGACATTAACAGGAAAGAGCAAGTGTATTTATTTAATATAGTTTCATGTGACCAGAAAATTTGTAAGGAAGTGAAAACCCAAAAAATGCTTAAACCTAAGTGATTTTATGCTAGCTTTGATGAAGAATGCAAAGTTCTGGAAAGATATGATAAGATAGTGATTATTAGCTGATTATAGTAAACCTGGGGAAACTTAGCATGGCCTTCCATTAAGATATTTCTTGGTGACCTTTAATCTTAGATTAAAATGTTCTTTTCTTCCCGGTTTAAGGCGAGCACCTCCTGCATGAGGATCTTATGACCTGCTTCAGGGGAGAAGTTTAGGAGAGAGATCAGAGAGATATTCTTGCTTCTACCAAAGTTTTCTTTTCTCAGAACTCCCTGAGTTTAAGATAATGTGCCAAGGTGCCATATTTTGGAGGCATGTCCTAAACCTCGTTACCCACAAAATATGTTCACTGTAATATGATCAAGCAAATGTTTGGCAACGGTATAATCATCATGAAAGATTAGTCTAGGAAACTAAGACTTTATTAACTTACAAACTGTAGTTAAACTATATGTCCAATTACTTAGCTCTGTTTGACTCCCAAACCAACTTGTTATGAATTGTAAGTTATTTGTGTTTTATTACATGTCTGAGTTAGTATATTTGAGGTTGAACTAAATATGCTAATATTCATTTATTTTAGGAGGCCGAAACTCTACTGAGTGTACACTTATCCTGACAGAGGGAGACTCAGCTAAAACTTTAGCTGTTTCAGGCCTTGGTGTGGTTGGAAGAGACAAGTATGGGGTTTTCCCTCTTAGAGGAAAAATACTCAATGTACGAGAAGCTTCTCATAAACAGGTAGAGTATATAAAAGCTATCTTCAGAATCTAAGCTTATATTTCATCCCCTTATTGGGAGGATATAAGATATAAATAAGATTTTAAAATATATCTTAGTTTGTCGTTATTTTAGAAAATTGAGTATAATGTAGCATATCTTAACAGATCTTTCTGACTTAGTAAAGTATAGGCTGCTGCTGCTGCTGCTTCTAATAACTCAAAAATACTGGAGTTCCAAAAAACCCAAGCAACATATACTGTTATAATTCTTTGTTCCTTTAAAGTTTGTAAACAAAATCTTACTTTTTGTCTATATGTCCATTTCAGATAATGGAAAATGCTGAAATTAACAATATAATCAGGATTGTGGGTCTTCAGTACAAGAAAAACTATGAAGATGAAGATTCATTGAAGACTCTACGTTATGGAAAGATAATGATTATGACAGATCAGGTCAGAATTAAGTATGTCTTGTTGTTGCATTGCTTTCCTGCCATGAAAGGATATTATTTTAGTCCATATCTAGTAAGATATGTTTCTATTTTATGCATATTATATAATACAGGTTAAATGAGTCTAAATTTGAATGGCTTTTTTGTTTTCTTTAATCCCCACAGAAGAACTTTTGAGAAATTGCCAGTATGTCAGTCACCATTTTTTTTTTTAGTTTCTAAGCAAATCTTTTGTGTTTTGGCTTTCCATATATTTCTAGGACCAAGACGGTTCCCATATCAAAGGCTTGCTGATTAATTTTATCCATCATAACTGGCCCTCTCTTCTGCGACATCGTTTTCTGGAGGAATTTATCACTCCCATTGTAAAGGTATACTGATTTCTAAGATACCATAATGGATATTTGAAGGTTCTACTCCTCATCCCTGGATACACATATAACCTCAGTGATGTGTGATGGTATGCACGGAACCCAGCAGTGTGGAAAGCCATAGCAATGTGTTTTTACCTCAGGTGTCTAAAAACAAGCAAGAAATGGCATTCTATAGCCTTCCTGAGTTTGAAGAATGGAAGAGTTCTACACCAAATCATAAAAAATGGAAAGTCAAGTATTACAAAGGTTTGTACTGAAACTCACATAGAACTTCTCATTTTGTTGTATACCATTGTACAGGTTTATATGGAGTAACTTGGTGTTCTTGCTTTTGTAGGTTTGGGTACCAGCACATCAAAGGAAGCTAAAGAATACTTTGCAGATATGAAAAGACATCGTATCCAATTCAAATATTCCGGTCCCGAAGATGATGCTGCAATCAGCCTGGTGAGTTTGAGTGTATTTCACAAATACATTTTGGTTTTAGAGGGGCTTCCCAGGTGGCGCAGTAGTAAAAAAAAAAAAAAAATCCCTGCCAATGCAGGAGATGCAAAAGACATCGGTTCCATCCCTGAGTCGGGAAGATCTCCTAGAGAAAGAAATGGCAGGCCACTCCAGTATAGTTGACTGGAAAATCCCATGGACAAGGGAGCCTGGTGGGCTACAGTCCACTGAGTTGCAGAGTCAGACACAACTGAGCACATACACACACTGGTTTTAGAAATCAATGTTTTAACTAGTCAACTGAAACATTTAATTTTTCATATAATGTTTTATAAAATAGATGATTTTCAGTATACATATTCCAAAGAAAGGAATCAGATATTTTAGAAACTGAGTTTTTATGTTTTGTTAGTTTTTCTAGAAAAAATGTTTTGTTATCTGTTAGTGCTGGTAACATCTTTTTTATCTTCTAATTTGTAGGCCTTTAGCAAAAAGCAGATAGATGATCGAAAGGAATGGTTAACTCATTTCATGGAAGATAGAAGACAACGAAAGTTACTTGGCCTTCCTGATGTAAGAAAATTTTAAATATATCCCACAAAATGTACTATTTACTGACCTTTTAGAATTGATAGTATAGCAAATTAAGGCTACTAAATAAATGTTTCAGTAAAAAAGTTAATAGATAACTACTTATAAATATTCTTATTCTTATTTAATAATTGCTGCATAAATGTATTGGACCTGAAAGAAACTACAAAGTCAATGAACTTTTTTCCTAATTGTGCAGCAAATAAATTTGCTTTTGTCTTTAAAACATAAAATACTGTATAATTCTTTGTTTTTGAAGGACTTTAAGAATTGTCATAGAAATGATAATGCTTTGTTTTACTTTTGCTTAAGACCAGTGATGTTTTTTATCTTAAACTAGATCATGTAATACTCTCTTTGGTCCTCAGGATTATTTGTATGGGCAAGCTACCACATATCTGACATACAATGACTTCATAAACAAGGAACTTATCCTGTTCTCAAATTCTGATAATGAAAGATCTATCCCATCTATGGTGGATGGTGAGTTCTATTTTTACCATAAGATGGAAATCAATGTCTAGAAATGATTAAATTAAAGATATTAATATTTGAACTTCTTTCATTTTGAAGGTTTGAAACCAGGTCAGAGAAAGGTTTTGTTTACATGTTTCAAACGGAATGACAAGCGAGAGGTGAAGGTTGCCCAATTAGCTGGATCAGTAGCTGAGATGTCCTCTTATCATCATGGTGAGGTAAACACATAATCTGTAATGTTTCTGGAAAGCATTATAGCAGAAATACCTGCAAAGTCATTCTCCAAACAGTTGGTGAAAGCATAAGCTGGTTACATCCATAATAGAGAACAATTTGGTGAAATATATCTAACTGTAAAATTGTTTATTTTGTAACCTAACAATCTGTTTATAAAAATAATGTTCCTATAATGGCTTCCCTGGTGGCTTATAGGGTAAGGAATATGTCTGCAATGCAAGAGACCCACATTCGATCCCTGGTTTGGGAAGATCCCCTGGAGAAGGGGATGTCTAACATAACACAAGGCTACTATAATCAAAAGAAATGGAAGGATCTACATTCAAAGATATTAATATTTAGTAATGTTTGCTATAACTTTGTTATACCAAAATTTAGACATGGAAAGTGTCCATCAATTGGAAAATTATTATGAATTATAATGTCTATATGTGGAATCAGTGATATAACTGATAGGTGGGCCTTCCCTGGTAGCTCAGAGGTAGAGAATCTGCCTGCCAATGCCAGAGACACAGGTTCGATCCTTGGGTCAGGAATATCCCCTGGAGAAGGAAATGGCAACCCACTCCAATATTCTTGCCTGGGAAATCCTATGGACAGAGGAGGAGCCTGGCAGGCTAGAGTCCATGGGGTCACAAAAGAGTCAGACATGACTTAGCAACAACAACATGTCTATAAGTACTAACACTGAAGAACATCCATGATCTATTATCAAGTGAGGGAAAAGAAAAGAAGAGCAGAATAATAATATACTCCAAACTTATCTTTGGTTATCCCTGGGAATGGGAAAGTGCAGTTTTCAAATTTTTCATATATGTCTAAATTGATTGCCTTTGTACAAACATACATCTATTTGTTTTTTATTTTGTAATTGAAATTGGGTTTTTGCATTTATTATGTAAAACCTTTTTAAAGAATAAGATTGCCTATAAGTTTCTAGATTTTTAAAGAGATGATTGTCTTGCTTGTTGCTTCGAATCAAAATATAATAGGTACTTTGTAGATGTTCACCTAGTAAATATTTGTTTAATGCTTACCATGTACAGAGTATACAAAATTAAATCATATATATTCTCTACCTTTAACATATAATCACAGTTAAGCCAGAGGGCTACTACACATGTGCACGTACACTCACACAACTGTAGAATAGAGTGAAACATGCTAGAATAGAAAGGCGTACAGTTTAACACAAAGGAGGAAATACTTCATTCTGCAGAGGGTGAATAGAGGAGTTGTGCCTTCAGGGTTTGATTGAAATTGCTGGAAGGCAAGCACCCTGAACTAGGAGCCAGAAGTCTTAGCTTTAGGTACTACGTCTGCCATGTATTTATCTTGGAAAAGCCAATAAAACATCTATGCTTCATAAAACCTTACAGGATTATAGTGAAATATAGTCATAACAATAGACATGTTATTATTGAGAGGCTATGGTTGAGACTAATGAATCTTTTTTCCCAGATGTCACTAATGATGACCATTATCAATTTGGCTCAGAACTTTGTGGGCAGCAATAATCTGAACCTTTTGCAGCCCATTGGTCAGTTTGGTACCAGGCTGCATGGTGGCAAGGACTCTGCTAGTCCTCGATACATCTTCACAATGCTCAGGTGGGTATGCTTCCAATTTTTAGTAAATTGCCATTTCCAGTTTTGAAGTATTGTGAGTTAGTTGACCAAAAACAGAAAAATTCAGTTAATCAGAAAATGGATTTTTGATGCAAATATTTGCATTCTTAATTGTTTTAAACTAGCTCATTAAAGTTTAATTAGTCTACTCTTCGCAATGAGTAGAAAATCAAAATTCTATTTCAGTTTGATAGCTTAGCCTTATATCCCCTAAAATGTTGTTTCCTTGCCAAACTATAAATGTTTTACTCTTGTTTCTTTTATTTTCTTCTCTTTTCTCCATCTAGAGCTATGGTTATCAACCAAGGTAGATTTCACCCTTGAGGGGACATATGGCAGTGTCTGGAGACATTTTGATTGTCATGACTAGGGGAACCATGCTCCTGGCATCTAGTGAGGCCAGGGGTATTGCTGAATGCTCTGTAATGCACAGGACAGCACTGGCACAGCACAGAACTATCTGACCCAGTAGTACCAAGATAAGAAACTCTGATATAGAGTTTGAGCCAGAGTCAAGATTAGAGCTTAATTCTTCTTGAATATCACAAGTGGAAATTCTACTTCCTTTACAAGTCTGTGGAAAGTAGATTATGATTGGTCAATTTTCAACGGTCATCTTATTCATTCTTTCAACAGCATAGGGCATAATTAACAATTCCATCCCTGAACCTCTTTTTTTCTATTTGTTCTCCAAGACACCAGGCTGTTGGTTCTCCTCCTTATTAGGTCCTTCTCATCTTCCCAACCTCCAAATTATGGCCTGCCCTGGGGCTTCTTCATCTGATCTCTTTCCACAAACTATACTGCCTTCTCATCCAGGGATGATATCTTATCCATCCAGTTTCAGCTCCAGCCCTGGCCTCTAATAAATATTTCAGACATAAGTTCAAAACTACACTCTTAGTCCCTGTCTCAGTAAATGAAATACCATCCTCCTAATTCTCAGGCTAAAAATTTGGAGTTACCTTTGACTTGTTTTCTCTACACTTGCATCCAGTGCATCAGCAAGTCCTGGAGACTCTTTACTGGAAAAATACTTAGTCACCCCATTCATTATATAGACTATTATAGTCTACCACCCTTCTTTCTGTTGGCAGTCGATTAATTTTTTTAAATAGGTTCAGTTCAGTTCAATCACTCAGTCGTGTCTGACTCTTTGCAACCCCATGAATCACAGCACGCCAGGCCTCCCTGTCCATCACCAACTCCCGGAGTTCACCCAGACTCGAGTCCATCGAGTCAGTGATGCCATCCAGCCGTCTCATCCTCTGTCGTCCCCTTCTCCTGCCCCCAATCCCTCCCAGCATCAAAGTCTTTTCCAGTAAGTCAACTCTTCGCATGAGGTGGCCAAAGTACTGGAGTTTCAGCTTTAGCATCATACCTTCCAAAGAAATCCCAGGGCTGATCTCCTTCAGAATGGACTGGTTGGATCTCCTTGCAGTCCAAGAGACTCTCAAGTCTTCTCCAGTACCACAGTTCAAAAGCATCAATTATTTGGCACTCAGCCTTCTTCACAGTCCAACTCTCAACATTCATACGTGACTACTAGAAAAACCATAGCCTTGACTAGACGGACCTTAGTCGGCAAAATAATGTCTCTGCTTTTGAATATGCTATCTAGGTTGGTCATAACTTTCCTTCCAAGGAGTAAGCGTCTTTTAATTTCATGGCTGCAGTCACCATCTGCAGTGATTTTGGAGCCCCCAAAAATAAAGTCTGACACTGTTTCCACTGTTTCCCCATCTATTTCCCATGAAGTGATGGGACTGGATGCCATGATCTTCGTTTTCTGAATGTTGAGCTTGAAGCCAACTTTTTCACTCTCTTTACTTTCATCAAGAAGCTTTTTAGTTCCTCTTCACTTTCTGCCATAAGGGTGGTGTCACCTGCATATCTGAGGTTATTGATATTTCTCCCGGCAATCTTGATTCCAGCTTGTGTTTCTTCCAGTCCATTGTTTCTCATGATGTACTCTGCATAGAAGTTAAATAAGCAGGGTGACAATATACAGCCTTGACGTACTCGAGTTCAAAGCCTTCCAATTAAAAAAAAAAATTTTATTTATTTGGCTGTATCAGGTCTTAGTTGTCACATGCAGAATCTTCCTTGAAGCACATGAGCTTCTCTTTAGTTGTGATGCGTGGACTCTAGAGTGTATGCGCTCATTAGCTGCCTCATAGCATATGGGATCTTAGTTCCCCGACCAGGGATCAAACCCATGTCCCCTGCATTGGAAGGTGGATTCTTAGCCACTGGAACAACTTCTTCATTCAGAGAAAAACTAGGGCTTTATTTTAGCAAGCCAAACCCTATATGATCTATGCTCCCCCTCCCCATGTCTTGATTCCTTCTCATACTCTCTTCTTCAAACAAACCTGGCCTCTTTGCCTATAATCAAACAGGCCAAGCACACTCCTTCAGTGCCTCTGACTTACTGGTACCTCTGTTTGCTGTACACTTTTTCTCAGTTTCTTCTGTGTTCAAGTATTATCCTATCAGAAAGGGCTTACCATTCCTTAGCAGCCCCTCAACCAATTTTAGCTACTTTATCTATTTAATATTTACCATACCACCTGACAAAATGTACATTCATTGGCTGTACTACTAGAGTAGCTTTACCTGTAGTGAGCTCCTTAAAGACTGAGGCTTAATGTCTGCAGTGCTTGACATATATGTAGAAAATACTCAATAAATAATATTGGTAAATGAATATTAACAGGTAAAGCCAAGGTAATTTTATGTATATATCTGAGATAACACATGTTCTTTCCATGAAAGTTGTGTCAGAGCCAATATTTTTGTAAAACAACGTTCTTTGTTTTCTTTAGCCCTTTGGCTCGGTTGTTATTTCCAGCAAAAGATGACCATACTTTAAAGTTTTTATATGATGACAATCAGCGTGTTGAGCCTGAATGGTACATTCCTATTATACCCATGGTGTTGATAAATGGCGCTGAAGGAATTGGTACTGGGTGGTCTTGCAAAATCCCCAACTTTGATGTTCGTGAAGTTGTGAATAACATCAGACGTTTGATGGATGGAGAAGAACCTTTGCCAATGGTAACTATTCTGTGGACTAAGAACCTTCGTTTTCCTCTCGTTTCAATTCAGCAGATGGTGTAGTTAAAGAGCATAAAAATTTATTTATTGCTTAATGTTAGATTTACTGTTTAATGCTGTTGGAATTTGTTTTAGTATCACATTTCGAAAACATTCTTTTTTTAAATACCAATTTAGCTTCCAAGTTACAAGAACTTCAAGGGTACTATTGAGGAGCTGGCTCCAAATCAATACGTGATTAGTGGTGAAGTGGCTATTCTTAATTCTACAACCATTGAAATCTCAGAGCTTCCCATCAGAACGTGGACCCAGGTAAGTAAGGATTTCTTTTTGATTTCTGTGATGGGGAAACATTTTTTATACTAAAATATGTTGAATATACAGGAGCCTAAGTTTTAGAAACTTACAAAAGGATTCTTTCTTTTAGACGTATAAAGAACAGGTTCTTGAGCCCATGTTGAATGGCACTGAGAAGACACCCCCTCTCATAACAGATTATAGGGAATACCACACAGACACCACTGTGAAGTTTGTTGTGAAGATGACTGAAGAAAAACTGGCAGAGGCAGAGAGAGTTGGACTACACAAAGTCTTCAAACTCCAAACTAGTCTCACATGCAACTCTATGGTATGTCCTATTTTATGATCAACACATGTTTCCATGTATATTACAGGTTAATGTCAATTTTTAAAGGATATCTTAGGCTACTTTTACATTTTCAAAGAATGTAGTCATTCTTCTAAACCATTAAAGTTTAGCCAATTTATCTACTGTTGACTAATCTTGTTTTTTCTCTTCTAGGTCCTCTTCGACCATGTAGGTTGTTTAAAGAAATACGACACAGTTTTGGATATTCTAAGAGACTTCTTTGAACTCAGGCTTAAATATTATGGATTAAGAAAAGAATGGCTTCTAGGAATGCTTGGTGCTGAATCTGCTAAACTGAATAATCAGGCTCGCTTTATCTTAGAGAAAATAGATGGCAAAATAATCATTGGTATGTTTCTGGACCAAAAACTGCCTGTACTAAAATTATAATCTTGCCTCACTTCTTTAAACATTTTTGGTGAGAGGAATAATAGGGAGGACAAAATCCATTTATTTTTGCTGGTTCCATGTGTGTCTTTCATATATCTAAATAAGCATTTATGGTTTAAAAGAGATAGCTTTTCCTAAAACTGAGCATCTTGAGAAATCAGGAATTAGTTAATATTCCCTGGTGGCTCAGACGGTAAAGCGTCTGCCCGCAATGCAGGAGACCCAGGTTCTATCCCCCGGATTGGGACGATCCCCTGTAGAAAGAAATGGCAACCCACTCCAGTACTCTTACCTAGAGAATTCCATGGATGGAGGAGCCTGGTGGGCTACAGTCCATGGGGTCACAAAGAGTCAGACACAACTGTGACTTCACTTTTACTTTAGACAGGAAGAAAATGCAGAGCTAGAAGAGGTCCCTGTGTAAACTGATTGATAAACAGCAGAGATAAGTCTGATAGAAAAACCAAAAGAAAGGAGGGTTTTTAATGGATTATATAATAAGTAAATTGCATACCCAAGACTGAAAGTCATGTCCAAGGGAATTTTAAGACATTCCGGAAGCAACAAAATCAAAGTTTAAGTATTACCAGGAATACAACAGTTTTAACTAAAGTTAGAAGCCTTAGCCCTGGCCAGGGTTAACTAGAAAAGCCAGGCAACTATGGGTTGTAGTAGCAAGTCCCAAAACATGACAACACAAGTTACATAGTGATCATAGGATAATTTTCTAATGGTACACAAAAATGTTTAGCTTAGTAGTTATATATTCATGGGTCTTTTAAAATACTATAACAGTGGCATCTCAGTCCCCTAATTTCACAGATACTACCACTTAAGACATAGCTAGATAAATAATATTGGGTATGATTCAAAAATAAAAAGTAAAGATTATATTTAGTTGCCTAAAATTTAGGAAATACTAGACTCTCCAGGCTTCTTGAAGAGTTAATATAGAAGGCCTAAAGGTGTGGCTTATGTCAAGTTAATTGGCACTTAGAACCTCACTATATCACAGCTAGTAACATTCAGTATCCCTCAAAGTCTAATAAATTGACTATAGCAGACATTGAAAAGGGGGTACTATAGAAAAAAGCAAACAAATGCCTTACAAGAGGCCATAATCAAGAGAAATCAATGTTTGGATGGTGGAACTAAGAGCTTGCCTGTTCGAGTGTTGAAATTAAAAGAACAGAGAGTATAGTTGAGGTTGATATTTATCAGAAATAAAGGTTTTGATTGTCTTCTGTTATGATTAGATCACAACCTCATATATGATTTCACTGCCCCCTTGTGGTAGTTTATATTTATCAGTGGTTTAGGGAGAATACTTGGTGTCCACCAGGATGTACAAATTTATGCAAGAACTTATAATTTCCAGTTTTAATCTTTTGACTTAATATGGTAAAAACTTTATCCTTTCCTAAAATATTGCTCAAAACTACTGTCTGTGTTCACATTTGTTTAAATAGAAAATAAGCCTAAGAAAGAGTTAATTAAAGTTCTGATTCAAAGAGGATATGATTCGGATCCTGTGAAGGCTTGGAAAGAAGCCCAGCAAAAGGTAATTTCTTGGTTAGCATTTTCTATGTTATTAGAGATTGTGTACAGTCTAATGTCTATATTTCACATTTCCTGTTAAAGATACATTTTAATTTCTTGTTTAGGTTCCGGATGAAGAAGAAAATGAAGAGAGTGACAATGAAAAGGAAACTGAAAAGAGTGACTCTGCAACAGATTCTGGACCCACCTTCAACTACCTTCTTGACATGCCTCTTTGGTATCTAACCAAGGAAAAGAAAGATGAACTATGCAAATTAAGAAATGAAAAAGTGAGTTGTTGCTGGATAGTACATGTTGCTTGGTTGTATTCTAATGGTGAAAGAAAATTGTGGGCTTTGGGAAAATGCTGTTTATGCACATAAATTAACTCTTAATTTTCTGACTGTCTTATGAAGGAGCAAGAGCTAGAAACATTAAAGAGAAAGAGTCCATCAGATTTGTGGAAAGAAGACTTGGCTGCTTTTGTTGAAGAGCTGGAGGTGTGTAGTTTATAATGCCCATGTTAGAATTTGTATTAATGAAATAAGGTATTCTAGCAATATATCTCTTTGTCAGGAAATTTCACAGTTGACAATAGAAAGAATATAGGAGGCATGAAGAAACATTTCAAGATAATACATAAAGTGACAGATTGTTAGAAACAAGTTAAAGTAAATGGTACCAGGAAACACACTACCTAGAAGTTTTCACACGAAAAGGGGAAAGAACAGAAGTTTATTTTTGACCTATTGGGAATGAGAATTTAAATATAGAAGAACACCAACCCAGCCGCCCAAGTAAACCTGAAAGGACAAAGACGGTTTCCTTTAGGGCTGGCTAATCAGTAGTTTAAGAGGATCATTTGTTACCAAATCAGTAATATTGTTTTGCAACATTATCTTTAACATAAGAAAAGTATCTTAATTCCATAAATTAAGCTAAAATCTTTAACGTGAAGATTTATATTATTGTACTTCAGTTTGGATGTCTAGCTTGTAATCGGTGACTGGATACATTACTGGAATCACATCCTTTCTGCTTATTTGAGTTTATAAACATATACATTTATGTGTATGTATGTGTATTTTATCTGTAATTCTGATTCCCCATTTTATCTTCAAAGGTCAAGTTATAGAATCAAACTTAGAATTCAGTCTTTTATCTCCACTTTTCAAAGTGTGCCTTAATGTTTGAACAGCTTATCACAAATTTACCTTTGAGATGTAACAAACTGAAATCAGTTTAATCATTGCCTTTTATTCTGTCCATAGGGATAAAGTGACATCAATGCTGTAATGTCCTTGTTAGCTTATAGACTTGCTTTCTCTTGTGTGTGTGTGTGTGTGTGTGTGTGTGTGACCCCATTTTTATATATATATTATATATTTTTTTTTTTTAATTAAAGGATAATTGCTTTACAGAATTTTGTTGTTTTCTGTCAAGCCTCAACATGAACCAGCCATAGGTATACATATATCCCCTCTGTTTTGAACTTCCCTCCCATCTTCCTCCCCATAGACTTGCTTTCTTATATCAACCTTTTCTAGGTTGTTGAAGCAAAGGAGAAACAAGATGAACAAATAGGACTTCCTGGGAAAGGTGGGAAAGCAAAGGGGAAAAAAACACAAATGGTAGAAATTTTGCCTTCTCCAAGTGGAAAAGAGTCATCCCCCGAGTGACTGAAGAGATGAAAGCAGAGGCAGAAAAGAAAATTAAAAAGAAAATTAAGGTAATACTCTTGAAAGTTTATACATAAAACACTTTAAGCATTTTTCCACTTAGAACTGAACTAATCATAAAACTTCCAATTCCATAGTTTGGAATTGAGCAACTCATCATAACTTCGCTTTCTTAGAGCCTGGTTTATTTTCAATGTTTAAGTATCTTGAAAAAGTCATACCCTTACCATATTCAGAGCTCTTAGCCAAAATAGAAAAAAAAAATCACTCTTTGACCAAATATATATTTGTATATTTGACCCTATATTATTCTGAATAATAAGTTGGCAGAATTTGACCATTTTTGACGTGATGTCTTTTAGAGTGAAAATACTGAAGGAAGCCCTCAAGAGGATGGAATGGAAGTAGAAAGCCTAAAACTGAGGCTGGAAAAGAAACAGAAGAGAGAGCCAGGTATTGAAACATCTTAAGGAAAATGATGTAGAGTTGAGATTAAATTCTGTTTGTTACCTAGTGCATTCCACATATGGATGTGAGAGTTGGACTGTGAAGAAGGCTGAGCGCCGAAGAATTGATGCTTTTGTACTGTGGTGTTGGAGAAGACTCTTGAGAGTCCCTTGGACTGCAAGGAGATTCAACCAGTCCATTCTGAAGGAGATCAACCCTGGGATTTCTTTGGAAGGAATGATGCTAAAGCTGAAACTTCAGTACTTTGGCCACCTCATGCGAAGAGTTGACTCATTGGAAAAGACTCTGATGCTGGGAGGGATTGGGAGCAGGAGGAGAAAGGGATGACCGAGGATGAGATGGCTGGATGGCATCACGGACTCGATGGACGTGAGTCTGAGTGAACTCCAAGAGATGGTGATGAACAGGGAGGCCTGGCGTGCTGTGATTCATGAGACTGCAAAGAGTCGGACACAACTGAGCAACTGAACTGAACATTCCACATAGATATTCAGAAGTTCTTCTTGAGGTCCATGAAGGACTATATCTGAACTTCCCTATCTTTCTCCTTGGTATTTGATTTTTGTAGTGAAATACTCTGTTGGGCTCTGAAGAAAATGCTCAGTTTGTTAAGTTTCACTTTCTAGCTGATTATGAGGTTTTAATATGTATAACATCAGTTCAGTTCAGTCACTCAGCCGTGTCCAATTCTTTGCGACCCCATGAATCTCAGCACACCAGGCCTCCCTGTCCATCACCAACTCCCGGAGTTCACTCAGACTTATGTCCATCGAGTCGGTGATGCCCTCCAGCCATCTCATCCTCTGTCGTCCCCTTCTCCTCCTGCCCCCAATCCCTCCCAGCATCAGAGTCTTTTCCAATGAGTCAACTCTTCGCATGTTGTGGCCAAAGTACTGGAGTTTGAGCTTCAGCATCATTCCTTCCAAAGAAATCTCAGGGCTGATCTCCTTTAGAATGGACTGATTGGATCTCCTTGCAGTCCAAGGGACTCTCAAGAGTCTTCTCCAACACCACAGTTCAAAAGCATCGATTCTTCGGTGCTCAGTTTTCTTCAGTCCAACTCTCACAACCATACATGACCACAGGAAAAACCGTAGCCTTCACTAGACAGGTCTTTGTTGGCAAAGTAATGTCTCTGCTTTTGAATATGCTATCTAGGTTGGTCATAACTTTGCTTCCAAGGAGTAAGCATCTTTTAATTTCATAGCTGCAGTCACCATCTGCAGTGATTTTGGAGCCCCCAAAATAAAGTCTGACACTGTTTTCACTGTTTCCCCATCTATTTCCCATGAAGTGATGGGACCAGATACCATGATCTTCATTTTCTGAAAGTTGAGCTTGAAGCCAACTTTTTCATTCTCCTCTTTCACTTTCATCAAGAGGCTTTTTAGTTCCTCTTCACTTTCTGCCATAAGGGTCGTGTCATCTGCATATCTGAGGTTATTTTCTCCCAGCAATCTTGATTCCAGCTTGTGCTTCTTCCAGCCCAGCATTTCTCATGATGTACTCTGCATAGAAGTTAAATAAGCAGGGTGACAATATACAGCCTTGACTTACTCCTTTTCCTATTTGGAACCATATTCGTATATAAAGTTTCTTGAAGACAGTCACCACATGTTAGTCATGTTGTTTTATCCCCAGAGTTCAGCACTGTAGGTGGGATATACTTAACACCCACTCAGTAAATTAAATAGAAGTAACAACTCTAACCATTTCTTTATGCCTTTACTGAATATCTACTTATTTTTAACATCTTCATTGAGATGTTTTAACATAGTCATATGTAAGATTCACTCATTTAAAGTGTACCATTCAATGATTTTAGTATACTCAGTTTTAGAACAGTTTCTTGCCCTGCAGAGAACACTGTACCCATTAATGGTCACTCACCATTTTCTCCCAACTCCCCTCCCCCAGGCAACCACCATCTACTTTCTGTGTCTAGATTTGTCTATTCTGGACATTTTATATGAGTGGAATCATGTAATATTTTCCTTTGTGGCTGACTTCTTCACTTAACATAATGTTTTCAAGGGTCAGCCATGTAGTAACATGTATCAATACTTCATTCTGTTTTGTTGCCAAATAGTTTTTCATTATATGAATATACCACATTATATTTATTTGGTCATCAGCTGATTGATATTTGGATTGTTTCCACTTTGGGGATTTTATATTTCTTTGGAGAAGCGTCTATTCAGATCCTTTGCCCATTTTTTACATTGGGTTATTTGTCTTTTTATTGTTGAGTTAGTTGCAAGATTCTAGATGCCAGATCTTTATCAGATATATGATTCTCAAATATTTTCTGCCAGCCTGTGAAATATCTTTTCATTTTCTTGATGATGTCCTTTGAAGCACAGTTTTTAATTTTGATGAAGTCTAATTTATCTTTTTCTTCTGTTACTCATATTTTTGGTGTCATATCTAATCTTTTGCCAAGTCCAAGTTCATAAAGATTTACACCTAGGGAATTCTCTGGCAGTCCAGTGATTAGGACTCCATGCTTTCACTGCTGAGGGCCCAGGTTTGATCCCTAGTTGGGGAACCAAGATCCTGCAAGCCCTGGGGTGTAGCCAAAAAATAAAAGAAGAAAAGATTTACCCCTTATTTTCCTCTAAGAGTTTTTAGTTTTAGCTTTTACATTTAGGTAATTTTGAAGTAAGTTATATATGGTATAAGCAAGGGGTCCAACTTCATTCTTTCACATGTGGATATCCAAGTGACCCAGCACCATATATTGAAAAACTTTTCCCATTGAATTGTTTTCACTTTTGCCGAAAATCTAAAGTTTATTTATGGTTTCTCAACTCTATTCCATTGATTGATGTATATATTTGTCCTTAAGGACCTACCTGTGATAGGTAATGTGTGCTCAGTTCTGTGGGGAGTACAAAGATGAATAAAACAAATAGAAACATCTTTTGTTGTTGTTCAGTTGACCAGTCATGTCCGAGTCTTTGAGACTCCCTGGACTACAGCACTCCAGGCTTCCCTGTCCTTCAGTGTCTCCCAGAGTTTGCTCAAACTCATGTCCAGATGCCATCCAACCATGTGTGTTGTCCCCTAAACATCTTAGTGTTGGAAAAAGAAGTAGTAAGAAGATGCCGGGGCGGGGGGGGCGGTTCAAGAGTGAAGGGATATATATATATATATATATAGTTATAGGCTGATTCATTTTGTTGTATGGCAGAAACCAACACAACGCTGTACAGCAGTTATCCTCCAAAAAAGTAATAAAAGTATGTCATATGTACTATGCTGTTTAAACTACCTAGCAATCAGTACTTTGGCTACTTGATGCTAACGGCCGACTCCTTAGAAAAGACCATGATGCTGGGAAAGATTGAAGGCAAAAGGAGAAGGGAGTGGAAGAGGATGAGATGGTTAGATAGCATCACCAACTCAATGACCATGAATTTGAGCAAACTCCAGGAGATAGTGAAGGACTGGGAAGCCTGGCTGCAGTTTATGAGGTCACAAAGAGTGGGTCACAAATTAGCAACTGAAACACAAAGCAATCAATTAGCATATAAAACCAATGAATCAAATAAGTATTTTGAGCATTTACATTTCCCATCACCATCTCAAATATTGTGAGGACACAAGAAATGGGGAAGCATAGTGTTTACCCTCAAGAGGTTTATCAGGAAAGAAAAGTAAAGCAGTACATACTAGCCACTGTAGTGATTTAGAGAAAAGTGGGATCAGTGTGGGTATATGCAGGCTTTGTGAAAGAGATAACACTTGGGTTAGACTCTTACAGACTGAGTAAGGTTTAGATATTCTAGACTAAGAGAAGAAAAATTATATAATATGCATGGGACAGTGAGAAGGCCCCCTTTGCAGAGAGGGAGGGTTTATTTTGAAAAATAGTAGCAAATAGTTATATCAAATTGTGAAGAGTTAGGAAACCAGGTTGTTGGGAGGATGGATATGTTGGATTCGACTAGGTATATGAAGAAGGAACTAAGTAGACCAATAAGGAGACTGTCCTTTGGGCCTAAATGAGGGAAATAAATAGCAAAGGGTGGGTATGAGAGACAGTTGGGGTTAAGAATTAACAAGACTTAGTGACTTTAAACGTCCTCAACTCAGACATTAAATGCCCCTTAAGGTTTGGCCCAAGCCATTCTTTCCTTTTGAAATGTCTCCCTTGCCTTGACTTTATAACTTGTTGATCTTGCAGCCTTTCCCATCTCCACACTGTAGCCTACAAGAACTCTTTAAAAATGCAAATCTGGTCATATAAGTTCCCTGTTTAAAACAAAATTCTTAACAAGACCAGCCATTCTCCCCCTGACTTCTGTTTTCCAGCCATAATGGATTTCTTTCAGCTTCCTAAATGCACTGTATTTTCTCACAGAACTTTGTACATGTTATATCCTGAACTAGAATGTTTGTCATTCATTTCCCTTCAACTAGTTAACTCTTGTTTAACCTTCAGATCTCAGCTCAAACATCTTTTTCTTGCAAAAGCCTCATCTTTATATACATATACACGCATACTATTGATGCATGCCCTATATAAACACATATACTGTGGGATTACTACTACTATGGGATTAAATGACCAAACTGTAAGCTCCTTAGCAAGAGGGACTATGTTTCTGTTCACCATTGTATTCGAGTACTAGCACAGAGTTGCAAGTTCATTCAGTTAGTGACTGCTTTGTTCAATAAAGTCCTTGGTAAATATGAAAAATGTATCTTTTATTTTTACACTTTAAACCAAATGACGTTTTTGGCCAACCTAATATTTGAAGGATAGATGGGTGATAGATGGAGAAAAGTGAGTCAGAGAATATATAAAGATGGTTAATTCCTATCTCCTTTCTAGTTACCAAGACAAAGAAACAAACTACATTGCCATTCAAACCAATCAAGAAAGCAAAGAAAAGAAACCCCTGGTCTGATTCAGAATCAGACATGAGCATGTAACGAAGTAATTTTGATGTCCCTCCACGAGAAGAGAGTCGCGGAGAGCAGCAGGTAAGGAAAAGTGAAGAGCATGATGCATATTCTGAAAGATTCAGATGATCTGTGTATTTTGAGGTACATAATCCCAGAAATTGTTATCTTAGAGCAGTAATTAAATTTTTGAGAAATTAAGACATCTTTACAAAGATTAAACTGAAGCTTATATCTTCAGGACATATTATATTAATCTGTGGATTAAATATTTCTCCTGTTGTCCTCCTTGATTCTTTGCATATGTATATTTTTAACAGCAAAAACCAAATTCACAATGGATTTGGATTCAGATGAAGATTTTTCAGATTTTGATGAAGACACTCAAGATGATTTTGTCCCATCAAATGCTAGTCCACCTAAGATCCAAACTTCCCCAAAGTAAGTATCCTCTCTAATAGGGATTTTAGCATGATTGTTTTTAATAGTTGATGATATATTCTTTGTTGTTTGACACATTTAGAACTGGTCATCAGGATGTTTTGTTTTATTCTAGACATAGTAAAAAAGAACTGAAGCCGCTGAAGAGTGCCTCATCAGGTATGTATTTAAGTAAAAATTATGAGATGTCTGGTTTACTGGACATTCAGGTCCACCTGGCTTCTAACCCAGACTATGTTATCCAAGTCCTATCTTTGAAAATAAATGTGGGTTCTTGTTAGTATTACATTGATATTGGTCATTAGATTTAGTTTTGCACATGAATAAGTTCTCCATTTAATATATTAAAAAGTAACCATGTGCTTGCCAGGTACTGTGCTAGAGATACAAAAAATAACTTTGCTGATGAACCCAGAAATTAGAACAAAGTTATAAAAGTGTGTTTGAAATATTCCAGAAAAGTCACAAACATGGTGTTTGAATAGGAATTCAGAGCAGGGACAAAGCACGGATTTTTATGTATTGCTTATATGTACTACTTTCCTTTCCATTTGAAGTAACAGAGCTTGATGCTGATGATGCTGAGGATAATGTACCACCTCCTCCAAGCTCTCCTGATGCTGATTTCCCAGCTGTAACTGAAACCATAAACCCTGTTCCTAAAAAGAATGTGACAGCAAAGAAGACAGCAGCAAAAGTGAGCCTCAGTCTTTGAATTGGGTTAATATTGGGATTAACTAACTGGCTTCTACAAGTCAACTTCAAATTTTTATTCTCCAAATTTACTATAGATATTAAAATAAAGACTTTGTCTAAATGAAAACAAATTCTTAGATCTTTATAATCAGAATTGCTAGTCAAAAGAGTTTTTAAAAGAGTGTTTCTCAAAATGCCAGGTGTTATCCTAACTCATATCTGTGACAGGGATTGGACTTAGAAACAGTTACAAACATTTAACATGAAGCATATAACTACAAAAAAAATTGGATACTTAAGAATATTTCAATTCTCTAATGCATTTTCGTCTTGATTATGTTGTCTTTTACTGTGTTAAATATAAGCAGAAAGCAAGTTGCTAAAGAAAGTTCACTGTGGAAATGATTCCGCTAAGAGTGACCCTGATGAATGCCTGTGTTACAGATCAGTCTCCCACATCCACTACAGGCGCCAAGAAAAGGGCTGCACCAAAAGAGCCAAAAAGGACCCAGACTTGGATTCCGATGTCTCTAAAAAGCCTAATGCCCCCAAAACCAAGACTCGCCGCAAAAGGAAGGCATCCTCCTCTGATGATTCAGACTCCAGTTTTGAGAAACTGATCTCCAAAGCAGTCACAAGCAAGGTATTTATTCTAGTCAGCCCTTTCACTGTAGGGTTTTTTTTCCAGTGAAAAAAAGTTATTGCAAAACACGTAATCAAGCTTTGCTGCTAATAATTTGGCACATTTTAAGAAAATAAATATAAATCCATTACCCTTTTACTCTATGTGGTTTAGTTGTAAAACAGCTAAATGTCACTAATTAGTCAATGAGAGATTTGCCTTTGGTCTATTTCTTACTACTTGTTAGAAGATGGAAGATTCCTTGAGTTGTATTCTGTTGGTATATTTTTGCATTGAAATTCTTCTACTGTCCGGTTGATACTAGAAATTACTTGTGCTCTTTTTTAGAAATCCAAGGAGGAAAGTGATGATTTCCATCTGGACTTGGACTCAGCTGTGGGTTCTCGGGCAAAATCTGGAAGAACAAAGAAACCTATAAAGTACCTTGAAGAATCAGATGAAGATGATTTCTTTTAAAATGTGAGGTGACTATTTTAAGTAATGGTCTTAAAGTTAGGTAAATGTCTCAATTTCCTCCCCTCTGAATTTAGTTTGGGGAAGGCAGTTTTAGTTCAAGACCGTTAAGGTGAAGTATGTAGAGCCCAAGTGTCCTTTATCTCTCTGTAATACTGTATAATACTGTGACCATCTCCTGAAAAGTGTTTTGTTTTCTTCTCTGTTTTGTATATGTATTTAGTCTGTTTTCTTTTGTCTTTTAAAATATGATTTTAGGCTCTCCTGGCCTCGTGGGATAGTTGTGTGGTAACTTTAACATAATGTAGTTTGACAGTTCATTAAGCTAAAATTGGAGCCCTTTGACATAAAAGTTTCTACTCTGCCTACTTTCAGTAAATATGAGATAGAGCATGATTAGTTCTCTGTTTTATCTTAGTTTTATAAGTAATTTTCCATCAGATAGAACTTTATATAGTTCCAGTTCCAAATACTCACTCAAGCCTTTTATATGCTGAATTTTTAAGCAGTGAAAAATTGTTCATATTCTTCATATCCTTCTGAATATCACCAGAAGCTGAAGAGAAACACCATGGATGTGTCTTTATAACAGTCAATAAAAAAGAAGAAAATTATATCCTAAGTTGTGATTATCTCAACACGTGACTTATCCCCTCAGATTGCAAGGAGTCAGGAACAGTATTCTCAAAGAATATTGATGCTATACTCAGCAGTAAGCTTTTATATCCATTTTGGGAAATCTCCATAATTTTCAATTTATAAACTTTTCAAGACCTTCCTGCGTTCATTACATGTGTGTGACTTGGAGTGATGTTATCAATGTTTTTGTAAATATTTACTATGTTTTTCTATTTAGCTTAATTCCAACTATTTTGTACTTTAATAAAATGTTGTAAACATTGCAACCCTTGATTGTTGCCCTTTTTTCACCCTGCACTACCCTCTTTCCTTAGTCTGAAATATATCCTCTTCACTATTCACTATAAAATAGCTTTGAGAACTATTCTCATCATTTTCTGATGTCCCTCATAACTCCTAGCCACAGCAATAGTTCTAAGAGAAAGGCACCATGACTAACAGCCAAGCAGATTTTTCCCTGAGCTTTAAACATGGATGCTAAATTCATCTCTTCTGCACTCAAAAGGTGTTGATCCTCCATCAATAAATAGCTTTAAATATAAATTTTGATTCCCTACTTTAATAATATTTTGATAATCCAGTCAACTGCTTGATGATATCAGTAAATTATATTGGGGCAATTGGCTAATCATTTAAGGGGGAAAAAATGCTAGAAAGGTCCAACCCCTTCTCATCTTACAGGAAATTTAAACTCAGACCTTTTTTCCCCTCCCCCACCCACATTGCAGATATTATGCAGGATCCTAGTTCCCTAACCAGGGGTCAAACCCCTCCTTCCTGCATTGGGAACTGAGAGTCACCCACTGGACCACCAGGGGAATTCTTCACATAGACTATTAAGTATCAAAAACAAAACTGAAGAGACGTCCCTGGTGGCCCAGTGGTTAGAAACTTAGCTGCCAGGGGACCTGAGTTCCATCCCTGGCCCAGGAAGTTCCCACATGCCACGGAGCAACTTAAGCTCCTGCACCACAACTGTGAAGCCCACCCGCTTAGAGCTTGTGCTCCCCAAGAGAAGCCACTGCAATGAGTAGCTCCTACTTGCCTCAACTAGAGAAAACCCAAGGGTAACAACGAAGACCCAGTACAGCCATAATTTTTTTTTAATTAAGTACTAGAAGGAAAGTCGAGTTACAGAGGGATAGCCACCCTAAACACATCCCCAAGAGTGGTGGTGTCCAAAGAATGGAAAATGAGCCCTTTTATCAGAACCTGGACAAAAGGTCAAGCTCTTTGTCCCAGCAGTTCTCACCTTAAGAAATTTAGGAGAAGGGGACGTGCAGGAATTCGATGTAAATGCAAAGAGTTCAGGTAACACAAGAAATGTCAATGTCTTGGTTACAACATAATTTTACAAAATGCCTCCATGGGGGAAAGTAGGCAAAGTGTTCAATCCCTGGGTCGGGAAGATCCCCTGGAGTAGGAAATGGTGACCCATACCAGTACTCTTGTCTAGAAAATTCCATGGACAGAGAAGCCCGATAGGCTACAGTCTGTGGGACAGCAAAGAGGCAGACACCACTGAGCGCATACACACATGGAGGCAAAGTGTGCAATTGCTCTTTATTTTTCACAATTACATGTAAATCTATAATATCACATAATATCACACAAAAAAGTTACATACAAAGCTACCTATTAACGTTTCTATAATAATAAACTGAAAGTAACCTAAATGTCCAACAAGAGACATCTGGTAAAACAAATTATGGTACAATGAGGAATACCAAGTGCTCGCTAAGAATGATCATGCAGGGACCTCCCTGGAAGTCTAGTGGTTAAGACTCTGAGGGCTTGCCTGGTGGCACAGTGGATAAGAATCCGCCTGCCAGTGCAGGGGATTTGGGTTCCATCCCTGGTCTGGGGAGATTCCACATGCCGTGGAGCAACAAAGCCCATGTGCCAGAACTACTGAGCCTGAGCTCTAGAGCCCTCGAACTCCACTGAGCCCACACTCTGCAACTACTGAAGAAGCCCTTGTGCTCCAGGCCCCACATGCAGCAACTACTGAGTCCATGTGCTGCAACTACTGAAGCCTGAGTACCTAGAGCTCATGCTCTGCAAAAGCAGAAGTCACTGGAATGAGAAGCCCAGGTACCACAGTGAAGAATAACCCCCACTCACTGCAATTAGAGAAAGCCAGCACAGCAGCAAAGACCCAGGGCAATTTAAAAAAACCTCATTCCAGTGCAGGAGGCGTAGGTTCGTTCAATCCCTGGTCAAGGAACTAAGACCTCAGTTGGCACACAAACAAAAGATTTAAAAAAAAAAAAGGTCATGCAGATTATTTGACTTGAAAAGATATTTAGGACATTGCTAAGTGAATAAAGCAAGTTGCAAATCAAAGTTAAAATCCCTGTCTGGTGTATATGCATTTGCTTACAAAATGAATGGTGGCGGGGGCGGGAAGTGGGAGAAAGGCATAAAAACCTTTGGAAAGAAAAAAAAAAAACAAATGTTTCCCTTCAGAAACCAGAAGTTCTCTCCTGATCATTAATGCACTTGCTAACTAAAAAGACTCCAAGTGAACTCAGTCCTTGACTCCTCATTCCTTAAGCTGCTGACATTCTAGGAGATGAAAATTCTAGTTCCAATAAACTTAGTGTTTATATACACTTAAACCCTAAATATAGTGATTTCCTACACATATGAAACATTGCTTAGATACATAAGCGCATGTGTGCCAAGTTGATTGAGTCATGTCTAATTCTGCAACCCTATGGACTAGCCCACCAGGCTCCTCTGTCCATGGGATTTGCCAGGCAAGAATACTGGAGTGGGTTACCTATGCCCTCCTCCAGGGATCTTCCTGACCCAGGAAAATAAAATATATTTAAATAAAATTATTTAAAAAAAAACAATTTCTTAGCAGGTCCACCCTAGAACTACTGACTTTTTAAAAGCACTTGTTTTAACAAGCACTCTACCTAATCATGATGGAAAACCAATCCAATGTGCATTGAAAGGCCTTATTGTAAGTTGCAGCAAAATGTCAGTTCCTTTTCTCTGGATAGTGGGATTTGGGTGACTTTTGTTTTCTTCTTTGTATCTTCCTATGGTTGACAAAAATAGTAAATATTACGTGTTCTCTTTCAAAATGAAAGTAACTTTATATATTTTTTTCTGCTTCTGAAAATAATGTGAACTCCCAGGTTGCTCAGTGGTAAAGCATCTGCCTGTGAATGCAGATGTAAGAGATGTGGGTTCCATCCCTAGGTCAGAAAGATACCTGGGAAATTTCATGGACAGAGGAGCCTCGCGGGTACGGTCCATGGGGTCGGCTGCGACTAAGTGAGTGAGCATGCATGCACAAGTGATGTGTGGGTTCTGGTTCTCATATGATGCTGAACTGTAGCGCGCCAGGAATTGTCCTCAGGGCTTTTTCTCTTTCACTCAGGGGCTGTACCCTTGCAAGTCTCAGCAGGATGTCTCCAGGCTGTATTGAAAACTGTGATGGTTAACTGTATGTGTCAACTTGACTGGGTTAAGGCATGCCCAGATAGCTGGTCAAATAGAACTTCTGAATGTGTTCTGTGAGGGTGTCTCTGAAAAAGATTAGCATCTGAATCAGTAGACTGAGTTAAGATGATTCCCACCAAGGCAGGTGGGATCAACCACTCCACTGAAAAGAACAAAAATGTCGGAGGTATGGTGAATCCGCTGTCTCTGAGCTGAAGTGTCTGTTTTCTGCCCTTGGACCTCCATACTCCTGGTTTTCCAGCCATGGGACTCAAACTGAATTACACCCCAGCTTTCCCGATTCTCCAGTTTGTAAATGGCAGATTGTGGGACTTAGCCTCCGTAATTATGTGAGCCAGTTCCTATAACAAATCTCTTACATAAATAGATATACATAGAAGTGAGAAATAGATTTAAGGGCCTAGATCTGATAGACAGAGTGCCTGATGAACTATGGAATGAGGTTCGTGACATTGTACAGGAGACAGTGATCAAGACCATCCCCATGGAAAAGAAATGCGAAAAAGCAAAATGGTTGTCTGGGGAGGCCTTACAAATAGCTGTGAAAAGAAGAAAGGTGAAAAGTAAATGAGAAAAGGAAGGATATAAGCATCTGAATGCAGAGTTCCAAAGAATAGTAAGGAGAGATAAGAAAGCCTTCCTCAGCAATCAGTGCAAAGAAATAGAGGAAAACAACAGAATGGGAAAGACTAGAGATCTCTTCAAGAAAATTAGAGATACCAAGGGAACATTTCATACAAAGATGGGCTCAATAAAGGACAGAAATGGTCTGGACCTAACAGAAGCAGAAGATAAAGAAGAGGTGGCAGGAATACACGAGAAACTGTACAAAAAAGATCTTCACGACCCAGATAATCATGATGATGTGATCACTAATCTAGAGCCAGACATCCTGGAATGTGAAGTCAAGTGGGCCTTAGAAAGCATCACTATGAACAAAGTTAGTGGAGGTGATGGAATTCCAGTTGAGCTATTTCAAATCCTAAAAGATGATGCTGTGAAAGTGCTGCACTCAATATGCCAGCAAATTTAGGAAACTCAGCAGTGGCCACAGGACTGGAAAAAGTCAGTTTTCATTCCAATTCCAAAGAAAGGCAATGCCAAAGAATCCTCAAACTACTGCACAATTGCACTCATCTCACACGCTAGTAAAGTAATGCCACAGGACTGGAAAAGGTCAGTTTTCATTCCAATTCCAAAGAAAGGCAATGCCAAAGAATCCTCAAACTACTGCACAATTGCACTCATCTCACACGCTAGTAAAGTAATGCTCAAAATTCTCCAAGCCAGGCTTCAGCAATACGTGAACTGTGAACTCCCTGATGTTCAAGCTGGTTTTAAAAAGCCAGAGGAACCAGAGATCAAATTGCCAACATCTGCTGGATCATGGACAAAGCAAGAGAGTTCCAGAAAAATATCTATTTCTGTTTTATTGACTATGCCAAAGCCTTTGACTGTATGGATCACAATAAACTGTGGAAAATTCTGAAAGAGATGGGAATACCAGACCATCTAACCTGCCTCTTGAGAAATCTGTATGCAGATCAGGAAGCAACAGTTAGAACTGGACATGGAACAACAGACTGGTTCCAAATAGGAAAAGGAGTACGTCAAGGCTGCATATTGTCACCCTGCTTATTTAACTTCTGTGCAGAGTACATCATGAGAAACGCTGGACTGGAAGAAACACAAGCTGGAATCAAGATTGCCGGGAGAAATATCAATAACCTCAGATATGCAGATGACACGACCCTTATGGCAGAAAGTGAAGAGGAACTAAAAGCCTCTTGATGAAAGTGAAAGAGGAGAGTGAAAAAGTTGGCTTCAAGCTCAACATTCAGAAAACGAAGATTATGGCATCCGGTCCCATCACTACATGGGAAATAGATGGGGAAACAGTGGAAACAGTGTCAGACTTTATTTTGGGGGGCTCCAAAATCACTGCAGATGGTGACTGCAGCCATGAAATTAGAAGACGCTTACTCCTTGGAAGAAAAGTTATGACCAACCTAGATAGCATATTCAATAGCAGAGACATTACTTTGCTGACTAAGGTCCGTCTAGTCAAGGCTATGTTTTTTCCTGTGGTCATGTATGGATGTGAGAGTTGGACTGTGAAGGCTGAGCGCTGAAGAATTGATGCTTTTGAACTGTGGGGTTGGAGAAGACTCTTGAGAGTCCCTTGGACTGCAAGGAGATCCAACCAGTCCATTCTGAAGGAGATCAGTCTTGGGTGTTCTTTGGAAGGAATGATGTTAAAGCTGAAACTCCAGTACTTTGCCCACCTCATGCGAAGAGTTGACTCATTGGAAAAGACTCTGATACTGGGAGGGATTGGGGGCAGGAGAAGAAGGGGACAACCGAAGATGAGATGGCTGGATGGCATCATGGACTCGATGGACATGAGTCTGGGTGAACACTGGGAGTTGGAGATGAATAGGGAAGCCTGGCGTGCTGCGATTCATGGGGTCGCAGAGAGTCGGACACGACTGAGCGACTGAACTGAACTGATTGATTCTGTTTTTCTGGAGAATCCTGCCTATACAAGCTCCAAAGTCCATTATGGTACCGAAAGAATCAAAGATGACCTAGGATAGTGGATGTGGCAGCCTTGGTTCTGAATGCTGCAGAGAAGATCACATGGACATGAAAAGAAATGCAGATAAAAACTACAATGAGAGGTGACTGCTTAATCCCAGGCCTTGCATGTTAGTTTTTTTAGGTTTGGACTCAAGGCTTCTGTTGAAACCATGCTCCACCAGATCATTGGTCAGGCCAAGAAGTATTCTAGCTTGATCTCCCTCTTCATATTTATTGGACCAGGAGGTACTAGAACAGCACTGTATGTCACGTGCCTGGCATTGTTCAATCCCGTTGTCAGCTGGGACAGAAAGAATAACCCAGACCTCTGGAACCAGCTGGGACCTAATGATCAGTACAAGTTCAACTCTGTAAGTGTAGATTACAGCAAACTGAAGAAAGAAAGTCTAGACTTCTAAATGAAGCATTTCACTATAAAGTTGTTTAGAATGAAGGTCTTCCAGAAGCTATTCACACAATTTTCTACCTAACCAGGAAATGTTTACCCTCTAAATGAAAAAGTTGGCTTAAAGCTCAACATTCAGAAAACAAAGATCATGGTATCCGGTCCCATCACTTCATCGGAAATAGATGGGGAAAACAGTGGAAACAGTGTCAGACTTATTTTGGGGGGCTCCAAAATCACTGCAGATGGTGACTGCAGCCATGAAATTAGAAGACGCTTACTCCTTGGAAGAAAAGTTATGACCAACAAAGATAGTATATTCAAAAGCAGAGACATTACTTTGCCAACTAAGGTCCGTCTAGTCAAGGCTATGGTTTTTCCAGTGGCCATGTATGGATGTGAGAGTTGGACTGTGAAGAAGGCTGAGCGCCGAAGAATTGATGCTTTAGAACTGTGATGTTGGAGAAGACTCTTGAGAGTCCCTTGGACTGCAAGGAGATCCAATGAGTCCATTCTTAAGGAGATCAGTCCTGGGATTTCTTTGGAAGGAATGATGCTAAAGCTGAAACTCCAGTACTTTGGCCACCACATGAGAAGAGTTGACTCATTGGAAAAGACTCTGATGCTGGGAGGGATTGGGGGCAAAAGGAGAAAGGGATGACCGAGGATGAGATGGCTGGATGGCATTACAGACTTGATGGACGTGAGTCTGGGTGAACCCCGAGAGATGGTGATGAACAGGGAGGCCTGGAGTGCTGTGATTCATGGGGTCGCAAAGAGTTGGACACAACTGAGCGACTGAACTGAACTGAACTGAAATGCACAAAACCATGTTAGTGTATTATGTTGGGGCTGATTAATAAGTAGTCTGAAACTTAAAAAAAAAAAAAACTACAGTGAGGGGCTTCCCTGGTGGCTCAGCAGTGAAGAGTACATTTGCTAATGCAGAAGACACAGCATTAGATCTTCCCCTGATCTAGGAAGATCCCGCAAGCCGAGGAGCAACTCAGCCCATGTGTTACAACCACTGAGCCTGTGCTCTAGAGCCCAGGAGCCGTGACTACTGAACCCAAGTGCCACAACTACTGAAGTCTGAGCGCTCTAGAACCCATGCTCTGCAACAAGAGAAGCCACCTCAATGAGAAGCCCATACACCATACCCAGAGAGTAGCTCCCACTCTCCACAACTAGAGAAAATCCGATCACAGCAACCAACCAAGACCCAGCACAGCCAAAAATAAATTAATTAAAAAAATTTAAGGCAATTAAAAAAAAATCTACAATGCAGGGGACTTCCCTCATGGTCCAATGGTTAAAACCCCATGCTCCCAATGCAAGGAGCCTGGCATCCTTCCTTGGTCAGGGAATTAGAGTCTTCATGCCCTAAATAAGAGCCCATTATGCCAAGACTAAAGATCCTGCATGCCACGGTGAAGACCCGGCACAGCCAAATTAAAACAAAAGCTACAGTGAGGTATCACACTGCTCAGAATAGTCATCATCAAAAATCTACAGCCAGAACTTCCCTGGCGGGCCGTGGCTAAGACTCGGCAGGCATACTCCCCATTGCAAGCGGCCCAAGTTTGATCCCTGGTTGGGGATCTAGATCCCACATGCCACAACTAAGACCAAGTGCAACCGAATAAATAAACTTTAAAAAAATCTACAGCCATCAGACTAAGGAAGCTTGGAAACGTAGGGGCCACATGAGCTACAGCCTCAGCTGCATCAGCAAACACCAGGAGCATCCAGGAGGCTGGGACAATGCTGGTGGCATTCATCACCACAGGCTCAACATCAACAAATATCACCCAGGATACTTTGGGCAAGCTGGTATGAGGCATTACCACTTAAAGATGAACTAGAGCAGAACTTCCCTGGAGGTGAGGGTGATCCAGTGGTTGGGACTCTAAGCATCCAGTGCAGGGAGTATGGGTTGGGTCGCTGGTTGGGGGAACTGAGACCCCACAAATTGTGTAGCAAAAAAAAAAGAAGAAGAAGAAGAAGAAGAAACAGAACTTCTGCCCAGATATCAACCTTGATAAATTGTGGACTTTGGTCAGTGAACAGACATGGGTATAAACGCTGCCAAGAACAAGAGGAGCTGCTCCTATCGTCAATGCAGTGCTGTCGGGCTACTAAATACAAACTTCTGAGCAAGGAAAAGATCCCAAAGCAGCCTGTCATGGTGAAGGTCAAATTCTTCAGCAGAGGAGCTGGGAAGGTTAAGGATGTGAGTAAGGCATGTGTCCTAGTAGCTTGAAGCCACATGGTAGGAGATGCATTAAATGTTAACAACTACTTAAAAAAACAAAAGAAGGTCTACAAATAATAAACTCTGGAGAGAGTATGGAGAAAAGGGAAACTCTCCTACACTGTTAGTGAAAATGTAAATTGGTGCAGCCACTAAAGAGAACAGAATAAAAGTTTCTTAAAAAACTAAAAATAGAGCTACCATATGACCCAGCTATCCTGCTCCTGGGCATGTACCTGGAGAAAATCATAATTCAGAAAGATACATGCATCACTGCAGCACTAGTTACAATAGCCAGGACATGGAAGCAACTTAAATGTCTATCAGCAGAAGGATGGCTTAAGAAGATGTACATATATACGTTGGAATATTAATCAGTAGTAAGAAAAGAGCAAAATAATGCCATTTGCAGCAATATGGATGGACCTAAAGATTATCACAGTAAGCGAAGTCAAAAGAGAAAGACAAATACCATATGATATCACTTACATATGGACTCTTTGAAAAAAAAAAAAAGAAAAGGGGAGCAAATGAACTTATTTGCAAAACATAAGTAGAGTCATGGATATAGGAAACAAAGTTATCAAAATGGTGGGAAACTGGAATTTTTATTCATGCAATACACAGCAAGATTACCAAAGACTCGGAAGCTTTTTGTCCATATATACTCATCTGTGCTTTGCTGTGACCGCTACAGCTATAAACTGGAGGAGAGTGTGTGGACAGAGAACGTAGCCGCTGAAAGGTGTGACACGGGAGGATGAACAGGCAAGGGTGAGCCACTGTCTAGTGCTCAGCAGTCATGGTCTGCAGTGAACTCATGTGATGATTCTGAACCGCTTAAGAGTAGCTTCCCAAGGTCTGAAACAGTGGCCACAAGGCAGACTAGCACATCCTTTGCCTCGGCTGCAGCTTTTGGTAATAACATTCTGTATAGTGCACAAAACTCCATTCTGATGGACTAAACAGGTTTTTCATAACTGTGGAAAATCACAGTGTTAGTTTAAAAAGTGAATGGGAGGGATTCCCTGCTTTCAATACATGCTCTGTGTAAGCATGGAAGTTCAGTTTAGTCACTCAGTCGTGTCCAACTCTTTGTGACCCTGTAGACTGCAGCATGTCAGACTTCCCTGTCCATCACCAACTCCCAGAGCTTGCTCAAACACGTCCATCAAGTCGATGATGCCATCCAACTATCTCATCCTCTGTCATCCCCTTCTCCTCCTGCCTTCAATCTTCCCAAGCATCAGGGTATTTTCCAAGGAGTCAGTTCTTTGCATTGGGTGGCCAAAGTATTGAAACTTTAGCTTCAGCATCAATTCCTCCAATGAATATTCATGATTGATTTCCTTTAGGATTGAGTGGTTTGATCTCCTCGAAGTCCAAGGGACTCTCAAGAGTCTTCTCCAACACCACAGTTCAAAAGCATCAATTCTTAGGTGCTCAGCTTTCTTTATCTTTATGGTCCAACTCTCACATCCATGCATGACTACTGGAAAAACCACAGCTTTGACTAAGTAGACCTTTGTTGGCAAAGTAATGTCTCTGCTTTTTAATATGCTGTCTAGATTGGTCATAGTTTTTCTTCCAAGGACCAAGCATCTTTTAATTTCTTGGCTGCAGTCACCATCTGCAGTGACTTTGGCACCCAAGAAAATAAAGTCTGTCACTGTTTCCATTGTTCTCCCTTCTATTTGCCATGAAGTGATGGGACCAGGTGCCATGATCTTGGCTTTTTGAATGTTGAGTTTTAAGCCAACTTTTTCACTCTCCTCTTTCACTCTTTAGTTCTTCACTTTCTACCATAAAGGTGGTGTCATCTGCATATCTGAGGTTATTGATATTTCTCCCAGCAATCTTGATTCCAGTTTGTGCTTCATCCAGCCCAGCGTTTCACTTGATGTACTCTGCATATAAGTTAATAAACAGAGTGACAATATACCTCCTTGACGTTCTCCTTTCCCAATTTGGAACCAGTCTCTTGTTTCATGGCTGGTTCTAACTGTTGCTTCTTGACCTGCACATATACGGATTTCTCAGGAGGCAGGTAAGGTGGTCTGGCATTCCCATCTCTTTCAGAATTTTCCACAGTTTGTTGTGATCCACACAGTCAAAGGCTTTAGTGTAGTCCATAAAGCAGAGATGGATGTTTTTCTGGAACTCTCTTGCCTTCTCTATGATCCAGTGAATGTTGGCAACTTGATCTCTGGTTCCTCTGCCTTTTCTAAATCCAGCTTGACCATCTGGAAGTTCTGGGTTCACGTACTGTTGAAGCCTGGCTTGGACAATTTGAGCATTACTTTGCTAGTGTGTGAGATGAGTGCAATTATGTGGTAATTTGAGCATTCTTTGGCATTGCCTTTCTTTGGGATTGGAATGAAAACTGACCTTTTCCAGTGCCGGGGTCACTGCTAACTTTTCCAAATTTGCTGGCATGTTGAGTGCAGCATTTTCATAGCATCATCTTTTAGGGTTTGAAATAGCTCAACTGGAATTCCATCACTTCCACTAGCTTTGTTCATAGTGATTCTTCCTAAGCCCTGCTTGAGTTCACATTCCAGGATGTCTGGCTCTAGGTAAGTGATCACACCATCGTGGTTATCTGGGTAGTGAAGATCTTTTTTATACAGTTCTGTGTATCCTTGCCACCTGTTCTTATTATCTTCTGCTTCTGTTTCTGTCCTTTATTGTGCCCATCTTTGCATGAAATATTCCCTTCGTATCTCTAATTTTCTTGAAGACATCTCTAGTCTTTCCCATTCTATTGTTTTCCTCTATTTCTTTGTATTGATCACTGAGGAAGGCTTTCTTATCTCTCCTTACTTTTTTTCGGAACTCTGCATTCAGATGGATATATCTTTCCTTTTCTCCTTTGCCTTTAGCCTCTCTTCTTTTCTCAGCTATTTGTAGGGCCTCCTCAGACAACCATTTTGCCTTTTTGCGTTTCTTTTTCTTGAAGGTGGTCTTGATCCCTGTCTCCTGTACAATGTCATGAACCTCTGTCCATAGTTCTTCAAGCACTCTGTCTATCAAATCAAATTCATTGAATCTATTTGTCACTTCCACTGTATAATTATAAGGAGTTTGATTTAGGTCATACCGGAATGGTCTAGGGGTTTTCCTTACTTTCTCCAATTTACACCTGAATTTTGTACTAAGGAGTTCATGGTCTGAGCCATAGTCAGCTCCCCGTCTTGTTTTTGCTGACTGTATAGAGCTTCTCCATCTTTGGCTGCAAAGAATATAATCAATCTGATTTCAGTATTGACCATTTGGTGATGTCCTTGTGTAGAGTCGTCTCCTGTGTTGTTGGAAGAGGATGTTTGCTATGACCAGTGTGTTCTCTTGACATAACTCTGTCAGCCTTTTCCATGCTTCATTCTGTACTCCAAGGCCAAACTTGCGTGTTACTCCAAGTATCTCTCAACTTTCTACTTTTGCATTCCAGAACATGTGAAAATGAAAGTTTCTCAGTAATGTCCACCTCTTTGTGACCTCATGGACTATACAGTCCATGGACTTCTCTAGGCCAGAATACTGGAGTGGGTAGCCTTTTCCTTCTCCAGGGGATCTTCCCCAACCCACGGTTCAAATCCAGGTCTTCTGCACTGCAGGTGGATTCTTTACTAGCTAAGCCACAAGGGAAACCCAAGTGTACTGGAGTGGGTAGCCTATACCTTCTCCAGCAGGTCTTCCCGACCCAGGAATAGAACCAGGGTCTCCTGCACTGCAGGTGGATTCTTTACCAACTGAACTATCAGAGAAGCCCATTCCAGAATACACACTGCAGTTATTGGGGAGAGATTTGCAGTGCACCATGGGGAAATGGCAACCTACTCCAGGATTCCTGCCTGGGAAACCCCATGGACAGAGGAGCCTGGAGGGCTACAGTTCACGGGGTTTCAAAGAATCAGACACAGTTGAGAGACTAAGCACTAGCATGATGGGGAAACTATCGATCCCACCTTCAAGAATCTCCATGGAAACCACAGTTGCATCTTCTCTTGCTGGATGGAACAGACAAGTCTGAATTGGATGGAGAAATAATTGCATTACCACCTGTATGGTTACAGAATTCTGGGTCACATATTCAAATTATGTGCTTTGTAATGGTCTTTGCCAGACAGAAAACATGAAGCAATGAACGTGAAAAGGCTAAAAATGGGAACATAAGCACAGACTTTTAATAAATGCCAAAGCAAAAAGTTTGGAGAACTACATGGTGGAGAAGAGCTCCAGCAGATGCCACGTTAAGAAATCAGCGTAGGAACCCTCCTGCACTGTGGGTGGGATGTAAATTGGTGCAGCCACTATGGAGAACAGTATGGAGACTACGCAGAAAACTAAAAATAGAGCTATTGTATGATCCAGCAGTCCCACTCCTGGGCATATATCTAGACAAAGCTCTAATTCAAAAAGATACATGCACCCCCTATATTCATAGCAGCAGTATTGACAATAACCAAGCCATGGAAAAAAACTAAATGTCCACTCACAGATGAATGGATACAGAAGATGTGGTGCATATCCACAAGGGAGGACTACTCAGCCATAAAAGGAACAGAATAATGCCATCTGCAGCAACCTGGATGCAACTAAAGAGCATCGGTAAGCCAGTGAAGTCAGAGAGACAAGTATCATATGATATCACTTATGTGTGGAATCTAAAAGCAACTTATCCACAAAACAGAAACAGAAACAGACTCATGGACATAGAGAACAGACTTAAGACTGCCAAGGGGGAAGGGGCTGGAGGAGAGACAGAGGAGGAGATTGGGGTAAGCAAATGTAAGCTATTATATATAAACAACAATGTCCTGCTGTGTAGCATGGTCAGCTACATTCAATATCCTGTGATAAACGGAAAAGAATATAAAAAATGCCTGTGTATGCATAACTGAATCATTTTGCTGCACAGCAGAAATTAACATATTATAAAAAGAACTATACTTCAATTTTTTAAAAACATTTCAGTCCACCTTACATGATTAAACCATTCTGAGTTGGGTAAATGACTCTACATACAAACTGGAAGGTAAAGATAGAACGATAGAAATGATGAAGCAATCAAACTCACAGTGTTTATGATTTTGTGTTAAATTTAGGAACATTTCGTAATCATTCAGAATGTGTTTATGTTACCTATTTTTTAAAAGACTTACTTATTCATTCATTTATTTTTAGGCTGCACCACATGCAGCATGTGGAATCTTAGTTCCCCAACCTGGGATCAAAATGTGCCCCTCCCACACTGGAAGCACAGACTCCCAACCACTGAACCACCAGGGAAGACCCTGTATTACATATTTTTAATGTTCCTAATGTTTAAAAGAATTTAAGTAAAGAAACCTGATAGATTAGCCCAGTAATTTCAATTTAAATATGTAACATATTTTTAGATGATATTTTAATTTTAACTTTGAGGGAGGTGTGCCACACAACTTGCAAGATCTTAATTCCCCCACCAGGGATTGAACCTGCACCCTTGGTGAAGAGAGTGCAGAGTCCTAACCGCTGGACTGCCAGGGAATTCTCAAAAGTTTAACAAATTTGATTAATTTGTAAACACTACCATAAAATTGAAAAGAACTTGAATTTGTACATTTGTACATTTGGTTTGTTAAGTTTACAGAAGTTATTTTAAAGCATCAGAAGATAATTATTTGTTAGCGTTTTCAGTCCCATTGGGCATTGGAACTGTTTGGAAATTTAATTAAACAAATTTGTAATTAGTGTCCATTATGCAAGGGGAGAGGTCGGGAGGAGCTACCTGACACCTAAGGTCAGGAGGGGCGATGGTGAGGAGATACCCTTCGTCCAAGGTAAGGAGCAGTGGCTGCGCTTTGCTGGAGCAGCTGTGAAGAGATACTCCACGTACAAGGCAAGAGTAACCCAAGTAAGACGGAAGGTGTTGTGAGAGGGCGTCAGAGGGCGGACACACTGAAACCATTGTCAAAGAAAACTAGTCAATCTAATCACACGGACCACAGCCTTGTTTAACTCAATGAAACTAAGCCATGCCGTGTGGGCCACCCAAGACAGGCAGGTCATGGTGGAGAGGTCTGACAGAATGTGGTCCACTGGAGAAGGGAATGGCAAACCACTTCAGTATTCTTGCCTTGAGAACCCCATGAACAGAATGAAAGGCAAAATGATAGCATACTGAAAGAGGAACTCCCCAGGTTGGTAGGTGCCCAATATGCTACTGGAGATCAGTGGAGAAATAACTCCAGAAAGAATGAAGGGATGGAGCCAAAGCAAAAACAATACCCAGCTGTGGATGTGACTAGTGATAGAAGCAAGGCCCGATGCTGTAAAGAGCAATATTGCACAGGAACCTGGAAATGTTAGGTCCATAAGTCAAGGCAAATTGGAAGTGGTCAAACAGGAGATGGCAAGAGTGAACATCAACATTCTAGGAATCAGTGAACTAAAATGTACTGGAATGGATGAATTTAACTCAGATAACCATTATATCTACTACTGTGGGCAGGAATCCCTTAGAAGAAATGGAGTAGCCATCATGGTCAACAAAAGAGTCTGAAATGCAGTACTTGGATGCAATCTCAAAAACGACAGAATGATCTCTGTTCCTTTCCAAAGCAAACCATTCAATATCACAGTTATCCAAATCTATGCCCCAAGCAGTAACGCTGAAGAAGCTGAAGTTGAACATTTCTATGAAGACCTACAAGACCTTTTAGAACTAACACCCCCAAAAGATGTCCTTTTTATTATAGGGGACTGGAATGCAAAAGTAGGATGTCAGGAAATACCTGGAGTAACAGGCAAATTTTCCCTTGGAATAAAGAATGAAGCAGGGCAAAGGCTAATAGAGTTTTGCCAAGAGAACACACTGGTCATAGCAAACACCCTCTTCCAACAACACAAGAGAAGACTCTACACAAGGACATCACCAGATGGTCAACATCGAAATCAGATTGATTATATTCTTTGCAGCCAAAGATGGAGAAACTTTATACAGTCAACAAAAACAAGACCAGGAGCTGACTGTGACTCAGATCATGTACTCCTTATTGCCAAATTCAGACTTAAATTGAAGAAAGTAGGGAAAACCACTAGACCATTCAGGTATGACCTAAATTAAATCCCTTATGATTATACAGTGGAAGTGAGAAATAGATTTAAGGGCCTAGATCTGATAGATATAGTGCCTGATGAACTATGGACAGAGGTTTGTGACACTGTACAGGAGACAGGGATCAAGACTTTCCCATAGAAAAGAAATGCAAAAAGCAAAATGCCTGTCTGGGGAGGCCTTACAAATAGCTGTGAAAAGAAGAAAGGCGAAAAGCAAAGGAGAAAAGGAAAGATATAAGCATATGAATGCAGAGTTCCAAAGAATAGTAAGGAGAGATAAGAAAGCCTTCCTCAGCAATCAGTGCAAAGAAATAGAGGAAAAGAACAGAATGGGAAAGACTAGAGATCTCTTCAAGAAAATTAAAGATACCAAGGGAACATTTCATGCAAAGATGGGCTCGATAAATGACAGAAATGGTATGGACCTAACAGAAGCAGAAGATATTAAGAAGGGGTGGCAAGAATACACAGAAGAATTGTACAAAAAGATCTTCAATACCCAGATAATCACGACGGTGTGATCACTCACCTAGAGCCAGACATCCTGGAATGTGAAGTCAAGTGGGCCTTAGAAAGCATCACTGCGAACAAAGTTAGTGGAGGTGATGGAATTCCAGTTGAGCTATTTCAAATCCTAAAAGATGATGCTGTGAAAGTGCTGCACTCAATATGCCAGCAAATTTGGAAAACTCAGCAGTGGCCACAGGACTGGAAAAGGTCAGTTTTCATTCCAATTCCAAAGAAAGGCAATGCCAAAGAATCCTCAAACTACTGCACAATTGCACTCATCTCACACACTAGTAAAGTAATGCTCAAAATTCTCCAAGTCAGGCTTCAGCAGTACATGAACCGTGAACTCCTGATGTTCAAGCTGGTTTTAGAAAAGCCAGAGGAACCAGAGATCAAATTGCCAATACCCCAGAGAGTTCCAAAAACCATCTATTTCTGCTTTATTGACTATGCCAAAGCTTTTAACTGTGTGGATCACAATAAACTGTGGAAAATTCTGAAAGAGATGGGAATAACAGACCACCTGACCTGCCTCTTGAGAAACCTATATGCAGGTCAGGAAGCAACAGTTAGAACTGGACATGGAACAACAGACTGGTTCCAAATAGGAAAAGGAGTACGTCAAGGCTGTATATTGTCACCCTGCTTATTTAACTTCTATGCAGAGTACATCATGAGAAACGCTGGACTGGAAGAAACACAAGCTGGAATCAAGATTGCCGGGAGAAATATCAATAACCTCAGATATGCAGGTGACACCACCCTTATGGCAGAAAGTGAAGAGGATCTAAAAAGCCTCTTGATGAAAGTGAAAGAGGAGAGTGAAAAAGTTGGCTTCAAGCTCAGCATTCAGAAAACGAAGATCATGGCATCCGGCCATCACTTCATGGGAAATAGATGCGGAAACAGTGGAAACAGTATCAGACTTTACTTTGGGGGCTCCAAAATCACCGCAGATGGTGACTGCAGCCATGAAATTAAAAGACGCTTACTCTTTGGAAGGAAAGTTATGACCAACCTAGATAGCATATTCAAAAGCAGAGACATTACTTTTCCAACAAAGGTCCGTCTAGTCAAGGCTATGGTTTTTCCAGTAGTCATGCACGGATGTGAGAGTTGGACTGTGAAGAAAGCTGAGCACCGAAGAATTGATGCTTTTGAACTGTGGTGTTGGAGAAGGCTCTTGAGAGTCCCTTGGACTGCAAGGGAGATCCAATCAGTCCATTCTAAAGGAGATCAGTCCTGGATGTTCTTTGGAAGGAATGATGCTAAAGCTGAAACTCCAGTACTTTGGCCGCCTCATGAGAGGCTGACTCATTGGAAAAGACTCTGATAACTGGGAGGGATTGGGGACAGGAGGAGAAGGGGATGACAGAGGATGAGATGGCTGGATGGTATCACCGACTCGATGGATGTGAGTCTGAGTGAACTCCAGGAGGTGGTGATGGACAGGGAAGCCTGGCGTGCTGCAATTCATGGGGTCGCAAAGAGTCAGACACGACTGAGCGACTGAACTGAACTGAAGCAAATTTAACTTAAAAGTTATAATTGAATATGAAACAGCAAGTGAAAATGATTATTCTTATTTTTATACTCAAATTATATTACCTGTATAACTAAAATAGCAAAGTGTATAACTTGAAGACTTAAAAAGGAAAAAGTTAGATTTTTTTGTTTTAATAAATTGAATAAATTCAAACCCAAGGATATTGATTTTGTACACAAAAGCGTCCTTCAGACATCAAACTCAGATTGGCAGGAACAAGCCAATTTGCTCTATTTCATAAAGAATGGGAAAGAGGCAGTTGTTAACAGGGGGAAGGATGACCAGAATAGATTGTGTAGGGACAAGAGAATGAAGGGAGAGGAAGAGGAAAGAGAGTTGCTAAAAGAGCTGGCAAGAGAGGTGTAAAAGTGACTCTTAAAAAGTCTTAATCGCTCTCATCACTCCTGCAAAAGAATTTTAACACAAAGCAACATTACTTTTTTCTTTTTAAATCAACTTTATTGAGGTATAATTTACATATATAAAATGCACTCACTATAGGTATACGTATTGATGACTTTTGACAAATGTATACTCCTGCATATCCACCATCACTATCAAGATATAAAACTTTTCCATCACTCCCCAAAATTCTTAAATGTCTCCCTGACCCCCAACATTGATCTGATTTCTACCATTATAGGTTAATTTTACCTATTCTAGAATCATATATATATATATATGCTTTTAACTTCATATATATTATGTATATGTATATATGCTTTTGTGTCCGACCTTTCATTTGACATCATGTTTTTGAAAGTTAACCATATTTAGGTATCAAGTCGTCATTCTTTTAATTGCTGAATATTATTCCATTGTAGGACTTCTCTGGTGACTCGAATGGTAAGGAATCTGCCTCAGGTTCTATCCCTGGATCTGGACAATCCCCTGGGGAATGGCAACCCACTGCAGTATTCTTGCCTGGAGAATTCCATGGACGGAGGAGCCTGGTGGGCTATAGTCCATGGGATCGCAAAAAGTCAGAAACAACTGAGCGCCTAACACACACACACAACACACACACACACTCGCATTCCATTGTATGGATCTGTTTATCCATTCACCTGTTGACAGACATTTGGGTTGCTTCCAGTTTGCGCCCATTATAAATAAAACTGTACCTAGAAGTGGAATTGTTGGTCATTTGTTTACTAAATCTTTGCCTTTCTAAGAACCTGCCGAACTTTTCAAAGCAGTTGTATCATTTTACCCTCCCCCTTACATTTTTCCTCAGTAATTTCTGGAATCAGATTTGTTTCTTTTGAGTAAGACAGTATCTTCAATGGCCTCAAGGTGGCCCCAGTACATCCCGGTGAATGCAAAAGATATTTTAACCGGAGGAAAGGAAGCCGAATCCATAAGTGACTTTGTCTTCTGGATCTAGCCTTTCTGTAATTTTCCAGGGCCTGGTGGGCAGCACTCCTTTGAACCCAGGAGTATCTCTTTCAGGGAGGGAGTTATTTTGGTCCGCCCATCAACTGATGTGGAGTCAACCTGATCCCACTTCTGCCCCCGGAGTGATGGAGAGAAGGTCACAGGTCCACCAGCAGCGACTGTAGCAGCGTACGGATCTTGGCAGTTATAAATATCAGCTGTTCAGAGCTCCAGGGAGGGAAATGGGACTTGGAAAGACGCTTCTTGATAACAAGCCTGTCCCCTTCCCCACCTCAGTCCCAAAGAAGTCTCTCTCCTCCGTCTTTCGCTCTAGGCTTTCGAGGAAAGGAAGAGGGACTCCCAAGCCTCTTCGTCTCTCAGATGAGGCTGCCTGCAGGGCCCAGCCACCCTCAGGCCCAGTCATCGTCCTCACTGAACAAACCTGCCACACGTACAACCTAGAAAAGCGTGACATGAGGAAAGAGACCAGGTCGGGCAGAGGCACGCGAATGAAGATGCACTGGTTTGGTAGGAGCTGAGGTGACAAGGTAGACTGAGGCGGCCTCCTCCTTCTTCAGGGAGCAGCTGGTGGGGGCAGACCTGGAGCAAACCGTATCTGCCTGACTCCCCATCTCAGTGCGGAAGGTGAATACTAGAGGTGGACTTCTGCCTAAGGGCTACATTCTCGCTTCTTCCACGCAAGGCCACTCAGAATAAAGATTCCCTTTCCCAGGCTTCCTTGCGGAGGGAAAGCCAATGATATGCGAGCAGGTGGGTCACGTGGCAGCCTCTCCGGACTTTGTAGAGAGATGTTCTTGCGCCTGTCACCCCACCTTCATCGCTTTCTCCCTCCACTGCCTTGGAACATGATAGATAGATTCTGTGAATCCTGCAGGAGGGGGCTACACCCCAGGAGGGGTTTGGAAGGAGCCGACTGCCCCCTACTTAGGACTTTGAGGCGCAGAGCTGCTCTGCCAGTGCTGAGCAGCCCCCACCCTCCTTTTATGTGAGAAACAAGGTTCCCTCTGGTTTGAGCCACTGTTTAGTATTTTTGCTCTTAGAGCCAAACCTTATCCTAAATAATTATAGAGCTAAGGGAGGAAATAAGGCTGGCCAGGGAAGCAGGTCCCAGCTGGTGATAAATCGCAGAGCCTGAGGGGTCTATGGGGAACCAAAGGGTGAGGACAGAGGGGAGGAGGCAGAGAGCTGGGGCCACCAGTGACCAGAAGATCATCTGCTCTGGAGGCTTTTCAGACCAGCCTGGGGACCGGCTCAGAAACGGCACAGCTCTGCGGGGAAAGGGCTGCAGCGGACTTGAAGGGAGTAATCAAGGAGAAGCGGCCATGCCCCCTGCCTCTCACCCACTCTTCCTTTCTGCTCTGTTTGACCTGGGGCAGATTTTCACCATTAACCGATTTTAGAGTTTTCTTTTCTACCCAAGACTGGACATTCTGATTGCCGATCTCAGACTGAATATTCACTTAAGTGATCACAAGCCCTGGAGATCAGAGGGAACAACGGAGGTGTGGGACCCAGCAGCTAGTCCTCTTGAGGCAGAGAAGATCTGCACCCTCCAAAGCCCTTCCACCCCAATTCACTCATTCAGCCACCACAAAGATCTACTAAAGTGCCAGGAACTGTCTAGGCATTGAGAGCAGGACAGTATATAAAGCACCAAAAATTTCTGCCCTCCTGGAGCTACCATGCTAATAAAGGAGACAGATGCCACACAGAATAAATAAGAAAAATATAAAGTATGTTATGAAGTGGTCAGTGCAAAGGAAATAAAGCTCAGAAAGGAGATAGGAAGTCAGAGGTTAAATTCCAGTTAGGGCAGCTAAGAAAGGCCTTACTAAAAGGCAGCATTTATGGAAAGATCTTTTTAAATGTTAGAGGGGCACAGTGGAGAGAAAATGCAGTTGTGGGTTGCTGATGTCATGGGTATTCATTTACCCATGTGTGTGCCTGCCTATGTGTTCCTGTGTGATGGACATCATGTGTGATGGACATGGGAAGTGGTTCCACGGTCCAACGGACCAGGGTGAGGTGTCTGGGATGGAGACCGAGTGTGAACCAGTCTGAGCCCCACACCAGACCGCAAGTTGGGCCAAGAATGAGGCCAAGTGCCGCCAGCTCTGGGCAGCATCAGTGACACCTCCTCCCAGGCTGGCACTATCTGAGAAGGAGAATGGGCCCCAGAGATTGCTGAGTCTCCTGTGTCTGGCCCTGCGGTATCAAGGGCTGGAGACAGTGCAGGGGAACCATGGCTCCATGGCTCCCCCCTGCCCACCCGCCACCTCTGCCACTTTCCACTCTCCACAGGCAGATGCGTCTGGTCTGATGAGGATTTTTCCAGGCTGGGCTGGTGGGCTGACCCGGCAGTGGCCATGAGGTCGGGCAGGGACTATTCCAGGGGTGGTGAGGTGTGTCCCTGGGTCCCCGTGGCTGGGGGCAGGAGTCATGGGTCAGGGAGCAGCTTTGCCAAGAGCAGGTGGAAGTAGGGAATGGGGAGGTCTCCGGTGCTCCCCGCCCACATCCTGTTTTTGGAATGGGCCCCAGCATGTGCTTTCCTCTGGACTTGATCCAGGCTGGTATCTCCCCACCCAGGCCCAGTCCCTAGGGAACCCCAGCACTCCTGAGCATTAACCTAGGGTTTTTCCAGGCGAGGCTGGGCAGGAGCCAGTGTGGGTGAAGGACACATTTCCCACCCCTTCTTGAAATCGGGCCAGGGGGTCCCCATCAGCACATGGAAAACCAGACAGGCCCCCATGGCCAGAGAGGAGAGAAAGTGTCACCAAAGAGGTGAGTCTTGGCATGGCTGCCACCAGCCCCACACAAAGCCCTAGGGACTGTCAGGCCCTGAGAAGTCCAGGCAGCCTAGAACCGGAACAGTTCCACCATGAGCTTCAGAACGTGGGCTCCAAACCAGGGAGGCTGGGTGTGAGGCCAGGACCCTCTCTTTCTTGCTGCGTGACTGTGCCTTAGACCCTCTGAGTCTCAGCTTCCCATCCTTGTCAGGAGGATGAAATGAGCTAATTCTTATGATGAGTGGGGTCTGGGGCCCGACCCAGAGCAACTGCACAGGCGAAAGAGGAGAATGGTGTGGGTCCAGACTCCTGGAAAGGCAGAGAGGACAAATGAGCACTTAACCTGGGAGTGTCCCCTCCTTGGTCGCTCAGGTCACCCTTGGTCATCCTAACTGCCCTTCTCTATGGGACAGCTTCTCCAGCTACCTAGAGCAGTGGAAGGTGACTCAGTTCAAAGCCTTGTGAGGGAAAAGAAACCTATTTACTTTTCACATTATAAAATGACACGCTCGTTACAGAAAAGCAGGAAGGAAGCAAAAGCTTTTATTCAAGTCCCAAGGCCAGACACCCTTGATACCCTAATGTTTTTCCAAAAGGAAAATTTTTCTGGGCTGGAGCTTTTTGTTTTCTGTGACATGGTTGGGACTTCAGCACTAAGATGCAGAGTTGGAAGGGAACTTGGGGATCAGCTGGCCCAGGCTCCTCAGCTGACCAGCAGGAGACTGGCCCAGAACTAAGGGACTTGTGATGTCAGAGCTTGAAGAAGAGTTAGCAGGTGTCTGTTGCTGCTTAAAAACCAGTGCCACCAATACCAGCCTCAAACCCCGCACCAGCCCTGAAGACCGCCTTTGGGGGATAGCCACTTGATAGTGGATCTAGGCCTTCCAGTTAGGAGAGTCTGTTGGAGATGGTCTTCCTTCAACAGAGATGTAGCTCTGGGTAACCCCATTCCTCATTTCCAGTGGGGACTCAGCCCTGGGATGGGGCTTGGGGTGGGGGGATGAGGGGATGGGAAGAGAAGGCTGGCAGAGTCCAGCAAGGGGCGTGGCCCTGGGTCTGTTCCCAGGGGTGGAGCCAGTCAACAGGGTCACCCTGTCCCTTTAAGAGGAGGGGGAGCACTGGCCCATCTCAGGCATCCTGTCTTGCCATCCATCCTGGCCAAATCCCAAAGGAAAAATGAAAGAGGGATCAGGAGGGACAGGTCCCAACCATTTCCCAAGGTTCTTCACTCGGCTTTAACATCCCAGCGCCAGCTGCAGGGTGAGTGGTTATGGGTGAGGGTCTGGGGGCCTGTGGGACCTGTGAGGGGGGTGTTGGGGAGTCTCTCCAGGATACGAGAAGCTGGAAGCAGAGAGACACCAGGGAGGAGATGGGAAGAGGTGGGCCCATATTCCCACCGCACAGATGGTAGGGGACATCTAGGACAATGGATCCTGATGGAAGTGGGGTTCCTTCCCCTTGTGTCCACTCCCCACTTCTGAGAGGAGTTCACTGCAGTAAAAAGAAAAAAAAAAAAAGGAGGGAGGCAAGAGAAATGGCGGGTGGAGAAAGAAGAAGGTGAATCCTTCTGGGTCTGCTGGCTCAATTTCACCCAGAAGTACCAAGTTGGGTCAGAGCCTTGGGGTCAGGGCACCGCTCTTGCACACAGAAAGCATCCTGGAGCACACGAGGGCACTGCTGGGTTTCTGCTTCCACACACGTAGTCAGTGGCCGGCAGGGCTCATCTCCAAGGTCCTTTCCCTCCAACCTGGCCTCAGAGGAGCGCAGGATCCAACCCAGCAGTTCCATGGGTGTCTGACCAGAGCACCGGGCGGAGCTCCTCCCCAGCGCCCGAGTTGAGACTCACCTGAGCCCCCTAAGCTAAGCCCTTTGTTCCCTCAAAGCCCCTGCTAAAGCCAGGTCTGGCTGACCCCTGGCTCACCTCGAAGTTAGAGGCGGTCCAGCTGATCCCACCCCATGGGCGCGGAGGGTTGGGACCTGATCCTTCGGCCTCTTACCTGCCCGCCACGCGTCTGTCTCCAGCGCCATGGGGGAGTGGGCGTTCCTCGGCTCGCTGCTGGACGCCGTGCAGCTGCAGTCGCCGCTCGTGGGCCGCCTGTGGCTGGTGGTCATGCTGATCTTCCGCATCCTGGTGCTGGCCACGGTGGGCGGCGCCGTGTTCGAGGACGAGCAGGAGGAGTTTGTGTGCAACACGCTGCAGCCTGGCTGTCGCCAGACCTGCTACGACCGCGCCTTCCCCGTCTCCCACTACCGCTTCTGGCTCTTCCACATCCTGCTGCTGTCGGCGCCCCCGGTGCTCTTCGTCATCTACTCGGTGCACCGGGCCAGCAAGGAGCCGGGCGGCGCGGACGGCGGGGCGGGGGCCCCGGCGCGCCCGGGGACCGCCGCGCGCGCCGCTGCTACCTGCTGAGCGTGGCGCTGCGCCTGCTGGCTGAGCTGGCCTTCCTGGCGGGCCAGGCTCTGCTCTACGGCTTCCGCGTGGCCCCGCACTTCGTGTGCGCAGGTCCCCCGTGCCCACACACCGTGGACTGCTTCGTGAGCCGGCCCACCGAGAAGACTGTCTTCGTGGTCTTCTACTTCGCGGTGGGGCTGCTCTCGGCGCTGCTCAGCGTGGCCGAGCTGGGCCACCTGCTCTGGAAGGGCCGCCCGCGCGCCGGCCGCTGTCGCCAGGCCGCCGAGCGCGACAACCGCTGCAACCTCGCGCACGAGGAGGCGCGGCAGCTGCTCCAGCCGCCGCCCGCCCTGCCCACGCGGCGACCGGGCACCGACCCTTATGCCCCACCGGCTTATGCGCACGGGGCGCCGGCCGGTGACAGCGAGGCGGCAGCGGCCGCAGCAAGGCGTCGCTGGCCACCATCCGTCAGGACCTGACCATCTAGAACTGCCTGGGGCGGGAGGTGAGGCCAGAGGCTGGACCCCACCATCCTGGAGCAAGAAGTGTCTCCTCACCCACTGTTGGCAGGGTCCCCTGGCCCAGCAGATGACACGCAGGGCTCATGGCCCTCCAGGCAGCACCCACACTTCCCAGGGGAGCTAGGGACATCGAATCAACTAAGGCCTGTCCTTGGTGCCCTGATCCAGGGGGAGAGGAAGGAGGCCAGGGAGACTGAGAGAAGGTGGACCAGAGGAGGGCAGAGTCAGTGGAGTGTGGGCGTTCTGGAGGAGCCCTGGGTGTTTTACTGGAAAGGAAAACAGCTGTGATACCAGCATCCCCTGAGGCCTCTCCTTGTTCAGACTGAGATGTAGCCTCTACTAAGGCTCTCTGTGTACATGCACACACACGTGTACACACATTCGGTGTGAGCATAGGTGCCCTCGCATGTGTGAAACCTGTGTAAGCACTTTGTGTTTGTGTATGCATGCATATATATCCTGTGTGAGCTCTGGATGTGCACACGTGTGCGTATGCACATGTCCATCTTGTGCACGCTTTCTGCACACGTGTGCCTACCCCCTGTGTGCATTCTGTGTCTGTGCATGTGACAGTGTGTCCTGTGTGAGTTGTGTGTGTGATCTGTGATATGCCCCGTGTGGGTGGGCCAGGATCCAGGGCAAGCAGCAGCCACCGTGGCTCCTCCCTTCCTCAGGAAGATCTCCCCCTGATTGAGCCCACGCAGGAGGGGCGCTGGAGGGGAGGCAGTCCTTCACCCTGGGCGGGCCTCAGTCCAGGTACCAGCTGCACTCTCAACCTTGTCACCTGGGCAAGGTGGCTGGACCCTTCTTTCATGAAGACAGAGTGGGGGTGGGGCTGGGGTCAGAGGGCAGGACTCTTTCTAGCTTCCTCCTCCTCACCCTGCTGCTGTTATCCCAGTCCATAAACATCCTCCTGGCCCTGCATTTTCTTCCCTTCACTTCTTCCCTCACTCCCACCCTCTGGAAATACAAGGAACTGTCTACAGGGCTGCCTCCTGTTCATTCCTGTCTCTCCTCTGCCCCCATCAGCTTCCTCCTCCACCACGCCTGTGGAGATGCTGTCCATAAGCAGCCAGCACCTTCTCTGGTGGCTCAGACAGTAAAGAATCTGCCTAGAATGCAGGATACCTGGGTTCGATCCCTGGGTCAGGAAGATCCCCTGGAGAAGAAAACGGCAACCCACTCCTGGCAAATCTCATGGACAGAGGAGCCTCGTGGGCTACAGTCCGTGGGGTCGCAAAGAGTCGGACACTACTGAGCAACGAACACACACACACACACACATACACACACACATCCCTAAGTGAAAAATCCAGGGGTCACCATTTAACCACATCTCTGGGCTGTCACCAGACTCTGCTGAGCAGGCTGCCAGGGCCCCACTCTGCACAATTTTCCTCTACGCCTCTGGTCATTCCCTCCCTATGCTCCATTCCTTCATGCCTCTTCCTCAGCCTTCCTGCCTGGACTGCACACAAGCAGAGGGAAGAGTCTTTCTAAACAGGTACCCCTGCTTACTCTTTTGGGGCTCCCCTGTCCTCAGGCAGGTCAAGCACCTGAGCTAGCCTTCTGAATCCCCCACGTCTGGCCCTGTTGCATCAGGTCTTCTCAGCCCCCTTCACCTCAGCTCCTCCAAAATTTCCATGCTGCAAACCAATCTAAACTTTCTGTTCCTACCAAGGGTACCCAGATTTGCTTCTAATGTTTCAACTTGCTGTTCCTTTGCCTGGAGCAGCCTCCCTCTCTGCCACCCCCCTTCCTCTAGTTAACTCCTCCCTGCCTTTTGTTCTCATTCGGGAAGAAAATGAATGCCTTTCTGGACAGACAGGTCAGCCCCACAAAACCAGAGCTAAGGCCTCAAAGCAGCACTTCTGTTGGATACAGAGCTCTCTCCTCGCAGGCCCATAGTAGGTGCTTGGTAAACTTGTGCTGGGGAGCTTCCCGGTGACGCTAATGATAAAGAACCAGCCTGCCAGTGCAGGAGACATAAGTGACATGGGATCAATCCCTGGATCGGGAAGATCCCCTGGAGGAGGGCATGGCAACCTACTTCAATATTCTTGCCTGGAGAATCCCATGTAAAGAGGAGCCTGGCGGGCTAGTCCATAGGTTTGCACAGAGTCGGGCACGACTGACCTGACTTAGCACGCACACACACAAACTTGTATTGGAAGTATTCTCCAGGCCCAAATATTTATCCACACTCACAGAGTGTGCCGCCATCTCTCTGCCCAGGGTGACTTCTATGTCTGCCTCCCAGACCCTTCCGCACGGACTCAGACATGAATATCCAACTGTTTCCCATGTATATTCATTCAACAAATACTTTTGAGCACATACTATATGCCAGGCACTGTTCTGCAGAAAGAGGACACGAGCTGCCTATGTCATTCCAAGTTTTCCATTAGTCACATTACAAAATGAAAGGAAACATTTGTCATATATTTTGGTTAGCCCAAAATATATTTTTAACATCTAAAATATTATTTCAAACACATCATCAGTATAAAAAGAAATATCACAGAGATGCTTTCCATGTTTCATTTTGTACTAAGTCTGGTGTGTGTTCTGTGCTTGAAACCCTTCTCAATTTGGACCACCCACGTTATCTCAAGTTTGGCTGTCATCTGTGACAAGTGGCTGCTGTATTAGCAGATCCACGTGCAAAACCTGCCCTCTCAAAGCTTACATTCTGGTGGAGAAGGCAAACAATAAACATTGACTGTGCTACCAGCCAGGGAAAGAGTCAAGAGAGAGAGCGTGACGCCTGGGGAGTGTCGGGGAGAAGAACTAGCAACCGTCTAGCTGGAAGTCTCTCCAGGGAGAGTGTTCACGTTGGAGGAAATGGCAAGAGCAATGGCCCTGAGGCAGGAATAAGCTGAAAGTGTTGGAGGCCCAAGAAGAGACTGGTGTGGCAGGAGTGGAATGAGGGGGGCAGAGGGGGTCACCAGTAACTCAGATGGCATCTCAACTTCCTTAGCTCCCCGGCCACCCCGGCCACCTCCATCCACTGTTGCCATAGCCTGTCTTCTGCCCACCTTCCGCGTCCTGTCAAACATCTGATCCTCCCATTTCTCCACCTAAGCATTTCCTCCCCTCGTCACCTGTTTAGAAGCTGCCCAGGAGCAGCCATCACAGATGGCTTGGTATATGCCCTCCCTCACCCTCTGCTCTGGCCCCTGTGATTCTAATCCAAACACTCCACTCACCAGCTTCAAACCCTTCACTGCTGGGGCCCTCAGGGTCCAGTCCCACTCCTGAACTAGCCTTGTTCTGATTCTGTCCCAGCCTCTACACTCTCATGTCTTTATTTTAACTTTATTTTTTTAATGGAAGGATAATCACTTTACAGGATGGCATTGGTTTCTGCCAAACACCAACATGAATGAGGCATAGGTACACATGTATCTTCTCCCTCCTGAAACTCCTTCCCACTTCCTCCCCATCCTACCCCTCTAGGTTGTTACAGAGCTGGGTTTGAGTTCCCTGAGTCATATAGCAAACTCCCATTGGCTCTCTAGTTTACATATGGGATGGACATGGAGGCCTGGCGTGCTGCAATTCATGGGGTCGCAAAGAGTCGGACACGACTGAGCGACTGAACTGAACTGAACTGAATTAAGTTTCCATGTCACTCTCTCCCTGCATCCCGCCCTCTCCTTCCTCTTTCCCCCAGTTGTGTCTGCAAGTCTGTCCTCTGTGTTTCCATTGCGCCCTGTAAATAATTTCACTGGTGCCATCCTCCTAGATTCCGTATATATGCGTTAATATATGATATTTGGTTTTGTCTTCACTGTATAATTAGACCTGATTCAAATGCGTTCCTTGTTATCAGCCTCACCTCTTTTACCACTTCAACCAAAGCTCAAAATGGTTAAAACACAGAGCTGGGGATAATTTCTGAGCCCAGAAGCTTTTTATTACCTCTGCATTCTACCTAGCTAACTCATCCGCTTACAGATTTAGGTGGGTGGCTGGGGTACCTCTTTCAGGAAGCTGTCTAAGGCCTGCTCCAGGCCTGGTTAAATGTCTGAGTCTTGCATTCCCCTAGGCAAAGCACATGTCAGCCGTAGCTGACTAAACTCCACAGCAGTGGTTCTCAACTGGGGGCGATTTTGCCCCTGAGGGGACATTCGGCAATGTCTGGAGACATTGATGGCCCCTCACAACAAATAATTCCCAGTGCAAAATGTCCCTTGTGCCATGGATGAAAACTCCTCTACGGTGATGCACTGTGAACCATCCAGAGCGTCCTCAGACCCCAGAGGTTCCCAGCAGCAAAGTTACTATCCCAAGGTGGGCGTTCAGTATGTTTGGGGGTCACTGACTTAGTCATCACAAGGAGGGGGATCCTTCTGGCATTTGGTGAGCAGGGTCTAGGAATGCCAGTGTCCCTCCACAATAAAGAATTGTCACACACACACCTTTAGAATGTCCCACTGACGTTTACATAGTGAGAAACCTCTTTATAATTATCCGAGCCCGAAACGTGACTCTGTTTTACATACAAAATATTGGGGGTCTAGTTCGGGTTTTTTTTTCCACATGGTTGTATTATTCATTATCTGTTTTTATTTCAACATATACCCATATTCTTTAACTTTCCTGGGCTTCCTGTGCAGAATAACTTCTGACCTTCTTCTTTTAGATCCAAATATTTGTTAAAAATAGAAGCAAATGTAGGACTATGTCCTATTGTCTGGTGATTGTGTCCATGGATTGACATATTGAAATTCACAGTTCAGGTCAATTCAGTTCGGTTGCTCAGTCATGTCCAACTCTGCAACCCCATGGACGGCAGCCCTCCAGGCTTCCCTATCCATCACCAACTCCAGGAGCTTTCCTTTACAGGACAGTGTGACAGCATGGTGATTTTTTAAAGCATGTGTTTGGTATGTTATATTAAATTTCTGTCTAGTTCATAAAGAAACCTGATGGGAAGTGTTAGAAAATATTTGCTAGAGGAAGAGAACCTCTGTCCCACTCCAACCTAGGCCAGACTGTGACATGTGAGAAGCTGGCGCCACCTGGTGGTTGAAGTAGAAATGGCAAGTGGATCCCCACAGAAGAGACTTCCCCCAAACACAGCCTCTACCGCCAGCTCCCTAGACCTCCCCCAGGCCTCAGTGCTTGACACTTCTTCAAGGGCTCCAGAGATCCAGGAAAGAGCTCTGGCTGAGAGGTGGGAGCCCACACTGTTGTTGAGCCGTGTCTGACTCTGTGACCCCGTGGACTACAGCACGCCAGGCTTCCCTGTCCTTCACTATCTCCGAGTTTGCTCAGATTCATGTCCATTGAGTTGGCGATGCCATCCAACCGTCTCATCTTCTGTTGCCCCCCTTCTCCTCCTAGCATCAGGGTTTTTCCACTGAGTTGGCTCTTTGCATCAGGTGGCCAAAGTAGTGGAGCTTCAGCTTCAGCATCAGTCCTTCCAATGAATATTCAGGATTGATTTCCTCTAGGATAGATTGGTTTGATCTCTGAGTCCGAGGGACTCTTAAGAATCTTCTCTAGCATCACAGCATCAGTTCTTTGGTATTCAGCCTTCTTTACAGCCCCAAGTCTCAGGTCTGTGCACAACTCCTGGAAAAACCACAGCTTTGACAATGCAGACCTTTGTCCACAAAGTGATGTCTCTGCTTTTCAATACACTGTCTAGGTTTGTCACACTTTTCTTCCAAGGAGCAAGTGTCTTTAATTTCATGGCTGCAGTCACTATCCAGAGTGATTTTGGGGCCCAATAAAATCAAACCTGTCAGTTTCCATTTTCCCCATCTATTTGCCATGAGGTGATCTGCCGTTCCCTGATCTGCCACTTATTTGTCGGGTGACCCTGGGCAAGGGCACTGCCCTCTCTGGACCTTGATGTCTAGTGTGAGGGAGTTAAAGCTGGTTTCTAAGGGCCTGTCACACTCCATCCTCTCAATGATGACGTTAGGGGCGGGACAGGGACAGTTCTTCCTGGAGGTGGGAGAACAAGTGGGCCGGCCTCCCAGGTTCCATTCCAATCCTAAGGTCTTCTTAGACTGCAATGAGTGAGCCCCTGACCCAAGCCCCCCGGGCCAACTGCCACTCTTGCTGTGAAGGCCACTGGCAGTCACTAAAGACAGAACTCTGCCACTAAATGACTCTGACTCCAGCTCTAGCTTCCTTTCTCTCTCGGGCTGGGGACTCCCTGAAGGCTGAGGTGGTCTCTCTCTCCCTCCTGCCTCTCTGCATGGGTCCCTGACAGGCTGAGACCCCTAGACGAAGGGCTTCCTAAGGGCAGGCCTGTCTCCTTCCAGTGTTTCCAAAGCTCTGAGCACAGCAAGGCAGGTCCCAAAGGCAACTTGGGCCCCAGTCCCTGCCCGGACACTGAGAGAAGGCAGCAAGGCAGCGAGGCTCTGAGGCATGTGTAGAATAAATATAACTTTATTCTTTATCCAGTAGATCTCAGTGGCAAGTCCAACAGTAACAGGTGCACCAGCGGGCTCTGGGGGATGAGACCCCCCAACCCCGGGGCAAGGAGGGCAGGGCAGAGCCAGCTCCCCCAGCTCCAGGGGAGCAGGGGTGACACGAGGGGACCCCCTGTAGGCCCGTCCTGCGGGGCAAGGAGGGGGCACGGGTGCGGGGTGGGGGGCAGGCCAGGGAAATGGAGGAACTCAGGCCACGTGTCTGTTGGCCTGTCTGTCCACTGTGTGTGTGTGTGTGTGTGTGTGTGTGTGTGTGTCTGGGGGCCCTGTGGGCGGTGCTGGTGGCCATGAGGCTGGAGGGCAGGGGAGCTTGGAGCCCCTGGCCAGCCCCTTCATGGGGAGGGGAGTGCTGGAGGGCTTCGACGACGTGGGCTCTGATGGGGGAAGCAGCTACGCCGAGGACACAGGGCAGAGAGACACATGCCTGGAGGTCCTGAGGCCCCGGTGCTCTGCCCCCAGCCCCATCTCAGGGGTGAGCCACTCCTTCCAGGGGTTGCCGGGAAACTGTCCTTGCCCAGTGGTTAGGCAGAGAGAGAGGAGAGGGCAGGCCTTGGAAAGTTAGTACTTCACAGTTTTAAAGAGAAAACTGAGGAGGAAATGGCTGGGGAGAGGGCCTTGGGGGCACAGGGACTTGGAGAGAGGGGAAGCCCCTTTCAAGCCACTCCCCTCCCCCAGGGCCCACCCCCCCTCCAGCTCTGAATCCAGCTCCCCCAATACACAGCACACTTCAGTATAAATGTGCTTAAAATGAAAATTCTTATTTAAAAAAAATCAAAACCAGGAAAAAAAAAATTAAAATAAAAACAAAACCAGCGAGAATTAATACCTGGGGGTTGGTATGGCAAAGTATGTACAGGGGATTCCCCCACCCCTGGCCCACCCCCTCTGTCACCAACCGAGGCAGGGGGGTTCCCCAACCGGGGGCAATGGCTTGCGAGTTCTGAGGATGGGGGAGCCAGGTCCTGGCATTTGCTGGTGATGAAGATGTGGCGAGGTGGGCAGAAGGGTCTCTTGATGAACACGAAGCCCCCAGGCCCCATCCCAGGGCCTGGGACTAGGGGTCCTCACTCAGTCCACGGCCACGGCCCTGACATCAGCCCAGGCTCCAGGAGCGGGCAGTCCAACGCAGTCCCGGGCCTCTGTCCGAAGAGTCGCCGCCACCTCCTCCCTCCAGTCCCCCAGGCAAGGGAGGACAGGTGGGGGCGCAGGGCTGGCGGGGGTTGCATGGTTGGTAGAAAGGCAGAGAAAAGCCAGGGCACGGGGTGAGGGCTGTGTCCACAGGGCAAGGGCAGTCACGGGGAGTGGGTGGCCGGGCTGCTTCTGTTTGAGCTGGGGCTGAGGCTGGGGCTACAGCTGCCAGGCGGGGCAGCCAGGCCGCCCCCATCCCGCCCCCCGTCCCCGCTTGTCCGCTCAGAGTGTCCAGGCCCTCTGAGTTCTCCAGCATTTCCTGGATGAGAGGTGGCATGGAGCCTGGAATCTCCATCTTCAGCGTGATCACCCGCTCAGCCCCTGCAGGAAAGGAGGAACAGGTCAGTGCGCCCACCCTGCTCCTCTAGCCCTGCACACAAGCCTGGCCCCAGGAGGGAGCATGTAAGGGGTGGGAGGACCCACAGTACCAGTATCAGCTCTCGCCACACACCGAACCCTGCGCTCAGTTTTCTGACCTAAGCCAGCTCTCCTCTAAGCCCCCACAGCTGAAGGGTAGAAGGGCAAAGTGGCTCCCAACTCTGGCTCTGGGGTCACTGGGCTTGATGCCAGGCCCTTCCTACGTGCTGCTGACTCTCCTACTGACATCTCAAGACAACTCTGTAAATGTTATCCCTGCTCTGCAGATGGGTAACTGAGGCTTAGAGCTGTTGTGTGACCTGCTCAAGGACACACAACGGTCTGGTTCCAGAGCCATGCCCTGAACTAGCATGCCAAGATGACACTGCCACCTTGGGGCTCACAGGCAGGGAGGTCACCTGGGCACGGTGGGGTCCAGGTGAGCGGGGCATCACATGGGCACAAAGACGTGGCGTACTGGCTCAGATGCAGGAGGCCTGGCTCTGGACGTGGATGGCAGACACACTGGGAGAGAGCCTCACCCTTAGCACTGATGCTCCGCAGGTCTGTGATCTTCATCAGCATCTTGGGGAACATGTGTGGGCGAGTGGGCCTCCGTTTCCCGCACATAGACCTTCAGTGCCTCAAGCAGCGGCTCCTGCAGCATGTCCACCCTGTCTGGCTGCTCCAGGTCCTGCCGGTCTGAAGAAGTAGAGAAGCCCACTCAGTCCGGTGAGGAACACAGCTGCGGGCCCCATCGTGACCACCAGGGGGCGCCCCTGTCTAGGCCACAGGCAGAGTACCTTTGCTTCCCAGGCGTCCCCACACAGAGAGGCCCTAAGAGGCTCTCAAATGTGAGCAAAGAGGGGCTGGGGACAAGGGTGTCCCAAGGCTCGCCCTGAGAGCCCACACCCCTGAACACAGGCAGTGCCATCTTAAGTAGAGGCAGGCTTCCCACTCCTGCTGGTTATTCTGGACACCAGCCCAATATGGCAGCACTCAATGACAATAAATAATAACAGCAGCCAACATTTACTGGGTCTTACTCTGGGCACACTGTGCCTTATTTATTACCTCCTAATCCTCCCATCAACTTTATGAAGTGGAGACCATTACTGCCCCCATTTTACAGAAATGGAAGCTCAGAGAAGTTCAGCGACCCTGCTGAAGGTCACTTGTTGGCCAGGATTTGAACCTGGGTGGTCTGACCTTGAAGTCCTCACTCTTAAGCCCCCTGTAAGGAGTGCTGCCTGGAAACAGGGAACCAGAGCTCAGGTCTCCATCACTGTTCCCTTGCCCTGTGGCCACAGACCAGACCCTGCTCCGCGGGGACTCAGTTTCCTGTCTGACAGGTGCCTTTCTGATCAAATGATCCCCCAGCTTCTCCCTGGGAGAGGCTCCATAAGCCGCACCACCACCCCTGAGCCTGGCCCCCAGGCCCAGGGGCCCTGCCCACCTCCACAGATGAGGCAGATGGCGCTGAGCAACCCAGTCTCAGCGTCATCCATCTCCAGGGGCAGCAGCTGGTTGGCGAAGGCGAAGACCAGGTCCGTGAGTGGGCCAAAGCCGGCGTTGTGCATCTGGGTCCGGTTCAGGGTCAGCCCGTCCGAGAAGGTCATTGTGTCCTGCTCGGGCGTGTACCGCGTGCAGATCCGCAGGATCTGGGTGCAGAGGGTTCTCGAGTTCAGGAACTCACATCCGCCAGCACTTCCGGCACCAGCATCCCCCCAGGACCACCTGGCCGGGCAGCCAGACCACTGCGGTTCTACAGAACCTTCTGTGCAACACAGTAGCCACCAGTCACACTGGTGACCGCTGGGCACTTGAAACATGCTGAGTGCAACTGAGAAACTGAATTTAATTTTAATTAATTTCAATTTAAAACAGCCATACATGGCCATTGGCTACTGTATTAAGACAGTGCAGATCTACAGCATCCTGCCTCCACACAGAGAATTAAGAGGGAAACAAACCATTTCCAGGAAGGCCAAAACCAAAGGGGATTTCGGTCTATGGTTCCCAGGGCTGGGTACAGAACAAGAGCTCAGTAAATGTACCTCATCTTCAGCTCTCTCAAATCCGTACCCTGCCTCTTGCATCTCCCTTCCACCAGGAAGAGCAGCCTGGTCACACCCCAGGTTCCCGACCTTGGAGGTGGCCGAGAGGGAACAAGAGGGCTGAGGAAGACAGGGAGGACAAGCCTCCCTCCAGCCTTGGATTTGACAGTCTCATCCGCCCCCATCCTGCCTCAAGTCCAGCCTACCCTCTGGCCCCACCAAATGCCCTGCAGGCCCCTGAATCCCACTAGTCCCACACCAGCAGGCCTTTCATGTACCGTTCTACACACCTCTAGAGGCTACCTCCTCTGGGGCTCTTCCCAAGGCCCAGCAGTGTGGCTCTCTGTCCTGCAGGGAGGGAGACAGCCCTCCCCCATCTGCAGCCAGCACTTATCACAGTTTTGCAACCTCTGTTTACCTATCTGTTGCCTCCACCAATGGAAGATTCTCGAGAGGGGACAGTGGTGTGTTCACCTCTGTTCTGACACCCAGTTCAAGGCCTGGCCACACAGGGTCCCAGGTGAACCTTTATTAGACTGAATAGATGGGAAGATGGGTGATTGGACGGAAGCACTGAATCAAAGATGGGCTGAGGATGGATGAATGAGAGTAGAGGTGAATGGGTACACACCTGGGTGCTGGGTGGCTAAGCAGACAGGCAGACATGCGGGGAAGAGCAAAGGTGGCTGTTTGGGTGGGTGGGCATTTGGACAGGTCAACTCCAGATGAATATTTAGGAAGGTGCTTATTTGAGCGGCAGGACATCCTCCAAGAACACAGGGGGCAGTGCCTAGGTGGGCAAGGTGCAGACCCTCACCAGGATGTCCAGGCAGGCAGCCTTGAGGAGGGTGATCTGGTCCGCAATGGTGAGGGTGGTGAAGCCGGGTAGTTGCTTGGCGAACTCCACAGTCTTAATGATGCACTTGGTGGAGAGTTCACTGAACTTGTCCCAGAGGTCAATGTCCAGGGAGACACGCTGTTCTGAGCTGTTGTTCTGGGAGGATGGGGGAGGGGGAGGAAAGTGAGGGCCTTCCCCTGGTGGCACCCTTCTGGGCCTGGCTCTACCTGCCCCACCCCGCAGGCCTGCCCTCTAATGGCCTTCACTTCCTGAGAGGTGGGCAAGGGGGTGGACAAGGCAGCCCAAGCAGGGCTGCGGAGGGGCAGGCCTGGAAGAAGCAGGGGTGCCCCTGGGGGGCTGTACCGAAGTGTATTTGCCCAGTTGGGGGAGGGGCAGGCCTGACAGCTGGAGGGGTATGAGGCTGGGGGGCAGCGGGCCATACCGTAGTGTATTTGCCCAGCTGGCAGAGTGCAGGGAAGGTCTCCTGATGCGCTTTGCGCACCTTCTCGATGAGCTCCCCCACCTCCGGCGTCAATGTGTAGCTCTCAGAGCACTCGGGCTTGGGCACCTCCTTCTTCTTCTTGTTCCGGTCATTTCTCACGGCTGTGGAGGGCCCAGGCCGCACAGTGAGAGGGCAGGTGGGGTCAGTGGTCCATCCCCAAGCCGTCCAACCCCAGCCCAAGCTCCTCCCACCAGACTGAGAGCTGTCGTTGCACAGAAGTGCACACACACGTGAGTGCACAGGCAAGCGGGACATCCACACAGCCGGTCCCTTGGCCCCCTCTGCGGTGCCCACCCAGCCCTCACGCGAGGCCTTGCCCCAGGGCCTGTGACCACAGCATGCGTGCCCCAGACCAGCTCGCTCTCTCGCTCTCTCGGTGTCCGCTCCAGCTCACTCTCCAGGGTGAAAGCCCGTGTGCAGGTGTCCAAGGTCTGTGCTCCCAACCTCCCTGCCCCCAGCCCTTCCGGCAGTGCTCGGGATGGGCTCAGAGCAGCTCTCTGGGCGGGCAGACACGGAGTAGGGCTCCCCAGCCTGAGAGTGGGGTCCGGGTGGGAGAATCTCTCGGCCCATTAGCCGAGGGAGCTGACAAATCACCGGGGGGCGCTGAGCCGCACACACCACTCGGCTTTAAAGAAGCGATGGGGTCGTTACCAGCCGATTATCCCAGACACACAATCACTCACAGGGCCAGTGGTGGCGGCTGCTGACGCTGGAGGAAGAGAGGGTAGGGGGTGGGGGATGCAGGGAGGGGGTAGCAGGGTTGGGGGGAGCTGGCATAATTTGGAGATCACTCATGTCGATTCTGCAAATTCAATAAAGTGCAAGGGAGAGAAGGGAGCGGGAGAGGGAGAGAGGGGGGATAATTTGGGAAGAGAAAATTGCAGCTGTGACAAGACGTTTATCATTCGGAAGCTTTAATTCTATTGAAATGGCAGCTGCTCAGCTCCGGGGCACAGAGCAGCCAGAGAGGAGGAGGGAGGGGGAAGGGGGAGTTGGCAGTGGGAGGGAGAGGGGGCCCCACCCTGGTCCCCCTGCCATGAAAAGCTCTGGGATTGGAAGGTGGCAGAAGCAGAGGAGGAGGAGGTGCTGGGCCTGCAGAGAAGGGTCCCAGGTCCGCAGGTCCCAAGTTGTCTCCCTCTCTGCAGCTTGGAGCCAGCACTTCCTACGCTACAGAACATACAGCCCTTTCCTCCTGAGGCAGGAGGTGGCCGGGTACTTCAGGGTCCCTCCTCTCCTGTCCCCCAACCATGTCCCCTCCCCACTTCCTTCTTCCACTGCCCTGCCCACAAAGGGCTAGAGGGTCCGCAGCCCCCTCCCCCACCCCATCCCCCAAGGCTCGGGCTCCATGGCAACGGCCACGCAGACAAGGAGGCGTCTGTCAGCGTCATTTATCTCTGACATCATCAATCACCGGTCACCAAGGCAACACCCATGATTCAACACAAGAGGGTCTCCCTGTCCAGTCCTCCTTCTTTCCCTCCATCGGGCCTCAGCTGAGCCCAAACTGGAAACCCCCATTCCTCTGGGACTGGAGAAGTCCCAATTCACTCTTCCAACTCCAGGTCCCAGGCTCCACCAGACAAAGGCTCTTAGATCCTGGTGCCTGCAGCAACCCCCAACACATGCACACAAACACCCAGCAGCACCCCCTGTCCTCAGATGCACGATCGGGGTGGGGGGACTCCGGGATGCTTCTGAGCCCTGCCCCGAAGCCAGTCAGAGCCTGGAAGCAAGCTGGCAGGGGCAGACACGTGCATACACGTGAGCAAGCACGCACAGCCCGCCTCACACGAACAGGAAGGGATGTCCGCACATGGACACAGACAGATGGCGAGACAGACAGGTCCGTGCAGCTACACATGAACTGTCCTCAACCAGGAGCCAGGGCGCTGCATCGTGGCAAGGTCCATTTACACCCACGTTCATCCACATGCCCCTGCTCCTCTGGCTTTAGAGGCCAGGAGCTCACACCCTGCCCAGTGCGTGGCGCGGCCCCTTCAGTGGCACTCACACTCCTTGGACATGCCCACTTCGAAGCACTTCTGCAGCCGGCAGTACTGGCAACGGTTTCGGGTCACCTTGTTGATGATGCAGTTCTTGTCCCGGTGACACGTGTACACCATGTTCTTCTGGATGCTGCGGCGGAAGAAGCCCTGGGTATAGGGAGCAGGGAGTCAGGTCAGCCACACCCACAGTTGAGCAGTGCTGGCCTGTAGCCTCAGTTCGAGGGCCGAGGGTCAGGCGACTGCTGTCCTCAAGCCTTTGGCCATCCCCTACCCAAGAAGGCCAGATAAGACGGGGAGAAGGGTACACCTACAAGGATACCCTGGGAAGAATCTGAGCATCTGCTGCCTCCACACTGGGGTGGGGAGGGGGCTTCCCCCACCCTGCGCACATAGACCTGGCTTCCCCACCCTGGGGAAGGGGACTGCAGGCTGCTGGTGGGTCAGGAAAAGGGGCAGACGGGGCTAGACAGGAGAGAGACAGAGCTCTAGAACCCACATCCCTGGGCTCGGAGTGCAAGAAAAGAAGCAGGAGGGGCCAGAGAGGTACACACACAGGCTGGCCTGGCCTGACAGGTGGAGACATGAGTGTTCACGGGCAAGGGAGCAAGACACATGTTCACTAACCAGGCAGATAAGCACAGATCACAGGGTGACTAGGTTGGTCAGAGGCTACCCATGTGGGCTAACAGAGAAGATGGACAGACGCCTGACCAGGGCAGACCACAAACAGCTGGTCTGGACAGGACAGGCAGACAGAGTCCAAGGCCCTGTGCTTTTGCCCTTGACCTCTGCCCCACACCTGGTGGCCACTCCACACTGAGGGGGAGCATAGGGGCCCCAAGCCCCGACACTGGGCAGCTTCTGATCCCCAATCTCCGGGGAAGAAACAGGTATAGAGAGACTCAAGCCCTGGGGAGAGGAAGCGGGAAGGCCATGCCCACAGCTTCCAGAAAGGTGGCAGCCCCTTCTGCACCCTGGAGCCTAACATGGGCACGTGGAAATCCGGCCAGACGCTGGGGAGCCCCAGCCCAGGCACCTGAAGGAGAGGCCAAGGCAAGGCGCCTGCTCCTGACGGCCTCCTGCCAGGCTGCCATGGTGAGGTGCGGGCAGGCCACCAGGGGCAGGCCTCCTGGGTCCCCAGCCAAGAGCCAGTCGGCAGCCAGTTCACCATGGCAACGCGGGCAGCGGGAGCAGAGCGGGTGTGAGCCCTGCCAGCTGGAGGATGGAGATGCTGGGGGAAGAGTCAGGGCTGGAGGAGGACCTCTGGTTTGGGAGACCCCTGCTCATCTATGGTAAGCCTTCTGCTGAAGGCTTCCACTCCTCCAAGGCTGCTGCCACCTTCCGCACATAAGTTAGAGCAGCAGCTTTAGGGACACCCCCACACACCACTACCAGTCCCCAGACCCGGCAGTGGGAACATCCCACTTATCTAATCAGGACTGTCCTTCCCCACGACCCCCTGGACTCACCTTGCAACCCTCACAGGCGCTGACCCCATAGTGGTAGCCTGAGGATTTGTCTTGACAGACAAAGCAAGGCTTGTAGATGCGGGGGAGGGGAGGCGGCGAGGGGGGGGCTGGGCACGATCTCTTCAGAACTGCTGCTCTGGGTCTCAATGGCTAGAGAGAGGAGAAGGGCGGTTAGAGACCCAGGCCACCACCCTCAGCACGGCGCACACCTGGCCTCCAGGTCTCGCCCAGGAGCCTCTCCCAGCTGCCCCAGGGCTGCCAGATGTCAAACTCTGGGGCAGGGGCAGTCTTGGGAAAGTTGGCACTCCCCCAGCCAGACTGCCAATGACGCCTCCAGCACCCCATCAGTCCTGCCTACTTCCCCAGGACCCCACCTTCAAACCCAGAAACATCACATAATAAACCATCAGATTCGTAGGTGGATGTGGCTATACTGGGTGGGTGCCAGGTGTAGGTGTCAGCCTGGGTTCGCAGCCCTGGCCCCCTGCACACCAGTCCCACCTCCCCCAGGTGAGGAAGGGGTTAAGGCCTGAAGGAGGGAGGGGCCAGGACACAAGCTGGGGGCAGAGGAAACTGGGGTCAACAGGATATTCAAAGTTGGCCACTCCCCTACCCCCTCTGCTTCCGCTCCCCACTCCACCCCCACTACCAGCAGCGACAGCCCCTCCTCCGCCCAAGAGATCCCCCGGCCAGGGATCCAAGGCCTGGTGCAGAGTCACGAACACTGGGGCACAACAGGCAGGGACTCCCTCAGAGAAGCAGGGGGACCCCATGGAGACAGGGGGAAGAGTCCCTGTGGGCCCCGGAAGCCCATGGCTCTGAGTGCACCCTGGCTGGGGGAAAAGCATGACAAAGGGGGCCTGTTCCCATCAATACTCTGTCTGTCTGGCCATAGAGTCCACAGTATGTCCGGGTTACTGTCCCCCTCCCCTCTTGTTATTCAGCTCCAAGAGGTCAGCCAGGAGGGTGACCCCGCCAGCAGGGACAGCCCCCACTAGCAGAATCCTCCCCAGTGCCTGGCCCCATGCCCATCACCCAGGCAGAACAGGGCCGGGCTAGGTGGGGCTGTCTGTGCCTCAAGCACTGTACTGGATGGGAACTGTGACCCAGCCACCCCCAGATTCCCAAGGGGCCAGTGGCAGCCTCCTGAAGCCTTCGCCAAGTCCACTGGTCCAGGGCCAAGGATGCCTCCCTGAGTAGACAGATCCCTACCTCCTCCCACACAGACTCCTACCTAGCCTCACCCCAAAGCCCAGCACACGAGGTTCTGGAATTTAGCGGGGCCCAGAGTTCCCGCCCAAGCAACTCATAGCATCTCATAGTGGCTCATGTGGCCCCAAAATCCAAGCACAGAGAAAAGCAGCACTCAGATGGGGGGCTGGCAAGCTGCAGGCTACCACCCTCCCCCCTTACCTGCAGACACAACCAAAGACTGCCAGGCGGCCGATGACAGGGAACCAGGCCAACAACCTTGGCAAGGCTTTCCTGGCTCTTAGATGGGCCCGGGCACCACTTCCCTGGTCAGCCACTGACCAGCATTGCTATGGCCCTGCGTCCCCGTCCCTGCCCAGAGAGCAGCCTGCAGCAAAGGGCCAGTGGATGCTCACACCACACCCCCAGAGATCCAGACTCTGCTGACCCTCCCCCACTACTCTGCTCCTCACCCCAAATCGAACTGTCCTGGCCTGGTTTTCCCCCACCTCACTCTCCCGGAGGCCAGACAAGCAAATCAGACAGGCGAGAGGCCTGAGAACAGCTGCTGTGGGGGAGCAGGGTTGGGGGGCCTGGGTGAGGCCAGGAGGCAGAGGGGTGAGCGACAAAGGAGCCCTTTGTTGTGCTAACTTTTTCCAAGACGTAAAAGGAGTAACAATAGACAATCCAGACTAGTGGGGGGGGTTGTCAAGGACAAGGGGATGTGGGGGACCGTGGCCTAGAATCCCAGTCAGCGTTCCAACAAGCAGGGGACCCAATAAGCAGGGGCTGGAGGCACTGACCTACACCCCCTCCCATTTGCTCCTATCAGTCTTTGCCCTGGGCCCACCTCCCCCAAGTCTCAAACCCCTCCAATGGACCAGAAGGCAGGGGGAGAAAGGACAGAGGGAGCTCTGGGTTCAGAGTGGGCTCGAGAGAGGGGGAGGGGCACGGACACACAGGGGGTGCCCCGGTGAAGCACAGACAGCTCTGAGGCCAGGGACTGACTGGAGGGCCAAAGGCTTGTAGAAATTTGGAGCTAAGGCAAAGTCCAAAGGCTGTTTATGAAACTGTAAGAATGTGCTTTTTAAACTGTGCTTTTTGGCAGGATAGGGGTGGGGGCAAGATGACCCAAGGTGGGGGTACAGTTTGGTTTCAGTGAGGCCTCCTTTCAGCCCACCCCATGGCAGGGGGCTGCCTCTGGGGCCTGAACTCTGCTCTGCACCCCCCCACCTCCAGCACACCCCCACCTGTTACCCAGGTAACAGCTCTGAGGGTTCCCAATGTGCCCTTTGAACCCAGAGCCCCGGCCCAGTCCCCACCTCCAGGGAGTGCAGCCAGCAGCCTCAGAGGAACAGGGGACACTCTGGGACCCCTCCCACCTTCTGCAAAAGTTAGCCTGAACTCTGCACACCTGGGGGAGTAAGGACTGCCACGACCTGGCCCCTCCCCAGAGGCCCCAGCACACAGATCTCTCCTCTTCCCGCAGAAGGACGGCACGGGAGAAGCACCACACCTTCTCGGGCTCAAAGTTCCAGCGCCTGGCGGAGGGCTGGCACCGGCCCAGGAAGCCAGGCGTCCCCTCCCGCCCGCGCTGCCGGGCTGCCCCGCCCCCGGCCCCGCCGGGCTGCGGGCGGGCAGGAGCCGCAGAGCGCTCCGGAGTCCCTCGCGCCCCAGAGCCCCCTCGCAGGCGCACAAGGGGCCGGTTTCCTGGAGGAGATCAGCAGGAAATCAGCCGGGCCCCCGGCCAGCGGCTCCCCTCCCAATCCAGCTGGCGCCCGGTCCTCTGCAGCTCCCCTCGCAGCCCCCGGGGAGGGCCGAGGAGGGGGCGCCGGGCGCGGGGTCCCGCCCTGCCTCCACCCCGGAGGAGGGTGGGGGTGGCTCTGGGTGCAGCGCCGCGGCCAGGGCGGAAGAAGGCCCCTACCCAGCGGCCGCCGATAACCATCTCTCCCCTCCCCCCACTAAGGGCATCCACGTGCTTCACATTCTTGGACGTCTGGGAGCGGGCGGAGGCATGAGCGCGAGATTGGTGGGGGACAGATGGAGAGCCACTTCCTCTGTACCCCTTACCCTCTGGCGTCCCAAATCGGGGCTCTGGCGAGGGAGGCAAGGTCCCCCAGGGTCCTGAAGGGTCTGAAGGTCTCCTCCCACAGCCCACCTGCTGTCTCTTCCCACCGTTGGTGGAGGTGGCAGGAGGGAACGGAGAATTTGGTGGACCCCCAAGGGCTCCTGTCATCAAAGGACACACTGGTGGGTTGGGTAATGACCCCGTGTGCTCTAGACTCGCTCAGGTCACCACCCCCAGCCTCCAGGTCCTTCCTGTGCCCCACAACCACTCCCAGAGCCCCCTTCCCAGCCTACACAGCCTTGGGGGCTGAGCCCACTGCCACACACCCATACTCCGACCACGGGGACAGGGCATCCCAGGCCTCTGGCTCCACGTCGCCCCGGGTCCTCCACTTCCCTATCGCCCGCTGGACTCCGGGATCCCCCAGACCTTGTCTGGCCAGTTTGGGGCCAGGAAGAGCTGAGCTGCCCCCAAGGGCTGGAGCCCAAGGTCTCAGATCCTCACTCCTCCCCAGACCTCTGGCAAAGGCACCGAGACTGGAGGGAACGACTGACCGCGGCAGCCATACCCCCAGTGACCCCACTCTGGAGAGGGGACACCTTCCAGTTCTGGGAGGTTGGGAAGAAGGGTCCTCATGTATGTCACATTTCTCACCTGTCCCCTTCTCCCTAAAGTCCACCCAAGAACACCCCTCCCTCCCTCCCACAGTCTGCAGCCTACCAGGCAATCTGCCCCAGAGGCAAAGGTCAGGGGGCAGGACGATAGAGGCTGGGGGTGAGGTGGCTCTAAGAAGGGCAGAGATGGGTGTTGCCGCACCTCAGGTCTCTCTTCAAACGGCAAAGGTGTTGGGGGCTGCCCTTCAACCTCCTGCAGCCCGCCAGGCCCCCAGAGACCCACGCCACCCCTCCTCCCTGGCAGGCAGGAGGGGAGGCAGCCAGTCCGGGAGTAGGGGAGAAGCCCCAGGGAAGAGCTGAGCCCGGAGAGGACGAAACCAGAGCCAAGTAACAATAACCCCCTGAGCGCCGTTCTCCCCCTCAGGTACACTACCTCACAGCTGGGTATAAACACGCCCAGGTGTGCACCCCGGCACTCTCGGCTCCCGCCAAAGCACGGAGCCCCTCCCTTCCAGAGAAGCCTGAACCCAGACAGGGGACAGCTAGCAGAGGAGGTGCCAGGACTCCAGGATTCTCATGGGCGGCCCTTGTAGGGACAGCCCAGCGCCTGCCCCCACCCCCAGGTGAAAACAGGGAAACAAAAGGACACGCTGGGTTGGGAGGGGACACATTCCTCGCTTCCAGAGCAGCTCCAGACCCACAAAAAATCAAGCTCAGCCTCCAGAGGACAAACCGTTTCACGATTACGGGGAGGGGGAACCCTCCCACCAGATTCACTTCCCCTCTCTATTCCTAGTACAGCCAAGCATCCAGGACCAAGGCTGCCCTCAGATGGACAGGTGGCCTGCCCCAAGGTGTAAGGGTCGGGTAGGGTGGCCGACGGGTATCTGATGGAGTTGCCCCTTCTTGCAGCACCCCGCTGCCAACACCAAAGACACAGAGCGCTCCCCTGATACCCACCCAGACGGCACAAGAGCAAGAGCTGGGGGCAGCAGCTGCTGCCCAGGAGGGGGCTGTCCCCCAGGCTTTGGCAGGGGTGGGATCAGAGGAGGAGGCCCCTCCTCCGAGAAGCAGGCAAGCCCACTCTACGACCTTCACCCCACCCTCCTGGATGGCAGAAAGGACCACTCAGCTGGAAGCTATCGGATTCCCAGCAAGAAGATATAAACTGGGGACAAGGGACTTCACTTCCCCTGCAAGAAGTGGAAGGAGAGATGAACAAATGTTTCCTGAAAAGATGACCCCCAAAGTTTCTCTGTCGGAACACAACAGAAATAAGCGCCCAGGGTTACTCGGGACGAGTCCAATTGTCCAACGAGGGCACCCGACTTTCAGCAAGAGAGTCGAGGGAAAGTGAAGGGGTAAGAGGCAAGACCACCTCACCACGTCCCCAGTCCGCATCCCCTAGTAGCAACGGAAGCCCCACAGTTCGTCCCCACTCCCAGCTCCCACAATAGGAGGGGGGAGGCCGATACCTACAGTGGTTTGAGCCATTCCAAAGCGGAGTCCGGAGCGGAGTGGAGTAGGGGCCGGGAGCAGGGAGCCCCTTCTCCGGAAGCAAACAGGCCCGGTTCTGGTTATAAAATCCACCACCAGGAAGGGATTGGGGGTGGAGGTGAGCCCCCCCACGTCCACACTCTCGTACATCTTCCCCGCGAATACAAGAGGTCCGGGCGGGGAAGTCCTGCGCGCCGCCTCCCTCACTCAGTCGGCGGCGCCATCCAAGAGCTGCTGGGGGCGAGGGGCACGTCACCCCAGCCCCGACTGGTGACCCGGGCCGAGGGCCACCTTCTGCCCGAAGTCCCGCGTCCAAATCGGCCGGCCGCCCTGCGAGTCCCAGGTGAAAGCAGGCAAGTTGTGTGTACTTGGGGAGGAGGCGAGTCCGCCGACTGCCCTAGGGAACGCCCGGCCGAGGCCCGGGAACTCCGCAGCTTCACCTCGAGGGGGCTCCCGTCGCGAGTCTCATGGTGTCCGAGGCAGCGTCCCCGCGGCTCCCCGAGCGCGCCGGCCGGGGGCGGGATCGGCGCGGGGCGGAGGGTGACCGAGCACTTCCTCCCTCCCCACCCCGGGGCTCCCGGGCTTCTCCCGGGCGAGGATTCGGGTGAGGTGGGGACCGCGCGGCTCCGCCTCCACCAGGCCCGGGGCGGGCGCCCGGCACTCGGTCTCCGGCTGTGGGCGCCGAGGTCCCCCACCCCGGCCTGCGCGCCCCGTCCCCTGCGGTCCCACCCCCCTTTCCTCCCGCCCCGTCCCGTCCAGGCGCCGCCCCTGCCTTAACCCTTTCCCAGCGAGTCCGGTTGCAGCGGACGCCAAGCCGGGAACTGAGAGGGAGAGGCGGGGTGTGGAAAGAGATTGCGGGGAGCCCGAGCAGGGGGAGGAGAGACGAGCGGACGGAAGGGGGAAAGGCTCAAGAGCAGGAGTGCGCGGAGTACGGACGGAGGCTGTGTACCGGGAGAGGAGGGGGCTCCACCGGGACGGAAGAGGGACGGGCGTCGCCCCCATCCCAGTTCCGGCTCCCAGCCTCCCCCGAGGTTGGGTTAGTCCCCGGCCCGGCGAGGCTACGGCGAGGGTTGTGGTAGGCGGGAGGAGGGGGTGGTCCCGGTGTCCTCCCCCAACACACCCCCCACCCAGCCCCGGGCCTCATTTGCCTAATGCAATGCGGCTGAACTCTCTCTGAACTCGCCTGGCGGCGCCTCACCTCCGGGTGACCCACCCACCGCTGCCCGTGACATCACCCGCCCGCCAGCCCCCTGCCCGGTTGGGCCGCTCCCCGGGAGACGCCGGGAGTGGCGGCCGGAGACGAAGGGCCAGGGTGCTTGTGGCCTAGTGTGAGCGCCTTGCAGGGTGCCCCGGCTGTGACACTGTGCGGCTCGGGCACCGTGTGAGAATGAAACACCCGGCTTGTGTCATTGTCTGTGACATCATGTGTGACTCCGGCCACCCGCCCGACGGAACCCGGGAGGCGGCAGCTCCGGCGCTTTGGCAGAATGCTTGTGCTGAGGAGGGCTCTCCCTCCACGCTCTGCGTGCTTCCGTCGAGCAAAGCCCCGCCCAGGGTGTCTCCCAGAGGCGGAACCACCCTGGGCCCCCCACCGTACCGCCCAGCCCTGGGTGAGAAAAGGAGGGGCTGATGCCTTCCAGCTGACCACTTCCTCCCGGAAGCCCTCTGGAGGGCTGTTTCACTGGAAGAAAGGCCTAGGTTGGGTAGGGAAGTGGGGGATGCCCTGAGAGAAGAGGACATCTTTTTGCTCCCTCTGGCCCTGCAGCCGAGTTCCTCTTTCTAAAAAGGGATAGGAATTTACGTGCTTCCCAAGGATATTCTTCTAAAAGCCAGGTTTCTAAATTATGTGGTCAGGTAATCCTCACAGCCACTCCAAAAGATAAACACTATTATTCCTGTTTTACAAATAAAGAAACCAAGCTCTCAGCAAGGTTAGATGGGTTGTCCAAGATCATACTACTAATATAGATTATTTGAACTTTCTGCCATCAGAGCCCATATTCCCACCATGCCAAGCCAATGCAAGGAAAACTATTTTCTGATCACCTCCTAGGTGGATACCATGGGGAGCCTGCCTTTTTAGACCTTATAGTGAAACAGTCATTTAGCAAATAATCACACATGTTTTTTATTGCATATATATATATATATAATTGCAAGCTGAGATAACTGGTATTATGACACAAGTAAGCACATAAAAAAAAATAATAAGTACACTTGAGGGAGAATTAATGTAGGCACCTAATTTAGGTTGGAGGGTCAAAGCAGAGACCTAAAGAAAAAGTAGAAGTTTAAAAAAATTAGTTAGGCAAAGAGCAGGAAGGAGTGGAGTTCCAGTAAGAGCCTATGCAAGGGTCCTGGGGTTATAAAAGTCGGAGAGTTTACTCAAGGAACTATCAGGGGACTAGAGTAGATGGCATATACAACTCAAGAAGAAAGGGAGCACAAGGCCAGACCGAAGAGGTGGGCTGAGACCAGACCAAGTGGGCTTGCTAGGCAAGATCTGATTTACAGTGTTACAAATCAGCTTTAACCTTGTGAAGCTGTGTGGAGAATGGATGGTAGGAGGGCAAGAGAGACCAGTCAGAACAGTCCAGGCCGCACACAGGTTAGCACAGTCCAGGAAACTGCCAGTGGTGATAAGTGAGTGAAAGCTGCCCAGTAGTGTCCAACTCTGTGCAACCCCATGGACTATACAGTTTAGGCCAGAATACTGGAGCGGGTAGCCTTTCCCTTCTTCCAGGGTATCTTCCCAACCCAGGGATCAGGTCTTCCCAACCCAGGTCTCCCGCCAGTGGTAATAAAGGAAACTAATCAGTGTTTGGCTTGTGCTACAGCAAAATTCCAGGACTGCAAAGCAGCAAAGTCTACTGGGCTGGGGGACAGGTGGGTATGGGGCTCCAAAGTGAGGTCTCACCAAAGTGAGGTCTCACCTAAGTGATGTGTCTGGGCTGCAGAAGGAAAGCTGGAACCTAGAGCACAGATGCAAGCCTTGGCTGGGGATGAGACTGCTGGTGAAGAGGGCAGATTGCTTCCAAGGCCCTTGGTATTTTTCCCTACCAGTGACACAGATCCAGGGTACCAGTTATGTGCTAGGCCTTGTGTTCACAGCTTTGAGGTGCTCAAGGATCAGGGACTGTCTCTGCCATCAAAGACCTGGTGATCGGGAAGAGATCTCCCAAATGATTATAGCTCACGGTGGGTATCAGGTGGAGAGGAGTCCCTTCGTGGGAGAGAGATGAGTTTTATAGAAGAAAAAATAAGGACCTGTGGGCATTCAAAGGAGGTGGGGGTGGGGTGGAGAGAGAGAGAGGAAGAGGGAACATCTGTGAAGGTTTCTGGGAAGAGGCTGTATTCAAGATGTTCCTTGAAGGATGGATAGGATTTCCGGAGCTGGGGGAAGGGGAGAAGTCAGAGTGAGATGCCTGTTCTGGGCAACAGCAAGGTCACGGGGCAGGTCAGAGGAGAACACAGTGTCCTGGGGCAATGGGAGAAGAGGGAAAAGGAAAGTTCCAGCAGGTTCTGGCTGGCCACGGGCGGGGGGTGGTAGCAAGGCAGGTGGGGAGGGCCTAGCGGCAGGTCTGGGACCCCTGTCCTCCTCTGCCACATCCCCCATTAACTCCTCCAGCACTCTGTGCTTAGCAGGCCCTCAGCAGGTGTGGGCTGAACTGAACTGGTCCCCACTTTTCCTCCCAGGTGCGGCTCCCTCTGATCCCTGACCCCATCTAGAGGGGATAACAAACAGGAAATAATAAGACCCAGGGGCTGGACAGACATCAGGTCCCAGTACAGGGTGCCATCGCCCAAGACAATACCAGCTCAACCCCCAGCCCCCCGCAAGTCCCCCAAACCCATCATCACTGATCTTACAGGGTACTTGAAGTTCGCCCAGGCCCTCACCAGCAGGCAGGTCACCATGGCCTCCTAGCAGCCTGCCCCAGCAAGGAACAGATTAGGAGTCTTGATTTAAAGAGGAAACAGACTCAAGAGAGGTTGAATGACCTGCCCCCGGCCACACGGGAAGAGCTGTCCTTTAAGACTTCTGCCAAAGGGGCCTTGGTCCGTGGGCTGAGGTTCTCTGCAACTCAAAAGTAAGAATGGGGAGAGGGGGACCTCTATTTCTGATCTAGCCAGAGCTGAGGGCCTCTGGTCTACCCTGGGAGGTCTGGCTCCATGGGTTATGCCCCACCTTTGAAAAGGGAGAGGAGGAAGAAGGCGTTGTGGGCACCACCCCAAAGTGATTTGGAGAAGGGAAACATTTCCTCTTTCCACAGACACTACCCCTCAAAGGGTGGTCAGGCCTGCACTGGCACGTCCCCATGGGCACAGGGCCCTTGGCATGGGCACACACTATGTCTCAGGTCTGGGCCAGCCTAGAGGACAGGCTTCCTTCCCAGAGTCCCCTCCCCAGCCCATGCTGGGATCTGGCCCTGAGGGGGTCTGTGCACTACCAATGCTTCGAGATAAAAGGTGAGGGGCCCCCATTTTCATTCAAAACCCCATCCAACAGTCTTTCGGCTGACTCTGCATTTTGGACCCCAGGAAGGGCACTGCTAGCAGTTCCCCCGCCCCCTGGGCTGTCTCTCCTATTGTCCAGGGAAAGAGTGGGCAGGAGAGGGAGTGGCAGAGGAGAGGAAGTCTCCCCAGGCTCCCCCAGACCCTAGAGCCACTCCCCCGTTTCTAGGCATACATAGCAAATGTGTGGATGGAAACGAAAAGTCTGGACCCGGTCTTTCGGGGCTCCCATCCCCAGTTCCTCTCCCCGTGGCTTCCAACTTCCCTGCCCCCACTCCACAAATGGAAACAAAATAAGAATAAGAATGTGGCTTTTACACTCGGTTCCTCCAGCGTCTGTCTGGAGATGGGGGAGGGTGCCCGCTGAGCTCTGCAAACTCCCGGGGCTGCAGTGGGCTGATTCGGGGGCGGGGATGGGTGTGAACAGATTGTATCCGAAGCTTCCAGGACAGGATGGAGATCTGGCCCAGGCCTCTTATCGCTCTTTCCCTCCAGCCTTCAGGATGAAAAACAGAAGAGGGGGCGTGGCTAGGGGAGGCCTTCCCTACGCCCCCTGCTGGGTGAAGGCGGGAGGTCCTGAAGCAGAAGCGGGGCTTCCTCCTACCTTCAGCCAGGGAAGAGGGGGTTTTACCATAGCCCTGATCCGCCCCCCAGACTCCTCATACCCAGGGCTCCCCACCATACCCTCCCGGGGCTGCCTATCTGGATGGCAGACAACAGCCCAGCTGTAGGGTCACTCAGCTCAGCCACGTAACCACCAGCGCTGTTTCCTCAGGTGTAAATGGAGATAATGTCCCTCTCCCGGATTGTCCGGATTCAGATTTGTAAAACAGAGATAAGGTCCCAGGCACACAGTGGGCGCTCCACAGATGTTAGCATCCCATCCTCTCCAGCTCCCACCCAGAAAAGGGTCATGATCCTTTCCCCTGTCATAACACCCGGGTACTACGGCCACGAGACAGCGATGAGCGTGTGCAAGACGAGGAGCAGAGTGCATGACGTCGGCGATCTTGCCTAACCTCAGCCGTCTGGGGGAGGTTCTGCTTAGATCCCTGTTTTACAGACGAGGTTGTCACACTTGGTAAATGGCAAAGCCAGAACTCAAGCTACACAGCCTACTCCACAGCAACCCCTCCCACCCCACGGAATTCCCAGGGCAAGCAATAAAAAAGGCAGGTGCGTTTCCTCTCCAGCCTAGACTAGCGATAAGAAATAGAGACCCTTCCCCCTCCAAACACACAACACAATCACGGACCCCTCCCCTTACACATTCAATGCCCTAAGTCACCTCCCCTCCAGCACACAAACACATTGACACCCCTCCCGGCTCTGGATCTGATTCTCCTCAAACACACTCTGACCCTCTCACCCAATACTTTTAAGCCATTGACCCCCTCCCAGCACACACCCAACCTTGACCTCCCCATCCCTAAACACACCCAACCCTCACCTCCCTCCCAAAACACACACAACCCTGACCCTCCCCACAAGGCACACAGAGTCCCAAGCCTCCACAGTAAATACCAGTCCTCAAGATACCAAGCCCCCAAGGCTACTTTGGAGGGGTAGATCTTGTACCATGCCTGGAACTTCCCACTCTGGCTTCCTGGGAGAGGGAGATGACAGCAGGACAAAATCCCCCCCGTCGCCACTGACCTAGAGAACAGTTCTGTCCTTCCACAGGCCACTGAGTCTCTGAAGCACACCCAGGGTCCCAGGGTCCAGCCTCCCCCCACCCCAACTTGGCAAGAGATATGCAAGGATGGACAACACCTTTGTTGGCGGCGAGTGGGAGGAGGGGACCTCCTGTGCCAGGCTGCCTGCAGAAAGGGTGGCAGGGGACCAGAGCATATAATCATTCCTGGTGAGGATGGGGGCTACAGCTGCCCACCCTCCTGGGAAATGCCTGGCCCCCAGCACCAGCCCTCAGGCTGGGGGAGCGAGGCTGCCTCCAGGTCTGAACTTTGATTTGTCATGTTGCACTACCCAGAGCTGAAAGCCAGGGTTACCAGGTCCCGCAGCCTTCCACGAGAAGGAGAGAGATGCCTGGCTCCCTCGGGTTGGATGGGGAGGTTCCTGACCTAAGGGGAAGGAAGGTCAGGAAGAAGCTCAGGAGCTGGGGGTCTGGGTAAGCAAAGGTGTTGTTGTTTACTAGGAAGAGGCAGGGAAACCCACTGGCTCACAGAGGGAGGGGGGGCAGGAAAGGGCATTGCTTAACCAGAAATGTGGGCACCCCACCCTGGGGGAAGAAGGTTACCAGGGTGGGAGGTGGGGTACCCGGAAACCCTCCCCACCCACCTCGAAGAAAGAGGAAGAAGCTTGCAACATTCAAAAAGGAGAGCAAAACACTCGCTTGTCCGGCACAAGATAGGGGTCAGGCCAGCCCTCCGTGAGCCAGGCCCCAGGGGGACAGTGTCCAGGGCCCTGTTCCCAATCACCTGGGGAAGAGCAAGTTGTCCACCAGCACCAGGCTGAGCACCCTCAGTTTCTCCCTCCCTAAAAACCCCACACTGGCGGGAAGCAGACACTCCAGTTCCTGGAACTGGGATGTGAACTCCAGTTCCCACACAGATCCCAGGCAACCCAGACCCACCCGCCCCTTCTCCAGCATCCCCTAACTCAGAGACTGGCCTCTCCCATCACCGAGCACAGACTGAAGACCAGGCCAGAATCGTTCTGACTCCCAGGTCACGATGCTGTCCGCTGTGCCCCCCTCCATGGGAGGAAACAGAAGGTGAGGTTTGAGGAGGCAGCATCCGCCTGCCCCCTTCCCCGGGGCACAGAGGATAGGGACCTAAAGGAACACAGACTTAGAGCCCCTGCTCTCAGAGGCTGGTGGGGCTGGAGAGGGAGGGGGGCCACCGTGCAAGCCAGAGGAGGCGAGCCAGGAAGCAGTGGTGGCGGTGGGCAGCCGGCCAGTGCGGGCAGTGAGGCGCCCAGCCAGGGCCTGCCCCAGGGACAAAGAGACTCCCTGGCTCCGGGAGAGTGCGCTGCCCCCAAGCCGGGAAGGGGGCACTGACCCAGCCCAGCCAGGCGCACAGGGCAGCAGTGCCAGGCAGCTTGCCAGTGGCGTAGGAGAGGCGGTGGGTGCCCAGGGCAGGGTGTTCAGTCCCTGCCCTCCAGGAGAGGTGGGACATGTTTCCCAGGTCAACAGCTGACCAGCCAGGCCAGTCCGCCGTCCATGGCCCCCTTCTACGGCTTCCACCCCCTCCCGCCCCAGGCCAGGCCCCAGCTCCCTCCTCCCCCAAACCCTGGCCTGGCGCCCAGCTGGGCCCTGGGGGCCAGAGTTACTGTAAGCCGCCTGGCAGGACCGAGGCCTGGACTCTGCCAGCTGGCCTCAGTGCCGCCACCTCCCACTACCTGGCTCGGCCAGCCAGGGAAGGGTACCGAGACCCCCACCCAGCCAACAGGCGACCCCCCATGGCAGACGGCGGAGGCGGAGAGAAAACACAGGCCCTGCCAAGAGCAGGCCTGCGCCCACAGCCAGAGTCCAGGCCTGTGTCCTCTCCCCCCATCACCAGGCTGCCTGTGGGGCCCTCCCCTGCCTTGGCACCCTCCCCCACAAAGGGAAGCACCATCCGGCCTGGCCAGCAGTGAGGGGCGGGGGTGCTTCTCCAGTCCCCTTCTCTCAGAGGCACTGGATGGGGTGGGCTAGAGGTGGGGTGCTGTTCTCAGCAGACCAGCCATCCCCACCGAATGTCGAGAGGTTTGTTTACGCGACTCCAGCCTCCTTGTCCAGTGCTTGGAGCTATTTATAAGGCCCTCAATGGCAGAGCACATGAGGGGGCGTGAGGGGCCAGAGGGCAGCATTGTCTCAGCTCTCCACACCCCGTGCCACCTCCCAACACCAAACACAACCACGGCGATTAGCCTACCAGCCTTTCATCCTCAAGCCCCCTTGTCCAGCAGGTCCCCCTGTCTGGAGGAGACCTGGCCGCTTAGGAAGAGATGTGCCCAGAGGCCCAGCCTCGGGCCTGCCGCCCTCCACGGCCCCCTCCCACGGCACTCCCTGACCCCACTTACTGGCTGGGGATGGCGTGCTATAGCCGCTCACTGGAAGCTGGTGCTGGAGAGTGGTCAGAGCGCCTGGCGGGGAGAGTCCACCCAGCATGGGAGGGAAGAAGAAGGCGTAGGGGGCACCGGGTACCCATTGAGGTGCCCTCCCCCAGGTGTTGGGCAGGAGCTGCTGTTGCTGGCCATGCCAGGCGGCCACAGTCAGAAGCGCAGGCAGACAGTCTGGCGGGCTTCAGGCCGCCTCTCCTCGGGCATGGGGCCTGGGCCCAGAGGGGGCTCTGGTGGTCAGCCCACCCCCCTTCCGTCCCGGAGCTGCAGTCCAAGGCCAGCAGGCTAATCTCAGGCTCCTGGCACCCCCACTCTAGGGGGCCGGTGGGCTGAGGGATGTCCCGAGAGCCAGTCCTTTGGTCAAGCGGTTCTGCGAGCTGGCACTTTCCCAGGAAGGTCCAGAGCAGGCCTTCAGGATGCCGTACAGGCAGCCTCTCCTGGATGGGCCCCGGCTAGACGGCTGTGGGGGCCATGTCCCGTGATGCTGCAGAGAGAGAAAAGACAGGTGAGCGGGCACTGAGGAGCAGGCTCACGGGCATTCCCCATGGAGCTCCCCAACCTGGGCGGCCGGAGATTTTCCCGTGGCACCCGGCTGAGCAGACAGCTGGCACCATGCCTGGCTGGCAGAAACAGCCTGGGGAGTGGGGCCCAGACTTTGCTGGGGGGTGGCAGGACAGCACAGCCAGGCTGGGGAGACGGGGACAGAGCCCAGAGCGAGGAGGGCCTCTCACCCACAGTCCTGAGAGCAAAGCGTCCACACTGCCATGCCACCCCGGAGGATTCCTGCAGCAGAGAAAGGCAGCTGGCCCTCCTTCCCCCAAAGCAGGTTACCTGAGGTCAAGATACAGAGAACGTGTGCTTGAGAGGAGGAGGGAGGGGGAGGAAAAGCCGCTTCCCTAAAGCACTGGCACTTCTCAGAAAAATGACTCCTAAGCCAGGGGGCCTTACTTACACCACTTCCCCCAAATCCAAGCCCGAGCACCCCAGATGGGTTTGTCCCACAGGCTGAGGGAGGAGGCCCGTTTACATACCTACAAATAGGGAAATGGGAGCTGAGGACTCCTGAGTATCACCTCCATTGCCTAACAGCATGATGGGCTGGGGGTGGAGAGTGTGCCAGGGGACTACCTAGCATAGAAGCCCCCTACTCCCCTCGCCCACAATGAAGGAGCAAGGGAAACTGAGCTCAGACTTCACTCACATCCTCTGCCTGGAGAAGCAACCTTCCTGGAGGGAGTGGAGGTGAGCAGAAGATGAGAGCCCACATGCCCCCACCACCATCAGTGTATACACAGATCCACACCCTGTTTGAACAGCTGGGGCCTGAGGATACACAAAGATAACACCACAGGTAGCAAGAGACAGAGGTGAACCCAGAAATTCCACGACACAGTGAGACAGACAGGCAGCAACAAGAGCAAAGAAAGAGACAGAGAAAAACAGAAGCATCCACAAGAGGGCTAGGAGGATATATATGAACAGTATCAATAAACATGCATGTATTTATATATGAGTGTGTGTGTACACACACATACACACACTTGTGACATATATGAAAAAGAAAAGAGAAACTTGGCTAATCAAAGCCACAATGAGATACCATTCTGCATCCACCAAGATGGCTATAATCAAAAAGACTGATAAAAAGTAGGTGAGGATGTGGAGAAACTGAACCTTCATACATAGTTGGCAGGAATGTAAAATGGTACAGCTGCTTTGGAAAACAGGCTGGCAGTTCTTCAGGAGGTTAAATACAGAGTAATATGACCCAGCAATTCCACTTCTAGGTATCTACCCAAGAGAAGGTAAAACATTAAGTCCACACAAAAACCTGTTCATGGATACGAACCTCATACCACCACTCCTCATAGCCAAAAGAGTAGAACCGACCCAAATGTCCATCAACAGATGAACGGATAAATAAAATGCCGTACATCCATACAGTGGAATAGCATTCTGCCATAAAAGGAACAAGGCACTGGGACTTCCCTTGTGGTCAGTGGCTAAGAGTCCGTGCTCCCAATGCAGGCAGCCTGGGCTTGATCCCTGCTCAGGGAACTAGATCCCACATGCTGCAGCTAAAAGTTCCCATGCCGCAGCTAAAGATCCCACATATGGTAACGAAAGACGAAGGGTCTCAAGTGCTACAACTGAGACCTGGCGCGCCAAATGAATACATGAATATTTTCTAAAAAGGGACAAAGTCCTGGTATATACTACATCATGGATAAACCCTGAAAACATTCTGCTAGTTGTAAAAGACCACCTGTTGTATGATTCCCTTTATGTGAAATGTCCAAAACAGGCAAATCTAAAAAGGCAGAAAGTAGATTGTGGTTAGTTACGGGGTGTGGGGGTGGTGTGGGTGTGGGTTTGAGGGAAATGGGAAGTGACTGCTGAATGGTATGGGGGCTCTTTTGGAGTGATGAAAAATTTATACAAGTGAACGTGGTGATGGTTGCACAACTCTGTGACTATAGTAAAACCACTGAATTGTACACTTTAATAGGTGAACTTTATGGTATATGAATTACATCTCCATAAAGCTGTTAAGGGGAGGAAGGGAAGAGAAAAGAGAAGAAAAGAAAACAGGGCCACAGAGACTCAAAATAAGGATGGCCTCCAATCCCTTGCTCTCCAAGCTCAGGCCATAATACCATGTTCCAAGCTCCAGGCTCCAGGCTCAGACCTGGAGTCCAGGGGACATGCACATGGCCAGCATTTGGCCAAGAACGATGCCTGAAATGGAGGAGTTCTGCCAAGGGCACTGTGGACAAAGCCAGGACTTCTGGGCCCAGCTGGGTGAGCCAGCCAGCCTGTGACTGTGAGAGGCTGAGGGGGGGAGGCGGGGACAGGTACTTGCAAGGGAGGGGGCAGCTCCCCAGGAGGGAAATCTGGACCTTGTTAATGAACATGATTTTTACTGTTACTAATTATGACCTCCTCAGGGCCTCTCTTACTCCTGAATGAGGTGCCCCCTTCCTTCCCCAGGCCCCTGCCGATTCCCTCCCAGGCAGAGAGGCTGATGTCAGAGGAACAGGGGCCCCACCCATTGGGCCAGCTGCCGCCCTGGCCCCCCTACACCCCCTGAGGGGCCCCGCACAAGGGGGAACTTGAGCCAGCACGAGAATGAGGGGCTGGCTCAGCCTCAGTAGTGTTGGACAGTCAGACCCTCACACACACACACACACACACACACACACACACACACACACTTGCAGGCACTTACACGCAGAATTCTAGGGAAAGCGTCTGGTGGGCAAGGGCACGCTTGCACACCCAGCCTGTGTGCGTGCAGACACGCACATGGCACACGAGGAGGGGGAACCCAGATACACGCTCCTCCACACCTAGGCTGCACACACAATGAAGCTGGCTCCAGGTCTGCGTGCATGGCCCAGGACACAGCTCCTCACAGACACACCACCACAGCCTCACGGTTTCCTTGGCCCTCACCCAGCCAGGCTGGCCTCTGCACCTGCCTCCCCGTGGGCCAGCCCCCAATGGAGCAGGGTCCACAAACACGGAGAAGCACTCCAGTGAATCCAGGTCCACAGCGGGGCTACCTCCGAGGTGAAGCCCAGGAAGCCATTCACTCCAGACTCCACGGCTCCTGACCCAGCTTTGGAGGGTGGGGCGGATTCAGTCTGGACCCTCTGGAGCCCACCCTTACCCCAAAAGAGAGACTAACAACAGCCACCTTAATATGCCTCAACTCTGCCCCTGAGAAGTTTGAAACTGGACCATACTTCAAACCTCACTCACAGATACACACCCCAGGGAGAGGCTGGACGGCGTCCCCCACCCCCATCAGAGCTTCACCAAAGAAGCTCAGCCTGCAAACTTCAATGCAAAGTTACTCAACTCCCTGGGGAAGGCCTTGAGTCAAGGGACGGGGTAAAGGTCACAGAAATGGGCCAAGGGCCAGGCTGGCCAGGGAACAGGGATGGGCAAGAGCAGGGATGACGGGGGTGGGGCCAAAGAGCACAGGCCCGGCCTCAGTAGGTTTCTCTGGAACCATGACCACCCTTGGGGAGATGCCTGGGCCCTGGCCCCGGCACCCAGGGGTGGAGAAGACACTGTCAGAGAATCGAAACCAGCACCAAAGAAAGGGAAAACAAATTACCCACATCCAACCTCCACCCTGTGCCTGCCACCTCCACTGCCCACGGGCACCCTCCCTCGAGGGAGGGAAAACCACAGGCCCTCACCTCCCATACACCGAGCTCAGCCTCAGCACAGCACAAAGGGGGTGGGGGGAGGGCCGAAGCGCTGACCACCAGCCAGGCACCCCCTGCCCGCTGGAGACTCCCCCACCCTCAAAGGTGCCAGGACCCCTTCCCCAGTGTCAGGAGTCCCAGCCACCCGTTCCTTAGGTCCCCAGAGTCTCACATCTAGAGAGAGACAAAAGTTGGCCGAGCCGTGAAGACAGCAGAAAGAACCAAAGGTTTTGAAGGGTCAAATCTCAGCTCTGCCACTCTGGGTGACCTTAGACAAGTCACTTAACCTCCCTAAGCATCTGTTCACTCGCCTGTGAACTGCCTACCTCGACAACTGGCTGTGTGATTTCAGAGATAAAAGTCCTGGAAAGCACCCAGCACAGTGCCTGGCACACAGGAGGTGCTGGGCAACGGGGTCCCATGTCTGCCAGCGCCCCCGCAGCGCCTCCCTGGCCCATGTGTCTGCGCTCCCCTCCTTCTCCCCAGCCAGTGCTAGTATCTGCTGACGGGGCTGGGCAGGAAAATTACCCATTTTCCAGGGTCTGTTCCGCCCCGAGACCAAGGAGCGGAATGTAAGGCTAGGAATACTCGGGGGTGGGTGGAGGCCTGACCACAACCCTTTCCCAAATTCCCTTCTTTTCGTTTCACAAACCAGAAAAGGGAAACCTTTGGATTTGGGGAGCGGAGGAGGGGAAGAGAAATAGTCAATTTATTCCCCTGCCCTCAGGGAAGGGGAGCCAGGGGTCCCCAAACCCAGCTGGCCTTGCCCTCCTCTTCATCTACTTCTCTCTGTTCCCAAGTTCCCCCACAGCTAAAGCTCCTAAGGAATAGAGGCCAGGTAGTTCTGGATGGGCTGAGAGAGAAGGGGATAAGGATTGAGGAGCTTAAAAGAAGGGGCGACAGGGGCTTTCCTAAGCATTCTAGACAGTCAATGAATCATATGCAAATGCCACCCAAAGCTCAAGCTCAACTTGGGGGTTGGGGGCAGGGAGTCCAGCCCTGGCAGAAGCAAAGACCCAGCCTCTCTGGACCCCCTTCCCCTGCCAGGAGCTGGCAGAGCAGGGCAGGGCGAGACAGGGCAGATTTCAAACCAGAACAGTGGGCTGGAACTATTTATAAACTTTCCAGGAAAACACACACACATATACACACACAAAGCCACAACCTCTCCCCCCCCCCCATACTTCTCAGATCAGCAAAGTAATGAACATTACTCCTTTTTCACCCTTTTCCAGGGGCCCCTCTCTCTTCTCGGCCATGCTCATCCTCTGTTTACCTTTGCTCACCCGGCTCTGGGCTGCAGGAAGCCAGCAAGGCCAGCCTCATTTTCAAAGAGACCACCCCAGGCAGGGCAGAGGAGGATCGGCTGGGTGAGGCTGGGACAGGTGGAGGACATCTCTTCCCCCACCAGTCCTCAGAAGCCTAGGCCTGCCTTGCCAGAGCTAGGAATTGTTTGAAAACCTGCCCCAGGCGCTTGCAGGGCACATCACTGGAGATAGTCAGGGAGACCTGAAGTCTAGCAGCTGGCCACAGGATGCTACCACTGCCCCACCCAACCCCTGTATCAAGATGCAGCACTTACTCCCCAAAAGTGGGTCTTATGTCTCCCCAGCTTGTACCCTCCTGGCCCAAGCTTCTGTCCCAGCCCCACTGGGCTGCCTGATGTCCACAGGCCATGCTCCCCATCTGACTGAATCTCAGGCAGAAGGCAACTGGATAACTCAAGCCCAGGACAGGCCAGGTCTGCAAGGAGAAAGTTGGGGGGCGGGTGGTCTCTGCCGGTCAGGGCAGTGTCCCAACTCTTGCACCCCCAGGGACCGTACCCCAGAGGCCCGTGGGAGATGTGACTGGAACCTCCAAAGCCCAAGGTGAATGGGGGACCCACTCAGAATCAAAGCTGAAGCCTCCCACCTGGTCTTCTCTCGGAGCAGAGAGCAGGTGAAAGGGCAGGGGGCAGCTCAGGCCTCAAGGAGAGGGACCAGCCCACAGGGAAGGAAGAAAACAGGAAGAGGAAGAGATGAGGCTGCTGAGGCCACGGCCAGACCACAGGAGTATGCGGACCACACAAAGGCAGCTCTGTCCGGTGGAGGACCAAAGGGGCACAGACAAAGGGGACCCCCCCAGCTTGGAAACCACCGTCTTGTCTTCACAACCAACCTGGCATGGGGCTTTCCCCACCCCCACCTTGGCAGCTGCCCCCACTCACCACTGTCTCCCCTCTCCGCAGGGCAGGAAGTACAACTATCAGAGTGTGGGGGGCAGGGGCAGGTGGGGGTGAACACAGAGAGCAGAAGGGGTGTGTGTGTGTGTGTGTGTGTGTGTGTGTGTGTGCACGCAGGTATAGGTGTTGTGTAGGTGTAAGGCTACAGCAATCTACCCTGCTAACTCCTCAGCCCTGCCCCAGCCCTGGAAGTGCCAATTCTGAATCAGGGCAGACAGACTGTCAGGAGCACACAGTGCCCGAGGCCCCCTCTCAGCATCCCTCCCTAGGGACTGCACTGCAGGGGAAGCCAGGACGGCCCCCTCCTGCTTCAGGATATCCTTTTGGCTCTGACCCCAGACCAGGCCTGAGTCAGACTGTGCCCCGCCCCATACCCCCTCTATCCAGCAACCCCCCAGGAACTTCCTACTCCACACTCGCCTACTCAGTTGGGGTTGGAACTGGGGAATCTCTTCCCCCACTTTAGCCCCCCGCCAAACAGAGAAGCCCACCAGGGGGTGGGGCGGATGGTCACAAAATCCCAGGACCTGCCCCTTCAGCTGAGGGCCCTTGGGATCAGGGAGAAGTGGACGCAGGCTGTGTGCAGAGGCGAGAGGAGGCACTGCAGAGCTCCACCTCCCAACCCCCAAATCACACAAAACCGGGGATCCTGCCCAGGGCCCCTTCCTACCCCAGCCCAGACCCCAAGAAGCCGAAGGAACTCCTTGGGGAAAGTAGTTTCCATGAGAACACAGGATGGAAGAAGGTTCCTAAGGGAAAGGGGACACGGGCAGACGTTCCTGGAACGGGGGTCTTTCCAGGCCAATGGGACCCCCACTGGAGGCCTGCACAACTAGTCAGACTCACAGTCAGCTACAGCCAAGCGCAGCCAGACGTGGTCACAGTCTCCTCAACACTCAGTCTGACTGGGTGGCTGCGACTCCTTCCCACAGACAGAAGTCTGGGGGCCCTGGGGGATCTGGGGCATCGGAGACCACACACACTCAGCCTGAAACAGCCCCCTGGGCAGGCCCCTCCAACCACCCCCCAGCTGTGGGCCTAGAGGGAGGGGCAGTTTGCTCCCCACAAGAGCCAGGGTAGTGCCCAAGGCGGCCATCTCCATGGCAACTAACAACAAACATCCCGGGAACCACAGTGGGACAGGAAGTGGCAGTCACGTGACGGGAAGACATTTTTTTCAGTGGGGGGTGATGAAGCTTGTTAGCAGCCCCCCACCCCAGGGGAATCAGCGGTCCCCTGAGTTTACCCCACTTGGAACTGGAGGCAAGGGGGCAGCTGGGAAGGTGCACCCCCACACTGCAGTGGGCGCAGCTGGTCGCAGGGCCGACGGGCCCTCCCTCCCCGCCTGCCACTCATGGTTCTCCCCCGCTGGGTCCCCCTCCCTTCCACTTCCTGCCGTGACTGGAGATCAGAGAACTCCCCACCACAGCTTCCCCTTCTCAAGTCTCGATTCCTGGGCTGAAGGTTTCACTGTGGGGCGAGGGACACAAGGAAGGAGGGCTGGGGACCTGCGGAAGGACCCGGGGCACAGAAGCTCCAGGGGAGGGGCTGGGAGGGAGCTACTCCAAGGGGAGGTGTGTACACACAGGCACACCAAGAGTGGGTCACGGTGACATACCAGCGGGCGCAGTGACACAGACTGCCTGACCTCAGGCAGCTCTGGGTGGAGGGGAGCAGAGCCACTGGATCTGGCGCGCCCCACTCCACCCTGGTCCTGAGCCTCCAGGTTCATCTCAGGCATCTACTGGCCTCCAGGCAGGCGAGGTCCCAACGGTGCCCAGGCCACACCACCTCTCCCCTGCCTTCTGTGCTGAGGAATCCCCTCCCAGCTCCAAGGTGCCCGCCCAGACGAGGGCACCTTGGCCGGAGGTGGGGGAATGGAACCTCCCGCCACCCCCCCCCTTCTCTGCAGATGTCCCAGACTATATTTAGCCCAAACCGGGCGGCCAGCCAGACCCAGACTCCCCACTGGCCCGGAGCTGAGCTCCCAGTTTTTATGCAATTAAAACATTAACAGAGAACCACCCCCATCCACACACCCCACCACCACCACCCCCAGTCCAGCCAGAGCAGCAGAGCTCAGAAAACTGAACATGGGCAGCCTAGCTCTGCAGCCAGGGATGGGGGTGGGGGTCATTGGGCAAACAGCAATAAATTCATCCCCTTGCCCATCTCCCAGGCCCTACCCCCACAGGCAGGACAGGCACATCATCCATGAGTGTCAGGTTGACACTTAGGAGGGGAGGGGAGGCTTTCCTGGTTCCGGGCCTCCGGAAGGGGAAAGGCATACCCAGTGGGTGGGGGGTTGCCTGGCTGCAGAAATTCCACCTGTCATTTTGCAGCCCCCCCCTCCCCGGCCAGCTCCAGTTACAGGGCTGGGGGCTGGCAACAGGTGCTGGCCAGGCTGGCAGCAGACTAATCCCCATTCGCTCCCCAGGCTGACAGTGGTGCCTGGAGGTCCAGGCAGGGGCCCTGGCCGACAGGATGCTGGGTAAAAGAAGGAAGCATTGCTGCCTGGGGCCGGGGGCAGGGGGAGCCCAGACCCCTCCTGTAAGACCTGGCCCCCTGGACTCTGTGTGCTGGAAGGTCTGGCGAAGCTAGGAAACCTTAGTTCCACAGCACCTATTTCATTTCCCCAAGATGCCAGGCGGGCGGGCTAGAGTGTGGGAGGTCTGTCTGCCTGCCTCTTCCTCCTCCTCCTCTCCAAATTCCAGGAACAGGCAAGGGAGGCTCCAGTTGCGGAGAGAGAGAGAGCAAGCAGGCGGTCCCAGCTGAGGGAGGAGGGGCAGGGACTGGAGGGGGAGGCAAGATCCAGACGAAGCAAGAGACACCCACACCCAAGCCAGACGGGACAGACACACCGACACTGACACATTCTCACACTCTAGGCCTACTTCTCGTGTGCCGCCCACCCTGCAGGGACACCCAGACTCCCTCAGCCAGTCCTGCCAATCTCCAGAACACTCCCTGGACACACACAGAGATCCAGGACTTCGCCCCCACCCCACATCCCCCCACAAACCCTGTGGGCTCCACACAGCAGCCAGAGGGTGGAGAGGGGAACAGAGGGCGGAAAGACAGCAGGCGTCAGAGAGGACGTGTAGCCAAAACCCTGGGAACTGGGGTATCAGTTGCCACACTCCTTTCCCAAAACCCAGTAAGTCAAGACAACCCTGGCCATCTTGCCAGGGGCCCTGCCAGCTTCCCACACTCCCCAAACCACCACCGGGAAGGGTGTGGGGTGCTGGGCGAGAGGAGATTTACTCATCGCATTGGTGGGGGAGGATAGGATTACCTTCCCCAGACGCCCATCACCCCTGAACCCAGACTCTGGAAGCCAGAGTCCCAAACTCACCCACCCATACAGCCCAGTCAGGGTCCTGCCCTGTCCATGCCACCCAGAAAACAGGGAACAGGGTGCTAAGGTTTTATCTGGGGGCAGGCCCCCACACTGTCACATAATTCTGAGGACCACCCACCTAAGACCCTCTAGTCTGATCAAGGAGTGAGGAGGGGGTTGAGGGGGGGCACTCCCTGAGGGCAGACAGAGCCAGGTTCCAGGACCAAATGATTTAGAGGAAGGGGAGCTAGTTAACTGGGGTCTGGGTCAATACTCCCAAAACAGACCCCAAGGGGCACTCAGATGATGCCCTTTCCCCCTCATAGACAGGGTGGCAGGAACCACGTCATGGCACATGTGGGTGACTGTGCCCAGCGGGGGAGGCATGGGGGGTGATCAGGATGGGGCTGCCCACAGCTAGCTTCCTGCCAGGCAGCCACATGGTTAGGAGTAGGAGGGGGACCAGGAGGTTTCCCAGAGTGGTAGTAGGGACATTTAGGGTCAACCTGAAGGGCGGGGATTTGGGGGTTATAAGAGGAGGCAGCCAGGATCGAGTCGCTCCAAGCCCAGGGTCTTCTCAGAACTGCCCCTGCATCTGCACTGCCCTTACCAGTCTGGCGAGGAAAGTCCTGAGGTGCCCACCTCATGTACACTCATTCACACACTCCAAATCCAAGATCCTCCACTCCCATGGACCTACTCAAGTCTGACACCAGTGACCCCTCTGTCTCAGGACTGACATGGCCCAGGCTCCAGGCAGAACTTGATGTCCGAGCCCCTCCCAGTGCATCAACATCTTTCATAGTCACAAACTCCCTGACTCCACAACCACCCCCCAACACCCAGCACCCTCCAGCTCCAAAGACTCTTTTATCCCCTCCCCCAGACTCATCTCCACCCCTCACAGGGGAAGCCCCAATGCTCCAAGCCGCCCTGACTGCAACCTGGGGCTTCCCCAGCCCAGACTCCCCATCAAGCACAAGGCCCTGGAGGAGAGTTTGGGGCTTGAGCCCATTTCCTAGCAAGACCTGGAGACCTTACTGAACCACTTCCCCAGAACAACCCTACCCTGTGACCACTGCAGCCAGGGAAGGGAATGAGAGACATCTCTGAATCTCCTAACTGGGAAACTGGAGGAGGGATGGCAGTCAGGAGCAGAAGTGAGGGTTGGGGGTAAGCCCGCAGTGGGTGGAGGGATGGGGGAGTCTCCATCTGACAGCATACACACACATACATGTGCACACATCTCGCAAGTAGAAGGCAATCTCGTTACAGAAGAGGGAGCTGGCATCAGGTCGGGGCCAAGGGTACCCCCTCCATACCAGCAAATGGGCAACCTATCCAAGGTAGGATGAATGGTAGAGAAGTGACTCCAAGACTGGGGGCTTTTCTTACCTGATTTTCACATGAGTTAGTCCCCATCCCCAGCCTGGCACAATGGAGGCCTGGCCCCCTTCTCAGGGAGCAGCCTGAAAATAAGGCAATGCCCAGAGAGGAGAAGGGGCACTGCCAAGCCGACTTTCCAGCACCCCCCTCCCAAATGCACATCTGGCTCGCAGCTTCCTCGCTTTCTGGGTGGCACCAGGTCCCAGACACCCTCAGCAGAGCAAAGACGACCAATCTGTGCCTTCTTCCCTATGCCCCCAAATGCTTCCACAACCCCACAGTGCCACCAGATTCAGAGACATCCCTCCCCTGGCTGCACTGGCTCCTGTCCCCCAGTTCTGACGGCTCCCCGCACTCCACGGGGGACACCAGCTGAATGGGCCCCGCCCCCCAACCGGCAGCCTCTGGTGGGGGTGGGCCCCAGGGCTGATTCTCCCCAAACCACAAGGCGGCTCAGATAACAGGAGAAAAAGGAGGGGGCTAGTCCGTTGGGCATCCGATCTCTCCCCAAACAGGTTTCAAAGTCTTTTGTTTTACTTGTTTGTGAAAAGAAGCGCGAGAGAGGGCAGGAGTTCCCAGCGTGGGTTCTGCCACAGCTCGGCTGCCGGAGACACGCGCGGCAGACGGCCCCCAGACATCTCCTGGCTGCGCGCGAAGACACCGGAGCAGACAGACGCACAGACGGGGCTCCCCACCCTGAGCACGGCGGCGGGTTGGGAAGCCCAGGAAACCCCAGGTTCCCGTCAGAACCCGCCCGGCACCGGGTCCCCGCCAGCGGGTTCTATCAGGAACAGGCCAAGGGGCCCCAATGCCTGCGCGAGCCGGAGGCTCTCCAAAATCCCCAGGGGAGAGGTTACCTCGCAGTAGGGGGAAGCAGTCCAGCCAGGTCACCCGCGGGCACAGCGTATGCCCTGACCCTGAGCCTTGGAGCCGCTCGGCGTCAAGGGTTGCGGGGTCCAGGGAGAGGAGCGGTATGGGGGGCCGTGGCTCCGGGGAGCGGGGCTAAAGCAGCGGCCATGGCGAGTCACGTGCGAAGGCTGAAACTTTACCCGGAGCCCCAGACTGGGGGGCGGAGGGTACCGAGCTGCGGGGAGGCCCTCACCCTTGGGCCCGCCCCCCGTCCGCCCACCAACCAATCACTAGCCAGGGGCGGGCACACAGGATCACGCCCCCTCCCCTCCTTAATAGACCCAGGGAAAGGGCGAGTCTTAAAGGAGCCGCGCCTAGCTGAAAGCTCGACCGTGGGAATCTGGGAGAATCCCTCCCTCGGCCCCAAAAGAAGAGATTGAGAGCGAGAAGGGGAATTCTGCGCAAAGAATGGAATGAGGATTCCGTGGAGAAAGGACTGCCGTGTGCGGTATCACACTCCCTTACCCCCAACCACACACACCCACACTCAGGGGCGAGGATCACGAGCACACACCCTTGACACCTAAACCTGGGTTAGACGGGCGGCTACGTAATTTGGAAACAAATACAGAGATTCTAGCCCTAGCGGTCAAGGCTCTGACCCCTTTCATTATAATCTTTCTCCTGGAGCCCTCTGAAAATGGGAGCTGTATGATCTTGAGCGAGTCGCTTCCTTTCTCTAGATCTCAATTTTCTCACTGGCAAAAAAAAGGAGTGCAAAGGCATGTAGACCACCTCCAAGCACGGTCCCCTCCTCTCCCCTAAACACCTTTCCAACTTGGGTGGCTCGGAGGAACTCTGGCCCAACCCAACCTCAGCAACCCCCAGAACCCTTCCCCCAAAAGAACAGCGATTCTTAGGGGGTATTCCAAGAAGCCGAGCTGGGGGCGCCCAGGAGCACCCACATTCTCAGACTCAAGCTTCTCTCTCCTGGTCCAGGCTGGAGGAGACAGGAAAGCTCGCATTCTTGGGGCAGAATCTGAGTCACTCTCCCTCTGCAGAGACCCCAGTCTTAGCCTGCTGCTCTGTTGGGAGGACCATCTGCCCACCTCTAGCCGTCTACGGCGGGAGGGAGGGGGCGGGGGGGCGGACAGAAAGAGGAATCAATAAGTGAACACCTCCCTCCAGGTCCTCGGTCAGAGAAGTGGCCACAAGTGCCCCACAGGACTTCCCACTGTAAGGGGAAGTGCCCACTCCCAGGCCTCTTGTGAGGAGATAACATGACCTGGCTGGCAGAGCTCTCAAACCCACCGCCCCGACAGTCCCCGCTTTTTAGACAAGGAACCCCAGTCTGCGAGTGGACACGGTTTAACCCCGGATCGCCCGGCACAGGTAGCACAGCCGGGTCTAGGACCGAGGGATCTCATTGTCTCTCTCCAGCTTGGGGCCCCCAGCCTGTTTGAAGTAGGACAAGCAGGATCAGCAGGACACTGTGCCCTGAGGTCCGGCGGCGCGGGGAAAGAGCGTCCGGGTGACGCTTCCCCAGGTCCCTTCCCCGCCCGCTGGGCCGGGCTGTCTCCCGCTCCCGTCTGGATTTCCGTCCGCCGGTGCGAACCAGCCCCTCCCGCCCTGTCCCGGCCAGATCCATCCGCAAACATGCGCTCAGCGGGCAGGAATGCGCCAATGGCTCCCCAGATGTGCACGCCGACGCTTAACCCCTTCTCCCCCACCCCCACCCCCCAAAAAAGGCCTTCTAGCTAGAGTCCAGCCAGCAGCAGGGGGCGCCGCTCAGGGAGGGGACTCAGTGTCAGCAGCCCCCCAGCTCGCACCGTCTCCTCCTAGACTCCACCAATCTAGGTTCTGCCAGGCTTCCTTCCCGCGGAGGCCAGAGGGGAAAGATCCCGGACACTAAAATGCATCGGCATACTGCCTCCCGCGAAGGGGGGCCCTTCACGCACACCTGCCAGCACATGGGGTCAGGTTCACTCGCGCACATGGGGACGCAGGTGTGCAAATGCACACGCATGTGCACATTAGTGCACACACGTATGCACACATATGTATACACACAGAACTAGCACATACAAGACAGTCATTTGTGCACCAAGGTCATGACGTAGAGGGGAGGCACACTCCTGAAAAGACAGAGCGGGAGACCCACATGCAGATAAGGGCAGAAATTCATGCACCCACAAGCCTGCTCCCCACAGAGGGCAGACACTCACGCACAGAAATTGACATCCATGTGTACAAGCACACAGCCGCACACTTTAGGGCACTACCTCACTGCTGAGTTGAACTCCAGCTCTGCAGGACCCACTCCAGGGTCCCCAGCCCCGCCCTCCAGGGACTCTCATGCAAGAAGGAGAAGCGCTCCCGGGGCCAAAGGAGGGAGACAAGCCACAGTCCCAAGGACTCCTCACTCTTTGAAAAAGACGCCCCTTTTTGGGCCTAGCCTTCCCCTCTGGCAGGCAGAGGAGATAGGCTGAGGGAGGAGCCTGAGCAGCTGATTTCCCAAGACAGGCATCCCTCTCCCAACTAGAGGAAATCTGAGAAAACCCAGATAGGTGTGGGGCCAGTGACAGCCTCAGTCAGACAAAGGAGATACAAAATAGCTATGAAACACCCTGGGAGAGCCTACACTCCCAGCAAAACAAGGCCTCCCTTTCTCTGCCTGTGGGGAACTCTTGAAGAACAGCATCACTGGCAACCTGAACAGAGGATGAGAAATACTGCCCCCGCAAGACCGCCTGGATGCAGGTGGGGTGGAGATGTCTGCTGGAACCTGAACTGACCCCACCAGACTCCTCTCCCCCTGGCTAGCTGCTCAGCTTATCCCCCGCCAAACCCCCTCATGGCCCCACCCACCTCGCTTTCACAGTCCTGGAGAGTCATCCAGGGCAAGGCTCCTGCTTGCACGGTACAAAGGAGGAAACTGAGGCTCAGAAAGGGAATGGCCCTGCTCAAGGTCATACAGCTTGTCAGTGGCAGAGCTAAGAGCTGAGACTCAAACTCACAACCCCTCTTCAACCCCCCATTTATCCTGAATATATTTCCATGCAGCACCCTGCTCCCTCTTCTTTCATCCCCAACAGAGCACAGGGCAGAAACACCAGCCTTGCCTGGCTCTGCAGATTTGTGGGTGGGGCCAGAACATGGCAGAGAGAGATCAGAGAAGATGCTGGGGGCTACATACATAGCCCCCAACCTCACCCCCAAGCCCAGTGCCCACCTGCCCAGCAGGCATAGCCAGTGACTCAGCTGCATCCGGGGGAGATGCCAGGACAGTGACTCACCTACCGAGAAGAGCTGAGCCTGGCACCTTGCCAGCCCCAGGACAGAAGTGACTTAGTCACCGAGACTGTGATACCCAGTAGGCACAGCCCAGGGATTGGGGACAGGGGCAGGCCATGTCCTCCATGGTTATCTGCATCCTTGATGAAGAACAGGCATCCTGGGACAAGCCATGGCGCTACCCACCCCTGAACCCTTACTACTGCCCACACCCACCATGACAGGCCCTGCTTCCGTGCAGACAAGTTTTCTGAGACCCCTGGGCTGCCCTGCCCCTCCTCTGAATGAAGCCTGCCCCTTGCCCATCACTCACCACCCACTCTTCCCCCGGCCCCACCTCCTCCTGCCACCCAAGTTGTACCCAGGCTGTGAGTCTCCTTTAACGTGTCTTGGCAGCACCTCCTGCCCCCACAGCCCCTCTTCCCCCCGCCATACACACATCCACTCATACACACTTCTGCCAGCCCTGGTTCTGCCAGCAGCTGCTGAAGTTGTTCAGCGGGAGGGGAATCAGGGTGCAGGGATTGAGTTACCAGAGGCTGATGGGGTGGGCTGTCACCCAATCCCTTCCCCAGCTCATTCTCCCCCCTTGGATACAGCCTCCCTCACCCACCTGCTCCCCTCCCACCTCTGGCTGGCAGCCTACTGCCCTTTAAGCCCCTCCACCCCCACTCCACCCAAACTAGAAAATAAATGTTCAAGGGTATTTGTCATGCGAAGACCAGCCCAAGATATGAGAGAGAGAGAACAAGAGAGAAGACAGAGACAGACAGAATCATTCCTATGCCCAGGCTACAGGCACTAGGTGTGTGGATCTCTGTGTATGTTGAGCCAGAAAGGGACTGAGTAACTCCCCAAGTCTTGGGAGAGTTGATGGGGCCCAAGGGGAGCCGACAGGCTGAACAACCTCAATCCATTTGCACTATTGATTTCTCATACACTGCAGCCGGCCTGATGAGGGGGGGATGATAAATCAGCACCCCAGAGACATAGAAACTGAGTGGAGAGAGGGGGAGGGGCCCCTGCACCACAGTTGGTGGCCCACTGAGACCTGCTTGGTGGGGAGGAGGCAGGCTGGGTGGCCAAGTGGCAGGAGGCCGGGTGGGGGAGTGGGTGTTGGATTAAAGCCTGTCTAGGACACCTCCTTCCAGCTGGATATGAAGCTGATTGGAAGAAAGAAGGTGGTGGACAGAAGCACCTTTAGCTCCCAAAGCAGGGCTCTGAACAACCCCAGATGTTCTTCACCCACTGGTCTATGGAATGGCGCCCCCTGCAGCTATGCAACATGCTGGCCCCCGGGATAAGGCTCAACTCTGAGGGACCAGTTTCTCCGCTGAACTTTCTCCCCCACCTCTGGGCCTCAGGGGGCTCACTTCTAACTGATCAGAAGCCAGTGGCAATCTCCCTGCTCCCACCCCCTTCCTTTGTTGGGTGGATTGGCAAGCAGCCACTGTGACCTAGGCTTGGCAGGACGGGGGGCTCAGAGAGGGCTCTGTGTCCTAGTCCTTGGTCGGTCCCGAACTCCTCCTGGGACTGTGGGCACAATCCCCCACCCTCGCTGGGTCCCTAAAGTGGGGGTTAGGCCAGACGCCCCTTTTTGAAGGTATCTCCAAGCTCCCGGCTAGCCAGCCCGTGAGACTGTTGGAACTGGCCCAGCACCTCGATTCACACCAGTGGCCACAGGCCACCTAAACAAACCCCAACCCTGACCTCCTTCCAGCCTGGACACAGACTCTCTCCACACACGGCGGAGACTTATAAACAAACCAAGCTGGGGTTTACCGAAGACCCTGCATAAACAAGCAGAGAGGGAAAGAGACCAGGAGCCTGGCCAGGCCCTACTTGCTGCCAGACAGACAGACAGACAAGGTAGCACAGCCCAGTGCAGGGAGGGGCTGTGCTACCTCCCCGTGACAAGAGAAAAACAAAGGGCGCAAGGGGCCTGGATTGGGGTTCCAAAGCAGCCAATGATGGGGTGAATGTCCAAGGGCAAATCACATCCCCTCTTTCCCGCTCTATAGGGCAAAGGGATGGGCCAGGTGCCTCCGAAGCCCCTTCTGGTTCTATTGGGATAGAGAGAGCCCTGGGGATCCTCAGGACTCCCCGCTCAGTCCAGCCCATCCTCTGGTCAGGACCCTCTTCTTAAGGCCCTACCTCTGTCCGCCACACCTCCTCCTGGCTCTGTCTACTGCCCCTCTGGCCCTTCCTCACTCCTCTGCCCGCCGGCTTGCCCTCACCTTGGCCAGCCCCTCTGCCTGCCCCGTGCTTCTCTGCACGTCCCTCCTGCCAGGGGACAGACCAACTAAAAATAGTCCCTGCAGCCTTTCTCGCCCACAGCTGCCCAAAGAGCAGGAAATGAGGGGGCAGGGAGGCCCATGTCCTGCTCTCCCCACAAACTCCCAGCCCCAAATCAGGTCCAGCCCTCCAGCCTGGGACGAGTGCCAACTTGGCCATCTTGGGGGCACCCCACACCCCTTCCCTAGGGGGAGGCCTGCCCATAAGTGCCTACAATCTGAGAGCTGTCCTCACCCCACGGGAGGGGGAGAGGAGGCCAGCGGTCTGGAGGGAAACCTTCCCAATTTCTGACAAATCAGTGCCAACCACACTGTGGGCACCGAGAGGGCAGGGCCTGGCTCCACGGACTAGTCTTTTGAGGGCAGAGGGAATTGGTGTGGGGAACTCTGTGCTGGTTCTCTTCATCCTGGCCCAGCTGGAAGGAAGACAAAATAGTGCCCCAGCCTCATGCTCCCCCATTCCCCTAAATGTGTGGGTGCAGACAGAGGGGTTTCAGTAGCCACCCCCAGATGGCATGGGGAAAAAAGCTTTAGAGGAGAGGTCTTGGCTCCCACACACAAAGATGGAAGCCTGGAGGCAAGAACAGGTCATGCCTGCCAGGCTGGGCATATGCTGCCCCCAAGCTGAGTCAGAGGCTGGGAGGGAGGAGCCTGACGCTGGGTGCCAGGGGCTACAGAGCCTCCACCCCTATCCTACCTGGGACTCCTGACACCTCCAAGCTCTGGGAGAAGGCCCTCCCTGTGCAGGAGGAAGGAAACCAGCTTAGCGACTCTCTGGAGGCCTGCAGGGCAGCTCTGCACCAGGAGGCAGGCGGGAAACCCAGGAGTCTTGGCTCCTGGCCCAGGGAGGGAGTGAGAGAAATACCTCGGAGGGGAGGAAACAGCTTGGAGAGAGGCAGACACAAGTGCCCCCAGCAGCTCCCAGAGGCGACCCTCCAGGAGGAACTGGCCAGAGGGGCTGCAGGGGAAAGTGAACACATTTCTGAACAAGAAGGGAGAAGAAGGCAGAGCCCTAGGGATGCAGGAAGCAGGGCAGGCCAGCCAGGCTCTCACCTGCTCTCCTCTCCTCCCATCAGAGCCTGCCAGAGTCCAAAGTGCTTATTAAGGGCACTAAATATCAGGGAGGTCCTAGGGGCCTATGTGTGTTCCCCCCTCCCCTTATCTCCAGACCTCTGCCTGTTCGTTCCTGAGCTTCCCCTGGCACCCCTCCCCTGGGGCCCAGCCAAGTCAGGAGTCAGCAGGCCCAAGGTGGTGCCTGGGAGGCCTGGGCAGTGCCAGGGGCAGCCCTCATACCATCCTCCCACTGGCTTCCCTCCCGCCTGCTCTCGGCCGCCACACATATCTCAGCTGTCGAATCCGATTAGGGCTCCTGCCCAGTGAGCCGGACAAGGAGGCCACTGGGCAGGGGAGAGACAGGGACAAGGACGCTGAGCAGGAATGGCAGGAGGAAGGTGGAGACAGGGCTCAGGGGAGAAGGTGTGGAGCCCCAGAGGACCAGAGAGCTGGTAGCCAGCTATGACCCGCATTAGGGGAACTCTGCAGCCCCTAGGGCAACAACCTGGTTCCTCCATCCCAGAGATGGGCAAGGATGGGGGAAGGAAACTGAAGGCAGAGAGATGACCTAGATTAGAAAAAGAATCCCATCCTGGAGCACTATCCCTGCCCCCTCACCCCACCACACCCCCACCACCTACCATTTGTACTGGGTTGTAGGATACATCATCTTATGAGGTCTTTATGGCTGCATCCCTATCAGGCATGCCAGGCTTGTTACTAATAGCCATTTTTATAAATTAAGAAACTAGAGGCTTAGAGACCTGCATAAATGCACGTAGTCAAATAAGCCAGCTGAGTCTCAAACCCAGGCCTGATTCTCAGTCCACTGCTCACAAGCAGAATCTACTTTCCTTCCTTGGTCAAGAGCAGAACTGAGTCTGAAGTCACTCCATTATCCACATTTTCCTCCAAAACCACTCCTTAGGGGATCTGGGGGTCATGGAGGAATTCAGAACATATGCTACACCTAGAGAGAGTGACCAGATAGGGGTGCGCCGCCCACCCACCACACAGAGAGCTAGAGGGCTTCCCTCAAAGTGTGACCTGTCCCTTCCATGGCTCCCCCAGCCCAGACTGCTACACCCAGAGGCAATACCCACACTTACACACACGGTTACTCAGACCAGTCATACACCCCTCCTGCCAACCCACCAAACCAGAATGGGATGCCCTAGATCTTCAGAGAACAAGGCCTGTCAGCCCCCCAGAAAAGGGACAAACAAGTCACCGCAAACACTAGTGTCATCCACCCCTCTCCCAGAGAGCCTGCAGGAGGGCAGAAGCTTCAGGGCAACACCAGGAGCTCGAGCTCTGAAAGCCAAGGAGCCCAGGGAGCTGGCATGGCTGGGTGGCCTCCCTGATTTGGTCCACACCCCCTTCCCCAGCCATCTGGGCTGATTCTATTCTGGCCTGGGCCACACTCTGGGATCTCTCCCCTTCCATGCATATAGCCACCTCTATCCCAAGCTTATAGATCTTACAACCATATGGTCTACACACACACACACACACACACACGTTGGTGGGGGACGCTTTTCCATAGGTGTTGAGGTGTTGGCAAGGATGGGAAGGGCTGTAACCTGAAAGAACTTCCCCCCACCCCAGGGAAAGGTCACCCCCCACACCCTCAAAAAGCTCACAATCTCCACCACCCTCCCACACAGCCTTTGGCCACTCCAACGTGCCATGAGCCTGGAAGCGGGCACTGGTTCTACAAGGAGAGTAGGGAGTCGGGGGCAAAGTCCTGGGCTCTTAGGGCTGGAGGGGCGGGGAGGGAGGGCAGAGAGGAAGCAAGGGAGAAATCCCCAGGGAGTCTTGGCTTCCCCAGCGGTCTCCTGTCCGGCTCCCGGTCACCTTAGCGTGCCAGTTCTCCCCTCGAGGTGAGGTGGGGGAAGGGGGATTAGGAAACACTGCAAAGGAGGGTGCGGGGTCTAGCGCCCGGGCAGACCTTACCCCCACTTTCCATTCTTAGCTGGAGAACGGGAATGCCTGAGGGGCGTGCAGCAAGGGCGCCGGAGGGCGCAGGGGCTCCGAGCTCCCAGGCACCCCCTGTGTTCCCAGGCCCCCACCTCCCTGGACTACAGCGAGCCGTGGGGGAGGAGAGATGGGGAAAGCCTGAACTGCCGAGAGGGAAACGGCCAGATGAGAAGAGGAGAGGCCGGGCGGAAGGCGGCCGAGGCAGAATTGGGAAGGGGTGTTCGAGGTCCTACCTGCTCAGGTGCGTGCCGGCGGGGGGGCGATGGGGTTCCCAGGAGAACCGGGGAAGCCCTCTCAGCTCGATTCAGGATTCCCCCCTGCTTCTGGGTTAGGCTGCTGCAAGAGGCACAGGTTCCCGTTGGGTCCTAAAGCCCACTCTCCAAAGTCTCCCCGCCCTCTTCCACCAGCCGTGACTGGGTCAGCGGGTGCAGAGCTGAACCGATGGGGCAGAAAGAACTCACTGGTGAAAGACGAGGTCTGAGTCATGGGCTGGGGACAGCCACAGTCCCCGGTGTCAAATACACATCACATGGGAGATTTTAGTTGAGGATATTATGGGACAGAATTAAAGAAAATATTGCTTCTGCCTGGCCTGAAAGGATGGATTTGAGCTTTGGGACTGAAGGTGGGGTTATGATGGCTTTTCTCACCACTCCCAGCTAGCCTGGGATCTGGGGAAGGAGGTGGGGGTGGTCACTTTGGACAGGAGCTCACTTCTACCCTCCCCTCCTAGACAGAGCACAGTCTCCCTAAATTATTCCTAAATGCCTAGGAGGAGGAGGTCATGCCAAGGGGAAAGAAGACACTGATTTCTAGCAAGTGGAAAGGGCAGTATGACTTAGGTAGCAATTGGAAATTGGCATTTTTATATCCTTAGACTGAGCCCTGTGTGTCTGGGAGTTGTTGGGCTGTGTAGATATACGTACCCAGGTGAGAGGATAAGCCGGTGGGGCTGGGAGTCTTTGGGTTACATCCTTTGGCAGAAATGGCAACTGTCAGTGAAGGAAGGGGATGCAGAAGCTAGGGGTCGACTCAGGCTCCCTACCTGGTCCTCAATTGGATCCTGAAGCTTTACCAGAATGAATATGTTAAAGGAGAATATTTTCCCAGGTACTATTTAGGACAAATAGGGGGCAAGAGGGCCTCAGCATTAGATCAACTTCAAGGTTTTTGTTGTCTAGTCGCTCAGTCATATCCAATTCTTTGTGATGGCATGGACTGTAGCCCACCAGGCTCCTCTGTCCCTGGGCTTCTCCAGGCAAGAGCACTGGAGTGGGTTGCCATTTCCTTCTCCAGGGAACCTTCCTGACCCAGGGGTCAAATCCTGTATTTTGGCAGGCAGATTCTTTATTGCTGAGCCACCAGGGAAGCCCACAACTTCAAGGTTACAGACCCAGTTTAGAATAGCCCAAATTCTCAAAGGGAGAACTCAGGGTTGGGGGGCAAGGTGGGCCAGGAAATGTGGAGGGAAGGCTGAAGAGGGCCTGGTAAACATTTTGCAAGGGGAGTTGCACACACCTCCAGCAGCAAAGCAGGGGAAACGTCACAGGGTGAAGGGCCAGGGGAAGTCAGGGACAGAGTCATGGAAGGGAGAGGGCACGGCCTCTTCCTAGAAGGGGGAGAGGGTGGCAGCAGTGCCTCCACCCCTGCGTCAGTCTGGCAGGAACTGGGGAGAGGAGCTGGATGGCAGGTTTGGAGGGCCCCAGGGTGGAGCCGGTGGGGTGAGCTCAGGTCAAGCCTTTCACCCTAATGTGCCTCAGTTCTCTCCCAGCTGTTAACCAGGGCTCTGGGTTCTTCCCAGGCAGTTAATGAGTGTTTACAGAAGAGCTTGGAGATCTTCAGATCTCAGCTGGGCCACCACTACAGTTATAAAGCTCAATAAGGGCTGAGTGTCATTGGGGAGGGGAGGAGCAGGGGAAGAGGGAAACAGACTCTCTTACAACCTAAGGATAAAGCCACGCTCAGAGAGCAGAGCCAGCCTCAGCTGCCACAGGATATCCTTGTGCCCAGAGATGGAGGTCACGTACCCTCATCCTTCTTACCACCAAAGTCTGGCCCGCAGCTAAGTGTGGGCAGAACCCAGACTACAGCCGGTCTTCATTAGCCCCAGCTCTTTTTCACCCCACACCTGTGAACCCACAGCTTTTACAGGCCCAGGCTGGAGGGGCTGCCCTAGCCCGAACTCGCTGCTGACTCTGGGGTAGGGGGCACCGTACTGTAGGCCAAGCTACCAGCTGAAAATAAGGTCGAAGCAAGACTCGCTTTTCCCACTGGGAGCGAGCAGAGAGGAAAGAAAGGAGTGTGGGGGTGAGAGGGTGGAGGTGGGGGAATTTAGGGCAAACAGCAGGCAGTGAAGTCAACTGGATCTAGGCCCAGAAACCCCCACACCCTGGGGCCAAGTCTTACTCTAGCTTTGCTTCCAGCCCGGTTTTGGCTGGGCCCCAAACTAGGGAAGGCCCTGGCTGCCCCTTTCCGCCTCCCTACCCCCACCCTTATTAAATACACATTTTATCTCTCAGCATCTTCATTATCTTAACTGAAGGAGACAAGCAGTGGATGGCGGCGGCAGAGAGCGTCAGGAGAGGGGGGGCGGGTGTGGGGAGCAGGCGCACCCTTGTTGTAAAGTGCTGATGAAGCTCTTTCAGGCAGTGTGGGAAACAGAGGCGGGATCAAAGGCAGCGAGGCTGATTCAGAACTCAATTAGAGCTTTTTAAAAAAGGAGCTGGCTCCCTCCTTTTGCCAGGGTTCAGACAGCCTTTACCCAGGCCCCTCGCACCCAATTAGCTTCTACTGGGGGCCTGGGGCCGGGGTTGAAAACCAAGGGGAGGCCAGAGGGCACAGCTTCTCCCCTGCAAACCGACCCCTTCTGAGAAGGTGGAGACCTGCTGCTGTGCCTAACTTAAAAGGTCTCGGAGGGCACCTGATCTTTTCAGAAGGAACCTGAGATCACACCTTTTCCTCAAAAGTTAAAACAGGACACCAAAGTTGGGCTCCTCCCTAACCCCTTGCCAACTAGAGGCTGCACAGCTTCTGGCCCATCTCTGGGGACACTAGGTAACAGCCAGACACCCTCTCCTCCCAGCCAGTAGGTGGGACTCTCTACCTCAAAGCCAGGGGCTCCTAGGAGCAACATGGAAGTTGCCTCAAGCAAAATATCACATCAGAGGGACCCATTGGAACGCATCTGTGAGGCTGAGAAACACCAAGCTGCCCCATGCCACAGGGTGGAGCGACCCCTCTCCCTGCTCCACCTCCGTGCAGAAGCACCAGCCCGGGCTGCCTCCAGATCAGAACTGTCCTCAAGAGGGAGGGGAAGGTGGCATCTTACTCCATCATGGATCTGTTCACTCAACAACTGTTAATGGAATACGCCTCCGCCAGGTCTCAGGCGCTGAACTAAGTGCTGGGGACAGATACAAATGTTAAAAAGCTCTCCACCTCGGTTCTCTGTTTTGGTCTCTCTCTCAGTAGTCAAGGTAACCTCTCCACAGATATTTTTAAAAAGCTCCAAGTCATATCTCCTTCCTACTTCTCAGTTTTTATTGGTGTATCTTAAAAGGGCGCAATGAGGGGGAAGAAGGAAAGAGCTCTGCCAACTTTGGATCTCTGGGCAGCTTGAACCTCACACCCTCTTGCCAGTCATCCAGCCACAGGCAGGTCTTCACTGAGCCAGCTCCAGGGTTGAAACTCAAACCAGTTTTATCGTGTCTGTGTGTGTTCCATGGCAATACCCACCGACACTCTATGGAAGCTTCCTCTGCCTCTGTGAAGAAATAAATAAACCAGGAGACAGACACACACACCCCACCACCTTCAAGAGGAAGAATGTAGGTCAGCATCTCTGCCACTACTCCATGTGAAACGGCCTATGCTCCTGGCAGAAACCAGTAACCACAAGCCCAGCCCAGCCCCCTAAAAATCCCACCGCCTTCCCAGAGCTCTCAGCTTCAGCGAGAAAAGGACTTTCTTCCTGCTGTCTGCTCCCAAGCTGTCTGAATTACATTTAAGACTCCGTTGACAAACGTACATCAGCCTGTGCTCCCACAAGGGCAGTGGAAGCCAAGCAGGGACTCGAAGTCAGCTTCACGCATCGTTGACGGAACCAACCCTGTTCCAATTGCTGAAGTCTGAAGAGCAGCAATGACCTAGAAATTGACAGTGGGGGGCGGGGAGGGGGGGAACCGAAGGGAAGTAAAACGAACTAACCAGCACACAGAAAACCCGATTTCCTAATACCAGGGGAAAGGGAGAGGAGGTAGAGGGGGAAGAAATTTGGCCTCTTTGAATCTGCAAATGCAGTCTTGGCTCAGTGCCATAGAGGATACACAGCAGCCCCAGTGCGAGTCAAGCCGTGTTCCTGACTCCAGCCCTACAGTTAAGAGGAAGGCGCCAAGCCTCAAACACAACGAGGTCGCTCCTCTTTGGGCAGGATCCTACTGTGGACACAGAACAGACAGCAGCTGCCCACAGTGTGGAAACAACCTGTAAAGCGGTCACGTCTCTTAAGGCTGCAGCATCCAATAAAACGTAATTTAAATCAAGCCTCGCATCTGTTCTCAATCCCATTCAGTCTCTGCTTTCCATCAGCCTTCGGACAATCTCTGCAATTATGCTCGTTAACCCTTATAGCCCCGGACCCTTTCCAAGCTGCTAGATATAGACCTGTGTTCTCCCCTCACATACTGACCTGAGGGAACAAATGAAGGAGTGTCAGACACTCAGACCCCCCGTCTACAGACTACGCTCTGCTATACACACTAGCAGGTAGTGTTCATTTCAGAGGGCTCGCTGTGTGCCCTCCTTCTATCCTGTACCACCTGCTGCAGCCCAGATCACATTGCAAGGATACAGTGGGCAGCATGAATGAAACAGTGGCCAACTGATCATTTGTACACATATCAAGTTCTCAAACCCAAGCCATGTCAGGAAGGCAGGAGGCAGAACTCAGGGAGCAGCAGACTTGGTCACTGGCTGTCAGACCATTCCCATCACACATGGTTTGCATTCCAAGCATATGCTTGAGTTATAAAAGTACAGCAGTCTCCCAGAGGAATCAAACTTCAGTTTTTTTTTCCCTTCCCTCAACTACCCCAGTCCCACACCTGCAGGCCTAAGGCAGTCAGTGTTATCATAGTGCCCTCTGGTGTCCCCATCACAAATTGCCATTTAATGCCACTGGAAGCCAAACCCAGAAAAGTGGAGACTTGAGTAACCATGTGGATTAATTTATCTAAGGGGACTGGGAAAATGAGGTTTCAATGACAATCCAAACCCAAACGGGGCATCTTGAAACAAGTGGCTTCAGGTGAGGACCGTGGGATGGTTTGGGGAGGAATTTTCACATTGCCTTCTGAAAAGTTTGAGCTCTCTTGAAATGTGATAGCTGAAGAAAACAAAGACTGCAACTTGAAAATAAATATATTCACAATCTGTAGTCACATTCTCCTGACCACCCCCACAACCTTGGGAGTGCCCAGGAAATTCAACAAGTCTTTAAAATGTCACAGTGTGGAAGTATCTGCAACATAACATGAACACAGTACACTCCAAAAAAAAAAAAAAAAAGATATCCTTTGATCAAAGTGTCCTCCAAATCTCCACGTCAACTGGCTTATTTGTCTGGAGTCTCCTTTTTCGTTGTGCTTCCTCTGATCCAAAAGTTCTTAAAAATATACCAATGTTTGAGGAGACTAAGAAATCAATATATGAACTTTCGGCAGCATCCATCTGTATACCTTTAAGCATGTTGGTTAGGGGCACACTCCGGGTAGAGGTGGTGAGTGTAATTTAAAAGGGTCTACTTGGTAGTTTGTAATGCATAAATATAATAAAACTCAAAGATATAATTCTGTGCTAATAGTCACAAATCTATAGATTATTTTTTATCAGTTTTAAGTAAAAAAGGTCATCTGCTTTCAGACCTGTGTATAAAGTACTAAAATGAAGACTCCATCGGTCACTAAATGCCAGCTGGATACTTTCGGGTGGGGTATTAATAGAAAAAGAATTTAAGGCAATCCCGTAGCTAAGATATTTCCAACTAAAGCTTTGTCTTTCAAAGCATGCTCTATTTCCTTCTCTTCAATCTTCAGAGACACCTACAAGGAAGAGAAAAGGACTTTTTGTGGTGGAGAACTCACAAAAGCCAAGTTTTTATTACAGAAACCTTTACTGTGTTAAACTTTTCTCACAAGAGTCAAGCAAGTTAAACACTGCTTTTCCAATAACACAGGAGGGAAAAAATCTGATTCATACTATAGCCCTATCTTCACACACCTTAAATCCTACCTAACAAACAAACAAAAAAGTGTTTATCTAATTGTGATCATTTTTAAATCTTTACTTTAGCAAAATATAAGCTCTTCAAAGCAGGACAATTAAAAGCAATGTCACAGAGAAGCGGGTTGTACCTTTGTGAAGCGGGTTTCCTTGTTTTTCTTTAATCCGAAGATGCCTCTGGCCTCCAAGAGACCTGAAAGTGACAAACACTCTGACTGGGCCACAGCTGCCACCTGCTGTTTGCGACAGACATTACTATAGGCTTCGTGTAACTGGAAGGAAACAAGGGAAATCAAATGTCATTAAAAAGCCCTATCTCTTCTAACTTTGTAATCTTTTAAAATAAGGTAAATCTGGGTTTGCAAAAGAGTTATCTGAATACCCCAATGCTCTCCATTTTCAATAAAATCCTCGAAAATGCATTCTGGAGATACCGCCAAAAACTTACACTGTAATGCAAGGAGGGGGCTTTATTGTGTTTCATAGGGAGAGGCAGAAATAAAGGGGAGAAGATTAATGGTAAAGTCTCAACCATAGCCCAAGGGAAATAAAAGTCAGCTGCCTTTTACATGATACCAGTACTTATTCTCACCGTTAAAATCCATTTTTAATTCACATCAGCTGCAGCATCACAGGCCTTTAGGAAATTATCTGCTCTGCAAAGCAGATTCTCCTCTCCACCCCAGCTCCATCTGCTGAGATTCCTGACTAACCTTCCCCAGGGTGACCTCTTTGATTTTCAACCGCCTGGTCAAGAGTAGCAAAGAGCAGACCAAGATCTTCTGCTGGAGGGGGAAGGAATCTTGTGCTCCTTCTCGGCTCAAAGTCATTCTGTTTCCATCAACTTCCGAGATGACTTGTGATATGTGAATAACACCAACCCGCTTGGGAACCAGTGACTCAGAGGGTGATTTACCTATCAAGTAAATAAATCAGGATTAATTCGATTTTTAAAATATTGTATTTTTACAATTAAATATGAATCGAGACAGATGATACTAAGTTTCAGTGGAAGGAGAGGTTCCAGTTCTATAACGAGAAGTCAAAGGATGAGACATAGTGTGATCCTCAGGAAGATGCCAAAATGTGGCATGACTTGGAAAGTAAGGTTATCATCTTTCTGGGCAGAACGGTGAGCTGTTTTATCCTGTATGATGCAATTTAATGTCAAAAAGATGAAATCTACCTCATGAAAGAATAAGGACCAGACAGAACTAATGAAAGGTTCCTAATATCTCAAAGGCAAAGAAGGACAGAACCTTGAATCAGAGATGACTGGGCCTGGTCATCGTTAAAGGCTAGAAAAATTACCTAATATTTCAAATCAAGTGAGTGGCTAAACATGGACAGTCCTAAGTCCTCTTGATAGCCTCCCCAAATGACCTTTGAGGTTTGGTTCATTTGCCCAAGCCAATCTCCAGGAGAGCAACACTTGAGAAAATATCATCGGATATTTCAGCAGATAGCACCATCTCAGAGGCCGGAGGTTGGGAAACTGCCAAGGAGCCACAGAGGACTGTGGCCTCATTGTCTGGATGCAGGAATGGCAAGACGGAGGAGGATTTGCTCTGTAACAAACTTTGTCTCATGTTACTTCCTGAGACCAAGTCTGTTGTCCCACTAGAGTTTGCTTCAATGGCTGTTGTTCAGCCGCTAAGTCATGTACGACTCTTTGCAACCCTGTGGACTGAAGCATGCCAGGCTCCCTGTCCTTCACTGCTTCAATTCCATGATCACAGACAGGATGCTACTGAGCACTAAGCATACTGGAGAAACTGGAGTTCAATGGTCAAGAAGCAGAATCTCACAAAGCTGAGAATTCAGGTCTAGTCTTATTCCCTATCCCATGGCTGAGTCTCTTCATAACAGTTCCAAGAAGAGGTCACCTACCCAGCTTGTGTCTGAGTCTCTTCAATACTGGGACACCCCCACTGTGTCAAAAGAAGACCAATTAGTGCTCTTTACTGGGAAGTGCCTTCTTTTTCTTTTTTGGCTGCACCACGAGGCATGTGGGGTTTTAGTTCCCTAACTGAGGATCAAACCCACACCGCCTACACTGGAAGTGCAGTCTTAACCACTTCCCTGGACCCACCAGGGAAGTCCAGGAAAGTGTCTTCTTATATTTAGTTAAAGTCAGTCTCCCTGTAGCTTTCTAAAGCCATTAAAGCTAACCACATCTACCAGAGGTTAAAAGACAGGAATTAGATTAGTTTAATAATTTATGACAAGAAGTCACAAATTCTTTTAGTTCTGTGCATGTGAGCGGTGCTCACCAGGTCCACTGACAAGCCTAAATGTTACTGGTAGGGGAAAAAGAAATGATGTGAAAAGGTGAAGAGAAACCAGTATCTAGTCTGTGCATTGGCAGATATTACCTACTATCAGCCAAAGCACTGTTTGGCTACTTCTGAAATATTTTTATTAATCTTCTTTCAACAAGTTGATGATAAGGAAGAAACAATCAAATCAGACTGTTCTGTTTCTAAAGATTAACATTGGATATTAACCACAAGATACGCAGTTCATGGCCATTTTACATCCTCTATAGCTAAGAGGACAAGGCTGAGGGAAAGGAAAACTAATTTTGTCGTTTTTGTGAAAGCTTGCAGTTTACTGTAGCATTGCTATCTTTGTATCGCCACCCTCTGAGGTTTGTTGAAAGTCTAGCGATATCCCAAGTTGAACTAATTCTTTCCCTGTCTGACTCTTATTGCCTGGGCTTTGCTTTCACCTATATCAAGACCTAAATTGCACTCAATATAAGTACCCAGAGAGACGCTGATCCAATCTTAGTGTCTAGTTTTCATTCCTAGGACTTGGAAAGAAAACCAACTCTGTCCCAACTATTCATGTAACACCCTGGAGAACCCATTTCCAGTAATGCGTGGATTACAGCACTGGCAGGCAAGACTGAAATAAAGTAGATGAAATTGATGAAAAACACAGACACCCATACACAAACGGATAACAGGATTTAACTATGCTCATCTCATCTTTCTATCTCTTTCAGAAAAGTAAAGCTTCTAATCATAAAGGAAGAGGGAACAGAAATGAACTACTCACATTCAGAGAGTGGTTTGAGGATAGTCTGACTTTTGACATCTGACTCTACAATTTCAATAGCCCTCCTGTAAAAAAAAAAAGTATTTCTAGAGTTAATTTAGGCTGAGCCAAACCAAACACCACACCAAACCACCAAGCCCCAAAACAGGCACATTAACACAAAGCAACAAGTTTTATAATTTTAAAACCCAAGAAAATTGGATTATGCCTCAACTCCAGGGGACTTAATTGCCTCGAAATAAATCATGGACCAGGGAATCTGAGAAACTTCAACACTACTCGATTTTCTCTTACAGAGGCTGAGTAAGTCATCATACATTGAGCCAATGATAATATTTTGGACAAGGAAAACATGTCATGGATAGAAGAGAGGACATGCAGTGTGGGTGACTGACTAAAGAGAGACAGCACCACCCATACACTCCAGCCCTAAAAGAGTTAGCTATACATAGGCTATGTGTAGGCTAAAACCACACTGGCCTACATGCTTCTTGCTCATTGCTGCAGTCTTTATCCAAGTAGTTTGCTGACTAGGAAGAACTTTCAAATCCAGGATCACACCATCTAGCAAGAGGAAGAGCTTACTCTCCCACTGCTCTCTCCAAAATACTTTGCCCACAGGAAGCCATGCGCCAGACCTGGATCTTCTGCATGGCAGTAGGGGGAGGTTGGACCAGCGGGCCAACACAGCAAGTGTCATTTTAATGGACCCAGTGTCCTACTGGGAAAGAAGAAATTTCATCAGTCAGCACAGAGGCTTTCCCCAGCAGGAGGGGCTGGGGGATGGGAAGGGGGAGAGAGAGAGGTCTGGAACACAACTATGAGGGACCACCAGCTGGAGGAAGGGGTGCTCACAAAAGCAAAGGAAGGGGCAAAAAAAGTCTCAAGGCAAGGATGGTTCAGGTCCATAAATAAACCTGCTTGAGACCAGCTAATGGAAAAGTAAACTGGAGTCTTTTTTAATACAAATGTAATTAACCAATCTCTAATCACCACAGGGAGTGCCAGCAACATCTCATTTGTTTCTCCCTCTGTAGGTAATGGACTGATAATGTTTCAGACATTAGCACGGTGGAAATGCAGAGCTCCCCACTGAGAAGCAAGTCCTCCTTTCTGAACGGAAAAAGTGGCAGAATGGAGCCTCTTAAGCCACATTCATTTGAGTTACACGAGACAATTAACAGCTTTTCTTCTTTTTAATAAAAGCAGCCAACAGTGCCATAACTCACCTGCAAATATCAAGCGCTTTGCGAACATCTCCCGAAACAGCAGAGACTTTGCGGGCGCAGAACTGAATGGCAGCATTGTCTAGGACCTGGTCATTAAATGCCTTTGGACAAAAGATAGAAGTTTACAGTTGAAAGTACACAGCTCCTCTTCTGCAATTTAGGTCTCAGACATGAATACTTTCACGCTTGATTCTAAACTTGATTGACCAAACTTTAGGGTCTAAGAGATGCCTTTTCTGCTTAGGAATGGGAATTTCATACATTGAAGTATTTTGTAGGAATGTGGTAGAGGTTCACAAAGGGGAAAAAAAGCAACTGAAACTTAAATTACCAAAACTACACTATACTAAAATCTACTTGGTTGTTTACAAGAGAAAGTGCTTTCTTGGTCCTATTTTTTAAAAATTTTTGGCCAGACCATGAGACATACAGGATCTTAGTTCCCCAACCAGGGGTAGAAGCTGTGCCCCCAGCATTGGAAGAGCAAAGTGTTAGCCACTGGACCACCCAGGGAAGTCCCAGGTCCTTTATTTTCTATTTCTTTTTGGCTGTGCTGGGTCTTCATTGGACTTCCCTGGTGGCTCAGAGGTTAAAGCGTCTGCCTTCGATGCGGGAGACCTGGGTCTTCATTGCTGCGTGGGCTTTTCCGTGGTTGTGGCAAGCAGGAGCTACTCTCTAGTTGGGGTGCATGGGCTTCTCATTGAGGTGGCTTCTCCTGTTGTGAAGCACAGACTCCAGTAGTTGCGGTTGCCAGGCTCAATTGCTCCAAAGCTTGTGGGATCCTCCCGGATCAGGGATGGAACTCGTGTCTCCTGCACTGGCAGGCAGATTCTTTACCACTGAGCCACCAGGGAAGACCCCTTAGGTCCTATTTTAAGACTGTTGTGAGTGTGTTAGTCGGCTCAGTCATGTCCGACTGTTTGCGACCCCATAGACTATAGCCTGCCAGGTTCCTCTGTCCATGAAATTCTCCAGGCAAGAATACTGGAGTGGATTGCCATTTCCTGCTCCATGAGACTATTACAGAAGCATTTGAGTGACTCTTCTCTTATGTTTATTCCAATACTGAAGCACCCAATAAATGGAGCCATGGGTGGAAATTCACACAAAATGTTCTCACTATGGCCCACAGGAATGCCTTGTTTAGCAATGCAGTCAAAGCAAAATATTTTAGAACCATTGTTAGGTTTCCCTTTCACAGGTGATACAAGGAACAGACACCTTGGTACAGTGCTTGGCACTCACCTGATTCAGTCGATCCTGCAAGATGGTGGCTATCTGATTTTTGGTATAAGGTGGGAAGTTCAACAGCTGTGGCTTGCATTTTCTCTAGCTTGAAGCCTCGGCAGAATTCTGTCTGTGAGATCCAGAGTATTAGCAATACCTGAGGAGGAGATATGTAACACTTATCATCAGTGGTCAAATCATCCTAAAAGGAAAAATAAACCTTCTGAAAGCTGAATAAAATTTCTAGTCATAATCCAGCATTCCAATTGTTGCTTCCCACTTGTCCTCAACTCTCAATACTCTTTAGGTAGGATGTACACAATCATTGAAGAATTTTTTAAGTGTTCTTATTTCTTGGCTGTGCTGGGCCTTCGTTGCAGCATGTGGGAAGAATGCTCTATTCAAATTAGGTTTAAATTTTTGACTAATAGCAGGACCAGACACTCCCAAAATTGACTGTTGCTGAAATGCAGTATTATGTCATTTCTATTCAGAGTTAACAAAACTCATTTGATTTGTGAAAGTCGCTCAGTCGTGTGTCCGACTCTTTGCAACCCCATGGACTATACAGTCCATGGAATTCTCCAGGCCAGAATACTGGAGGGGGTAGCTGTTCCCTTTTACAGGGGATCTTCCCAACCCAGGTATTGAACCCAGATCTCCTGCATTGCAGGCAGATTCTTTACCAGCTGAGCCACAAGGGAAGCCCTGATTTGATTAAGTTCCCTATTATTTTATAATAACTTTCTTAAAAAAAATTCTTTTATTTTTATTCTTTTTGACTAAGCTGTACAGTATGTGGGATCTCAGTTCCCTGACCACCTCATGCCCCCTACCATGGAAGTGTGGAACCACTGGACCATCAGGAAGTCCCTATAGTAACTTTCTTATTATCATAAGAAAGCAGAAAGCTGGTGTAAGATAAAGTAATAGGTGATAATTCCCTGGCAGTCCAGTGGTTAGGACTACTCACTTTCATAGTCAAGGTTCAACCCCTGGTTGGGGGACTAAGATCCCACAAGGTATATGCACGGTGGAAAAAAAAAAAAAGAACAAAACTCATAAGCCGAAGAGATCTAAAAAGAAGTCTTTAGAACCACCATGTATCATGAACAACAGAACACTAACCAATCAGCACCAACCGAGAATTGCTTAGCCATGGCCATTCAAAGAGTGTGTACAAGACATCCTGCCCTCTGCTGTCCAGCTGATCCATCTCGTCCAACACCAACACACTACAAAGAAAGAGAAACAATGAGGATCCATGTTCACCTTCTTAACTCTCCAATCTGTTTGATGTGGGCTGACTCTAGGTCATTCCTACAGCTCAAACCAGTTTGAAGGTAGTCATCTACCCCATTTGGTAACATACAGCAATGATCTTAGAAACATTTTCCCCCAATTTGAAATTAGAAGGTTTTTCTTTTTCTTTTCTTCTTTCCCTTTAAGCTTATGTAACTACCTCTCAGAGAGAAAATATAGGAAATGTTCTTTTTATGAGTAAACTGATAAATTCAAGAGATGAGACTGTGAATTTGTGGGCAACAGAGCTTGCAGACTTTCACAAAGCAACATGCAGCAGAGCAACGCTTACATCATGGGGCCCTTCTCTGCAGTCATATGGTTTTCCAGTTTCTTCATCATGTCCTTCCCAGCTGGCCTGGATACTTCTTCCTGACAAATCTCCTGAGCAATGGCTGGGAATACAGCCTGGGCACTCCTCAAGGACATGCAGTTCAGCACGATAGTTTTAAAGCCTTTTAGTTCCTTCTAGAAAAAATGCAAATAGGCAAGTTAGTTTAGCCTCGGATAAACTTCTGATGGAACGTGAAGAGTCTTTGAGGGGTTTACAGCATATAAGAAAAAAAAGCTCCACTTTCATTTGGAGAGATTTTGACAATGAAATTTAAAATGTCTTATTTGGGGGAAAATTGCAATCCCTGAAGTAGTTCCACTTTTTCTTAACCCTTAATAACCAGATGTCATTTTAGCAACAGCATCATAATTCAGACTCTCAATGTACCTTGAGGTCTTGCAGAATTCGGCTTAAGCAGGCAGTTTTTCCAGTTCCAGGAGCACCAGAAAGATAAAGACTTCCAGCTTTTTTTCCCACAGATGTGCTCCCTTAGGAAAATCCTGATGACATCCATCTCCTTCTCCCTGGCAGGCAGCTGATCCGGGACAGCTGTAGTCAGGACCTGTTTTGCTTGCTGGTAGCAAGTGCCTGTGCCAGACATGAAAGGACAATTAGACACAACAGAGGAGACCGAGAAGACCCACCGCCTTTCACTTGGAATCACCAGCCTTGGTTACGAGGCTGCACTAACAGCTGCCATGAAAGAACCAACCCTCTTGCTTGAACAGTCTCAGGCATGCAGATGCTTTCTCCAGCGGACATCTCTGCTCAGAACTGGTTGTGATGTCCTGATCTTTCGGAACTGAGGAATGTATTTTGTTTTGGTGAACTCTGGTGTGTTCTCTTTTGCTAGGAGACTTAGTTGTCAGCTGATTGTCAAATACCAATCTGCGTCCCTTTGATGTCTGTGAGCGAGGGGGACCATTCTCTTTCTTGCCTTGCTTTGGTGGAGAACAGGGAGATAAACGCGGAGTGTTGCACAAGTTGTCATCACCTGAAACATATTAAAATCAGAATGGGTCACTTATAGCAGTTTACAGTAAAAGGACTTGGAAAGATCTCTGCATCCACCCCTCAAAGGGGGACGAATTTCTACCAGGGTCAGAATCACCAAAATAAAATGCCTCTCAGCCAGAAGCAAACATCAGCCACAAGATGGCACCACTGAGTCTTACTAGTTGGTGGAGGTTTTAATGGGAGGAAATTCTAGGATTGCTCTAAAATAGGGCTTTCCAACGTAGGCATCATTGATATCTTGGACAAAATAATTTTTCATTGTGGGGGACTGTCCTGTGTACTGTTTCATAGTGAGCAGCATCCACTGTCAGTGGCATCCCCTCAGTTATGACAACTAAAAATGTCTCCAGATACTACCAAATCACCCCTCATTAAAAACAGACGCGCTAAAACAAGAAAGGGAAAAAAGAAAACTTAAAACAAGAAACAGGATTATCAACCACAAGAATTGTCACCTGTTTCTCATAATTTCACAACCACTGAGGCAAGTTTCAAAATACTATATAATGAACAGTGACACTGACAGAATCAAGTTCAGTATTAAGGAACTGAAGATCAGCCCTATCAAGTAGTTCAGAAAGTGATTTCAAAAGTAGCTTAACTCTGAAGTTCAGTAAACAGTTAGCAACCATTCTGAAAATAACCAAAGGGAATAGAATCATCTTAATTGTACTTAGAAAGCTGTTTCAAAGTCATCTTATTATTAAGAAAGAGGTTGAGAGCTACCGGTTAAAAAGTACTCAAACAATGGCTATCTTACCCAGACGTTTTCTGGGGCTAAGAGGCAGAATTTTTGCACAAGAAGAACGCAGGATAGCCTGGGCATTTGTCAATTCTAGTTTGGTGTCACTGGAGCTTTTAGCTTTGTCCACTGTCCGAGACGGTTTCTTTTTGGAAAACTGATTGTAGCCTGTGACTGGGAACGGGTTCGAGGCATGATGGCAGCACAGCTGTGTACAAAAAGAAACAGGACATCCAGTCAATATGTAAAAATGAAGGAAAAATAATTAACATGGAACTTAAACCAATGATCAACACTCATTTCATAATCAGATTATGTTGTGACAATATTTTAGCATTTAATTCTGCTTCATATCCAAATCTATGCAACAAGAAATACCTTGTCTACCTACTACACATAACAGGCTGTCATAAGTCTTTTAGGTATTTACTGAGCTCCCCTTGTGGCTCAATAGTAAAGAATCCACCTGCAATGCGGGAGACCTGCATTTGATCCCTGGGCTGGGAAGATCCCCTGAAGAGAAAGGCTACCCACTCCAATATTCTGGTCCGGAGTAGTCCATGGGGTCGCAAAAAGTCGGACACGACTGAGCGACTTTTACTTTCATTTAAGTTTTACAACCATTTTAGAGGTAGGTACTATTATCCTTTTCTTACTGATAAGAAAACTGAGAGGCAGTGAGGCCCAACATCATAGCAAAGTAAGATATAAGACCAGGTATTCTGGCTCCAGAACCCAAATTTTTAACCACTCAAGCCATGCAATAAGAAGCTGATCTTAATTGGCGCCTATAGCACTTCTAATTCTCTAGCTCCAGGCCAGGAGTAAATCATTATCACCATTTTAGCGCAGCAGCCTCCCATACTTACAGGCTTCTCCAAGCCCTCAGTCCTTACTCCGTCCAACCTCGGCCCCACATAATCCCAGATGTTCGAGGAACATCGCCCTCCTATCGCACTTAGCACAACTGTCAGACCATTCCGAGGGTGCATTCCTCGCTTCCCGACCCCGACCTCATCACCTTCCGGCGATCTGAGCTCTCCTACCGCGGTCCTTGCCCCAGGCTCTCACAAACTCCGCCGCCCCCAAGGAGAGGACCCGGGCCTCCTCTCCTTTCCACCACACAGGGCTGCGTCACCTCAGTGCCGGCTCTCCCTCACGTCTCCGGCAGACAACTTTAGGGACTGTCCACGACAAGCTGCTGGATAAACCCCACACAGACAGCAGCAAAGCCCAGCCACGCTCGCGCCAAATCTGCACAGCCTCAGTTTTCCCGCCTCCCGCCAAAGCCCGGCCACGCTTCTGATTGGGTGTCGCCAGAGCGCCGCGCGCCTTGCCTCCTTCACAGCCAATCAAGCCGGAGGGTACGCAACCAATAAGAGAGCCCCAGGTCTCAGCGCCACCGTGAGGCCACGCCCACAGATCCGTTTACATCCGGGGCCTCTGCGGAAAGACGCGCGGTTGCGCCGGGGACGAATGAGTCCGGGTGGCCCCGCCGCAAAGCCCGGCGGGAGGTGTAGTCTTTGCAGCTCGCGACTGTATTCCCACGTCCTTTTTTGGTTCTCGATGCCCTTTCTCAGTGTTGCACGTACCCATTTTCATTATCCTAATGGGCTAGACCCTGATGCTGGGAGGGATTGGGGGCAGGAGGAGAAGGGAAGACAGAGGATGAGATGACTGGATGGCATCACCGACTCGATAGACAGGAGTTTGCGTGAACTCCGGGAGTTGGTGATGGACAGGGAGGCCTGGCGTGCTGCAGTTCATGGGGTCTCAAAGTCGGCCACGACTGAGCGACTGAACTGAACTGAATTGAACGCTAGATTTTGAGAGAACTACTACATAATCAGTTAATCAGTTCAGTCGCTCAGTCGTGTTCGACTCTGCAACCCCGTGGACTGCTGCACCCCAGGCTTCCCTGTCCATCACCAACCTCTGGAGTTTGCTCAAACTCATGTCCTTTGAGTAGGTGATGCCATCCAACCGTCTGATTCTCTGTCATCCCCTTCTCCTCCTGCCTTTACTCTTTCCCAGCATTAGAGTCTTTTCCAATGAATCTGTTCGCATCTGGTGGCCAAAGTATTGGAGCTTCAGCTTCAGCATCAATCCTTCCAGTGAATATTCAGGATTGATTTAAGATTGACAGGTTTGATCTAACTGCAGTCCAAAGGGACTCTCAAAGAGTCTTCTCCAGCACCACAGTTCAAAAGCATCAATTCTTCAGCACTCAGCTTTCTTTATGGGCCAACTCTCACATCCATAGCATGACTACTGGAAAAACCATAGCTTTGACTAGATGGACCTTTGTCGGCAAAGTAATGTCTCAGTACCTACCATTATTTGGGCAATTCTGGGTGCCAGGTTTGATGCCAAGCGCTTTACTAATGCTCAACACTGCAAGGCACAAAGCAAATCCACTGAGGGTTAGAAGTCACAAAATTTTTGGTGGCCTTGAGGGCCCTAGGATCATTATTGGGTACCAAAGTCAGTTTCTTTGTAAAGTTCTACATAAATAACACTGCACTTCATCACATTAGCCCCCTTATTTGTAAATAGGGCCAGGCCTTTGCTTTTATTTTGTTACAGATAAGAATATGATATTCTGTGTACCTTTCCATCACTAGTCCCATTGATCCACACAATGTGTGGATTGGAAAGAATTATGGCCCCTTAATTTAAAAATATTTTTTAATGGCTAAACACAAGGGTTTTAGGACCAGAGAAGACCTCTATAGAAGAGGCAAGCTGAGCTTTTAATGAAAAAATATAAATTAGAGCAGTAATTTACAGGCCAGCTTCCAAAGCTAATAACCCAGTTAAGCCTCAGGCGCCATTAAAAACCAGAACCCAATTCTAGGTGACGGTAAGCATTTATCTCTCATCCTTCTATATCAAATGAAATAGAGCAATAAAACCAAGTAATAGGAAAACAACAATATTACAATCAAGTTAGTTGTAGTTGATTCATATAGGGTATAAAAGCCAATACTTATGTGTATATCAGGCTTTGAGCTCTGGTATTTTACCTATATCACCGTATTAATTCTCATAGGAACCCCATGAAGTTCTAATTATTTCCATTTCACTAATAAGGAGATAGAAATAGAGAGGTTGAGGAGATGTGCCCAAGATCACACAACTAGTGAGCAGAATTGGAATTCGAACCCAGGAAGTCTGAAAGATCAAACTCCTAACCACTTAAAACATCCAAGGACTAATAGAAAGTCAAAGTTGTTCAGTCATGGCCAACTCTTTGAGACCTCATGGAATTCTCCAGCCAAGAATACTGGAGTGGGTAGACATTCTCTTCCCCACAGACTCTTCCCCACCAAGGAATCAAATTCAGGTCTCCCACAGTGCGGGCGGATTCTTTACCAACTGAGTCACCAGAGAAGCCCAATAGACAGATGCAGGTCCTATAGCAGAGAGAGGGCAAGGGAACACATTTGAGGAAGGCTTTCTAGGAGATGAACACTGCAAGAATGAAGGGTATAGGCTGCCACAAATGGAGAAAGTGTTACCATAGAATTGAGGCTTTTTACCAGCTCGTATTTCTGATCTCTTAATAGGGCAATAGAACCTAGGAAGCAACTTCCACTCTTGATATTTATTTCTATAACCTGGGCACCTAAAAATTGTCCTTCATAACCAATGGTAACAGGTACCCAGCGAGCTTTTAAGGGATGGTGGTGAACAACATACCTATCTTAATTACAGAAGGAGCAGAAGAAGCCGTGAGTACTTAATGTGCATACTGGAGCCTATGGAAGGATCCACCAGGAAATACAGCACTGGTCCAAGAAAAGCCTGCAAGAGTCAGGGACTACTGGGGAAGCAGGCAGAACTGCAGAATGGTTGAAAGGTCTCTGAAAGGATACCTACTTGAAACTTTCTCTTTCCAGTACTGCAGTAGTTATGATGAGAATACCATCAAAATGTTTCTTGCTTCTGTGCCTCTTCTGTGCTGTTTCCTATGTCTGGAATGCTGTCACCATCCTTCCCTGGCTAATTACCAAAAAGACTCTTAGTATCCCTCATAGGTTTCTCCTGGTGGCTGTCCTGCTCTCCTGCTAGACTGTGAGCTCCTTAGAGGCAAAAACCATGTCCTATTCATCTTCATACTGTCGGTGTCTGGCACAGAGCTAAAATATGCACTCAGTGCTTGCTGAATGAATGGAAAAGACATTCCTGCCAAGCGGCTATCCATCTTTTTGTGTGAACATTTTTGTGGTCAGACAGCATACAGTCCTTTAAGTCTCACACCCCCTAAACCTAGGAGTGGAGAATGAATTATGTGTAAAATGATCCAGACTGGGCTCCAGTGATGTCAGAGACAAAGCATCTCCCCATTGTTATCTTCCAGGGTGATGAGGATCCTGAGGTTGACACTTTAGTCCTTTTAACTCTGTCTGCAGAGTAATAGGGAGTCAGAGACAGGCAGCTTCCTTACAGTAACTTGCAGTTTGTGGCTGGGCTGGGTCAGGAAACACTGAAGCGACACTTTCGCCGTAAGCAGGTATGCCTCGGTAATAAAGTGGGACAGACTAGTGTCCTTTTCACCTGCTAATCCACACAGAGATCATGGGGGAAGGAATGAAATCACACAGGAAGAACCCGTCTGGCATCCTTTTGTGAGTCTGTGCACATGTCTTTGTGTGCACTGGTGGGTGTGACTAGCAATACCATCCCAAAAGGACAGAGAGAGCTGATAGGAAGTTAGGAAGTTAAGGGTCATTTAGGCAAGCTCCATTTGAGAGCTATTCAAAGGCACAGGAGGAACAATTACATCAATAAATAGGTAGTTTATTAATCATATTAATAACAATGATGAATCAAAGAAATCAAGAATTCGGCCTATCTGGCAAATATGGATGAAAATGAAAGGAGGCCCTTTTTCCCCCTCACTCCCTCCCCCATAGGTTTTTATATCAAAACTATGCGAGTGACTCATCTACACACCCGTTATGAATCAGTCCAGGAAATAATTCCAAGACCTCTGCTAGTGATGAAAGTACAGGTTAAGCTCATTAAATCTATGGTGATTATGCCAGCTGACCACAGTAAGCCGAGACTGTCCGGTTCAATTTCAACACCTAAAGTCAAAGTTCAACGAAGTCAGCTAAGATTTCAACTTTAAAAGGAGTGAAGGAGAAAAGCCAACATCCACACAAAAAAGCAACACACAGTCTGTGTTTTGCCCTCACCTTTTCTTCCCACCTCACTGTGAGAATCTACCATGGGTACAGGCAGAGAGAGCCATCAGGGATAGAGAGACAAGGCCTGGTGGATCTCCTCGGGCTCCCTGAAACCATGGGCCAAGGGGAGTTAGGTGGCAAATACAATGACCAACTCTCAGAATCACCCAGTCAGCTTGGCGAAGTGGAACTGAGTTTCCAAACACACCAGGAGGGGAGGAGAGAAAATTCTCAGGAAGCTGCAGATACTTATGTCCAAGTGAGTGTTTCTACTGTCTCAAGGGGACCTGGAGTCAAACGACACCCTCGAGACAGCAGACTTCTTCCCACTCTCTGCCACCACTTGTGGCAGTATCCCAGACAACAGTACACAGTTTTCAGGTTTTTTGTGTTTGTTTTTTTAGCAAGGTTTAATTAAACTGCACGGCATCCAGAAGAAAGTAATGTACCAAAGAAACCAACCTGAGACCAGATTACACATTTAGGGTGGGTGGGGTGGGGGTGGGGGGGCATCAATGCTAAGTGGGGGAGGGAGTACTTTAATCAGAAACACCACCAAAATAAATCATACAATAAATTATTTTTTAAAAAGAGAGAAACTGATCGACATGCAAAGATGGACGCACACATACATACACACACTGTTCACACGCATCACTCTAGTCTTGCATTCAGTGTTGATGAGGGCGCCCGTGCTCGTCACCAAGGGAAAAGACAAAGATTAGACATGAGAAGAGAAGGCTCAGCCCCTCTGCCACCAGAGGAATGAGGTTCAAGACAGTTAAGAGACGGAACCCACTCACTTGTCAGAAACAAGAGTAGAAAGAAGGAAACAGCAGTTATCAAGGTAGATTTAATTGCTTCAAAGAGGGACAGAGGAAGAAAGCACAGAAATCTAACACAAGTAAAGGCACAATGAATGTGGAGTTGAATGGAACCAAACCCTTCCTTCGGTTAGTGATCCTTTATTTTGTTTTTGTGTTTTGAAGGTGGTTATCGTTTTGCTTCGTTCTGCTTTTAAGAGATGAGTCCTGAAGGCAGAGTTGTAATGCCTCCCATTCCCTAAATTAGGGTGGCGCCCAGAGAACCACCATGACCACGTGGAGCTGGGGACTGAGATTCAACAGGGAAAGAAAGCCTACAACTGGAATGTCAGGGAATCTGATCTGTAGTTCATTGTAGGTTGGGTTTCCAGAAGAACAGACAGCTCAGTGTAGTGCCATCAAAGGGCCTCAGCCGCCCTTTACTCCACCCCCAGAGCTTTGCAGAAGGGAAGGACCCTGGAGTCACACTTCTCCCCCACTCCCATAAGCACGCAGCCTACAGATTATTTCAAGTGATCAGGAGAATTAAAACACACCCCAACCCTGAGTTGCTCTGTAGCAAGTCTATTTACAGTTTTCTCTCACCTCTCCCTGGAGGTGGGTTTCAAGTTGGGAAGCTGTGGGGTGAGGGGATGCCCCCAGTGCAGTGGCCAGTCTCCTCACCTCCGCCAGCTGAGAGAGCTGGTATACTTTCTGGAGGCTGGAGCCTCTCATCTGTTGGTGGGATAACCCAAAGTGCTCTCGCTCAGCGGGCCCAAGCAGTGAAACTACTGGGGACGCTGCGGCTGGAGGAAACCCCCACCAGAGAGAAAACCTGGAATATTAAAGTGCTGTGATCCAGGTTTGGGAACCAGAGATGAGGGACACGGGGACATCAAGCTCATTGAAAAACCTGGAGGCCACTGGCCTGTTTCCCAGAAAGGGCGGTAAGAAACAACTATTTAGTTTTTCCCACTCAAGAAAAACAGCATAAAACCAAACCCACACAAGGGCTTTTAGCACAGCTTCCTGAGGCTTCGCTGGGCAACGTCTCTTCCTTCCAGGAGGGAATAAGGGGGTTAATGGGACTGGGCAACAGCCTCAACGTGAGACCGCCCAATCTTCCACTGAAGAGACGACATTCCCACAAGCAGATTAAAAAGAGCAGTTTAAAAGGTGAGAAGTTTTAGTGCTCTTATAGCCAGCCCACCTCAAACCTATATTACAAGCTTTTTACAGCATACAAAATAGATCAGTAACTATGAGGCTCACATTCCCATTCTTCAATAGTAAATATACATGATAATAAATCTGTTATTAACAGAGGGACCAAATAAGGTATAAGGCAAAAACATTTAAATAGGTACTGTGTCGTCAACATGCTCTGCAGAAGAAAATCCAGCTGACTAGATCTCGTCCCAGGCCTTTTCTCATGAGGCCAAGAAACTGAACGTACAATCCATACCCACATGACACAGTCCAGATTCTGGGGAATATGGGGGTAGCAGGTCACAGGGGAGGACGAAGGAGCCCCAATGAAAACCTGGGGTTTGGCTTTTACGTGTAACGCTTATTTCAATGCTCTGTGTTTGAGTAGTGGGGGGTAGGGGAGGAAGGTAATACTTTGATAACATTGTACAAAGGCATCAACTCCCATTTCAAAATAAATGGGAAGACTTCACAGTCCAAGTTCACTAGCGGTCAGTGTCTGCCCCGAACTCTGCTGCGGTGTCAAGTCCTGCACTTTCTCCTTTGCCCTCCATTAGCATCCCCTCTCTCAGCTCCCCTGGCTTCAGGATGCCAGGGATACTGCCGAGAGGTAACTGCTAACAGATGTGAAAATAAGAACTATAAATAAAAGAAAGATTAGGAAAAGTGTGGTGACAGACCTAATTGTGGTTTGCCTCAACAGTCAGAATGGTCCAGGGCACGGCAAATGACAGCAGACCCCAGACAAGCAACCCAAGTTAAGAGCTCTCTCATCTAGCAGTGGGAAGACCTGGGTTTCACTGGGCACCACGAAAAAGACCCTTAGTTTGTGATCCAATAGATTGGAAAGTCCCTAGGACAGTTAAAGCCTGTGACGTATCTGGTGAAAAGTCTTCGTGGACTTTTTTTCCCATTCGTTCCAAACAATAGCGTGGTTCCCCGGCTCTCACTCTAAGCTCTGAGCAGCCTCTGCACTCAAGGGCTTGAGCAAACCACACCAGCTGGGTGTGGAGCTCCACTTTGCTGTCGGAGAAAGGCAAGTCCCTGTACCATGATCCAAGCTCAGGTCCTACCTAGACTGGGAACCTCCATTTTCTCTGGGCTCTTCAACTAGGACTTGGAAGACGAAACAATGTTGCTGGCTGCCACAGAAGATCCACTAGATCGAAGCACACCTCACCCAAGTCACTGTGCTTCTTGGCACAGAGGAATCTTTGACTCCCCAGAAGCTTCCTCACCTGTCTCTACTCAGAAATGTTAACCTATGCAGGCTTGTGGCTAAATGGTGAAGGGAATGGGAAGAGCCTGCTCAGTCAGCTGGGCTTTGAATTTCAGAGCTGGTGGGCCTTAGTTAAAAGTCTTCACAGCCCACAGAGCTAGACCTTCCCACAAGGTGCTTCAACCCTCCCTCCTTTGTCATCCTGGGGGCTGAAGTTTCTGAACAGGACTGAAAGGGCCAGGGGCTTCTGGAGCCAGGCAGTAAAAGACTGAGGCAGCCTCGAGGTCAAGGTTAAGGCCAAGGTCCTATTTTCCTATCTCTCACTAGAGGTTTTAGGGATTTGAGAATTCATAATGAATGAATGAAAGGGACTTTTCTCTTGAGGGGATAAGGTGGTGAGAGAACGACAACATCCCTCAGCCTCAGCACCTGTGGAAGTGGAGCAGGGAGTCCCAGCGTGCTCCCACCATGGCCCCTGATCCCTGTGCTGCGGAGGAACTGACTAGCTCTGTAAGGATGCCCAGTTCATTTCACCTTCTCTTTTCATTGATGTTTAGTTCAACTGGTTAGTATTTAGTGTTTCTATCCAGCCTATTTCTGGGTATGGGCGTGGGGTGGGGTTACAGCAAAAACAAAATACCCCTAAAAACAGAGCAGATCCATTTCCTTGCGTATGCTCCAAACCTGACCTTTAAAACAGATCATTTCCCTGCAAACTCCTTTCCCGTTTCACTAAAAATGCCCACTCCCGGAAGTCCTGGTCATACCAGCTTCCTAAAATGAAGAAATATTATGCAGCCATCAAGTTCCTCTCTCCCCACCCCCTACAGTGGGTAGGAGAAGGTGGGAGGACCATTCTCCACCCAACCCCGACAGTGAGTTCATTCATCACGACAAGGCACCTTTCCCCAGAGGAAAGCAGGAGACACAGAAGCTGCTTCCTCATCCGGCCAGCAGGGCTTGCTAGAGGGATGGGTGCAGGGCCTGAGGCCCTGCTGTCAATACAGAGAGTCCGGTCACCAAGTCCAGAGATGAGATGCATAGATGGAGGTGAGTTGGGAGGACGCTTGGAGTCTAGAGGTTGCTTGCACTGGAGAAACACATCAGGAGCTGTCATGCAGGTTTCAGGGGGAATGGAAGGGACCATCTGAGAACAGGAGAGGGTCCATCCTTTCCTGAGGAGCAGGACCAAGCCAGGCTTCACCTGAGAATGGGGGCAGAGGTGGGGCTCCACGGGCAGCTGAAAAACAATAAAATAAAAACCACATACATAAGGTCACTCACTAGACCCAGAATCACCTAAACATTCCTAAAATGAGAGACAGGCTCTTTGAGCTATGCTTTAAAACCTGGGATGAGGTTTTTTCTTTTAAGAAAATGCAGACAAGAAGAAGCAAATGTTAGCCTAAGAAAAACACACATCAAGTCTATAGCCTACATAATTATGGAAGAACTTCCTCGATTCTCTTACCTCGGTTTGTTTTGCTGGGATATATCCTCTGAAAGTGTTTATACTCTTCTGGAGCAGGAAAGTCTTCAACTGGATGGAAAGAATACTTTGACTCAAAATCATCTGCAAAAAGAATAGAGCATTAATTCCTATCACCACTTAATTAATTCCTAATTCTGCCTCTGCCTTGGCTCCCATACACCTCACCGCTACTCCTAACCCTTCCTGACGCACCGAGAGGGCCTGCCTTGGTCAGTGAACCCATGAGGATGGCAACAGCATTACTCTCCGTGCCTTGTAGGGAGAGTGTGTTCAAAGGCTCTTTACACTAAGGAATGAGTTTTGGAGATGGTTCTTTACATCTTTCCACAAACTGGTTCTTTACAACTTTTGGTTTGGATGTTTCCAAACCAGGCACATCCCAGTAAAGGAGCCCAGCTATTTGCCTGGGAGGGGAAGAAAATCTAATTCTGTTTTAATAACACAGTCATCTTAAAGACTATCACCATGGGAAACCAACTGAACTGAATCCACAAACTGGAGAAATTAAGCTAACCTGGGAATATTTGTCACCAGCTAGTGAGAGATTTAGTGAGCGACTTCACTTTGACTTTTCACTTTCATGCATTGGAGAAGGAAATGGCAACCCACTCCAGTATTCTTGCCTAAAGAATCCCAGGGATGGGGAGTCTGGTGGGCTGCCGTCTATGGGGTCGCACAGAGTCGGACACGACTGAAGAGACTTAGCAGCAGCAGCAGTGAGAGATTTTGACCAGGTAATTGCTGTTCAGTCCGGGCCCCCTCAAGGAGTTCTGTAACAGTTGCGAGAGCCATGGCATGGCCTGTGCTCCTACCTCCCATGGCTCCTCTACATGAAAGCTCAAGTTTCCTATGAGTGTGACTTGATCACATTCCACAAGGTGCACCTTCTAAGCAAAAACCCTAGTCCACTTAATAGGAACAGACCAGAGCAGGAGCAGAGAAGAGGTAATCATTAAAGAGTCTAAAATGGACTGTGAAGATTTTTCCAGACTTCCTCAACAGTTGTTGTTCAGTTGCCCAGTCGTGTCCAACACTCCGCGACCCCATGGACTGCAGCACACCAGGCCTCCCTGTCCCTCAACAGAGGGTCTAACAATACCTGCTGGACAATCTTTACTTGGTGCTTCATTACAGACCTAATGAATCTGACTCTCTCAGGTGGAGCCCAAGTCATTTATAACCTTGCAAAAGTGGACCTGATAACCCTAGTCCATTTGTCAATCTCCTTGTTTCACAGATAAGGGAAGTAAGGTCCAGAAAATGAAGTGACTTCTTCAAAGTAACAGAGCCAGTCAGTGGCTTTGGATTATCAGATAAATGCTGTGCATACAATGTTCTGTTTTCAAAGGTCCAGAAAGGAGCCTTTCTTCCTCAGAGAATACTAAATTCCTATCTCTATAATCCTGAAGAGGATACAGTCTCAGACCTAAAAGCTAACCACAAATAATGAGCCTTGAGGAGCAAGAGAGTGGCTTCAGATTTAGCAAAACACTTGCTGATTTTACTTTTAATCTCTTCCAAAGCAGTCGAGCTGAGAATTCACCTAAGGAAAGCAATGTACGTGGATGGGAACAGAAGTCTGAAGGGAAGTCAGGAGAGGGACTGCAGTGAAGAGGGTGCCAACTAGGCACGCCCACTCTGCAGTGGCCACTGGTCAGTGAAGTCCCTCAGGAGCTGTGAGACCAATACCGCTAGCCACTCACCCAAGAAAGATCGGACAGTGGCGATGGAATCTCTGTGGCCATTCCTCAGGGGCGGCGGTGGCGGAGGAGGCCCGGCTGGCGTTCTTGAGGGCGGAGGTGGGGGCTTTCCTCGGCTCAGGGGTTCTGACCCGTGCACTCGGTATGGTGGGGGGGAGGGGGGCATCCTGGCGCCATTTCGGATCATCGGTGGTGGGGGTGGAGGAGCTGCAATTAGAATCGAAAGCAGTTAGGCTTGGACGCAGAGACAGTGATGGGCAGAGAGATGTGAGAGGCATGGGCCACTGAACACATCGACGCCTTCCCAAAGAGCCAGCCTCTGGGAGCCTCTGGGCAGCATGCTGAATGTCACAGCCCCTCCTCTCAGCCCTGTTTCTTTTTAAAAATTTTTACTTTCTTTATTTGGCTGCGCTGATGCAGTATGTGAGATCTTAAGTTTCCCTGACCAGGAGTCGAACTCATGCCCCCTGCACTGGAAGCACAGAGTCCCAACCACTCGGATCACCAGGAAGTCCTCCTGTTTCTTTAGCAACATCACATTCTTCCAGAGACAAAGTTCAGAATGAACAGATGACCGTTTTCATTTCGCATGACAAGTCAGGCAAGAACTCTACTTATTCGGATGATTTCTTCTTGGCTTTTCCACGCCTGCCTCCACAATTCAAAGTCAGGGCTTTCTCACTTTTAGCTGGTTCTACTGCAAAAAGCCTCTCCATTGTTTTCCTTGCTTCTGATCTCTTAGCCTTCCCATCCATTCTGCATACCAACAACTTACTAATCTCCCTCAAATACTAGCTCAAACTTTTCCAAGGGCTTTGCATTTCCTACCTCATAAAGTTTCAAATCCTTAGCTTCCACAAGTATCACCCCACGATCTTCCTTGCTTGCACAGTAATCTACCACGTGGGTAACCTGATCTCGCCTTCATTCTTTCCTTCCTTGCCTCCTAGGTTGAACTGGCACCATTCATCCACACTCCCACTGTTACCTCTGTCTCTCTCTACTACTCTACTATGCTATATTATAAGTATTCATTATGTGTGATTTTTTTCCCAGGATACTGTACATTCCTTAAAGTCAGAGCAGTATCCATTCATCTGTTCCCAAGCTCAGCCAGATGTATAGCAAATGGTAGGTATTTAATGAATATTTGCTAAATAACCTGAATTACCTATGCTTTCCTCTTGTGACCAGTCCTTACTATCAAATCCTACCTATCCTTGAAGGTATAACTCAATTCCCATCTTCTCAAGGCTTTCTCAAAGCAGTCCACTCTATTCTGATTCCCTCTTTTGTTCCCTGACAGCATTTATAGACTATGTCACTTATTCTAGTACTCAGTAGTACAGACTAAAATGTGTGCCTTTCAAATTATGTATACAAGTTTCATCGACAGAAGTTACATTATTTCCAGTGACAGGCTCACTGCTCAAAAAAAAAAAAATCGGAAAGCCTCTTTAGAATTGTCTTCAAACCCAGTCAGACAGATCCATAAATATTATTATTATATGATGGTCATTTCCCATTTTCTGAGGTTGCACCACCAACACAAATATTCTTAACTATGTCTGACTTTTGGCCATTTCCAAATATCAAATTCACCGTTAAAAGACAAAAATCTGCCATCAAGCATTAGATAATATCAAAAGCATGCTGGATATCAGACTTCCCTGGTGGTCCAGTGGTTAAGAATTGCCTGCCAGTGCAGGGAGGGGAACACAGGTTCGATCCCTGGTCCAGGAAGATCTCACATGCTGCAGGGCAACTAAGCCCACACACCACAACTACTGAGCCGGTGTACTAAATCTTTAAAACTTCTTGTAGCCAGCCCTGTACCCGTATGTGACACTATCCCCATTGCACTGCATAAATGAAGAAACGGGGACTCTGGCTATTTATCTAAAGTCACAGATCTAACAGACCCACAACACGCCTACTCTTTCATAGTAAGAAAACTGCTACATACTGCTTTTCATAATTACCACAAGTATTAATTACCTCCCCCAACAAACGTATAACCCAGTGAGATGGAGGTATGTCTTTTGGTACCTAGGCTATGCCCAGTAAGAAGTTGTTACTTAAACAGTACATAGAGAGACTACTTTGCTTAACAAATAACACTGTCTTAATAATAAAAGTATATATTATTCCTCCTGAATTACTGTCAGAATGTCTATAGAATGACTATAGTTAAGCATGAAACAGTAATGGGTTGATGCTTATAGACAAGGAGTCTGGCACTGTAGGCCCAGTAAACGTCAGTTTTAGCTTCCCACAAAACACACTCAGAATGTCAACTCCCTCAATCCCCAAGGTCTGTGTAAGCATGGACAGTGTCCATTAGAGGTAACAATTAAAGAGAAACCTCCTTAACACCTCCCAGCGGATCTCTGAACCCTGTTTTCATACCAAATCTGCTCAAACCAAAGCTCTTTCAGGTCATCCTTAAAACATTTCCCTCATGCTCAGATTTCTTCAGTTCAGTTCACTCAGTTGTGTCCAACTCTTTGCGACCCAATGAATCGCAGCATACCAGGCCTCCCTGTCCATCACCAACTCCCGGAGTTCACTCAAACTCACGTCCATCGAGTCGGTGATACCATCCAACCATCTTATCCTCTGTCGTCCCCTTCTCCTCCTGCCCCCAATCCCTCCCAGCATCAGAGTCTTTTCCAATGAGTCAACTCTTCGCATGAGGTGGCCAAAGGACTGGAGTTTCAGCTTTAGCATCATTCCTTCCAAAGAACACCCAAGACTGATCTCCTTCAGAATGGACTGGTTGGATCTCCTTGCAGTCCAAGGGACTCTCAAGAGTCTTCTCCAACACTACAGTTCAAAAGCATCAATTCTTCAGCGCTCAGCTTTCTTCACAGTCCAACTCTCACATCCATACATGACCACTGGAAAAACCACAGCCTTGACTAGATGGACCTTTGCCGGCAAAGTAATGTCTCTGCTTTTGAATATGCTGTCTAGGTTGGTCATAACTTTCCTTCCAAAGAGTAAGCGTCTTTTAATTTCGTGGCTGCAGTCACCATCTGCAGTGATTTTGGAGCCCCCAAAATAAGTCTGATACTGTTTCCACTGTTTCTCCATCTATTTCCCATGAAGTGATGGGACCAGAAGCCATGATCTTAGTTTTCTGAAAGTTGAGCTTGAAGCCAACTTTTTCACTCTCCTCTTTCACTTTCATCAAGAGGCTTTTTAGTTCCTCTTCACTTTCTGCCATAAGGGTGATGTCATCTGCATATCTGAGGTTATTGATATTTCTTCCGGCAATCTTGATTCCAGCTTGTGCTTCTTCCAGTCCAGCGTTTCTCATGATGCAATCTGCATGTAAGTTAAATAAGCAGGGTGACAATATACAGCCTTGACGTACTCCTTTTCCTATTTGGAACCAGTCTGTTGTTCCATGTCCAGTTCTAACTGTTGCTTCCTGACCTGCATATAGGTTTCTCAAGAGGCAGGTCAGATTTCTTAGGGTCCTGGAAATCTGTGTCTCACCCAGACTCCCTGGTGGGGATAGGGCAAGTAAAGTAGACAGCATCAGCCAGGCTCAAAAGGACACCAGTGAGGCTGTGAGCAGGTGGCAGTGATGAGAGCCAACCTGGACAGGCAAAATGGAGCACGACAAAGAACCACCTGTTTGGAATGCTTAGCTCAGGGACGGTAATCCTGACCAGGTTCTGCTGTTTGTCACATCCAGTTTTAAGACTACTTCAAGTGACAGAGCTGGAACCCAATGACCTCAAGGGACAAGCAGTGTGTAAAAGAAACCTCAGGGTGGGAAGATCAACTTTTGTAATCCAAGATAAACCCGATTTTGAGTAAAGCATAATGTTATTGATTCTTTTGTTTTAAACTGAAGCAGGGCTTCCCTGGTGGCTCAGATGGTAAAGAATCTGCTTGCATTATGAGAGACCCAGGTTCGAACCTTGAGTTGGGAAGATTCCTGGCGTAGGGAATGGCAACCTGCTCCAATTCTTTCCCGGCCAATTCCCTTGACATAAGAGCCTGGCAAACTACAGTCCATGGGGTGGCAAAGAGTTGGACAGGACTGAGCACACAGACATAGCTGATTTACAGTGTTGCACTTAACATCTACTAAACCCAACCTCTCACTCCATCCTTGATTCTTTTCAAAAGAAAAAAATGTCCTTCAAATTAGTGTTTTACTCTACAGAGGAAAAATTCAAAAGAAACTTTATGGACCAATAAGAAGGGATATTTTTGGTCTTTAAGCACCCTGGGCAAGGCAAAGACTCCTTTTGCCTTTTTTACATATTCTTCCAAATGTAAATCATTCATAAAGAAACAAAAGTACATTATAACATGTTAGCATTATCACAATATGATTAATAGAAGTAAGTCCATGAAAACTACCCAGAAGCCCTTTGCATAAAACCACTAAACTCACCAGCACACCACAGTTTATAAAGCACTTCTATGCAATCTTTTATTTACAACCACCTCTGAAAGTACTATGAATATCATTTTACAGATCAGGAAACAAACTCAGAAATCAGAGTGATAGGCCCAATCTCACAAACAAATGGAGCCAATACTCAAAAGATCTCTGACTAAAATATCTCAATTTTTTTTTCAGAGTATCATTTTTAAGAACTGTTGCTCTGGTTACTGATGCAGAAAGTAGGCTGAGGCCTATGGAAGGCTTCAAAGTTGGCGATGGCTAATAGAAGAACAAGCCTCATAACTTCACAATATTCTAAAGAAATCACAAAGAAAGAACTGAGAAGTGGGAAGCAAGAAGTCTACAGACATTTAAAATGACTCAATTCAACCCACGGAAATTACATTTTCCCCTGCTTCTATTTCTGGTTGGGTTTAGAAAGATATGGGCTCTGGCTCAGATAAAGGGTCATTTAAAAAATTCTTCAGTTAAAAAAATTTTTTTTAAACCAAAACTTTGTAAAATCAAAGGTCATGTTGGGACTATATCCTTTTAGCTAAAGCCGGGAGACACAGAGTTGGCCATGTACTAGGCTCCTGTGTGAACACCTGATGCCACGGCCAGCTCCCAGAATAGATGTCCCTGTACTTAGTCAAGCAGCATACAGGTTAATGGGCCTTTAACACATGCTTCCTGGTGACAAACCTCCCCATTCGATGATTTCACCTATACATGTGGGGCAAAGTTCAAAAGCCATTTGTGGAGGGTGTGGCTCAAAGCCCAGTGATACAAAAGAATTGTTGCTATTTAGTCTTTAAGTCGTGTCTGACTCTTTTGTGGCCCCACAGACTGTAGCCTGCCAGGCACCTCTGTCCATCGGATTTCCCAGGCGAGAATACTAGAGTGGGTTGCCATATCCTTCTCCAGGGGATCTTCCCGACCCTGGGATTGGGACCTGGATGTCTCCTGCATTGACATACAGACTGCTTACCACTGAGCCACCAGGGGAGCTGATACAACAGAATATGGGAGCCAAAATTCCTGGGCCTAAGAAGGAAGGGCTTCCTTGTGGCTCAGATGGTAAAGAATCTGCTTTCAGTGCCAGGAGACTCAGGTTTGATCCCAGGGTCGGGAAGATCCCCTGGAGAAGGGAACAGCAACCCACGCCAATATTCTTGCCTGGAGAATTCCAGGAACAGAGGATTCTGGCAGGCTACGGTCCATGGAATTGCAAAGAGCTGGACACAACTGAGCGACTAACACCACAGAACACTGGGGAAGGCTCCAGAGAGCTGTCAGAGTCTCAGTCACTCTCTACTTTCAGTCCGGCTATTTTGAAAGACGACACAACTTCTTCCACATTTTCACTTGATTCAGACTCCAGAGAGCTCACCGTCACACCATAGAACCCTTCTCTTCCACCTTTTCAAAGGTTCCTGAATCTTCTCCTCACCCAGTTTAGCAGCCTGGTCCCTTGTGACAATCACTCCCTAACACACCCCCTTACCTCCCTTGCCCCACTCTCCCTCATGGTCACACATGCCTACAAAATGCTAACCTGGTTAATTACAACTCTGCCCCAACTCAGGACTGGCAGAGACGCAGCTGAACACACGTTGAGCTGATGAATCTTACTTGAAACATGTGGGCCCTAAGCTGGAGTGAGCCTTCTGTGTCACTGGTCATCACAGCACACTTCCCTCTTTCACTCACTCACCTGTGCGCCTAGATGGCCAATTCATGCCCTCTTTTCTCTCCTCAAATCTCTAACTCCTTACCCACATTCACAGCAGATCTCCTTGCTTTCAAACTCACCAAGAAAACAGAACCAAAAAAAAAAAAAACCACAGAAGAAACTTTCCACATGCTCCCACCAGTACACCCACCTACCCACTTGCTTCTTTGCCTATATGCTCAGTCATCCCTCTTGCTACCCAGAACTATCTGAATTCTTACCTAAGGCCAACCCTTGACCTGTGGATCAGATTTCATTCCTTTTGCCTCCCTGAGGATTATCCAGGCACTCTCTCCTTCTCTACAGGATCATTCCATTAGCGTACAAACAGATGTTGAAACCTCTCCCATCCTGGAGCATGGGGCAGGGGGATCAACCCTCAATGTCACACCCTCCTCCAGCAACTGTTGCGCATAGCTGCAGCGCTCTCTCCTTACAGCAAACTCCCTAGACGTCTACTGCTGTCTTCATCAAGGCCTCTCTTATTCCCGCATGCTTGAACCCAATCCAAGCAGACTTCACTTCACCCTCTCCTCCACACTCCACTAAAACTACTTACAAGGGTAGTTTGCGGATCCTCAAAATGACTCTGTGTTGCTGAGACCAGTGTCATTCTCAGCCTTCAACTTACCTGACCCACTTGCAGCACAGGCTGGGTGCTCACTGACTCTGTCTCGGACTTTCCCCTGACTCTCTCGGCACTGGTCCTTTCTTCCTCACTCCAGGCCCTTTCTCAGCTTCCTCTGCCTTAGCACTCTCATTGCTCTGGCCTCTCCTATAGGAAGGACTCATGCCCCAGACTTCTCCTCTCCTTTAATGAACTCACTCCCCAGGTGGTCTCACCCCAGCACATAGTTCTCACCCACCCACACACCATATCCAGTTTACTGCCCAGCCTCCTAAGTGCTCCCCTTGGCCCCTCTGTCTTGCTGTGGTCTTTCTCAACACAGGGTCCAGTGACCTTTTCCAAAGGTAGATCAATGCTACTTCCACATTCCCATGCTCCCCCGACCCAGTGGCTCCCCATCTCACACGGAGTAAAACCTGAGGTCATCACAAAGTCCTCAGCTACTCTTTCACGGAATCTAGCTTTCTGACCGCCACGTCCTGCCGCTTGTCCCCTCGCGTGTCCTGGTCTTGCCACAAGGGTCTCCCTGCTGTCCCCCATCTCAGGGCCTGACCATCTGCTGCTCTCAGTGCCACTTAGTGCATTCCCTCAGTTTCTTCAGGTCTTTGCCAAACTGTCACTTTATCAGGAAGGCCTTCCCTGACCCTGCTTTTACCCTCATCCCTGCAATTTAAGTATTTCCTCATCCCCACTCCAGTACATCCCATCCCCTTTCTCTGCTTCGTATTTCCTCTAAAGCTTCTATATACTATGTGTTTATATATATTTTTTGCTTGTTTTCTTTATACATACATACATACATACATATATATATTTTTTTTCCTGTTAACTTATTTTCCTCAGTGTTCAGGATTTTTGTCTTTTTTAATTTATTGCTGTTTCCCTAACAACAGAATCTGACATGTAAAAAGGCACTAATAAACCTGTCCAGTGAGTACTCACTTCAGTCACTGAAGGAGAGCTTTGGTGAGAAGGGTGAAAAGGAAGAGAGACTCAGTCTGGGTATGAGGGGAAACACAAGGTAACTTCCAGGCACTTACCTGCTCCCCTGCTGGGGGGGTCACGGGTTGGGGGAGGTGGCCTATTACTCTGTGAAGAGGGGGAGGCTGAGGTGGGTGGAGGAGGCGCCAGGCCTCTGGCAGGCCCTGGAGTCTTCCTATGCAAAGAATTGTGTCTCTGTGGCAGCTCAGGGGCTGACTCATTCGTGGGGCTGGAGGGTCCATTGGGGACCCCAGGAGGCTGGCGATAAGGCGGTGGCGGAGGAGCCAGAGACTGGCCACTTGGTCCCGATCTGACATTCACAGGGGAAGGAGGCGGCTTGACTGGGGGTGGAGCAGAAGGTCCCTCTCGACCCGGTGAAGCCTCTGTCCGGGAGTGGGCGGCAGGGGTTTCTCTCTGTTGTAGGCCGAGGCTTTGTTGCTGTGCATAGGCAGGGGGCGTGGGGGGCGTTGGCACGCCGCCCGGGGGAGGGTGGAGGAGGGGCAGAGGAGCTGTGCTTCATCCCGGTACTGCTGGTGGGATTGGGCCGAGAGAGGTCCGGGTAACGAGGGTCTCTGCGTCCGGGGCAGCTCTGGGAGTGAGGCCCGGCTGCTGTCTGTGTCATCTTGAGGACGCCCGCTGGCTGTGGTCCCTGGAGGCCTCGGGGCAGCAGCTCGGGAACTGGGGACTTGGAGGGCTGGCTTACCAACCAGGTTCTCTGCAAATACAGCAGACAGCACCAGGTCAACAGAGCCAGGCACACGGTGGTGAGTTATCTCCGTGTCACCCTGCCTCCTCTGTGCAACCTGCATGGCAGCAGGTACAGTTTTGGGTTTTAACCCTGTTTCAGGCTCAAGGTCCATTAACAAATACTACTGCTGCAAGTCAAACGCGCTTTCATCGAATCCCTCAGCCTCTGCTTTATTCTACTCTGTCACTCCTCCCCTGCTCCCACTCCTCTTTGTCGCACCTCTACCGTGCTCCTGATTTCCAGGGGTCCCGCCTGGGATCAGTCAAAAACGAACGCGCTTGGGAAATACGCTACGGAAGCCCTCGCCACATACCTGAGCTGTCCTTGGCTCCCACAGGGCGCAGCTTTGGCACTCCTCCTGGGAAGAGACCTCCCTTGGCCTGCAGGGCAGCTGCTCCAGAACCGTAACCACCGCTGCTTCCTTTGGGTTCTGGAAAGCACACCATGGGGATTGTCATTTCATGTGTGCTCTGGAGCTGGGGACCAAGTCAGTCCTGAGGAGAAACCCGTCCTTCTCCCTGGGCTTTAATTTGCAAACCGCCACTGCTTTTGTCTTTCCACTGAAACAGAAAGTGAGCCTCTCTGCCCCACAGCTTCAAGTAGGCATGGGGATGAAACTTTGGGCTGTGATGAGAGAGAATGAAAGGAACGAGAAGCCAATCTTCCTTTATTTAGGGCAGAGGGGTAACCAGGATGAAGAGAGTTCTCTAAGCTCTCCTCTCCAAGTCCCAGATGATCAAGGGCTGATGGCTCTGGGACCTAGGTGTGAGCCAGCTACCCAGAGGCCCTCCAGCAAGAACACTTGCAGCAATTATAAGATCATTACTGGCTTCAGCTTATCAGTTTTCAGGACTGTGGTGGTTTCCTCAGAGAAAAGCCAAGGATGCGCCCTAACAACCACGAGACAGTTGCAAATGGGAGGCTTAAGACCCCAAGAATGGTTCTCAAAGGTCAAAAGAAATTCTGGGGCATTCAAAGGTACAGATGAGAAGACAGTTACAGAACACCCTAACACAAAACTCCCACCCAAGGTCCACAATAAAAATGACAGCCGGGCTGAGCTCCAGGTCAACCCTGGGGTCCTGGCGGTTGGCAAGGTGATGCAGCTTAGACTCACTCTCGAGGATGGGAGCGCTCCGATCATTAACGTTGGTCACCTTCTTCAGCTTAGTGCCCTTGCAGATGTCCTGTAAGAGGGCGCCTGACCCCGCTGCTCATCTCTACTCAGCTTGGGCGGCTCGGTGTTTGCCTGAAAGAAGAGGGAGACCAAAGTTCACCCTCAATATCCTCTTCATCACAAGTTCAGGATAAATGTCTTTGGCAAACTGGATTCCATGCAATGCCTGTCTAGCCTGAGAAGGTACATGTGCCAAATGACACCCTTCTCACACCCTTTTCTCATGCTGTCCCTTCAGTGACGGGACAGCTCTCCCTCCTAGTCAGAGGCTTCTGATAGGAGGCCTGCACCAATACTAACAGAGTACCTATGTGCTAGGCTTGTGTCAGACGCTTTATCTGTACTGTATCATCATCATCAATGCAAACGTTTATGGAGTCCCTACTATACCAGAAGCATTGTGCTAATAATAATAAGCATATTACTTTCATGATCTCATTCAATTCTTGAAATAGTCCTGTGATCAACTATAAGAACACAAGGACAGACACCTAGATTAATGGAACAAAACAGACACTCCATAAGCAGGTCCGGATCTCTATAAGAAAAAATAAAAGTATAGTTCATCAGTGCAGAAAGGATAGGTTATTAAATACAAGGTGTTAAAAACTAGTGGTTAATTTTCTGGGGGATGCACCATGGGGCATGTAGGCTCTTAGTTCCCTGGCTGAGGCTCAAACCTGAGCCCCCTGGAGTGAAAGCTCAGAGTTGTAACCACTGGAATGCCAGGAAGTCCAACAAGTGGTTAATTTTCAGAAAAAAATAATAAAGTTAAATACCCACCTTAGGGCTTTACTCTGGCTGAATTAAAAATTTTAAGTGTAAAAAAATAAACCCACAGAAGTACTATATGGAAAAAAAATAGGTAAGGGGAAGGACTTATTAAGACAACCAAAATACAGGAAAAGACCAACAGATTTCTTTATTACAGATTATTCACTTAGGAATATAATATGCAGATAACACACTGGAAGGAGAAATTATCAGTGACAAATGTAACATATGATAGAAACAAAGGTAGTGTTCTAAATCTACACAGCATTAACAAACAAGATGACTCAGAAATCAACAGGATAATAAGCAAGAAAGATTATGAACAGTCCTGAGGTTTCCCAGGTGGCTCAGCAGGTAAAGAATCTGCCTGCAAAGCAGGAAATGCAGGAGACTTGAGTTTGATCCTTGGGTTGGGAAGATCCCCTGGAGAAGAAAAAGGCAACCCACTCCAGTATGCTTGCCGAGAGAATCCCATGGACAGAGGAGCCTGGCAGGCTACAGTCCATAGATAGGATCACAAAGAGTCAGACATGACTGAAGCAACTTAGCACACACACATGAACAATATGGGGTAAAGAAAGTCAAAAGAGCCAGCAAAAGTGAAAAGAAAAAAACCTTCAACAATAAAAAAATGTAGTGTAAAACAGTATTATTATTTACCTATGATATTGGTTAAGGCTAAAATTACAAGAAGAGTTTGTTAGCTTTGTGAAGGCACCACCTGTACAGTGCCTGGCACACTGAAGATGTTAAAAAAAGTGTACAGAACAGAAGTCTGCCCCTACGGTGGTCACAGGATTCAGGAAAGTCTAGCACAGGACCTCCCTGGTGGTCCAGCGGTGAAGACTCCATGCCTGCACTTCAGGGGGCACAGGTCTGATCCCTGGTCACGGAACTAAGATCCTGCATGCCACGTGTGCGTGCCTGCGTGCTCAGTCGCTTCAGTCGTGTCCAGCTCTTTGTGACCCCACGGACTGTAGCCCTCCAGGCTCCTCTGTCGATGGGATTTTTTCCCGGCAAGAGCACCGGAGTGGGTTGCCACACCCTCCTCCAGGGGATCTTTTCCAGACCCAGGGATCAAACCTCCTGCGTCCCCTGCACTGCAGGTGGATTCTTTACCCACTGAGCCACCTAGGAAGCCTCCATGCCATGAGGCACAGCCAAAAAATAGCACAAAAATCTAGCACAAGAGTTCTACTCCCAGAAATTAACTTGAAGAAAATAACTGGAGCAGTGCACAAAGATAATAACAGGAACAAACAGTTTATAACAGCATAAAGCTGAAAGTAATCTAAAAGTTCAACCAAAAAGAACAACGAGGAGGATGCCAGGTAAGCAACTTCAAATGCCTACCTTCACCCTTTTCTGGGTGAACTCTCTAATCACCTTTCAAGATTCAGCTCAGTATCATCTCCCCCAGAAGCTTCTCTTATGGCTGCCTCCTCTCCTTCAACCACTGGTGAGGTGCCCTTCTTATAGCCCCATTTATCTCTGTCTGCATAGCATGGATTTTGTCTGTTGACTTACCTGTCTCACTCATTATACTGGGGGCCCTTAAAAGCAGAAACTGTTTCATTTCAGGTTGACAGGATCACAGACGATTTTTATCTGCTTCTTTTTGCTTATCCGTATGTTTCCCCTTTTAATTTTTAAATAAATCCATGTGGAGAGTCAAGCAATATATAAGCTCTTATATGGAAATTCCCTGGCAGTCCCATGATTAGGACCCTTGCACTTTCACTGCTGAGGGCACAAGTTCAATCCCTGGGCAAGGAACTAAGATCCCACAAGTCAAGCGGTACAGCAAAAAACAATAAAAAAATGTTTTTAAAAAATGAAAATTAAAAAGTATAGAGAAAATTAAAGTATAGAGTAAAATTATGTGGCTTTTCTAAATTGTAGTCAGCCAAGTCTCTGACACACACTAAGCCCCCGGTGAAAAGGCTATGAGGGAATGACGAAGAACAATGCAGCGCAGTAACCTAAAGGCCACAGGGATCCAAGGATAACTGGATCTTTGAACTCTACTCTATCAAGAGCAGTTCTGCTTTTACCTACTTTACTTATTGGTCTTCCACATAAAATTTCATCTGAGAAGGGGATCCAGGGCTTCCCTGGTGGCTCAGTAGCAAAGAATCTGCCTGCCAAGGCAGGAGACATGGGTTCAATCCCTGTTCCAGGAAAATCCCACATGCCTCTAAGCAACGAAGCCCGGGAGCCACAGCTGTCGTGCCAGTGCTCTAGAGCCCAGGAATCACAGCCACTGAGCTCATGTGCCACGACGACGGAGCCCTCGAGCCTAGAGCCCATGCTCCCCCAGAGAAGCCACCTCAGTGAGAAGCCCGAGCACCGCAACTGGAGAGGGAGACCCTGCTCACCACAACTAGAGACAAGCCCACGCAGCAGTGAAGAGCCAGCACAGCCAAAACAAATGAGGTTTTCAAAGGGGATTCACACATATTCGCAAACAAAATGTCTAAAACCCAAAGCTTACAAGAAAAAAAAAACAGAAGTTGGCAGGCCTGAGTTCTAGTCCTAGTACTGAAACAAACTAGCTAGGTAAGTCTCTTTGGGGCACAGAGAAAGGATACACTGACCTTTATATCACAAAGAGTTTAACAGGGAAGAAACACTGATGCCACCTGCTCAGAGCTCCCCTTAGACTGAACCAGGATAGGAAAGTCAAGACAAGCCATTATGGTCCTAAGAGGACTTCTCAGGAATCAGAACTAATTGAGGAAGACAGACTTTATTTATTCAGTCTCCATCTTCCCACACCATGTGTCTTACACCAGGAAGGCCTAAGTATGCATTCAGGTTTTGGGATAGCTGAGTGGAAGGACAACCTACCTGATGAAAAGTGGGAGGTGGAGGAGGACCGGGGGGTGGTGGTGGAGGAGGAGGAATTGGCATCCTTGCCCTTCGTGCAGTTGGCACTGCTCTCTCTCCGTTTTAATCTGCAGCTTTAGGTCACTCATATACCTGCAAGTGAAGCAGAAATAAATTCAGGAGAACAACTTTGCCCTGAGAGACAGTGAGTACCAGAAGAACCAGAGGCCCATGCACAACACCAGAGAAACTAGACACTCATCTCCTAGGCGCACTGGGATCCAGTCCTGGGCTCGGTAACTCTTTTCCATAAAAGGCCAGATAAAAACAATACTTTAGGCTCTGTAAACTGTCTACGGTCTCTGTCGCACATTATTCTTTTGTTTTGCTTTGACAGCCTTTTACATTACTAAACTTCATTTTTAACAGCAGTTTTAGGTTCACAGCAAAATTGAACAAAAAGTACTGAGTTCTCTTAAAACCTGTCACCTCAGCCAAACATACAGTACCCCACTATCTATATCCTGCTGTAGTACATTTGTTATAACTGATGAACCTACACTGACACCTCATAATTGCCCAAAGTCCATAGTGTACATTAGGGTTCACTCTCTTTAACTACATCGTTTAGTTCTCTTTGGCTTTGCTCTGGGTCTTTGTTGTTTCCTGTGGGCTTTCTCTAGCTGCAGTGCTTAGGCTTCTCACAGATGTGGCTTCTCTTATTGCCAAACACAGGCTCTAGGACACGCAGGTTTCAGGAGCTGTGGCTTGTGGCCCTAGAGCTCAGGCTCAGTAGCTGTGGTGCATGGGGTGAGTTGCTCCAAAGGCATGTGAGATCTTCCTGGAGCAGGGAGTGAACCCACGTCTCCTGCATTGCAAGGTGGACTCTTAACCACTGGACTACTAGGGAAGCCCTAGAGTTCCCTTGTGCAGTTGTGCATTTCATGGGTTTGGACAAATGTATAATGGAAAAGACCCTGATGCTGGGAAAGACTGGGGGCAGGAGACAGGGGTGACAGAGGATGAGATGGTTGGATGGCATCACCGATTCAATGGACATGAGTTTGAGCAAGCTCCAGGATATAGCGAAGGACAGGGAAGCCTAGCACTCTGCAGCTCATGGGGTCGCTGAGTTGAACACAGCTTAGTGACTGAACAACAAATAATGACAACTGTCCACCAATGTGGTTGGCTCTCCAGGTGGTGCTAGTGGTAAAGAACCCACCTGCCAATGCAGGAGACCTAAGAGACATGGGTTCGATCCCTGAATCGGGAAGATCCTCTGGAGGAGGGCATCGCAACCCACTCCAGTATTCTTGCCTGGGGAATTCCATTGACAGGGGAGCCTAGCGGGCTACAGTCCATGGGGCTGCAAAAAGTTGGACATGACTGAGTTACACAGCACACACATAAACCCCAATGTAATACCATACAGAATCATATCACTTTGCTAATAATTCTTTTTTGCTCTGCCTATTCATCCCTCCCTGGCCCCGTCCTTTGAACCCCTGGCAACCACTGAGCTTTTTAATCTCTCCATAGTTTTGCCTTTTCCAGAACTGTTACATTGTTGGAATCATACAGCATGTACCTTTCTCAGATTGGCTTCTTTCACTTGATAATATGCATTTCAGTTTCCTCCATGTCTTTTCATGACTTAATAAATCATTTCTTTTTAGCGCTGGATAACATTCCACTGTCTGGATGTACCACAGTTTTTTATCCATTCACCTCCTAAAGGACATCTGGGTTGCTTCCAAGTCTTAGCATTATGAATAATGCTGATATAAACATCCTTGTGCAAGGTTTTGTGAGGACAGAAGTTTTTTGACTCATTTGGGTAAATATCAAGGAGTATGACTGATGGATCATATGGTAAGAGTATGTTTTGTAATAAACTGCCAAAATATCTTCCGCAGTGGCTGTATCAATTTGCAGTTCTCACAAGCAGTGGGTAAGAGTTCCTACTGTTTCATATCCTTGTGAGAATTTTGAATTTTGGCCATTCTAATAGGTGTGTAGTCCTGTTGTTCTAATTTGCAATTCCCAAATGACACGTGATGTTGGAATCTTCTCAAATGCTGACTTGCCATCTATATATCTTCATCGATGAAGTGCCTGTTCAGGTCTTTTGCCCACTTTTTATTTTTTATTTTTTTTTTTTAAAGAGTCGGACACGACTGAGCGACTTCACCTTCACTTTCTCCTTTCTATAGGTAAGTGAAGTGAAGTGAAGTCGCTCAGTTGTGTCCGACTCTTCTGTGACCCGTGGACTGTAGCCCACCAAGCTCCTCCATCCATGGGATTCTCCAGGCAAGAATACTGGAGTGGGGTGCCATTTCCTTCTCCAGGGGATCTTCCCGACCCAGAGATCAAACCCAGGTCTCCCACATTGCAGGCAGACGCTTTAACCTCTGCGCCACCAGGGGAAGCCCTTGCCCACTTTTTAATTGGGTTGTTTTCTTATTGTTGAGTTTTAAGAGTTCTTTATATATTTTAGCTAATGGTCTTTTATCAGCTGTACCTTCTGCAAATATTTTCTCTTATTCTGTGGCTTGTCTTTTCATTCTCTTGATCTTTACATTTTGAAAATGTAAAAAATGTTCTTAGTCATTGTGCCATACAAAACAGATCATGGACCAGATCTGACTCATGGGCCAAAGTTTACTGACCCCTGATAGTCATATGACTGGAATCTGATAAGAGCATAAATACTATGTGCAAATTTAACCCATTAGTGGCTGAACACTTAAAACTCAGAAACTATATGGCTGTCTCCCTGTTAAGAGTTTGTAAGTATTCCTCATTTCACAAATGAGACTAAAGCCAGGGGACTCACCCTAAGACCCTGAAGTAGGGGGCAAAGACAAAACCAAAACTCAAGAACAACACCTCCAAAAAGTCACTCCAAGGAAACCCCACTTCTTGAACCCCTCAAAGTCAAAGCCAAATAACTGCAGAGGTTTCGTTTCTAAACTCTTTTGTTATAGGAGTGAACAAAATCTTTCTGTGAATAAAGAACACTTAAACACTTCTCTCAGTGCCTGGAGAATGATAAAGCGGCAAATATTTCAGAGGTTCTAGAAAACCAAGAACCTTTGTAGGTAAGTAAAATTTGATTAAAAACATGACTGTGAATGTCTTCAAAATCCCAGCTCCTCCCAGTGTAATGCCACTGAAGGTTGTCTGCCCAACAGAACTTTTTGCTCCAACCACAAAAACCTGGACACTACTCTGGCTGGGTGGCTCCCGTGGGGAGCAGTGTCTGAATTCACTTCAAAGAACAAGCAGCTGGCTCTCCTCTAAGGGGACTACCTTCTCATTTCTGGTTTCAAAACTAAGTCTTGTTTTCCTTTCCCAGGAATTCAGAAACAAACATTGTCAACTAATTCCAGTCACCTCAGTTTCTGCCTTTTCTAGGCTTCCCATTTTACTTACTTTGGCCATTGCCACGGCTGAAACTGTCTTCTAGAATGACCTGGAAAAGAGGTTCAAACAAGTCCCTAATTCTTCCCAGACCCACAAGCTGATCCAACCTACGTGCTACGAAATAAGAAATAACCTGAAGGGAACTTTAAATCTGACAGTGAGTGTCACTTATTAGGCAAAGCAGTAATTCTCTAGCAAGGCAAACCTTTTTTAAAGTCACCTACTGCAAAAAGACCACTACTACATTACACAGTTAAAGATATCTTTTAAAATAGGCTCAATTCAAATTTCAATTTCAAAATAGATCCCTCAAAAAAATCACTTTTGGGAGTTCCTGATGGCCTAGTGGTTAGGATCCTGGGCTTTCACTGCCATGACCTGGGTTCAATCTCTGGTCAGGAAACAGGTCCTGGAAGCCGTGGAGTGTGTGTGTACGCGCACACACTTTTATCAAGGAACTCTCTTTAGCGCTGACTTCCAGCAGTGGCTCTCAGCCTCCCTGCTGCCTTCACAAAGACTGCAAGCATGTCACCCTCCTGTCAGGGACACGGAGTATACAATGATGCCCTTTACAGTAAAGTATTATCACTCCCATTTTACAGGTGAGAACTCTGAAGTTCGAGGGGCAGAGGTCTGTGTACACACTAGGGTAAGAGGCAGACCGACTGAGCTAAGAGCAACCCCCATGATCACTCAGGAGGAAACTGCAGTGTAAGGACTCAAACTCAGGTCTCCGCGTCCCTTTCACCTCACTCATCACTATGAAACAAATCTCGACTGCAAGCTGGTTGGGTTTAGCAATCTTCCATTATTTTTCCTAAATAAAAACTTAACTCACTCCAAATTCCTATCTTAGTGATAGAATACAACCAGATCTCTAAATTTTCCCAGAGCAGACAAATTTATACAAATTTAAATTAACCCAACTTTCCTTTCCCTGAAGATTCCTCAAAGAAGTGTTATTCAAACCAATTCAAGATGGATACTACAAGCACGAACCCAATGCAGAAGGTCTGCTTTGAGAAGTGCTTTCAGTTAAGAACAAATGAAGCAAAAACAATTCATAAAGCTTTATAACAGAAAGACAAACTTTAGTGACTAATGTTGTTTAATCAGAGGACAAATTCAGGCCTTCTGGAATCACTGTCTATTGCATTTTTAAGAATCTAACACTCGTGAAGTTAAACAAAAAAGAAAAAAAGTTCATCACAGAATTAAGTCTTTCCTTTCTGATCTATTAAATTCAAACTACAAACCTCATCATCTCTGTTTTTCAGAGTCCCTGATTTTCAGAAAAATTCTCATTCCTTTCTTAATCCCTTCCATCTTAAAAACCATGATAAAATAAGCTTTATACATCCTCAGGAGTCAGTTTCTTTGAAATAAAGATCAGAGAGCATTATTTTAAGTCTTCTTAATGTCAACTTTATCTCAGAATTCAGAGATAAGTCTCTATAAAACTCAAGCAATGCACTTTTTAAAAGTGCTTTCTTCTACTGCTCAAAAGACAAAACTTATTTTTCTATTCAATTTCCAAATATTCATACATTTTAGGAGCAAGAAGCCTCCTGAGGACAGAGACAATGCTGCCTTTTAATTTGATGAATGAAGAGTCCAACTTAGCTGCTTTCTTCATATATTTAAAATGATCTAAGAGATATTGTACTTACCACTACAATTTGAGGCCTTTATTCAAATGGTATTCTACTGTTATAAAACTGAGGTTTCGTTTACAAGTTATTTTAAAAAGAAAAATAATTTTTAAAAATCTAAATCTTACTGCCATCCACTTTCATGCTAAGAGACCTCAAGTAACTACTTTCCTTTGATCTCAACTTTGATTACACAGTAAATTACAGTTTTTGTACCAAAGTACCCAACAAAATTCCACAGGGGGAGAAAAAAATGACCCTAAACATTTTTAAGTAGGCTATCTCCCTCAGGAAAGACTCAAGGGCCTTAGTTTCACCTTACAACACTCAGTCATATGGATAGGTATTTAAGATGTTAACAAGAAAATTATTTATTTATTTTTTTGACCACACTGCACAGCATGTAGAATCTTCATTCTCTGACCAGGGATTGAAATGGTACTCTCTTCACTGGAAGCACAAAGTCTTCACCACTGGACCACCAGGGAAGTCCCTATCTCACCCTTCTTGAATACGTGTTTGATTCTTTAATATACTATTAAGGGCTCCCTTGGTGGCTCTGTGGTAAAGAATTTGCCTGCCAGTGCAGGGGACATAGGTTCGATCTCTGGTCCAGGAAGATCCCATGGTGCCATGGAGCAACTAAGCACCCACAACAAAGAATTATCCGGTTTAGAAATGTGAATAATGATGAGATTGATAAACTCTGTTCCAGTGGCTTAACAAGACAATTTTTTACCATCTTGGACCTTACATTCTAGAGGAAGGAAACAAGGAAACAAATATAATTTCATATATCAGTGATAAAAAGAATGGAAAAACGAGAATCATTAAGGGGAGTGTAGGAGCAGGGTACAGTGTTGTTAGATGGGGAGGGGCAGGGGCTGGGGGCCTGCCTCTCAGAAGCGTCTCCATGAGCAGCCAAGCCCTAGGAACATCTGGGGAAAGCATCTTTCGAAAGAATTAACAAACATCAAGGAGATGGAAATGAGTTTGATGTGTTAGAGAACTAAATGCCAAGGTAACTGGAACAGAGTGAGAAGAATGGTAGGAGATGATACCTGAGACTTTATAGGCCATATTCCATATCCTCCAATTAAAAATAAGAAGCCATCCTCCAAATCCAATAGTAGTATCCTTCTCTGGACTTCCTGGTGTACAGTGGATGGGACTCCACCTGCCAATGCGGGGGACACAAGTTCAATCCCTGATCTGGGAAGATCCCACATGCCACGGGGCAACTAAGTCCACGGCCACAACCACTGAGCCCACCCACCTCGAGCTTGTGCTCCACAACAAGAGAAGCCACCACAAGGGAAAGCTCACACACCACAACTAGAGAGTAACTTCTGCTCACCGCAACCAGAGAAAGCAATGAAGACCTAGCTCAACCAAAACAAATAAAAAATTTTAAAAAGTAGTATCCTCCTCCATCCAATATGCCTATTATACCAAAGAAGCCTAAACAAACCAATAGCTTCACATCCAAAGTAAACAAGTTCCACCAGTTATCTCATGCATTAACCCCACAGACTGTACCTCACCTCTCTTTGGCTTGAGCACAGCTAGGGACCTAGGTACTAACTGGAAGCCTTCCAGGGTTAAAAGTTCCCTGCTGGGAATTTGCTTACCCGATCCACCTACCCTTCAACCTTGCACCTGAAAAGCAGCAGTCTAGGGAAGCGTGAGCTCATCGCCACAGTGGCACAAACGCATCCCAAGCCACAGCACCCACATGCCTGAAGAGCCTGGAGTCCCTGAGAGGACTCGCATGCCACTGCCAGAGACTAACAGTGGGAGTCAGACAGGTTCCTCTAATTACGCAAGAACTGACATCAGCAGAGAACTGTGAACACGCCTCCACGTGTTCTATGACAGAATACCGTAGAGTTTCCACTAAAGCTATTTTGGTTTCTCTAAAACACAAGGGAACAGACTAGAGTAACTTGCTTGTTCTACATTTTGTGCCACCCTCCCCTCCTCCAAAAGCTTTATATAATCTCAAAGTAATCTACAGCCCTCTTCTCTCAGTGGAAAAGGTGCTCCCTCTCCCTTGAAATTCAATTCAGTCAAACCTCTGGTGAAACAGATTTTTATCATGTACGGCCATGGAAGTAATTAAAATTCCAAAGTTACTCCATGAAGGATAAAAATCATCTTTCAATGGCAGGCATTTTCCATCAAGGAAATTTAACTATGCGGCAAACTCTGATTGATAACAACAAGTAATTTTTAAAAAACCTCTTTACTTCAATGATTTTTCACTGTTACAAGCAGCACACAATCCTGGAAGAAAAAAGGATGGAGGCAGAAATGCACGCGCGCATGTGTGTGCTTAGTCGCCTAGTCGTGTCCAACTCTTCGCGACTCCATGGGCTATAGCCTGCCAGGCTCCCTCTGTCCACAGGATTTTTCAGGCAAGAATACTGGATAGGTTGCCATTTCCTCCTCCAGGGGATCTTTCCAACTCAGGGATCAAACCCGTGTCTCCTGTGTCTGCTGCATTTCAGACAGATTCTTCACCCACTGAGCCACCGGGAAGGCAGAAGAAAAATACATAACTTTATGACGATAATCTTTCAAATAGAATTTTTCTAATAAGAATAAAATTATATATCCCAAAATGCAGCTTTTCCCCCTAATAAGACTTTCCTCTTGTCCCAAGTTGTTTTTCAAAAGCCTGAAAAACATAAACTCATAAGCCTACATATGCACAGACCACTTGATGTGGCAAATATCAGGTTCCACAGTTTATGTATGATTCTCAGATACAGGGCAACTCGGCAACCAAGTCCTCTCATCTAAAAGGACCACAAATCAATGAGAAGTCTACTCTTGCATTCAATTAAATAACCAGTTGTGAAGAATGGCTTCATTAAAAGATGGCTAGAGATAACTAATACAACAGCAACTGTAAATACAATGCCTGGAAATCATCATAAACAGAGATGGTAAGAAACCACCTTACCAAACATCCCCAGCCCCCACCACACCGCTCAAAGCTAAGAGAAAATCCTGCTATTCTGAAAGCAGTGAAGTATTGGCTGGGTTGTAGTTTCCGTCACTAAGTTGTGTCAGATTCTTTTGAAACCCCCATGGATTGCAGCCCACCAGGCTCCTCTGTCCATGGAATTCTCCAGGCAAGAATACTGGAATGGGTAGCCACTCCCTTCTGCAGGGGATCTTCCCCATCCAGGGATCAAACCCTCATCTCTTGCATCTCCTGCACTGTAGGGCAGATTGTTTACCACAGAGGCAGCTGGGAAACCCACTGGGAGGGTGGGGGAACATATACAGAAAACAGCCAATTGCAGTTCACCAGTTATAGTTCAGAGTGCCGTAGTGCTTTACAACACAGCCAGGGGACCTCCCTGGTGGTCGGTGGTTAAGAATCCGCTGTTCAATACAGGGGATTCGGGTTTGATCCTGGCTAGAGAACTAAGATCCCACATGCCTCAGAGCAACTAAGCCCGCACACAGCAACCACTGAGTCCACACTCTCAAGCCCATGTGCCACACCTAGAGAAAGCCCGCGCGCCACGACTAACACCTGAAACGGCCAAACAAATACATATTTTAAAAATAAATAAACCCACAGCCAATTATCAATAACCAATGAGACGATAATGCTTTATTTTATCATGTATTTTTTATTTTTTGGCCGCGTGACTTGTGAGATCTCAGTTCCCTGACAAGGGACTGAACCTAGGCCATGGCAGTGAAAGCCCAGATTCCTAACCACTAGGCCGCCAGGGAATTTCCAAGACAGTAAGTAACACTTTAGATTTCACACTGTTTTTGTGACTTTGTTCACCAAAACTGTTTCAATGAAATTTGTAAAAATCTATTAGGGCTGTTTCAATAGAGCTGTTCATCTTAGATCGTAAATCTATGTCAGAGCTGACACGGCTTCTTCAGGCTGCATTTAGCTACTAGGACTTCCCATATCTGAGAACTAGGGTACTAGGCCTCTATCTACAACATCACTAAGATAGGTACTTATTTGGACCCCGATCTCCAAGTGAATAACTGCAACCAAGGAGCAGCTGCAAACCCCTCATTTCCAGATGCTTTACATACTGATGGTAAAAGATACAACAGTTTTTCCTTGTAAGGCCTAGGGATCTATAACACAAAAAAGAAGAGAATGTACCCTCTCGTACTGTCAAAATTAAAAACAAACTTCAAATCACAGTACTTTGACATCTCCAAAAATGATGCTGCATAAATCTAAGGCAGATAACTAGCAAATCTGTTTTTAAAGCCTGAGTAAATTTTCCATTTCAAAAAACAACAACAACAACAACAAACCAGATTCCTGGATTTGGACAGTGAAACGATGCAGAGTAGCTCAATGTTCATAACTAATATTTCCTCCCCACCCACACATCCCAGGAACCAGTGGGTTTAGAAATGGTGGCTTAAAAAAATGGTCAAAGTCATTACTATTTGCCAGTATTTAACTTACAGACGAGGGGAGTTAATCAGATGAAGGACACATTCTAATTTAGAAATCCAGACCAAAGCTAGACAGACTAAAACACAGTCAGAATACAAAAAGCAACTCAGGACAGCAATAAATGGTTTAGAAGGTCCTTCTAAAACAGAGCTTCCAAACTTGCCTGAAGGAAAAAACACATCCTAGGGCATGTTTAATAAACACACACACAAAGATTTCTGGGCCCTAATCCAGCCCTATTAAAATCAGGAAAAAAAAATTTAAGGCATAAATTTTCTAAATAAGAGAAAATGGGAAATGAGACAACAACATGAAGACAGATATCAACAAAATTTTGGAAGCTGGACAGCAGATGCACTAGTGATAAATAACTTCACAGAAAGGAAAAAACCAAATGCCTGCAGTGGAAAGAAGCAAGCAGAAAAGGCTCAGAAACTGGAGGCATCCAGTACGTCTGGAGAAAGGGGTGTAGGAGGGGCTAAAAGAGAACTAGTTGAAAGTCTGTGTAACGTACCTGTGGCTAATTCATGCTGATGTGTGGCAGAGGCAACACAATATTGTAGAGCAATTGTCCTCCAATTAAAAAAAAAAAAAAACAAAACAAAGACAAAAAGTCTGTGTAAGAAATAAGATTCTTCTATCCCCTCTGTCCCCGCCCCTACACCACCTGGCAGAAGATGAAAGAAGCTGAACCAGAGGGTCTCTGAACCAAGGGACCAGTGATAGCTAAGGGCAGCTGAGCCATACTGAGAACACATGGGGATCAAGTGAGTCTAACTTGTCCTCAAAAATGAGATCTCCCCATCCCCAGCTCTCTTCTCCCACTCAGCTCCAAAAACACCTGCCGCTGGGCTAATACTCTCCAGGCAGAAAAACAGAGCAGTCCTCTCTGAGGAAAGTGACCAGGGCCAATTCACCCTAAAATGGTGCCCACCACTTGATGAGCCAGGGATCTGCACTCAGCGTTTTAGTGCCTTATCCTTAAAAATGAACAGATAGCCAAGAATTATTAGACGTTTCAAGAAAACCTCTCACATGAAAGACAGGAAGCAAAGTAAATAAGCAAAACAGAATTCCTGACAACATGCAAAAATATTTATACATAAAATTCCGAGATATGTATACCTATGGCTGACTCATGTTGATGTATGGCAGACACCAACGTAATACTGTAAAGCAATTATCCTCCAATTAAAAATAAATTTTTAAAAATTTGGAGAAAATTTCTTGGAAACTAAAAAAAAAAAATGATGGTAAATATTTAAAATACAAGAGCTGGAAGAAAAACTAAGGCTGTCTGAAAACTGAATGAGGGAAAAAAATCCACAAGGGGAAAAACATTGAGGGTTAGTCTAGGAGTTTCACCATCTGGGTAACAGGGGGTTCCGAGAAATAGGGAGGAGAGAAATAATTATCAGAGAGAGAATACATTATAAGAGATGATAATACAGGAAAACTTGACAGATGGAAAGGGTGAAAGTGTTAAGTCGCTCAGTCAGGTCTGACTCTCTGCGACCCACAGACTACAGCCTGCCAGGCTCCTCTGTCCAAGCATTTTTCCAGGGAAGAATGCTGGAGTCGGCTGCCATTCCCTTCCCCAGGGGATCGTCCCGACTCAGGGATGGAACCCAGGTTTCCCACGCTGCAGGCAGACTCTTTACCATCTGAGCCACCAGGGAAGTGGATGGAAATATGCTGCCAACTGGCATGGCCCACTGAATCTCAAGCATGATGAATTTTTGTCCCCCCCTGGCCATAATGTACAGCCTGTGGGATCTTATTAGTTTCCCAACCAGGGATCAAACCTGGGCCCCCACTAGCAGAAACACGAAGTCCTAACCACTGGCCCACCAGGGAGCTCCCACGCATGATGAATTCTAACATCCACCCCAAGGCACATCACTGCATTTCAGAATACCAGGGATAAAGACAAGACCCTAAATGGGACTAGTCTGGTGGTCCAGTGGTTAAGAAACCGCCCTCCAATGCAGGAGGCAGGTAAGACAAGACCCTAAAAATCTTTCAGAAGAAAAAACAGATCCTATACAAAGAATCTAGAATTTAATAGCACTAAATTTCATAATAGTATTATTGAAAGTTAGAAAACCACAAAGCAAGGTTTAAAATTTCCAAAGAAATATGATCCCCAACAAAGTATTTTATATCTAGTCAAACTATCAACCAGCATGAAGGTAGAAAACAGATGATTCAGAGAGACAAACCCTCAAAAAATGCACCCATCCTATAGATCTTCTTCATAAAGTCTCTGGAAGAGACTTCTCTAACATGTTTAAATGTGCTGAGAAGAGATACTTCCATCCAAGGTTAGGGATGAATTAACGACTGATACTCAGTAACTCAAGCAAAAAGGAAATAAGATAGGAAAAAAGGCAAATATAACACTTAAGGAAAAAAATATACATATAAAGAAGGAAATATAATCCTAGCACACAGTCATTCTATTGGATGCTACTTTTTTCTCTTCTTTTGATAACACTCACCTCTACTCCCTTCTGGACTCACAGGAGAGGAGGGAGGCTGGAGGTCTGGGAACTACTTTTTCCTAGAATCCCCTGTCACTGGGTTGTGGTTTAAATCCCACCAACACACAGCATTCACTCGATCTAGAAGACAGAAGGAAGGTAGATGCCATTATTGGTCTTCCGTAGCCTCTGACAGGTGACAGACGTGGTTTGCAGCAGTTTTCAATATTCTGTAAATTGGCTGCTTTGGTGTTTAAGGCAGTCAGGATTATTAATGACTGCAGTTTCTTTCAAACCCTGCAAGTGGCTTTCCCTGACCTATGCTCCCCTGGCCTTTCATGATTTGATAATCTGTGAAATACCAAGAATGGTTGGTTTTCTACTTGAATCGTGATATATAATACCAAAACATATAGAATATTGATTTAATCAAGAAAGTGAGATATATATATATATAAATAAAATGCAGAGAGCAGGAAGGGTTGTGCATGAATAGCATCATAAGAATGGAAAACTCAAGTGTCCACAGCAGAAACTCAATAGATAATATCTAAGAATGGAAAAATCAAGACATAACAGTGTAAGAATACTATGTAGAAACATGAATATACATCAGAAAAAACATTAAAAGTATTATTAAATTATTAAAAATGTTAAAAGCATTCAGAAGATAAGTAAGGAGAAATGGAGCAGCTCTTTAAGTGCTATAAGACTTATAGTACTATTTGACTCTTTATATATTCTTACTATTTTGATTTTAAATTTAACTACTAAAACCAAAAAATCTAACGCTGTACAACAAAACCAAGCTTCAGACTACCAAAATTTCCCCAAGAAAGGTCAACACTGGATCTGCTACCAATGCAGTTAAACAAAGTAGAAAATCCCAAACAAACCAAAATAACTCATGTCTCAGGCTCAACTGCAATGAAGCAGGCTACCTAATGTGACCTGAATCTGTGCAACAGCCGGGGTGTAACCAAGCAAGGTTCACCACCCAGCGCTCACACCATCACAAGTCAAGTACGTGAGGAACTTCCGTGAGCCACCATGAGAGCTCATAAGCAAAGGTAAGCACAAAAATAGAGGGATAAATCTTAAAACCAATTACTTAGCCTCCTTTTCAGGTCTTGTTTTCAATTTAATACAACTAGCTGAAAAACAAAAATAACAACATCTGCTATCAAAACATCTTTACAAGTTCTAAGAAACTGTTAATAAAATTAAAAGACTTATCAAGTAGGCTGACATCTAGTCACTGACAACAAAACCAGCTCTTCTCACTCGAGGCTGGCCATCTCACAGGACTAGCACTTGGCTTCTACGTGCATTCCATCATTGGCACAGCACAAATATAAAAGTAGAAAACATATACAGAGAACAGTCAGAGGAAGGAAAATCAGTGATGACAGTCTCCATTAAGGCCTGAAAGAAAATTTAAGCAGATGCTCCATAAAATGTTGATCCAGACTTCACATGGAGAGAAGTGTCATGCCTCATTTCAAAGATAATATATTAAGTCCCAACTCACCACAGAAAGTCTATTAACAAAGCTGCGACTTTCACTGCAGAAGAATTTCTTCTCTCCTCTAATACCCTTAAGCCATCAGATACTCAGATGCTCCTTGCTGAAATGCTAGAAAAATCTGCACATTTTCATTCCGAGATCACTAGTGATAGTCTGCAAAATCAAGAGTCTACTTTGAAGTATGATAACAGGGCAAGCTGATCCAATTACACAAGTAAGTACTAAATCAAAACAGGACCATCTGGGCTTTGAGGAAGAGTACTATGACTCCTGCACAAAAGTCAATATAAAATATACTGCAGATACAGCAGATAAAAATGGTTTCATATATTCAGAGTTATAATGGCCCTGAGCTACTGATCTTTTTGCATGTCCAGTAAGATATATGCACCTGGCCTAGATGACAAATTATTTTCAGTAGTTCACAAGAACATCTGTGTTCTCTCTCCAGCCCATGAGGCTTACCAAAAAAAAAAAACCCAAAAAACAGTCAATAATCCCCAGAAGCGAAGAGGTTTTTGTTTCTTAAATAACCAGGTCTGGCAAATTAGCCCATCATCTCCCATGATCTAAGAACAGCTCCCCAACAATCTCCAAACCAGTTCTCAAGAGCCCCACATTTTAAGTTCTAATCCAGCCACAAGAGCTTAATGGGCAGGATCTAAAAGAAATCAAGACTCAAAGAAGAGGCTTTATTCAGGAAATTTTTTGAAAGCATGTTCTGCTGCACAGAATTCTGATTCTTTATGGTATTGATGATTTCAGCATCAACAATGGTGAACTACTTCCAGTGGAAAGAACTGACAGAAAAAAAATCTCTATTGGAAAGGTTGAACTCAAAATGAACTATGCCATTTATCTGTATTTTTTAAGAACTCACACTCTCTGAAGTCTTGTCTCCTATCTCTCTGCTTCTCACTCCCTAAGGTCCAGACACACAGGGACTCCCTTCAACTCTCCACATAGCCACGTTCTTTCCCTCCTCAGGACCTTCACCTTTGCCATTTCTTCCCCCTCACCCTTTAGGTTTCAGCCTTAGAAGTCAATTCCTCAGGGACCTTCCCTGATCAGCCGCCTTCTCAATGAACTAGGGTCAGGCTTCCCATTTGCACTCTCCACTGTACCGTCGGCAACAGTAATTAATTACCCGTTTAATGGATATTTTCTCCACTAGACCATAACCGCATGAGTGCAAAGGCTGAATCAGTTTCGTTTTCACTGTTGCATCACCAGTACCTACCATAGTGCTTGGCACACAGTAGGAACTCAAAAATTGTCAAGGAAATGAACAACAGGGCCCCAAAAAAGCAGCCTCAGCAGTTCTAAGTTACCCTACAGATATAATCACACATGTAAAAGGCCAAATATACCTAGTTTTTCTCTAGAGCATAGTAACTTTAAATATCTACCAGGATAGGGCAGGTTTTACTCTCTTTACTGTTCGCACAGAACAACTGATTGCCAAAATAAGTTTTTTAAAAACTGTACATAGAATTAGTGTGTGACACTCATTTTAAAAAAATGCAAGACACATATATATTTACTTTGTACACATTATCTCTGGAAAGGATGTCAAGAGGTCTTACCTGGTGATCCAGTGGGTTAAGAATCTGCCTGCCAATGCAAGGGATATGGGTTCCATCCCTGGTCTGGGAAGATCCCACACGCCTCTGGACTAAGCCCACGCGCCACAACTACTGAAGCCTGAGCATCCTAGAGGCCATTCTCCCCAATAACAGAAACCACTGGAACATGAATCCCAAGTACTGCAACTAAGAAAAAGCCCACGTGCAGCAAAGACCCAGCGCAGCCAAAAATAAATAAGACTAAAAAAGAAAAAAAGGATCTCAAGAAATTGATACTATTAGCTCACTCTGGGAAGACAAACCAGAACAAAGAGTAGACAAGGGTAGAGGGCAGACTGCTCAAAGCGTACCATTTTTTTGACCTTCCAAATTCTGGGCCATGTGAGTATATTATCTATTTAAGAAAATAATGTTTTTATTATTATTTTCTTAAATCGATATTTATTTTCTTAAAAGTCCTGTCCTTGTAAGATAATGACAGCAAGAGTTTAATCTCATACCTGGATCTTTAATGACAAACACCCTGCCTACATCTGAGCACTGGGAAGGTGGAAGTGGAAAGAAGGAAAACTCACTCTCCACACATCTCAGACAGCAGGCCCCATAATACACTGTAACCCTTTAGAAAATTCCCTTTAAAAAAAAAACAACAAATGTTCCAATATGGACATATGGAGACTGTTCCACAGTCAGAGGGTTTATTGGGAGGGAAAAAGAAAGAGACTATTTGATTCAGGTTTTCTATGAGCAGAGAGAGCAGGATGATGAATTCATATGGAAATATTATCATAAATACCAACTAAAACAAATTACTTTACTCAGGGGCCTCAATCTAAATGGAGCTTAATATAAATCCATGAAGTTTAAGAAGCTAAAAATTTCTGAAAACCAATTATTAAATGGGAAGGAGGACATCCCTGGTGGTAGAGTGGACAGGAACCCGCCTACCAGTGCAGGGGACCCGGATTAACTCCCTGGCCTGGGAAGATTCCACAGGCCACAGAACAAGCCTGTGCACTACAACCATAGAGCTGGCTCTAGAGCCCCCTAGGAGCCGCAGCTGCTGAGCCCACGCTCTAGAGTCTGCGCCACAAGAGAAGTCACTGCAATGAGAAGCCTGTGCCCCCAACAAAGAGCAGCCCCTGCTTGCGGCAAGTCGAGAAAGCCCACCCAGCAACAAACACCCAGCACAGACCCCGTCCCTTGCAAAATTTTTTTTTAATGGGAAGGAAATCTAAAACACGTTCCTTGTTTATACAGATTTGCCACACTTCAAGACACTCTTCAGGAAAGAAAGACCTGAGACTAGATTAAATACAACTCCAATAATCATATTTGTTACCACAATCAAAGCCCTAGACCAGGGTCAAAACCTCTGGATCTGAACCTGCATATCAGGAACAGAATCCTCTGGACTAATGAAGGAAGAAAGGTGAATCCAGGGCCGCCAAAATTTGAGGTTCTCTCCAATGTTACAGGGCCACTGCCATACTGCGAGAAATGATCTTCGTAATCCATTCCAAGACCTAATGGAGACACAGTTATCTTCAAGTAACCATCTCCTAAAAACAAAAGTGCATCCACTAAGCAGAACACACTGAAAAGAGCATTTACTAAGTAGGATTAAGTATTTAGGATGGTCATACTAAATTGTTACAACTTTGCCAAGCCTAACTGGCAAGTGAGAAGCCAATTCCTGGCTTCCCTATTTGATAACATAACCTATTTGCCTCCACAGGCATCAGCCAAAATCTTAAGAGAGCTAAGACTGACACAGATATTAGCAAATGCCTTCTTTCCCTACTAACATTGCTTTTCTCCATAAAGCTCTATCCACTATTTTTAAAAACCCTTTGATAATAATACCAAAAGTCCTCATGAGTTTAGTCTGTGGCTCCCTAGGCTCAAAGGCTTGGGAATGAGAATGAGGTGAAAAAAAAGTCGGAAACACTCTCTTCCCCTCAACGCCTTGCACTTTCAAAGCTAGGCAAAGGCAATGATTCTGCATTTAATCACCAGATGAATAAGAACCAGATTTGAATTTAGAAGAAACATAAAAGAGTTTAAGAACATTCAGTCAAGAGTACCGCCTCCATTTCCTTGCAGAGAGGCTCTCAGGATCTGCCAATGAACCTCACTTTGACATGGAACACCCCATCTACTTTAATCCAGGCCACATCCCCCAGAGACAGTCAACCGGAACTCTGCCAACTTCTGCTCGGGAGCTGTGTGCAGAACAGCAGCAACAAGAGCCTACTTTGAGAAGGAGATCAACAATCACACTCAGGAAGAAAAGAAGCTATTTGGCACAGGGAAGCATGTTGCCAAAACGTTAGTCACAGCCTCAAGGTCCCGGTTTGTGTTTCTGCAACTATTCTCTGCTTTGACAGAGTCCATTCTCTGGCCCAGGAAACCCAGCTCAGCTTCTGTCACCCTCTCCCTCTGAAGCAGTAAAGAATTCTTTCAATTTGGTGGTATCAAACTGTGACACAAACAAGACATCCACCAGAGACTAAAAGGAGGGGGGGAATGTGCAATTTGCTGTTTTCCACTTGGGACTGGCTCCAGCAGAGCAACAGAAACACATGGCAGGATAGGAAACACGGAAAACCATTATGTGAAAGAAGCAGGCTACGCTAAAAAGTCTGCCCAGAGTCTCCACAACTTATTTCAAGCCCTCTTAAAAACAAACCGAAAAGACACACTGTAGGCTTAAATGACAGCAAAATATTAAGCAAGTTTTTAACCCTCAAATAAGTGTACAGATAGGTTACATCCTGATAAGCCCATCATAAACTGAAAATACCATTAAGTCGAAAATACATTTCATACACCTAACCTACAGGACATCATAGCTTAGCTTAGCCTAGCCTACTTTAAACATGCTCAAAACACATACATTAGCCTACAGTTGGGCAAAATCATCTAACGAAAAGCCTATTTTAAAATAAAGTACTGAACAGCCAGCCCTGGTTTTTCCAGTAATCACGTATGGATGTGAGAGTTGGACCATAAAGAAAGCTGAGCGCTGAAGAACTGATGCTTTTGAATTGTGGTGTTGGAGAAGACTCTTGAGAGTCCCTTGGACTGCAAGGAGATCCAAACAGTCCATTCTGAAGGAAATCAATTCTGAATATTCATTGGAAGGACTGATGCTGAAGCTCCAATACTTTGGCCGCCTGATGGGAAGAACTGACTCATTAGAAAAGACCCTGATGCTGGGAAAGATTGAGGCCAGGAGGAGAAGGGGATGACAGAGGATGAGATGATTGGATGGCATCACTGACTGAATGGACATGAGTTTGAGCAAGCTCTGGGAGTTGGTGATGGACAGGGAAGCCTGGTGTGCTACAATCCATGGGGTCACAAGGAGCTGGACACGAGTGACCAACTAAACTGAACTGACTGAATAGCTCATGTCATTTACTGAATACTGTACTAAAAGTGAAAAACAAAACAGCTGTATGGGCACAGGATGGTTATAAGTGTATATCAGCTGACTGCAAGCTGCGGCTGTCTGCCTCTGCTCAGCATCATGAGAGAGCCAAAGAGTGATAGCTCAGGAAAAGATCAAAATTAAACATTCAAAGTACAGCTTCTACCTAGAGTTCTTCCTGGGGTTGGGTTGCTGAAACAACCTGAACCAGCAGCCCATGATTTTCAGAATTCAGAGCAAAGGGAACAAAGATTCAAGTACACCAAGTTACTCTCCGAAAGAGCGCAAGACAGACTTCCTGGCGGTACAGTGGTAAAGAATCCACCATGCAATGCAGGAAACATGGGTTCAATCCTGGTCCGGGAAGATTTCACATGCCACAAAGCAACTAAGACCCTGTGCCTAACTAAGGCAGAGAGCTGAAACTACTGAAGCCCACATGACCTAAAGCCCACCAAAAGAGCCTCCAGAATGAGAAGCCCTTGCTCCACAACTAGAAAGCAGCTCCTGCTTGCAGCACCTACAGAAAGCCCATGTGCAACCAAAAATAAAATAATAAATGCATAATTTTTTAAAAAAGAATATATCAAAGAGCCTAAGAAGTAAGAAAGAACATCCACCAAAAGGAACAGAACTTGTCTCTTCCCTCTTAAAAGCCATCAGTAAAACCTGAAAACCCCACAGTTCTCAACACCTTCCACTTACCCCTGCATTTCATTTCTGTGCTGACATCACCTAACTAATCAGTACCAACTAAGATAAACACTACTCTGATACCAAGTGTGAAGCAGAGTTAGAAACTGCCCCCTCTTAAGCTAATCCACGTCAGAGTTCAGAAATGCCAAGACTTTCAGGAACACGTCTAAGCTAAACAAGTTCGCCTATGCACCAAGTGTTCAGAGTGTTATACCCAAAGGAAAACCTAGAACATTCAAGATGTTAAAGGATTAAGAATAAAGAAGCCAAAATTGTCCATGAGGACACCGGTCCCCAACAACTGGCAAAAGGGCTGAAGTGACTGAACTAAAGCAAAAGGCTCAACTTACCTAAAACTATTTTTTAGTGAATTCTCAAAGAGTTCATGAAGCAAGTGTTTGTCAAGAGTGAAATACTCTGGTAGCTAGAAAATAAAAGACTGCATTCTCCCACATTCTCCATCAGTTCTCTTCATCAACCAACCTCTGTCATCCTCAATTCTAACTTCCCCATCCCCGTCTTGACGGCAGCCAACACAGTGTAACACAACAATATGAAATTTCTGGCTACTAAAAGTTGACAATAAGAAAAGTTTAAAAATTGGACATGTATCAAATCCAAACCAAGTCTTCCCAGGCACAAGGCACAAAAAAATGGACAAGACTGAGAGGAAGAAACTGGGAACGACATATCTTCTGAATATCAGTATCTCAGTCTTATTTTCAGGAAGCACTTCTTTGCAACCACTTTAAAGATCCCATTTGCTTAACACAATCTTTTAGATGCAGAAAGGGATCAAACCAACAAACCAACATCTCCGGGGTGGGGGGTGGGGGGAGACAAAAACTGATCTGCCTCAAAGTTACTTAGTAAATCCACATGAGGGGCTAGAACCGTCCTTATTCCCTGAGTTTCTCTTCTGATGTATAGAAGGGAAAAAGTCACCCAAAACATGCAGGAAGTCATTCAGAAACAAACACAGGGCAAAGATAACAGCGTGAAAAGGAAGGTGGATCCTTGGGAGGCCAGAATTAAGACTTCACATCATTCCAACCTGAGCCCTCAACTGCAGACCGCGCTCCCTTGCGAACTTCAACATTTATCAATCCAACCTTAAACTCGATTCTGATTTCTTCTCAACTAACGTTCTCAGATTCCCTCTAATGTAAGCAATTTCCTCAGTTACCCCATAACCAGTGGTTTTCACTCATCAATCCCCAAATATCACAGCGGCCTCCTCATCCGGAGCATCCTGTTAATTACCTGTTCCCAACAGGTCCTCCCTCCCCATCTCCCTTTTTGCGCACGGTTACCTCGTTCCTCACCCCAGTGGCCGTCTTACTCACCTCACCCAACCCTTCAGGATTCCTTATTTCCTGTCTCAACAACCTTCCTTCGAATCTCAGTTAGCGCTCGCCCTACACCGATTCCCGACTACTCCTCCCTACTTAGATTCCCCACGCCCCCTCTTCCCCAGGTTCTTTAGACCCAGCCTCCAATCCCCCTCCCCGTAGGTCCCGCCCCCAGGACCCCTCTCCCCCACAGGCCCCTCCTCCAAAGTCCCCTCGCTCCCTTACAGCCCCGCCCCAGTCCCCCTCCCCCGGCTCGCCCTCCCATTCAGATCCGCAGGTCCTTTCAGAGACGGACCCACCCTCCCTGGACCCACCCTTCCCGACCTGGCCGCAGCGGCTCCGGGAGCGACTCCTTCGCCACCTCGGCTCTGGCTCCGACCAGTCCTGCTCGCCCCGCGGCAAGCTCCCCTTCTCGCCGCCGCCGCCCCTTTTGCCAACCCGGAAATGGATCTGCTCCCACCGTCCCCAGCGTCCGCGAACAAAATGGAGGAGGGGGAGAAAGGAGGAGGGAGCAGAGGGCGAAGAGACGCTACACGCACGCGCACCTGGAGAGCCCGCCCCCTCGCCCGTTTACGTAAAGGCGGAAGCGGTCGGTGGCCGCCATCTTGGGAAGGTCGCAAGAATGTTGCTTAGCAGCTGAAAAGCAGGGTTTGCAGCTTTGGTTGCAATTAGAATAACCTGGGAATAGTTGACTAGTGATACCTGAATTCCACACCCAGAGATTCTGATTTAATTGATCTTGTCTGTGGCTAGGCATCGGAACTTTTAAAACTGCGCAATGATTCTAACATGTTGCTGAAGTGAAGAATCACTGAGCCGAACAGAGTTTCGAATAGTATCTTTTTCATCTTCTTCCCGCGTGCTCACGCGCACACACACCGTAAATGTCCTTTCCTAATTTCGAGTTAACGAAGAACCCGCTGCCCCAGTCAACCTTGCAAGGGCTCAGTAATCAAGCTCCGGTTGTCATGGCAACGGAGGAGGCAGGCCCTGCTAACTAGTCACCCGTTAACGTCATCTTAGCTGCTTAACCCGAACACCTGTGAACATCCGTCTTCACTTTCCCGGGCCTGGGCTTCCCCAATTTCCATGGCTGGGGGTTGGTTGGTGCTGCAGACTTCCTGATGTTTGGGTCGGGGGCGGAGGGCAGCGGGGAAGGAATCCTGTGCCCTCCCTGGTGCGCCTATTAGCTCTGTCCCAGCCAACTAAGGATTCCTCCTTAGCCCACCCACAAAAATGCTTTTCCACTGCAGTCAAACTCATTGCCTCAAAATGTTCTTTGGGTCTCTCCATCACCGTTATTTACGCTGAATCTGAAGTAAGGAGACAGAATTGGGACTTAGTTCTCATTTCTTACCGTGTGCCCTTGGACCTCAACTACGCTATCTGTAAAATGGGCCTAATAGTGCCTGTCTCGACTGTTTCATAGGGACTTCCCTCGTAGCTCTGTTGGTAAAGAATCTGCCTGCAATGCAGGAGACCCAGGTTGGATCCCTGGGTCTGGAAGAGACCCTGGAGAAGGAAATGGCAACCCATTCCGGTATTCTTGCCTGGAGAATCCCACGGACACAGGAGCCTGGCGGGCTACAGTCCATGGGCTGCACGAGTTGGACACGCAAACCACCAACAACTGTTCCATAGGATTGTTGGAAAGCTAATGAGATGAATGGGAAAGCATGTGATAAACCTAAGGTTGTTATTATTTTTGTTTTCCTTCTGCCATGAGTAGTGCTGGGCACCACCCACTAGTCAAGTAAATGTCACAGCATTCATTGAGTACCTGATGTGGGCCAGGCACTGGGCTAGGCAGCAGAAGATGGCTTACAGAGGTGACTAAGACAGAGCCTCTGCCCTCAGGGGACTCACTGGATGCTGGGCAGACTGGCATGTAAACAGCTGGCTGAGATACAAGTAGGCATATGATTAGTGCCATGGGGACATATGGGCAGAGGGACCTCAGACAAGGGAGTGATTACTCCCTACTAGAGAATGGGAGAAGGTTTCATAGGTGAGGTGAGGGGAGGTGAAGTCGCTCAGTCGTGTCCGACTCTTTGTGACCCCGTGGACTGTAACCTACTAGGCTTTTCCACCCATGGGATTCTCCAGGCAAGAATACTGGAGTGGATTGCCATTTCCTTCTCCAGGGGATCTTCCCGACCCAGGAATTGAACCCAGGTCTCCCGTATTGGAGGCAGACGCTTTAACCTCTGAGCCACCAGAGAAGACGAAAATTCATAAATGGTTTTGAATTCAGCCTTGAAGGAGGAGCAGAGTTTTATTCCTAATCAGAGAAGACAGGGAAAACATTCCAGGCATAGGGATCAGTAAGTGCAAAGATAAAGATTACATAAGGTTTGTAATCCTGTATGCCTGAAGGCGGGGTGATTGGGCAAGACCCATGGTAGGTTTAAACTCCCAGCTCATCAGCCTCATCTCTACTCTGTCCCCTCCCTGCTCACTATACACTGTGCAGACCTGCTTTCTAGTGCAGTGCACCAGGTGCTTCCTCAAGGCCTCTGTGTTCATCTCTACTCTGGATTTTCTGCGTTTTTCAGGCTTTGCCCAAATACCACAGCTAATGTAAGCCCACCATTCTCTATTACATCACTCCATGATAAGAGCAGCCACTGGGGTGCACTGTCCAACTCTTTGAGACCCCATGGACTGCAGCCTGCCAGATTCCACTGTCTGTGAGATTTCCCAGGCAAGAATACTTAAGTGGGTTGCCATTTCCTCCTCTGGGGGATCTTCCCCACCCAGGAACTGAACTCTAGTCTCCTTCAGCTCCTGCACTGGTGCATTGGCAGGCGGATTCTTTACCACTGAGCCACTTGGGAGGTCCTGTTCTGACAATATGACATGCTGAGAACCTTGGAGACCTTCTCCCTAAAAACAACTAAAAATTCTAGATAAAATGTTTTTTAACTCTTAAATGATTTGATGAGAAACTCTTAAATGCTTTGATGAGAAACCCTTAAATGCTTTGAGGAATGTCGGGAGCAAACTAAGTGAAGGCAGGGGGACATAAAGAGGTAAGAGGAACACTGAGGCAGGTGCTGGCTCAGAGGACACTTGCCTGACTACATGGCTTGAGCTTTTGTCAGTGTCTTGCGGGGAAAGAGAGCATCCCAGGAACTCTTCAGCAGGGATTTTAACAGGAGATTCTCCCTGATGGCTCAGTTGGTAAAGAATCCACCTGCAAGGCGGGAGACCCCGGTTCAATTCCTGGGTCAGGAAGATTCACTGGAGGATAGGCTACCCACTCCAGTATTCTGGCTTGGGGAATTCTATGGACTGTATAGTCCATGGCGTCACAAAGAGTCGGACACGACTGAGCCACTTTCACTTTCACTCCTTCATATAGATGGGATGCCAAAGGACTATATCCTCATAGTTAAGGTGAACCAGAAATAAACCTGTCCCTTCCTCCCTTGAGGGGCTTCCCTGGAGGCTCAGATGGTAATCTGCCTGCAATGCAGGAGACCCGGGTTTGATCCGTGAGTGGGGAAGAGCCCCTGGAGGAGGGGATGCAAGTATTCTTCAGTATTCCACTTCACTCTTCTTACTTGGAGAATTCAATGGACAGAGAAGCCTGGTGGGCTACGGTCTAGGGGGGTCACAAAGAGTCAGACACAACTGAAGCCACTTGGCACACACTTCCTCCCTTGAGTGTAGGGTTAATGAAGATAGATTCCAGGCTCAGATGATAATTAATAGATTTTTCACACAGAAGGTTCAGTAGGACATTGACAATCACATGAATAATTCTTGGTTGTGCAGAATGGTTCCTTGTATTGCCGAAATCTAGCATCCTTAACCCTGTCACCAAACACCATAGCACAAACTTATTGTGATTAAAAAAAAAAAAAAAGTCATCTGGAGAAGGAAATGGCAACCCACTCCAGTATTCTTGCCTAGAAAATCCCATGGACAGAGGAGCCTGTTAAGGCTACACTCCATGGGGCCCCAAAGAGCTGGATACGACTGAGCAACTTCACTCACTCCAAACAACCTTGGAGAATAGGCCCCCTTAACAGTAGATGTCCACATATATGCCTATATATACTTACTCTTTTCTTGGGTTAGTGCAGCAGCTCACTAATCTGACTGCTGCCCCTTCTTGCCTCATTAAAGGTGAATCTGTTCTGTTAAAAAAAAAAAAGTCATCGTAGGGAATGCCCTGGAGATTCAGTAGTTAGGACTCTGTGTTCTTACTGTTGAGGGCCACGGTTCTATCCCCAGTGAGGGAACTACGATCCCACAAGTTGTGTGGTGCAGCAAAAAACAAACAAAAAATTAGCCACCCAAGATTTCCAAAATGCCGCTATAGAGAACCACTGCTCCATGCTACACTGTCAAGTTGCCAGGGACCAGTTTGTGAAGGACTTTATTATCTCTCATGAAAAGTTAGATTTTATCCCAAGGGCAAGGGGAAAACCATTACAAGGTTTGAGTTGAGAAGAGCCATGACCCACTTTGCCTTCTAGAAAGAGCTCTCTGACTAACTGCAGCATATGTGGTACTTGGTCACTCAATTGCATGTGACTCTTTACGACCCCATGGACTGCAGCCCTCCAGGCTCCTCTGTCCATGGGATTCTCCAGGCAAGAATACTGGAGTGGGTTGCCATGCCCTCCTCCAGGGGATCTTCCCCACCCAAGGATCAAACCCAGGTCTTCCACATTGCAGGCAGATTCTGTACCATCTGAGCCACCAGGGACGCTCTGAAGAACTGCAACATAGAGGATGAATTAGAGGGGGCAGAGTTAAAAGCAAGAATGTTGTAGACGTTTCAGTGAGAGAGGATGGATGCCTGCATTGAGTGGCAGCTAGACACAGTTGGGCACAAAGACCTTGAAGACAGGGCTGCTTGTCTGCAGAGCCCAAGGCCTCGAATCTTAGTTCTCCCCACTACTAAATAGGGTGAGGCTTTGGGCAAGTTATTCAACTTCTACCAGCCTCAGTCTTCACATCTACAAAGTAAGATAAGACTAAATGAAAGGACTTCCCTGGTGGTTCAGTAGCTAAGGATCCGCCTTCCAATGCAGGGGACACAGGTTAGATCCCTGGTTAGGGGAACATGCTGAGGGGCAAAGTAAGCCCATTCACCACAACTAGAGATCCTACGTGCTGCAACTAGAGATCCTACTGAATCCTTGGGCTCTAGAGCCCACGTTCCACAACAAAAGAAGTTCCTGTGTGCTGCAACAAAGACTGGGGTGGGGTGGGGGGAGTGAGACTAAACGGAATGCTCCTGAACCACGTCTGCACATGGAAAGCGCTCACCAACTGTAGCCGTGATCACTATGAGGGTATCAGTGGTAGAGATAGTGAGATGTCATTCTAGAGATATTTATGAAGTGGAATGTGATGGTTGAAGAAGGGAGAAGTCAAAGATGATTCCCAAGTTTCTGGTTTGAACTCTTTTGTGCAAGTGATGCCGATGATACTCAGCCGGAGAGTCGAGGAGGAAGAAGAGGGGTTGGGGCAAGGAAAAAGATTAGGAAGACTAGGTGGGTGAGGGAGGGAAAAGAGGTTCTTTAGGCCACGGGATATTTGTGTCTGGAATTTAGAAGAGCAATCCTAGCAATCTGGGACTCACAAACTGGTTTAGCTAGTCTCCAAGACAGCCCCTAATGACCCAGGACTCCACATGTTCACTGAATCGGGGCTGGCCTGTGACTCCCTTTAATACAGAAGAAGGAATGCTGTACCAAGCCCATAAGTAAGCTTTAGGAAGACCTGGAAGCCTCCAATCTTGTGCGCCCACCTTAAACTCCCATGTGAGAAATCAGTTATTCTGTTGTAGAGACCACCCGGAAGGGGAGGCTTCCACATGGAGAGAGAGGACTAGCCATCCTAGCATTCCAGCTGCTCCCACTGCATATGAGCTGCATAAGCCAGCCATCTTGGACATTCCGGCTCCAGGTCACCTTCTGACTACAGCTGCCTGAGACACCCCAAGAGGGATGGCAAAACTACCCAGCTGAGTCTCCATTAACTGGAGGGGCATAAGTTTAAAATGGCTTTAAGTCACTAAGTTTTTGTTTTTTAAAAAGCATTTATTTATTTATTTGGCTGTGCCAGGTTTTAGTCATGGCACTTAGTGTCTTTGATCTTCACTGTGGCATGAGGGAGCTTTTTTAAAATAAACGTTATTTATTTGTTTTTGGCCATGCTGGGTCTTCGCTGCTGCTTGGCGTTTTCTCTAGTTGCAGTAAGCAGAGGTTGTCTCTAGTTGTGGTGCGCCTACTTCTCATTGTGGCGGCTTTTCTTGTTGCAGAGCATAAGCTCTAGGGCACAAGGGCTTCAGTAGTTGTGGCACATGTGTTCAGTAGTTGTAGCTCCCAGGCCCTAGAGCACAGGTTCAGTGGCTGTGGTGCTTGGGCTTAGTTGCTCTGTGGCTTAAGGGATCTTCCCAGACCAGGGACCGAACCCATATCCCCTGCATTGGCAGTTGAATTCTTTACTAGTGAGCCACCAGGGGAGCCCCAGCGTATGAAATCTTTAGTTGCAGCATGTGGGATCTCGTTCTTCAACCAGGAATTGAACCTAACCTCCTGCATTGGGAGCCTGGAATCTTAGCCGCTGGACCACCAGGGAAGTCTCATAAGGCACCAAGTTTGGAATAGTGTGTTATGCAGCAGTAGATGCTCAAACAGAAATAGACTGATGAAGTCTAAGCTCAGATGTATAGAAGGAAGAGAAGAGGGCTTAGGACAGAACCAAGGAACTCCTCATGCAAGGAGCAAGCTGAGGGAGAAAGCCAACAAGGGAGGCTGAGAAGGATAGGACAGAGGGGAATCCTGAGAGTGTAGTGGCCAGAAGTGGCAATGAGTGTTCAGGAAGGAAGAACCATCAGACACACCGAACGCCAGGAGAGGATGGTATGAAAAGCATCTCTTGGATTTGGTAAAATGGGAGCCAGTGACCTTGACAAGAACAGTTTCAGGAAGTAACGAGGGCAGAAGTCAGATTACTGGGTAGAAGAATGACACATTTTGAAGAAGAAAAGGACATTGTTGTTTAGTCACGGAGTCGTATCTAACCCCACGGACTATATAGTCCACCAGGCTCCTCTGCCCATGGAATTTTCCAGGTGAGAATACTGGAGTGGGTTGCCATCTCCTACTCCAGGGGATCTTCCCCACCCAGGGATCAAACCCGCATCTCTTGTGTTTCCTGCACTGGCAGGCAGCTTCTTTACCCCTGTGCTGCCTGGGAAGCCCAGGACACATAGAGCAACAAAACCAAACTAGAATTTACACACACATTGACCTGGAAGAATCTCACAAGCTTAACACCGAGGGGAGAAAGTTGCTGAACATTTTACCTGGTAGGACAGTATTTAAATCAAATTTGAAAATATGTCATTATAAAAACTCGTAGACGCACTAAAAAAAGACAAATAACCCAGCTCTTAAATGGGCAGAGGAGGGACTTCCCTGGCAATCCAGTGGTTAAGACTTCACCTTCCAATGCAGGGGGTGCAAATTCTATCGCTGGTCAGAGAGCTAAGATCCCACATGATTGGCAGTCAAAAAATCAAAACATAAAGAAGAAGCAATATTGTAACAAATTCAATAAAGACTTTAAAAACTGTCCACATCAAAAAAAAAAAAAATCTTAAAAAATGGGCAAAGGGCCTGATGAACAGCATTCCGCCACAATCCACGATCACCCAGAATTTGACCTTTTTTGGAAATAAAGTCTCTGCAGATGGAATTAGTTGAGGCCATGCTAGATTAAGATGAAGTCATCCCAGGGACATTCGTAGTGGTCCAGTGGATAAGACTCCAAGCTCCCAGTGCAGGGAGCCAGGTTCAGTTCCTGGCTGGGGAAATAAGATCCAACATACTGCAACTAAGCCCATGTGTCACAACTAAGATGAAGTCAAAATAAATAGTTTTTAAAAAATCTTTCTTTAATTGAAGTCATCCTGGATTGGGGTGGGCTCTAAAACTACTGACTGGTGTCCTTATAAGAAAAGAGTGTTCAGAGACACTCACAGGGAGAATACCACATGAAGACGGAAAGAGAGATTGGGGTGATGTGTCTACAAATCAAGCAAATAAGGTTCCCATGACACGAAGCCATTGTTACCTCTTGAAAGTGTACGTTTGAGTGGGGTTTAGTGTAATCACAATGTTGTACAACCATCACTAACATCTAATTTCAGAACATTTTCAACACCCCAAAAGGAACTCTACACCTTAGCAGTCTTTCCCACTTCACCCTCTTCCCAGCCCCTGGCAAGCACTAATCCACTCTCTGTCTCTATGAAACTGCCTATGCTGGAAATTTCATTATCAACGGAACCACACAGTATGTGACTTTTTGTGTCTGGCTTCTTTCACTTAGCATGTTTTCAAGGTGTACCCATGTTGCAGCATGTGTTAGCGTGTCATTCCTTTTTGATGGCCTAGTAATATTTCATCTTATGAATATACCACATTTTAGTTTACCCATTCATCAGCTGATGGAATTGAGTTGTTTCTACTTTTGACTATTGCTAATAATGCTGCTATGAACATTCTTATATAAAGAGTTTCTTTTGGGGGTGATGAAAATGTTTTAACTATACTCCCATATAAAATAAAATTTTTAAAAATTATAAAATAAAATGTTCTAGAGCTGATTGTGGTGATGATTGCACAACTACATACTTTAAATAGTGGCTGTGAATTACATCTCAATAAAACTGCTACTTCCCCTAAATGAAAAACACTGTGCTGTTTTGAGATGTATACATATGTAATGAAAGTTTACAGAAATGCATAAAAATAATACCATGCTGCTCAGAAAAGTAGTGGCCTCTGGGGAGAAAGGAAGAGGGTGTGACTGGGGTAGGGTACCAGGATTTCAGGTATAGGATAAGATTTCATTTCTTAAACTGAGTGGTGGAGTTTTGTCTTTAAACTTTTGTATGATTGAAATGTACACAACACATTTAAAAACTTTTGAACAAGAGTGAGTGGTTGGGATACACAGGATATTTGCCAGATGCAGAAATCACTGCATACTAACTGCAAAGCGGGGGCAAGGGGGAAGGGTATCTTTTAATGGAGAAATCTGGCAGTGTCTCTTTAACCACAGAGTCAACCTCAGCCACCACTAACAGGGGCCAGATGGACATTATTTGCTTCCTGGTGTAATGCTATTAACAACATCACCTATAAAGTATTCTTCTCTAGAATATTTAAGCTCCAGAAAACCACTAGAACTATACGGTCCAATCTAGGAGTCGATAGTCACTGGTAGCTGTTGATCAATTAAAATGTGATTAGTCTGCACAGACATAGAGAACAGGCTTGTGGTTGCCAGGGGAGGTTAGGGTCAGGGAGGGATGGACTGGGAGTTTGGGGTTAGTAGATTATTGTATTGAGAATGGATAAGCAATAAATAGCACAGGAAACTATATTCACCATTCTGGGATAAACCATAATGGAAAAGAATATTTTAAAAATGTGTATATATACATGCATAACTGAGTCACTTTGCTGTACAGCAGAAATTGATACAACACTGTAAATCAACTATACTTCAATTAAAAAATAAATTTTAAAGTGATTAGTCTGAATCCACATATGCTGCAAGTAAAACTGCACACTGACTTTCAAAGACTTAATACAAAAAAGGAAAGTAAAATGTCTCATTAATATGTTTATATTGATTACAAGCTGAAATGACATTATTTGGATACAGTGAGTTAAATAAAATATTGCAATTAACTTATCTGTTTCTTCTTACTTCTTTAACGTAAGTACTAGAAAAATTTTAACTACCAGCATGGCTCACATTATATTTGTACTGGACACTCCTCTCTAGACGGAACCAGTAGCTTAGACTCTACAGAGGGGATGAAGGTACAAGTAAACAAGAACGTGGGGGAAACAATCAGACAATTCATGTATTTGCAAGATACCTGTCTAGACTGAAAAGTCAATGTCATCTAGGAAAGAAGCTATTCCAGATTAAGAGGCTGATGAAATCTAACAGCCAGATGCAATGCATAGACCTTGATTACATCAGGATTTTTTTCCCTAAACTTTTTAAAGATTTATTTTTATAAATTTTTATTTATTTATTTTTGGCTGTGCTGAGTCTTCGTTGCTGCCTGCAGGCTTTCACTAGTTGTGGTGAACGGGGCTACTCTTCATTGCCATGCACGGGCTTCTCATTGCAGTAGCTTCTCTTGTTGGGGAGCACAGACTCTAGGCACACAGGCTCAGCAGTTTCGCCACAAGGACTCAGTAGTTGCAGCTTGCAGGCTTAGTTGCCTTGCAGCAAGTGGAATCTTCCCAGACGAGGGATCAAACTCGTGTTCCCTGCATTGGACCACCAGGGCAGTCCCTTAAAGATATTTTTGAAACAACCTGGGAAAAAATATTGACTGAATATTAGCTGATATCATGGAACTACTGTTGATTTTCTTAGGTGAGATAATGGTGTGGTGGACATGTAAGGCTTATTCATCCTTATTCTTAGAAGATTTTTACTAAGGCTTTTAGGAATGAAGTGATATTAACATTTGCAACTTACTTTCAAGTAGCTTGGCAAAAGAAAAGTGTGTGTGTGTGCACGTGTGCATAGAGAGAGAACAAAAGCAAATTTAACAAAATGTTAATTATAGATTCTAGGAAGTTCTAAGTATTCATTGTACTAATCATTCAACTTTTCTGTGTCTGAAATCTTTCTTGATGAAAAGTTGAAGAAACGAGACAAAATAAAATAGGAACAAATTGGGGGACTTCCCTGGTGGTTCATTGGTTAAGAATCCTCCTTGCATGCTTCCCTGGTGGCTCAGTGGTAAAGAATCCGCCTGCTACTGCAGGAGACAAGGGTTCGATCCCTGGTCCGGGGAAGATCCCACATGCCTCGGAGCAACTAAGCCCATGTGCCACAACTGTTGACCCTGTGCTCTCGAGCCTGGGAAATGCAACTCCTGAGCCCACATGCTGCAACTACTGAAGCCCATGCTCCACAACAAGAGAAGCCACTAAAATGAGAAGCCCTCACACTGCAACTAGAGAAAAAGCCTGCACAGTAATGAAGAGCTATCACAGCCACAATAAAAATAAATAAAATAGAAATTATTTTTAAAAAAGAATCCTTCTTGCAATGCAGGGAACTCAGGTTCTATCTCTTGTCAGGGAACTAAGATCCGATATGCTTCAAGGCAACTAAAGTTGCACGCCACGACTGAACCCATGCTCCACAACTAGAGAGGCTTCCTGTCGTAGTGAAAGATCCTCCATGATGCAACAAAGATCTCAAGTACCACAAATAAGACCCAATGTAGCCAAATAAATTAAATAAGTAAATAAGTTTTTCTTTAATAATAATAATAAAAAGGAATGAATGGGTCACTAGGAGGTAGAGACAAACTCTTCAGGAAGTTTGGCCTAGAACAAGAAACAAGAAGTGAAGGGGGAAAGTAGCTAGAGAGGACATGTCAGCTCAAGGAAAGCATTTATAAAAATGGAGAGTTGAGGGACCTCCCTGGTGGTGCAGCAGTTAAGACTCCACTCTCCCAATGTAGGAGGCGGGGGTTCAGTCCCTGGTTATTGTTGTTGTTCAGTCACTCGATCGTGTCCCACTCTTTGCGACCCCATGGACTGCAGCACACCAGGCTTCCCTGTCCTCCACCATCTCCTGCAGCTTGCTCAAACTCATGTCCATCGAATCGGCAACGCCATCCAACCATCTCGTGCTCTGTTGCCCCCTTCTCCTGCATTCAGTCTTTCCTAGCATCAGGTTCTCTTCTAATGAGTTGGCTCTTCATGTCAGGTGGCCAGAGTATTGGAGTTTCAGCCTCAGTATCAGTCCTTCTGATGAATATTCAGGACTGATTTTCTTTAGGATTGACTGGTTTTTCTCCTTGCAGTACAAGACTCTCAAGAGTCTTCTCCAACACCACAGTTCAAAAGCACCAATTCTTCGGCACTCAGCCTTCTTTATGGTCCAATTCTCCCATCCATACATGACTACTGGAAAAACATAGCTTTGACTATGTGGACCTTTGTTGGCAAAGTGACATTTCTGCTTTTAATATGCTATCTAGGTTTGTCATAGCTTTTCTTCCAAGGAGCCAGGGTCTTTTAATTTCATGGCTGCAGTCACCCTCTGCAGTGATCCTGGCACCCAAGAAAATAAAGTCTGTCACTGTTTCCATTGTTTCCCCTCTTTTTGCCATAAAGTGATGGAACTGGATGCCATAATCTTAGTTTTCTGAATGTCGAGTTTTAAGTCAGCTTTTTCACTCTCCCCTTTCACTTTCATCAAGAGGCTCTTTAGTTCCTCTTCATTTTCTGCCATAAGGGTGGTGTCATCTGCATATCTGAGGATATTGATATTTCTCCTGGCAATCTTGATTCCAGAGTGTGCTTCATCCAGCTCGGAATTTCCCATGATGTACTCTGCCTGGCAAATCCAATGGATGGAGAAGCCTGGTGGGCTGCAGTCCATGGGGTCGCGAAGAGTTGGACACGACTGAGTGACTTCCCTTTCACGTTTCACTTTCATGCATTGGAGAAGGACATGGCAACCCACTCCAGTGTTCTTGCCTGGAGAACCTCAGGGATGGGGAGCCTGGTGGGCTGCCGTCTATGGGGTCACACAGAGTCGGACAGGACTGAAGTGACTTAGTAGTAGTAGTAGTACTCTGCATATAAGTTAAATAAGCTGAGTGACAATATACAGCCTTGACATAGTCCTTTCCCAGTTTTGAACCAGTCTGTTGTTCCACATCCGATTCTAACTGGTGCTTCTGGACCTGCATACAGATTTCTCAGGAGGCAGGTCAGGTGGCCTGATATTCCCATATCTTTAAAAATTTTTTCACAGTTTGTTATGATCCACACAGTCAAAGGCCTTAGTGTAGTCAATGAAGCAGAAGTAGATGTTTTTCTGGAATTCTCTTGCTTTTTCTATGATCCAGTGGATGTTGGCAATTTGATCTCTGGTTCCTCTGCCTTTTCTAAATCCGGCATGAACATCTGGAAGTTCTTGGTTCACATACTGCTGAAGCCTGGCTTGGAGAATTTTGAGCATTACTTTGCTAGCATGTGAAATGATTGCCTGGTAGGAGAACTCAGGTTTCACATGCCATATGGTGCAGCCAAATTTTAAAAAGGCAGTGGGGTTGGGGGCGGGGGTTGGTTGGCAAGAATTGAGAAGGTTTAAATGTGTAATGGGAAACACCCAGTAGAAAGGAAGAGAATGAAAGATTTGGGATATTCTAGTCAAATTTCTCATGCCTGGGAATAGTCCCCGTGATAGACTCAACTGTACCGGTCCCAGGCCTCTTCCATGATGAGACGTAATCTTGGTGGCGACACCTAGTGGATTCAAAAGGCACTGCTTAAATTCTTCACTCCAAACCCCAGATCCAGAGAGCATCTTATTATTAACACATTGGTCTGACTGCTTCAAATTATTTCCACCTTTTCATTCATTGCTAAGCCAATCTCTGGAGATGCAGCATTACTAAGTAAGTTCACCCTCTCCCACACAGCCCACAGAGCCCCAGTGCCTCATCCCCGACTTCCCACATCCACACCTAGGCCATCCAACTCTGTGCCTGCTTCAAGTTCTGGGTTATCTCTTTTAAGAAATTTTTTGTCACCACCCTTCACCCACAGACCATAAGTGAATCTCTTTGACTTATTTCCTAGAGCACTTATCATCTTGTGTCTTGTCCTCCTCTCTCGACTCCTATTTGAAATAACCTAATTTATTCATTCAGCAAATATGTCTCAAGTGTCTTGTCGGTGCCAAGTACTGCTCTTGGTCCTGAAGAGGAATATGACAGGCTCCCGGAGCTAATGTTCCAGGGGCAGGAAAGTCAAATACATGAAGAAGTATAGATGATGTCAGGTAGCAATGAAGGCCTTGAAGAATATGCGGGAGAATTGGGGGAGACAAAGTGGGGAGGAGGTCAGAGCACTCAGGAAAGACTCGGGGAAAAGCAAAGGTAAAGCCCCTGAGACAAGAATGTGTTTTAGGAATGGCAAGGCAGTCAGTGTGGCTGGAGAGGGTGAGGGAGAGAAGAGAGAGAAAGTGAGGTCAGAGAGGGGAGATTTTTGTTTTTAATCTGTGTTATCAAAAACAGAGGAGTGTTACAATCAGAATTGTTTTCATTGAAATATAACATGACAGTAAAATGTATTAATATAAATCTCAATGAACACACACTCACACTGTAACCACATTCAGGTCAAGATATAGAATATTGTGTTTATGGCAGCACTATTTACAAAAGATGTGGAAGCAACCTAAAGGTCCAATAGATGAGTGGATAAAGAAGAGGTGTACATATCATATACACAATGGGATATTAGTCATAGAAAAGAATGAAAAAAAAAGCGCTATTTGTAGCAACATGGATGGACCTGAGATTATCATAGTAAAGTAAGCCAGACAAAGACAAACATCACACAATATCACTTATATGTAGAATCTAAAACAAATGATACAAATGAACTTATTTATGGAACAGAAACGGGCTCACAAACATAGAAAACATTCTTATGGTTACCAACGGGGAAGGAGGGGAAGAAAAATTAAGGGTTTTGGATTAACAGACACACACTACTATATATAAAATAGATAAACAAGTGTATACTGTATAGCACAAGGAACTATATTTAATAGCTTTCTATTTTTTAATTTCCATTTTTTGGCCACATCATGCCACGTGGGAGATCTTGGTTTCCTGTCCAGGAGGGAAGGGTGGAGTCCTAACCACTGGACCACCAGGGAAGGCCCCTATATTCAATATCTTTAACAACCTATAAAGGAAGATAATATGAAAAAGAAAATATGTATGTGTATATGTGTGTTATATACATTTTTATATATGACTGAATCATTGTTTGGCATCTGAAACACAACACTGTAAATGAATTGTACTTCAATTTAAAAAAGATGTAGAACATTATTATCACCACCGAGGGTTTCTTCACACCAGTTCAATACTCTGTCCCATCCCACGAGCAACCACTATTTTCACTTCTTTCTCCATAATTTTGCCTGTTTTTAAACTTCTCTAACCAAAATTGTACAATGTGTAGTCTATACATCTGGCTTTGTTTACTCAATGGTATATCTATGAGATTCATTTACACAGGTGAGTCAAAGTTGCTCAGTCGTGTCCAACTCTTTGTGACCCCATGGACTATACAGTCCATGGAGTTCTCCAGGCCAGAATACTGGAGTAGTAGCCGTTCCCTTCTCCAAGGGATCTTCCCAACCTAGGGACTGAACCCAGGTCTCCCGCATTGAGGGCAGATTCTTTATCAGCTGAGCCACGAGGGAAGCCCATGAGGGGAGTAGTCATTTGTTCCTTTCTTTTGCTATGTAATATTCCATTATAAGAATATACAATCAATTTGTTCATTTACCTGTTGAAGGACGCTTGGATTTTTTCCAATTTCTTTATCATGAACAAAACTGATATGATCACTGTTGTGCATATTCTTTGGTGGACACAGGCACTAAATTCTCTTGGGTATACATACACCCAGGAGTGGAAATGCTAGGTCACAGGTACAGAGTACACTTAGTCTTAGTAGATATGAGCAGACAATTTTCCAAACTGGCTGTACCAATTCACACTCCCACCAACAATTTATAAAAGTCCTAGTTTCTCTGTATCCTCACTGATACTTGGTATCGCCACTTTCTTTTAAGCTTCTATGTGTGTGCTAAGTTGCTTCGTTGTGGACTCTTAGCGATGACCCTATGGACTGTAGCCCACCAGGCTCCTCTGTTCATGGAATTCTCCAAGCAAGAGTACTGGAGTGGGTTGCCATGCCTTCCTCCAGGGCATCTTCCTGACCCAGGGATCGGACCCACATCTCATTTGTCTCCTGCATTCACAGGCAGGTTCTTTACTAGTGCAACCTGGGAAGCTCTTAAGTTTAGCCATACATTATTTGATTTAGGTTTGTAAAAAAGTACCCTGGTTGCAGTATGGGGAACTAACTGGTGGGGTTAGAAGCGAGTTGGAGAGAAGAAGCTGAGAGCCCAGGTAGGAGGCTAGCGCAAGCATCCAGGGAGGACATGGAAGTGGTTTGGACTGGTGGTAATGGAGAAGTGGAACCGATCAGGATTTGGTTTTGGTTGTTTTGCTTTGTTTTTTGTTTTTGGCAAGGCATGTGGGATCTCAGTTGCCTGACCAGACACTGAAGCTATGTCCCCTGCATTGGAAGTGCAGAATCTTAACCCCTGGACCATGAGGGAAGTCCAGGATGTGTTCTGCAATTGAAGCTGCCGGGTGAGGCAGATGAGATGAGTGAGGGATGAGGGAAAGGGGCATCATCAAGAGTGGAGCCCTAGATTCTTGCCTCAAAACTTGGGTGGATGAGAAGACTATTTTCTGAGATGCAGGAGACTGAGGGAATAACTGATGCAGGAGGGAAGGTCAAGGGCTCACATGTGATTGAGTACGCAATGTTTCCTGGAGGTCAGGCTTCCATTAGAGCTGAACACTAAGCTCTAGTTGCCCCACATCTTAGTATAACTGGTAGATACTGGCTGCGTGCAGAGTGCATGCATCTGGGTAGCAGCAGAGAATGTGCACGCTGTCTGCAATGGACAGATTTCGGTTAGGGGCCTGTTCTGCCACCTCACTCACCCTGTAACTTGGACATTTTGCTGGGACTGTCCAGCTTCCATCCTCCACCTCACAGTGTTAGAATTAACCAAGATCGCATATCCATGGCACGCCTGGAACACGGAAGAGCTAAAACATTCATTCTTGCAAGTCCTAGGCACTAGGCGGCGTGGCTCCAGAAGCTAGCAGCTTTTCCTCTCAGCCACGTTTTTCAAAGTCACTCCAGAACAGCCCAGCCCAGAGTCCTGATAGATGGATTCCCTCTCTCTCCTTCTGGCCCTTCCCCAGGCTCAAAGAAACAGAATGGAGAACAGCAGGAGGGTCAATTCATAGACTTTTATCGGCTTTGACTCCAGCAGGTTTCTTCAATGACAACCGAGCCTGTACAGCACACACGGTTCACTCTGGTAGAACTGTGGGGCATGGGAAGGGGTCCGGGAGGCCCGTGGGAGGCAGCAGGGCAGGTGTCAAGGCCAGAGGTGGGCAGCAGCCGAGAATGGACCAGGGGGCCCAGGGTTCGGTGAGGACTGTGAGTGCTGGAGTGACAAGGCTGCTGAGAGGTATCAGGAGGAAGGGTGGCTGCAGGGACAGGAGCGCACATCAGCAGTAGCAGGGAAGAGTAGACAGACAGAGGTCACTGTCTCTAGGGATGGAGGGGGTGGGACACAGCGCCTGTGGATGTGGAGGGGGTGGGGAGTCTATAGACATATTTTTGCGGCAGGAACAAGACAGACCGCAGTATAAAAGGGACTGTACAACGTAACCTATGATACACTGTTTACATATGATACAAGGCTCTTTCCCTCCTTGAGTTTTAAAAAATAAATTTACAATTCCCGAGCTTTTGGTAAAAATATATACACTCTCAGATCAGGAGCAGCAGCTGCTTTGGCTGGGGCTGCTGCTGCCTCTTCGGAAGGGAAAGAGGTGGTGCCAGAAAAGAGGGTGAGGCTGTGCCAGGAAACCTCACCCCCGTAGCTGCCAGGAGTCTTGCACCCTCAGCCCCGGAGGCCCCTGATGGGAGAGGGAGGGGAGACTGAGAGGTAACAAAGGCATCGCCAGGGCCCAGTTTTGCTTTTCCAGTCTGTGCCGTTCCCTGCCCCATGTCGGGGAGAGCGGGGGGGTGGCTGCCTGCCCCAAGTACAGGGTCCACCCCACCTAGCTCCGATGGGAAGGACCAAGGTGGGAGCAAGACAGGGAGGAGGATGAGACCATGTGCTAGCATCCTTGCAGAAGAGACAAAGGGAGATGATAACTCCCTTCTTAGCAGTGCTACTGCTGCTAAGTCACTTCAGTCGTGTCCGACTCTGTGTGACGCCATAGACGGCAGCCCACCAAGCCCCCCAGTCCCTGGGATTCTCCAGGCAAGAACACTGGAGTGGGTTGCCATTTCCTTCTCCAATGCATGAAAGAGAAAAGTGAAAGTGAAGTCGTGTCCGACTCTTCTCGACCCCATGGACCTCCGCCCATGGGATTTCCCAGGCAAGAGTACTGGAGTGGGGTGCCATTGCCTTCAGACACCCTAAAATCAGGAGGATGGGCAGAAATCAACCCCTGACTCCTGCTACCACAACTGACCCCACTGCAATGTGGAGGGAGGGTCCTGTAGGCAGCTTAAGCCTGTGTTTCCCTGAGCTTCTTTTACCCTCTCATCAGAGCCCACCCAGGGAACTTTAGGAGGCCTGAGTGGGGGACCTGTAAGGGCTGATGGTAACCCTCCTGTATGCTGCTGCTCCCTGCCCTCCGAGCAGCTTCACCCACAAGCCTGGGTGTGCAGGGCAGCGGAGGAGCTGGGCAGGGAGTGGTGGGGGTAGGGAAAGCACCCCGTACTGTCCCGGGAGCAGAGCAGACAAGGGTAGCACCAAACAGAAGGACCCCTCCCCAGGACACACAGCACCTTCCCTCAAATGCCAGATGCAGCGCTACTCCTTCAAAGGGGCCACACGCACATGTGCAAACACACACAAACGCACACACGCAGACAGACACAAGGGCAATATCACATCTGGCGGTGCATCTATGGGTCCCAGCCTTCACCAAGAAGAAGTCAGGCAGAAGCCAGGCAGGTGGTGGAGAGGAAGGCTGCCAATTCCTCCCACAGCTCTGCTCTGTGAGATGAGATGGGGTGGGGAGTGGGCAAAGCCTTCCTGCAAGCCTTCCTGCCTGCTTGAGTAGAGGAGATGGGAAACTCCATCTCCGGAACAGACCTGGATGGGAGGGGCCAAGGAAGGAGCTCTCTGCCCACTGCTTCCCCTGGGAGGGCAGGAACCAGCAGAGGGTGGCTTGGGCTTAAAGGAGCATGGGGGAGAGAACTTCAGCAGGAAGAACAGGCTTATGAGTCCAGGGCTCAGTCCACCCAACTCCTTCCCGTGGGGCAGGAAGCGGCTCCAGAAGAAAGCTGTCAGGTGTGGGCAGGGAGTTGTGCAAAGTGCTTGAGTGCCAGGTGCCTAAGGACCCTGGTGAGGGGCCGACCAGAACCTCAGTTCTCACTGACTGTTGGCCTCCAGCTTGTAGGAGAGTTCGAAGAGGAGGTTCTGATTGTCAATGACCTGGAACTGGCGCACGTAGGCCTTGGTCTGCAGGTGATGTGGGGAGGCCTCCATATCAAGGCCTGGGGATGCAAGGATAGGGAGGCAGGTGGTTAGGGTGCCCTTCTTCCCCTGCACACAACCAGCCCAAGGGAAGGGAGGGTGTGGACTGGGGTGGTTGGTGGGCAGGAGGGCCCCCGGGAAGGCCGGGAGAGAATGGAGAAATGAGATGTTTAAGGAAAGAAACACTGGAGTGTGGGAGTCTCCCAGAAACCCTCCTGCTCTGTCAAATCTTCACCTGTCACACCTTCAAAACCCCGAGTACTCACAAAGGGGCCGGCTCCGTATTTGCGGACTGTCCTCACTTTTTCGGCCACTGAATGCTGGGAGATGACAAGAACTGAGTCCCGAAAAGGGCCCAGAAAGGTGCTCCCCTCCCAAGGCTCCCCTTCCTCCACTGGACCAAAGATGGGGTGTGACAGGGGGCAGGTTAGGGAGAGGCAGAGCTGGCCCCCGCCCCAAGCTGCCTCTCAGTTTTGGCACCCATGGGCAGGTTGCCACAGTGACACCACCAGAGAGACAGTCAGGAGTCCGCCGGGCAAGCTGGGCACCATGCGGAAAGGTGCTGTCTTCAGGGGTGTGTGTGCCAAGAGCCGGGGAGGGTACCAGCGCCCCACTCATGGGACTGGGGTTGGCAGAGTCACTCACCAGCTTCTCAATGTTCACCAAGCCATCTACCAGGGTCTTACTTCCTCGTGCAGGAAAGTGAGGTCTAGGAATGGGGAGAGAAGCAAAGGGGTAAGAGGGGGGATCCACTTTTCCTGGAAGCGACCCGAGGAGACCTGTAAAAATGGTTCGCTGTTCACTTGACCCCCAGAAAGTCACGCAAATCAAGAGGTTTAAATCTTTGTGTTCACTTTAAGAACACTCGTGAAACTGCCGAGGCCATTAAGGGGACTGCATACCCAAAAAGTCACCCAGTATCTGAAGGATGTCACTTTACAAAAGCAACACATGCCATCCAGTCGTTACAGTGGTGGAGCTGGTAACCAAACAGACTCAGGGTTGGTGGTCCAAAGAGTGCTGAATTTTTACTACACATGCTCAAAAATGCAGAGAGTAATGCTGAACTTGAGGGCGGAGAGGTAGATTCCCTGGTCACTGAGCACACCCCAGTGAACAAAGCCCCCAAGATGCTGGCGGGTCTTACAGAGCTCATGGTCAGATCAACCCATACGTGAACCCTCCCTGCCACATGGAGATGATCCTTATTGAAAAAGAACAGACTGTTCCTGAACCAGAGAGGAGGCTGCACAGAAGAAAAAGACATCCCAGAGAAATACTGAAGAAATAAAAACTTATGGCTGGAGAATAGATCACACACACACAGATGCAAATAAAAGTTAAAAAAAGGGAGAGGAGGTCCAAAGGGCCTTTCCCCCCCCCGAAGCACATTCAACCTGGGTGCTTCTCTCTATGTGGCCACACACAGAGCTGAATTGAGAGGGGACTGAGGGTCTGAACGGGGCATGGAACGTGTGGAGAGGAACATAGCTTAGAAGCGACTCTCACCTTTGAGGATCAGAGGCACGAAAGGAATCACAGGGGGTTTCATCTTGGAGATCACTTCCCGGTAGCTTTTGTGGTTCCTGCAGGGGTCCTAGGGTTCCACAACAGAGGGAAAAAGTGACAAATAGGCCCAGTATACCCCAAAGTTGCCCCCCCTCCCCCCCCAGCCCCTTCCCTACAAATATCTCCAGACAGACAGGGGGTGTGCTTGGGTATTTAAGTGGGGACTTCACTGCTGTATCCTCTTCTCTGGGGAAAACAAAGCCACAACCCTCCCAGCTTCCCTCCCACCTTCCTCCCAGCGTGGTGGGCTGGAGGAGGGGGTGGGGAGGGGGGCTCCCAGACACAGAAAACCTTGAAAGGGAAGCTGGAGGTGAAAGGTCTGCAGGCACTAAGTCTCTGGGGTGCCAGTCCAATGGCAGATAAAAGAGCCAAAGCCACTCACCGTCAGGTTCTCGAATTTGCGGAACAAGTTCTTGAATTTCCCTGGCAGCTTCTGCAGGTTGAAGAAGGAGATGTCAGATTCTGGAGCTCCTTGGGTTTCATGGGCCCGCCTGACTAATCCCTAGGTGTTATGGGAAAGGTCCGGAATGCCTGGCAGGGGGCTAGGAAGCCTAGGGGTGGGGGAAGTAGACCCAGCCTTGGGCTAGGTCTGGGGCGTTGGCAGCGGCCCAGAGGAATGATCTCTTCTGGAGAAGTGGAGGCCACTGCTGATGCCTGAGCCACGCACAAAGCCTCCCTGGGTGCGGGAAGAAATTCCAGAGCGCATTCTGCGACCTGGGCCGGGCTGCCTGCCCCCACCCACTACCCCGCGGTCAGGCGCGGATTCGCCTTCACTGATTTGCACAGGTACACGGCCCTTCAGCCCTGCCCGGTGCCTCGGAGCTATAGTCGCCAGAAGAGGGCGCCTCCTTCCAGTCCTCACAAAAGCTTCCCAGAGGTGAGCAGCCGTCTCGGGAAAGATCTCTGGGGTGAGCCCAGGGATGTCAAGACTGTGTGTGGAGGCCAAGATCCCCGAGGTGGGCCGGCGCAGGGGGAGGCGAGGAGGCGGTCACCTCACCTCCCAGGTGAGCCTCAGGCGGCTGACGGCGGCGTTGTCCAGCCCCATGACCACCGCGTAGAAGGACAGCAGATCCTGGTTCTGCTTGCAGCTGCAGGGGCGGGAGGCGGGGTCAGCGGGCGGGGAGGCGTGGTCAGTGAGGGGCGGGCGGAGGCCAGGGCTTCCCCCTACCGCGGCCGGCCGCACTCACATGGCCGCGATCTTGATGAACTTCTTGAGCAGCTGCGCGCGCTTGCCCGGGGCCTCGCAGAGCAGCACCTCGGTGGCCACCCAGTGGGTAACCTCGCTGCAGCGCTGCAGCAGCAGCTCGAGGTTGGCCGTCTCCCGGCGGCCGCGCTCCCCGTGGAACACGTAGTCCACGAACTCCAGCTGAAGCCGGGGCGGCGGAGGGGGCGCCAGGGCGTGGGATAGAGGCGGGGGACCGGGAGATGACAGTGGGAGGCAGGGAGCCAGGACAGGCAGGAGGTCGGGGGCGGGAGGGGGTGGAAAATAGAAAAAGCGGGGACAGGACAGGATGCAACGAGGGGGAGGGGAAACAACCAACATTAATAATACTCTACCATCTACCGAAAGCTTACACGCTGCCAGGCGCTTGAACCATCTGATCGACCTTACCGTCTCTGCCTTTTCTTTAATAGTGAATATTTTACAAATACTAACTGTGGGTCAGGTTCTGTATAAGTGCCACTTGGATCCTGAACCACCCTGATGGGGGGCGGGAGGTGGTCCTCTCTTCTTTTTTCCCCAGATACGGGGACAAAGGCTTAGAGAGGTTCTGGCGGCACATTGCCCCAGGGCATGCTGCAAGGACGCGGAGCATCCTAACCAGAACTTTCAGCCCAGAGTGCTGCCTCTCTGCAGGCCCCCAACCCAGCTGCAGCCTCAGTCCCCACCTCGTGCACACAGCGGAACAGCTCCCAGTGGAAGGCTGTAAGGTGGTTGGCCACGTCCTCAGGCTCCCCCGCGATGGATCTCCGTATCTCCAGGGGAGACCTGGATCTCCTCAGGAAGGGGCACCTGGTAGGGCAGGCAGGGGCACAGGGGCTGGGCTTGTGAATTTCTGCCCCAGCCCCTCTCAGCCTCCGCTACCAGCCAAGGCTTATGAAGAAGTTCTTACCAGGGCCTCAAAGCTGTCTCGGGTGCAAGCAAACAGGTGGCTGTTGATGCCCAGTGTGGTGAAGACACAGTCTTCAGTCGGCTGGAGAAGGACCTTCTCTGCAGGAGAATGAGCTGCTTTGCCTTAGCATCAACCCCTGCACCTCGCATCCCCCAGCCACTGCCCCATCCCGACGCTCCCAACCCTGCACAGATGTACTCTAGACTAACGGGACTTGTCATCACTGGCCTATGCTGTATTTAAACGACAGTTTTCAAAAAATGGATTGTCTTGCATTTACAACCTCCTTTTGACTCCCAACATTCTTTTTAGCTCTCCTCTTATTCTATCATCCCAGTGACACTGAGAAAACAGGATTTTTTTTTGCTGTCTTAGAGGAAAATAAGGCTATAACTACACCGCAGGGATTTTTGCCTTCCTTCTAGGACTGGAGGCCCATCTTGTGTCTTTGGTCTCAAAAATGTAGCATCTGTAGATGCTTGAGGAGGTTAGAGGACCAGATCCCTAGGTGAGTAAGAGGCAAGCACCCAGAGCAGCATCCAAGTGTCCTGGACCACTGTGTCCCCAACTTTAATGTGCATAGATATCACCTGGGGATCTTATTAAAACACATTCTGACTCTGCAGGTCTAGGGTGGGGGCTGAGATACTTTTAGCAAGCTCCCAGGTGATGCTCCTGTGGCTGGTCCTAGGACCACATTTAGAGTAGCAGCCAGGGCCTGGAATTCAGCTGTTACTTCTGCCTCTGGGGCATTGGGCTTGTGAGTTTCTCTCCTTGTCCCACCACTCCCCCGCCCACCCCCAAACCCCACCAGCCCAGCTCTTTCTGACCCTCACCTCCTGAGGAGGCCACAGCAACCAGGATGAGGGAATCCTCACGCCCGCAGGCTCCTCTGAGTACTGCAACTTCTCTGTCACAGAGCCCAGAATGTCCTGCACAGATGCTGAGAGGCGGCTGCGTATGGTCACGTAAGAGTGATCAGGCATGTAGACCCGGCAGAAGACTAGACAGAGACCGGAAGGTGGCTTTTCACCAGTGGGCAGAATGGCAGCATCAGCACAGCCCCCTCCTGAGCACCTCTGTTCCCCACCCCACTGCAATCTTAAATGGGTTGGCCTCTGAAAAAGATGTGAAAAGGACTGGTTCTGAGATAGAAGGAAACCCCATTGAGGGCGCCCGCAGTCTGGAGACCCTTCAGAGCCCCCCAGAACACTCACTCTCATCGGAACCCCGGAAAGCCACACGGGTCTGCAGACAGGAGTCTATCCGACGGAAGTGGCGGAAGAGTGGCTTCACCTGCTTGCTAGGTGGCTGGCTCTCCTCCGGGATCCTGGTGGGACACCACTGGGCATCAGAGAGCCCAGCCAGGCATCTTGCATGCCAGGCAGGCAGATCAAGCAAGGATGTCAGAACCAGGTCAAGGATGCCCCAGCATCAGGTTCAGAGAGTGGTGAAAGAGGTCAGAAGACAGGACCATGGCCAGCAGGGGACAGCTGTCCGAATGACCGAATCAAACGCCACCTCTTCCCTGAATTTTCTGTCCACCCCACCCACCAGCAGAGGTCACCTTTTTGTCTCAATGGCTGTAGGACATTGGGCTAATATGGGTTTACCTTCGTGTCTTACCTCTTCTACAAGATTGAGAGCTGAATGAATTTTATTTTCCACCTCCAGGCCTAGCACGCTGCCTGGTACATGGCAGGTGCAGGTCATCAGCTATTTGCTGAATTTTACTGACAAAAACTTCACAGTCTGGGAGGAAGACAGACTTGCATACAGCTACTTCTCACACCAGACAGGAGGTGTTAGATGATATAATAAAGGCACAAGAAGAGTTTTGTTGGTACAGGAAGGCGGGGTGTGGGGGGACAGCTACTGCCAAAAGATGCTTTAATTGAGAAGATGGCATTTGACCTGTACCTTGAAGGACAACAGGAAGAGAAGGGGTGGGAGGGGAGCACTCTGGAGTGGACCATATAAGTGATAGCAGGAAGTTGAGAACACACAGGTGTTCATGGAATTGGTGGGTGTATAGGGAATGTCATGCATAAGGGGGGATGTGGAAGATGTGAAGGGAAGGATCAGCAGAAGGCAGACAGAGAGGGGCTAGGATGTTGTGGAGGGTATGGATATTTTGGGAACAGAAGCACAAGGTTGTCAAGTTTGAAAGATCTCTCTGACATCAGCATAAGACACAAAACCATAGCTAGAGCCCTGGATCGGAGGCTGTGGCCATAATCCAGGTGAGAGATACTGAAGCCTAAATGAGGGTTATGACAGTGGGATAGAGAAACTGAAAGGGCTGAAAAGATGGAGAGATGGACACAGTGGTGTCTTGAAGTCAGCTCACAATGCCTCGTGAAGGCAGACTGTTAAATTTTGGAGAATTTTGCCAACTGGTTTTAAACACAGCCATTAAAAAATTAATTATAATAGATAATTATATATAAACATATATATTATAAACTTATAGCCAAATTATTATAATACAAAAATGTCATTTCCTAACTGTTTCACCACGTTCTCTGTGCTCTTCAGGTTATTTGTGTCTGTTGGATTTGTATGGTAAAGAAACTACACAATGACCTGCTGCTGCACATCTCGTCCCAACTTCACATTCAATGATGTCATGCTGGGAGCTTGAAATTAACCATGGTGAGCGAATTTACACCATGGGAATCAGCAAAAGCTACAAGTCAGGGCTCTTTTTCCTGAAGTGCTGGCTGTTCAATATTTATCAGTACACCACTGGACTGACAAATAAGTGGATGGGAGAATGGACCCCCACAATGACTGGAGACAATGCCCTGTGCTCCTCTCCAGTAAGAGAAAGGGACTGAAATCAAGGCATCTTGGAGTCCAAAGGCCAGAGGCACCCAGCCCTCTAATTGAGGAACAAGGGGGACTTCTTTCCTGGCCCCTCCCTGAGCCCATTCCCCTCACTTTAGCTCCACTGTTTCCACAAGCTGGTGCAGCCTCAGTGTGTCCTCTCGGAGGTCCTGGTAAAGGGACTCATCCTTCATAATAAGCAGGTACAGGTCCTGCAGAGACAAGGAGAAAGAAGGTGAGGGCAGGGGTCTCATCCCAGCATCACTCTCTGCAAAGGCAGGGCAGGGCCTCCATGCCTTCAAGCACAGAAGAATCCTATAAGCTAGGACTTGCTAGCCTCTTTTCTTCCAGGTACCCAACTTGAGAAGTATGGTTCCTTCCAAAAGGGCCCCTTCCAGAGCAAACAGCCTGGTCACCCACCTTCTCATCCCAGGCCCACCTTGATGATGCGACCAGCCCCCTCTTCCTCCTGCAGCAGCCCCTGGTAGGTGTCCAAGAAATGAAGGAGCATGGCTAGACAGGCCTGCTTCCGGCCCAGCCCCTCAGGGCCTTCCATGCCTCCTGCCCAAACAAAGCTGACCCCTAAGTTAAGAAAAAGCCCTGGCAGGCAGACTTGAGGACACTGGTAAGGGGTATGGAAGGCAAGGCTTTGCAATGGGAGCCAAAGCCACCCCTAAAAGTTCTCTAGGTTTGGAGCCAGAGAGAAAGGGGCTCTGAAGTTCCCTGGAACAAGGACCCCTCATGCCCCAGCCCAGGTTTTTGCCAGAGTAGGTAGGAATGGCACCCACTTGACCATATGCAGCTCTTGCCTGTTTGAATTTCACTTGAAGAAATTCACTAGAAGCTACTCCGCCTGGACCCACCCAACCCCTGATCAGCCCACAGCCCAGAGCTCACAGCAGGCTGATAAAGGCTGATGGTGCTAACCACAAACCTGACCATCTCTCTGTGTAAGGCCTGGTGTTTCAAAGAGAACCTATGATATTCTATTCACTGGCCTGCCATTTACAATTAGGTCCTAGAATAAGTTGGTGAGAGGCCCTATGAATAGCCCAGTCAGTGACTTGTCTCTAGTGACCCTATGAAAGCACAGCCATGACCTGATGTTTACATCGGACCCTGTAATAACTCGCTGGGCAACCGGATGTTTAGAGCAATAATTCAGTGGGGAGAGGGCGCTCTTAATAGAATAATAACACCTTACATCCATACAGGGCTCTGCAGTCTCCAAGCACTCCTACCTCTGCTGCCAAAATGGTCTCCACAGCAGCCCCAGGGGCAGGTACTGTTTAGCCCCATTTTACAAAAGGGGAAACTGAGGCCCCAGGAGGTCAGGTGATCTTCCTGAGGTCACACAGTTGGTGAGTGAAGAAGCTGGGGTTGAAACCCAGGTGTGTTTTCTTGGGAAGAGCGTAGCCCCTCACATCCCATGGCATGTGGGATGCAGGGAGTGGCTCCCTCCTGACCTCCCCTTTTGCAAGCTTCACAAAAGGATATTACTGGTGCAGCTCCTGCAGAAATTTCTCCGTCGGAAGGAAGAGCGAATGAGTGAGGACGATGTCATCCAGCAGGGTATCTGTAAGAGCAGTCGCCACCACTTCCAGGACCTGGTTGGACGCTCACCACGCCCCCTCTCTCTTGCCTCGAGGGCAAATTCTCTTTAGCTGGGCTGGAGCCTCCGCCACTTGCCCAGTCATGCTCTGCACATGCCCCACCATACATACACACACACACACACACACACACACACACACGTGAAGGTTCTGGGCAGCCGCTGCGGGGGTGGGGTTGGCAGCTGCCGAGGCAACTGGAGGGAAGGAGGGGGCGCCCTCCGATGTCCACGCCCACTTCTCTCCAGTGTGCGTGGGTAGCGGGTCACTTAATACGCCAAGCTTGAGATCTGTCTGGGGAGAGGGGCGGGGAAGAGAGGTACTCCCTATAAGTGTCTCTAGGCCAAGAGAACTTCTAAGCACAGAGGTAGGGTCAGCGGCAGCATGTATGTGTGTGTCTGTGTGTCTGTGTGTACGTCCCTCCTCCCCTCCCCACTCCCTACCTAAGAGTTTTGAGTTCCAACTAGGCAGGTGAGAACCAGCCCCATTAAAAGGGAGAGGGACGACTGCCATCTCTTTGATCCCAAAGCCTTTAAATAGAAAGCTTATGTCCTCCAGCTGCCTAGGGATGGAAGAGTTAATGATGCAAAGGTGGAGGGGAGTGGCTCCTCACACCACCCTTTCCCCCTCCACACCCCCATCTGGGCCTGGCTCAGCCAGTCAGCCAGGTATAAGGTCGCCCTGACTTGCAGCCAGCCCTGGGGTGGGGCAGGGCAGCCTGGCACACACAGACAGGTAGGGCACAGGGAGGGAGCCAGGTGTCCTCATCAGAACAGGTTGGGGCCAGGTCCCCAGGTACTGCCCCAAGGCTTCTGATGGCCCTTGGGTCACCATCCCCTGGCCTCCAATTCTAGCCATGAAAGTGGAGCGGGTGAATCAACATGAGATCCTCAACTTCAATGATTTCATTTCACAAATGAGAAACCAAGGCCAGGAGATCCAGCCTGCCAGTCCAGGTAATACAGTGACAGTCAGTTCAAGAGCTGAGAGGAACTTGCCTGGAGCTGGAGTAAGAACCCTGACTCGTGCGTTTCTGTTCTTTTCTCACTGTGCTTGAGGCAAGCAGAGTGTCAGAGTGAAGTACAGTGGGCAGCGGGGGGGCTGCTTTGGCTTGTTTGGGGTAGCTTGTGCAAGTCTCCCCTGCCCACACACCCTGGGAGGGAACTGAGATAGCTTAAGAATATTGGTTATATTGGAGAATATCAGAGTGGCAGGTTAAGCTTGATTCTCATCTATTCTGGGACTGCTTTGGGGTTCCCCCAAACCAGTTACTCTGGAGATCCAGCCTGCCGGTCTAGGTAATACACTGACAGTCAGTTCAAGAGTCCTTCCTCAATGGACACTGAGCAGCATCTGTGGCACCAGGCCCTGGCGAAAGGGGAAAGACAGTTTCTCCCTTTTTCTCTCTGCCCAGTCTTTAAAGTGAGTCAGAGAGCCCCCAGCCCTGATCCTCAGTCCCAGGGATGGGGATGAGGACTAGGGATGTCCCCAAACCTTCCCTCTACTCTTTATCTCACAGGAAAGATAAACAGAGCAAAGGAAGAGGACCATGGGGCAGAGTGGGGGAAATGGTGCCATAGGGGCTACAGTTTGGTGTCTGTCTCTTCCTAGGCAGGCTCTGGTCCAATGCACAGCCTCCCAGGGAATGTGTCATAGAGACACAGTGTGTGTAGTGTAGGCGGGAAGTTATGGTTAAGAGAGCTGTGTGTGTCTGATATTTTTCTAATTAAATCCAAAAGGTGTCAGCTCCCCAGGGCAACTGCAACCTGAGCCAAAGAGAGTACTTGGGTCTTGAGAAAAATCTAGGGAGTGGAGTCCCATTCCGTACACCTGGTTTAGGGCTACCTGCAAAGGTCTGGGAGCAATGCGTGAAATCCTCATCTGTAAGCCCTCAGCCTGGGCTCCCAATCCTCAGACCCCACACTGGGCGTTACTGAAATGCTGACAACTAGCCCTGAAGACCCTTGGATCTTTTACTTCAGCCGCTAACCACCAATCTGGGGCCTCAGTTTCCTCAAAATCTCCTTAGCAGGGGTGCTGGTGGGGAGTGGCAAAATAGCTTCATCATTTAGGGAATAAGCCTCTCAGGGTGTGGTTATTTTTAAAGAGGCCCTGTGCTGAGGCCTGCCGCCGGAAGGGTGGGAGCTGGAGAGGTTCAGACCCCCTGGATGCTGCAGGGCCTGAGGTCTGCCCAGCCACCAGCCACCTTCTGAATTCTCCCCCAACTAGAATGCCTCCCTCCACACGCGCCCCCACCCCCAAGCTGCTAGGGACAATGCGTCCCTTCGCCAGAGCCTAAAGGCAGCTTGGGCCACTGTGTGTCTGTCTGGTGCTGCCCCGCCAAGTGGACCAGCCCTCTGCTCTGGGCCTTCTAAAGAGAACCCGGGACTCCTAGAAGGTCTTTTGGGGCTTGGCCACCTCTAGAGGGCTGCACTGACTGGTCTGGGCAGCTTCCATCTTAGTGTGTCAAGCTCTAATTCTCAGCCACAGAAGGAGGTAGTCAACACCGGGGACACATAGGGTCTGGATGAAATGTCCAGGGGAGAGGAAGGGAGGCTCAGTGAGGAAAAGGGATTCAGCTTCTTCTCCAGGCGTGGGTGAGGCTGCTACGCAGAGGAAGGTGGCACTGCCACTTCTCTGCTGCAGAAAGCTCTGTCCCTCCCATAGACCCTACCCCACTTCAACCGATCACTCAACCCCATACCAAGGCTCCCGCACGGCGCCACCCTCACCGTCCAAGGGCAAGCAAGAGGACCCGGGTGGGGGGAGGGGGCAAACCCTACTCCGGGATGGATGAGCCAGCCCACTCCTTACCTGAAGCGGCGCTGTCCCTGGTGGCCCCTCCGGCCAGCCGCTCCAGAACCCAGTTCAGAAGATGCTCTGGCCGCTCGGGGGGCGCCCAGAGGGGCCCAGGGTGGAGGAGTCAGAGGCTCCCCGGGGGACAGCTCGTCTGAGGAGTACGAGGAAGGGGAACGCAAGGGTCCCCCTCCCCCGAGGGGCCCGGGCTCCGGGACCTCCTCCAGCTGCAGCCAACAGGGCCCCCCGCTGCCGAGCTCTTCCGCGACCCCCGCCGGCTCTCCTCCATCCTCCTCTGGGGGCGGCTCCAGCCCCGGCTCGGCGGGGGGCTCCCGGAGGAAAGCTGGGAGCAGCAGGCGAGACACGCTCTGACGCCGCTGCAGCGGCCGCGGTCCCCCGGCTGGACCGCCGCCCCCGCCAGGTCCCCCACCCGCTCCTGGCCCGCCGCAGCTCCCCGGACCCCCCGCCGGGACCTCCCGCCACCGTTCGCCCCGCCAGCTGCGACGTCTGCTTCTTCAGAAATTTCTCCAGCGGCTTCATACCCCCCCCGCCCCTCTCCTCAGGGCCGCCGGGGGACCCAGGTGTCCCAGGCACGGGCGGGGGGGGCAGGGACACGATGCTCAGAGCCGGAGGGGCAGAGCTGAGGGCCGTGCCAGGCTCTGGACTGGGGCCAGAGGTGCCCGAGGCTCGCTGGCGGGAGTCCAGTGGCCAGTGGCCGAGGGAGGTACCAGAGGGACGGAGTGCCGGCTCTCAGTGGCCCCCATGCCGGCTGCTGCGCACGCGGCCCAAAGGGTGGGCAGGCTGCGGGGCCGGTGCCCAGCGGACCTGCGCTCCTGGGCCGGGCTGCGGCGGCAGAGGCAGCGGGCGGAGCGCAAGGCTGTGAGGACGCGGCGGCGGCGGCGGCGGCGGCTGCGCTCCTGGCCGGGGGAAGGTGGCAGAACTGAGACCGCGCCCCCTCCTCCAGTCCCCGCCCAGTCCCCGCCCCCTACCCTTCATGGGCCCGCCCACCTGGGCCGCGCGAGGCTTGAACTTGGGCTCTGGGGCTGACCGTGAGGGAAAACAGTAAGGGGCTGAATGGGATTGGCTTCGGAGTAGACGCAGAGATTAAAGGCAAGGGTGAGGGAGTCATTCACTAGTGGAGAGGGAGCTTCCTGGCTCGAGGCTTACTAGGACTCTTGGTATCACTGCAAAAAATCAGGCTGCACAGCTTGATAGACCTGCCTGTATTCAAGTGAGGGAGGCCTACAAAAATGCTGATTGGGTGTCCATCACTCTCGATCTCGATTATGCCCTCTGTTGCGATACTCAGTGGAGTATGTGGTCTATATCTTCCTTCTGTAAAAAGGGTTGGGGAGACCTCGAGTGAACTGGCATTGGAATGGGAGAGAGGGGGGCAGGGGGGGCACCAACCATCTGCCCTTTCTGGTAGGGCACAATAGATGGTGAGGGCCTGGCCTGTGAGAGGCAGGTACTGGCAGGCAGGTAGGAGCCAAGCAGAGAGTAGCAGGTTGTGGCAAGTCTAATTAGGGTGAGGAGAAGAGATGGTAGGCAGGGGGAGAGTGAGACCAGGAACACAAGGGCACCTTCACCTACTGGCAGCAGGAGGAAGCAGAGCCCTGGAGATGGGTGACAAGTTCTAGAACTGCCAACCGACACCATCAGGTACAGAGAGACCCTCCAGGGGTGACATAGCCATGGAGTGGGAAGTGGTGCCGAATATGCACTCCAGATGATCCTCATTTCTGATGCCTATGCCCAGAGCATTCTGTCTCTAAGGATAGACTGTCCCAGGTAGAGGCGGTATGGAGACACGCCTCAGGGTAAGCACGTCAAGGTTAAAGTAACAAGGTGGGGCAGTGGCACCAGGCAACATGTGGGTTGAGGCTCCTTGGACAATGCCCCACCTCTGTTTACTGTGCATGGGCCAGGCAGAGACAGGAATGCGAAAGCCTGGGAGTGGTGGCAGAACTGAACAGGGTGTGTACTACACGTGTTACCGTGTGTGCTTATCTGGTCCGATGTGTACAAGAACATGTGTTCACAGAATTAAAGCTTTGCACACCCATCTGTTTGTGGATTTGCAAAAGAAACAGTAAAAAGGAGAGAACATAATCTGGCTGAGAAGCTAGAATAGAGATCCAAGTATCAGTTTCCCGATACTCTCTTCACTGGATACCCTGATATCCCTGGGGTCAAGAGGGGAAACTGGCTGGAGTAGCTTGGAGCTCCCCAGGCATTTCATGAACTGAGTAAGGAGAAGAGGGCTCCACTCCCAGCACATGCCACAGTTACCAGATTAAGCTGGTTGCCTTGGTAACATCCTCTCTGGGCAGGATTTGGGATTGTCATTTAGGAAGGGGGAAGAACTGGGGAGTGTGGAGCGTGTTGGGGCTGCAAATACAAGGTCAAAGAGACTCATGGAAATTGGAATTGGGGAACAGGACCCCAGCACCCTCCAACTACTCAAGGATATCAGGCATAGACTAAGTTCAAGACCTTGAATCAGAGAGGAAAACCAGCATCAAGTTATGGCGCTCCTGGAACAGCATTGGTTCTCGCCCCAGTTGCACATTGTAATCCAAGGAATTTTTCAAAAATAATGTTGCCCTGGCCACACCTCAAATTAATTAAATCAGATCTATGAGGTAGGGCCAAGGTTTATGGTATTTTTTATAAAAGGATCCTCAAGTGATTTGTGTAGCCAGGAGTGAGAATTACTGCCCTAGAGGGACAACCCAATCTAAGTGGGCTACTGATGCTGGGAGACAACTTTGGAATTCTAAGTCTTTTGCTGTTCTGAGTCTCCCATAAGGCCCAGGTGCTGACCTCTTGGGATAGATGGTTGTCAAGGTATCTACACTCTATGATGAAAGAAACAGGAAGAGAGGGTGGTGTGATTAACACCTGTGAGGAGAATGGGGCCAAAAAGTTTAAGCACCTAGTCCATGGACTTCTGGAAGGGGATAGAGCAGGACTACCTAAGGCTGATCTGTCTGCCTCTAACAGTTGCCTTCTTTCTGCCCACTGAGAGGCAGGCTGGGAGGGCAGAGAACCTGGGGGCTTTGCTGAGCTTGAGTTTCTTGTTGCTGAGCTGGTTACCAGGGCAACAGAGAGAGCAATGGGATCTAACTGCAGGACTGGAGAATCAAGAGGCAGGGGGTGAGGGGGAAGTATCTAAACATGCTTATTCCTCCTGCCAGCGACCCACCTCCAAGGCTGGCTGGCATTCTTTGTATGACCCCACGAGATCAGGCCCATAGTTACCCATCACCCTGCAGGGGAAGAGAAGGGAAGTTAACTGACATGACTCAAAGAGAAATCTGGGGTGAGGGTCAGAAGAGTCAATGGTTCTCTGGCTGTGGCAGCAGCATCAAGGGGCATAGAAGGGAGTCCCAACTGTCATTTGAAGATATACCACAAAGATCTGTGGGACTCAAGGACAGCTGTTGCCAGCTCCACACTGAACTCAAATGCTGCCCCACACCAGGGACAGCCTTTGTAGTAAACTTCCACACCACCTAGGATCTAGAGGGAGGAAGTCAACTCAAAGCTAGCTACCCAGTGGCCTAGCTAACTGGCAGCATAAGCCAGAGCTGGTCTTTCTTTTTTTCCTTTAGCCAGACTTTGAATATATGCAACTATTAATCATTCTATACATAAACTTTCTTACAAAACTCCATATTCCATATTGCTAGGTCACTTCACTCATTTTATGCCACATTTCCATGAAGATTTCCCCAAATCACAATCTGCCGGATTGTGTGTTGTTCTAAGTTGTGTCCGACTCAGTGATGCCATGGACTGTAGCCTGCCAGACTCCTCTGTCCATGACATTTCTCAGGCAAGAATAGTGGAGTGTTCCCTCTTCTTTAATTGTACTAAGACTGATACGAGCCTCTCAGACTGTGGTCCTTGATGTTTCATGCCAGTGCAAATTTCCTTAAGAGGACAGCTACTTCTCCACACTTCCTCCTTATCCAGGACCTGGACCTGGTACAGTTATATTGACATGTGGAGCACCACCCTGGGAAACTTGCTTGCCAAACACAAAGGCAGGCATGAGGGATACTAGATGTCATGTGGGCACACAGCATCTATTCGTTTTTCTGGCCCTGCACTTCCAGTCTAAAGGACTGCATATTCCTGGTGTCTTTGCGGCAATGTGGTTAAGAAAGTTAATTGATAGGGAGTCACTTGTGGCCACACAGGGGCTTCTCACCTCTTTGGGCTTCCATTTCTCAAGTGTGAGCTGGCCAGAGTTGTGACTGTAACTCTACAGAGTCAGGAAGTCCTCTTCCTTCCCTCCCAAATCAAGACTCATGCAAAACACTGGCAAAGGAGCTAAGTTTACATGTCTAAATTTTATTATCTTCAAGTCACAATGCCAATCACATATGTGCGCTCTTCAAAACAGTTACAAACAATACACATGGAGAAATTCTTGCAACAAAACACAGTGGACCAACAGAGACAACTGTCACAGTGTCTTAAGGTCTGGGAATTTGGGCATGCGGCCCACTGGCTTGAGGAGACATCTTCGGGTTTAAGGCAAAGGGAACAGCCTACAAAAGGCACAACCATGCGCTACCCTTGGAAGAATCTCTTAGTTATTTCCTCCTTGGGGGTTCCAGCTTGAGTGCCTCTCTCCCCTCCTACCCCACACCTGTGACTCAAAGTGGTTAAGCCAACTGCTGAAGAGAAGGGACAGAATTAGTGACATTACTTGGGGAGAAACACAGCTGCCACCTTCTCCCTCAGGTTCTGTAAGACAGGGACAGTGGCCAAGTGACCCCTGGCAGATGCAAGTGCCGTAGTAACAGGAATCTCTTCTGCAGAGGCAGCAGGGGAGTGATTCAGTGCCATAGATAGGGAGGAAAGGAGGGAGGAGCCCTTGCCCTGAAAAGTGACTGCTTTTAGGCCCAGGTGTGGTATCCTGTTTACAAGGACAAGAGTAAAACTGTCCTTGGGAAAATAAGGTAGTAATACTGAAAACACTTATAGCAGGAAAGACGAGAAGGGCAATTGCAATGGACAGGGACGATTGCTGGCTAGGTAATATTTACCTCTAGAGATGCATTGGTCCATAGCAACTGGGAAAGGGTGTGGTAGAAAGGATGGAAAAAGAGCAGAGCCCTCTAGCTCCACTCACCTCAAAGACTGAGCCCTGAGGACTGTGAATACACACCCCTAAGGTGCAAAGGCTCTCACTCTAACCTCCCTTTCTCACTAAATCTTCTGGTTTGCCATCTCTCCCCACTGCTGACTTTCTGCCTTCACTAAAGAACTAAAGATTATCAGAGTACAGAGACTGATGGAGGCTCAAAATTCTAAAAACCCAAGTCAAGAAAAAGGGCTCCTACCACAGTGAGATTTTCTCCACAATGGGACATTCTGTGCAGACAGCAATGCTTCCACAGTATTAGAAAACTTAATAAGCTCCAAGTACACAATAAAAAATGCCAAGAAAAAAAAGAAAGGTCAGCTCTTTGTAGACTTGGTGGGGCCAGACTAGCTGGTAAGTTCTTAATTATCTGGGATGTAGGGAAAAGCTAAAAGGGAACCCAGAGGAGCTAGTAAACCAAAGAAAGAACTTGTTTAATTTAAAGGCAGAGAGAGTGAAAAAGAGGGGCAGGAGATGGGGTAGGGTGATGGACTAAAAGAATATTAATTTAAGAGTAACAAGCCAGGCTTTAAAAATGGACATCTTAGAAAACAAAACAAAACAGGACAGAGTTTGAAGGGGAAGACACGAATTTCCCAGGAGAAAGTGAAGAACAGCAAAAGACGTGGGCTCCTAGACTCAGAAGCCTGGGCTGTCTGGATCTCTGCTCCTCTGAGCACAGTCAACACAAATACAAACTGAAAACGGGAGGAAGTCCACTTGTTTCTCCTTTATCCAAAAGAGCCTATCCTCAGAGGAAGGCAGGAGCCCCCTTCATTCAGTTGCTCGCTGGTAGGAGCCACCTTGGATCTTCAATGCTCTCCTGGCGCAGACAGCCAGTTGTTTTCTCTTCTCTCCTAGGTTTTCATTTCTGCTGTCCTGACAGGAGTGAGAAAAAGGGAAGAACCATCAAAATGTTACTGGACCTTTCAGGCATTTACAAGCTATTTTCAAAAAGCCACATTTTTAAATAATGTACACTAAAGAAATATCCCTAAAACAACACAACAAAACCTCCTGGTTTCCGTCCTCCACAGACTTTGTTTTTAAAGAGTGGTTTAAAAAAATCTATTTATTATTATTTTTAAAAATCTTTTGGCCGTGCTGCATGGCATATGGGATCTTAGTTTCCCGACCAGGGACCAGACCCATACCCTCTGCACTGGCAGCTTGAAGTCTTAACCACTGGACCACCAGGGAAGTCCCTCCTCCACAACCTTTAGAACTGGCTATGCTATAACACGTCAAATTCAGATTTCCCCTTTCCTTTAATAAAGAATGCCCTCTTGCAGTTTTTCCTTCCATCTTCCCAAATAAAATGCTGCCACACTGACAATGGTTTCCACTCAACCCTACTCAGTGCATTTGTAAAACAAAGAAATTGGCAAATTTTGGGACTCCTGTAAGCCTCCCCGAGATATCCCATGATTACAACTTAGAGCATTAATTAGGTGACTGTTGAGCAAGTAAGCATGAACATTAGTTTTAAGAACATTCCGAGTCACAATAAGTTTTACACTTACTTTTATTTGATGTTAGATTTAAAATATTCAGAAATTCCTATTAGCTGGAACCCCTGCTTACAACCTGAAATCATAAAGTTGGAATTTGTTATTAGGTCATTATTTAAAAAAAAAAAGGAAAAAGAAAAAGACCATTTTCCATAGAAACACAACAAGAAAAGGAAGGAAATCTGAAGAAAAGGAAAGCCCACTGATGTCAGATGTGCCCTAACATCCTTTATTCAGAGCTCCTTTCCTAGAAGCTCTCATACCTCAGGCGGTGGGGGGCTTGATGGTGACTGGCTGAGGAGTCCTCCGGGGTGGGGAGGGCTTTGGCTGCACCTGCTGCTGGGCGGGGTTATAGTAGGTCACTCCTCCATATACCTGCGATGGGGCCTGGGAGCCCAATAAGCAAGGAAAAGAAAAAGGAATTAATTCATCCAAACTATGCTAAACAGGAGATATTATTCAGGCACAAAAATAAGAGTATAGGGAATTTTTATAATTTATAAGGGGAATCTGTAAGAGTATAGGAGAATTTCTAAGCTGCCCCCCTTTAAAATAATTATTCTTTTCTGCCTTAGTATGTCCTAATATAGTTCAAAGTACTGCCCAGCTTTCTCTAATTCCTACCATCAGCTGACAAACAGAAGTCACTGAGTTCAGTGGTAACACTCCAGATACCAGATGGTGTTAACCTGTTGGGAGTTAAACAGTACAGGGAAGGGTAGGGCTAGTAGGTAGAATATGGCTTTATTATGCAGTTAAATAAATTGCAGACATGCCCACCTAAGACATACTAAACACTTGAATGAAACACTACTTAAAAATGGAAGAGAATGCACATATGATAGGCATCACCTAAGTAGCATTTCCAGCTCCTACCATCACATGCAAATCAGTGGCACTGAAATGCTCTCTAGAATTCCTTGAGTATTCTCCTCATCCTATATTCTTGTCTGATTTAAAGGTACTTAGGAAAATCTCATCAGCCATCTCACCTGTGTGTTAGGATACAGATGAGGAGGTGGTGGGGGAGGCAATGCCCCTGGAGCATAAGGGTAACTGGGATTACCAAAGTTCATGACGCCTGGAGCAGAAAAGTAAGTAGGAGCAAGCAACTGCTGAGGTGGTGGCTGCCCTGGAGACATGGATACTGGTGGGGGATAGAGGCCTGGATTGGGCAGAGGCGCCGGTGTCTGGTGGGGATGTAAACCTGGACAAGGAGAAGAAACAACAACTGAAACAAAAGGTAACACCTTTTCCATGGGATAGCCTGGCTGGACTGCTTAGCACAAACAGGCTCAGATTTCAAGTCCTCAGGATGGACCCAAGAGGAGTTTGTTGCCCATGTAGCCAAAGTGGCCAGCCTCATAAGCAAGCAGCATAGAGCTGAGAAAGTTGGGGTTTGTGATGCCCTCAACACACATCCTTACGTACTGGAAGCATACAAGCAGAGGTGCAAAGCTTACCTGGGTGGGGAAGGTGCATTTCTGGCTGTACAATCATGCCCTGAGGAGGGAGTGGGGCAGGGCTGTCACCATGGGTATAGATTGGTCCCTGGAACTGCACTGTAAGATATCACATTGGGACTCTCATAAATCCTCACTCTTTCCATCATATGGACAAGTTTCCTTGTCCCCCAAGCCCCTGAGACGATGTTCTCAATTTTCCATATGAAGAAAACAGCAACTAGAGAATGTTTGTTAACCACCATGAAAGGTCACAAGGGAAGTTCAGAAGGCTGGTCTTTTAGTTCACTTCATCCTATCAAGAAAGATATCCCAGCTATAAAAATAAACTCACGTGGATCATAGTAATGTCCTTCCATGATGCTGATATGCACAGGAGGGGCAGGGGGCTCTGGCACAGGTCTTTGCCGTTGTGATGAATAGCGTTTGGCTCGCCCACCCTGGACACCCTGAAAGAAAGAAAGAGGTCTGAGCAAGAACAGTTTCAAAAGGCTGTCTCTCCTATTAAGTCCTAACGTCCCACAGATACTGCAAAACATTTACTGGGTGCATGGCAGTATTAAAAAGTATTCGCAGGACTTCTCTGGTAGCACAGTTGATAAGAATCCGCTTGCTAATGCAGGGGACATGGGTTTGATCCCTGGTCTGGGAAGATTTCACATGCCTCAGAGCAACTAAGCCCATGTGCCACCACGGAAGTCCTTGCGCTCCAGAGTCCGGGAGCTACAATTACTGAAGCCTGTGTGCCCTAGAGCCAGGAAGTCACAACTACTGAGCCCATGTCCCACAATTACTGAAGCCCATGTGCCTAGGGCCTATGCTCCAAAACAAGAGAAGGCACCACAGTGAGAAGACTGTGCACTGCAAGTAGACAGCAGCCCCCACTCCACAACTAGAGAAAACCCACTGTACCAACGAAGACCCAGCGCAACAAATACACACAGCAGTGTGCACATGCCAAATAAAAAATTTACAAAATGAACTGAAAAACTGATGAAAAACATTAAGCTCTAAACTCAAACCTAAACCATACATTTCCAGAGACTCTAAAAGGGAAACATGGGAAAACTGACTTGGTTTAAACAGTGACCAACTGTGACACGCAACCCTCTACTACGTGCGCCCCTTTCCTCCTCTGTACCATTTCTTCCATCCGGCTGAACTGAGGTGGAGGTCCTGCTCCCATGTGTATGTGGTTGGGCATACCTGTAATACATCAAAAGAGTCACAGCTGCAGAGCAGATAGATGTGAACAGAACTAAAGATACATCAAGAAAATGACAGGGTGAAGAATCCAACATGGGGAATGGCTCTCATCTTTTAAACTAACAAAATCCCTTATAAACTATCTCTGCTTCCTGTCAACACCAGCATTTGGAAATTTGCCCCCACTGCCTGCCACCTTAATATAGCAGTAAAGCCTTTGAACATGAAAAAAATTACTTCAGTAATGCAACTCAGAAAATGCAAGTTCAAAATTTTCCCATCAAATATTTACCATACAGAATCCCTGGGAGGTTATAATTAGCATATTATATTATCAAACATATTGGAAAATCTCAACCCTATTGTTTCTGAGCAACAACTAGGCAGAGAAGGATGTTCTAAATCTCTCTTTTTATTTCTGGCACAGAGGTCTAGGCTAAAAGTATGGGAAGAGATTCCCCTCTGGTTGAAGATGACTCAGGACAAAAAAGGAATGTTCTAGAGACTGTCTTCCAATAGTAATAAGGCACTAGCAGGAGAGAGTGTACTTCTCTATCCAAAGATCAACTCCAGGTCCAGTTTAGGCTAGGCTACCCTAGTTTTTGGTATTCCAAAATTACCCACACCAGAGAAGGATGCTAAAACTGCCAGTCCAAGTGAGGTTTTCCAATCTAAGTTTGAATTAGATTTCAGAAACAATGGAAAAGATCCTCTGATCTATCTGAGTAGAGGAAGAAAAAAAAAGGATGGGTCAAAGGGGTGGTAGGTAGTTCCTAGTCATGAGCACTATGCTTTCCCAACATGATATCCACTAGCCACATATGGTTACTTAAATTTCAATTAATTAAAAATGAAAAGTTCAGTTTTTCAGTCACTCTGGCCACATTACAAGTATTCAAAAGCATCATCATTACAGAAAGTTCTACTGGGCAGCCTGGCTCTAGAAGACTAAGGAAATTAGAGAGGCTTTCCTTTCAAATAGATTAGGAGATGCTCATCCAATTCAAATGCAGTTTCTGCCTTGAAACATTTAACCATTAGCTAAAATAATAAAGAACACTGCCTTCTTCCACTTTTTCTACAGAGAGTGGTAAAGGATTCTGCACTCAAAGCTCAATAGTGGTGACTGATCAGTTAATAATAAACAGTAAGCAAAGTAGTGGGCTAGTCTTATATAACAGATAAAGCTGCTCTGAGCTCTTAGGATGAATATGCCTATGGATCCATTTGTTTCTTACAATTAATGAAAATGAAGATATTGTCAGATACCACATCTCTGAGAGACATTAGTTCCATGCCCCTAAGTCCAATGATACAAAGGGATAAAAGCTAGTCATTAACCCTAGGTACCTACCTCGAAGCTCCCGTGACTGCAGGAAGGAAGGCTGCCCTGGACTCCAATTCTGTTCTGTTATATTTAGTTGTGCCACATCTTGTTCAAGACCCCCTGTAGTAGAATCCACTGGAGCCTCCCAGTTTCCAGTCTTAGCAGGTGTAGGAGGTGTAGCTTCTGGAACTGGAGGTGCTGGGGTCAGCCCTTCGGGTGGAGGGGGCACCTCCTCTGCAACCTTGCCTGCATCTCCAGCTTTGATTCTGGTTCTTCTTGCCCGTGAATAGGATTTCTTTTCAACAGGCCTGTCAGGAGCTGGTGGTGCAGTATCAGGAGCAGGATTTGGTATCTCAGGGGCTACCTCTTCCTTCTCAGGACTGCCAAGCACTTGAGCATCTGCTTCTGGAGATGGATCCCTTACAGGAGTCTGCTCCAAGTGCCGAGACCGGTAACTAGTCTCATGTTTAACAGTCTCACCAGACCGGCCAGCATGCTGTCCACCAGCTTCTGCAGGCCTAAAACCAGTACGACCTTCCTTGAAGCCTCCAGATCGAGAGTAATTCCTGGGAGCCGACATGCGGCCAGTACCTGCAGCATTCCTGTTGATAAATGTCCTGGGTGGTAGGGTGCCCCCAGGACCCTGGTGACGATGAGACTTACTTGGCCGCTCACCAATCCAGTTTGGATCTCTTTGTGGAGGACTCCCAAACCTGAACAAAGGAAACAGAGAAATAATAAAAGGGGCCACTAGATATATAAACTGTGGGTCAGGCAGACTTCCCATATTCCTCACCCATTCAATTACGGGCCAGAATGGCATTTTTTAAAGCAGAGTTTTGTTTTTTTTTTTTTCCCTTGCAAATATCACTAATATAGGCTCCAAAATGTTCTCACCTAGGTTTCCGGATTCTTCGAGGTTTGATATCATCAGGATTGTGAGCTGAGCGGATGTCATAGCCATAAAGAGCAATGAGCTCCTGTCGGGACTTTGGAGCCTGTTCATCTTCCCGAAACTTGTCATGCTCCCAGCGACCCTCATCCTTCCACAGCTTTCGCTGACGTCCCTTGGGTCTGGTTGGAACCAGGGAAAAGTGTCTTAAGTTGGCAGACTCTGCCAAGTAAAGATGTTCATGAAATAAACAGGGTTGGCAGAGAAACATTAGGAACTCAGGTAATCTTTCCATCTTCCCAGACAGGTTATACAAAACAGGCCTTCCAAAAGCAAGGGTGAATCACAGCACCGCAGAGCCTGCTGGGCGTGAATGTAACAGGTATAAAAATAAGGAAAGTCTTTACTTCAAACTACTCAGCACTCTGGAAACATCTCTCTCCTGTAAGGCCACCTATGCAAGTATTTAGAGGCTTTGAGCCTCAGATGAATGAAGGCAGTGGACACAGAAGTTTGGATCCCAGCTCCTCCACCGAAAGTTACTAAATATTCTAAGTCTTTCCTCATTTGTACAAAGGGGATAATCATAATACTTACCTTAAAATGTTGTGAACAGTAAATAATACAGGTAAAGCACTTAGTAAAGTGCCTGGCATATAGTAACCATGGAATACATATGATACTAACACATTACAGAGCAGTAGCAAGGGGCTGTTACCTGACTTCTTCCTCCTGAGTCTGCCCTCGAAGATCATGCTCAAAAAACAGCCCTTTCCGGGGTATGTATGCTGGGTTCTTCCGATCTTCATCATCATCCAAATGTTTAGGGCCCTTTTTACCGACTTTGTTCTCCACAGGCTCTGTGCTTTCCTGTCGGACAGATAAAGAGCTCTTTAATCATTCCAAGCTTAAAAGCCCCTATTCCAGAACTTAAATGGAAATGGAGGCCTTTGGTGGGTACTAACCTGTCCATCCCCACTTTGCCTCTCTCCAGTCACAGTGCCTTTGGTGTCAGGCTTTTCTTCTCCCTTCTCATCTTTTGCTGAAGAATTAGCAGCATCATTGGCTTCTGATTTCAGCTCCACTTTGGAGTTTTCCTCTTCACTGTACTCCCCGTCATCGCCTAAAAAGTTTCCTGGTACTTCCTTGGTGGTCCCATGGATAAGACTCTGTGCTCCCAATGCAGGGATCCCAGGTTCAACTCTTGGGTCAGGGAACTAGCTCCCACATATTGGCAACTACAGAGTTTGCATGCCTAGCTAAAGATCCCACATGCCACAACTAAGACCTGGTGCAAATAAATAATTTCCCTTTAAGTTTCCCTGTTAGCTATGGAGATAAGATCTAACTAGTGCATTTTAAAATTTTCCATTCTTTAGGAAAACATTTTCTAACAAATTTTACTGTAATGCAAGAGTTAAAAGCAAACACTTCAATATTTTTACTAAAATTTCTACTGAATAGAAGCATTGTTAAAAAAAATTAAAACCACATTAAAAAAAAACCTATATAGGGAATTCTCCAGCAGTCCAGTGGTTAGGACTCTACACCTTCACTGTCAAGGGCCCAGGTTCAACTCCTGGAAGAAGAACGAAGATCCATCCACAAGCTCCATGGCTCAGCCAAAACACACACACATACATATATGTGTATGTATATACATACACAGCTTCAATGACAAAAGAATCTGCCAACGCAAGAAACGTGGGTTTAATCTCTGGGACAGGAAGATTCCCTAGAGAAGGAAATGGCAACCCACTCCAGTATTCTTGCCTGGGAAATTCCATGAATGGAGGTGGACTACATTCCATAGGGTCACAAAAGAGCTGGAAACAATTTAGCGAGTAAACAATATATATATGCACACATAAACAAGTTTATATAGATCTCTGTTAAGTTTGCCAGTAAGATATGCTTGGAACTGTCAGGAGCAGCAGCCTCTTTCACTAAGCTTATTGTGATAATCATTTCACCATGTATATCAAATGATTATGCTATTGTTACACCTTATACAGTACAATTTTACCTCAATAAAACTAAAAGGCAAAAAACCCCAACAAAACAAATAGCTGCAGCCTCTGGGGAAGAAGCCCAGGGCCTATGGATCAGTGGCTTTTAGGTTTCTAAACATACAGAAGAAGCTTTCTTTTGCTAATTTCTCTCTCAATGAATTGTCTCTTAAACATGCAGTGCCTAATAGCTACACTCGAACTCAAGCTGTTAATTCTCTCATCTCAAAATGTCTTACAGCAGAGATTCCCTTTAGGACCTAAAATTTTCATGGAATCCCATGAGAAATAGCACAGTATAGTACCCATGAACTGAGAAAACACATAATGACAAACAACTGCTGTATGTTCAATAATACTTTAAAATACATTAATATATTTTTAATTTATATATATTGAAAAATAGTAGTACATAAACACAGATATTGATTTGGTCTATAGATAATGAAAACAGAGTTAGTGAATTTGCAATCCCTTATCATAACTCCATACTTTCCCACGGCACTATTACTCTCAAGTCGGGAAATAGTGGCTTACATTTTTTTATGTCTATGATATGAACACTAAATTTTCTGCAACATGAGACCTCTTTGGCCAATAACTCTATCTAGAATGATATAATTATAAAATTTTAACTTGTAAAACTTTAGAACTTGTATAACCACTGCATCTTAGGGGAAAAAAAAAATTAACGCTCAAGTGCTCCCTTCCCTTTCCTTCTCTTCGCACAGCAAGACTGAATAATCCAATCAATTACACTTCAATTTTTTAAAAACTGCATAATCCTGCTTGTGAGGTAGAAAAATCTATCCATACAAAGAAGGGTCCTGAGGCCATCCTTTAAATAGGGGCAACTAGAAAGGGTTAGGCAAGAGAGGTGTGGCTTGTTTCAGGTAGGGAAAAAAAGAAGCTAAGATGGGGCTGGCTAAGGGGGCTGGCTTCAGACTAAGTTACTCTCTCATATCCTGGTCCTTCCAAGATTTGGACCTAGGGAGGCAGAGCTAAAGGCTAAGGAGGTAGGTCTAGAGACCTAGAAGGACGAAAAGAAAATGGGTTCAAAGGAAAGTAGTCTAGTCCCCACTGCTGGGCTAACAAGTCAGGGTGCCCAAATACCTCTGCCCCCAGCAGACACACGCACTGTCCTCTTATTCTTCTACTGGATCTAACACTAGATCTGTAACAGACCAACTCCAGGCCCAGGATGGCCTAGGAATCTGATCAAAGATACTGAGATTCCTGATGAAACAAGAAGCTCTCAAGCTCTAAGTCTCTGACCTTTTTTCAAACAGGACCTAGACTGCCAGATTGGCCCAGATAAGCCAATTAATTACCCTTCCCCTTTATTCCCTGTCCAGCCTAAGTATTTTGGCCTTTGATTGTTTTGAGTTAGGATTCCCAGAAAGATGATACTGTTATGAAGCTCATAGACCACACCCACACTATGAGAACCAAGCCTTTATTTACAGCTTTTTAACAATCAAGTACTCTAGATTTGTCCCATTTTCCCTCAATCACAAGAAATTTTCTCTCCTCTTGAGTTGGGAATGGGTGGGTGGTAATCATTCAGTTCTTTCCTTGGTCCCAGATTCCTTGCAGCATGTGTTGCAAGAATCTTGCTTGGTGTGTATGTGACCTTAATTCACTACTTCTCCCCCTTCAACCCCAAACCTCTCCCCCAACCCACAACAAATACACACTGACTGAATTCAAACATCTTAAAATAGTATCAGCATGATTAATGAGAGAACTCTGTTTCATGCTCTATCCCTTCTTAGTCTGTGGTGGAAAGTCAAATGAGGCAACTCTTATTCCAAAGGAGAAAGTAATTTTGTTTCCAGGGCAGTACAGAAGATACAAATAGCATAGTGCTGAGAAGACTCCAAATTAGCATCAAAATCTGGTGTAACTGAAGCCAAGGTGTTACCCAAGGGTCAAGCTTCTTTGGTTACAGAAGTGGAAGTGTTAGTGACTCAGTCATTTCCAACTCTTTGCCACCCAGTGAACTGCCAGGCTCCTCTGTCCATGGAATTCCCCAGGCAAGAATACTGGAGTGGGCTGCCATGCTATTCTCCAGGGGATCTTCCCAGTCAAGGGATTGAACTGCAGGCAGATTCTTTACCATCTTTGCCTACGGGCTGACATCAAAACCATTTTCCCTACTGCTGACTTTCCCATTTAGTGGACAACCTCCCAACTCTAAAGCCTAGCCCTCCACTTAAGCAACTGCTTCCCTGGCAGAATTCTCATGCAGATGTTTTAGCTCATTTTTCCATTCCCCACATATTTCAGAGTAAAAGGGGAGTCTATCTTTCTCATTCTCAATGTCTCTTCCAGATCTCTGTCGCCTTTTATCTTTTATTGAAGTATAGCTGAACTATAACATTTTAATTATTGCTGTATAGCAAAGTGGCATAGTTATATATACATGGAATATAACTATACATACATATACATATATACATACATATATATATATATATGGGGGTGTTTGTATGTATGTGTGTGTATATGTACATACACATAGGGTTTTTGGCTCGCCACATGGCATGTGGGATCTTAGTTCCCCAAACAGGGATCGAAACTGCACCCCCTGCATTACAGGCACAAAGTCTTAACTACTGGATCAGAGAAGTCCCTATACATTCTTTTTCATATTTTTTTCCATTATAGTTTATCACAGGATATTGGATATAGTTCCTTAGGCTGTACAGTAGGACTTTGTTGCTTATCCATTCTATATATACCAGTTTCCATCTGCTAATCCCAACTCCACCTCATTTTAAATTCCTACTTCTCAGGCTTCTATCATCTAGCTATGTCTTACTTCTTGAACGTTCAGATTACACCATTTTGCTTTTTTTCTTTGATGAAAGACCTATAGTAGTATTTGTTTTCACAAACTGAAAGAAATTTGAAAAAGATTTTAAAAAGGCAAAAGTGAAAACTGCACTCAGTGTTTGCTTTGCAGTGAGCTGTCATACAAGCAGCTCTATACCCTAAGCCGAAGGCGTGGAACCACCAACCACCAAGCTCCTGCCCTGAGAACTACACTCAGCCTCTTAGCATCAAGCTGTCACAGCTTTGAACTGTGTCTGTGAGCATTGGTGCTTTAACTCAATTTATTTTGTGCATCACTTGGCGAGAAGCGTCCTAAGGTAATTGCTTCTTTGCTTTAAGTCATTTCAACTTACAAAAGGTTTCACAGGGACACTCTATAAGTTCAACAGGAAAACCTCCACCTGTCTTTGCCTGGGTCTACCCTGTCACTCATCTGAAAATTATGGAAATAAGCTCACACTTTTCATCTCCACTTCAGTCATCCACTTTCATGTACACATGTCAGACCAATCTTACCTGGAACTGCTATGCATTTTAAGTAAATCTGATCTACTTTTAAAAATCTTAAATTTAAATACCCCAGGTTTTCATCAGCACTGCCACATAAAAAGAATAAAGTTACATTCTTACCTCACTCCTCATACAAAGATTAACTCAAAATGGATCAAAGACCTAAAACTAAGAGCTAAAGCTATAAAACTCTTAAAAAGAAAACAAGCCTTTGGATTTGGCACAGATTCAGCAAAAGCTTCTTTGGCATGCATGACACCAAGAGACACAGGCAACTAAAGAGAAAACAAATATACTGGACTTCATCAAAACTGAAAACTTAACACCTTTGAGGAAGAATAAAGACAACCCAAAGAATGGAAAAACAGACTTGCAAATCATATAATGATAAGAAATAAATCTAGAACATGTAAAGAACTCTTACAACTCAATGATTTAAAAAAAAAACGACAAAGTGGGACTTCCCTGGTGGTCTAGTGGTTAAGAATCTACCTGTCAATGTAGAGGACACAGGTTTGATCCCTGGTCCAGGAAGATTCCACATGCCACAGGGCAACTAAGCCCATGCACAACTACTCAGCCCTACTAAGCCTGTGCTCTAGAGCCCGTGAGCAACAACTACTGAGGCCTGTGCACCCTAATGCCCATGCTCTGCAGTGAGAAACCACCACAATGAGAGGTCTGTGCCACTGCAACTGAAGAGCAGCCCCTGCTTGTGGCAACAACGAAGACCCAGCACAGCCAAAAATAAATAAATAAATAATTTACAAATGGACAAGGTATCTGAATAGCCACTTCTCCTAGGAAGATACACAAATGGCCAATAAGCACAAGACAAAATGCTCAGCATCAGGTAAATACATATCAAGATACCATTTTACACCTACTAGGATGACCAGAATCAAAAATCAAGACAAAATAAGTGCCATTGAGTATGTGGAGAAACTGTAATCCCCATATATTCCTGCTGAGAATGTAGAATGGTGTAGCTGCTTTGGAAAACAGTCTGACAATTCTTCAAACAATGGAACAGTGACCATATGACTTAGCAACTCCATTCCTAGGTACATACTCAAGAGAAACGAAAACACACATCCACACAAAAACCTGAACATAGATATTTTTAGCAGTATTATTCATAAAAAAATAGAAACTCAAATATCCATCAGTGGATGAATGGATAAATAAAATATAGTATACCCATGCAATGGAATATTCTGTGTGCTTAGTCACTCAGTCATGTCTGATTCTGTGACCCCACAGACTGCAGCTCGTCAAGTTTCTTTGTCCATGGGATTCTCCAGAATCTCCAGGTGGATTCTTTACTGTCTAAGCCAGGGAAATCCCATAATAGAATATTATTCAGCCATAAAAAGGAATGAAGTACTTCGGAAATAATATGTTAAAGTGAAAGAACCCAGTCATATGTTATCACATATGATTCTGTTCATAAAGAAAGCCAGAATAAGTAAATCTCTAGACACAGAAACGAAGTATGTGGTTGCTAAGGGCTGGAGGGAATGAGAACAGAGGAGCTGTGGGGGGTAAGTGACAGTTAAAGGGTACAAAATTTCTTTTGAAGTAATGAACATATTTTGAAACTGACTATGGTAATGGTTGCACATACTTGTATATACTAAACACTACAGAACTGGACATTTTAAACTGGTAAGTTGAATGGCACATAAATTATATCTCAATAAAGCTGTTTTCCCCTCAAATCCTGCCTGTTATTCCTGTCCGTCCCCAGTTATTCCTTTATTCTTCCCTCTCTCATTTCTTAAGACATCCGCTTCCATTGACATTCCCACCTTTTCTCTGCATATCAGTCCTCTCCCACATTCGCTTTCTTCTCTCTCTAGACTCTGTGGCCCGATCATTTCAGCACTATCGGTAGCTCTCTCCCATCCCCTATTCCCATGTGCTCAGGACTGGATCAACCAAACTGTCTGCTTTTCCTAAGCTTGCAACTAGACTACTGATCATCACTAAGGGGGGAAAAAAAAAAAAATCATACAACTTTACGTATCAGTGCCACTTCCAGCCTCAACTATTTAAACTTCCTTTATCTCAAAATTCCTATACTGTCCCTTCATCAACAACCATTCTTTTATGTTTTTCCTCCTATTATATTTCACAAGGAAAATAAAACAAAGGGAACACCAGCTTCCTTCCCATACATCTTTCCTTCCCACCTCTCTATAATTACAGTGGAAGATGTTATTCTCATCTGGTTCCTATTTCTTCTCATATACTCAATCAAGGACATCACACACTTATTACCTATCCTCTCCCTTTGCTTTCCCTTTTTAATCAATCCTTCAACCTTTAGGCATACTTGATTCTCCAACTCAAAAAATAACACCAAATCCTCTCTTGACCTTAGAGCCTTCTTTCCAGCTACCATCTCTCTAGCTTTCCTCTCACAGTCTAATTTCTTTAAAAATGTTTCCTCAGAGGATTCTGGGAAAAATGGCAGCAGCATAGTTTTTGATCTCTTCAAATCTCCACATCAAATGGGGGCTTCTGACAGCAAAATCAAAACCCTCTGGACAATATTTACAACAAAACTAGGTTGCAAGGTATCCCCCACACCCCAAAATACAAGCACATGAGCAAAGCAACGACTGCCACAAGACCTGCATCAGATCAGTGTCAGGGCTGGAAAAGCAGAGAGCAGTAAATGGACCTGCGAACAGGAGAACCTTGAACCAGTCAACAGGCAGTCAACAGAAAGTAAAACCGAAAACAACAATTGAAACCAGAGGGGGGTTTCGCTGTCTCTAACAGAATGTGAGTTTACAGATCTTGCAGTAAGAAGGTCTGAAAGGGCTGGAGCAATCCAAGCCTTGTGAAATCTTAAAAATCAATCTGGCTGCCAGGGGTTCCCTCAAGGATAGAGTACCACACTGAAGATAAAATTGTTGAGAAGAGAATCAGTTCAGCAGAAGAGGGACAAAAGGAATGAAGCAAGGAAGAAGGTCCAAGGCAAATTAGAGAAGGGAACAAAACCAGGAAATCTCAGAAAGCCATATAAATATATATGTATGTGTGTGTGTTCTAACACCAGGGGAAAACATCTGAGGAAGGAGTTCTATGAAATTAGAAAAAGCTACTTTGAGCCATACTTCCTTTGAAAAGACCAGGAAGACTAAATAAAAATCAACAAAAGAAAAATATAAAAATCAAATCCCACAGAAACTTACTAAAAAAAGAAAAAAATAAGTAGAATAGCACTGGTGGCTCAGATGGTAAAGCATCTGTCTACAATGCGAGAGACCTGGGTTCGATCCCTGGGTCAGGAAGATCCCCTAGAGAAGGAAATGGCAATCCACTCCAGTACTATTGCTTGGAAAATCCCATGGACAGAGGAGCTTGGTAGGCTACAGTCCATGGGGTCGCAAAGAGTCAGACACGACTGAGCGACTTCACTAGTGACTAGTCACTAGCACTCCTGCAATGAAAGCATGCCAGAAAGACATATGCATATCATACCAAAATTGCAACTTCTATTTCAAAATGAGCAAAAAAGACATTAAAAATATTATATAAGGCATGAAAGAACATCAATCAGAATTTTAAAAATCCAGAAATGAACTCAAGAAGATATTAGAAATTTTAAAAATCATTTAAAATATAAAGTCTAGAACTAGAAGGAACACAAACAAGAGTGAATAAACACAGTAATCAAAAGAAAATAGAGATACTACAACGGATTAAAGAGAAAGGGTCGTTTACTGAAGACAGGAAAAGAGTATTTGGATGGAAGTTCCATGACATACTGTACAGAGCCTCTCATACCTATGAATACTGGCTCAGAATGACCGAGTCCAAGACAAAGTATAATATAACTATCGGACCTGAAAGGAAAATATATTGGGAATATCCAGACAAAAATAGCAAGTGACTTATAAGGGAAAGAAAATTAGGTGATCAGCCCGTTTTGTGCAAGATAAAAGCTTTGGGTCATACTGCTATTTTCCATGCCTACCATGGAAAGACAATTTGGAAGAAATACAATGGGTACAGGTAGCATGGTGAGTTGTACAATGAGTGAGTGGCCATCAAAATCTTTTTAAAAGATACACTATTAAAAAAGGATGAAAAACTAACCTGTCAGACTAAGAGACAGATCAAAATTTAAGAAACAGGCAAAACTAAGCATAGCATCTAGGTATACACAGTTAGTAACTAAGAAGAAATGCAATCAAGTAACAGATAACTACATAGGGCAAGATATCAATTCAAACTCTTTAATCTAGATCAGTGCTGTCCAACAAAACTCGCTGGAATGAGGGAAATATTTTTACCTATGCACATGAAGAGCTGAACTTTTTATTAACTCAAACAGCCACATATGGCTGGTGACTATCCTATTTGACACAACAGAAATACACTCCTCTCTTAAATTTTAGGCAACATATAACAGATATTGCCACATCAAAGCTGCACATGTTCCTCAATCTCAAAACATCCAAAACTTAACCCAACACTGTCCTTCCCAGAATGTGGTCCCTTTCTTAGTGACCAATAACATTCTCCAACCTGGGCATTACTTGGACTCCTTTTGGTTTTTTTGTTTTTTTTTGATATTACAAATGTATTGAACTTTAACATTATTAGCACAATCTTTTTCTTAAGGTAACAACACTTTTTTTCCCCTTATAATTACTAGTTTTTACAACAAGAACTGTATCTCACATGTAATGAAATTGTATTATGATACTTTACTTATGAAAAAGGTTTCTCCAAATGATAAATGCTCAAATGTAAAGGGTAAAGTAGAATTGCGGTGTTAACACAGGAATGTGTGTCAAAAAAAAAACAAACAAAATTAATTTAAATAAGTCATTCTGGATGTTAACATTAGAAGAACTGGGTGAAAAGCCTATGGAACATCTATATTCTCTTTGTGATTTTTTTTTGTAAATGCAGAATTACTCCAAAATAAAGTGTATTTAGAAGAAAAGTCCTTGCAGTTCTATTTCATTTACTAATCCAAGGAAAGTTTATTGAGGACCTATCACAGATACTCTTCTAAGCTCCGAGGATAGAACAGTGATAAAGACAGTCTCAGCCCTCCAGGAGCTTGCATTCTGCTCAGAGCTGAAGGAAATGGATATTAAAATCTGAAGGTTGGACTGCAGACAGGTCATTTGAGGCAGAAGTAAGTCTTGGGACAAAACAACAGAGGACACTCCCGAGCAAGAGTCAAAACATTCAGCATTATTCTAGGGCTCTGGAATGAAGCTAGAGAAACCCAGATCACCAAGCTCCCTCATCCCAGTCCCTTCCCTCACCATGCTGTTGCTGTTCTTGTCAGTAAACTTTCTGGCTCTATTACAGGCACCTGGCCAGGTCCCAGGCCTCACCTGGATCAACACCTCCCATCAGCAGAGGTCAAACAGTGCTGGGCATCTAAAGCTTATAGGAACCAAAACAGCGGTCTTTCGAGTTTCAGCAGAATTCTCTCTGACTCCTCCTTAATTCAGGCTCCACATTCAATCAATCAAGAAATTATGTTATTAATAATAATACCTAAATATTTCTCAAATCTATGCCTTGCAGTGCAACTGCCATCGTCCCTTCTTTAGGGCACTATCATGCTCCTTGGACTATTCTCTTTAACAGCTCTGTCTTCAGTCTTGCCTCATCCTCAGATCCTCCTCCAGTTAAGCCTCCAATAGCCAGCCTTTCTTTCTTTGCTGTTAGAGTAACATCCAAACTCATTATATACATAATGGTAAACTGCTATAAAGTCACAATCACCAAAGCTCACTGAATACTCCACATTGCCTGGCAGCCTTTCTGATGTTTCCATTCTTTAATGACTACTGCAAAAATTACTCACTCCAAAACCTCTCATCCTCCTTTAATTCTTTGTGGGTAACTTTACCACTGACTTCACAGAAAGTCAGTCATCCACCAGTCACCACGTTCTGTCATCGCACAGCCTAAATGCTTGCCAGTGCTGCCCACTTCTATCGTCACTGCCGCTGCTCCACTCCAAGCCACATTTTCTGCTTTCCTAGTCTTCCACAGTAGCTTTCTTAACTAGTTTTTCTGCCTCTATTCTTGCTCCTTTCAGATAATTCTCCCCAATGCACACAAAATAATTGTTAAAGATAATAATTCTAAAATATTACTGTGAATCAACCTGGGATTTTGTTAACATATAAATATCTGAGTCTGCCCTCCTACAAGAGTCTGTTTCAATAGCATTTTCTTTCAATAGACGTTCCTTGGATCTGACAAACACTGCTTTAAAATTTAAGTGTAATCCATACTCCATATCATACTCTTGTTTAAAACCCTGTTATACTTTCTTAGAATAAAATCCAAATACTTTTTCAACCAGGCTTATAAAGTGCTTTAAGATTTGGACTGAGATTCATCCTTACCACCAGTTATACTAAATCTTCCATGTCCTGCAACTCACTATCCTCCAATCCCACCCCTTCTAGATGTTCTTCTCAGACTGTTTCCTCTGCTAAGAAAACTCTAGCTAGCTAACTCCTACTCATCATTCAGGTCTCTATTTGAAGAGTCCCTCCTGTAAATACTTCCAAACACCCTACACTCAGTTAGCTGCCCCTGCCATGTGCTTCCAAAGCACCCTATGCGTCCCATATCATGGCATTTAACAAACGGTTATTGTAATTACTTAAATGTCTGTATTTTCCCTCTCTGATTTGGAATGAAAATTCCATGAGGGCAGAAGCATGTATCTTTTATCCCAGGGCCTAGCACAGCTCCTGGCACTGAGAAGGCATTTAATAAAGAGAAAGAAGTAATCCCTGCATGATCTGATCCCTACTCTATATAATTTGCCTTTATTTCTGGTATCCATCCTGTCCCAACGATGTTCTAGCCACACCAAACTACTTCCAAGTTTCCAGACAGTCAATCTTCCCTCCTATCTCTGAGCTTTTGCAGCTGTTGTTCCCTCTGCCTAGAACACGATTTGCCTGGCTAACTCCAATTTATTCTTCTCTGACTGCCTAATACGGAATCAGTACCCAGTCATTAACACCCTATTTAACCCAACCCCCAGCAGTTGTCACCAAGTTCTATGATTTCCTCCATGCTTGCCTGACTTCCTTACTAAGCTGTAAGATTCCGAAACATAGAAACTTTGTTACAGTGTTCACTTTTGCATCTCCAGGGCTTAATGGTAATTCTAATATGTACTAACAGTTCTACAAAATTTACAGAATGAACCTTTGATTCACAATCCAATTCTTTCCGTATAAATCAAAGCTCTATTCAACAGTTCCAGGAAACAAGTAGTTATTCTGATAACATCTCTAGTTTATCCAATCAAAGCAAACTAAATTCACAAACATTTGGCTAAGGGAAACTTTCTGCTAAAGACAAAAAACCTCATCCATAAACTGAGAAATGTTTCTGACACAAACCACTCAGAATCCTACCCTTTTGATGTCTTCAGATATACTCAAAAAATACCCAACTGGCTGGTTTCACCACCTAGGCATCATAAAATGGAGTGTAAAACATCCTGTGAAGGGCCAAAGAATGTTCTCATTCTCATATTTAGCATCTTATTTTCTTTAGATAGGGTGAAAGGTCAGCTATAAACAGTGTAACACATGTGGCCTGAAGAGATTTATACAAAGCTTCCCTCTCTATAACTGAACAACACTTTTTATAATAGTTTTTCAGAAGCATAAATGAAGAATGCACAAGCGGAGTAACACACAGGTTAGCTTTCAAACCGCAAGTGGGTACAATTTTTAAAACACATTTTCCAACCTACATCATAGGAAAAAGAATCTATCACACTCACTTCTGAATCTTCTGCACTTTCATAATCCGAGAGAACAGCTGAAAGAAAACAGAAACATATAAAGAAAAAAAATGCAACAGAAATTTTATAATTACATCTTCCAGTGCTTGTTGTGGGTCAAGCTAAAACTCTCATTTAATTCTGACATCAACCTATGAGGTAGATAAAATTATAGTCCCCTTATACAGAGGGAAAACAGGTTCAAAGAGTGACTTTGACTTTCCCAAGATCATACAGCTAAAACTTATGCTCTTGAACATTAAACTACAAAGAGCCCCTTTGTGGCACCCTCCCCAAAACCCTTAACAGTCTGCTGCTGCTGCTGCTGCTGCTAAGTCGCTTCAGTCGTGTCCGACTCCGTGCGACCCCATTGACAGCAGCCCACCAGGCTCCTCCGTCCCCGGGATTCTCCAGGCAAGAATACTGGAGTGGGGTGCCATTTCCTTCTCCACTTAACAGTCAGAGAGGATGTCAACTGCTGCAGACAAGTGACCTGAGTTTGGGGGCAAAGATCTCTATCTTGAAGCTACTCACCATCGCCCTCGATGCCATCTTCACTCTCCTGAAGGAAAGACGACATGGGTTAGTTCTATGATTTCCAGGGGTGGAGAAACGAAGACTGAACACAAAATGGTTGAAAAGGGAGACGAGGGAAGGTATATCTTTAACAGGCAAGATCTGAGGGAGGTCCCGTCTATCCACCTCCAGTCCCAATTTCTGAGTAAATGTCCGCTTTCCATCCGCAGCAGCTCCGCCTGTCCCCCAACAAATCCTCAATCCCTTCTCTTCCCTTGGAGCTCCGGATGCAAACCGCACCGGGATCGCTCTCCTCTTCTCCAACACACTACGCCTCAGCATCTACCGTCAACTCCCAGCCTCCCATCACCACCTACACCCCCGCCCCCGGTCCGCCCCGCCCGCGCGCACTCACACACTCCGATTCCTCAGCGCTCTTAGCGCCCCCGCTCTCCACCCGCCGCAGATGAAGGGCCCCAGCTCGGCCTCCGCGCTGGGAAGGCAGAGAGCCGCTACCGCCGCCTTCAACGCTACCGCTGCAGCTCCCGCCGCCCCGCGCCGGGGAACCGCCGCTGTCTGAGCCAGAGGCACCAGATTCTTCGTCCTCGGTGTCCTGCGAAGCGCGCTGCCGCCGCCGGTCCGCCATCTTACGGAGAACGGCCGCCGCTGGCCAGATCCTGACGTACCGCGCCCGTCGCAGGGGCTGCCGGGAGACTTGAGAGCGGGTCCCAGCATGCTTCACTTGCGGCGCTGGTCGCCCCGTTTTTCGGGAGGAGGGGCTAGGGGGCGGAGCTGGCACTCTGCGGCACGTTTGCGGGTGCGCGCGATTGCGTAATTGGTGACGTGAGGGGGCGTGGTGAGGTCCCTGACTTCCCCACGGTTGGGCCCCGGGCGAGGAGAGTTTCTCTTAGGCGGGCAATAGGCTCCGGTCCTTGCCCGGCCATCTTGGGCTTGAGTGGATAGCGTTGACCTGTCACAGCTTCACTGCGGCATTAGAGTTGTTTTGATTTTCTTTTTCCATCTCTCATTTCTATCTACGTTTGAAGCAGATCGTTTGACTGCATTCGTTTGCTTAGTAAAAATCACGAATCAAGGAAACCTCTGAAGCCGTATTGCTGCTTCAGATTTATCAGTCCATTTTCAGCTAAAGGGCGGAGAAGAAACCAGTTGTCTGTAGGGAAGCCCGAGGATTTAGTGTTGCAGCACTAGTGTTTCCCCTGTATTCTCATTTCTTACTCCTTCATGTGTCTTCCCACCCCAGCCATCACCTCCCTGAAAGTGCAGGCTAATACGATGTGCTTAGTCGCTCAGTCGTGCCCTACTCTTCGCGGCCCCATGGACTGTAGCCTACCAGCCTCCTCTGTCCATGGGGATTCTCCAAGCAAGAATACGCGAACCAGTTGCCATGCCCTCCTCCGGGGGATCTTCCCAATTCAGGAATCGAACCCAGGTCTCCCACATTGAAGGCGGATTCTTTACCGTCTAAGCCAGATGGTAATCTTACTAAAATTTTAGAACCGACTTAAGAGATAATCATAGGAACATTGGCATTGGTTTAATATCCCGAAATGATTTCCTTGCCAAACGGGTAGATGACGGAATGCTGTGATTTTAGCAACAAATTTTTCAGCAAGGAAAAAAAATTTGTATATTTTCTCTGTACCATAATAAAAAACATACAAGAAGCGTGAGCTAACTGTGCACCTAAAGGAGTACACAATAATATACACCTGAGGAAGGTCACTGTCATAGCACAGGACTCTGTCCCGTGTAATGCTTTTACAAATAATGGTCAAGGCTACTTATGCTTATCAATTTATAGACATTATGAAACTAGACGGTATTATGAATGCCTTCAGAGACAGTCAGGATCCAAATAGAGCTCAACTGGTTAAACAAGGGTCAAATGTGACAACTTGTAAATACAGGTCCAAAAACCAACTGCTTGGGCTCAAAATGAAGGATATATGATTTTAAAAGTATTAAAAAAAAAACCTAGAGGATCCTATCAATCACAAAGTAAACTGATATAGTAAGGCTGCCAAATTTAGTGTCTGAATAAGTAAAGTGATGGTCTGCCACTTTCCCTTTCAGTTATTTGGTCTGCATTCAATTTTAAATGGACTTGAGCAAATTGTTCACTCATCCAGAGAAGTGAAACATTCAAGATTCTTTTGAGGAACAATTGTAAGAGCTCTGAATGTGAACCATGAAGATTGGGACTGCCACAGCAAAGTATTTGAAGGACTATGAGGAAAGGAGGAATTGATTTTTTTGTCACCCTGGAAAGCAAAGCAAGAATCAGTGGGCTCAAGTTGCAAGAACTTAGATTTTGTCAATGAGGAAAAGTTCTCTGACATTTTGGAAAAACTGGACCGGAGAAAACGAAAGTGTTAGAGAAGAAGCTGGATTTCATTTGTCTGGACTGTTGTCAGAGGGAAATCATGTACTTGGGTCAGACTACATGACCTATAAGGTCCTTCCAACTGAGGTTTTATTAATTAAGACACCAGGCACCAAGCATCCTATCTCTTTTTTTTTTTTTAATTGCCCATTATCTGTAAGGAAGAACCCAGGACAAAGAGAGATGGAACATACACTGTGTTCATACACAAATGGAAGTTAGTATCTCATATAAAAGGGAAAATGGTGTTTTTCTATTTTGTGAAAGTGGATTTCTTTTCTAGTCGTTTAAAATATCCAAGCAAAATTGTTTAATGCTTCCCAATAAATCTACTAAATTGAAGCAGAAGTTCGAAAATTAACAGCCACAATAGTTTATTTACAGTTGAACTCTTTATAAGATATTTACAAGACAACCAATTTTTACACATCAGAAATGGTATCAAAAGTATGAATTACAACACAGACAACAATATGAAATGGGCATAAAACAAAGCTGAAGTGGACAGACAAGCAATTTCTTTTTTAATTTATTAACACTAGCTTAAACTTTGTTAAAGAAAGAAACAAAGAACTATGTTTTTAGGGAGAACGGCAGGGCCTTCACTTGAAGATTGAATTTCACAGTGTTGTATCCCATGTAGGGAAAAAATAAGACTAATTTCCCCCCACACTCTGACACACTGTCTTTTGCTCTTGGAACTTTGCTCATCGACTCTCCAACCTCTTTCTCAAAAAAACTTCAACATATCCAAATCAAAGGAGAATTGATCTAGAAGAGGGGCAATAAAAAAGAGATACTAGGTAGAGGGAAAACCAAGGAAATTAGAATCCACATAAGTCTGGCCAAATAGCACCTCATGGATTCCTCTTAGTCTAACTTGCATTCAGAATCTGGGAAGTCCCTTTGGTAGGAACAAACAAAGGTGAAATCTGCTAACCCATATCCAAAGGAATCCAACAAATGCTGAAAATTAAGAAAACGAGAGCAATCAAAGAATAAAATAAAGAGACACTGACTGGTCTTTTTTTCTTCTTGGGCACATTTTAAAGGAACGTAACATAGGTCAGAGTAGGAAAGCCAAACAGTTTGCCATATTAAAATGATGGAGAACAAAGAAAATCTGGCCTAGTTTTTCTAGAAATCTCCTTCCTCTCCTTAAGGTGTGAGATGAGAGCCCCTAGTGGAATAAGTCCTATTTCTCTCTACATTCTTCCTGCAAAGAAGTTCACAGCAGGTTCCCTTGTGGAGAGCCCACTCTCCTAAGCAGATGGAGTTACAAATGAAAACCCATAGCCACACACACACACAAAGGAGAATTAAGAGCAGCAAGATCATCCAAGAATACTACATGTGCTGCCCGAGTAATTCCTTTAAAAGTCAAACTCAGGGAGCACAGACCAACATCTCACGAAAAGCTTTAGCAGTGGGAGGCCCCTGAGGAACTTTTTTCTTCCCTTCCCACAATGGTATCCCATTCTCTCATGCTCCACTGATGGGCCGGCCACACACCCTACATACCTTGGCTTCTCCTCTAAAAGTGCTAATAATCTGGGGACATATTCTCTTCAAGGATAAAAGCCCCTACCTTCTAGGAGATTAGACCCCTACTTGTTTTCATACAATAGTCCTGAAGACTAAAGAAAGGCAATTCCTATATATTTAAGACCAGAGGTCTTGGCTCTATTTTCCTTCCAGATAGTTACAGGGATCTTACACTGAGACCACAGTGGCCTGGAGTGCTGTCCTGAAATTTTTAACAAAATGGGGGAGGTGAGGGTTGGGAGGGGAGAACCAAGATGGTACACATACAAATCTATTTTTACAAAATGAACTGGAGAAGCTCATTAGGTACATCTGTTTGTTTCAAGATGTAGACATTTGCCAGCCAGAGGAAGCACATATTTCCACATACATCCCCACCCTCCCTCAATCTCTAACCCACCACCAAGAGCTCAGCTAAAAGGATAAAACCCAACTAAGGAATACTCAAGAGGTGATGTGACACAAAGACATCTGTACAGGATCTGGCATGCCATTCCCAAACACCAACTGCTTTTGTTTAGAGCCATAACTGGCCCTAAACTAACCATCCTCATTCTCTCTTCAGAAGATTTTATTCTTGAGGGTGGGGAAAGAAATTCATTACCCATTAACTTAAGAAAATAATCACAGCCAAACATCCCTTCCCACATGGCTGTATCACAGAACGGTTTTAAGACAACAACTGTGTTTTCAGATATTTATCAACCAACTCTCCATTATCTTTTCTACCCTGTGAAGATGACTTGCTTCATCACGTCACTTGTTATTCCTCATCTGGTCCTTAAGCTCCTGGTGAAATTTTGTTTTTGTTTCAGGGTAAAAACCACTATATTCATACTATAAGGAAGGGTATACGGGGTGAGAAGAGTGCCATGCAGGCACAACTCTAAAGGCAGGGGTTGCTTCATCTTCCACAAGTCTAATGAAGACAGCCCTTTTACCCCTTTAACATAGGCAAATGTAAAGAAGCAGACCCCTGAAGCTTCCAAGTCTGCCATCCTATAGATTAAAGTTGAGAACTCATTTCCCCAAAAAGGGAAAAGAAATCCCAATCACCCTCCACAATTCACAATTAGCCCAGTGAAAGAGTTTTTGTGAAATCAGAGTGATGAAAACAAAACCAAGATCAGGGGAGTATGGAAGGGCATTTTCAGCAAATGGTAACATACATAAGGACATAGGTCACATATACAGGTCTCTGCCACTCTCTGGGAATGGCATGCTACAACTATCTGAAGACAGAAGGTTCTTGCCAGCACAGCTATTTCCTACACGTCCGATGAGGTGTTTGCTTCTTCTGGATCTCCAACCTGCATCGGCTACGCTCATCCAACCAGGGCAGCTCAAAATTCCTGGCAAAAAAGAATAAGGAAATCAACCTGCAAGACTAGAAGAAATTCAATATGGACATGAGACTAAGTCAAAGAGAGATGGTATACCCTTCACCACTCCTAGCCCTGACTCCCAAGTCCCAAGTTTGGAGTGTCTTTCTTGCCTCAAAGTCAGAGAAACGGTGTGCTATTAAAGTGATTGAATAATCTCTTTCTAAATCGAAAAGCAATCCTCCTAATTCTTGGCTTGGGAATCTTATCATTGCAAAAGCTAGTGGCCCAGGCAGTGTCAATTCTGTCAAAGAGCCATGGCTATCCCTAAGCCAACTATTTCACCTTATATTGAAGCTTTCATGAAGTCTGAAAGGAAAGTGAAGTGCATGCCACCTGAGAAGAGGGAAAAAAAACTATACTTACTGTGGAGTTAGTTTTGGTAATGGTCGTCCGAATGCTACAACAGGCAAGAAGGGGGTAATCATCAAACTTTCAACTATGGAAGAAAGACAGATGGGACCCTGTTAGTGACATGGATGGAAGATATCTAGCAACTATACCTCTTCCAAAATACCACATTCATTCAGAGCAAGTTGTATACTGGAGCCTTGTACCCTTTTTCTTCTCTGAGAAACTTATTCTCTTAGATAAAAAAAACTTACCATCATCTGGCTCAGGGAAAAATGAGGTAACCTCGGGCTCAGATTCCTGAATTCCTTTCTTTTTATACATTCTGAGCTGTAGTCGCTGTAAAATTCTTTGTTCCCTGATCCTCTGAATATCCCATCTGGGGAAAAACAAACCAGACAAAGAAAACAAACAAACCCAATATTACTGAAAACCTGCTCTATAAAGGCAACTCATATGATCCAGATGCTAGGGAGATTCTGGCTGAGACTTTTAGATGAGGGGATGGGGGTGGGGAAGTAGGGGTTAAAGAGAACTGTCTGCTTGATTAGGGCAGAGCTGTTTCAGTCTAACAGTCTGGATCATGTGTTAGTATTCCCCACAAGAAAAAGAGGCCAAACATCTTTATCTATAACAATAACCACTTCAAAACTGTGACAATCAATTAGGAAGTCAGTAATTTAAAAGCATTAAGAGCTCCTGGGCTCCCCTCAGCATGGATTAGAGATGTCACAGTCCTATAGGCTCAACTGTTCCCACAGTGAACATCTCTAGCCTCACCTTTTCCGTCTCTTCTCATCCAGCTCCAGTTTTGCATGCCTCTTCGAAAACACACTGTCATCCAGGTTCTGTGTAAAGAATAGCAGCTGATAAGCTATTTATCACCGTGTGACACGTACACTCATTCCCAGCTTCCAGGAATAAAAACTCCTTCACCTTCAGGTCCCGCCTAAGTCTGTAAGTTCTATGGGTATCATGGGAAACTCCTGGTAACAAAAATCAACAAAACACATACTCCTATCCCTACTCCTACCCTTGTAGAATCTCCACATTTCAAAATCATTTCTGTAACTTTCCAAAGTTAAAGTCACATAAAACTGAAACCACCCTTCAGACTGCCACAAACCCTCTTTACCACTATATTTTATAAGGTATGAGTTTACAGTAGGTATCAAGCTTTCAAAAGGCAAATGAGCTTGGGATATATAATTCTGTTTCTGAGTGGAACATGCCTAACTTTTCTACTTAGCATGAAACCTAGCTCTGTTTTGAATATTCACTAGCTACTTATTTTTAATAAATCACTTAGCCATTTTAGATCTCAGTTTTTTCATCTATACAACAAAGGAGTTGGACTTGATAATCTCTCAAGTTATCTTCTGGCTTCAGAATTCTATTTAACCCATCCATACAGTTATTACAACATATTCAAGTTATAACCCCATTTCTATCTATCTCGTACTCCCTTCTGCTGACAAGTCTTAGGTACCTACCTCCAAAAGGTCTGAAGGATTTGGGTCCCTTAGAGGCTCTACTGAGTGGTCCCTCCAAGAAGGAACTGGAAAGAAAAAAAAAGAAAAAGAAAGGGAGGAGGGGTGGAACCACCCCCTTAAATCCAAGGTCACACAACCTACTATTCACTAGGACAAGAAGTCTCTCCCCAGATAAGACAAAGTTACCAAGTGATAGGAATCCATTCTATGGCCTCACCTGAAGCCATATTCAGTGTCCTTGCTATGGTATTGAAAGAACCTAAAATGCCATTGCAGTCTGCCAAACACAGGATCACAAAAAACCCTAAACCAATACCTGACAATTCATATAATGGATGCTATTGCAGTTCCTGAAAAACAACTGAAATTTGTAGTCATTTTGAAGTCTATAGTGTAATCACATACCAAGGAATCTCACTCTCCCCCATCCAACTGATGGGGATGCAACTCAACCATCCACCATCCCACCAGCCCCCACCCCAGGCCCAGTCAATATAATTCCTATTCTACTCACCAGCCAAGACTGAAGTTTCTCCTGCAACACTTGATGGCATCAGACACCCTAAATAATGCAGGAAAGAAGAATCATCTCAGTGTAAAAGAAAAAAAAGCCCATACCCAAAATGGAGGGAAAGGATCATCACTGATGTTCTCACTAGGAAGCCATTTTGTTGTGGGTTTTGTTTTTTTTTGAGTTGCTCTTTTGAGAATTTCTCTCTAGGGGAGGGGAAGAGGGAACAACAGACAAAGAAAAGAAAATAAGCCCACCACATTTTTTTTTTACACTGAGACGACTTCTTTTCTTCATTATTTAGGGTGGTTTCCCTGCAACAGTTGATGGCCAAGGATATCAAACCTTAAACTCAGAACATGGCAGGTGAGTAAAAGTTGACCCTATTTTTCAAATAAAAGATCAGTGTTCTCAAAACTTACACATGTAGTCTTCTTAAACAGCTCCCTCCTCCCTCCAAACAAACTACCTTGCTGGTCCAGCCTGAACAACATGCACAAAGACTTGGGCTTCCTTAGAACAAGCCATTGAGACTTCCTCTTGAAATAGGGGCGTCCAGAATAAGGATTCACACATTTATTCACAACTCAGGCTCCTCAGAGGACTGGGATTCCCCCAATCAGACTCTTTCTGTACTGCTAGACCCACAATATCAGAGGTGTTTGGAATTTTCTGTACTATGGCAGAAGGGGTTTTCAAAAACAGCCAGTCACACAGAACAGCTCCGGACCAAGCCATTTCTCAATCCCGGATGGGAAATTGCTTCACGGTTTCTCTTGTTACACAGCATTGCCATGGCAGCAAGAAGGTTAACCATTAAGGATGAACCTGTTCAACTGACTGAACCAACAAAAAACCTGAACCTAGATCAGGGTCCTGGTCTATCCATGTACTCAAATGTAAGGCCTAATGAATTTTAGATAAGAAGAGTAATCTATCTTCCCCACTTAATTTTGTCACCAGAACAGCCAAACAAAAGCCTGGAGAATGCTCTTGTCTTATTGGAATGGATTCCCATACCCAGCCCTACGAGGGCAAGACACATCAGTAGAAACTCAGGACCGTGACTCTATCCAAGAAGGCTTCCCCACCATCACCCCGGAGCACCCACAGTGACTGTCATAGACTAGCATTACATGATTGAAGGCACATTCCAGTTACTGGTTGATGTAGGAGATAGGGAGCATCTCTGTATGGAAGCCATGAAGAACAAAAAGGGAATGAAGACCAAGGTCCCATACCCCACACCCATCCCAAGCAGCTCAGATATCCCAAGATAGTCCTTATTGTTTGAAAAATAGTTTGTAGACCATTTTATTTAAATATATGAACAACCAATGGGCTACTGCAATCCAAGTAAACTCTTCACATTTAGAACCTTTGTGAAGTATAGTGAGATATAGTAAGACTGTTGGTCTTTGGCAGATTCCTCCTGCCCCCAGACCGGGACACAGAGATACAGATAAATGTTTATATAGTTAAAGAGCGGAGGCCCAGGTGAAATTCCCCACCCCAAGCTGGCTCCCCAACCCAAAAATTACCATTGGCCCCTGAGAACACCCAAAGACCACCCTCCCAGGTTTCACACAGTATCAATTGCAGGAACAGTCGTGCATGGCAAAGTATAAGTTCTATGCATTTCACAGCACAGAAAACCCTTCTTTCAGAGGGCATGCAAGTTGCCGGAGATTACACCCCCCAAGTCTGGTGCTCTTGTGATGAGCAACTTACTGGCAAACACATCTCCCAGTGTTGTAAGCAGGCAAATACATTGAGCACATTTTGCTGTAATTCCATCTATTTGCAATGCCTGCACAGTGTCTGTCTCTGGCTGTTAACTTACTCATTCTTGACAGAACTCTGCTTTATTGATTGCACTTTTTAAAAATGCCAAAGGCATTTTCACACTTGTTAGCTTGACCGCCACCACTAGGGTATAAGAGCAAGTGTTCTCTATGCCTTACTTGCTACAGTCTCCTCCTTCTTTGGAGAGGATTCCCGTAATGGTAACGGTGATGGGGGAGGCTGGTGCCAACGACACAAATACATTTCTGTGGTGGAAAGGTACGGCAAATCTTCTATCTCACTTGAGAAGGCTTTCTCCTTGGGATGGGTGCTGGGTCCCTTCTGGGGAGTTGAGAGTCTTGGCGGGGTGTCCACTGAAGACCGGGGCTTTTCTGGAGTTTCTTGGCTCCTCAATTCACGTTTACAAACAGTTTCAGATAAGGAACCACAGGGTTCCTCTTTAACAGGAGAGTGCTTAGGAGTTTTTGTTTTGACTTTTGAAAATTCAGGAGCCAGCTTTTAACAGGAATCTTTCTTTCTGTACTTCCAAATGGGGATTTCCTATTAGATAGGAAGAAAAGATTATAGAATTTTATTTACTCTTGAATAAAATCTGACTTGATTACATTTTCGGGCAAGAGAACTAGCTTGCTCCAAAATGACCTGTATTCAAGTATCTAAATATCTGGGTTCACTTGGCTGTCATGAACAGGAACAGCCTCATGCTTAACAGTATGTATAATAAGCCCTTAGTAAATGTTTGTTGAACAAGTGAGTTTCCATGCTTAAGAACTTCTACTACTATTCCATTGACTACTAAATCTAAGAAGGTTCCTATTTATTCAAGATCCTTTAGCTAACATCAGATGCCTCTACTCTGTGGTCTATTTCATTCCTGTCAACCAGACGCCAGTCTTATCCCAGCCCCCTATTCCTATACCATGTTAATTACAATCATTTTTCCTTGCTATTTTCTGATTCTCTTTCTCCCACCAGTCTACACACGCACGCACACACACAGACGCACACTTCTAGAATGTCATCTCCTTTTCTTTTTACCAACCTAAGTTCTACACTTTTCAAGATCCATTTCCTCCTTAAACTTTCACTATTCTAATGCATGATAATTAATCTCTGAATAGTCTGTATCACTGTTGTCCATCTGCATATTTTATTGCAGTTGAATTCTGAGTTTTCAAAATTTATGCTATCCTTATAGCTAGACTAATCTCTTCAAGTCCAAGGACAGTTAGAGCTTACTTTTTTTTTTGAGCTTACATTTTTAACATCTACCAGTGCCTAACGCAATGAAGGAATTTAATACTTCCTAACTTGAACTGAAGGGCTATAGTTTTAAGAAATTCAGCTGTCACATTTGCTGCCCATTCTCTTTATGATGTATGCTGCATTCTGTAATTACTACTGTGACCAAAATGTTCCTAACAGACTTTTATAGCCCACACAAGGATGTTTCAGTTTCTCAGTACAGAAGACCTCGTGATTCAAGATACAGTTGTATTAAAACTAATTCATAAGTCCTCATCCTTTACTCTCAGTCACTGCAAACAAGTGACCTCAAGTCCAGACAGTGTAACAAAGTTATCAGCACACCTTTTGTGTCCCTTTCCACTCCGCCCACAGGAGAAAGGCTTGGGAGGGAGAGTCTGGGTTGTCTCAGAAAGCTCCGGCTGGCACTCCAGTTTAATTTTCTCCGATAGCTCCGTTTCCTCTCTTTCTTCAGTTTCATAGCCCTGAAACAGCTTGTGCCTTTCTTTCTCGTTATCCTTCTTTACCAGCTGCATCCGCCTTTCCATACGTTCAATCCGAGCAAGGAGCTAAAAAGAGAGTGGCAAAATGCAGACTTAAAAAACAGAAAAATTAAACACAGGTACTTATCCCCATTCTGGAATCAGTCTGCTCTTCTGCCTCTTTCCATGAACCACAGCAATTAAACTTATTTTTAACAGGTAGACATAATCTGAATACATTTTCTTAATCACAATAGAGAAGACAAGGTGCACTGGTTAATTTTAGGAGCTAATGCAGTTGGGGGAGGGACATGGGGAATCTGTAGTTCATTCTTTTGAAAAAAATCCTCTTCACTGGGAGAGGCCACAACATGCCTTTTAAATGGCACAGTCTCTGCTACTGCTAACATGTGGCTCCAAGTCAGTTTGGGAGTTTCTAGAATTAACCTTAATGTTCTTTTAGGAAGGCCTGAAGTTCTCCAAACACTATCCTCTCTACTTCCCCTCAAAATGCTACACACAAGGGCAAAGTCCAGACAGTACATTGAGACAGAATTAAAAGCTCACACAATCACAGTGCCACTAGGGATTGCAATGTTATTTGAAAGGGGGTACAGTAGGGTGGGGAGGTGCCACCTAAACTGTGAACACTCAATTTGGAAGACTTATACAAAGAACCAGTACCCATAAGTCCCATCAATCATCAAATATGCATATTGCTTTGCATTTGAGATAACAGAAAAACTTATACCTATTTATTTAAACATTGAAAAGTCTTTTGACTCTAATAATTAAAGGGAGGACCACATGATCAAACACAAAATGGAAGTCTATTATCATTGAAAATTTCACATTAAAATGTTCTGAGAAAAGATGCCAACTGTGCTACTTATACTCTATAAGAAGAATTTTATTGGGGTTAGACAGTGATATTAATGTTGACTTCATTACATCCACTTAGCTGCACAGATCTCATGAGAGGCCAAATAACAACTGGAATAAGAGAAACAAGCTTAAGCAACACTAAGACTGCAATACACAACAGAGGCAGTGAATGCCAAGTTCAGACTGACACTCTATCCTTAACTCACCCCACTTTTCCTGCCTAGGAAAATCTGCAAAGGGCCATTACCTCAGGAACTGAGCAGAAACCACGATCAGCAGAGAGCCCCCTGTCAGCCACACTCTCATTTCATCTCCTTCTGTTTTGATTCACAGCCTTAACATCACTTAAACACGTCTGTTTGTGGATGACATTTCCTTGATTTCTTCTCCTCCACTGGTCGTCCTCTTCCGGACTCCCCCCCACCAAGTCAGGACATGATGTGTTGTAATTACAGTACCATCACACCCCTAGACTGCAGTACAGTAGCTGAGCAGTGCCACCTCCATATTGAGTAACTTCCACAAATCAACACCATGAAATATTTTAATGAGACCAGCCCCAGCTCCCATTCCACCTTGCAGAATGCATTCTCTAATAAAACAGTTGCTGCCTGAAGAGATTCATTTGGAAAGCAAACAAAATGAATAGCCCTCTGCTCCCTTGCTCAGCCCTTGGCGCACACAACGCCAGAGAGAGGGGAGGGAGGGAGAGAGAGGAGAGACAGAGACTGCTGCAGCCTGAACACAACAATTGTAGAAACCATGTTTATTTTTAGGCAGCTGTAAGGTATGCTAGCACTATTATATCCCACCACCACAGCTTTCCTGATATCTGGAGTATGTTTTAACACATCAGGTGCCCTTAACTACTGCTACAAGGGTAATAAAATAAAACAAACCTATATAGTCATGCTCCTCAGAAGTACAAAGAAATAATAAATGACTTCCCTACATCTTAAGATTCTAATATAGGGGAAAAATTTCGGTCTGCTTAATACATTTAATAAACTTAATTTCCCCTGAAAAGCCTTCCAGTTTCTAAACACCATGCTTATACAAGGGAGCTGGTCAGTAGGTCATGTTTTATAACTTCGATTCTTATTTAAAAAAAAAAAAAAAACCTGTCTGAAATCAAAGGTGATGATTCTCCTAATATCATTTTAAAAAGCTAAAACAGGATTCCACTGTGAGTCACCTCAACCCCTCTGCCAATGAAAAGGCCTACTACTAGATAAGGATGCTACAACAGCGCTTAGAGCAACAGCTGCTATGGCCCTCTCCTCCAGAATGCATTTCTAACGCAAAGCTCGTTAATTTAACTCCTTCCATAAAGCAACCACATATGCATCCCACCTTTTCATTTTTCAACCCCTCACAAATCAGATCTTTCCCACTCAACGTCTTTTCCCACATGTCTGGGGCTGTCATTTTAAATTAACCCTTTGGCACCTGAAACCTCCCCTCCCCCTCCTCCTGGGAGGTTGCCCTTTAACCCTTCCCTCAAACCCAACGTGTCTGTGAGCCTGGCTCCCAAGGACCCAGCAACTGAGAAGACTCCTTTGCTGGTGGCCAACCTCCTTACCCCTAACTCAGGGATACCTTAACCTCCTACAGCCCCCTTCCCCCGAGCATGCGCACAACTCGCTCCTCGTCCCGAACGCAGATTAACCCTTCCCGTACCGTGTCTCTCTCTGACTTCAGCTCCTCGATCTCCTTTTCCTTGGCCTGCAGCTGCTGCTGCTGCTGTTCGATGAGGTCCAATTGCAGCAGAAGGATCTGTTTGAGGCAGGCGGCCTGACTGGAAGCTCCAGAGCCGCCGCCACCTCCGAGAGGGCTCTTCCTCATACTCTTCCATCGGCCCTCGCTGGCCGCCAGGGTCCCGGCGGCGGCGGTGGGCGCGAGGGGGTGGCGGCCCGGGCAGAGGTAGTGGTGGGGGTCCCGCCGGGTCCGAGGCGGTGGCAGCTGGGGAGCCGCCCCACCCTTGTCCCCAGCCCAGGGCGTAGGCTCTTTGGCCGCCGCCACGAGAGAGCCCGTCTGAATGGGCAGCACCGCCTGATACTTGGGTCGGGGACTGCAGCCGGCTCCGGCTGCCGCTGGCTCCCCCCAATGCCAGCTTGTTTGGTGGCCGGGGGTGGACAGGGCAAGGGCACCGAGCCGCCCCAGCTCTCTTCCTGCTGCCCGGGGGCCGCCCCGGCCGGGAGTAACAAGCCCCGGCCCTTGCCGCCGCAGCCGGCCGGTGAGGGCGCGGGACTCCCCGCCCTGGGAGGAGGCCAGCGGGGGCCCCGGCTCCTTGAGCTTACGGTGCCGGGGGAGGAAGTGGGCTTCGGCCGCCCCAGGTTCGTCCTCGGGCCCGCCCAGCGCCGCAGCCCGCTCGTAGTCCAGTCGCTGCTCAGGGTTGCCGCCGGCGAGGGCCGCGGCCGCCTTGAACACTGCGGATCTCATGGTCATAGTGGTCCGGAGCAGCGTCGGGGACCGAGACGGAGGAGGGGCTGGGGAAGGGGGTGAGGTGCGGGGGGTCGAGGACGGAGGAGGGGGAGGGGGAGTTTGGCGGGCTCGCCTCAGCAGCGCGGCAGCAGGCCTCGGCTAGCGCGGCTCCTCCGGGGCCCGGGCGCCATCCCGCCGGCGTGCGGAGAAGTGGAGGCCGCGGCTGAGGCCCGCCGCCGGCCCATGGGGCCCTCGCCGCCGCCTCTGCTGCCGCCGCCGCCGCCTTCGCCTTAGAGGCAGAAGCTCGCACCCAGCCGCCCCCGAGCTCATCCCCGGAGCTCGCTTCGGCCCCCTGGCCCGGCCGGGCCCGCCTCGTCTCCCCACCCCACACCCCCCTTCCCCGCCCCGGCCCCCCCGCCCCGGAGCTCGCCTCAGCCGCCCCGAGCCTCCATTTTCCCCCCCTCCTCCTCAGGAGGGGGTGGGAGGATGGGCCCGCCCAAAGCCCTCCTACTACGGGAGAGGGTCTGTCGCCTCACCCGGGGGTCTCCGGACTCGGGGTCCCCCTCCCCCACAGTCACCCCCGACGCCTCAGCGTTTCCCTTTAAAAAAACGGAGCCGCTCGGAGCCGCCACAGCCGCAGCCGCCGCCGACCGGAGGGCGCATGCGCCGGGAGAGAAGCGGGCGGGAGTGAACCGGGAGCCGAGAGGAGGGAGGCGGGCCGCGCTATTGTGAAAGGGGCCGCTGTCGCCTGGAGGAGGGCGGGCAGGGGGCAGCGGGGGCCCCGGGCGCGGGGGCCGGCGTGGGAGGCCGGGAATAAGGGGGCGAGGACCGAGGAACCCGCGGAGCGGCGGGGTGAAGGTGGGCTGCCGGAGGAGGGGCGAGCCGGGGGAGGGTCCGGAGGAGGGAAGAAAGGGCGAGGGCGGCGACGGGCTGCAGGCGAATGCTGAGGCTCCGGGAGAGAGAGCGAAGCGGAGAGTGGAGTTGAGAGGAAGGAAGGGGGTTTCGGGAGGCAGATGCGCCCTCCGTGGAAGCTCCATGTACCCGGCCTGCGCTGGGCGAACCCTTTCCCGGGCACGTTGGCAACAGGCCTGGCCCTCACCGGAGGGGCCCCGCGCGCCGCCTGGACCAGAGTTAGGATGCAGGCTCCTGTTTGAGCCTGTGGGTGTTTCCTGGGCATAGAATTCTAACCCCCTCCACCCCTGCGCTCCCCAGCAACCCCACACTTGTATGGGAGAGAATGAAGTTCTTTGTCTCTAAGGGACCCAGATCAGAAACGGAGGGGACCTCTGGTACCCCGAGGGAGGAAAATCCATGATGTCTGCTGCCTAGGGAGTTGTTGCCAGCACCTCCCTGGAATGAAGTATTGCCAACAGCCACCTCCCCAGACTTCTTAAGTCACTTCTAGCGTCTTCTGGGGGTGTTCATGAAAGACTGAGGCAAAGGAAGTCTTAGAAGGGATCTTTACCTTTACCGAGAAGAGAAATACTTTAGGGTATTAACGTATGCTGAGCACTTTGACCTCTCTGTGTTCATTTTGTATCTGTCTGTCTAACCTTTCAGGCAGCTTTAGCCAACAAGTCCTTACAGAATTTCTCCTGGAAAACTTTTAAATAGTTTTTATTGATTTTTCTTTTCTGTTTAGGTGGGATTTTTTTTTCCCCCAGTCTATATGGAGATGACAATGGCAACCCACTCCAGTGTTGCCTGGAAAATCTCATGGGCAGAGGAGCCTGGGAGGCTGCAGTCCATGGGGTCGACAAGAGTTGGACGCGACTGAGTGACTTCACTTTCACTTTTCAGTTTCATGCACTGGAGAAGGACATGGCAACCCACTCTGTGTTCTTGCCTGGAGAATCCCAGGGACGGGGGAGCCTGGTGGGCTGCCGTCTATGGGGTCGCACAGAGTTGGATACGACTGAAGCAACTTAGCAGCAGCAGCAGCAGCAACATTATTTGACCTCACGTGAAAACCTCTAATTGAAACTGTGTCTCTGCCCTGTGAGCTCAGAGCATGAAGCACTGCAAACTTTAAACAAATGGATGGGAATGTGCTCAAGAAGCCAAGGGAGCCACAGCCCTCTTCTGCCAGACTATATGGCCTCAGATCTGCAAAGGGAGTATTTGGAGTTAGGGATACCAGTGAAGTGGGGGCCATGTATGGCAGAAGGCATATAGAATATAGTGATCTTTTTCAGTGTCAAGACCTTCAATACCATCTCTACACTGCTCACGTGCTCAGTCATGTCCAACTCTGACCCCAAGGGCAATAGCCTGCTAGGCTCCTCTGTCCATTTTTCAGGCAAGAATACTGGAGTTGGTTGCCATTTCCTACTTCAGGGGATCTTCCCAACCCAGGGATCAAACCCAAGTCTCTATACTGGCAACTCCTAAATTTAGATCTTCTAGGCTCATTCCCTCACTCTACAATCATATATTCAGATGCCTAGGAAACATATCCACTTGGATGTCTAATAGGCATTTCAAATTTGTGTCTAAAATCACACTTCTGAATTTGCCTCACCTAAATCCTGCTTCTTCTATAGCCTTCCTCTCTCACTTCATATCCAGTCAGTCTTCAATACCATTGCCCTTCAATATGTATATCCAGAAACATACACCTTTGCAACATTTCCACAACTTCCACCTTGAGCCATAATCTGTTCCATAATCGTATCTCACCTTTTTTTTTTGCTGTAACCTTGTAATTAGTCCCTCAGTTTCAATCTTTGCCTTCCCTCACTGAGGTCTGTTCTCAACACAGCAGCCACAGTGAACCTGATATGAGAACATGTTCTTTCTCATGACTTCCCATCTTACTTGGAGTAAAAACAAAATTATCCTTTTGGTTTTTAGAATCTGGCCCCCAGTACAGATGACTTTGGCTCCTACTACTCTCCCCCTTATTCAGTCCCCTCCTGCCACACTCACCTCTTTGCTGTCCTTCACACACACCCAGCATGGGTCTGCTCAGGTCCTTTCACTTGCTATTCTCTCCACCTGTGTCACTGTTTGTTCAGATATTCACATACCTTCCTATTCATTGCTTCAGTTTTTTACTAAATATCTTTTCATCAAGCCTTCTTTTCTGGCTATCTTATGTAAACCCACAACCTCTTCTAAATTCCTTCCCCGGCCTTTCCTGCTTTAGTTTTTCATATACTTATTACTATCTGAAGTGAAGTCACTCAGTCGTGTCCGACTCTTTGCGACCCTGTGGACTGTAGCCCACCAGGCTTCTCCGTCTATGGGATTCTCCAGGCAAGAATACTGGAGTGGGTTGCCATTTCCTTCTCCAGGGGATCTTCCCGACCCAGGGATCAAACCCAGGTCTCCCATATTGCAGGCAGATGCTTTAACCTCTGAGCCACCAGGGAAGCCCCTAATAAATAGTGTTAGATATTACTTTCTAACATGTAATTTATTGTGTTTATTGTCCTCTTCCACTAGAATGTGAGCTTTATGTTTTCTTTCTCTTGTCTTCTTAGCCTGTAGAAATATATCTGGCCTAAAGTAGGCAGTTAATAAATATTCACTGAGTAAATGAGGTTTTTAGATATATTAAGAGAAAGCATCTACCTTTGACCTTTAGCTTGGTTGAGAGTGACAGCCTTATTAATAGGGTGTAAATAGTGAAACCTAGGGAAGAAAAAAGTTGTCTAGAAGCACAAAGAAGATAGACCATACTATCTGGAGGGAACTGAGGAAGTGACAACTGAAGTGGGTCTTTAAGGTTGAGGCCATAGGAGGACATTTCAGAGTTGAGAACATTGCAGATACCTGGGATAAAAGGACATATTGGAGTAAATGGAGAAGTCGACTGGACTTTAGCTTGGATAGTGGGGAGTACAGGGGATAAAACAGGTGAGGTGTATTGAGACCGGATTATTGAGGTCTGAGGGCCCAGTTAAGAAATGGATGGATACAGTCGACCCTCCACATGCACAGGTTCCACATCTGCAGGTTCAACCAACTGCAAGTTGAAAATATTCAGGAACAAAAATTCCAGAAAGTTCCAAGAAGCAAAACTTGAATTTGCTACAAGCCCAACAATGATTTACATATCATTTGCATTGTGTTAGGTATTATAAGTAACTAGAGATGACTTAGAGGATATGCATAGGCTATATGCAAATATACAGCATTTTATATAAGAGACTTGAGCATTCGAGGATTTTGGTATCCTGAGCAGGATTTTTGAACCAATACCTCTCTGAGGGACTTGAAACAACTGATTGATCAGCCAAGGTGAAACTGAAAGATTTCCAGCAAAGTGTGGAATAATCAGATTTGTGTTTTTGAAAGCTAGTATATGTTTGTACTGAAGGCAGGAGACCAACTTGCAGGCTATTAGTTCAAGTGAGAGATGATAAATGGTTAATCTAAGGCTTGAGAATCTAGTTTTCGCATTATTAATTTACAGAACTTTGTAATCAACTGGAGAAAGAAATGGCAACCTACTCCAATAATCTTGCCTGGAAAATCCCATGGACAGAGGAGTCTGGTGGGCTGGTGGGGTACAGTCCATGGGGTCACAAAGAGTCAGACACAACTGCGTGACTAAACTTTCACTTTGTTTGTAATCAATAGAAACAGTGAGGAGTGCATGAGGGAGAAGGAGGACTTTGTGGCCAACTTCTAAGACCAGGATTTGTTCCATGAACATTCCGTTTTCTTCCTCACTAGACCAAATGTTAGTCGCTCAGTCACGTCCAACTCTTTGTGATCAATAGACTTCAGCCCACTAGGCTCCTCTGTCCATGGAATTGTCCAACAAACTCTGGTTATTAGTCAAAGCTATGCTTTTCCCAGTAGTCATGTACAGATATATGAAAGGTGGGCCATAAAGAAGGCTGAGCAAACAATTGATGCTTTTGAACTGTGGTGCTGGAGAAGACTCTTGAGAGTTCCTTCGACAGCAAGAAGATCAAACCAGTCAATCCTAAAGGAAATCAACCTTGACTATTCACTGAAAGGACTGATGCTGAAGCTCCAATATGCTGGCCACCTGATTTGAAGAACTGACTCATTGGAAAAGACCCTGATGCTGGGAAAGATGGGGGCAGGAGGAGAAGGGGGTGACAGGATGAGATGGTTGGATGGCATCATTGACTCAATGGATGTGAGTTTGAGCAAACAGAGATAGTGAAGGACAGGAAAGCCTAGCGTGCTGCAGTCCATAGGGTTGCAAAGAGTCTGACACAACTGAATGACTGAACAAGACCAAATCTCCAAGACTGGCATCACCTGGAAACTTGTTCGAAATGCAAATTCTTGGGTCCCACTCTGCTGCTGCTGCTGCTGCTAAGTCACTTCAATCGTGTTAGACTCTGTGCGACCCCATAGATGGCAGTCCACCAGGCTCCCCCGTCCCTGGGATTCTCCAGGCAAGCACACTGGAGTGGGTTGCCATTTCCTCCTCCAATGCGTGAAAGTGAAAAGTGAAAGTGAAGTCACTCAGTCCTGTCTGACTCTTAGGGACCCCCATGGACTGCAGCCCACCAGGCTCCTCCATCCATGGGATTTTCCAGGCAAGAGTGCTGGAGTGGGGTGCCATTGCCTTCTCTGTGGGTCCCACCCTAGACCTACTGAATCTGAAACTCTGGGTGGGGTTAAGCAGTATGTGTTTTAACAAGTCCACCAGATGATTCTGCTTCACCTTAAGTCTGAAAAACACTACATTGGCGTCTATATCAGGACCTATTATTTGAGAGCCAGAGAGTAAATATTTTAGGCTTTGACAGCTGTGGAATTTCTTGCACTATTCAACTCTGCTGTTGCAGCACAAAAGACAGTGAAAATGAACAAACGGTGGCTGATGGTGAGTGGTTAAGATACCAGTGGTATGGGGATTTAGAGGGAATGACAGGTTGTAGATTCACTGTTTGAAAGCAAAGGCTCTGGTGTGAATACTGCAAGCAGTGATCACATTCCTACCATGTTACAAAATTTTATTTATGGACACTGAAGTTCAAATTTCATACATTTTCATGTTATGTGAAATACTACTTTAGATTTTCAATATTCAAAAATACTTAGCTGAATTATTAGAGAAATGCAAATCAAATTATAATGGAGTACCACCTCAAACCAGTCAGAATGGCCATTATTTAAAAGTTTACAAATAGGACTTCCCTGGTGGTACAGTGGATGAGAAACCACCTGCCAATGAAGGGGACTCAGGTTCAATCCCTGGTCCAGGAAAATTCCACATGCCTCAAAGCAACTGAGGGTGTGCACCACAAGAGAAGCCATTGCAATAAGAAGCCCGAGCATCTCAAGAAAGAGTAGCCCCCACTTGTCACAACTAAAGAAAGCCTGTACACAGCAATGAAGACCCAGTGCAAACAAAGATAAATACGTCTACAAAAAACAAATGCACCCATGTAAATATAATGCCAGGCCCCTCTCTCCATGAGGATTCTCCAGGAAAGAATACTCAAGTGGGTTGCCGTGCCCTCCTCCAGGGGATCTTCCCAATCCAGGGATCAAACCCAGGTCTCCCACATTGCAGGCTGATTCTTTACTGTCTGAGCCACCAGCGAAACCAAAATTTAAGGCAGGGTGGCTTAATGCTGTCACTTACTCAGAGATCACCTACTTCCTATTTTGCAAATGTTGAAATGTACCTTTCTAAAATGATGATAGTAAACAGCAGTTGGTAGTGGTAGTTTTTAATGTCCTTACTTGGCAAAATAAAAAGCTGGCAATCCTACATCAGTTCCCTACATTTTTTTTTCCTGAAAACTTTACAGCACTGAAATCCAAAATCTAGGATTTCACTGCTTCAGACTAAGTAAACATGCTTTTCTCCCCCAAAAGCCTGGAATTTTGAATTTGATGTCTGATCTCCTTGATCTCAATTCATAGGATGAGGTGAATAAACTACCAGAAAACTGAAACTTGGGAAGAGAAGCTCTCTAAAAGGAAGAGAATTTTTGCTTCGAAACCATTAGTTTTTTTTTTTTTTTAACTAATCGTATTTATTTATTTTGGCTGTACTGGGTCTTTAGTTGGAGAGAGTGAGGGCTACTCTAGTCGCAGTGCAGAGGTTTCTCATTATGAAAGCTTCTCCTGTTACCGTGCACAGGCTCTAGGGCTCCTGGGCTTCAGTAGTTGTGGTTCTCCGACTGTGGCCCGGCTCAGCAGATGTGGCCCATCAGCTTAGTTGTTCCAAGGCACATGGGATCTTCCCAGATCAAGGATGGATCCTGTGTCTTCTGCATTGGCATGCATATTCTTGATCACTGAACCACCAGGAAGCCCTATCATTAGGTTTTAAACTGTGATAATCCCTAAACTAGGACACATAAGGACATAAGATACCAAAAAGACCAACAGGGAGAAAACAGACCTGCTGGCTTGAGAAGGAGCCTGAGGAAAACCACAGGACCCATAAATCAAGTCCCTAAACAGTTCTCTGCCTATTTCATCCCTAATGAAATAGTGACCATTTCCATTTGCCCTCTGGCTAAGTGTATGGATGGAGATAAAGCCAACACTTAAACCATTCTTCTTAAGATTTTTGGAAGGACAGAATCCCATTTCCATGACCTACATTCTTTGAATGGAAAGCCTATAGTGTGGAAAGAGCATGTAGCAAGCTCTTTTACGTCTGGGTCCTGGTTTCCCCAGACCAAAAAGAAAACAGAAATAGATCACCTTAAGACTGCATGAAGTTGCCTTTCCCTACTAATAGTGGGGTAGAACTAAATAGTAAAGAGACTTGCTTTGGCTTCTTCCCAGAAAGAAAGGATTCATCTCTGCAGCTTCCTGAGGCTCTCAGGAAAGGTAAATAAAAGACTGGGGCTGCGTAGCTGGCAGTAGCCCAGCTCCACAGGGCACCGAAATGAGACCACGGGTGGAGAGGATACCTTTCCCTTCTGGAGGATTGGGGGATGGGGAACCAGCATGGAGCCACAGAAGTTTCCGGCTCTGAAGCTCGGCACCGGCCCAGAGCTCTTTCTGGCAAAAACCCTGCCCTGCGCTCCAGGCTTCCGCGAGCAGGATGCTTGCGTGCCGCTCCCCCTTCTCCCCTCCGCGGGGGCCTCTCCGCAGGACACACCCTCCACCCTCTCTGCTGCCTTTTTTTTTCCCCCAAATAAAATCACAACTCAAATTCGGGTATTTTTCTCCCTCTGCCAACCCCGCCAAAACTTTCAGCGAATCCCGCCCACTCCACGTGGACCTCCCTTCCCTTCCCAGAAACCTCTGCGAGGACCCCACCTCCAACACGTGACCAATTGTTACATTTCCTTCTTCGGCTCCTTTTACGCTGGCAAAAGGACTTTTAACGACTGAAACAAAAGTGCCCCCTTCAGGGTGAATGTGGAGCAGCAGCATGGGGAGGAGAGGAAAGCTGATTGAGGGCTAGAGTGCAAGAGGGGGCCGTTGCTGCCTCTGCTGCTGCTGCTGCTAAGTCGCTTCAGTCGTGTCCGACTCTGTGCAACCACATAGACGGCAGCCCACCAGGCTTCCCCGTCCCTGGGATTCTCCAGGCAAGAACACTGGAGTGGGTTGCCATTTCCTTCTCCAATGCACGAAAGTGAAAAGTGAAAGGGAAGTCGCTCGGTCGTGTCTGACTCTTAGCGACCCCATGGACTGCAGCCTACCAGGCTCCTTCGTCCATGGGATTTTCCAGGCAAAAGTACTGGAGTGGGGTGCCATTGTCTTCTCCAGTTGCTGCTGCTACTTAAGATTATTTCAAGCCCACGTAACTCCCTGGCTGATAGCTTTAAGGATCATACAACTAAAAGATGAAGCAAATTCAAGAGGAGGGATATCATGAAAGGAAATGGTTTTGGAGGAGGAGTTGGGTAGAGTTTTAATCCCTAGCTGCAAACTTGACTACCTGTACTTGATTTCCCCTAGAGTTCTTCACGATGTTGGCAGAGCTCTCGGAGATCCCCAAATACCAGCTGAGTTCTTTAATTATGTCCCGGATAACGGGAACGTGACCTCTCCTGGAGTGAGCGTTCTGTTTGTTGCCTCCTCCATCACCTCCCTTTCCCCAACAACACTGGAAACAGTTCTTCCTCTATGGGCTGTTTCCTCATGCTGCAAATTATTTCCAGAATAGAGAATCCTCTCCCAGCGTTGAGAACATTTGCCCAGGATGGGTAGAGCCGTGGAAGATCGTGTTGGAGGAAAGGGGAGGGCAGGACAGCAAAAATCAGTCCAGTGGGAAGGTTTGATGCAGAGCAAGGAGACTAACAGGAAAAGCTAGCCAGTTCAGTCGCTCAGGCGTGTCCGACTCTTTGCAACTCCTTGGACTGCAGCATGCCAGGCTTCCCTGTCCACCACCAACTCCTGGAGCTTGCTCATGTCCATCAAGTTGGTGATGCCATCCACCATCTCATCTTCTGTCGTCCCCTTCTCCTCCTGCTTTCAGTCTTTCCCAGCATCAGGGTCTTTTCCAGTGAGTCAGTTCTTCACATCAGGTGGCCAAAGTATTGGAGCTTCAGCTTCAGCATCAGTCCCTCCAATGAATATTCAAGACTGATTTCCTTTAGGATTGACTGGTTTGATCTCCTTGCAGTCCAAGGGACTCAAGAGTCTTCTCCAGCACCACAGTTCAAAAGCATCAATTCTTCAAGTGAAGCTCAACAGAGGGAACCGTTTCCTCGGGAAAAATTCTCACAAAGACTTTGTCCATTTTCCTCTCCACTCCTTTTTCCCAGGTGAGATGTGAGACTGAGGGTTTGGGTAGGAATTGGAGTGATGGAAGAAGGTATGTGACTGAAGGCTGACTAGGAGAAAGGGTTGTACATTAAACAGTGAGAAAAGGAAGGGTAAATTTAAAATCAGAATAGTCAGGTGCCATTTGTCCCTCCAGAGTCATAGAGGTCATGAATAGTAGATAACCCAAAGGCTAAAAGTCTCTTGGGACACAAACAGGGGACTTCCATTGTAGCCAAGAGGTACACTACCCAGGGGCATACTAAAGAGAGATGTGTGGATGGGAATGGGAGGAGTCCTAAGGCACTTATTTTCAAGCGGAACAGCTCCAAGGTAATGGAGCTAGAACGTAAAGGACACTTGCTCTCCTATAACTCAGCATCTGTCAGCGCTCCCGTTACCAGGTGCTATTTCCAGAGTTCTGGGCCTAGTGCAGGAAAAGGGAGGGGCCCTGGTGGAGAGGCTGAGGGAGACCCGATGGACTCCTCCCCCAGCCCAGCTGCAGTTCCAGATTTTCGCCACTCGGGGTCTCCCGAGCTCAACCACAGCCCCAGAGTTAGAGACGCGGAGACAGAGCCTCCAGAGGTCTGTTTGGGACGTCAGTGGTGACCCTGAGCAGAGAGGTGACTTAGGGGTCATTTGCTCTGAAGCTGCAGACCCTTCGCATGGCCGTTGGGAAGACATTCAGCCTCAGCCTTTCTTTCAAAAAGGGACTCGTGGGACCAAGAGCTATAATAGTTCCCCACCTCTTACCCTCAGAAGTCATTTCCTCCCCTGCGCGTTTCCTTCCCCTCCCCCATCCTCGCGGCAGGAGCACTACGACCATCCCCCACGGCCTGTCAGAGTCCTGAGGAATGCTCTCACTCTGGCTGGGTGCCAAGCTCTGGACTTCCTGGGCTTTGGGGTGGGGGCTTGGCCAAGGGGAAGCCCTTTGGACCGGAGAGCCACCCAATCCTGTATAGCCTGCTCACGCTCTCTCTCTCTCTGTGCTAAGCAAAGGCTCATCTATCATTCTCTGTCACCATCACCTAATTTCCTATCCCCATAATAGGATTTCCTTGCCAGAGCAAAACATCCACAATCTGGAGGTGGTGGGCATCCTAAACACTGGTTCATAGCGAGAGGTGGGGGTGGGGGAAAACTATTTTAGAACCTGTCTTGCCTGTTCCAGAAGGCCTATAGCTGGAAGCAGAGGTTCAGCTGCAAGGAGCCCTGCCAGCTCCTTGTGGATCCTTCTCAGAGCCACTGGGTCTAAGGAAGTATGTGTCTTAATAGTAAAGCTTGGGCATGGATTTCTGCATGTCTGACTACTTCTACCAAGCCTCCATGTTCCTGAAATAAATCAGTTGAAATCTAAACTTGTTGGTCTACCTCAGGGCCAAGGAGATCTTTCTAGCCGACTGGAATGGGTTCAGTGAGAATGGGTAATGGGCAAAAACTACTCCTAAATCTAATGAATATAGAGACCAGGCTTGTCAGAGACCTCTGGCTCCTATCCAGTGGGTCACTGCTCAGAAATGTTTTTGCTTTGGAGAGGTAAGAGAGTCTTCTGATACTGTCCACAAATGACAAAGTGAGAACTCAACCTTGCCTCACAGTCCACCAGATTTTGCAGCCTGTCTCCCTGAAGTCATCATCTGCAGATCTGTGCTAGATTCCCAAGTTCCTGTCTTGAAACCTCAGCACCACCCCACCCCACCCCCCGCCCCCCGCAGCATCCAGGGCCTAGGGAGAGCCGATGTAGGTCATTGCAGCTGAGCCTGCAGGGCTGTCTGCTCCTTGAGCCCAGTGCCTTTCAGACACAGAGAGGAAACCTTGCAGAGAAGTGAAAGGAAGGATTCTGTGAGAATCAGAGGAAAGCATCTTCCTCAAAAAATGAAGCATGTAGAGGCCATAAGTCAACTGGTCACATCTGAGACAAGTGATGGGAGCTCTGCTCCTGAGAGGCTGCATGTGGGGAGGAGGGAAGTGGAGAGAGCCGAGGCTGAGCAAGGCCCCATCCCTGGCTCTCCTGCCCATGCTCTGGTCTTTCTCTGCTTGCCTGTGTGAGGGAACCCTTCTGTGTGCATCCCCCATTCTCCAGTCACCTTGCTTTCAAGGCTCAGGTTTCATTCTCAGAAGCCTTTGTGACTTGCCTCAGAGAACTTCTGTTTCCTCTGGTCAGTCTTTGGGTCTCAGGAAGCTAGAGTAGGTCACGGTTGTCCCCACCCTCCCCCATTGAAAGACTCTTCCTGCTTTTTAATCTGTTAAACTCATTTTGCCTGAGGGTACTTCCAACCCTTTGGAACCTCCTTCAATTTCTTGACTCTCTCTACCCCTGCCATCCCACCCCACCCCCACCCCCCACCCCCCAAGGAATGTGTGTCCTTGTGTGCCTCTATGGTGTAGTCCACGGGGTCCCAAAGAGTCAAACACGACTGAGCAACTGAAGAGTATGATGGCACTCACACTCTTGGTTTTGCATGGGGAGTCAAAGGACCTATGGCTGTCACAAGTTTGGGGTCCCCAAGGCCAGCAAAAATAGACAAGGGACCAGTTTCTACCTCTAGACTCAAAACAGTTTAAACCACAATCAATTGTTCTGTAGGAGCCTCAGGAAGAAATGTTGGGAAGATGGAGAAAGGATAAGTAGTCACAGTCTTGGCCTTCTCTTTCCCTCATTCTTCCCCCTAAGCCTTACCCTATTATGTCTCAGCTACTTCTCTCACTACTCATTTGCTCTTGTTTCCAGAATCCTTGCACACAGTAGGCACTCAATAAATGCTTTTCACACTGAGTCAAACTGAATCAAGTTACGCTCTCTGGCTAAACTTTAAGATAAAGAAGCACAAAGGGAGAAGGAAGACCTTCCCTGATCCTGGGATAGAATCTCCTACAGGACTGTTTGCTAGAGAACAGAGACCCAGAGCTGTGGTTCTCCAGCATTAGATTCGCCTGTAGGGCTGGGTGGAACTCAGACTGCTGGGCTCCACCACTAGAGTTTCTGATTCAGTGGGCCTGGGATGAGACATGAGAATCTGCATTTCTTCTAACAGGTGCCACCAGTGGGACCACCAGTGGATCCTGAGCACCCCTGGCTTAGGCAACCACAGCCCCTCATCCCCAGTGCTCACTCAACACGGGGACCTGGTTGGTTCTAATTTCATACAGTTTAGTAGGAAGGAACAGGTGAGAATTAGGAACACGTGACTCCTGCTCAGCCCTCCAGGGATCCCAGAGAGGGCAAGGAAGGGCAGAAGCGGGTCTCCGACTGATTATCCATTCTGTCTCTATTTAAATAGTCCATCGACTCCATCCTTATTGAAAGTCACTTCCCAAAAACATGTTTTGCAGCAGCAGCGGAGCACTAGGAATTTCCTGTGGCGAGGCAGCGCCAGCGCGGGGAGGGGAGAGGCCGTGCTGAGAGAGCGCCTTCCCTTGGCTCGGGCAGGGCCACGTGCCCCACCCCCTCGCTCGCACATGTCTGCGCCGCCACCGCCGCGGCAGCCGGGCTGTTTATGAGCGAGTTGTTGTGGTAGAAATGGAGCAGGCTGCACATGCCCGGCCCATGTGACCCCGGCAGCCCGCGTGAGCCTCGGGCCGGCAGAGACACACTCGGCCCGGTCCTCCACCGACTGGAGAAGCAGGAGGAAAGATGGGGAAGAAATCAAAGGGCACTGGGCTCCCTTCCCCCGTCTCCTGGCTCTTTACCCTGCTTGCGTCTCTTTCTGCCTCTCGCTAGCCACCAGGGGAGAAAACACCCAGGAAAGCAACATGGTTTCCCCTGGGGCAGGTTCTCCTCCTAGGCAGCCCCTTGGCATTTACACAACCTAGAGCCCTAGGCCCCAAACGAACAAAAAGCCTCCCTAAGCCAAGAGCACAGAATGCCAGCCTCAGCCCTCCAACTGATGTGCTAATGGCAGCCCAGAGCCAAGACTTGGTTTCCCTGCAGTCTGGGCTCCCCCAGCCAGGCTGCAGGGTCCCCTGTTTCTAGGAAAGAGGATGCCACCCAGAGATAAGGTGAGTGCCCGGTCCAGGATTAGAACCTGGAGAGCTCAGGAATTTGTGGGGCTGGGGACTGGAAGCAAGAATTCTTTCTGCAGCAGTGATCTGCAGGGTGAGCAGACAGGAAAGGGAAAATCCTTCTGCCAACTGGGGATCGGGAGGAGCTGAGGGATGGGATGGGGGTGGGGGTGAGATCTGGAAGAACACTAACCCTGTCCAGCTGGAGAACAAGCTCTTCCTTGCCATGCAAGAAACAAGTTCAGCCTCCATCCCTCCAGCCTCCCTTCTGCCCAGTCCTCCCAGCCCCATAGCGTCCTGTCTCAGCACTCTAACCCCAGACCCCTGCTCCCAGCCCTGGGCTTTGGCCCCCGCCCGTGACCCTGTTTCTGAACTGCAGTGCCTCTCACTGGGATGTGAGACGACGCTGGAGTCAGGCGGACAGTAGGTTAGCAGGAACAAGCAAACGAACTGAGCACGACCCACATTTCCTCACCGCATCAAAACTTCGCAGATCCTGCATTGCAGAGCTAGCGCTTTTTTTTTTTAATTCTCTGCTGGGCCCCTACACACGTCTGCATTTTTGCAACCAGCACAGATTTTTTTTTTTCAGGGTGCAAACTGCGCATTCTAATGAGCCAAAGCTCCTTCCTGTGGCATTGAAAACTCTCTTTGGCAAATTGCTTCTTCCCACCCCCACCCCCAATTTAGAAAAAGGGGAGGGATCCCAAATTTGTGAAGTCGCATCCTCCCCCTTTCCTTCGCCTGCCCCCTCCCCCAAGATACTGCAGTCTTTCCAGACCAACTAACAGCTGCAAACCAGGGGAGAGAGATGGGAGGAGGGAAAACCAGCCTTGTTCCTTCTTTCCACTCAGATTGAGCTGGCTGTCCAGGGTTGCTTTTCTTCCCTGGGCTGCCCATTGCATCCCTCTTTCCCTCCTCATCTCAGCCAGTGTTTATGTAAGCCTCCCATAAGCTACAAACGGCCCCTAATGCCTGCCTAGGCTGCAGCTCCTCCGAGGTCCATCCTGCTCACAAGGACTGTCATGAGCCTCTGGCCTCCCCAGGCAGCTCCGAGGAGATCTGCAGAGACCCAAAGAATGAGGAGGGATGCTGGACACGGAGGTTTGAGACAGCTCAGGGTAAACTATGGAAATGGGAGCAGGCACACGCCCCCCACCACTCCCCCTGCACATTCCCCTGTTTGTGCGTCCTACAGAGGCTCAAGGACAGCCAGTGGGCAGGTGCAGTAATCTGGAAGATGACACCAGCCCTGGGCTCCAGCAGAGCATACAAAGGTCGGACAGGATGGCCTTGGCATAGCCTGTGCTGGATCCCACTGCCCTTCAACCTGGCAGGGGGAACTCCATGCCAGGAGGGCATTCAGAGGCTTAGTTTTCTACTGCCAAAGGCGGTCCATGTCACCTCCCTGATCCTGTGGTTTTGGTGGGATCCTGGGTTCAGAGAGGGGAATCCTCCTTTGAGTTCCCCAAATCATCTGCTGAAGAAGCATTGACCCAGGATGGTGAGTGGTTCTCAAAGGACTGTTTTTAGAAGTACTCGTCTCTCAAGCAGGTAAATGGGGAAGCAAGATGTTGTTTCCTTATGGCATTTTATACAACTTCTGTCTCCTTGGTGGCCTTCCATACTCCTTTAACCAATCTATTTTTTTTTTAACTGAAGCTTATATTTGAAGTGTTAGCAAGGAAAGAGAACTTTGTTTCGCTGGAAAAGTCAATCAACTCAGTGAATTATAAAGGTAACCAAATATGTAACAAGTCATTTCTGGCAATAGATCCATATCTATTGGTTTCTACCAAGGGATCCATGTAGATATGGTTACCACCAAAGGGTCTGCGTGCACAAGGCTCCTAAGGGAGGGGGCATCCATGCAGTCTTCATTCATGGAGCCCCTGCCGAGGGTGCCTTCCAGCAAGATGGAGGTCATGCAACCCAAAACCCTTTTTGTGGGGGGGGTGGCATCCCACACACGTGGCTGGCGGGATCTTAATTCCTTGACCAGGGACCTGGCAGTGAAAGTGCCTAGTTGTAACCACTGGACTGCCAGGGGATTCCCATTTTCCCCTAACCAATCCATTCTTGATATACACCTTAGAAGGAAGCGGGTTTCCTTGGTGGCTCAGATGGTAAAGAATCTGCCTGCAATGCAGGAGAACCCATTCGATTCCTGAGTCAGGAAGATCCCCTGGAGAAGGGCATGGCAACCCACTCCAGTATTCTTGCCTGGAGAATCCCATGGACAGATGATGCTGGCAGGCTACAGTCCATGGGGTCCCAAAGAGTCGGACACGACTGAGTGAGTAACAGTTTGGAAGGAAGTGCCATGGCCCTTTAAGGGGCCCAGACCTTAAGGGGTACCTTACATGTTAGTGTCCCTCTTCCCTCATCACCAGCTAAAAAGCTCAGTGCCTGCTTCAGTTATCATCTCTGTAGCAGATAACATGGAACTCTGTCTTTTATTTATTTGGCTGCACCACATGCTAGTTGATCTTTAGTTGTAGCACGTGGGAGGAGGTTCGTCTTATTGTGTCTTTGCAGCTTATTCTGGCCCCCTTCTACCTCACCAGAAAAGGGGGCTGGAGGAGGGAGGAAGGGAGGAGTTTAAGGGAAGAAGAAAAGAGGTTGGAGTGAGTTAGAGGTTCTGGATGGCTAAGGTACTTGTGGGGTCAGGAGCCAGGGGTGCTTCAGGCTTCCCTTCGTGGTGACACACCTTACTTATAGCACCAGGATAAGCTTGCAGTTCAGACATTCCACTCGATGTAATCCTTCTCTCCAGGAAGGGCAGTCTTGCTAGTGGAAAGAGTTTGATCCACAGGCTTGGGGTTGAATTTCCAACATCCCCATTTTCATTGTGTCTCTTGGTAGTTCCAAGAGACAGCTGGGGGAGTTTTAGCACCTCCAGAACCTCCATTAACTCCACTATTATTTTTTTCCCACCATTATTTAACGTGACATCTCAGTTTTACACACTTCACTTCAAATACAGCTTCAAGGCAAATCGCGTAGTCTCTGAAGCATCCTGGGCAAGTGAATAAATGTCTCTAGGTCTCAGACTCCCCACCTCTAAACTCAGAATGAGACCTACAGCATAGGGTAGTTACGGATATTCAATGAAATAATGTGTGTAATACACTTAGCCCAGTACCTGGCATATTGTTGATGTGAGTGCTAAGTCACTTCAGTTGTGTCTGACTCTTTGCGACTCCATAAACTGTAGCCCACCAGGCTCCTCTGTCCATGGGATTCTCCAGGCAAGAATATTGGAGTGGGTTACCATGCCCTCCTTCAGGGGATCTTCCTGACCCAGGGATCGAACCCATGTCTTCCAGGTCTTCTGCATTGGCAGATGGGTTCTTTACTACTAGCGCCACTGGGGAAGCCTACAGTTGGTACTCAGTACATATTTATTATTCCCTTTCCTTGGAAAAAGGAGTACTGAGGTAGGCAAAACACATCCATGGAACCCAGCTCTGGATCATGCTTCACCCTCCCTTTTCCATCTCCCTCAAAGAACAAATTAACGCAGACTTTAACCCTCCTACTTCATTCTCTTGAAATTCTTCCCAACACATCAAAGCTCTGGGTGGGTTAGGGAAAGCTGGCTGGCCTTTCAGAGAACAGGAAGATAGATCTAGGAGGGCTGGGAATGAGTCTCTCCCAGTGGAGGGCTTGCTGCCTGAGTGTGGGGCATTCCCACGGTTTCTGTCTTGGGGTTTGCATCACCTGGGCAGGTAGGTTATTTCCCAGGGGCAGTGGTTCTCTCGGTGCGAAAGGGGTGGGGGAGGAAGACACCTACTGAAGCCTGACCTGGTTTCCAGCAAGGACCCACCCTCCTCAGTCAGTCAGTCAGTCATTCAGTCAAGAAGCAGGCCCAAGATTTAGGCCACCCAGGATTTGCACAGGGTGTTGTCCTGTTACCCACAGTGTCCTACTGATGAGGAGAAAAGGTCTTGGATCAAACACACACATCCATACCCACTCCTGCCATTCACACTTATACATTCGGACATGCAGTCTCTACGATCACATACACACACACTCTGGCCAGAGCTTAGAGCTCTCACTCTTTTCCTGTCCTCTACCTATCTCTGCTGTCTTCCCCAAATCAAAGAGATCCAAGAGAATTTAAGACATAGTTGGAAACACACACACATAGAGGATCCTACCCTGTCCCTAAATGGTGAGGTCAGTCTGGAATCTCAGACTCTGAGGAGTCTGTGCAGAAGTGTGGGCAATATGGAGCCAGATGTGCTTTGCTGTGCCAGGTCTTGGGTTCTATCTGAGCACTATTTATTAAGGGTCCAGATTCTTGGGCTGAATTTGGCTATGGGAGATATGGTGCATGAGTGCACATGTGTATGTGTGTGTGTCTGTGTGTGTGTAAAAGAACTGGAATGTCCAGCTGGCAGGAGGGGGGGGGAGGCCATGTTGATATACACCTGTTGTCTTAGGTCAAGGCTGAAGTGAAAGAGAGGCCAAAGCTAGATTCTATTACAGGTCCCCAAAGGCCAGACAACCCAGCCTTTTCTCCCTCCCTTTGGTGGCTCTGAGTCCCATCGTCTCTGTCGTTTTCCCAGCAGCTATTGACAGAGAGAGGAGCAGGGTGAATAGATAGAAGCTTCTGGAACAAAGGCAGAATCCTGCCTCTTCATTATTCTGTATCCTTCTCTCCAGTTTTAGAAGGAAGATCCCAAAGTTACTTGTCAGGGAGAAAAGGAGGGGCCCTGTAAGAAGTTCAGAGGAAGGAGGACCCAGAAGGAACCCCCCTCCTTTGCCTCCTCCCTCCCAGCCTCCGCTTTCATACCTCACACAGACTGCAAAACAACCCAGCTTCTTGCCAAGAGTTAGGCTGACTGCATTTCAGCTCATGCTGTCTCTGCCTCCTCCTCCTCTCACTGGCTGTAAACTCAGGGAGGGAGTCTTGACCCCTGGCCCTCCCCCCATGGGAATAAACACCAGCAAGCAGAACAAGGGGTGGGCAGGGTCACCAGAGCAGCAAACAGAGCTGTAGGTGTTAAACAGGGCAACTAAAGGGAGTGCTGAGGCTGGTGGGGAGCTAGAGGTCACGCCAAGGTCCCTGGTTGTGACTCCAGCGGTTGCAGGCCCCTGGGCTTGGGTCCTGGCTCTCATGGAAGCTCAAACAGGGCACAGAGAGCATGCAGTGCTCTCACCTCCCAGCTTTCCCTCCAGAGCCCTGAGGGAGGAGGGAGGAGGGGGTGGAGGCCAAGTTCAGAACCAAGTTTTCCTGAAAAGCCTCTTTCCTTGTTTGTCCTAGCCCCTCCCAGGCCCTCCCACGCTCTGCTGAAGCTTCCCAGCTCTGGGCCAAGGGGCTCGGGCAGCCTAGGGAAGAGCCCACTACCTTCTGTCTCCCACAGTTCTTGGGGGCAAGGGAACAAAGCTAAATCCCAGGCCGTTGTAGGGAGTCCATCTGTCTTCCCCAGGGAGGCAGAGGGTCAGCGAGTGGTCAGGGCAGCTGCCCAGCTGCCTCCCCTTCAGTCACCATCACAGTCCTCTCTGCTTACTCACTTCCTCACCACCCAGCTTACTCCTTCCCAGGGTCCACACGCCTCCTTTTCTCTACCTCTTTGATGGCTGTGTCCAGGCATCCATCAATGCTGTCCCAGGAGTGGTCTGTGAACAAGTGGGAAAGGGCTTCCTGTGTGCAAAAAACAAACAAAACCCTCCCTAGGAGCAGTGGAACTGAGGAGGGATTAGCAGGAAGCAGCAGGTGGCGCGGGTTCACTGGGCTGCATCTAGAAGAAGCTCTCAGCTCTCCCCACACCCAAGTCCTCAAACAGGATAGACCTGGGGAATTCCCTGGCAGTACAGTGGTTAGGACTCCGAGCTCTCAGTGCCAGGGAGCTGGGCTCAATCCTTGGTCAGGGATCCCACAAGCTGCATGATGAGGCCAAAAATCCCCCAAACAAACAAACAAACAAAACATAGACCTCCACTGGAGACCTGCTTTCACCAGTGGGGTAGAGTTGCTCCTCTGAAGGAGATGCTGGCTGTTTTTAACCCCTGTTCAATGTTTCACTTTCATGTCATCTCTCTGCCTGATGGTAGGCAAATGAAACTAGCAATGGATGTCTGACCTTGGGCCAGTCACTCCTTCTAAGCCTCATTCTCATCAGTAAAGGATAGGGGTTAAGATGATCTCTGTGTTCCCATATGAAACCCATACTACCCTGAAGCACTGGGGGTGGAGCTAGGGGGTGTCACTCTGCCCCCAAGCCCTGCCTTAGCTCTGGTCCTTTTATTTTAGGACCTCAAAACACTTTCACCACAGTTTCCTTCCCTTGTCCTTTTTATTTCCTAGACAAAGGAAATGACTCACCCCAAAGTCACCTTGAGTGGGTGAGGTGGTGTCATATAAGCAAACAGGGAGTCTCCAGGGACATTCTCAACCCCATGGCAATTCCTTTCCCAAAGAGGAGTAGAACCCAAAGGGTCACATTTCCTTTCCCTCTCAGGACTTGGCTCTGCAGGAGGTTAAGCTCCTGACTTGGTGCTATCTCCCTCCTCAATCATCTCTCACTCTTGTCACCACTAACCTCAAGGCAGGGTCAGTCCCACAATCACGTGAAGCCCTCACGTTTGCAAGATTTGCAGAAAGGGGCTGTTAGCTTTGATCTCCCGGGGAGCCGCCAAGCTTGTCAGTCCCTCCCCAGGAATTCACATGCCTCTGCCATACAAGCTTTCCAAACACGCCACCCTGACTCTTCAACGCACTCCACCCCACAAGGCTCGCAGCTCCTCCCCGGTTCCAGCAAGAGCTTGTGCAAGGCAGAAATGGGGAAATAAACGCAGTCCGCCCACTTTGCCAACTGACTACATATCCCGACAGCCTCGGCTTTACGCAGGCGCACCAAGCTCAACGTGCCTGCTGCTGGAAAAGTGTGTCACTGGGGCACGAGGCGCTCCCTGGGATCACATGGTACCTGCTCCAGTGCCGCGTGCGGCCCGGGAACCCTGGGTTGCTGGCGCCTGCGCAGAGCCCTCTGTCCCAGGGGAAAAGGCTGGGGCAAAAGGCGGCTGAGATTGGCAGAGTGAAATATTGCTGCCGAGGGAACGTAGCAGGGCACACGTCTCGCTTCTTTGCGCCTGGGTGCCCTGTTTCTCCCCATCACCTACTTACTTCCTGACTGCAGCCTCTCTCCCTGTGGGACTTTTGCACAAGGAGCTCCAGATTCGATACCCTGCAGCGCTGCGGAGTCGTCAGGCAGTGGCACCCCGTGCACTGCAGAGACCCGACCCTCCTTGCTACCTTCTAGCCAGAAGTACTGCAAGCTGATTCCCTCCGCCCCCTTCCCCCACACTCTCTCTGCTCTTCCCATGCAAAACAGACCTCGGTGCCTCAGCGTCCTACCCTTCTGCAGGGCTGCAGTCCGGCCCCGCCAAGACCTTGCTGCAGAGTGCCTCGGATCCTGATCGTGAGCCGCGGGGGTCCACTCCCCGCCCTCGGCCAGTGCCCAGGGGGCGACAGCTGCAACTGTAACCTCCAGTGTGTCAAGGTCCAGTTTGAATGACCGCTGTCAGCCAGTGAAGACATGACGACCCTGGACTCTAACAACAACACAGGTACTAAGATTCCTTTGCTACCATCATTCTTTTTCTGTCACTGTCTCCTCTCCTCTACGTCTTGGAACAAGAGGAACTTTGAAAGGGACTGGGGACTCGCTTGGTCAGGGGATTTGCTAGTGATGGACATGGGGCTGGGATTTCCACAGCGGGTTGTTCGGCCTGGGAATCCGCCCGGAGGCGCCCCACCGTCACCCTTCAGACTCCTAAAGCTCCTAAAGCACTGAACAGGGGTTAAAAGGACTCAGATCGCGGGGAAGGAGGGAATGGAGAGAGTGGGTACGTGTGGTGAGACGAACAGTTTAGAGTAACTGGGAGTTTTGGAGCAGTGCCCCGAAACGCCCCCATCGATCCTCCCTCTGCAGCTGTGGCATGCCTGGACTTTTCGGAAGGAGGACCCCCTCTTTACAATTTTCCTCTTCCCTCAGAGTTCTCAGGAACTTGAGAAGCAGAGGGGCGACCCGGGTTCCAGGCAGGAGGGACTGGGGAAATGGGTCGGATCTCACTGGAGGAACCCTCAGTGACAGTAGGGAGTGGCACTTGAGGAGCCCCAAGAGTGGTGCTCTGCCCCAGGGAGGACACCCAGAGCGCCCAGGCAGCCCGGAGCGCTCACATGGCTGCAGAGCCGGGCCCACGTGCTGCGTTTGTTTTCATTCAGTAGAAGCCGTGGCCGCCACCCCCATTGGTGGTTGCCTCCCGGCCCCGTTACATAATGAGCTCCGCCCCCGGTTGCCCCGGCAACGCGTGATTTTCCCCCGACACCTCTTTTCTCCTCCCCTTGTAGTCTCGACCCAGCTGGTGTTAGAAGCTCAGCCCAAGACCCCGACCCGGGACTCCGAGGAGGGGCGGAACGGGGGCGGGGCTACTGCTCCCGATTGACGGATGTGGAGAGGGCGGAGCCTCGGGTACTGGGGTTCCTCGTTGGGGAGCCACGTGCAAGAGTCACACGTGGAGCTGGGACGTGAGGCCGGCTGAGGCCCGGCTCCCGCCCCGCCCCGCCGAGATCTGGGTGAAGCTGGGCTGACTCACCGCCCCCGCCTGCCTCCTTTTCCTGTCCGCTTGTTGGAGGGGGCTCCCTTCGCCATAACCGATGCAGAGTAAGACGGAGTCATCCCTGACCTCTCGTGGCCTCATGTTTACACTCCTCAAAGAAACCTCACATCTAGCTTTCTCCTCACTCCTTTTCAATTTATTGTCTTTGCACCTACTTCACCGTACCGCCTTTAGAGTCAGCTTCTCCACAGTACAAATTCCTTCTGTTCCCCAGCATCTCTTTTCTTAGTCTTGCCAACACTCTTGCCCCTCCCCCTACGAAACAAGAAGCAGCTTGCCTCCTAAGGACTTCCCCAGTCGGTAAAAAATTTGCCTGCAATGCAGGAGACCAGGGTTCAATCCTTGGGTGGTGAAGATACCCTGGAGAAGGAAATGGCAACTACTCCAGTATTCTTGCCTGGGAAATCCCATGGACAGAGGAGCCTGGCAGGCTTCAGTCCATGGGATCACAGGAGTCGGACATGACTTAGGGAATAAACCACCACCACCAAAACAACTAGATCTCAGAAACATAGCTGAAAGGATATAAAGTCTCTTTTCATCTTTCTTCTCTCTTCCCCACTGAAAGTAAAACTGAGGCTCTGAGAAGAGAGTTGATTTCCTCTAGATCACAAATCAAGTTGTTGGTGGTAGATCTAGAGCTAAAACCAGACTCTTGAACGTGCCCCTCACTTCCAGATTGGAAGTCTCTTTGTATGAAAATCTTAACTTGCTTTTGGGGGATGGCTGAACTAGGTCAGGTTCATTTACCACCAAAGAAGTATCCCATCCCCCCCACCTCAACCCTGAAACTGTAGGAGCTGGTCTGTTGTGCAACTGTTTTACAGGGAACTGGGTTCACCCTGACCAACCTTGAGCTATTTTAGGGTGGCCCTGCCCAGCTTAGTGTGTGTCAGTGGGTGAGCAAGACATGCCTCTGTAGACACGGTGGCATGGCCTGTGTCGGCTCACACGTGTCCTGGGATCCTCCCTTCTCCCACCCCACCGATTGCAAGCCAAGCGAGGTACTTGGCCAAAGGTGTGGCAGACAGGTCGCTTTTTTATCCTGCTAATGCAATGGGAACTTGGCCATCTGGTTGGCAAAATAACTAGAGGGCCAAAGTCCCTGAATGGTTAGAGAGCCAAGGTCATTGTCAGCTGGTGGAGAGATCTAGAAGGGGGAATTCCAAAGCTTTAGGCTGGACAGTTTGTTCTTCACTTCCACCTCCTGCAGCTCATACTGTTAAGCCCTTCCTGGATTCAAAGATAGACTCTACTCTGACTCTTGATTTTGGTGGCCAGGGGAACAGCACCTTTGGAGATGATGTCTTTCAGTTTTGAGAGAATGTAATTGTTTTATTCTCGTAAGACCTCTGTTCTCCTCACTGTTGGCTAACTGCCCCTCCATGGTCTCATCCCTGGAATAGTCTTGGTATTAAAATCAGCAGCTGGGCTGTTTTTCTTGAAGCTTGTGCATTATGAATGGTTTTCAGCTGCTCTCCCATCCCCAGGTCAGCTGCTGACAATTAAGTCATTAGCTGCGTTTGATACTCTAAAGGAAGGCATCCAGGGCGGAGGTGGGAGGAGCAGTACATATGTGAGATAGCCACAGAGCATCACAGAGGTCATGCCTCTAGGGAGGTACCTCACACACAAGGCAGACGCAGAATGTCCCTGCCGAGAGTTGCAGGGTTGGATGGCCATGTCTGGTTTATGTTGGGGAATTGCTTACTGTGGCTCTTCTGGGGACTCCAAGAGTAGAGGTGCCACACGGTTAACTTCTGGAGTGCCCCGCAGTTGACACCCCCCTTTCCCTTGTGTTCTCCTGCCAGGTGGCGTCATCACCTATATTGGCTCCAGTGGCTCCTCCCCAAACCGCACCAGCCCTGAATCCCTATACAGTGACAGCTCGAATGGCAGCTTCCAGTCCCTGAACCAAGGTTGCCCCACCTACTTCCCACCATCACCCACTGGCTCCCTCACCCAGGACCCAACTCGCTCTTTTGGGAGCATTCCGCCCAGCTTGGGTGATGATGGTTCTCCTTCTTCTTCATCTTCCTCGTCATCATCGTCGTCGTCCTCTTCCTTCTATAATGGGAGCCCCCCAGGGGGTCTACAGGTGGCCCTGGAAGACAGTAACCGAGTGTCTCCCAGCAAGAGCACGAGCAACATCACCAGTGAGTCAGTTTCCAGTTGATTTGGGGGAAGGTAAGGTGTCCAGGTCTAGGCGGGAGTTGATCTTCATGTGACAGTTATTCCAGGGCCTACTCAGGCCTCAGGGGTTTCTCCTAGAGTTGCACCAGCTGCTGTTAGCCCCATCTGGTCATCCAAGTGCCCCCTAGACACTGAAGTTCCTCCTCAGCTCTTCCCCTCACCCAGTCTCCAGCCCAGAAAAACTCCAGCTCTCTGGGCACTCAGAAACTCCCGTTTACCTACCTCCCCTCTCTTCCTGCAGAGCTGAATGGCATGGTGTTGCTGTGTAAGGTGTGTGGGGACGTGGCTTCGGGCTTCCACTATGGCGTGCACGCCTGCGAGGGCTGCAAGGTGAGGCAAGGAGGAGGGAAGGGCAGGGGCAGGTGACCCTCTCCCACAGGACACGTAGGCCTGGCCTGGACCAAGATGCTTACTCGCTGCCCTGCTCCACAGGGCTTTTTCCGTCGGAGCATCCAGCAGAACATCCAGTACAAAAGGTGTCTGAAAAATGAGAACTGCTCCATCGTCCGCATCAATCGTAACCGTTGCCAGCAATGCCGCTTCAAGAAGTGTCTCTCCGTGGGCATGTCTCGAGACGGTGAGGCAGCACCATGGCCCCACCAGCTCCCACACCCTTCCCCTTTCTTCCACTCGAGGTTTCTGAATTAGTCCCTCCCCTAAAAAGTCCCAAGACTATGTGTCTCGTTTGCAGAGGGGGTGGTCATATTTCATCAGGGCTTGAGTAAACACACACTTCTTTCCCATTTAGTCTCTCTGGTCCCCTCCTACCACAAGCCCTACTTGGAAAACCCCCTCCATGGGTGTGGCCTTCTGGATTTTAGTTTTGATATGGAACCCCAAGTCCTCGGGGGCTTGCCCTTTTAGGAAGAAGGAAGAGAAACATGTGAGTGTGCGTGAGAACTTTCTGACACTGCTCTCATCCTGTCACAGCTGTGCGTTTTGGGCGCATCCCCAAACGGGAGAAGCAGCGGATGCTGGCTGAGATGCAGAGTGCCATGAACCTGGCCAACAACCAGCTGAGCAGCCAGTGCCCGCTGGAGACCCCACCCACCCAGCACCCCACCCCGGGCCCCATGGGCCCCTCACCGCCCCCAGCCCCTGCCCCCTCACCCCTGGTGGGCTTCTCCCAGTTCCCACAGCAGCTGACGCCTCCTCGATCCCCCAAGTCCTGAGCCCACAGTGGAGGATGTGATATCCCAGGTAGCCCGGGCCCACCGCGAGATCTTCACCTACGCCCATGACAAGCTGGGTACCTCACCTGGCAACTTCAATGCCAACCATGCCTCAGGCAACCGTCCGGCCACCACCCCACATCACTGGGAAAGTCAGGGCTGCCCGCCTGCCCCCAATGACAACATCATGGCCGCCCAGCGTCACAATGAGGCCCTGAACAATTTACGCCAGGCTTCCTCCTCCTACCCTCCACCCTGGCCTCCTGGTGCTGCCCACCACAGCTGCCACCAGCCCAACAGCAATGGGCATCGTCTGTGCCCCACCCACGTGTACCCAGCCCCCGAAGGCGAAGCCCCTGTCAACAGTCCACGGCAGGGCAACTCCAAGAACGTTCTGCTGGTGAGAGCACTGGGGGTGACGTGGGCAGGGGGCTGGGGAGAACGGATTGAGCACAGGGTCACTGGGTGTGTTTGGAGGCTAAGTGCAGACAGGGATGTTCAGTCCTGCAGGAGGGGCTCTGCCTGGGAAACCTTGATCTCCACCTCGCACTTGACTGCTGCTTTACCTGAAAGACCCATCCTCCAAGGCCACAACGCTAACCCAGGCAGAATCTGGGGCCCAGCCCTGCTAGGGAAGCCCATCTGAGCTGGCCTGGGTCATACTCCCCCCCCCAAATCCTTCCCTTTTCCAGGCATGTCCCATGAACATGTACCCACATGGACGCAGTGGGCGAACTGTGCAGGAGATCTGGGAGGATTTCTCCATGAGCTTCACGCCTGCTGTGCGGGAGGTGGTAGAGTTTGCCAAGCACATCCCCGGCTTCCGTGATCTTTCTCAGCATGACCAGGTCACCCTGCTTAAGGCTGGCACCTTTGAGGTGAGTGACCGTTTGGGCTCCCTGCTCTCAACCTTGGGAAGGATCCAACAGAATGGGGGTCTGGGGTGGGGAGGGGCCACCTTACTCTTGAGTGATTAGGAAGGGGCAGAATCCCACCCATTCCTGCCTGTGGATGGCCAGAACTTCTGTCATCTCAAGTGGGGTCTAATCACATCTTGCTACCGTAAAATAACACTTCAGAGTACAGTGCTACGCCCCCCCCCCCCCCCCGCCCCGTTATAGACATGAGCAGATTCACTTTGGTGAAGGGCCTTGCCCAGGGTCACGGGGAGTGACAAGCTGAGACTCAGATTCAGGCCCACTGGATTCCAAAGCCAGTGGGATGTTCCCCATCCTTCCACCCGCTCTGCCTCATTGACCACTCAGAAACTAGCCCCGGTCTTGACTAAGAAATCCAAGGCAGCACCTGTAACCCCTTCAGAAAAACGGCAGGGGAGATTTGGCAAGTCTTCCGCCCCACCCAGGACGACTGTCCCTGCTGCAGGTGCTGATGGTGCGCTTTGCGTCGCTGTTCAACGTGAAGGACCAGACGGTGATGTTCCTGAGCCGCACCACCTACAGCCTGCAGGAGCTCGGCGCCATGGGCATGGGGGACCTGCTCAATGCCATGTTCGACTTCAGCGAGAAGCTCAACTCCCTGGCGCTTACCGAGGAGGAGCTGGGCCTCTTCACCGCGGTGGTGCTCGTCTCTGCAGGTAGGTCAGGCTCTCGCCTGAGCCTGACCGGGGAGGAGGCGGACGCAGTTCAATTCAACACACCTTTTATGGAGTACCTACTCTAGGCCAGGCCCTGCACTGGGCACTGGAGATACAGACATGATTCAGACACAGTCTAGCTCAGGAGACAGACTCATGCCCGACTAATTATAAAACAGTGAGATAAGTGTCACAGTAGAAGCATGAACCAAGGGCTTTGGGAGCACACACAACTATTTCTGCCTGGGGAGCTGGGGAAGGAGGTGACACTCGAGTGGGGCCTCAAAGGACAAGTAGAGATACTGCCAGGCATAGGAGGGGGAAGGGCGTCCCAGGCAGAGGGAACCACAGAGCAGCGGGGGAGCTAGGGCCCTTCTGGGCCTGTTTAGGGAAGGAGAGTGGCCTGGTGGGGCAGGAGGGGGCTGGCCTTGCTGAGCCTGGGCTCCTGGTTTGCAGGCATCTCCTGCTTTCGGGTCAGGGCCTGGGAGAGGGCGTTATGTTCCCCCTCCTGCCCCTTCCCCATCGGCCCTCTGAGGGGCTTCAGGGAGAGGCTGCGTGGCCACCGCTGCATCCTCGCAGACCTCCGCGTCCTCCTCCTCCTCGTCAGAGTCGGAGGAGCTCAGGGAGTCTGCCTCACTGCTGTCGTCTTCCCCACAGACCGCTCGGGAATGGAGAATTCCGCTTCGGTGGAGCAGCTCCAGGAGACGCTGCTGCGGGCTCTTCGGGCTCTGGTGCTGAAGAACCGGCCCTCGGAGACTTCCCGCTTCACCAAGCTGCTGCTCAAGCTGCCGGACCTGCGGACCCTGAACAACATGCACTCCGAGAAGCTGCTGTCCTTCCGGGTGGACGCCCAGTGACCCGCCCGGCCGGCCTTCCGCCGCTGCCCCCTTGTACAGAATCGAACTCTGCACTTCTCTCTCCTTTACGAGACGAAAAGGAAAAGCAAACCAGAATCTTATTTATATTGTTATAAAATATTCCAAGATGAGCCTCTGGCCCCCGAGCCTTCTTGTAAATACCTGCCTCCCTCCCCCATCACTGCACCTCCCCAGCCTCCCCTATTTAAACCACTCTCCCCCCACCCCGCTCTTTCTCTCTAGCCCCCGGTCTGTTCTATTCCTGTCTCAAATCCAATAGTTCACAGCTGAGCTGGCTTCTGTGGTGTGTGCTCGTTCTGGGGGAGGGGAGGGGGTGGTGGAAATATGGCCAAGGCTGGGGGCACACCTCTCCATCTGGTCAGTCTGGGGGTGGGTACTCTGCCAGCAGATGGGAGGATACAGGGAAACAGCACGCAAGTCTAGGGGAGGGGGTGCCCAAGGGGGTTATTTTCATCATATATTTATTACATAAATATATAGTAAAATAGACGAGCAACAATTACCATAAAAATATCTTTCTTTAAAATCCTGACCCAAAACACAACGGGGTGAAAAATCGCACATAACAGACATACTGATTGTCAACGTGGGGCAGGAGTAGGAGCCCCCAGGTCACCCCTACTGGCCCCAACCCCTCCCTGGGGAAGGGACCTACCACCTTCCCTGTTTCTGGCCACAGCCCCCCCCCCCACCCCAGCACCAGCTTCTCATACATTCAGTAGCGCCTGCAGGGAAGTGTCCCCCTCCTCCCACCCAGGAGCTCCCAGGGCAGGAGTTGCTGTCCCCCTTCTGGACGGTGTCTGCGTCACACGCCCCGCCCTCTCCCAGCCCTGTAGACCCGCCACCAGGGGAAGGGGTAGGGGCTCCTCCACCCCCGCCCTCCCCAGGTCTGAGCAGGGAGGAGGCTGGATGAGGTATGTGTGTTATGAGTGATGGGAGGGGGAATACTGAGATGGAGAGGTGGGTGGTGGGGGCGGGGTAGTGGTCATGGCTCTGGCACCCCCTTGTCCTGGCCTGGCCCCCTCCTCCTCGTCCCAGCAGCCCCTCCTCCCACCAATACTGCACCTGCTGCCCCCACTCTGCCTGCCCTAGTGCCCCGGGCCAATACTGGGCTGAAGGCAGGCTAAGCACCCACATCAAGGCCATCCCCCTCATTAGCACCAATGGCCCCCAGAAGAGGGCCCTGTCCCCCACTTCCAAAGCAGGGACTGGGACGGCTGGCTGCCCATCTAGAGCAGGTGCATGGCACTCCTGAGTCCCCCAGCTCCTCCCCCACCACGTATACTTGCTCACACATTCACACGGAGAAACACACACACACACACCCAACCCCACTGAGAGTGGGGGGAGGGGTCAGGGGTTACAGGAGGAGTCGGGGATCACAGATCACATGACTGGGCAGGGGTGGGTGGGGAGGGAGGGTTTCCCAAGTGCCTGTAAGAGGCCAAGCCTCTTGGAGGCCTTTTCTCCACCATGTGCATGGCTGAGAATGGGAATGGAGACGTGGCGTGGCGGTGGGGATGGAGGGACGGGGAGACAGCAGATAGGTCAGGAATTCCACTGGGCCCCCAGGGGTGGGAGAAGGGTATGAGAGGGCTTATCCATGGGACTGGAATCATACAGGAATCAGTACCCCAGAAGAGAGATGGGGATTGAGACAAAGACCGCAAGGGGCAGCCCAAGAGCCCAAGGGGGCGGGGCAGGCACACGCACAGGTGGCAGCCCTGCTCTTCCAGGCCCTCCACCCCCGTCGGAACACCTGAACAGTGGGGAAAGGACATGCCCCGATGGGCTTCCTGTGTGTGTGTGTGTGTGTGTGTGTGTGTTCCACGCATGTGTGTGCATGTGTATAGGAGGCTGTGGCAGGCTGAGGGTCAGGGTGGGGTGGCAGGTTCCCCACTGCTTAAGACATTTTGCCCCAATAGTGCAAAGCGCAGGAAGCCCTGGCACCCCGCCCCCCGCCCCCTGCCCCATTCCCCATGGCTTCCGGGGGCATCTATGTCCACCCATCCATCCCTGCCGACATGCAGCCCTGAGCCCAGGGCCCTCCGGTCTGCTCTGTCCCTCCCCGCCCTCCCCTCCCCCACCCTCAGAGGGCTACCTCCTCCCTCCCTCTCTTCCCTGCGGAGTGGGCGCTGGCAAAGAAGGGAGGAGGAGGGCAGCTCACCCAAGTGCAGACCAACAGAGCACTCCTCACCAGGAGGGTGGGAGGTGGCTCAAGCCAAAGTCCCTGAATTAGAGAAAAGAAGAGGGGGAAGGGGTCCCAGGGGCACAGGGGCGGCTGGCCTAAAGAGCTTCAAAGGAAAAAGGCGGAGCACCAACCGCCCTCTCCCCCAGGGCCTTGACTAAGTGCCACTGATCTAAGCACCCCATTCTGGGGCCCGCCCGCCCAGAGTCTGGGGTAGTGCTAGTGGGAGTGGCAAAGAAGGAAGGCAGGGGTTAGAGAGAGCCCAGCAGACAGATGGGAACAGGGGCCCACGGGTGTGCAGGTTCTGGGAGAAGCTCACACACACCCCCTTTCGCCTCCCCCCATGCAGCCCCCAACCCCCGCCCCGGGGCAGCAGCATCTGGATCTAGCTAATACTGCAGGATGTGAGGAGGGCGGGAGCTTGAGCCACAGTTTTTCCTGTGTGGGTGCCAAGGTGCAGAAGAGGAAGGGGGGTGACAGGGAGAGGTCCCCGGGGCTGGGCACTTGAAAGGGGAGCTGTGTGGGCAGCAGGGCAGGCTGGTGAGGGGCCAGCTGGCATCCAGAGTGAGAGGTAGATGGAACTCAGCGGGCACGAGTGGCAGAGAGCAGAGGGAGTACTGGGGGCGGGGGGGTGCCAAAGGGCACAGAGGGAGGGGCAAGGCAAGGGGGCGTGGCCAGGACCCTGCTGTATTAGCTCACAGCTCTGATGGCAGCCCTACCCTTGGGGACCTGACATGGAGGGTGGGACAGTTCTCTCTGATTTGGGGGAGGAGGGGCAGCTCTCAAAGTGCTCGGGGGGTGGGAGGGGGGTCCTCCCCTCTGGCCAGCCTCAGTTAATAACTTAATATCATCTCTCTATCAGTCGCTCGCTCTTTTTTCCTCTGTCTAGTATTTCTTCATTTATCTTCTCCCCTTGCCTGGTTTCCAAAGTGCAGTTAGAATGACTGTAATTTTTAACCTCCAGTGGAGGAGCCAAGCCAAGCCTTTCTTTGCACCAGGCATCTGGGGAAGCAGAGAGGCCCTCAGTCTGGAGGGGGGACCTAGGCCAAGAGACTGGGCGAGGGGCTCTCTCGTGTGTGTGTGTGTGTGTGTGTAGGGGGTGAGTGAGGGCCTTTGCCCCCACCCCACATTCCTCTATCCCCTACAGTCAAGATGGCTTGTCCGCTCTTAGTTCTCCCTCCCTTTTCCTACCTTCTCAGAGGACAGGGTCCTGGAAACTGCAGGACACACGGTCCCCCCCGCCCGCCTCCCACACTGTCCTTTTCATAGCAAGTTCATTTGTTTGCCCTGTCCCAGGGCTGGAGGTTCTGAGGAGGGACAGGGCAGTGTGGGGGTGTGTGTGGGGAGCTGAATCTATCCAAGGATGAGAGGGAGGAGAGAAGAGGTGTGGGGGTCTCCCTCAGCCCCCAGCTCTGCCCCTTCTCTCCAGGCTCCTCCCCACCAGCTCCGCACACCCTCTGGCCGCCTGAGGCTTTAGACTTCCTGATCCTCAAAGACCTCGAGGAAGAGTGGGGGAAGAGTTCGGTGGGGCACTCGACTTTCATGTGGAGGAAGCGGCTGGCGTGGCAGGCCCCGATCATGCGGAGGTCAGTCACCTTCATCAGCAGCTTGGGCCAGAAGTGCGGAATGTTGTGTTTGCGGTGGTTGACGTAGTGCTCGAACGCCAGCAGGTACGCCTCCTGACTCTTCTCAATCTTGTCCACACACAGCAGGCCCGAGCGGTCTGCAGGGAAGGAAGGAGGGGCATGAGGCTGAGAGGGTGGAGGGGGCAGAGGCCGAGAGGCTGGGGGAGAATGGAGAAAAACATGCATTCTGTGGGGGCAGGGGGCAAGTCGGGGACAAGCGCAGCGCAAAGCCGGTGGAGGGGCTGGTAAAGCAGACAGAGGAGTCAGAGGTGGGCCTGGGAAGAGAGGAGACTAGGAGATGAGGCAGGCCTAGGGGATGGAGAGGTAGGGTGGGCAGAGGAGTAGGAGGAGGTTGGGGGCAGGGACGGGGGTACTGAGAACAGAGGAGGGAGGGGAAGAGAAGGTGGATGGGAACAGAGTCAGGGGTGGGGAACAAAGGGGACTATGAGAGACAGACAGCAGATGTGGGGCAGAGGTGAAAAATGAAGCCAGGATAGGAGAAGGGGGCGTGGGAAGCTAGAGATGGGCCTGGAGAGAACAGAGAAGAGATGGGTGACAGAGCAGGGGACAGTGGACAGAGGTGGGCCTGGGGACAGGGATAAGCTTGGGGGACAGAGAGGTGGGCTTGGGGAGCAGAGAGACTGAGGGGTTAAAGAAGGACAAGCCTGGGGCCCAGCCAAGCTCTCAGTCCCTGGAAGCTCCAGAGCCCACCAAGCCAGGCTAAGTACCTGTTGACATTAGCAGCACAGCCTGCAGCAGAGCCACTTCCGTGTCATCCAGGTTAAAGGCAGAGAGTGACTTGCCCAGTTCAAAGATGGCGTCAGAGACGACACCCAGGCCGCCATTCTTGAGCTGCTCCCGCTTGACGGCCATCTCCCCGCTCAGTGTCAGGGTGTCGCTCTCGGGGTCATAGCGGACAGCCGCCCGCAGGGACATGATCTCCATGCAGCACCCCTTCAGGAGGATGATCTGGTCTTCGCAAGGCAGCTGCAGAGCCACAGGAACATTCAGCATGACCCTTCTCATGAGTGTCCCCTGAAGGTGCCCCTGGGAACTGCAAGGCCACCACCAACCGGGAATGCATGCTCTGGACAGCTACCCTTGCACTGGGTGGCAGACCTACCTTGCTTCACTAAGCCTCACAACTAGGTCTCTGAGTTAGGTCCTGTTATTACCTCCATGCCCACTGCAGATGAGCAAAGGGAGGTTTAGGGAGTTAGGCCACGTAGCCAAGCTCTCAAACCAGTAGGGCAGCCTGTCCACAGAGTTAGTGCTCTTTAAAATAGGAATCTCCAGGGTCAGGATGGTCACGTAGACTTGCGGGTATATGGGCAGGGAGAGGCTTGGGCTGCAGGGCTGGGCCCATGGAGCCTGTTAGTTCTTTAGGAATCAGCTCGCCCCTGCGCATTCGTGTGTGCGTGCATGCGTGTGTGTTGAGTGTGTTGACCTACAGGAATTGCTCCCTGTCCAGAGAGCTTCAGAGAAGGATGAGCTGGGACTGGGTGACCCGGGAGCAGCCCAAGGCTTCCCTCCAGTGTGACACCAGGTCTCTCCTCCCATCCATCACTCACCTCGGAGAACATGGGCAGTTTTTGGCAAAGTCCACCACGCGGGTGATGGCCGGGGTGATGATCTTGGTAAACTCGCTGAAGGCCTCAAGGTCCACCTTGTCTCCGTCTGGCATGGAGACGATGGGTGACTGGCCAATGTCGTCCGGCTAGAGGGAGAGATGGGGGTCAGTTGGGGCTGCAGACCCCCTTTCAACCACTCACTGAGGCTCCCTGCCCACCAGGGGGAGCTCCAAGGCAGCTTGGGGAAGCAGGGCCACCACACCTAGGGACTCTGTGTCCCAGGCCTAGGGCTTCTCCCACCTCGTGGCAGAGAAGAGACTAGCACCAGAGCTCCAAGATGGCTAATAAGAACAAGGATCGTAACACCAGTAGCGGTACTGTCGTAACAACAGAAGCTACATTTGGCTAATACATAGTTAGGAATTAGGCCATGTGTTTTACACATATTATCTCATTTAATCCTTACCATGACTTACCACCACTAGTTGATGTTATACTTATCACCATTTCACAGATGAGGAAACAGACAGTGCAGCTAAGTAATAAGCCCAGGTCGAGGGCCTAGTAAGTGGTGGAAACAGGATCTGAACCCAGGCAGTTTGATCCCTGTTACACACACACACACACACACACACACACACACACACACACACGTGCTTGCTTTCAGAGCTGGTGCTCCTTCCAGTGTACTGTTTCACCCGCTGACACTCTCCAGCCATCAGTTCTCTCTGCCTTCTCCCACCACACACAACCAACTGTCCATCTCCTCCCACGCTGACCATTTCCTTGGCATTCAGCTTTGCCAAGGCCCAAAACAACACGTGGCACCCAGGAGGCTCCCAAAATACTGTTCCATGACTGTGTCCTTGCCCCTGCCTCCCAGTCACTGTGGAAAAAGGGGAGAGATCCTCCCCCCTTCACTGGAAATCTGATGAGGCAAGGCCATGCCCTCATCAAATCAGATGGAAAAGGCAGTGACAAATACACAGGTGTACAAATCAGAACTGCCAAGCTGTGCAGACGAGCAGCTTTGGGGTGCACTAATCTAAGAAGGCTTCCTGGAAGAGGCGAGAATCTGAATTCGCTCTCGTCTCCTGGCCACCAGGCTGCCACTCTCACTAATGCCCCTTCTCTCCTTACCAGGAATTTCCGCCTCTGCTTCCAATGGCTGCCCTGGGCATTCGTGCTGCGATGGGCCTCCGTGGCAACATGGATCAGGTCCCACTCTTCCGGGAGTGGGCTCTGGTCGCTGCTGCAGTGATCGGATCATCTCCTCCTTCCGTCGCCGCTCTCGGTTCTGCTCAATCAGCTTGCGCTTGGCCACCCGCTTCGAATCATCTAGAACCACTGTCAACAACAGACACAATGCCCTTTGCATGGCACACTCTGTCACCTGCTCAGAAACTACTCTTCCCAGTGTTCAGGTTGGAGAAACTGAGGGGAAGGGCCAAGAGAGGCTAAATGACTTCCCTAGTAGTCGGGTGGCACAACCTGGATCATGATCATCACTGGGACCACATCAACTCCGATTTGGGCTGACCCAGAGGATACCATGTTCTGGTGTAAAGGTGACAATGGTTACTGGAAGACTGAACCAACCAGTCCCTAGCCAACAAGATGCCCTCTCTCACCCCACAGAGAAGTGGAATGCCTTCCCTGGCAGTCAGAGATACTGCATTATGGTGGGGTACTCAGGGACTTATTTCCACCCAACAACTCTCTGAAGACCCTTGACTGGTGAAAGGCAGGTAGGCACCAGGGCCCGTGCTCAGGGCCAATAGAGGAATCCTGTTTCCTTTTCTTCTGAGATGAGGGCAGCAGGGACTGCTGAATTCCCGAAGATTCTGAATACCCTTTCCATCACCAGCCTGACCCAGATGGTCACCCTGCCCTGTGGGTACCCTGGAAGGGAGCTGCCACATCTGAACACACCGCCCCCCCTCAACAGCTGCCTGGCCCGGTTCCCCCCACCCATCCCCTTACAGTCCATGGCCATGCCCACAGCGATGCACTTCTTGAAACGGCACAGCTGGCATTGATTGCGGGTGATCTTGTCAATGACACAGCAGCTGTCATATTTGCACGAGTAGGTGGGATGGAGGTTCTTCTGGATTGTGCGGCGAAAGAAGCCCTGGAGTGGAGGCGTGGGGGGAGAGACAGAGCATGGTGTGATCACGATCTTCTCTTCCTGAACCAACCATGCAGCTCTCTGGCAGGGGGTGGGGGCTAGGGGAACTGGTGAGGGGACCTGGCATCCTCTGGACAGAGCAAGCCCAGCATCACCTGGGCCGTGCCAGGACTTAGAAACACACATCTTCAGCCGCCAACTGTCTACGGGGTACCTGGGGAATGGTAGTGGCAGAGGTAAGGATGGTGACCATGGAGAGGAGATCTGAGCCTGGGAGGGTGTGAAATATGATGAGGCCTGAAGGAACAGCCACTTTGGACACCCAATTAATACCTGATTTTCCATCTTGCTAAACGACTCTAGAAACAACACTGGCCCCAAACCATTCTCATACATGCTGCCTGTTGCCTATGCAGATGGAATTCATGAAATGGTGGTGGGGGGAGGGGCTGGGAGAATGTCAAAAAAATCAAGAAAAGGCATTGGGTATGGACTAGTATTAGCTTGAAAAGAAAATTTTCAATTTTATATATAGGGTTTAATCTTCGCTTTAAAGGAAAAAAACCTCAAGACTCAAGATGGCAGTAATAATATGAAGGGCTAATGTTTGCTGCATACATACGACGAGCCAGGAGCTTCTAAACCTTTTCTTTCATGTATCATCACCTTTAATGCTGTTGTCAACCCCATGAGGTAGGAACTGTTACTATCTCCATGTTGCTGACTAAGAAACGGAAGCTTAGAGAGATTAAGCCATTTGCCCAAAGTTATATGGCTAAACGGTCAGAACTGGACCTGAGGTATGAGATGCAAGGTCTGAGCGCTCAGATTCTGGGGTGCAATTAAAATCCACCTAGAGTACCAATCAAAAATACATATTCCTGGGCCTCACTCTAAACCTATACCATCAGACTCTCTAGGAGTGGGAAGACATCTCTGTTCTTTTGGGATGACCCACTGGGACTCAGAGGGCCTTGAGGGTGAGACTTCTTGTTCTGTGTTACACTGCTGGTGATGCTTCCACGAATGCTGCTCGGGGACTCTCCATTCCAGGTGGTCTTGGCTTGACTGACACCAAGAAAAGAGGATCTTGAAGCCTTGATGTATTCTTAATCTTTCTGTTTCTTGAAAGGTCTTATATTTTCAGGAGGTGATGACTCTAGACAAACCATGTAGGTTGAAATGCCCAAAGTGAGATCTAATTAAGTCTCCCCACGTCTACGACCTTGTCCCCTCTGCTCAGGGAGACTCTGCCATCCTCTCCTCTGGGCTCCACCATGACCCTCTCGAGCAATGGTTCTCAACCTTTCAGGGGCAGTGGAAGCAACTGGGGAGCCTGTTCCAAGGCAGATGCCTGGCAGCCACCACTAAATGTTCTGATTGAGTAGGGCTGGGATGAGGCCTGGGGACCTGCACTTAACAAGTACTATAGGCGGTCCAAGAACTACATTTAAAAAACATTGATATTGGTTTCAGTTGACGTCAGTCTTTCTCTGGTAGGCTGTGAGCAGCTCGAGGTCAAGGCAGGTACTACACATCTGACACTTAATACACTGAGTGGATGGATGGAGGCAGACATTTGCTGAGTGCTTCTTTTCTGTTTGGCACTGTTTTAAATACTCGATGTGCATTATCTCATTTAATTCCCCCAACAATGCTATGTGGTAGGTATTATCATTATCCTAACCCATTTTATAGATGAAGAAACTGAGGCTCAGAGAGATGAGGCCTCTTGCCTAGGAGTGGCAGAGCAGTGATTATGAATGAACAAATGAATGAATAAGGGAAATGATGATGAAATAGGTGGGCTTTAGGTTACACGTTTATAGAGCTGTCTGTCGGGCCAGGTGTTGAGGGACTTACAGGGAATGAGATGGGGGCTCAGGTGGTGGGGGAGGGGGCAGGAGCTGGCTGGTCCATACCTTGCAGCCCTCGCAAGTGATGCAGCGGTAGTGATAACCGGTTGCCTTGTCCCCACATACGACACACTGCTCGTCTTTGTCCAGGTAACTAGGGATATACCCTGGGAGGGAGGAAGGGAGGCAGGCAGGCAGGCATGGCTTGGGGCCCCAGCAGAGAGGCTTTGATACTCTCTCCATCCCCCACTTTTCCTTCCTTGCCCAGCCTCCCTGAAGGGTTCTCGGTCTCCAGGCAGAGTCCTAGAGACATAACAGAGGTCATCTTGCTCATCCCCTTCCCTAAGAATATGGAGAATCCAGTTCTTCTGATTGCCCCTTCAGGGCTTTTCTCTCTTGCTGCATCCCAGGGGCAGGGGACACAGGAGAAAGAGAAGCAAATCTCCGCAGCAGCTCATCTCGGGGACCTCAGGCAAGGGCGTGATGGGAGAAGAGAAGGGAAGAGGCCCTTTCTGACCTACTCCATCCTCAGTGGCTGGGGCATGCTCCACGTCACATATCTCACCCAGACAAGTCCATCCCAAGCTCTCCAGGAGGCTCTTCCCACAGGACACAGGACCTGCTGGTACAAGCCCAGGCCCCGGAAGAGCCCTTCGCTGGTTCGGTGGGGTTGAGGGTGGGGAGGAAGGGCACATACAGCCAGGCTCACCTGACATGCTGGTTTTCAGGGAACATTGGCCGTTCTTTCTTTTTCGCTTTCCATCTGGTGACCTGGTACTGGATAGGGGCAAAGTGGGTAGAATCAGAGAGCAGACCTTGGGCAGCCCTCCTTTGCATCCAGTAGGCTGAGGTCATGCCTTAGGCCTGACTCCCTCCATCTACCTCCCACCTTCAGGTCAGCTGACAAAACTGAGAAGGGTCTTGCTATCTGAGCAACAGATAAGGGGGCTTGGCTGGGGCACAAGTATGTTCAAGGGTCCCAACACACACTCTCACACACGTTAGAGAACCTTAAACAGCCATCATCTATAAAACATCCACATATTTAAGCCTTCAGTACTTGACACATATGCAGAAAGAATCTCAGGACATGAATCTTTAGGACATGCTTAAAACTATATAAGCTTAGAATACACACAAATATATGCAGCATAAAACCAGCACATATGAACATATGAACAACTATGCTGCCTTCAGTATAAACCCAAGCATGGTACGTAAGCAGCAGTCTCTATTATCTATGTGGATGTGACTTTCAGGGCTTTCTCAAATGTTATACGACCTCAAGGATATGCCCACGTGTTTCACAACCCTCTAGACAGGCACCTAATAATACCATGCCTCTCCCTGCAGTGAGCATGTCACTTGATTTTCAGCTCATGCACACACACTAGATAACCACAGTGGACCACCAGAACCTAGACTCAAGAACATGAGAAAAGGATGGTACTCCCAAAGCCACCCTGTCCATGCCTCCATTTAACAGAATAGCAAACTGAGGCCTCACCCTGTGCCAGCTGACACAGTGGGCAGGGGTCAGAGCCAGAACAAAGACCCAGGGCCCCTCCATGTAAGGTATTATAGCAGCCCTCTGCCACTGCACACGCATGTGGCCAGCCTCTCCACATACGTGTTACATAACCTCGGCACACACAGATTACATAAGCCTTCTACATGCATGCACGGATTGTATAACCTCTCACACCCACCCCCGTGTGTGGCATGTTGCAGAGCCCTCCCTCCAGAGTCTCATGCAACTACCAACACACTGACACAGTGACCTTGGCCAGGGTCACAGTCACAGATAGCTCTGTGTCCCACACACCCTGGGGATTACCCCTGTTTAATTTCTAGAACGCTTCGAGGGTCAGCTCTGCCTCCTGTCTCCGGAGGGGTGGGTGTGGGGGAATGCCTAGCTATCGAGGACCCAGCTGAGCTGGCGGTCTGCAGCAATTAATCACTTACAGCCTGTGGGTGCAGTACCAGGGCTAGCCACAAGGTGGCGCAAGGACATGGGGGAGGGGAGGCTGTCAGGAGGGGAGGCCTGTCAGGGGAGGGGCTGCAGTCCTGGGGGACCAGGAACTGGCATTCCCGCCTTTCTCTGCCTTAGGAGCAGACTTTCCCAGACCCACAGAAGTCTGGGCATGGAGGTACAGAGGCTGTAAGTGAAAGCTATGCAATGACAGGCTAAATCTTTTTCAGAGTTCCCTGGGGTAGGGACTGGGTAGGGGGATACCCCATTGCCCTTATCTAACCACCAGCCCCATCTACTTCCTCCAGCCTTCCAGGGACCCAGTCTTGGGCCCCAAGGCTTTGCTGGGCCAGAACTCCAGCCTCCTGGCTCAGGATCTGGTCTCCTAGGCAACAGCCACACTGCTCCCCAGAGCACCCATCCCCCACCCTCTCCCTGGCCATAGGCACAGGCTGTACCCAGCTCCCAGGGCACCATGCCAACAAAGACGGAGCTCTGTGCTGCTTGGAGCCGATGGGAGAGGCAGAGACCCTCTGGGCTCCTGAAAGGCACTGCAGATGGTAGGTAAGCCATCCCTAGCTGTGTGTGCAAGGCTGATGTCTGCTCCACGTGGGAGCAAAATCTTCATAGCTGGTATTCACTTCCACTTCCTGGGAGGAGCTCCATGGTAGTGCCCGCCCTTGCCCATGAACAAGGAAGAGCTTGTGAGGCTCCCAATAGCTTCCAAATATAAGCGTGCGCTGTGACCAACAGCTACTGGACCATGTGTCCTGAAATGTCATGTAACAGGCACCATGGCTTCTGGACCGCACATTGGCAGTCAGAAGGGAATGAGCTGGTAGGGAGAGGAGGAAAGGAGGCAAATGGCAAGGCTGTTTGGATTCCACAGATGCAGGTGAGGGTGGCCGAGGGGACCAGGGAGGGGCAGGATTTGAGGTGCCCAGCATCATCCAGGGAGGGGCCATGTGTCCGCCGCCTGTAATTACTCCACATCACCTCCCCCTTTTAGAATGGGCATCTCTCCATCCAGGTGCCTAATTCCCTGCCACATGGGAACATGACCTCATCTCCTGGGCAAAGGTAGGCAGCAGGCTGGCTGGCCTCATGCCCCCACCCTGGCCCCCACCACAGAGGTCCTTAAAAGGCCCAAGCTCAGCTTTCTTGGGCCCAGCCAGGTGACCCTGCTTGCTGCCTAGGAGTTGGCACAATGTAGCTGCCGAACACATTACCTGCTCTCCTCTGGGTCTGACCCACACTCCACCTTGCTTGGCTTCTGTTCCATTCACTTCAATTCCATCCAGGATGCCCTCCAGCACGCCGAGAGACTGGGGTGGGCACACTGGCCCCCCGGCACACCCACAGGCCACCCACCCCCTGCCACCCAGGCCCTAGGGCACAGCACCCATGGTGCCCGCCTCAGCACTTGGCCTTTCACACCATGCCCTGAGCCCCAAGGGGGCGGGCGGTGAAAGGGGCCAGGGAATGGCAGGTGGTAGGGCTGGGTCGGGGAGCAAGCCGGGTCTGTAAAGGGGTCCTGGGAGGGAAGAGTAACTTCTGAATCTTGTCCTGTCCAGAGGTCCCTGCAGAGACAGGAGAGAGGCAGCGATAAGGAGGCGCCATGGTGGGGCTAGGTGAATAGGATTCCTTTGGTACCAACATTTTGGGGCTCATAATGTGATGATGGGGGACTTCCCTGGTGCTCCAGTGGCTAAGACTCCATGCCCCCAATTCAGGGGGCCCAGGTTCAATACCTGGTCAGGGAGCTGGACCCCACAGGCTGCAACTAAGAGTTCGCAAGCCACAACTGAAGTTCCTGCATGCCGCAAGGAAGACCTGAGATCCAGTGTGCCACCACTAAGACCTGGAGCATGCCAAATAAATAAATACTTTGAAAAAGAAAATAATGAGGTAGTGGTAGTCATAGAGGGCAGGCACAGGGAGAGGACCAGAATAACCATTCAAATCAACAGAAAGCAGGCAGAAAAATAAATCACCACCACACAGCAGGCAAGACTGGAGATCCACAGCCTGATCTCCAGACATGAACAAGGATGGCGGGGAAAGAATGAGGTCATCCATGTACCTTGTCTCAATCCTCACAATCAAGTGAGGCCTTTGTGTGTGTGTTAAGTCGTTTCAGTCGTGTCTGACCCTTTGCGACCCCATGGACTGTAGCCTGCCAGGCTCCTCTGTCCAGGGAATTCTCCAGGGAAGAATACCGGAGTGGGTTGCCATTTCCCTCTCCAGGGGAATCTTCCTGACCCAGAGATCGAACCCGCCTCTCTTGTGTGTCCTGCATTGGCAAGCGAGTTCTTTACCACTAGTGCCACCTGGGAAGTTCCTGGCCCTTAATATGCATCGATTAAACATCAGCTATTACCAACCCCCTCGCTAAGTTTTCCTAAAACTCATCAGTACTGTAGGGCAAGAGGCCACGAGAGATGGGCTGGAGCCCAGGCACAGGGCAGTGGCGGGGGGGTGGGGGTGGGGGTGCTGGGGGCGGGGAGTGTACTGGGGAAGGAAGTGTGGTTTGTAGAGGTGGCATGCAGGAATCCTGAACACCCACCAGAATGCCTCAATGAAGAGGGACGCTGAAAACAGTAGGGAGCTGCCCCCTCCCCAGCTGCTGGCCCAGTTACGACTCCCCAACCCTGGCCCCACAAGGAGATTCCCATACAAGGTCCCACATCACACTTCCCAGTCTGAGGACCAGGCTTCGCCTTCCCCACTGGTTTAGCTGAGCTGCCACCCACCAGGAAGGCAAGGAAACAGGGAATGGAAAATAACCCCCCGTTAACGGCACATAGAACATGTGCCCTCCGGTATCAGAACTTCGCAGGTGAGTAAACGAAGCCTCAGAAAGCTTGAACATTCACTCAAGTGGGCGCAGCTAGTCAGCAGCCTGCCTCCAACGCTGGCCTTGTTCTGCTACCTGGGGTCTAGAGCAGTGCCAACCTGGGCCAACCATTCCCTCCATACCACACTGCTGACCCCAGGCTGCAGACCTGAGGCTCCGTGTCTGCCCGCACAGGCAGGTGTGGGCGCATGAGGAGGGGACAAAGGTGCAGCTTCCTGCACACACCCCTTCAGCCCTCCATCCTAGGACTGCTGCACCAGAGGCTTTGCCCCTCGGCCCCACCTCCAAGAACTGATAAGGAGTCTGGGTGGGAGGGGAAGGGAGAGATAAGTCAGGCCACTGGGCAGGGCAGGGCTGGGCCATGGGACAGGGCACTGGGGTGAGTCCCCATCCTGGGGAGCAGGTCAGGAGGACAGAAGGGTGGCCCATTCTGCCTTTGATACCCCCATAGACCAGAACTGGGCACTGGGGGCTGGACAGGAGACACGGTGGGGGGGCCCGCGGGTGAGAGCGGGAGCCTTAGCCCAGGGAGCCGTCAAGAAAGTAGGTCAAGTTTTTCTTGGCTTGCGGAGAAATTCCTGTTATAAATTTATAATGGCGTAGCCAGCCCTAAGGGGTGGAGGTGGGGGAGAAAAGGAGTGGGTGGGGTTGCCCAGAGCCTGGGCACAGAGGCCTGCTGCTCCCAGCCAGAGCGCTGAGGGGTGGGGGACCAGAGTAGCCGTGGGGGTGAGGCTGACAATAGAGGGCTATTTTCTGTCGCCTCTGTTTCCACCTCTCTCTGCGCCCAGTGAAGCTTCCTTTGGTCTGTCTGTCTGCATCTGAACGTCTCCCTCTCTCTCTCCGGGGCTGGGTGTCTCCCTGTCTCCCCCTCCCCCAAGACTGTGCCTCGGTGCTTGGCACACCCTGGCTGCGGTGCTGCCCCCGCCTGTCTCCTGCCCACCTGGCATGCTGCCACCACTTGTTTACAGAAGCTGGAAAAATCCACTCGCCAGCCTGAGGCCCGGGCGCCCCCGGGAGGGGAGGAGGCAGGCACAGGAGTGGGCAAAGGGAGAGAGGGGCAGCCCTGGGGAGCAGGCCCTGGGGGCAGGTGAAGGCAGCCAGGGTGTGCAGGAATGGGTACCGACAGCTGCGGGCCAGGCAAGGCGGGGAATCCCGGTGGCAGCGCATGGTGTGGCCAGCTCCCTCTCAGGCCATAGAGCTGGAGGAACCCCCTCCCTGCTCACTCCTGCCACTGCCCCTACAGGGCACACCTGGGGCAGCGCCAACCTAAGCCATCATGTTTATCTTCCCTTCCCCCCTTCCAGGCCCAGTCTTAACTCCAAATGTGTCTGGGCACTGCCAAGGGCTTGCACGTGCCTGCTGGGAGGGGCGTTGAGCAGACTGGTGCCTGCTGCCTGTCGGTACCACCTAGGATCCCTGGAGGCCCTGGCAGCAGGCAGCGGAGCAAGGTCCTGCCCTCGATGCTCAGGGCACCCTCGCCTGGCAGTTAGCAAGAGGCTGGCACCCCTGAGGGCTCCTTGTCGTCTCTCTGGGGACATACCTGGGCCTCTGAGGCGACAGAGCGGGCAGAGAGCCCAGCATGCAGGGAGGCACACGGCACGTGGGCCAGGCCTGCGTTGGCCGTGGGCAGATGAAAGTCCACGGGGAAGTGGGGCGGGGACACCCACCCTGAAGGGCAGCCTCTCGCCCCTCCTCCTGGAATCCTGTCAGTTCCCCAAGTGCCTGCCGGGCACAGACCTGCAGAGGAAGAGGCTCAGGCCCCTGGGGGCGGAGGGGGCTGGAGCCGTGCTGCAGAGGAGGCTGGACAGCCGGGAAGCAAGGCCTACCTGTCAGCGGGCCTGGCCACCCACTCCCTCTTTGTCAGATAAGAGCTGCCTAGTGGCAGTGTGGGCAAGGCGCCCATGGAGGGGGAAACATTTCATTAAGCTTAAGTACTTCTGGGATGGGGGACAGAGACAAGAGGCCAATGCAGCATCCTCAGGCACCATGCCAGGTCCCTGCTGCCGGGACCGTCCCACTCTGCAGTCCTGTGGACCCAGGGGACTCCCTGGAAGGATGCCTAGGGCTGCCAGAGGGGGACACTCTCTGCCCCCGGACTGAGCCCCCCAGGTCTCCACACCAGACTCCTCTGTGTCTACTCTTGGCTTTGGCCCCACCTGTCGGGGCCCCTGAACTTTGTCCTTAATGCGCTAAGGGAAGCCCAGCCCTCCTCCTTGCCAAGCAGAGGGAAGGACACACATAGAGAGACGGGGGCTGAGAAAAGGGGAGAAGGAGGAGGAGGAGAAGGGTGAAAGGGACGACGGGGGAGAGGAGAGGAAAGATGAGGAGGGGCAAGAACAAAGAGATGGGCCGGGACTGGGGTAGAGGCAGGGATGACAATGAGGTAGATGGAGAAGAAGAAAGGCGGCAGGGAGGTGGGGCTGGGGAGAGAAGGGTGGGGGAGACAGAAGGACAGAGGAGGGGAGGAGACACAGAGAGAAAGGTAACAAAGGAAGATGGGTAGGGGGTGCTCGGTGCCCCGCCCAAGTCCCACCTCAGAGGCTGGGGGGAGGGCAGAGCAGAAATGGTTTCCACGGTGACAGCTGGTTCTTGGTGGCCTGGCATGTGGGCTATTAATAGTGCTGTGGGTTCGCACCTCCTCTCCCCTTCCCCTTTGCCTGCTGCTGGGATGGGGGAGATACTTCACCCCCACTCCCAATTATCTGGCACTGATGCTCTGACTGCACACCATGGGGGCCAACAAGGGTGATGCTAAGAGGCCCAGGTGGCCACACACAAACACACACACACCAGACACACGCGCGGGCATGCACAGGCAAACACAGGCATCTGTGTGCAGACATGACCGCCTGTGCCAACGTGGACTCCCATGGGCAGCCACAGACACCAACAGCCCCCGGGGGTTCTGGCAACTGCGGAGGCTGAAGCAGCAACACAGGCCCCCAGGTCGAGGGCTGGGACCTTTATCTCCTTTCCCAGATCCCCCCCTGTGCTACGCTCAGGTATGGACTCAGTGGGGGTGGGGCTGCCCCACCCAACTCCCTGTTATCGCAGTGCTGGGAGAGAGAGGAGGGGTGAAGGCGGGAAGGGAGGTGCTATTTGGCAGGTGTGTGATGGCAGAGAAGTACACAGACAGACACACCAGCTTGGCAAGCGGGAGGGGCCAGGGGAAGGCAGCAGCCTTTGGTGGGCTCTCACAGGGCCCCCATGAGAAGGGATTCTGGAGCTCAAGGGCAGTGACCCCTGACGTCTGATCTCCCGAGCCACTCTGGGGCCTTGGAGGCTAATGGGAGATGGGGGTGCGGGATATAAGGGGGAGATTGGTTACTTAAACAAAAGGATCCTCTCCCCCAAAAGAATATAACAGGAAATTCCCCCCTGCAGGTCAGAGACAGAGAGACATAAACAGTAGCCTTGACTTGGGCCAGATGCCCAGGAGGAACATCAAAGACTGTGGGGCTTCCGCCCACCCCCACCATAACCTCACCCACCTGCTGCTCTCCTGCCTCTCCTCCCACCCCAGGCCAGCTCCCAGCAGGAAGCAAGGTGGGCACCCAGGTGTGGGGCTCACCTCCATACCCCCTGCCGCGCCTACTGACGATGGTGGTGCCCACAGCTCCTGCTCAAGAGCTCAGCCCCTTCCCTGCCAACCCACAGATCTCCATACCTCCCCCACTCCCCACAAGAAATGGTGAGGGAGATCCAAATAGCCAAGAAGGCAGAGTTAGGAGCACCCCCAGGCTGAGCACACTCTCCCTGCCCCCACCCCCCAGCAGCCAGCGGGTAATCGGAGCTGGGAGCTGGGGCAGCTGAAGGCTGGAGGCATGAATGTCACGGGGCCAAGGCGCTCACTGCAGATGGCATCATGGGCACGGGGCTGGGGTCCTCCTTTCCCCACTCCCCTCTTCCCGGGAGGAGGTGGCACAGAGGAGTCTGCGAGCCCTGGGGAGCTACGCCCAGGAGGGAAGGGAAACGAAAAGTGGGGATGTTCTCCCTGGCACCCCCAGAGAGGCAGAGATAGCCCCCAGCCAAGCCGAAAAGGCACAGGCAGGGTTGGAGTGGTGGGGGGAGGGACTGAGAGGGAAGCGGGGAGAGAGGAGCAGGGAGATGGAGGGAGGGAATGAGGAAAAGGGAGGAGAGACTGAAAATTGTGTGCGTGTGCGTGTGTGTGTGTGTGTGTGTGTGTGTGTGTGTGTGTGAGAGAGAGAGAGAGAGAGAGAGAGAGAGAGGAGAGAGAGGGAGAGAGGGGAGAGAGGGAAAGGGAGAGAGGGGGAGAGGGAGAGAGGGGAGGGAGGGAGAGCAGGCGAGAGCGAGCAAGTAAAAGCAGCCGAGTCTGCCCGCACACACACGGACACGTGCAGACACACACACTCACCCCGCATGCGCAGAGCCGCGGGCTCCGGTACCCCATTCCAGCGGACAGTTAGAGCCCTCCCCGGCCCACACATGCACAAAATGCGCACACATGGATGAGCGCACAACACACCCACTCACTGCTGTGTACCAAGACGCCTGATAGCCACCAAAGCCTGGGGTCCTCACACTCCCCTTCCCTCGCCCACGCCCCATGCGCCTGGGTAAAAGAGAAAATGAAACAGGCGTCTCTGGGAGCCAAGAGCTCATCTCCTCCTTACAAGAGGAAGCAGGAGGAAGAAGAGGCGTGGGGGCTGGGTCCAGCCCCACTGCTCTGTGCCAGTGCTAGAGGCGTGCTCTTGGCCCTAACCTTTAACCCCAGTCCCCGTGCCCAGACTGGGTGCCCGCCTCCAAAGCAGGGGAGCAAAGATAGCATTTTCTGGGCACCGGTGAGTTCCATCTTGCTCCCCTTGTCTGCCCAGGGAACTCCTGATGCCTCCCTCTGGACCACCTCACAGCCCCGCAGGCCACAGGGTGGCCCCTCTTTGGTGCCCCAGTGATGGCCTGCCAGGGAGGAGGGCAAGCAACAACACATGCCTAAGAACTACACGGTCTTCTCTCCACCAGCCCCAGACACCTCTGTGAGAGCCTGAGAACGGTCTCTGGTTCCAAGTGGCCTGTGTGTCCCCACCCACCCTGCAGCATTCCAGACCCTGGGAAGAGAAGGGAATCCACAGGCCTTGTTGGCCGTGACAGCTCACAACAGGGGCTGACTACAGGTGTCATCTCACGTTATGTCATTTGCCTTCACTCCTCACGAGGTGGGCATCCCTGTCTCCAGATTACAAAAACCTAAACCCAAAGTCAGCAACTGGCAAGTGGCGAAAACCCAGCCTCCAACTCCCAGGTGGTGGTCTTCCCACCACGGTCATGTGTGCCTCCCTTCCCCACGAGGCAAAAAGTCCCCCAAGCACCTTTGCAGCCATGAGAACTAGGGTTGAGATTAGCGCCCCCACTCCAGAGGTTCCCCAGTGGCCCACCACAGGGCATGAACCTCCCATTGTCCTGGGGGAGCTGCATAAAAGGGATGGAGGGCAGAGAGAAGTTTTATCACCAGATTCACAGAGGATAAGAGGCAACCCAGGATAGACCCTGGATCCCCAGGTGCTGCTCCCAACACCCTCCTTATTCACTGCTCCCACCCTCCACACTAATGTCCCCTCCATGCAGGGGCGGGGAATCTGTCAGCCAAAGGTGGGTCCTGAATGATAGATCGAAGGTAGGTAGCTGAGATTCTGGGTCCCCAGGAGAGAGGAAGGGTGACTTACTCCACACATAAAAAGTGAGAGGGGTTGTGGAGAGGAGCCTGCTTTCCTTGTTTTTCCTCTCCCACACTCCCAGTGCTCAGACTTGCCCCAACAGAAATGCAGTGATGCCCAAACATTCGTGCATTTGTCCCTAACTGGGGAGGTGTGTCTCAGGCTGAGATACTGAGGGCTCCTTTAAGAAGCAGCTAGATAAGGTGAGGATCGGAGGAAAGCATGGTGGTGGCAGAGGGGCTTCAGGCTGCCCAGACTCCTGGCGGGAGAGAGAGAGGTGCCATGGAGAGGTGGCAAAGAGGCTGGAGATTAGGGATCCACTATCCCTACCACCCCCACCTCATGCCTGTAATGTCCAGGAGATCCACAAGCTTCTCCAAGAAATCCAGGGGACCCCAGACCCACAGATTTCCTTGCTGTAACAGCTAACACATATAGTGTTTGTGCACCAGGCACTTTTTTTTTCCCCCACCCGGCCACCCCTCTACCAGGCACTTTTTAAAAGCATTTTATATATTCTGACTGCTGTAATCCTCAAAAAACCAAATGAGGTCGGTATTACCATCCTCAATTTACAGATAAGGCAAAGGAGAGGTTAAATTGCTTGCCCAGGATTATACATAACTGCCAGTGGCAGAGCTGGGATTCAAACCCAGGCACTCTAGCTCCTATACATATATATACACAGGTGTGTGTATATATATATACATATATATATCCCTGTTTTTAACCATTACAGCATATCACCTGCTAGAGGAACAATACCTTGTTCTTTGATCCAGCTATGTGTTCCCTGTGACCCAGCCTGTTTCCCTTTTTTGTAGCAGCCATGGATTCTCTAGGGTGGAATCCATGCCAGTACCTCCTCATCCATCGTTCAGACCACAGTTAAAGGGGAGCATGGCCAGAAATGGTTAAGTGCCCCCTGCTCAGATTTCCTCTCTGGAAGAACTGCCTTCCCTGCCAGCCCAAAGTGAAGAGCCAGCCCATGGGAGAGGGCCTCACACAGCCCCACACAAAGTCTGGGCAGCTGTACCCTCAGAACCAGGCTCAGAGGCTGGGCAAAGCAGACACAGCTGTTGGGCATCTCTGAGGTGGGTCTCAGCTGCCAGGGATGTGGAGAAAGGCCATTGTGAGTCCTGCTCATCTGGGTCCTGCCAACTCCCGCCACTGCCCCTGGGCGGGGTGGGGGGGGGGGGGGGGGGGGGCGGGAGGGCGATTATTTTCCAGTGGGTCAGTGCAGTGTGGAAGGAGCTTCCGCTAACCATCCGTGGCTTGCCCATCCAGACCTTCCACCCAGGCTGAGCCCACCAGCCTGAGAATTCAGCATGGGCAGCGGTTGACCCCTTCTCTTCTCCCCCTATGCGCAGCCCCCCAAACTTGCTGGCCGCAGCTGCAGGGCTGAGGAAGTGCAGGATGTCCTGAGCAGCCAGCTGAGCCCCCGCCCCCCCACCCCAACCTCTCGCTGACCCCAGAGGCAGGGCAGGCAGGCCGAGGGGCGGGGTCTGAGTACTAGCAACTGGAGAAGAATGGAGAACATCACCGCCGGTTCCCAGCTCCGAGCATGGAGGCTGTGGCTGAAACGGACACCAGAACGGGTCAGCGAGGGGGGTGGATAGGGACGGGGTGAGAGGCAGTTACAGACTGGTGGAGAAACAAGGGGAGAGAGAAGAGACACAAGCGAGACAGAGCCCCGGAGACCGCGGTGGAGCAAAATTCCAAGTCAAAAATACACAGCACTCACCCAGACACTCACCAGCTCACGGCCTCCTAAGGGAGGCTTCCAAGTTTAGACAGGAGGGCAGAGCTGAGAAAAGGGGCCAGACTCCCGGTGGGAGGCAGGAACTCGGAGGGGGTTGTGGGGGAGGCCGGTGAGCATCCCCAGTAATGGCCCAGACAGAGAACGAGACCAGCAGGGGCGCTGAGGTTATCTGCTTTCGGGGTGGGGATGGGGGCTGCTCCCTAGGAGGCAGGTCTCCCCAAGACTCCCTTCCCACCACCCCCCCAGCCCCGCCCCCCGGCAGCGGCAGCCGGGGTCATCCCAGCTCCTGAAGTCACCTAACACTGCTTCACATGCCTAACTCAGCCCTCTAGAACCCCCTCCCCTTACTCTTTGCTCTGATTTTCCTGTCCCTCCAAAAAAAAAAAAAAAAGAGCCTGGAAAAAGAAGGCAGGAGGAAGCTTGAGGGGAAAAAGTCTACGACTGCGTGTGCATCTAGGGGTGTGCCTGACCGCACAGCTACAGTGTGTGCATCCGGGGTTGTAGACCTGTGACTGTGTGGTCCTGAACCTTCTGAGTGTCTCCAGCACCTGAGCCCCCAGGGACTGTGTGCAGATGCCTGCACCTGTGTCCACAGTTCCCACAGTCAATCAATTAAAAGGATTATGGAGCACTTCCTATGCTCGGCTCTGGGTGGGATCCAGAGCAATTCCAGTGATTCTCCTGGGTCTCAAGGAGCTCACCATCTAGGGGGTGGGATGACAAGGGAAAGAGACAGAGAATGTTATCTATAGTGACTGCGTGCCTTCCACCATTATGGGAGCAGGGCTTTTTGGTGTGGTACACAGCACCTCAGAAAGCCACAGTAAGAGTCCAGGAAAATACTTGTTGCTGAGTTGCGTATATGTGAGTTGATGTGCAATTGCGTTTGACCGAGTGACAGCGACTGTCACGGCAAGGCGATGATGCCTGTGTGACTGGGCTCATGCGAGCACGTGTGTGCCTGTGAGTGACAGGGTCTTTTGTAATGTGTGGCTGTGTGCAATTGCTCTGCGTTCATGCATGCAGGCGATAGTGACTTTTTCTGTGTGGGTGACAGCGACTCCTCCTTGTTGTGTATGAGAGCATCTCCCCGTGACCCTGTGCCTGGGTATGTGCATGGGCTGTTCTCCTGTGGGTGTGTCCCACCCTTCTGAGCTCCCCTGTGCAGCGGCAGCGTGCCTCTTCCCTTGTCCCCATGTGGGTGTGTCCAGCAGTTCCTGTCCTTGAGTCTGCCTGGGTGTCCCTGGGTGTGCATGTGGCCGTGTGTGTGGGCATATCTCTGTGTCTGCATGGCACATTTGCTTCCCCTCATCTTGGACCACAGCCCCCTATATCCCTCCCCTTCCTGGGGCCTGAGCCAGCATTGAGGGGTGGGCTCCCATCCCACTGGTTTTCCTTCTGCGACCTCCAGACCTCCACCCCTCCAAAACCCCCCTCGCCGGGAAAACGGGAGGCTCTCTCCATTTCCCCAATAACCCCCCACCCCGCAGGCTTTACCTTCACACTGGACAAGGGAGGGCCCTAGGCAGAGAAGGGGCACCAGAGACACGTTGCAAGGGGAGGGAAGCGGGTGGCACACAACACGGGCCCATTCCTCCCTCTCTTCCCCAACCATCCTAGCTTGCAACTCCCCTAATTATCCAGGGACCCTCAGATACACCCCCCACCAACACACACACACACACACCCAGCCGCGTTTTTGCAATTAGTTGTGTTGCAACCAGAGAGCCATGTTCAATTGGGGAGGCGAGTGAAGTGGGGGGGAGACTTCTGGGGCCCGGGGAAGCCCACCTCCCACCCACTCCTACCGCCCTCCGCTGCTGGAGGTAGCCTTGCAAACGCCACTCGGCCTCGGCCTGGGAGGCTGGGGGGTGGGAGCTGGGGGGCAGGCCTCCGGCGCACCGTAAACAAACCGCGGCGCGGCGGGCGGGGGAGCTCCGGCGGCCGGCAGCGGGGCCGGGCCCGGGAATGCGCAGCGGACGGGCCGGACAGAGGCCGGGCGGGCCCTCGAGGGGGAGGCCCGGACGCCATCTCCGCCGGCGAACCCCGGGGCCCACCGACCTCCCAGCAACGCCTCCCTTCCCCAGGGCGTTGAAGCTGCAAGCTCCCGGCCAGTGACAGGGTCACTGGGGCGCCCGGGAAGGCTGAGGCTGGCCGCGGGTACCCCCGGACGCCCCCAGCCCGCCTGGGAGCTGGCCAGAGAGCCCCGCGGCTTTGCATAATCAATCGCGAGGTATTTGCATATTAATGCCCCCTCGCTCCCTCCCCCTACCTCGGCGTGGCGCGCTGGACCGGGCTGGGCAGCGACGCGGGGGTCTCAGCGCCCCGTGCCGGGGGCGTCCATGGGGGCCGGTGGGGCCCGGGCCGCCCGCCTCCTGCGCCCGGGTGTGAGTGCGAGTGAGCGCGGGGGGCGGGGGGGCGAGTGTGGCGGCCCCGCGGCTCCTCCGGCAGAGGCGGCGGCCGCTCTTGGCTCCTCCCTCCCCCGCCCCGCTCTGGCAGGGGCTCGGGCTCGGCGCGCCCAGCCGGCTCGCGGCTGCTCCCTGCAGGCCGCCTCGCCGCCGCCGGCCCCCGCCCCCCGCCCCCTGCCGCGCCCCGGGACCCCGTCCAGCCCCCCGGCCGCCCCTCGGCCGCCTCTGCCCCCCTCCCGACCCGCACTCGCCCGCCCCACTCCAGGCGGCTCCGGCAGGAGTGGTGCTTGGTGACATATTTTGGAAGAGATGTCATTTAAAACATAGCCTTCGCTTGCTGCAAGAATTGGGGGTTGGGGGTGGCACCACGGAGATGGAGAAGGGCACATCGGGGAGCCGAGCCGCCTGCATTTTAGAAGTCCGGGAGAAAGTCTAAACACCAAACCGCAGGCGGTTTAGAGTTTGAGTTCGGGTCCCTTTTCTGCCAGTAACTCACTGTATGACCTTGAGCAAATCACCACCTCTCTAGGTGACAAGCTTCCTCAACCTTACAATTCGAGGATTGAGCACGTGACCCCTGGGGTCCTCTTAAATTAAACCATCCTGTGTTTTTAATCCTTTTGGGGTATGCTTCCCCATTACCTCCCTTGCAGGCTCATTTTTAACATCATTACCTGCCTGATCCACAGCCTCCCCTTTCAAATGTCACCCTCCTCCAATGTAGGCTTTTTCTATTCACTGTCACCAGTCATTTCCTCAACAATCTGGTGCTCTTTCTGAGCTGGGGAGGGGGTGAGGCTTGCCCTACCCCCTTAACTCTCAGCTTCAGGACAGTGGGTTTTCCTTCCACGTTTGCCCCTCCCCATCCAAATGTACAAGGCCAGTCCAGGGAGCAGGGTGGGCTGCGAAAAAATAGATCCCCTTCCCCAAAGGAGAGGTCTCCATCATACCAGCCTCACCTCTCATGCGCGTGCACGCACACACACACACACACACACGCGCGCACACACACACACCTGCATTCGTGGACATAAAACCAACCCGGTGACGCCAGAGCCCCTTTCATCTCGAGATCTCCCAGCGGCAGGCAGGACTCTAATTACCCCAGCACCCCCTCTGGGCCCGCCGGTTCCCCCGCTGTCATTAGCCCAGTTTTACCAGCGGGGGCCCTAGCCTTCCCACGCCTCCCAGGGCGGAGCCCTGTCTCCACCGTCTGCTCTTGGAAAGGTGTGTGTGTGTGTGTGTGTGTGTGTGTGTGTGTGTGTGTGTGTGGGAGAGCTGGTGTGTGTGTGTGTGTGTGTGTGTGTGTGTGTGTGTGTGTGTAGGAGAGCTATTCTACCAATAGCCCAGTTTGTGCTAGGCAGAATCACTTCCAAATGTGGGGTTCTGACCAACAGCCTATGGGAGTTGGGCTGCCCTCGCTTTTCTTAGTCTCAGCCACCTGCATCCTGGCTCTGTTGCAGCCACTTCTTTTACAGGGGGTCCTGGCATTTGCAATGCATGGATGAGGGGAGGATAATTCTCTTGGGACTTCCCTGGAATCACAGGGATGAGAAGGGCAGTTAGGGAGAAACCCTTGGGATGCAGAGTGGAGTGCTGGTGATGAGGGGTTTGCAGATGGGGGAAGGGAGATGGCAGCAGGGAGCTAGAGCTGCAGCCTGCAGAGTCAGCATGCAGTCAGTGAACCTGTGGGTTCTGCCTGGGCTTACGGTGAACATGCAACAGCTGCAGTGTGGGGCAGGAAGCTGATTGTGCAGGGTCAAGGCAGCGTGCAGTGGGAGGAGCACCGAGGGTGGCTGTCTGCCAATCGATGCCACCTCCTCAGTGATGGGATTTGGCTGATATCCTGGGGTAGGGGACAGGGCTGTGCTGTGCAGTGCCCAGGGTGCAGGCTGTGCCATGTGTGGAAACAGTCCTTTGGGACTGGGTTGCCCAGGGAGCTGGGAGATAATCTCAATGCATAAGACATATTTATGAGATGAGCTACTGTATCTTCTGCCTCCATCAGCCAGAACCAGAGGCGGTGAAGAGGTCTAACGACAGTCAGGATTAGGGCAGGGTGATGGAGTCCAGAGCGGGAAGGTGAAAGCGCTATGGTTTTCCTCTTCCCTCCATTCTGGCTTCCCCACCACATCTCTCTAATGAAAGGCCCTAAAGTTATTGGGCGAGGGAGACTTTATGAAATCCCAGACCCAGAGCCATAGATAATGAAGTGCCTCCTGATCTATCTGTTTTTCCCCAGGGCCTGAGTAGGCACTTTGAATTCAAAGAGGAAAGTCCACCCATCGTACCTTCTCCTTACCTCTCTCACTTTCCTTCACTCCCGACATGGGCTGATAACAGACCTGGACAAGGGCAAAGTGAAGGGCACACTGCCTCCAAAGCAAGCATCTTGCCAGATGCCAGGATCCAGCCCAAGTCTAGGCGCTTACAGACCCTGGCCCTGGGTTGCGTCATTCTCCTTCCCACCCCACTCACCCTGCCTACCCCCATTTCTCAAAGCTTCTAGCTCATCTCAGAGTCATTTCATCCCCAGCGTGTTCCCTCCTTGTCACGAAATCCTTATCCAGGCTGCTCCTCCCATCCCTGCCACCTCTTCAGGGCTGAGTCCAAGGGGAGAGCAGAAGGGTGGGGCTCAAGTGAGGATGGATAGAGACCCTGCAGGGATATGTCTGACGGCCCCCTCCCTCTTAGACTTTGGTTGCCAAGGAGGCAGCAAGAACAGCCTGTTCTCTGGGCTCCCATTGGAACAGCTATGCCCAGGCCTCTCCCTCTCTTTCTTCCATTCCTTCTCTCCCTCCCAGACTGTTGCTAGGAAGCACCCCAGGACTGATCAAGGGTCTCACCCCTAGAAACCTGGGGATCCAGATAGCTTTCTAAAGAGCTTCTTTCAAATCCTGGAAGCCAAGACCCCACTCAGCATTCTCCACTCCTGAGAATCTACAAACAGTTTGGGGGAACAGGGATAAGGCCTCCGTCAGCCTGCCCTGGAATGAACAAGCCCCTCAGTGGCCTGGGCCTAAGTAATTCCCCTTCCCATCTCCCTTTGACCTCCTGGGCCCTGGGTTGATGTCAGCAAATGACAAGGTGTCCAACAGACACCCCCTGACTCCGCAGATACAGCCCCATTTATTGGGGAGTTCTGGAAAGAAGAAACTGCTGCTGCTGCTGCTTCTAAGTCGCTTCAGTCGTGTCCGACTCTGTGCGACCCCCGTCCCTGGGATTCTCCAGGCAAGAACACTGGAGTGGGTTGCCATTTCCTTCTCCAATGCATGAAGGTGAAAAGAGAAAGTGAAGTCACTCAGGTGTGTCCGACTCTTCGCGACCCCATGGACTGCAGCCTACCAGGCTCCTCCGCCCATGGGATTTTGAGGTATCACCAACTAAGAGAACATAAAACCTAAGTATTTCTCTCTCTTACTGATTTTTAATCAAGAAAAGACAGTGGAAAAAAAAGGAGACAAAAGGAGGCCAGTTTATGCGATTTGGGGATCAGCGGCTGGCAGAGATGAGAGACTGAGAAATTAGCAAACAGTTGCCCAACTAAGAGTAAAGTGACCACTTATTGCTCCCTATCAATCACCTTTGTCCCATCAGATGCCCTGTTTATGAGTCACAAAAAAGAGAGCCAGGGAGGGGACTCGGGCCTGGCTGAGCCTTGCTTTGGTATCTGAGGGTAAAAGTAGAAAAAGAAGCTGATACCTTCTCCAGGTTGTCTTTCAGAGCTTATTCTACTTTGGTTCAAACCTTTACTACATCCCAAGTATCAGATCCCCTAAACGTTTCCAGCTTCTGGTCTCAGAAGGTTCCCACCTGGAGCCCCTTCATCCTGCTTTGACAGGAGAAGAGGTGGGGGGCAGTCTCCTTTACCTGCCACACCACAGCCCTCCCCCTCCAGTTAAAGGAGAGATGGCACAGGCAGCTGTGGAGGTCAAGAGGACAGAGTGGCTCTCAGAGCCAGAAGGGAGGAGCAGTGGCCTGTCCAGGGTTCAGGATAACGGCACTCTCTTCTCCTTGCTGGAGCGTGTGGAGAGAGAAGGCATCCTTCAGGTGTTAGAGAAGAAACCATTCTGAGGTTCAGAGTGGTTCAGTGGTTCAGAGGTTCAGATTCTGCCTTTCACTGTCCTGGCTGGCCTCTTTCTGGACCTCTCCTGAGGCCAGTGGGAAGATAGAGGCGGAACTGGGGGAGATCCAGGAACTGTCCCTAAGGGGGGACCACCTTGCAGTCTTCTCCATCCTCCCCTTCCCCAGATAGAAAGAGAGTGGAGAGCTTAATGTGGGGACGGGTAAGGGGAGGGAACTGGTTTGGAGCCAGCTGTGTACAGAGTGTGGAGTGTGTGGGAACGACTTGCTTTCTTTCCCATCCACCTGCTGCCAATTAACTCCCCATAGTGGGGGGACCCAGGCAAGCTTCCAAAGGAAAATGTTCTTCCCTATAGAGAGAAAGGATGATGACACCCTTTGTGCCTTGAGTGCTTACCAAGTATTTCAGAGTTTCTTGGTTTAGACTTGCCACTTTTCCCTACACTTCTTTCCAGCCTAGATGAGGAGCATTCTCATCTCCTTGGGTACCCAAACCCCGATTCCTCATAGCATTTTACCCCACCACAAGTCCCCAGTCCAAAATAGTTCCTTTTCAGCTACTCCTTCAGTGCTGCCATGTCACTCTGCCTGGCTGGCTTTTTTTTGTTTGTTTGTTTTTATTCATTTTTAATTTGAGGGTGCTGGGTCTCAGTTTTAGCACATGAGATCTTTACTTGCAGCGTGTGGGATCTTTAGCTGGGGCATGCAAACTCTTAGTTGTGGTATGTGGGATCTAGTTTCCTGATTAGGGGGTCAAACCCAGGCTCCCTGCACTGGGAGCACAGAGTCTTAGCCTCTGGACCACCAGGAAAGTTCTACCTGGCTGGCTGGCTTTTACCTGCCCCTCTTCTCCAGCCAGTCCCCTTCCCCAGCCAGCAAAATGAAGAGCTTGGACCTTGGGGCTAAGAGGGTAGAAGTGAGAGCTCAGCTTCTATTGGTGCTGAGAGAGAAGAAACAGATAGCCCAGGAAAGTGGAGTAAGGAAGAGGGATATTTGAGAGGGACTGTGTGTGGAGAGGGTTTCCTTCTACTCCCAAAGAGGATGTTGGCATCTCTTCTCTCACCCACTGGAAGATTATTATGGAATCCCAGTCTTGTGGAGGGCAAGTCAGAGAGCCTTCAGGGCCCTAGAAGCTCTTCTGGTTTGGAGGAAAGAGGTGGGGTATGGAAAGGCAGTCTCTGAAACTGACACACTAAAGAGGACAAAGTAGAAAAACTGCAAATAGCCCTTACCCAGAACTAAGGGAATCCTTTTAGTACATTCTTTGGCAGTCCAGTGGTTAGGACTTCATGGTTTCATTGCTAAGGGCCTAGGTTCAATCCCTGGTCAAGGAATTAAGATCTTGCAAGCTGTATGGCACAGCCAAAATAAAATAAATAAATAAGAGTGTCCTTTTAAACTCTTAGAAGTCCAGTCCTTGGGGAAACCCTGCCAAACCAAGAGAAAGAGCTGCTGGCGAGAGGTGGGGGACAGGGAAGGCAGATGGTCTCATGACAAAAGCTCCCTCTCTGCCACTGTGAAGTGGGGGGGAGGGAGGCATCCCTCCCCAGAGGTCTGCTAGCTTCCTGCCAGAAGGGGATGGTCTGAGTTCAGAATGCCACTCTCCTCAGGCCCAAACATTCTCCACTCCCATGTGGACCAAGTCAGAAGCAGTCACAAGGTTGACAGCTTTTTTCTAAGAGGACAGTTTGGGCTCTGTGGGATGGCAGTGGAGCTACAGGATGCATGGATGTGTCAAGGTGGGAAGCCCTAAGCTGCAGTGACAGCAAAGAAATAAGAGGAGGGAGGTGGGCGAAGGTAGAGTTGGGGGCCTGGGAGACGCAGGGAAGCCAGGTACCTGAGAGACTGCTGAGAAACAGGGTCTGTAGCCAGCTTCAATGTGTGTGGCTGAGGGGAGTTTGGAGGTCAAGTGTGAGAAGTCTGGGTTCTCCCTCCTTCCTGCTTTGGAAGCTTTGGCTACACATATTTGGCAGCTCTTTTGTATAAACATTATTCCCCAGTGGTGTCGCTTGGGCAGGCACTAAAGGGAGCAGAATGGAGGGGGTTGTGGGTGGGTTATGGGGAAGGAGGAAGCTGAAGGCCGTCATGACCTTAGAGGGATGTGATCTGGGTCTCCTCCAGCTGAACTCTCCTCTTTAGAACAAGAGTTCTGGTCTCCCTGTTTAGACTATGCTCCAGACACCCAGGATTCTGCCATTCTTTGCCCGGAGAGCTGCAGGTTTGCTTCCAGAGTCTGAGAGGACTGCTCTTCCAGATTCATCCCTCTGAGAACTGAGTCTGACACTTAAAGGGTGACCAAAGAATGGGGACTGGGAAATATGGATGGAGCTTGGATTCATGGACGGGGATCTGAGGCTCCTTGTGATATGGGATGGAGGGCTGAAAACACAGCTGGCAGGACACTGCTCTGTTCTGGTTGTAAATGTAGTTCTGGTTGTAAATGTTAGTGGCGATCTGTCCACAGGGCAGGACAGGGATGAGGGCTGGGTGTGGAGAGGCTCAGCTGTTGGAGTCAGAGGTGGGTAGCGTTTACTTTTGGCTTCTCACTGGGGAAGGGGGGTTGGAAAAAGGCTAATACTCCAAACACTGGACATAATTATCTATAATGTGGTTCCATAGGTTAGAGCAAGACATCATGTTTTAAAAGTAATTAATTTATCTTTGGCTGTGCTGGATCTTGGTCTCTGAGCATAGGCGTTCTCTAGTTCAGGTGAGTGGGGGGTTACTCTCTAGTTGTGGTCTGTGGGCTTCTCACTTCAGTGGCTTCTCTTGTTGCAGAGTGTGGGCTCTAGGGCCTGTGGGCTTCAGTGATTCTGGCTCTTGGTCTCTAGAGCCTGGGCTTAGCATTTGTGAGCCATGGGCTTACTTGCTCCTCGGCAGGTGGAATCTTCCCGGATCAGGGCTAGAACCATGTCCTCTGCACTGGCAGGCAGATTCTTAACCACTGGACCACCAGGAAGTCTCATCATACTGCTCTTAATAAACATTTTTAAAAAAAGAATTTTAGTTTTAGATTTATAGGAAAAAATTAAAGATAGAGAGGATTCTTATATACCTCACTTTCAATCCCTACCCCCTTAACCTCTTACATAGTATGGTAGGTGTTACAATTAATGACTGACATTGATACATTATATTAACTGACATTGATACAGTATTATTACTGAAGTCCCTGCTTTATTCAGATTGTTTAGTTTTCATCTAAAGTTCTTCTGTTTAAGGATCACATCCAGTATAGCAAGTTACATTTAGTCATCATGTCTCCTTAGGCCCTCTTGATTGTGACAGGTTCCTAGACTTTTCTTATCTTCGATTTCCTAAACCTCAGTTCCCTCCTTACTTCTCCCTTAGTCAAGCAGTTGGCTGGGCCAGGAGATTTTGAGAGAACTATCAGATTTTAGGGTGAAGGGGTGGGTGAGGTGTGTTCAACTGATAGAGACTCAGTGTTGCTTTGGAATATAGTTGTGGAAAGGAGAACAACTCTGGGAAATCTGGGGGTTTTGGAGGGGAAAAAAAAAGCCAGAAAAGAGAAAACCTATGGATGAACGTATGCCACACCCGTGTTGACCCTACTAACTAGCGGGCAATGAAAGGGTGTCAGAATTTGTTTTAAATGCTCGGTCGACAATGATGTCACTGGAAGAAACTTAATTGCGGTAGGCCTTTTGACAGCCTTTCCCCTAAGCTTCCTGAGTCTCCGAGATCCTCAGCTCCTACTCGGCTTTCCCTCAAGGAGAGAAACAATGCGAACTGACTAGCTTCTCGTAGCTTCCGCGCTAGCTGAGTCCAAGGAACTGCAATTCCCAGAAGACATAGTGGTGTGGTGTCTCTCTGCCTTCCTATTGGTTCATGTTTGTTACTGTCAGCCAATAGAAAGATAGCTCTTTAATAAGTGCCAAAATGGCGACACCTAGGATCTAGAACTAGATTGTCCGGTAGGCTTAAATTTGGGGAGGTGATGGATGGAAAGGAAATAGGGTATTATAGTTTCAGGGTTGGGGAGGGTGGAGGAAGTGGGGGGAGGAAATCTGGATTTGGGGTAGTAGTGGCTGAGGGACGCAGCCAGAGCTAAGGGCATATTTAGGCAACCGGAACGGGCTTAACCCCTTACTGCCCATTTATTCTTTGTATTAAGCCCCTTTGACACTCTCTTACTGCTCTTGTTTAAAGAATGTTCAGGTGGGAATAACCTAATAGGATCCCTGTTTTGCCCCTTTCCCCCTTTTTTCCTTTCTAGTTCTACTTCCCTTGAATCTTCCTATATCGACTCCATTCCATCTAAGTCTGCGCTCCACCCCCATCTCCCCGCCGCGTTCTTTCCCTCAGATTCCCTTTCCCTTTCTCTAGCTTGATTTTTCCAACCTCAAGGCTGACTGCTACCGGCCCGGTCTCCTCAGAGTGAAGTCATGAAGGTGGTGAACCTGAAGCAAGCCATTTTGCAAGCTTGGAAGGAGCGATGGAGTGATTACCAGTGGGCAGTCAACATGAAGAAATTCTTTCCCAAAGGAGCCACCTGGGACATTCTCAACCTAGCAGGTCTTAAGTGAAGTAGGAAGGAAGGATGGGAGAGCTAAACCCAGAAATGTTGTAACACTGAGTCTTCCTTTGTTATTCTTCTTGCAGAAGCACTACTGGAGCAGGCCATGATTGGACCTTCCCCCAATCCTCTCATCCTGTCTTACCTGAAGTATGCCATTAGTTCCCAGGTAAACTCTTCTACCTATTCCAGACAGGGTTTGAAGGTGAAAGGCTTGGACTATAGTTGTCAGCTCACATTTTCTAGGTGAATTTGTTTGAACACATCGTTTCTCTGAGCCTCAGTTTTCTTGTGAAAATAATAATACTCCATTGGTTATGATGAATATTACATTAATTTACTATATCAATAAATATTCACATATGCCCTGGGGATTTAGCTGTGAACAAGGTCTAATCCCAGTGCACACATATTTCGTGAGTAATATAGGCATGTGATTAAGCAGTCAATCACAGGATGGGATTATGATATAGGACAGAGTACTATGGGAGTACATGGGAGGGATACCTAATCCCAGGTTGAGCAACAGGGAGCAAGTGATGTTTAAACCAAGACTTGAGTGTTGAATGGGAATTAGCCAAGGAGATTGATGAGAGTGTACAAAGCAGAGAGAAAAGAATATGCAACGGTTGGGAGACAAACGTCACATGATATTTAGGAATTGAAAATAAAGTGAAATGGCTAGAGTAGGGTAGGGCTTCCCTGGTGGCTCAGTGGTAAATAATATGCCTGCCAAATCAAGAGACACCGGTTTGATCCCTGAGTCAGGAAGATCCTCTGGAGAAGGAAATGGCAACCCACTCCAACATTGTTGCCTGGGAAATCCCATGGACAGAGGAGCCTGGCGGGCTACAGTCTATGGGGTCCCAAAAGAGTTGGAACACCACTTAGCAACTAAACAATAACAATGGCTAGAGTAGCAGTTTTGGCCTTAGAACATTTTATACTCTTAAAAATTGAGACTCCTGCAGAGCTTTTGTTTATATGTATTATATCTATTCATATTTACACTTTAGAAATTAAAAAAATACTTATGTATTTAAAAGTAACAAAAGTAAACCCATTGTATATTAACATACATAACGTTTTAATGAAAAAGTAACCATATTTTCCAGAAACAAAAATGAGTGAGGAAAGTGGTATTGTTTTACATGTTTGCAGATCTCTTTAATTCTGGCTTAATAGATTACAGCTGAATTCTCATAGCTGCCTCTGCGTTCAGTTGTTGCAGTAGGCTGTTTCAGCTGAAGAAAATCTGGCCTTGCACATCAGATATTTAGCTTGAAAAAGGAATAATATTTTGATAAGCCTTTCAGATAAGTGTGGATATTTTGAAAGGTTTATTAAAATATTCTTCCCTTTAATTAACCTTGAGTTTTAGTAACTGTGTATACCTATGTTGCTAACATCCAAAATAAGATAGACCATTTCCATTCTCCCAGAAAGTTTCCTTGTGCCCTTTCTAGTCCATCTTCCTGTAACCACTAAATGTTTTCTATTCAGTTCAGTTTAGTTCAGTCGCTCAGTCGTGTCCGACTCTTTGCGACCCCATGGACTGCAGCACACCAGGCCTCCCTGTCCATCATCAACTCCCCAAGTTTACTCAAACTCATGTCCGTTGAGTTGGCGATGCCGTCCAACCATCTCATCCTCTGTTGTCCTCTTCTCTCACCTTCAATCTTTTCCAGCATCAGGGTCTTTTCAGATGAGTCAGTTTTTCGCATCAGGTGGCCAAAGTATTGGAGTTTCAGCTTCAGCACCTTTTTCTATATCCATAGATTAATATTGCCTGTATTTAGATTTCATAGAAAAGAACTCATGTTTAGTGTTAACTTTTAATGCTCTGTCTTCTTTTAATATAAATGTTGTTGAGCTTTATGTTATTGTATATGTCAGTAGTTATCCTTTTTAAACTTGTTGAGTAGTATTCCTCAGTTGGCATGTAGTTCTTATGCTTCCTCTTTCCTCTTGGCATCAAGTCTCATTTCCATGTTAGCACATATTTATCTACTTTTTTTTTTTTTGGCTGTGCTGGGTCTTCATTGTGGCACACTGATTTTCTCTAGTTTCGGCTCTCAGGCTTCTCTAATTGCAGAGCACAGGCTCTCAAGCACTGTGACTCAGTAGCTGCAGGCTCTCTAGTTGTGGTTCACAGGCTTAGTTGTCCCTTGGCATGTGGAATCTTAGTTCCCCAGCCAGGGATCAAACCTGTGTCTTCTTCACTAGAAGGCAGACTCTTGACCACTGGACCACCAAGGAAGTCCCTACCTTGTTCTTTTTAACTGCTTCGTACTGTTTCATATATACTTAATTTCAGTTCAGTCGCTCAGTCGTGTCTGACTCTTTGCAACCCCATGAATCGCAGCACGCCAGGCCTCCCTGTCCATTACCAACTCCCGGAGTCCACTCAAACTCATGTCCATTGAGGCAGTGATGCCATCCAGCCATCTCATTCTCTGTCGTCCCCTTCTCCTCCTGCCCCCAATCCCTCCCAGCATCAGGGTCTTTTCCAGTGAGTCAACTCTTTGCATGAGGTGGCCAGAGTATTGGAGTTTCAGCTCTAGCATCAGTCCTTCCAATGAACACCCTGGACTGATCTCCTTTAGGATGGACTGGTTGGATCTCCTTGCAGTCCAAGGGAGTCAAGAGTCTTCTCCAACACCACAGTTCAGAAGCATCAATTCTTTGGCGCTCAGCTTTCTTCACAGTCCAACTCTCATATCCATACATGACTACTGGAAAAACCATAGCCTTGACTAGATGGACCTTTGTTGGCAAAGTAATATCTCTGCTTTTGAATATGGTATCTAGGTTGGTCATAACTTTCCTTCCAAGGAGTAAGTGTCTTTTAATTTCATGGCTGAAATCATCATCTGCAGTGATTTTGGAGCCCCCAAAATAAAGTCTGACACTGTTTCCACTGTTTCCCTGTCTATCTGCCATGAAGTGATGGGACCGGATGCCATGATCTTCGTTTTCTGAATGTTGAGCTTTAAGCCAACTTTTTCACTCTCCTTTCACTTTCATCAAGAGGCTTTTTAGTTCCTCTTCACGCTCTGCCATAAGGGTGGTGTCACTTGCATATCTGAGGTTATTGATATTTCTCCCAGCAATCTTGATTCCAGCTTGTGTTTCTTCCAGTCCAGCGTTTCTCATGATGTACTCTGCATAGAAGTTAAATAAGCAGGGTGACAATATACAGCCTTGACATACTCCTTTTTCTATTTGGAACCAGTCTGTTGTTCCATGTCCAGTTCTAACTGTTGCTTCCTGACCTGCATACAGATTTCTCAAGAGGCAGGTCAGGTGATGGTGGTTTTAAATTTTTACCATTATAATCAGTGTTTCATTGAATGTTCTTATACTTAACCTCTCTGCATATCTGGCACTGTTTCCCTAGAATAGATACACAGAAATGGAGTTGCTGGTTTGAAGAGTACACATGTGTTAAATTATAATAGATCCTGCAGATTGCCCTCAAAAGATGATTCTCTCAGTTTACACCTGCTCCCCAGTGCTTGAGAGTATTTCTCCACACCTTTTCCATTGTTGAGTCTTTTAACATTTTTTTTCCCAGAGAAGCAAAAAATTGCAATATATTATAAGATGTATTTCCACGATTGTGATGATGAGTATATTTTTTGAAATGCTTATTGGCTCTTTGTATATATTCTGTGAATTATGAATTTCACTTGCCCAGTTTTCTATCATTAGTTTGTTTTATTTTTTAAGTAACAATTTTTTGTGTGTACATAAGTGGTAAGTTGCTTTAGTCATATTTTATTCTTTACAACCCCATGAACTGTAGCCCACCAGGCTCCTCAGTTCATGGGATTTCACGGGCAAGAATATTAGAGTAGGTTGGCATTTCCTTCTCCAGGGAATCTTCCTGACCCAGGGTTCAAACCTGCATCTCCTGCTTGGCAGGCAAATTCTTTACCACTGAGAAACCTGGGAAGCCCATAAATCACATACCATACATTTTATGCATTTAAAATGTACAGTTCACTGATTTTTAGTATATTTAGAATTGTGCAACCGTTACTACAATCAACTCAGACCATTTTCATCATCCCAAGAAGAATTCTTACTGATTTTTGTGTCTTTTAATATGTTGTATCTTGTAATTGTTGTCTGTTATTTATGTTTTAAAATTTCTTTCTATCAGTTTTTAAACTTGTTTTCTTTTCTTAGCATGCAGAATTTTATTTCTGTTTTTTGCGGAGAGTGCAGTGCCATGTGGCTTGCAGGATCTTAGTTCCCCAAACAGGAGTTAAACCCAGGCCCTTGGCAGTGAAAGTGGAGAGTCCTAACCGCTGGACTACCAGGGAGTTCCCTAGAATTTTGAAAATGTATTTGTTTTCAGATTTAATTGCCTTTTTTCCTCTATATGACTTTTGTCTTTCATAAGGGCTTCCCTACTCCAAGGATCAAAATGTAATCTTTAATATCTGCCAATACTTCACTTTGTTTAACCCATTTAGAATTTATTCTGATATGAGGAAGAGATCCAAATTTATTTATTTTTCTGAATAGATAGACAATTAGCTTAACTGCCTTAATTGAATAAGCCATTCTTTTTTATATCTTAAATTCTCTGATAGCTGAGAGTCTACCTCTTGACATTCTAGTATATTTCATTAACATATTTGTCTTTTCTTGGACTGTTGCTTTACTATTTTAATTACTGTACCTTTGAAGCATTTTTGATGCTTGTTAGGCAAGTGTTCCCTTAGTTGTTTTATTTTTCAAAAATGTCTTGGCTGTTTTCAGGCATTTTTCTTTTCAGTCAGATTTTAGAATCAAGTTAAATTCTTAAAAAAGCCTATTGAATTTTGATTGGAGTTTCCTTGACTTTGTGGATTTGGGGAATTCGTAGGTTAATTTTGGAGAGATCACTCCAGTTGTAGTTTGAAGAATGAGTTGGAGGGAGGTAAGACAGAAGGCAGCGAGACAGTTTAGTGTGGCTTTTTTTTTTCTGTAAAGGACCAGATAGTAAATACTTTCAGCTTAGCTGGCCGTATGGTCTCTGTTACCACTGTTCTATTATTATTGCTCAGAAGCACATACTGGTGACATATAAATAAATGGATGAGGCTATGCCCTGACATAACTTTATTTACCAAAAAAGGTGATGAACCAGATTTAGCTTGCAAGCTGTCATTTTCCAGCCCCTGATTTCTGCTGTTGCAATGATTTAGGTAAAAGATGATACTGGCTTAAACTTGAGAAGTGGCAGCAGGAAAAAAAAAAGATGAATTCAGGAACAATTTAGGAAGTGGTACTGACAGGGTTTGGTGATTAATTGGATGAAGGGTGTGCAGGAGAGGAAGAAGCCAAGGCTAGTGTCTTAGTTTCTGATTCGGATATCAGATGGCTGATGGGATCTCAGGGAGACAGTGGGAAAAGAGCAGGACCGTTGTCAGGGTTTGGTTGCAGGTAAGGGTGGAGATGCCTTATTGGATTCTGGCCTCATTTCATGGAAGGTGCCTGTGTGGGTTTTCCAAGAGTAGACACTCAGTACGCAGTTGAACATCAATGTTGGAGATGCAGAAGGAGAGGTGGATGCTGGAATGGCAGTTTTAGGAGTTGTCAGCCACAGGTGATAATGGAAGCTATGGGCATGGATGAGATTTACCCAGAAAGAGCATGCAGAGGGAACAAAGAAGTGACTCAAGCCATATTTCTAAGGAACTAGTCACATTTCAGGAACATACAGAGGAAAATAATTCCTCATAGGAATGTGCAAAGAAGGGACCAGTGAGGAAAGAAGGAAAGCAGGAAGGTGTGTTATTAAGAAAAGCCCAGGGGGACTTCCTGGTGGTCCAGTGGTTAAGATTCTGAGCTTCCATTCCAGGGCCACAGGTTCGATCCCTAGTTGGGGAACTGAGATCCCACATGCTGTGCAGTGTGGCCAAGAAAATATTTTTTAAAAAAAAAAAAAAAAAACCCAGGGAGGGGAGGGCCGAAGGATGAGGATGTGTTTCCTGGTGTGAGATGCTGCTGAGAGGTCAGTTAGATCAGAACTGAGAAGTATCTATGGGGTTTGACAACAAGTTTGTTGATGAGCTTAATGAGAGATTCATGCAGTGGTGGTAAGGACAGAAGTGATTGGAGTGGATCACATTGAGAACGGAAGCTGGGGAGGTGGGAGGTAAAGGGTAGAGAACCCTTATGACTGAAGAGAGCGTGGTGGTTAATTGGAAGTATATGGTCTGCGGGAGGTTCTTGTAAAAATAGAAGAATCTTGAGATATGTAAACTGATGGGAAAGGCAAGAGAGGGTGGAGGCTGAAGTACCAGTGAGCGAGAAATAAATATATTTGAAAGACCTCCATGACTTACAAAGTGCAGTGCAAAATTAGTAATTTATTCTCCCCTCAGAGTCAAGAGGCTCTTTGGTCCAGTGCTATCTATGCATGTAGAGGGCACTTAGGAGCAGTTGAGGGACTTGAATATGAAGAAGAGAGAGGGGCTTAGAGAGCAGCTGCAGGGTCCCTCTGGGCTGGCCAGGTGTGCTCTGGGCCTTGTAGATGGGCTCCAGCCTTGGGGGCTGGTGGTAGGTTAGAGCTTCTGTGTTGATAGATATATTAGGACTGGGATAGGTTATAAGTCCTGCTGTGAAAAACAGTTCACCATGTGGAAAGTATTTTTAGGTCTCTGAAGTAGCAGGGCTCTCTTGACACTGTTAGCAGAAATTTACCGAACAGAATTCTCAATTTGGAAACCATAAATTCATAGTAACTGATGGCATCCCTTAAACGTACAGATTTGGGGGTTTCCTCTTGTGGTTTGGGGTCAGTTTCCAGTGGGAATGTCCAGCTCCCCCTTCAGGTTGGTATCCAGCAAGGTTCAGTTCACTGCCAAGCTCTTGCTATGGGGACATCAGTTATAAATAAACAAACACTCGCCTGGAACGTTACAGTCATCCTGCCCAGGCAGGCTCCCAACTTTCTGGCCACTGTCAGACACCAACTATGGCTTTACAGCATGACCCGCTGAGAGTGGCACTAAACAGTAATTTGTGTGTTTGAGTCTTCTGTGTGTTTTGCTTCTCTTTATCCAAGAATACTGGTTAAAAAATGTCTGAACGGAGAGCAGCCTGTTCACGTGATGGAGAAATTATACATGGGAGGCATTGCCAAGCATGTAAAATTCACCATACTGACTCACTGAGGGTGACTTAGCTTTCTTTTAAATCTTTGGAAATTTCTCTTCTTCTATGAGGCAGGTGATTAGCCTGACAGTTTCTATTATTGTATTCTGCTTTTTATTTTTATATACTTTACCACTGATTTTGAGTGTAGAGTTGGAACTATTTTCTGTAGTCTTATTCATATTTGATGAGCATGCTATAATTATTTTTTAAAAAAATACGACAACTTAAAAGCTATCTGTAAAGTTTGGTTTAATTCAGGCCAGATTATTTCTTTTGAACTACATCTCTGATCTTATAATGGTGATAAGTAGGTTTTACTAATAGAAAATTGTGTTAAGGTAAAAGTTTTTTTAGCATGCTAGTTACTAGAATTCGTCCATTGAAAGCAATAACAACTTCCTGAGGACCTGCTATGTGATAGTCCTTGGGCTAAGTTCTGGGGAAACATAAATTTAACACTGTTTCTGTTCTCAGGAGCTCACTGTTCAGGTGGCATTTTGCAAAATATGCCTTGCAGTTATGTTAAATGAGATTCCTTGGCCAAATAAGTTGGAAAAGTATTGCTTGCCTCACCTCCAGTGATCTTAGAGATTTTCATTGTGTACAAGTTACACTAATGGGTAAGAGGAGTCCTACAATAAAGAAAGCTCTTTACTGAAAGAACCCTTTTCTTTAAAGCTAGCTCTTTGTATATGTTTCAGAGTTTTTCAAACTCATATCACACAGAAGCTCTGTGTATGTGTGTGCATGTATAAAATTTCTTAACATCTTGAGGACCCTTTGGAGCAACATCTCCCAATAGAACTTTCTACAATGATAAAAATATTCTACCGAGTGCAGCCAAATAAATAAAAATACTAAAAAAAAAATGTTCTATATCTGCACTGTCTAGCACGGTAGCCACTAGCCCCATGTGGCTGATGAGCACCTGAAATGAGGCTAGTATGACTAAGGAATTGCATCTGTAATGTTATTTAACTACTTTAAACAGCCATGTGTGGCTGGCTAGTGGCTTCCCTATTGGACAGTGCAGCTTTGGAAGCTCCTTTGGGAAATATTGCTCTGAGGGTATGTTTTTACGTATTCATTCTGCAGACACTGTAGAATGAAGACACATAGACTGTTTTCAAGGAGCTTCCAGTTTGATGGGCAGCAGGTGTCCACGGTGTCACGACAGGTCTCAGGGAGTGCCTAGAGCACTGAAGGGAGGATTTCAGCTTTGGGTGATGTCCCAGAGGCGTCCTAGAGAACGAGTGTGCATAATGACATTCATTGCCAATTTCAAAGTGTAAATGCTGCCTGTTCATTGAGGGAACAGTTTGTATGTCTCCAGTTCTTGTCCAAATAAAATCACTCTTGGTAGGAGTTATAGCAGTATCATGACCTCACGTGTTTCCATTCTTCTGCCCACCAGCAATCAGACCTTGTACTATGTGGTGAACAGTGAGTGGCAGGCGGGCATGAAACACGGCCCCTTTGAATCCCCAAATGATCCCCCCATTTATGCTGGTGCTGTCAGTCACAGTGAGTTTGACAGAAGCAGGAATGGGCACAATGCCTGGTGTTACTGCCTGTCTTTGGGGCTTGTGGAAGGCCTCTTGAAGGGGTTGAGATTTTCAGATAGCTGCAGCAACTTTAAGTGTCAGTGTTTGTTCCTCTCAATTGCACACACCAGTTGTCTGAACTTTATCTTTCTTCTTTCCCTCCAGATGGTGTCCTACTCCTCCGTTCTCACAGCTATCAGCAAGGTACGACCACAGCCACTCACAGCCTGGGTGGGGGCAGGGGACAGAGAGACGGTGGTGACATACAGGGGCCCACCTCCTTGACTGCTCTGATCATGGGACCTCTGGGCCTGGACTGTGAGCACAGCGTACCTCTGTCTGTCATGGCCGCCTTCTATTAGAGAGTGGAGGATCATGGCAAGTGGGGGCTGGCAACTAGGAGCCAATTTCCAACACTGAAAGGATGCCAAGTGTGAATCTTGGGGTTGGAGGAAAGATGAGCAGGGCTCCTGAAGGTGCCAGCTGCCTCATGTGGGAGACGGGGGAGGTGGGGTGACCGGGACACTCCATTGCATTGCCTCTGTTCTCTCCACAGTTCGATGACTTTTCCCGGGACCTGTGTGTCCAGGCTTTGCTGGATATCATGGACATGTTTTGTGACCGACTGAGGTAACGGCAGGAGTGAGGGGGCTTGCAACCTTCCAGCATTAACTGAGTGTAAAGGAGAAGCTCCTGGCATGCAGGCTCAAACCATCTCTGTGGGTTCCCACACGTGTCCCTCCCTTGCTCTTCTGTACTCACCCATCCCCATCTTTTTCTACTTACTCTCTTAAGGCTAAAATGCCTCTGCTCTATTTGGAGTAGCTCATTTGAAATCTTATCCAGTGGAAGCCGACAGGGCAGTCTTCCCCAGGATTTTGCTAGCTTCCCAGGTCTCTTCCCTAGTAAGGGAGGGCCAGGCACTCTGGGGAACATGGGTGTGGGTCGGATTTCAGCCTTTGGAGCGGAGACAGATTTTGCATCCTTTCCTGGTAGCTGTCACGGCAAAGCGGAGGAGTGCATCGGGCTGTGCCGGGCCCTGCTCAGCGCCCTCCACTGGCTGCTGCGCTGTACTGCAGCCTCTGCAGAGCGGCTTCGGGAGGGGCTAGAGGCCGGCACCCCCAGCGGCGGGAGAGAAGCAGCTTGCTATGTGCCTGCAACGCCTGGAGAAGACTCTGAGCAGCACCAAGAACCGGGCCCTGCTCCATATCGCCAAACTGGAGGAGGCCTGTATGTCCCCTGGTTCCTTGAGCCCCACCCGCCATCACTCCCATAGCTGGGTCTTTAATTGAGAGGGGAGAGGCAGGATGCCATCCCACTTTTTCCAGGAGGATCTGAAATCATCCCACTTCCTTTTTTTTTCCCCATAAGCATTGCATACATCCCAGGGACTTGGGCAGGGTGGCACCCGAGCCAATCAACCAACAGGTATTTACTGAGCATTATTGTATGCCCAGCACTGTGCCAGGTGCTGGGGGTGGGGGGTGGGGGGCTACCAAAGGAGCATGTGGCAGGGTCCCTGCCCTCAACGAGCGAACCTGCTAGTGGGGAGCAAGGCTAGTACCTAGTATACATGGAAACAATGAGCGGACAAGACAAGCACACCATCCATCCTTGTGTTTGTCTCCATGTGTTTGTACTCATCCTCTGAAAGCAAATGACCTTTGTGTTTGGGTGTTGCCTAAAAGATCCCTTTAAATGCAGTACCGGTCTGCTGTCGGGCCTGTTGTGCCATTTGCTTCTCAACTCAAGTGCAGATATTGAATCCTGGACCCCTCCAGAGCCCGGGGATCAGACAGATGACTTGGTGGGAGGGAAGACGGGTATTGCTGGATATGGGGCCCAGAGACCACAGTCTTGGTGATGAGGCTTGGGATCACGGAAGGAACTCTTGTTCTTTGTAATGAGAGTGCTGGAATGGGTTACACCCAGATAGATCTTTAGGACCTGGTTGAAGAACTAGTTCTAGGGTTTATGTATTTATCCCTTCTGAAAATATGGTTTATTGCCTGTGAGAAGTCCAGAAAGATGATCACTATGAAAAAAATGGGCTCTGTGGACAGTTTCTTATCTATCTTGAGCACTTGCTGAATGTTTATTGGCTGAAAAATGAATGAATTTTTGACTTAATTTTATTGGCTCTCAGGTCTTATGTTTTTCTTCTTTTTTCCCTTGCTATGCTACATGGAGGTTAATGGGCTAGTTGGTGCCATTATTCATCATTTGACCCTCTGGAAGTGTTAACTAGGATAAATGACTTACAATTAAGTGCTAAACTCTACAGTGTAGACCATGAGTTCAGGCATTTAGGAGTAGGAGATCAGTGGGTTGGACTGTTGGGTAAGTTGTTAAAGGAGCTGGGGCTTGAACAGTGACTTAAAGGACAGTGAGAGTGTGAGAGGCGGAGGTGAGTGGAGGGCCTTTTCGGAGGGCCCCAGCGAGAGCAAGGCCCAGACGGGGAGCGGCTGAACACAGAGGCTGTTTAGGCATCCAGCTTGACTGGGGGTGGAGACCAGTAACCACTTGCAAGGCTGTCCCACTCTTGCAATGACTCGGGCCCAGCTTCTTGTTCTGGCCACTGGATTGCAAGCCCGCTGGGCCTCTCTCTCTCACTGCCTGTGTTCTGTTGTGCCTAGTCTCTGAAGTCAGATGCGGGCGCCCCCTAGAAGTCGGGCCTCTGGGAATCATTTCTAGTGGTTTCATCATTAGTGCTCACCCCCCCTTCTGAAAACAGTGCATGCTGCCCTCAGGTCCCCAGCCTCCATGCCATCCTTAGGGAAGCCTCCCCACGTGGTTCTGTGGGCCCTGGGGTTTGGGGCCAGTCTCCTTCTCCTCAGGTTCCCATCCTCCTCCGCATTTCCTTCTCTCTGCCAGCCTCCTGGACAGCCATCGAGCATTGTCTCCTGAAGCTTGGAGAGATCCTGGCCAATCTCAGCAACCCCCAGCTCCGGAGCCAGGCTGAGCAGTGTGGCACACTAATTAGGAGGTACCCGCGCTGGGGGTGGCCCTGGTGAAGGGAGGGAGGGAGGGCCGTGGGGGTGGGAGGGCAGACGTGGGCCCTGGCCCCCATGCCTCTGCCCTCACCGCCTCGCCCCTGCGCTCTGCCCCCTCAGCATCCCCACCATGCTGTCCGTGCACTCTGAGCAGCTGCACAAGACTGGCTTCCCCACTGTCCACGCTGTGGTCCTGCTCGAGGGCACCATGAACTTGACCGGCGAGACGCAGCCCCTGGTGGAGCAGCTGATGATGGTGAAGCGCATGCAGGTGGGAGGCCGGGATGGGTTCTCTGTCCCCACAGCGGGCCGGCCATGGCGGGCAGGAGGGAAGAGTCTTCTGGTCTTTCCTGGGAGATACAGGGTTTCTCCTGCTTTGTGGCGGATCATGGATTCCCGTCGTGGTAGTTCTGTCTGGTGGAATGGCTCTGCCATCTCACCTGCCGTCCCGGGTTCTTGCTCAGGAATCAGGGAGGTGTCTATGCTGCCTGGCTCTGACCTGCCAGATCTCCAAGGGTCAGGAGACTGGAGTGGGATGGGCACCCTCTTCTTCCCTCACCCTTAGGTCTTCCCACAGCATATCCCCACCCCGCTCTTTGTTCTGGAGATCTGGAAAGCCTGCTTCGTGGGGCTCATCGAGTCTCCTGAGGGCACAGGGGAGCTCAAGTGGACAGCTTTCACCTTCCTCAAGGTACCTGGGCTATGGGAGCCACAGAGAGCCACTGTTGGGATGGTTCTCAGGAGGGGTGGCAACCCCCTGGACCTTTTCCCCAGGTTTCTCCCCTCCAGCTTCACGCCTAGCTTGCCAGGTCTCCCATTATCCAAAAGCCCCAAGGCTCTTCTGCCCGCTTGGCAGGCCTCTTCTGTGTCTTGGCACACAGGTGCCATGAGAGCAGTCCTCAGCCAGGTTGGCATGGGGCAGCTCTGGGAGCCCACTCTCACAAAGGGCACTTCCTCACTGAGCCATGGAAGCGAGGCTCCCAGGCTCTGAGGCTGAGCACCGGCATGTCTGATCTGGCTCTCAGAATGCTGTCATTCCCAGGGCAGGAACGGCCCTGTCTCTACCCAGAGCAGGGGAACTGAGGGAGTGTGCCTTTCGTTCTGGGTGAGAGAGAGAGGAGACTGAGCTTCCTGTTTTCTCCCGCCTCACCCTCCAGATTCCACAGGTTTTGGTGAAGTTGAAGAAATACTCCCATGGGGACAAGGTGAATTAAAGAAATGAGATGGTGGAACTTCCCTGGTTGTCCAGCAGCTAAGATTCCACACTTCCAATGCAGGGGCCCGGGTTCAGTCCCCGGTCAGGGAACTAGATCCCATATGCCGTACCTAAGAGTTTGCATGCACGACTAAAGACCCCATGTGCTGCATGTAAGACCTGGCGCAGTCAAATAATAAAAAGAAATGGGGAGTGGGCATGGAAACAGGTGAATCCTTGGTTCTGCTCTGGAGAAAGGGGCCAGGGAAGGGTTGCATGGCCCAAGCTGGGCAGCAGTACGTTCTTGTGAGGAGGCGGGCTGGAGGCGGGGCCGCCCCTGAGCTTCTGCGCATCCACGCACAGATGGCAGCCAGGCCGCTCTGGAGGCGAGGGTGCCTGAGATGCCCAGGGCCGGAGTCCCAGGGCCAGGGTGCAGGACACTGACACCCCATACTATTCCCGTTCGGTCGCTGGAAGCCAGCGGTGGGCACAGCCGACTTGTTGGCTACTGTACCCAACAGTGTGTCCTTGTGAGGCTACAGTGCAGGCCGTGGGTGGAGCAGAGGGCCTGGAAGCCAGATGGCAATTTCTGGCTTTACTTTACTCTGGCAGGACTTTACTGAGGATGTCAATACAGCTTTCGAGTTCCTGCTGAAGCTCACACCATTGCTGGACAAAGCTGACCAGCGCTGCAAGTACGAGGTCCCCTGCTCACCTGGCTTTGCTGGAAGGAGTTCTGGCTCTCCCCCCGCCCTTTTGCCCGTCAGTGCCAGGGGACTGTCTGCTTGTTCGCTCCCCTTGGCAGGGGCAGGAGGCAACCACTCCATGGTTGCTGAACGCATGAGCCCCTCTGCCTTCCCTCAGGCGCCCACAGTGTCCTTCCTCCTAAACAAAGGAGGATATCAGGCAGGGCCTCCTTTCCCACCCTCACCACCCAGTAATCCCTGCAACATGCCCCAGGGATGTTGCATCCCATCCCCCATTGTCTTTTTCCCTCACAGCTGTGACTGTACAAATTTCCTACTGCAAGAATGTAGCAAGCAGGGGCTTCTGTCTGAGGCCAGTATGAACAACCTCATGGCCAAGCGGTAAGTGGGAACTCCCTGGGTTGGCCCAAGGGCCCCTTGGCCACCCGCCTCCTGTCCAGCCTGGGCCACTGGATGCCTTTTCTCTACTGTCTAGAGTTTGAGTGTGGGTGGCAGGAACCATGCCAAGGGTTGCCAGGGACAAGAGACACTGATATCTGCAGACCCAGGTTTTGCACTGTTAGGGTTTTAACTCTCATCCTCCTTTGCTTCTGGACTGGACTAGGGTATGTGTTAGGAATTCATCTCTGTTCCTCTTACCTTCTCTGGACCAACTGGTCCTGGCTACAGCAAAGCAGATCGGGAGCACGCCCCTCAGCTGAAGTCAGATGAAAATGCCAACATCCAACCCAACCCTGGGCTGATTCTCCGTGCAGAGCCCACAGTCACCAACATCCTGAAAGTGAGCTTGCCTATCCCTGGCCACCAGGGTCAACCCTTCCCTCTTTCTAGGTTCCCTCTACTGCCAGATGAGTAAACAGGCCCCAGACCTCTCTCTCTTCTATTTTCTTTGGAAGCTGAGAAAGAGGGAAGGTGAGGGGAAGTGTCCTGGAAACGAGTGTGTGTTGAGCATCGCCAGTCAGCCTGGCGCTGTGGTGGGTGCTTTGCTTGCTTATGTGGAAACAGTGCCAGGTCTCCCAGCAGAGAGACCCCAGTCTGGCTCACACTGACCCCCACTACCCTTACCCCAGTCTAGTTAAGAAGGGTGGATCCGAGAGCAGAGGATTCAAGGAACAGATTTCCAGCTTGGAGTCAGTTGTAGGGTAAATTGCAGGTCGTGGTCTCCATAGAATGGAGACAGGCAGAGAAAGAAACTGCGGCTAGGCTGTATTGGGGAAATTCAGTGCTCTCAGGACCGGTGTCCTGTCTCGTCCTCAGACGATGGATGCAGACCACTCCAAGTCCCCAGAGGGGCTGCTGGGCGTCCTGGGCCACATGCTGTCTGGCAAGAGCCTGGACTTGCTGCTGGCTGCTGCCGCTGCCACCGGGAAGCTGAAGTCTTTTGCCCGGAAATTCATCAAGTAAGGAAGGTCAAGCCCCTGACCAGGGTTTGGGAGGCATGTCTGAAGGAGGAGAGGGCAGAAGAAGGGCAAGGTCTCCCCAGAGATGCCAGGGCAGAGCATCCTAGCCGGAGACTGGGGAAGGGCTGGTTTTCTGAAGTGAAGAGTGTTTTGGTTTTCAGCCAAGGCTGGTGCGGAGGAGGTGTTTGGTGAGGCGTCGAGGTGTTGAGCAGTGATGGGGAGAGATTGCTTTCATACCCACTTATTGATAAGGGGCTCTCACGTTCTGCTGACCTTTTGGATTGACCTGGAATTTGATGTATAGAACATGGCTCCCTTCAGCAAGCAGTTCTCTAGGGCTTGGAATCTTTTAAAAATAGAAAGAGTTCTTGTCTCTGTAGCAGTGGTGTTCCTTTTAAGCTGAACCCACAATTCAGACTCCAGTGATCACCTCTGAGTGGGCAGAGCCCCCCGACCTCAGCTGCTGCTCAGCCCTCACCCTGGCTGATGCCACCTGTCTCCATTCCTTCTACAGTTTGAACGAATTCACAACACACCGCAGCGAAGAAAGCAGTAAGTCAGCTCTGTACACTGCAGACCTGGGGGTCACCGAAGGAGGAGTGTGGGGGGAGAGAACAGGGGAGGAAGAGGATGCCTTTGCTCATCCTGGGGAGGCTGTGTGCACCCCTGGGGATGACTGACTGGAGCTTTTGGGGAGCCTCAAAAGAGGGTCATGCTGGAAAAAGCATTCTTCCCAGACCAGCGTCTGTCTCTCTTCATCAGCACAATGATTGGATCAGGTGTTGGGGGAAGGAGGGTTTAGGAGTCTGGTTCCAAGGAAGGGATGATGTTCCAATTGAAACTCAAGAAAAGGATTCTGAGCCTCAGAGCTTTGAAGGAGCCACTCATTCCCTGACCTTCCTTGAGGTAGTTTCTGAGCCCCTGGCGACCCAGCCAAGGCCTTCGGGCCGTGCCTGAGGCCGCGGGGTCAGCCTTCTCATCCTTCACAGCCAAGGCAGCCTCCGTTCGAGCCTTGCTCTTTGACATCTCCTTCCTCATGCTGTGCCACGTGGCCCAGACCTATGGCTCAGAGGTGAGTGAGGGGGGAGAGGTCAGGATTGGGGCACCAAGTGGATACAGAGGAGACATAAGCAACCAATAACTTCCCACCCAACCCCTGTCTGTGCCCCAGGCCAGTTAGCTCTCCTGCTGCAGAAAATCAGTCAGTAGACGCTCCCTTGTCGTGTCCTGAGTGCCACAGGCACCACCAGGGGGCAGCAGAGCCCTGTCTTTCTCCCTTAGACCAGTCAGTCAGTCCACAGTGCTTCAGGCTAGTGGGCAGGACACGAGGTCCAGGCTGCTGCGCCCCCCACCCCTCCTTTCTCAGGTGATCCTGTCCGAGTCGAACACAGGAGGGGAGGTGTTCTTCTTTGAGACCTGGATGCAGACATGCATGCCCGAGGAGGGCAAAATCCTGAACCCCGATCACCCTTGCTTCCGGCCCGACTCCACCAAAGTGGAGTCCCTGGTGGCTCTGCTCAACAACTCCTCGGAAATAAAGCTCGTGTCAGTGGCTGGGCGCCTGCTCCTGGGGTGGTGGTGGGGGCAGGCCTGGACCCTCTCCCTCAGCCCAGCCCATGCCTGCGCACCCCTGTGGTGATGTTTTCTCCCGCCCCCCCCCCGTGTAGGCAGATGAAGTGGCATGAAGCCTGTCTCAACATTTCAGCGGCCATCCTGGAAATCCTCAACGCCTGGGAGAATGGGGTGCTAGCCTTCGAGTCCATCCAGGTAGCCCCCCTTTTCAGCAGCCTTCCCTCTTCCCTAAGGCACAGCCAGTCTTTAACAGTTTGCTACGTTTCATAAAAACAAAATGACCCTTCCTCCAGAAGCCTGTGTGTGGGCATTGGCCTCCCTTGTAGTCATAGTCTTAGCTACCCCCTCTCACCAGGTGACTTTAGGGAAATCAAACTTGTGGTGAAAAGAGGCATGGATGTGGCTCCAGACCCCCTGCTCTGCTGAGTTGCTCACGGAGGCTGGGGCAGGTGATGGCCAGGGACGGGTCAAGAGGCCCCAGCCACTCTTTTTCCCTCGCCCAGAAAATCACAGATAATATCAAAGGGAAGGTATGCAGTCTGGCAGTGTGCGCTGTGGCTTGGCTCGTGGCCCACGTGCGGATGCTGGGCCTGGACGAGCGTGAGAAGTCGCTGCAGATGATCCGCCAGCTGGCAGGGCCACTGTACAGCGAGAACACGCTGCAGTTCTACAATGAGAGGTCAGTGACCCATCCCCTCCCTCCTTGAACTCTGCAGGTCTGTTGTGAGAAGTCAGCTCCTCCAGTAACCACTCTTCCTCCTCTTCTCTCTCCCTCTTTTGAAAAATTATTTATTTAGGCTACACTAAATAAATCAGGTCTTCATTGTGGTGCACAGGCTTTCTCTAGCGGCGGTGAGCAGGCGCCACCCTCTAGTTGTGGTGTGTGGGCTTCTCACTGCGGTAGCTTCTCGTGTTGTGGCACACACACGGGCTTGGTTGCTCACGACACTAGGGGTCAAACCCGTGTCTCCTGCACTGGCAGGTGGGTTCTTAACCACTGCACCACCAGGAAAGTTCTGCCTCTTCTCATACCTCCCCAAACATGCCACTTGCCTGCTCACTCATGTTCTCAATCACATCTTCACTCACTGACTCAGCAATGCTTGTGTGTGTCTTCGTGCCAGGCGTGTTTATAATCCAGGATCTGCTCTGTGTGTGTGCCGAACTCCAGACCCCAAACAGCCAGGATTCCTGCCCTCAAAGAGCTTGAGTCCCAGGGGCTCGCTGGTGGGAACAGTGCTTAGCTCAGCTCTGTCCCTCTCTAGGAGCTGTAGAGCCCCTCTCTAGTGTTTACAGGCTGTGGGCCTGTCCACCCCCCTCCCCTACCCTGCCCCCACCCCCTCTTCTGTGAATTTTTCTTCCCTGGACTTTTCAGAGACTGGAGGACCTCCCTAGCAACTTTAGCTACGTTGAGTTCAGAGGGTGTGGGTTTGTTTACCCATCCAGTAAGCTTTTTAAAACATTGTGGTAAAAAATACATGATCTAAAATTTACAGCCTTAACCATTTTTAAGATAACAGCTCATTTTTATTTTTTTTCTGACTCTGCTGAGCCTTTGTTGCTGCGCATGGGCTTTCTCTAGTTGTGGTGAGCTGGGACTACTCTTCATCGTGGTACATGGGCTTCTCATCGTGGTGGCCGCTCGTTGTGGAGTGCGGGCTATATAGGGCGCTTGGGCTCAGCAGTTGTGACTCACAGGCCCTAGAGCAGTAGCTGTGGCACACAGGCTTTCGTGTGCAGTCTCCCCAGCCGAGGGATCGAACCTGTGTCCCCTGCACTGGTGCGCGGATTCTCCACTGTACCACCAGGTCCAGCGGTAGGGTTCAGTAGTGTGTTACATATATTCACATTGTTGTGAAACATCTCTAGAATGTTTCCATCTTGTAGCTCTGAACCTGGACCAACAACACCCCTTCCTGTCCTTACCCCAGCCCCTGGACCCATTAAACACCACCCCTTCCTGTCCTTCCCCAAGCACCTGGCAACCACCATCCTAGCTTCTGTTTCTGTGAATTTGACTACTTTAGATCCCCCGTATAAGTGAGATCATATCACGTTCATCTTTTGGTGGCGGGCATATCTCACTTTGTGTAATGTTCCCAAAGTTCAACCACATCGTCACATGTATCAGGACTTTCTTGCTTTTTAAGGCTGGATGATATTCCGTCGTATGTATATGTTATATTTTGGTTATCTGTTCCTCAGCTGATGCACACTTGGGTGTCTTCCATTTCTTTGCTGTTGTGACTACTGTTGCTATGAATGTGGGCTTGCACCAAACCTTAAGTTATGAGTGATGACCCACAAGATAGCCATCAGAATGTCTTTTAAGGGAAAAAATGGAAACACAGCTGTCATGAGATCGGGAGGGTCTTTTTCCCCTGCCTCCTTCTCTGTTCCTCCCCTCCTTCCTCATCCTCCTCCTCCCACAAATCAGGGACTGTTCTGTTTGATATAATTGATTCTATATGAGCACCCTATAGTGAGCACCCTAACTGATGTCTGGGAAATCTGTGGCTCCATCCTGCAGGTGGGAAAAGTGGCTATGAAAGTCATGGTGACTTTCCCAGAGACATGCAGTGTTCCCTGAATGGTTAGCTCTCAGGCCCAGGCCTGCATTCACCATCAGAGACTCCTGTCATGAGGAAATTCCTGGATGTACTTACATTTGCCCAGCTACCAAGGGCCGGGAAGAGTCTTGTGGGGCAGCCCTTGGGCCCCTGTCCTGGAAGTAACAGTTTACTTTGGGAGGAAGCCAAGGCCGGGTGGGGAACCCCCTCGAGCACTCAGCCTAGAGGGAAGTGATTGTATTTATCAATATTGACGCCAGAGGATTGGCAGGCCCAGGCCTGAAGGGTGGGGAAAGTTGGAGGGAGAGACTGAGAGAGGAAAAAAAAGTATGAATACATTGCTGAAATGACCTGAAAGGCAAGTGCCCACCGACTCCCCGTAGCCGCGGTGCTGGCACAGGGCTAGTGGGGTCACATCTGCTCGGGGTTTGCAACTTCCTCTTGTCCCCTCCCTCCCTCCCTCAGCACAGAACGAGGCTGATTCCCCAGTTGCTGGTTCCGTAACCCTAATCCTGGGAGGAGTGGGGCTTGGGTGTTTCCGCCCCGACTCCCACCCCTGCAGTTGAACCTGCACCGCTGGTCCTGTCTCCCTCCCCCAGGGTGGTGATCATGAGCTCCATCCTAGAGCACATGTGTGCGGACGTGCTGCAGCAGACCGCCACGCAGATTAAGTTCCCCTCCACGGGCATGGACACCATGCCCTACTGGAACCTGCTGCCCCCAAGCGGCCCATCAAGGAGGTGCTGACGGATATCTTTGCTAAGGTGCTGGAGAAGGGATGGGTGGACAGCCGCTCCATCCACATCTTTGACACCCTGCTGCACATGGGTGGTGTCTACTGGTTCTGCAACAACCTGATCAAGGTACGGGAGTGTTGGGGGTGGGCTATGGGAGCAGGCATCTTCAGACTGCCAGAGACAGGCCTGATGGGCCTGAGCTAGGTCTGGTTGTCTGGCTCCCAAACCCCAGCCTGGCGAATCCCAGCTCGAGAAGGTTCCTTGGCCTCCAGAGGCCAGTCCTCGCCTGGGGCGCTCCGGGGCACTTCTGGGCCCTGAGGGGAGCTGTGGGATGTCATTGCCCTGTGTTTAGGGTCCTCAGCTCCTGCGTCCCCTCCCCTGCCCCCCAGGAGCTGTTGAAGGAGACGCGGAAGGAGTACACACTGCGGGCGGTGGAGCTGCTGTACTCCATCTTCTGTCTGGACATGCAGCAGGTGACCCTGGTCCTGCTGGGCCACATCCTGCCAGGCCTGCTCACTGACTCCTCCAAGTGGCACAGCCTCATGGACCCCCCTGGCACCGCTCTTGCCAAGTAGGGTTCTGTGCGGAGCCTCCAGTCCCCCAGCACGGTGTTGGGTGTCCCGCTTGGGCCCCACCCCGCAAGCTGGACTGCGGGGAAGCCCTGTCGGGTGGGGCCTGGTCAACGGGCACAGAAGCCCCCTTTGACTTTCCCCCATCTCCTGAACCCTTTGCCAGGCTGGCTGTTTGGTGTGCCCTGAGTTCCTACTCCTCCCACAAAGGACAGGCATCCTCCCGCCAAAAGAAGAGACATCGGGAAGACATTGAGGTAGGAGGGCACCCCTTCCTGTTCCCTTGCCCGCACACGTATGCTGAGCCTTTCTTTTAAGAGGCTCCTTCCTGGGCACAGACAGCCAGGCATGGCTCCTGCCCGGGCCACTGTGTTGGGTGACTGTGTGGGATAGTCTCTCCCTAGGGTGGTGGGAGGGTGGCGAGAGGGAAGGTGCCCTCCAGGAGATACTGCCTGCAGCCTGTGGGGACTTGACTCCCAGCTGAGTTCCAGCCGCCTCCTTCGTCCTGGGAGATGTCAGGGTGCAGGGGGTGGTGATGTGACTCCTCTGCCCCCCAGGATTACATCAGCCTCTTCCCCTTGGATGACATGCAGCCCTCGAAGCTGATGCGCCTGCTGAGCTCCAATGAGGAAGATGCAAATATCCTTTCGAGTCCCAGTGAGTGTGTGGACAGGGCCAGGCGGCCGCTTCCTTTCTGGGAGCTCACGCCTGTGGAGAGGTGCTCTGCTCTGGCCCCAGCGTCCCTCTGGCTGGCCCAAGGGGGTGTGGTCGGCATTTGCCCCACTCTGCCCCTCCGGCTGCTCGGTGTCCTGCCCTGGGGATGCTGGAGGTTGCTGTGCTTCCTCCCTTAGGGTTGGCTGTCTCCTACCCAGATCCCAGCCCAGCCCAGGGTGCACTGCTGACCCCTCCCCACCCCTTGCCCCAGTGAGTCCACTGCCTCAGGCACAGACCGTGCCCTTGACTCAGCCCTGACCTTCCTTCCCCTGAAATGGGCCCTGAGGCCTGGAGCAGCCTGGGCTGGGGCTGGACTGTTCCCCACTCTTCCTGTCAGGAGAACAGCCCTCCCCCACCTGCTTCCCTAGATGTCCTTATGCCTCCCTGCCAAGGGGTCTCCTGTGGCGTTTAGTTTTTCCTGTTTCCGGAGGTTTCTCCTGAGGCTGGAGAGTCTCTGGAGCGTCGAGGATTAGGGGACCAGTGTGCTTAAGAAGAGGAAAGATGAAGGGTCTGCCATGCACAGACCCCTTGGCTAGTGACTTGGTTAGTGACTCTTGGCGAGTTACTTAGCAAACCTTAGCCTCTGCTTCTTTGTCTGTAAAACAGAGATGTGCGGATTTATCGGTTTCACCTCTGTACAGCCTGCAGCTTGGTGCCTGGTAGTGCTGACGTAATGTTAGTTTTTCTGTCTTATGTGCTTGTGGTGGTGTATTTGGGGTCCATGTGACTGGACCCAAGGACCTCTCTGGGTGGGCCCTCCACTCCTGAGGGGTGAGAGCTTCCCCCTGGGACAGTGGTTTTTATTACAAGAGGCCATTTTCTCTATGCTCCCTCATTTGTCCCCACAGCCGACCGGTCCATGAGCAGCTCCCTGTCGGCCTCCCAGCTCCACACAGTCAACATGAGAGATCCACTGAACCGAGTCCTGGGTGAGGCTTCCCGCCCCGGTTCCTGAGCCTCGTCTCCTCTGCCTCATTCCCTTCCTCACCTCTGGCCCATCTCCCCTGGCCGCCAGCTCTCCTGTCTCCCCCAGGCCCCCATCAAGTCCTTCTCTGGCTCGCCCTCAGCTTTAAGTACTTTTTCTTTCTGATGTCCCCATTTTGGGGACCCCTTGGCACTTCTTTATTCTCCCGGAATCTGACCGCTTCCCAAGCCCTTCTCACAGAATTCTTCTCCTTCCCCCCTCTTTCCTAGCCAACTTGTTCCTGCTCATTTCCTCCATCCTGGGCTCTCGGACCGCCGGCCCCCACACGCAGTTCGTGCAGTGGTTTATGGAAGAGTGCGTGGACTGCCTGGAGCAGGGTGGCCGAGGCAGCATCCTGCAGTTCATGCCCTTCACCACCGTGAGTGTCCCCCCGCCCGTGGGCCCCAGCCGGACCCCCCAGCTCAGAGCGGGTCAGCAAGTCTCAGGAGAGCTCAGGGTCCAGTGGCCAGTGGGAAGGGGCTTGTTCCCCCAAACATCACACCGACCACCACCCCGCTTAGCAGCTGTCTGTCTGGCAGGTATCAGAGCTGGTGAAGGTGTCGGCCATGTCAAGCCCCAAAGTGGTTCTGGCCATCACGGACCTCAGCCTGCCCCTGGGCCGCCAGGTGGCTGCCAAAGCCATTGCCGCCCTCTGAGGGGCTTGGCGTGGCCATGGGGGCTGGCAGGAGCGTGCCAGCCCTGTGCTCCTCAGAAGGGAATGTGCAGAACGATGAGCCATCGTTGCTCACATCCACGTGACGTAACCTCCCCTGGTCAGTTTCCAGACCTTTTCCCCTGCTCCTGACTTCTGACCTCTAAGACGGCTCCCAGTTTCTTTCATAATTTCCTCTCCCCACTGTCAGTACCTCGTGTGCATGAGCAGCCTGCTTCCTTAACTCAGAGCAGGCTCTTCAACAGCCCCCACCTCGCCCCGACCCGCCTGCTTGTCCCCCTTTCAAAAGTGGATTTACCTCCAGGGAACTTTATGGGTGTGGGGGTGTGCGTGTGTGTATATATATGTATATAATTTTTACATGAGGTGTGTTTGCCTCCTCTCAGTTGTAAATAAAGATCTCATGGATCCCTTTATAGCCATCAGTGCCTATATCTGGCGTGGGCGGAGAGCAATGTCTTCTCCTTGGCCCCTGCTGTCTGGTGGTAGAGGAGGCAGGCGAGGAGTTCACGGGAGGGCTGGGCTCAGCTTCCCGTGTTTGTCCACTCGGTAGGGGCAGGGCAGGGTACGGGAGCAGCTTCCTTTCCTCATACCTGCCAGCTGCCTCCCCCTGCTCGCAAAGTCTGATTTACTCTGCAAAGGGAGAAGTTTTGGCTGAGGGCCCCACTGGTGCTGGGGTAGGGTGTCTTGTTCGTTCTGATGTTTCCCAGCCCTTCCAAGCCCCACCCAGAGTCTCACTGGCCCAGAGTTTCCTTTCCAGAGGAGGACTGACTTGGGGGATGAGGGGTGAGGGGGTGAGGGACCACGGGGGATGAGGGCAGGAGCTCTGTTTAACCCTTCCTTGCCTGTGTCCCACAGCTCCAAGCCCTGCTTTCTTCAGGACCAACCGTGGGGGAGGGTACCCTGAGCTGCACAGCTGGGGATCTAGCCCCCCCAGCCCGACCCTGCTTCTGAGGAGCCAGTGGGGAATGGGAGTGAGAAGTGACTCGAGCCGAGGATGGGAATCTTGGGAGGGGACCCGGGGACTGGTTGGCTGTCTGGGTGTCCTGGGTCTGGTGGTAGCAGCCCAGAAGCACATGTGCGTCCTTGGCTGAGAGGTTTGCCTCGGACCTGTGCTGTGAAGCGGCCCTTCCAGTCTTCCCAGATGTGAGTTGAGGCTGCGGGCTCCCCGCCAGGTCAGAAGCAGAGCTCAACGAGGGAGAGAAGTGCAGAGCCTGGAATTTGGGGTCTGATCCAAGCTGTCACCCTGACTTCAGCTCCCTGGTCTGTAAAAGGCCCTTCATAATCCTATCTTTATGGGCAGCTGTGAGCACAGGAGGGTGAAGGTTTATGGAAGGTGGTAGACCGAAGCGAATACTAAATCCTCCCTCACATCAGGCCCACGTCCATCTGCATCTGGACTGTTGAGCACCCCCAGCCCACTCTCTCCCGGTACTGCTGACCCATCTGCTTCCTGTCCAGCCGCTAGGCTGTGGCTCCACGAGAGCAGGGACCACGCCTGCCTCATTACCGCCACGCCCCAGCACCCGGCCTGGCGTCTGTACCAAGTGGGTGCCAAGGAATGACCGTACCTCCTCTTCCCTCCCTCGGGCCTCGCCCACCATTCAATTCCCCACCCGCAACCCCTGGCCAGGCACCAGCTGGACTCAAGAAGGAGGAAGGCCATTTACTGGAGGCAAACACTTTATTGTGAAGTTTGGCTACAGGGAGAAAGTGGGGGCCGGGGTGGAAAGTGAACAGTTGAGTGTTCCTCTCACACCCCGTCACACAAGCCCCCTCATCTTTCCATGTTCCCAGTCTCACCCAGCAAGGCAGAGACACAAGACCACTGCCCAGTCCGAAAGAGAGTCAGAATCCTGACCCCAACCCCCGGTGGGGTGGAGCAAGGTCATGAGCCTCATGGTGTCTATAGTGCATCTAGAAGAACAAGAGGCGTCACTGATGCCTGGGCTCTCCACACGAGGAGTCAAAATGTGCCTGAAAAAGTCTTAAAAAGAAGAAGTTTCCCCAGCAAATTCATGGGACCCCAGGGTCAAGCATCCCACTCCAGCTGCCTCTGCTGGGCTTCATGCCCGAATGCAGGGCTGGAGCCAGGGGGCAAGGACCCAGTCGGGGAACACTGCTGTTTAAATATTAAACAGGGCTGTCTCGTCTCCCACCTGGGAGACTTCCCGATGCTTCCAAGAGCCCCGAGGAGGGCACCCTCAGGGTAGGGGTTCACTGCAGCTTTCCCCAGAACCCACCGCGGAGCCAGGCCTGGAGCAGCTACAAGAAATAATACTTGGTATTTACCAACTCCCTCCCAGTCCCAGTACACAAGACGGGGAGTTTTCCCCACATGGAGGTGGAAGGAAGGACCCAGGAGCCTGGGGCTCCTTTCTGTGCTTCCCTGTCTTTAAATATTAGGTTTAAATAAACATAAATATTAAATACAGAGATAAATACACAAGAGGGGAAGAGCTGTGCTCAGGGCTCGGCAAGGTAGCGCAGGCCACGGTATGCCAGCCCCAGGAAACGCTGCAGCTGGGAAGCAACCAGGACCCCTCCTGCTCGGCGCTGGAAGGCTGACGTGAAGGTCGGCATGGTGCCCGGGGGTGGGCTTCACAGCGGGGGCCACCCCCAGGTCCTCCATCTGTGGGGGAAGATGAGGTCAGCAGTCAGGGCGTGTTGGCACAGGAAGGGAAGGCCGGGAGCTGATGGGCTGTGGAAGATCCAGGGTTCACGATGGAGCCAGGACAAGAACCAGGTCCAGGGACTTGGCTCCGCCCTAGAGAACTCCAGGGCCCCAGGCTTGCAGCACCACCTTTGGGGACCAGCTCTGTTCTGGCCCTTAAAGCTTGCTGCCCCCAACGAGACTCACCTGCAGCCAGATGTTGGTGGCAAAGTCGGTGACGTCCAGCTGCAGTGTGTCCAAGGTGGGAGCCAGCTCTGGGGAGATGCCCGCCAGGGCCTGCAGGAGGCCCTGGTAGAGAAAGAGGCCACCGTGCAGTTGGTCTAGGCAGCTCGTCTGGGGAGTCAGGTGGGAGAGTCAGGGGACGCCGCCTGGGATGCTCCCCTCAGGGGCCCCGCGTGGAGCCTAGAGAACTGGGGAGTCTTCCAGGTCAGCCTACCCTTCCGCCCCCTCATCTCCCTTCTCCCCTTAGGACACTCACCAGCTGCAGGGACTGGCTGGAGCAGCTGCTTAGGGGAGCCTGGGGGATGCCCAGAGAGTGCCCGAGCAGCACCAGCTCCTCCGGGTGGCACAGCTTGTGGGTGGCACACTGCGGTGGGAAGGATGCTGGGTGAGGGGCCAGCTCCTCCTCCCCGAGTGCCCCCACCTCTTCACCTCCACATCTCCGCCTCCCCACCCATCCTGCCAGGCTTCTCAGCCCCCTTCTTCCATCTAAGCTCCCAGCCAACCCTTCCCAGCAATAGAGGCTCTTCCCCCGGTTCCTCGTCAGCCACCCTCCGGGATGGGCCTCTCCTGATTCTCCTTTTCCCCCATTGTCTTCTCTCACTGCGCGTCCCTTCCTGCTGCCCTTTTCCACGCTGCTCTTCAGCCCCGCTCTCTCCCTCAGCTGCCCCCCGTGCCTCCTTCCCTCCTTGCCCTGCTGCAGCATCTGTCCCCTCCTGTCCCCACGCTGGCTTCCCTCACTCACCAGCCTCTCCTGCAGCTCGCCGCCATCAGCCTGGATTTTCCTCACTTGCTCTAAGCACTTGAGCAGGAAGCTCTGGGGCAGGGAGCGGGCAGGGCCAAGGGGGGTGGCTTCGTGCACCGTCCAGAGTGCGCTGTGCCAGAGGAGCAGCTGCAGGACTGGGAGCAGACGGGAGTTCAGGAGAAGTGCAGACCTTTCTAGAAGCACAGGCACCCCTGCCTGTTGCCACAGCTCTCCCCTCCCAGGACCCAGACACTCACCCATCAGCTTCATGGGGCTCTGGGCAGAAGGCTCAGCCAAGGGTCTGGATGGGGCTGTAGGTTCTGGGTTCTGTCAGGGACTAGCTCCGGGGGCCTTTATACTCAAGCCCATGGAGGCCTGGGAGGAAATTACCTGGTGCTGCGACTAACGCTTAGTAATAGCTTCCCAAGTTTTATGCAAATTTGTTGTCCAGGACAATGCTGGGGGTTGGGACCAAAAGAATGTTTGCGAAAGTTTTGTGAAATTGTGGAATCTCTGATTCTTCTTTGACGTCGTGCCCCCTCAAACTCCCTTCCTCCCCTCAGCCCCACCCAGGTCTGAATTGCCCCAGAGTGTTTGAACTAAACCCCTGAACCAAACTGAGCTAATGATAAAAGCCCGGGAGGCTGGAGTCTGATTAAACCTCAAGGAAGAGGCAGGCCTGGGGCCCTCCTCCGTCCCTCCCTCCCCTGGCATATCTCCTGGGTCAGCCCCATTAGCCACTCTCTCTCGGGATCCTTAAGCCACTTGCTCCCTAGGCCCCCAATTTGGAGAAGGAAGAAGCTAGTTGCCTCCTTTCTATCCCCCAAGTCCCAGGCGATAGAAGTCACCTCTCTGATTGCCCTCTTGAGGGGCCAGAGGTAGGGACTTTGGGGTCTAGCCGCCTGTCCCAACCCCACACTCTGATGGGCATCCTCCCGGTCTCCATCCTGAACCTATTAGCTGGGAACTCCCCAATCCCCCCATGACTCATCCCTTTGCCCCCGAATCCTGGCAGAGACTAGAGGAAACCGGATGTCTGTCCCGGATGAAGCAAGACCCTTCAAGGCTCTTGGGTCACCTGACCTTGTCCCTCCTCCTCTTGCACTGACCACCCCCCCACCCCCACCCCCTGCCAGTGCCTCAGCGCTTTGGAGTTGAGGGTATGGGACAGGTGGCTTCCCTGGCGGGGTTCACTGCCAGCGGGCGAGTGTGTGCTGCCCTGAGGAGAGAAGGGCTGGGATGAGAAAGAAGAAACCGCCTGGCCTCAAACCCAAGAACCACACGCTGTCCAGGCTGGGAGAACTTTAGGCGTCTGTTCCAACACTGTGAACTGGGTCAGTGAATGAAGAGGCTCGCCCAAGGTCATGGATAGCAGAGTCAGAGTTATAACCCAGACCTGTGCCTCAGGTCTGAGCGTTTTCCATAGGCCATGGGGCCTGCCTGGGGCAGTGTGGCCTACTGCATCTCAGACTGTCACTTTCTCTCCCAGTTAACCCCACCAGGTGCCAGAACAGTCTTGGGAAGAGGAGTGGGTGTGTCTGATTGGTCCAGGCCATCTCTGGGGTGGGGGTGCCCTCTGGTGGTCACAGCTGGCAGGGCCAACAACTATGAGTCAATTCACGTCCTGCCTCTGGTCCTGGCCATGCTGGACAGCCCTGGCCCTGACTCTACCTTAGGCCAGGCCACTGATTAAGCCCAGTTATATGCCCACCTTCATAGGAAGAGAGGGGTGAATTTAACAGAACTGTTGGGAGGCAGGGCAAGAGTTCTCACAGTCATGCCTCCTCTCCTTCGCCATAAGAACCTCCAGAGTACACAGCCCACCCCAGATAATGTGTTGGGCACTTCCCGTTGTTCAGTCGCTAAATCATGTCCGACTCTTTGCAACCCCACGGACTGCAGCACACCAGGCTTCCCTGTCCTCTGCAATATCCCGATGCTTAAATTCTTATGCGTTGAGTCCATGATGCCATCCAACCATCTCATCCTCTGGCACCCTCTTCTCCTGCCTCCAGTGTTTTCAGCATCAGGGTCTTTTCCAGTAAGGCGGCTCTTCGCATCAGGTAGCCAAAGTATTGGAGCATCAGCATCAGCCCTTCCAATGAATATTCGGGGTTGATTTCCTTTAGGATTGACTGGTTTGATTTCCTTGCAATCCAAGGAGCACTTCTGCACACTGGCAAATGCACTCTTTTAAGAAGCCTTATGACAAAATTACCAGAAAGATCTCCCCCTTCACAGAAAACAAATCTGATTTTGAAGAGGTTAAATGACTTGCCCCAAAATAGCAGAGCCAAGGTCTGCTCTGTGCCAGAGTCTTCAGCTCTTAACTATTGAATCTCTGCATTCTGCCTTCCTCACCTGTGACTAGGCCAGCTCTGGACCCAAACTTTAATTTTCACTTACAGTGCAGGTGTGTCAGATGGTTGGCTCAGAAAATGCTGATTTTAACAAGGGTGGCTAGAGTGGTGAAAGGACTCAAGATGTTGATTTCAAAAAGCAGACTTAAAAAAAAAACACAAAAAAAACTTTTTTGGTGAAGGGGCTGCACCTTGTGGCACCTTAGTTCCCAGACCAGGGATTGAACTTGTGTCCCCTGCAGTGCAAACACAGAGTCTTAACCACTGGACCACCAGGAATGTCCACAAACTGGCAGTTTTGTCTGGCAAAGAGGAGAGAGTTGTTGCGTGGTTTCAGGGACCAGAAGTGGGATAGGGAGTGGAAGCCATGGCCAGTCAATTTTCAGCTCAAGAAGAGAGTGTTCTAACTACCGGAGGTGTTGAAGGATGGGGTGGGCTGCTTCCAGAGAAAGTGGGACTGTCTGGCCAGGGAGGTGTTCTGGCCTCCATCCCATACGAGAGAATCTGGGTGAATGCTGGCTGACAGTTACAGGGCACCTCTTAAATGCCAGGCACCTTCCATTACACTTTCTCTTTCATCCTATCAACCGAGTGTGCATGATCTCCATTATAGACAAGGGTTGGCTTCAGAGCAGGGAAAGGCCCAAGATCACAGAACAAATTGGGGGCAGGATTTGTGGCCGCCCTTCCTGAGCCCCCCGCCATTCTTATTACACTTCCTATTCAGAGAGATGTGCTTCTTGGATGCCAGCTCAGTCCAGGTTTCAGCCCCACCCGTGAGTGAATAAAGACCAGGCAGAGAGAAAGTTACTGGTTGCATACATGTGGGCTGAGCCAGACTGAAACGATCTCTCAAAGGGCCTGGCCCAGAGACCCCTAGCTGTTACTCATCCTTCCAGCTTCTCAGGGCTTCCCTAATTATTTCTCAATAGCCAGAGCGGGTGGGTAGCTTCCACTCACACTTCCTGTTTTCATCTGGAACTGGGCTTGGAGCACTTCCCACCCCCCTTTTATTTTTGGCCACGTCACACACCACATGGGGATCTTAGTTCCCCAACTAGGGATCAATGCCGCAGCCATGGATGCCCTGAGTCCTAACCACTGGACTGCCAGGGAAGCCCCAGTGTCTTTATACAGGCTCTGGAGTAATGCCTTTGCTGCAGACTTGGCCTGTGGGCTGAGATATGTACACCCCAAGTTGAGAATGAGTGTTACATTTTTTTAAATGGCTGGAAAAAAAATCAAAATAATATTTTATCACATGTAAAAAAATCACAAAAACCAGTGTTCGTAAATAATTTGTTTAGGACTTCCTGGTGGTCCAGTGATTAAGAATCTGCTTGCCAATGCAGGGAGCATGGATTCAATCACTGGCCTGGGAAGATCCCACAGGTTGCAGGGCGACTAAGCCCGGGTGCCACGACTACTGAGTCTGGGCTCCAGAGCCCACAGGCAACGACTGCTGAGCCCACACGGCAACTGCTGAAGCCTGTACACCTAGAGCTTGTACTCAAGACCAGAGTAGCCGCTGCAGCGAGAAGCCTCTGCACTGCACCTGGAGAGCGGCCCCTGCTCGCTGCAACTAGAGAAAGCCCACTCAGCAGTGAAGACCCAGCACAGCCAAAAATAAATAATTTGTTTACATATTGTTTATGTGAGTGACTGAAGTCACTCAGTCGTGTCTGACTCTGCGACCCCGGGGACTGTAGCCTACCAGGCTCCTCTGTCCATGGGATTCTCCAGGCAAGAATACTGGAGTGGGTTGCCATTTCCTTCTCCAGGGGATCTTCCCAACCCAGGGATTGAACCCAGGTCTCCCACACTGGAGGCAGACGCTTAACCTCTGAGCCACCCCAAGTCCCCTTTCAAGAAGGGCAGAAGTGAATAGTTGTGACTGTGGATATGGCTCACAAGTCTAAAAACGCACTGTCAGACCCTTTAAGAAAAGTTTGCAAACTGTGTCCACAGGACACATGTACAAAGGGACACACAGAAATGTCCTCTGGAATGTTGTTTGTAACAGTAAGCCAATGGCCACCAATAAATTAATAAATTGTGGCCCATTCATACCACATGTGCCTCCCCACCCTTCCAGAATAAAAACCTGTGAGGAAAGGAGTTTGTTTTATTCAGTTGTATTCTTAGTGCTGGGTGTGGGTTTAAAGATGATTAGACCTCAAAACCCATACTGAGTGAAAGGAACTTACTTTCAGGTGATACATCATTTGCAGAGATTTAAAAACAAGACAATGCTGTATGTTGTAGTAAAAGTAGAAAAGTGTAAACTGGAAGGCTAGCCATTGAATTTAGCAGAGTGGCTGTCTTGAGGGAAAGATGGGCTTTAAACTTATATCATATTATTCTTTGTACTTCTCTGTAGTTTTCTATCTAAAAAAAAGACTGGAAGGTAGAGAACACAGTGAACTCTCCAAGCATAAAAATAACACTGAATTTCTCCAGGAAAAGAAAGCCAAGCCAATGAGAATGAATTACAAGAAACTTCCAGATACTGAGCAGACAGAAAAATGGTCCAGACTCGAGGTGGGTGAGAACCAGGAAATCATGACAAATAAGCCCACCTCTGTGAACAGGATTGATACACTCTGATCCATTACCAACCAGGAAAGGGTCTGGGGCACTTTGAGCTGGTGGTGACTTCAAGATTTGTCATTTTGAATAATAATAATTAGAGTTATCACACACTCAGAGAGAGTCCTTTTATTTATTTTGGCTGTGCTGGATCTTCGTTGCCGTGCGGGCTTTTCTCTAGTTGTGGTGAGCTGCAGCTACTCTCCAGCTGCGTTGCGAGTGCTTCTTATTGTGGTGGCGTCTCTTGTGAAGCGTGGGCCCCAGGGCGCGTGGGCTTTAGTAGTTGGGGCTCTGCGCCCTGGGCAAAGCCTCAGCAGCTGTGGCACAGGGGCTTAGCTGCTCTGCGGTATGTGAGATCTTTCCAGGTGAGGGATAGAACCCGTGTCTCCTGCATGGCAGGGGGATTCTTTACCACTGAGCCACCAGGGAAGCCCCAGAAAGTCATTTTAAAGGTCAGGCAAAGTGGTCAAGGGCCAGAAGGACAGCAATGTGAGGACAAAACCCAACCAACCAGCAAGAAAACAGAGCCACAGGCTGAGACTGGAAGGCTGAACACACCCCACAGAATGGGACCCTCACTTGGCATCACACAGGCCAGGGTTCATGGCCCACCTAGGCCTGTCCTCACACCCTGGAAGGGCGTGGGGGCGGTGCTCACCGTCAGTCCTCATCCTTCCTGGAAGGGAACTAAAGATCTATTAGATTTCTGAACTGGCCTATAAAATGGGGAAAAGATTGAATCCTTAAAACAGAAAATAAAGTTTGGATGCAAGGAACTAAAGCAAGGCCAGTCTAAAACATGCCTTTAATGGAATTAGGGCTACCCACAGACGCTAAGTTGCTTCAGTCATGTCCGACTCTCTGCGACCCTATTGTATGGACTGTACCCCGCCAGGTTCCTCTGTCCAGGCAAGAAAGTTGGAGTGGGTTGCCATGCCCTTCTCCAGGGGTCTTTCCGACCCAGGGCTTGAACCTGCATTTGTCTCCTGCATTGGCCGACAGATTCTTTACCACTACTGCCACCTGGGAATACACAGCGGACCTTGCCTAACAAACAAGACTTTATTCAACTCAGTGTGCTAGGCACTGGGCAGTCCTGGAGGGACAGATATGCCTCAAGTTCTCTAAGAATCTGCAGTCTAGTTGGAAAGATAAGGCTTTCGTACAAACGATCTCCTAAGAGAATTCCATTATCAATAAGTGAGTGGTTCAGAAGCTGGGCAGTTGAGTCACCAAGAGGCAGATGTCTGGGAGACGTGCAGAAATCAGCAAGGTGGAGGGGCTTCCTTGGTCCGGTGGCCAAGACTTCCCACTCCCAATACAGGGGACCTGGGTTCGATCTCTGGTCAAGGACCTAGATCTCACACACCGCAACTAAGAGTTGGTATGCTGAGACTAAAGATCCCGCATGCTGCCACTAAAGACAGATCCTACAGCTGCAGTGAAGATCGAAGATCCTGTGTGCAGCGATTGAGACCTGAGCCGTGCTAAGTTGCTTCAGTCGTGTCTGTGTGTGACCCCATGAACTGTATGTAGCCATTCCCTTCTCCAGATCTTCCAGACCCAGGGACTGAACTGGTATGTCTTGTCTAATCTGCATTAGCAGATGGGTTCTTTACCACTAGCGTCACCTGGGAAGCCCAGTACAGCCAAATAAATATATATAAAAAAGAAAATTAAATCAACAAGGTGGAAATGAGAGGGAATGCAGCTGAGAGGGAGAAACCCATGAGGCATCATTCAGATGACAGAGCTGGCAGGAAGGCATGGCACGTGTACGCCCCAGGTGCCAGCCCGAGAACACGAATATCGCAAATGACCCAGCGAGGGGAGCGCCACTGGCAGTGGCTGAAGCCTTGGAGAGCCAGGCAGGCCCACTGTTTCACCATATGCTGCTGGAGCAGGTGGGCTGGGGGCCACGGGGAGCCCCCTCATGCCCGACCACTCCTCCCTGCTCTCAGGGAGGAGCCTATCCTCCCCTCTCAAGGGCCAGCTGGGCAGGACCCTGCTCCCAACATGGTGCAGCCTTGCTGGAGGCCCTGCTCTCCTCACTGAATCTCACCTGAGGCCAGACTCTCACATTTTGTTTGATCCATTGGAAGCCTAGATTCCTAATTTTAGAGCCAGGAGGTCACTGACAGATCTGGCAAAGGAGCCTGAGAGGTTTAGAGAGTTGCCCGATTATTTGAGAGCCAGTTAGATGTGAGAGAGTAAACCCAGGCCCTTCTGACCCCAGATAAGAATCTCTTCACCCAGCCCCTGGCCGCCGCCTCATCCACAGCTGCATCAGGTCCTCAGATCATGCCTGGGGCTGGCACTCCCAGGCCAGGAGAAAAATCTGGGCCTGTTAACACTGTACCTGTGAGGGCAAAATAGAGTAACTGATACACAAGGAGCTTTGGAGAACTTTTTATTGTTTAAAAATCATAATTGAAGCTTCAAAAACATACAGCCTAACACATGTCCCAGTTCCGGTGCCCTACTCCCTGGAGGAGGGCACAGGGCTAATCCCTCCCATCGTGCTGCCCACACCACTAGCCAGGACCCTGCCCTGGGGAGGCTGCCCGCCCGCCTGCCCCCATGTGCTAAGTCACCGGCTGAGGAGGGGCCCTGGGATGAGGTAGGGTGACCGGCTCCCTGCATCCCTCACCCCCTGCACATAGCAGTCTGTGGGCCCCATGTGGGAAGAGGAGCCAGTTCCCTGGGCAGGGGACCCCCATGGGGGAAAGACAGAGCCAGTCCCCACTCACCCCACCCCTCCCCAGCCCCCCAGCTCAAGGGAAGCTGTCATCGTCATCTTCTGCCATCTCCTTGGCAAACTCCAAGTCCTGCTGCTCCCGCTCTCGCCGCTCCTGGGGAAGAGGGCCGGGGGGGCGGGGGGCTGAGGACCAGCCGGGGGCTCGTGGTCTGCACCCAGCCCGACCCACCCAGGCTGCTGAGGACCAGCCAGGTACTCACTTGGTCTGCACCCCAGCCCAACCCACCCAGGCTTTCCAGAAACTTCCCCTTCCACCCAAAGCAGAAAGCAGCTTACCTCTGCAGACTCCAAGTCCTTGTTGTAGGATTTGGGAGGAAACCTCATGGCCTGAGGCATAATGGAGAGAGGAGTGAGTGAAGACGAGGTGGGCACCTGGGCGCTAGGAAATGTACCAGACAGGTGACCCTCCCGGTTTAGTCTGCTGGGGGAGCTCGGCATGGTGACTAGTGACCCGTGACACCACGTGACAAACACTAAAAAGAAAATCCAGAGGGATAAACGACCGGCCCTCTCAGTCAGGCGGGGAGGCGGACCGGCAGTGAGGAGTAAGAATGGATGGCCTATGGGAGTGGAAGGAAGGGCATTCTAGGCAGAGACATTCAAGGTGTGCGAGGTTAGGCTGGAGCTCAGTGGGGCCAGCTGCGGGGAGGGGAGGGGGAAAGGGGCTGACGGGAGCAGTCCTGGGGAGTAAGGCTAGAGGCACAGGGGACCAGTCACAAAGGGTCTCTCGTGCACAGCGTTTGCCTGATTTCAGACAAAGTGATATCCTTGGTTTCCTGGGGGAGAGACCAGGAAAAACAGTATCCGATAGTACCAGCACCTGACCCGCAAGGACTTAGGAGACTTTTGTGGACCAAGATGGTGGTCCTACCCTTTACACAATTCAGACTTTGCTAAGTGCCCCAAGACAGTGATTTCATGCAATCTCTACAACTCTGTGAAGCAGGCAGGGCAGGTATACCTCACTATCAGTCTCACAGATGGAGAGATGGAGACATGGAGACTTCAGAGAAGGTAAACGACTCAAATTTGGAACCAAATCCAGAACCGCGCACTCTAAGCCCCAGTCTGATCCTCCCTGGCAACCAGACCCTTTAAATGCACAGAGGCGTTGTGGTCCCACAAGCCAAGTCCTTTGCCCCTTCTGGACCCCCCAGTGCTTTAGAGCCTGGGAGCCGGTCTTCTCTAGGAGCCTGTGGGTGTGGCAGCGTGCTGCTGCCCAGCTGGCTCTGCAGCTCAGGGCCCCTCACCTTGACAGACATGTTGTGAATATCCAGGCAGAAGGAGATGCGCTGGTGGAAGGCTAACTGGGGCTCGCGGGTGGAATAGATGTCAATCATCTCCTTGGACTGGACGTAGCCCTTCTCGTGGTTGATGCTGGCCTCTATGACGCCATCTCGAATGGCCTGTAGGCCCCAAAGGGAGGAGAAGTCACCAGAAAGTCCATCTTCTAAGTCTGAGAACACCCCGTCTCATCTCTTTGTCCTCCCTGATCTCTCCTACATTCATTCGTGCAAACACAGACACTCTCTGGCAACTTCCTGGCTTCACTGTAAGGTGGGCATGCCGCCGCTTTAGCCGTCAACCCCCTCCCGCCCCGCACCGGAAACATGGCATCTGTGGCTCCCGAACCAGGCCCACCTTGGCGACAATGAACTCTGCATCCTCTGGGCTATCAAGCTGCAGCTTCTGGGCGATGTCTGCCAAGGAGATGCGGGAATAGGAGAGGCTGATCATGCGCACACCTGGGAGGAGAGACATGGGGAGGACAGGTTGGGCACAGACCCTTCACCTGCCCAGGCAGCCACAGTGCTGTCCCTGCCCCAGAGAAGCCAAGTCTCAGTCCTGCTTCCAGGGCTCCCTCAGACCCTTACCCATACTTATCTTTTTTTTTAAAAGTGATCAGGTTACCTTTTCTTTTTCTAGTTTGGCTGCACTGGGTCTTTGTTACAGCCCAAGGGCTTTTCACTGCAGCGTGTGGGCTTAGCTGCCTCGCAGCACGTGGGACCTTTGTTCCCTGACCAGGAACTGAACCCTCGTCCCCCACCCTGGAAGGTAGATTCTCAAGCCTGACCCACACCTGTCTTGATGACGTTGTGCCGCAGTCGGATGATGAGGGTGTAGGTCCCATCTGCTTGGAACTTCTCCCCAAACTGATCCAGGACCTGGTTGAACTTGGCTAGGTTTCCTGTCCTGACAGCTGCGGTGGGGAGAGGAGTGGGTCAGATGCTGCCCGTGGCGCACACACCAGAAGGGACACAGTGCTGGGGGGCGGCACGCCCTGGGAGGGGACCAGCCTTACCCTGGGTCAGAAGGAAGTAGGGCATGAGTGAGCGCTTGAGGGATGGTTGACGGAACTGCAGCCGGTCTGGGATCTCCCCCAGCAACAACTCCACCACAATCAGAAGCTTGTGCACCTGGAAGGCAGTGGGCAGGGAGCCAGGGTAGGAGGAGAGAACCAAGGGGGCTTCAACTCAGCCAGACACACCAGAAAAGAAGGATGGTGGCACTGGACGGGGCCCATGGAGAGAGGAAAACACCCTCAAGCTGTGCTGCGTGTGGAACCGAGGCTCTGCCTTGGGATCAGGCCCTGGGAGCCTCTGACCCTTTGACTACACCGGTCCCTCAGCTTCATTTCACTTGGCCAATCAGTGCACAATGCACCAAAATGGCCAAGCTCCAAATTACAGGTTGGATGCTAGGTTCTATGGCTCAGAACCAGTGACGAAGCAGGGCCCAGAGGCCTCGGGGATGGGATGCAAGTCAGCCTAAAGATGCTGGTTACGAGGTGAACCATATGTAAGCTAGTCATCTGGGTAGAGGAAGAAGCACAGGAAAGGGGCTGCAGAGCCTCAGTGAATGAGCTGGGTATGATGGACAGGGTTGCCTGGGAAACCGAGTCCCTCCTCCTGATGCAGCGCCCTGCAAGGGAGACTGTGGGAGGAGTGGACAACTTCCCCTACAAGCGGGAGGGACAGGAGCCCAGACAGCCAAACTACAGGCAAGCAAGTGCCACAAAGGAGGCGAAAGGTTAAAAATGGGGGTGGGTGATGGTGCCCACAGCTGGGCAAGGAGGGCCCCGCCTTCCGGGGTGGTCCCCTCGCTCATCACTACCCTGTCTCTCTGTGTACTCCATGAGTGAGGGGAAAGCCATGGTGATGGCAGAAAGTAACACGAGCTCTGAGGATTCTTTTAAGCAATGGCAGACTGGCACTTTTGGCTACACCTTACAGCATGCAGGATCTTAACTCCTGACCAGGGACAGAACCTGTGCCCCCTGCACTGGGAACACAAAGTCTTAACCACTGGATCATGAGGGAGTCCCAAGCCTTGAGAAATCTGATGAAGCAGAAAAAGGAGGGAGAATGATTCAGCCAAGGGGACAGGTTGGAGAAGAGGCCAGTGAACTTGAGGAGGTGAGGGGGTCTGTCAGGAGAGATGCCTGGGGCACGTCTCGGGACGCCCCGTTCTGAGTGCCAGGCTGAGTTCTGAGCTCGGAGAGAGAATGCCAGTCTTTACTTGCTAGCTAGAATGTCGAGTCTCTGGATTCCTCCTCCCTAGAACGGGTGTAATAACAAGAATACTACCTGAACTACCAGATCCACAAGACTCACAATACTTTACTGGATAGGAAATGGGAAAAATGCGAGCATCCTGGACCAGGCAGACCAGCCAGGACCTCCACTGAGTCAGGCAGGGGAAGCTGGGCTGGCAGAGGGGAGGATGGTGACCAGCAGTGTCAGTGGCTCAAACAAGGGCACGGGCAACATCAGAGAGGAGAGGACTACCAAAGGCGTCAGGCAAATCAACAGATGACTCAGTGATGGGGAAGGTGGGGACAAGTCCAAGATGACCCAAAGGCTTCTATGCAGATCAGGAGAGCAACGACTATAAACGGCACACAGGCGGGTCTGGACAAGGTGAATGTGAGGAGCCAGCAAGTATCTTAATGGAGATGTGTGCTGAGAAGTGGAATTTGCAGGTCTGGGTTTGTGAGAGGGCTCAAAACTTGTATTATGGGCTGAACTGGGAGCCCCCAGATTTTTATGGTGAAGTCCTAACCTGAGTACCCCAGAATGTGACTGGATTTGGAGCTAGAACCTTTAAAGAGGTTTATGAAGGGAATATGAAGTCATGTGAGTGGGCCCTAATCCAATTATGACTGGGGTCCTTACAAGAAGAACTAGAGATACAGATATGCACGGAAGGAAGACCATTTGGAGACAGCAGAAGATGGACAACTCCAAGCAAAAGAGAAGCTCCCAGAACAACCTGGCCACACTGACATCCTGAATTCGGACTTCTCACCTCCAGAAATAGAACGAAATAAATTTCTGCTGTTTAAGCCAGCCAGTCTTGTTACAGCAACCCGGGCAGATTAAGACAGATTAATGGACTTTGGTGACGCATTTTGGTGATGAGAGCTAAGCCGTGAAAACAAATGAGATCCCCTAAGGCGAGAACGTGGAGCAATTACGGATGGTACACTTTCAGAGTGCTCAGCTTTAGATGCCATGTTAAATTCTACGTCTGTCTCTACCCATTCTCACCCGCCCTGTTTTTACTTAAAGCTAGCTTTCCACTTGGGCTCTCTAGCCCATTCCTCCTACCTCTTCCCAGGCCTTGGCTCATCACCTATCTGCTTCAGCCTCTCTGGGTGGGAAGTTCCCCCACCTCTGCTTCTTTGCCTCTCGAGCAGCCCTTCCACCTCTTTCCTGAGGGCTCCTTCACCAACAGTCCACGGGCAAGACCTCACTCCAGCTCCCTCTGCTCCTTCTTGCAACCTGGGTCTACCACAGAAAACTCTGAAACCTTATTCATCCACAGCAAAATCTGGTTTGAAAACACTGCTTTACCCCATGACACCTCTCCTTGGTGCGCACCACAGCCTGTATGTCAATTATGTGCATTTTTACTGATTTTTAGAAGAAGGTTTAGTGTGTGTCCCTACATTGTAAGCAATCCTACATTCTGCAATGTACCTTATGTGTCTGAAGAACCATCCCTTTCTATGAAAATTCAAGCCATCTTTCAAAAACCAGATCAAATATAACTGTTTAAAGATTTATTTTACCACAACTAGATTTGCCTTTCTCGAACTGCTGAACTAAAACAAACCAAAGCTCCTACCACACTGAGCTCGTCGGGATACATGCTCATCTTGCTTTCTTTCAAGGGCCAGGAGGTGTCTGTGTGTGAGTGTGCGAGCAGTCATCTGTGGCTGGGAAAGCTGGGTCCTAATTCTGGCTGCTAGGCTCTGTGATTTTACACAGCCCTCAAGCCATTCTGCTTCAGGTGTTCTGATTCCATCTCTGAGTGCTAATACCATTTCTAATCCTTCTCTTCTATTCCTCACAGTGCCCAGTATCAAGTCAGCATTCAAGAAATGCACCTGGGGACTGACAGCTCTGACGTGGCCAAGGTTTGCCTCCACCGGAGTCGGCCACCTTAAGGAGGGCCCTGGGTTCCCTGGCCACAGACACCACCGCTCCCCAACGGGCACCTGAGGGACCAGGTAAAGAGTCCAGAGCTTATCAACACAAACAAGACCCCTGCGTGAAAAGACGATAGGATCTTCTGGGGAGTCAGGAATATTTAAAACCTACCTACCAGGGAGTAGACTGGGGATGTATACTGCCAGAGGTGCAGGCAGTGTCTGCCTAAGGTGCCCTGAACAACGTTATGTGGAAACAGACATGTGATGCCACCTTTAGGGTACGAAGACAAAGTAAGGCGGCCTTCCTGGCTCCTCAGGTGGGGAAATGACGCTAACATGGCGTCGGATAAGAAGGGGCCAAAGGGGAGAGAGAGCTGCTGCTCACCGTCTGCTTGAAGCCGACAGCTGTGTGCTGAGGGGCCTTCCGGAGCGCGTTGGTCATTGTTCTCCGGGCCTCTGAGTACTCCAGCTGGATGGCTTTGATGCGCCCTGGGTGTGAGAAGAGGAGAGCTGATCTAGACGAGCGCGTTATCCAAACCCTGGTCCTCCACAAACCAGAGCGCCTCTTAGGCACCACGGGCAGCACATCCTTAGCCGTTTGTGCCGAGTGAGCCTGAGGCGCCTCCCGGCTGGGCGGGCCCTGCTCACCTGTGTAGTAGAGGTACCTTGCCCACTCGTTGTTGTTGGCCTGCTCGGGAACACGGACTTGGACACGAGCTTCTCGGCCTGGTCGTACAGGCTGTAGTGTAGGTAGTTCCGCAGCAGGAGGTTCAGCAGCGTGGCTTGCCCGTCCGTGTCGTGCCGCAGCGTGGCGGTCCGGAGCCGAGCGTGCAAGAAGCTTCAAGAAGGAGAGAGATGAGGTCAAAGGCCTCAAATAACAACTCTGAACAGTCAGCTAGTAATGCACCAGTGTAGGCGCACAGAGGACCTGCACTCAGATGGGGGAGACAGACAGCCCTCATGATGAATAAGCACACCGTGAGGCCTGACAGAAGGTGGGGGTGGGGGGTGACACGGAAATCAGGGTAAGTGCGACAGGGGCGCAGGACAGGAGGGAGCCGTGGCTTTAAACAGCCCGGTCAGGGCAGGACTCACTGAGTAGGTTACAGTTAAGCACAGGCTTGAAGGATGCAGGGAGGAGGGCACTCTCGGCCGAGGGAAGTGCACGCCCATGGAAGAGCGAGGCATTGGGGAGCAGGGGGGCCCAGACCCTATGAGGCCTCAAAAGCTTTTATCAGGAGGGCTCTGGCTTTTCCCTGAGGGGAATGGGGAGCCACTGCAGGTTTCAAGCAGAGAAGTGAAAGGCTTTCCAGCCTGTCCTTGTACCTTTTTTAAAAAACCTTTTATTTATTTTACATTGGAGCACAGCCAATTAACAATGCTGTGGTAGTTTCAGGTGCAAAACAAAGGGACTCAGCCATACTGCCCTTGTACCTCTAACCCACAGAAGAATCCTCCCTTGACGCGCGGTGAGAGGAGGAGCCTGGGGGACAGGACTTAGCAGGCCAGTGGTCATCTCTGCCTCAGCCTCTCAAGCCCTCCTGAAGCTCAGGGCGTTAGCCGTCACCCCCATTTCCTGCTCGGCCCTTGGCACCTCCCAGGCCTCGGGCCCCTGCAAGTCCACAGCTCTGTGAAGCGCCTGACCATGTTGCTGACCCCGAGGGCCGCAAGCGAGACCCCTGGCCACCGGTACCTGCGCACCACATCCAGCTTATCCAGGAACTCATAGACCCGGGCGTGATAATAGTAACACTTGGCAGCTACAAGGTCCAAGGCCCGGCGGTTCTGAGTGCTGATCTTCTGCATCAGATCATCAGAAATCTTCTGTGCCTGGGGAGGCAGCCAAAAGAGTCAAGCGGCAGTGCTTCAAAATTTAAACACGGAGCTATCACATGAGCCAGCAAGTCCCCTCCTAGGCATATGTCCAAGAGAAGTGGAAACGTATGTTCACATAAAAGCTTGCACACGAATGTTTATATCAGCATTTTTCATAATAACCAGTAAGTGGAACCAGCCCAAGTGCTTATCATCCAATCAATGGTTAAACAAAATGTGGTATATCTATGTGATGAAATAGTACTCCTCCATAAAAAGGAACAGAGTACAGATACAGGCTACAACATGGATAAAGCTAGAAAACCCTAAGCTACAGAAAGAAGTCAGACACAAAAAGCACACAGTATCCATGGGACACAAAGTATTAAGAGATTACTGGGCTGCGGGGAGGGGAGAACAAGGTGTGATTAGTAACAGGTATGGTATTTTTCTTTGCGGGGGGCAGTGGGGGTTGGTGGGGTAGTGATTAAGCTTGTCTGGAATTAGATAGGAGGGCAGTTGTACAACCTTGTGAATATACAAAAAAGCCATTGAAATCTAGACTTTCAAGTGGTTGAATTATACCTAAAGAGCAACCAATCAAACAAAAACCAACCAGTGGCAAAGCAGGGAAAAAATAAAACAGAAGACTGAGGCATAAGACCTGTCACTCCTGGGTGTGCCCCTGGGAAAGAAGCTGAGCCTGCCAGGGCAGCTGCCCCAGCTGGAGGCGCTGCTGGAAGAGTCGTATCCACAATGGAGTCTTTCAGATCCACAGTAAGAGCTGCCATTTATTAACATGTTGGGAATGCTGACTTTGTGCAGGTCATTGTACCAAGTTATTTTTTAAATGTATTATTTTTATTTAATACTAATGATAAACTTGTAAGAATGGTAGCTCGTCTTATTTTACACACAGCTGGGAGAAATCAATTTGCCTAAGGTACAAATGGGATTTGAAGCCAGGTCTTTCTGCCTCTAAATCTACTCTTTCCCAAGCATCCACCACCCGGGGGACTGCGCCACAGAGAGATAGAGTGACTACGGGCAGGCCTTTCCCAGAGCCAGAGCAGGAGTTGAGGGGTCTTCCTCGGAAGTGGGGCTGGGTCATCCTCACACTGGGGAAGAGTCTGGGGGCAGTGGCGATCTCCCCTACTAACCCCACGCACTGCCTGGGGCGCGCTAGTCACACGCTCTGGTCTTGGATACCTCTTTGTAGCGCTTGCTGTTCATCAGGAAGATGACCATGAGAAGCTGGAGGTAGGCTTCCACTTCAGGCAGGAGGGGAGCCGACGCAGCTTTTCCTGTTCGGGGACGGAACTGTAAATCGGCTTCTGTGTCCATGGGCTAGGAGAGGACGTGAGTTATCGTGGAAGAGCTCAGTCAGATCAGTCAACCAGGAATTTCTTAAGCACTCACTATTATTTCAACAGAGATTTACTAAGTGCCCACTGTGTGCCAAGATTTTTCTGGATGCTGGGGATACAAAAATATTGAAGGGAGTCAAAAAGGCTGGCGATAAAATCAATACAGAAAAGGGTTACAGAAGTACAACATCCTTATAGAATAGAACGGGGACAGAAAGGATGATGTAATGACCCCTCAGAGAGCCTACAATCTAGCTAGAGATTAAACCACCATACCTGGAACCACTGCAGATTCTGTCAGGCAGGGTTTAATAAAGTGATATAATGCTAGAGATGAGATCAAGAATAATGTGGTGTAGTGGCTGGGATTCTAGGTTTCACTGCTGTGGCCTGGGCTCAATGCCTGGTTGGGGAATTGAGTTACGCAAGCTGTGTGGCTTGGCCAAAAAAGAAAAATGAGACAAAAAAGTGTTTTTTGGTGGTAATAAAGAAATTTAGAGGGAAGTTGACACATACACACACACACATATATATATATATATATATATAGTATTTATTTTCAGATCTAGTCACTAAAACTGGAATAATGTGTAACAGATCAAAAAACAATTGTGGTGGGGGACTTCAGAGATGTACAGGTTAAAAAATATTCCAGGCAGGGCTGGAGGAAGGTGCTTTTCCTTTCCCCAGACAGTAAAGTCTTACTGTCCACCTCAGGGGTTTTCCTGAGTTTTACATCTATGAAACAGATTGTAAGCATACAGAATTTTAGGGAGATGAAGGTAGCTGAAGGGCCAATGAAGTTTAAGAAGGGGCAGGACTTGAACTGTACCATGGATGACCAGGGAAGTTTTGCAATCAGAAAGGAAAACGAGAGGTTTCTCCTGGCAGGGAGACAACTACCACCAGCAAACTAACGTCATCAACATGCACTCTGTGCCACACACTGTTCTAAGAGCCTTCCCCACCTTCCTCAGCAACTGCTCCACAACGTGCCCTCAGAGCTGCTCATCACATACATCAAATGAGGCCCAGGGAAGTTAGGTCAGACACCAAATGGTGAGCTGGGATTAAAGACTCAACCTTCCTCCAAAACCTGTGCTCTTAACCACTGTTCTCTTTTGGGTGGGGCCACACTGCAGGGCATGTGGAATCTTAGTTCCCCGTCCAAGGGTCCAACTACGACCCCTGCAGTGGAAGCAAGGAATCTTAACCACTCGGCCACCAGGGAAATCCCTTAACCACTGTTGTCTACATCCTCCATGGTGAAGCTTCAGAGGCAAAGAGACGGTAGAACCTTCTCCTATGTTGGGAGTGGTGGGAAATGAATGTAGTTGGAAGGGTCCTGATTCTCAGATCCTTTTTCTGACTCAGAATAATGACCCTACAGGGCAGAAGGATGGCCCCCCTGTTAGAGGGCAGATGAGTATTAAGAAGGTTGCTTTGCTTCGGGTCTCTACTGTGGCAAGTAATAAGACAGGTCTGCAGGATGGGACACCGCTACCCAGGGTGGAATGTGTGTCCCTGTGTGTCTCAAGCCACGCCCACACTCCTGTGCTGGCCTGACTCCACTCACCTCTTCCAGGAAGGGTAGCAAGAAGTCTCGAGTGGCATTGTTGGAAGTGAAGAAGCCGTGCACGGCCTTGTACAGAACGTAGTGGTTGAGGCGGCGGGATGTGGAAGGCAGCATCCGTAGGGCCCGCAGCACAAACCGAGGCTCCTTGCCTGACACTGCCTTCTCCAGCTGTTTCACGTGCTCCTTGATGTCTGTGGAGGAGCAAGGGAGGAAAAACTGTGAATTCCAACTCCTCCTACCCCTCCGCCACTCCAGCCAAACAGTCTTAGGAAGCCTCTTACAAATGTCAGGATGCGGTCAGTCCCCTCTTTTGCTCTAACAGGGTCGAGCAATACTTATGGATGCCATATGATGATTTTAAGACATAACCAAGAGACACAGAAAAATAAAGCTGGGTTGGGGAAGAAGTAGAGAGTGACATAAAAAGGAAAAAAAAAAACAATGAAAAACAAAAACACGTGAGGATTTAGCAGCTCTTCAAATAGGAAAACACTTCCCAAATACGAACAACGGGAGAAATCACGCGCCACACACACACAAGACTTAAAGAACTTCATAGAAAAAGTAAACAAACAAACAAAATCCTTCTGATAACTGTAGCAAAAGAAAAATATCTGCCACAAATGTGGCCAGAGATGCATATTCAGTAAAGAGCTTGTATAAAGGATTAAAATAAATACAAATGAGTATGAATGGTCAATATGAAAAAGAATGACAAATAGACACGAAAAATGTTTCATTACTATTCAAATAACCACAAATGAAAACATTTTTCAATAACCATTCTAACAGTATTTGAAAAATGATAACATACAGAGTATAGGGGTGACCAGGACATTTCTGTTTGCATAATGTAAATCAGTACAGTTTTCCTGGACATATCTACCAAAGACCTTAAAAATATTTACCCTTTCAACTCAGGGATCTATACTGAATGAGTAATTATAGAAATAGATCAAATACGTGGGCAGAGATGATGGCTGCAAAGCTATTTATAATGGAGGAAAATGGAAACAAATGTCCAGAAATAAGGGAGCGCCATCAATTGGTAGCTTCTCAGTTTCCCTTGTATTCATATTCCTTTGTATTAGAATAGGAGCTGATGCAGTCAACACCATCACATCCTCAAACCACCACCCAGGATCATAACTTTGCTTATTCCAGTGTTTTTGAGCTAGTTTCTCATGTAGTTAAGCAGAGAGAAAATCCAATAAATAGTCCTATCCTACTTGATCCAGAAGTGGGAAATGGCACCAGGGTCACAGTGGGGAGTCTTCAGTCTACCCACTCCAAATATGGACAGGATGCTCTTAAGTTGGAAAAGTGAAATATAAACTTGGAGGAACAAGAGGAGGATGGAAACTGAAAACAGGCACCAAGGAAAAGAGAAATGGGGGAACTGGCATATACTTTAGGTGGGAGGTGAGTATCAGGAACTCAAACAAATGAAAACTAAAAAGTTGAAAGTGTATCTTGTGTTTAAACTCTTTAGAAACAGAGCAGGAGTAAGGGTTTGAAGGGAGAGAAAAACGAGATAGGATCGTTTTGGCAGTTCAATTAGAGCAACGAGGAAGCAAGATACTAAGCAGAAAGGGCTCTCTTAGCGGAGTTTGCTAAAGGTAGTTAAGACAACAGAAATCATTCTTAAAACACAGGGGTCAGTATTCTATGTTATCCTTATCCCCCTTCAAAGATAAATACAGACACTGGTTTTTATAGAGATCAGTCATGCATTGGGGTCACTAGAATCAGTTTGATGAGATATAAGTGGAATAATAAGGTAAGAGGAGAGAACTTAGAAGAGGGAGTCTATGGGCCCAGTGAGACCTAATTCTAGATGCAATTCCCCGTGGAGGGAAGGTGTGTGAGAAGGGAGGAGTCCAGAGTCTAGAGAGACTGTTCAGTTATCCGGGCCGCGGTCGGGGGTGTCAGGGTAGCGGGAGTAGACACTTGGGCGTGATCCCAAGGAACACCCAAGTCACGGTGATGGAGGCTACGCTGGGGTCCCAAGGAGAGGCTACATCATCGGGTGCTGTCACCCGTGATCAGGGCACGTCCCCGGCCCAAGCTCTCGTACCCTCCAAGGTGACGGTGTCCAGCTCTCGCTGGGAGTGCTCAGCTGCCGCAGCCACCGTCTTGCCAGCGGTCTCCCCTGTTGATCCGCCACCCGCCGCCGCCTCCTCTTTCATCTCCACATCCTGGGGGGCCGGGGGTGGCGGTGGTTCTTGTTCCCCTCCGCCGGGCGGCGGCTTCGCCTTGTCCGCGCCGCGGCGCCGCGCCGAGCCCTCCTGCTTCATGGCGCCCGGGGTCGCGGCCTAGTCCGGGGACCGAGGCCGGGGCCTCGCGTAAACCCTCGCACCGGAGACCAGGAACCGAGCCGGGCCTGCACACGAGCGCGGGCTCGAGTCGGGCCGCACGATGACGGAGCAGCTGCAAACTCCTTCCCGGCGCTGGGCCTTCTGGGAAACGACAGGCCGGGCTGGTCGATGGCCGAGTCATCAAAGGGGGAAAATGTCAACCACCGAGACGCATGATAGAGGCGGATCTCCACGGAAGGAGCGGGGAGGAGCTTCTTTGAGTCTGTAAGGCTTGTTTTAGAGTGCTCCGCTGTGTTGATTTTCTTGCTTGCTTTTCTCACATTGTACTTCCGTGAATGTCCACAAGAGGTCCACAAGTGGTCACCTCGGGCTCCAGCTGGGTTACAGCGGAGAACCCCACTCCGCAAAGAGTGGGTAGGACCTACCGGAACGCAGGGCGTTTTGACGCCATGAGTTGCTGGGCAGGTTTCATGCTTAAATTCTCAGTTTGCCCCCGGTAGGGTTCACTTTCGAGATCCACGAGACTGGTCCTCAACCGTAGCCCGGTGCATCGGGCACGAGAGAAGAAAAGAATAGGCTGTTCAGTCACTCGGTCGTGTCCGATTCTTTGCGACTCCATGAACTGCAGCACGCCAGGCTTCCCTGTTCATCGCTGTCTCCTGGAGTTTGCCTGGAGTACTGCTATCCATGGGGTCGAAAAAGACTAGGACACGACTGAGCAACTGAGCAACAACAAATGTCCGTCGAGTCGGTGATGACACCCAAATATCTTATCCTCTGTCGCCTCCTTATCGTGCCCTTAACCTTTCCCAGCATCAGGGTCTTTCGTGTTATTCGGCTCCTGGCATCAGGTGGCCAAAGTATTGGAGCTTCAGCTTCAGCATCAGCCCTTCCAATGAATATTCAGGGTTGATTTCCTTTAGGATTGACTGGTTTGATTTCCTTGCTGTCCAAGGGATTCTTAAGAATCTCCTCCAGGACCACAATTGGAAAGTATCAGTTCTGTTGGATTTGAAATAAAACCGAACTGGAGACGACAGAGAACCCCATGGGATTCAGAATTTGAAAAGTAAAAGTGAAAGTCACTGGATTGGGTAGCCTTTCCCTTCTCCAGGGGATCTTCCCAACCCAGGGGAAGAACCCAGGTTTCCTGCATTGCAGGCGGATTCTTTACCAGCTGAGCCACAAGGCAAGCCCATCTGTGTTTAGTTAGTGCTGAAAATAAAGCATAAAATCCGCAGCGGAGGAATGCGGATAGGGAGTGTGGATCAGTTCTCTCGCTCAGTCGTGTCCGAATCCTTGCGACCGCATGGACTGCAGCACACCAGGCCACCCTGTCCATCACCAGCTCCCAGAAATTACCCAAACTCATCTCCATTGAGTCAGTGATGTCATCCAACCATATCCTCTGTCGTGTCCCGTTCTCCTCCCGCCTTCAATCTTTCCCAACATTAGAGTCTTTTCAAATGAGTCGCTTCTTCACATCAGGGTCCCAAGTATTGGAGTTTCCAATGTATATTCAGGACTGATTTCCTTTAGGACGGACTGGTTGGATCTCCTTGCAGTCCAAGGGACTCTCAAGAGACTTCTCCAACACCACAGTTAAAAAGCATCAATTCTTCCGCGCTCAGTTTTCTTTATAGTCCAACTCTCATGTTCATACATGACTACTGGAAAAACCATAGCTTTGACTAGACGGACATTTGCTGGCAAAGTAATGTCTCTGCTTTTTAATATGCTGTCTAGGTTGGTCATAACTTTTCTTCCAAGGAGCAAGCGTCTTTTAATTTCATGGCTGCAGTCACCATCTGCAGTGATTTTAGAGCCCCTCAAAATAAAGTCTGTCACTGTTTCCATTGCTTCCCCATCTATTTGCCATAAAGTGATGGGACCAGATGCCATGATCTTCGTTTTCTGAATGTTTAGTTTTAAGCCAGCTTTTTCACTCTCCTCTTTCACTTTCATCAAGAGGCTCTTTAGTTCTTCTTCACTTTCTGCCATAAGGGTGGTGTCATCCGCATATGTGAAGTTATTGATATTTCTCCCTGCAATCTTGATTCCAGCTTGTGCTTCATCCAGCCCAGCGTTTTTCATGGTGTACTCTGCATATAAATTAAATAAGCAGGGTGACAATATACAGCCTTGACATATTCCTTTCCCAGTTTGGAACCAGTCTGTTGTTCCATGTCCAGTTTTAACTGTTGCTTCTTAACCTGCACATACAGATTTCTCAGGAGGCAGGTCAGGTGGTCTGGTATTCCCATCACTTTAAGAATTTTCCACAGTTTGTTGTGATCCACACAATCAAAGGCTTTGGTGTGGTCAATAAAGCAGAAGTAGATGTTTTTCTCGACTTCACTTGATTTTTTTGGTGATCCAACGGATGTTGGCAATTTCATCTCTGGTTCCTCTACCTTTTCTAAATCCAGCTTGACCATCTGGAAGTTCATGGTTCATGTACTGTTGAAGCCTGGCTTGGAAAATTTTGAGCATTACTTTGCTAGCATGTGAGAGGAGTGCAATTATGTGGTAGTTTGAGCATTCTTTGGCATTGCCTTTCTTTGGGATTAGAATAAAAACTGACCTTTTCCAGTCCTGTGGCTACTGCTGAGTTTTCCAAAGTTTCTGGCATATTGAATGCAGCACTTTCACGGCATCATCTTTTAGGATTTGAAATAGCTCAACTGGAATTCCATTACCTCCACTAGCTTTGTTTGTAGTGATGTTTCCTAAGCCCCACTTGACTTCACTTTCTGGGATGTCTGGCTTCACAAGAGTGGTGAGTGATCATACCATTGTGATTATCTGGGTCGTGAAGATCTCTTTTGTATAGTTCTTCTGTGTATTCTTGCCACCTCTTCTTAATATCTTCTGATTCTGTTAGGTCCATACCATTTCTGTCCTTTATTGTGCCCATCTCTGCATGAAGTGTTCCCTTGGTATCTCTAATTTTCTTGAAGAGAACCCTAGTCTTTCCCATTCTATTGTTTTCCTTTATTTCTTTGCATTGATCACTGAGAAGGCTTTCTTATCTCTCCTTGTTATTTTTTGGAACTCTGCGTTCAAATGGGTATATTTTTCCTTTTCTCCTTTGCCTTTCACTCCTCTTCTTTTCACAGCTATTGTAAGGCCTCCTCAGACAACCATTTTGCCTTTTTGCATTTCTTTTCCTCCTGTACAATGTCATGAACATCCATCCATAGTTCTTTAAGTACTCTGCCTATCAGATCTAATCCCTTGAATCCATTTCTCATTTCCACTGTATGATTTTAAGGGATCTGATTTAGGTCATACCTGAGTGGTCTATTGTTTTTCCCTACTTTTTAAAATTTAAATCTGAATTTGGCAATAGGGAGTTCATGATCTGAGCCACAGTCAGCTCCCAGTCTTGTTTTTGCTGACTGTATAGAGCTTCTCCATCTTTGGCAGCAAAGAATATAATCAATTTGATTTTGATATTGACCATCTGGTGATGTCCATGTGTAGAGTCTTCTCTTGTGTCGTTGGAAGAGGGTGTTTACTATGACCAGTTCGTTCTCTTGGCAAAACTCTATTAGCCTTTGTCCTGCTTCATTCTGTACTCCAAGGCCAAATTTGCCTGTTACTCCAGGTATTTCTTGACTTCCTACTTTTGCATTCCAGTCCCCTATAACGGAAAGGACATCTATTTGGTTGTTATTTCTAGAAGGTCTTGTAGGTCTTCATAGAACTGTTCAACTTCAGCTTCTTCAGCATTACTGGTCAGGGCATAGACTTGGATTACTGTGATATTGAATGGTTTGCTTGGAAATGAACAGAGATCATTCTGTCATTTTTGAGATTGCATCCAAGTACTGCATTTCATCTCAGACTTTTTTCGGGGGAGAGTGTATTTGGGTGTAATTCCTTCAGTGTAATAAAATTTAGGAGTCTGGTCTCTATGAGACCCAGGGATAGCATATTTAGGGGGCAGAGTGGTAAAAATCAGCTTCAGAATATGGTATGCTGGAAGCTCTGCTCTGGGCTGTGGTGTATTGTGAGGCTGGAGGAAACAGAGAGGCTTCAGGGGTCCTTTGGGGAGATGATGTGCATCCAGACAGACACTGTAGTGAAATGGGGAACAGAGTACTAGTGCGCTTAAGGAGCACCTAAGTGTTCTTGCCTGGAAGATCTCAGGGATGGGGAGCCTGGTGGGCTGCCGTCTAGGGGTCGCACAGTTGGAAACGACTGAAGCGACTTAGCAGCAAGAGTCCCCTTGGGAAACTGGACCTGAAACCCCGTCCACTCCTTCAAAGGACTCCTCCGGTGATTCTGCAGGAGTATACAGATTCCAGTTTCCTAAGACACAAAAAGCAAAAAACTCCTTTCCTATCTTGGAACTTTTCTCTCTCCCGTAAATGGAAGGAAGCTTTGCATTTAGACCAGGTCAGACCCTGCAAGGCAACCTAGCCCTGCTGTAAGGTCCTAGAGGGCAGAGAATGTCTTGACCATATTCTCCTTTATATTTTTACAAAGAGCGGATATTCTTTGTATCCCTCCTTTTATACGATTGCAGTGAATAGCTAGCTCCTTGTACTAAGTAGTGACTTCCTAAATGGAAGATTATGTTCTCCAGTTTTAGTGAAAAATGATCAGTTCTTCCTGAACTGTACCCCTGTCCTCTAGGGCTGGGAGATTGGATAACAGGACTTTTAAATCACCACTGGAGTAAACTCATTAAAATGTGTTCTCCTTTTTTTTAAAAAAAAAAATCTATTTATTTGACCATGCTGGGTCTTAGTTGAAGCACGCTGGATCTAGTTCCCTGACCAGGGATGAAACCGGGGCCCCCAGCATTGGGAGCTTGGAGTGCTAGCCGTTGGCCCACCAGGAAGTCCCTAAAGCGTGTTCTTTGTAACACCATATCTGTAACTGTAGGTAGATGAGAATGGCAAAGGAAGAACACAGATGGGCTTTGTTGTTCATCTTTATGAGCTTACCCTTCTGGATAGTTAGAGTGTTAGCTCACTTCATTATTAAGTTTACATCACAAGGGAAAAACAATCAAGTCAGCAGAAAACTACCTAGTATGTCCTTGAGCAATATATCCAGGCCTTGGAAAACGCCCCAGCACGGGGAGGATGGCTTAACACAAAGTTTTTGGCAGTTGGTCTTGAATTCTTTGTGAGTGAGGGAATCAGCCTGGAGAGGGGTGGCTAAGAAGGGGAAGAGTCTGACTCCTGGGGCCAAAAACCTTGGAGAAATTATTCCATCCATAAAACTATGTTCAAAGAGATCAGTGAAAGATGTTAAAACCCAGCTTTAGGCAGAGGAGGCTGGTATAAACCTAGCAGTTTTACGAGACCGAATGTGTATGTTAACCCGTCCACATGCCAATTCTATCCAGCTCACTTCCTCCTGCAACCACCCTAATTGAGGGCAGAAGAAGGAAAGGTGGAATGAGAAGATAATATTATATTTTCTTTTTTTAAATTTTGAATCAGTCTTATTCTTATGTATGCTCTGTCCTGTCTGACTCTTTGCTGCCCCCATAGACTGTACCCCACCAGGCTCCTCTGCCTGGGGTATTTTCCAGGCAAGAATACTGGGGTGGAGTGCCATTTCCTACTCCTGGGGATCTTCCTGACTTGGATCAAACCCAAGTCTCTTGCATCTCCTGCATTAGCAGGTGGAGTCTTTACCACTAGTACCACCTGGGAAGCCACCCAGTATTCTTGGGGTACCATTTATTTTTTACACACACACACACACACACACACACGCACACACATACACATTTATTTGGCTGCATGGATTGTGGTATCTTAGTTCCCAGACTGAGGATAAAACCTGGCCCCCTGGCATTGGAAACTTAGAGTCCTAACAACTGGAGAGCCAGGGAATTCCCCTGCATTTTCTATGCAGTAAACTTGGAAGTTGTCTTACTCTTTTGCTTGTACCACATATCTCTAGGTCTTCACCTTTCCCAGTCCCTCAACCCAAGTCCAGAGAACCTCAAAGGCTCCTCCTGGAAGACAAATTGCTTTGATGATCTTCTGATTCTAGAGTCTAGAGTCCACGTTCTACACCTTCATAGTTCTTCTCCGAGCATTTTCTAGCCAATCTGAGGCCATCATAATAGTGTTCATGTACATACAATCTGTATAGAGTATGATAATGTCTTTGTCTTTTTCTGGCACAAATCAAGAATTTCCTTAGGATAGATTCTTTAAAGAAAAACACCAAAAGACGTTTCACTCAAAGTGAAATAATGTTTTTTTTCATCAATTCCAGTAAAGTTTGATTTTTGGAATCATAAGTGGGAGGGGTTGGGATAGGAAACTAATTAATTAATTTGGGATTTGCTGAAATGGTTCATAGTTTTTCAACTTTGAGTGTTTACACTATTAGAGAATTTAAGCATCTGTGGAGCAGTAGGGATGGGGGATGTACAGAGTTGGACAAGTGGGAATTGAGTGATCAGCTACAGTTTCTATTATCCTTAGCCTGGTGGTTCTGAAATGCCCTTGGGTGTTCTCATAGGGTACAGTGAGGTAGGGAAGGCATTAAGAAAGCAGGAGTTGAATCAAAGAGGCAAGTTAGGAAGCCTTGGTCAGTAGCTGCAGGAGGGAGAGGCCAGCGTATAGGGCGCAGAGGCGGGGGAGGGTGTCTGGGTCCCACGCGTACTGGGGGCCAGATCTCTGCACTTCCAGGCCACTCAGCCCCACTAGGGCCTCTGTGAGGGTCAGTTCCTCTTCCCCAAGGGAGGAAAGCAACTCAGGTGGCAGGGGGAATACACCCTCTATATCCTGGAGGAAATTCTGTTCCATTGTGCTCTCCACCTGGAAGGAAACAAAGTAATGTAAAAAGAAAGAACTGGAAACCTCTATTCCTTTCTCCCAACTCACAAAATCCACAAAGAGGGCTAACTTTCTCTCATTATAACCCCTTAGGTTACAATACATGACAATTCTGCCTGGGCTTTTTAACAGCCTTATAGGATGGGCAGCACATTTATTTTTAGACTCTTTTTACAGAGGAGTGAATTGAGGCAGACTCAGAGACATTAAGATTGACTCACATCACTTGGCTAGGAATAAACCAAGCTAGAGTTTTCTGTCTCTTCTCCCAGGATCAGACTGAAGAACGCAGACAGTTGCCCAGAAATGCACTCCTCTACCTCTACTTGTGAAATAGAAAATAGGAAGAAACATGGAGAGAAATGAGAAGTAGGCATGAGCTCCTAGGATAAGACAGAGGCCCTGTAGGCTGGTTCAGTCATTAGGTTAGATCGTATCTTTCCACCAGTTATAGCTGACTCCCTTCCAAAGTCTCCCTGACATCTGCCATTTTTTTCTTACCAACTTTAGCTGCACTGGTAGGATCTTTTTCTCCACGGATTTTACCAGCAGCTTCTGTTGGGCTTCACTTAGCTCTGGAGAAAAAAGCAGAGGAAGAGATGTGTGTTGGTGCAAAGGGAACTACAAGTTCCAAATGGGTGTACTTCCAGAATTTTAGCATTCACTGATTTATATGTTCACCCATGGTGGAATGCCTGTTCTGGGCCAAGCACCTTTGCTGGGTGTGTTAGGTAAAAATCATGCTCATTCAAGGAACTTCTCTGCATTGTAGCCGAGAAGACAAAATAACGTGTAATTACAATGTAGGCTGTGATGGGGGCCATAGCTGAGGATCTACTTTGGCCTTGGTCTTTGAGGGCAGGCTTCTTCTTCTTCTTTTTTTTTTTAATTAATAATTAATCTGTCTGTGCTGGGTCTTAGTTGAGGCATGTGGAATCTAGTTCCCCGATCAGGGATCAAACCCGGGCTCCCTGAATTGGGAGCATGGAGTCTGGAAGCTCCTAGGGGGCAGCCTTCTTGAAGGAACAAGCATCTTAGCTTAATGTGAAGGATCAGAGTGTTTTTCAAATTGGGACAATATTTCTTGCAGAGGGAAAAAGAATTCATGGGTAAGATGAGAAGATGTTATCCTCAGATTAAAGCTAGCAGATATTGAAATTAAAATGATGAGCTTAGCGATATGCAGAAGTTTTAAATATATGGCTGATAAAACTAGGATTATTTCCCAACCTCTGTTAGCAAGACTAGAGTATGGTGACCATGTGAATCGTAAGGAATGAAACCAATTTTTTAAGAATGTAGATATAAACTACTTAACTGCAGTATAATTTGCCTGGCATTTATTTACTCATTCATTCATTTAAGAATTCGTTTAGTGACTCATTCCTACTACTGAATAGGTGTATAAATAAAGACCTCACTCCCCACTTACCTGCTAGGGCTCCAAGGAAATAGAGGATGGAGTCCATAGCCCCTTTGATAGCAGGACATTCTTTGGGAGTACCTCCAGGGTCTCTTCATGCCCTTTGCCTAGAGCTTCTTCAAGCTGTGGGGAAAGCTGGGTGACTATTCAGGAGAACATGGGTAGAGCACCCAGGGCCTGACGCATGACAGTCCCTTGAGGTGTGTTAACTCTCTCCATTTCCCTGTTTCTTTTCAAGATAGCAAGTCCTGAAAAGTATTAGACTCTTGGGTTCTTTAGTCCCTGAGTCTTGGACGCTGGAAAGGAAAGGTCGAGCCCCCCTTCCAAAAGAAGGTTCTGCTGGCCTGCTGCCCACCCTCTGTGGATCAGGGGAAGCCTGGGAACCTGCACTCTTTGCCCATCTCCAAAGAGATGCAGGGCGCAGTGGCGACCCTGGCAGCCTAAGAGGGGGGCACTTGACCAGCCTTGGAGAAGGCATCCACTGCCAACTCCTCTGGCCACTGGCCATCTGCTGCCAGGTCCGTGGGGTCCCCCACCTGCTCCCCCACCTCCATGTTCCCCTGCACCTCCTGCCTTTCCCTTGGGTCCTCACCGTCAGCTCCAGGTCTTGTAGCTCCTTTTTCTTCCCTAAGAGTTTGCTGAGGGAGCTGAGCAGGGAGCTCTTCCCTTCCGGGCTCAGTTTCTCCACTTCCCGGGTCTCCCTTTGAACTTCTTCTTTTAGGGTCCTGAAGTCCTCGTGTACTGCCCCTGTGGCAACAGTAGATGCGGCCTCCTCTTCATCAGTTCAGTATATGCTCTCCTGGCGGGTCTCCTTCACTCGGCCCTGCTCAGGCCCCCAGGCTCTGCTGCCCCTGAACTCTGCTCTCAGCTAGAGCCTGGTTTCTTTTTTTGCTTGACCAAGGTTCACAGTTATAAAGTTATTCCCCAGACTTGACTTAAGGTGTTGAGTGGGGAGATGGGGAATCGAGGGGTGGGCCAGGACCCACAGTATCATCTAACCAAGGCGTTCATTTCCCCTGAGATTCTAGGCTCCATCCCAGATCAGTAGACAACTGGCTTCCCTTTCTCTAGGACCACTCCCTAAGAGATGAGAAGGAAGGTCTATTTTCCCTTAAGAGTCAGTTGACAAAGTGATTTTGGTGACTGGGTGAAGACCAGGAGGGGACTTCTCAGAAGTGTGTGCGTGCTGCATGCCAAGTTGCTTCAGTCATGTCCACCTCTTTGCGACCATATGGACTGTAGCTCGCCAGGCTCCTCTGTCCATGGATTCTCCAGGCAAGAATACTGGAGTGGGTTACCATGCCCTCCTCCAGGGGATCTTTCCAACCTAGGGACTGGACTCGCGTGTCTTATGTGTCCTACATTGGCAAGCAGATTCTTTAGCACTAGCAGCACCTGGGAAGCCCCAAGAGTAGTGAGTCTAAATCCAGGGACATGGGCTGGCGAGGGATAGCTTGAACCTTGGCCTGCCCCTCTAGGGGCCTGGCATCCTAGGAACACATCCAGCCTGCTTTGAAAAGAGTGGGCTTCCTGGAAGTGGCTCTAAGCCCCACCACCAGGGACTCAGCACTTGTCTTCCTCTCCCTTCACCCCAAGGTTACTTCCACTATCTTCCTGCCAACGTCTAGGGAGAAACACAAATTTCCTTACCAACATCAGATGCCTGGATAACTGAAGGAAAAAAAAATCCAATTAGAAGGCAATCCTCCCAAACAGTAGCCATATCCAGGGAGTGGGACATGAATGGAGGTTAAGAAATACATCCTGTCTCCTGAGATGTCCCAGCTGTCTTAAGGATACTCTTGTTCCATTTGTGGGAGGCAGAAATGGGGCAGCAGAGAAGCTAAGGCATTGTGAAACAGGGCACTTGGATTGAGTTGGCATCACCGTGACTCAGTGGCTCCTGCCCCAGGCGCTGGGCAGCAGAGACGCAGATGCACATGTGACAAGTCCTTATTACTAAGACCTTGAGGACAGAGGTCGGAGGCATTTGACCACCTGGGAGTCTTGTCCAAAGACTTTCCCCCTTCCACTGCTTTTTCCTAAGCTATTGGAATTCCTGCCATGTTTCAGAGACAATAGTTTTTCTGAGATCTGCTCTGCCACATTCCTTTTCAGTCCCAGAGAGAAGGGAAGAAACACATTGGAGCTTAAAAATCTGATCAAGAAAGTTGCAGTGAAATGACAGGAAACACTTACGGGTGAACTTCTCGTCTTCTGGCTTTTCTGAAGACAGAAACAACACACATATGTCAGCATAAAACCTCTTTGTGCCTTTTCATCTACAGCAGTTGTCAAGGCAGCTTTATCAGTGATCATTATAAAAACAGAGCTCATCCGCCTCTGCGATTTTGGGAACACATACTGTCTCCAGTATTGCTGCTTCTGATGGTGCCTTCCGGTCTCTTTCTGTTTCTCTGTCTCTCTTGGGCACATTTCTATGCCTCTATCTGCCTTTCCTAAAGCTGAAGATGGATATTTTTAGAGCCTTGGGAAACAAAATCAGGGGGCTCCTTGGGGGCTTCTGTTATACCCTATTAGAGGGTGCAGGATGTCAGCAGATAATGTCAGGGGTAGGGAGGAACACATGGGGAGTCAGGGAAGCAATTTTTACTTACCTCCGGGCGGGAAGGTGTGCATGTTATCACTGTAGATGTGTGGGATGTCTGTAAGGAACAAGAGTGGGGAGAGCAGAGGACTTTTAACAGCTGCCCCAACTTTCTTTCTCTGGCCTCCAGCCTATGGACTCTGCTAAAGGCTAAGAACCTGTCTTTAAATACCTCAACATTATCCCCGATCTGTACGGCTAGAAGTAATCTTTTCTTCCTCTGTAAATCTTTCCGTATAATATCACTATTTTCTACTTTGCATTCTAGTACTGGTATCTGTGTCTGTTTCCTCCATCAGAACCAGACTTCTGTTTTTTTGGCCACATGGTTCCCTGTCCAGGGATCAAACCCAAGGCCCCTTCAGTGGAAGTACGGAGAGTTAACTGCTAGACCACCAGGAAACTCCTGGCCCCAGAATTCTTGAGAGCAGAGGCTGTGCTTGTTCATCTCTGTGCTCCCTTTTCCCTGCTAACAAAGGTGCCTAGCTAGCACTCAGGAGATGCTCAGAATCCAGGGTTCCTCACTCCCAGAACAGCCCCTACAGTGGAGGTTGGACCACAATACACTATACTCCTTTACTCCTTCCCCAGTGTTGCCACAAGAGGGGAGCAGGATGCCTTAGGAGTGTGTGGGTAACTCTTGTCTGCAGGGGAAAACATGCTCACCCCACTCATCTTTGCCTTTGACCATCAGTTGTCTCACTCGAAATGCCAGGACACAGCCCTTGGGGATGGTGACAGCTTCCTTGTGGTTTACAGATCCCTAGGAGTAGACAGTGAGGATTTGTGAGTCTGCAGAGATCCTACATGTGAGATGTTGGGAGTGAGGGGGTAAAGGGCAAGTGGAAGGCCAGGCCCAAAAGCCTTTGGGGAGATAAGAAGTTAGGAACTCTTCAGTAGTGTCCCTGATCACCTTTCCATCCAGTGTGGAATGAGCTTCAGAGCTCTTCTGCTCATTTCTGCTGATCACCCCTTTAATGACCTCTTTCTGTCTTCTGGGTTCAGACACATGAAGGAACTGGGCAGACCTGTTCATCACCTGCCTGTGCATCCCTGTCCCACTTTAGAGCGTCAGTCCAGGCCCTGGTTCCTTCTTCCTCTTTGCCATGTGTCCCATGATCACCTTCTTCAGGAAGCCTTCCATGATTAATCCTTACGCCTGGTTCCAACTCAGCCCTTGAATATTTACACAGTCTGTTGTTCAGCTGCTAAATCATGACTGTCTCTTTGTGACCCCATGGACTGCAACATGCCAGGCTCCTCTCTCTACTATCTCCCAGAATTCGTTCAAATTCATGTCCATTGAGTCGGTGACGCTATCTAACCATCTCATCCTCTACCACCTCCTTCAAAAGCCTTCAGTCTTTCCCAGCATCAGAGTCTTTTCCAATGAGTCAGCTCTTTGCATCACGTGGCCAAAGTATTGGAGCTTCAGGTTTAGCATCAGTCCTTCCAATGAATACTCAGGGATTTACTTTAGGATTGACTGGTTTCATCTCCTTGCTTTTGTTTGGATCTATACTTACACAGTATAGATATAGGTAAGTAAAGACTACTTATTTACATTGAATTTTCCAAGCCTGTGTTCTCTGTCCTTTCACCTCTGTGTCTCCTTCATGAGACTGAGACCTTTCTTGTATCAAAGACGTCTTTCCTAAGATTGGGAGCACTGTAAGGGAAACTGGTGACTGTGAGTTTCCCCTTCCCTAGTAGCTCTCTGTGGCAGCTGGCACAGAAATCTACCCAACTGGGCACCTTGACCACAGAGTGATTGGTTCCTGGCCAACTGGTGTCTGGATGTTGAAGAGCAAGGGGAGGGAGTGGGTCCTTTTCAGTATCCTGGGGCGGGGGCGCTGATTGGGCAAAGCAATGCAGGCTCTGAGGGTAAACTCAATGTAAGTGTGCGTGAAGCAAACCTGTAACCCCAACGGGGCAAAGAATGGGAGGGAGAAGCAGCCTTCGGCCCTGCCAGCTCTCTCCAAGGTCACCTCCTGCACGGCCTCCACTACTTCCATCACCACGTACAGGTTCTCTCCTCGACTTCGCATCTCCTCCAGGAACGGGTGCTCTGCCATCAGCTTCCTGTGCCAGCAGAAACAGAAGAGACCTGTCCAGAGCTTTTCCCCATCTGGGCCCTGCCCTTCTCTTTTCTTCTGTCATTCCCAGGAGTGAGGCATGGGGGTGTTGGGAAGCGTGAGGACTCTGGAGCAAGACAGGCTGGAACCCAGCTCTCCCGGCTCCTGGCAGGGCAGCTTCTCTGAGTCTGGGTTGCCTCATCTATGAAACAAGGATAATGACACCTACCTCCAGGGAGAATGAGAGAGAGACTGGGGAACCCTCTAATGACACCTACCTCCGGGGAGAAAGAGAGAGAGACTGGGGAACCCTCGGGCACAGCATCTGGCCTAGAATGGAGTCTCGTGGTTGTTTCTTTCTCCCTTGGATTCCCCCTCCTTCTCCTCCCGGTTCTTAGTTCTGTGCATCTCTCCTGGGGGCGGGGGGTCCTTTCTTTCTCTCCACTTTATTTTTTGGCTTGTGGAATGTTAGCTCCCTGACCAGGGCTTGAACCTGGGTTCCTGCCAATGAAAACTTGGAGTCCTAACCACTGGACAACCAGGGAATTCCCTGCAATATAGAAGTATTAACATGGCCAGGCGGCACATTAGATCTCTCCCAGGTGCACTTTGACAAAATCCTCTCCCTCACCCTGCCAAGTCCATCCACTTTGTTGTCCTCGAGCCTTTGCGTCCATTCAGCCCTTTTCTTTCTGTCTGCTCCTTCCTACTGAGTTTATCTCTCTGATGGGCAGTGGAACACAGTCTTGCCTGATCTGCCTGCCTTCCCTGTTCTTTATCCTCTGACACACCTCCTCCGTCTGGCCAGATTAATCATGGCACATCAGAGCATCGTCAAGTCTCCCTGTACATGGTACAGCATAGATGTGTCCTTGACCTGGGTCCTCCATGGTCTTGGCTCTCCCTACATTTCTCCCTTGTTTTACTCTTACCTGCTTCTACCAAACTGGCTATTCATGGCCCCTATAGGTTAAAACAATTTTTTTTTAAATGGATGGATTGCATTTATTTATTTATTTTGGCCATGCTGTGTAGCATGTGGGATCTTAGTTCTCTGACTATGGATGGAATCCACACCCCCTGCATTGGAAGCTTGGAGTCTTAACCACTGGACCATCAGGGAAATCCTGTCGCTATAGGTTTTAAGATTTCTCACCTCTGTGCCTTTGTGATGCCATTCTCCCAAACCCTGCAGGTCTAATTTCTGCTAATTTTTCAAGGCCTTCCCTAGCACTTCCCTGCTGGCTCAGATGGTAAAGAATCCACCTGCAATGCAGGAGACCCGGGTTCCATCCCTCAGTTGGGAAAATCCCCTGGAGAAGGGAATGGCTACCCACTCCAGTATTTTTGCCTGGAAAATTCCATGGAAGAGGAGCCTGGTGGACATGATTGAGTGACTAACACTTTCACACTTTCAAGGCCTAGGTTGTGGGCTGCCTCCTCTGCGAAGTCTGTTCTCATTTCCCCAGCAAGAAGTCTCTCTGATCTGCCACAAAACTCAGGCAAAGCCCTCCTCTGGCACTTACATTTCTAGCCTTGGATTAGAGTTACCGTTGTACATTTCCCCCACTCTGAAATCACTAGGCAAAGGTATTCTAGTGCAGTCTAGCACCTAACAGAGTGCTCTGTACTTAGGCGGGCTGAGTTTACTGCATGATTCCCCAAGCACCTCAGCCCTTTCTTCTTGCCTCCCCAGCACTCACCTCCTTTCAACCACCACTTAACTACTTAAAAAGTCAGTTCCCTTGTCAAGTCAAACATCTGAGGAAACCCGCAGACTTGGCAACTGCCACACCCCCTGGAGCTGCTGGGGCAGCGTTCCTGAGGGCTGCTCCCTGCAGGCTGGGGCTGGGTGGGGGGCTTTGTTTACGCAAGGAGAATGCTGTGCTCAAGTCGCAGTAGGGAGCTTTTAAGGTTTCTTCCCTTTTAGTGTATTTTCATAGAGCCTTATGGTAGGGAAAAAAACCCTAGAGAATTTCATCCAACACTTATCATTTTTCAGGAGAGAACGCTGAAGCGAAGTGATTTTTCCAAGGCCACACAACTCATTAGTGTGAAAACACTCATCCTCGGGTGGTCGTGATAGTGGGGAGGTGGTGGAAGGATGGGGGGTGGGGTTGAGGGGAGTGGTTAGGAAATGGCCCGGAAGTACCCACAGGCTGAAGGGTCATCTTCAAGAGCTCCTTTGGGGTGACCGTAGGTGGAAGTTCAGGGTGAGGGCCCTGCCCTTTGACTCAGGCCCAGAGCACCCTTTCACTGCACAGCTTTGCCCTGAGTCTCACCGCTCCTGATGCAAGGTCTCCAGAGCCTTGGGTGCCACACTGAGGGTCTGGACCTCCAGGGTGCTGTTCTGGGACAGGCCGGCCGTCCCCTTCACCTTGACCGTCTTTGGCACGTCCACCTCTCCCTCCACTCGGGCGTCTAGCATATTCTTAAAGCCAAAGTTCCCCGAATCTGTTGGGTCTGCAGGAGGGAGAAGATGAAGGGGGCTGGGCTGAGAGGCACTTTCTCCTCCCTGCCTCCTTCGAGAACTTTCTGGCTAGAGGATTCCCACCCCTTTCCCCTGAGCAGAGACAGCTTCAGGTCCTCCTGGTTGGCCGGCTCCAGCCCCCCCCTCAGTCCCCAAGTCCGTGGCCAAGGCTGACCTGAAGGAGAGCTGCCAGGTTCGAGAATGTCCAGGAAGGTGTAGTCGGTGCGGACATACCGGGCACCCCAGAAGAGGGTGCTCTTCCGCTTCCTCAGGACCAGGCAGAAGGGATGGAAGCGCTTGAAGTCTATGAGGCTGTCCAGGGGTGTCAGGTCCCCTCGAGGGTTTAGTTGTCTGGTCAGGGCCCGGGTGACATTTTCAAACATGGTCATTGTCTCTGTACGGGGAGAGAAAGTGACAAGTTGGGAGGAAGGGTGACATCTTCCACTGAGACAGGTCCATGGGCTCTGGGGTAGGGTATGCCCTTAAAGATGCCTGAATCCTCAGGATCTCAGAGCTGAAAGGGACCAGAGGAGTCTTCGTTTTATGGTGAGGAAATGAGGCCCTGAGAGCTGAAACAACTTGCCTGGCTGCAAGGCTGGCTAGAGGAGGCAGCCCTCCCCTCTCTTTGTGAAGGGCTCTTTGCTCACTCCCTGCTCACTTTCTTCATGGACTTGGAGCCTGCCTGGCACATCTCATTAACGTGGAAGTAAAGCTCCTTTTACTCAGCTACGCCCACCTTGTCTCCCCACCAGTGAACCGTGAAAACCACCACCTGGGGAATCTGGGGGAGGGAGGCCGCCACCACTTGTGCCTAGGAGGACCCAGGGGACAGTGGTGCTCACCCAGTTGCTCTTTCTTTGGGTGGGAGTCACTTCCCTGTATCTTAATGTCGCTCGTGCCCTGCTCCTGGCTCACAGCTGTGGGTAGACCCACTTCCCTCCAGGTACCACTCAACAAATCCAGACATCTTGCTGCTCTTTGCTTTTGCCTCGTCTGCTTGTAATACCTCCTCTCCCATATGGAATCCCAGTTCGTCCTTTAAGACTCCCTTTGGGTTACTTTGGGTCACTCCTCTGTGACCCCTTCCTTCCCTGCTTCCAGCAGCCGGTGACTCTACCCCATGTTCCCAAAGCACTGTGTACATGCCCTTCTGAAACACCTGCCACCTCATGTGGCTGTGATCTGTTTACTTGACCCTCACTTATTTGACGTGACCTCCCTGAGGCCAGGAAGTGGGTCTTAGTCATCTCTGTGGCCTCAGCTCCAAGCACGGTGCCCAGTGCAGACGCAGAGCTTGACAAATGTGTGTGCAAAGAACGAATGAAGAGGTGAATGAAGAAACGCAGCCCTGTGGCTCAGATGGTAAAGAATTTGCCTGCAATGCAGGAGACGTGGGTTTGATCCCTGGGTCGGGAAGATCCTCTGGAGGAGGGCCTGGCAACCCACTGCAGGATTCTTGCTGGGAAAATCCATCCCATGGACAATCCATAGCATCACAGAGTCAGACACCACTGAAGCAACTAACACTGGGAGACATAAGCTAGGATCAGAGGGCCCTGGAGAGTGCGGGGCCTGCATTAAGTTCATGGCCTCCAGAGGTTCATGGCCTCTGGTCTCTGCCTTTGAGGTTCAAGTCCAGGTGTTTTAGCTGGTCAGCCAGCTGGCCCAGCTGAATTATCCCCAGGGGTGGAAGAGTACATACCAGCTGGCTGGAAACCACCCCACCCCCACTGTGGGCACCTCACAGAGTCAGGGAGGCCGGGGGCACACTCACAGGTACATGGGGCCATTCTGCCAACCATACAACCATGCTCCAATGTGCTTTTTTAATCCCTCATTCCTTGGAGGGCTCAGGTGGGACAGGCAACCTGGCCAGCCAGGAAAGTCTTGGGTGACTGCTGTCTCCTCCTCACCAGAGAAGTGCTCCCGGGCCACCTCTCCCTTCCCTCCCCGAGGCCGGTCAGGATTCCTACCCCACGGACTTCCCTGGTGGTCCAGTGGCTAAGACTCCATGCTCCCAATGCAGGGGACCCCAGGTTCGACCCCTAGTCAGGGAAATAGATCCCACATGCTGCAACTAAAAGATGTAGCAAGACCCAGTGCAGCCAAATAAATAAATAAATACTAAAAAGAATATTTCTACCCCACTGGGCCCTATGGGACTCCTAGGCCCTTCCCATCCCACCCATGTTCTTGTTCACCCCTAGAATCCCCCTCTGCCCCCTGCCCCCTGGTGTCATCAAGTTCTTACCAGGGAGCAGTGCTGGGTCCTCTCTGGCAGCTGGGTCTTGGGTGAAGGTCAGGAGCCCTCTGGGTCTGTGGGCTGAGAGAATGACCGTCCCTTACCAGGTCAGGCTGTGGCTTTATGCCTCTGTGGAGGCAAGGATGTAGGCTTCCAGGGACCCCGCCTGCCTCAGTGACCCCACCCCTCAGCTGCTCCACTTCCGGGAGAACAGCATCAACCTGTTCCACGTGCTCCCTGCCCCAGGCCCTGGCCTCCTGAGGGCTGAGGGGAGGGGTGAGGTGCTACCAGGCAGGTGCCAGCGTGGGTGGGGGAGAGGTGGCGACTGAAGTTTGGCTTGATGGGCTGAGAAGAAAGGAAGGAAGATGCCTTGGAGGGGGCTGCAGAGAGAGGCAGTGGGGACAGGCAGGGGTGCGTGTGTGTATGTGTGTGTTCACATGCATGTGTGTGATGTGGGACAGGCATGTCTGTTTTATCATCATGGTCATCAGGAGGCATCTAGGGTTCATGATGAGGCCTTGTGGGTGTGATGAGGGGATAAGAAACCCTGTGTGTCTTCAGATTCCAACAACAAGCAGAGCAGCTGAAAAACTGTCCTGTGCCCTGTTTGTCAAACAGGGACCTAACTATGACTGCTAGCAGCTTATTCTGTGTAGGGGGAGATAGAGATGCACCAAATGTTTCTCTGCATTGCTTACTGTTCAGCATCTCTATACCTCACGTAGTATTGTACACACACATATGCATAGGCACAGGCCCAGTGGAGTTAATGGAAGAGCCCACAATGTGTATTTGCCGTGGGAATTCAGACTCCTCACCATTGGTTACTCAGGTCTGGCTCTTATCTTCTTTTAACTGAAATATAGTTTTTGGAAATATTATTGTATAGTTGATTGACAATGTTGTGCTAGGTTCAGATTACAGCAAAGTGGTTCAGTCATACATATATGTGCATATTCTTTTCATAGTCTTTCCCATTATAGTGTACTATAGGATGCTGAATACAGTTCCCTGTGCTATACAGTAGGACCTTGTTTGTATGTTTTATATGTAGTAGTTTGTATCTGCTAACCCCAAACTCCTAATTTATCCCTCCCCATCAAAGTCTTGCTCTTATCTTAAATCTCTGCCTGGAAGGAATTGTGAAGGAGACTTTACACACATGACAGGTCCCTACATGACAAATCAAGACACTTACAAGCAAAGCTCCTATGTTGTTGGGATCTGTGACTGTCCATCCGCACATAAATCTGAATACCACTGAGCCTTCATGCTCTCACCTGATGGCCCTCCTCAATATCACCCACCAGAACTGAAATGTGACCTTGAAGGCCATGAAGAGTATGTTAGGTCTTTACTGGAGGTTTTCTTGAGGGGTTGGTGGTGAATGGGACAGATTAGATCACAGCACCCTCAGCCAAGGTTTTATTCACCTTTATCCCGAGAGTCTCAGTTAGTATGTCAGCTGCTCCCAAATCTCTCTCCTCTGGGTCCTGAAACAAGACAAGACCTTGCCCTTGCTGGGCCTCTGGTTCCTGCCTCCTATCTTTCTTTTTTAAATTGATTTTTGTGTACTGACTTTGTATGAATACAAGTTGTTTTTTTTTATTTATTACTTTAAAAATTTTTGGCTGTACTGCGTCTTTGCTGCTGCACGCAGGCTTTCTCAAGTTGTGATGCATGGGCTTCTCATGGCGGTGGTTTCTCTTGTTGCAGTGCACCGGCTCTCGGGGTGTGGGGCTCAGGACTTGCTGCACACAGGCTTAGTTGCCCCCCAACATGAGGGGGTCTTTCTGGCCCAGGGATCTAACCTGTGTCCCCTGTTTTTGCAGGTGGATTCTTAACCACTGGACCACAAAGGAAGCTTCCAACCTTGTTTTTAAAAACTTTTGGCTGCAACCTGCAGCATGTGGGAATCTTAGTTCCCTGACCAGGGATCCAACCCAGACCCCCTGTGTTGGAGGGTGAAGTCTTAACCACTGGACCATCAGGGATGTCCCTTGCCTCTCTCTTTTGGTTCACCTCCTTTTCTACCTACCCACTCTCATCTTGTGTAGCTATCTAATACATCCTCCTTCAACAGCTCTAACCATCACCTTAAGCAAACATCCTTTCCTTAGGAGAAGAAAATCTGGGAGCTAGAGTGCGTGGGAGGGCTGTCATTAGTCATGCAGTTCCTATCATGAGTGCATGTGTATGCAGAAATGTGTGTCTGTAATATCCTCTCCACGTTTCGTTTCCTGGTTCTTCCTGGATTTTCATCTTTTCCTCTCTGTAGCTTTTATTCAGCACATGGATGATCCCATAGCAACCAGCATGTAGTCCTGGGCTTTGCAGTCTCCCATTCCTTAAAAGTTCCAGAGTAGGTGGCCCCACTCCCCACCTTCTTCCCAGCCCACCATTGCCTTGGCCAGACTTTGGGGAGTTTCTTCCTGGTGTCTATCTTCCTCCCACTGACTGCAAGTCAAGGTTTCTAGTTCAGCTCGTTCTCCCAAGATTTGGAGAATAGTGGTTTCAAGAAGTCATGCCTGGGGACTTCCATGGAGGTCAAGAATCTCACACTTCTACTGCAGGGGGCACAGGTTCGATTCCTGGTTGGGGAACTAAGATCCCACATGCTATGCAGCGTGGCCAAAAAAAAACAACAAAAAAACAGTCACGCCTGTATCTGCTCTTCCCGAGGACCCTCAAAGTCTGTCTAGCCAGCTTTCTCTCCTCTGGCCTAGCAATACTGTTCCTTTATTTCTCATGCCATCCTTCTTTCATTCTGAACACTGCCAGGCTTGCTCCCACCAACCTCCATCCTATTGCTCTATTCCCCACACTGCCTGATGGTTTTGCAAGCAGGAGTCTTTGAGGGTTCAAGGCACAGAGACGAAATAAGGGTTTGTGAGGCTAGCTGGTTGAATGTCTTGTGCTTTTGGCGTAAAAACATCTCTGTCAGCTTGTCCCTGTGCTACTCCTCCCATCCACCCAAAATATCCTGTCTTTCTGTCAACCTCCCCCTCTACCCCACCCCCATCACTACCAGTTTCTCAAGAAAACCTCTGGTAAAAGCATTAGGAAGAGACCACAGGATTCCTTTGGGGCTTCTCAGGTGGCACAGTGGTAAGGAATCAGCCTGCCAATGCAGGAGAGGTGATGCAAGAGACCTGGGTTCCATCCCTGGGTCAGGAAGATCTCCTGGAGGAGGAAATGGCAATCTACTCCAGTATTCTTGCCTGGAAAATTCCATGGACAGAGAAGCCTGGTGGACTACTGTCCATGAGCTGCAAAAAGTACAACACACACACACACACAGAATCCCTTTAGAGTTCAGAGACCTTTTCCTTAGAGTCCTTGTTTATGTTCAGGGGAATCTGGGACACAATTGTACTGGAGGAAACTTAAACTGTACTGTGTAAGAAGCTTTAGGTCAATTAATAGAGAGTTGTTGAAACAGGAGCCAGGGTGGGGCAGCTGAGCTGATACAAGAAACAGGCTTTGCTCTCTATCTCCCTCTGGTGGTAAATTAGGGAAGGTAATGGGTGATAATCACCCCTGAGGTTTGCGCCAAGCTTGTGGTTTGTGTGTCGCTGCTAGGAGATGGGAGATCAGCCAAGGGGATCAGGACAGGGAATCCACTTAGGGAGGAAGCCCCAGCCACCTGTCCTCTGAAAACCTGAGCCACAGAGTGCACTGCAAACCCTGCAGACAGATACAGACATTGGGATAGGGCATTAACTTCCTTATCCATTTTCTTCATTTATGCAATGTGTGTGTGTGTGTGTGTGTGTGTGTGTGTGAGGTGAACCAGATGACTTCCCAGGTGGGGCTAGTGGTGAAGAACACATCTGCCAATGCAGGAGATATGAGACACAGGTTCAATTCCTGGGAAGATCCCCAGGAGAAGGAAATGGCAACCCCTCCAGTATTCTTGTGTGGAGAATCTCACGGACAGAGGAGCCTGGTGGGCTACAGTCCATAAGGTTGCAAAGAGTTGGACATGACTGAAGCCACTTAGCACACGTATGTAGGCCAGATCCCATGGATTGTGTAGCTTGCCAGGATCCTCTGTCCTCCATTATTCCGAGTCTGCTCAAATTCATATCCATTAAGTCTGTGATGCTATCTAACCATCTTATCCTCTGCTACCCTATTCTCCAGATTGAAGGCAAAAGGAGGAGGATTTGGGAAGGCTGGAACATTTAGGGGAAGTGACCCCCTGCCCAGACACGCTTCTAGACCTTTGCTGAGTAAAAGAAGGTGGACTAGCTAGGGATGAAGACAGGCCAGAGTGATGGAGGAGCAGAAAGAATGCGCCCCTAAGGCATCGTGTTTTATATTTCTCCTGGGAGGTTGGAAGTTTTGGGGTGCAGATTTCAGATTGTGAGATGAATGAAATAAAACCCCAGACTCTTTTCTCACCCCTTAAAAACCTTGAAGTTTTCTTCCCAAATTCCCAAATCAGCTTTGGAGCCCAAAATATCTCCTAAATTCTGGCTGAGCAAACATTGGTCAATGGCCTGTGATACTTACTCAAATCAGTTATGCTGAAGAACTGAAGAAACGCATCAAACTCAATGTCCAGTTTTAAGGTGCCAGCCCTCGCTGCCGCCAGCCCTCTGCTGCCAGGTTCCCTAACTGTCAGGCTGAAGATGCAGCTGTATCAAGGGCTGGAACTCCATCCATTCCTCGTCTTTCCAGATGGGACAGAGTCTCCAGAGCCTGGTTAAAGAGACTGAGTCCCAGGTGGAGCCTTTGAAACTCTGCTTCCAGGAAAACTTGGAGATGAAGCTCCTCTCCATTTCTCCAGCTTCCTCACATCTGTGCCAAGCCCTACTCTGCTTTCCCCTGTTCCAACTGGGAAAAGCCAGGTGTTGTTGGCCACACCTGAAAGATAGCAAGGATGGCACGGAGGACACAGAGCGGTGACGAGGTCCTGGGCTCCTGGGTATAGTGGGGTCCATCCCTTTGTATGTCAAGGTTGCAGAGTTCAGCCAGGGCTGGGTGACCTTCAGCTCCTCACCCTAAAAGCCCCTGGGCAGCTTGAAGTGAAGAAAGACGAGCACCGCCTCCCAACGGAAGCATTTGTTCCAGGATGGTCGCCACCTGCATGGTAGGGAATAAACTCACAGGGTGCTTTGCATTTGGGGACCTACCAACTCCAGAGACAATCTGCAAGTAAAATTTTAAATTTCAGTCACTGCCCCTTCCTGACCCCTTCTACATGTTTGCGCCATATCACAGAAGAAATGGGGATGCGTTAAGAAGCTGGAGATCTGAGATCTGTAGAGAGCTCTGCCAAGGGCCTGCTGTGTGGCCCAGGAGAAATACCCTCTGCTCTCTGGTCCAGAGTGCTCATGAGACAGGGGGTGGAACTGGGTGCGCTCCCACATCCTTTCTAGTATCCAAGTTTACCTTTGTTGTCATCCCTGACATCCACTGTGCAATCCTCAGATCCTCACCAACTCTGCCTGTTGGAGAAGGAAGACTTTCTCCATGGACATGGCCAGCAGCTGCTGCTGCTCCTGGCTCAGCTCTGCAGAGGGTACAGGAGAGGTGACGGCATGAGGGACAGGGGCATGCTCTCTCCTTCTTTGGGGGCAGGGGATTGTAAGGCAGCTCTGGGAGTTGGGGCTTGCATGTGTGTGTGTGTGATGTGTGTGTTTGTTTGTTGGGGGTGCCGCAGATTCACTCCCCTCCAGGAGAGGATAAGAGAAGATTCTTAAAGGATATATTCCCCTCTCCATTGGGAAAAATGAATGGGAGTAGGGGATGGTGTAGGAAGACTTGCACTTCTTATTTTTCTTTGGAGGGGACAACTGGAACTTGGACCCTGAGTCATTCTGCTTTGTTGCTTGGTACCACAGCTGGCTTGACGGGCATGCAAGCTGTGCATGGGTCCCCAGCTTAGTTTAACACTGTTGTTAAGTTAGGGCTTCCCTGTTGGCTCTGCGGTAAAGAATCTGCCTGCCAATGCAGGAAACATGGCTTTGATCCCTGGGCTGGGAAGATCCTCTGGAGAAGGAAATGGCAACTCATTCCAGTATTCTTGCCTGGGAAGTCCCATTGACAGAGGAGCCTGCTGGGCTTCAGTCCATGGGGTCCCAAAGAATTGGATACGACTTAGTGACTAAAAGGACAACAGTTGTCATCTTAAATAATAACCCAATAAATTTTTAACATGTTTCTCATATTTCTCATTTTAACATATTTTGCACTGGGACTCGTAAATTATGTTTCAGGTCCTCCTTCTTGGTAGCACTGGGCCGAGTCCAGCAGGGCCGTCAATCACATCAATAACTCACCCTACTCCCACTCCTGACCCTTACCGCCCAGAGCCTCCACAGGGAGAGGATGTATTCAGCCAGTATGGGGCTGAGTTTGCCAGAAGTCTCCTACAGTCATTTGAGGACTGAGTCCCGGGCCTGCCCCTCGGACTCCCAGAACTTCTGGCTTGTTAAGATCCAAGACCCCCTCACCCATATGGTGGAGAGGTGAGAACTGGTCAGCTAGATATTCCCTTAGTTAAGAGAGACGGAGTCCTGTGAGGGAGAAACAGGTCTCCCCACTGAGAGGGGGAGGGCTCCTTCGGGGCAGGAGTCTAATCTCCACCTTAGCATAAAGAACCCTCCCTTGAATTGGATGTGCTTGTCGAGACCTCTCGGAGGCGGCCAGTCCGGCCCAATCTGACCTGCGTCTGGCCCCTGCTGTCCCTAGCCTCATCCCAGGCCGCCCACACCCGCCCCAAGCTGCGTTAAGCCCCGCCCTCATTCCGTTGTCCCGCCCCCACTACCTGGGCCCGCCCTCACCCCAGCTCCGCCCTCAGAGACCAACCTGGCCCCCAGCCGTTTTAAGCCCCGCGATCCTGCAGTCACCACTGCAGCGTGCTCCGGAATTCCGGTGTCGCCCCATCCCAAGCCTCCCGCAATCCTGCCCACTCCGCCCCGGCCCCGCCCCCCGCGAGGCCCGGCCCCGCCCCCGCGAGGCCCGGCCCCGCCCCCGCGAGGCCCGGCCCCGCCCCCCGCGAGGCCCGGCCCCGCCCCCGCGAGGCCCGGCCCCGCCCCCGCGAGGCCCAGGGCTCCTGCAGCCTTGGCGTCTGGCCCAGCTGCGCCAGCAGCAACTCGTCCACTTCAGCCTGTAGCTCCTGAAACCCCGTGGGCCCTCCGGGGAACGGCTGAGGCCCAGACAGAGCTTTGAGTACAGGACAGCAGTGACCAGAACCCTACCCTGTGTCTGCTTCCATGTAGCTTCACCCGAAAGGCCCGCCACTCACAGGCACTTGCGTATGGGGTTTGGTGTTCTGGTCCTCTGTCAAGGAGCCCTCCCCAGGGAAAGAGGATCACATCAGGGCCTGTTGTGGGGTGACGGAGGAGCTCAACTTCTTACAGTATTTTTCGATGGGCGTTGAGGATCCTGCTGAGGGGAAAGGAACATTACAGGCAACTGCAACAGAAGCAGAAGGACTGAGAGCCCTAAGGGAAGAGGCGTCCTCCTGCCCCGAGGGTGCAACCCAGCCTCATCCTGCCTGGCAGAGTGGTGCTGGAGGCTGGGCACAGGGAGAGGACGCATTTAAAGGCCCAAGAAACCCGTGGCTGGGATTCCTGACATCACTACATCCTGTCAAAGTCTGCGGGACCCCTCTGCATCCCAGCCACCATCACCCCAAGGGACTCTGGGAATGAGGTCCTCACTTGAGCAGTCCTTTGCTGGAAAAGGGGGTCTTTGTGTCCCTCTCGCCTTCTAAGACTTTGTCTACCTTTTCCCAGCCTCCATCATATTATGGGGTGGGAGGGAAGAAGAGTCCTTCAGTTTCTCTCACCTTCAGAGAGGAACAATGTCAGGTTCTGGTCCTTGAATAGGAACATGTCTGTGGAGGTCAGAAATGGGGCACTGACTCCCTGCCCCCATCTTGCCTTCTCTGGCCTGCTCTCCTCAACGCATAAACCCACATAGTGTGGTCTCAGAGAGGGGAGGAGTGGTGTGAGGTGTATGCTTTAGGGAGCTGCACAGAAAGGGTTGGAAGGGGCTGAGAAGGGGGTCTAGGGTCATCAGTTAGTTTGGAGAGCAGAATTTAAAGAGGAATGGAAGACCTCCACCTCCCCCGATTTCAGCCCTGAGGCTGGGGGACCAGCCCTGGGCTGCCTGCCTCCCCCTCCTCTCCTTCGTGTTCACCCAGCTTTCACCTGGCACACCCCCACCCCCTTCCCCTAATGACTACTGCTTGGGGCAGGCTGATGGTGGGGATGGGACTGCGAGAGCCCTGGGGAGAGACAGGCCATCAAGGGGCATGTGGCGCAGGGGGGAACCTGGCAGAGAAATGAAGACAGGGAACCTGGCAGATGGGGTGAGAACTCTGGCAGGAGGTGGAGCTGTGAGGGGAAAGCACCGGCTTGTGTCTCAAAGCCTGGGTTTTGCTCACAGATTCCCCACCGAGAAGCTGGTGACCCACTGGATTTTCCCAGGTAGTTTCTTAAACACATGAAATGGGAACTGCAGCAGCAATGTAGCCTAACCTCACAGGATTCCTGTGAGATAATAGATGGAAAATTCCTTAGAAAAGAGAAGAAAAGAGCAGGGGAAACTTCCTGGTAGCCCAGTGGCTAAGAATCGGCCTTGAAATGGAGGTGACTCTGGTTCCATCCTTGGCTGGGGAGCTGAGATCCTACCTGCCGCAGAGCAACAAAGCCCAAGCGCTGCAACGCTGAGCCCTGTGCTCTAGAGCCAATGTGCCTCAACTAAGATCCAGTGCAGCCAAATAAATGCATATTATAAGAGAGGTGGCAGTATGAAAGATGCCCAGCAGCAGTGAGGAGGAGGATGGAGCTGGCCCTCCTGTCTGGCTCCCTTCAGCATCTCACAGTCTCGGTCACCATGTACAGACAGGTTCTCCCCGTGCTCCTGAAGCTTCTTCAGCTTCGTGCGCTGGGTGGGGTGGAGCTGGCTCTGAGCGGGTGGAGCTCTCTTCCTGTCCACGTCCACCTCTTTCAGTGGCAGTCCTGGGTCCACCCTTCCCTCAACCCGTTCCCTGGGAAGGGAGTGTGTGTATCAGAGAGGGACAGGGGGCCTGTGTGTGGATTCTAGTCCTGGAGGAACCAGGACACCTCACTCCTTGTGTGACCTTGGACAACGCACCACCCTCTTCTGGGCTCTTTTGTATTGATGGTTGTGGTGCACGGGCTTCTCATTGTGGCGGCCTCTCCTGTTGCAGAGCATGGGCTCTAGAGGCTGCAGGCTTCAGTAGTCACAGCATGCAGGCTCAGTAGTTGCGGCACAGGGGTTAGTTGCTCTGTGGCATGAGGAACCTCCCCAGATCAGGGATGGAACCCATGTCTCTTGCATTGGCAACTGAATTCTTAACCACTGGACCAATAAGGAAGTCCTACCAAAAGTATTTTTAAGAACTCAAAAAGCAACGCAGTAGGGCCCTGTAGTGTCATCTTTTTTCTAAAAAAAAAAAAAAATTTTATTGAAGCATAGTTGATTTACAATGTTATGTCAGCTTCCGGTGTACATCAATGATCCATATATGTATACAATATATACACACTATATATAGGTGTAGGCATATATATACCTTCTTTTTCATATCCTTTTCCAGTATGATTTATTACAGGGTGTTGAATATAGTTCTTGTACTATACAGTAGGACCTTGCTATTTATCTGTTTTATATATAATAGTTTGCTTCTGCTAATCCCAGATTCCCAATCCATCTCTCCCCAACCCTCCTCTTCCTTGGCAACCACAAGGCTGATCTCTATGTCTCTGCGTCTGTTTTTGTTTCATAGATAGGTTCGTTTGTGTCATATTTTAGATTCCATGCATAAGTGATAATATATGGTATTCATTTTTCTTTCTGATTTTATTTAGTATGATAATATCTAGGTCTACCAATATTTCTGCAAATGGCATTATTTCATTCAGTTCTTTTTGACTGAGTAGTATCCCATTGCATCTATGTACCACATCTTTATCCATTCTTCTGTCGATGGATGTTGAAGTTTCTATGTCTTATCTATTGTAAATAGTGCTGCAATAAGCATTGGGGTGAAAATTACATTTTTTTTTCAGATATATGCCCAGGAATGGGATTGCAGGATCATATGGCAACTCTATTTTTAGTTTACTGAGGAACCTCTGTACTATTCTCCATGGTGACTGCATCAGTTTACATGTGAAGAAAGAAAATGAAAGTGAAAGTCACTCAGTCATGTCCAGCTCTTTGCGACCCTATGGATAAGACAGTCCATGGAATTCTGTAGTCCAGAATATTGGAATGGGTAGCCTTTCCCTTCTGCAGGGGATCTTCTGGGGATCGAACTGGCATCTCCTTCACTGCAGGCAGATTCTTTACCAGCTGAGCCACCAGGGAAGCCCAGTTTACATGTAGTGTCTTCTCAATGGCCCTGTGTGGACAAAACTTCTTCCCACCTAAAAATGGCAAAAATGTGTAATATCAATCTCCTTGACTTTGAGTTACTTGCAAAAAGGTCAAATTTTGGAGCATTCACTCTCAGGGATAGGGAGCAGATGATGCATTCGAGAAAGTTTCCCTCCTATTGGGGCAGAAGTATTAATGAAATGAAGATCTCGGCCCTCTCTGATAGCCTGCACTGCTTGGGGTGAGGGCATGCCCCATGGTGCCAAGCTCTTTGGCTGGCCTGTTATCTCAACCTGCCTCTCCACCTCACTGTGCAAACTCATTCCTTCTTAGGTTTTCCAGATTATTCTTAATGCTGAGGTTTTGGGTGTCGAGGGAATTTTGACATTTGTTGCTGCCAGTGACAGAGATATTCACTGGGAGCCCTACAACTGCAGCTTTGTTGATCTTGGAGTCTTTTCTTGGTTCTCCAAGACAGACACCATGCCCCTGTGATTTCCCCACACATTCTTTGAGAGAACCTTTCCTGATGACTTGACTTTACATGATAGGGGTCCTTAACCCCTAAAATGAATGAATAAAATGAATGAAAATTGAGGGCTGACCTCCGACGTTAGTTTTAGTATAGGGACTTGAGTTGTTGTTTTTAACATTCTAAAAGAGGAAGATAGTGATCGTCATAAGTGCAGAAGAGAGTATTGAGATTGGCAGGAGATAAACTGGATTCCAGGGAACTGAAGCAGGTGCATCGGTGTGATGTTGACCACGGGACATTAAACGGAGGCAGAGAAGAATCATGATGTTCTGACTCAGGTGCTGGAGAGGCATCTTCACTCACCCGAAGAGCTGTTCCAGAAGCAACTGGGCTCTCTGCACAGCCCCACGGCAGATCTTGGTCCTATGGGAAGACGGTATGAGGATACAGCGCTGGTAGAATGAGCATTTTCCGATAGTCATTCTGTGTTATTTATTATAGACAGAGCCCAGGCAAGCAGCTGGAGAAGGTAATGGCAACTCACTCCAGCACTCTTGCCTGGAGAATCCCATGGACGGAGGAGCCTGGTTGGCTACAGTCCATGGGGTCGTGAAGAGTCAGACACGACTGAGCCGACTTCACTTTCACTTTTCACTTTCATGCACTGGAGAAGGAAATGGCAACCCACTCCAGGGTTCTTGCCTGGAGAATCCCAGGGATGGAGGAGCCTGGTGGGCTGCCTTCTCTGGGGTCGCGCAGAGTCGGACACGACTGATGCGACTTAGCAGTAGCAGCAGGCAAGCAGCAAAGACCCAGTGCAGCCAAAAATGAATTAATTAAAAATAATAACTTCAGTAATGTCTCTCCCTGCTGTCAGGCTCTTGATTTTCCCTGCTGTTGTTTTATCTGTGATGAACTTTTTTCCTATTTCAAATAAGAATATTTGTATGCAGGAACCTATTGTATGCAGTAAGCCATAGTTGCAATATTATTATAACTCTATGTAAAAAAAGATTTTCAAAAATAGGCAAAATAAATGGGTTCTCGGTGAGTGCTCCTGTGAACAAAGTGCCTGAGCCAGAGTGAGTATTTGCTTTAGATGTCCCTTCTGGGCTCACATGACCCCCTGTGCATGACAAAGGCATGCACAGGGAAGGGAAGGGAAAGTCGCTCAGTCATAGCCGACTCTTTGCGACCCCATGGACCATACAGTCCATGGAATTCTCCAGGCCAGAATACTGGAGTGGGTCTTCCTGGTTTGGGAAATCATTCCTCACAGGACGCTGAGGTCGCTGATAACAGAGCCTCAGAGAGATGAGGGGAAACGGTTTCTAAGTTGGAACTCCTCTTAGTCTAAAGGGGAAGGGACTTGGAAGAAGGTGCCTGGTTCTCCTTCCTGGTTTTGATACCGACACCCTCTCATCACCTGGCTTCTCAAGTGGCGCTAGTGGTAAAAAACACATTTGCCAATGCAGGAGACATAAGAGATGCGGGTTTAATCCCTGGTTAGGGAAGATCCTCTGAAGGAGGGCATGGCAACCCACTCCAGCATTTTTGCCTGGAGAATCCCATGGACAGAGGAATTTGGCAGGCTACGGTCCATAGGGCTGCAAAGAGTTGGACACGACTGAGCGACTTAGCAGCAGTAGCAGCTGCTTATTCAGGGTTGCACTTTGTAGGTCTGCACGGGAGGCCAGGACAGGAAGGGTGGGGCTGTGCCCCACCTGCTGCTTCTTAACTGTCTCCCTCAGTTCCCATGAACTCAGTTTGTTCTCTCTCTACTTCCTTTGGTAGCTAACCAGGCGTTGTATGGGCTTTGTCTGGGGGATGTCTTGGCCTCACCAGCATCAAAGCTCTGCAAAGAGAAAGGACCCTTTTTCTTCCATTAGCCTAGGGGTTCCCTGAGAGTTAGGGTCATAACTTTCCTCCTCAGATGGGGACTCCCTGAGGGTAGCATCTGCTTTCTCTGCCGTTCCAGGTTTTGCTCCATAGGCAGGAAGAAGCTGGTGATGGAAAGGCTGAGTGAGGGACTCTTCTGTGCTCCCACCCCCACCCACCTCCCGCAGGCTCCAGGATGCTCCTGCTTGTGGATGACAAGCCAGGACCTGCCTTCTTGGGTTCTCGCATCAAAGCTGGACTAGGCATGTGGCTGGGCTAGGCATGTACCTGGTAGTTTTATTCCTAGCTCCAGCACCCCTTGGAGGAGAGGTTGGTTTCAACAGAGCATGTCTCCCTTACCTCTGTACCAGGCAGAAGGGCCAGAAGCAGGGAACAAAAATGAGGCCATCCGGCTGCCATGCCAGGGCCCAGGTGGCATTTTGGAACTCTGGCTCTATGACCTCTGGTCCCTGGTAGAGGTAAGGATGGGGTGAAACCAAGTGTGCTACCACTTCCTGCCTGCTCAGAGGCTACCCAGAGGCCAAGGTGCTGAGGGAAGGGCTTAGGGATTCAGTGACTGTTGTCTCAGCAGGTGTTTCTCTCAGTCTGTGGGTGCCCCACTTTGTTCAGTCTCCTGTCATAGGTTGAGTCGAAGCTACAGTGTTTTAAAAAGTTATTCAATTATTTATTAGTTTTTGGTTTCGCTGGGTCTTCACTGCTGTGTGTGGCCTTTCTCCAGCTGCTGTGTGCGGCCTTTCTCCAGCTGCTGTGTGCAGGCTTCTCGTTGCAGTGATTTCTCTAGTTGTGGACCACCGGCTCTAGGATGTGGGCTCAGTGGCTGTGGTGCGTGGGTTTAGTTGCCCCACAGGACGTGGAATTTTCCCAGGCCAGGGATCAAACCCGTGTCCCCTGAAATGGCAGGCAGATTCTTTTTGGCTGCACTGGGTCTTAGTTCGTTGCAGCATGAGAAATCTCTTAGCTGTGGCATGCAGGATCTAGTTCCTCAACCAGGGATCAAACCCGGGGCCCCTGCATTAGGAGCTTGTAGACTCAGCCACTGGACAACCGGGAAGTCCAAAGTTACAGCATTTGATGTTCCCCTTGCCCCAAGTTCTGCCTCAGAGACCCTAACTGGTTTGGGTGATGGGGTCGTTCTCTGGGGAGGAGAGCCACAGCAGCCACCCACCTCCCCATCCCTGCCACCTCCCTAGCCTGCCCCTGTCTTCTGCCCCACTTGTCCTCCCTCTCCGTTCCCTCCTGTCCTAGTTCCAGAGAGGGAAAGGAATTTGAGCTAGAGGGGAGCCATGGCGATAACTGGTGGGATGTTTACCATCCAGGGCTCCAGGACCCTTCAGATCTGGGCTTCCCTCCTTGGATCCTTTCCCATCCTGAGCTTATCTCTGAGCGCTGGAGTTTAGGCGTCAGGGTTGGGGAAAACACTCTCTGAAGACCTTAAAGATGCTGTCTCTGCTGCTCAGGACAACAGGGATTTGAATGAACCTCCAGAAATCGGCACCAACGGCAGGGACCCGGGGCCCCACCCATCCCCTACCCTCCCACTCCTATAGGTCTTCACGCTGTATTTCCCAGAACCCAGTGAGATGAGTCCCAGCTGATTCTGGAAGGGAATGGGTGAACAGAGAGGGGGAAGATTCTGAGAGTGGTAGGGAGGGACTGACTGAGGGTTTGATAGGGATGGGGCAGGATCCTAAGGCCCAGGCCAGGATGTGGCTGGGGTGGATGGTCAAAGCCACAGCCTGAAACTCCCCACATTCAATTTCTTTCCCCATCCCCGAGCATCTCTGGAAGTGGAGACGGAGGCCCATGTCTCCTGAGAAAAGAAGATGGGGGCCTGTCCCAGGTTCTTGTGACGTTGAGTGTAGATTTCCTGGGTGAGGTGAGGAAGCTCAACCTTGGAGTGGTAGGGGGAGCCTCAGGGATTGAGAAAGGATCGGGCAGGACTGGAAAGGAGACAGAGAAGTCAGGATGGGTCAGAGGGATGAAGGGAGGGGATGGCTTCCTCTTTGCTGTTCGCTGAGTGGCCTCCTACTCTGCCCCAGGCTCTGCCATAAGTTAGGTGGAACCCTGATTCAGTGTTTCTTATCTTCAGTTTTTATTAGGGGCTCCAGGAGCTTTCCCAAAGTGACTGTTTCCTCCATGGAGGCCACATGGGTGAATCATCTTCATAAGGACAAGGGACAGGGTGTGTTGACACCTTTGGGTCCCGTGAAAAGCCTGTTTGGTGATGGGGATGTCTCATACGGCCCCCTCCTTCAACCAGCTTCGTTTCTCCCCCTCCCACTCTGTCCAGGCATTCTTTGATTAACTGTGGGGACATCTAGTTTCTCCCTAACCCCTCTCTGGACTCCTGCTGGAGAGAAGGGACAGATTGCTAAGAGAATACTGACTCCCTCTTCCCTTGCTCCCTTAGTCTGGGCTTTGCCCTCCTTCCCTCCCTGTCCCCCCTCCCTGTCCCCTCCCATCCCCTATCCTTCCATTCCATCATCATTAATGCATAGGCCCTGGCATCCGTGGCAGATAGACTCTGGTGTCGGGAGCTGGGAGGTAGGAGAGGAGAGAGGAGCTGGCACCAGCTCAGTGGGAGCACCTTCATCAAAGGAGTGCTAGGGGTGGAGGTGAAGGTCTCAACACCCTCCACTCCTCAGTGCAGGGCCACACATGTTCAGTGAAATAAGAAAGAGACCAGGGACATTAATAAAGGGACTTTATTGAATTGTCCAGTGATGTTCTGGGGTGGGGATGGGAAACCTCCCCATCCCTCTAGCTCTCTAGTGATCCTTCCCCAGTTCAGGTGGAGCAGAAACCACTTTTCTCCCAAGGGAAAGGGTTCAGGAAGCCCTTCTGTGTATAAAGGAGAGAGCAGAGAGCTAGAGAATCTCAGAAACAGGAAGCAGAGGACCCTAAGCCAGGGGATCCACAGTAGAGGGTAGAGGGAGAGGAGCCTGAGTCTGAGAGAGAGAGAGTAGAGAGAGAGGTGGGTGCAGCTTTTCAGCAGAGTCAGAGGGAGAAGAGAGGAGGAGCGGTAGGGCCCCTTCTGGCCTCACCGCCAGCTGGGTCCCTCTGTCTCCTCACCCTCCTATATACCCTCTTCTCCAGCCCCCCAGGTAAGTCTTGCCGCTGCCCAGACATTCCAGGTTGTTTTGCATCTTCTTTGCCTCGGTCTACCACCTTTCAGCTGGGGACCTTCCCCTTTCTGCCAAAGCCCCCTCATTCTTGAAGAGTCAGTTCAAACATCCTTTCAGTGCCGCCTTTGAGACCACCTCCACCACGCTCCACAGCTGCCTGCTCCTACCTCCGAGGTGGCACACGTGACTATTTGCCACCGTTCTCTGGTTTGTCACTCCCCCATCTCTGTGGACTCAGAAGCTCTGGGTCTCTGAGTCTAGCACAGTCCAGGCCCAGTGAAAGCCAAAGTCGCTCAGTCGTGTCTGACTCTTTGTGACCCCATGGACTGTACAGTCCACGTAATTTTCCAGGCCAGAATACTGAAGTGGGTAGCCATCACTTCTCCAGGGGATCTTCTCGACCCAGGAGTTGAACTGGGGTTTTCTGCATTTCAGGCAGATTCTTTACCAGCAGTGAGTGTCCAACTCTTGGCAACCCCATGGCTCTCTGTCCATGGGATTCTCCAGGCAAGAATACTGGAGTGGTTTGCCATTCCTTTCTCCGGTGGACATTACCAAACCAGGGATCGAACCCAGCTCTCCTGTTTTATCTTCTTTTAGTTTTGCTTCCTTTTGGTCTTTACCCTACTGGGGTCTTTGGGAACTGTGCATATGTGTAATACCAGCATCTACCATACCTCTTCATTTTAGCTTAGGTTGGATTTGAAGAGCAAAACAGGAAAACACTTAAGGAGACCTGAGACTCTCATAGAGAAATAAATTAGAGCTGCTGTTTCTTTTAGCTTTGCTTTCCTGTTCTTTATTATTTATTTTTAAAAAAACTGTAATCCCTTCTTTTATCAACCTTCATCATTTCATATTGTAAGAAAGTGAAATCACTAAAGGCAAATAACCTTATGAACCTGCTGAGTGTGAAGACAGAAGGCCATGGTATAGGAGAATGGATTAGGAGGGAGACACCTAACACTAGGGCTTTACAGTTGGTAGAAACTCAGGCTTTGTTGTACAGTAAGTATCATGTGTAACACAATGACTGGGTACTGATTGCTTGCAGTGACGCAGCATAAGCAGCCCTTCAAAATCAAGAATAAATATAACAAGGGAAAAAGCAATATGGAACAATTCAGGAATGTCCAACTATTGCTATTTCTTGGGTGAAACTGTACTGAGTTGGTTTTCTCAGTAGAGTTGTTGGGTTCCCCCACCAAAATGTGAAAACAGGAGAATTTTAGAAAATAGCAATTTTAAAGAAATGAGTGCCATGCAAAATGCATTTAAGTCCTTCATTATATAGTTAATAAGTATGAAAAAAGAATCCTAGACTGTTAACTAATTCATAGTTCTGGAAAATATTTTTCCATGCAGTGAATCTGTAACAATAAAGGTTACACAGTCTCTCTCCCTCGCTCTCTTTATGAGAGACCAGCAGAGTAGGTACCAAAAGTAGGCACTCAAACCCCCAGGCACCGAAGATGGTGTTGGTGGACTGAGAGATATCAGGTGTTTCAGAGAGACAGAGGAGGAAGAGGGTGGAATTGGGGGATGAGGCAGAGGGGGTCAGAGGAGAGGAGATGGTATGGAGAGGGGAGCTGGGCATGGGCCCGGAGAAGTGTCCCTGGTCATCAGACCATTGTGCTGAGGGTGGAGGAGTCCTCAGAGCGCACAGGCAGCACGGGGGCCCGCTTGAGGGGACGTCGGGTCTCGTCCCGGTTCTGCCACATGTAGTGGGCCAGATAAGCCACCACCAAAACCAGCCAGCCCCCCATGGTGACCAGCAGGGCCACGTCAGTGCTGCGCCGGGCCCCGCCACGCCCTGTCCCACACAACTCTTCCTCCCCGACCAGTGGCAGGAACTTCTGGCCCACGAGGTCTGGTCGGGCTTCTGGGCCACACACAATGCCCGTCCCGGTGCCCGGGGCCAGCCTCACCCGACGGAGCACCTCCTGGAGGGCACAGTCGCAGCGCCATGGGTTGGCAGACAGGTTCACTTGGATCTTTAGCCCCATGAAAGCCTCCACGGGCACCGAGGCCAGTTGGTTGGCAGAGAGGTCGAGGTGGCGCAGTGTGCTCGCCAGGCCCTGGAAAGCAGCCCCTGAGAGGTGGGCAAGGATGTTATGGGACAGATCCAGCTCCTCCAGGACAGGCAGGTGCCGGAAGGCACCAGCTGGCACAGACACCAGCCGGTTGGCATCCAGATAGAGCTTGCGGGTATCGTTGGGGATGCTGGTGGGCACGGTGCTCAGACCTGCCTGGCTGCAGCGGAAGGTCCGCTCCCCAGCTTCCTCTGCTGCATAGCAGCCCTGGGGAACCCCCTGGGGGGCTGGGCACGGTCCCCCTGCGTCTATCATGAGCAGCAGGGACAGGAGGTGACTGGCTGGCGGGAACATGGTCACAGATTGGCATAGTCCTGGACTGGAGTAGAATCTAGGGAAGGAAAAGTTCCAGAAAGGAAGAATTAGTCGAGAGAATTCTGTTCCCTGTGGCCAGCATTCTCTTCCTGAAGTCTACCTCTGGATTCTCTTTGGGCTAGGGCCTCTCCTTTGGGAGTTCCCTCAGGCCTCTCTCTCTCTTTAGCTGCTAAGTCGTGTCCGACTCTTGCAACCCCGTGGACTGCAGCCTGCCAAGCTTCTCTGTCCATGGGTTCTCCAGGCAAGAATACTGGAGTAGGGTGCCATTTCCTTCTCCCCCTCAGAGAGAAGTGGGTGGCTGGGTGGCTTTTTTGCTTCCTTGGAGTCTAAGACACCTTACTGGACTCTCGGGATAGACAGTCTCCTGGGCCTGAGACTCTTCTAAGTTCACTTGGATTCTGGAGGGCTCATCTAGGAAGTCTTTCTGCCCAAGGCTTTGTTGGTCATTCTGGGTCTGGGGGCTCCTAAGCATCTGGTTCTACTCATGTACTGTTCTCCTTCCACTGGAATAAAGGACCTGGGTGGCTGCCAGGCGGGCCAGGTAGGCACCAGAGAGCACTCGTGTGAAGGAGACAAGGAGGACAGATCAGTAATAGGACTTTATGGTATACATTCAGGCTGAGTGACTCAGGCCCCCAGCTTCTGGGCCCGTTCACCCCCTTTCCTGGAGCGTTCACCCCTCGGCCCGTCCCAGCTCTGTCCTCTCCGTCCCACTCTTCCTCCCTGTCCTCTCCCCCTTGTCTTCCCAGCCTCTCACCCTGTTGCTGGGAGAGCCTTCTCCTGTGCTGCCCTCTTCCCGGAAGTAGCCTCCCTGCGGTGCGACTCTGGAGACCCACTTCCTCCTCCGGAGCCCTGCTCCTGTAGCCCTGGAAGCTGGGGGCTGGGGCCCAGGAGTGTTGGGTTTCCTGGCATGTGACTCTGGGCCCCAGGTATCAGATACCTGAGCCCTGGTCTGGCCAGGCAATGCCCAGGGAGGGTAGATCTTGGATCCTGATGAGCCCTGTCATGGGACGACCAGGCCCCAATTCCATACCCTGCCTCAGGTTCCCTTTCCAAGGCCTTGACATTGCCAGCCTCCATCCTTCCTCTCTCTGCTGGGGCTGAGACTCTGCCTCCTAGAACCTCTGCCTTCTGCCCAGAGCTTGGCTCTGTAGGAGGATCCCTGCTTGGCAGGCCTGGAGGGGGCCTCATCTCACACCACTGCCTTCAGCAACCCATCCCCCCCTCCTACTGTGCACACCTTCTTCCATGGTAAATAAGCTTCCTTCACCCTTTTTCTTGGAGAACTTGTCTCTCCTGGGAGGACCTCATCTTCTGGCTCCCTGAAGGGTGTCCAGCCTCCTGCCAGGCAGGGGGCACTGTGTTAGTTCTCTGCACTGTTGGCAGATGGCCCCTTAAGGAGCAGGAGGGGGTTCTTCAAGGTTTCTGAAGTTCCATACGGTCATCTAGAAGTTTTTTCACTGGTTTTCTGTTCTGGATTGGAGTTGACTCATGTTCTCTTAGTTTGCTGGGGCCTTGAGCTCCCAAGTTGGTACCTTTAACTCTCCCTCATGCCCAGGAGCTGGGGAGAGCTTGGACGACTTATTCCCCAAGGCCTCTTGATCCTGACCATCATTTACAGCCACACTGCCCCATCACGCCACCTTCTCCTAATGTGAGGGAAGTGAACAGAAGAGTGGGTGTCACAGAGAGCTGAGGTCATATGCTGCGGAGACCATTCTGGGAAGGAGAACCTGCCGGATTTTCTAAGAGACTACGGATGAACAGCAGTGGACACAGAACTGCAGGCTTCAGTGCAAAATGAAGACGTGGGGTCCTTTGTTCAAACCTTGAGAATTTCAAGATGGCAACAGCAGTAGGCTGTAAAACCAAGTGCAGGGCCCTTCTGAATGGAGGGCATGGGGGCCCTGTACAGGTTGCAGGTCCCTGAGCCTGGCCCTGTACGTGACCTTCAACGAGCATTTTCAGATGGGTAATGGTAGTCAGAATAAGAGGCTAGGATATGGGATGATATCACTGAGGATGTGCTCACTACTGACTCATTCCAGTGACATTAACAGGGTCATTTCTCAGACTGCAGATTGTCCACTGAATCCAACAGGACGCATTTTCTACACTTGGGCAGAAGAAGTGGACATTTTGTCTGTGGGTTGCTTGTTCGTTAGGCCAGACACTCTGCTACTGAATACTTGGGGGTTCACTTTGGGATCAGCGATGAGTGTGGAAGAGGAAGCACGTGGAACCCTACCCCCTGGCTAAGGCACAAGAGGGGAGCCTGGATGTGGATGGAGAGAGTTATCTCCTTCAACTAGGGCGGCTGCCAGGTAAGAGTGGGACTGGGGTGTCTGGCATGGCTGCTGTCAGAGAAGCAGGAAGTCTGTGCACCCAGGAGGGTCCGGCTGGCTCACGACGTCATTCACTGAGGGTGACTGAATGTGGTGCTCAGTAGAGAAGAGAAAACAGAGAGGAAGGAGGAACAACACTCAGAATGGCGCACAGTAGTCTGAGGGTGAACGAGGCTGAAGCAGAAGTTCTTCTCCACCATTTATTCATTTATTCATTCAGTGAAGATATCCTGTGAGTCCCATGTTATAAGTAGTGCTGCGCTCAAGATTCAGCCCCTGTTCTTTTAAGTTTCTTTCTTTTTTTTTTTGATGTGGACCATTTTTAAAATTTTTATTGAATTCATTACAATATTGCTTCTAGTTAATTTTTTTCTTATGTTATAGTTTTTGGCTATGAGGCATGTGGGATCTTTACTCCCTGACCAGGGAGCATACTCACTACCCCTTGCATTGGAAGGTGAAGTCTTGATCACTGAACCTCCAGGGAAGTCCCCAGCCCCTGTTTTGAAGGTCTTAGATAGCAGTGGTTAGCCCTGTGTTTCACCCAGTCTGCCCATTAGAATCACTCTGGGGAGTTTCTAAAATTAGTTATGCTTGGGTGTACCTGAACCAATTAAAATCTCTGTGGGTAGGGTGTATGCACTGGTATTTTTCAAAATGCTCCCCAAGTATTTCTAATGTTCAGTCTGAGTTAAGAACTGCCGGTCTGGAGGGAGACACGGACATGTTTACACATGTCTGCACAATGCCTTTAACGTGATGCCTGCCAGATGATGTGTGAAGCCAAGAGAGAGGTTAAGTCACCGTGGCAGAATCTGCTGGTGCTCTAGGGGAGGCAACAATTTTCCCCTGCCCAATTAGGGCTTTTCAGCTGGGCCTGAGAATTGAAGTGACATAAGCAGCTTAACAGGAGAAAAGCATAGACATTTATATGCATGAGGAGGGGTAAACTTGGAATTTGGGATTAACAGATACATACCACTATATATAAAAAAGATAATGACAAGGTCCTACTGTAGAGCATAGGGAGGTATATTCAATATTTTGCAATGAATCTGAAAAAAACCCCACATACATATATGGGTGTGGGTGTAGAACTGATTCACTTTGCTGTGCAACTGAAACATTATAAATCAACTATACTTCAGTGGGAATTCCCTGGCAGTCCAGTGATTAGGATTGCACACCTCTACTGCAGGGGTCCTGGGTTTGATCCCTGGTCAGGGAACTAAGATCTTGGAAGGCATGTAGCGTAGCCAAAAAGAAAAACCCCAATTATACTTCAATTAAAAAAAAAGTTAAAAACAAATTTATATTAATGACATGTGAACCTTCACAAGGAAATGAAGACCTAGAAAAGTGGCAAAACATTAATACTTTTATTCTGGGTTGAATAAAGAGAAGCAATTGTGGAGAAGTGACTAAAATATATGGGGAGCCTAGAGGAAGTTAGAAATTGTTTTAACAAAGTCTGTTCGTACAGAATTCTCTTGGCATTGACTCCTCATTGAAGAGTTTTCTTTTCTCCTGATATAGGGAGGGTATCTTTCACATGGGGAGTTTGCTCTCCTGTTTTCTGGAAGAGCCTCACTGGTGACTCAGATGGTAAAGAATCTGCCTGCAATGCAGGAGATCCAGGTTCCATCCCTGAATAAAAGTATTAATGTTTTGCCACTTTTCTGGGTTGGAAAGATCCCCTGGAGAAGGGAATGGCAACTTACTCCAGTATTCTCACCTGGAGAATTTCATGGACAGAGGAGCTTGGTGGGCTATGGGGTCGCAAACGGTTGGACATTACTGAACGATGAACAGTTTCACTTTCTTTTCTGGAAGAAAAGAGGAGATTAGAATGCCCTTCTTGCATCTGCTCAAAATAATCCTTAGGCCCAAGTGACATACTTTGGGGTGGTGTGTTCTGCCGCCCTTCAGCGTCCGTTCCTAAGCTCCTTCCTTGATAGCACACACTGACTTGGGAGGAGTAATCCTGGCAGCTGGGGGTGGCTCACTATGGCCAATGACATCTAAGCTGAAGTTGCCTGAGGGATTTCTAGGACAATCTTTGATTTGCTCATAAAAAGAAGATGGATTGAACCCTCCCCTTTCTCTACAGCTTTCTTCAGGCATTGGACATGAAGAGTCAACTACAGCCATATTATGACCTTGAGGCAGCAAAGCAGAAAGGAAAGGTCAAGAGTATCACTGAGACCTGGCCTGGATATGGCTAAGCAGCTCAGCCAACACCAGCAACTGCCTACTTCTGGACTCATTATGTGAGAAAGATAACTCCTGCTTCACTGCGTCTTAACTTAGCTGCACATTAGAACATGGGAGGTTTGGAGCATTATAGACGCCTGGGTCCATCTCAAAGATTCTAATTCAATTGATCTGGCATGTGTACAGTGATGGGGACTTTTTAAAGCTCCTTAGGTGACTTTTAAATATTTTTCATTTAAAAATATTTTTGGCCGTGCCTCAAGGCACAAAAGATCTTAGTTCCCCAACCAGGGATCAAATCTGCATTCACTGCACTGGAAGCGCAGAGTCTTAACCACTGGACCAGCAGCGAAGTTCCTCTTTAGGTGATTCTGATGGCAACCCAGGGTCAGAATCATTCCTTTGCTTGGGTTTTCTGTTGCTGTTAACTGAGAGCATTCTTACCTGATACACTAGCTTTTCCAAGATCTCAAGGAAGGCTTTACCAGGGAGAGACATTTGAGTTGGGTTTTAAGGCTGAGTTCGTCAGGCCGAGCTGCAGAGTATATGCAGGAACAAGGGAGCATCAGAAGGCTTGGCTTCTCCTAGATGTAGAGCTGAAGAGGTGGTGTCAAAGGCGGCAGTTAAAGTGGAAAAGGTCTAGATCTTGCCTTGTACAAGGCAAGAATTAGGACTTGTTTCCATGGCTGATGAATGGAAGGGAATTAAAATTAGCTTTGAATGTGGCTCATGCCGCTGGCCGAGTGGAAGATGTATTGGTGAATGAAAGACCAGCTACTACAACAGTCCAGGTGGGAAGTGATGAGGGATGGGCGACTGAAGGAGGAGCCGGAGGAGCTCAAGGTCATCAGACATTTGTGCCAGTGGGCACATCCTTCCCCGATTCCCCTGGGTCTTTGGTTCTCTGGACTCCTGGCCTCTGAAATCCCTTCCAGCCTGATGTATCTGTGATGATGTGGTAGGGAAGAGGCTGAGGCACGGCAGGGCTTGGCTCCCAAGTTCAGGGCCCTGGAAAGTAGGCCCTGAAGGCCCCCACCCTCCGTGGCCTGAGTCACAACTCTTCCCTCCAACGACAGTAACTCCACACCCCAGAAATGTGACTTTGGAGGAAGGAAGTTGAGCAGTCCTCTAGGGCCCTCCTTGCCTGATATAGAAAGCGCCCCTCAGGCTCAGCCTGGGTAGAGAGGGACAACTGAAAGGAAAGGAGGAGAGCTGTCTCCTTGACCCAGCATAAAACACTAGTCTCTTGGGCAGTTTGGGCGTTGGGGGCAACAAAGTCTCTGCTCTTTTGTGGAAACTGACAAGGGTGTACATACCTCACGCTCCCATCCTCAGATGTACTCTCTCCTTAGTTCGACACATACCTGCTGGGCCTCTTAGGCACTTGGGGATGCAGAGGGAAGAACAGCCTTCAGACAATAGGGGAAGATGGGTGTGTGTGCAAATTTGGCCTCTTGATGGCCTAGGGTTGGGCTGTAGCTGAGGCGTCTGCAGGCGTCAGAGAAGTGGAGAGGATGAAGCAGCGGGTTCTGTTTCAACAGTCTCCTTCACGGAGAAGGAGACAGGTGAGGGGTGGCTTTCTGGGACAAATAGGAGTCTACCAGCAGCACAAAGGCATTGTAGGCTGAGACAAGAGCAAGAGAGAGCCGGGTGTGGTTAGGGGAGAGTGGTTAGCGGCCTGATGCAGCAGTAGTTTGGGAGGTGTGCATCTCAGCTAACATTTCCTGAGAACCTATTATATACAGGAAATGCAAATATGAGTAAGAAATACAGAGCAAGCAGCCTCCAGGGGCAGTGGATGTGTAACATAAGCACAGCACTCCCAGTGCAGGAGAGAAGTCTTTATAAAGCACTGATGCAAACATGAGGGACACATGGTTGCAGGAGTGTGTGTGGCCAGGATTGAATTTTGGGAGAAATGCCATTTCCTCGCTGTCTGACTCGGAGAAGGCAATGGCACCCCACTCCAGTACTCTTGCCTGGAAAATCCCATGGATGGAAGAGCCTGGTAGGCTGCAGTCCATGGGGTCGCTAAGAATCGGACACGACTGAGCGACTTCCCTTTCACTTTTCATTTTCATGCATTAGAGAAGGAAACGGCAACCCACTCCAGTGTTTTTGCCTGGAGAATCCCAGGGACGGGGAGCCTGGTGGGCTTCCGTCTATGGGGTCGCACAGAGTCGGACACGACAGAAGTGACTTAGCAGCAGCAGCAGCAGCGGTATGACTTTTGGCAAAATATTTAAACTCTTCCTACGGCAGTTATCTCATTTGCAAAGTAGAGATAATAAAAATGCCTACTGGGGCTTCCCTGGTGGCTCAGCGGTAAAGAATCTGCCTGCCGATGCAGGGGACGCAGTTTCGGTCGCTGGTCAGGGGAAGATCCCATGATGCCGTGGAGTAACTAAGCCCATGCGCCGCAACTGTTGAGCCTGTGCTTTAGAACTGAGGAGACGCAACTACTGAAGCCCACATGCCCTAGAGCCCGTGCTCCCCAACAAGAGGAGCCACTGCAATGAGAAGCCCGTGCATCATCACAGCTAGAGAGCAGCCTACTGACTGCAACTAGAGAAAAGTCTGAGGAGCAGCGAAGACCCAGAACAGACAAAACAAAACCCTATCTACCTATATACCTATATCACAGAGTTGTTTGAAAGATGAAGAGAGTGATGTAGGTAAGACCTTGTGCCCAGTGCCTGGAACAGAGCAAACGCTAATAGTGGTGGCTGTGATTACCCCTGAAGGAGCAGCTGTATTAGGAGGGGAAGGCGGAAGCTGATCTGGAGCTGTGGCAGCCCAGAATTCCTAAAGAGGTGGGGCCTGCTAGGGGTAGTCATGAGACTGGAAGGAACCTAGGGAGTTTTTCTTAAAGCTACTGTTGTTATATCCATTGCCTTTTTGACCTGGTAATATTTAGTTTTCTAAAATGTTTTTTTCCCCCTCCCCGCATAGGGGAAAATCTCAATTGTTTGTATCAGAGAATATGCAGATAGAGGGGTTCCTAATGAGCAGCCCACTCTTGGTTCCCAGAGGGAGGTTCTGATTCCCTAGCCTTGATTCTGGCCCGGGAGGCCCTGGCAGGCTCAGCCCTTTCCCTCTGCAGCCCAAAATAGCCAACGACAGGGCTGGGCAAGGGGAGGAGAGCAGAGTGCCCGCTGGCAACGTGGCCTGTCCTGGCACCTCCTCCTGTTTCTCATCAACTTGGTAAACTCACTTGGGGCTCTGATGGCTCAGCATCACTGCCCCCTCCCTTCCGCTGCCACCACATGCCTGGGGTGCCCCCCACCAAAACAAAAACAGCTGGGGACATAAACAGCTCTTTGCTTCCTTGCACTTGCTCTGGGTGTGACCCCAACACCTCCCTTTCTGGAAGGAGGGAGGTGAGGTGGGGGAGCTGGAGAGCAGCAGGAATGAATTGGAGGGGAGTAGGAGGTGATAAGAGTGGAGGGCTCAGTCATTCCCCCGGGGTTCGGAAGAAGGGGTTCTGTTTCTTGACATCCCACCTCCTCACTTCCCACCACTGCCAGCACCCCAGGAATGTGTTCCTAGCTTGTTACCCCGCCCCTGTTTGCTATCTCAGCCTACACGGTGTATCTGTGGCAAGCAGAGGCCACACCACCCCGCCAGATGGAAACACTCCAAGGCTGGGAACATGTCTACTTGAGCAGACTAAGGAGCTCCCAGAGGGCAGGGAGAGTCAGTGAAGATGACTCACTCTCTTTTAAAAATATAAACACTTTTCATATAAAATTTAAAAATGAATAATCTCACATTACACAAAGTTTGAAACTAGAGAATGAAAAAATCACCCCCAACCTCTCCATCCCAACACAAAATCTGTTTTTGTTTTATTGGATTTCCACAGCCTAGTGAAGTAGATGATCAAGTATCACTCAAATGTGGAATGGATTAATAAAAGTCAGTAACGATTTCTGTGTGCCTGGATTCGTTCTAAGTTCTTCACATGTAGTGACCCATTTAATTCTCTCAACAACATGTGGCAGGTATCACCATGAAGATCAACATTCTTCATTTCTAGGAGCCACAGCACAGAGAGGTCCAGTGACTTGCCTAAGGTCACACAGCTGGCAACCACAGGAGCTGGGAGTTGAACCTGGCAGTCTGGTGCCAGGATCTTACCAGTGTTGCTCTGTCTTGTCACATCATTATTGTTAATACATTTGCAGGTTTATAAAAACTTTTTATTATGGACAATGTCAAACAAAAAAAAGCACAGAAAATAATAGAAGTAATCTCATGTCCCCATCTCCCGGTTTCAATAATTATCACCTCATGGCCCAACTTGCTGCTTTTCTTCCCTTCCCCCACACCTAACCCAGATTATTTTGAAGCAAATCCAGTCATCATATAATTTCATCCACACATTTTAGTATATATGTCCAGAAGATAAGGACTTTTTACTGAAAAAATTACCACAGTACCATACCATGCCTTAAAATGTATATTTCATTAAAATCATCAATTTGAATAATTAGCATTCAAATTTCCTCAATAATTTAAATGTTTTTTTAAGTTGGTGTTTTTTAAGTAAGTTTTTAAATGAGGACCCCAATAACACTTTTGATTGATAGATTTCTTAATTTCCTTTCATTTTAAGCCTCTCCCTCTCCTTTTTTTCTTCCAATTTATTTGTTGATGGAGTTGGGTGTTTGTTTTGCTCACTGCATCCCTCGGGGTGCTCAGACTTTTTTCTTCTTTCCAGGCTGCATGGCTTTTGGGATCTTAGTTCCCTGACCAGGGACTGAACCCAGGCCTACAACGCTGAAAGCCCCGTGCCTAACCACTGGACCGCTAGGGAACTCCCAGCACAGGCTATTTTGTACCCTGATCTTTTCATTTAACATTTTCTTAGTCACGGTCATTTACTATATGGCTTCCTTCTATGTCACTCAGTAGATATGGTACTATAACTTTTTCTTGGGCACTTGGGATGGGGAAACAGTAGCTGACTTTATTTTTCTGGGCTCCAAAATCACTGCAGATGGTGATTTCAGCCATGAAATTAAAAGACACTTACTCCTTGGAAGGAAAGTTAGGACCAACCTAGATAGCATATTCAAAAGCAGAGACATTACTTTGCCAACAAAGGTCTGTCTAGTCAAGGCTATGGTTTTTCTAGTAGTCATGTATGGATGTGAGAGTTGGACTATAAAGAAAGCTGAGCATGGAAGAATTGATGCTTTTGAACTGTGGTGTTGGAGAAGACTCTTGAGAGTCCCTTGGACTGCAAGGAGATCCAACCAGTCCATCCTAAAGGAGATCAGTCCTGGGTGTTCATTGGAAAGACTGACGTTGAAGCTGAAACTCCAGTACTTTGGCCACCAGATGTGAAGAGCTGACTCATTTGCAAAGACCCTGAAGCTGGGAAAGACTGAGGGCAGAAGGAGAAGGAGACAACAGAGGATGAGATGGTTGGTTGGATGCTATCATTGACTCAATGTACATGGGTTTGGGTGAACTCCGGGAGTTGGTGATGGACAGGGAGGCCTGGCGTACTGCTGTTCATGGGGTCACAAAGAGTGGGACACGACTGAGTGACTGAACTGAACTGAACCGGGTTGCTTTCAGTTTTTTATTATTATAATGCTGGAATGAACACCCTCACACATAGTATATGGGCTGTACTTCCTCAGAATATGCTACCAGAAGTGTAATCATGGCTCCGAGGCCTGAGCAATTTTTTAATCTCTTGGCATATATCAGCAATTGTATGTCTGAGGGGTTACACACTGGCCAGCGCCACATAAGAGTGCTGTCACTCATTCTGAACTGTGCTTAGGCCTATTCAAGGCTGAAGGATGTCTGGTTAAGACATGGTAATTACAAGGGCAGAGAGCCAGAGGAGAAAGGTGATGACAGGGACTCAGGCTAAATTAAGCAGAAAGCGATCCACAATGCACCACAAACCTAGAGTGAGTCAGGACTCTGTTCATTCTCATTGTAGAAAAAAAAAATACACCCTTGATAACAGGAGCTATTAATAGGGCATGGCATGTCCAGTAATCTTTCTGTTAGACTATGCATTTAGTCAGACCCTTGTTTGAGGCTTGGAACCAGTCTGGGTCACTGAACTTCAGACAGGAAATTGGCAAAGATCAGAGAGCTTGATCAACTATGGGGAGGATGAAAGACTCCTAGAGAAAAGTGGAAGGAGCCCAGTAGGCGGATTTTGGGGAAAATAAGATTTTTTTTCCCTTCAGTATTGGGGAGGCCTCTATGGAAGGACAACACGCAGTTTTTGCTTATTTCTTCAGAAGGGGCCTCTACCAACTAGCAGGAACTTCTGTAAGGCCCAGGCACAACTGTTTAAGACTCTGGGGTGAGTATTCAAGTCTTGGGCTGAGTGCTCTTGAGCTACTGGCCCTGGAAATATTTCAGAAGCTGCCTATTCTCCTGCCCTGAGTGGTTCAGATATCCACCTATTGGGCGTCCAATAGGACCCTCAGGGGCCCACTCCAGCTTTATGACAGCTGTTTCCTGGCAGCCGCCTGGTGAGAGGGTGGGTGAGGTCACAGAGGAGTGCTCCCCAGGTTCCCTGGACCAGCATTCTTTTCCGTTCCCTCACCTTCATTCCAGTGTGTGTTCACAGCCAAGCAGGTTGGCCAGTCGTGACACCACCTGATCCTGCTATTCCAGCCCCACAGGGCATAGAGTGGACTTAGAAGCTGGGGCAGGGGAAGTAGTAACTATTCAAGCAAGGCCCTCTTGGTGACATGGAGAGTGGGAGTGACCCAGGAGACCTCAAGAGTCCTTTAGTTCAGCCTCCTACAGAAACAGCTTCCTACAAACATTCTTTTGAATTCCTGCAACCTTGGAGGTAGGTTTTCACAGGTATGGAATTGGAGATTAAGACAATTCACTTGCTGAGAGTTACACCGCTGGTGAAACAGTGCCTGCCTAGTCTACCTGGCAGGAAAATCTGTGCCCTGGCCGCAGAGTTCTGAGGGGCAAACTGCAGACCCCAGAGCCACCCAAAACCCACACAGCTGACCTGGGACTGGGACTTAGGGACCTGGTTATTCACCAGGGTGGCTTCCCAAGTCACATGTCTTCTTCCCACGTCTAATGTGGGAAGGCCAAAGATGAGACCTGGCCCAGGCCGGCCTGGGTCAGGTGTAACTGAGCAGCAGACAGGCTGTGGACTTAGTTCTCTGACCTCCAGACTAAACAATATCGCGAAAAAACCGCTTCCAGGAGGGCCTGACGGGCTGAACCAGTAGTTGTCTGGAGGGCCAGAGGCAGCAAGGTGTAGTTGAAAAACTCCGACTTGGGGTCAGAATTTCTGGGTTTCAGTCCAGGCTGGGACCCAGCGGGGACCTATGGCAAGTTACTTAAAACTTAGTTTCCTCATCTGCAAAACCGGGCAATAGTAAACTCCACGAGAAGCACGCTGACGCCAAAACAGGCATTGTTATGCGTCAACGGAATACCAGTTGACCTTTGTTCCACGTACTGCTGAAACCTGCTGGCGGCCCCAGAGAGCCCTGGGCTGGAGCAGGGGTAAATACTACAACTCCCAGGAGGCTGCGGGCGGCCCGGCGCTGGGCGGTGACGTAATGGGGGCTGGCGCGGGGCGCTGATTCGGCCCGAGCTGCCAGCGGGGTGGCTGCCGCCGCGGCTCATTACAGCTGCTGGAGCAGCAGCGGCCCCTGCCCCCGGGCACCCTTCCCGGGCCTCGACCTCGGGCCCCATACGGTGAGTCCAGTCGGGCGGCCTTGGAGCGGCCAAACCGGGAGTACCCTGGGGCTGCAGGAGGGACGGGAAAGGAGGTGGGGGCTGTTGGGGAGGCGCCCGGGGTTGGAGGGGATCGGGACTGGGCGAGTGGAGGTGGCGGGGGTGCATCAGCCGGGGGTGGGGGTGCATCAGTCGAAGTGATGCTCAAAGGGGGAAAGTGGGGCCAGGAGGCAGGGGATGGGGCGTAGAGAAGCGCTTGGGCTGGGGATGGGGGCGGGGAGAGGCTGGGCTTCGGGGATAAAGGTTCGGCCGCTTCCAGCTGGGTGAACGTGTGGGGGTGGGGGTGGGGCTCCGGACGAAGCCAGGCTCCGAGTGCGAGGTCCCAGGCTGGGGGGTGGAGCGGAGACCCCTACTTCGTCTCGAAGTCCCACTCTGTAAACCCCAGCAATACTGAGGACTCCGCCTCCTCGCCTCACCCTCTCCCCGTGCTAGTAGGGGTTCGCTCCTCTTCTCGCCTTCTTTCCATCCCCACCGCCCTCCCGAGTCCGGGAGGAAGAGCTGGAGCTAAGTGGTGAGCGACGGTGGTGGCCCTGCCAGTTGAGGGGGTGGGCAGAAAGTGGCTTTGTGTTAGGGACTTCCCGCTGGGGTCTATGCTTTGTGCTCCTCACCCAGAAGGCGAAAGATTTGCTGCCCTTAGTTGGGGGAGAGATTAGGAAGCAGCTCACCTGGCCGTTGGCACTGTGGTGTTGGCTTAGGTGTCTGACAGACTGGGCAGAGATATTTGTGTAGGAGCCAGTAGGAAAGGGAGGGAAGGAGTAGGAAAGAGCTGCCAGCAAGAAAGTAGTTGACAGAACAGAGTTGCTGCAGGCTTTGGTTTGAGGCAGGTTATGAAACTACCTCGGGGACTGACGCGGGCAGCCACCTGTTAGTTTAGCGGCAGAACTTTTCAGTCTCAGCTGCTGTGAGCTTACTTTGTGTCTGCCAGCTTCTTCTTCCCATTTCTCCCCTTCTGGGCCACGGGCAGTTGGTTATTTCACTAATGGAAGTGGTGTGTACCCTTAGTCACACAAAAGTCTCAAGAGAGCTCTTCTTAGTTTATCGCTGCCAGTCTTTCCCTTAGTTTATTGACTTTTCTATCTTTTTTTTGGGGGTTGTCTCTTGGGAATTTCTGCTCTCAGGGCACCTGGTGTTCAGGCTGCAGAAAGAAGCTTCCCAGGGTGTCAGTTGAAGCCATAGGTCTGAGCCTCACCCCGAGACGCCTCAGACTTTGCTGGGTGCCCTGTTACAGCCAGAAAGGAGTGTCAAATCATCTGGGACTGAGCCAGGCACTTAGTCCTCCCGGACAAAACAACTCGGGAAGGCTAGAGGTCTTGCTACTCGTTTATCCTGGTAGGTCTAGGTTAGGGAGAAGTGGGGAAGGGAAGTAGTTTTTGGTCCTACTTGGGGAACGCTCTCCCTCTTCTTTTTCAGTAGTTAAGCCCTTCAGGCTGTCACTTCCCTATCCGGTCTCCCCCACCCTCCACTCCCCTTCCACCAGGTGGAGGCTTTTGTGCAGTAGGTTTCCCAGGAGCTGTGTTTGGGTAACTGAAGCCCTAAGGCCCTGGGAGGTAAACAACTGAGCCAGTCCTGGTTTTCTAGCTCCCTGGGTTTCTTTTAGGCCCAATTATCCAACCTAATGAGTTGAGCTCATGGGCCCCAGGAGCATGACTGCTTTTGGAGCCTTTGCATGTATGTTTGTATGTTGGGAAGGTGTGTTGTAGGTCGCATTTCCCTTGAGGTCTCTAAGCTTGGAGCCGTCCGAGAGGAGGAAGCTTGTTCCCATTATCCTGGAAGTAGGGAACTGATCCTTGAGAATTCCGGCTCCTATGCAGTCTCTGTGATCCCACCCAGAGACAGAGGGCAACCAAGTTGGGGGGTGGGGGTGGGGTCATCACAGCAGAGTCTGGGGCTGACCTTCTGAGCACTTCCAGGGTACCCTCATCTGGGACTCCTTTCTGTATCCCCAGGAAAGATGGGGCTGTTACCATGGTGATGACTTTAGGGTCTTTATTGGGCAGGATCTCCCCTTAGCTCAGGAGGTGAGCCAGTACAAAGGTGTCATCTGTTCCCACCTCCTGCTGGTCAGAGGGCCCTCAGAGATCTGGGGACAGCTGAGCTCTGGACAAGGGGCTGCTTGTTCCCCTCCTTACTTGCATCCAAGAAGGAGCTGGGCTGCATGGTTTCGTCGGCAGCCAGGGAAGCCCTCCTGGTTCCCCTTGCTGCAGGGCCTCTGCCCTTGGAACTGGGCATAGGAAGGCATGGTGCTAATAACTTACACTTGGAAACAGATACTGGGAAAAGAGGCCCAGGTGAGGATGGGTAAGCAGAGAGGGAAGGGGGCAGGAGAGAGGCTGTAGGTGTGTCCCTGGGAGAAGTCTGTTGATGTGGGCTCCAGGTGCCCATGGGCACTGTAGACGTTGGTCATGTTCTCTGTGCTTGCCCCTCCTCTGGTAGGGAGAAGGGCTGAGGTGGTTTGGCAAGAAAACGGGTGGCATCAGGAGGGCTAGCCTGAGTGGCTGCCAAATGGATAAAACATCTGGATGGGTGGTTTTGTGTCCCCAAAGAAGGCAGCTTCCAGGTCTGGGCAAAGGTTGTCTCTTTTCTGTTTTTTCTTTTCTTCCTTTTCTCTCTCTTTCTACCCTCACCAATCCTCCTGAGTTAGGATGCAGGGAGACCCAGGATACTTCATCCACTACTGCCTGTTCCTTCTCATGGGGAGAGCAGGGGTTCAGGGGTAGAGATGTGTCATATCAGACCCTCAGTGAAACAGTGCAGCAGGGTTATTGCTGAGTGATTGTTAGGGCACGGGCCTCTTCTCCCCTGCCCTGGGCTTCTTGGGTAGAAGGCTCCCCAGAGGGTGAGATTGCAAGACAGGCAGTGGTTTCTTTGCCCTGGGGCTGGATGCCTGTTGATGGCCTGTCCACCCAGGCAGTTTGAGTGCCTGGAAGGGCACTGCCCTGATTGGATGATGTACAGAGCAGTTTGGTGTTTTTCCCAGCCCCACACTGGGAAATGGATAAAGTCTGCCTCCCTGCAGGAATTGGAAGGTGTGAGGGAGCAGGGAAAGTGGTGTGACCTGTCTTGCCTGTGCTGCTTGTTTGTAGGACAGTGGCAGGAGAGGGGCAGCAGGATGAACGTGGGAACAGCACACAGCGAGGTGAACCCCAACACGCGGGTGATGAACAGCCGCGGCATCTGGCTCTCGTACGTGCTGGCCATCGGGCTTCTCCACGTCGTGCTACTCAGCATCCCCTTTGTGAGCGTCCCCGTCGTCTGGACCCTCACCAACCTCATCCACAACATGGTGAGGGCCTGCCTGCTGCCTGCCTTTGGTGTGGGGTTGGGGTGGGGGTAGGGGTTGGGGTGGGGGTAGGGGACCCTCCCCCGAGACATGGGCCAGATGTCAGGGTGACATGCTGACTTCAGTCACCAGAGTTCTCTTCTTTCTGCCCCACTCCCCATTACCGGAATAAAATCTGCAGGTATGGCCACACCTCTTGGACAGGGTGGCTTATGGATTGGAAGAGGGAGTCATCAAGAGCTGAGCTAAGGACCCCAAAGAGTCTGCAGCACTTGGATGGCTAGGCTGGGGCAGAAACTCCTCTTCCCCAGTCAGAATCTGAGTGTCCTTCTCTCTTGCCCTTGCATGCTCTTTCACTACCTGCTTGCTCCCTGGTACTCTTGGTGGGCAAGCAAGACCTGGTTCCTTTCCATCAGCTGGCCTCCTCCCAGCTGGCACAGGAAGCCTAGCCCCAGGCTGGAGAGATGGCATCTCCTTGCTGGTTCTATGTTTGACTCCTCCCCAGGAATTCTCCTCATGCCAGGCCTGCCCTCTCACCCAGTGGGTCTCCTTATTCTCTGGCCAGTCTCCCAGCTGCTCTAGCCTGACCTCCGGCCCACATCCCCCTGCCCAGTAGATGGGGCTCCGAATCACTGGGAGCCCATGTCTGTGACTGGGGCAGAGGAGCTGAGCTGGAGGGCCTTTGGCCTTCTGTGTCCTCTAATGAAGGCCCTTCCGTCCAGGGCATGTACATCTTCCTGCACACAGTGAAGGGGACACCCTTTGAGACCCCCGGACCAGGGCAAGGCGAGGCTGCTCACCCACTGGGAGCAGATGGACTATGGGGTCCAGTTCACCGCATCTCGGAAATTCCTGACCATCACACCCATCGTGCTGTGAGTGCCTTGGGCAGAGGAGGATGCCAATGGAAAGGCCAAGGCCTGGGGAACCCTGGGGCCCTGCGAGGCTTAAACCCCTTGCCAGCTGTGGCCCTTGGCATAGGAATGAGCAGAGGAAGAAAGGCTGGGGTGCCCCTGGGTCTCATGCTGGGCGCAAGTTGTGCCTCCCTGGTCCTGTCTGTCCTCCGTTGGAGCTTCCTTCTTGCCACTGAGTTTGGTCCACAGGTCTGGGGTAGAACACAGGGCCTGGGTCAGCAGGGGCTTTTGTAATTGGAGGGATCTTACCACCCTACTTCGATTCTGGGGAGTCTTTCCCATAACTCCTCACTGTCAGAAATCTGTCTCCCCCAACCAGGGAGAGGGGAAGAAAGGGACCTTTCAAATAGTTTTATACCTCCTCCCAACCACCCCCTTACAGGTACTTCCTCACCAGCTTCTATACCAAGTATGACCAGATCCATTTCATCCTCAACACTGTGTCTTTGATGAGCGTGCTTATCCCCAAGCTGCCCCAGCTCCACGGAGTGCGGATTTTGGAATCAATAAGTACTGAGGGTGCAGCCCCTTCCCCTGCCCGGGATGGCGGGGCAGGGGTCGAAGCCTGGGCTGTGATGCTGAAGACAGAAGGAGCCTCTGGTACCCGCCAGAGACGGGGGTTGAGCCTCTGGGCCCTAGTTTTCCCCTCACTTCCCCCAGTAGCAGACTTGAAGTAGCTTGTAGTGGGTTGGGGTGGGGCCCACTGGGGCTCTGACCCCTTCTGATTTTTTTTTTAATCTTTTCCTTTTGCCTTTTGGATAGAGACTCTGTGGGGGTGTTCATGAAATGGGCTGGCTTCTGGGCTGAACACAGACCTGTGAGGTTGGGGCAAGAGAAGCCCCCTGCTCACTTGCTCATCCACAGACTGCTAAAGCACTTTAACCCCTGTGAGCGGGGCAGAGGGGACGGTACAGCTTCTAGTCTGTTTCACTTTAATTCTTAAGTCTTTGGAATGACACTTAGTGTGTGTGCTTATATCTATGAAAGCACCGTGTGGCTGCATCTCATTGCTCTGGGTAGAGAATTGTCTAATCCAAGTCAGATGGCTCCCCGCACGACCCACCCTGGGGTACTGGGTAGGAGCGGGGAGGGGAAGGAGCAGGATGGCAGGCTGGATGTGGGTGGCCTGGTGCCAGGGGTAAGGGCCCAGGGCTGCAGCCATCCTGGCCCTGGGGGAGGGAGTTGGGGGCAGGGGTGGGATACTGAATTGAGTCTTAGGAGAATGGGGCCACGTAGCAGCTGGGATTGGTGTGGGGGGTGGGCGGTGGGGACAGACCCAACCTCATTCTTTGAGAAGTGGTCTGGGAGGAGGGGCAGGCTCGGAGGGGTCATTTACCCACCACATGGTAGGGTGATACATTGGTAGGGAGGCTGCTGTGGACCTGCAGCTTCGGGGTGGCATGGTGGGGTGGAATGGGTGGGGGAGGCCCGTGAGTCATCGTAAGCCTAGGTCCAGTGTGACACCGTGTCTGCAGTGGTGGTGGGGGTGGCGTGGGGATGCTGCGCAGAAGCCATGCTGCAGCCCAGACGGGGTCTGGGCGGGGGCCTCTCGTGTGGCATGCCCTTGTGGGCTCATCAGGTCACCGCCAAATGGGTTTGGTGGGCTAGGGAGTCCTGCATGGTCCCTGCCTGAGCAGGGCAGTGGAGGGAGCAGGGAGTGACCTGTGGGGGCTGTCCACTCAGGCTGAGGAGGTGAGGCAGGGTGGGACCAGAGAGGAGCTGCCTTCTCCCCCCCGGAGAAGCAATATTGCTGATTGGGGTCTGTGTTACTTCTGAGGTGTGGGTACCAGGGCCTTGAGGGAGCAATGGGGGTTGGGGGGTCACTGGCCCTGTTTTCCGCCTCTTGGTCCCCCTAAGCCCCACCCCCATGTATCATAGGGAACTTTCACCTCAAAATCTTTCTAAGCAAAGTGTGAATAGGATTTTTACTCCCTTTGTACAGTATTCTGAGAAATGCAAATAAAGGACAATGTGTTCCTATTTCCCCGGAGTCTGGCCTCTGCTTCCTGGAGGGCTCTGGAGGAGGGGCGGGGGGGGAGGGCAGTGTGGTGCATGGGTCTGACCCTCTGCCTGGATGGTGGGAGGGGCCCCTGGGGCCAGCAGAACAGGGTGAAGGGGCCGGTGGCGAGCTAGCCAAGGCAGCAAGCTGGCCAGGGTGCAGCAGTCTGCTTTGGGACTTCGCCTGGCTGGTCCTCAGACAGAACTTCTGCCTCTGGGCTTGGCTGGCTGAGCCAGGCCAGGCTGGCAGAGGGAGAGCTTGTGCCACAGCCAGGGAGGGTATCAGTTCAGCCATGGCTTCATAAAGAAGCCAGAGTCCCATGGGGTGCTCAGTCCTTTCCTCTGAATTCCTCTCCCTGAATTCCTGTCACTTCTCCTCCTGCCTTGGAGGGCGGCTTCTCCCCCTGGCCTCTGTGTCCTCAGAGGAAGCTTCCTGCTTCCTCCTCCCTCCACAAGCATGAGTGGGAGGGAAGAGGACTTACTGAGGCTCACCTGCCAGGGAGGGGCCTTTACAGCCTGTTCTGTGCAGTATCATCTATGTCTGTCTGTCTCCCACCTACCTGCTCCCTGGGTCCTTGAGGAGGGAAGAGTCGGTTTCTTATCTTTGACCTGTTGTCCAGCCGGGCCATAATGTGGCTTATCTAAAACTCTGAGAGGAGGGGCACCTAGCTCTCCAGTTCTTTTTGTTTTCTTTCAGTTCCCATATTATATAGTCCCAAGATACAGTGGCCAGGAACTGTGCAGAGAAATTACACAGGGGATTCTTACAACCTCCATTTTTGGTGAGTAGCTGAGGACAAAAAAAGAGGTGTGTGGCCCCTGAGATGGATCTGTAGGCTCTGGGCACACCCTTTCCATAATCCCAGAAGGATTCCTAGGTGGAGAGTGAGCTGAGAGTTGATCACCATGACGGGGGCAGGGGCAGAGAAGGGAGCATGGGTGAGGGGTGAGCAGGTGCCTGCTCAGTCAGAAGGGAATTAGGGGAGGGTGGTCAGGAAGCCTGTCAGGTGTGGTCTGGCCTCAGGAGGGTGGCAGAGGAGCCTGAAGAAAGGGGAAAAGATCTGAGAAGGAAGGAGAGCAGAATGACTGATGGACGAGGAGAGAGTAGGAAGGATTTGGAGGGAAGAGAGCCTGAGGGCTCCAGCGTGGTGGGGATCAAAGAGCTGCTGCTGACAAGAAATGGAGGAGGGGCAGCCGTGTCAGGCTGGACTGGTGGTGGGGCTATGGAAGGTCCCCCAGGGCCGGCAAGTGGGGGAGGCATGGGCCAAAAGTAGGCCAGGGGAGGGTGAAGCAGAGAGTGGGCAGCAGGAGATGTCCCAGGTGAGGTTCTGGGATTCATTTGCTTTTACCAAGTATGACGGGATCCTTCAGAAGGTGACAGGAAACAGAGGAGACAGGACTTGGGGGTGGGGAGCTGTCCAGGATATCCAGCTGCAAGCCACTGTTTAAGTATAAAGGTAGGGTACTACCCTTTCTGCTTCCTTCTGAGACCAGTTTATCACCATCTTACTGGGAAATGGTGGATAGGGGCACCCATCCAACTGCCTTGCAGAACAGGAAGGGAGGGAGGCCCAGGAGTCAGAGCCAAGGGTAGAAGTTGTCTGTCGGGGTTGGTAATGTGAGGTCTGCAGCCAGGCCCTTCCTCTCTTTCTGGTTCCTCTGTTTATCAGCACTGGTAAGGTTTGGGAATGGTGGGCCTGCCTTCCCACTCATCAGGTCCCTCTGAGCAAGGGGGCAACTCTGCTGTGGGAGACTCAGAAAACAGGTCTCACTTTCCTTTTGGGGCAGTCACCATTTCAGCTTTCCTCCAGAAGGGTTCTGCCAGCGGTGACGAGAGTCTGGCATTTGTGATGGTCATTCCATCTTAGTGTGTAGTAAATGCCACACCTTCTAGAAACAGGGAAGCCAAATCATTCCATGTTCTGATTTTTCCTAGAACTTTTGGATCAGCCAAAAGTAGAAGATCAAAAAACCTGAACCAGTATCCCCCTGCCCCCAAACTGCAATTGGCTTCCTTTCCCCTGTTGGTCCAGGCACAATGCCCACGGTATTTGAGTCAATCACAAGAGCTGTGGTTAAAGAGATAGACACCAGTGGAGAGATGATTGCTGTCAGAAGCCTCAGGGATGCTGACAAATTCTACTGCTTCTATCTGGTGAAGAAGAGGAGACATTTCTTCGTATACCAGTATAAGACAAACCTCACCCTGAAGGACATCCTGGAGAGTGAAGTACCATTTGATATGGTGGTTCCTGAGTTCCAAGGTCAGTATGAGGTGGTGAGAGACTTTGCCCACTCCTACTCTACCCCTCTCTTAATGCCCCATTGCTATCAACCAGGTCAGCCAGTCAACAAAGAAACCGTGGAATTTGTATGTACACATACATACACCTCAACTTAGATGTTCAAGAGAGCTGCATGGGGAGAAGGGAATAGGGAAGTGACAGTTTGTTTTTCTTGGAAACTATTCCTAAATAGTCTTTTTTCCTATTTTTTCCCTTGGTAAATAATTTGCTTTTAAATTAGCTAAAGGTCTTCTCATGTGTTTATAAAGTTAATCATTTAAATGTATAAATAAATGGAAACAATTTGTTTAGTGGTTAAGAAAGGACTCAGACTTTAGAACTGGGGGCATCTGACTTCAAAACCTGGCTCTGCCACACTTACCAGCTGGGTAACCTCTGGACAAGTTGCTTTATCTATGCTTATTTCCTCATCTATCAACTTGAGAAAACTGTTGCAAGAATCAAATGAGGTAAATTATGTAAATCATTTACCACTGTGCCTGCAAGAAGGAGCATTCAATGAAAGTTCACCCCAGACTTTCTGCTGGTGGCAGTTATTATTATTAGCCCTTCCTGTTCCCTGGGGATGACAGTTGAATGGGAAGCTGCTGGTCAGCAGAAACTGTTCAGAGGCCTTAGGAGAGAAGTCTGTCCCATTCTTCTGCTTCCAAGCTCAGTGGTTCCCAATTCCTGGGGTTTCTTGGGTTTCAGAAGCCCCAGGAGAGGTGCTGATGAACTTTCTCTTGGAGACTGTTATGGCATCTGACGCTTCATGGTGAGGAGTTTTACAGCTCAGACATCTCTACCAAAATCCTTTTGGTTCTCCTCAAGAGATGGAAAAGAATTCTAACACCACCACTGTATAGTTCTAGAGCACCTGCCACGTATGACTATTATGTGATCAAGAACAGTACCCAGATTGCTCAGAGGTGGTGGGCTTTTCCGCAAGTGGAGTTTAATTCAGCAAGCAGGCAGCTTTAGGAAAATTTCAGATTAGCATTTTTCAGACTCTGAGTCGATTTTCTGAAAATTGAATTGCCAAGAGTCAATTTACTAAAAGCTAGTTCTCAAAAAAATCAAAATCAGCTAGGACTCTGAACTTCCACTGCAGGGGACACAGGTTCGAGCCCTTGTAGGGGAACTAAGGCCCTGCATGCTGCTCAGTGTGGCCACCCCCCTGCCAAAAAAAAATCAGTTTCCCAAATGACAAGTTCATTGGAAAAAAAAACTTTAAAGCAGGACTAGGATGTTTTGCAATGATCATATTATTCTCCAGGGGCAGGGGCAAGTTTAATTATGGAAAATTGATGAGGTTAACTTCCCTTTAAGGGAAATTCTATCTGCATAAAAATTTAAGACAGAGGTGAAACCAAACTTTAAAAAAATTCTTAAGAATGAGGTGAGCTGATCATTTAAATTGATTTTTGGCAATTTGACCTGCTTCTGTTTGAAACAGTATTATTTTTAACTATTTGGTGTGGATGGTGTACATAGGTTTTTTAAAAATTAAAGTCCATTACCTGATGTGAAGAGCCAACTCATGGGAAAAGGCCCTGATGCTGGGAAAGACTGAGGGCAGGAGAAGAAGAGGGTCACACAGGATGAGATGGTTGGAAGGCATCACTGACTCAATGGACATGAGCTTGAGCAAGCTCTGGGAGATAGTGAAGGACAGGGAAGCCTGACGTGCTATGTTCCATGGGGCCGCAAAGAGACAGTACTGAGTGACTGAACAGCAACAAAGTTATGTTCAGATTTCTTCAGTTTTATTCAGGTATCTTTAGTTTTCATCTAGTGTCCTTTTTCTGTTCCAGGATCCCATCCAGGACATCATGTTACATTTAGTTGTCACGTCTCCTTAGGCTCCTCTTGGCTGTGCCAGTGTCTCAGACTTTCCTTGTTTTTAATGGCCTCGACAGTTTTTAGGAATACTAGTTAGATGTATTGTAGGATGCCTTTCTACTGAGATTTGTCTGTTTTTTTTTTTTTTTTTTTTGTCTCTTAGACCTAGAAAATGAGTTTGGGGGCGGGGAAAGATTACGAAGGTAAAAAGTGGTATTCTCCCCACGTCATGTCAAGAGTTTGCTGCTATTGTTGCTTAGCCCACTAGGCTCCTCCATCCATGGGATTTCCAGGTAAGAATACTGGAGTGGATTGCCATTTCCTTCTCTAGGGGACCTTCCTGATTCTGGGATCAAACCTGCATCTGCTGCATTGCCGGAGGATTCTTTGCCACTGAGCCACCTGGGAAACCCTCATATCAAGGGTACGTATTGTCCACAAGACTTATCGCTATTGATATTGACCTTGGTCATCTGACTAAGGTAGTACCTGTCAGGTTTCCCCATTGTCACGTTATTCTTCTGCACTGCCCTTCTCCATACTGTGTGGGCTCTGTTGCATGGCTTGTGGGATCTAGTTCCCCAGCCAGGGATCAAACCCCTGCTTTCTGCAGTGGAAGTATGGAATCCTAACTATTGGAGCAGGGAATTCTCCCATACTGTAGCCTTTGTGTGCATGAGGTTTGATTTTCTCTCTCTCTGATAAAGTACACTAAATTTTACATTACTCAAGAAACAAATGGGCCCTGAGACATTAGCATCACACACACAGGACTGATTTCAGGTGTCGTTTCTAGGTCTGGCATGTTTCCACCGTTTCAAAATGCATTTTTTTCTCTAGTAATCCAGGCCCACCCCTAAAATGCAGCAGTAGATGCTCTCCCGCCTCTGTAGGCTCAGAACTGGGAGGTCTGAGAGAAAGGCACTCAGCTTGGCAGCATCTCCACACACTCGCCACTAACTCCGGGGGCAGCAACAGACTCGGACTCCAGGCTCTTATGCAAGGCCTTATGCAAGGCCGGGCAGAGTCCATGCCGGTGGGCAACTTTCCAGAGTTGCCTTACTTTACATCTGCTCAGGTCACAAAAACACAGAGCTTGAACTCCGCTTTATTTTTATTCCCCAAATGTTGTGTTCATTCCCTCAGTCGTGTCCAACTCTTTGTGACCCCATGGTCTGTAGCCCTCCTGGCTCCTCTGTTCATTATTCTCCAGGGAAGAATACTGGAGCGAGTTGCTGTTTCCTACTCCAGGGGATCTGCTCAACCCAGGGATCAAACCCGAGTCTCTTATTGTCTCCTCCATTGGCAGGCGGGTTCTTTACCACTAGCGCCACCTGGGAAGCCAGGTGGTCAGGGGCTCCTAATTCTTTCGCTTTGCTTTTCTTTGTTTCATTTCAGCCTCTCAAATGGTTTAATAGGACTAGTTCGCATTTATTGAGCATTTGGCAGTGTGTTAAGTGCTTAGCTGCGTGATTTAATCTCCAGCACTGGAAGTAGGTACTATGAATATTCTCCTTCTATAGATGAGGAAACAGATTCAGAGGTGAAGTGACTTACCCAAGGTCATTTGGTAAGAATGTGGCAGAGTGGGCTCCAACCATGATAACTTCTGGGGAGAACAGCATTGGCTGGAGAACCATGGCTGGAAGACTTGCTCAGAAAAGGGATCATGAAGGGAGCCCAGAATGGGGCACATCAGCAAGGATCTTCTAGAGAGAGATCTTTTGGGTCAGCCTCAGTGATAATAACAACATTATGACCTTACCTTTCTCTTTCCAGGTCAAGGTGATAACTTTGAAATTCTGGATGTCATAGACTCAAAGGGCCGTTTGACAGTGAAATTTCACCCCCAAATGACATTTAAAATAGCATTCCACATTTTCTAGGAGAAGAATATCAAGTTCGAAAAGAGTGAGATACCCCAGGAATTCCTGGATTCCCTTAAGAACAAGTGAGGCAGGAGGTGGGCAGTAAGAGGGAAGGAGAGAGGGAGAAGCCCATATTTGGGGGCACCTAGGCCATTGGAGGTAGGGAGCCCTGGCTGGTGCTGCCTCCCACTCCCTACTCCCAGTACCCCTCGCCCCTGCAACCCAGTCCTTGCTCAAGCATGCCCTCCTCTTCTCCATTCGAAGCCTTCTCATTCGTCCAGAACCAGCCACCAAGAGCCCTTCTTCTGAGGTCCCCAGAAGGTTCACTTACTTTCCTGCTGTTTTCCAAGGTAACTAATGACTCTGACTTGGAGCAAACTGGCTGGTTTTCGAGACCACTTTCCTCTGTTTTCTTAAACCGTGTTGCCCAAATCTTCATTTTGTGCTGGTTTCACTTTGCCTTGTGGCAAGTCAGTGGTTTCCGTGTACATGTCTCTCACTGCACTAAGAACAACTTGTGACCAGGGACCGTCTTTACTAACCTCTCTGTTTATCCCCAGCGCATGGTAAGTACGCGAGAAGAGAGCTGAGGTGAAGCACAGTGAAATCAAAGCACCCCGGTTGAACATTTCCTGCACAGGAAGTGCCATCACCCCACCTCACTAGGGTGGGACCCATCAAGTGCTACAGACGTTCTAATAGCTGAGGGCATGGTCCTTCCAAGGGACTCCACCAGCCTTCCCCCTCAGCAGTTATGTTGTGGCTCGTATTGGTGTCTTCTCCCCTAGCTGGAACTGTTGGAAAGTGTGGATGGTTCAGGGAAAAGGGCCCTCTGTTTTCCTGGGCTAGCCCTCCCCTAGCAGGGTGGATGCCTTTTGTTTCCCTTTTAAATTAAGAACTGAAAGGCTTACAGTGAAATTGTACTGGTCCTTTGACCTGCTCCTACCACCACAGCCTTGCTGGGGAGGGGCTTTTGCTGAGGGAACTCATTTTTTTTTTTTTCTAGAATGCATTGTTTCTAGGGTGAGGCTATGTTGAGTGTGTAAATAGAGCTGTGTGGGGACAGGTAGGTAAAGGAAGGTCACCAGAGGCAAGGATGTAGGTAGGTATTTTGGCTGCAAATACCAGAAGTTCCATCAGGCTATTGTAAGTCACAAAATGAATTTTCTTGTGTGTTGGTCGCTCAGTCGTGTCCAACTCTTTTGAGTCCATGGATTATAGCCCACCAGGCTCCTCTATCCATGGGATTCCCCAGGCAAGAATACTGGATTGGGTTGCCATTTCCTTCTCCAGAGGATCTTCCCTATCCAGGGATTGAACCCAGGTCTTGTGCTTTGCAGGTGGATGCTTTACCCTCTGAGCTACTAGGGAAGCTCACAAATTCCCCTTATGGAATCAGAAATGGCACATGGACCCCAAAGGTGGACAATGCACAACCAGGTCCCAGAGACCCTTGTAGGGAGCTGGGACCGCTTCTCAGAGAAGGGGCTGCTGTGGGCTGGGCACATGCCCATCTCAGTGCTGTGAGAAGGGCACAGGCTTTGGACTCATATAGACCTGGGCTTGAATCCCAGCTCTGTGCTTATTTGCTGTGTGACCTTGGGCCATTCGTGACCTGTCTCTAAGCCTCAGTTTCATATGAAAAATGGATGCAAGCCTGCCTATCTCGTAGGGGTGTGGAGAGGAGTAAATGAAACGACGTGTGAAGTATTTCCCTGTGCTGGCATACTCTAATCTTCCAGAAATGCTAGTGGGTTTCCTTCCCACTTTGCACCCCCTCCCCCTCCATGGTGGGTAAAGTGAACTTTGACAGGGGTTCCACGTTCCTTGGTTTTCTGGCCTCGGGAGCACTTACTCTCAAATGGAGAGTAACTGGTGGGGATGGAGAAATGTGCCTAGGAGGTGGGGCCCCTCTCATTCCCCCTTTACTCCCTCCAGGAAGCTGAAGAAGGAACTGCCTCCTTCATTCCAATCAATCCAGGCAAAGAGAGAAGACCTGTATCTAGTGACAGAAACTCTGAAGACAAAAAAGACTGACATCCTGAAATATGAAACGCCATTTGGTTTTCAAATCCTGTTGAAAGGTTAGGATCTCTGGAGACAGGGACTGTGGGCGAGCCAGCTTGGCTCACTCACTGCAGGTCAGGGGCTGCCAGCCCAGACACCAGGCTCCTCATCTCTTCCTCTAGACTTTTCTGAGCAGTCTTACCTGCTCCTTGGCCTTCTTACAACTTCTCTTCTTGCCCCAAGAGAGTATATAGCATCACACAGTCTCTCCCCTTTGACTCTCTGGCAATGCTCTGTTTTCATTTGCTTCATAGGGCTTCCCATGGCTCATAATTACACGGGTATTTCTTTCATTGTCTTCCTCCCTTTTTAGGAGGTAGGACAATGGGAGCCATGATGCCTGGAACAAAACGGGCATGTTTTGTCCTCTATAAATTATTTTTTTTTGGCCACACCATATGGCTTGTGGAAATTTAGTTCCCCAAGCAAGGATCAATCCCAGGCCCCTGGCAGTAATTCCCCATAAATATTTGTTGAGTGAAATGAAAATGAAGTCAGATGTGGAGTCAAATATCAACTCTGCTGTTGTGAAATGGGCTCATCTGCTGACCCTCTCAGAGCCTTGGTTCTCTCATCTGCAAATGGAGGGTAATAATGTCTACCTCCCAGGATTGTTTGGGCGATCAGGCAAGGTAATTATGTCAGGAACTGAGGGGTCAGTCTACATCACTCCTTTTCCTAGCACCAAAGGAAGTGACCATCCCCCTGAGAAGGTCCTGGCCTATTGGGTAAAGCAGCTTGTCTTCCCCAGCATGGAGAGGATGGGTAAGCTAGTGGCGGGTGGGGTTGGGGAGCTGAACGCATGAAGAAGGTAGAGGTCAGTTCAGCTGGGTTCTGTGTCAGTCTGTAGGGGTCCTGGTGGCCTGGAAGGTGGGAGGAAGTTTCAGGGACTGGGAAGAAGGATAGAAGGTGTTGTTGCTTAATCACTAAGTCATGTCCAGCTCTTTTACAACCCCATGGATTGTAGCCTGCCAGGCTCCTCTGTCCATGGGATTTCCCAGGCAGGAATCCTAGAATGGGTTGCCATTTCCTTCTCCAGGGGATCTTTCCAACACAGGGATCGAACCCGTGTCTCCTGTGTTGGCAGGTGGATCCTTTACTGCTGAGCAACCTGGGAAACCTAATTCTTCCCTAGAGGTGTTAGCTCCTGTCTCTCTCCCACAATTTATTGTTCCTGTTGGGCAGGGTGGGAAGACTGGGGAGATATTAAAGGAACTTAAAGAAAGAGAACTGGGCTTTCTAACAACTAATCTCTCTTTCTCTCTTTTTAAAAACTGGTTTAGATATTTGTTTCTTGGACAAAACCAGCTCCTTTCCAGAAGGTGAGTGAGTGGGCCTGTTCATCATTCTAGAATGGTCAAGGATACTGGTTTTAAAAAGAGGATAGCAAATGACCTGGAATTATAGAGTCATCAGTACTGAGAATGTAACAGGATGCGCTCAAGTTTGAGGCAAGGTGAAGGCAGGAGGAAAATCTGCCTGTTGGAGAAGTAGGTTGGATTGCATGCTGGCCTAGGGTTTCCAGGCTCCCCCAACTCTGACCTGCTCTGTATAGGTCAGTGGGCTGGATCCTGGGTTCACAGTCCTTACTGAAGGCCTATTGGCTTACAAAGCACAGTTGAATTGCCTGGCCAGTTCTACACAACAGCATGAGCACTGGACTAGGAGTCAGACAGTCTCAGGGTCTTGTCCTGGCTCTGCCCCCTCACTAGGCCTACAGCCTGCAGAGTCATGGTTGTACTAACCTCAGAATGAACTAGGACTAGACCAGGAGACCTGTATGATTCTGTGTGTGGCTTCCCTCTGGCCTTTCAGTCTTTCCCTGAATCCCATAAGGGCTGTACTGCCTAAGAGCCCTTGCGAAGGAGTGGAGTGAGGTCTAGGTGGAATAGAACACTCAAGAGAAATTATTGAAAGTTGTAGAGACTTCAGGTTCAGTTCCGGCAAGGTCTTGCTAGCTCAAGTGAGATTCTCGGTCATTCTTAAGTGCCATCACAGAGGAATCAGGGAATAGATTCCAGTTCCTGCTGTCACCCAAATTTTCTGAGTGGCTAAGGGCATGGTGCTTCTCTCTGGACTTCTTCAATCATCTTAGGTATATGCCTATCTCTGAGTGTAGGAAGGGGTCTGTAAATATAGTACTTTGTCATTTATACACCATGATGAGGATGCAGGCTCCCCAGCATAGGCAGTGAGGGCTCAGAGTCTAGAACTGAAAACCCCCACCACTGGGACAAGATTGTCCATGGGGTGGGCTGGGGTGGAGGTGACCTGAGGACTCACTGAGATTATTCTTCCTCTCTTTGCAGAGAAAGATGGCGGTTCATCTTGGTTGGGTAAGGATGGGGAGGCCAGCTATGTTCAGGGTAGCTGCACTCCTCACCTTTGAGCCCTCTGGCCCCAAGGAATGCAGCTCAAATGGGGCAGCTGAGTGTGTGCGTGTGCGTGTGTGTGTGGCAGTAGCAGCAGAGAATGTTGGGAGGAGAAGGGTAGTGCATGCTCAGTAGCTTCAGTCATGTCTGACTCTGTGCAACCCCATGGACCGTGGCCCGCCAGTCTCCTCTGTCCATGGGATTCTCCAGGCAAGAATATTGGAGTGGGTTGCCATGCCCTGGAGAAGGGTAGGGCAGTGCCAAAAGTAGGTTTCCACTTTAGAGGTTGCATCTGTCTCCTCTGAACACAGTGATTCTCACTGGTACACAGATATCACCAGAGGGAAATGTTGAAAGTAGTGATAACTGAGTTCCACCTCTGGAAATTCTGATTTAGCTGATCTGGGGGTGGGGCCTGGTCTGGGCACTGGGAGTTTTAATTACTCCGCAGGGGATTCTCATGCACAGTCAAGACTGAGAACCACTGTTCTAACTTCCTCTAAATCCTCATTACTCCTGTGGTCCAAAGCTTGCACTTTGAATGGCAAGAACTACATAAGCTTTGACTTCCTGGTGTTGGAGAAGAATTGGGGGTTGGTACTAGACTGAAGGTGAGCTGGGAGGTGGAAGTGGGGTCAGCAGAAGGCAGTGATGGTGGGTGTCTATTTGCTTCATGTTAACAGAAAAAGACTAGAAGAAGGGAAGTTACAGAGAGGAGGTCTCCAGAAGAAAGATAGATCAAGAATGGGGCCTGGGGGCCTTGGTAATGGAGCTTGCTAGGCTGGATGGATTGGGTTCTTAATTTCTGCCTCTACGGGGAAGTCCTTGAGTTTGGAGAATTTCTGAAGCATAAAAGAGAGGGTTCAGGACATGGTGCGAGTCCTCCAGGATCTGACTCCGGAGGAGCAAAAGAGGTGCTAACCTGCTTCACTAAGTGCCTCAGCAGTGATGAAGAGCTGCAGGATCTAGAGCAAAGAGTAAGAGGCCCAAGGAAGAAGAGGGCAGAGAGAGGGAGGGACGAGTCGGGAAACAATCTGCTCTAATGGGACTGGGCTCCTGTCTCCCATCTCCTGGTCCTAGGTGTCTGAGGTCCAGGAGCTACAGATGAACAGCCCAGCAAATTCTCTCATAAGCAGTCTTTTCAGCGCTGCTGGGGTCTTGATAGAGGCACGTGCAGAAACCATTTGGGATGTCCTGGATGCCCTGACGGTGAGGAGGGGCTTGGATATAGGCTGGAATGGAGGACATGCTGAGCAGAGGGACCTGTGGGGAGTCAACTCTTGAGAGGAAGGGGGGTATCACTGCCTTTTACATTTTGTGGGGCACAGACTTCACACTTCACAAACCAGCCATCTTCCCCAGGCCAGGGATGGAGGGACTGCCTCCTCTTTCCTCATGGTGCAGTCTCTGACCCCCTGCAGGCTAAAAGGAAAGCAGAAACCCAGTGGGAAAGACCCCCCGTCTAGCCACGCTGGGGTTCTCTGGAACCTCCTGTGATGCTTGTCCCAGGGCTGATCAGACAGCGAAGCCCTGTCCCACTGTGTGCCCTGCCTCTCTGTTGACCACCCTCTCTCTTGTCCCCAGAGCTGTCTGAGTACCAGCAGTTTGTTGCTGAGGCCCTAGATAAGGGGACCCTGCTCCACATGAAGGACAAGGTAAGACAGCCTGGGCTGAGCACACAGGTCCTAGTGGAAGTGACTGCCCATGCTCTCAAGGGCCCCAGAAACCTCAATGACCAGTCCCTTCCCTACTTCACAGTCCACTGCCAGCTCACGTCTATGCAGCTGGTTTGTGGCAATTCCCTGGACATGTAGTTTTCAGGACAATTCAGGATGGGGTCTTTAGGCTCTGTTGTTTGCCTGTGGGCAAGAGAGGGGATGGGAAGCTACTAGTTCCAGAAGGGCAACTGGCCCCATGTTGACGCATCAGCCGTGTCTATTACCATTTGGGAGTGTGAGGCTCCCCAGGCTCTGCAGGAAAGTGTGCCATGGTGGATTACAACCTCTGCTATGGACTCAGGACTAAGGGGTACGGCCACATAGTTGCCATTTTTGGTATATTTCCTTGTTCTCAGCTTTTACCATCTGGTGGGTTTCCTTTCAGCTGGAGCCCATCCTGAAGGAGAACTGGGGTGAGGGGCCCCTAGATGTGAGCTGTGATCCTGAGGCAAGGACTCTCTGATGTTGTTGTCTCCATCCTGCTGCAGCTGGGTGAGAAGCCCACCTCTGTGTCTTCCTAAGCATTCTCCCCACCAGCCTCTGAGTTCTCTCCTCCCCAGTCCGTCCTCATTATCCCTAATCTCAATCACCAGAATGATGTCTTTAAAACGAGCTGCTATTCTTTGATATATCCCATTCACTATGGTAATGTCCAAAAATCAGCTAGATCGTAGGCATGAACTTCAGATTAAAAGTGGGAGACTGATCATATTAATTACCTCTCTCTCTTCAAATTTCACTAAATGACAATAAAGTGATGGAAATGATAGAAACCCACAAGGAATAAAGAGAATTAGGCAGCTAATAAGGGATTTAAACACATCTTTGGAAGCAATTAAAGGAGTGGTAAGCTAGGAGCCTCACGACTGAGGGGTGTGGAGGAGCATGCTGGTTTTCATCATAAGCCTTTTAGTTCTAGTTAATATTTTTCAAGATAACAATTGAAAAAATATGTACTTGCTGCAAAGCATTTCAGATATTGTTCAAAGTCAAAGGTACCCTGTGATCTCTCTTTAATATAACCACTATGCACATTTTAGGGTATGTGAACATTTTTTTTCTACTGGGCAGTTTTAAAAATGGTTAACAAACATGAAACTAGGATGAGATGGCATACATCTAGTTTGTATCTATCTTTTGAACTATTTATTTTTACATTTACATTTGTAAAAATATTATATGCAACAGGAACTCTTATAAGTGCTCTTGGAGTGTAGTTTGGTCCACTAATTTGGAAAACTTTAACAATATCTACTAAAGCTAAACATATGCCTATGACTCAGCAACTCCACTTCCTTGGCATATATCCAGGAGAAATGAGTGCCCGTGTTCACCAAAATACTTGCATGTATAAAAACATCAAAATAAGGGCACTAAGCTGAAAACTACTCAAATACCCAGTACCATTAGGATGGATATATATATTGTGCTATACTCATGCCATAGAAGAGAACAAATTACTGCTACATGTAACACCATGAATGGCTCTACAGACAGAATGCTGAGCAAATGAAGTCAGCACAAAAGTGCATATTTGTGTTTGGGTCCTCTGAGAAGTAGATGCCAAAATGGAAGCAGATATGCAAGAGACTTATTAGAGGGAAAGCTCATGAAGAATAAAGGGAGAGGGAACAGGAATAGATACGGCAAAACTTGAGAGCACATGATCTAAAACCTGTGAAAGGAGAGGAGGAGGGAGAGACTGAGCAGGAAGAGTCTCAGATGACAGCACAGGCTGAGGGTCTCTGCCAAGCCAACCAGAGCAAAAGCAGTCTGCCAGGGGGCTCCCCATCAGGCCGGAGGGCCAGGCTCTGGGACCCCATGCCTCAGCCTCCGGCAGGGAGCTGCTCAGGAGGCAGATTTTTGTAGGGCGGGTTAGAGGTCCTTCACCAAGCTGCTTCCTACAGCAGGTTCTCCTAAAGAAAATCTGGGTGGTGCCCTCTGTGAGACTGTATGATTCCATTTATATGATGCTCAAGAACAGACAAAACAAAGCAATGGTGGTAGAAGTCAAAATAGTGATTATCTTCGTGGGGACATTATTGACTGGGAAGAGGCATGGGGGAATCTTCTGGAATGCTAGAAATATATCCAGATTCACTGAGCTAACATTTAAGATCAGTATATTTTAACGGAAGTGTATTATACATCAATAAGAAAGGCTTGAAAAAGTACATATTATATAGCTCCATGTAAACGAGGTGAAAAACAACCAAAACTACATGATGGTGGAAGAAGTCACCACAATGGTGGTCTCGGGGTGCAGCATGTCTGGGAGGGGGCAGTACTGAGAGACCCTTCGGGAGCACTGGATGTATTTTATATCTTGATCTGGATAGTGGTTACATGGATGTGTAACCATGTTTACATGTGTGAACGTTTATTAAGCGAAACACAAGATCTGCACACTTACTGTGAATTTTTACCTCAATAAAAACTTGAAAAATATAATGAGAACACATGAGAACAGATTTGAGCAGTACAGAGGAATATAAACAAATTAAGTAAGTTTCCTCTCAAACCCCTTAACCCTATCACCTAGTCCCACTTCCTTGTGATAGCCATATTAACAATTTTAGTGTTTATTACAAGTAAAAATTATATTCTTGAATTTATTCTTGATTTATTAATTTTGAAAGAAAGTGAAAGTGTTAGTTGCTCAGTTGTGTCTGACTCTTTGAGACCCCATGGACTGTAGTCCGCCAGACTCCACTGTCCATGGAATTCTCCAGGCAAGAAGACTGGAGTGAGTTGCCGTTCCCTTCTCCAAGAAATCTCCCTGACACAGGGATCAAACCCACGTCTCCTGCATTGCAGGCAGATTGTTTATCATCTGAGCCATGGGTAGTATCTATTGATTACCCAGGATTAAGGATGAATGTTGTAAAAAAAAAAACAGACACTGAACAAGAAGTTCACAGTAGGAAAGTGTTACAAAAAATACAGGGTACTATGAGAGTGTTTAATAAAAGGTAACAGGGTGGTCCCATCTTACCTCTGACAGTCCTTTTCCCTTTTCCTTAAATGCTGATTCTAGCCATGCCCAACTATTGGTCTTCAATTTGAACATGACACGCACTTTTACAATGCTGTGCTTTTAAAATACAGGTTGTATTCTTCCTCTGCCTGGATTACCTTCCCCTACCTTAAGGCTTAAATATCTAAGCCTTAAATAATATCTAAGGCTTAAATAGCTAAGGCTTAAATATCTCTTCTTCAGTATTTATCCCAGTTTCCCAAAGAATTTGGTTACTTCTTCCTCTGATTGACCCAGAGCACGTTGAATACATTTCTATTAAGGCCACATTATACCATACTGAAATTATTAACACATATGTCTCTTTCACTGATGTGAAAGCTTCTGGAGAACAGGGTTTACTTTAAATTTTACTTTTCTTTACTGAAAAAGTGAAAAGTGAAAGTCACTCAGTCGTGTCCAACTCTTTGCGACCTCATGGACTATACAGTCCATGGAGTTCTCCAGGCCAGAATACTGGAGTGGGTAGCTCTTTCCTTCTCCAGGGGATCTTCCTAACCCAGGGATTGAACCCAGGTCTTTAACAGCTAAGCCACCAAGGAAACCCAAGAATATTGGAGTGGGTGGCTTATCCCTTCTCCAGAGGATCTTCCCAACCCAGGAATCAACCTGGGGTCTCCTGCATCACAGGTGGGTTCGTTACCAGCTGAGCCACGTTAATAGGGCCCTTTTCAAAAGTGCCTTTGAGTTGGGGGAAGTTTGGGAGACACATTCAGAATTTCATGAGGCTGTCTCAACCAGTTATCATTAAGATTTTTTTTTCTGTCCTCTTAAGAGTACAAGCAAGGGACTATCTGTCTAAGGGAGATTAAACTAACCCAGAAATCTGAGGTTCATATTTGATCTGCTGATTTCTCTCCTTTTCATCTCACATTTCTGGGTCCAGAATGAAGCTCAATACATTAATTGCGTAAGTCTGTTAGGAATTTCCTACTCCAGAAGCTGAAACTGGTGAAGTTTTGAAATGGGGGCAGTTAGAACAGTCATCATTTGAGCTTGGAGGGATGTGAGAGAGTCCACTAACTTTTACTCATTCTTCTGAACTCTTAGCTCAAGCAGCACCCACTTCTGAGTTAGAGATCTTGTTGGGAAGGAAACCATTTGGAGAAAAGTTTAGCCACCTTGGGATAGATAGAGTTGGATGTCAACAGGTCTTGGAGAAGAGGGAAAACTACCTTGCAGGTAACAAATTGAGGAATTTATTGATTTTGCTCCTAAGATGGAGGAGAGGAACATTGAAAGGAGAGAGAATGGGGCTAAAGAGAAGCACAAGAAAGGCAGAGAGAGACAGACTAGATGAAATAATAAAAACTTCTCGATGTGGAATAGGTGAGAAATACTCAAGAATGGTGATGCCAATGTTGTTTCTGGTAGTGGCAAGCTAGGTTATTTATTATCCTGGTAAATATATGGTTACATCTAAATGAGCAGTAATTATATATAGAAATAAAACTATTAATAGCATCTTTTGATGTTAAATACAGGATAATATAATACAATATAATAAATTTAAAGTGTTCTAAAGGGTTTTATCTTATTTGGGAAAAGAGAAAAGATATTGCTTACTTTTAGACTTTGATGATATCGTATGTAGTCTATAATTTTTAAGGTAACCATCAAAAGACTAGGGAACAGATGAGTGGAGGGGAAAAAGCAGAGTGATAAAAAGATTATCAACAAAAGAATACATGAAACAAGGGAAAATGAAACCTTAAACAGGTGAAACAAAAACCTCAAAGAAAATGGAATAAAATCCAAATGTATTAGAACTTACATGTATACAGGGCTAAATGATACAATGACAATGTAATATTGTCAGAATGGATAAATTTATCTGACATCTAAATAACATACAGATATAAAATATTGAAAATAAAGTGGTGGGAAAACATTAGCTTCGTAAATACTAGCCAAGAAGAAACTGGTATAGTTACGTTAATATTAGGCAAAATAAATGAGGTATTAAGCATTATTAATGGCAAAGAAGGCCACTTCACAATGATAAAAATGTCAATTTACCAAGAAAATATAACAATTTTGAATTTCTATGCACATAATATAATCTCAAAATATAGAAAGCAAACACTGACAGACAACAAAATAGTCAAGTACAAAACTACTGTGAAGATTTTAACACACTCCTCTTAGTAATTTATAGAATAAGCAGCTAAAATGTCAGTAATACAGATGATCTGAACAACATAATTAACAAACTTGATCTGATGGACATATTTAGAAAGCTATACCCAACAATAACTGAAGAATACAACTTTTAGCAATAAAAATATACACATCAAACTTGTAAGATGACTTCCCTGGTGGCCCAGGGGTTGAGAGTCCTCCTGCCAGTGCAAGGGACATCAACTGGATCCCCAGTCCAGGAACTAACATTCTACATGCCTTGGGGCAACTAAGCCTGTGCGCCACAACTATTAAGCTTGTGCTCTAGGAGCCCGCAAACCGCAACCACTGAGCTTGCGGGCCACAACTATTGCACTCCATGTGCCCGATAGCCTGTGCCCTGTAACAAGAGAAGTCACCACAATGAGAAGCCCGTGCACCACAACTAGAGAAAGCCCAAGTGCAGCAATAAAGACCCAGGGCAGCTAAAAACCCCCAAACTTGTAAGATTAGCTAAAGCTGATATTTTAGAAAACAGAATATGTATGTGTAACCTTAATTGTTTATGTGAAAGAAGAAAGGCTTAAAAGAAAAAAATCAAAGAGTTAAGTATTTATGTCAAGGAACTAAAAAAAAAAAAAAATTAGCAAAATAAACCCAAATAAATGGAAGGAAAGAAAGGGCACAGTAAATATAAAGTAGTAAATAAATAATAAAGAGGTTCAATAAAGACAGATATTGGATCTTTGAAATCAGTAATAAAATAGACAAACCTCTGAGAAGAGTGACAGAAAAAGGGAGAAAGAGCACCTATAATCAATTTCCAGAAACGAAAAGGAGACAGTATTATAGATGCTATGTGTGTGTTAGTCGCTCAGCCATGTCTGACTCTTTGCAACCCCATGGACTGTGATCCCTGTCCAACAGGCTCCTCTGCCCATGGGATTCTCCAGGCAAGAATACTGGAGTGAGTTGCCATTCCCTTCTCCAGGGGATCTTCCCAACCCAGGGATCGAACCTGGGTCTCCTGCATTGCAGCAGATTCTTTACCATCTGAGCCACCAGGGAAGCCCACTATAGATGCTACAGGCATTGAACAGATAAAAGGATATCAGAACATTGTGCCAATAAATTTAAGATTTTAGATTAAATAAGAACTATCCTAGAAAAGTATAACTGCTAAAACTAACCCAAGAAGAAATAGAAAACGTGAAAAATCCTATAACTACAAAGGACATTATATCAACAGTAAAATATCTTCCCACAAAAATTCTAAGTTCAGATGGTTTCTCCAGTAAATTCAATGAAGTATTCAAGAATAAAAAATCCCAACATTATACACACTCTTCCAGAAAATTAAAAAGGTAACACTTTCCAAATTGTTTACAATGCTAGCAAAATCTAACAAGAACATTAGAAAGAAAAATGCAGGCCAGTCTCACACATAAACTTAGATGCAAAAATAGAAAATGAATAGCAAACCAAATCAAGAAATTAAAAAAGAAGACTGCATTAAGACTAAGTTAGGTTTGTCTAGGACTTCAAGGTTAGCTTAACAGTAAGAAATCAGTTTATGTAATTCATCACACTGAAAGTTTAGGAAGAAAGACGACATGACCACCTCAATAGATATAGAAAAAGCACTTGATGAAATTCAATTTTCATTCTTGATAAAAATACCTAAAATGGACCTAGAGATTATCATACAAAGTGAAGTCAGACAAAGACAAATATCATACACTATCACTTACACGTGGATTCCAAAAAATGATACAAGTTACATAATTTACAATATACTTGCACAGAGTTGGACACGACTGAAGCGACTTAGCAGTAGCAGCAGCACACACATAGGAAATAAATTTATGGTTACCAAAGGAGGAAACAGTGGGGAGGGTAAATCAAGAGTTTGGGATTAGGAGTAGATACATACTGCTTCCTTGGTGGCTCAGAGGTTAAAGCCTCCAATGCGGGAGACCTGGGTTCGATCCCTGGGTCGGGAAGATCCCCTGGAGAAGGAAATGGCAATCCACTCCAGTATTCTTGCCTGGAGAATCCCATGGACAGAGAAGCCTAGTAGGTTACAGTCCACGGGGTCGCAAAGAGTCGGACATGACTGAGCAACTTCACCTCACTATATATAAAACAAATAAACAACAAGAACCTACTATATAGCACAGGAAACTATAGTCAATATTTTGTAATAACCTATAGTGGGAAAGAATCTGTAAAGAATAGATAAATATTTCTGGAATATATATAATAGAATCACTTTCCTGTATATCCTGTATATCTAGTTGATATTGCATATCAACTAGACTTCAATAAAAAGTTGTTTGCTTTAACACCATATGCTGCTGCTGCTGCTAAGTCGCTTCAGTCATGTCTGACTTTGTGCGACCCCACAGATGGCAGCCCACCAGGCTCCCCCATCCCTGGGATTCTCTAGGCAAGAACACTGGAGTGGGTTGCCATTTCCTTCTCCAATGCATGAAAGTGAAAAGTGAAAGTGAAGTCGCTCAGTCGTGTCCCACTCTTAGCGACCCCATGGACTGCAGCCCACCAGGCTCCTCCGCCCATGGGATTTTCCAGGCAAGAGCACTGGAGTGGGTGCCAGTGCCTTCTCCTTAACACCATATACTATCACTTAAATGTGGACTCTGAAATATGACACAAGTGACCTTATCTACGAAAGATTCATGGACACAGAGGACAGACTTGGTGGTTGCCAAGGGGAGGAAGGGATAGGAGAGGGATAGATTGGGAGTTTGGGATTAGAAGATGCAAACTGTTATATAGAGGATGGATGAAGACAAGGTCCTACTATATAGCATAGGGAACTATATTCAATATCCTGTGATAAACCATAATACGAAAGCATATGAAAAAGAATGTACATATGTGTGTATAATATATAATATATATATATAAAACTGAATCACTTTGCTGTACACCAGAAACTAATACAACACTGTAAGTCAACTATACTTGAATAAAATTTTTAAAAAGTTGTTTGTTTTGAAGGAAAAAAGTGCATAAAAATTCCTACTAGGAAAACAAGAATAAAAGAGATGTCTTTAATCTGATACACCTATTATAAAATACCTACAGTAAATATCATATATAATGGAGTGAAATGTTACGTTTTCTCTCTCAGTCAGAAGCAAGACAAGGATGCCTACGGCCACTGCCTTTATCGATTTGACATTACATAGATGGTTTAGCAAGAGAAACAAAATATCTAAGGTTACTGTTTTAAAAAGAAAATTGCCAAAAAAGAAAATTGTATTATTTGCAGATGATCTAATTTGTATATAGTAAGTCCAAAAGAGCCTATAGATTATTAAAAGGAGTAAGATAATTTAGTAATTTGCTAAAATATATATAAACCAATTGTATTATATATATATATAATTTCATGAAGGAATGATGCTAAAGCTGAAACTCCAGTGCTTTGGCCACCTCATGCGAAGAGTTGACTCATTGGAAAAGACTCTGATGCTGGGAGGGATTGGGGGCAGGAGGAGAAGGGGACGACAGAGGATGAGATGGCTGGATGACATCACGGACTCGATGGACATGAATCTGAGTGAACTCCAGGAGTTGGTGAAGGACAGGGAGGCCTGGCGTGCTGCGATTCATGGTGTCGCAGAGTCGGACACGACTGAGCGACTGAACTGAACTGAGCCTGGTATTAATTAGATTCCCCACAGCAGGGATGAGAAAATGGTCTTTGCCAAGATAGAAAATGATCGAGTCAAGACTAGAATCAGAAAGCCAGGGTCTTTCCATTGTAGACTGCAGATTTCTTTTTCACTTGCTTTCTGTCACTCAAGGGAGACATAGTTTGCAAGATGCTTTGGACATTGGACATTAGACTTCATCAGCTGGGCCATGAGAAAGAAGAGGGAGGCAGATACATACCTCCATCCTCAATTTAGTCTTTCCTCTGCATTTTCAAATTTGGTTGACTTTCTTCTGCTTGAGTCACATTCCAGATAACTTCCACAGAAATGAGGTAGGGTCCAGGAGCCTAAATTATAGCTCTCCAGACCAAGTTTTGTGCTTAAAGCCACTTTCTTTTCTTTTTGCTTCCCGATTTCCTTACCGTCTTTGTTTTCCAAATACCTTCACTGTGGTCTGTTTGTTTACAGATTTTGATAGTAGGTATCAATGTGTTACCCTGGGATGACCCAAAGTGATAGTACTGTATCTGTTTATCCAAACTTCAACTCACATATCTAGCAGTCTTCAAAATAAACACTGCCACTCAGCAACCATACTTTGGCACCAATCATGTTTCTGCAACCTTAGGGTCCTTCAGACCTACACAATTCATTACTGTGCAAGAGTTACTGCAGTTATATGACTTTGCGATAGTTACAATCTCTGGCCCAGTGAGAAATACAAAAATTCTTTCTTTGGCTACTTAATTTTCAATTCTGAGGAATGGGTTATTGGTGAAACAATAAGCCTGCTGTGATAAAAAAATAACTTCCACTCTAGGCCAATGACACCTGTACAAACCTGGTAGTGATATGTTTTCCCCCATTATTGTAACTTAAAAATTAATGTTTCTTGAGATCAGGTTTTGCTTTTGACTATTAAACTATTTCTACTCATAGAGGTAATCACACTAATCTGTCAGTTTATCTATGTTCTTCCTTTCGAGGGGAGAAGCTTCTGAAACTAAAGGAGGAAATCAAGACGTGCCTGAGAAACATTTATCAAATGCATGAACTATGGGGTAAGGGAAGCCTGCTAACGGTGAACACAGTCAACCACAGTTAAGCAAACACAGCAGCAACATAAAGAGTACAGGGGCACTGGAGGGATGTAAAATAAAACATAAGAAAAAATTGCTTTCTGGCTTAGGAAAAAAAAAGAAATTCTTAAAACTCAAGAGCAGTGCCTACACGCTGCAGGATTTTCTAAGGAGAGGGAAGGAAAAGCCAAACTGAGCTGACATCAAAAAGCAGCAGGTTGTTCCCTTGACAGGCCCCTGTAGCCTGTGCAGTGTCTCCACTGGCCACATCCTGCAGCGCATGGTGGCCAGTAACTTCACCAACAACCATTCTTCCTTGTGTGGTTTTGCAGCAGTCTTTAGGGTTCCCTACATCTTACTATCCAATTCCTTGTTATTATAATCCCGTTATGGTTAACAATTCTTTATATTAAAATTTCCCTGTTCAAAATGCTTCATGTTTTCTGTCTCCTGATTGCACCCAACTGACACACATATCTACAATGTTAACACTAACAAAAACCCTAATACTAAAACACAGATAATGGTATAAGGAAAACTGCAGACAAATATGTCTTATAAAATAAATGCAAAAATCCTCAACAGAATATTAGCAAATCAAATCCAATAATGTATAAAATAACTGTACATTATGACTGAAAATTGATGCTTTTGAACTGTGGTGTTGGAGAAGACTCTTGAGAGTCCTTGGACTGCAGGAGATCAAACCAGTCCATCCTAAAGGAAATCAGTCCTGAATATTCACTGAAAGGACTGATGTTGAAGCTGAAAGTCCAATACTTTGGCCATCTGATGCGAAGAACTGACTTACTGGAAAACATCCTGATGCTGGGAAAGATTGAGGGCAGGAGGAGAAGGGGATGACAGAGGATAAGATGGTTGGATGGCATCACCGACTCAATGGACATGAGTTTGAGTAAACTCTGGGAGTTGGTGATGGACAGGGAGGCCTGGTGTGCTGCAGTCCATGGGGTTGCAAAGAGTCAGACACGACTAAATGTTGAACTGAAGCAATGACTAAAAATGATTTATTCTGAATTCATAATAGTTCTAACATTCGAAAATCAATTTGTCAACATCAACAGACTAAAGATGAAAATATCATATATCAATCAAACAGAGGAATAGAGAACTTCCTCAACAAAGAACATCTATTAAAAAAAAAACAAAACTATACCTGAAATCACATGTAATAGTGAGAAACTGGATGCTCTCTCTCTAAGACTAGAAACAAGACAAGGATGTGCCCACTCACCATTACTATTCAATGTCATACTGGAAGTGCTAGCTAATGCAATAAGACTAGATAAGGAAATAACAGACATACAGATTGGAAAGAAGAAATAAAACTTTTGTTTGCAGATGACATGGTTGTCTAAGTAGAAAATCTCAAAGAATCTACAAAAAACCTCCTGGAATTAATAGCAATTAGAGAAAGATCATAGGATGTAAGGTTAATATACAAAAGTTAATTGCCTTCCTAAATACCAGCAATAAACACTTGGGATTTGAAATTAAAAATACAAGACCACAGACTTTCCTGGTGGCCCAGTGGTTATCAATCCACCTGCCCAGGCAGGGGACATGGGATCAATCCCTGGTCCAAGAAGATCCCACAAGCCACAGAGCAACTACGTCTGTGTGTCACATCTACTGAAGCCTGAGTGCCTGGAGCCTATGCTTTGCAACGAGAGCAGCCACTGCAATGAGAAGCCCAAGCATCACAACCAGCAAGTAACCCCCACTCGCTGCAACTAGAGAAAACTCGTGTGAAGCAACGAAGATCCAGCAGAACCCAATAATAAAGAAAAAAAATTTTATTTATATAAAAAGGCAAAAGACGATAACTAACATCATCCTGCTGCTGCTGCTAAGTCGCTTCAGTCATGTCCAACTCTGTGCGACCCCAGAGACAGCAGACCACCAGGCTCCCCGGTCCCTGGGATTCTCCAGGCAAGAACACTGGAGTGGGTTGCCATTTCCTTCTCCAATGCATGAAAGTGAAAAGTGAAAGTGAAGACACCCAGTCGTATCTGACTCTTAGTGACCCCATGAACTGCAGCCTACCAAGCTCCTGCGACCATGGGATTTTCCAGGGAAGAGTACTGGAGTGGGTTGCCATTGCCTTCTCCAAACATCATACTGAAGAAGAACTAAATCAGGGGACTGACACCAACCAAATGTAAGCCTTACTATACAGTAATCAAGGTAGATCAGTCCTGGGTGTTCTTTGGAAGAAACGATGCTAAAGCTGAAACTCCAGTACATTGGCCCCCTCATGAGAAGAGTTGACTCATTGGAAAAGACTCTGATGCTGGGAAGGATTGGGGGCAGGAGGAGAAGGGGACGACAGAGGATGAGATGGCTGGATGGCATCACGGACTCGACGGACGTGAGTTTGAGTGAACTCTGAGAGTTGGTGATGGACATGGAGGCCTGGCGTGCTGCAATTCATGCGGTCACAAAGAGTCAGACACGACTGAGCGACTGAACTGAACTAAACCATACTGAGGAAAGATTACGTGAATTAATAAATAGGGAACCCAGACACAGATCCACACAAACGTAGTCAACTGACCTTTGGCAAAGGAGCAAAGGCAATTCAATGGAGGAAGGACAGTCTTTTCAACAAATGGTGCTGGAACCATCCATAGGGGGAAAAAAAATCTAAACATACAACTTAATTTTTTGCAAAAACTAATTCATCTTAGACTAAATGTAAATCACGAAACTAACTTCTTGAATACAACAGGAGCAAACTACATGACTTTGGGCTTGGTGATGAGTTTGTAGATATAACATAAAAAGCATGATCCATGGAAAAATATTGGTAAACTATACTTTTATTTATTTATTTTTGGCTACATGGGTCTTCCTTGTTGCCCAGGCTTTTCTCTAGTTGGGGCAAGTGGGGGCTGCTCTCCAGTTGCAGTGTGTAGGCTTCTCATTGCAGTGGCCTCTCCTGTTGCTGAACGTGGGCTCCAGGGTGCACAGGCCTCCATAGGTGCAGCGCGAGGGCTCAGCAATTGCGGGTCCCTGGGCTCTAGAGCACAGGCTCAATAGTTGGGGTGCATGGGCTTAGTTGCTCCACTGCATGTAGGATCTTCCCAGACCAGGGACTGAACCAGTGTCTCCTGCATTGGCAGGGGATTCTTTACCAGTGAGCTACCAGGGAAGCCCAAAATTGGTAAACTGGATTTTACTATAATTAAAAACTTCTGCTCAGTGAAAGACACTGTGAGAAGAAGAGACAAACCACAAAATTGGAGAAAATATTTTCAAAACACATATCTGATAAGAATTTGTATCTAAAATATACAAAGAACTCTTGGAACTCAACAATATGAATGAGAAATTCAATAAAAACAAGGAGAAAGATCTAAATGATACACAGATGACAAATAAACACATGAAATAATGCAGAGACCGGATGTCATTAGGGGATTTAAAATTAAAACAATAATGAACTATCACTATATACCTAAGAGAATAGCCAAAATAAAAAAAACTTAAACTACCAAAAGCTGGTGAAGATGAGGAACAAGAAATACATCCATTGTGGTGGGAATGTAGAGGTTAAAGAGTCTGCCTCCAATGTGGGAGACCTGGGTTTGATCCCTGGGTCAGGAAGATCCCCTGGAGAAGGAAATGGCAACCCACTCCAGTATTCTTGCCTGGAGAATCCCATGGATGGAGGAGTCTGGTAGGCTACAGTCCACAGGGTCGCAAAGAGTCGGACACGACTGAGCGACTTCACCTTCACCTTCACCTTCACCTTCGGAAATTTCTTACAAAACTAGACATTATCTTACCATACAACCCAGCAATCATGCTCCTAGGTATTTACACAATTGATTTGAAAACTCATGTCCATACAAAAACCTGTACACAAATATTTATAGCAATTTTATTCATAATCATCAAAAACTTGAAGCAATCAAGATGTCCTTTATACACCCATGATATAGAATATTAGTCAGCAATAAAAAATGATATATCAAAGCCATACAGTGACATGGAGGAATCTTAAATGAATATAGGTAAGTGAAAGAAGCCAGTCTGTAAAGTCTACATACTGTATGGTTCTAAGTTTAATCTGCTTTGGCAAAGGCAAAACTGTAGAGACAGTAACAAGATTAGTGGTTGTCTAGGGCGTGGGGTAAGAGAGAGAGAAGAATAGATTAAACAGAGGGCATTTTAAGGGTGGTGGAACTATTCTGTGTGAAACTGTAGGGGTGGATGTCAATAAGTGTTTGTCAAAACCCACAGAACTGTACAACACGCAGAATGAACCTTAATATAAACTATTAACTATAGTTGATAATAATGTATTGACACTGGTTCATTAATCATAACAAATGTATCACACTAATGCAAGATGTTACTAACAGGGGAAATGGGGAGGGGTTGGGTGTGGGCTGAATTGTATGTACGGAACTCTGTGTAATATCTGCTCCATTTTTCTGTAACCCCAACTCTATACTAAAAATAAAGTCTATTATTCTAAAATAAATAGACTAAAAGCAAAGAGACTAAAAGAAATAACTTTCTTGGTTCTAATTATAAAGGTAATACATATGCCTTTATATCATATGAGTGATATCAAACAAAATAATCTATGGAAAGTACAAAACTTTATTATATTATACTTGTCTAATCTTCTTGACCTTAACATAGTTTTAGGTAAAAAGAAACGAGATTGTTTGTAAGCAACAAAACACAGTTCATTAAAAATCATCCACTGAGATTAAATGCCTTCTTAGAAATACCATGTTGACTATCTTTTTATGCTTTTTACAATGTACATTTTCCAATGTTTTGGTCTTACTGATCTTCCTTAATGAAAATATCTATGATACTTTGGGATGTGAACAAATCATCTTATGTCCTCCACCTCCACAAGCAAGTAATGATGTTTTTACCCCTAGTCTTCATGTTGAAATTTACTGGCATGATTTAGCTCCGTAGATTTGGACGGACATGCAGGTCTGACATGTAACATCAACATCAGGACTAAAAGTCCCAGGACTACAAACCACTGCAGAGGAAAATACAATGGAGCAGAATATTATCATTTCAGTTAAAGGTATTTTATACCAATAATACAAATTGCCATCAATGTCACACCATTGACATTCTGTATCTATGTTCTACTACCAGTAACGTTCAACCAATTAAACTGTGGAAGATTATTTATGAGTTGCTTTTTTCCTTGGCTCCGCTGAGCAGGTTGTAGGATCTTAGTTCCCCAATCACAGATTAAACTCGGAGCCATGGCAGTGAAAATGGAGTCCTAACCACTGGACTGTCAGGGAACTCCCCATTTATGAGTTTTAAATATTGTTATCTGATAATCTGAGGTAGCACTGTAAAAGAAAGAATCTTAGCTACTTTTTCCTTTAGTAGCATCTTCCAATAACTTCTGCATTGCTCCATTTATGAGTTCCTATTTCTTGTTTTCTAGTTCCTATTTCTAATTTCTAGGCAGGACCATTTTGTTTCCTTTCATAGTACAGTATCTCAAGTCAGAATGCTATAGAGATATTTAGTAATACAAAAGATTATACTAGGCAGAATTAATATACATGAAGATAACTATGTTAGAAATTTGGGCTTTGAATTTTTACTTTCCTTTAACTAAATACATTTCTTTGGTAAGAAAATCACTATAAATATTCAATTATGCTAAGAGAATTCTGACTACATAACCTAAATGACTAGATATGTGTATTTTATAATTACCACAACAGGTAGCGCAATTGCTGTGTAGACCTTCATTTTTTCCAAAGCCTGGACGACAGCTATCCATACGTACTATTTGAAAACTGTGATCCACAAAATGCATGGCTGGTAGAGTTTTATTTAGATCATGGTTGAAAATATATGCTTGGCTCCAGAAAAATTCTTCTATTCGATTTCTTGCCTAAGATTTTAAAACACCAGAGAGAAGTACAATTATTAAACTGTGAACCAGATTTCTTCTCCTATATCAGAGGCCATGAAATGTAATACAAGCATGGCACTGCTTTACACAACAGGTGAATTCCTGAAAAGTTGCATGTTAATACCAAAATTAGTTTAGCCTGAACTCATCAATTATTGTCAATTTTATGTACAATAGTTAAGAACTGAAATGAGGTTAAAAACACTTGTTTTGAATTATTTGCAGCATGTCTATCCCATATGTAGATAACTGGGAGTTGATTGTTTCTAACTCCAAAGTGTTGGAGAAGACTCTTGAGAGTCCCTTGGACTGCAAGGAGATCCAACCAGTCCATTCTGAAGGAGATCAGCCCTGGGATTTCTTTGGAAGGAATGATGCTAAAGCTGAAACTCCAGTACTTTGGCCACCTTCATGTGAAGAGTTGACTCACTGGAAAAGACTGATGCTAGGAGGGATTGGGGGCAGGAGGAAAAGGGTATGACAGAGGATGAGATGGCTGGATGGCTTCACGGACTCAATGAACGTGAGTCTGAGTGAACTCCGGGAGTTGGTGATGGACAGGGAGGCCTGGCACGCTGCGATTCATGGGGTTGCAAAGAGTCGGACATGACTGAGCCACTGAACTGAACTGAACTGAACTCCAAAGAGCCAAGCAAGATGGAAACCAAAACTTTAATTAGCATTACAGACTAATGGTGTAAATTTTATTTTTTGAGCACAGGGCTTAAATAGTAACTAGTAATAACCCATAAACCATGTACAATGTTAAGGGTATGGGCTTAAGGACTAGAGGAGGAGAATGAAGGTATTTTTTTAGACTATGTTCTGAGCCTCAAATAAGGCAGAGGAGAGAGCAACCATCATGATCAATAAAGACACAGTTTTGGAAAAACCAATGTTTTAACCTAGAATGACATGATTATAAGGCTGTTCATTATTTACTTATTTTTATAATGCTGTTCATTTTTTTTTAAATGAATTAATTTATTTTTGGCCGTGCTGGGTCATTGCTGGGCAGTATTTTCTCCAGCTGCAGAGAATGGGGGATGCTCTCTAGTTGCAGTGCATGGCTTTCTCATTGTGGCGGCTTGTCTTGTTGCGGCGCTTGGGCTAGAGGGCGCAGGGGCTTCAGTAGTTGCAGCGCATGAGCTAAGTAGTTGCGGCTCCTAAGCTCTAGAGCACAGGCTCAGTAATTGTGGTACAGAGGCCTCAGTTCTCCTCCTGCCCCCAATCCCTCCCAGCATCAGAGTCTTTTCCAATGAGTCAACCCTTTGCATGAGGTGGTCAAAGTACCAGAGTTTCAGCTTTAGCATCATTCCTTCCAAAGAAATCACAGGGCTGATCTCCTTTAGAATGGCCTGGTTGGATCTCCTTGCAGTCCATAGGACTCTCAAGAGTCTTCTCTAACACCACAGTTCAAAAGCATCAATTCTCTGCCGCTCAACTTTCTTCACAGTCCAACTCTCACATCCATACATGATCATTGGAAAAACCATAGCTTTGACTAGACAGAGCTTCTGCTTTTGAATATGCTATATAGGTTGGTCATAACTTTTCTTCTAAGGAGTACGCATCTTTTAATTTCATGGCTGTGGTCAACATCTGCAGGGATTTTGGAGCCCCCCAAATAAATGTCTGACACTGTTTCCACTGTTTCCCCATCTATTTCCCATGAAGTGATGGGACCAGATGCCATGATCTTCATTTTCTGAATGTTGAACTTTAAGCCAACTTTTTCACTCTCCTCTTTCACTTTCATCAAGAGGCTTTTTAGTTCCTCTTCACTTTCTGCCAGAAGGGTGGTGTCATCTGCATATCTGAGGTCATTGATATTTCTCCCGGCAATCTTGATTCCAGCTTGTGCTTCTTCCAGTCCAGTGTTTCTCACGATGTACTCTGCATATAAGTTAAATAATCAGGGTGACAATATACAGCCTTGACATACTCCTTTTCCTATTTGGAACCAGTCTGTTGTTCCGTGTCCAGTTCTAACCTGCTTCCTGACCTGCATATAGGTTTCTCAAGAGTCAGGTCAGGTGGTCTGGTATGCCCATCTCTTTCAGAATCCATAGCATGTGGAGTCTTCCTGGATCAGGGATCAAACCTGTGTCTCCTGTATTGGCAGGTGAATTCTTTACCACTGAGCCACCAAGGAAGCCCTGAAAGGCTGTTTTTCAAGCTGCTGCTTGGTTACATTTGGAGAGCAAAGACCAGTGATCCATCCTCCTTCTATCATAGGAAAAATATATAATATTAACTTGGGGAGTTATATAATATTCCAAACATACTATTCCAAGACAAAACATTTTAAAATACCTAAGACTCTCACAATCTCAGTTTATAAAACTGAAAGCAGTATCAGTAATATTTCATGCTTAAGTTTTTAAACAGCTTTGTTTACTATTCAAATACTTTCCCCCTACACTGAAATTCTCACCTGGAGGATATTATGATTAGTGGTATCTTCACAGTCAATAGACTCATTGCATGTACCTTTCCACCCTGGTGCAAAAGGATTAACTGGAGGGGGAGAAAATGACATCTTCACAAAACAATTCCAAAAGTTCCAAACATTCCAATAACATTCCAAATGCTGAATTCAGTATACATGTGTGCATGTGTTTAATCTATGTAATCCCAGAAAGGTGCACAATTTGAATACTTTATACATTAAGATTTCACTCCATCTGGGGGCTAATGGAGGTAACTACAAGGCTTTAAAATGAATATAAATAAATTTGTTTTGTATTCCCCCTTTTGTCAAGTTCTCAAAAATACAATTTAAAATTCTATAAGAAGTTATAACTTAAATATTAGCTGCATAGTTAAAGGCCATATTTATAAAATGGTACTGACTTCTCAAAAATAGGCAACAATATATCATAGTTGAAGGCAAATAACTAATGTGTTAATTTTTAAAACCACAATCAGGCTAAGAACAACAATAGATTTTAGTGCTTAACAAGCATTTAAAGCCTACTACTTATTTCTCATATGAATATGGTAATTAATTCTGTAATAAGATTAAACTCATAAATTTAAAGAAATATTAAAATTTTTTACCTTGAAAGGCTATAAATAGCTCATGAATGATGCCATGTTTTGGAACTTTAACAAAATGGCATTTATATGATGGTTCTATGATATGGCATGACAAATCAAAGATTAAATTATCCAAGATTTTCTTCAGGACTCGAAAAAGCAGATCATTATATTTTCCTACACAAGATTTTGTGGTAAAACGTACAGCAATCTGATATGAATAGTCAGGTTCCCGATAGGCTTCAAAAAAAAAAAAAAAAGACGAGAATAAAACAATTGTGCCTAGCATCAATTTTCAAATAACATGTAATATTAAATACCATCAATCTTATAAACCACCAAAGCAGCTTAATTTATCTAATAAAATGTTTTAAGGGCTTCTCGGGTGGCACAGTGCAGGAGTGGCCAACGTGGGAGATGCAAGTAGATGCAGGTTCGATCCCTGGGTAAGGAAGATTCCCCTGGAGAAGGAAATGGCAACCTACTCCAGTATTCTTGCCTAGAGAACCCCATGGACAGAGGAGCCTGGCAGGCTACAGTCAATGGGATCTCTAAGAGTCAGACATGACTGAGCAACTGAGCACAAATGTTTTAACAATTTGTCCTCATGAAGAGATGTAAAACTAATGACTTTAATGACTAAGGTTATTTTGTCTGATACATTATCTACTCAGTACAAGAAAAGATATAGCTTCTGTGGGTGCCCTACATATGTAAGAGATAAAAGTCAAGAAAAAAATGAGATTTTGGTGGGGAGAGTCTTAGTCTACAGAAGTATCATTGGTATCAGCACTGTCCAGTGGAAAGGATCATTAATTTGCTTTTATGGAATTAAACATCAATTTTTAAATTACCTAGCAAAACTGTGATAATGCTGATTGTACCTGCATACCTAGACAGTGAGAAGTGGGAGGCTGAAAGAGGATTATTTAGGACACACTATTTTGATGTCCACTGGAGAAGGGAATGGCAAACCACTTCAGCATTCTTTCCTTGAGAACCCCATGAACAGTATGAAAAGGCAAAATGATAGGATACTGAAAGAGGAGCTCCCCAGGTTAGTAGGTGCCCAGTATGCTACTGGAGATCAGTGGAGAAATAACTCCAGAAAGAATGAAGGGATGGAGCCAAAGCAAAACAATACCCAGTTGAGGATGTGACTGGTGATAGAAGCAAGGTCCGATGCTGTAAAGAGCAATATTGCATAGGAACCTGGAATGTCAGGTCCATGAATCAAGGCAAATTGGAAGTGGTCAAACAGGAGATGGCAAGAGTGAATGTTGACATTCTAGGAATCAGCAAACTAAAATGGACTGGAATGGGTGAATTTAACTCAGATGACCATTGTATCTACTACTACAGATAGGAATCCCCTAGAAGAAATGGAGTAGCCATCATGGTTAACAAGAGTCCAAAATGCAGTACTTGGATGCAATCTCAAAAAGACAGAATGATCTCTGTTCGTTTCCAAGGCAAACCATTCAATATCACAGTAATCCAAGTCTATGCCCCAACCAGTAACGCTGAAGAAGCTGTAGTTGAATGGTTCTATGAAGACCTATAAGACCTTTTAGAACTAACACCCAAAAAAGATGTCCTTTTCATTATAGGGGACTGGAAGGAGGAAGTCAAGAAACACCTGGAGTAACAGGCAAATTTGGCCTTGGAATGCGGAATGAAGCAGGGCAAAGACTAATAAGAGTTTTGCCAAGAAAATGCACTGGTCATAGCAAACACTCTCTTCCAACAACACAAGAGAAGACTACACATGGACATCACCAGATGGTCAACATCAAAATCAGATTGATTATATTCTTTGCAGCCAAAGATGGAGAAGCTCTATACAGTCAACAAAAACTAGACCAGGAGCTGACTGTGGCTCAGATCATGAACTCTTATTGCCAAATTCAGACTTAAATTGAAGAAAGTAGGGAAAACCACTAGACCATTCAGGTATGACCTAAATCAAAACCCTTATGATTACACAGTGGAAGTGAGAAATAGATTTAAGGGCCTAGATCTGATAGATAGAGTGCCTCATGAACTATGGAATGAGATTCGTGATATTGTACAGGAGACAGCAATCAAGATAATTCCCATGGAAAAGAAATGCAAAAAAGCAAAATGGCTGTCTAAGGAGCCCTTACAAATAGCTGTGAAAAGAAAAGAAGCGAAAAGCAAAGGAGAAAAGGAAAGATATAAGCATCTGAATGCAGAGTTCCAAAGAATAGCAAGAAAAATAAGAAAGCCTTTCTCATCGATCAATGCAAAGAAATAGAGGAAAAAAACAGAATAGGAAAGACTAGACATCTCATGAAAATTAGAGATACCAAGGGAACATTTCACACAAAGATGGGCTCGATAAAGGACAGAAATGGTATGGATCTCACAGATGCAGAAGATACTGAGAAGAGGTGGCAATAATACACAGAAGAACTGTATAAAAAGATCTTCAAGACCAAGATAATCATGATTGTGTGATCACTCACCTAGAGCCAGACATCCTGGAATCTGAAGTCCTTAGAAAGCATCACTATGAACAAAGCTAGTGGAGGTGATGGAATTCCAGTTGAGCTATTTCAAATCCTGAAAGATGATGCTGTGAAAGTGCTGCACTCAGTATGCCAGCAAATCTGGAAAACTCAGCAGTGGCCACAGGACTGGAAAAGGTCAGTTTTCATTCCATTTCCAAAGAAAGGCAATGCCAAAGAATGTTCAAACTACCGCACAATTGCACTCATCTCACACGCTAGTAAAGTAATGCTCAAAATTCTCCAAGCCAGGCTTCAGCAATACGTGAACGGTGAACTTTCAGATGTTCAAGCTAGTTTTAGAAAAGGCAGAGGATCCAGAGATCAAATTGCCAACATCTGCTGGATCAATGGAAAAAGCAAGAGAGTTCCAGAAAAACGTCTATTTCTGCTTTATTGACTACACCAAAGCCTTTGACTGTGTGGCTCACAATAAACTGTGGAAAGTTCTGAAAGAGATGGGAATACCAGACCACCTGACCTGCCTTTTGAGAAACCTATATGCAGGTCAGGAAGCAACAGTTAGAACTGGACATGGAACAACAGACTAGTTCCAAATAGGAAAAGGAGTACGTCAAGGCTGTATATTGTCACCCTGCTTATTTAACTTCTATGCAGAGTACATCGTGAGAAATGCTGGACTGGAAGAAGCACAAGCTGGAATCAAGATTGCCGGGAGAAATATCAATAACCTCAGATATGCAGATGACACCACCCTTCTGGCAGAAAGTGAAGAGGAACTAAAAAGCCTCTTGATGAAAGTGAAAGAGGAGAGTGAAAAAGTTGACTTAAAGCTCAACATTCAGAAAACGAAGATCCTGGCATCTGGTCCCATCACTTCATGGCAGATAGATGGGTAAACAGTGGAAACAGTGTCAGACTTTATTTTGGGGGCTCCAAAATCACTGCAGATGGTGACTGCAGCCATGAAATTAAAAGACGTGTACCCCTTGAAAGGAAAGTTATGACCAACCTAGATAGCATATTGAAAAGCAGAGACATTACTTCGCCAACAAAGGTCCGTCTAGTCAAGGCTATGGTTTTTCTTGTGGTCATGTATGGATGTGAGAGTTGGACTGTGAAGAAAGCTGAGCACTGAAGAATTGATGCTTTTGAACTGTGGTGTTGGTGAAGAGTCTTGAGAGTCCTTTGGACTGCAAGGAGATCCAACCAATCCATTCTGAAGGAGATCAGCCCTGTGATTTCTTTGGAAGGAATGATGCTAAAGCTGAAACTCCAGTACTTTGGCCACCTTGTGCAAAGAGTTGACTCATTGGAAAAGACTCTGATGCTGTGAACTGATTTTGATGTCAATTTGAGGTTCCTTGGTCAGACACATTTCAGCTCAGTTCAGTCACTCAGTTGTGTCTGACTCTTTGTGACCCCATGAACTGTGGCACGCCAGGCCTCCTTGTCCATCACCAACTCCCGGAGTCCACCCAAGCCCATGTCCATTGAGTCGGTGATGCCATCCAACCATCTCATCCTCTCCTGTCCCCTTCTCCTCCTGCCCTCCATCTTTCCCAGCATCCGGATCTTTTCAAATGAGTCAGCTCTTTGCATCAGGTGCCCAAAGTATTGAAGTTTCAGCTTCAACATCAGTCCTTCTAATGAACACCCAGGGCTGATCTCCTTTAGGATGGATGGTTGGATCTCCTTGCAGTCCCAGGGACTCTCAAGAGTCTTCTCCAACACCACAGTTCAAAGGCATCAACTCTTCAGTGCTCAGTCTTCTTTACAGTCCAACTCTCACATCCATACATGACCACTGGAAAAACCATAGCCTTGAGTAGACGGACCTTTGTTGACAAAGTAACGTCTCTGCTTTATAATATGCTGTCTAGGTTGGTCATAACTTTCCTTCCAAGGAATAAGCGTCTTTTAATTTCATGGCTGCAATCACCATCTGCAGTGACTTTGGAGCCTCCCAAAATAAAGTCAGCCACTGTTTCTCCACTTATTTGCCATGAAGTGATGGGACCGGATGCCATAATTTTAGTTTTCTGAATGTTGGGCTTTAGCCAAGTTTTTCACTCTCCTCTTCCACTTTCATCAAGAGGCTCTTTAGTTTTTCTTCACTTTCTGCCATAAGGGTGGTGTCATCTGCATATCTGAGGATATTGATATTTCTCCCAATAACCTTGATTCAAGCTGGTGCTCCTCCAGCCCAGTGTTTCTCATGATGTACTCTGCATATAAGTTAAAAGCAGGGTAACAGTATACAGCCTTGACATACTCCTTTTCCTTTTGGAACCAGCCACATTTAAATTACTCTATAAGCCATACCAATTATATCTAACAGGCTCATTTACACTAAATGAAGAAACCATATACTTAATTCTGATCCAAACTAAATGTATAAGTTAAAATGTGCCTATATTCTTACCAAAGATCATAAAGTCATATCTCTGCTTTACTACCTTTTCTTCTTGGGTTTCTGCTTTGATAGTCTTATAAGAAAAACTGCATGTATAAAGTCCAGACAAAGGCTCCAGAAAGTCTTTCACCGTCAGCTTTCCTGTATTAGTTATATTTATTCTATTACTTCCTAAACAGAAAGAGTAAATGAGTTGGTTATTTAACATGTAACAATTCAAACACTATTTAGTAAACTTGGGGTTATGAGACATATGAAAATTTATAAATTAATAGACAATTTTAACTTCAAGAATTCAACAAAGTCTTAATTCTGCTATATTACTCAATGGAAAACCACACGATAAGTACACTTTTGAAATATATTTTGGTTTTCTTTAATTCAATTCTTGGCAGCTAATTTCAATTGATTTATACCAGTAATTCAGTAAACAAGATTATAGTACCTTATAGTACAATGTAATTTCTTCACATATGATAGAAATTAATAATCCTTACATTCTAAGACACCCTTCTAACATCATGAAAAATTACAAATAAGTTACCTCGTTTCCTATCACACATGCTGCAAAGATAAATTTTACGTTCTATAAAAACTTCTGAACTAATAAGGCTTTGGGAGGAAAGGTACAAAAATTATTGCTTCAGTTTTATGAATAAGGAGAAAATAAGGCACAGACCAGGTTATGACTGTCTAAATACTGAGTAAGCGAAACTTCAGTAAAGTTAAGTTACAACTTATTCATTCTCATAAATAATAGTGCTTTTCTTAAAAAAGGTTTGCATCATTAAAAAAAAAGAAGATATTAAAATCAAATAACTTACCTGATAATGGCTTTTCATTAGGCCCAACCCATAAATAGGTGGGGTCCACTGTTTCTTTTTCAGCACGTTTAAAGTCCATACAGACAAGGACTGGGCTGTTGTGATGTAATTTTACATATACTTTCACTAAGACAAATAAAACAGTATATAACTACATTATATAGCAAAATTTAAATTAATAAACACACTTCCTACCATTTTGTCCCAAAGTTACTTTGATTAGTTCTCTTTGGATTTCATGGTTTAAAAAATCAGCATATCATTATAACACTTGGAAAACTAAAGTCCTTTTTACTTCTCATAGACTTAAAACTCTAGACTGCCAGAGTCATTATTTTTTTTCTGTGATAGTATAGTGTTTATAAAAATGTACATAATACATTTTAGTGTACAGATTCAGAAGAACTATAATCAAAAAAACTTGAAGCGTTGGTAGAATCAACTTAAAGATCAGAAAAGGATCTTTTTGCTTGCAAAACTATTTTAAAGATGATCATTATCATCCTCAAGGCAAATGTGATATTTAGCTTTAAGTGTCCTCGGCTAGGAACAATAATTCAGTCTATGTGGGACACATAAGGAAGATTTTCTGCAATTCGTACTCTATCTCGGATTTGATGGAAGCAGCAACAATGTGCTTTGAACAATACTGTCCCATAAGATACTAATTATAAAGCCTGCTGAACACCAGGCTCTGAACCTATAAAGATACTGTACCACAATTCGGCGGTGGCACGGAGTGGGAGGAGCTCCAAAACGGAGCGATTCCAAATCTAACCAACGTTACGAACCGGCCCAAAGTCATCTAAAGTTAGCTGTGTGACTGATTTTCCTTGAGGAGTGTGTGAAAGTGTTATCACAGTGACAAACGACATCTGAGCTGAGCCGGAAATAATGTGTAGGAGTTCTAGTTAATGAAGGGATAAGGACATTCCAAACAGAGGGACTTCCAGCCCCGGAAACCACTCCTCTGAGCTGGCCTCGCAGGTTGCAAACCAGCAGGGACATTCTGAAGAGAGGTGGTATCAGAGAAGGAGCTATAAATTGACTCTTAGCTCCTCACGAGCCGTGCTTCTTTAGGCGAGATTCTTCTTTACGCAACTGAGGCGCAGTGGCGGTGTTGTAAGGATGAAACAACCTCCATGACGTGCAGAGCACACAGTACACGTTCTATAAATTTCTGCTGCATTTTCTTGCTCGGGAAAAGCCTCAGCAGAACCACGGGGCCCCGGCTGTTCGCATGGACTCTGCGAGTGAAGAGGTCCTCATTACCTGGGTGTCCCGGCTTGCCATAAATGAAGCCTTTCTTAGTGCGTTCGGAATTACGCTGCCATCCAACTGCGGAGGAAAAAAAAAAAAAAACCCACTGACCGAGTGGAAGAGGAGCCTGAGCTCACACTGGGGCGGGGCGGGGCGAAGCGGGGAGGCTGGACCGGGAAGCTGCGGGAAGCCTGGGGGCCGGGCGGGAGGAGCCCCACCTCCTGTGAGGTACCAGAGCACCGCGGAGAGTAGGACCCACGCTCGCATCACGACTCGGGGGCTAGCGTCGCGGGAGGGTTAGGCGTCGAGCGGCGGGCTCCTTCCTACCTCAGCCCCAGCGCCACGCCTCCCCATCTCTCCTCCACCGAGCGGAGCAAACCGCCAGGGTCCGCTCCCCCTACCGTGCGTAGCTACCAAGAGAGCGGACGCGCAGGAGAGCGCGAGCGTGAGCGTGCTCCGCGGCCTGTCGCGCGCGGGTGGGGGCTGGGGGCGGGGCGTGTGCAGAGGGCAGGGCCCCGGCAGGTGCCCGGGAGGCGATCGCCCCGCCCCTTGCGCGCACGCGGTCGCTGTCATGCGGAAGCTTCCGGTGCTTCGCGCCTCCAATCTGGCGCCATTTCTCGCGCGCTCTTGTCCGCTTAGTTCTCTGGGCAGTCGGTGAGAGAAGAAAAGCGTTGGCGTTTTAGTCATTTCCTTAGTCTAGGAGCTGAAGAAATCGATGAGAGGAACACGATGGGCGCGATGGGGTAGGGCGGGCGGATAGGGGATGAGATTACATTAGGATCTGAGGAAGGAGAAGCTTCCACTTCACAGGAAGCAGAGAGCCCCGCGTGCAAATTCCCTATGCCTTTCTTAGGAATTGTCTGAAACTGTGTGCACAATCTTTTTCAGAGTCTTAACTCCCAGTTTTCACCCACCTGTGTTCTAACCCACAGAATGAAGAACCTGAAGAACTAGTGCCCCAACAAGGCGTCTCCAGGGCTTTGCACTCTAGAGGAACGTTTAACCTTCATTTTCAACTTCCAGTATCATACGATGTTGAGAGACTCCACTTGCAAATGTATCCGGGGTTGTGAAGTAAGCCTGCTTTAACAAGAACAAAAACACGAGCCCAGTTGAAAGGCAAGATCTCCAAATGCTTTTTTTGCAGGGTGGATGCTCCGTCAATATCAGTGAGCTCCAAAAGAGACCAGGCCAGTGTCTTTCATGGTTCTTTCTTGGCTACTCATTTAGTGGCCTGGAAAGCCCTGGGTATTGTCTGTTTCTTAGCAGCGGGACACCCTCCGTCGTGGTTTTGAGTAGGCTGGTGGGTAGAGAGCCCAAGGTTCAGACAGGGTGCAGAATGATTATTTGGGGTGAGATCAAGAGTTTTCAGTTTTATTTCCTTTGAGCCGAGTCAGTACTTGGACTATCTCAGATGGTCCAGGAGCAGCCTTTGTCAGTGATTTCAGTTTTAGTCACTGTTAATTTTACTACATAGCATAAACCATGAAATGTGATTCGGTGAGTCAGATCCACCCTTGTCAGTTACTGTGTCTAGATTCATGGTTTAGTCTCAACTGTTCCCTTCTTAAAGTAATGATAATGAAGACAAATTTAGGCATTATCTCTGATTCCCTGGAAGTTTATCATTAAACCCACAGCGTTTTATTAGCTTCCCAGTTATAAGTAATTGATCCTTGTAAACCCTGTGTGATCAACTTTGAATACTATAAGAAGAGACTTAACCAAATGAGTAGTGATTTGTTCAAAGAATCCATCCACTGTTTTAAAACAAACTTTTAATTTTAGAATAGTTTTACATTTACAGAAAAATTGTGAAGATAGTACCGAGTTCTCATGTATGCCCACCTATTTCCTTATAATTAACATCTTACATTTGTTATGATAACCTTTCTCTCAAGTAATGACCAATATTGATACCTTATTAAATAAAGTCCATACTTGATTCAGATTTCCTTAGTTTTTACCTAATGGCCTCTTTCTGCTCCAGGATCCCAGTCAGCATCCCTTGTTACATTTAGTCATCAAGTCTCCTTAGCGGTGACAGTTTCTCAGACATTTCTTGGTTTTGATGACCTTGACAGTTAATGGGTTTTGAGATGACATTGACTTGATCTGAAATGGTCAGGCTCTTTGCAGAATGCCTCTAGGTTAGACTGGAGCTTAACCAGTCTAAGTTAACCCTCTAGGTTAGGGTTTATGGATGGAAGGCTATGGAGGTGAAGTACCATGTTCAAGTATATATCAAGGCCACATACTGTCACATGCCTTATATCAATCGTTGTTGTTGTTAACTTGATCACCTGCCTGAGGTAGTATTTGTCTGGTTTCTGTCATATAAAATCACTCTCTTTCCTATACCTTTTCATACTGTAATCTTTGGAAGGACGTCACTATGTGAATACCATTCTTTAAAAAAAAAAAAAAACACCTTTTTTGGGGGTGGGGTGCTTTGTGTGGCTTGTGGGATCTCAGTTCCCTGACCAGGGATTAAACCCAGGCCATGGTGGTGAAAGCCCAGAATCCTAATCACTAGGCCACTAGAAGTGAGGATTTATGCTCTACCTCCTTGAGGGTGAAATAGCTGCATGAATCATTTTACCCACTTACTTTTAATCTATCCCCTTAAGTATCACGTTTTTGAGTCTGAAATACTCAATACTGAGCTAATTATTCACAGAGTAGTAACACATGCCATTGATAAGTATAAAGAACATTGTAATGGAAGCTAAACACCTTCTAAAACTTTTAATAACCAAATAACTATTCATCCTTACACCATCCCTGTGAAAATTTACAGTTCCTCTTCTGCTACTTTTGATGTGCTATTTTTGCCTTTAGAAACTAACAAACAACAAATTTCCTCTTTCGATACTAAAATTAGACCTAGTGTTTAGAGTATTTCTCTGAAATTATTATCCTGTAGAACTCCATCCCATACAAGTTATAGAGATGCTGTCATGGTGCCATAATCATAAAACAAAGCCATTACAAGTTATTAACTCATTTTAAAATTATAGACCTATATCTATATATATGTCTCCTATACCAAGGCATATTTGAAATAAACTAAAATTCATAAAATTACAATATGTATTCTTTAACTGGATAAGAATGGGTTTACTCTGGTATGGCCTTCTGATGCATGAACTCCCAACCTTAAGTCTCAAATATACTTGTATATACCAACCACATACGTTTCTAACAAAGGCAAAATGGTCTTTTTGAGAATCATTTACATGTTTAACATACTGGGTAACTTTAAGAGGACTCACGTGAACAATGTCCCTTCAACTTCAGTGTGAAGAAAAATTCTGTTTTGGGAAGGATGTTGGGAAAGATGTTCTAACATCTTTGAGTCAATTTTACTGTCTTTAGTGTATCTTCCCCTTCCCACCCCAGTCTCTTAGCACTGATACATTATATATGTATTTTTTGTAAGCTGTCTCAGATCCTATTTGGAAGAAGGTGAGGTAGTAGAAAATAAACACACATAAATACAATGTGTAGTGTTTTGTGAGTGGTGAGAAATAAACCAAACAGTTTCAAAAAGGGAAAATAAAGTGAAAATATTGCTTCCAAAATCGAAAAAGTTGAGTTGATGAAAGTGCCAACACTCTTTGGAACTGTCTTAGAACTTCCTGAAAACTTGGACCAAGAACTTTTATTATGTGAGATGAAAAGTGGAGGAAGAAAAACATTACATTTAATAGAGTGCTCATTGATGGCATTTATGGCTATTATCCCTGAATCTAGATCAAAAGTTCCAGATTTTGCTCAAGATCCAGATCCTCCCTCCCGCCGTGTGATATTACTGTCTTATCCATTATCCTTCTAAAATAGACATTTGGAGACAATTTACTGCCTTGCCATTTCCTTCCTATTGGGGTTCTCGGCTTTGACATTCAAAAGGCGGCTGGAGGCGCAGTAGATACCTTGGCGGTGAGCGTCCTTTAAAGCCGCCGCCAGCCAGCGCCGCTGTAACCCCGCGCACAGTCCAGTCGCCGGCTCCTGCCCCTTTCAATCTGCGCCGACGCGGCGGCCGGATCCCGGGGACTCCCCGCGCTGGGAATCTCCCGCCAGCTGCGCGCTGCGTCCCGGCGAAGGCAGGAGCACGTGGAGCGGCTGGGTAGCCAGAGAGGCAGCTCCAGCCCAGCCCGGCGGCGAGATGGAAGGTGAGCCTCCAGCCTGCTTCTTTTCTAAGGGGTCTTTGAAATGCTCAACCGGTGCACGCAGCAGAGAGAGTTCCTTCTGAATCTCGGTTTTGCTTCTATTTATTTCTTTTGTCAAAAGTAAATAGGCATTTCAGAGGGCAAAGCGTGTCGGTTTTCGTACATCTCTCATTTGCTACCTCCCCCCACCCCCAACCTAACTTTGGACAGTGATAATTTCTCCGCAGTTTTACCTCTTAGGGGTTGTCAGGGGTCAACTCTGATTCTGCAGAGGAGGAGTGCTTATGGGGTGTCACTGAAATGGCAGCAAACCTAAGGTGGAATAACTAGTCCTTTTGCATGATTTTTCGTCCATGGCATTAATGTCCATTGGAATTGGGCTAACCTGAGTGATTTCTTTAGGATGAAAGGTGACATTTTTTTACCCCCTAAGGGTAAATGCTGTCTTATGGGAAGGTAAATTTTTAAGTAATGGCATTTGTGCTTCCCTTGGTACTCAATCTTCTAATGATAACTTATTTACTCAAAGCAAAAACCAAGCTCACATGAAAAGTTTCATTTGAATTAATTTTGAAAGTCATTAAACTATCCTCACTTCCCCCAAATTTTCAGTATTATTGGGATATATATACTTCCTTGGGATAACTAAAATTTCACAGTATTATTTTAAACTTTTCAACAGTTTTCGCAACAAGTGTTTCTAAAACCTTGAAAATGGCAGGTGCATCTCAAGTTGGAGGAGAAAATCAGAAAATAGAAAATCAGAATTTGTGAGAAATGTATTCATTCTATTAGTAAATGAGATACTGACACCCAATTAAAATGTTAACTTGATAAATAATTATCAATAGCTTGGATATTTTCTTCATAATGATTGAAGGCTCTCTTAGTGCCAGTATACCTTGATCTTTGGCTGCTTTAGGTCTAGGATCTATGGAGTTATTAAAACTTGATTGAATATGTCAGGACACAAAATAAATTTTGTTTCATGTATAATTGAGCACAGTACTGTGATTGCAAATCTTTAATTTACACATGGATATGTTTATAATTTTAAACTGACTTGGCACTTATACGTGTTTTTTTTTCCTCTAAGTAGAGCACCAAATGATAAGTCAGTGTACAGTATATATTTAGTATTCTGTAAAAATTTTTTAATGATCATTATTGAAAAATATTTTAAGGGTTTTCTCTTAGGAAAAACTTTTTGCTTTAAATCAAGGTTTAAAAGTAAATCTAAAACTTTGAATATTTGAAAAATGGTTTATGATGTGTAATTCTTATCATGTAAAGATTTCATTGGCTAAGAACAGGAAAAAATTAGGTTGTTGTACACTAGAAAAAATAATTTAAAAAACACTCAGGCTTTAATTATTTCAAATGAATTCCTGAGTTTATTTTTGTGAAGTGATAGATCAATACTCCAACACTATTTTTCCCTAGTCTTAGTTATTATCATTTCATTCTCAAGAATAACATATGAATTAGTGTAAGATAGTGGAAACTGGAATGTTTCTCTATAAATGTTAATGCCCCTGAATTCATTTATTTAATGTGAAATAAAGAAATTATTAACTAAATAGCATAATTCAGGATATTAAAACCCTAACAGTGACTTTTTGATAAGCTGAATAAAAAGGGAATGAAAACTTGTGTAGAATTTTATTTGGAATGTACAGGCTATAAATGGAAAGAGAATACAGAATTGAATCACTAGGTGAGTTTAGATGAGTAGATTATATTCATAATCCGTGGAGATGGCTGTTATATGGTATGCTTGATGCAAAGATTTCACACTTAAAAACTAAGATTAACAGAAGGGTTAGTGATGTGAATTTGGCTGTTCTAACATCATGTCCTTGAGGATCAGAGTATTTGGTGTAATAAAATATCTGGTTTATTATAGCCACTCAAGATTGGCTAATCTGGCCCATGTGTTTGATATTTAAATAAAGTACTTTTATACTATTTTGATATTTTGGTCCTAGTTTAGAATTTGACCTATAGTGTATACCTGTCATATCTTGGCACTGTAAGCAAGTAGAGTACTTGATGAAATACTTTTATTTTCTGCCTAATTTGGGGGCCAGATTAATATGCTATGCAATGTGAAACTATATAGTCAATATTTCTTCAACATATAAAATCTTTTTAAAAGTTATTCATTTTTTCACTCATCACCAGACATTTATTGAGAATTTCTGTGTGTGAAGATGTCAGATGAAATAAGCTTTTGAAATAGAAAGTTTGTCATGTAAAGATGAGTTAATGCATGTAATAAATCAAGAACTAGAATTGTTTTCTTTTCTCCCAATTTGTGATCATGAATATTTTCTACACAGAGATTCTTTATGTTACTGAATTTTGTTATTTGTGCTGTAATAATATCCCTTCTGATAGTTGAGAAATGGGTCACAAATACGAATTTTATAGGTATTGGCATATTTCTTATTTAATATAAAACTTTTGGGATTTCCCTGGTGGTCTGGTGGTTAAGAATCCCACTTCCAATGCAGGCAATGCAGGTTCGATCCCAGGTCTGGGAATGAAGATCCCACATGCAATGAGAAAAGCCCATGTGCCACAACTGAGACCCAATGCAGCTAAATAAATAAATATTTAAAAAACCTTTTTATTTCAACATTATTGGGAAGAAATCTTTCTAAGAGTATTTGTTACACAGACTCCTTATAAGTGAGGTCCACAAGAGAAAACTTTATCTTAGGGACCCAGACTCAGTATTCTGACCATCAGGTAATATATTGTTCTGTAGTATATTCTCATGGGGTTTTGAACTGTGCAAAGCTGAATGCCCCTACACTAAATATTCCAGGTTGTTGTGTAATTTTTGTCTCCTTCTTGATTTCAGCTTCCCACCACATGGCTTTTGTGGTAGCCATTTTTTTTTCATCTCTAGCTTCCTTTCTCTGTTCTGGATGGATGGTATTTACATAGATACAGCCTCCAGATGGTGGTTTACTAGCCCTCCGTTATGAACATGTGAAGGTTGAACTGATAAATTCAAAGGAACAAAAGCCACAGAAAGGTCATGGGGTCCTGGTAGAACATAATTTTAGAAAATTTCTGGTTGTGTTTGCTTCAATCTAATGTGCTGTTTCATACTTCCATGTCTTTGCTAAAATTTTCATCCCATTCTTTACCTTGTTATGCCTACTCATCTTTTCATGCATTATCACCATGAAGGACCTCCTCCTGACTTTTCCTGGTGCTTTCTGGTGGTCATTCTATTCAGTCCCTCAGCTCCATCCAGCTGGGCTAAGGGCCTTTCCTTACTATGCATACTTCTCCCAATTATATTGAAATTATTTACCGATTTAAGTGTTTATTCCCCCTGGTCTTTAAGCTTCTGAAGGCAGAAACTATGTCTTATTTTTGTATACTCAATGCAAAGAGCAGTTCCTGGTTCATAAAAGATCCTCAGAGTTTGTTGCATTAAAGTTTCAAAATGGTGCTCAAAAGGGACTTCCCTGGTGATGGTCCAGTGGTTAAGACCTTGCCTTTCAGTGCAGAGGTGCAGGTTCGATCCCTGGTCAGGGAGCTAACATCCCATATGCCTCACAGTCAAAAAACCAAAACATGAAACAGAAGCATTATTGTAACAAATCTAATAAATAATTTAAGAAAATGGTCTACATAAAAATTTTTTGAAAAAATGATGCCTTTTATTAATTACTCTTTGTGAATAAGGGATTGGTGCTAGCAATTCCTTGTTAGAACTCAGAAAAATGTTTAAGTATTTAAAATGGTATTACAGAAATGAAAACTTAGAAAACAAAAACGTTATTGATTTTTTGACTAGCATATTACTTAATGCTAAACCTTACCTTTTAACTTTACATGAGCAGATTTCAGGATCACATATTAGTCCGTCAAAATATGGATCAAATATGAGGGGAAATTTACTTTCTCAGTAAGCTACATGAGTGGTATCATAAAATTATCATACATTTTCCTGGTGATACCTTTTTAATATGTTGTTAAAAGTTTGTCATCAGTGTATATATTTACACTTACGACTAAAAGATTATCGGTAGGTCTTTTATCAGATAACCAGTATGAGCTGGCTCCTAACTCAAGCTGTAGTTCCAGACCATGTGTGAAAAAGGAGTGATTAACACAGAAGCTGCCTGTAGTAAGTACCTAATAAATGCTTTTTGAATGTGTTAAACATACATTAGTTATTGTGGGAAAAGATTCTAAACATCACAAGAACGTAGAGTAGGCTGCTGTTAAGCCTTTTGAAAATACAACTCTCCCATTAACTGGCACATTCGTAATAATTAGAAATCATAAAGATGACCCTAAGCCCTTTTGAATCACTTTTTAAAAAAGATGAAATAATGAAACAATGATTATATTTCTATTATAGGGGGATTATTTGAAAAGTGGTATATATATATATATAACTATTAATTATTATTGCTGTAAAATCTGTCAAAATAATCCCTAATGATCCTGAATGAAATGATTTTTTTCAGCCTTAATGAAATCTGCTTTTGCATCCAGAATTAAAGTTCTTAGAGTACAAAGTGATGTAGAGTAAATCAATATAATTTGGAGTCAATACCATATTATATTGGACAGGTACCCTATCTAGAAGACAGGAAAAACTAAATGTTTAATAATAGATATGAAACAGAATAAAAGCACTTATGAAACAGTGCTTTTTATGCATCAAAAATTCAAAAGCCGCTTACCTCCTGAATATATCAATGGAATTGGCAACATATCACAAATTGTATTTATTAGCAACTGTTTTTAGAGATAACATTTTTGGCACATCAGGTTATTTGTGGGTTTATAAAGGAAACTTTTAAAATAAGAGAAATGGAAAACATTTCAATAGCATCACTGATGGAGCAGTGCAAAACTGTGTTTTTACTCTTATCTGTTGATTATTTAAAGATTATTTAACTAGATTTCTTGCATATTTTAGTCATTAGTACACCTGTTGCCCCGTCTAAACTGTCAGATTCCAAAGTATAGGGATCTTTTTATCACCAATGATAACTAGTACCCTGCCTAGTCCCTAGCACATAGTAGGACTGCAGTCACATTTATTAAATAAATCAACTAATAAATAGCCTATGTTTGGTCATTTGACTATTTGTTCAACTTTTATGGTAAAGATAGTAAAGAAAATAGTGACATGAAAGCTAGTTAATTTTTCTGGTTAATTTGTCAGAGGTGCTATTAAAGGTTTGATAGAAGAGCTTCGAATGTTGGCTGAATTCAACAGGATGAATACTGTTATTTTTTCTAATCCAATACTGGCTTAACTTTGGGCAAAATAACAGTGAAATCTAATCCTTGGCTTTGCTATATTTTTTGCAGTGTTTCAGCAAGCCGCAATAAACTATTTCTTCACAACAAATGTTTTGCTTTTTAAAGTTAAGAATACCATATTTTACTTCATTTGATTTCTCTATCATGCCACAATCAGTTTATTTGCAAAGTATTATCTGTTTGAGAGACTGTTAACATAGCAGAATATTTAGAACATGAGAGCAATTTTATATGAGCAAATATGCACAGGAAAAAAATTCCAGTGCACAACCATGATCTTACTCATATCACATTTATAAATTTTTAATATTTTCAAAGAGCTGGTTAAAAGTTTTATTTTGAGGTCCGAATATAAAGTTTATAGGGATAATCTTCAATGCATTAATATTTGGTAAATTATACACATGAAAGTCAAATTGAGCCTCTGATATACATTTGTGCTACTGTCTACACTGTGCAAGTGTATAACAAATGATCTTCAATTGCAGAGATAAAGGCAGATGATGGCAAAAATGATTAGTTGTTAAATATTACAAAAACATTTTTTCAGAGTGGAGCTATTATATTTTACATCAGCTATGATATAAATCCACATTCTTGAAAAAGTTGATTATTGAGCATGCTAACTCCACTTTCATAAAAGTTGATTATTGAGCATGCTCATTTTTTATCCACAGAATATTTTTTTCCTATGCATATGTGCTCATGTAAAATTGTTTAGGTAAGGATATCACTATAGGGACCACTGCTACTTAGCTATTGGCCTCTACCACAGATCAGCAACTGGCAGTCTTTTAGGGAGCTGTTCCCTATTCTAGGTTGGAATCTCTTGCTTTTCTGAAACTTAGTAATATTTTATGTCACCTAATGACTGATAGAACCTAACTTTATTTTATGCATAAAGTATTCTTGCATGGTTTTAATGCAGTCTAAATTGTTTAAGAATGAAACTGCTAGGTTGGCCAAAAAGTTTGTCTGGGTTCCTTTTGACCAACCCAGTAAGTTAAAGGAAGATGATTCTTTCTTTGGTTTGGAGCCAAGACTTTTGCCATTATTGATGCAAGCTATATCTTGCATATTTTGTCTCTTGCATTCATAATGATTCTATAAACACATCTGACTACCTTCTTATTATGTCTTCTATAATAATTTACTAGTACATTTAGATATTAAAACAAATTATTTTGTTAATTTATTTCACATTTATGTTACAGTTAGGTTTTTATTTTTAGAAAACTTTGATGTGTGGATAGGTTATATTTAATTTATGATGGTGTGTGTTAGTCATTCAGTTGTGTCTGCTTCTTTGTTACCCCATGGACTGTAGCCTTCCAGGTTGCTGTGTCCATGGAATTCTGTAGGCAAGAATATTGGAGTGGGTTGTTGTTCCCTTCTCCAGGGGATCTTCCCAACCCAGGGGTCGACCTGGGGTAAAGAGGTATTATAAAATACATTTTCTAAAAGAGGGGGTCACTTGGTCTTGATAAGGTTGAGAACTCCTCTAAGTTTATAATACTGCAAGAGACCAGCAAGTCTGAATAAGATGATGTGTACAAAAATCACCTTGCATTCTACTAGAAGTAAAGTTAGGATCCAGCACATGTTCAATTCATAATTCATTTACGAAGATCCTTTAAACATCTGTTAATCTAAGTATGGTGTGTGGACCAGTAGCACTGGCAACATCTGGGACATGTTACAGATGCAGAATCTCAGGCCAGACATGCTGAATCAAAATCTGCATTTTAATGAGATTCCTAGGGCATTCTTGTGCACACTAAAATCTGATAAACATGGCCCACAGTTTGAAAAGTATTAGTGAAACATCACTTTCTTAGCACACACTGGGTTAGTAGTAGATCATCTTTATATCTTTCAGTTCAGTTCAGTTCAGTCGCTCAATCGTGTCTGACTCTTTGCAACCCCATGAACACCAGGCCTCCCTGTTCATCACCAACTCCCGGAGTTTACCCAGACTCATATCCATTGAGTCGGTATGGACATATGGATACCATCTAACCATCTCATCCTCTGTCATCCGCTTTTCCTCCTGCCCTCAATCTTTCCCAACATCAGGGTCTTTTCAAATGAGTCAGCTCTTCACATCAGGTGGCCAAATATTGGAGTTTCAGCTTCAACATCAGTCCTTCCAATGAATATTCAGGACTAATCTCCTTTAGGATGGACTGGTTGGATCTCCTTGCAGTCCAAGGGACTATCAAGAGTCTTCTTTAACACCACAGTCCAAAGGCATCAATTCTTCTGCGCTCAGCTTTCTTTATAGTCCAACTCTCACATCTATACATGACTACTGGAAAAACCATAGCCTTGACTAGACAGACCTTTGTTGACAAAGTAATGTCTCTGCTTTTTAATATGCTGTTTAGGTTGGTCATAACTTTTGCTCCAAGGAGTAAGTATCTTTTAATTTTATGACTGCAGTCACCATCTGCAGTGACTTTGGAGCCCCCAAAATAAAGTCAGCCACTGTTTCCCCATCTATTTGCCATGAAATGATGGGACCGGATGCCATGATCTTCATTTTCTGAATGTTGAGCTTTAAGCCAACTTTTCCCACTCTCCTCTTTCACTTTCATCAAGAGGCTCTTTAGTTCTTCACTTTCTGCCATAAGGGTGGTGTCATCTGCATATCTGAGGTCATTGATATTTCTCCCGGCAATCTTGATTCCAGCTTGTGCTTCCTCCAGCCCAGCATTTCTCATGATGTACGGTGCATATAAGTTAAATAAGCAGGGTGACAATATACAGCCTTGACGTACTCCTTTTCCTATTTGGAACCAGTCTGTTGTTCCATGTCCAGTTCTAAATGTTGCTTCCTGACCTGCAGATAGGTTTCTCAAGAGGCAGGTCAGATGGTCTGGTATTCCCATTGTTTTATTTATTTATTTATTTTCTTCCATTTTTTTTAAAACTTTATTTTACTTTGCAATACTGTATTGGTTTTGCCATACATTGACATGAATCCACCACGGGTGTCCATGAGTTCCCAATCCTGAACCCCCTCCCACCTCCCACCCCTATCATCTCTCTGGATCATCCCCGTGCACCAGCCTGAAGCATCCTGTATCCTGTATTGAACATAGACTGGCGATTCATTTCTTACATGATAGTATACATGTTTCAATGTCATTCTCCCAAATCATCCCACCCTCTCCCTGTCCCTCAGAGTCCAAAAGTCCATTCTATACATCTGTGTCTCTTTTGCTGTCTCGCATACAGGGTTATCATTACCATTTTTCTAAATTCCATATATATGTGTTAGTATACTGTATTGGTGTTTTTCTTTCTGGCTTACTTCACTCTGTATAATCGGCTCCAGTTTCATCCACCTCATTAGAACTGATTCAAATGTATTCTTTTTAATGGCTGAGTAATACTACATTGTGTATAGGTACCACAGCTGTCTTATCCATTCATCTGCTGATGGACATCTAGATTGTTTCCATGTTCTGGCTATTATAAACAGTGCTGCGATGAACATTGGGGTACACGTGTCTCTTTCATTTCTGGTTTCCTCGGTGTGTATGCCCAGCAGTGGGATTGTTGGGTTGTTTTAGAATATATTTTTATTATTTATATCCTGGTTTTAAAAGATAGCTGAGCAATGAAAGTTTTTATAACATTTTATTTTGACTTACCTTGTAGTATAACATTTATATTAATAGCAGTGTAATTCAAAAGTCAGAAATCTTAATTCATTCTTCATTCAAAAACTGTTCACTGATTGTTATGTGTCTTATATGCAAAATACTGGCAGTACAGTGGTGAAGAAGACAACAGTGCTTTTGCCTGCTTGGAATTTACAGTCCTGGGTATTCTTTGGAAGGACTGAATGTAAAGCTGAAATTCCAATACTTTGGCCACCTCATGTGAAGAGTTGACTCATTGGAAAAGACTCTGATGCTGGGAGGGATTGGGGGCAGGAGGAGAGGAGGACAACAGAGGATGAGATGGCTGGATGGCATCACTGACTCGATGGACATGAGTCTGGGTGAACTCCGGGAGTTGGTGATGGACAGGGAGGCCTGGTGTGCTGCATTTCATGGGGTCGCAAAGAGACACGACTGAGTGACTGAAATGAACTGAGGAAGGTAGGCTCCCAAACAAATAAATCCCCAATGAAAAGATTTGAATTATTTGAAGTGTTATAAAAGAATAGTGCTAAAAGGAAGAATAATAGTCAGGGCAGGGTTGGTGCACCTCTCCTCTGAATAAAAAGTCTGGCTAGATAGAATTTGGTCATCCTCAGCATGTAGATGATCTTTCAGTTCAGTTCAGTTCAGTCGCTCAGTCGTGTCCGACTAGCGCCATGAGAATGATTGGAGCCACCTATTGTGAGAAGAGGGCTCGGGATCAAGCCGTCGGGAGAAGCATCCTATTTAGGTGGTCATGTAGAGGGAGAGGGGCTAACATAAGAGAAACAGCATGGTGAGACAAGTAGAAAAACCAACAGCGTGTGGTATAACGGAATTCAGAGGAGAGAGTGAACAGCTATGTTCACTGTTGCTGGAAAATCAAGTAAAGTGACGACATATAGTGTGGGCTGGTTTGGGGCAACGTAAAACTTATTAGTGACCTTGGCAAAAGTGGTTTTTGTGGAGTTGTGGGGATGGAAACCAGACTGAAATGGTTAAAGCAGGAAGGGAAATAGAAGTAGAATCACTGGGTATAGGTTATATTCTCCAGAAGTTTAGCTAGGAAGTGAAGCAGAGAAATAAGTGGGGCTATTGCTGGAGAGAAGCACAGATGTGGATCAAGAGATTTTGTTTGTTTGTTTCTGTTTTCCAAAGATGAATGACACAAATTATCTGTAGCCTAAGTTTAGTGAAAAAGGAAAAAATCAAAGATCAAAATTGAAACAAATCTTGAAATCTCAATCCTCAGGAAAATTTGATTGGAGAATTAGCTATCACTGAAAATATCTTCATATTTAGGTGGTACATAACATGTAAATAAATTTCCTCACCATAAGAATTTTTACATGGTACCCATTCAGAGGATGGTTGGTATAGATATAGTCCATAAAGACTATAGAAAGCTTACGAAAATCTCCCCAAAATTCAAACCTTTTTTTAAAGAGAGAAGATACTGCTATAATTGCATTTTTAAGGTTTGGGCTTTTTTTTTTTTTTTTGCTTTGGCTAAACTGTGTGGGTTGCAAGATCTTAGTTCTCTGACCAGGGATTGAACCCAGAACCTCAACAGTGACAGTGCCAAGTCCTAACCACTGGACCTCCAGGAACTCCTTTGTTGTTTTAAATATTTGAAAATGATTGTGTTCAATAGATTTATTTTAAATTAAGGAATAGTTTATACAATGAGGCATACGTTTCTTACATATACAGGTTGATTAATTTTTATCTATATGCATTTCTTCAAAGTCAAGATAGGAAACATTTTATACCAGAAACATAGCATTTAAATCAATTATACTTCAGTAAAATAAAATTTAGAAAAAGATACAGGACATTTGCATCACTCCAGAAGATTCCCTTTGTGTCCATTTACAAAACCTCCCTTTACACCAAGTAAAAAGGATTTCTCAGGTGGCACTAGTGGTAAAGAACTCTCCTGCCAATGCAGGAGACATAAGTGAGATGGGTTTAATCTCTGGGTCAGAAAGATCCCCAGAAGGAGGGCATGGCAACCCAGTTCAGTATTCTTGCCTGGAGAATCCCAATGGACAGAGGAGCTTGATGGGCTACAGTCCGTAGGATTGCAAAAAGTCGGACATGACTGAAGTGCCGGAGCATGCACACCATATAAAGCACTATTCAGACTTCTGTAACCACAGATCAGTTTTCTTGTTCTTGACTTCTGCATAAATCATACAGTAGGTACTTTTGGGGTGTCTGGTTTCTTTTATTCCACATACCTTTGAGATTCATCCATATTGTTACATTTATTAATCGTTCATTCTTTTTTATTACTGAGTAGTATGAAGGAAATGGCAACCCACTCCAGTGCTCTTGCCTGGAGAATCCCATGGAGGGAGGAGCCTGGTAGGCTACAGTCCATGGGGTCGCAAAGAGTTGGACACGACTGAGCGACTTCACTAAGTATGAATGTACAACTTGTTTATTCATTGTACTGTTGATGGACATTTGATCTGTGTCCATTGTTTATCTATATGATGAATATTCTTGTACATGTCTTTTGATGGACATATACATTCATTTCTCTTGGATATATATCTAGGACTAGCGTTTCTAGGTCATAGTGTGGGTGTGTTCTTAGGTCTGATGCATACTGCCAAACAGTTTCTGAAGTGGTTGGACTTGTTACCCTCTCACTGGTGATCCCCAGTTGTTCCACATCTTGGCAACACTTGCTGTTGTCAGTCTTTAAAATTTTAGCTATTCTGGTGGGTGTGTAGTGGCATTTTATCGTGGTTTTAATTTATATTTTCCTGATGAATAATGATGTTGAGTACCTTTTTGTATGTTTATTGGCTATTTACATATTCTTTTTCTTGAAGTGCTATAAGTCTTCTGTACATTAAAAAAATTGGATTGTTTATATTTTTCTTATTGATTTTGTAGGCATTTAAAATTTGAAAGTATGAACTTCATCAGATGTGTATTGCAAATATTTTCTCTGGGTCTGTAACTTGCTTATTTATTTTCTTAATCTATTTGATAAACAGAATTCTTAATTTTAATGAAGACTAAGTTATCATTTTTTTTCCTTTTGGGATTAAGTCTTTTGCCTATCCAAGGCCATGAAAATATTCTCCTATAGTTTCCTCTAGAAATTTGATTGTTTTAGTTTTCACATTTAAGTCTATCAGCCATCTTCAATTGATACTTTGTTTTTAACTTCAGTTATTTTATAACCAACTAGGCATTTTACAGTTACAAAATTAAAATCTTACTTGCAATATGTTGGATTCAATCATTTTAGCACAGACAGTTTTTAAAAGTGTCAATGGCATGAAATGCTTATTCTTCCTTTTCTCTCTACATGTTTGTTGGCACGTGATACCCATGGTAAAATATATTTTTCTACAACTTTAGAGTAACTGAACCTTTCAAGGAAAAAAACACTAGATATTGAATTTGCTGTTTAAGATCTGTGCCCTGCAGTCTATTTTCTTCACATTTAATCTAGGGAAAATGGAATATTTTGTTTTTTAAAAAAGAGTGTAACGTGGGCTGTATTGATCTGATGTTCTTAGAGAAGTATTCTTGATGTCTCTTAATCTTTATCTTGGTCCAAAGAGGAAGGAAAGGAAGGATTTCATGGTTGGAGAGACTATTCTCATTTTAAGGCAAGTGAAGTGGCTCAGTCGTGTCCGACTCTGCGACCCCATAGACTGTAGCCTACCAGGCTCCTCTGTCCATGGGATTTTCCAGGCAATAGTACTGGAGTGGATTGCCATTTTAAGGCATGCCCCCCTTTTTTAATATCTTCCTTTCTTCTCACTTGAGGTATTTGAAATTAATTGGATCTAAAATGTCTTCTAGTTCTGACCTTCTTCCAAGATTTATAATCTATGTAGGAAAGCACCTTAAAACATTATTTAAATTCCTTGAAACAAAGGTTGAAACTCAAGAGAGGAATCCTGCTTCTCTTCATAATATGCCACTGATATTGTACCTTTGGACAATTACATGACTTCATATTTTTTGTCATTCTTTTGTCTTAAATTTTGTTTGTAAAATGGGAAGAATAATAAATGCCATTGCACCTGTTTATTTCCAGAGATGCTATGAGATAATAGGAAGTCTCATTTGCATTCCTGGGCTAAGTGCTTGATGCCACATTTTTAGAGGACCATAGGCAAACAAAACCAGGTTCAGAAGAAAGCTCTCACCACGGTTAGGGAACTGAGTGGTAGCGTTTGTGTAATAATTTATTCTGGATGTTCCCAGAAAGCTGAACTAGGACCTGAAATGGACAGTTCAGGAAATTTTGAGTTCCACTGTATTTAAGGAGGAACTTTTTAAAACGTTAGAATTTTTCTGAAAAGGAAAAGTATAACTTCTGTATTCTTGGAAGTGTCTAAGCAGAGACTTCATAATCCAAATAGCTGGATGTTGGAGAAATTTCAAATATCAAGTGGCAGGGAAAGAAGAGATAAGGTAGGTAAGCTATCTACTTCAATTCCAACGTTTCTAATTTCATTGGTTATAAGGATCATTTTGTAGTCAGTGACTCAGTTTCCAAAGCTTTTGTTAAAAAGTAAAAGTGGACATTTTAAATTTAAGAAAGAAGTATGGGGATAGAGAAATCAGTTTATTGTTATGAAGGTAAAGGGAAATGCTGACACTCAAAGACAACCTTCTGGCTGCTGTCAGGCACCGGTGCTGAGGACAGCTGGCAAACTCAGTGCAGGGCTCTTTCTGAGACTGACATTTCCGGGGGGTTTTTTGCGGGACTTTTTTTTGTTTTTTTTTTTTTTTTTTTTTTGTTTTTTTTTTTTTTTTTTTTTTTTGTTCAGAAATTCTAACTTATGAAATTTTTTAAACTGCATCTTTGTCAAAGAGAGAATCTGAAGGAGTAAAAACAAATTTGAAATTGTCATCTCTCAGCAAGCATATGATGAGGCTTGTTTTCACTTCTGGTAGAAAACAATTTGAGATTGCTGATAAAGCTTTGAATTTGTAAAGTACTTGGAAAACTACAAAAAGAAATAACCTTTAACTTTAACAGTCCAATATATTTGTGAACTATATCAGTTACAGAAGCTATGTATTTTTTATAAGATTTATTGTTTATGTTGTCTTTGTATGGTTTTAGTATCAGGGTGATAGTGGCCTTGTACAATGAGTTTGGAAGTGTTCCTTTCTTTGCAATTTTTAAAGAGTTTTAGAAGGATAGGCATTAGCTCTTCTCTGAATGTTTGATAGAATTCTCCTGTGAGGCCATCTGGTCCTGGGCTTTTGTTTTTGGGAGATTTTTTATCACAGCTTCAATTTCAGTGCTTGTAATTGGGTTGTTTATAATTTCTATTTATTCTTGGTCCAGTCTTGGAAGATTGAACTTTTCTAAGAATCTTTCCATAAGATTTATTGTTTAAGAGGTAAAATGTCATTAGAAAGCACAGTACAACACCAGTGTCAATGGAAAACAGTAATTATTTAATTAAAAAATATATCAGGAGATTATTTAGTTATGGCAAGAGCAGGAGGGAAATTGATATGAAAGAAAGTTAAGTGGGGATTGTAATTTTGGCTTTTAAATGAGGTAAGAAAAATGATTTTATCTAATGATAGAAAAATTCTAATGAACATGCTGAGTTTATTTTGTATGCACATATATAAGTACTTTATTTTTGGTTGCACTGGGTCTCCGTTGCTTTTGCTCAGCTGTCTCTACTTATGGTGAGTGGGGGCTACTCTTGGTTGTGGTGCATGGGCTTCTCTTGTTGCAGAGCACAAGCTCAGTAGTTGTGGCTCATGGGCCCTAGAGAGTGGGTTCAGTAGTTGTGCCACATGGACTTAGTTACTCCACAGGATGTGGAATCTTCCAGACTAGGGATTTAACCCATGTCCCCTGAGTTGACAGGCAGATTGTTTTTCCACTCTGCCACCTGGGAGGCCCCATATAGGTACATTTAGAAATATTTATCTGGATGTTTGGCATCATGTGGGTTTTCTTTTAGCCCTTTGAAGAGTCGCATTAATTTTGTAATCAGTAAAATTTATAAAGTTCTTTGTATGAAGATGCTGTCTATATCCTTTACCTTTTGATGACTGCATTAATAGAAAGTGCTTTCCCTTAAAATTCTAATTGCAGGAGTTTAGAAAACATTGATAGAAGATGAGCATTGTTAAGCTGTTTCCTAGTATAATTTCTTTAGAATTTTCATTGATTTAACTTTTATACATGGTTTCTTTCCTGACCCAAAGTTGTAATGTTTGCTCTAAATAACTTTGCATTGAGTGGTATCCCAAGCGGCAATGAGATTTCTAAAATCTAGAGCTGTGCTCTTCAGTAGAACTTTCTATGGGAATGGAAATATTCTTTTATCTATGTTCTCCAATATGAAAGACCCTTAGCTACATGTTCTGTTGAATACTTGAAATGTGGTTGGGTAACTGAGAAACTAAATTTTTAACTTTAATTAACTTAAATTTAAACTCAAATTGGCACATGTGGCTAGTGGCTATTGTATTGGACAGTGCAGTATTAGTGTTAGTATTAATAGTAGATTTGACCAGGTCTTGACAAACTTTTTCTAAAAGGTTACCAGATAGTGAATGTTTTTAGCTTTGCAAGTCATATAGTCTCTGTTGCAAGTACTCAACTCTGTTCTTGGAATACAGAAGCAGCTGTAGACAACATGGATTTGGCCATGCTTCAATAAAACTTTATTTATGAACACTGATATTAGAATTCCACACAATTTTCAGGTTGCATGAAATGCATCTTTCTGATTTTTTTCAACCATTAAAAAATGTAAACTCATTCTTAGTTCACAAGTCATACAAAAACAGGTGATAAGCTGTAGTTTGTAGAACCTTGACCTAGAGTATTTATAAGTAGCAAAGATAGAGAGGTAAAATATTCAACAAATATTTATTGAGTGCCTGTCATAATGGGTACTATTTTGAGAGCTGAAAATATAGCAAAAAGCAATAAAAATTACAGCCAACATCCATGTTTTCATTAAGTTGACATTCTGGTGGGGTGGGAGGAGACATTTTAAAAGTGAACAAATAGGGATTTCCCTGGTGGTCCAGTGGCTAAGACTCTGTGCTTCCAATGCAGGGGGCCTGGGTTCAATCCTGGTCAGGGAACTAGATCCCACCTGCCACAACTGAGAGTTCACATGTCATAACTAAAGATCCTGCATGCTGCAATGAAGATCAAAGGTTCTGATGTCACAACTAAGAGCTGGCACAGCCAAATAAATAAATACTTTTTAAAAAATGAATATATGTAAGGTGGTGAAAAGGCAATTGTGTGAAGAAAATTTTATGAAGTAAGAGAAAAAGTGACAATGAAGGATGACATCTTATTATGGAGTAGTTAGGTAAAGCTGGTTTGATAAGATGACTTTTGAGCACACACCTGAATGAAGAAAGGATGTAGGACAGGTGGCTGTTTGAGGGAAGAGCATTTTGGTCAGAGGGACGAGTAAAAGCAAAAGTCCTGAGGCAAGAACATGCTTTACTCAATTGAAGTAATAGAAGAGGCAGAAAATTGACAGGAATTATATTTCAACAGAATTAATCCACTTTGGAATTCTTCCATCATTTGCACCATATATATTAATATCAGTATAGGGAATTAATATTTTTGTCAAAAGAAGTATAGGGAACTTTCCTTCTTAGCTTTCTAGAGCACTTTTTTTTGGGAAAATAGTTTAAAACTATGTTGACTGCCAACACATTAAAAATACCCAAATGGACCCCACCATGGAAATTTTTGGAAGTCTTTTTGGACTGAAGTATGAAGGAATTGCAAAATTATCCATTAAAAACCGTAAAACTTTTGCTGTACTTATAAATATTTAATAGGTTCTGGTCTTCAGGTGGGAATTCCTTTATCACCTATTCACTACTAGACTTCACATTTTTATAAAGATGTTACATTCAAGAAGGAAAAATACACTTCAGTCTGCTTTGTTCCTGTATTTTAAGTATTTTTTAGCACCTAAGAAGAGTATCCATATAGCCTGATTATAGATGGTTTTCTTTTCTTTTCTTTTTTGGCTGTGCCACGGCATGTGGGATCTTATTTCCCTGACCAGGATTGAACCTGTGTCCCCTGCAGTGGAAACGTGAGTCTTAACCACTGGACTTCCAGGGAAGTCTTAGATGGTTTAAATGTCTCCTTCAAATTTTGAATACTCAGTAAAATCTCCTTTTTCCCTTGGAAACTGTACTCAGTTCCTTCTGGTGTTATTTACTCCACACAAAGGCTGCTTGAAAAATATTAAGAGCTATTTAAATGTCACTATCAGAGAGTTTAAAAGGCTCAGGGGACTAGGACCTTTTTCTTTAGGTCACCAAATCAAAAGCCATCTTGTTCTGTAATAACTAAAAGGTGTTTTCACATGAAGATTGTTCGTGTGAAACTTTTAAGCTACTTTTTTTCTTTCCTTTTTTTTTGGTTCAGAATCCCTTTAGTGTGCAGTTAAAAGTTTCACAGTTAGCTGAAAAAAAAAGGTTAAAAAAACTCCACTATCAAACTTACAGAAAAGTTGCAATACAGTACAAAAAACTATTTTTTTCCGGAAATTTTGAGAGTAAGTTGCTGACATAAAGCCCTATCCACCCTTGACTACTTTAGTGTGTGTTCTACCTTCTCCTACATAACCAGGAAACAACTATCAAAATCAGGAAATTAACATTGAGACATTACTACAATTTAATCCTCAGACCCCACTCCGATTTCTCCAGTAGCTTCTATAATGCCCTTCACCTCAGGAGAATTTGGCTCAGAATCACATATGCATTTAGTTGTCACATCTCTTCCCTGTCCTTTACTCTGGAATAGTTGCTCAGTCGGTCATGACTTTGACACTTTGAGAATTACAAATCAGTTATTTTGTAAATTATCGCTCAATTAGAGTTAGTTTTCTCATGGTTAGATTTAGATTGTGCATGTCTGGCAGGTCTATCACACAGAAGTGAAGCTGTGTTCTTTTCATTATCAGTGGACACATAATTTTCATTTGTCCCATTACTGATAATGATCACTCTACTCAGTTCAGTGGTGTCTACAAGATTCTTCACTATATAGTTTCTCTTTTTATCTTTGTAATAATATTTTGAGAAGAAGTATTTTGAAACTATGTAAATTTTCCATTTGTGACTGGACTTTAAATTTATCAACTACTTATTAATGTCAGTATGGACTCATGAATTTATGCTTTTTAATAGGTTGTAACCCAATACTATTATTATAATTTTGATGCTCCCTTGTCTCAGATTTGACCAGTGGGAATCCCTTCAAAATAATTTCCATATCCTTTTAATATATGTTCTTGTTTATGTGAGCACTTCCTTGCTTTGTGGCACAACAAAATGTTCCAGACTCATCTGTACTTTCCCTCCCCCAGTGCTGGAGTCAGCTATTTCTCCAAGGAATATGGTTTTTATAAGTTGAGAATGATACTTAGAAATTAATATCTGTATCCTGAAAGCTGTTGTGGTGTCACTGCTCCCAGGGGCTCTCAGTGGACAGAGCTAGAGACCATGTGTGTTATACCATACATATACACACATTTTCATCTATATTTTGTATCAATTTATATATAGTTGAAGCCTTGTGTTCCTGCCAGTACTTCCATTTCCAATATAGGACCACAGGTTTCCATATTTATAACTCCCTTCTCTGACAGAGAAAAACCTGTGTCTCATTATCCTTATTATATTTTTCTTAATCAATCCTCCTTTGTATAAACAGTCATTCACTGCTACTGCCGTTTCCTCTTCAGTGAAGACTCTTACCTTGCCTCATTTGGTTTCTGACATCCTGTACTATAGGCACTGATCTACGTAGATACCCTTTTCAACCACTGGGGTCTAATGGGCTTCCCAGATAGCTCAACTGGTAAAAAGTCTACCTGCAATGCAGGAAACCCGGTTCGATTCCTGGGTCGGGAAGATCCCCTGATGAAGGGACAGGCTAACCATTCCAGTATTCTTGGGCTTCTCTGGTGGCTCAGATGGTAAAGAATCCACCTACAATGCAGAAGACCTGGATTGGAAAGATACCCTGGAGGAGGGCATGGCAATCCACTCCAGTATTCTTACCTGGAGAATCCCCATGGTCAGAAGAGCCTGGTGGGCTACAGTCCAAGGGGTCACAAAGGGTCAGACACAACTGAGCAACTAAGCACAGCACACATCCCAGTGCAAAGCTGCCCTTAATATGTGGCTGCCCTCTTCAACCCAATCAAGTTCTGACACTTTGCCTTGGATACTCCCAAACATAGAAACTCTCCTCACTCCATTCGGGCTCTTTGGCGTCCCCACTGTCCCTATGTGGGTACCTTGCTAACCCTGTTTACTCCCTGAAATGAGAGCACCCCTCGGCACAGGTGGCCTCTTCTCTACGCTCAGGCTCTGACTCCTCATGCTAAGCCATCCCTTACTTGGATATGTTCTTTATCACTCCAGCCCAGGTGATTCTCCTGCCCTTCTCATCCTGCTTAGGCTCTGACATGCCAATCTGTCTGCCCTTCATGTAGAATCCCTTCTCATCTCATGCTAAATGTGCACGCCACACAGGCACACTGTTCATATTGGTTGGTCTCCAACAGCCTACCCTGGCCTGTCCCTATTCCTTGTATGGACGTTTCTTTCACCCATCTTTAACATTGCATATTAGGCTGCCCCTTTGCTTATTTTGCAAAAGGCTTCCTGGTGGCTCAGATGGTAAAGAATCTGTCTGCAGTGTAAGAAACCTGGGTTCAATCCCTGGCTAGAAAGATCCCCTGGGTAGGAAATGGCAACCCACTCCAGTATTTTTGCCTGAAGAATTCCATGAACACAGGAGCCTAGTGAGCTACAGTCCATGGTGTCATAGTCTGCCATGACTGACTGACTAATGCTTGCTTATTTACAAAATATTTGTATTTTTCCTGTACTTAGGCTTTGCTGCTAACATCTAATGGGTGGTGTGTTAAACTTTAATATTAGGATAGAATGTAAGTGCAGTGACTATTTTTCAAAACAAAAATTGAAATATGTCTGAAATGTAGATTATTTGAAATCAGTGGTATCTGGAACAGTTATGGGTATATGATCACCACTGAAATAAAGAACAAATGGAGAGTTTCAATTTCTAGTAGTAGAGGAGGTTGGTCCTGTTGAACCAACCCTTCCAGCAGATAACAATTATAATTCTGGGCAAAATATGAAAAACCTATTACCTGCAAGCATTGGGAAATAACCAAAACCAACCTGTTTTTAAGGCTGTTTTGCTCAAAGGCAGGTCCAGGTTTTAGCATCTGGGTGACCAAAACTTGAATAGATAATACACAGTTTTACTGGCTTAAAAAACCATAGCAATCACAAGCAAAGAGTAGAGAGGGTAGAGAGGGCCTTTTGTGTATAAATGCTCTGCTGCTGCTAACTCACTTCCGTTGTGTCCGACTCTGTGCAGCCCCATAGATGGCAGCCCACCAGGCTCCCCCGTCCCTGGGATTCTCCAGGCAAGAACACTGGAGTGGCTTGCCATTTCCTTCTCCAATGCATGAAAGTGAAAATTGAAAGTGAAGTCGCTCAGTCGTGTCCAACCCTCAGCGATTCCATGGACTGCAGCCTTCCAGGCTCCTCCATCCATGGGATTTTCCAGGCAAGAGCACTGGAGTATAAATGCTCTAGCTGGACCAAATCTTTAGCTAATCCTTGAACTATACTTGTATGGGTCACACCCTGAGCAGTCCATCTGAGGTGAAAGTAACTGAACAGAAATTTATGCTTCTGCAAGAGTGACCCATTTGTGCCAGTTTTCCTGAGGCTGTGAAAGTTCTGTAGTCTTGGAAAACCTTCAGTCCCAGGTGTACTGGGACAATTGATTACCCTAGATGCTTCCCACCACAAAGAAACAGAATATGAGTTTAACTACGTGCTTTAAAAAGTAAAATAAACAAAAATCTCCTATATCCTTCAAAGGAACATAACAAACTCCAGAAATTCTGTAACACATCTTTATAATTTTCAGGGTACAATCCAGAATTATTAGGTTATTTGAATAAGCAGGAAAATGTGACCCATACTCAAGAGAAAAGGAAATCATAGGTGACTAACCCCAAAATGATATAGATATTAGAATTGGAGGACAAGACTCTTAAACAAGTGTAATAATTATACTCAGATACAAAGGAAAATGTGCTTGTAATGAATTAACAAATAGGAAATCTAGCAAAGAGACTGTGTAGTGTGCTCAGTCACACAATCGTGTCCGACTTTTTGTGACCCCATGGACTGTAGCCCACCAGACTTTATCCATGGGATTCTCCAGGCAAGAATACTGGAGTGGGTTGCCATTTCCTACTCCAGAGAGAGACTATAAAAAAGATCAAAATAGAATTCTAGAACTAAAAATTACAGTATCTGAAAAAGAAAACTCACTGAATAGGCTTGATAGCACATTAAGATGACAGAAGAAAGGATAATGAACTTGAAGATTCATTAATGAAAGTATTCAATCTGAGTAACAGAGAAAAGAACTTTAGGTGGAAAAGAACAGGACCTCAAGAAAATGTAGGAATATGAAAAAATCTAACATGTACATGTAGCTGAAGTCCTTGAAGAAAAAGGGCAAAATAATGGAGGAGAAAAAGAATTTGAAGAAATAATAGCTGAAAAATTACAAGGTTTGGTGAAAAACACAATTTTACAGATAAGGAGTTAGGTGGACCCATGTGAGATAAATGCAGATAAAATCACACCTAGGCATATAGTAGTTAAACTTGCTAAACACTAAGGAGAAAATCTTGAAAGCATTCAGAGAAAAAGAATATATAAAGGAAAACAATGATAGAAAATATTCTTCCCATCAGTAACAATAGAGGATAAGAAGATAGTGGAATGCAATCTTTAAAGTGACGGAAGAAAACTGTCAGCCCATAATTCTATGTCAAGTAAAAATATCCTTCAAATTTTAAGGAAAATAAAGATACTTCCAAATAAATGGAAAGTTGAGAAAAGTTGTCATTCATACAGTTGCACTAGTAGATATGCTGAAGAAAGATCTTTAGACTGAAACAAGACAATACCAGATAGGAGCTTGGGTCTTTATGGAAACATTAAAATACCAGAATAAATACAGAATAGTAATTTTTTTCCTCTTAATCTCTTTAAAATATAATTTCTGCATGGATTCTTTGTATTCTCCTTGAGACACTTTTTAGGAAGGATGCAGAAAATAGTCCTGCTCTGGAGAGGAAATCAGCAAGTAAATCTTCCAAAGTGGTATCCTTATTAAATTTAGAATGCTCAATTATGAAAAAAATTTACTCAAAAAGCTAATATTTATAATCCTGTTTGTTTCAGATATAAAACCAAATGTGGAACTGAAAAGCACTCAAGAGCAGTCTGTGCCCACAGGTAACAACATCAGATCTTTCCTCTCTAAAAATATACCTTTACTGAATAGTTCAAATGAAGAGGAATATTCTGATTGCAATAAAAATGCTATGGAAATGTACTGTGGAAAAAATGAAGTTATGTCTTCCTGAATCAAAAATAATGCATCCGTTTAGATCATATAAGTTATCTGACATCACAGAGCCAAACCACCCCACCCAATGTTTTTATTTTTTCACTGTTTTTTTAAAATTTTCTTTAAAAAATATTTCAGCTGACTCATTTGAATTAAGACAGCTTTTATTGAACAATATCATAGCTTATAAAACTTGTGCTTTTCACTCAGGAACAGTGGTCAGCAAACTTTATTTGTAAAGGGCCAGAGAGCAAATATTTTAGACTTTGTGGGCCATATATGGTCTCTGTTGTATATTCTTCTTTATATTTTTTACAATCTTTAAAACTGTAAAACCATTCCTACTTCCTGGGTCTATATATTAATAAAAATAGGCCATGGCTAGATTTGGCCTTAGGCCATGGTTTGCTGACCCTTGCTCCAGAATAAACTATAAATACTTAAAATAATCTATTTCCTAAAAATAAATTCTGTGTTTTCTCTATTGATATACTCACTTTGTTTGAATCAAAACTTTTGCTATATTACAAAATTTACCACACAGGTGTCTTTATTTTACTCTGAGTTGTAACCTTGTTTTAATTGAACATGTACCTCATATCAGTTGTTCAGACATGCACTGTATATCTATCATTTCAGGCTTGAGAAAAGAAAACTATTGTTTAGAGCAGTGTCTTAGTGTCTAAGAGTATATTATATGCAAAAATGAGAAACTTTACCTGAATCCATGATGACTACATTTTCAGGACCTCTTAGTCATGTATCGTATGTGATATGTTTCCATTTTACTCCTGTATTCCAGTAAAATGTCCTGTTCCACGTGTTCAGTCATGCTTGCAGCAGAAAGGAAGCCACTGCAGAGTTTCCATCACCTCTCCTATTTCAGCTCCTTAGTGCTGCACGATTCAGTGTTTTTGACTATTTGTTGCACGTAATAGGTTCTCAGCAGATATTTTATTGAATATTGGAAAGGAGTTTGATGGCAAGTGGGTCTTTTCTGTTCTTTTGTTATCATTTTTTTATTAAGCTACCATGCTTATATGTGAAAAAAATTCTAGCTATGTCATACCTTCTTCCTTCTATTATTTTCGATATTTATTGTAAAAAATTGTGTCTTTGTTAAACTTAATTATTAGCAAGTTTGTTGTTTATTTAACCATGCTTTTATCATATCTACTGCCTTTTACTTAGGAACTCCCATAGCACTTTGTATTTCCCTTAATCTCTTGTCCGAGTCTACATTTTAGACTTATCTCTTGTCTAAATCTTGCATTCTGTTTGTGGGTTTGTTTTATCTACATCTGTGAATTATCCACTCTTTGAATACAGGAATTATGACCTATTCATATCTGTAGCCTTGTGAACATTTAGTAAATGTTTGAAGAAATAAAAGAATTTGGGGGCCAATGTGCTTTCTACAAAATCATATTTATAATGTGAACAGAAAGGGAAAATAGAATTTGGTGTACAGAAGTGTATAGGCTTCCTCTCAGGAAAGCATCTTTCCCAAATTGAGTTTTGCCAGTAGTCTCAGGCTCAGTATTTCTCATCACTATATGCTAATATTCTTGGTCTTAACATCTTACTGAATATCCTGAAATACACCAAAGGAGAGAGAATTTCTATCCAGAAGGAACTTGAGTGGAATTTAAGGTGAAAGAACTATTTAAGAAAACGATGTCTAATTGAAAGGCAAATAAACCTTGGGCGTATTTCTAAAATTTCACATATATCTTGCTTGGGTGTATGTGAAGGGATATTGTCTATCATTTAGGGATTGGATAAAGCTGAAAGGGGGTCTTACTTAATACAGGTTTATAAAAATCCTTTAAAGTTACTTCATAGTTAAAATTCTTTTTATCTCCTAGAAGGTTCAGAGCTTTTGAATGACTACGATTTAACCAAAGCTCATGAAACAGAAAATGTGGATGGTACAGAAGGCCCAGCCAATGAGGATGAAGACATAGGAGGTAAGCCATAGTGTATAGACCAGAACTAAAGAGATGATTGAGGCTCAGTATGGAGAAGAAATCAGGAAAACTTATATATGTGGATTGAGTTGGGAGGAATTCAGTTTTATTCACTTTACAAATATTTGCATTTAATAATTTGCCATAGGATATCAGCAGATTTTGAGAATTTAAGTGTTCAAGCTATAATAACTTCATTTAATTTTTTTAAATTACTTTTATTGGGGTATAACAGCAAAAGAGACACAGATGTAAAGAACAGACTTTTGGACTCTGTGGGAGAAGGCAAGGGTGGGATGATTTGAGAGAACAGCATTGAAACATGTATATTATCATATGTGAAATAGATGGCCAGTCCAGGTTTGATGAATGAGACAGGGTGCTCAGGGCTGGTGCACTGGGATGACCCTGAGGGATGAGATGGGGAGGGAGGTGGGAGAGAGGGTCAGGATGGGGAACACATATATATCCAAGGCTGACTCATGTGAATGTATGGCAAAACCACCACAATATTGGAAAGTAATTAGCCTCCAATTAAAATAAATTTAAAAAAAGAAAAATACTTTTATTGGGGTATAGTTAATTTACAATGTTGTGTTAGTTTCTGCTGCTGCTGCTGCTAAATTGCTGCAGTCGTGTCCAACTCTGTGTGACCCCATAGATGGCAGCCTCCCCCGTCCCTGGGATTCTCCAGGCAAGAAGACTGGAATGGGTTGCCATTTCCTTCTCCAGTGCATGAAAGTGAAAAGTAAAAGGAAGTTGCTCAGTCGTGTCTGACTCTTAGTGACTCTGTGGACTGCAGCCTTCTAGGCTCCTCCATCCATGGGATTTTCCAGGCAAGAGTACAGAAGTGGGGTGCCAAATGTTAGTTTCTATTGTACAGCAAAGTGAATCAGCTAAATATAAATATATATCTACTCTTTTAGATTCTTTTCCCATATAAGTCATTACAGAGTATTTAGTAGAGTTCCCTGTGCTAACAGTAGGTTCTTATTAGTTATCTATTTTATATATAGTAGTATGCATATGTAAATCTCAATCTCCCAATTTATCCCTCCCCTCCTTCCCCCTCAGTAATCATAAGTTTGTTTTCTATGTTTGTGACTCTATTTCTGATTTGTAAATAATTAATTTGTAACATTTTTTAAGATTCTACATACAAGTGATATCATATGATATTTGTCTTTGTATCTGACTTATTTCACTCACTATGGCAATCTCTAGGTCCATCCATGTTGCTGCAAATGGCATTATTTCATTCCTTTTTATGGCTGAGTAATATTCCATTGTATATATGCACCATATGTTCTTTATTCATTCATCTGTGATGGTCATTTAGCTTGCTTCCATGTCCTGACTATTGTAAATAGTGCTGCAATGAACATTGAGTTTCGTGTATCTTTACAATTTATGGTTTTCTCTGAGTATATGCCCAGGAATGAGATTGCTATATCATATGGTAGCTATATTTTTGGGTTTTTTTTGAGGAACTTCCATACTCTTTTCCATAGTGACTGCACCAATTTATATTCCCACCAATAGCACAAGAGATATCCCTTTTTTCCACATTCTCTCTAGCATTTATTGTTTGTAGGTTTTTTTGATGATGGCCATTCTGACCAGTGTGAGGTGGTACCTTATTGTAGTTTTGATTTGCATTTATCTAATAAACAGTGATGTTGAGCGTCTCTTCATGTGCTTTTTGATCATCTGTATGTCTTTGGAGAAATGTCTATTTAGATCTTTAGCCCTTATTTTGATTCAGTTGGTTGCTTTTTTGATATTGAGCTGCATGAGCTATTTGTATATTCTGGAAATTAATCTCTTGTTGGTCACTTTGCAAATATTTTTTCCCATTTTGTTGGTTGTCTTTTCATATTTCATTTTTTAAAATAACATGTTTATTTTACCCTTTTCTGTTATTAAAGTAATACATGTTCATGATAGAAAGTTTGTCTAGGATGTTTTCCACCAGTTCTCTAGATACCAACTGAGCAGCCAACAATTCAATTCAATTCTTATGCTAATTTCTAGAATTATTACAGAACTCATAGAACTCAGTCCCACAAGACTGCCCTCACTCAGACTTCAGTTGAAAGTTCCAGGTCCGCAGGTTACCTGCTCTTCTGTCCAACTTGACTACAAATTTAGGATTTCCCACACCACCCTCCCTTCAGGTTTGATCCTTTGCTTGAATGACTCACAGAATTTAGGAAAACACTTTACATACTATTACTGGTTTATCATAAAGAACGCAACTCAAGAATAGCCAAATGGAAGAGATACATAGGGCAAGTTATGGGATGGAGAGTCCAAAACTTCCATGCCCTCTCTGGGCAAACCACCCTCTCAGCAGCTTGATGTCATCACCAGGCATTCTCTGAATCTTACAGTTCAAAAGTATTATAGAGCTCAATCTCCAGTTCCCTTCCTGGAGGTTTGTGGGTGATGCTGAAAGTTCCAGTCCTCTAATCACTTGGTGCTTCAGGTGACCAACCCATCCTTAGGCTATTTAGGGGCTGCAACCTAAGTTACTTCAGTAACATAAGCTCAGGTGTTATTGAAAGAGGCTTGTTATGAATAACAAAAAACATTCTTATCACTCAGGGAATTCCAAGGGTTTTAGGAACTTCAAATAGATGGGGAAACAATGGAAACAGTGAGAGAGAATTTATTTTGGAGGGCTCCAAAATCACTGCAGATGGTGATTGCAGCCATGAAATTAAAAGATGCTTGCTCCTTGAAAGAAAAGTTATGACCAACCTAGATTGCCTATTAAAAAGCAGAGACATTACTTTGCCAACAAAGGTCCATTTAGTCAAAGCTATGGTTTTCCATTAGTCATGTACGGATGTGAGAGTTGGACTATAAAGAAAGTTGAGCACCGAAGAATTGATGCTTTTGAACTATGGTGTTGGAGAAGATTCTTGAAAGTCCCTTGGACAGCTAGGAGATCCAACCAACCCATCCTAAAGGAAATCAGTCCTGAATATTTATTAGAAGGACTGATGCTGAAGCTGAAATTCCAATACTTTGGCCACCTGATGGGAAGAACTGACTCATTTGAAAAGACCCTGATGCTGGGAAAGATTGAAGCTAGGAGGAGAAGGGGACGATAGAGGATGAGATGGTTGGATGGCATCACTGACTCAATGGACATGAGTTTGAGTAAACTCTGGGAGTTGGTGGTGGACAGGGAATCCTGATGTGCTGCAGTCCAGGAGTCGCAAAGAGACAGGCACGATTGAGTGACTTAACTGAACTAGGAACTTCATACCAGGAACCTGGGACAAAGACCAAATGTATATTTTGTCTCTGACCACTAATCTCTTATAGCAAAAGCATCATATAAGTCAAAAGATACTGGTACTTCACTAGAGTCACATTCAGTCATTAATTAGTCTAGTCCATCATCATATCATATGAAAATGTCTTCAAGAGTGAGACCACTCAGATTTGTGTGCTTCTATTTGATCTTGTCAAGTTCCAAAGGCACAAGTAGTCTCAGCAATACATGGTTTCATCTTTTCAAGCATTTGGTGTAATTGAGCTAAAGTGAAAGTTGCTTAGTTGTGTCCAACTCTTTGTGACCCCACAGTCTGTAGCCTGCCAGGCTTCTCTGTCCATGGAATTCTAGCCTCTGTCCAGGCTAGAATACCGGAGTGAGTTACCCTCTCCAGAGAATCTTCCCAAACCACGGATTGAACCCAGCTCTCCCGCATTGCAGGTGGATCCTTTACCTTCTGAGCCACCAGGGAAGCCCACAGTTGAGCTAAAAGACAGTATTATTCCCTTGCTCTGAGCCTCTATTGAGACTGTAATATGATATTAGATTTCTTTCATTTGCATAGCCCATTGATTCATTCCTTTACCCTGAACTACTGTTCCTCCTTCTCTCCATTTGTTTATACCTAAACTTTTCCACATTTGGAAGGAACTTTAGATTTAGCAACTGTGCTGTTCTAGATTTCAGGCAACATACTAGTGTAGTAAGTGCTTCCCCTTCAGTTCATTTCTATTCATATAGGGTAGAATAACTTAACATAACCACTGGGCTATTTTTTTTTTTTTACCACCAGGCAATAGCTACTTTCAAGTGTTAACCTTGATTTTGTCAAATAGAATGAAGGCACTACCTGCCCTGCCAGGCCTTTAGGAATTCTTACATAAAGGTGTAAAACTGTAGTTACAATTTCTTGCCTAGGAATCATCCCTGTTTCTGGCACTTGTAGTTGCATCCCTGGTCCTGTGACCACAGGGCATCAGATTGGAAAGAGAAAGTTGAGGTATATGGAGAAGAAAACAAAAAGTATATTTATCATACCAGTGTCCTCTCTCCTTGGAAAGAATCATGCAGTCAGACCATCATCTTCCTCTCATGAAAAAAATTGCATAATCATACCAGCAGCCTTTCACCACCCTCTCTTCCCCCAGAAAAACAGAGGAATCCATCTAGTGGGAACAATGCTGCTTAGCTCCTATTATGTTGTGTCTTTTTATTTAAATGTTGTCACATAATATAAAACATACTATTTTAACCATATTTAATACAGTTTAGTGGCACCAAGTGCATTCACATTATTGTGCAACTCTCACCATCATCCGTCTCCTGAATTTTTTACCTTCCTAAATTGAGACTCTGTCCCCATTAAATAGTAACTCCCTGTTCCCCCTCCCCACCCTCTACCCACCAGCCCCTTCTGTCTCCCAGTGTACTATCTGACTCCGTGAATTTGAGTATTCTAGGTGTCTTGTGTAGATGGAATCAAACAGTATTTGTCTGCACCTGATGTATATTGGAATGCATTTTAAGGTCAGCTTAATATTTAATATATATCCTACAAACAGATTGTATCTTCTTTTTTTTTTACTCTTGAAAACACGTTAACCAACCCTTCATGCCTCCATCTCCCCGTTTTAAACAAGGAGTATTTCAAATGCTTGTTCCAATTATCGATGAAACTTATTCTGAGAAGAATCTCTCTGACTATTCATTATTTGGCATTATGAGCTGTAAAGTGTGTTCCTTTCTTTGATAAAATGTGATTTGATGATCCAAATGTGTTCAATATCTTCTATTCCAATTCTTTTATAGTACTTGGACTCTGCATCTATCACCAGGTAAGCAAAACTCAGTAGAGAGTCAATGTCGATTCTGTCAAAACCCATTTGTAGCCCTACTGGGGCTACTGACATTGGTTCAGTGTAATCCACTTACCAGCTATGCATGGGGTCTTCCCCTTGAGGAATCCTCCCATAGCCATCTGCAGCCTCTGTTTCTCTTGTTGGCATACTGAACAGTTCTTGTTGGCATTTTGAGCCTCACAAAGAGTACAAAAGGAATATGTCCAGATTCAGCCCCCTGCACTACTTTGGTCCCCAAATGTCTACTCATTTCATGGACCCAGGTTGCCATCTCAAGCTAATATACCACGATATCCATGGATGACTGATCATCATCTAGTCTAGAAGGAGGTTCTTCTGTTGAACATCAACCTGTCCTACTTTAATGTACTCTCCAGTTTCCATAGTGATTTCTGCAGGGTTCTACTCCATGTGGGCATCCCTTTAATAGGCCAGATTTCTATTGCCTTCTGCCTATCAATATGGCCAGGTCATTGACCATCACACATTAGTCAGGTAAAAACCACAACATAGGCCAAAGTAAGGGAAGGGCTGGCCCAACGGAAAAGAGAGTGAGAGGCCCAACAAGGATGGTTTGAGTCCTGGTTCCAACAGTCCCCGTTGTTAACAACACTGATTTCCACCCTGGTGGGCCCTCTAATAGTGCTACTGTTAATACTTACTTTTGGCCCATATATCATAAATAAGCTTGTTGCCTTTGTAAAAGACCGCGTCAATACTGTCCAACTGATGTTACTGAGGCAACAGTATCAGGCCCTGCCCCAAAATAAAGAGGAAGATTCCCCTATGTAGCTGAAGACAGGGGGAATGTTAGGACCTAACTGGAGCCAGGACAGGCTCTAAGGGGCAGGCTAGGCCTGAGGTTTAGTCTCTAGGAAAGCTGAGGCACTGGGAACTCCTGCAGGCAGTGTAGCTTGACCAATCAGAAAAAATTCCTATAGCCTCCCCTCCACTCCCTGCCTGCGCCAGACCCCCAGCCAATCCAGATAGGGATGCGAGTTTTAAAAGTCCCACATGCACTTAGGGTTTAGCCAATCAGCTATGCTGTTACAAAGACAACCATTTGTATAAAAGTAGATGTGATTCAGAGCTCGGGGCTCTCATCAAGACTCCATTGCACTGGATGAGACGGGAACCCTAGCTTGAGCTAGCAATAAAACCCCTTTATGCTTTTTGCAAAAAAAACAAAAACAAAAACAAAAAACCACAACATAAAGGCTTTCATTATTGTTCGATTCTTCTATCACTGCTAGGAAAGCAGCGTGTAATTCATGCCACCAAACTGATTTGTTTTTACCTTCATTCAGAAGATTGAAGAAGGTCTTTCAAATAGGATATTGGCTATTTATCTTGGACTGCCATCCATACATCAAACAGACCTTTGTTGGTCAGTCAAGAGGTGTTGGGCTTCCCAAGTGGTGCCAGTGGTAAAGAATCTTATGATACAGGAGACACAAGAGACTTGGGTTAAATCCTTGGGTCTGGAACATCTCCTGGAGTAGGTATTGGCAAGCCACTCCAGTATTCTTGCCTGGAAAATTACTTGAACAGAAGAGCCTGGCAGGGGCTGCAAAGAGTCAGACACAACTGAGCGACTGAACACAAGAACTGTTTATAGGGGAAAGAGACAGACATAGAGAACAAATTAATGGTTGCTGGGGTTGGGGCAGGGAGAGGATGCTGGGAAGGGGATAGTTTGGGATGGACATGTATACTCTGCTCTATTGAAAATGGATAACCAACAGGGATCTACTGTATAGCACATGGAACTCTGCTCAATGTTATGGGCAGGTTGGATGGGAGGGGAGTTTGAGGGAGAACGGATACATGTATATGTATGACTGAGTCCCTTCACTGTCCACCTGAAACTATCACAACATTGTTAATTGGCTATACCCCAATAAAAAATAAAAAGCTTAAAAAAAAGAGCAGTTTATATAGCACTGTCCAAGTGATGATAGAATCTGGCACCTCCTTACACAGTTCCAAAGTCAGTCCTAATAGAAAAGAGGCTCCCTGCTTATATCTCCAGCTTGCATTCTCTTGTAGCATAATCCTTTGTAAGCCATTTCCATTTTCTTGTGGCACTCTTCTGGGCATTGCCCTCCTCATTAGAACATTTTTCTGATACTATCTAAGATACCATGGGTATTTCAGATATTGAGATTATTGTTTGTCCTGCAGTCATTGGGGCAGTTTCAATTAATGTCTGATATAAGTGTACTACTTTCCCCTCAAGTAGAAATTTTCTATTCTGTCATCACCATAGTTGTCACTAGGAAGCACTCCCAGGTTTTTGCCATAAGCCCCAATCTGTGCTCCACATAGAACTATTGCATAGAATTTGTCCACGCCAGTGCTCCAGCTTCTCTTCTACCCTGTGTGGACTTGGGCAGTCTTATTCGTCCTCATTTAGCATGTCTAATTAATATTACTTGAAGGATAGATTCTCATGCCTCCTGTTCTACAAAAGAGTTCCCTGGTCAGACACAGCATCCATTCCCATAATACATCCAGGTAGAAGAGATCCATCAACCCTTATATTCGTGTTTGTTTGTTTGTTTTTTTAATTTAAGTATAGTTGATTTACAATGTTCTGTTAGTTGCTGGTATACAGCAAAGTCATTCAGGTGTACATGTTGTTCAGTCACCCAGTCATGTCCAACTCTTTGCAACTCCATGGACTGCAGCAAGTTAGGCCTCTCTGTCCCTCACCATCTCCCAAAGTTTGCCTAAGTTCATACGCATTGTATTAGTGATGCCATCCAGCCATCTCATCCTCTGACGCCGTCTTCTCCTTCTGCCCTGAATCTTCCCCAGCATCAAGGACTTTTCCAATGAGTCTGCTGTAAATTGCATCAGATGACCAAAATACTGGAGTTTCAGCTTCACCATCAGTCCTTCCAATAAGTATCCAGGGTTGATTTCCCTCAAGATTAACTGGTTTGATCTTGCTGTCCATGGGACTCTCAGGAGTCTTTTCCAGCACCACAGTTCAAAGGCATCAATTCTTTGGTACTCCACCTTCTTTACGGTCCAGCTCTCACAACCATACATGACCACCAGGAAGACCATAGCCTTGACAATATGGACCTTTGTCAGCAGAGTAAAGACTGTCTAGGTTTGTCATAGCTTTCTTGTCAAGAAGCTAATGCCTTCTGATTTCATGGCTGCAGTCACCATCCTCAGTGATTTTAGAGCCTAAGAAGAGGACATTTGTCACTACTTCACCATGATCTTAGTTTTCTTAATATTTAGTTTTAAGCTGGCTCTTTCACACTCCTCCTTCACCATCATCAAGAGGCTCTTTAGTTCTTCTTCACTTTCTGCCATTAGAGTGGTATCATCTGCATATCTGAGGTTGTTGATGTTGCTCCCACCCATCTTGATTCTAGCTTTTAACTCATCTACCCCGGCATTTCTCATTATGTGCTCAACGTATAGATTAAACAAACGGGTGACAGCAGACAGCCCTGTTGAAGTCCTTTCTCAATCTTGAACCAATCAGTTATCCCATACAGGGTTCTAACTGTTGCTTCCTGACCCCCATACAGGTTTCTCAGGAGACAGATAAGATGGTCCGGTATTCTGGTATTCAGTTTTGCATATATATCTATATGTATATATATACATACATACTATTTTTCATGTTCTTTTCTATTATGATTTATATAAGATATTGAGTATAGTTTTCTATGACTTTGTTGTTTATCTATTTTATATATAGTAGTTTGTATCTGCTAATCCCAAATTCCTAATTTATTTCTCTCTCAGCTCCTTTCCCTTTGGTAACCTATAAGTTTGTTTTCTAAGTCTATGAGTCTGTTTCCATTTCATAAATAAGTTTATTTGTGTCGCATGTTAGATTCCACATATAAGTGATGTCATATGATATTTGTCTTTCCCTGTCTGACTTACTTCACTTAGTATGACAGTCTCTAGGTCTATCCATGTTACCTCAAATGGCATTATTTCATTCTGTTTTATTGCTGAGGCTGGTGACTCAGTGGTAAACAATCTGCCTGTCCTTGCAGGAGATGTGGGTTCGATTCCTGGGTGGGGAGGATTCCCTGGAGAAGGAAATGGCAGCCCACTACAGTGTTCTTGCCTGGGAAATCCCAGGGACAGAGGAGTCTGGCAGGCTACAGTCCATAAGGTTGTAAAAGAGTTGGACAAGGCTTAGCAACTACACAATAATAACAAGTATTCCATTGTGTATATATACCACATCTCCTTTATACATTCATCAATCGGTGGATATTTAGTTTGCTTCAGTATCTTGGCTGTTGTAGATAGTGCTGCAGTGAACACTGGGCCACACGTATCTTTTTGAACTGTAGTTTTGTCTGGATATATGCACAGGAGTGGTTTTGCTGGATCATATGACAACTCTATTTTTAGTTTTTCAGGAACCTCCTTACTGTTTTCGATAGTAACTGCACCAATTTACATTCCCACCAACAGTGTTAGAGGGTTCTCTTCTTCACAACCTCCCCAGCATTTATTATTTGTAGACTTTTTCATTAAGGCCATTCTGATCAGTGTGAGGTGGAACCTAATTGTAATTTTGATTTGCAGATCTCTAATAATTAATGATTTTGAACATCTTATCATGTCCCTGTTGGCCTGTTGGCTTATTGGCATGTATGTTTTCTTTGGAGAAATGTCTATTTAGGTCTTCATCACAGTTTTTTAAATTACAACTCTAAGTTAGCCTCCTCCACAGGGGTTAATTTTACAATATTAGGTAAGGGAGATGTTTCCCAATCAGACATAATATCCATTCTTATAAAACATTCAGGTAAAGGAGGCACAATTTCTCCAAACAAAACCTGTTTAAAACATCCCATTTTCATCCAAACCACCACCTTAATCCTATCTAACCTTACATTTCTATATTCTCTCAATCTAATTGAAGCCAGGAAGATCCCCTGGAGAAGGAAATGGCAACCCACTCCCAGGATTCTTGCCTGGAGAATCCCATGGACAGAGGAGCCTGGTGGGCTACATTCCACAGGGTCGCAAAGAGTCGGACACGACTGAGCAACTTCACTCACTTCACTCACTTAGGGCTCCGCTAACAAGTTCAGGTACCATGTTGCTGGAGGTACCCATGTGATGGAGTTCAAAAAACTTTCTTCTCTCCTCTCCTGACTGACAGAAGACTTTGGGTCCCTAAGTGACAGGTTGAGTTGGGGACCCTGGCTCTTTTTATGACAGAGATTAATCTGCCTGACTGTTGCTTTAGATGATTTCAGATCAGATTTCTCATTGCAATCTTTACCTTCTGGTTTTTATACTGGAGTGAATAGAGTAGATTTTGTCCTTGTTTAGTCATTGAGTCATGTCTGACTCTTTGGGACCCTTTTAAAGCAGGGGAACTAGCAGGGGGTCCCTTTGGTCCAACCAACTGACTTTCCAGGGATAACCAGTCCTTGTTGTTGTTCAGTCGCTAAGTTGTGTCCAACTCTTTGCGACCCCATGGACTGCAGCACGTCAGGCTTCCCCATCCTTCACTATCTCCCAGAGTTGCTCAAATTCAAGTCCATTGAGTCAGTGATGGTATCTAACCATCTCATCCTCTGCTTCCCCCTTCTCCTCCTGCCCTCAATCTTTCCCAACATCAGAATCTTTTCCAATGAGTTGGCTCTTCTCATCAGGTGGCCAAGGATTGGAACTTCAGTTTCAGCATCAGTCCTTCCAATGAATATTCAGGGCTGATTTCCTTTAGAATTGACTTGCAGTCCAAGGGACTCTGATGAGTCTTCTCCAGCACCACAATTTGAAAGCATCAATTCATCAGCATTCAGCCTTCTTTATGGTTCATCTCTCACATCCGTACATGATTACTGGAAAAACCATAGCTTTGACTATACGGATCTTTGTCAGCAAAGAGATGTCTCTACTTTCTAGTATGCTGTCTAGATTTGTCATAGCTTTCCTTCCAAGGAGCAAGCGTCTTTTAATTTCATGGCTGCAATCACCATCTACAATGATTTTGGAGCCCAGGAAAATAAAATCTGTCACTGCTTCCACTTTTTCCCCATCTGTTTGCCATGAAGTGATGGGACAAGATGCCTTCATCCTAGTTTTTTGAATGTTGAGTTTTAAGCCAACTTTTCCCACTCTCCTCTTTCACCCTCATTGAGAGGCTCTCTAGTTCCTCTTCACTTTTGGCCATTGGAGTGGTATCATCTACATATATGAGGTTGTTGATAGTTCTCTCAGCAATCTTGATTCCAACTTGTGCTTCATCCAGCCTGGTATTTTGCATTATGTACTCTGCATATAAGTTAAATAAGCAAGGTGACAATATACAGCCTTGTCATACTCCTTTCCCAATTTTGAACCAGTCAGTTCTCCCATGTCTGATTCTGACTATTGCTTCTTGACTCACATACAGGTTTCTCAGGAGACAGGTGAGGTGGTCTGGTATTCCCATCTCTTTAAGAATTTTCCAGTTTGTTGTGATCCACACTGTCAGGGGCTTTAGTGAGGTCAATGAAGCAGAAGTAGATGTTTTTCTGTAATTCTTTTGCTTTTCTATGATCCAACAGACGTTGGCAATTTGATTTCTGGTTCCCCTGCCTTTTCTTTTTTTTTTTTTTCCCCTGCCTTTTCTAAATCCAGCTTGTACATCTGGAATTTCTTGGTTCATGAAGCCTAGCTTGAAGGATTTTGAGAATAACCTTGCTAGCATATGAAATGAGTGTAACTGTATGGTAGTTTGAACACTTTTTAGCATTGTTCTTCTTTGAGACTGGAACGAAAATTGACCTTTCCCAGTCCTGTGGCCACTGCTGAGTTTTCCAAATTTTCTGACATATTGAGTGTGGCACTTTAAGAGCATCATCTTTTAGGATTTGAAATAGCTCAGCTGGAGTTCCTAAGGCCCACTTGACTTCGCATTCCAAAATGTCTGAGTCTAGGTGAGTGATCACACCATTGTGGTTATCCAAGTCGTTAAGACACTTTTTGTATAACTTTTCTGTGTATTCTTGCCACCTCTTAATCTCTTCTGTTTCTGTTAGAGATAGCAAAGGACTTGGCCAGGAGCATGTTTTTCATATACAAACCAACCAAATCCTGAGTCTGTACCTCCCAACTACTATCTCCTTATCTAAATCTCATGAACTCAACTAATATTTCCCTTGCCTGAAATCAATCCAAGGCCAAGTACCAGACAACTAGAGACCACTTGTCACAAAGCCTGCTGTATTTATTCAAACCAACCAGTCCTTAACTGTTTATCCTGCCTGCCATGCCTTTTCTCAGAAAGTCCAATGAAGGCTCTTAGCCTAGGATTTTCCTTGCTCTTTTCTGTATTCTGACTGGCACTGGCACTTTCCCCTGTGGCCCTGTTTGTTATGTGGTGACCCCTTCTATGGATCATGTGAGTGTAATAAACTTCTTCCTTCCAGGCCTCATTCTCATCTCCTTCTGTGGCTGCAGTAACTTTACCATGCTATATACAACATGTGCATGCTTATGAGTTAGGAGATAGATGGGCTCCAGGTTAGACATTTACAAGTGGCCTCCTGTTTGCATTTCATGGGGCAGGAAGAAGTGGGCTTCATGCTGGATACTTAAAATTAGCCTCCTGTTTGCATTTCCTGTGATAAGAGATAGGTGGGCTCTAGTTAAGGCATTTACAATCAGCCTCCTGTTTGCCCTCCAAAATGCAGGTATCAGAAGAAACAGGGTAAATAGCCAGTCTTTGTCTCTTGTAAAAACCTAAAGATAATAGTCATGGAAAGGACAAAGAAAGGCAAAAACCTTGTTTGTGTGAAAGAGCCCCCCATCCCCACACTTTGGGACAACAGAGACACTACACATGCGCAGAAAGGCTCCTTGGGGTCAAAAATCAGGGGTTAATGCCAGGCCATAATGAGTCTTGCTTTTCCAAGAAGCCTTCACTTCAAGATTCTTCTTGGCTAAGGGTGCTTGCACACCTCAAGGGAGAGTCCTGAGACAAATTAACTGGTGGGCTGGAGGGAGGGGACAAAAAAGATGATTGGGCTAAGGGACGACAAAGACCTGAAAAACTGCCCCCTTATAAAGAATTTAAACTTCCCAAAGGTGCGATTCTTTCTCTGAGTTCACCTGTGTGCCTTTCTGCATGTACTTTCCTTTTTAATAAACTTATTACTTTACTCTTCACCTTCTACCTCCTCACTTGAATTTGTTCTTGACTAGGCAGACAAAGACTAGGGACTCAGACCCTAACTGCTGACCCCTGTGGTCCAGTGGTTAGGACTCCCAGTCTGGGAAACTAAGACCTTGCTTCTAGCTGCTGCTTACTGCTACTTGCTGCAAGCTGCCACTTACTGCTGTATATGTTTGAAATCAATCAGAACACCCCCTTAATCCACAGCATTTACCATGATCTGGGTAATAAGCATATTCAGTGAGTGACTATCTTGGTTGTCATAAAGTCAGTCTCATCTGGCTTACATATGAAACATATCAGCTGTTTCATCTGGGTTGTTCTACTTGGCACTTACAGAGGGAGTTGGATGGTCCTCTTTCTCAGCGTAAGCAGACCTTATGGTGGCTTTTATCCAGTCCATCAGGCTGACCGTTTCCTCCTGGAAAACATGCTGTGTGTCTGGCTGGGTCTTAACCATCTGCAGTTGTTTCATAGTGAGCAGTGGGTCCTTTATCAACCCAGACATGCTCTTCCACTTTACAGAGTTCAGAACTAAAGACAGTGCCCCTGAATTAGTCACTCTCACAATCTGTTTTACTAAAAGTTCTCCAGGAAACTGATGGTACTGATTCACAAAATAAGACAACCCTTTCACATTCTACCCCTGGTTTCAGTAGTTTCTTGGTTTTGCCTTCCTACCACATGAAGTACCTTCTTAGAGGTACTCTCTGCCATTTCTGCATAGTTTTTCATTTTAGGGGAAATTTTGAGCCTCGTATCTGAAGCAGAATCCAACTGAAATCTGAGCTTGATCCATCATCAAGGTCTGACCCAGAACTCTTTCATTTCAGCTCTTGCCAATAACAGTGACCAAGGAATTACGCATTTCACTTATTTCTTATCAGTTTGCATTTCTGCACATATCCAGTGAGTCAGCTTCCCAAGAGTTGGATCCATCTCTGAATACTCTGGGTAATTTTACTTTATAGTAACTGATCCTAGCATAACTGCTGCTTTGTAACATGGGTGACCATGTGGCCAAAAATCAGAGGTTCTTCATTTCCTCTTTTTCTTCCCAAACTATATGTTCTACGAGCAAGGACCGTTCTAGCAAATCCCACTCCTGACACCTATTCTGGGATGTTTTCCAACACCAACAACAGATTCTCCAGACATTAATTCAATTCTGATACTAATTTCTGGAGTTAGCACAGAACCCACAGGTTAAGGACTCAGTCCCACAAGACTACCCTCACTTCAAACACCAGTTCAACGAACCAGGTCCCCAGGTTACCTGCACTTTTGTCTAATTTGTCTACAAATTTAGGATTTCCCACAAGTCCGCCCCCCTCCCAGGCTTGATAATTTGCTAGAATGACTCAGGAATTTAGGAAAGCACTTTACATATTATTACTGGTTTATCATAAAGGACACAACTCAGGAATGGAAGAGGTACATAGGGCAAGCTATGGGATGGAGGGTGGAGTGAGGTGCAAAGCTTCCATGCCCTCCTGGGCATACTACCTGCTCAGCAGTTTGGTGTCCTCACCAGATGCTCTCTGAATCTTACAGTTCAAAAGTATTATAGAGCTCAATCTCCAGTTCCCTTCCTGGAGGTTGGTTTGTGGCACTGAAAATTCTAGTCCTCTAATCACTTGGTGTTTCTGGTGACCAACCCATCCTGAGGCTATCTAGGGGCTGCACCCCAAGTTACCTCAGTAGCACAAGTTCAGGTATGATTGAAAGGAGTTTGTTATGAATAGCAAAAGATACTCCTATCACTCAGGAAATTTCAAGGGTTTTAGGAACTCTGTGTAAGGAATTGGGGACAAAGACTAAATGTATTTTTGTGTTTTACCACAGTTCAGAGAGTTAATAGAAATAGAAAAAGAAAAATCGACTTCTGATCTACCACTCAAATATAGTCTGTATTAGCATATGAAATACTTCCAGACTGTTTTTGTGACTTTTGAGCACTATATTTATGTTAGCATTGTAAGCATTTTATATTAATATTTATGTTGATAATATTATCAGTACTGCTTTGTGAATATCACTCAGATCTCATCTTAATGACATTCTTCAGAGAGACTTTCCTTGACAACCCAGTTATTTTAACACAGTAGCCTATTTTAATTCTCTGCATGTCACTTTGCAATGGATAATTTTGGAGTTTTATTTGTTTCTTGTGTCTCTTTTTCCCTCTTCATGAGCTAGGATCTTGAGTTTTCTTTTTGCTCTAGGTATTTGCAGTACCTAGAGTAGCACTTGGAAGTAGATGTGAAGTAAATATTTGTTCAGTTAAAAATACACACATGCACACACACACACTTTTTCCTTAAAGAAAAGAAAAAGACAAAAATTGTTTCTCTGAATCATCTTCTTTTGTCTTAGATTCTTAAGGCCCAAGAAATGAAGGTCTATATCTAAAACTTCTGAGATTCAAATCACAGCTTCAACTAACATTCCAGCTCTGCCTAGCTATACATTAATTTGTACCAGTTCTTAACCACAGAGACTGAAAATTGCTACCTGGCACAGGATGTGGTCATTTGTGCTGAGGAAAGGCATATGGTGTTCTACCAACTTTGTGCAACTTTCTGAAGGTGACAACCATGGAGTCACATTCAGAATGAGGCAAATGATAACCATGTCATTGGCTTGCATTCTTCCAAGTTAGGGTTTCTGAGGTCTGGTGGATAACACCATGAAGTTTAGGATTGAAATGGCGATCCCTATACTGCTTTCAGTCTGGGAATTTACAATTTATGTTAGAATTTGCTCTGGGTTCAGAAGTAGCCTTTGAGTTTAATGTTTTCAGATAGTTGGGGGAAAAGATTAAATATTGAAATGTAAAGAAGAAACCAAATAACTCTGTTCCAACTATAGGAATTTAAAACAAATATTATAAAAAGCCATATGGTGTATCACTTCTCAAGGAGTCCATGCAACAGTATTATGACCCTGATCAAGAAGTACTTCTGAGAGTCATCTCCAACTGCTGTCATCTCCAGTTACATGTCAGTGGATTATGGGAATATCTGTCTATTTTTCTCACTTGTTAGGGGTCTGGGAGTGTCATGTAGTTCTTGGCAGAGACTAGAAAATATTATCAATCATTCCTAAATAATTTGGGAAAGAGAAGAAACAGTTAAGTCCAATTTAGAAGTGAATAGTCTACCTTTAGCATTGAAAGATTAATTTATCATTTCATGATTAAGCTGACTACTGTACTGTAATGCAACATAATGCTGGCACTTGATCGGGGTCATATACCTTGGGAAAGATTGTTACCAGGTGTCTGCTTTTAAAAAGATACCGTATGATCAGTATATACAAATTATACATGCTAAAATATGAAATAACAGAATTGAAAAGTAGCATTGCCTGAGAAAAGATATAAAGATATAGAGTAGTGAATCTTAATGTATCGTTATATTAAGGCACTTCTGCCATATTCAGCATGGGTTGAATACACCCTCCTCCAGAGGATCTTCCCGACCCAGAGATTGAACCAGGTGTCCCATATCACGGGCAGATTCTTTACCGTCTGAGCAACCAGGGAAGCCCCATATTTAACGTGGAGAAACATTAAGACTAGAGTTAGGATTATACTTTTAAAGGGAATTAGGAGGACCTCCTTGGTGGTCCAGTAGTTAAGACTCCAGACTTTCACTGCAGGGAGCATGGGTTCAATCAAGGAACTAAGATCCTGTATGCCAAAAAAAAAGGTAATTAGAGAAATTTAGCTGTAATGTAATAATGATTATTTTGCTTTAGATTATCTTAGTTTATTTAAGTTTGTGGAAGTGTATTTTAATGTCCTCCAGAAAGTTTTAGACACTAAGACCAGACCAATCTTGGAATGTTTTAAATTCAGAATAATTGAAATCATGTTTAATGTACATATTTAAATGTGTCATGTGCCTCTTTCTAATTTTCCAACTCTTAGAAAGTTATTTTATAGAAAAATTAGAAACACTTACTTTATTTTTCTCTCGTGGAAAGACCAACTAAATTTTTAGAGGGAAAAGGCTTTACCCAACTAGTATTGTTGTTTGAAAAACAAAATAAAATATTTGGGGAAAAAAACTTTTAAAAGGTATAAACATGTAACTTATGTTTACTTGTTTCCCATACTTGTTTCCCTAGTGCAGGAGCTGACAATTTTTTTTTCTGTAAAGGGCCAGGTAGTAAATATCTTAGACTTTGGAGGCAACACAATTTCTATTGCAGCTTCTCAACTCTGCTGCTGTAATGTAAAGCAACTGTAGCAGGTGCAGAAATGAATGTGCATGGCCTTCAAGAACTTCACTTACAACGTCAGGCACTGAGTGGGTCAGATTGGGCCTGCAAGCCATAGTTTGCTGACTCTTGGCCTAGTGTATGCATGTATTGTGTGATAGCTTAAGAAAGCTATTGTTCTTGAAAGGAACAGGGTTCATGTAACCATATCAAAAAAGGCATCAATGGGGGTCTAACAGGATTGTTTTTTAAACTTGAAAAATATACATCACTAACAGCTCTGTTTATCACACACATGGACTGTGGGTATAGCTTTATGCCACTACAGTTTATATAAGCCAATTGGTCACAAATAAAACCATTTGTGGATTCAGTATTGTGTCTACCACTCAGTCGGTTCCTCCTTTCTTCCTGAAAATGTAAATCTAGTAGACTGAAGCACTAGAGATATTTAAATCAATTCAAGTTTATTTCCTCCATGAGGCCTTCTTGTACTGTGCCAACCCCACCTCCTCAAGTATGGTCTTAGAGCTGATGTTTGGGTGTGTGTTTAATTACTATTTATTTAAGCCTTATTATACTCTATCTGGATTTGTTTGTGCATGACAGATTTTCACCCCATTACATTATAAACTTTTGAGGAAAAAAAAACCCTCGTGGCCCACATTTACGTCTTTTCAAAATACTCATCTAGGAAGTGATATAATCCACCTGGATTTTTGAAGAGGTTGAGAGTTCTTTTCCAGCCTAGTCATTGACTCCTGTGAACAGTTATTTCTCTTCTTAGCAGTGACCAACTCCAACTGTTGTCAGACTGATTTTTTTTTAACTTTTTATTTTATTTTGGGTTATAGTTGATTAACAAATAATGGTTGTGATAGTTTCAGGTGAACAGTGAGGGGACTCAGCTAAACATATACATGTATCCATTCTCCCCTTAACTCCCTAAGTCGAACTGATCTTGAGCAGTAAGAAATAACCAAGGGTTCCTCAGGTGTTTATTTTTGTTTAGCATTGGATGAATGCTGGGAGTATCATAGGCGCTTCACTGAATACAGAGGATATTGGGACTTTCCTATTGGATCGAAAATGTCATTGAGATATTGTACTGTCAAAAGTAGAAATTAAAGCAATCATAACATATCACAAGAGAAAATATTCTTATTGTTTGTATCTGGCCTGTGTTCACAGAATACAATAAATTAAAGCCTCTGGAGATCAAGGTTAGAGGTAAAATGTGTTTTAATGGTGGTGTACCTAGGATATAACTAGGTAGAGATGATACACCAGATGGTGGGATGTCATCCTAGCAGGGCCCTGTGAAAAAGAAATGCAGTTAAAGGCAGAATGTCTGACATAGAACCTCACAGCTTTTGTTTCAGTCCTTCTTCCTCTGAAATTGAATTCCTATCCCTTGCCATTTCCCACTTAGAATAGGGAAGGAAAAATTCCATCATCTGTATGTTTTGAATTTTTGAATATGCTGATGGCATTGCTTTTCTTCTTTGAATAATTAGGGAATATAATTTGGTTACCAATACCCTGCATTTAATATACTACTGGCCTCCATTTTTCAGCATTCCCCTATCAACCACCTTCTCTTTCTACTTAGGCTAGCAGTTTATTCTTGAGCTGCTACTGGGCAAAAAGTACACAGTATATCTCAATATCCATCAGCTTCGGCTGTTTGCTCTGTAAGTGGCACATTTACCCTTCGTATTAGTTTCCTAGGGCTTCTATAACAAATTACCACAAACTGGGTGGCTTAAACAGCAGAAATTTATTCTCTAATAGTTCTGAAAGCTAGACGTTCCAAATGAAAGTGTCACACCACCATGGTCCCTTCTAAAAGACTCTAGAAAAGAATCCTTCCTTGCCTCTTTCTAGCTTCCGGTGACTCCCAGAAATCCTGGGTGTTCCTTGGCTTGTACCAGCACAACTCCAGTTTAACCATCACAGGGCCTTCTCTGAGTGTATTGATGTCTTCTCTTCTTACAAGGACACTAGTCATTGGGTTAAAAGCCCATCCATCCAGTGTGACCTCTTCTTTACTAACCACACCTATAATGAGCCAATTTCCAAATAAAGTCATGTTTTGAAATTTCTGACAGACATGAACTTTGGGGGTATACTCTTCATCTTCAGAATCTTTAGGACATTGGATATACCTGGTTCTCGTTGTGAAATAGATTTCTTTTTAAATAATTATACAGTGGTGATCAAGTAGTGCATTTATTTAATTATTCCTTTATGTAAGAAGTAGGATCGTGACCATGGGAAAACTTGAATCTGATCATTTTTCAAAAGGCCTTAAATTTTCTCTATGGTGATGCTACGCTTAGAACTTTAGAAAGTTTGAAAGTTAGAAAGTTTGCTGAAAACAAATCATTCTCCTCCCCTTAGAGCTAAGAGCTCCCGTCCTCAGTAGTTTTCCATGTCAGAGTCTTAATGTCTTTTGAGGTGTACGACTTTTTTTGCACTCATGAGAAATACAAACTATTTTGATGCTTCTGAAACGGGGAAAAAAAAGCCACATTTGTGGTTTATGGATGCTAATTACTGCTACATTTAGAAGTGTGAAGGAGGGGTCTATGGCTGGAGGGAGCTGGGAGAGACCGAGTCAGCCTCGCCTAGGCGCTCACTGAGGTTCCAGCGATACTGCTAAGCACACGCAAGTACATGCTTCAAAAGGAAGTGCCGTTTTTATCAAAATATTACATCTCTCAAGCCCAGATCAAGACCTGCCGCTCATGGGATGCGGGGGTTATCTTACAAAATCAGCAGTGCTTTGCTGCAGAAGTTCACTCACAGGGGATTTCTGTAAGTGCTCACAATGGGCAGAGAGGCTTCACGGCTCGTACTGTGTCAAACGGGTAAGTTCTGTTGGTGATAAAACCCAGACACCCCTCCCTGACATTTTTCAAACAAAAAACACCCCAGGATTCTTTTTTTTTTTTTCACCAACCTCTGTGGCACAGTGAACCAAAAGGGAAATTATAGGAAGATATTTGTCATTCACAGAAATGTACAGTTGTAATAATGGACAGGAAAATAGGTCTGCCCACTGTCCTTAGTAGGCTCTCCAAGACTCTTTTCCCTTTCTTTGACTTTCCTTTAACTGTGGAACAATAATACTGGCGCCTCCTTGGAGTGGAGGCAAGAGGAGTGAAATGAAATGTAGATTCCAGTCCAGTTGGTTAGCAGTATGCGTGAAACACCCATTTGTACCCAGTAACTTGGCCAGCATCTGCTCTTGCCAAGGGAGTTCAGCTGCTCAAACTGAGTTTGGCACCAGGCGTGGTGACCAGACCATTCTGTACCCTGGTACATTGTGGTAACCACATGAATGCATCCTGCTGCGGGGTAAGAGGAGTCCCAGTGATGTGCCAAAGGCAGCTCATAACCGCTTGTTAAGTTTTCAGTGAGCCTCTGACTTCATGTTGATAGCTTGAAATAGGCTATGATATTTATACCACTGACATCAGCAAATGCTATGAAGCAGCTCTGGCCCCCACTCTGAGTGGATTTTTAAGCATTTCCCAGCACGCCACTGGACTGAGGACCGAATGAAATCCTGTGCTGGCTCACTAGGTCATCATTTTTCATAACTTGTCAGAGGGGCTTTTTTTTTGTAATTTGTACAAAGGCAAATAGTGTCGGAGAAGAGTATGTGAAATATCTCCATAGCATAGTAGGCAGGATCCAGAAGTTTTGTCTTTAAGATATGGGGGGTCACACTTTTACAGAGTTAATGAAATATAGGAGGGTTTTGGTAGATAATATTACAAAAGCACAAAGCAACAACAGTGAAGTTTAGACTAGACATTGCTGGCCATATATTAAACTTTTAAAGTCTCAAGTAATCATGAAGCAGTTACTTCCCTACCTAATCTCATAACATAAGAATTTTAGCTTGCTCCTGTCAGAGAAAGGAAGAGTGGACAGCTGCAGGCAATCACTAGTCCTATTATATTCAAATTGATGCATTGTGGCGGGATCTTACTGTACTTCATTGACCTCAAAGGGTTGATGACATGGCAAGGACAGTCTTTAGTCTCTTTCTCCTTTTATGCCAAGTGGTCAATATTTATTGACAGTAAATGGTCAATATTTATCCATTTTTCTTTTTGTCTTTCCATCCAACTATTCATTTATCACATTCATCATCTGCACCGTCCCCAGTGCTCACTAGGGAGCTGTCAATTATAGGAAGATATTTGTCATTCACAGAAATGTACAGTTGTAATAATGGACAGAAAAATAGGTCTGCCTGCTGTCCTTAGTGGGCAGTCAATAACTGCCAATTGATTAAGTGAAGAAGAGCATGTGAGCACATTTTGGCCTTGAGGTCATTTTTAGCAGTGTTCCCCAAACCAGGATATGGGGGAGACATTCCAAGGGTTACATGGATGTGGATAATTTTAAAAGAATCAGTTTCTATTTCTTCATCTTCATCATGTTCTCTTTCCTGGAACTGATCTCCCCTACTAGGCTGCTACCATTGAGGTTCTTTCCCACCTCCCCTTTCACAGTGATCCTTCTTCACTTTATAGAAGAAAGGCACATCTCTCACCATCCCAAATCTTAATTCTTTGCCCTAAACTGTAAATATTTCGAAGAAAGGGGAGGATGAGGGTGGGATGGATTGGGAGATTGGGATCGACATATTTACATTACTATGTATAAAATAGATAACTAATGAAAACAGACTGTATAGCCGAGGGAGCAATACTCAGTGACCTAAACAGGAAGAAAATCCAAGGAAGAGGGGATATATGTATACACGTGATCAATTCACTTTGCTGTACAGCAGAAACTAACACAACATTGTAAAAGCAACTATACTCCAATAAAAAATATATATATTTGTGTGTATATATATATATATTTCCAAGATACCAAACAAAGGGTCAAGAGATAATTCCTCTACTCAAACTTTCATAAATGCATGCTCCCTTCATCCATTTCATTTAGAGATGCATTCCCACCATTTTACTTTTTATGTTTAATAATTATTGATCAAGATTTTTAACATGCCTATATTGTTTTCATCAATTTTATGCTAATAATTTTAATGATAACTCAGTCTCAAAGAAATTTTATTGACACATAGCACTTCATGGTAATAAAATATTTTATTTTTGTATATAGTTGTTTTTTTCTTTTCTTTTTATAGTTGTTTTTGTTATAGAGACATATTATAGAATGAGCAATAGAAGACTCAAGCATAAAAGAATAGCATAAAGATAAAATTCTATGGGAAAAGGAAAATGGAAATAGAAGTTCAAGGAGAAATTTTCTGATTTTTTAAAGATTATTTATATATTTTTAAGTTTATAAGGGAGTAAATCAAATTACTAATATTTATATTCCATTACGCTCATTTGAAAGGGTTTTAACCATCATTATTTACAATAAACAAAACTGGTTTTTTTCTAAAAACTTTAAAATTATGTTAAGTTATAGATGTCAACTTAATATCCACTTAATGTCCACTATATACTAGGGGTAAATATAATTTTTTAAAATTCTTTGAGACTATGCAAGCAAAAAAATTGAAGACCAACTACTATCATGTAAAATATATCAATGTAATATAAGGAGCCATCAATTTAAGACTGGACCTGATTAAAAGCCTAATATAGACTTGATAACTCAAGGTTTGAAAACCTCTTCAAAACTATGTGAAATTTTGTTTATCGATATGTGTACATTTTTCCATGTACAATATAGTTCTCACAGGTAGATCCACAACCTAGGAAAGATGAAAAATCCCTGACCAACATGTGTAAGGTCTTAAGGCTTCTTAACTTTGCTGTTTTTTTAATAGTTTATATGTAATGGTCTCTATGCTTTCAACATAAACAATTTTGGTTCATTCCTGTGTGTGTATAAAATAATACTGATATATACTAATTATAAAAATCATGAAATAGGCACAATCCTCTTTCTTCATCACCAATTTGAACCCTATCCTAGGGCAACCTTTTGATTATATTCCTTGCTGTTTCAAAAGCCTTTCCTTTTTTTTTTTTTAAGTTTTGATAGAGAATGTTAGAAATGCTTCATCCACAAAAAATGCCGAGTGGCAACTTGGAAAACAGGTTTTTAGAAGAATAGACATCATCTGCCCCTGATAATTCTGTTATGTGGTTTCTCCCAGCACTTAATATTCACAGTCTAGCAGTAGGCTGACATAGTATTCAGGCTGAGAGTTAGGAAAATTACATTTGGAAGTGACTGACAACACAGTAATTTTAAAGCTTTGAGTTTTCAAGTGTCACACACAGAGCAGATGAATGAAGATGTCAGAGCCAGGCCTAAAAGAGGACCTTGGTAATCCAGCCCTTGGTGTATAACCTTCAAACACCAATAAACAAGATTATCTGGATTTAACATGTGACCTTTCTCATTCTGACTGGTAGGTCCAGATGTTTTCTCATTCAGCTGCCTGGTTGAAATCTGCTTTTAACTGACTGCAGTTGGATCTAGATTTGAGGCTGCAGAAATGACAGTCTTGAAAACTGTATTCTGCAGTGAATGATGCTGTCGAAACATTACATGTGGAACTCCACGGTTTAATAATTAAAAATAATTTGTGGCCTTACCCTTAATAGATTTGTTAATTATGTCAACTGAATAAGTAATAACAGGATGGAAGTAGATGTTTCACTATATTAGTCAGTCTGGTGGCATTAAAAACGTTGACAAGATTTGTTAGGACCAGGCTTTTCTGCACCTGCGTCTGCAGAAGCAGAAATCCCAGTCATGCTTTTGTTACTCCTCAAGGAAGTTCATAGCAGCCCTGGAAAATATAGAAAAGGCTCTTTATTAGCATCTCTTAAGTCACCCTAGGCTTCTGGCCATAATGCTCATCCTCTTTAATGTACCTTTATTATCTTTCTTCATTGCTCACAGTCCAGAACTATTTCTGGCATTTTTATATGAACTCTTACCATGAACTTGATTTTCCAGTTCTAGTCCTTCAGGTTGTACTAGTTCTCTCTTTTAAGACTATATAGAAAAGATAATTCTTTATTTTCTTCTTTTCTAATGGGAGAACTAAACTCTCACATTCCTGAGTGAATCCTCAAAGAGCTTCCCCATTTGCTTTATACCACTGCTAACTTGTAGATAGCACTCGTTAATCAAGTAATAGTCATAGCCTAGTAAACTGTACTCAACCATTAACAGAATAGAAAGTGAGACAAAACCACATAAAAAGACATAAAAACGCAAAATGTGACAAAGAACTAATACAGTTAGAAAATCTGGATTTTTATGGATTTTGGTACAATTTAGAAAGCAAAAATCAATAGTTACTTAGGTATTATCTGAAATAGTAGATAATAAAATAATTAAGTACTATAGAAATGTCCTATGAGGCCAAATCTTACAGTTGCTTGTTTTAGCCTCTTTCCTACTACCAATTAGCAGATACATCTTGTGTTTTTTAAATACATAATTTATTAAATTCTTTGAAAAGGGCATGAAATTAGTTGCACAAGAATAAAAGGAGTTAATGATAGTCTTATGAGGGTTTCTCATATGAGCGTAATCATAGCTCAAAAGCTACACTTGTCACAATGTTTCTTATAATAATTGGTGAATGAGCTGCTAAACTCTTCCCTCTTGAGAGAGTATTTATCAGTGTTATTAGCTATTAGTTGTTGATTTTGTAAAAAATTCTTATAGTTTTCTTTAAAAAAAAGCTATAATGTGGTTATAATTTTCATACCTTTAAATGTCCAATTCAGTGATTTTTAGTAAATTTACAGAGTTGGGCAACCATGTTTTAGAACATTTCTGTCACCCTAAGAAAATTCCTTGTACCTATTGGCAGTCAATTTCCATTCTTACTCCCAGCCCTAGGCAACAGCTAATTTGATTTTTGTCTCTATAGACATAGCATTTCTAGACATCTCATATAAAAGGAGTAATACAATATGTACTCTTCTGCTCTGCTGCTTCTACTTTACATAATATTTTTAAGTTTATGTATGTTGTTGCATGTACCATTACTTTGTTTCTGTTTATTTCTGAATAGTGTTCTATTGTATTGATAAAGTACATTTTATTTATTAGTTCACCATTTGATGGATACTCTGATTGTTTCCATTTTTGTTTTGGCTTTTATGAATAATCTTGCTATGAACATTTGTGTGCAAGTCTTTATGTAGACATAGGTTTTCATTTCTTTTGGGTAGATACCTAAGAGTGGGCTTGCTGGATTGTATGGTAAATTTATGTTTAATTTTATAAGAAACAGTCTATATTAGTTATTGGTTGCAATATAACAAATTATCCCAAACCTTGGAAGCTTAACAGTACAGATTTATTATCTCAGGAACAGAGGCACAGCTTATCTCGTTCCTCTGCATAATCTCTCATAGGCAACAATTAAAGTGTTGACCTGGACTGCAGTCTCATCCGAAGGCTTGAGTAAGGAAGGATCAACTTCCAGATTCACTCGTGTGCTTGTCAGAATTCAGTTCCTTGAAGGTTTTTGGACTGAGGGCCTCCTTTCCTCACTGTGGTTTGGCCAGAAACTACCCTCAGTTCCTTGCCATGTGAGCTGTCTGGCTTATTTCATTAGGAGAAGCTCGTGAGAAGCACCAGAGAGAGAAAGAGAGCGTAAGAGAATGAGAACAAGATGGAAGTCACATTCTTTTGTAGTATAATAAAGGAAGTGGGGACTTCCTTGGTGGCCCACTAGTTGGACTGCCTTCCAGTGCAGAGGTTGCAGGTTCGATCCCTGGTCGGGAAGCTAAGATCTCACCTGCCTTGCAGCCAAAAAGCTAAAACATAAAACAGAAGGCATGTTGTAAATTCAATAAAGACTTTAAAAAGTGGTCCACATCAAAAAATCTAAAACAGAAGTGATTTCCCATCACTTTTGCCGTGTTTTATTAATCAGAAGCATGTCACCTACATCCAACCCACGTGCACGGTGAGATTACACAAAATATGCATACTAGCAGTCAGGGATTATTGGGAGCAGTTTCAGAAGGTTGCCTATTATACTGACAAACTTTTTTTCCCCCAAATGGCTGTACCATTTTTCATTTCCACCAACAGTGTACTAGGTAGGGTTCCATTTTCTCCATGCGTTTGCCAGCACTCATTTATCTGTCTTTTTGATGCGAGTCATTCTTGTGAGTGTGAAGAGGTATCTTATTGTGGTTGCATTTACATTTCCTAATAACTAATGATGTTGAACATCTTTTTGTTGGCCTATTGTTCATTTGTGTAATTTCTTTGGTGAAATGTCAATTCAGATCTTTTCCACATTTTCAAATTGGGTTATTTGTCTCATTATTGAGGCGTAAGATATTTCCATTTATGAATCATGCTTTTGGTATCAAATGTAAGAAATCAATTCCAAGGTCACAAAGATATTATATGTCATCTAATATGTTTGGCCTTTATATACATTATTTTGCCAATTTAATTACCGTAACTATCTTGTTAGGTGTAGATGTTATCTTCATTGCACAAATAAGAAAATTCACAGAAGTCAAGTGACTTGCTGCGATCACATGGCTAGTTAGTACAACTTGAACCTAGATTCTGTGTTACTCCGAAGTTCATGCTTTTTCATCAGAACTTTGAAAAAAAAGACATTCAAATCTATTTTCAGTGGGCAGAATGAGAGTGAAATATGATATTGTCCTTTCTTTATGATTATCAGTAGCCATTCTGGTGCTAGTTGAATACTGTTACTAGAAACCTCTATTTTTGATCATTGAAAGTTGCCTTTTGAAATAGAAAGGGGCTTGTACTCCACTTTGTTGGCTGGATTCTGTCCTGGTTTTATTCTGCCAGGCAATATTCCCTCCACAGTTTCTGGTGGAGCTAGGATGCATTTCTTGCTTTCAGTCTTGAAGTGTGTCACTGGGCAGCTGTTAAGCAGTTATACTTTACCCTCAGGGACTAACATGTTCCAGTGACAAAATAGCTTATTCCCTTATGTGCTTTTAATGTACATTTACCTAGGACAAATCAGTACTGAGTTCCTTCCATTGTTTCTTAGTGCTCTATTTCCATCATTTGGAAAACAGAGAGAGGGGAATGGATGAAGCAGAGAGGAAGAAAAGTCCAAATAATGTGTAGCAGGTGGTAAAATTTATGTTAGTTTGTATATATTTTGTTTTAATTCAGTGTTTAAAAAGCAAGAATCTTCTCATTCTTAATTCTTAATCTGGTTGGTATTCATTTTTCTCTCTTCCAAGAATCCTTTATACCTTTTGTGTCTGGTTGGTATACCTTAAGTTAGAAATACAATTTATTGTTTTCCTCTGCCATGGCCTAAGATACTAGCCTTAAGCAAAATTACAGTCTGTGCAGTATTTTAGAAACATCTCCAGCCTTAATTTTGTACTCTAAGCAAAGAACAAATAATTTTTGCTCCTTCCTTCCTTCCTTCTTGCCTTCTTTCTTTCCTTCCTTCTGTTCATTTGGTAAGTGGTTGCTAAACCTTGTACCCAGCAGAGTGCTAAATGTTGAGGGTGTAGACATTGACATCAAGGAGCCACTGCACAGAGAAGAAAATGGGAGCTAACATAGGGGAGCAGATGTGGAAAGGAAGTACAGAAGAGAGACAATGCATTAGACTGAGTATGAAACAAGCGGAAGAAATCCAAGAGGTGGTTGGCAGTATCTGTTGGGCTCAGTAGGCAGGACTGGCTGAAAATACAGATTTGGGAGTCATTAGCAAAAGAAGTTGGATCAGGAGAATATGTGAAGTGAAAAAACCAAAAGTTCAAGAAACAGACCCCTGGAGATTGTTCACACCTAGGAGACAGAAAGACAAGTAAACATGGAAAATAAATGAAGTAGAAATAAAAGAAGGAATGAATAGAATTCAGGGAAGAGGTTCAAGGAGCTGGGGCTGGTCAGTGGCAGCCTGCTCCAAAGTAGCAGAATAAGAGGGCCTGAAGCCAGACCACACTTGGCAAAGAAATCAGCTAGAAAACTTATATCACTGTGGGGCTTGGGGTTTTTCCTAATGTATCATGAGGAGAAACTTCATAGCACAGCTCATTTTCAGACTGTTGTAGAAAAGCTAGGGGGTGGTTCAGCAAATGGACTTCTTCCTTTTCATTTTGTGTGTAGTCGTTCAGTCATGTCCAACTCTTTGCGACACTGTGGACCATAGCCCACCAGGCTCCTCTGTCTGTGGGATTCTCCAGGCAAGAATACTGGAGTGAGCTGCCATTTCCTTCTCCAAGGGATCTTCCTGATCCAGGGATGGAACCCTCTTCTCTTATGACTTCTTCCTTGGCTGGCCTTTTTATTATCATTAAATTGGTTCAGGCTGCCCAAGGAGTTCGTTCATTCATTCCTCATTTTTCATTCAATAAGTGAGCCCTCTGAAAGGTTCTAGGGACACAAATATTACTGAAACCTGGCTTCTGCCTTGATGATACTTCTAATCTGTATGTGAAATAAATAATAAATAAACATGTTAACTGTTGTACAGTTAACATAACACACACATGTACTATGTATAACAAGAACTATTTATGCTCTGAATATATTTATAGAAGACATTTTCATTCCTTCTCTCACCCATGATTCTGAGTTTGGTGTTATGACAGGATGTTTTTAACCAATTTAATTGTATTTGGACAACAGTTTTTTAATTTTTCTAAGAATTATGTTTCTTTTTAATATTTATTTATTTATTTGGCTCAGTAGTTGCGGCACACAGGCTTAGTGGCCCTGAGGCATATCCTTAGTTCCCCGACCGGGAATCAAACCTGTGTCCCTTACATTGGAAGGCAGATTCTTAACCACTGGACCACCAGGGAAGTCCCTAAGAATTATGTTTTAATGTACTTTAAATTTTTAGGATTGAGCTCTGTTAAATTTTTAAAAAGATAGAAAGATAAAGTAAATATTCTTTACACAAGAAAATTGTGAATGAAAAGAAAGCTTTTTCTTCTGGATTTATAAATGAAATATCTACCAGATCCATACTTTAGTCTATCTCTAGTATGTTTAGGCAACATCTAAAACCTTAACCTCTTTAAATATATATTTTTTCAATCATTATTTTTCAATGGATGGCAGTTCTTTCTCAGAAATATAAATATAAAATAATAAACACATAGATTAATCAATAGAGAAAGTTCATAGCTATAATGGACAGACATGAAAAAATGTATACTTTTTTAATAGTGTAGAAGGAACTTCCGCACATCATGTTTTTCAGTCCTCACAACAATTCAACATAAAGAATTCACCTTGTCTGATGGTAGCTGAAGAACTTAGCCCAACTGATCGGCTGTAAAACACCTATTTTAAAATTAGGAAAAAATTGGAAAATGTGAATCAGGCTGATAAGAGATAAAATACTGATATCAATAGTGTTGAGATAAGAGGTAGCAGTTTGGATGATATCTACTGCTAATGTGTAGTGTATTCTTGTTAAAGTAATAAATCTCCTCTTGTTCTAATGGAGAAGCAAGAGTCGCACTGAAATTATTAAGCAAAATTATTTTTACTTATTATTATGGCAGTGAATGAGCTATTTGATAGTCAGATAATAAGACAAAGATTAATGTCTCTAGTAAAATCAAGGGTGGTTCCTTGCAACTGAAACTTTCTTCATGTTTTCATGCTAATGCTCTTCAATTTGAAGTGACATGATCTACTAATTACCAATTTAGATTCTTTAAGGGCAAATTTAAAGTTTGATAAGAATATGTTTTAATGAGAACTTAAATATTATCAAACTGCTACCTCTTATCTCATCACTATTGATATCAATATTTTATCTCTTCTTAGTCTGATTCATATTTACCAATTTTTTCCCTAATTTTAAAATAGGTGTTTTAAAGTCACAAGATGCTTATCATTTTAAATTTTAAAGGAAGAGAAGAATAAAAACATAATAGATATATCAATGACCAAAAGTTTTACTTTCATTGAAATTTTATTTTACTGGTTAGAAAATACTAAAACTTCATATTCTCTACTTCTCAAAATATCATTGGTTTTTCTCCCTCCTCACTTTTCACATAAAATGTAAATTAGAAAATGAAAATGACCCATAATTTCAGTGTTCTTGTTTGTACTACAAAGAAGCCATTGTGGGAAAGGAGTACAGACATTAATTTTATAAGGAAAACTGTTCTAGTTAATCTATTTTTGCTATATTGGGTGATAGCAACAAACTCTATAGACTAAATACCTACAGTACATGTATTTCCCATTTTGCTCTTTAGTGCTTCAAGCTTCTAAATCCTATTAACAGCTGTCAAAACCTGGTAAACTATTTAGATGCTTTCACAATTTGTTTAATTGGATAGTTAGAAAATGGCATGCTAGAAAAGCCCACCCCCCTTTTCTTTTAGCCTGGCTGAACATCTGTAGCATTAGGGCCTCATTATCTCTGAATTGGCATAGCAAATCAGTGGCATCATTAAAATGCCACATTAAGATGATTAAGCTTCTTTGTTATCCAGTTGACTTTTGCATGTGCCGAGGATTTCATGGTTATGACCCCCAATCCTTGTAAAACACTTAAACAGCATCCCCTTTTGTGTCTTCCCTGTCTAAAGCTATCTGGTTTTGTCCCTTCTCACAACATCTCTGGCAAACTGGAAGCTATTACTCCAAACTTTGTTCTTTGAGTTGGATTCTGAGATCTCATAGTTCAGAGTGGAAATTCAGAACCCGCTTTTTACACTGGGAAGTTCATACTAAAAACATACTATCCAAGACATCCAAGTTGCCTCTTCTGTTTGCCATCTTTGATAGGTTCTTCTCTCCAACTGAGCATTTTATGTGCCTGTAAAAACAAACTGAGGCACAGTTGGCTGAGACTGCTATTGCCCCTGAAGGATTTAGATGTTGGATCCTTTCCAAGACCCATTGTTTTTGCAGTGTCTCAGGTGAAACCAAAAATGTCTACTCTGGAGTGCAAGCCTTTCATGTGATAACCATCACCCCAGGAAATGAAACCATGTGCATCAGCCCCAGTGAGCCAAGCCTTTGTTCTCCGCAGCCTACAAAATTCTCTCTGGGGTGTGTGTGTGTGTGTGTGTGTGTGTGTGTGTGGGATCTTCCTAAGTGGCCTCCAGAACATAGACAAAGATGGGAGCAATTGTACCCCCAGAGTAGCTCCTTTAGAAAGAAGTGCAACCTAATCTAATTTTCCATGGGTTAGATTCAATTTAGACATCTTTTTCCCCCTCTGGGAATGTTTAGCAATTACCTTTATCAGCAATTTGTGGTTTGGTGTGTTCTTTTCTCCACAAGCTCGATTATAAAAAATTTACTCAGGAGCCTTTAACATTTTTCATTATGAAGTATATGATACATACAAAAAGGCAAATATATTTACATGTATAAAGAATAATAACAAGCATCCATGGACCCACCACCTGGCTTAAGAAATAAAATATTGCTAGTGCCTAAGAAGACTCTTGATAGTCTTTTAAGTGGCAATCAAAGTCATGTGTCTAAGAAACCTGATACATATAAGTGACTAGAATTTACAAAACTGAAATGGCAGATTATTCATATTACAAAAAGTCTGTTCACTGTACAAAAGACTTCTGGTTACTGTGGGGCTGTTCCTCAAGTATATTCAAGTATTTCTTGCCATATCTTTAAGATTTTCTGCCTTTATTAACAGTTCAGGTGTTGCCAGTCACTGACAATTGAAAAATCAAGGAAAAATGAAGATAAACATCTCTGAAAGTATAATATAAATCTGTGGGACAGTATTATTGATTTTATGTGTAGTGCTGTATGAAAACAGAAATAGGAGAATATTTTTTGCTAAAGTATCAAGGAAAACTTCATGGAAGAAATGGCATTTAAATAGCATCTGCAAGTTTGAATAGAATGTTGATGTGGGGAAGGGCATTTTAGGTAAAGAAAAGACTGGAGAAGAGGCTTGGAAAGCTGCATTTAGTAAGATGACTACTGTGCTTCTCAAACTTTGATGTGTATAAGAATCCTTGAGGATTTGTTGAAATGCACAGTTGGATCCAGTAGGTCTGGGGTGAGGCCTAAGAGTCTGCATTCCTAATAAGCTCCTGGGAGGCATGCTGGAACTGCAGATTCAAGGACCTCACTTTTAATAGGCAAGATTCCAGTCTAGAGAGAAGGGTGATTCAGGGAATCTAGTGAGATATGAGATGGTCAGATCAGCTCTGGGCACGTTCTGGACAGGCCCCTGAATGTCTCACTAAGGAGTTTGGATTCTGTAAACAAAATGAAATCCTTGAAAGTTTCTGAACAATGGTTTTAATATACTACAGGCTGATTAATTTGATAATAGGATATAGCCTAAAAGAGAGGTCATATTCACTGTAGACCAGTTAGGAGGCTAACATAGTAGTAGATCCATGTACTAAGTATTTACTTTTTATGTACTTTACGCAGAGTGCGGTTCTCAAACTCCATTGTGCATAAGATTTGCCTGGAAAGCATATTTTTAATGCATGTTTCCAGTCCTCCCACCCTAAAATTTTGGGACTCCTAAAATTTGTATTTTAAAACCCCACAACCTTCAAGCAGTGTCATAGGGAATACCGAGTTTAAAAAAAAAAAAAAACAAAACCCAAACCTGGGTAACTTCTGACCTCAGATAGCTTATATGTTCATATGGGAGGTGAAGTGACTTTATTAGAACTCAGAGAAAGAAGGAACGGATTATTTTGCAGCTGGGGGAACAGGGAAGGCATAATAGAGGAAAATAGTAAATTAATTTAGCCTTAAAAATGTGTTGGATTTGGACCTTTGGCAGTGTTGGAGAAAGATCTTTTTGGCAGTGGAAATAATAAAAGGAAGAATATTCAGAAGTTGTTTAGTTTCATGAAAGATACCTGAGTATTCCAAATCAACATTACCAAGATAGTTGGGGCCACATATTGAAAGGTCTTTTAAATTCTTTGTTTCTGAGTTTGCATTTCATGTTGTTGGCAGCAGAGACTATTGGAGAATTTGGACAGGCTCATGATGTGATCAGAGCTATCGTTTACATGAACCATCTGGTGGCAGAGCATAGGATGTGTTGGAAAGGAGAGAGAAAGAAGGCAGAGAGCACCATGTGGAGGCTACCACAGTAGATCGTAAGGAGAGCAACCAGAGTTTGAGATTTGGGATAAAGAGCATGCGAAAGAGTCGGGAGGAGAAGCAGATTAGAGAGAGGGTGCAGAAATAGAACCAATGAGTGATTAAACGTGGGGATGCAAAAGAGAGGGAGGAAAGATGACTGTAAAGATTCTAACCTGAGTAACTGTGAAGATACCTAGGAGGCCTTTGGGAACACAGGACAGAAGGAGGGGAGAGAAATTATACCTTGAGATATATATTTAGGGTGCTAGTTGAAGTCTTAAAAGTGGAGAAAATTGCCATAGGGAAGGAGGTCTAGCAGGGAAGAAGAAAGAAGGAGAGGGACAGTATTTAGGAGGCAAAATGGGGAAAGGAGCTAGAAGGAAGTAATCAGAAGGTAGGCTTCCCTGATAGCTCAGTTGGTAAAGAATCCACCTGCAATGCAGGAGACCCCAGTTCAGTTCCTGGATTGGGAAGATCAGCTGGAGAAGGGGTAGGCTACCCACTCCAGTGTTTTTGGGCTTCTTTTGTGGCTCAGCTGGTAAAGAATCTGCCCGCAATATGGGAGACCTGGGTTCGATCCCTGGGTTGGGAAGATCCCCTCGAGAACGGAAAGACTACCCACTGCAGTATTCTGGCCTGGCCATACAGAATCTGGACTGTATGGTCCATGGGAATCACAAAGAGTCAGACACGACTGAGTAACTTTCACACTCACTCACAGAAGGTGAGGAAAGAAGTTTCAGTTTCACTGAAGAAGTAGGAATACAGAAGAAGGAGTGGTGGTCAACAGTACCAAGGGCTGCAGAGAAGTTAGGGAGAATGGCACACAAAAAACCACTGGATTTAATCATGAGTTTATTGAAGATCTTTAGGGGAGCAGATTCAGTGAATTAAGAAGACAGAATCCAGATTACAGGCAATTTTATATCAGTTTTGAGATTGTAGAGACAGTAAGCACAGGTTACTTTTGTATTATGTCTATCTAGAAAGGGAATGTTGAAAGCGTTTGGGTGTGATGGGATGAGAGGCTAAACTAAATTTCAAAGAGAATAGAAAAGAGGTGTTGGCATCTAGAGATCTTGAGAACATAGAATCTATAGGTCTCTATAGGTCTTGGAGATGACTTGATGTGGAGATTGGATGGAAAAGTCGTCCAGTTTCAAGATTTGGAGAATAGAAGAAGGAAGATGCCATGTGTGATTCCAAAGACATCATAGGGACTACACTGGAGGTCCAGTGGTTAAGATTCCGGGCTCCCAATAAATGCAGGATGCCCAAGTTCAATCCCTGGTCGGGGAACTAAGATCCTGAATGCCTCAGGTACAGATGCGAAAAAAGACATCAAACATTAGAAGCAGTTTGGGGTTCAAAATGGTAAGTTTGATGTTAGTGTGTGCATGTGTTAAGTCTCTTCAGTTGTGTTTGACTCCTTGCAACCCTATGGACTGGGGCCTACCAGGCTCCTCTGTCCATGGGATTCTCCAGGCAAGAATACTGGAGTGGGTTGCCATGCCCTCCTCCAGGGCATCTTCCCAATCCAGGGATTGAACCTGCATCTCTTATGTCTCCTGCTTTGGCAGGTGGGTTATTTACCACTAGATATATTTATTAATGTTTTCAAGGGACACTAAGTAGAATGTCCCTCCCACTCCCTTTCCTCTGCTCCTACAAATTTTCCTCCCAAGGATTGGAATGAATCTCTTAGTCCTTAGAGCAGACTAGTTTCTTTTCTGGTAGTTTTGGAGGACTATATTTGGACACTAGGTGCTAAGCCCAGTAATCCTCAGGAATCCATTTTGTGTCTTATATACTAATGTATTCTAGGAGAAGGCAATGGCACCCCCACTCCAGTACTCTTGCCTGGAAAATCCTGTGGATGGAGGAGCCTGGTGGGCTGTGGTCCATGGGGTCGCTAAGGGTCGGATATGACTGAGCAACTTCACTTTCACTTTTCACTTTCATGCATTGGAAAAGGAAATGGCAACCCACTCTAGTGTTCTTGCCTGGAGAATCCCAGGGACAGGGGAGCCTGGTGGGCTTCCGTCTATGGGGTTGCACAGAGTCAGACACGACTGAAGCGACTTAGCAGCAGCAGCAACTAATGTATTCTAGTATTCAGCTTTGTTTATCTTCACATAGTAAACCATAATGAATTGTTGATCCTCAGTAACCATGCAGAGAGGCCATCCAAATCTTTTATCTAAAACTGGTAAGACCCCAAGAGCAAATCAGGAACTCTCTTGGTCTAGTAAGTCCAAGGGACTGCCTCAATTTCCTGTTCATGTGCTTGGATTTGTTCCCTTAGAGTCTCAAATACTGTCTTCCTTGTTCTACAGCTAAGTCCTCAAGAACAAAAGCCAAGGACTTGTTTTGAGCTAGATCAGTGTAGTACTGAGTTCTAGGTCAAGCCCATTAAAAGCAAAATCCTGAGAGAAGGAGCAACCTTCTTATGTCTTGTGTTTTCAGAAAGACTCAAAACATTGATCTTACCAGATTTTAATTATCATGGACCACAGAACAGCCTGAGTCTGTTCATATTAACATTTTATAACCCAAATGAAAAGGATCCATTTCTGCTGGCCTTTTCTATATGCTGTTTTTGGTTTTCAGTAGCTGAAGTTTTCCGTTGAGGTTGTTTTAAACGCCTACATGCAAACTGAAGAGCACTCAGGCTTTGGTGGGATATCACCCGCAGCTGGAGTGACAGAGGAGGAGGGTACAAGCTTCAGGTGCATCCTTGTGTTTTAAAAAATTTAAAAAGCAAAAACCACTTAAGGAAACACATTCCATCTGAAAGCAGGCAAGATGTGTCCAAGGAAGGGGATGACTCTCTCTCCATGTAGGAAATAGACATCAGTTCATATACAACCCAGATGCATAGGATGGGCCACTTTGAAACACACTGGATATTTCCTGTAGCCCTCCATCTCTTCTAATCAAAAGTAAAAGGTTATGAACCATGAACCGTGGTGAGAAGCAGTGGAACAGTGCTGCAGCAATGGCTCCTCTGTTGGTGGTTAGGCCCTGTCTTGCTCTATTAAGCAAACACAGTTAATACAGATGAAAGGTAACCTTGATAGAAGTGAAAATTGAAACTTGAGTAGAAGGTAGCAAGCCAGGCACAGCTGCAGTTATACTTCCTCCTGTGTGGCAACAGGAGCTGCACTTACTGGTGTTGTTTGGAAGGGATGTCACTTTTTAAAATATCTTTTCTTCAGAATGTTTTGGTCTTTAACATCTACACCACTAATGAGGGAGTGTGCAATATGATATAAGGAGCAAATTAGACTCTATATGTCAGTGCAAGAGCAAATCCAAGTTCAGTGTTCTAATTCCAGTTCATCAGCTATTAACTGGCTGTGTAACTGTGGACTAGTCCCAAAAACATCTCTGTTCCTGGATTCCCTCATCTGAAGAACAAGGGTTGGATCAGATGATCTCTAAATTCTCTTCCAGCCCTGAAATCTCATTGACTTGTGATTCCCATGGAGCATTACAATTTCCAGTTCTTAAGAATGAATTTTTTTAAGTGAGCATTTATGCAGCATGTTTTATATGTGGAAAATCCCTTATAAATATTTATTATTATTATATCAGGCAAATATTTTAGGTTTTCTTAGTATCAGTACATAAATTTGCCTTCTTCATTTCTTATGTTCTTCAGCTTAAGAGTGTTGCAGCTCTTATTGAAATAGTACCTGATCAGCCAACTCACTTGGGCCAGCCACACCTCTCCTATCCAGTGCTTTATTCTAGGGCTTTGAGTTTAGCCCTCCCTCCCTGGTGGCTCAGACAGTAAAGCATCTGCCTACAATGCGGGAGACCTGGGTTCGATCCCTGGGTCAGAAAGATCTCCTGGAGAAGGAAATGGCAACCCACTCCAGTATTCTTGCCGGGAAAATCCCATGGATGGAGGAGCCTGGTGAGCTACAGTTCATGGGGTCGCAAAGAGTCGGATACAACTGAGCGACTTCACTCAACTTGGGTATTGGTTATTGGTGCTGTTCCCGTGCTTAAGTTGAGCTTCATTTACCTGTGTCAATGAAAGTGACTCCTTAGAAGGTTATGTTAAAGGATTACTTCTCCTTTTATCTTTCTCAACAGTATTTCACTAGTACTGCCAGCTTCCTCTATGTTCAGCATTGTCTCTTTATCAGTTCCAAGAGAGAGAGAGATAAGACTCATTTTAGCAGTTTGTGTACATGGAAGGGGAAGAGGCAAGGCATGGCTTAAAATCAGGAAAAAAAAAACAACTTGTTAACTATTCAACTCTCAGTCTTAGTGGCTTAAATTGGGTGCAATTGAAGAATTAAAATAATATTTTCTTCTTGAAACCAAAGAGCACATCACCTTGCCTTGTAACTGTAGCCACCAAAAAGGTACTAAATCTGAGAACCTTTCTTCTCCCCGGTACTGGAGAAAAGTTGCTCAAAATGTTTTTTTCATAGTTGCTCTGAGCAGTCATAGCTAAAATCTGTTATCTCTAATTTTCTGAATGGCTTAAGATGCTGTCATCTATTTTGTGTGTGTTTGTGTGTGTGTGCACATGTGTCTGTGTTTTCCCCTGACTGTGGCTCTGAATTCAAATAATCAGTGAACATCCTAATGGTGTTTTCTTGTTTTGTAGATGTACAGTATTTTTAGCTTCATTTGGTATTTAATCGTCAGTTGTGGGTCTCTGTTCTTTGAGCTGCTTTGATAGCTGCAAAACAATCATTGTTCATTTCTTGCATTTTCCTCCCTGCAGATGATTCAATGAAAGTGAAAGATGAATACAGTGAAAGGGATGAGAATGTTTTAAAGCCAGAGCCCATGGGAAATGCAGAAGAGCCTGAAATTCCTTACAGCTATTCAAGAGAATATAATGAATATGAAAACATTAAGTTGGAGAGACATGTTGTCACATATGATAGTAGCAGGCCAACCAGTGGCAAGATGAACTGTGATGTGTGTGGATTATCCTGCATTAGCTTCAATGTCTTAATGGTTCATAAGAGGAGCCATACTGGTAAATAGTTTGTTCTGTCCATTGTTCTGAAAACTGTCCTAATTCAACCACATAAGAAAAGAAGTGGTGTAATTTAGAACTTACTTTTGATTACTTTTCATTGATTTTTACATGATTCTGATATCTCTTTCCCTCTCTGCATTTCCATTTACCAAGTGATTTTTATTCCTGCTTCACCATGCATTTGTCAAGCATATCACAAATGCTATGAATAAGACTGTAGAGATCACAGTGTTCTAGGTCAGCCAAATATTTTTCTTCAGTAACAAGTGGGAGTTAAATTTTGTGATATGCTTTTTAAGCATCTTGCATATATTTTGTGTAACTTTTAAAACAGCTGCTACTAAGCTGCTAAGTCACTTCAGTTGTGTCGACTCTGTGTGACCCCAGAGACGGCAGTCCCCCAGGCTCCTCCATCCCTCGGATTCTCTAGGCGAGAATTCTGAAGATGGAAATGGCAACCCATTTAAAACAACAGATCTCCTTATTGTATTGGGTTCAAATTTGGTAGATCAAAGGATTCAATTTTTATTAACAGTTTAAAAATTTATTTTCAGACAATAAAAGGCAGTCTATAGAGATGCATGCAAACTTAACACCACCAAGCCCTTTAGATTTCATCTAACATAGGATATGGAGACTTTAAAAACATTTCTTCAATTAAAAAAAAAGGCACTTCTGGCTCTCTATACCTTATTAGGACTTCAGTCTGTGACTCTTTTTACAGATTGAGATTATTTAAAAGGAATGCTAAGTAATGCAAAAACTGAAGTCTAGAAAGCACTTCTAAAGCTACTCATTTTTTTGCTCTGATCCAAGGCAAGGTGATAACTAGGCTTGCCAGATGAATGTTTTTCTCTTCTAGAAGGAAGATTCCTTAAGTCAGTCCTAGGCTTCCCTTGAAATACAGCTCCCATCTGATCCCAGTATGAACAGAAACTATCTAAAAATGAGCTTTGCCATAGGCATCGAATCTGTGCATATGCTTCGCCAATTGTCGGGTGATCAGAAATCTCCTTTTGTCCTTTTTAAAGGTGAACGCCCATTCCAGTGTAATCAGTGTGGGGCATCTTTTACTCAGAAAGGTAACCTCCTCCGCCACATTAAACTGCACACAGGGGAAAAACCTTTTAAGTGTCACCTCTGCAACTACGCATGCCAGAGAAGAGATGCACTCACAGGTCATCTTAGGACACATTCTGGTAAGTGAGAGCAATGAGCATTCCATATCTAGTAAATATGTCTTTCTCCATGCCCATTGAGGAAATTAGAAAGAGTTAAGTGTGGAGGTTTTAATCTGTCACTCCGGTTCTGAAGGGTTACAACAGCAGAGACCTCTAGGGCTAATTACACTTCCATTAAGACATTAATTGCTCTCCGTCTGGCTCAATGGGGATGAACATCTCCTTACCATCTTTGCACCCCTAGAGAACAACACAGTCAGACAGGAGAAGCCTACACTGTAAAAATGCTTTTTAATTTTTGCAAAAAAATTATAGCTATCAGTATTTTTGTGGAAAACTTTATTAAAAGATTATTTTCCTAAAAATATACATACATACTATTCATTCAAAAGTCTGGATAAAGTAAATGATGTACAGTTTGTAAGTTGTGTAAAACTGTAAACTGGGTATGAATCTCTGTTGAGGGTAAATTTTGGCTAATCTGGGCTAATTTGGGGAGTTTGGGCCATTCTGGTCTAGATTTTCTTTATTTTAATAGATATAATTAAAAATACAACATTATATTAGTTTTAGGTATATATGAGCTAAATTTCTTAAACCAAACTTTCTTCTTGATCACCCAGTTTATTTTTAATCTAAAAGATGAGCAGCAATAAGAATTCATAAAAAGCTATGTTCTCTCTTGATGTTTTCACTCCTTATTTTAACCACATTAAACTAACATTTAGAATTTCCCTCATAGAAAAATAAAACTGGGTTTATTTTCAAATTTGGGACCTCATGTTCTTGATGTTATCTGACAAAATTTTAATTGAAGGGGGAAAAAAAGGGCTTGTTTTTATGTTAATCCACATTCTGCTTTGACTAAAACCCAGCCCTAAACCCGCAACTGGTCACAATTCAGAGACTAAGGATTAAACAAATCAGCCCCAGGAAAACCCACTGCGAGAGATGGTAAAAGGTAAAAGAAAGGTTTCTTTTATAGCTCATTGTTCAAAGTAATAAGTTAAGCCTGAGTTTGGTCCAAAAATTAGATTAGTTCTTTTCTCTTGCTTTTTCCAGATAAGATCCAACAATAGCAGTCATTTTGAAGATTCTAGAGGACCTGAATTTATGTAGAAACTTAACATTCCTGGCCCCAGAAAACCTGCATTTATTTTAATTTGTGATTCCATAAGGATCTTTCAGTGCTTTAAGCCCCAGAGGCTCTATTTTAAATAGAGCAAGAGGACTTGAAAATTAAAAAAAAACCTCAGTCCCTAAAATTCTGAAAAATTTCTGGTGTACATTTTATTGACAGGTCAGAAAGGTGAGCCCTGACGCAGAGTTGAAGTTATTATTTATAACAGTAAGGCATTTGGAGGAGTTAGAAGATTAAAAGTGGCCTGTACTGTATGGATGAACTTTTGAGGAAATTTTGCTTTATCTTAGAAATTAAGATGAAGTCATTTTTTGAAATTCCTTCTTATTTCTATTATTCAAAACAATCCTCAGTTGGTTAGGTCAGTTTTTATTAATTGAGCCCAGACTTTGCTATAGCCACTGGGCAAAGACAAGCTACATTTATTGAAATAGGTCAATGCTCTAAAAAGATGTTTAGTGGCTAATACCCTCAAACTGCAGCATTCTTTACTTACAGCCAGCTGGATGTCACAGAATACAGGATCTCTTCCTACTTCATTCTTAAACCACATGAATCTCCTTGAAAAATAAAATGTTCGTTTTTGTACTTTTTTCCTGAAAAAGCAGGATTGGATTTGGAGCCAAAACACTGTGCTCCAGGATAGTGAGTAAGTCTAAATCCTTTCATTTGTGGAAGGAACCTATCCTTTCAAAGAGTACATGAGAATCAATCATAGGCCATAACCTTGTTTCAGTTTACTGAATTTAAAAGGAATGTAGATGCACGAGTATCCAAGTACTCTGGCTTCTCTGAGCAGTCTCCTTACTAGGGGACAGTTTTCACAGGGCCCCAATACACCGTTTGTTCTATAACCCCTGAGGGTCACTGAGTGCCCCTTGTGCTCTCCTTATAGTTGAGAAACCTTATAAATGTGAGTTTTGCGGAAGGAGTTACAAGCAGAGAAGTTCCCTTGAGGAGCACAAGGAGCGCTGCCGTACATTTCTTCAGAGCACTGACCTGGGTGAGACTGGTGAGTTCATGCAACACCTGTTCTGGACATATTTAGTGAGCACCTGCTGTTCTAGGTGGTAGGTTGCAATGCTGCTAAGTCGCTTCAGTCGTGTCCCACTCCGTGCGACCCCATAGACAGCAGCCCATCAGGCTCCACCATCCCGGGGATTCTCCAGGCAAGAACACTGGAATGGGTTGCCATTTCTTTCTCCAGTGTGTGAAAGTGAAAAGCGAAAGTGAAGTCTCTCAGTCGTGTCCAACTCTTAGCAGCCCCAGGGACTGCAGCCACCGGGCTCTTCCGTCCATGGGATTTTCCAGGCAAGAGTACTGGAGTGGGGTGCTGTCGCCTTCTCCGAGGTAGGTTGCAATAGTAAACAAAATACAAAAAACCCTGCCCGCGTGGAGTTTATATTCTCATTGGGAAAAACAGACTAGAAACAAAATGAAAAAGTAACACACAGTTTTGTCTGATGTTTTGTAAGGTAGTAATTGCTATTGAGAAAAATAAAGCAGGTACTAGGGGCTGAAGGTGAGTTAGGAGAAACATCAGCCAGCTGACCTTTTAACAGACTTAAAAGCGTGAGGGGAGAGCCCTACAGATCACTAGGCAAAAGCAAGTGCAAAGGCCCTGGGGCTTGAATTCAAAGAAGTATAAGTAGTCCTGTGTGGCTGGAAGAAAGCGAGAATGGGACAGGAGGCCAGAGGCAAAATAGGAAACCAGATCTTATCAGGCCTTATAGGCCATTGTAAAGATGTTGGCTTTTACTCTGAGTGAAATTAAAAATCTTCAGAAGGTTTTGAACAGAGAGGTGACATGATTGGACTTTCTCATTTGAAAAAAAAAAAATTACTCTACTTGCTATTGAGAATAAGTTGTACTAGGGGCAAGGTTAGAAACTGGGGAGTCCAGTTAGGAGGCCATTGCAATAATTCAAGCAAAAGAAAATTGTCTTGGTAATTGTAGAGGTGGTGCAAAGTGTTCTAACTCTATATAGTATAAAGATAGAACCAGCCGGATTTCTTAACAGATTGATGTGCAGTGTGATGAAGAACGCAGTTGCCATTAACTGAAATGGCAAAGATTGAGGGTAGAGGCAGCTGGAGGGGTTGCTAGGGCAGAGTTCATTAAAACCACAAGGATTTTCTTTGCACAGGGCCCCCAAATCATGTACTTGTCCACTCATATGATTTATTGTGATGTTTATATTTGGCTCTGGGAATTTCATATTTTATTCCATGTTTTGAATTACATGCCTGGTGGCAATTGGTTGAAACACCAGATGTCTTTCCGTGTATCAGTTGTGGTTTTATTTCCTTTCATTCTTGAGTTGTATGAATTCATTCATTAATTCTCGATCTGAAACCTATTTGTGTAACATCCCTGCAGTTGTCCTTTGGCCCATATAATTGACCATCAGCCTGGCTGGGCTTCCTCACTGATAGCTCAGTTGGTAAAGAATCTGCCTGCAATGCAGAAGACCCTGGTTCAATTCCTGAGTCAGGAAGATCCCTCGGAGAAGGGATAGGCTACCCACTCCAGTATTCTTAGGCTTTCCTAGTGGTTCAGATAGTAAAGAATCTGTCTGCAATGTGGGAGACCTGGGTTCAATCCCTAGGTTGGGAAGATCCCCTGGAAGAGGGCATGGCAACCCACTCCAGTATTCTGGCCTAGAGAATTCCATGGACTGTATAGTCCATAGGGTTGCTGGATACGACTGAGCGACTTTCACTTCACTGGTTCTGTAGCTTGGATTGCCTGCTATTTTTATTTGGTTACTTGAACCAGTTGCTTACTTAGAGTAGGTATAAATCTTCATGGGATTTGGTGTTTGATGGTAGTTGTTGCAATTGAATAGTTTGAAAATTCTGAAACAGAAAGATTACAAAAATGTGACAGAAATAATGTGAAACTCAGGAAGAATGGAATGGAAATCTTGAGTAGTTTAATCTTGAGTAGTATCTGTTTTGAGTGAAAGGAAACTTTTGTTTTAGATAAAGCCTATTTTATGGTGTTAGGAGCTGGCCAACTGAATTCCGTTGGTGTGTGCTGCTTCTGCTTTTTATCCTGATGGCATGTTTAGTTTTATCAAGGAGATGGATTTCCTCCTTATTTCTAAAGAGAAATGTTTACTCTTAAAAACCTAAAACTTGGATTTTGACATCTTTAAGCAACATGCTTAAGCTTAGTCAGGCAATACCTGGGCATCTTTACTTGAAGTTCCGTATTTCAGACAATAGACAAAGCTCTTACTATAAGAAATTCTCAAGTTATGAAACTCTTATATTCCACATAGAATCATTAATATTTAAAGCAAGACAAATTAAAGAGAGCATCTGATCCCACCTCTTCATTTTAGAGTTGAGAATACTGAAACTCATCAAAAATTCAATGACTTGCTTAAAAATCAGTAGAACTTTTGTTGTTTTCATGATTAGCTATTTTTTTTAATTTTCAAAGACATATTGGGACATAATTCACATACCATTAAATTCACCCTTTTAGAGTGTATACAATTCAGTGGTTTTTAATGTACTCACAAAGTTATACAACCATCACCACTCTAATTTCATAACATTTTTGTCACTTTGAAAGAAACCCTGTACCCCTTATCAGTCACTCCTGTTCCCCCCTCTTCAGCCTCCATCAACCATTAATTTACTTTCTGTCTCTAAGAATTTGCCTATTCTGAACATGTCACATGAATAGAGTCAAAATGTATAGCCTTTCATACCGGCCTTCTTTCACTCAGCATAATGTTTTCAGGGTTCATCCATGTGGTAGCACTTCACTCCTTTTTATAGCTGAATAATATTCTATTATATGGATTCACTGCATTTTATCCATTCATTTATTAGTTAATGGGCATTTAGTTTTTTCTACTTTTGGAAAATGGCTTAATTAGTTATGTATTTTGAAGGTTATATATTACTTAGCAAAAGTAGAATAACACATACTAATTAATAGACACTTTTGTATGTATATATGTCTTGATTGTCCTGGAAGTAGGGGAAAACATGAGTAAAATATCCTCTATGAACCATAAGTTCAAAATTAGTGATTTTGAAGAAAGGTTACCCCCTTCCTTCCCTATCCCCATGACCTTTTTAGGAATTTCAAATTAGAAAAGTGGCAATAGAGGGGCTTCCCTGGTGGCTCAGTGGTAAAGAATCTGCCTGCCAATGCAGGAGACACGGGTTCAAACCCTGATCTGGGAAGTTCCCACATGCCTCAGAGCAACTAACCCCTTGTGCCCTCGTGTGCCACAACTATTGAGCCTGTGCTCTAGAGCCTAGGAGCCACAACTGCTGAGCCCATATGCCACGACTGCTAAAGCCTGTACATCCTAGAGCCTGTGCTCAAGAGAAGTCACTGCAATGAGAAGCCCACACACCACAACTAAGGAGTAGTCTCTGCTCGCCATCACTAGAGAACAGCCCAAGCAGCAGTGAAGACCTAACACAGCCAAACATAAATAAATTAAATTTTAAAAAATAAAAGTGTTCAAAGAATCTTTTTGTTATCTTCAGTGGTACAAAGTGATTCAGGAAATACTGAAATACAGAGGTTGAGTTAATTTGCATTTCATAGGTTGGTTTGATGAATGCATGCAAAACACTTAAAGTCTCAGCAAAAAAATAAAAGGCTAACTAAGTCAGCAAGTTTTGATTAAAAAAAAATATATATATATATATATTGTTTATGGTGGTTTCAGGTTAGAAAATGTATAAAGTCACAGCTTAATCAAGAATGGTAAACACTGCATGTCATGTCTATCTTTGATATTTCAAATAGTTCTCATGATTTTTCCTAAAATCCAAAATATAAAGAATCTTTAATTGAACACAAGCCAATCCTTTGATTATTGTCAGAGCTCCCCATAGGGTTTCTATTGTTTCCTTCTTAAAATTGGGGAGTCCAGGTCTGGACATAGTGTTCCATTTTGAACCTGACCAATATAGTATCACCACCAGTGGTACCTCTTATCCCTTCATCTCTAGGTTTTTTCCTTTTTTCTTTTCTTTTTGGTTGCATTGAGTTTTCATTGCCACACTTGGGCTTTCTCTAGTTGCAGTGAGCTGGGGCTACTCTTCATTGCAATGCACAGGGTTCTCATTGTGGTGGCTTCTCTTGTTGTGGAGTACAGGCTCTAGGGTGTGCAGGCTTCGCAGTTGCAGCTCATGGGCTCAGTAGTTATGGCTTGTGGGTCTAGAGCACTGGCTCAGCAGTTGTGGTGCACAGGCTTTAGTTGCTCCGCAGCATGTGAAATCTTCCCCGACCAGAGATCGAACCTGTGTCCCCTGCCTTGCCAGGTGGATTCTCATCCACTGTACCACTGAGGAAGTCCTATTACTAGCTTTTAAAGGGATGATGCTCTACTGTGGATGTGGCACTTATTCATCAAGTGTTGTTCAGTCGCTCAGTCATGTTCAACTCTTTGCGACCACCATGGACTGCAGCACATCAGGCCTCCTTGTCCCTCACCATCTCCTGGAGTTCTCCCAAGTTCTTATCCATTGAATCGGTGATGCTATCCAACCATTCATCAAGTGCTTCTTGTAAGTTGAAGTGTAGCCTACTGTGAGAGCTGAGCCTTGGGACAAACCTGCCCCAGTCAGAATCGGGCCTTTTGTGAAAGCAAGACAAATGAAAAGACCTTGGATTGGAGACCAGTCTGCAAAAGAAGATCGTGTTGGACAACAAGACTCCTGCCCTTGATCATTTTCATTTGTTCTGATAGCATTCATTGCATTGTCATGGACCAGGCTCTGTGTCAGAGCTATTTGTAAAGATGAGTGGAGGTTAAGCCCCTACCCTCAAAGATCTCAGTCCAACAAGGGACTGAGCACTGGATCTATTAATATAATATAAAGGTCTAACAGAGACACATGTAATGGTGTTGACTTCAGCTCAAGTTTCTATACCAGACATCATCAAGATACTCCCAATTCTGCTGTCTTAATGGAGTATATATGAAAAGAGAAATGAATATAGACGACCACAGATTTCATTTTCTCATTAGCTTGATCCTTATTCCAGAAAGGGACTAACAGCTGGTATAGAGATTCATTTAGCCTCATTTCACACAAATTATGAATACTTGGAGCGGGACATATTTTTGTATGACAATGAGTTCTAGCAATAACAAGATTTTTAAAGTAATTGAGTAATTATATTTATTTATGAATCTAGAAGTCAAAACCTTTTATCTTCATCCTCATTGTTGTGGTTGAGATAATACAAGCATGAGAATTTCAGTAAAAATCCATACTTTTACCAAATAGCAGTCCAAAGAAAGAGCTTAAAATGTTTTAAATGTCTATTTTCCCAACAGATTATTCTTTTTAGAAAGTTAATACTAACTCACAAGTAGTATTCATTGTACGTGCTCAAAAAGGCAACGGTTTTATGCAGCTTTTTTGTTAGAACCTGGTTTGCTCTTTGATAGCAATCTCTTGTTAGACAATTCTTATTGCATAATATCACCCCTTTGTTCCACTCTCCATCAGCTACTGGCTGACCACACTATAAAAGAGACAGGAAGCAATGTCTCTTATTTGAGCTCCATTTAACACTTCAAGATCTAATGAAGGATTTTGAACAAAAACACAACAAATTATATAGTTAAATCTACAATCACTTTGAAATAGAAATGACATCATGCAACCAGTTAACTAAAAACCAGACGAACTATTAACACTTGTACAGAGATTAAAGACAGTAACTTATTCTATAATTTTGATTTAGTATGAGTTTGATTATTTATTTTTCCAATATGTCATTAAAATCATTTTGCTAATGAAAATGGTTATCTCCCCTGTATACTAGTAGGCAAGTAACATGAAGGGGAACTGACCCAGAATTAGTCCTACTCCTACTATGCTCTCTCATGAAGCAAGTGTGCAAATTGTTCCTTGCCACCATCCCATATTCCCCACACCCACCCCTTGCAACATTAAACTGCCAAACACCACCCAGGAACGGATTTCCTATTTCGTCATTTAAACCCATTATCTTGTTCCCTCACTATCTTGCCAAACTGGTTTCCCTCTACTTAAATTCTGAGACATGATGTGGCAAGATAACACGTCTAGACTGTTTGTATAAATAGATAGTTGGGTCTTAAAGTTGAAGCAGAGGACCAAGTGCCAAGTCCTTTTTTTTTCCCTTTTCAGTCTACTGCTTGGACTCCTTGTGATCCCAAAGAGATTGTCTTGACTCCAAAGCAGTTCTTTGTGTTTTACAGGGTGCATCATTTAGTACAGCAGTTGTCCAATAATTGCAAGGCAGTAGACAAAGTTTGGGGAAGAAAATGAGAGTATCAGTTCAGTCGCTCAGTCGTGTCCGACTCTTTGCGACCCCATGAATCGCAGCATGCCAGGCCTCCCTGTCCATCACCAGCTCCCAGAGTTCACTCAAACTCACGTCCATCGAGTCAGTGATGCCATCCAGCCATCTCATCCTCTGTCGTCCCCTTCTCCTCCTTCCCCCAATCCCTCCCAGCATCAGTCTTTTCCAAGGAGTCAGCTCTTCGCATGAGGTGGCCAAAGTACTGGAGTTTCAGCTTCAGCATCATTCCTTCCAAAGAACACCCAGGACTGATCTCCTTCAGAATGGATTGGTTGGATCTCCTTGCAGTCCAAGGGACTCTCAAGAGTCTTCTCCAACACCACAGTTCAAAAGCATCAATTCTTCAGCGCTCAGCTTTCTTCACAGCCCAACTCTGAAATCCATACATGACTACTGGAAAAACTATAGCCTTGACTAAGATGGACCTTTGTTGGCAAAGTAATGTCTCTGCTTTTGAATATGCTATCTAGGTTGGTCATAACTTTCCTTCCAAGCCGTAATCAATTGAAACTGTAGCCTTTGCCTAACTTGCCAATTGGAAAACACAGTTAATTTAGTAAAGATTAACTTAATCTCTAGAGTATATGCACATATACACTGAGGATTAGCATCATGAAGCTGAAATTTTGAGTGAATGGCCCTGCAGGAAGGTGTTGGTAGATGGCAGCCCTGTGGATTAGGAGTTTCAAGGACTTCTCTGGTGGTCCAGTGGTTAAGAATCTGCCTTTTAATGCAGGGGGTGGGGGTTCAGTCCCTGGTCGAGGAGCTAAGATCCCACAGACCTCTGGGCATGACAAAAGAAAAGGTTAGTAGTTTCAGAGGACTCCTTTCAATCAAATCAGAGTTGTGAAGTATGGGAAAATCTCCCCGTTTGCCTCAAATTATCTGTGTATCCATCAACACTCCAGAATTTTATCTTTTTAAATGTCAGGCATTTGGTCACTGATTTCCAGAGTATGATTTACCTGGAAATGACTGTCAAGACAAGCTTGGTGAGTAACCAGGGATAAAAGATGATGTTACCTCTAAAGGTTGCCATTTAGTGACATGCCCCAATTACATTATTCAGGTCATTGTATACCCGCTTTTGCATCCTCCCAGATACAGAATATGTGTCCTCAGAAAGATGCTTGTGGTGATTGATGGTGACTTTGGTAAAATGTAGACAAAGACTCCCGAGAGCCAAACGGGAAAACCAAACTGATAGCATAACGCCTGCAGGAAGTCCTGGGACTGACAGATCTCTGGGTGATAATGGGGCCGTTAGAGGAGTGCCTGAAAGACTGAAAAAGAGTAGTGGTAAGATGGGGAGAAAGTTTAAAATTCCCAAAGTGGTGTTTTTCATTCTTATTTTACTATGAACCTTTTTGATAGTAAATACATGGGGCAGGGGTGGGGTGGGGAAGGACCTTACCTAGATTTCATCCCCTCAAGGTTGCTGGAACCAAGTCAGAGCACAAACTGAGCTGCCTCTTCGACACTCCTAAGAAAAGCCTCCTTAAAACAGCCTCAGGAGCTTACTTCAAATCCCAGGCCTTTGTCTTTCATCTCTCTGCTCTTGGGGCTCTGGGTAGTGCCACATCTGGTGGTGGTTTGTGTGAAAGGAAATAATATGTATAATAGTTTCCTGTTTGGTCATTTAAACCTATCCTTGTGCTGGACAGAATTTGACCCACTTCGCTCAGCAGCAGCGTCCTGTCACTAAAGTACCCGTTATTTACAGCGATCTGTCAGCTGAAGTCACAGTGCTTTACCACTAGCCCCAAAGCTGCCCAGCCCCCTTATTTTTATCCTTCTTATCTTCATTTATACAAACAATGTTATTATAGCTTAAACTGGAGGCTGGGATTTATTTCTTTAGAGGACAGAACTATTTTTGATACAAAACAAAGTCTAGTAAATATGGTCATTGTCATCAATCTCTTATTCATTTTTGGAACCAGATTTCATTTTATTCTTGAACTTTATTCTTGAACTGAGTTTTATAATTTATTGTGTAATGACTGGCAAGGAGTTTTTAAAAAGCAAAACCAAAAAGGTGCCAATAATAAAATGAAAACTATTTAATACTTTGAATTCCTTTTTTCTGATTTGGCTGTGAACTCTCACTCTGGCCATTCTTGACAGTCTTGCCCTTGAGGTCTTTGTCTTTCATTTACTGCAGAGATGACCAGTTTTCTTCTCTCTGGGTGTGTCCATTTGTGGTTCTGAATGTCCCAGAGACCATGAAACTTGGAACATTATTTCTGTATATTGTCATCGTTCAGTTTCTCAGTCGTGTCCAACTCTTCGTGACCCCAGCACACCAGACTTCCCTGTCCTTCACCATCTCCCTAGAATCTCTTCATACAGTAAACTCTTTTAACTGCATAATGAGTACTGACAATTCCTAAATTTGTGTATATATTTGGGGGGTGGGAAATTCCATTCTGCACTCATCACTTGCTTTTACTCTAGTCCCTTAAACTGATTTCAGTTTCTTCTTCCTTAGAGACATTGGGAGTGTATGGATACTTCATTTAGTTTGGACCTCTGGAAATGCTTATGATAAAACAGAGAGAAATGTTTGTAGCATCACAGTGTGTTTGTTTAGGGCAGGGGTGTGCATAACTATGACCCTCAGGCCAAATGCAGTGAGCAACCTACTTGTGCACATTAGGGCTAAACATTTGTAAAGTGTAAGGGAGAACCAAAGAGTATGGAACAGAGACTGTATGTGTCCTACAAAGTTTAAAATACTCTCTGACCCTTTATAGGAAAAATTTACTGACCCCTACCTTGGACTAGCATCATGAGTTAAAATTTAAAGCCTTGTATTTAGAGCAGCTGGTGTCTCTTTGAACTTCAGATGTAAACTCTTATTGGGTACTGCATGCTGTACCAGACGAAATTATACCACATTTATTCCAGTTTGATTCTATGTTGGCACTATTTATATATTATTTCAGTGCTTCTCAATTCTTGCTGCATCTTAAAAATCATCTGGAAAGCTTTAAAAATACTGTTGCCTAGGCCCCGACACCAGAGATCCTGATTTAACTTATCTGAAAGGGGGCCTGGGCATAAGTATGTCTTATATGCGCTTCAGGTGATTCTAATATTCAGGCAGGTCTGAGAATTACAGACCTATACCACTTGAAGTTCTGTTTGTGGATTGACAATCAGACCATATTGTTAGTCAGTTTTTATTCACATTTTTCATTAGAAATATAATAAAGATCCATTATACAAACTGCTCTATAATTTCAAGACAGAAGTGTTGCTCAGGGAAATTTTAACTGAGACAGTTTTGAAATGTGAAGAGCATAAGAAACAGACAATGCCGAGACCAGAAAAATAGAATTTAAAAGATAGGAACTGAAAGGAGCATGCTGGAAAAAAAGAAAAAGAAAAAGAAAAACCACTCAGAATTTCAATACACAAATCACTGAGTAGATTTCTTGCTGTCTGGGTAAGTGTATCTATTTTCAAAAGTGCTATTAACATAAACAGAGCAGTAAATCTGGGGCACCATCCTTTTTTTTTTTTTTCAAAGTTGTTAAGAAGAATTATATCAGTCTGCAGGTGTCACACGCAGTTACTCAGAATCAGAAAGAAGGCTGATCGGGGGTTAGAAGATCTCCATCAATCTATCTTTTTGCAACCAACCACGTCCAGGCTGTTTATTTAATACTTCCTCTTGCTAATGAAGGTACTTGTTGGGGATGGGTCGGGCTTTCCCATGTCAGCATAAGATTGCAAGATTTGAATGTGCCCTGGTGTTGGCTTCACTGACCACAGCAGGTACCCCGAGCAAGAATCCGAGCAGTAATAACAGGTAACAACAGAGTTTGCCTCAGACCTCCGACAGTTTTCCTTCCAGTGTTTTTCTTTTTCTCTCCATTTATCATCGTGTTCTTTTCCCTCTTCTTTTTCATTTTTCCAAACCAGCAAGTGTGGAGGCAAGACACATCAAAGCAGAGATGGGAAGTGAAAGAGCTCTCGTTCTGGACAGATTAGCAAGCAATGTGGCAAAGCGAAAAAGCTCAATGCCTCAGAAATTCATTGGTAAGAATACAACCCTTTTTCCTGCTGTTGTTAGCAGAGAGTCTGAATGAGATAACATAGGATGCTTACTACCCAGGCCTTTCCTACTTTAATCTCTGTTAAGATAATTGATTTTTCCATTTACAAGTTTTATTCTTTGGGATTCACTTTGATAACTAGAGCAAATAAAATAAAATATTTTTAACTAAAAAATCTTAACTACTAAAGAGAGGAGTATTTAGTATCCAGTATCTTAAATGAAGTTGGTGTTAGAAATGCTGTTCCTTCCTCTTTATTTTGAATGACATATGTTGCATGAGAGAGTTTGTGCAATTTACACCAGTAAGATGTTCAAGATAGCATTTTTGTAATCTTTTGTAATTATATTTTACAAGTTGGTTCCCTTATCATGCTCAAACTTTTTTCAGGCTCTAAAATGCATTGCTATATTTTCTTGAATTTGATTGAGAATTGGTTTTAAAAGAATGTGGTTGAGAATGCATAGATTTAAATAACAAGGTTTGATTTAGTCACTTGTCTTACTGGAGTTAATTTTTATACCGTCGGTTTTCACATTGTCAAAAAACACAGCAAGAATGAGATGGCTAAGAAATAATTATGTCCGTTAAAGTGTTAGGACTGCCAAATGGCAGAAATATTTTGTTGAACTCTCCCAGATGTTTACATAAATGTGACTATGATATTTAAAATAGATTTGTATTTGTGGAGTAGGCAGCTGAATTGAATGTATCGGTTTTGCTATAAATTGCAAAGTCGGTGATATTGAACAAAAATAGTTATCACACAAAAATAGACCTTCCTCAACACCAATAATATTTTAGAAAACTGTCAGTCTGTTTTTCCAAAGCTGTTGCTACTATTGATTTTTTACTTCAGTTCTTTTGCGTTTATTCTTTTCAATAGCTTTTACAGATATCAAGCACCTGCCTGGTTTTTTAATTTGATTAAATTTTATTCTGGTCTAGGTAATTTCTAAATTCTGGTCTAATTAGTTTTTAATTTTATGTGAATTATAGAGATATATTGAAGGAACCCATATATTCCAAAGCTATCCAGTTTGGTCTTTATGCTTATTTATTTTATGTTGATTGGCTGAGAAGTTTTTGTATCCTTTTAGTTACTGTAAGAATAAATCGTGTCAGACTAAAGTTGGTGCATTTCAGTTTAGAGAGACTCTTTCCTCATTACCAGCTTCCCTCTCATGGAGGGAAGTGTCAGGGGACCCTCAGTGACTTCCGTATGGAGTTTAGGCACAGTGGACAAATCCTGACACTAAGACATTCTATTAAAATGTTGCTTATACATCTTTTGAGCTGTACTTGTGTAAAGAGGTTCTGGCTGGAGTACAAAAGGAAGCTTGAATTATTATTCTGTGCCATGAGTATAATGTAATTTGGGGGGATATTTTGACTGTAGAAATGGCTGCAGCTGATGTAGGTGGAGGAATATGGGGAGAAATGGGCAAGAAAAAAATGTAAAGTGACTTAATTTCAATCCATTTATGGTCAATGCATGTTGGTCTATGAGAGAATGTACTTAGTTCATATAATTTCCTTAAACCTGTCTTTGAACTAAAGCCCTACTTAATAAGTTGCTTTGGTATTTTCATGGGTTTAAAAACACATGTTTCGTATGTCCAAGTCCATGCCATTTTGCTTATTGCATCAGGGATCCATTCCGTTGTTTAAGACCGTTATGACCAGAGGGTTTTCACTCTTCCATTTCCAGACTCAGGAGGGATGCTGATCTGATAGGTTCTGATTTCTCTCATCTTCTGAACCATCATGTTCTCTCTGCTGGCATCAGGAAACCCAGTCTAGTTAGCTCTTGATTTGAGCTGAGGTAGCAACTTCAGGACTTCAGGGCCCTGAATAGCTGGGGGAATTTTTTTTTTTTTTTTTTTTGTAAACTGTGGTAATGTGCAGTAGGAAGAGCACTGGATTAGGAGCCAGAAGACCAGTTTCTGATTCCAGTTCAGTCATTTCTTAACTGTGTGTGTTTAGACAAATCACATAACCTTTCTGTGCCTCTGTTTACTCATCTGTGAAATGAATAGACTGAACAGGTGATAAAATGATCGAGAATGTCCCTCCCAGCTCCATCATTCAGTAAGTTTGTAAGATGAAGTATAAAAGCCAGCAATTATGAGCACCACTTTAAGTCAATGTATAACTTCAGATAACTTTTTCTCAAGATTATATAGATATGATGTTATTACATGTTTATTGTATGTTATAAACCATATCATATAATTTAGGGTGTTTTCTTCAGAAAGGTGTCATTTAACCTGAGTAACTATAAAACATCTACATTAGTTCAACATTTACCTATTTTACTTAGAATATTACTACCGATTCATCCACTCTTTTTATCCATTCATTTATCATGCAGATGTCTATAGCGGTCCTGCCATGTGTGTGATAGTCTGGTTCCTAGCACTGTTCTCATCTTCTAGCATTAGCTTATACCCTGAACCTTAAGATTTTTTTTTTTTTTTTTACTAAAACTCTCTGAATCACTTAACTTAATCAACCTTTTTGACAGAAAAGAATAATTTCAAAGGGGAACTAAAGGAACATTATGACACCATGCAGTATTCAGGATGTAGTGATATAAGACTTGTGGAGCTAATATCTTCCCTCCCTCTTTTCTCTCCTCTATTTCCTCTCCAAGGCACCATTTTCTGAAAGGATTCAGCTGCCAGGGAAATGGCAATGGGTAAAATGTGAAGGAAGAATGAGTCACTCCCTTTAATCCTGGCTGATGGTTGCACAGCTCCCAGACCAGCCTTGGCTTCTCTGGCCTCTTGAACTGTGAGGGAAAAGGTGAAGATTATACCATCAGGTCAGCCTGTTACTTTCCTAACAGGCTTGAGATAATTACCCGTAGAAAGCATTTTCACCCATTAGAGATGACAGAGGAAGCAGGATGGATGTATTGTCTAAATGCAATTTAGAAACACAAAAACATGCCTCTGTTGAAGAGTAAGGAGGAGAAAATCACCCAAGGAGGAGAAAAATGAATCACCTTTTTTAAATTCTCCAAGAAATGTTGTATCACTTTCTATAAAATGGGAAATAAATCGACACATATTCATTAGAAATCAGCATCTTTACATCATCAAAATAATTATTCTTAGTTGTTCTTTCCAAAGAAGACCTTGCTTTTAGCACCTAACCCCCTTAAGGACTGCTTTTCTCTGAATCTTTTTCTCCGGTTACAGACTTGCTTGACTATACTTCTAACTAGGCCATCTTCAAATACTTGGCTCAAAATAGAGGCCAGATTTCTCTCCTGGAGGGAGGAGAAAAATGACTACATTTCTGCATATTTCTTTTCTGATTTTCATTCTTTCTCCAAAAACAGATGTGTTATTCAGACCAAAGTGGTTACCATAGCATCTCCCTATTTTTTTTTTTAATTTCATGTATTACTTTATTAAAGGAAGTTTTCACGTTGAAAGGAACATGAAAAAGATCTCACTCACCCCTGGTAAACATGTCGTGAGGTTTTGACACTTCAGCAAACACTGTCGGTTCTCCCTGTGAAGTAACTAATGAGAAATTGTCTGCTTTGGTTAACAGGGTGACAGGAAGCAGTTTTAATGCCTATTTCTAAGAGCAAAAAGTATCTTCTCCCGTCCCTTCCCAAAGGGCCGAAATCCCTAATCCTATAAGCATCCAAAGTCATAGCGTTTTTGAACTTGAAGGAATATTAGGAACCAGTAGGTGAAGTTTGTTCATTAAGGGAGGAAGGGGGGATGGGAAAGATGGAGAGACGCAGCGAGTAGGCGACAGAGCACGGCCAGAGCCTGGGCCTGTAATGTGCTGTGGTCCAAGGCCTTCCTTCCGCAGAAAGTCTCCCAGAGCCATACATGCTGTGTGCACTACACGGGGGCTTTGAAAAGGGGAGGATCTAGTCACTGAAAGCTGGTGGAAGAAAAATTCTTGAAGGCCAGTCATTCTCTCTTAAGGGTGTGTTTTCTTGAGAAAAGAGCTGTGGTGACTCCATCAGGGCAGATGACAACGAAATAGCACCCCATGGTGACTCACAGAGGACAAGGGCTTCTGCAGCAACTGAACGTGGTCTCCAGCTCAGTTTTCCTCACCGCCACCCCCACAGCTCTCTCTTTTCTCTCTCCTCCTTCCTGCTTCTTGTTCTGTGGCTTCCTACTCTCTGTTCTCCTCCTCCTGGAAGAGGTGTTAGCCACTTCAGTCTCACTTAGAGTGAGATCAGAGCCATCATCATCATCAGATATTCCATTTACCCTACTTACCTGCCCTTTTTAGGGGGAGGATATGTGCTTGGAGTAAGAGTAAGTGATGATACACATGGGAAATGGTATGAAGGTATCAACAGATACAATTAAGTGATTTGAAGAAGCTTAAAGACTTAATGAAAACCCTGGTGTTTCACATTACCCTGTTGTGATGACTATCACATGAGAATTGTTATTTTTCTAATGTCAAAATCATTTCTCCTCCTCATCAAAAAAGAAAAATCTTTCAATGGCTTCTCATCAGAATAAAATCTAAACCACCCAGGCGTTCTGAGCCTTTCACAATCTGTCTCTAAGTTGTCTTTTCTAAATGTATCATTTCAGCCAGCTAATCTTTTAATTCAGCCATAATGAACTACTCCCACTTCTGTGTTATCATTCTTTCTATGCTCACTGCCTGGAATGCCCTCCCTCCCATCTGCCCTAAACCTCCATGTGGTCTACATTCTCGTACTGTCCTGAGTCCTCTCTCTGTCCTCCCCCTGCAATCCAGGCGGGTTTAACAGTCTACTTTTCGTGATATATGTAACTGTCTCTACCACCATCACTTCCACCACCTCAGATTTCAAGCAGACTTTAGAGGAAGAATAAATTAATATTTGTCCCATGTTACTTGGCATATTTAAGGTGGTATGTATTTTCCTCTCTCTGCTACCGTGGCTACTCTAAACTTTGTTCCACCACATAATATTAAGGATACTAATATGTAATGAAACTGTGTACATGCTACATCTCCTGTTGGATTGCAATTAAGTTTGTATTCTTCAGAGCTCCTAACATGGTATGAAGCTAACAACAATAGATTACCACTTACTGAGTGCTCACATGTGCCAGTGCTCTGTTACATGCACTTAAGGACATCATGACCACTCTACGCATCAGATCTTTATTGAATGCATGGTACTGGTCCATATAGAACAAAGCACAGTTGCTTTTCTATGCTTACGGGAACCATCCCAGCAGAGAATCCAGAGTCATTGCTGGTGGTGGGACTGAGACACGGGTAAGGTAGCAGCCAGGAAACAGTTAATGCTCAAACACTTACTGAAATACATGGGCCCTTGGATCACAGCTCCATTTACCAGCTGAGCAACCTGTGTGAACTAGTCAACTTGTTTGTGCCTTAAGTCCTTCATCTGACTAAGAGATGATAATTCATCTTAGGTTAAATGAGATAATAGGCTAAGTACCTAGGACGGCACTGGGTATATAGTAGGGCTCAATAGATAGTAGCTGTTCTTCGTATTTGCACATAAGGCCCAGTGCTTGGTACTGTGAAGTAGAGAAGGAAACAGGTTAGAGGGGTGGATCTTGTCCCTGGATGCCCAAGGCAGAAATCTGAATCCATGTGCCCAGCTAAGGTCCCTTTTAGCTGTAGGCTATGATTCTGTACTTTCAGGTTGGCACTTAGCAGCCAGAAACCATATGCCCTCACCACATTGCCACAACTCAGGAGGGGCAGGCGCTCAGTTCAGGGTTACCAGAAGCCTAGGCAGGAGGGGTTGACACCTTTAAAAGGAATCACAGGTAGGGAACAGCCCAGTGAGGCAGCCTGGGTTTCTAAACTTAGGACTTGTTGTTGCCATTTGTATTCTCATTGGAAGAAAACCTCCGCTTCAGTCCAAAGCTGCTCTCATTAATCACGCAGAGATGTGGTTTGATTTTGACTAGAAGCTGGACTGGAGGCTCTGAGCAGGTTTGGGAGCAGTTACACTCTTGTGGTTTGAGTAACCTTTTTATGAGTGTGTTACTAAAGAAACGTGAGCTGCTGGCTTTTCAATTACTGTAGCTTACCCCTCCTGAGTTTCATACACATTGAGTCATCGTGTCTACAGGTGACTGATAATCATCTGCACTACTCAAGTTACCGTAACTCAGAGATGAGGGGATCTGATGAGGGCAGGTTGCGTGCACGTGAAGATCTGAGGCTCTCCCATCTTCTTAAAAATGAACAATGGTCTGCGTTAACCACAGAACTCAGTCACAAATTTCCACATCCAGAGCTGATTTTCCTCTTGCTGTTTTGCCTCTTACAACCTTAGCACTCAGCTGTTTTCTGACATGTGCTGCAGGTGGTAGAGACTGCGAAATCGTTGGCCTAAAGTAGGCGAAACAAACTCTTGGGAGAAAGAATAAAAGCAGAGATTGGGATGTGCCTGCCCCACCTAGGAAACTTTTTGGAGCCTCTCTGATAGGCGAAAAGATAAAAAGACTTCCAGAGATTCCTGGTATTTGGAGGAACTGAGTAGAGTTAGCTTACTGAAAAATCATCAGTAATGTTGAAAAGGCCAGGAAACCAAAGTTCATCATTTCTGTGTCACTTTCAGGGGAATGAATATTTGTGACTTAAGCCAGCTTTCATATTCCAGTCTCATTCTTCCAAACAGCTCTGATCAGAGACACAGCCAGTCTGGCACCTGAAAGAACTATTGATTACTTTGGCAAAGGTCTTTTTCTGTTCCTTTTTATTGAGTAGATAAGGCTCGGTGGTTTTCTTAACATTTTTCTCTCAGGTATTTGTCTGGAAGCTGTCAAGTTGGCCTTAAGGTAGTGGGGATGCGGGACAAATCCATCTGATTAGGTCTTTTAGCAAGTCTTTCTGTCTCCAACTTCTCACTGTTCTGGTCCACCTTACAAGTTGCTGTTACATTAATATCCTTAAAATAACACTCTGACCGCAAGCCTCTCTTGCTCCAGAGCATAAGAGGTTTGCCATTGTCCAGATCTAAGCCCTACTGTTTGTTGATTGTTCAGAGTGGGCATCATTTGGTCCCACCATGTGTTACCTTTTTTCAACATTCCCCAAAATGTTGGAGGCAAAAGGCTGGGAGGCTCACGGGGCATTTGAAAACCTTGATCTAGGTGGCTAGAAAATTATTTTCTTTTTAGTTCTCTTTGAATCTTCCTGATTATACCAAGGAGAAAGATTTTGACTTTATTAGATGTTAGTTGTCTTCAGCGCTAATCGCACACTCGTAAATTCTATTTTTAGCAAAGAAAGAGGGGATCTTTGTCTACAGGTACTTACAGTATCTGATCAAACTTTAATAAATTGTTGTGTTTCGTTGTCTTTATTTTTCATAGTTACCTTCTATTTGTGGCAAGTGACTCTGGTTTTCCATTTATGTTGGTGATATAAAGTTTCCTTAAAAAAACAAATTCCTTTTAGCAAAAAGGAAAGAAAGAAAATGCAAGCCGATTCAAACCAAAAAAAAAAACAAACAAACCTAATGTCTACCAAGTGCTTTCAGTGTGCCAGGTACTATTCTAAGCTCTTACTAGTTAAGGTAGATACAATTATTATCCCCATTTTACATGAGGACACGGAGCCACAGACAGGTTGAGGAACTTACCCAAGCTCACACCGCTGGTAATGAGGAGGCAGCATCCAATCCACGTCATCTAGCTCTTGCTCACAGCCTCTGCTCTGCCCTGGGGTGTTGCTGCTGCAGTGTGGAGGGATAAATGGAGTCTGAGAAATCCTTTATTCCATACTTCCTGATACTGCTGTATCCAGACTCTCTCATTCCTCTCTGCTCATAGCTTGGCTGGAACCTCGTGTCTGTCTTGATTCATGCTCATGTCTCAATTAGGATGTCTCTTCTGCATCTCTGAAAATCTAAATCCAACCAATTCATCAAGACCCTTCTCAAAATTTAGATTTTCCAAGAATACTTTCTCTTCCGAAAATACTCCTAAAGTTTTTGTATTCCCTTAACATTTAAATAGTTTGTACCATACTGCCCTGCCCTTGCCTTATAATCCTTTTTGCAGAAGACATGTTCCCCACCCCCCGCTTAAATGCTTCAAACATGGCATTAAAATAAAAGCTTCTATAGAGCAAGGCAGCCCTTCCTAAACTTTTAGCATTTATTTTTCCCCAGTTCCAACTATCCAAGTCTTATTTCTCTTTCCCTAGGTTGGAGAGTCCTCAAGAACAGAAACTGGTTCTTTCAATCCTTTGTGTCTTTTTGTGTTTTTTCCTCCCTGAAGCCTTTACTGTGTGGCAGTGACAAATTTTGGAACAAGCATAACATGCTTCAGAAATGTTAGGAAGAGAGGTTATCATTTACCAAATCTCTCAGAATCCAGTGTCTACAGAATGAAAAACATCAGGACTGACCTTGGCCTCACTTCCAGCCCTTGACACGTCTTCCCCGCTTTCTTGGGCATCCACCAGCCACTCACTATTGAGCACGCCTGCCATCACTGCAGACCCAGCTTCTGCCTTCCCTGTGGCCAAAGAGCCTATTTTCTGACACAGAACACCCACATGCCCTGAAGGTAGCTAAACTCTGTTTTCAGAATTTCTCAGCAGTTTGACATGAGAAGTAGGAGAGGGTGACCACAAATAAATTTTACAGTTAAGTGTGAGATAAGTCCTAATGATCACATACGTATCAATGACACATCTTTTCAAACAAAAGAAGAATAACACACTTTATGAGGACAAACATCATGATCTTTCATCAAGAGAACCTTTCTAAAACTCCCTGCCTTTGAAGCGATTTTATTTAAATTTCAGTCCATCTAATGACCGATGTGTTTCAGGAGTGGTAAGTTGGAGTTTTGGGGGCTATTTTTTCTGCCTCTGCAGCTATTTAAAAAACTGCTGAGGGCAGAGCATCCCCACTTTTTGCAGCACATCCGGCCCCCTGGCTCCCTAGTATTACAAGCAGAAAAGAACAAGCAAACTGAGAGTTCAGGAATGGACTGCAGCTCCAGAGTCCACGGACAGCAGAGGTGCAGAAGCCCCCACGGCCCTGACACTGGCAACTCCCCGCCCCTCCTCAGTCCCCTCCTAATGTTCTCTTGCTGCTTTCCTCCAGGGTTCCCCCTCTGACATGAGCAGTGGAAACAACTCACATCGTAGCCTAAACTTAGTGACATCTCTGACTCCCTCTTGCCTGCTGGTTTCAGTTATTTTGACTGTCCGAACATGTGCTGTCAACCACTGTCCCTTGAGACTTCAGCACCGTGCAGGACCATTTCGCCTGGGCTGAATGTTCTTAAGCAGGCAGCTTGTCCTTCCTCATTTCTCAAGGACTCCAGAAAATCATTTTAAAAACTCTGTGCCTTTTTGTTCCTTTTGTCACCGTTTCTTTCCCTTGTTGTAGGTGAGAAGCGCCACTGCTTTGATGTGAGCTATAATCCTAGCTACATGTACGAGAAGGAGAGCGAGATGATCCAGACCCGGATGATGGACCAGGCCATCAATAACGCCATCAGCTATCTCGGGGCCGAAACCCTGCGCCCCTTGGTCCAGACACCACCTGCTCCCACCTCAGAAATGGTCCCGGTTATCAGCAGCATGTACCCCATAGCCCTCACCCGCACCGAGATGCCAAATGGTGCCTCCCAGGAGCTGGAAAAGAAGAACATCCACCTGCCAGAGAAGAGCCTGCCTTCTGAAAGAGGTCTGTCCCCCACCAACAGTGGCCACGACTCCACGGACACTGACAGCAACCACGAGGAACGCCAGAATCACATCTACCAGCAGAACCCCATGCTCCCTCCTCGGGCCCGCAATGGGATGCCACTTCTGAAGGAGGGCCCCCGCTCTTATGAACTCCTTAAGCCCCCACCCATCTGCCCAAGAGACTCCATCAAAGTGATCAACAAAGAAGGGAGGTGACAGATGTGTACCGGTGTGACCACTGCCGAGTCCTTTTCCTGGATTACGTGATGTTCACTATTCACATGGGTTGCCATGGCTTTCGTGACCCTTTTGAGTGTAACATGTGTGGATATCGAAGCCATGATCGTTATGAGTTCTCATCTCATATAGCCAGAGGAGAACACAGAGCCATGCTGAAGTGAACATCCAGGCTGAGATGATTGTCACCTGATCATTCCATATCATTTTAAAAAACTGATAATGCCACTCACCTAACAAATCACTCTCAAACTCAGTTCCAAACCCCTTTCCACAACATTTTAGTGTCCAAAGGATCACGTTCATGTGGGCAGCAGAGAAATGCTATCCCCATTCAGAAATCGTTTGCAGATATATCATGGATTTTATACTTAAAAGCCAATGAAATATTTGGTCATAATCTTTTATAGCAATAGACGGCATTCTTTGGAGTCTGTTGCCAATCAGGAGTCCCCCGGTTGTGCTGTGTGAGACGTTGTTTTCTGAATACATTGGCCATATATGGAGAAGCCTCATAGTCCTATGCTTGGGTCCAGAGAGAACTGTTGACCAGCTAATCTTGCTGGGAAACCTGGCCCGTGTGCACTTCACACAAGTTTGAAGGGTTAGAATATGAACTCTCCATCCCAAATTAGAGTCTAACAGAAAGGAAAAGAGCAGCCATAAAATAAGCTACCAAAAGCCCCTACTCTCCAAGCATCAGATCCGATTATACTTCTGCTTCTACTTTTTATCCTCCTCTGTCCCATTAAAGTTGCTTTGGGTTAAACCATGCACAGAAGAAACTCTGTATCAGAAGAACCGGTAGTTTAAACATAGACCGTCACTGGAACTCCAGGAGGTTGTCTGCTTGGATGATGGCATCCTTTTCCTATGATGGAGATTGGCAGGTGTGGTACTGAAGGGAGAGTGATTCAGAAGCATCACCAGGGATAGAGGGAGGGAGGAACAACCCACCTGGAAGTTTTTCATCTCCTTCGTGGAGTATTGGTGTACAAATCCAAAGCAAACTTGCCAATGACTTTTGACAAAGAAAAAAAAACACAAAAACCAAAGAATCATACCCAAAGTATGACTTAGTCTTCACCACCCCACAGGAAGGAATCAAGGCTAGACACCATGATCAGAGCTGAGCTTCACAGAATGGGTGAGGAGAGAGCCCCTCTGCTGGCAGGCTCTCCTCCATCAGGCACATTTTAAATGGAGCTGTTGTATTCCACAGTTTCCTGAAAATTTGCTCTTGGTTCTGCAGATGTGTTGGCCATCTTTCTCATTAATTATGGGAGACATGCTGTCAAGGAAAAGTGCTGTGATAATTGTAAAATCAGCACTGGAATAGGGGTCACACAATCTGTTAGCTGAATTCCATGTTTGCCACTAATTAGCGGAATGACTTTGGGCAAATCACTTAACTCTTAAAACTAAGTTTCCTCAACCATAGAATTAGGGGTTGGATTGGATTTTGATGTTCTCTGAAGATCTTTTCCAGCTTTAAATTTATGTGATTGTGTAGTAACCAAATTAATTTTTTTGAACCTCTTAATGTATGGGTATTGAGCAGAAGCATATGTGTATATGAATATATGTTTCACATTTCTTTGGTGTGAAAATGGTAGTATTGTTAAGCTTTTCCTTTAACCACTGAGTTATGAGTGTGAAGGGGAGGAACAAAAAACAGGAAGGTATCTTGATCTTGCCCCCGAGTGTGCACACAAACTGGCCCCTGCAGCTGCTTACAGAGCCTTATTTTTTCTCTCCTTTGAAAGTAACTGTGTTAGGAAAAATAGATGCTGCTTCCAGGGACCACTTCATGGAGCCTATTTACAAATTAAGAGTCAGTTGTGAAAACATTTCTAGCCGAGGCAAGAATCCTCAGTTCCTGGTAGAACAGTGTTTTATGTATCTGCCTTGATATTTCAAAAGGGCTTTATGCATTAGGCTCAAACTCAACGTGTCTATGTGCTGCCAGTAATTTAAATGTTCCACCTCAGACTGCACAAATGGCTTATCCTTCTTTGTAGCATGGCGTCTGTCTCAGGAAAAAAAGATTTTGTGAAATTCCATGGCAACAGTCCCAACATGTTTGAGATTTCAGCTAGAAGACTAGCTGGATTTCAGTGTGCGGGATTCTGAACATCACTCTGTTTCTGTAATCCTAGACTCCAAGCCACACCAGGTTACTTACACCCATTGTGAAAGAGGAGCTGCTTGCTATATTTTGAAATACCACACATCCTGTTGACTCTTTAGGGGACAAAAGGAAGAGAATTCGGAAGCAAGGATTAGCAGAAGAGAAAACTAGGGAAAGCAAGTACTTCCACCAGATTAGTGGGAGAGTCTTTGGAGAAGACATCATCTTCTGCACCTTAAGATAGTGAAACTAAAGCCCTTCCCACCAAGATGGGGACTCTGTAGCTATGACCCTGGTTTTCTCTGTGACTAATGGATTTTCAGAATGATTTCCATCGTTCTGAGGTCAGTTTTCTGAGTGAGGTGACCTCTCACACATGCTGCACATTCATTGTTGCATTTTGAGCCTCTGGTTGGGACATGTCAAGTCCAGAGAAAATGTGTATGTGGAAACTCCACATTCTTAAATCTTGAGATTGAACAGGGTAGAATGTAGCAGTTGCCACAACACAGGTAAACACTTGCTTCTGCAGGCATTCCTTATCCTGTGTAACCCTCTCCCTTGCTTGGGGTGGGGAAGGAGGTGAAGAAGAACCTTAGCAAGATGCCTAGAGAGGAGGGCAGGTTAAGGTTTACATCTGACCTTGCTTTACAGTGAGGTCTTCGGCAGCTTCCGACAGCACAGTTCTTTTCTCAGCCAGAGTCCCTGTGACTGTGAGCTATATAGGTTTTCTCTCTCCTTCACTTTCCCCAAGCCTCTTATTAGCCAGGCCCCCAATGCACACCCAGGAGGCCGAAATCTGAGGAGCAACCAAACCTGTGAAAAATTCCCTTACAGCCAAGGTGGTAAGAGTGGAAAAGGAAGAGAGCTGTTCTGCAAAAGTTCTTTATTGTTGTTTGAAGTGTTGCCTGTGTTCCCTCCTTCAGTTCCCTGGTAGAAGTGTCTTCCCCCTTACACTCACCACCACCACCAGGAAAAAATGTTAATAAATCCACCAGTCTTTAGATGCCTTAAGTCATTCTTCCAAGAAGATATTAACCTTGACACAGATAAGCTAGCTAATGTTATGCTTTGTTATCCATTCTAAGCTGTTCCTGACTCAGCTTCTAACTTTATCAGTGACAAAATGCCTCACCTTTTAAAGGCAAGGCTTATTTAACATTTTGCCAGACCCAGAAGTAAAATGACCTCAGATTTATTTTGCAAAGAGAGATGTTTAAAAACACAACATTTTATTCAATTGAAACACTGTGTTCATAACAAATCTAGCATCAACATAATGCTTTTTCCAAGGAGCTTCTGTATCACTGTTTTATTCCCCTCCTCTGCTTTTTTTCCCTCAGCTAAATGTGAGGTTTAGAATGTTTTTAGGGGGAAAAAGCAATACTTCGATATATATTCCAGGACAGGCAGTAAGACTGCAGTGTAAATGTTAAATGTCTAGTGTTTGGAGTCCTAACTTTAGAGTGTGCCCCACTATGAGTAGGTACGTCGGTCTCAGGTGGAGGTTTGGAAACTCTATAACACTCAAGATTTGAGTCCTCGGAGTGTCCAGGCTCTTTGACAAAGAGAATTAGAAGTTTGAGCTCAAGAAGAGAAAAGAAAGGGGAGTGATGAAAAGTTTGCCCTAGAAAATGGACTCAGGCTCTGCAGAAGATAAGAGATATGCAGTGATCCTCCTCATCTTTTAAAGAATTAGGAGCTATTTTTGTGCTAAGACAGAAAGTACAGTTCAGAGACTCTCCATGGGCAGAGTTCAGGAAGCAGAATGATTGGGGATTTAAGTGCCTGTGAAAAGGACAATTTTGACCTAAAACCAAAAGCTTAACCTGGGCCATCCCAGGGAAAGGACTTGTCTCTAAGCCTAACTGACTGAAAAGGTCTGAGAATGAGCAGTGAACCCAGGGTTGGAGACTGTGAACTTGGAAGAGCCTAGAAGAGAGGTCTAGACTTTCGACTTGTGTAGCTCCTAGCACAAGACTGTACCTTTGTTGACCCAAGCTGTATATAGCCTTTCCCACACTGTGTCATCGACATGAGAAACAGGTCTTTGCACTTTGAAGAAGCTGGATATAAGTTTCCTCTAAATATTACAATAGTGAATTGTCATATGCTGATACTGAATTGTTATTTGAAACTGGAATGTTAATGTTTTGATTTTTAAAAATGTAAGGACATAACAATATCTACCTCCCAAGGATGTTGTGAGGTTTTATGTAATTTTGTCAATTAGGTAACATTACTTTATTTTTGGAGGGCAAGGGGGTGGATTATGTTGGGTAGCTGTAGATTTTCCACATATTTCTGTATCTGGATTTAAAGACATGGAAAATATTCAAAATCATACTAAGACCATGATAGAAATTCACTTGCCAATAGAGGCAACTGATCCTGAACACACAGTTTGCTTCATGTTGTTTTAATGCCTAAGAGTAAAGACTATGCTGAACCTTAGAACCAATGGGTATGAACCACACGGTACAGAAACATCATGACTTTGCTGTCAGATAAGTAGACTGGCTTTGCTCCCTCACCATCTTATGAGCCCTCCACCATTAATTCTCCCAGCGATTTAGTTCCCTCAAGTGGTCCTCACCATCCGTCTCTCCATCAGTCCTATTCTAGAAAGCCCAAGAGCAGTCCCACGATGTCACCACCTTCTCCCAAGCCCAAGTCACGCGTCTGTGGGGCCTACTTCATTTTCTTTATGTGGGGGCCGCTTTGCTTCTTCCTCTCCTCTAAGAATACTGAGAATAGACCTTTTGACATGTTAGGAAAATGGGGCAGCCTTAAAAATGACTGATCCCATTGCCAGTGACTCATTTACACAAGGACTTTTCCAGGTTAGCAGACAAGGCCCTTTTCAGTGGGCCTGCTTCTGTGGGTTCACAGAAACCAAATTACTGTGGGTTGCAAAGAATTAGCAGGTCATTTGAAAAGCAGACATCCCTTTACCCAGACTGTGGTTTTGCATGCTCAAGTTCTCAGTCTGTAAGCTTTGGTGAGGGATCATTTTGGCTACTGGAAAAACCGTAGCTTATTTTTAATTTCTAGCTGCCAAAGCCACCACACGTGTGGTCTGTGGATGACCCTTGTCTGCAGAATGATGGGGTGGGGGAGGGGGCAGAGAAGGGAACGAGGTTTGGGGCTCAGGGTTGCCTTCCCATCAGGAGTGAGGGAGGGAGACCTTGCTGAGTGGTTCTGACGCAGCCTGAGCTCACAGCACTCTGGTCTGTGTTTCTCAGAAATGCCCTCCCTGCCCAGCAGTGACCTTCCCTGTTGACCTGGAGTCCGACCCCTTGGAGTACTGTAGCGCCCTACTCCTCTGTAAAGACTGTACAGGTTCAGCTTCTGAAATGTAGCAATGCTCACCTTGCCAGAACCCTAATGAGTGTATTCCCGCCTTGAAAACAACCCTGCTGATAGTTTTCAAAGTTTCTTTATTATGTTTGATTTTTACATTGAAAAATGAAATAAAAAATACTGGTGTGTTTAATCATCGTGCATGCCTTCATTTGTTGTTGCTGTTGCTGGAAAATGGAATTCCTTCTGCCCCAGGAGTATTTTCTTAATTTAGCCCCTCTGGCTCTTTCTTAAAGTTCAGATACTTAGAGAAGTAGAATTGTCACTGAACTAAAACATCCTGCCTGACACCTTGCCTGCCATTGGTGTCCTGCTCCTGGCCCTGTGTCCTCATGGTGGGACTCTGGGTCCGCTGGCCCTTAGTTCACTAAGGGGACCTGAGGAGGTTGGGGGCCTGGATATGGCAAACACGACACACTGGGCACGGTGTCTCCCAGTTCCAAGACACCACCCTGCCCTCCCTTCCCAGCAGGGATCCTTCCTAAAGGATAGGCAACTCCTGACTTTTCCATCTCTGGGGCCTCAGAAACATCCACGCTGGGAAACTCAACTTGCAGTTGAACTCAGCCACCACATTGAGATGTAGTCTGTAGATCTTGGAGGCCCAAACTGGGTGCCTGTGGGGGTAACTCCTAGGAGAATGGTGCCGGGATCACGTAGCTCTCTTTCCGTCTTGATATCCTCTATTCTCTTTCAGAAAAGAATCTGAGAGCTGGTCTGGCCTTCTGCTCAGCCTCACCCAGAGCACCTTTCCCTTCCTCTGGGGAACAGGTGGGAGAAAATCACTGCTGAAGTTCAGGACTAGCTAACATGGAGCCAGGTTGGTGGCAGCTTTCACGGCTCTGTGTTCAGCACCATCTCCCTCCCTTCAGTACCCCCAGACTGTCCTGAGGCTCTCCAGCTGGTTTTCCAATCTCAACACTAAGGCCAAGGAGGGAAGAACGGCTTGGCAGCCTGCTTGTGTTTGGGAGCATTGAATACATTTAAAAATGGCCACTAGGTAGCCTTGGAGAGGATGGTCTGTGGCCTTCCCCATCCTCACTCCCTTCCCAAAGCTGAAGCAGCTGAGAGAGAAAAGAAGGAGAGGGAGGCAGGGAGACTCCCCTTTGGCTGAGGAGCCAGCTCGGCAGCTGACGGGCTGGGGTTGGGGCTGAATGGACTTTCTCCCAGCCTGAGGATAGCTTCCTTTCCTAATTCTCAGGAACTGAGTGGATGCTTTAGAGGCAGAGGGGTGGGCCTGGCCTTGGAGGCCACCCCACACCTGCACCCTGCCCCTCCCCCATCTCTCCACACACCCGGGCCATTCACCCTGACTGCTGGCTGCTGCGGTGCAAACCTCCACCTGCAGGCAACTGCCACCCCAGGACAGGCAGAGAGCCAAGGACCTGGCTTCCTGGCCTCCTTCCCATCCCCTGGAATCCAGAATCTGAGGAAGTGTTAGGGGAAAAGGGTGAGAGTCCTGGGAAGGCCAGGCCGGCTGAGGGCTGGCAGAGGAGCTCCTGCCGCAGGACACACAAGGTCAGGCTGCAGAGCATTCCCAGTCAGACAGTTGTTTGCATAAAAGCCAAAAGCCACTGCACCTGGGGTGGGGAGGCCCTCTGGGGAGGTGCTCCCTGGCTTGAGAGGAGAGGGGGAAGGAAGGTGTCATGGAAAGTCCCTGAAGGACACGGGGTGTTGAATTTGCTGCGGTTTTGTTTTTAACTCTGTCTTGACCTGTGAAGTAGGCAGCTGCCTCCCTTCCCCCCAAATAACAGACCTTCCCCCAGAATAACCGAACATACCCAAGGAAAGAGTCTGCAGTGGAAAGAATGGGGTTAGAGGGCCTGCGAGTGATGTCAAGCGTCCCCCTTCCCCAGGACTGAGGGGGCAGGGAGCCCCAGAGCAGCCTTTTCCCATCACCTCGCCTTTCCCCTCAACCCCCCAGTGCCCCCCCACCCCCGGGCCCAGAAGGGCTGCCTAGTCAAACCACAGCCCTGGGGGCAGCGGCTGGTGGATGGGAAGTGGAGGTGGGGGGGGTGGGGCAGATGCTGCCTCCTCCCCCAGGCTCATCCTTCCAGGGGTTCCATCCCCATGCCACCCCCACTGGAATCATAGCCTCAGCACCTCCACCTCTCTCTCCTCACAAACTGTGTGCGTGCGCCCGCGATTGGGGAAAGCAGGAGAAAGCAGGCCGAGACACTGAATCCAGCAGAGCGCTGAAGTCTCCAAAAACAAACGCCGGCCTCACTGATTCCAGCTGAGTGTCCGGACTCCTGGGTTCCAACCTCAGCCCTGCCGCTCTCTGGGTCACTCTAGGCACTTTAGTTTCTCTCTCTGCGCCTAGATTCCACCCCCACCCTACCCCGCCCGGAGTCAGGGATTTCTGAAGTTCTTTCCAACAGACTCAGCCTGGCCTCAACCCCACTGCTCTAGCCAGGGCTTTCCCATTGTCCAGAAATAAGAATAGGAGAGAAAGAGGGTTTTGTCCGCTCTTCCTTCTCTCCCCCAAAGGTGGGGCGCTGGAGCCAGGAGACTGGAGGCCTAAAATGTTCCCAAGGGGTCACAGGAATCTGTTCTGTAAAATTCCAACCCTGGCCCACAAGCTGGCGGTTGGGAGGGGGGGGTGGGGGCGGGGGGCGGACAGGGCGGTGGCAAGGCGGGAGGCTCGGAATAAGAGCAGAGAGGTTGGGTCTGAATCTCGGTCCTGCCCGCGCCGTCCTCTCCCAGGACCTTCTCGTCAATCTTCGTGGACCCAGACACCAGATTCCCGGGTTGGGGTTTCCAGGAGAGGACAGCGAAGGCCGGGGTGGGGGCAGGGGGAAGGGGTGCGGTGCGAGGTGGGAGCTGAGGGGGTGTGAGGGAGGGGCAACTGCACTTCTGAGAAACAGCTCGGCGGCGTCTCAGCAGCCCGCAGCCTAACCCCCTGCCTGCGGCTTCACAGCTCGCTCCTCCTGCCGCCCACGCCGCTCGGGGCCTCTCCGGGGTCGGCAGCCCCCGCGGCGACGGCGGCTGCTGGGGGAGGAGCCGTGGCTTCGGGGACAGAGGAGTGGAACCCGTGGGGCGGGGTGGAAAATGGAGGAAGGCGTGGGTCGCGTGACACCCCAGAAGTAAAAACCCATCCTTTACTCGGGGTCCTGAGCGCTGGACCTCGGCGAGCCGTGTGTCCCCCGCCTCCTCCCCCAGCCCAGGTACTCTCCCATCACACCCCGAGCGGGATCCAGAAGTGAAACTGCTCAGGGTCACAGCCCAGCGCCGCCGCTGCGCCCCGCCCCGCCCTTCCGGGCACTGCAGCCTTGCGGGATCTCCCAGAGCTCGGGCGACTGCAGGGGAGGAAACTGGGGGAGGGGAAAGGGGAAGTGCCCCGCGGGGCAGTCTGCAAAGCGAGGCCTTCTCTCTTGGGGGTGCCCGCTTGTAACCACGAGTGGGAACCTCGAGAGGGGCGGACGTAACAACTGCAGCCGAGGGACAGGCGCCTGCACTTCCCGCTACCGCCACTGGGTGTCACTGCAGCCGCACGGCTGAGCCGGCTCGGAGCCGTCGGGAGGACCCGCCGCGGGTCCCAGGGAGCGGGAAGACCCGAGCCCGCCGCGCCCGCGGGGTCCTGCCTGGCCTTCGCCCCTAGAGGCCCCCGTGGTGCTTGGATGCGGTGTTCAGACCTCCCTCCACCCACCCGATCTCTCAAGGCCTTCACCCAGCCCACCGACGCGCCACGAAGAGCAAACTAATAATCCCCTTGCTCCGCGACGAGTGGGTTCATTGCTGGGGCGCCGCGCGAGCCTCCTGCTGCTGGCCCGGGGATCGAAGGCGCATCTTCGACGGCTTCGGCGGGGCCCGGTGAGCTGAAAGTCAGGCCTCCCCAACCCAGCGCGCCCCCTGGCAAGGCGGGCCGGCCTTTCCGCCGCAGAGGCGGAGGTGGCTCTCTGGAGCCAGACGCCCGAAGTTCCGCGAGGGTTTGGCCCGTCCGGCGCCAGAGATCGAGACGAGGCAGGGGAGAGGGGGAGAAGGAAGGGCGGGCGGTGGGTGCAGATCACGTGTTGCGGAGCCAGAGCTACTGCCGGATGGGTCCCCGGATGACTCCTCTCACCCAGCCCCCACTTCCACCCCTAGCTCATCCCTTGGATGTTTGGGACAGACCAGCTTGGGAGAAGGTTAGACCAAAAGGTGGGAATCTCTATGGGACTGATCTGATCGACGTAAGAGGGCTGTGGGTGGGCCAAGGCTGGGAGAGAGGAGATGGGCTGGAATCTTTTGGAAAACTGAGATAGGAATGCCCACTTCTACTCTGCTGTGGATCTAACTAGGGCACCAGTTGGACACTAGATGCAGAGGAACATGTCCATTGGCTGCAGGTTTGTGGGGTGCAGGTGGCCCATTCTGTCCCTGCCTGCAGCTTCCCCTCAAGCTCCAAGGTCACAAGGCCCAGCTCCACTATGGGGCCCCTAGAGGGATCCAGGGGGTGGAAGGAGTAGCAGCGACCTCCCACTCTCCCTCAGTCTCCCCCAAACCACCTCAAGATAAACCCAATCCAAGTAAAAACAAACTGCTTACCATGAAACACAGTTTTCGATAAACGGCCCTCCAGGTGCCCAGCAAAGAAAAACTGGCCCCTTCGGTGGGACAGACCTGGGCTTGTAAGAGGACGCTAGAGGCCATCACAGCTCAACCCATATGCAGTTGCATTTCAGGCTTCATTAGGGCCTGGTACAGCACATGTCTCAGCCCAAGTGGTACCCCCACTTCCCAACACCCCTTCCTGTATAAATACCATAGGGGACCCCCGGGGCCAGCCTCAGCCCCCAGGATCACCCACTCCCCTGAGGCCCTATATTCCAGTCTTCAACACCCAACTTCCCCAAGATCCAGTTCCTTCTTCTCCTACCCTAACTCCCCACCCCAGCTGGAAGCTCTGTGGAAAGACACTACTGCACACCTCATACCCAAGCCCCAAAGCTGAGGTTCTTCCCCTAACCCCTCATCCCACCTCTCACCCCACCCCACTGCTGGGCAAGTTGGACCAATCCCTGACCTCTCTGGGTCCTCTTTTCTGCCTGCCAGACCAGATCAATGGTTCAGTCTTGAAAACTCTACACCATGATGCCAAACTCCCATATAGAAAGACAGTGCTCCCCTCAAAGCTCCTCAGCCTGCCCCAAAACCCCTACTGGAACCCTTGGATTCCCAGAACTGTTAGAAAAGTGCTCATGTAGCTGGTTCAGAAGAAAGGATCCTTCCCAGTGGCCTTGGACTCTCCTGCCTCTCTCTTTTCCTCCCTCCTCCCCTCCTCAATGTGCCTGGCACTGGAGCAAGAGGAAGGAACCAAGCAGGGCCACTGAACCGAAGCTGACCCCTTAGGCCTGCACAGGGAGATCCTCCACCCATGAACTTGGAGGCTGCCTATATTTCATTGACCAGGGTGTCTGGGGAGCAGGGAGAGAATGAACTGGTCAGAGATTTGTCTGTCTGAATGATCCTCCCAGAACATCCTAAGAGAGAATCCTGCTTATCTGTTCCCAGAGTCCAGAAAGTTGGCACCCTCTCTGACCTCCATATGTGAGCAGGCAGGGAGACCCACCCTGTGGCCACACCCTCCCACAGGTCCAGGTGTACCCAGGACAGCTCTAGACCTTGGTGCCCACCTCACAGCAGCCACACTAACCCCAGGAGCTGGTGTCTATGATGTGTCCATGATGTGCAGCAGGCCTTTCAGGGCCAACCCTCTGCATAGGCCCCACATCACCCTCTCTCAGTGCCTGCGTCCTCTTCAGCAGAGGGAAATATGGGGAATTTCCTTTCCCAAAGCTTTTTCTGATTTCTGAAATGTTCTTTAATAAACACGTTTTTAAAGATAATCAAACCCAATAACTTAATATTGAAAAGACATTATCTGAGGCTCTAGCCTGTACTTCCTCCACCTCGTTCCACCAGCCCAGATTTCCTTATAACCACAGACCTCCGCTATCTGGCACGGCAGCTCTCCTTGGCAGTCCCTTCTGCTGTCTGGCCTCTGTGGGTCATGCTGTATCCTCAGAGAATCTTGCCCTGAGTCCCTCTGTGAGCTGAGGGGCCCTCATCCCCCACACTCTCAACTGCTGCTTCTCCTCCAGGAAGCCAGCGATCTCAGCCAGTCATCAAGGACGTCCAGCTGCTGATTTCCAGTATCAAGCTCAAGGCTGAGCCAGCTACCTCCTCTAAAGGCCCCCAGCAGCCCAGGTCCATCAGAGTGGACAGAGAAGAATAGGGACAGAGAACAAAGGACAAGGCAGGGAAGGACTGTGTTCACCACTCGTGAGATGGGCTGAGCCTGACCTCTGTCCCTAATTGTATCTATGACCTCAGGGGTCGGGGGGACTCTCCTTGAACCTCAGTTTCCCATTCATAAAATGGGAATGATATCTATCTCACATATTCCAATTAGCTGATTGGCATAGAAGGGCTTGGGCTCCTGCCCTGTGCCTCAGGCGAGGAGAGGTCACTGTGTCCTATCTTTATGCAGCCTAAATACCTGGACATGCTTAAGAGGTGACTCAGGGACTTCTCCAGTGGTCCAGGGGTTAAGAATCCACCTTGCAATGCAGGGGACACAGGTTTGATCCCTGGTCGAGGAACTAAGATCCCGGTGCTGTGAAGCAAATAAGCCTGCGTACCACAGCTAGAAAGGCCGCGCACCACAAGGAAAGACCTTGCGTGCTGCAGCTAAGACCCAACCGAGCCAAAAAAAAAAACCTCATTCTAGCCCTTTAACTCTCACCTCGGCCTGGACCCCTCACACCCATACTTTGGAAGTTGGTCCTGGGCATCCACGGCCAGCACATAAGCCAGTACCAGCCAGCTTGAGCACAAGGAGCAGCCACTGATGAGATGGTTCTGGGAACCATGGCAGGTGGCAGGTCGCACTGGTCCCTGGCGCCTCAAATCTTGCTAAAAAGAAACAAAATCTTCACCCCTCTCGTTTCTGGACTACAGTACTTTCTTCAGCAGGTTCCAGGCTGAGCATGGATGAAGCCTGTCTGCCCATCTCTGTCCGAAAGGCCTGACTCCCCGGCCTCTCCTCTCCTCAGGATTAGCCGAGGTTGGGATGATTCGGTCACAAGTGGCTGTTGGGCCTGCCAAGTCCGGCCTGATGGCTGGCTGTGGTGGCTGGTCCTCAAAGTCACCCTAGGACAACATCACTTGCCAGCAGGAGGACTGCAGAGGAGGAGGGGCTCTCCAGGGGAGGATCCCCTACTGGCGGTTTAGGAATTCCACCTGGAAGTCAGGCAGTCGTGGGGGAGCAGAACAGCCAGGACCTGGCTGTCCCACTGTAATTTGGGGCCATTCTGAGGAGTCAGTTTTCTCACCTGCAAAATGGGATCCCACCTCGTGCCCAACCCCAATCGCAAAGACGACGCTCATACAAAATTAAAGCAGAATGAATCACATGTACTGATTCATTGTACCAATGCATTCATGTACCGAATCGCATGTACGCTCAGTCATGTCCCACTCTTTTCAACCCCGTGGACTGCAGCCTCCCAGGCTCTGTCCATGGGCTTTTCCAGGCAAGAGTACTGGAGTGGGGTGCCATTTCCTTCTCCAGGGGTTCTTCCCGACCCAGGGATCAAACCCAGGTCCCCTGCATTGCAGGCAGACACTTAACCCTCTAAGCCACCAGGGATACAGTCCGTGGAGTTCTCCATGGAGTTCTCCAGGCCAGGATACTAGAGTGGGTAGCCTTTCCTTTCTCCAGGGGATCTTCCCAACCCAGGAATCAAACCGTTGTCTCCCACATTACAGGCGGATTCTTTACCAGCTGAGCCACAAGGGAAGCCCAAGAATACTGGAGTGGGTAGCCTATCCCTTCTCCAACGGATCTTCCCCACCCAGAAATTGAACTGGGGTCTTCTGCATTACAGGTGGAGTCTTTACCAACTGAGCTACGAGGGAAGCCCATCACCAATTACCCAGCTTCAAACAGTGTCAACATATGGTCATGACTACACTCAACCTCTCCCTGCTGCTGCTGCTGCTGCTGCTGCTAAGTCGCTTCAGTCATGTCCGACTCTGTGTGACCCCATAGACGGCAGCCCACCAGGTTCCCCCGTCCCTGGGATTCTCCAGGCAAGAACACTGGGTTGCCATGTCCTTCTCCAATGCATGAAAGTGAAAAGTGAAAGTGAAGTCACTCAGTCGTGTCCGACTCTTAGTGACCCCAAGAACTGCAGCCTACCAGGCTCCTCCGTCCATGGGATTTTCTAGGCAGGAATACTGGACTGGGGTGCCATTGCCTTCTCCAAGATTCAAATGAAGGAGCATCAAAGATCTTTGGTGAAAAGCCTCAGCTGCACTTCTAAGCAGCATGAGTGCCAACTACCAGCCATAGTAAATGGGGCTGTTTTGGGTCTCCCAGAGTTTTCCAGTGGCCCAGTCAAAATCATGCAAAGCAGAACTATCCAGTTAAGCCAGAAAATCATGAGAAATGATTTTTTAAGCCCCCCAAAACCAAGCTGAGGACCTCCTTGGTGGTTCAATGTTTAAGAATCTGCCTGCCAATGCAGAAGACTCGAGTTTGACCCCTGGTTCAGAAAGATCCCACATGCCATGGGGTAGCAGCCTGGGCGCCACAACTACGGAAACCCACGAACCCTGGAGCTTGTGCTCTGCAAGCAGAGGAGCCACCGCAGAAAGAAGCCCACACGCCAAACTAGAGCAGCCACACACTGCAACTAGGGGAGCCCGCGCACAGCAATGAAGACCCAGCGCAGCCAAAACTAAAAATAAATAAGACACTTTTTAAAAACTCTTTAAAAAAAGCTGAGACATCATTTCACTCGTAAGTACTTCAGAATGAATCTCTTAAATGTAAAGACTTAAAAAAAAAAAAGCCCATAACCACAATACCACTATCACTCTTTAAAAAGTTAACCATAATTCCTTAATATTGTCAAATATCTCATCAGAGTTCAAAGTTTCCCCAATTGCTCATAAATGCTTCTTATAGTTCACTAGTTTGGATTTGAATCAAATAGGTCAACCCATTACATCTGCTTGATAAATGTCTAAATTTCTTGAAACCTAGAGATTTCCCATCTTTTCTTTTCTTGTAATTTTTGTTATTGAAGAAATCGGGTTATCTGTTCTGTAGTTTCCCAGTCTGGATTTTGGTCATCGTATCCCTATGTGTCATTTCACATATTCCTCTGGTTTTTATAAAACTCGTCATTGGATGCAGGGAGCTTGATTTCTTAGCAAAAATAATGCCTCAGTGAGTTTCATGTGTCTGGAGGAAGGTTCAATCTCTTTGTGATCTGAAGATTGAGCAGTATTTCAGGGGTTGCCAGTCTGATACCTTTCTTATAAAGCTTTCCCATCATGTAAGAGCTGAAACTACAAAGCTCTTAGACAAAAACATAGACTGGCATGGGCAGAGGCCAGACCCTGCAGGGTCTATCTGGGCTGAAGTGGAGGCATGGTGCGGAGAGGGGGCAGGGAGCAGGCAGAGTGCTATTTTGGAAATACCACCCTGGGTGTTGAAGGACAGATTGGAGAGGAAGCCAGACTCAGGGGGCTGAGTGCTGTGGGATTCCATCATGGCTTTCTGGAGAAAACAGAACAACAAACAGTACAGAAAACAGTGGAACCAACTATAAGGACAGAAAGCAGATCTTCGGTTGGGGAGGGAGAGGGGTTGAGGAGGGAGGAGTTGAACACAGGGACCCACTGGAGGTAAGGTAATGGAGCCATTGTGTGACTTGGTGGTGATGGACTGTGTGTTTGTCAGGACTCATTACCCTACCAGGTAGCCCAGGACTTGCCGAGGACATGGATGCTGTCTGACCCATCTCCGGTTCCCAGGCCCTGTTAGAGTGACCTCCATGGCTTTAGGTCCCATCAGGAAGCCTCACCTGGATGACAGTCCCCTGTTTGTTCATTCATTTCACAAGCCATCCTTGGGCACCTACTATGAGCCAGTAGGTGGTACCGAGACTCTACTGGCTACCGAGACTCTCTGATGACCAAGAGCTCCTCAAGAAACATCAGACTTGGGGACTTCTCTAGTGGTCCAGTGGCTAATGTAGGGGGCCCAGGTTTGATCCCTGATCAAGGAACTAGATCCCACATATTACAACTAAAGAGGTCACATGCCGCAACTAAGACCTGGTGCAGCCAAATAAATATTTTAAAGAAAGAAACATCCAGGTTTGGCTTCACGTGGCCTGGATCCATCTGACACATTTTCAAGAGTTTGACTGGTGCCCATCTCTCCGGGTGGGCTTCCCTGGTAACTCAGTTGGTAAAGCATCTGCCTGCAAAGCAGGAGACCCCAGATAAGTGCCTGGGTCAGGAGGATCTGCTGGAGAAGGGATAGGCTTATTCTTGGGCTTCCCTTCCAGCTCAGCTGGTAAAGAATCCTCCTGCAAAGCGGGAGAGCTGGGTTCGATCCCTGGGTTGGGAAGATCCCCTGGACAAGGGAAAGGCTACCCACTCCAATATTCTGGCCTGGAGAATGCCATGGACTGTATAGTCCATGGGGTCACAAAGAGTCAAACACAGCTAGCAACTTCCACTTTCACCTCTCCTAATCATCGCCCCCCAGCCCCAGCTAGCCGGGCCTTGCCAGACAGAACTTACAGGTGTACCAAAAAATAATCTTTATTGTCACTAGTATAAAACAGAGATCAACTGGCCTCTCAGTCTGTACAAAATGTGGGGTGTAAAGACCACCTGGGCTGCCCCCATTTCTCCCATAGTGTCCTGTCCCAGAGCAGCACCCAGGAGCTCCATGAAGGGGAGAAGGCCATACAAGTGCCTTCCCTGAAGGAGAAGTTGAGGGTGGACTGAGCAGGGAGCACCTTCTGCCTGAGGGAGGCAAGGGGCAGAGGAGAAAACTGGAGTAGGGGGAGCTCCCAGCCATTCATGATGATCCTGGCCTCACCTTCTGCCTGCTCTGAGTCCACTCCGGGGCGGGCAGCTCCGGAGGACGGGGGGCAGCCTGGAGCGGGCCGAGATGTGACCAGCCCGTGCAGTGGTCAGAGGGCCACGCGGGTGCAGCAGTAGCGCAGCAGGCAGGGCAGGATGCCACGGTTCAGCTGGTGGAACTCCACGAGCTGCAGCAGGTCGGTGAAGCGAGTCTGGCCGTCGTCCATGCTGAAGTACAGGCGCCCCTCCTCCTCGCTCTGGGGTGTGGCCACAGGGGTGAAGTCAGGGAGGGGGTGAGGGGCCTGAAGGAGCGCCCTCCTGGGCCAAGGCTGAGGTCCCCATTGCTTGTGCAGCAGCAAGGAAAGAGGGGAGACCCTAGGCACCCTGGGAGCGGTGTGGGGAGGATGGGCGGCTGGCAGTCCCGCGTTTCTGCGGCAGAAAGCAGGGATACTCACTGGCAGGATAAGGTAATGTTTGACTTTCTGCACGTGGCACAGAGAAAGCACAAAGCCCTGTGGGTTCCGCTGACTCTCTCGGACCAGGAACAGGCTGCCAGGAGACAAGGCAACGTGACCAGAGGACACCAGGCCACCTGGACCCAGGTCTGTTTCCTCCCTGGTCTGCTGCCCTGCCCAGCCCAGTCCCTTACCCATCAACCAGGCCCTGCTGCCCAATGAGCCGCTGGCTCTCCTCGCGAGAAATGCGTCCATGGAACCAGGGTTGGGTGCGGTGGATGGCTGGGGTGAGGAGGCAGACGGGTGGTCACTCTGAGGCGGGAACCCTCCTTCTCACCACCCGCAACAGGAATGCTCAGAGAAGCCATACCAGCCCCCCGCCCCTGAGGACGCCGGGCCCTCTCACCCACCTGCACTGAGGCTTGTGCCCGAGCTGGGGGTGGGCAAGCTGAAACGGTGGTTCGTCTTCTTCTGCAGAACAGTGGGAGACACGGGGGATCAGGGCACAGCTGGAGCATTACCAGCCCCTCAAGAATACAGAGCCTCTTTCTGCAGCTGGGTGCCTCCCCTCGCCCCTCGCTTTCCTCTTCCCGCTCCATGGAAGCCCAGATGGAGAGCAGTACAAACACGCAGCTGAGTGTAGCCCCCTCACCCGCCAGGCCTGGGCCTCCTCCAGGGCGGCGCTCAGAGCTTCCCGGGGGTTCTCAATGACACGCCCAGCATGGCCGGAGAAGTCCATGGCCACCAGGGTGTTGTCTGAGACACTTCTCTGCAGGTTGGACAGGACGGGAGAGGGGTCAGATGGGACCTCAGTATCCCTGGCATGGGGCCTGGGTGCTCCTCTCCCCCTCCTACAACATCCTGTAACACTCACCGAGGGTGGGGAACCCCCACAGGGTGGGCACAGGTGGCGGCACAGTGTCTGCTGGTAATTCTTATACAGCTGTACCCCCAAACTGCGAGGTGGAGAGAGAAAGAAGGCCAGAGGTCACACAGATGCTGGGGGCTCCACTGTGGCGCCCCGCCCAGACCAGGACTCCCCAAGAATCGGGCAACATCCCTACCCCTGGCTGAGGGGCTTCCTGGAGCCAGAGCTGCAACTCCAGTCTTGGACCAAGGATTCTGAGAGAGCAAGGCTATGATGATGCCCTCTCATTCCAGAGACTTCCTGGGGGCAGAACTATAACTCCTCCCTCACGCCAGGGATCCCGAGAGCTGGGTCAGCCCCCCAGCCAGCGCCAGGACCTCACCTTGAAGAGGCGGAAGGCGGCTAACCAGCAGGAGCGGCTCTGCTCATCCTCAGTGCAGAAGAGGCGAAGCCCCCTTGTGGCCATTTCGAAGCTTATTTGGCTGCAGGGAGAGGAAACTGCCTGGTCCCACATCTGCCTTTAGAACCAGATGTTGTCTCCTGTCTCCGTGGGGCAGGGCAGGGTGCAAGGAGAGGAGTCTGGGGGTCCCAGAAGCAGCTCAGAAGCCCCAGGTAGGATCCTCACCTTGATACAGAAGCCAAAGTCTGTGGGCATCCCGTAGAGCTTGCGGCCCTGGGTCACCACGTACACATTGGACTCGTTCACATCTGCTACGTACTGCAGGTGCCTCGGGTCCTGTGCAGCACGAGTGAGCAAGACTGTACAGGCAGACCCTATCCCCCTCTCACCAGGCCCCCTCAACCAGCTGGGAAGAGTTCAGGCCCAGGGAGGAGCAGAGAAGCGCCCCAGGTCACACAGCACATGGAAGCAGAGCCAGGACTTGAACTCAGTTCACCTGCCTCTCCCACTGCTACCTTCTGGGGCAGGTGAGCTGGGAGGGGAAGAGGGGTAGCTGAAGGTGTCAGGGCCTAGAGGGTGAAAGGTCTAGGAGTTCCCACAGGGAAGGGGCAGCTCCTAGAAGCACCAGGGATGGGGTCTCCGAGGGGCCGGGGCTGTCACCTTTAAGACCTCACCTTGGAAGTGCCCTTGGTGGAGTAATACAGGCCAGAGCGGCGCAGGAAGCCAAAAAAACGTTTCCAAAGCTTGCGCCCCTGACCCCCGGAGCTGCAGGAAGCCCTGGATCTCTGGGAAGCTGCCTGCATTCAGGAAGTTCTGAGGACAGGAGAGCAGGGTGAGAGGCCTAGAGGTGGCCACACACACACACACACGCACAGAGGGCTTCCCTAGCACCTGCCTCGGTGGCAGGGGTTTACATTCACTGTCATTTAACAGGAAGAAACTGACACTTAGGGCGGTGCTGGGCTTTCCACCCCATAGAGGGATGGCACGAGCTTCAGGGCCAAGAAGCCCTGGGCGATCCCGGGAGTCAAGGCCATGAAATGAGAGTGGGCCCTCACCTGGATGACGTCCTCATGGGACATGCCCGTGTGTGCATCCAGACAGCTAGAGACCATCTTTTCTGGGAATAGGGAGTGCTGGGGGCAAAAGGAGCCAGGAGTCAGGGACTGAGGATCCGGGTGGGGGTTGGGGTGTCCGGGCCCAGAGCCCCCTGTTACACACACTCACTGGCGTGCTCTTGAACAGCTCGTATTTGGCAAAGTTCTTCCGGAAGACGATGCGGCTGTCTCCACCAATGGGCCAGGCAGCCTGAACTTCTGCCACTGACTCATGGTCCTCCAAGGCCCGCTCTGGGGTCAAGGGCAAAAAGCAGGGGTCAGTGGAGACCAGTCAGGTGTGAAGCACTGCCTCCCAGGCTAGGCAGTCCCCTGCGCCCCAGCTTACCCAGTGCTAGGTAGGGGTGGCACTCCACCAGCCCCCAGTTCTCGTCACTCAGGGAGTGAGATCGGTGCACCAGCATCTCACACACATAGCGAGCCGTGGCACCTGCCGCCACCTCCACAGAGCGGCAGGTCCCATCTTCGCTGTACACCTTTATGACCTGCACCCCAGGAATGGCAGGTGACGCAGGGAAGGGCAAAGAGTGGTTCTCTCCCATCCCCCTCTGCTCTACCCTCTGGGATCCTTGACCAAATCCCCTCCACCCAGCCAAGGAGGCACTGTATCTGCCCCATCCCCTAGCACCCCATGCTCCCTGCCTTCTCTTTCCCAGGGAAACTCACATGCGGGCAGCTCGTGTCTCGAGGGAGCAGCCCCCTTGCACTGGAGGACCCCCAAGAATGGGGCTCTGTGAAGAAGGACTGCAGAGCTCGGGGAAGGGGTTGGGGATGGAGGGCAGAGAGGTTGACTGTAGTTCCTCCTCTCGAAGAAGTTTCCTGGGGCGGGAGATGGAGGGGAGGAGTTGATAGTAAGCTTCTGTGCATTATCCCAGTGCTGACTGCTCCCCCAGCCTCCCTCTGTCAGCCGACACCCCACTTTACCTGCTGGTTGGAATGGGCAGAGGCTGGGACCTCTTCACCTCCCCAGACAGAGGGGCATCGAGAGGTGGGGGAGTCCCAGGAGGGGTCCCAGAGGCCAGGTACAGGTCTTCTGGGGAGCTGCTGAGATGAAGTGGAGACAGACCCAGCTCCATGACCTCTGAGGGAGAAGAGGAACAGCTGCTCTTGTGCCCGTGTCCTGGGGAGAGGGGCCAAGGGGACCCAGACCTCCTTCACCCTTCTGTCGGGTGCCCCTCAGTTTATCCGGCCCCTCCTCAATCCCCCACTAACTGGAGTTCCCTGGAGCCTCTGGGGAAGGGCAGTGTGAGTCCCTGTTACAAAAAGAAACTCTTGAGTTCTGAGAAAGAAGCATTCCTGCCTCATCACAAGTGAGACAAGGATCAGAGCTCAGCATTTGGACTCCCAGTCCAGTGCTCTTACCCCAGGTTGCCCAGGGGAAGAGCAGTGAGGGTCCCCTCACCACAAGCCAGGCAGCAGCGATGGACTCCCTGACCCCCACACAGCCGGGCTCATTGTCACCCTTGCACTTCCCAGCGTGGGGCACTCACTCCTCTGGGCTCTGCCCCAGGTTTTCCCAGCGCTTTGTTGCCAGAGCCTGTTGTGGCAACGCCTGCTCAAGCGCTGAGTGATGCACAGAAGGAGAGAGGGAGGTGGGGAAGGACAGGAACCAGGAGGGCAGGAGGCGGGCTCAGTTGCAGTGGGAAGGAGAAGGTGAGTCTGGGGCCTGCGCCCCAACGGCCCCCAAACCTTGTGTGCCTTCGTTAGACCCCTCCCCCTCCCCAACTTTCTTGAGGCCTCAACGCCAGAGCCACCTCCTCTGAGAAGCCTTCCTGGATTTTCCACATTCAGACTGAAGGGCTCCTTCTGGGTCCTGTGCTGGGGCCTCCGCACCTGTCTTATCCACCCACTGGTCTGAAGATGCCCGGCCATCCCAGGCAAGGCCAGGGTCTTACCCATGTTTTATTGCCCACAGGCACTACACGGCATCCAGGACAAGGATAGAAGAGATGGGGCAAGGATGGCCACCAGCAGGTGGAGGCATCGCAAGCCCCTCCTCCCCAGGAACCAAGACCCTTTAGGCTGGGCTGAGACCTGGGAGGACCTGCAGTTCTGTCCCCTGCCTGTGCTCCAGATACTGGGCCAGCACTGTTACCTTGCCTAAGACACCCAAGATCTGCCCCCCTTCCCCGCACCCGGGATGAGGCAGGTCCCCAACCTTTAAGTGAGGACATGAGGAGATTTGGGGGACAGGTGAGTCAGGGTGGGGCGGGACACACTGCCTGGAGCTCTCCATTCACCCTTGACTCATCTCCACTACTTCCTGGCTTAGGAGAAACACAAACAACCCTGCCTCTACCCATCCCCTCCACTCCCCCCACCCCCACCAGAACAGGACTGGGGAGGAGGAAGATGTGGGTGGTGGAGGGGAGGCTGAGGCTCCTCTGACATCATCTTCTCCCCACCTTTGGCCTACCTCCAGTCCAGGTCCAGGTGCAACCTGCAAAGGGCCCCAGGTAGCCACCACCCAGCCCAGGAGCCCCCTCACCCAGGAGGGAGAGAAGAAAAGCCTGGCCGGGATTCAGAAGCCCATCTGTAGTGGAGCTGACCTCACAGGGGTGCCCCTGGGGTACCTAAAGTAACCCAAAGAAATATGCAGTGCTCCTTCTCCTGTCCAGAGCCCCGCAGACTTCCATTCTGCTGCTGCTGCCCACCCTTAGCACCCGGGACTCAGCTGGCCCAGGAGGGTCTCATCGTCATCATCCCTGGGAAATGAGGGTCCTTTTAATTCATATACTCTCCTGGGCGTTCTGATCAAAGGCGCACTCAGCAGCAGGAGTGGAAAGTCAAGACACACAGGAAGACAGACACAGACAGGCAGACAGGGGAAGGGCAGGAGGGAGAGCCAGCAACAAGCCTGGGGGTCCTGCCAGGAAGGGAAAGATCCACCCACCATGGAACACCAAAAGACACCAGCATGTCAACACCAAAACACAAGGCCCCCACTCCCACCCCCTGTCTAACCTCTGGCAAACAGCCCTGCTCACTTCATCCCACGGGGGACTAGGGGAAGGGCTGCAGGAACCACCCGCTCCAGGAAGCCAGAGACCAACAGTGGCGTGGTCTGAGACCAGGAGGACTGGATCCTCTCCCATCCCAGAGGGAAGGGGAATCTGGGCAGCGTTTGGAAAGGGAGAGGGTAGATTTGAATCAGACTAGAGTCTGGCCTCTGTGGGGGGCAGGAAGGCTGACTCTGGATGGGTTTAGCCTTCAGATCCCATCACCCAGCTCTCCAGACCCTTCTAAGGCAGGACAGGACTGGGGAGTCAGGACCAAAGAGAGGAGAGGTGGGAGAAACCAGTCCTAGCTGTCTCCCTGGGCAGCCCCCTCCACCACCCCAAGAGACCTGAAACTTTCAAACTGGGGCCCTGGGAAGGTTATATTGAAGAAATCGACCCCCACATCAATCTGTCCCCTTAGTACTGCAACTCCCTTCTGCGACTTCCCCGCCCCCGAGGCTCGGGCCCCACCCCTCCTTCCCGCCCTCCCGCCTCCAGCCTCCTTGTTTACTTCCTGAATCTTGCCCCACCTGGCTGGCCCCGAGGGCGGGTGGCAGGGCTCAGGGTAGAGGGCCGGTAGAAAACAAGGCCACCTTCGGTACCGGGCGGGGTGGTGGGGTGGGGTGGGGAGGGGCTGGAGCTGGGACCTGGAGGTGGCGGGAAGGCCCCCGCCAGGCCCAGGAACCCCACGCCCCGCCCGCATCGGGATTTAGTTAGGAGGAAGACTTTACCTGTGGGGGAGCGCTTAGGGTGAGGGCTCAGGTGAGGAGGCGGGAAACCCCTAGCTGACCTGGAGTTGGGGGAGGGCCCCCGGACCCTGCGGCCCCGCCCCCTCCCTCACTAGGGGAAAACATCCAATGGGACGGAGGGGGGCAGCTCTTTTAAAGTTTAATTCGGGAAGAATGCTAGAGTGTCTGTGGAGTTAATCATTACAGGCTGCTTGCCTTCACGGGGGGCCCCCCAGCAGGATAGCGTGGGGTGGAGGGGAGAGCAGAGTCCAGGACAGGCGGACCAAGAGGGGGCATTCTCGAGGCGCAGTGGGGTTGGAAGGCCTGGCAAGGGCAAGCAGGAGTATTCTCCATCCCCAGCGTGCCAGGGAGACCCCGACTGGGATCGAGTCTTCCCCAAGACTATTCAGACGGACAAGGCAATCTGCCCCCTCTCCCATCTGCACAGCGCACCCACTCTCCCTAGGCCCTACTGCACTGCAGACCCCCAGCATCTATCCCTTCAGCCTACCTAGACCACTTCTTTCTGAAGCCAGAAGGGACCACCCCCACCTTCCCACCGGAGGGCTGTGCTGAGTCGCTCAGTTCAGTTCAGTTCAGTTGCTCAGTCGTGCCCGACTCTTTGCGACCCCAAGGACTGTAGCTCGCCAAGCTCCTCTGTCCATGGGGATCCTCCAGGCAAGAATACTGGAGTGGATTGCCATGCCCTCCTCCAGGGGATCTTTCCAACCCAGGAATGGAATTGAACTGGGGTCTCTTGCATTGCAGACAGATTCTTTACCAGCTGATCTACCAGGGAAGACTGTATGGCTGAGTAAGGCTGCAATCCAGAGAGACGAAGCTCTAGCAATTCAGAGAATCTGTCTCCTTTACTGCCTTCCAAGTTGGAGGGTGCCCCGCTGCCCCCACAGAGACATCTGTCTTTAATAAAGACTTGGGGGAACTCAAACTGAGGTCAAAGCAGACGGAGCCTGGGAGACATTTGGGGCTGCCCCCTCGGCCTTGGGACACCTCTCCCAGCTCTTTCTGGGGACGTGGGGAGGGGCTAGTTTCAGCGGGAAATCCGCCGCCTCTCAGGGAGGAGAGAATCTGGATTCCTGCTTCCCTGACCCCATCAGCAGGTAGGAGTGTGTGTTTGGGGCCGTTGGGAGGCGGGGTGGAGAGGGACGAAGGAATGGGGAGAACAGGGAATGAGAACAGGGAAAGACCGAGGGCAGATAGTGAGGAGGGGGCAGGATGGGAGGCTGGAGGAAAAGAGAAAGTGAGGCCTCCAGGAAAACACAGCAGGAGGCCACATCTTTCTCCCTATTGTCCAGAGATCTCCACATCTCTCTCCTGGATCTACTGGTGCTCCCCCGCCCCCAAGACGAAGTGCCGCGCTCTGGTCCTTACCTGGACCCTGGGTGTTGGCACACCTGGCTGGGGCCACCGATTTAGGAAGGGAGATGCCAAGCTCTTAACTACCTGTCCCCCACTCCCTTCCCCGCCCTTGGCCTGACATCACTGAAGGGGGGAAGGGAGGGGGAGGCTGGGCGGCCTCCTGTCCTGCCCACCTGGGCAGCCATCCAGTCAGCTCCTGGCCCTGAGACTGGCACAGCCTGGGCCCCTGGTGCGGCTGGGAGTGGGAGCAGGTTGTCGTCTGCAACCGATCTCGGTGCCCTTACCTGGAGGAGCCCCAGCTGGAGTAGCAGGACACAGGGTCCGAAGGCCGGCACTGTCTAGGAACCTCAGGTACCTGGGCTTGACCTCAAACCCCCCTCCCTCTTCTCTACAGGTGTAGGAGAGTGTCCCGACTTTGAACGTAGGAGTCGGGGGGAGGTTGAGCTCTGTTGTCCAGGCTTCTGACCCAAGGAAACAAATTATCTTGGGCAGGTGGGGGCGGGGCCTGAGGGAGGGGCATGGGAGGAGGAAGCACCGGAGGAGGGGCGGGGACTCCCTGACACTCTACCCTGGCTGGGATTGTTTTTGTCTTTCTGTAGCAGGTGCCAGGGGAGAAACAGTCAAACTGTACAGCCCCGAAAGTGAAGATCTAGAGTCCTCATGACCTGGGAGGGAGGAGCAAGAACCTGGAAGATCAGAGAAAAGGGACTCCTCTTCCCCACACCCCTTCCCAAACCTGGTCTGTTTGTTGGCCAATTTAGGGGGCCTGTCTGCTGCTTAGGGTCTTACCCCTTGGGGCAAAGGGCACTCTATGAAAGAGGGAAGCCAGCCAGAAGGATGTCCAGCAACACAGCCTGCCCCTTGACCTCCAGCCACAGTCTGACCACCCAGGCTGCACCCTGGCCCCTCAGGGGCACCCAGCATATACCCTCCCTTCTAAGCAAAGTCCATGGTCTCAGGTTTTCCTTCTGAAATCGAAGGGGTTAGGCAAGGTCTCCCAGTGGCAGAAGTCATTTAGGGAAAGCTCTGGCCAGGTGCCAGGGGACTCCCCTTAGCGCTGGCCTTCAGCAGTAGGCAAACACAAGGTTGGAGAGAGGGCCTAGGAGACTGAGATCAAAGGCAGCAGCCGCCTCCAGCCCAAGTGGGTGACAGTTCAGTAAACAAACAATTCATAGGGGTGATAAGAGATCTGCCCTGGGGGACCTGGAAGAGTGACTGGATGCTCAGCTTTCTCCAAACTCAGTTTTCCTTGAAAAAAACAGACTGGACTAAGTGAAGAAGTGGGGAAAGAGGCAAGGTCACCTGGGCCACTGGATATCATGTGAAAAACATGGTAGACAATTCACTCAATCAATTCTTCATTCACTCAGCTAATATTTGTTAAGTACCTACTATATGCCAACCACAGGCTTGGAACTGGGGATACAGTGAGCAACAAAACAGATCCCACTGTTATCTTCATGCAGCCCAATCAGGGAGACTGCTGTTAATCAAAGAACCAGGGCTTCCCTGGGGGTCCAGTTATTAAGAATCCACCTTACAATGCAGGGGACACCAGTTCAATCCCTGGTCTGGGAAGATCCCACATGCTATGGAGCAACTAACCCTGTGCACCACGACTACTGAAGCCCGCATGCCTAGAGCGAGTGCTCCACAACAAGAGAAGCTACCACAACTAGAGAGTAGCGCCAGCTTGCTGCAACTAGAGAAAAGCCCAAGCGAAGCAACGAAGACCCAGCGGCAGCCAAAATAAAAAGAGATCAAAGGATCACACAAACAATAAGAGATGACAGGAGACAGCTATACTGGGAAAACACACAGGGAGTTAGGGAAGACTTCTCCATAGAAGCGACAGTTGAGCAGAGGGGAAGTTGTTTGGATTGGAGGATTTGGATTGGTGGGTGGGAAGGGGGAGCACCTTCCATGATGATAAAACAAGTGCCAAAACCCTTGACAAAAGGGGACAGAGCATGCAGAGGCAGAGCAGGGTGGAGAAGGAAGGAGAGGAACCCACACAGGTGTGGCTGAGCACATGTGAAAGGTGTGGGGAAAGGCTTTGTACTCAACTGTGTCCCTCAAAGTGTGGCCTCCAAATCTGCCTGGGCTTGTGTAAAAACACAGATCCCTGGGTCTCCCTGGTGGTCCAGTGGGTAAGACTCCTCCTGCCAATGCAGAGGACACAGCTTCGATCCCTGGTCCAGGAAAATTCCACATGCCATTGGGCAACTAAGCCCGTGTGCCACAAGTACTGAGCCAGCCTGCCTAGAGCCTGTGATCCACAACAGGAGAAGCCATGGCAATGAGAAGCCTGGGAATGGCAAGTGGAGAAAAGCCCAAGTGGCAACAAGGACCCAGCACAACCAAAAATAAATAAATAAAATACAACTTTAAAAAACCAAGCAAACAACAACAAAGAAACAGATCCCTGGGCCCCTCCCCAACTACTGAAACTTGGTCTCTGGGGACAAGACCCAGGAATGTATGGTATTGACAAGCCCTCAGGTGGTTGTTCTGTAAACCAGGTTTAAGAGCCATCCATCCTGTCTGTCCAGACCAGCAGGAACTATGGGCAGAGGCCAGACCCTACAGGGTCCATCTGAGCTTAAGTAGAGGCCCAAAGGAGCAGGCAGATTTATATTTTGGAAAAAATCACTCTGGATGTTGAAGGACAGGATAAGTTGGAAAGAGAAACCAGACTCAAGAGGGCTCAGTGCTATAGGATTCCATTTATATGACTTTCTAGAGGGGGCAGAATGCTAAGGACAGAAAACAGATCTGGAGTTGAGGAGGAGGGAGAGTGGTTGACAGCAGAGAAAGAAGCTTGTGAGGAGGTAATGGAGTTGTGTATCTTGGTCCTGGTGGTAGAAGTACAATGGTGTGTGTCAAGACTGACAGAAAGGTACACTCCAGAGGATGTGTATTACTGTGTATAAGTTATATCTAAATTTATTTTTTTTTTAAAAAGAAACAACAATGAAAAAGAATAGATTTATATATCAATAGGACAGCTTCAAGAGTCCAAGTAAAAATCCCTACATTTCTGGTCAATTGATTTTTTTTAACATTTTAACTTTTTTATGTGGATCATTTTTAAAGTCTTTATTGAATTTGTTACAATATTGCTTCTGTTTTATGTTCTGGTTTTTTGTTTGTGAGACACGTGGGATCTTAGTTCCTCAAGCAGGGATCGAACCTGAACCCTCTACACTGGAAGGCAAAGTCTTAACCACTAGACCTACTGGTTAATTGATTTTTGACAAAGGTGCCAAGACAATTCAGTGAGAGAAAGAATAGTCTTTTGATAAATGGTTCTGGGACAAATTGAACAGCCACATGGCAAAAGATGAATTTAGATCCTCCCTATACAATTTACAAATATTAACTCAAAATAGATCATGGATTTACAAGTAAGAGCTAAAACTATAAAACTTCTAGAAGAAATTATGGGAGAAAATCTTTCTACCTTGGGTTAGGCAGAGATCTCCGATACAAATGAGACAGCAAAAGCACAAATGACAAAATACTTCACCAAAATTTTAAAATTTTGCACTTCAAAAATTTAAAAAAATACTTGTGGAAGACTAGAGGAAAATAATTGCAAGTCATATATTTGATGAGGAAGTTTGTACCCAGAATACAGTTGATCATTGAACAATGCAGGGCTTAGAGGTACCAATGACCCAGAGCAGTTGAAAATCTGAATATAACTTTACAGCCAGCCCCCCACCTGGTTTTCATCTTCAGGTTGACACAAACTTGTATTGTGTAGTAAATATCAATAACCTCAGATATGCAGATGACACCACCCTTATGGCAGAAAGTGAAGAGGAACTAAAAGCCTCTTGATGAAAGTGAAAGTGGAGAGTGAAAAAGTTGGCCTAAAGCTCAACATTCAGAAAACGAAGATGATGGCATCCGGTCCCATCCATGGGAAACAGATGGGGAAACAGTGGAAACAGTGTCAGACTTTATTTTGGGGGCTCCAAATCACTGCAGATGATGACTGCAGCCATGAAATTAAAAGACGCTTACTCCTTGGAAGAAAAGTTATGACCAACCTAGATAGTATATTCAAAAGCAGAGACATTACTTTGCCGACTAAGGTCTGTCTATGGTTTCCTGTGGTCATGTATGGATGTGAGAGTTGGACTGTGAAGAAGGCTGAGTGCTGAAGAATTGATGCTTTTGAACTGTGGTGTTGGAGAAGACTCTTGAGAGTCCCTTGGACTGCAAGGAGATCCAACCAGTTCATTCTACAGGAGATCAGCCCTGGGATTTCTTTGGAAGGAGTGATGCTAAAGCTGAAACTCCAGTACTTTGGCCACCTCATGCGAAGAGTTGACTCATTGGAAAAGACTGATGCTGGGAGGGATTGGGGGCAGGAGGCGAAGGGGACGACAGAGGATGAGATGGCTGGATGGCATCACTGACTTGATGGACGTGAGTCTGAATGAACTCCGGGAGATGGTGATGGACAGGGAAGCCTGGCATGCTGCGATTCATGGGGTCACAAAGAGTCGGACACGACTGAGCGAATGAACTGAATGTATTTACTGAAAAAAATCCACATGTAAGTAGACCCAGGCAGTTCAAATCTGTGTTGTTCAAGGGTCAATGGTATATAAGGAACTCCTACAAATCAACACTAAAGAGACAAACAACTCAATTAAAAGTGGGCAAAAGATTTGAATAGATGTTCTTCCAAATTAAGATATGTGATTAGCTCATAAGCACTTGAAAAGGTGCTCAAGACCATTAGAGAAATGCAAATTAAAACTTCCTCACTCCCATCAAGATGGCTATAATGAAAGAGACAGACAACAAGTGTTGACAAGGATATAGGGAAACAAATCATCTTATATTGCTAGTAGGAATGTAAAATGGTACAGCCACTTTGAAAAACATTTTGGCCATTTCTTAAGTTAAACATAAACTTTCCACACAACCTAGCAATTCTACCGGTAGGAATCTACCCACAAGAAGTAAAAACACATGCACATACAAAGACACACAAACATTCATGGCAGCATTATTCAAAATACCCCCAAACTGGAAACTCAAATAGCCATCAACTGGTATTGAATAAACAAAACATTTCATCCATACACTGGGATATTTCTCGGCAACAAAAAGGAACCACTGCTACTGCTAAGTCGCTCAGGCGTGTCCGACTCTTTGCGGCCCCATAGACGGCAGCCCACCAGGCTGCCCCATCCCTGGGATTCTCCAGGCAAGAACACTGGAGTGGGTTGCCATTTCCTTCTCCAATGCATAAAAGTGAAAAGTGAAAGTGAAGATGCTCGGTCGTGTCCAACTCTTAGTGACCTCATGACTGCAGCCTACCAGGCTCCTCTGTCCATGAGATTTTCCAGGCAACCACTAGTACATGCTATAACATGGATGAACCTCAAAAACTTTAAAAGGAGTGCAAGAAGTCAGAAGCAAAAGACTACCTAGTATTTCATTTATATGAAACATCCAGAAAAGGCAATTGATAGAAAGCAGACCGGTGGTTGCTTAGGGCTGGAGCCGGTAGCTGGAAAGATTGAAAATACGCAGGTGGGACTTTTTTTTATGTCGGTGGAAATGTGTGGAGGTGGCTGCACAACTCTGTAAGTCACTGAATTGTTTAGAAATGGATGTTTTGAAGGGATGCTAGAGTGGGTAACCTGAGAGGATCCTTTAGTGGGTCCCCAGGGAAAGAAGAGGCAAGGAGACAGTCTCCATTTCTAGAGCTGCAAAACGGAAATAAAGAAGCCGGCTCGGGGTGGGGGGGAGGGGGGAGAGAGAAGCCGGCTCGGTGGCGGGGTAGGATGAGACGGGGAGGTGGAGGAACTGGGTGCACCTGACGGCCGCACAGAGCCTGCGGAATAGAAGCCTTAAAGCCTGAGGTTTCCGAAGGCATGAGACACACGGAAACTACCCAGACTGTGCCTGCAGTTTAGCGCTCAAGAGTGAGAAGTACCTGAGTGTGTAACTGTGGAATGCTTTAGAATGCCATCAGCAAGACAGGAGAAACGGCAACTATTCCATACCATCAGTCAACCCCGGGCCCTCTGCAGTCTAAGATATGTCATTAGATTAAATAAGACCGTGAAGTCCAGAGGACACTAGATGTTGGGGCAAGACCGTGTTACCGGCTAGAGAGCTCGGGCCGGGAAAGGTGGTCTAGGCCGATCCCCCCAGCCCGAGCTCTCTAGCCGGTAACACGGTCAGAACGCAGTAGCAGCCGCCTGCAGGGGGCGACCCGACGTCACGCGCGGCCCCGCCCCATCACGTGCCCGCTGTGTCGCGTCACACCCGGAAGCAGCGGCTGTAGGGAGCTGGCAGCAATGAGCGGGGATACAGGGACGACGTCCGTAGCGCCCCTCCCGGGGAGACCGAACCGGGCCATGGGGTCCGCATTGTGGTTGAGTACTGGTGAGCGGCCCCTGCCAGTGACGGGGATCCGGGCCGGACGAGGGTGGGTCCACCGGAGGTACCTTTTCCGAAACCCAACCGGACCTCCGGTATCTTCTCCCTAGCGAACCCTGCGGCTTCGAGGCGACCTACCTGGAGCTGGCGAGTGCCGTGAAGGAGCAGTATCCAGGCATCGAGATCGAGTCGCGCCTGGGGGGCACAGGTGAGGCTGCGGAACACCTGCTGAGTCAGTGTTCTAAATCCCAGCTCTATCACTTTCTAGCTCTGGCATTGGCTGCTTTATAGTGTCCAGCAGTACCTGGCACATAGTAAAATGTCCAGCCAGCTTGAGTCCCCTTCCATAGGTGAGGGGAGTCACATTTGAAGCCTACTGGGAGAAACGGGTGAGACCGAAGTGTTGGAGGGAAGGGAAACTTTCATTGAGTTACCAGGAGTTCAAAGGAAGGGCACACGGATGATGCCTCCCTTCAGTTTCATTGGCTTGACCCTAGGCTAGAAAATGGCTTGAAGAATCTCTAAAGTGGCTAAGGGAGCTGTGTGAAGTCTAAGGAGTGTGGAAGGCCCTCTTTGTAGAACTTCCCACCTTTTGCCTGTGCTCAGCATACAGTTCATTCATACGTTTATTTAATACTAGGGGCCTTTGAGATTGAAATCAATGGACAGCTGGTGTTCTCCAAGCTGGAGAATGGGGGCTTTCCTTATGAGAAAGATGTGAGTACTTGCAATAACGGGAATAACCCTAGTTCAACTTGCCCCTCCAAGGGACACATCATCCCATTCCACATCTCTGCCCTCTAGCTCATTGAGGCTATCCGAAGAGCCAGTAATGGAGAACCCCTCGAAAAGATCACCAACAGCCGCCCTCCTTGTGTCATCCTGTGACTGGATGTGATTCTCGGTTCCTGCTCTCTTCTGGGATCCAAGCCTTGGTTGCCCTGCTTTGATCCTGCTGAGGGCTCCCCACTGCCTGTCTCACCTCACTGAGCTCCTGGCAGCTAAGAGATCCTGGCCTCCACTTTGCCCCTTTGGTGGGCACCAGGAGGGAGGAGATGGTTCTGTGGTCTTATGGGAGAAAGGTGCTCTCCATGGACGTTTCCATAGCCACCTTACACCCCTTCCCTAAGATCAGTGCCCACAAAAACCTGCTCCCCTCTCCAGCTTAGCCATACCTGTCAGATGTTACCATAGTTCTAATTTATTTTCCACTAGCCCCAGGCAATGTCAGCTATTGGCACTAAAGTGGCACTGCCAACACCTGTACCCACTAGTGTGTGTCTTATGTCCAGTTTGGGACTGTGGGGGGAGGAAAGGGGGAGAGGCCAGCCCAACCTTTGTTCCACCAACATGACTGTGCTGGCTGGCTGGGTGGGTTTTTTCTGGATTTGATGTTTAGTCACTAAGTCATGTCCGACTCTTTGCGACCCCGTGGACTGCACGATTCCCTGTCCCTAGCTCCTCTTAATTCAGTGATTTCCTTGCAAAGGCAAGAAAAATGAGTCACACAGTGGACAGTGCATCTTGTTTCCTCTGTCCTTCCCCGACTCCCCCTACCTAGAGAGAGGAAATTACCCCATTCTGGTGGGTGGGTGGCCTTAGGAGTTCTTTTTTTCCTAAGAATGATCTTTTCAAAAGGCTCTCAGATTAGAAGCCCAGTTCCCAGTTTCCCCCAACTCAAGAGCCGGAAAACTGGAAGCAGGCTCCTAATTCAAGCTTTCCGAAGATTCCTAGCCAGTCCCTCCAGGAAAGATGAACTGTATGTAAGTTATGAGGTGAGCAGTAAGGGGACAGCTCCAAGCCACCCCTAGACATAGGCTGGTGTCCAGCTGTTTTCCAAAATATATTTGCAAATGGAGAAAGTGAGTGTGGAGGACATCCCTCCCCTAACCCCAGGGACTGCCCCCCACCCCCAATACCCACTCTCCACCGAGTCCTTATTTCATTTTTAAAAAAACAAACAAAAAACCAAGTAAAAACAAAACCAAAAAAGCAGTCTGTACAAGGACTGGATCTGGGTGCTGCTGCTGCTCCTTCTTCCCAGGGACAGAGCTGGGTCTCGGGGACAGTCTCTGAATGGGTTGCTGTAGTTCCTAGACACCCCCTTGGGGCCTTCTTCGCACTCGGCCCAGCCTCCCTAAGTCGTTCAGTGCCAAGGATCTGGAAGAAGTCAGGCTGGGCCGCTCTCAGCCACCTAGGAGTTGAAGTAGGAAAGGAGATTCCTGGTATGGCAGGCTCCCCTGGACATGATCCAAGGGCCTGCTCCCTGCCTGGTGCCGATGTGGGCCAGAAGTCAGGCCTTCCACATGCCCTGAGGGTTCAGCAGGGCCTCAGTGGCCCTGGCCTTTGGCTCATACTGGCATGTCCAGACCCAGGTACTCAGGGTTCTCTGCCGTAGGGGTCCCTTCAAAGGTGCTGGATGGAGTGCCCCGCTCTGATGGGTCCTGGTCCCACTAATAGAGGTTGTCAAAGGCTGGGCTGAAGGCTGGAGAAGGGTGGGACTGAGGGGCGGCCCTGCCCCGAGGTGCCAAGTACTCAGGGTTCTCCACGGCAGCCCCAAAGGCAAAAACGTCTTTGACAACCCCATTCTTTCCAGGGGAGAGCGTCTTGGGCCTTTCCAGAGTGGAACCAGCAGGTCGAGGAGGCGGCAGAGGACCCTCTAGGGGTGACGGGGGCTGTGGGCGAACCTCTGGCTGGTTCACATATTCTGAAAGGACAAGAGAAGGAATCTTGTGAGGGGGTGAAATCTGTGTGTCCCAGCTGCTTCAACTGCCCTGCAGCAGGCCCTGGGCAGATCACCCCCAACCCCCACCTCTCAGCTCGAGCTTGACTTCATACCGGGCTGGGGGCTGCAGGTCAAGGGGGCAACGTAGCCATCAGCCTCGGGAGAAAGGGGTACTGTGGGGTCCTCGCTGTACCGCTGTAGAGGGCTAGAGTCATGTTGGGGGAGGGGCTGCAGCCCTTTGGCCGCCCCCATTCTCAAGTCGCCATCAAACACATCAGAGCCTGCCCCTTCGGAAGGTGCCAGCGGAGATCTGGGGGGCTCCTCCTCAGAGGGCTCCAGCCCCAGTGTCAGCTCACCACCGCCACTCTGAGGACAAGAGAAGGTCAAATGGAGGTCATTCATGGATCTGAGATGGAGGCTCCATGGGAAGTGACAGGGTCCCAGGAGATAAATCATCTCTGATGCATGACAGAGGCATGGTAGAAAGAATGGGATCACAGTTGGAAAGCAGTAAGAATCCTTCTTAGGGAAAATGGGGCCTCCTTCATGAGAGGTAATGGCTGGAAGACATCGGAGGAAGGAACCCTAGCCCACTGGCGTCAGGGGAGGTAACCAACGACACCCACCAACATGTGATGGGAGCACTGACCCTGGTGGATGTGCTGCGGTGCCTGCGATGGGCTGTGCCTCCTGCACCTGGGGCAGGGTCTGGGCAGAAGAAGCCCTGCTGGGGTACCAGGTACTCCTCTGCATCCACCAGGTCGCCCATGTCGTCATCCTCCAGCAGCGAGCGGTAGAAGGTGCTATCCAGGGGGCTAGCAGGGCCCAAGTCTTCATTCTGGGGAGGAGGGAGACGCATGGCAGCCTCTCCCCAGCCCAGTACGCAGCCTCCTGAGGGTGGCTCAGAGAGGGCTAGAAGTCTGATGAGTCAGGCAGGAGCTTGGAGGCCTGGGACCCAGGAATTATTCTTCCTTTCCTCCCTTTTAAGGAGAGTGCTCTTAGCCATAGGCAGGGATGGGGTGAAAGGTTCAGTACCTGGATGACCACAAAGCGCTGGGGGTCCCTGGCCATGCGGGAGAATTCGGTCACTAACTCCCGGAACCTCGGCCGACACTCAGAGTCAATCATCCAACCTGGGGGTGGGCAAGAGCCCGGCGTCTGAGTTCTGGCTGCAGTCTGCATGCAGCGCCCCTCACCCTCACCCCAGTCTAGACAACAGTAGAGTCCAAAGCCCTCTGATGATAGAGAATCTACCAGTTTCCCCTTTTTATTTTGGATCAGTCTTTTTTCCTAGGTGGCCCTTGCTAGCTCCTCTGGACTGGTACTGTAAAAAGGCAGGGAGAGCCTTCTGAGACTCCATTAACCATATCACCATGCTCTTGGCCCCCTCCCATGCCCCTTGTAGGCCCATCCGCCCAGGACCACCCACCCCTCCTCCAAGCAGCCAACACAGCTCAAGAACGCACATTTGACCATGATCATGTACACATCAATGGTGCAGATGGGGGGCTGGGGCAGCCGTTCTCCCTTCTCCAGCAGGTCAGGAATCTCCCGGGCTGGGATCCCATCATAAGGTTTGGCCCCAAAAGTCATCAGCTCCCAGACAGTCACACCTGGGGCAGAGATGGGGTAAAGTGGTGGGAGGACCAGAGGCAGCTTAAGTGTACAGTGCCTCAGAGGCTCTGCCCAAGAGCCTGGCACCATGCGGGAAGGAGGAAAGATGCAGTGCCAAAGGACAGGAGATAACTTGGTCTATTCCCAGTCCCTGGGAAGTGCACAGACTCTGGCCTGAGGCACTGGCAGTCACTTTCTTCCCCATCACATTCTTGCTAAAGGTGTCCATCAGTTCGCCCCCATCCTTCCACCCACATTCTCCCCAGGGCCATGGCTCCTTGTCCACCCTCCCTACCCACCCCATCACACACCATAGCTCCACACGTCACTCTGGTGGGTGAACCGCCGGGCGGAGAATGGACTCCAATGCCATCCACTTGATGGGCACCTGGTAGAGCAGAAAAGGAAGGCTTCCAACCAGGTCTGAGTTCTCCCAGGGGCCAGACCCCACTCCCCTTGTCTCACTCGGTTCGCTCCTCTAACCTTGCCCCCATCTGCGTGGTACTCTGTCTCGTCAATGTCTAGCAGCCGAGCTAGCCCGAAGTCTGTAATCTTCACATGGTTGGGACTCTTGACCAGCACGTTCCGGGCAGCCAGGTCCCTATGCACAAGTCGCACATCCTCCAAGTAGCTCATCCCCTGAGGTCAGAGGCATCAGTATGGACCTCGCTCTGCCAAAACTCTCCCAGGAAACCTCCCTATCCAGAGGCTTGCTCCCCAAGGGCACCTGCAGAGCCCTGGCCCCCAAAGTGCATACCTTGGCAATCTGCACACACCAGTTCAGCAGGTCCTGGGAGCCCAGGCGCCCACGGTGTTCTCGGACGTGGTCTAGGAGGCAGCCATAGGGCATAAGCTGTGTCACCAGCTGCACTGTGGATGTCAGGCAGATGCCCAGGAGGCGGGACACATATGGGGAGCCTACACCAGCCATCACATATGCTTCCTGGAAACAAGGGCACACACTGAGAGGGTATGGGAAACCACTAATCCCCAACCACCACACACCCCTCCCAAGGGCTAAGCCATGATAACAGGCCCTCAGCCAATCCAATCCCATTCATCACAAATTGGAACCATGGCCCACAGAATAGGGAGGCTAAGAGTAGAGATTTGGGGGAATCACAGGGTGTCCCTCAAAACCCCAGTTAAGAGAGAGAGCCCAGTCCCCCGTGCCCCCAGCTGGACAGAGTGGAAGGGCTTACATCCAAGATTTCCTTGTTGGCTTTGGGAGATGTGTTTTCCCTCAACACCTTGATGGCCACGGGGATTTTCACATTTTCCCCATCGGGGATCCAGATGCCCTGGGCAGAAAAGAGGATGTGAGCAGAAGGACCGGCTAGATCAACCTGCACCCGTCCTACTTGGGGTCACTACTTGTGCTCCCACCTCCCCCCCACCCTCGGGCCAATCCCACTACTTAGCAGCAGCCTCACCATTTAGACCCACTGGCCACTCCTAATCCCTTATCCTCAACTGCACACACCCCCAACCCCCCCACCCCCACCCCCACCCCCACCCCCCGCTCCTGGCTGTGGTCCCAACACACCCTCCGCCACACCCTGCAAGCATCCTCTAGGACCGCCCACCCGGGGACTTTGGCCCCACCCCTGACCTTGTAGACGGTGCCAAAAGCTCCAGATCCTAGCACCTTCACTTTCCTCAGCTCTGTCTCTTTTAAGATCCGCATCTGAGCCTGATTGGGCATCGCTCCACTGGGCGTCAGGGGCTCCACCAGCTGGGGTGAGGGGGGTAGTGAGTCAGTGCTGCGGCTTGGGCCGCAAACCCCAGACCTCGGGAGAGGCCCTCAGGCCGCCTCACCTCCGTCTCCTGCAGCAGCCTCCGCATGGTATATTTCCGGATCTTCTGCCGCCTTCGCTTAATGAGGATGCCGAACACCAGCCCCACAAGGACAACCAGCAGAACGCCCACCACAGCGGCAATGATGGAAGTCACAGGGCTGGGGGCAGGAGCCAGGATCATGGATTGGGGACCAGTCTGGGGCAGGGGGATGAAGGGGTCCCACGGTGGGGCGCGGTGGTGGGGGGAGGAGGGGGAGGGGGCTGACTGTCACTGGCATTTGGAAAGGGAAGTCAGAAGGGTGACCCACAGGCTCCCATCCTGTCTGACCTACTCTAAAATCTACCTTGGCTCCTTACTGTCTGGGAAATAAAGTCCAGACTCCTTGCTAAGATTCAAAACCCTCTATACCTACATCTCCAAGTTGTCTATGCTTTTGCCCATGGCTCTAGCCCAGGGTTCTCAAACTTCCTAACAAAACTCAGCAGGGAGCTGGTCAACCTGTGAGAGTATGGCGCCCCACCCTCCAGAGATTTTGACTGTGGTATGAGGTGGGGCCCAGGAATGTGCACACAGTGATTCTGATGTTCTAGCCAAAATTTTCACCCATAGGTCACGATTTCCACATCTCCTAGCCGTTGTTATAATACTTCTGCCTGGATCACCATTTCTGCATGAGGTTATCTTTCAAGACTCTGCTTTCCTGGGACAGAAGGATCTCCTGGGCACTGACCCTACTTCCTTGTCATCCTTTTTCCCCTCCTTTGCTTAGCCAAGGGCTGGCTTATCACAGACCTCAAATGGACCCTTATTTCATGGACAAATGCTTACTTAGGACACACTCCAATCTTTTTCTCCCTAAAACTTTTCCCCAAACACCCCTCTGCCTAGAAATCAAATCTCACAATGGCAGCGATGGACATCACAGGACCTGTGGCCTCGTGGGAGGGGAGAGCCTATGCCCTCCAGATCCGGCCCTGACCTAAATGACTTCACCCCCTACTCCTTCCTCTGTGCTTAGTCAGTTACCCACCACAGCAGAATCTTCAGCAAATACATCCTCGACTTTCTGGACACCTCTCACAGTGCTGCCTGGTTGCTTTCCTCCTAATACAAGTGACATTCCCGCCCCTCTTTCAAAATCTAGCTCATGTGCCTGAAGCCTCCCACTGACCCCAGGGAAGTATTCAGTCCCTCCCTCAGTGCTGCAGCTATGCTCTCTTCTCAACGTGTGCCTCAAGTCCCAGGGAGTTGAAGGCTGCCTGTGTCCCTTATGAGACGCCAAGCTCTACAGGGTGGGGAAGTGCTGGGTGTCTTCCTATCCCCTGACCCCCAAGCAAGCCGAGCAGGCCCTCCATCCACTGCATGTGTGTGTGCACATATGTGCTCAGTCTCTCAGTCGTGTCCACCTCTTTGTAACCCCATTGATTGTAGCCAGCCAGGCTTCTCTGTCCATGGGATTTCCCAGGCAAGAATACTGAAGTAGGTCGCCATTTCTTACTCCAGGGATGTTTGCAACCCAAAGACTGAACCCCGGTCTCTCGCGTCTCCTGCACTAGCAGGCCAATTCTTGACCACTGCACCACTTGGGAAGCCCCTCCATCCACTAGTTGAAGCTAATTGAAAGAAGCATCCACAGTGGAAGAGTGGGCTGAGGAGGACACGTGTCATGTCAGGACATGACATCTAGCAGCAGGGACCATCCAGGGGTCACTGGGGGACTGACGACAATGTGGGGTGCATTCTGGGGACCAGGCTGACCTGGCTCTCTGCTCGGCGGGGGCAGCCTTTGTCATCCAAGTCCACACAGCTGCAGGAGAGAGAGAGTCCCGTCAACAAGGCTGGGAACCACCTCCTGCACTCACTCCAGCCTCACAAGATCCCAGGAGGTAGGTGTGACTGGGTTATGATCCCCACTTGACAAAGGCAGAAACTGGGTTCGAGGTCACCAGGGCTCTTTCTACCATCCCACAGGGGAGTCCTCCAGTCTGCAAACCCATAGCCTTTGCACCTCCCTGTGGTGGGAAGGAAGTGGCAGCACCCAAAGGAGCATTGAGTCCAAGAGCTTGGCCATCTCCTCTGTAGAGGATGCCAGTGTAAACTACTACTGTAGTCGGGCAAACTCCTGCGGTTCCTCCTGTCTTCCCAGCTGTTCCACCTCTGGGGATAAACCCTGAAAATGCCAACACCTGTATACTAGGGGGCATGTACAAGAGGCTCACTTATACATGGAGCTCAAGGGCAATAAACTGCCAAAAAGAAAAAAAAGGAAACAAGTTCAGTCAGTACTCTCAGGCAGGGACACAACTAAATAACTCTACATCCATACTGCAGATTGAGTAGTTAAAAAGAAAAAAAGGAGGTAGACTGATATGCATTCACAGGCAAGGACCTCCAAGATACAGAAAGGGGAGAAGGTGCGGGCGGAGCAAAGTGTATATGAGTCAAATGAAATTGCTGAGAAATAAATAGATGAGCTAGATGAAACTGTTGTTTCTTGATCATTTTTGCCTTCTAAAAGCAGCAATCTTATATGACTCAACCTAACATATGCATAAAATGCATTTATGTAAATATGTGCAGAAAAACCTGGAGGAATGCACATACCAGAGTGACCTGGTAGTTCTCCCCAGGGAGGGGAGGGGCAGTGGGAGAAAGGGCACTTCTGCTTTACACTGTTTACTTTGATACTGCTGAAAATGTGTCTTACAAGAATGTATGCACGTGTTTCACGTGTTATCAATAACAACTTAGGAAAAAAAAAAAGAACAGGGCTTTGCAATAAAAACCGCAGTGTTACGTGAGAAAAAGCAATTTGCAAACAATAAGACTAGAATGTGCACAGATAAGAATTGAAGAATAAAAATAATATATAAACATATTTTATATATTATATAATAATACATATGCTACATGTGCACATATAAACTGGAGGGAAAATATGGCAAGTTATTAACAGTGGAATAGAACTGTTAATACTATTAATTTATCCTTCATGCTTTAATTTAAAAAATGCTAACAATATGTATTACTTTTGTGATCAGGAAATAAAAGATAAAAATGTTAAGAGCCTTGGGGTAAGCAAAGGCAGAGATGTCCCACTTTTTACAATAAGAGCTCCTGGAACAAGCCCTTCTTTATATGGCGAAGGCCCTCAGACTCACGAGTGGGTGCAGTTGATGGGGCATGGCTGGCATATGCCCTCCTCATCTGGAAACTTCCAGATGGGCATGAAGGAGAGGTCAGGCTTCACACCACTGGGGCAGCGAGCCACACAGAAGGGAGGATCCTTGTAGTGGGCACAAGCCACACATTGGTCAGCCTCCTGGGAGGGAAGAAAGGGTTTGTGGGGGGCTGGCACCGATACCCCTGCGGCAGCAAGATCAGGCCCCTAGGTCCCCTTGGTGCTTCCCATGGCCACTCAGCAGCACTTTTCACTTTGCTTTTGGAACAGCCCCGTCTGCTGCCCCTGTTCTGCACCCAGCTCCCTGGTGCTCAGGCACAGTGCCAAACCCTATTTTAAGTTAATTATTACTGTATCCTAATGGGGTGAGTACTAGCATAACATAGATTTCACAAATGAGCCAACTGAGGTTGGAAGTGACACCTGGATTTGAATCCAGGTAATCTGATGCCTGAGCGCCCAGGTCTAAGCGCCGTGGCACTGATACAGCCAAGCGCACAGGCTTCCCTGGGCCTTCGGCGTGGTCGGAAGGGTCTCAGGGTCCACACTTCTTGCCGTTCCCAGCATCCCAGCCTCCTTCCACTCTCCTACTGTTCAGGCCTGGGCTTGGAGCCCTCCCCAGGGAAATTTCACTGGACTTGGCCAGGTCCCTGGCAGCTGCCCCACCCCCGCCATGAGCCCACCAGCACCTCACCGAGCCAAAGCAGGTCACTGAGCCATTCTGGGGAAGACACTCGGAGTGGCACGGCAGACAGTACCTGTCCTTCACGTACTCCCGGGGAGCCTAAGGGGAGCACAGCCAGTGAAGGGGTCTGGAAGGGGCCCTGTGCATCCCCCCCCACCTCCTGGCCGCCCCCTCCTCCGCCCGGCGTACCCGTGTAGTACTCGGCATTCCTCCACGCATTCCTGGCCCCGAAGGAACTGGCTGCAGTTGACGCACTGGGTGGGCCCGGGACCCCAGCAGTGCCCTTGGGCGCACAGTGGGTAGCAGGCCAGGCCCTCACCCACTGCAGTGAGGAGGAAGGGGTCAGAGGGGACTCATGGGAGGTTCCAGGTCCCACGGAGGGGTAGGGGTGGGAGGCGGGGTTTATGGGCGTGGCTCTGTCTACAGAGGCAGGATAGCTGCCGAGCACAGCAGGGAGAAAGTCCTGAGGTTCCAGAAACAGAGGAAAGGGAGGGGAGGGATGCCAAGGCAGCGTGGCCGGACCCAGCTAGAAGCCACGCCAAGAGGCCAGGCCAGCCAGAGGTGGGTCAGCGACGGTGCACCCGGGACGGGCAGTGCACATGCGCAAGGAAGTCCCAGCTTGCTGCCGCCAGAGGCCCTGGGCACGCCCGCGCTGGCAGAAGCGGAGCATGCAGCACCGGGCTGTCTTACCGCACTCATCCTCTGGCTTGTTGGCACTGTGGAGCAGAGCCTGGTGGGGGTTCTGGAAGAGCTGGTCCCAGGGCACCGTGTGTACGAAGCAGAGGCGGGCGTTGCGGTGGATGAGGGCCAGCCCGCTGCCCAGTTCCCGCAGCGAGCGCAGCCCCAGCCAGCTGGATGCCCAGCCCTTGCAGGGTCAGCGAGTAGGCACCACTGTGGGAAGGGAGGTGGTGCTCAAATGCAAGGGGGCAGCGCACCGTTGACCACCCCCATCAGGCAGAACTGCCCTCGCCTTCCTCCTGTCCCCAGCACACGCCTCCAAACTCCCAAGAAAAGGTTGCTGCTGGAGTCCCCGGAGAACAGGAACCCCCTTCTCCTCACTATACAAACACCCAAAACTTCTCCCAGGCCTCCCTGGGCAGCTCCTCTCTCGCAGGGACCCCCTCCCCTGGTGCTCACTCATGCAGAACTCGTCCCCGGATTACTCGCAGGTTCTGGAAGACGCTGAGGTCAGGCAGGCTGTCTGGCCACGCTGAGATGTACAGGTAACCTGCAGGCACAGGGTGAGGCTAGGGTATGGGGCCAGGATGAGAACCCCGGCCCCATGAGAGCAGGCTTCAGAGAGACAGAGCCCACCTGTGATCTCCTCCAGAGACTCAAACACTTTGAGCTGCTCAGCCTGCAGCGGGGCGATGTTAGAGTCTGGATCCCTAGAAGAAGGATTAGGGGAGGAGTCAGCAGGGCCAGACGGAGAAGGCAATGGCACCCCCACTCCAGTACTCTTGCCTGGAAAATCCCATGGACAGAGGAGCCTGGTAGGCTGCAGTCCATGGGGTGGCTAAGAGTCGGACACGACTGAGCGACTTCTTTCACTTTTACTTTCATGCATTGGAGAAGGAAATGGCAACCCACTCCAGTGTTCTTGCCTGGAGAATCCCAGGGATGGGGGAGCCTTGGTGGGCTGCCGTCTATGGGGTCGCACAGAGTCACACAACAAAAGCAACTTAGCAGCAGCAGCAGCAGCAGGGCCAGGAAGGGGGTGGGTACAACCTGCTCCACAAGCTGTCCCTGTCACCCTCCCCCACATCCCCTCCACTTAAACCCTTTGCCCATCAAGGCTGGCTGTTCTCATCCTGAGCTTCAAAGCCCAGGCCCTAGTTTGGCAGGATCTATCAAAATAATACTTATATCCTTTGATCTAGAAATTCTACTTCTAGGAATGTGCCCTAGAGAGACACTGGCCCCTGTTTCCAGAGGCATATACAAGGGAGAACTGTTTGTTAGAGGGAAAATAAAAAACCTAAGGAAATTAAAAATTTTTTAATGTTTTAAATACCTAAATATCCCATCAGTAAATGAGGAGCTGTTAAATGTAACCCTGATCTATTCAGACTACTGATGAAAAACTCACATTTAGGGAGCATGTATTGGATTGGCCAACACATTTGTTTGGGATTTTCCATATGACGTATGGAAAAACTTGAATGAACTTTTTGGCCAAACAAATAGTATTTTCTGGGCAAGAAAATACTATTAAGAGCTTTACAAATATTAACTCATTTAAACTTTATAACAACCTTATGAGGGCAGGACTATTTCTGCCCCCATTTAACAGATGAGGAAGCTGAGACACAGCAAGAAGGCCACATGACTAGTAAGTGGTAGAAGCCAGGTCTCAAACCCAGGCAGCCTGGGTTCTTAGCTGCTACTGTTTGCTGCCACCTGCTTCATCACTGTTGAAAGAACAAGGCAGCTGAACATGAACTAACTGTCATAACCAGCAATCCAAAGCCACAGGCAGACAATATTCACAGCAGGTTCACCTTTTAAATCAACCTTCCCCCAAAATTATTAGAACTACATTTCTCTGTGCATGTATGTCTATGTATGTATGAATGGTCTAGAAGAATACACACAAACTGTTACCAGTGGTCTCCTCTGGAAAGGGGAGTAGAGGTGGAGGAAGTGAGGAGAATTTTCTCCTTTTGTAATACATACTTTTACTGAAGTATAATTCACATACAAGAAACCACACAGATTTTTAGTGTGCAGCTTGATGAGTTTTGTCAAATGCATCCATTCACACATCCACCTCCACCAGTGATATACAGAACATGTTCATCACCCTAGAAATTTCCTTTGTGTTCCTTTCTAGGCCCTCACTCCAGCACAATCACTGTTCTGATTTGTGTTACCACACAGTGGTTTTGCCTATGCTGGAACAAAGGCAATCATACAGTGTGGACCTCTCATCTGACTTATTTTACTTTTCATAATATTTTTAAGATTTTTTTGATGTGGACCATTTTTAAAGTCTTTATTGAATTTGTTACAATAGTGCTTATTGTTATGTTCCATTTTTGGGGCCAAAAGTCATGGGGGAATCTTAGCCCCCAGAGATGGAACCCACACCTCCTGCATTGGAAAGCAAAGTCTTAACCACTGGACCACCAGGAAAGTCCCAACATAATGTTATTCTGTGTATCCATCGGCTGTTTCTTTTATTGCTGAGAATTTCACTGTATGGATATACCATTTTTTACACTTAGCCGTTGAACAATGCCTGGGTTAGGGGCACCAAACCCCTCTATGAAGTCGAAAACCCTGGTTTAACTATATAGTCAGCCCTCTGTATCCAGTTTCAGATTCAAGCAACCCCAGATTGTGCAGTACTGCAGTATGGATTTACTGGGAAAAGTTCACATTTAAATGGACCCGAGCAGTTCAAAGGCCTTCCCAGGCGGTGCTAGTGGTAAAGAACCCACCTGCCAATGCAGGAGGCATAATATACATGGGTTTGATTCCCAGGGTTGGGAAGATCCCCTAGAGGAGGGCATGGCAACCCACTCCAGTATTCTTGCCTAGAGAATCTAATGGACCGAGGAGCCTAGTGGGCTATATAGTCCATAGCCTCTCCGAGTCAGACATGACTGAAGTGACTTAGCACACACACAAGCAGTGCAAACCCATGAGGTCCAAGGGTAAGCTGGGTTTATTCATTCAGCTACTGATGTTTTTGTTGGTTTAGTCACTAAGTTATGTTCAACTCTTTTGTTACACCGTGAACTGTAGCCCTCTAGGCTCCCCTGTCCATAGGATTTCCCAAGCAGTAATGGAGTGGGTTGCCATTTCCTCCTCCAGGGGATCTTCCCAACCCAGGGGTCAAACTGGCATCTCCTGCATTGGCAGGTGGATTCTTTACCACTGAGACACCAGGGAAGTCCAGCTATTGATAGACATTTGCATTATTTTCAGTTTGCGGCCATTATAAATAAAGCTACTATGAACTCACAGAGAATTTTACTTTATCTGGATGGCGTAACCTCCATACAAGTAAGTGCATGTTTATAGATAACATGCCATTTATGAGAAAAATTCCAGGAATTCCCTGGTGGTCCAGTTAGGCCTCCTCCTTTTCATTGCCAAGGACCCAGATTCAATCCCTGGTCCGGGCACTAAGATCCACCCACTAAGATCCAGCCAGTCACATGATGTGGCCAAAAACAACAAACAAACAAAAACAAAAACAAAGAGAAAACCCTTCCCTCGCCCCCACCCACGCCCCCTTCCCCCATCCCCACCCCCACCCCTCCGGCCAAGCTGGTCTTCCACCAGCTTCCTGTGTATCCTGGGTCTCCCACCACCCCCTAGAAACACTGCCACCTCAGGATTCAATGACTGCCCTAATGCTGTTTCAGGCTGCGTGTCCACCCTTCACTTCGAGTATCCTTACCCTGAGGACTTCCCTGGTGGCTCAGACGGTAAAGCGTCTGTCTACAATGCGGGAGACCTGGGTTCGATTCCTGGGTTGGGAAGATTCCCTGGAGAAGGAAATGGCAACCCACTCCAGTACTCTTGCTTGGAAAATCCCATGGACGGAGGGAGCTTGGTGCAGGCCACTGTCCATGGGGCCGCAAAGAGTCGGGCATGACTGAGCAACTTCACTTTCACTTTCATCCTTACCCTGCAAAGCTCTCTGGCAGAAACGCCAGGCTCCCAAAAATCTTCTTGCAGCCGGCAAACTCCTGGATGTTGGCACTGGTGACCGCCCTCACCTCCCGCAGGTGTTCCATGCCCAGACCGTAGCACACTGTGGGGAGGGGGCAGGGGCATTCAGCCTTCACAGGGAGCACCAGGAACTCAACTTCCCGGATCCTGTCCACAGACCCCTCCTGGGTCCACAATGCCCCCTCCCCACATTGACAAGAGACACAGGGGAACTTGTGGGAAGCTGGGGGAAGGGCCAGGGGCAGTCAGCGGGAGAAAAGGACTGCGTCCCAGGACAGTCTGAGGAAGGGTGGCACAGTGGGCTAGGCCAGGCCGGATGTTTCGGGGGCAACCACTGGGTACCTGGGGCACAGGGCTTGCTGCATTTCTCACACCTCTGGGTTCCATCCTCAGCTGTCACCTCTTGGTTGTTCAGGGGACAAACCAGGGTGCAGGATCCCACATCCGTAGACAGGTAGTTGTCTGAGGAGGTCAAGATCGTGTGTCCATGTATCCTGGCCTTTCACCCCCACACCCACCATGAGTCGTGTCACCGTGCTCAGGCAGTACAATAAGAATGATATCAACTGAGGCTGAAACGCCCTTACAACATGCCTGAGCCCTGGACACTCGTCCTTTCCTCACAAAAGCCTTATGTGATAGGCACAGTTAGATTACCATTTTGCCAAAAGGGAAATCAAAGCACAGAGTTTTCTGTAAATTACTCAAGGTCATTGTGCTAGAAAGCGGAGGAGCCAGGACATGAACCCAAATGGCCTGACCCTACACTTTGTACTTGAGCCCACCATGGGGAAGTTATGACCAGCACCCAGGAGCCCACTGCTGTCTCCCACAAGAGAAGAAAAGAAGTCCCCCAGATCCAAAGCCAGTCTCTAAATGCTTATCAGTAAACAGGGAGCTAATAAATCAAACTCAGATCCATCTGACCATAGAATAAAAGTTAACATTTAGGGGTGCTGAGTATTGGCTGGGCACAGTTGTAAGAGCTTCACAAATATTAACTCATTTAAAATTTATAACTATTTATTTTTGTCCCCATTTAACAGATGAGGAAACCGAGATGCAGCAAGAAGCTCACATGACTAGTAAGTGGCAGAGCCAGGTCTCGAACACAAGCCTCCTGAGCATGGGCTCTTAGCTGCTACTATTTGCCGCCACCTGCTCCGCTGCTGTTTAAAGAACTGGGCAGCTTGACACAAACTGCCATGATGAGCTCTCCGAAGCCAGTGGCAGACAATACCACAACATGCTCCCATTTATATAAACCAAACCCCCCAGCAAAATTACTAAGACTGTGTTTCTCCCCAGCACTTACAAGGACAGGCGGTCACACAGCTGGCACCGAAGGTATAACGTCCCTCAGGGTTGGGCATGGACTCGAAGGTGTCTGTGTTGTAGGTGACCAGAGCTGGGCAGTGCAGCTCACAGATGCCGCTGTGGTTGAAGTGGAGGCAGGCCTGGGGGACAGTCAGTGGGTGGGCACTGGGTTGTTTAGCCCTGAGGTGCCAAGAGCCATAGGACAACACTGGATGGGATGCCCCTCCCCTTGCAGCCTGAGGGCTGGGGCCCAGGGGGCACATACCAGGCAGTCAGAGTGCTTGGGGCCAGTACAGCCGGCAGCGCACTGCTCGTGGCAGCAGTCGGTGGGCTGTGGGCCCTTACAGCGGGCACAGCCACTGGCACAGACGGTCCGCGTCACTGTCAAGGCGGGATGAGGGCTAGGCGGCAGTCTAGGCACCAGCCCCTCACCAGCACCACCTTCTGGGGAGACTTCCTGCCCCAGGGAAGAGGCCGAGGGCTGGCACAGCCCCTCCCGTGTCGCTCAGCCCCCGCCCCCAGACCCTGGGCTGCCCTGTAACTCACAGCTCTGACAGTCCTCAGAACTTTCTCCCCAGCAGTTGGGAGCTTTGCAAGCTGGAGAACAGGGTGCGCCTGGGGGAAGAAACAGAGGCAGTGAGAGAGATCGAGACCAGGACGTGCACAGTGGGGGGCAGACCCAGGCAGGAAAAGAGGACCTCAAAGCCAGAGGCACGATCTAGAAGCAGAGAAAAACAGGAAAGAGAACCACAGAGATGAAGAGACGCAGAGAAAGGGGAGATGGGTGCTGCTAGTGCAGCAGCAGAGGGGCACAAGGAGTAAGCCAGGAGTCTGGGGTCGCTGGGCTGCGTGAGAAAGGGTGGCGGCTGCAGGCAGGGGGCAGCGAGGCTTACAGGCCCGTGAGCGGTTGGTGTCTATCTGCTTGAGGGGCAGCTGGTTGTTCTTGTGGAAGATATCCTCCCACAAAATCGTGTCCTGGTGGCAGAGCTGGGGGTTCCGCTGGATCAAGACCCCTCCCTTGAGGATCTCTGTGGGGTGGGCAATAATCAGGGGCTTCTTCCCCCATCTGGCATCTTCTTATCTCCCCTGGGGCCTGCCTGCCTTCTAAAAGTGGAGTAGGCCTCTGAAACACACCCCGGGTTCCTTGAGGAGCAGAACACCCTTCAGCATCTTTGAGCCTTGTCAATACCACCCACAAACAAAGATCCAGGGGGAATAACTTGCCCATGCTACCGCCTCCTCTCCTCCACCTCTACTGTGTGCACATGGCTTAGCAGTTAAAAGACTGTGACACCCAGCCTCACCACCACTAACTAGCTGTGTGTATCCTCCATAAACCTGTTTTCTCATTTGTAAAATGAGAACATCATGTTTCCCTTGCAAGATTATGGCAGGACTGATGGGATTATGCATGCAAAGCACCGGGCACTGGAGTCTGAAACACTGTCTGCTTCAGGGCTGCCACATACAGTTACACAGGTTGTTCACTGTACATGTGCACTCAGCCAAGAAGTGGGCAAAACCCAGCCTGCATCTTAATCATCAAACTATGCGGGCTGGTGCAAGCTGTGACTTCCTGGGAAGAGGGGAAATCTTTTGAATCTTCACAAGGGCGCCTTTCCTAGCTCCACCTGCATTCATCCGGAAGGGACCCTGGTTCTGACTCACACAGTCTCCCCTTGGCTAGTAGGGACCCCTGCCAGCTCTCAGTAACCAGCAGAAAGTTTCAGTGAGAAAGACAGCCACCTGTGAGGCTTCGCAGCTGCAGCTCCTGCAGCCCTCCTGGGGCCATGCCTGCAGCAGGGGCAGCACCTTCCAGAAAGTCTCCATTGTCCAGCACGGCCAGGGCGTAGTGGTCCTCAAAGAGCTGGGTGCCTCGCACGATTCGCAGTCTCTGCAGTGGGACCTGACTCACTCGATTGTGAGCGATGAGCACATAGCCTTGCACCTCCTGGATTTCCTGGGAAAGGGACAGAGGAGGAGAGGGCTGAGGCAGGTCGGGCCCTGGACCACTACCATCCAACCCCAAGACCTCCTCAAGGTCCCCTGTGCTTGGGGATCTTGAGCAAGGGCCCAGCTGCCAAGCAGTCTGTCCACCACCTCCCCAAACCAGGTTCTAGGACCAAATTCTAGTATGATCAAGAAAGAAAATGAGGGGGTGGGGGCAGTACTCTGTAAATTGTGGGCACCCCACCCTCTCTACACCTCAGCTCTTCCATCTGTAAAGGAAATGCCTGGACATGATGATGTCTGGGATTCAACGGACTAAGCGTCGCACACCCGGCCCCCGCTCTGGGACACAACGCAGAGGCTGGCTTCCACTCGCTCTCCTGTTCCTGACCCTTTCACATATATTTCCCACATGATACTCTAAATGGGCTCCCCAGGAGGAGTCCAAGTATGCCTATGGCTCCTAATGTAGTGTTAGTCACTCAGTTGTGTCCAGTTCTTTGCAACCCCATGGACTGCAGCCCACCAGGCTCCTCCGTCCACGGGATTCTCCAGGCAGGAATACTGGAGTGGGGAGCCAATTCCTTCTTGAGGGGATCTTTCTGACCCAGAGATTGCATCCGGGTTTCCTGTACTGAAGGTAGATTCTTTACCATCTGAGCCACCAGAGAAGCACTCGTGGCTCCCAATATACAGATAGGGAAACTGAGATCCAGCGAAACCAGGGGCTAGACCACATTCACAGGGCTTGTCAATGGCAGAACTGGACTCAGAACTTGCCAGGGCTTTCATTACTCCAGATAGGAGGGGGACAGTGGCTGGGACAGTTGGACAAGGGAAGGTGATCATGCTGGTGAGAGAGCAAAAAATATAGCCCAGGAATAAGTACATTCCACCCAGAAATGTCCACAGTCAGCCACACTATAGACAGAGAGTCAGCTGGTCTTAGTGTAGGACAGATGGGGTGAGACTTCAGAAATGACTTCCCGGTTCAGGAGCCACAGTGAAAGAGAAAATGTAAGGCGGGGAACCTTCTACCACCCATCTGCAGGCAGAGGGCTCAGCCCAGCAGGAAGCAGGGCCTGGCTGGGTCTTGCCCATGGGCCTCACCTGCAGGAAGGAGAGGCTGGCATCAGCAGGCAGATAGGTGAGCTCCAGGTTGCCCTGCACCACCTGACAGCCTTGGTAGAGGTGACGCAGCATGTCCAGGTGGGTCTCAGGACTGGCCGGCAGCCGCAGCTTCATGTCTGTGCCAGTGCACACTGGCAGAACAGAGAAGATGGGTCAAAGGGCCTGCGCAGTGAGCTTCTCCAACCGGCCACACGCAACAGCCAAAGAAAGTGTGCAAATTTGGGGAAAGGGGGGAAATCAGGGAGGAGGTTCCCCCGCCAACTTGCCCCATCCTGAGCATCCAGAGGGGGTCCCACTGTGCCAGCCTTAGGAGCTTGCCCATTCAATCCACGGTGTTGGCTGGCAAAGAAAGCCTTCTTTTGTCCCAAAGGCACGACTCAGGGCCAATGGGTAAAAATCCCCCAAGAGAGGCGATGATGAATCATGAATCCTCTGGATACCCCCTGCCCCTTTCCCGAGCAAACAATGCCACCCACATGCCAACCTCCTGGCAAGGCATGCCCACCCCCACAATGCCACCCAGAAAGTGGGGAAGGAGGGTCAGCTCGAGTCATAGTTGGGGCCTGGGGTCCACCAGTGGCCTGGTCACTGCAGGGACTTCTGGGATTTCCCCAGGCAGAGAAAAAGGAGCATCAGATCCCAACTCTGGGTATCTGGACCCAAGCTGCAGAGGCTGAGCCAGAGCGCTGCCTGCTCCAAAGCCTCCTCTGCTGGTACCTCACCCTTGCCACCTCTTCAGGGCAAGACTCCAGAACCAGCTGGCAGAATCTGTGCCACGAAACTCCTGCCACAAGGGCACTACGTCAGCCCTGTGTACCTGCCCACTGTCAACCACCAGCCAAGTGGCATCAAGATGAACTGCTACCCAGCCCACCTGGACCCCAGTCCAGTGTCCCTGAGACCAGAAGTACCCACTAAGTCCAGGGACACTAGAAAGGGTGAACTACCCCTGGTAAGGGGGTACTCTGGCAGCAGCTGGCACCATGCCTACCAGCAGGGGGAGATTAAAGGGCCCAGTGGAACTCGTTTTTCTGCTCTGGTGAGAAGATGAATCACCTGGCGCGTCCTGCCCAGGAGGGTGTGCCGGGGGAGGTGGGTGGAGGGCACCCCCAGATCCACAGATCCACAGATGCACAGGTGCCTGAGCTGTCTGGAATTCCTGTTGGTCTCCACTCCACCTCCCATGGACTACGTGCAGATTCAGGGGGACAGCACAATGGCTGACTGTGGGGTCTGACACTAGGGCTTCCTTCTGCTTTCCCCACAACTTGGAGCCTAAGGTCAAATCCTGAGAGGTAATAAGAGACACCCTCTGCCCCCAGAAATCGGAGGAAAGGCTGGGGAAACAAGCCCCAAGGGTCCGGCCTGGGTCAACAGCTACAAGCGGGCAGCCTCCCAGGAACACCCAGAGTGGTCTCTCTTCCCACCCCCTCTGGCCAGGGAGGGAAGGAAGCAAAGAGGGAGGAAGGGGAGGGGCCCAGAAATAGAACTCAAGGGTCCCTCCCCCAGACTTCCAAGAGAAACAGGATCCGGGGTGGCCGGCCAGGCCCAAAATAACGCCCGCTGCCAGGACCTCCCCCGGCCTCAGCAGCTTCAGCTGCTTTGTAGGCACAGCTGTCTCCAGGTCTGGACCCCAAGGCCCTAGCCCAGGCCAGGGACAGGGACTGGCAGAGCTGGGGCAGGGGCCGTCTCCACCCCCTGCGGCCTCTGCCGCCTGGAGGGGACACACCAGCTGCGGTAGCCGGGCAATAGGAAAACAACAACAGGAACCCTGGGGGGCAACAGGGGCAACTGAGCATCTGGTGTGTGCTGAGCAGGCACTCTGGGTGGAGCCTCAGCCCCCCAGAGGCTGGGATCTACAACCCTGATTTTGCAAAGAAGGAAACTGAGGCTGCCGGGAATTATGCTTCCAAGATCATAAAGCTGTGAGCAATAGAGGCACGATTTGAATTGGAGTCTGCCTGACTTTAGATCCCACATTCCTTCCACTAGGCCTAACTGCACACACGCCCCACCCCACACCCTGTGCAAAGGTAAATACACACCAGCTCTGTTGATGCCACTGATTACAACAGGCTCCAGGCCTGAATGGCTGAGCTGGGCGGGGAGGACCAGAAAGAGAGGGGAGCCCCGCCCCACGGGTTTGTTTGTGGCCGTTTAGAATCTGATTAAGACTAAGTGCTTGTGGGAACTTCCCTGGAGGTCTAGTGATAAGACTGAGCTTCCAATACAGGGGGTGCGGGTTCAATCCCTGGTTAGGGAATGAAGATCCCACATGCGGCCAAAAAATAAAGACTAATTGTTTGCAACAGGTGGTAAAGTTGGGACTCTGAGACCTACTCCCTGGAGGACTGGGGACTAATAACTCCCACCCTGACATGATACCCCCATCTTCTCACTCATATCTCTCTCCTCAGTCCTCACCGTGGTCCCCACATCCACTCTCCCTCAGTGATTTCCTCCAGAATAGGAGATTCTGTCCCACACAGGAGAGCTTTGTCTCCAGAGCACCTGCCCTTCAGGAGCTAGATCTCTGGAGCAAAGACAGCGTGAGGCAGGACCAGACCAGAGCCAAGGACACAATGAGCCCTGGATAAGTGTTTGTGGGATGAAAGAATGAATGAACTCCAAGCAAGAGTCTCCAAACCAGCACTTTCCTGGTGGTCTGGAGGTTAAGAATCCACCTGTCAATGCTGGAGCACAGGTTCAATCCCTGCTCCAGGACAATCCCACATGTCACGAGGCAACTAAGCCCGTGTGCCACTGAGTCCGCACTCTAGAGCCTGTGAGCCACAATTACTGAAGTCCATGTACTCTAGAGCCCGTGTTCCAAAATGAGACATTACTGCAATGAAAAGCCTGAGGTCTGTAACTAGAGAGTAGCCCACTGCTCGCCGCAACTAGAGAAAGCCTACACATGACAACCAAGACCCAGCACAGCCAAAAATTAATTAGTTAAAAAAAAAAAAAAGAGTCTCCAAACCAAAAGGGACCAGCTGAGGTCACTGTGTCCAGCCCTCTGCCCAGAGGCTGGTCACAGTCCCCAAGTTTCTCTAACTGAATGCCCGTGGTCAGGTCCCAGCTCTAGGGGGCTCTCAAGTGGGTTCTCTCCTTTTCACCAGCCTTCAGCCTCACCTGCCTCTCTTGCTCACCAGCACAAAAGCCAACACTTCTTTTTTTCCATGAACACTGCCTGAGTCCCCAAAGCTCATCTGCCTCAGACCCACAGGGCCAGAGCCCATTCCAAAGACACCAAGGTTCACCTAGCACACACACCTGGTGGATCAGACTGGGGCCTGGGCTCAGCTCATTAGGTCAGAACCCTGGAGGGGCTGCTCACAGTGTAACCCTGATAAAGTCCCTGGATTTCCAGGGCAGAGGTCAAATCAGATCCACCTGTACGCCTAGCAGTACCTGTGACATAGCAGGCGCTCAGTGAATATTTGTTGACCTGACTGGCTGTAAGACGCGGATAATAAACAATAACAACTCTTACTCTCTGCAGAGAAATTACATGAAAGTTAAATGAGATAATGAATCAAGAAAGAGTGTGCAAACATGACAAGCCTTTGTCAACAGAGCTGGGGCAACACAACCATTGGCTATAATTCTCTCACTCCTTAAGAGAGCACATACCCCTCTCCCTACCTCGCCTCTCATCCCAGGGGTGGGGAGAAAAGGTGGCCTACTGAAAGATGGAGGTGTCAACATGGAGGGGCTTCCCACAGTACAGATGGGGGATCTCTTTGCCGATCATGCTAGCACCAGGGGCAGGAACACCCAGCCTGGCCCTATACCAGCCCCAGTGCCAGCCCCACACTGGTCCCTCCCTCACCTGCAGCCCTGTCGGTCCCATTGGCCTCTGCCCCACTCCGGCCTTCCATCCCCTGCCAATCCTAGAGGGCACAAGAGGAGGGCAGACATGGCCTGGAGGTGGAAGGGAAGAACCCTAAAGCCAAGAGGGAATCTGGGGCTGGGGGCACAGCTCACCCTTATTTTCACCACAATAACAAAACAGCACCTCTGCCCTAGTCTGGCCACCTGACTGCCCCTGAGGCTTTGCCTAACACTTTGATCAACAATTTGGCGGGGGGGGCTCTGTCTGGTCCTAGTTGCAGCATGCAGGATCTTTCCTTGTGGTGTGCGGGCTTCTCTCTAGTTGTGGCGTGCTCGGGCTCCAGAGTGCAAGGGCTCTTGGGCTCACTAGTTGCCCCGAGACATGTGGGAATCTTGGTTCCCCAACCAGAGTTCTAAGGTGTGTTCCCAGCATTGGAAGGCAGATTCTTAACCACTGAAATACCAGAGAAGTCCCTCTGATCAACTCTTAATGACTCCTCATCAGAGTCCCCAAATGCCCTGGACATTACTGGGTTGCTGGGAAGCTTTGGCTAAGTCACTTTGTTTCTCTGAACTTCAGAGAAGTTTCTCATCTGTGCTCCTCCTTCACAGGATTGTTGCAGAGAAGCAATGAAACTGTAATGGATGAGAACTTGGCAAATAGGAAGGATGCCGCACTCTTCTAAAAGTTAAATCCATAAAGCAGGAGTCTGGGTAATTCCGAACCAAGAGTAAAATGAAAAGCACTTTGTATTTGACTTTGAAATACAATGTATTTTCTCTTTTGGCATTTGAGCCTAGCTTCAATTATTATTTTTTATTGAATAGCAGAACGAGGTTACTTTCTCCAAGTATAGCAGAAACAAGGAAGGAGGCTGTGGGGGAGAATCCTTCAAGAATTAAATTATGGTCTGTCCAAGATGTGTTTGCTGCACTTTACAAAACCTTGACTGTAAGAAAAGAAAGTCCCAACCCCCTGGGCTTTTCCCCCATCTCCCTTCCCCCTCAGCCCTGGCATATACTGGGAGTGCTAGAGGCAGCTGGGTGGGTCTCTGCCATTTTAGCCATTCCCCTGCACAACATGCCTCTCACAGCACCCAGCACTGTGGGCCGAGGCGTGAGAAAGCCTTGAGGAGCCCCCCAGTACCCAGTACTGCAGCAACCTAGCTGCGCCCCACCTGCTCAACTCCCAGGCCCAGGTGAGGAGGGCAGCGGCTCGGCCTGGCAGCCCAGACTTGCCTCACTCTTCTCAGCCAAAAGCCCGCCTGGGAAACAGGGAAGGAATGGGGAGGCTCCTTGCTCAGAGAGAAGGCGCGTGGGGCCACCTCCCGCTGTTTACAGCAGCTCTAGAGGGAGTTCCCTGAGAGGGCAGAGTTCAGCAGGGTGACCGCCGTGAGGCCACACAAAGCCCAGACACACAGACACATAGACCACACAACTCAAGAACACCCTGACACAGCAGCCCCTCAGAGAACACAGCAAAGCTCTGACAGAGGGGCCCTCGGGCACACACAAACAGGCCAACACCCGCCCCTTCTCCAGACGCCCTGATCCGTGGAGACCAGCCTCCACTCCTAGAACATTCTCATTCTGGCTTTCCCACAACCCAGCAATGCTGGGCCCAGTGTCCCCCATTGCTCAAGGTGGATGAATACAGTGCTTTCCAAGGTGTGGCTAGGGGGTCGAACTGTCTGGATCTGACCTGTTGTTGTTTAGACACTAAGTCATGTCCGAGTCTTTTGTGACCCTATGGACTGTAGCCCACCAGGCTCCTCTGTCCATGGATTTTCCAGGCAAGAATACTGGAGTGGGTTGCCAATCTTCCTGACCCAGGGATCGAACCTGCATCTCCTGCACTGGCAGGTAGATTCTTTACTGCTGAGCTGGTGGGGAAGCTGGAGTCCAATCCAGGACCCATCAATTACTTGCTGCCACTTCACCTCTTGAAGCCCAGGTCTTTGCCTGAAAATTGGGAACAGTGGTAGGACTTCTCTTATAGGGTTGTTCTGAAGATAAAAGGAGGGAACGCAGGGAAACATGCACAGTACCTAGTACAGGGTGCATTTCCCGTACCTGTTAGCTTTAATCATTATGCATCTAGATGGACAGATGGGGAAGACACATAGTCCCCCCCTCTTCCCCACATACAGCATAAAGGAAAAGCAGACGGGCCTGGCGCCCAGCACACCTGCGTCTCTCCCTGTTCCTTAGCTACCCCCTCTCCCTCCCACTGCCCAGGAGTCCCTCCCTCAGAATCCTCCCGCTTTAATGCCCCAGACCAGAAAACACACGGCCACCCCGCCGTGGCCCACGCTTTCCAAGTGACAAAGCACACAGTCCCTAGGTCGGCCCTAAGGAAAGTTGTTCAAAACAAACTTCTTCCCCTTCCCCCCACCCCCCGGCTCCGGTGAGGCAACGCTGCAATCGGACTGGCCACCCTCGGCTCCCCGGCTCCGACTGGACAGGTTGCTTTCCCCACCTCCCCCCTTCCGCACCCCAATCCTGCCCGAAGCTGGAGTAACTCAAGCCACTTGGCCGAAAGGGGGGGGGGGAGGGGGCCGGGCAGAAGGGACCCCCAGGAATCCAGCCCAGTCCAGTCTGGAGGCGGAGGTTGCCAACTGGAAAGGCTTTGAGAGAGGAGCTTGAGGGGCTCAAAAAAGGGGAAAACACACACACACCATGCAATTCACCCTTTGGGGAAAACTTTCTGAATAACTTCAGAGAACTTTTATGACAAGTTCGCGTAGCCCGCAAGAGCCGCTCCGGCGTAATCGTCCCCTTACCCCACTTTCTCCGGCCCCCTCCGAGTGCCCGACCAGCTGAAACTGAGATCAGGGAGCTCCGATGCCCCCCGCTACCTGCGCCTGCCCGGGGACATCGGCAGGGGTCCCAGGCGGCAGGGTCCTGTCGCCGCTCCCTGCCCTCCCCACCCCAGACCCACCTTGGGTGCCCGCGGCTCCGGGGGCAGGAGGGCGAGAAGGAGCCCCCAGCGGCACCAGGCCGCCAGCTCCATGGTGCTCACTGCCGCTCCTGCCCCATGGCTCCGGCTGGACCGGGCGGGGAGGGCGCCGGGCGGGCGAGTGGAGGCGGCCGGGCGCTATCGCCAGAAAGGGCACCGGGCGCTGGAGCGGCCGGCGGCCTCAGGGGCTCGTCTCGGCTCCGTGGGCACGACGGAGGGGAATCTCAGCTCCACAACTTCATTCTTGTACTTCCTCAAGGCAGCCCTCCTCCTCCTCCTCCTGTGCTTGGGAGCAAGCGCGCTCTCAGCTCCCCCCCACCCCCTCCAACCGCATTCCAGCAAGTCCCTGGGAGTGGCAACTCCCAGCTTCACTTTCTCCGTCTCTCCGCGCAGGCCTGGGTGCGTCGCTCCCAGCGCCCGGACGCCGGCAGCAATTTTCGCCCGTTTCCATGGAGGAAACCCCCCACACACACCTCCCAAGAAGAACCCCCAAAGGAGAGGAGGGTGATCGCGCCTCCCTTCCCCGAGAGTCTGGGGCAAACACTTTAGCCTGCCATCCTGAACTTTCTTTTAAATCGCAGGTTTTATCTTAAAACATTCCTGGCCGTTTGCATCCTACTCCATCAGATGCCTATTAATTTTAATACCAAATAATGGTTTTCCTAGCACATCCTCAAGTGAAAATGTTAGTCAAGGAGTGGGATGTTTTGCCTTTAATCTGCGGCATCAGGACTCACTGGCATACCTTTCTGGAATCTTTTAGGTATCTTTTCCACTTTGAAAAGCATGGTTTTAAGGGAGTCTACAAGTTTGGAGATGGAGAGGGTATTGGGGGAGCCTGGTGGGCGGCTGTCTATGGGTTCGCACAGAGTTGGACACCACTGAAGCGACTTAGCAGCAGCAGCAGCAGCAGCACAAGTTTGGAGAAAGAGTCAAATTGGAGAAACCTACATCTCAATCCTTGAAAGAGCATCCTTGTTACTTTATGAGGCACTCAGCACCCAATTCATCCAAGATTCCTTCTCCGTCCTTTGTCTTTTATTGGCCTGCTCCATTCAACCTCCCCACCCCGCATTCCACCTGGAGCCCCTGACTCGGTTGCTAAGATCTGGTGAGGGGTGGAGTGGGGGTGGGGATGGGAGGAAAGCTAGGTTTTTGTTGGGAATGCCAACAAAATATTGCACGAGATATACCTGCCCTAACAAATGACTTGTCTATCTGAAATTCAAATTTAACTGGGCATCCTTATTTTTATTTGCTAAAACTGGCAGCTCTAGTTGGAATATGTTCAGCCTAGAGCAGGACTGTGCTGCTCAGAGGGGATCAGAGGCACCTACTGGGGGTGGAGGAAGGACATTAGCATCTGTTAAACTGCTTCCTTATTCCTAGCATGGTTCTAGGCCAGAACTTTCACGGTAAGGTCCAGAGAACTGGGCGGTCTGGGATCAAAATAACCTCAGTTCAAATCTTAGCTCCACCACGTGTTAGCTGTGTGACCCTGGGCAAGTGACTGAGCCTCTCTGTGTCTCAGCTGGCTCACTTGTAAAATAGTATCTGACAGACTACTAGGGGTTAAAGGAGATAATACTCCCGAAGCTCTTTAGCACATAGTAAAAGGAAATCAAACCCTGAATATTCACTGGAAGGACTGATGCTGAAGTTCCAGTACTTTGGCCACTTGATGCAAAGAGTCAGCTCATTGGGAAAGACTGTGATATTGGGAAAGATCGAGGGCAGGAGGAGAAGAGGGCGACAGAAGATGAGATGGTTGGATGGCATCACGGACTCAATGGACATGACTTTGAGAAAACTCCAGGAGACCATGAAGAACAGGCAAGCCTGGAATGCTGCAGTTCATGGGATGGCAAAGAGTCAGACACGACTTCGTGACTGAACAACAACAAAACTGCCCAATCAGTGGTCTCAGGTTTTGTTATACTGGGCAAATCTAGGTTCTGTGGGGCCTGAAGTTAGGAAATTTGAGGAACTCTCTTTAAGAAAAGGAAAACAAAGTTGTTAGTACAAAATTAGACACATACATGCAAATGAGCCTGAAACTTACCCCACTTTATTTATTTATTTTTTGGCCATTCCCTGTAGCAAACAGGGATTGAACCCATGCTGCCTTCAGTGGACTCAAGGAGTTTTAGCCACTGGACCACCAGGAAAATCAATCCCCTTACTCCTCTTTAAGACCATAAGTAAGTCCACCTCCAGCCCTAACCAGTAATGTTCAAACTGTAGATCAGTAAACACTGGTTTGGTTGTGAAACTAATTTCAATAATCAGGACAAAACTTTTTGTTGTTGTTGAGAAACAGAATGCAATCGAAAAGGTTCACTACAAGCAAGTGGGATAAGTCATGGGTGTCCTGGGTGATGAGGTACAATGGATTTATTCTTTGGAATACAGTCACATATGTTCAAGAAATACTACTGTATGAGGGGACACAATGACCCTTCTGAATGGGCATCAATAATATCCCTATTTTCTCTAGGGGTAAGAAAACGGTGGCTCAAACACGTTAACAAATTTGCCCAAGACACTGTCGGGGCTAATGAGGGAAAAGTGGAACCGCCAGCACAACCAGCCCGTCATTCTCACCCCAGCCCAGGCCCTAGTCAAGGAGCTTCTCAGACCTGTGGCCTCTCAGCCCTTCAGAGAGAGGAGGCGCTGCTCTGGCTTCAAGAGTTATTTGCTGGCCACACGCAGGAGGGCTTGCACCTGCACCAGGCACCCAAGCTTGTGGCTTCAAGAGCATCAGGGTGCTAGAGTCAGGGCTGAAGATGCCCCCTGGCCCCCGGGCCCAGTGCTCCCTGCCATGGTGGAGGGTTCATCCTGCCGGCCAAATTGCTGTGGTGCCACCTTCACGCAATCCCCACTGTGTGCCACCCTCTGTCTCAGAGCCACACTCCTCATCTCTCTGAGTCCTCGGGCACCAGGAGAGAGGATGTTGTCCTTCCCCATTTTGCAGAAGAGGAGCCCTGAGACTGGCTTTATCCATTCAGCTCCAGAGCCTTGAACCCACTCTCCCTGCGGGTCCCCACAAAGGAGTCAAAGGAGGATCCTCCAAGAAATCTGGGGAAAAACTGGTCCCTCCCTCCACAAAAATTCGCCTCCCCCACCCCTAATCCGGCTCTGGCCACACAAGCCCACCCTCTCTGCATCTCAGATCTCAGGGGGAAACTTGGGCTGGAGACAATGCCCAGTCCTGGAGGGCTGCTGGGGGAGGGGCGGAGCCACTAGGGGTGGGGGTGGGGTGGGAGCCGGAGTAGGGGGGAGGAGCGGTGGGGGGATGAGGGGGGAGGTGAGGGATCAGAACTTCACGCCCCCGGGAGGAGGCTCCAGAGGGGCTGAGTTTCCCAAAGAGAAAGAGCCCATTCAGAGCCAGGAAGGAAGGGGAGAAAACCTTGTCTGGTGCTTGACAAGAGGAGAGGAAGGGGGCAGGGGTGGGCGCTGCTGATTCGCTTCTCCCCTCAGCTGCCCCTCCAGCAGGGCCTGGCAGGACAGCCAAGGAAAGGGGATGTCTGAGGGACAAAGACAGAGGGGGCCTCAGGGGGAGCAGCGGGGGCTGGGGACTGCTGGGGTTGCTGGAGGAACCTGAGAGTTTGCCAGAAGGGTCTGGTGAGGGGCCTGGGGAGTCAGAGACGATTGCAGAGGAAGAGGGTGACTGAAGAGCAGAGGGCAGCGCTTCAGATCTGCCTGAGCAGGTCTTTGGCGGCAGGTACTGGCTCCACAGGCAGTGGAGGCGACCACCAGCACTGAAGAGGCAGGAAGGGGCTCTGGCTCAGGGAGGTGACCTCGAAGGGTCAACAGGCTGGGGGCTGGAACCAGCAGCCTGTGAAATACCAGTCAATCATTGACCAGCCGCTGACACTGGGGGCACAGCAGGCCGTGTGTGTGTGTGTGTGTGTGTGTGTGTGTGTGTGTGTGTGTGTGTGTGCATGTGTGTGTACATGTGTGTGCGCACGTGTGTGTGTGTGTGTGCGCACGCGCGTGTGTATGTGTGCATGTATGTGTGTGTTGGCACCAGAGTCACCTCCTCTCTGGCTACCTCAACAGCCAGCCTGGGGTCAGAGGACTGAAAACAAACAGAAAAAGGGAGGAGACGCAGGCCACAGTCCAAGGTCCAGGTCACAAACTGGGGTCTACCCAACAAGGCCTCTAGTCTGGGGTAAGGTTTGCTGGGGAAGTATCTGTATGAATTAGTTTGTTGGAAGGAGTCCCCCAAAAGTAGGCACAAGGCCTCTCTGGGGCCACAGGAGAGTAATTTGGAAGTTTCTGGTCAGAAAATCTATCCTTAACTTGCAACCTAACTTCTGGGAGGCCAGTCTGTTAACCCCAGTCCCCAGGTTAGCAAAGGGGCAGAGCCCAGAGGGACACACCAGACATGTGAGACCCTGGGCGTGCTGATCGCCTCCCTCAGCCCCTCAGCCCCACTCAGGAATGCAGGCCAAGGCCTGGGGAGTCGGCCTTCCTCCCTCTCTAGGCTGCCTGGGCTCTCATCTGGCTTTGATGCAGATGCATGGAGCAGCCGTGGCTTCCATCTTGGCCTGGGCACACACAGCTGTCACGGCTTGTGATCCCGCGTCCTGTGCTGTCGGTGTGTTTGCGCTAACTGCTCACCATGTGCCTTAAGTGCATCTGAGGGGCTGTCCTCACATGGTAACTGGGCTGTGTGGCCTTGAATAAGGCTTCACTTTGCCATCTGAAATATGAGAGTTGCACTGAATGGTTCCTGGTCTCAGTGTTCTAGGGTTTGGTGTGGGAGTAGTGACCCTTCCAGCCTTTACAACTTGTCCCTTGAAAGCACCATTGAGTCATCTTTTGGCAGATTCCACATTCCTTGTTTCACAAGCACTGGGTCTTCATGCTCTGTTCAAGCCTTGAGGACCCCATGCACACCCCACTTGGCTGCTGTAGATACAGACGACTGGGGTGTGAATGAGGATATTCTTGCCTCTGGCTTTTGGCTTGGGGAAGAAGAGACTAGGAAGCTTTCAGAAGCATAAAGCTATGGCAATCATGAAGTCTTGATACAGGAAGGGGGGTGGGTAATTCCAGTTTCAGATGATTTCATTGACTGAACCCATGCCTCTCTTTCCTTGCACTTCCCATACAATCATCTTTTAAAATCCATCCATTCCTCTTCCAATTCATCTAATTTTTTCCCAATGCCAGCACCAGCTGGTCTAAGCTTCCATGAGTTCCATAGGCAAAAGCATAGGTCTTTGATCTTGGATCTTGCCCCCTTTCAGTCCTTCCTGTCTCCCATACAATACCAAAGTAAATGTTTTTGACATAAATCAGATAATTTCGTTAGCTCCAGTGCTAAAACACCTCCTAATGGCTTCCTGTTGCCTAAACTCTTCACCTTGACCTGAGACCTGCCAGAACCTGGTCTCAGAACCTTCCAGTCATGCAGCTTTCTTTTCTGTCTTTCAAAGATGCCAAGCTTGTTCCTGCCTTAGGGCCTTTGCTCCAGCTATTCCCTCAGCCTAGAACAATCTGCCCCTGGGTGTTAGAATGGCTGGCTTCTTCTGGTTAAGCAGGTTTCAGCTCAAATATCACTTTCTCAGAAAGGTCTCTGACCATCTAATCCAAAGTGACCTCCTCTTCCTCCCTCCTTTGCCTCCTTCCCTCATTCTGGTTGTTTTCCAATTATATTACTCAGTGCTTTTGACTATGTGAAACCGAGTTTTTACGTTATTCCTGTTTTCTAACTGATGAAGTACAAATGGCACAAAGTTTTCAAAGTACAAGAATAAAAACATCTCTCACTTCCTCGTCACCCAGATATACAGTTCCACCTCTCCCCAGAGGCAACAATTATTTCCACTTTCTTAGTCTCTAAAAATAACAAACATAATATATATACTATTGTTTTTCCTCACACGAGGCAATCTGTAAACACACACATATTGTTCAGTATCTTGCTTTTTTATACTTACCAAAAATATCATGACTATTTTTCCATGTCAAGATATTATAAATCTGCCCCATTCTTATTAATTTCTATTTTGCGTTCTATGATAATTATCTGGATCATCCTCAATTTATGTAATTCATTCCCTATAGCTGGACATTTCATTTTTCTTTTTTTTCTGCTATTGAAAATAATGAATAATGCTGCCTTGACTAGCTTTGTACTTTACCCCATTTTGCACTTGTGCAGGTATACCTAGAGATTGTGTACATGTAGATATACCTAGGAGAGAAATTGCTGGTTAGAGAGTCTATGGAAATTATTGGATTAAAAGGTATGTATATTTTACACAGTGCTAAACAGTCCTACAAGGAGATCCAACCTGTCCATTCTAAAGGAGATCAGCCCTGGATGTTCTTTGGAAAGAATGGTGCTAAAGCTGAAACTCCAGTACTTTGGCCACCTCATGTGAAGAGTTGACTCATTGGAAAAGACTCTGATGCTGGGAGGGATTGAGGGCAGGAGGAGAAGGGGATGACAGAGGATGGGATGGCTGGATGGCATCACCGACTTGATGGGCGTGAGTCTGAGTGAACTCCAGGAGATGGTGATGGACAGGGAGGCCTGGCGTGCTGCGATTCATGGAGTCACAAAGAGTTGGACACAATTGAGCGACTGAACTGAGTTGAACTAAACTGAAACAGTCCTGCATAGTGATCATACCAATGTGCTCTTGGTATTAGCAGTTAAATTATCCTGGTCTTTTGTTTAGTATTCATTTATTGCCTGTCTTCCTCCTCTGACCATGGGAAAGATGGTGCCTTGGTCATTGCTCTGTCCCCAGAGACTTGCACATGGTAAACTGCAATACCTATTTGATAAATTAGGAGGAATCCTCACTGTAGACTATCCCTCAATTTTTTATTCTAAGAATATGGTCAGTTTGCCTATGAGCCCTCAGCACACTGTAATGTTTGCTTTTGTCTTTCTCCTCCCTAGACTTGGAAGGATTTTTGATTCATTTATTTTTTTCCTAGTGCAATTGCTAACACCCAGTAGGGCTCAATAAGGCTAAGTTGAAGGAATGAATCAATGACTTTGCAGGCTGTGACTCACATAAAAACCAAATCCAAGTTAGGAAACAGATTAAGATGAGGGAGCTCTTGAGCAAGGAAAGGAGGATCTCTGGGCTGAAAAGTGGGGAGATGGGGAATCCTGATAATTGTTTCTTCTGGCAGGAAAAGTTCTCAAGAGATGTCCCAAAGACACAACACCTCATCTCCCATCAGGACAACATGACAGACCTCTCCACCTTTAATCTAGGATTGTTTACTCCATTGGATAGCCATGAATTTTCAAGGACCTACAAAATGTTTGAGGCATGAAAAAACTTTCAATGCTAGCTCCAAAATATGATAAGAAAACTGCAGAAAAACAATTAATACTTTATTAAAGATATACAAAATATAGCAATATGTCAACTATTTACATACACTCAATTCAATTTATATATAGTTATTTATAAATTTTATTTAATGTGCATGCTGTCACATTTTAGGATGTTTGATATAGTTAGGATGAAGCTTCCTAAATTGAAACCTTGAAAGTTTTAAGAGCTCTGTTTCTCAAAAGGAGAATCTGTACTCTGTCAGTATTTCATCTTCTTTAATCCTAAATTTCCTCGTTTTTAAGTGGGAATCTTAGTAAAAATTTCATCCAAGCATTATAGTAAGGACAATATTGTATTATAAAAGAACTAGTCTATCACACATACTTCAACTATTTTTAACTTTTAAAGAGAGCGAGAAAAAGAAAGAACTGATCCATCAGATGCAAAAGAGTATTAGCACTCGATTATTTTCAGTCAGCTCCTGGAGGGCTGAGTGGTTGTTTTGTTCATTTCAGTTTCCCAATCAGTATCAAACTGGGTGCCCAACTCCAGGGGACACTATTCATGTCATATTGAACTGAAAAAGTTACCATTTACAGAAAATATAATGTGAATGGGCCACCCCTGAGCGCCATTCACAGAACATAAAATATGAATGGTGCCTCCTGGAGCTGGGCCTTACCTTGGTGCTAGGGCTAGGGGCTCAGGAAATGTTTGCTGACAGAGTGAAAGAGTAGAATCCAGGGACTTCTCTGGTAGTCCAGTGGCTAAGACTCGGAGCTCCTGGTGCAGGGGCCGTGAGTTCAATCCCTGGTCAGGGCACTAGATCCCACATGCCAAAACTAAGACCCGGTTCAGTTAAATAAATAAATTAAAAAAAAAAAAAGAATAGAATCCAGAGAGTGGAGTGGAGGAAAAGGTAATCATTACACACACACTAATTATGCTTCAATCCCTGGGTTGGGAAGATCCCCTGGAGAAGGGAATGGCTACCCACTACAGTATTCTTGCATGGACAATTCCATGAACAGAGCCTAGTGGGCTATTCAATCCATGGGGTTGGAAAGAGTCAGTCAGGACTGAGCAACTAACACTTTCACTTTCACTTCCTATTCCCAAAGATCCTCCTCTTAATTTTTCTTGAAATAGAATATCTCTCTTATCTCAGAGTAATCTGAATCATGCTGGTGATTTGATAGCCCAGCTTTGGCACCCAAATTCTTATGATGAATTACATTGTTCATTCACTTAAACGAACAAAACACCAAAAACTCCATGTTCGGTCTTAGCAAGTGCCTTTGTGTGTATGTGTGTGTGTACACTCAGTCATGTCCCGCTGTTTGCAACCTCATGGACTGTAGTCCACTAGGCTTCTCTGTCTATGAAATTTTCCAGGCACAAATGCTGGAATGGGTCGCCATTCCCTTCTCCAGGGGATCGTCCCAATCCAGAGATCACACCCGTGTCTCCTACATTGGCAGGCCAATTCTTTACCACTGAGCCACCTGGGAAGCCATAAACCAGTTTTAATAAAATTCAAAAGAAATGACCCCAAACAGTTTCTCATTATCACTTTGTGTGGTCCATAGTCATCTAGATTAGGCACATATCTATCTTCACTCTATCATGTCCTTCCTTTGTATGCTATGGGGATGTGTTCCTTCTACTTGAAAAATACCTTTTAGTATCCCTTTCACTAAAGGTCTGCAGTGACAAATTCTCTTTGTTTCTGTTTGTCAGAAAACATAATTAGTCTTCGTTTTTGAGTCATATATATTTTTATATATCAAATCCTAGGTTTTAACAGTTAATTTTCCTTCTGTTTTAAATATGTGGCTCCATTGTCTTCTGAATTTCATTTTTTATTGAAAGTCAACTGCAAGTCTTAGTATGGGTTCTTTCAATTCAAATGTCATTTTTCTTTTTTTAGCAGTTTGTTGATGATAGATGTGATCTCCTGCTAGGCCTACCCTGAGGCAAATTCTGTACTAGTGCTGGCAGTAGAGTAGTAAACAAGACAGCAAAGTCCCCCCACAATCTTGCCTGGGAACAGAAACCACCATATGTTATATTCCCTCCACGTGTCTTTACTCCTAGAAGCAGTGTTTCAGTTGAGACTAAAAGAATCAGCAGGAGTAAGAATGATATGGACGAGGGGACGAGGGAAAGCCAAGGGCCATGGCCTCTTGAGGGAAGTCTGGAGCAGAGAAGTGAGGGAGATCAGTAGGCAGGAGTCAGATTATGCAGGGCTTGTGGTATTACGATTTTATCTTGAGGCAAGTAGGAGCCAGTAAAGAATTTTAAGGAGAATTATATGCTCAAGTTTCGATATTTGGAAATGGAGCATGGGCTGGAGGGTGTGTAAGTAGAAGTAGGGGGATGTGTTAAGAGCATACTTTGGATGCCTGGACGACAGATGATGATTTCTTTAACTAGAGTGGTGGTGTCTGTGGAGTTGGAAGATAAATGGACACTTCCAGGTACACTAGGGTGAAGAAATCCGATTAAACTGGGGACAGAAAAATAGCCCTAGCTCAAACAAAGAGGCCCTAGAGAAGAAAGAAGACAGATGTTGATAAAATACCACTTTATTTTGCTTCTTAACCTACCAGGTGTCTCCTTACCCTAACCCTGTCGTCTTGTTATATGCAGATAACATCTAGGCGAGGGGCGGGGCAGGCGCAGGCAAAAACCCGGGAACTTGTATTTAAACTCGGGTGGACGTCAGCGGAGAGCAGATGAAAGAACACAAGGCACTTCCGCTTACTCCGGAAGTGAAAGCTCCTAAGCGCCTCCCCAGGCGGAGGGCCCGGGTGGAAGGATGGCCGGGCGGACTGCGCGGCTGGTACTGCTTGCTGGAGCAGCCGCGCTAGCAAGCGGCTCCCAGGGCGACCGCGAGCCAGTGTATCGCGACTGCGTGCTTCGGTGCGAAGAGCGGAACTGCTCGGGGTTGCACTGAAGCACTTCCGTTCCCGCCAGCCAATCTACATGAGTCTAGCAGGTAAGCCACACCCCGCGGTAGGCCCCGCCCAATGATCTTGGCCCCGCCCCCTAATACCACTCTAATGATGTACCTTAGTTCCTCCTGCGGGTCCATTATGAGTGTGTGAGTGGAGCCCCAGAGTGATGATAGCCTGTCAGCCAGGAGCTTCGTTTACTTTTTATTTATTCAGTCAAATGGGCATTTACTACCGCCTGGGTACAAAGTACTGGAATGACACTGAAATCAGACCAGGGTCCTGCCACTGGGGGCTCATAATGCAAGGAGACGGTATTTCAAGCCCCCAAGGATTCTTAGATTAGGTAGCATGTAGGGGAGGAAGGAATCGTTTCTGAGTTTGAAGAGCTGGGGGCACTGGTTATCTTGGACATTCCTGAGAGGAAGGTCTTCCCGATGGATGCATTAAATTTAGGCCTGTGGCCATAGTGGGCACTTAGAGTATGACAGGTGTCAAAATAGTTATTTTTCACAACAACCCTTTGAGGTTGATTCTCTTAGCCTGACTTTTACAAATGAGGAGACTCGGAGAGGTTAGGTGTCCTGCTCAAAGTCACACAGCCAGTAACTAGTAGAGTTTTCAGTTCTGGTCTGTTTGACTACAAGTTTGTTCTCTTTACTGTCCTTTGTTAACCAGACAGAAAGAACAGAGAATGGAAGCCCTGGGTAGATATGGACACATCCTGCAGCTTGGTTTACTCAGGGTGCAGGGTGCCTAAAAAGGAGTTGTGGGAAATAAAGTTTAAAAGGCAAAGTGGGGCCTCCAAAGTCAGAGTGAAGAACCTGAGCTTCATTTTCATAGGCAGGGGTTAAGGGTTAAGGGTTTCCCCCTGGGGAGTGAGAGCAAATCCTGTATTCAGGAAGACCAAACGTGAACCCAGATGTCCACTGATGAGTCCATCAGATGCTGAAATCTCCATCTTGGGTGAAAGAAGAGACATCTCTATTTGCTCACTGTACATTCTAACACACACACACACACACACACACACACACCTTTCCCTTGCGTGTATGTTGCACCATCACTCATCCATCCAAGCAGAAAGTTAGAATTTTCAGATTTCTTCTGGTTTTCTCCAACCTGCAGGCCCTCTTGGCCTGTGTTTCAGTTTGAGCCCCTTTTGGGCTATCTCTGTGCCTCCCTGTGCTGGGGAATCCACCAGGCCATATTTATCTGTTTCAGGTTGGACCTGTCAGGACGACTGTAAGTATGAGTGTATGTGGGTCACCGTTGGCCTCTACCTCCAGGAAGGTCACAAAGTGCCTCAGTTCCATGGCAAGGTGAGCTGGAGGGTCAAGTTAAGTATATGGTGGGAGTAAGATGCCTCTAGTTGGATCACGCTATTGAAGCAAGCCAAAGTGTGGGGTGATGAGTATGTGTCTCCTGTCCTCAAAACATGCTGGTTCTCCTGTTATCAGATGGGAACAATGTGTCCTGCCTCTGGATTTGAGGTAACAAGATCTGGGAGGTTTTGGGGTCTCCTCAGGGAGTGGTGCTGGGCTGCTTAGAGTGGTTGAGATGCCCACCTTGCTACAAGGGCAAATTCCCAGAGTGTCCTCTTGGTATGCTCTCTGTTGCTTCTTCAGTAGGGGTCTGGATTTAAAATAAAAATACCCCCTCAGATTGCCCAGTGAGGCACAGAGGCTCAGCTTGCTGACACCCTTTGATCCAATAAGATGTTATTCTAGACTGTTGCAGTTGGTAAAAATTATTCTCCCCAGCTTGTCACAGAGTAAGGTGAGGCTCAGAGGGCTGTGGTCAGTGGTAGAAGATGGATTAGTTCTTGTGTCTTCTAGATGACAGGTTTGTGCTGCTTCCACCAACCATACTGAGCCCTCAGCACTGGCCCGCCTGGTCTTTCCAGTGCTGTGAATGCTGGCCAGGATAGAGGAATGACTCTCAGCCAGGGAGCGCAGGGGAGCTTGTTGACCTGAAGAGGGACTGTATCTGAGGCTTTGGCCAAGGTCCAGAGCTGAGGAGCTGGCTGGGGACCTGGGGATGCAGCAGGTCAGGCAGAGGTGGGTGGGGCCAGCTGGGCATCGCCTGCCCCTCAGGCCCCCTCCATGTGCTCCTTTTTCAGTGGCCCTTCTCCCGGTTCCTGTGCTTCCAAGAGCCAGCTTCTGCTGTAGCCTCTTTCCTCAATGGCCTAGCCAGCCTGGTGATGCTCTGTCGCTACCGCACCTCCGTGCCAGCCTCCTCCCCTATGTACCCCACCTGCGTGGCCTTTGCTTGGGTAGGTAACCTGGCAGAATTCCTGTTCTACACCCTCATCCGAGAAAGAGGAAGCCTTAGATCCCCATTCTCACCCACCTCGCTTCCCCTCAATTTTCCAGGGTTAAACCTGCAGCTGTGGGGTGGTCCAGCCTGGGGAGAGCAGGGAAGGTGCTGAACCAGGCCTTCACCTTCTAGAAGATCCTGGGTCAGGCTGTCTGAGAGGGAGGGAGAGAGGAGAGAGACCTTGATCTCGTCCTGAAGCAGGAAGCTGCTCAAACACCCAGTAGGACAGTTTACAGACACAGAAGGGAGATGGGTGGTAGAGCATGCTGGGACCACAGGTCTTTCCCAGGACCCCTGTGGAGGGTTCAAAGCCCTGTCAACCCCAGGCCCTAGAGGCAGTGGTAGCGAAAGCACTCCATCTAAAGCTTAGACCATCCCTGGAGAAGCTGAAGTATGTTCCATCTGAGTATCCAGAGAGGTCTCTGAGCTTCACAGAGTGGCTGGTCAGAAGAGCCAGCATCTGGGGCCTGGAGCTGCATGAGCAACAGGGACTGTGGTACAGATATGAACCACAATCACCTTGGGGAGGGCATGAGAGGTTGCAATGGATGTCTCTGGATCAGAACTACCATGGTAAACCTTAAGGAAACAGCCCCCACGCACTCACCTTGCTTCCATCGAAGCAGCCATTTGTTCAGGTGCTGAGTGCCTACTATGTGCAAGAGATCCAAAAGCATATGTTAACACATGGGTCCCCCACCCTCTGGTACCAGCCACATAAGTACACAATTGAATGTAAAAGGTCAGCTATGAACAAGTGCAGTGAAGGCTAGATCAGTGCTGTGGGGGTATGATGGAGTCTAGACCAGCATGGGGCAATCCAAGAAGGCTTCCGTGAGGAAGGGGTATGTGAGGTCAAATCAGAATGATGGGTGAATGTGCACTGGCAGGACAGAGTGCAGGTTATTTGAGGACATGAACGCCAGGAGGCCAACCAGGCAGGAAGCTGGGAGGGAGTGTGAGGCAGGTGAGCGGGCGGGCAGCAGCTGGAGCCTGGAGATGGATAGAGGTGGAGAGCCTGCAGGCATAGTAACACTTTAGATCTTGACTCTGAAAACCTCATAGTAACACTTTAGATCTTGACTCCCAAAACCTCAGGAAGCAATGAGGGTTGCAGAGAGGGAGCTTCGTGAATACATTTGTCGTTCTGGCCTCTGTGTAGAGGCTAGGTTGGAGGGGGCAGGAGTGGATGCAGGGCCTATTTAGTAATTTTTGTGTAGGGCACAGTAGCTAGGCTAGAGAAGGGGCACAGGTCTGGGGAAGGAGGGGCATTAAAGAGAAGTGTGTTTGAGCTATGTTTTGGAGGTAACATTAAAATTTTTTAATGTGTTTCTTTAACAAACCCATACACAGCTCTTGGTCTAGGCCAGGTATCATTCTAAGCATTTTATAAATATTAACCTTGTTAATCCTGTAAAAAGCTTATGAGTTGGGAGTATTATTGTCCTCAGTTTACATCAAGGAAACCAAGGACTGGAAAGTTGAAATTACCTGCCCCAGGAGCCAGGGTTTGGCCTGGCATCTGGCTCCAGAGTTTACACTCTTACACTGTCTTGGCTGTGAAGCGACCTAAGATGAGAAGTGAGGAATCAAGGACAAGTCCTGTGCTTCTGCTTAGAAGACAGTGATAGAAAATGTGAGTGTGGGATTTCATCACCAGCGGGGAGCTTGGTGAGAAGAGAAGGGATCTGGGATGGAGACCCCGAGAAACCCCAAAACTTAACGGCTGAATAGGGAGGAGGAGCCAGCAATGCAGACAGTAGGAGTGGCCAGAGGGGCAGGTGGAAAACCACAAGGCCATCATGTGGTCGGGGGAGCCCTGGGGCAAGGGTAGGAAGGAGCCGGCCATTCTCCTGAATCCTGCCTCAGTCAAATAGGATGAGACTGAAGGTCTCTGGGGACCTTTGGGAAGCTGATCGAGTCAGGGGCTGGAAGTCTAGGCCAAACCTCGGACTTCAGAGATGGGGACTGGAAGGAGGGCCAGAAGGAGGCTGTGGAACCTCTGGGAAATGGTGCTTCTCCCTAATACTTTCCATTCAATAATATTCATAATCTTTATCAGTTATAGAACTCAGATCACAGGATGGGCATGGTCCTAAGTTCTATATGTATATTTTCTCATTTAATTCTCATGATACCACTGCAAGCCCTGTGGAAGGCTCAGAGTGGGGAAACATACCCAAAGTTATCAGCTCACAGGGTGATGACTAGTGGAGACAGGCTGGCCCCCAGGGCTGTCTGGGCCTGAGCACCTACCCCTCTGGGCTGTCTCCACGTGTGCTGCTACATGTTTGCTGGGTATCTGCTGTGGGTAGAGACAGAGGTTCATGCTTGTGGTGGCTGAAGCCCCCATCCCAAGGAGCTAAGCTGAGTGGGAGGTGCAGGTCTGGCCAGTCTGGGAGGCAGGGTAGAGGCTGAGGCGAAGAGGGCTCAGGGAGCAAGCCTAGCGAACTATGAGGTGGAGACCACATCGTCTGGGTGGAGGAGTCTCTCAGGGAAGCGCAGGGGAGGAGGGGAGCCTGCATCTCCTTCTACGGGATCTGTAGGCCTGGTCAGGCTTAGACATGTGCCCAGAGGGGAGAGGACGTTGGATTCCCGCCTCCTGAGCCGGGGGCCCAGCAGGAGTGAAGGTGCAGAAGCTGGTCAGTGTGAGGCCCAGACCAGCATCCTTGGGAAGGTCAGCCTGACTGCTGTGGCTAGCTGAAGGGCAGACGAGGGAGTTAAGAGGGAGCAGAGAGGGCTCTGAGCGCCAGACTGAGGGGGCCTTGTGTAGACTGGGGTCTGGCATCATCCCAGCCTGTCACCGAGTGGGACAGAGCCACCACTCCCTGTTTTTGGCCTCACGCAGAGAAACGAATTTGGTTCTGGCTAGATGCTGACTCCTTGGAAGGAAAGTTATGACCAACCCAGACAGCATATTAAAAAGCAGAGACATTACTTTGCCAACAAAGGTCCGTCTAGTCAAGGCTAGGGTTTTTCCTGTGGTCATGTATGGATGTGAGAGTTGGACTGTGAAGAAACCTGAGCCCTGAAGAATTGATGCTTTTGAACTGTGGTGTTGGAGAAGACTCTTGAGAGTCCCTTGGACTGCAAGGAGATCCAACCAGTCCATCCTAAAGGGGATCAGTCCTGGGTGTTCATTGGAAGGACTGATGTTGAAGCTGAAACTCTAACATTTTGGCCACCTGATGTGAAGAGCTGACTCATTTGAAAAGACTCTGATGCTGGGAGGGATTGGGGGCAGGAGGAGAAGGGGACGACAGAGGATGAGATGGTTGGATGGCGTCACTGACTCGATGGATGGGTTTGGGTGGACTCCGGGAGTTGGTGATGGACAGGGAGGCCTGGCATGCTGCGGTTCATGGGGTCGCAAAGAGTTGGACATGACTGAGCAAGTGAACTGAACTGAATGCAAGCAGGAAAGGTGGGGAAACTGAGGAGAGTTCACTTGTTCCCTTTCCCTTGGTGTCTTCCAGGGACACTGATGCCTGCCCTTACTGCCCCCTCGTCCCTGTCCCTGTTATCACAGGACAGTGCTGCCTGAACTCTCTGAACCAAACTCAGAGCCTCCTTGGGTAGACACACTGGTCTGAGGGGACCTCAGAGAGTTCCTGCCTTCATCTTCATAACATGTGCCAGAGGCCGGTGGTCACTTCACATCTCTCACTTTGATCCCACTTGATTCTGGGGTCTTTCGTCTCACTGGCATCTGCAACTCAGCTTCCATCTTGGTGATGATCATACCTCCCAGGTGTGTCCTGCAGTCCAGCATGACAGGTGATGCCAGGTTGGGAGAAGACAGATACCTGCATCCTGTGTCTTAGGACACCCTGAGGACATGCGGCCCCCCTCTTCGTGCCAGCAAGAGGCCCTCAAGGGACAGAGTCTCAGTGCCCACACTCTCTTTGATGATTCAATGTGGATTTTACCCTCGATCTTTAGTCCTGTGTGTATTTGCAAGAGGGAAAATCCCAAGCTGTATGGAGGTTGTAACTGTGGACGTTGTAGGCTGGGTTTTCTGGAGTGACTGAGACTCCTGATTTTTAGTGAGTTGGGGTGGGAAGACCCCCAGCCTGCTCCAGGTGAGGTCTTGGGGAGGGGGAGGGGTCTCTGTGGCTTTTTCTCTGGCACTTAGCAGCGCTGACGAAGCTTTGGCATAAGAAGTCAACCCTTGCCTTGACATTTAGACCTAGACTTGGGCTGGGCAGCGGCCAGGCTTTGGAGGAGCCCACCACAGACCTTTGACTTCATGGAACTAGGAGCCCCTGCTCTCTGCCAAAGCTACGAGGTTAAACTGGTTCTCTGTCTCTTCATCCAACAAGGAAAGGTCCTTGGGGTAATGTGAGGATGGGGTGCCAGGAAAGGCCAGATTGTCTCTTCAGGATGATTTATGGTGGTGGGGACTAACTGTACCCCACCTCTGCTGAGGAAACTGGGAGAAGCGACAGCAGAATGATGGCTAGACTTCCAGAAGGATGTCCCTATGGTCAGACAAGCGCCAGTGGAACAGGCAATGGCAGGAAATCAAGGAATCCTTTTTGATGGTGGAAAAAGTCCCCCTCCTCCCATCTCCATTCACTTCTTGCCCACTTCTCTCTCAGGAGTGAACTGGGGCTGGCTTGCCCTGCCTGAGGCCTCTGGGAGAGGGGGCCAGGATGGCAGCAGGCATCATATTTAACATTCTGCCTCCCCCACTTCTGAGACAGCGAGCTATTTAAAGACCCACTTGTCCCCACCGCGGCGGTGTCAATGACAGCCCCAAGCACTGGGGCTTAGCGCTGGGGTCGAATTCTTGACAGATCTGGCTCACTTGGCATCCAACCAGTTTCACGGCTGTGATATTTTTGTCTCAATTTTCTTATTTTCCAACAGACTGAAACAGCCTCCTGCTCTCCTCCACCCAGCCTGCCGTGTCCCCTGCAGTTCCGCCCTCCTGGGCACCCTGCCCCTGGCCTCCCCTTCCTCAGTGTTTATTCAAAGTTCTTGGCGCCCATGGCCCTCCTGGCCTGTCTGATTGGCCAGTTACCACCCCCCCACCCCCAGCTCCCCCATTCTACTCAGGCTTGGCCGAGGAGCCTGGGAGCAGCCATACACTTGGGCCCTCCCGTCCTTCACATCCTTCTCTTCCTAAACTTGAGCCTTAATGACAAACTCTGAGCGAAGAGAAGTAACCTCTTTTGAGTGCATCCTGGTAGGGTCGCTCAGGAGCAGGGAGAAAGGGGCTCAGAGGGGGCTCTTCCTATAGCTGCAGCATCTGTGTTCTGGGACCAAGAGACCCTGGGGCTCCGTGGTTTTCCCTGGGACATTGTGACCTTTGAGGAAGGGCAATGGTGGGGGTCAGTCCCTGGACATGATGAAGGAAACAGATATTTCTGGGCTACCTACTGTGTGCCAGGCCCAGGAATAGCCACCATGTACTGAATGGTTTCGTTGTGCCTGATATCTTGCAGACATCATCCTCAGGACCCTCTTACGCAGCAGGTACTATTCTGAACCCTGTTTTGTACATGAGGCAACTAAGGCTCAGAGAAGCTATTATTTCCTCAAGATCACACAGCTGTTTAGGGGTTGAGACAGAACTTGAACCCAGAGTCCATCTCATGATGGAGGCTCCAGACATCCTGCCCCCAGCCTGGAACTGTGGCTGGGCCAAGGCAGATTTGGAGAGAGCACTCTTTCTCAGATTAGACTTCCCTGGCCACCAAGGAGAGTGGGGAGACAGACTTGGGCTCTTTGGTTCTGTGAAGGGGTGTGAGGATCCTACGCTGGTCAGCAAGGTAGGGAGAAATAAGTCCTAATGTTTAACCCTGTCCTGAGCACTGTGCTGTACATTGTACTTGTTTTGTTGGTTAAATCCTTATCATTACTGTGATTATTCCCATTTTACAGATGAGAAAACTGAGGCCCAACAAGGCTAAATAACTTGCCCAAGGACACACAGGAAATGCAGAGGCAGGATTTGAACCCTGGCAGTCTGGCCCTAGGGCCTGCACTCTTAATGACAATATCTCCCAAGTCTGAGGAGAGGGTCAGAAGAGGAGCCCCCCATAATGAGATACTCCCCAGGGGAAAGGGGACTTTTCAGGGTGCAGAGTCCAGGCTTCAGGTGGGTCTCTGTAAGTGGAAGGCACCCCGGGAGGCAGTTGGACAGGGGACCAAAAAACCCCAATCCGTGTCCCATAGAGCGAAGCCCTAGCCCTGTGCGTTCCCCCACAACCCTCCAGGCCACTTAGTCTGCCTGTTACCTCCCCCCTTCCTGCCATGGGTGACAAGGAGACCTGGCTGGCTGCCATTGCCTGCTGCCTTCCCCCTCTGCCTCCCCGTCACGTTGGCTTTCAGGGCCACTTCCCTCCCCAAGGATGTCCCTGTGCCTGGCCTGCCCAGGAGACCTGGCCCACGTGATCACCTGGGCCCCTTCTCCAGCACTGAGCCTGCTTCTCTCCCTACTCTGACCCGAGCATCACAGACTTCGCAGAAGCAGAGCCTGAGGAACGACTTCATCCTGTTCCATTTTCCAGCCTCCAGACCAGCACCCATTACCGTCTCTGGGGAAGGGGTCCAGTCTCCAGGGATGGGACAGGACAGGATGGCTGTCCTCAAAAGACCTGGTTTAATCACCTGACATCAGGGCTCGAAAGGGAACAAAGGATCACTTTGGGCGCCCCCTGATTTGTCCCAGGGGAGAGCTTGGGCCCAGAAGGGCAGGGCCTGTGCCCAGGTCATGAGGAGCAGAAGCTGCAAGAGTCAGCCCTGAACCCAGGCCAGAGAGCATCACCAGGTCCCCTGAGCCTCCAGAGGCTTCCAGGCTTGAGCAGCTTTGCAGTAAAGCTTAGGCCTCCACCCCATTGCTCTCCCCATTTCCTCACAAGCCCCCTCAAGCCTGTGTTAGGGAACTCATCCTACCACCTGACCTTCCTGCTGCATACCAGGGGAGAGTGGGTTTTTACCCTGCTCCCTCTGTCCCCTGCCTGGTCAGTTTTCCTGGTATACTGGACCCAAGTGATCCACTCCTGGCCTTTACCCGTCTCCGGCAGGCCTGTACCACCCCAGCGCATCCCTCCCCACCCCTAGGGCCTTCCAGGCCAGACTTTGGCCGTCCCTTCCTTTGACTGGTTTCCCAGCCCTCCCACCCAGCCCAGTGTTGTGTGTCTCCACCCCAGCCCACCCTTCTTTCAGTAATTTGGGTTTCAGCAGTCCCTGAAAAAAAATGCCACCACCAACTCCACGAGAGTGAGGGCTTATTTGCAAGATGATTTGTACACTCTCTTTGCAGTTAATTTCCAGGAGAAAGGCCTCCAGCAGTCCCTTGGGCCCTTGCCCACCACAGACCCTCCAGCCCTGCTCCTCTGCTCCTCCCAGATCCAAGCAGCAGCCACTGGCCTGGCGGGTTGGGCCGGCCCAGCCAGGGGAAGGCTGGGCTTCCTCCTCAGAGACTTGGCCCCAGTGGGATCTGCTTGATCTCCCTCCCTTGCTTGCTTGCTCCAGACACACCCCAAGCTGGCTCAAGCCCCTCCACCCCACCCACTTCATTCCCGCCCCCAAGAGGCTGAGGTCACTGGCTCCCCTGGCCGGGTGGGGCTGTCATCACCTGCCAGTTGGGGGAGGAGGTGAGGTTCCCCGGGGGCTGTTGTCTTAGCCATTGAGTAACCAGGGAACTTGACTGCCGGAACTGGTTCCCAGGCCAGGCCAGAACCTGTGGAGGCTGCAGCGTCGCAGCCTTGGGGGGTTCAGAGGTGGGAAGCTTGAGTCTGAGGGACCCAGACTGGGTGGGGTGGAGGGGCATGGGTTTGTTCAGGACCCAGAGAAGCATGTTTCTCAGCTCCCCTTCCCCAAAGTGAGATGGAGCTGGACCCTCTGGGGGTCTTCCCCGCCTCTAGGTGCCATGCTCACTGGCCGCCTCTCTCCTCAGGTCTCCCTCAATGCTTGGTTCTGGTCCACAGTCTTCCACACCAGGGACACCAACCTCACAGAGGTGAGCGCCCTCCCACTCCATCTTCTGCTGGGGACAGTCCCGGAGGACCAGGGGCAGCAGTGGGGCAGCCCTGGCTCTTAGTTCTCCTCCTGACTGGGTTCACAGGACACTTGCCTTGCGCAGAGCCTTTTCAGCCTGTTAGTGCACTTGAGCCTCACTTGACCCTTGTGAGGCAGGTGTGATTACTGGCTCTTCTTAACTGATGGGGCAGCTGAGCCTTTGACAGGTGAGATCACTTGCCCAGGCTCCCTCAGCCAGTGAAGGGGGCCAATCCAGACTCGAGCCCACAGCTGTTGAACCCAGACTGCACTCTGAAGTCTGTGCACGCTCTTCCATTCTGGAGTCTTGGCCGGCACACCCTCTAAACCCTTGCTGCTGAGTACATTTTTTTTTTAATTGTATAATGTGAATACAAGGGTCAGTCTATTGAATTCAGACATACAACAGCGATAGAGGAAAGGAACATGAGACATCCCCACTGGCCATAGGCCTGGGGCTCCCACATTTGACTGTGGCTGGCTCTCCGCCACCCCCATCCCTGGTGGGTCTTCTCTGGGCCCTGCCTTCCATGAAGCCTTGTCCATGGCCTACTGCCCTCACACTGGTCCCTCATCCAGCTCTCCTTACCCTCAGAAAATGGACTACTTCTGTGCCTCCACTGTCATCCTGCACTCAGTCTATCTGTGCTGTGTCAGGTAAGCCCGACTTGGCTGCTCTGGGGGCAAAATCGGGCCCTGGGGGCGGAAAGTGGTCACCAATCTCCCTGCCTGGGGTTGCTGTTCCAGGGCTTTCATCACGCATGTACACAGCATCCAGACGGATCTGGAGGGGACTCCGTGATGGGATGGGGGGGCCCTGGCTCTTTCCAAGGAGCTATACAGCACACGGCCCCAGGCTGCCCCTCGGGGACTGGAAGCCTGCCCTGCTGGCCTGGCTCCCCTGCATGGCTGCAGGGGTGAGGGGGTGCTTCAGGGCATGCTGCCGTGGGGACCGGCCTCTCAGTCTGAGCAGCTCTGGGTGGCGGGGCAGGACCGTGGGGCTGCAGCACCCGGCCGTGGCCAGTGCCTTCCGGGCCCTCCTGCTGCTCCTGCTGACGGCGCACGTCTCCTACCTGAGTCTCATCCGCTTCGACTACGGCTACAACATGGCGGCCAACGTGGCGATCGGTGAGGCGGGACGGCCTCTCTGGGAGGGCGGGGGCCGTCTGCGGAACTGCTGGCTCGGGGTGGAGGTGGGCATTGGTGCCCACCAGAGAAGGAGGTTCTAGAGAGACCCTGAGGGTGAAGGAAGAGGGAAGAATTTGGGGGTGGGAGAGAGGGGCGGTTCGGGAGGCTCCTGAGGGTGGCCCTGGGGTCCCAGAGGGGAGGGGAGGGGAGGAGGAGGCGGGGAGTGAGCCTCTGCCCACCCCGCCCGCGCCCAGGCCTGCTGAACGCGGCGTGGTGGCTGGCCTGGTGCCTGCGGAACCAGCGGCTCCCGCATGTGCACAAGTGCGTGGCGGTGGTCCTGCTGCTGCAGGGGCTGTCCCTGCTGGAGCTGCTGGACTTCCCGCCTCTCTTCTGGGTCCTGGATGCCCACGCCATCTGGCACATCAGCACCATCCCCGTTCATGTCCTCTTCTTCAGGTGGGTGCCTCTCCCTGCCCAGCACTCACCTCCTCTGTGCCTCTGCCACCCACCCACCCGGCCAGCTTGCCTGCACCACCCGCCCCCGCCCCCAGGGCGCGCTCTCAGAGCTGTGCCTTGCCTCAGTGGGCTGCCCTCTCCGCCCACAGCTTTCTGGAAGATGACAGCCTCTACCTGCTGAAGGAGTCAGAGGCCAAGGTCAAGCTGGACTGAAGGCCCTGGAAGCAGATCTGCCCTCTTGAGAATCCTGTCCGTCCCTGCTGGCTCCCCTTCTTCCCCCGAAGTCCTTGAGATGATTTGTTTTCCTTTCAGCATCTTGAACTTGGACATGAAGTGTGTGGGCCTAGAATCATGTAACCTGCCCACCCCTTGCTCACCCCCACATGACCCCCACAGGTCTTGGCCTCTCAGCAGACCTGGGCTAGAAAATGGGCAACCCCTCTGGTCCCTGGAGCTGAACAGGACTGGAACTATGTTCTTAGCTTGACTGAGAGGGGGCTGTCTCTCCCTCCCTGTCAGCCTCCTCCTCACATCCCCTCACTGCTAGGGTGGTTGCCAGAACCCTCTGTCTAGCTGTGAGACCAGGTACCACGGCCTTTGGGGATACTTTGTGCCCTCCTCGGGGCACCGCTAGGTGGCACTAGATGCTTGCTCTTCGGCTGCCCAAGTTTCCCAGCAGATCTTCTCATGGGATCTAGAGGAAGTAAACTGTTGGGAATGGGGAGCAGTCTCACTCAGACTTACTCCAGTCAGACCCCGGGAGGCCTCACTGCACGCCCTCTTTGGAGCCAGGACCCCAGAGAGTGTAGGACAGGAATCCCTCTGGCCTCTGAGCTGCTTGTTCTGGTTGGGAGCCCACACATGAGTGTGTGAGGGAGACCAAGTGTGTAGGTTGATGGGGTGGTGGGCGCAGCTCTGGGGTGTGTGGGATGCGGGTGGGGTGGTGAGCATTGGCCTTGTTGCAGTGCAGATGTGTGTGAGTGGTTTTGAAGTGTGTGTGTTGGGGGACAGCCAGGTTAGTGTGGGTTAGGGGAATGTGCAGAGACTGAACGTGAGTGCAAGGGAGTGTGAGTGGGGGGTGGGCAGGATCAAATCATGTGGACAACCCCTGACTGAACACCAGCTCTGCACACAGCCCAGGCCAGGCAGAGAGCCAGGCTGTCCTCAGATCTGACAGGGGTAAGGGTGTCCAGGTTGCAAGTGTGTTTATGTGCTCCTTTCTTTTGCACTCTCCTCTCTTTACAAACCTCATAGGGATCCCACACAACTCAAGATCACCCCCCAGAATCAGCCCCTTGGGAGGCAGAGTGAGGAAGGAAAATGGGGATCCTCCTTGCCTAGACATGGTTCGTCATCCCCTACCCCAGTGCTCTGCCTGCTAAGCCCCTTTGCCACTTCCTGACCCAGGGGCGGGGGTAGGGGGGGATAAGGAGCAATCTGGAGGAAGAGGGAGAACACCTTGGCTGGGTCTAGTCCCTGGTCTTCCCAGAAGCAGGCAGGGGCAGTGCTGCAGTGCTGTGCCTATGCTGTGGTAGAGGTGGCCCCTGCCAGTTGCCAGCAGCCATAGCACATTCCTGCTCCACACGGATAGAACGCGGAGCTCCAGAAACTTTCCATCCCACGGCTGTCTCTGATTGGAGCAGGGAGTCTGCTCCTCTCCCCTCCCTGGGGGTAAGGGCGCTGACCTAGGACTCCAACCTCAGGGACTTGGGCGGCCAGTGTTAACTTCTTTTGATACTAAGAACTGTTTTAAGGGGAGGAGGGTGGCAAGGGACATTCTTAATAAACCAATTCACAGCCTCACCTACTCTTTTCTATCTCATTTGTGTGAGTAGGATGGGCTGGAGGGAATTAGGCAGGGCTGGCTGGAGGCAGCAAAGGGGCAGAGGGTCTCTAGCTAGGAACATGGGAGCGGCGATGGCAGGAACTAGATTCAGGGCAACAGCAGATATGGATGGAGCTCCTGTCCCACTCATCCTGGGGGCTAGAGGAGCGAGCTGGTGCCTGTTTTTCTCCTCTGCCATCGCTGGGTCTTGGTGACTGGATGGAAGCTCCACTGGCCACAAGTTCCACTTACATCTCCCTCCCCTTCTGGGTTCCACTAAGCTCCACTACTGTTTATTGGTTCTTAACCTCTCTGAGCGTCACCTGCAAGTAGGGTACTGCTGAGTATGGGGATGGAAGGGACCTAGCAGGTGCGGGGCACACAGCAGATGCTGAAGGAGCTCCCTGTGACCTCGGCCTTCCTTAGTTTGGGAAGAATGAGTGTACAGAAACTGACCTTTCTGGAAGCCTCCAGCGGGGAAAGGCCAGGGCCGATTCCTCCCATGCCCCCACAACACAAGTCAGAACCTTTCCCCGGAGAGCCACAGACGGCACTTAGACCAACTGACAGGGACTTATTTCTTTATTAGAGGCCACCTCAGACAACAGGGAGTCTAGGCGGGTGAGGGCCATTGGCCCTGCGTGCACAGGGGCCTCACACCCCCACCTTCTTCTGGGCCCAGGTGAAGAAGATGCCCTTGACATCGTCTACACCCGTCTGAAGGTGGGCAGGCATGGTGTAGGTATGCAGATCCCGCACCTCATAGCCGCTCCGCACCAGGGCCTCCCTCACCTCCTCCTCGCGCACGGGCACCACCGCCAGCCTGGCCTCCCCAGCCAGGTACCATGACTCCTCCAGGGCCCCAATGAGGAGGAGGTGCCCCCCAGGCCTCAGCAGTGTGGTGATGTGGTCCAGGGCCCGCTGGAAGCTGGCCAGGTCCGGACTCACAGCCTCCAGGCAGAAGGCAGAGACCAGGGCGTCGGCAGGCAGGGGTGCCAGGCCTCCAGCACCCAGGGGCTGGGGCCGGTGCACATCGATGGGCAGGATTCTCTTCACCCTGTCTCGCAGCTGGCGCTCCTTCTCCTGCCAGGACTCCCTGTTTGGGGGCAGAAGGCAGGGTCAGGACCAGGGTTCCGGCCCCCACACTCAGTTCTCTGTTGGCTCCCACCAGCCGCTCCTGGGAAACCCCCTACCCAACACTCACCCCCTAGCCCTTACCCCTTGCCCTCGATGAGACAGACATGCTGGCTGTACACACTCCAGTCGAAAGCCCCAGGCTCTTCTTGCAGCCAGAGCCTCAGCTCCTGGCGGTTCACCTCCAGGAAATCTGTCATGGTGATGTCCTCAAAGTGGGCACAGGCGCTGAGCAGCTGGTATATAGTGGGGCCTGAACCGATGTCGATGAGGCTGCGGCCAGACACCTCACCTGGGTGGGCAGAGGAAGCAGGTCCTGGTGCTAGGCCTGCAGCCCCCAGCCTCAGTCACTGCCTCCCTTTCCTGCTTCTTCCCCGCTTCTCTCTGTTCCTTCTCCTGGTGTTCAGTGAGTCTCTATGTGGAAAAAGCATTAGCTCTGGAGTTAGACGGACCAGGGGCTGAGTCCTGGCTCCAGCATCTGCTGACTTCCCTTGGGAAATGAACTTAACCTTTCTGAGACTCAGGTTCCACAACCATAAACTTTGCCGACCAGTGAGGATTAAGTTGGTGGAAACTCAGATGCCTGGCAGCGCCTCTCCTCCCGCCTCTCCTCTGCCTGCCCCCAGCGTTCCGCCTTCCCCACCTCTCCTCTCAGTTCTGAGTGTTCTCAGCTCCGAACCCCTCTCCTCATCTCCCTCCTCTCACGTAAGGGTTCCTGCTCCTCTTCCTCTTCTATTTCACCTCTTAATTTGACCTTGGGCTGCCCCTCTGGTTCCCTGAGGACTTTTTGTCTCGTTTCAGTCGCTCACCGGTAGCGAAGATCTGAGCCAAGCAGCGCAGCTTCCAAGGCCCGACGCCGTCGGGGCAGCTCAGGTCCCCCCTCGGGGGCGCGTAGTTGTTGTGGAGGTAGGCGCGGGGCTCAAAGCGTTGGTAGGCCGAGGCGACCGCCGCCAGGCCCGGGTCTGAGTCGGGCACCGCGCCCGCCGCCTGACTCCGGTCTGTCCCGCTCATGCTGCTGCGGTGCCGCCCTTGTGCCCTGCTCGCCTTTATCTGCGGCGCGACCCCCGCCCGTCCGCCCTGGCCCCTCCGGTGCGGGGGCGGCGGCTGAGCGATGAGCTGCCTGGGGCCACGCGCTGCTTCTTCCCTATCCCATCCATCTCCTTTAATGTCCCAGCAGCAGACACACGGGGTGGGATGGAGGGGGAGCATCGGTCCCCGCCCCTGCTCCACCATTGCTCCCGGCTGCCCTCCGCTCTTTGCCTCACCTGCCCTCAAAGACCAGCTCCCGAGCCCTGCCCCTCAGCTTCCCTATCCCCAGACTCCATAGTACCTCCACCCCCAGCCCAGCCGTCAGTCCCAGCACCTCCATGTTGCTCTCTTCTCCAGTCCCGCATTTACCCCTTTTGCCTGGCATCCCTTTCCTTCTCTTTTGCCAGGGTTCAAGTTAGCCCTCTCCCCAGTTCCCAGCTCCCAGCGCTCTCCACCAAGGGCCCAGTCCCCCGCCAGGATCCCCATCTCTGGGACACCCTGTCCAACATCCACCCCCTTTCTTAGTAAGCGCCCCCAGCTCCCCTCCTCCAGGCCTCTCTTCCGTCCCAGCGTTCTCTAGCATTCCCATCCCACCCCCCACCCCTGCCCCGTTCCCCACTCCGACTCCAGAAAGGACAGTCCGTTCTGGCCTCCCCCACGGTCTCCGTAGCCCTGGAGCTGCACAGTATAACCCCAACCCCGCCCGTCAGATGGCAGTGATGATAGGGTAGTGGGGCTAATGGCACAGCGGAGGGAACAGCTCGGCCTCCCCTGCAGGCCCTGCGGGCCTCCAGCCGTGTATCTCGCAGAAGGCTCAGGATGTTCCCAACACGTCTAGGGCGAGGGGCCCAGGTGAGGACGGAAGGGTGCAGGGTGCATTCTCCAGGCTGCCAGGGCTCCCAGGGGACAAGAGCCCAGCCTCGGACGCCAAGGGATTAGGTGTGTCGCCTGGTCTAGAGTCTGACCCCTCTCATCTCACAGCCCACACTCCAGCACCCTCTGGGGGAGCAGGACCAGGCCAGGCCTGCAGACTGCTTGGCACTCCAGGTATCAGACTGTCAAGATGCCAGGTTCTCCCCTCCTATCCCCCAAATAGGAAATAGATTCTGCAGAGGCCATCTCCATGGTCTTCCTAGAGTGGGACCCCCCTCTGACCAAGTCTAGTGCCTCTCCACCCTGGGTAGGCTACCAGTCCCTGCCAAGATGGGGCCCAGGCCTTCTCCGTGCCACCTGCCCCCACACCTTGTCCAAGAGAAAGTGTCTTCTAGTTAGGCCAGGCAGCCAGGCTGGGGCATGAGTTACTGCAACAGCTGCAGAGGTCACAGACAGGAGCCTGACCCCTACATACTCACCCCCCAACAACCCACCTTGGTCTCCCAGGCCAGGGAGGGTGGGACACCTGACCCCAGCCAAAGATTGATTCTGTCTGGATTCAGAACCAAGAGACCTGGGGTCACTGACCCCATCCACACCCTGGCACAGCTGACAGTCCTGGTGCCAGGCCCCTCCTTATTCTCCATGAGATCATTTCAACAAACCCTGGATGCCAACTGGCCTCCTGGGCACTGCGCAGTGCCAGAGGACTAGAGGCAGAGGCCAGGGCTCACGGCAGTCAGGGGGACTAGGCAGATAGCCACCCTGTTTACAGCTCTGTCCCTATAGCCCCTCCCCCTCAAGCATGGGGTGACCCACTAATTCTGCCGTATTTAGCTGAGATGCAGGGCCTGTTCCCAGAAGTGAGCACTGTGGGAGACACCAATGGGTGGGCCCCTCAACCACAAGGAAAGAGACGAAACTCTGGCACGTGATTGAGCGTTTATTGCAGCACTAACAGAGGGTGCTGGGGGCTCCACCCTGCCTCTGCCCTCTTCACGTCCCCCTCCCTCCAGTCTCCTTCCCAGAGCACTTCAGATCCTCTTACAGTTTTTCTTCATCCTTCTCTGAAGCTGAAATCTGGTCTGGGGTTACTCCTCTCAAGGACTTCTTGCCCTCATCAGCTTCTTCTGCCCTTTCTCCTAGGACTGGGGGTACTTGGCTGTGCTGGCCCCCAGCTCTTCACCTTTGTGCCCATCGTCCGCTCCCCCCCCTCCGGGAACTCAGGAGATCCAGGCATTCTGGCCTCTGGCTCCCTCCTCCCCTAGCCCCCAACTCTGGGCAAACTACGAAGCATCCGTGACCAGCAGCTCCCCTCCATGGTCCTAGCCAGGAAGGGCCCAGCCCAGGGCAGGCACAGTGGAGCCCAAGTCACGGTCCCTCTCAGCCTCTCTGTGCTTCCTGAGACATGGAGCGAGACAGGGAGCGACGAAGGGTGCCGGGCTTGCTGACAGGCACCACGGGAGGCAGCTGCTTGGTGATCTCGGCCACGTCTTGGCGGTCCACGCACTGGCCTCCCAGGGCTGTTTCCAGTGCCAGCAGCTCCCGTAGCTGGATGGGGGGTCTCCTCGCGCTCCTCCTTGGTGGCGCCCACCTTGGCGGGTGTGAAGATGGGCAGGGGCAGCACCCGCTGGTAGGGCAGCTGGTACTCCTGCAGCCCACGGCCGAGGATGCCCATCCGCATCACCAGCCAGGGGAACGCTGCACCAGCGCCTGGCACTGCCCCTGCCGGTGGTAGGTCTCGTGGCGCTGGGCATCCTCCTCATGCAGAGAGCAACTGGGAAGGAGAAGCAGAGGGACACTCAGCCCCTGAGAGCTGCTGCCCGCCACTCACCGGCGGGGCGGCAGAGCTCCCTGGGGCTGCTGGAGGGGCGACTCCACTTTCCCCAGCAGGCACCCTCCTGGCCCCCACCCCCAAAACCTCTCCCAGGCTTTGTGCTCTGGTCTCATGAGTCTCAGGAAGGGTGCTCTGAGGGAGAGGATGGAGCACTCCTGACTGGCCAGCACTCACCCCTTCCTCAGGCCTTGTGGACAGCGTCAGATCCTTCCACTCAGCCCAGAAGGCCTCTCGGCGCTCACAGTTCTCCTCCGACACCTGGCAGCTCAGCTCTGAAGTGGCCATGATGGCTGCTCACTCCCTCTGGGCTCTCCTCCTCCCAGGCCCTTTAAATAGCCCCCTCCTCCCCCTCTTTCAGGGGCTATTTTCAGCCCCTCTGGCGTCAGATGCTATAAGCAGAGCCAAGACTCACTGATGGGGGACTCTGAGCCCAGGGCAGGGCTGGGGGGGTGCCTGGATTCTGGCTGCCCCCAGGTCAGAGGTCAGCTTCTGAAGAGATCAAGATGCTCCCATGGGGCCGGGGGTCCCCTGAGTGACACCTGCAGGTGTCTGACACTCCTCAGACACTACCCGCGGCCAGGCACATGCCCAGCCTCGTGCCACCTTGGCACTGGCCGTCTGCCCCACCCCTTCCCCTCGCCCAGGGGAGGACTTGTCTGTAAACAGAGCGGGAAACAGTAGGAACCAAGGGCCCCTCTGGGCGCTGTACCAGGCCGTCAGGTCCTGTCCCCGCTGCTCTCCTCTGCCTGGGCTCAAGGGCATGTCACACCCCCAACAGTGCCCCTCCACCAAAAGGGACAGTGCCACTCCTCAGGCATCTGCCCCAAAGGCCTGGCTCCCAAATGCCACCACCTCACCGGCAGGGGCATCAAAAGTTAATTCCACCCCGGGATCCTGGACATGAATGAGGGGGGAGGCGGCCCCTGACTCGACCCCACCCCCTCAGCTGGGGTGAGATGGGACTCCAGCGGTTCCAATGGGTGGCAGCCAGTTCTGGCTCCTGCCCCTAAATCAGCCATAATGAGGCTGTGGAGCAGCCCACCCCTTCTGGGCCTCATTTTCCTCACTTTCTGTTCACAGTGGCCTTACCAGAAGAGCTCTGGGGGCTGCCAGCTCCAAGGTGCCACCGGGCGGGGCCTGGCTCTGGTCCCCAGAGAGCAGGCCAGTCGAAGGGCTTGCGGGGACAGCCCCTGCCCCCAGAGCAGCAGCGTGTGTGACAGGAGGCTGGCACACAGGGAGGAGGGCACGGGGGGAGGAGCAGCGGGGGGTGTCACTGAGTGGACAAAGCAAAGGGCACCAGGAAGGCCAGGGCCAGAGGCTGTGATGAGACCCTAGCAGGCAGGCCCGTGGGCACCCTCTTGATTCCTGAGCACTACACCTGATCCTTGGTGCCTTCGTCTTACACAGCTTTAGCAAAGTGGGAAATGGAGGCTCAGGCAGGCAGACCTGCCCGGGGTCACATGCCTAGCCGGGCCCAAGAGGCAACACTCCCCACCCCCTGAGTCTAAGCAAGTTAGCCCCTCAGGAAGCCTGCAGGGAGGGAAAGAGCGCCATTTCCTGGTGGTCCCAAGTGTGACAGGCAAAGAGGAGGTGAGCAGAGCCCAGAGGTGCCTCAGTGACCCAGAAGCCCAGGCCTCGCCTCCAGGCTCCTCCCCATCAAATCTTCAGACCCCAGGATCAGCTGAGGCCTATTCTGGGTCCTTCCAGGTCTCCCCCTACCTCCCGCCTCCCCATCCTGGGCTGGAGACCTTAACCTAACCTTCCTAGCAGGAGACCTGGCTGGGAGGCAGGGAATTTTTACCACTTATCTGACCAGCTGAACGGGGGCGGGTGGGGGGGTGTTTCGAGAACTAGGTCCCCAGCTGGCTCTATTCTGGCTCTGAGAGGGTAGGAGAGGGTCACGTGCAGGCTGTAGCAGGGTTCCTTCCCCTAGGCCCTATGTGCTGCCCTTTTTTTTCACTCTCAAGAGGCCAGGCTGCAGGGGCTGTTTTTTTTTTAGAGTTCCTGTTTTTAATTGACTCACATTACAAAGGTCCCCTAGGAGGCACTGGGGGTGGGGGTGGAAGGCAGCAACCTGGAGAAAGCCTGGGAGGGGCAGGCTCCCTGCCAGTGCCCACCACCCCGACCTGCCACCCACACCCCTACAAGTGGAAGTGCAAGTGGAGAAAGGTCCCAGACCCTTTAAATAATCCTAAAAAACCATGATGCGAGAGAGAGGGCTCCCACACCTTCACAACTGGTGATGAGCTGCCCTAACTTCGGTCCTGCCCAGGGTCCTCTCCCGCTAAGTCTGTAGCTCCCATTCCAGACCCCGCCCCGGGCCAGGTAGGGGACAGCGGGTCTCTTCCTCCCAGAGGCAAGGAGGCCGTGTAACCGTTGGCAGGAAAGACCCATTCGGTGCAGCGGCAGAGTCCCAGCACTTGAGCCCTCAGCCTGCTCATGGCCACCCCCAGGCGCAATGAGGCTCGGTGTAGGGCGGGAGCTCAGGTCACAGCGCTGCTGTGGAGGAAGCTCCCCCTCCCCACTGCTGAGGCCAGGTCCTCAGTGGGCAGCGGGAAGCCCCAGCGGTGCCCCCTCTGGCTCTGGAGGCCGTGGCGACATGACCCTGGCCCGCAGGGTAGTGAGGAGGCACTCTTATGCCCGGGCACCCAGCTCTCCCGATGCGCTGCCGCAGGTGGAAGGCAAATTCGAACATGGTGGCTGCGAGGCTCTGGTGGATGAGGTACCGGGGCAGGCGGCCCTGGGGAGGCGAGGAGAAGTTCCAGGGAGGCCGGCCCTCGGCCCCCCTCAACTGGTGCTCCAGTGCAGGTGCAGTTCTGGCATGCAGCCGAGGCCGCCCTCTCCCCCACCCCTGGCAGGAAGAACATGCTGTGCCCGGGACAGACCGGGAGGGGGTGGGCTGGCAGCCAGCCACCTTTCCTGGGCCTCAGGAGTCAGAGGTAAAGAGGGGAGGCACAGGGCCTCAGGATGAAAAGACCATCTGGACCCTGCCCTCAGTTTCAGAGGAAGAAAGGAGGCGGAGAGCAGGGATGCCCAAGGTCACACAGCACAGTCCCCTCCACTCCCGCAGAGCCTGCCTCGGGGCCCCAGCACGCCCACCTTGAGATCTGCATTAAGGATCCAGATGAAGGTGCAGACTCGCGGGTTACTGGCCGACTTGAGCACGATGAAGCCCCCAGGACCATTCTCTCCCCTGAGGAGAGACACACTGGTGGGGGACCTTGGAGCCAGGCGAAACCCGATTCCCGCTCTGCCCTGACCCACCTTGGACTGGGGTGGAAGGGGGAAGGGAGCTGCTGGTTTGAGCAGAGCCAGAACGGGTGTCCCAGAGGCCACAGGATACAGCCCCCCACCCCACCTGCCATGGGGTGCTCGAATCCTCCTCCAACAGCCTGTCGATGTTTGCACAGGGGCAGGGCATGTACCACCTTCCAGCTCCAGCTCTGGGAGCAGTGCAGAGCCGCGGGGCTCCACGAGGGGGCGTCTTCTTGGGAGGCCGCAGGCCTGAGCGGTAGGATTCCCATCCCATCAGCTCCCCTGCCTCCATAGATAAGGGAGCTGGCGCCAGGAGGGGAAACGAGCTTGCCCATCACCCAGCAAACACTGTGGTGGTGGTGAGACCAGAGCCCCGGGCTGACACGCAAAGAACAGCGCTCTCTGGGGAAGTGTCGGGTATCTGGGAGGAGGCCACCCACAGCGCTAGGACTAGAGAGCAGGGGGGTGCTGGAGGAGGCCGTGGGACTCAGGCCCCTTCCTTTGGGTACCTCCAAGCACCACGAGGGTAATGCAAGGCCAAGGGACAGGGAGAATGGGATGAAAGTCAGGAAGGTGATGCTTCAGAACACCGAGCCTCCTGCTGTGCTGGTCCCCTAGACCAGCCACCTCATGGCTCCCAGCCCCCTTCCCAGCTGGTCCCTATCCATCACCATCCTTGGTCTACCCTGGAGCTCCCCTGAGCCTGGTGGTGGGTCCAGATAAGCAGGATTAGGGACAGTGGGACTGGGTACAGGAGGGCGCCCTCAGCAAGAGAAAGTGCCCACCAGTCCTGCCCTGTTCTCACGGCCAAGGGAGAGGAGCCAGTGCGCATGACCCCCGGCAAGGTTCCGCTCACCTCACGTATTTGTGCGTTGGGGGCTTGGCGCAGTGTGTGGTGGCGATGCCCGAGGACAGGTATCGGTCTCGGCGCCGCTCGATGCGTCGGACATTCACAAAGTCCCTGGAGGGGGATGATTAGATGAGGGGGTGCATAGAAGGTCCGAGGGCAGGAGGCGTGCTTGAGGGGGGCGGGTAGGGGGCTCACCTGGGGGAGACCACGCCACCTGCGGCCCCTGAAGACACATCATAGGAGATGAGGGTGTTGTCCTCTACTCGCTGTAGGATCTGCGGGCATCAGGGCAGACGTAAGGTGCAGCCATCCCAGGAAAACGCCGGGGAAGGGCCCAGCATCTCAGGAAAGCCCCCAGGTCAGCCGGCTGTCTGCTCAGGCCCCGTAATTAGGAGCCACTTCCATTCATGGGCACTGGGACCAGCACTCTGAGCATTTTGTCCTTCCATCTTCCGGACCCTCTCTTGGAGGAAACTATTACCACCATCCCCATTTTACAGATGGGGAAGCTGAGGCCCAGAGTAGTTCAGTGATGCAACCCGGGTCCCCAGGGGGTTCACTGTTCACACTGGACCACGCCCTCACCTGCCAGGTGGCTCTGCCCTGACGGGTGCCAGGCCTGGGCCGCCGGCTCAGCTCACCTGGCAGGCGGTCACCGTCTTGTTCCACAGCACCATCCTCTCAGGCTGTAGGATCACCTCCTGGTACACCAGCTCCGCGGGGCAGGGCAGGAAGGTCTAGGGCGGGGCGGGCAGAAGGCTGGATGGTGCCAGATGTACTTGGGCACACCAGCCCTTTCCTGTTGGGTGGGGAAACCTGCCAGAGGGTCCCCACACCACCAGGCCCTTCCTGGAGTCCCAAGCAGAGCAAGAGGCTCCAGAGCACTCTTCCCATCACCCACCTTCAGAATGAAGGTCTTGCCGTGAAAGGGAACCTCAATGGTGTACACAGTGTCCCCATATTCCTATGACAGGGACAGAAGGGCAGCAGGGAGGTGAGTGGAGGGCAGAAGAGAGCCGAGGTGGGGGCAGAAATGGGTGACGGGCAGGGCAGGATTTTAACAGCTCAGAGGAGAAAACTTCAGGAGTTTGGGGGATATCTGAGCAGCCATTAAAAGACAGTGGTTCTGACAAATATCCTGCCATGAGGAGAGAAAGGCTTTTGATATCAAGTTAAAAGGCAGGAGCACAGCTGCAGCTGCAACCACGAGGGCCCGTGTCTCCAGGCCGCCGAGGCTGCCAGGGGAACTGGCCAGAGAAAGGCACGGGGATGTTTCCCCCTGTTTTCCAAGCTCTCTGCCATCTTTCTAGATAATATTGTTTTGATCATGAAACAAAACACCGGACACAGCACAGAAGCCTGGCTTCCCCTTCAAAGCTGGAGCTGAGGCAGCGGAGCAGCAGGGCCGGGCCGGGGAGCAGGGGAGGGGGCGCTAGAAGTGTCCAATCCAGGCCAAGGGGCTGACCCCAGGGCCCAGCCCCCCCCTGGGCAGAAACAGGGTTCCAACGCACACAATCTTTGGGCTTCTTTCTCAGGCCTCAGAAAAGGGAGGGAAAACTCCCTACAAGCCAACTCTCAGGGTCCCATGGGAGAAAGGTTTCTTACGTTATTCTTCTCAAACTTCCAGTTCTCTTCTTGGGCCAAGATCTGGTCCACCACCGTCATGGCCTCCTTCCCCTGAAGGATGTACTCCCGTTCCTGGCCAGGGAGGGGAGGCAGGAAGCGGTCAGCCTGGGAGCTGCACCCCTCTGGGTCTTTGTCTAGACACTCCACACATCTCTTTCAAAGGCCTGATTCAGCTGGATGTCCAGATGCAGGGTCTGGGCTGGTCTCCTGCGCCCTGTGAGCTCCCGGGGACCAGGGGCTGTAGTTGTTACCCCCAGGGCCCAGGCAGGAAGGAGACCACTGGGCCTGACTGACGGTGAGCCAGACACTCAGATGGACACTGACAGGCCTTCAGGCTGCCTAAGGTCTGCTCTCCTCTGGGAAGGCCCTGCCCACCTGGCCGAGCCCAGTGCTGGCTCCTCTCTGGGGTGCCCACCCCAGGCAGGGGTCAGCAGCCAAATACCTGGGCAGAGAAGCTTTTCTTCCCAACAATTTCTTCATCGGATTCATTGTCAGACCCTGCAGAAAAACAAGCACAGGGGACAATGGGAAGAGGTGGGGAGAAGGGGTGGGCAGGTGAGGGGTTGCGGTACCAGTGCAATGGTGTGTGGGGGGATAAGATTGTGTGTGGTAGAGGACTGCTCATTCTCCCCCAGGGAGCTGATAGAAGGACGAGAAAGCATAGACCCAGCCATCCTATTCCCCATAAAGCCCCTCCCTGGAGGTAGTTCCCCTTCCCACCAACCCTCACCTGCAAAGGACTCTGGGGGTGAATAAAACTGGCCCTCAGACAGAGCGCCGGAGAAGAGCAGGGGTCCTCGGGCGACAGCAGCCTGGGCGGCAAGGTACCCTGGGGGGCAAATGTGGGCAGCCATAGTCCCAGAACAAGGACAATCATGCCTCGGCAGCCTAGGGTCCCCTGGCCCAGGCTCTCTTTAAGGCTCTTGTAGGTAGAGTTGGCAAGAGAGCTCGGAACTGGCCCTCCTGCCAGAAACTCTCCTCTCTTGGGTGGGGGTGACCTTCGCTGCATCCCTTCACCCCCAGCACTCACATCGCTCCTCCTCAGCCTCCTGAGGTAGGACTTTGAAGTCAAGGAACCAGGTCTCCAGCCAGGCGAGGACAAAGGAGACGATGGGGAGCAAGTAGCCGAAGGCCCCTTTGCTGAGCAGCTGCGGAGGGAGGGGGCTGAGCTCCACAGCCGGGGGTCACCCCAGACCCAGAGCCCCACCCCGGGGCTGCTGACTCTGGCCTACACCCCACTCCTGGTACCAGCTGCGTGGGCACCCCGTGCACATGCCTCTAAGATGGAGGGATTAATGAATTCTACAGCAAGATACAGTAAGGTCAGGCTGGAGGAGGAACTTTCTGTTCTTAGGGTTTTAGCAGGGTAAGTGGGCAAAGCCAGTGAAGCTGACCCCTTAGAAAAAGCCAAGGACAGGAATCCCCCTCACCCAACCCTGACAACAGGGACAGAAACCCAAAGTCAGAGAAGCAGTCCCTTCTTGGGGCGAGCCCATCCCACAGGCCGGATGCCCACCAGACCAGCCAGACCCCGAGCCACTGACCTCAGAGAGAATGACCTTGACGATGAGGAATGCACTGGACACCAGCGTGGTGACCTGCCCAGGGGGGGGGAGAGAGAAACAGACAGAGCGAAGATGGAGCCTGGGAGTAAGTCCTCCTCCATCCCATCCCATGAGCCAGCCCCACCAGGGCCCGAGAGCTGCCAGGAAAGTGGCATCTTACCGCAATCACCCACCAGTGCCGGAGCCGCAGCACGGCATAGCCCAGGAGCAGTCCAGAGAGCGGAAGAAGGCCAGGACCTGGCAGGGGGAGTGGGGGAGCCGTCACAGGCATCCATGGGCCCCACCCCGGCCGAAGGCTGGCCGCCCCTCTAACCTGCACCCCCAGGCTCCCCAAGCAGTGTGCACGCCCCAGCAGAGAATGGCCAAGGCCAAGTCAGTGCTTCTTTGGGGATTACATGTGACCTCCTTGGATGGGGGTTTTATCTTCTCCTCCCTCTTGGGGCTCTCTGAAAGCGGGGCCTCATTTGGGAACAGGCTTGAATACAAAGGGCTCCCTGATCAGATTAGGATGCATGCTGTAGGAAGAAGAAAACCCAGCCAAAGAACCCTGTCCCTCCTCCTCTCTCTGCCCGAAGGATCTCCAAGGCCACTCACAAAGATGTCAAAGAAGGAAGTTTTAAACCTATAGTTGATGATCTCCTGCTCCAGGTTCTTCTGGATGCCTGTGTTGGTCTGGAAGAGAGAGAGGTGGGTAGGACCAAATCCCCAGGGCTGCCCTTAGTCTTCCCAGAGGGAGCAGGTGGAACCTGGAGGAGAGGCTGCAAATGCTCAGCTACCACCCGAGGAGCCCTGAGGCAGTAGGCAAGCTCAGCCAGGGGCCTGAGACCCCCAGCGCTGAGACTGTTCCTCTAAGGATCCAGGCAGTCCAGATAGGCAGAGCTGAGTCTCCTGACACTCCTGAGCATACTGCCTAGGAAAGGGCAAGCCTGGAGGGCCTTGGGAGGTGATGGGCCCTATGCAGGTGCTATGCTGGCAAACAGGGAGCTGGGAGCCGGCCTCTCCCATAATTTCCTCTCCCCTCGCACCACTGCAGTGCTCCATCTTCCCAGCCAAGCATCCAGCTGGGGTGATGGGGGCCAAGGGTGGGCAGTGGTATCAGACGGAGCCCCAGGTGGCAAATCGATTGATTAGGTTTGCACTTAATGGGCAAAATCCATCAAGCTGCCAGAGGATGCATGCAGAGTGAGCGGACTGGTCCTGCCTCTGCCCCTGCCCCTGCCACCCACACATTTTCAGTGGGGTCCCTGAGGGCCTGGCTGGGGACTAAAGAGTCAGAACGCCCACTGAGAGCTAGACTGCAGCCTGATGCCTCAGGCGGAATGGGGTGGTAGGCCCGTGCCTTTGCAGATGGGGTGCCAGCCCCCAGAGAAGAGGGGCACAAGAGGACTCCGGGGGATGGAGTTTGGGAGCCCTGAAGGGGAAGACCCTTCACGATTACCTAGATCAGGGCTTCTGATCTCTGGAAGATGATCTGAATTGGGGGCGGTGGTGGGGCAGGGATGAGGTGTTAAAGATGCAGATGTTCAGATGCTGGGTCTGAATCTTGGGGTGAGCTGAGCATCTGGAATGGCTGTAAAGCTCCTGAGTGATTCTGATGCTCAAGGCAAAAGCCAGCCATCTGGACAGCCCCTCACTGAGTCTCGAGCCCTGGTGCATCCAAATGCCTCAGCCTCAAGACCACTCTGCACCCCATGGAGTCAAATGCCTTGCTGACATCACAACCCACCCCAGCCTGATCCTCCTCTTACTCCTCAGACTACGCCCTCTTGGGCTCCAGAGTCACTGTCCACAGAGCTCTCTCTTCCACGGTTTTTCTCTTTACAGAGAACTCTCCCTTGCCTGCATACCCACTGGCCAGCCCACTGCATCAGGACTCAGGACAGTACAGTTCATGCCCTGTTTTGCCAGCTCTGGCTGCAAGACCTTGGCGCTGGTCTTACAGCCTGGTCAGGGTCCTTGCATACACTGGTCAACACATAGTCTGTTAGAAAACTAAAAATAGAGACTTCCCTGGTGGTCCACCCGGTGCAGCCACCGGGGAAGCCCAAGGGGGTCGTCCAAAGAAAGAAGGTTTAAGACCCCAGAAACTCTTCCAATGGCCCTGAACCTTGCTGAGCCTCCTCTCTCATCATCAGTAAGATGGCCCTTAAGGATCAGGGGCTAAGACTCTGTGCTCCCTAATGCAAGGGGCCTCAGTTCAATCCCCGGTCAAGAACTAGAGCCCATGTGCCACAACTAAGACCCAGTCCAATACGTGCTGTGCGCTCAGTCGTGTCCGACTCTTTGCGACCCCGTGGACCGTAGCCACCAGGCTCCGCTGTCCATGGGATTCTCCAGGCAAGAATACTGGAGTGGGTTGCCATTTCTTTCCCCAAGTAAGTAAATAATAAGTCAAACTAAGTAAATAAATATTTAAAAAAAAAAACTAAAAATACATATGTTTCAAACTATGAAAATGGCAAAACTGAAAAACTAGTAAAATGTTAATTGTCCACCGAGATAAACATGATGTTAATTCTATGAACTGTTAAATTCAGCGTTCTGAAACTTTTCGTCAAATTTGAAAATAACTTGGACGTTAGATTTTCTCACTCCACAAGCATTTTCACGTCTGCACGACGACTGCTGAGCTATTACAGCCAGTATAAGCCATACCGTTGCCAAAGTAAAATTGCCAAACATTTTTTCAGCTCTTTTCTGTCAAGAAAATATTATACATACATTTAATGAAGGATGTGTGTGAATTTTAGTGCCTGCTTTGACTCTGGAAAGCGAAAGTGTTAGTTGCTCAGTCGTGTCCGATTCTTTGCGACCCCATGGACTGTATCCCACTAGGCTCCTCTGTCCATGGGATTCTCCAGGCAAGAATACTGGAGTGGGTTGCCATTCCGTTCTTCAGGGTATCTTCCCAACCCAAGGATCAAACCTGGGTCTCCTCCACTGCAGACAGATCCTTTACCGCCTGAGCCACCAGGGAAGCCCAAGGGGACTGTCCAAAGGAATAAGGCTTAAGACCTTAGAAAATCTTCTAATGGCCCTGAACCTCGCTGAGCCTCAGCTCTCTCGTCAGTAAGATGGTCCTTAAGGTCACGGCTGTGGCTCCTTCTGGCTGAAGGTGCCAGCTCGCCTCTGTGCACAAAGGAGTGTCACCCTCAGAGCCTTGCCTTACCTTCCAGCTCAACATGCCTAGAATCAAACTTCACCCCTAAACCAGCTCCTTCTCTAAGCTCCTCCTTTGTCACAACAGTCATTGTTTTCCTGACCCCTGAGCTTGAGACGGAGGTGTGTGACATTGTACAGGAAGCAGTGATCAAGACCATCCCAAGAAAAAAAAATGCAAAAGGCAAAACAGTTGTCTGAGGAGGCCCTACAAATAGCTGTGAAAAGAAAAGACGCAAAAGGCAAAGGAGAAAAAGAAAGATACATTCATTTGAATGCAGAGTTCCAAAGAATAGCAAGGAGAGATAAGAAAGCCCTCCTCAGTGATCAATGCAAAGAAATAGAGGAAAACAATACAGTGGGAAAGACTAGAGATCTCTTCAAGAAAACTAGAGATCTCTTCCAGAAAACTAGAGATACCCAGGAAATACTTCATGCAAAGATGGGCACAGTAAAAGACAGAAACAGTATAGACCTAAGAGAAGCAGATGATATTAAGAAGAGGTGGCAAGAATACACAGAACTACTCAAAAAGATCTTCATGACCCAGATAATCACGATGGTGTGATCACTCACCTAGAGCCAGACATACTGGAATGCAAGGCCCTAAGGCCAAAGGCCTAAGGTAGCATCACTACCACTAGCTTCTACCAAAGCTAGTGGAAGTGATGGGATTACAGTTGAGCTATTTCAAATACTGAAAGATGATGCTGTGAAAGTGCTGCACTCAATATGCCAGCAAATTTGGAAAACTCAGCAGTGGCCACAGGACTGGAAAAGGTCAGTTTTTATTCCAATCCCAAAGGAAGGCAATGCCAAAGAATGCTCAAACTACCACACAATTGTACTCATCTCACACGCTAGCAAAATAATGCTCAAAATTCTCCAAGCCAGGCTTCCACTGTGAAATTCCAGATGCTCAACCTGGATTTAGAAAAGGCAGAGGAAACAGAGATTAAATTGCCAACATCTGTTGGCATTCATGGAAAAAGCAAGAGAGCTCGAGAAAAACATTTGCTTTATTGACTACGCCAAAGCCTTTGACTCTGTGAATCACAACAAACTGTGGAAAATTCTTAAAGAGAAGGGAATACCAGACCACCTTACCTACCTCCTGAGAAATCTGTATGCAGGTCAAGAAGCAACAGTTAGAACTAGACATGGAACAACAGATTGGTTCCAATTTGGGAAAGGAGTATGTCAAGGCTGTATATTGTCACCCCGCTTATTTAACTTATAGGCAGAGTACATCATCAGAAATGCTGGGCTGGATGAAGCACAAGTTGGAATCAAGATTGCTGGGAGAAATATCAATAACCTCAGATATGCAGATGACACCACCCTTATGGCAGAAAGTGAAGAACTAAAGAGCTTCTTAATGAAACTGAAAGAGGAGAGTGAAAAAGTTGGCTTAAAACTCAACATTTAGAAAACTAAGATCGTGGCATCCAGTCCTATCACTTCATGGCAAATAGATGGGGAAACAATGGAAACAGTGGGAGACTTTTTTTTTTTTGAGCTCCAAAATCACTGCAGATGGTGACTGCGGCCATGAAATTAAAAGATGCTTCCTCCTTGGAAGAAAAGCTATGACCAACCTAGACAACATATTAAAAAGCAGAGACATTACTTTGTCAACAAAGGTTCATCTAGTCAAGGCTATGGTTTTCCAGTGGTCATGTATGGATGTGAGAGTTGGACTATAAAAAAGCTAAGCACCAAAGAATTGATGCTTTTGAAATGTGGTGTTGGAGAAAACTCTTGAGAGACCCTAGGATTTCAAGGCGATCCAACCAGTCCATCCTAAAGGAAATCAGTCCAGAATATTCATTGGAAGGACTGATGCTGAAGCTGAAACTCCAATACTTTGGCCATCTGATGTGAAGAACTGACTGATTGGAAAAGACCCTGATGCTGGGAAAGATTGAAGGCAGGAGGAGAAGGGGATGACAGAGGATGAGGTGAATGGATGGCATCACTGACTCTATGGACATGAGTTTGAGTAAGTTCCAGGAGTTGGTGATGGACAGAGAAGCCTGGCATGCTGCAGTCCATGGGGTCACAAAGAGTCGGACATGACTGAGCGACTGAACTGACTGAGCTTGAGACCTGGAGGAACAACACGTGCCATTCAGAACTCTGACCCACTTTGCACAAAGAGAACAAGGGGAGGCTCGGAGAGGCTGAGTCCCTCGCTGAGCTCACACAGTTGCTATAGAGCAGGAGCTGGGACAGGGGACCAAGCCCAGGATGCCCTGGCTCCATGCTCCTACCTCTGCATCAGGTCCTGTCAGCACCTGGAGATCAGGTCCCACCGCCAGCTGGCCAAGCACTGCATGGCAGGGGTTTGGTGGGGGGGTGGGGGGTGGGCAGACTCCACCCTGACAGGCAGCTCTGTCTCCAGACCATTAGGTGGAATCTCACCAAAACCAAGAGGCCAAAACTGGGGACACTGGAAGAATGCCCAAGGTGGGGAAGGAAAGCTGGGCGTCACTGGGAGTCTTTACAGATTGCCACCCACTGTCCTTCTGCTTTCGGCACAGCACCTGGGACACAGCCCGGACTCAGAAATGTTTGCTGGATGAATGAATGAATGAACTAAGCCAGAGAGCAATGTAGAGCAGAAAGACAAAGGCTCTGATAGCTCCACAAGAGCCCTCTGGGATCCCGCCTCCTTTCTCAAGTGTGTCCACTAGGGGCCAGTGTGGTGCAGAGGTGTGAGTTCTGGGGCGCGAGTCTGGGTTCAAACCCTGCCTTCTTCACACACTTGCTGAGAGACCTCGGATAAGCAACATAACGTCTCTGTGTTTCTCTCTCTGGAGGATGAGAACAGCTATTCTTCTAGTCTCATTCTTCATTTTACCCAGAAATCAACACACCCCCAGATGCAACCCTCTGAGGCCCAAGCAATACCCCTCCCGCAACCTGATCTGTGCCCCCAGCCTCAGCCCCACTCACGTTCAGCTCAATGATCCAGAGCAGGGAGATGAAGAGCAGGTCAAAGGTGACGAACAGACAGAAGGTGCGGCGGACGTCGGAGATGGCCCGGCGCTTCTCCGGCAATGGAGGTGGGAGGAGGTGGGAGGAGAGGCTCTGGCTGTGGGATAGCGAGGAGCCCAGGGAGGCCACGGCCGGCAGGCTGCGCTCCAGGTCCCCAGACAGCTTGCTCATCCTGGCGGGCCCCCACCTCCAGCCGGGGTGGGCTGGGCCTCAGCAGCAGGGCTGGAGGGAGGCAGGGTGGCTGGTCAGGTCCTGGGGTCAGGGTCCAGGAAGTGCCCGGGAACCTCCTTTGTCCCTTCGAACGCAGTCCCAGGACCCCCATTTGTTTCCAAACACATCTGACCCCCACCCTTGGCCTAACTCTGTGGCCCAGGGCCCCTCTCTGCCTCACTTCCCTCTGCGGCCTGACTTCCAGGCTGGAGGGGTCTGAGCATCCTTCCCAGACCTCAATCCTGCTTCTTCACCCCCCACCCCAGGCAAAGTCCTGCAGCCCCATGATCACCCTTGGGGGCCTCCTGGGTCCTCCCTGACGTCTGGGGCCACAGCTTGCTCCTGCCAAGCCCTGCCCTGTAGTTCAGCCTCTGGGCCTGTCAGCAGCCTCTGGGCCGGTCCCCACCCCCAGGAGAAGTCAGCCCCAAGCTCTGTTCTTTGTTTTCCAAGCACAAAGCCACATTCCCTCCCAGCAGCCAGCCCTACCCTCCCACCCTCTGATCCATGGCAACTGGGAGGGACTTCCCTAGAGCAGTGTCTCTGCGCAGGCTAGCCCCTGGAGGGATGGTGGGATGACATCTTGGTCCCTACTCTCCGCCACCCCCGCCTCAGGCCCAACCAGCTCTTTCCAGCATGCTCCTAATGGGTGGGCGCGTCTCCAGGCTTTCTCTCCCCCCACCCACAGCAACCACCTCTACATGACAGCCAGAGAAAGCTTTTCAGAACATGAATCAGATCCTGCCATTCCCTGTTCACAACCCTCCAAGGGCTCCCCGCTGGTCTGAGGATAATACACCCTCCTCATGTGGCCCTTGCAGGACGGGGCTCTGCCTGGTTCCTCTTATCGCTACTCTCACAAGGCAGGGCCCCATCATCTCACTAAGACATCCACCCTGGCCTTCTAGGTCCCTTCAAGTGGCAGCCTGGTCCTGCCCTGGGGGCCTTACACCTAGCTCTCCCCAGTCCTTTCAACTGGCAGCTCCAAGGCCCTCTCCTCAGAGCCTCACACCCTCCTTCCCCAGTCCCGGTGAATTTACTGGCGTTCACCTTCTCCAGTCATCTCACTGCATTCCATGTCCACACAGGGCAGAATGGTTCCTCCTATCCTCACACAAGACAGCAAGGCTCCAGGAGGCAAATGGATGTGATCATCCATCCCTCACCTGCCCATGTGACCATGAGGTTGAAATCCTCATAAACCCGAGAGACAGAGTGGGCAGTGGGGCACTCCCCTCCCTGCTGAGCAGCCCCCAGGCCTATGGTCCTTGCTCTAGCGATCTGCTGACAGGAGCCCTCAGAGGCCCTGTCCCCCAGGCGGGGGGAAGGAAAGGTTTAGGCTAGAGAAGAGGGGAGCTGAAGCAGCATGGTGGGGCCTGAGTCTCTGGGACCCCATGAAGAGTCTCGGAGTCTTCTCACATGCAGAACCAGGGTGCAGGTCTGGGGGCCACTGGAAGGGGAGCCCTGGATCTTTGTGCTTGATCCTGGGAAGGCCAAGATCTAACCAGTCCCCCCCTCCATAGCCGTCCCCTCCACACATTTGCTGTCTGCTCTCTTCCATGCTTCAGCTACTAAGTCAAAAACAAGCCCCCATTCTGTGGCCAGCAGGGTTTCCGAGCAAGCCGGCTCACCCGTCCCTCTACCTCCGTGCCAACCCAACAGTCAGGACCGACAGTTCTCCGCAGAAGCACCAGCCACTACTATTCTTCCGAGGTGCCCATGCTAAGCTCATCTGGAGAACGCTGAAGGAAAGCTGGACCAGCTCTGGAAGGCGGGGCCAGAAGAGGCTGCGGACAACAGGAGCCCCCAGCATCTATCAGCCGGATCTGGTGTCAGGCCCCATGCTCAGCATCCCTCACTGTGACACAGCCGCAGCCCTAGAGCGGGTGACATTTCCTTGTCTCCAATAGCCCGCTCATCTTCTGCCAGACCTGTCTCCATCTCTCCTCTCTCCTGTCTCTCTCACAAGCCACCTCTTCAGCATTCTTTGGAAGTGTCTCTGTACCCCCTCCCACGTCTGTCTTTATTCCGCCCCCTCTCTGGGTCTTCCTCACACCTCTCTCCCATCTGCGAGTGTCTCTCCACCCCCATCAGATGACTCTCTCCGGTTTTCTCTCCCGTGTCTCTCTCTCCTTTCCTACCTGCCTTCACCTTCTCCCTCTTCCCTGTCTCACTGCAGGGCGCTGTGGCTTTCCCACTCCCCCTCTGCCCCCGGGTCTGTCTAGTCTTGCCCCTGGCTTTCTCCTTCGCTCTCTGGGGACAGGACTTGGGTGACAGCAGCTTGGGTGTGAGACACACTTGGAGTGCAACAGCACTGACACACACCCAGACGTCCACGTGGAAGTGAGAGACACAGAGGGGCTGAGAGCAGAGGTGTTGGGGCCCCCGAGAAAGCTGCCAACGCAGGGGGTGGGGTGAGGGAACCGAGCACGGGGGCTGTGCAGCAGGGGTGGGGGCTTCCGGCCAACAGTCGGAGAGAGCAGGGTTCTGTGCCACCCTCCTCTATGAAAGAAACTGAGCGTCCAAATAAGCAAAGAGCTGGAAGAGGTGAATGAGTTCAGGGGCAGCCATTAGACCTGAATAACTTTGGGCAAGTCCTTCTTAGCAAACTTCCATTTCCCTACCTGGGAGAAAGGTCCTTTTTTTAAATGTATTTATTTTTTAATTGAAGGATAATTGCTTTACAGAATTTTGCTGTTTTCTGTCAAACATCAACATGAATCAGCCATAGGTATATATATGTCCCTTCCCTCTTGAACCTCCAGGGAAAAGGTCTGTTAAAAAAAAAAAAAAACAAACCTTTTTAAGCAGGAGAAACTTGAAAAAACATCAACCAAAAAATCTTACCTAGGATCTCAATGTATAAAACAGATAGCCAGTGGGAATTTGCCGTACGGTGCAGCAAACCGAAAGCTGGTGCTCTGTGACATCCTAGAGGGGTGGGATGGGAGGGAGGCTTAAGAGGGAGGGCACATGTTTATACTTCTAGTTCATACTGATGTATAGTAGGAACCACCAAAATACTGTAAAGTAATTATCCTCCAATTAAAAATAAAATGATTTTTAATTAAAAAAACCATAAATGTTGATGTTTGGCAGAAACCAACACAATTCTGTAAAGCAATTATCCTTCAATTAAAAAACAAATTAATTAAAAAAAAAAAAAACAGATAAAAACTGGGAATTCCCTGATGGTTCAGGGGTTAAGACTCCATACCTTCACTGCCAAGGGCACACGTTCAGACCCTGGTCAGGGAACTAAGATGCCACAAGCTTCACAGTGCAGACAGTAAATAAATAAAATGAATAAAAATAGGACCTGTATAGGTCCTGCCACAGGATATGGCCACAGAGAGCCCCACAAGTCAGCCTTCCCTCAAACTCCATCTGGGGTCACCCTGAGGAACCTCCATGGGTGTGGTTTGAAAAACTCACTCAGATGACATCAAAAAGTTTTGAGTTCCTTGAGACCACCTGCCAGCTCCAGATATGAAAACCACCTTGGCCTGGAACTGCTCTCAACAGTCCCTGGAACAGTGGCCCGGGAGGATGGAGGAGGCGGCTGCCGGCAGAGCAGGCTGGCCTCCACCATCCCGACAGGGGAGGCAGGAACGAGTGTCAGGAGGCTGGGGGCGGCAGGGCTGCCACCCAGCCCCCTGGGAGCAGCGCCCCCTGCCAAGCCCACCGCCTGCTGTCACCAGCCCCTCACCAGCACCTTCAGAGGTGTCAGGAGGGGAGCAGCACGTGTGGCGTGAAGAAGTCGGCCTGGGCTGACTGCAGACGAGACACCTGGTGTGCTTGTGGAAGCTCAGCTGCTTGGAAAGAGTAGGGTGGTGGGGTGGGGGTGGGGGGCACTGGTGGTTTTTCTCATCCTGGGTCAGAAGGGTAAGAGGGGTCAGGAGGAGGCGGCCAGGCAGGTCTCTGGGCACAAGGAAAGCTCTGGGGGCCCCTCATGCCCCCCTCCCAGGCCTTCCCTGACTGGCCCTAGGAAAAGCTAGCCCGGGGACAGCAGCAGATTTGGGTGGGTCCCCACTCAGCAGAGGACAGCAGGCAGCTGTTACCTCTGAGGCTGGGGTTTGAGTCTCGGTCCGCTCTCACAGTCTTGCGATTGGGGCAAACAGAACATTCTGAGAATCGGCTTCTTCAGTTGCATTAAATAAGGGGAATGATAATATACTTAGTGCCACAGAACTGGCCACTTAAAAGTGGTTAAAATGGTAAATGCCATGCTGTGTATGCTTTCCCACAATAAAAGGCAGCATCTCCCACCTGTGATTGCTACCGATGACCGCTGCCCCATAGGCATTTATGGAAGCGTCAGGGGAAGGATGGCTGGTGTTTGGCTGGTGGGGGTGGAGACAGAGTAAGTGGGTGGGCAAGGCCGTTCAGGTGAGAGGCGTGGGGGCTTACACACGACACTGATGTGTAATAAACTGCCCCCAAAGGCCTGAGCTGAAATCTGAGCTCCACAGTTCACGTGCCGGATGACCCAGAGCAAGCTGTCCAAGGCTTCAGCGCAGGCTTCCTCCCCTGTGAGCGCTATGGGCCAACAGAGGCTCCAGGCAAGCGTTCGCTCCTAGGGAGGGGGAGGTGTCCTGGTTCCCTGCACAGGCTCTCGGGGGAAGCCCTGACTGACCTCTGATGCCACCCCTTCCCACTGATGCCTGCCCCCTCAACCTCCCCCAGGGCCCGATCTCCAGTTCTTGGGTGGCTGGGGCACAGACAGGGCCCTTCCCAGGCCTCAGTCACACCCTGGGCTGGAAGCTCCAACCATCTCTCTGCCAGTCTCTGGCTGACATTTCCTGACCAAAGCAAGTCTGCAATGCGCCTATATCTGTCACTCACTCAGCAAGACTCCGAGGCTGCACCTGGCAACGGGGACTGGGGGATACCTGTATTGACCCTGGGCTGCCTGGTGGATCAGAGGAGACAGCGGTGAGTAGGGGAGCATGGACAACAGCCCCTGACGCCAAAGAGTAAGGGCTGCATAGACGGGAGCCGCCACCGCCTCTGTGGGCCTCTCCCGGTCTCCTCTGCCCAGCTTCCCACGGATGGTCAGGCCAACCTACACAAGCTCCAGCTAGAGCTCCCTTCACCAGCTCGACTCTGTGACCCAAGCAGACACACACCTCATCTATGTCCAGAAATGATTCTCACCTCAGAGCAGTGCAGCGTCTCCACAGCCTCTCCCCAGGTCAAGGGGGCAGGAGACATGGGCTCGAAACACGTGCCCCACCTTGTATGCGGGAGCGTGCTGTCGCTTCAGGCATGTCCAACTCTGCGACCCTGTGGACTGCGGCAGGCCACGCTCCCCGTCCATGGGATTCTCCAGACAAGAACACCGGAGTAGCTGTCACATCCTCCTCCAGGGGATCGTCCCCACCCAGGAACTGAACCTGGGTCTCCTGCAACTCCTGTACTGCAGGTGGGTTCTTTACCGCTGAGCCACTGGGGAAGCCCAGATTCCCACCTTGCTAGTCACTGAAACTCTCTGTGCCTCGGTTTTCCCCTCTATAAAATGGGGTAATGGTAGTATCTACTTCTTAGAGGTATTATAAGGTTTAGGCGACTTATTACACGTAAGGACCCAGAACAGTCCCCGACAAAGAGTGACTGCTGTGGAAGGGCTAGCTAACGTGGCCCCTCTCTCATCTGAGGTGGAAACAGTCTCGAGTTCAGCCTCTGTGGGATGGCTGCAGGCCAGGGCTGGGGTTGCTCTGGATTGAGACTGCTGATGCCCAGGTTAATGGAGAAGCCACAGACAGGCAGGAGACAGAGGCTCTGTGTGCGGAAGAGGCTGGCCTCGGGTTGTATTCTGCCACTGGCCAGCCTGGGAGGAAGCTGGCTCAGGGAAGGAGGACAGCTGACCAAAGAGGCCGCGCACCACCCAGGCGGGCCAGGAGAAAGCAATCCGGCTGGCAGCGGCCCCCGGCCGGCCCCCTGCAGACATCCTCTCCTTCACTCCTGGCATCCGTTGCCAGGAGCTGCGGAGATGACGAGACTGAAGCTTGGAGAGGCCTGCCCACAGCCTGCCCTGGACAGGGCGGAGCCGACCCCAGGGGCACGCGGGCTTCCCCCAGTGCTGGGCTAAACCCAAATGTGGCCACCTTCAGGACCTGTGGGGAGCGAGGTGTCAAAAGACCCCAGAGCCTGTAGAGAGCTCAGCGCCTTCCCCTCCACATCCGAACCATGAACAAATCCTTCCAAGTCCAGCCAGTATCCGCTACTGCTCACCACCAACAGCACCCTGCCTGAGCCACCGTCTCACATTTGCTACAGCTTCCTGACTGCCTCCTTGCCCTGGTCCCAAGTCTGTCCTCAACACAGCAGACAGAGGGACCACAGTAAACATCAGGCTGCACCTCCTCGACATCCCAAACTTCCAACAGCCTCCAGCTCCCCCACATAAAGGCCTACAAGCCTCCTCTTCCCCTGGTACTTTCTGTTCCAGCCACACTGCTCTGTGGATGCTTCCAGCACGCTCCTACCCCAGGACCCTTGCTCCCGCTGTCGTGTCTGGACTTCCTCCCCTTGGTCTCTGCAATGTTCCCTCCCTCTGGAGAGGCCTTCCCTGAACCCTCCATTCAGCCCCAGCCTGCATCCCCTCACCCTGCTGCCTTCTTCACAGCACCCATCACCACAGAGATTATATGTTTACTGGTCTGCTTCCTGGCTGTCTTCTCCCACTGGATCAGGGACACCCTGCCTGCTCACGGCTGCTTGTCCGGTTCCAGCACCAGTCTCACAGCAAATATTGAGGAAGTGTGCTGACCGCCCGCAGCATCACACGTACAGGTGCTGCTGCACACACTCACACCCAGTCCTGGAGGAGCGGCCCCACCGGACCAGCCTCTGGGGACCGGACTCCACCCTCAGTTGGAGTCTCGTGTTACCCAGAGCCCGGCCCTTCCTCCACCAGCAGGCAAGGGGAGGACTGGTTTCCCAGGCAGCCTCAGGCAGGGTGGCTGCTCCCCTCCTCTCCTCTGAGCCCAGACTCACAGGGAAAGGCCTCGGGGCAGGTTTAAACCCCTAGGATAGTGCCACCACTCCTCTCTTGGGATGGGACTGACACCCCTCCCCCAATACTCTCCAGACACTGGCTGTTCCCAGGACACCCCTGGCCACTTGGTCTCCTTTCACGCCTCCAGTTACGGGCGGGGGGGTGCGGGGGGGGTGACTCTTAACTCTTTAGAGACCAGTTCAAAAGTTGCCTCCTAGACAAACCTCAATCTCAGCGCAGGCTTCCTCAAGCCCAGATCTCGGGACCCTGGCTCAGCCCTTCAATCCCCACACCCCTAGGCTTGAGCCTCAAACTCATCTCTCCTCGAGCCCTTGAGGCCCAGGTCACAGTGTTTGGCCATGCACATGTCAAGTAGGTTCACTGGCCTATGGATCACCCTGGAAAGAGCATAGATTTGGGGGTTGGTCAGGAGACCTGGAGTCAAAAGCCAAAGGCCATTCTTTATTATGCTGTGTGCCTTTGAGTCTCTCTGAAACTCAGTCTTCTCATCTGTAAAACAGGGATGGTAGAGCGCCCACATCACAGAGCTATTGGAAGAATTAGAAATAACAGCTGCAATGTGCCTGTGTTTAATTAACAGCAGCTATGACTACCATCAGTAGCCATGGGAACAGTGTTAGAGGCAGGGCCCTGCGTCAGACACATGCACCACGGCACTCTGCCCAAACTGAGGGTCCATCAGTACTGATGGATGGTAGGAAGGGCCCTGATCTCAGGGAGCTGCCCCAGGATGGTACATATTAGGGTCTTCTGCAGTTCAGGGATCGGTGGCCTGTGCCATCAGCCTCGGCACAGTTGGCTTCTCAGTCCCTAGAGAGCCCAGGACACAGCAGCAGTTACAAGATCTCAGAGGCCAAGCCAGGCTCTTTCCCTTTTCCTGCTGAGGAAGTGAACAGGGCCCCCAGTCAAGCCAAAACAGAAACCATATTCATCACAGAACGCGCCCACAGTGCCCTAGCCCAGGATGTTCTGAAGTATAGTTTACAGGGCTTTCCTTGTGGCTCAGATGGTAAAGAATCCACCTGCAATGCGAGAGACCTAGGTTTGATCCCTGGGTTGGGAAGATCCCCTTGAGAAGAGAAAAGCTACCCACTCCAGTATTCTGGCCTGGAGAATTCTATGGACAGAGGAGCCTGGTAGGCTACAGTCCATGGAGTCGCAAAGAGTCTGACACAACTGATCGACTTCACTTTCACTTTCATTTACTGGAAAATCCTATCAAACTGAGATCTACTCAGCCCTTCAGCTCCCTCCACATGCCAGGCCCTATTAAATGTCAGAGATGTCCCTAGCTCTGTGACTCTATGACCCCAGCCTACTCAAGGGCTGGTGAGTCAAGCCCCACCCCACCCCTCGGGCTGCTGGATAAAACAGGACTAATGAGGTCAAGTTCGAAAGGTCAGTTTGGAAAGGGCTGGTCCATCTTCCAGGGCAATCTCAGTCCTATGAGCCTAGATGACAGAAGACCTTGCAGGGGCGGGCGTGGTTCAGAACAGACTCCTCCCAGCACTGGCCCTGGCCAGCCCCTTCCCAGGCAGAAAAAGCTCAGAGGGGCATACAACAGGCAGGATGGTATACCTCCCTTGTCCCTTGTCCCACTGATGTGGCAGCTGTCCCTTTGGGGACTGGGAGCCCAGGGCAGTTTCTAGGACATGATTGTAGACCTGGAGTCAGAAGACAGTTCCTGCTGAGTGAACCTGACCTCACCTCCCAAGTCTCAGCTTCTTTGTCTGTAAAATGGGGCCAACAATCTCTGTCGTTGAATGCAACAAGTGTGAGCTGTCAAATGTACAGAATTTTTGGTCTCACCCACACCCTTTCCCCCAAACAAGTCCGAGTGTCAGAGAACTCGGTTTACCACAGCAGGTAAACTGAGAGCCTACAGCATGCCAGCCCCTGTGTTGGTCCCTGGGGTTATTCACTCAGGGGTCCGGGTCTGGGAAGGGAGGCTGACAGATAAAGGCAGAGTGCCATGCTGCGATCAGCACTTTCAGGGAGGGATGAACAAAGGACTGTGGGCTCCCAGAGAAAGGAGCATCTGACCCAGGCTAGAGTGGGGGAGGTCAGGAAAGCCACAGGGAGGAGGAGCCATTTGACCCAGGCCTCTGCATCTATCAGCCAGAGGCAAGGAAGATGGGCACTCTGGTCTTGAACAGAAGCCCAGAATCTGGTTTAAAACACAGGCCCAGCCCACAGGCATGCGTGCTGACCTTAGCCCTAGGGCCCTGCCCCCAAACATGGGTACTAAGCCTCCAGATCTCCCCAGGGCATGGTTTCTGGAGGCTCCTAACCTAAGGAATCTGCCCTCATGCTCACCTCAGCCCCCTCCCCTGAAGGAGCTCTCCAGCTGGAGGATATAGCTTTCCTTTCTCTGAGCCCACCCTGGTCTCTGCCTCCCGCTGGTACTCATTCTCTCACTGAGGGCCCCTACCTGTCAGCTCCTCCGGAAAGTCTCTCTTGGCCTTTTTCTTCCTTGGGTTCCCAGAGTTCTGTGTACATTTCTCTAGAACTCATGCTTGAAAGTGAAAGTGAAGTCGCTCAGTCATGTCCGACTCTTTGCAACCCCGTGGACTGTAGCCTACTAGGCTCCTCCGTCCATGGGATTCTCCAGGCAAGAGTAATGGAGTGGGTTGCCATTTCCTTCTTCAGGGGATCTTCCCAACCCAGGGATCAAACTCAGGTCTTTCACATTGGAGGCAGACTCTTTAACCTCTGAGCCACCAGCTTGGCCTCTAACATTTATCCATTTCCAGATTCATTTCCTGAGCAGAATGACATGGGATCTAGGTCTTCTACTGTTTTGAATCCTCACCAGTCAAACCCAGATCCTGCCCCTAATGCCCTCTACCCCAGCATTTTATTTACTGACAAAGAGTCAGGCTTTGGAGCTCTGAGACAGAATGAGAAGCCACATCAACTGTTCTCAAGCAGTTGATAAAATTAAAAGTCAGAATCACTGTTCTTTATCCTTCTTATGTAAACAGTAATAATAGTTAACACTCATTTACTGAGCATGCCTGTGCTCACTGTTTTAAGCCCTAAACATACACTATTTCATTTAATCCTCATGATAACTGTACCAGATAGGCACAGAACTAGCTTCATTTGACAAACAAAGCTGAAGCATTGCCTTCATCAGTATCATAATAGTCCTGGGACCCAGGAAGTCCAGTTCAGGAGTCTGTATCCTCCATCATCACGCTATTATGGACAGGGTGCTGCAGGGGCTCAGATGGGACAATATTTAGCCTTGGGCAGGGGCGGTGATCCAGAGGTGATGCTGCCTGAGCAGAGCACTAAAGGTCAAGTAGAAGGTACGCAGCAGTAAGAGGAGAAGGGATTTTCTAGGCAGTGGGGCTGGTGCATGCAAAGCCATGGAGACACAAAATGGCAAGGTGTGGGCAAGCGCATCCTGCAGTGTCATATTACTGGACCTCAGGGTACACATAGGGTAGGAAAGAGAGCCGTGTAATCTGTGCTAAAGATTCAGCCTTTCCCATAGGGACTGGGAAACCATTCAAGGGTTTTAAGCAAGGAAGTGACGTTATGAGACATCTTTTTCAAGGACCACAAGAGTTATAGTTGGAAGACTGGGTTGCAGGCAGCTGTGAACTGGAAGTTGCTAGAAAGTCACCACAATCATCCTGGTCAGAAACATATCAACAAAGGTGCTGACAACAGAGTTAGAGGCATAGGACCAGGTGTGAAACATGTTAAGGAAGTTACTGGACTAGGTCACCTCTTAGATATGAGAACCGAGAAAGAAGAGGAAGTATAAGATAATTCTTAGGTTTCTGGCTAGGATGGGGTAGTTGAGAACAAATGAATGTGCAGGGGACAAGAGAAGTTCGACTTCAGACAGACTGAGTGGCAGCTGAAGTAGAGCCATCCAGCTGGTAGCTGGATGGCCAAGCCTGAGGCTCCAGGGAGGGGCTTGGCTGAAGCTGGAGGCACCCTAAAGTTGAAGCCAGGCTTCCTAGGTGGCTCAGTGGTAAAGAAGAATCCGCCTGCCAATACAGGAGATGCAGGACACTCAGGTTCGGTCCCTGGAGGAGGAAATGGCAACCCACTCCAGTATTCTTGCTGGGATAACCCCACTGACAGAGGAGCCTGGAGAACTATAGTCCAAGAGGTCACAGTTACACACGGCTGAGCCACTGAACACACGGACGCAAAGCTGAAACCATAAGAGTAGATGGGCCCATTCAGATTCAGTGTACAGAGTAAGGGGCTGGGGTAAGAGGAGACTGTGAAACGGCACTTCTGCGGTCAGAGTAGTCGGAAGAAAATAAGGGGATGCTGACGCGGAGGAAGCCAAAAGGTGGGGAAAGAGCACATATCCACTATTTCAATTACAGGTTAGTGTCACTGGTGTTATGCACCTTTAAGAACTCAAGAAAGATATCAAAGAGCCCTTCTGATGTCCATTAAGAAAGTCATTCATTGCCATTTCCAAAGGAAGTTGAGGGAGCCCGGATGACAGTGAGACGGGGACCTAGAGGAACTTGCAGATATTTTCCTGCTCATTCTTAACCCTGACACCTCCCCATAACCAGTTCTTGCTCTTAATACCCAGACACCACCCCCTCACAGTGAAAAAAAAAAAGCTATCGAGGGCGATCCGGGGCGCCCTTCCCGGACTCTTTCGAGTGGGCGGGGCCGCGGACTGTCAGCAACGGAGACCCCTGAACCTCGGGGTGGAGCTAAGGGGGCGGAACGTGGGGCGCAAGGGGTGTGGGAAGGGTCGGACGAAACCAGGAACGGACAATCGCTAGGGAGACGGGATCAGCTGCCAAGACGTAGCCCTCGTACCACCACCTGGTCCCAGTGACCTCTTGCGGACCCACCTGCTCCATGTCAGCCACGACCCCAGCTCTTCCTACCCGCAACCGCAATCTGACTCCGCCGCCCCAGCAGCGCCTCCGAGCGGAAAGGGATCTCCCGACGCCACTTCCGCCACTGAGTCCGCCCCGGAGAGCGATCCGGGACGTGCGTAGGACTGCAGCCCCGCCCCTTCTCCTCAGCCCCGCCCCCAAGCCCTCGGGCCCCACCCCCAAAGTCCGGAAGTGGGGACTGAAGCCAAAGTTAGGCTTGAAAAGAGCCTCCTAATGGTAGGGGAATTGGAAAGAAGCCCAGAGTCATCATCCTTGTTGGGCCACGAAAGCCTGGCACTATGGAGAAAAAGGATCTTCCCCAGGGAGGCCTGTGGGGAGGAGGGTGGGAACGGGATTTCAATTACTCTTGAAGGACTCCTCTCTCCCACCCTCTTTCAGCCATCCTTAGCGGGATCTAGAACTCCTAAGGTCTTTCCCAAGAGGGTTTGGAGCTTGTCTGCAGTCAAGGCTCCAAGTTAGAGGACTGGACACTAGGGTCGAGGACCTGACTCGGATGACCACCACACAGGGAAACCTGTTACCTCCTCCCTCTCCTTTCCCCTGAAAGAGAAGTCTCAGCACAGTTATTTACAAAGATTTATTACAGGTTCAGGCCGGGAGTCAGGGAAGAGGGGAAGGGGACAGAGCAGCTGGAGGACAAGGAGAGCTTGGCTTCCCCACCATGTGCCCCCTAAGGACTTACACTAGGCGGCATTCCTGGCATCAAAGCATACATAAAATGCAACAAAGCAGTCTCTGCCAGTCCATCTTCCAGGCACCCAGGCTGGGGAGCAGGTGATAAGGGGAAGATTTACCAAAAGCTGAGGCCATGGAAAAGATACCTGAATTTCTGGGCCCTGGTAGAAGGCAGTGAAGGGGTGATGACTTGGAATTGCCCAGGGAATGGAGAAAGATCTATGGGCACTTACAAGTTCTCAGTATCCATTTTGCCTAGATCTTAGGGTCCTGCCCTGTGGGTTTCCTATGCCCAGGGGAGAGTGTCTAGGGAGTAGAATTGTGAAGGATGAATCTTTGTCCCCCATTTACTGGATTTCCCAATGCAAGCTCTCCCATCCCACCTCCCGCTGGGTTTATGGGGGAATGACTGGCAGGGGGTAGGCATCAGGCAGCAAGTGCCCAGGGACTCTGGGCATCAGCCGAGGTTGGGCAGACAAGCAAACACAGACCAGCCTTAGTCTTCTAAAAGTCAGAAGCTGCAGCCCTAGCAAGTGAGAAGCAGGGTACAAAATAGGGTGTGAACAGAATGGATTTCTGGAGAACATCAATGCCTCCTCCCACTTCCTTCCAGGAGATGCAGGGCTGGGTGCCTATGTGCCAGGCTCAGGGTGGGCAGGGCGCTGTGGCTCCTCCCCGGGTTCTGCAAAGCAAGCAGAGGGACTTAGGGCCTGGCCATGCCCATCAAGATCCCAGCCCTGCCTCCTCATCCCCCAACTCCCAAGTCTCACCATTCAATGCTGGGTCTTCCACTTGGTCCTCAGAACTTCCGTCTCTCTGGGGCCCATCCAGAGGAGGCGGGCGCTCCCAGGGACCCTCCAGACCTTGGCCATAAGTTGTCTTCTGCCCAGCTGGGGACAGGAAAGAAGAGAGAGAAAACACGAGCTCTGAGTATCCAGCTGGTTGTTCTAGAACATGAGCCAAGTCCAGCCCCTGGCTGAGACTAAGCTTTCTGAGGGTGTCACAGTGTAGTGGAGTGAGCACTGGACTAAGACAGTGCCTCCAGTGTCTAACCGCATGTCCTAGATAAGTCACTGTTACCTCTCTGAAGGGGCTGGTAGGAGGGAAGTTCTGTAGACTGCCTTAAATAAGATAATAGTTAACACCCAGTGCCAGTACCTAGGAGCTGCTCCAGGCTTGGTGGCAACTGATATTTGTTCCTTGGTCATCTTGCCATTTGACCCACTACCTTGCCGCTTTCCTAAGAGAACAGTCTCCTCTCACCTCCTCTTCACCTGTTCTGGGAGTGCCAGTGGGAGTCAATTCAACTCTTCCAGCTGAAGCTTTTGCTCCCACGTCTGATGCCCCCACCGCCAATACAGAGCAGAGGCCTACGCTATTTTGAGGTGGGGTGCAAAGAGTGGACACTGCAAGCAGGGATGGTTGGTTATTTTTCATCCCCATAAATAATGGGACCAAAACATTGAATGTGCATTCAGAGGGTTAGAAGTGGCCAGGCATGGAAAAAATAGCCCTGGGAGGGGCTGAGATCTTCCTGCCTAGGAATTCTTTGGGTCTTGGGACCCGGCTGTGTAGATTTTGGGATCTGGGGTGTCTAGCTCTGAGGCCTTCTGTGTAGGTCTTAGGCCCCTCACTGGCCTCTCTCTTCCCAGGCAGTTGGGGTTGGTTCTTGAATCCTAGATTCTCCATCCAGACACTAGAGGGCACCCTCTCACCTCCAGCCTAGGAAATTAGAAAAGAGGGAGACAACCACAGGTTCCTGGAGAGATCATATCAACCAGTCCTGTGTCTCCCAGCAGAGACCACATCCTGTATCCGGAAATGCAGGCGATGGGGGCCCTGGACACTCTTAATCCTCTATCCCTCATCTCTTTACACCTCCAAACGGCCATGGATGGGAAGTCCTTTCTTGGGTCTAGCCTCAAACCTCATGTAGCCTTGCCTTAATTCTTAGGGAAGAGAGGAATTACTAGGGAAAACCTGATAGAGAGAGGGACGGAGTCAAGGATGGGAACAGCCCAGGTGTCAGGTAAGGCTGACTGACTGCGAGGCATCCTGTGGGGTGAGAGAGTGAGAAGGCCCTATACACGTGGGAGAAATTGTAAACTGGGAGGGGGTGTCCCAGGACACTCAAGGAGGACCCCACCCAAGCCCATGGTTGGTGAAATTCTGGCTTCACAGCCCCTTCCGCTTACCAGACCCCCTGCTGCCCTTCAGGACTTCCGCTTGGCTGTCCTCCTCCTCCTCCTCCTCTTCATCCTCCTCTTCTTCCTCCTCCTCTTCCTCTCTCGGGTAGCCCAGTTCCCGCAGCTCCCCCAGCTCATCCTCCTCCTCCGAGGCCTGGTTCTCACCCACGTTGCTGATGGACTGCAGGTGAGACTCAGCAATGCGCTGCACGGCTGGCACAGACGGACCAGGAAGGCACAGGTCAGCTAGGCCCGAGAAGCAGCCCACGGCACAGGATAGGCACATGGCCCAACCCCCAGCCTCCTTCCTGGGGGCCTGGGGCAGAGCTCACCCCTGCAGGGGTCTAGTTCAAACACTACAGGCTGCTGGTCAGCCTGCTGGGGGCCAGACAAGGGCAGAAGCAGCAGGGGGTAGACTCTTGATCATGTTTGGCTCTTAAGCTGTCCAAAGGTGCTGGGCCCCAGAGGCCGGCCCCAGGCATGTCCCCACGCCGTAGGGTGCCAAGCTGGACAAGACCAGGCGGGCACAGCAACAGCTTAACATTCCTTGGCTGGGGAGCTTGTCTACCAGCTACGGCCCATGGAGAAGGTACTGGACTGGTGGGCCGGGCCCTGGGCCATTTGTCCCTTTCAGTTTCTAGGGGAGTGCCCAGCCTGCTCACCCGGATCCTGCCTGCCACCCCATACTGGGCTTGGTCCCCACTCCCTGGCACCGTTCCATCATAGATGCTACTCCACACACCCCTGCCCCAGGCTCTAAGAGGCACGAACAGTTCTGAGGCTGAGGACATAACAGTGTGCAGCCAGTGATGTCCTTGCCTGGGGATGCAGCCTGCTCAGACACGGCCCCCACAATCTTGACCCACATCCCCAAGCTTCAGCTCCCTGTGCAGTGACCTAGAAAGCGGCAACCACCACCCACCCCCCCAACACCACCAAGGCCTGCTGGGATAGGACCTAGGAAGGGAACAGTGTGGGCAGCTGGAAGAAGTTTCCAAAAGATGGCCAGGGCTGGAGGACTCTGGGAGAAAGGGAGGGGGTGAAGGGGACCCTGGGAGGCGTGGCCAGGGCAGAGGCAGCAGGGGGCCAGGAGCTGGTGGGATTTTAGGGCTACTAAACTCGAGGCCCAGAGACCAGATGCTGATGGGCTAGGGGCTGGGGTTGCTGCAGCTGCTTCCTAATCCGCAGGCAGCCCCTCCCCTCAAAAAAGCCCGAAAGGGCAGATGCAGGCTGGAAACCTCCTGTACAGGGAGCAGGACCTGGCGCTCCTGCCAGCTCAGGGACAGGCACAGAGGGTGTATTGTGCCTGCCTGCTGCCCGTCTGGCCCGGAGCTCTATCCAGTGCTTCCTGCTAACTCTGGGCAAACTACCCAGGCAATAAAAGTGCAATAAATTGCCCTGCCCCGTCCTTGGGGACTCAGCAAAGCTTCACCTTGAGCCAAGTGCAAGAGCTCGGCCTTGGAGAGCCCCCTTCAAGCCAAGACTCGGCCTCCGCCCTTCCTTGCAGACTCTAGGCTTCTCCCCCAACAAATCCCCCAACCCTGCCACGGGCTTTCCTTTGCCCAGAAAGGGGCGAAACCCACAACATACAGTGCCCTGGAAGTTCAGAAGGGTCCTCTGAGGGTTGGGGAAAGGAGGAAGAGGGAGAGGAGGTGGAAGCTCAAGCAGCCGGGGGAGGAGAGTTCAGTTCTTCAGTTCGTGAGCCGCAGCGACAATAGGTGCGTGCAGCCCTGTGCAGCGCCCCCGTGAGAGCCTCCCGCGTGCCTGCCTGCCTCGTGCCTCTCAGGGCTCTCTGGGGTCTTCCCCTCTCCCCTCCCAACTGTCTCCTTCTTGCTCTGTCTCCAGCTCTGGGACCCTGAACTCCCCCCACTCAGGTCTCCCTTTTGGAAGCTCCAAGGTCCTCAGCACAGCCCCTCTCCTGGCCCCCTCCCACGGCCCTGCTTCTCCCTACTCAGACCCTCCCAAGTCGCAGCCCAAAGGGGCCGTGGGCATGGGGGGCGGGCACATTTCTGGCCAAGGCAGGCTGCCTGGGAAGCACCCTGGTCTGTTTTCTTCACCACCACCCCCAACCCCTGCTTACAACCAAGAGTCCAAGGGTGGTTCTTCCCTTTCATGTCCACTTGCCCCCTACTCAGCCCAGGGTGCAGAGGAGAGAGACTTCTCATGTTCTCTCCTGAGAAGACAGCACCTGCTCCCTCACGCCTGCTTCAGGGGCTGGCTTTCCTCAGATCCCCACAGGTTGGGAGGCCTTCCAAAACTACACCCAGCGCCCACTTGCCGTCTCCACATCCCCTCTCTTCTCCTCTCCTCAGTCTCTCTGCCCCCAACTGAGGCAGGTGGGCTGACAGCTGCACCTGTTGACCTCGGCCGGTGGTTGGGAGCTCACTAAACCCAACGAAGGCGCTCTCAGCACATCCTTCCGGCCTCCCCTCTCCCTCCACGGGAGGAGGGGGCTGGCCAGGCCAGAAGAGCTGGAGCTGAGCTGGGGGTGGGGGTGGGAAGGCATCCTAAGGCTTAGTGAGGAAGGGACCTTCCTCACACCCCCACCTGGCCCACCTACTCCACCAGGTGTCTCTGCCTCAGCTCCTCCGCTGGAAGCCAAGTCTCCAGGCAGCCCTGAAGACCCCCTGTGATCTCACACCTGCTCCTCCCTCTTCCTGGAATACCCCTCTGTGCCTGGGTCGCCTGCTGAATTCCTACCCATCCTTCAAATCCCTCTCCTCTGTAGCTCTCCCAGATGCTTTATGGGGAAGGGCCCCAGGAGAGCTGAGGCTAGATCTTACCCTTATTCCACCCCCACCAGGGGGCCTGGCATACACTGGGCGCTCCATAAGAGAGTGCTATAGGAATGATCTGTCTTTGGGGATTGAAAGGAAAAGCAGGAACAGAAGAAGCAGCGGTGTGCAGACCTGTGCAAAAGGCCTGGGAACAGGAGGGGAGAGCAAGGGGTGCGACCCAAAGAAGGGGCCCTGGGAGGGAGGAGGCGGTGGAGGTGGTTCAGTGCGTGCTTGCAGAGGCAGCAGAGAGCTGAGTCTCTTTATGTCGATGCCTACTTGTTATGTACCTCTTTTCTTTCAACCCCGAAACCTGATTTTCAGACCCACACCACTCTTTTCAGCCTTGGGGCGCCTTGTTTTTCCAAGGCCACATTAAGAAAGAATTGGTCTCTAAGTAGGGGTTGGGGTGGTTGCACAGGACAATCCCTCCCCATCAACAAAAGCTCAATGCTTCCCCCACCTCGCCCTGCACACCCAGTGTCAGCCCAATTCCAGGGGTCAAGGGGACAGGCAGACCATGGGTTGGGGGAGTACCTTTCAGCGAGGGGGCGTGTAGGCACAGGGATTGGGTCTCTTCGACTTGAGGTGGTGCCCCTCTCCTGAGGCTCTCTGCCGGGGAAGTGCCAGGTTAAATGGGCTCACAGAGACCCTTCCTGTAACCCTCCCTCCACTCCATTCCCCCCACGACCCCGCCAGCTGCCCAGGGCAGCTGCGTTGACTGGTCCACCTTGGCTCTAGGTCCGGTGCTGCCCCCACCCAGGCTGAGGCCACCTGGTGGCACCATAGCCATGGCCTGGCTCAGGGCAGGACCCTGGATTCTGGAGGCCCAGCCTGAGTCTGAGCAGAACAAAGACAAGGATAGAGGAGGGTCTGCATCCTGGCACCAGGCGTTCTCACCAAGGTGCCAGTTGATATGCTAATGTCCTCCTGGGTGGCACTGTGAGCTAGCTGGGAAGTAATCCCCTCCATCCCATCACAAAGGGCCTGGCGTCCCTCCTTCCAGCTGCCCCTGGAAACTCACCTGGTGGGGTGAGGCCTCCTCCTCTGGGGGAGGCCACCGGTGACCGGTAACAGAGCCAGGAAAAAGAAGAGAGAAAGAATCCGAATTATTGGTATTTTCCTCCCAATTCGGTCAGTCTCTGGGCCCTTTCCTTCCCGATGTTGGGAGGCGCCTGGTCGATAAATGAGCCCAGTGGAGTTGGGCTCCTGAACCTTAACCCCCCATTCTCCATTCAGTCTCCTACTCAAGGGACTTTGGCAGGGGCCCCCAGAAGGCATCACAGTTAGGGTGGGGCCAGGACTGGGGGGCAGGGAAGGGGCCCACCTGGTGAGGAGTGCTCTGAGAGCCGGAACAGCATGGCAGGGGTTGGTCTCCTGCGCCGGATCTAAGGAGACAGAGATGGGAGAAGGGAGGGCAGGACAGACCTTTGCAGCCCACTCCCCACCCCCACCCAGGCAACAGGGAACAAACTATGCTTTGGAGTCCCCAGGGAACCTTTGAATCAAAGACTGTCAGAGCTGAAACGGACTCCAGAGCTCACCGAACCCCCTCGTTTTACCCAAGGCTCAGAGACTTTCAGCAAAGAGCTCAAAGCCACACAGCATGCCAAGGCAGAGAAGAGCAAGAAAAGCCCACCACTGGCTCCCAGCCAATGCCCATCTCTCTCCATGGCTACTCCAGAACCGCCACCTCCCTTCATATCTTCCCCTGCCATGGCCCTCCCTCTCCCCTTTATGAAGACGTCAGACCTCAGGACCCGACGCTGACTGTGGAAGATGGCATTCACGTGGCCCTGCCCACCTAAGGTCAGCTCAAGGGCTCCAAAGAAACCAGACCAAGCTGCAGAGGGAGGCTGAGCCTGAACAGCAGGCACCTCCAACCTCACTCTGAGGCTCAGGTGTGCGCCTGAGCCCCGGACTGCCCGGGGCCTGGGTCTGGGCCCCTCTAGCAGTATCACTCAGGCTGTGGAACTCTTCACCCAGTCCTCATAAAACCTCCAAAGTCGCCCTCCTTGGTACATGAGCCAAGCTGAACAGTGGGGGTGGGGGGCCACTGAGTACTCCCAGTAACCCCCCACCCTTCCCCCAGCTTGGCAATCAGATCAACTGTCAGTTAATTAGGTCCTCTTTGAGCTCCAGGGAAATGCACAAAGAGAACCAGGTGAATTAAGCTGAAACTGCCACCTCCCCCTGCCAATCTCCCAACACTGCCCTCCAGATCAAAAGCTGCTTGGGCCGGGGATCAAACCGGTCGCCCAGGCCCCCTCCCGCCCCCCCTCGCCCCGTTACCCCATCTCCGCGTGGTCTCTCTGCAACATGACATGCCCCCCCACCCCCCACCCCCCACTGCTCTGTTGGGTGCCAGCTGCTTCTCAACAACGGCAACAAGTGAATGGCTAAGTAGAGGAGGGAAGACGCCCGCAAAAAACTCATGTCTCTTTCCCCATCACGCCCCACATCTCATGCCCACCTTTGGAAGCCTCCGGTACCCAGTGCCCAGGAAAGCTGTCCAGAGGACTCAGATGTCTGTGTGAGGACTTCTGACTTCTGGGATGACTGGTCATCATTTCCCTCTCCACGCACCCCCGCCCCGCCCATGTTGTGGCTTTATCTAGAGGTCCGGACAAAGCTAGGGTGACCCCAGCCCAGGTGTGCAGGGAGGGACTAGAGAGAGGGCCAGAGCGCGCGGAAGGCGGGCGCAGGCCCGCTCTGTGTGACGGGTCAGGGGCCATGTTTGTTACACCAGTGGCCCCCGGGGGACCCCAGGGAAGGAGGACACCGCAGGGTCCAGAGGACAGTCCTTCCACTCCGGGGCCGCCCGGGATTCTCCCTCCCCGGGATCAGGTGCGAGGCCCCGGGAAAAAGTTACAGGAGTCTCTGGCGAACTTCACGCGCTGCCCCGCGCCCCCGCGGCGTCCGAGGCGGGCCGGGCGCCCGCGTCTCCCAGGCCAGTTCCGATCCCGGAGCGCAGAGGAGTCGGGGAATGGGGGTTAGGGTAGGGGGGGCGCTGCCAGGGGTGGGGGCGCAGCCCCCTTACCATCTCCACCTGGCGGGGGTCGAGCTGGCTGGGGGCGCAGGCACGGAGAACTGGATCTTCTTGCGGTCTTTGGGGTCCATGGCGGGCGGGGCGCGCGTCGTGGGGTCTCGGGCTGCGATCCCGGCTCCGCTCCCCGGCGCTGCTCCGGGCGCCGCGGCGGCAGCGGGTTGAGTGCGGCAGAGAGGAGCAGGAGGGCTGTTCACGCACAGATAAAGACACCGCGCCGGCGAGGGGAGGGCGCGCGGGGGTGGGGGGCGGCCGCCGGCTCGCGGCTCTGGGGCTCCTGGGTGCCCCGGTCCCCTGGCGCCCGCGCCTCGCGCTCGAGGGCTGGTCTCTGTCCCTCCTTCCCTCGCTCTCTCTGTGTCTCTCCAACCTTCCTCTATCTCCCTTGCTCCCTCTCCGCGAGTCTCCCTCTGTCTCAGCTTCGCTCCGTCTCTCCGGGTCTCGCCCTCCGGCCCCAGCCTTGGGGGCCCCAGCACGTCCCCTCTGCCTGGGACTGGCGCCCGGGCGCTTGGTGGGAGGGCTCAGGAGACAGTGGCCAATGAGCGCCGAGGAGCGTGTTCTCCCGGCCGGGAGGAGGGCGAGGAGTGTGAGCCAGGACCGCGGGAGCGGCCTGGGGGCCCCTGCCGACTCCCCAGAACTTGAAGCTGCATTATTGATGGAGTCCAGCAGGGAGGATAATGGGGGAGGCCGAGGGGAGAGGGGCCGCGGGGACCTGGGACTCTGACTTTAACCCCTTCCTGGCCTGAGTGCTTGGAGTTTCATGGAGAGGCTGTGAGGTCGTGGAGAGAATAGCACCAGCGTGTCACGCTGTGAATGGGGGTGTCCTAGAAAGCGAGTGAGCGTGAAGGAGCGGGGTGTGCGTGGGAGGACACATGTCAGTCATCATGGCAGGGAGTGTGTGAAAGTGAGTGCCAGGGGCCCTGTGGTGCCTAAAGCTGGGGAGTGTGTGGGGGGGGGCAGGGGGTCCGTGTGGTGAGAGAGTCTATGTGAGTAAGTGTGTCAGAGTGTCAAGGATGCAGGTGTGAGTGGCAGGGTGTGGGAAGACCGTGTGTGCACGGGGGAGGGGGCAGAGTGGGGGAGGATGTCAGAGGCTGTCAAGGTGATGGGCAGGCTGTGCCAGCTCACAGGAGGGGTGGGAGTACCCTCTGCACAGGTCCAGCCTGGAAGAGTAGAGGGAGGTAAGGTTGTGATCCTGGGAGGGCTGTCGTGGGGGCGGGGGAATGTGTCCATGCTGTGAGATACCCTGGATCCACGTGTCTCCTGCCTGTTCTCCCCAGATATGATGTGGGGGAGACAGAGCCAGCTCAGGGGGATAGAGTTGGGGGAGTTGGGGTGTACACGTGCCATCACGTGTGAGTTTGGTGCAGGAATAGAGCAAGGGGGAGAGGTGTGTGTGTGTGCTCATTTCGGAGGTGTGAGCCTCTCTCTCTCTGCAGAGGTGTTTGCATGTGTCTCTGAAAGGGGGAAAGGGGAGGAGATGGCCCTGTTGGTTGGAGTGTCCCTGTTTGTTTATCATCTGGTGCTGGGTGCCTTTGCAGGAACTGGTGTTTCCCTCTTCTTTGGGCCTGGGGGTGAGGGTCTGCATGTCGCTCTGAGCGGGCATGTGTGTGTAGACTTGTACGTGTGTGTCTTCCTGGGGCTCTGTTTGCCTTGGCTCTCTCCTCTCCTGGTCACGCTCAGGCCTGGAACAATCAGGAGCCCCCTCCCCCAGACAGCAACTTTTCCACTCCCAGGCCAAGCATGCTGGGCCCTTGGCAGAGTGAGAAGGAAGCCAAAGGCCAGTGGAGTCTTGTGAAAGTGGGGTCAGGGGCACGGTGCAGCACCCCAGAGTCAGCGCCTACTCTGGGGATGAGGCGAGGGAATGGGGGCACAGAGCTTTGCCCATGGGTGCTGGAAGGCCTGGCCTCTGGGCGGCACTGCGCCCCCACCCTCAGGCCTGGCTCAAGTCCTGCTGTGTTTGTTGACTTCTGTGCTTGTGGGGAAACAGCCAGATGCCAGGTCCCTGGCCCTGGGGTGTTGCCTCTCTGGCAGTCCCTGGCTTGGCCCAGACCCCTCTGTCAGATGGGTTGTGGTGGGAGGTAGTAAACACCAATTTCGCAGTGCCCTGGGAGGCAAAATGAGGAGGTCACGAGGGTCAGAAGGGACACAGGAAAGGCATGGCCCAGGCAGTAACCTGTGTGGCCACTAGGCCGAGAGGAGGCTGAGAGGTCTGCGGTTTCCAGTGCTAAGCAGGTAGGAAGGTCCTGTGTGGGGTGAAGGGGACAGAAGACAGCTGGACAGTTAATGAGGGGACAAGGAGAGGGAGTCATCACTCCCAGGGGGAACCTCAGGGCCCATTGGAGCTGAGAGAGCCTTTGGGACCACAGTTGACAAGGCTCCTTTGGCCAGGGGAGGGCCTGTTCACAGAGGTTCTGCTGAAAGGATTGGAATTCTGAGTGGCTCTGAATCAGGAAAATTTCCTAGACCCGGGCTGGGGCAGCTGGAAGGGAGACTCTCCTCTCCTGGGTAACCCTGAAAGAGGGGGTCTTTGCTGTTTCTTCCAACCTTTACCCAGGCACCTACAGCTCTGGCTGCTAAACCCTGGGGTCAAGCGGGATGGGGGAACTTGGCTCACAGGGGTACAGGCACAAGGAACAGACAGGAAGGAGAAGGAAGGAAGGCAGAGACAGGAGGTGAGAGAGAGAGAGGAGGGGGAGGTAGGAAGTGTGGAAAAGAAAGAGCAAGAAAACACATGTGAGAGATGGAGAGACAAAGGGAGAGAGAGGAAGCCTCACGACAGAGAGAGGCAGGAGACAGAGATGGAGAGAGAGTAAAAATAGCTCCGCATTAAGATAATTGCAGCTCACAGCTCTGCCCTCCGTTAGGAATTAAATGAGGTTTTATTACTTTGATTTTTCTCTCCCGGATCCTACGCGACTTCTCAAGAACTTGGGGAAAAGTTTTTCAGGTGGGCGGCCAGGTGGCTGGGGCTGCGTGGGTGACAGAGGAGGAAGGGACAGGGACTTCTGGGGGCTGGGGGAAGTGTGGGCAGGGGCAAGGAGTGGGGAGGGTGTGGCGAGGATGGGGGAGTCCAGCTGGGGCTGGGAGAGGTGGCCAGAGTCAGGCATATCCCAGAGCAGCTGAGAAGCTAGGGGCCAGGGTGACATCCCTTCTCTCTTAGAATTAATCATATGCAAATGAGATGTAAAAATAACGTGCCACTCCTTGGTTATTATTCTTGAGTTAGAAGCACAGGCAGTTGGGTCCAAGGAACAAATTCAAGACCTTGTTTGACTTAACTCTAATTAAGCAATGGGTCTTTCTGCTTGGACTAACTAAAAAAGTTTGTCATAGGGTGTCTGTTAATGTACAGAGCAGGTCTGATCACACTATTTTGAGCACACCATTTCTCTCACATCATTGCCTATCGCCTGCCATAGCGCCCAGCATACAGAAGGCACTACATTCACCTCTGGAAGCCTGAAGCCTTTGCTGTCTTCGGGGGAGGTAGGGAGAGTGGCCAATCGTGAATATTCCCTCCCTTCTCCCAGGCGAGATACAGTCTCATGGACACAACATAAACTGCAGAATTGGACAGACCTGGGTACTGTGTGATTTTAGACATTAAATGTTTTAGCCTCATTGTGCCTGTTTCCTCCTGCCCCCAAACCCACCTCACATGGTACCTGTGACAATTCAAAAAGATAAAATTAATAAAGTCCCCAGCCCAATGCAGGGCTCCTGGTCAGTATTCAGTAAAGGTTTCAGCTTCTCTAGAGGGTTTCTCTGGTGGCTCAGATGGTAGAGAGTCTGCCTGCAACGCAGGAGACCCGGGTTCAATCCCTGGGTCGGGAAGATCCCCTGCAGATGGGAATGGCTACCCACTCCAGTATTCTTGCCTGGAGAATCCCCATGGACAGAGCAGCCTGGCCAGGTACAGTCCGTGGGGTCGCAAAGAGTCGGACACGACTGAGCGACTAACACTTTCTCAAGAGCGCTATGGATGCAGTTCCGAAAATGGCCAGCAGGTGGCAGGGTTGACCAGGGTTTGGGCTGCCGAGCTGCTGGCATTGCGGGTCGGTGGCTGGGCATCACACTCCTGACCTTGGCACAACGGAGTTGGAGTTTAACTGGCTGGGTTGACATGTGGCAGCTGGAAAGGAGGTCCCCCGAAGTCCTAGGAAGCAATCAGAGAAGCCAGGGAGCGTTAGCAGGGCACACTGGGGCATCTTTACCTGCCACTGCTGGTGGTGAGGAGGGGGCAATGGGGAGGGGGAAGAGGATGTTGGGGACTCCAGGACCCGCCTCTGAGAAAACCCCTGGACACCGAGAGGAGAGAGCAAGGGCACTCGCAGTAGGAACACTGGTGACACCAAGACAGGTGGCAATCATCTGAGCATTCACTGACACACATTCATTCATTCATCCATCATCCAACCCTTGGCCCAGTCAATAAATTCACATTGAGTGCTTTTTAAAAACTCTATTGAATTACAGTTTATATACTATAGAATGTATCAGTAAAATGTAAATTAAAATATACATTTCTAGTTTTTGAAAACTTTATTCAACACATGACCACTACCAACGCAGATATAGAACATTGTCATCACCCTCAAATGTTCTCTTTGCCCTATCCAAGTCAATCTCCCTCCCCCTCACCGGGTGTATCTTAACTCTTAGCACACTATTTGGAGACGTGTCCTATCCACTATCCGTCTTTGCATCATCACCTTCCTGCCATAATGCCCAGAATACAGTAGCACTAAATGCTGTAGAGGCAATGGCTTGAGGAGTGAATCAACAGATAAATACATAAGTCATAGAAATTGGCAACGCATGACATATAGAGAGCATTACTCTGTAGTGGACACTGGGCTAGACCTTTATGTGCATTAGCTCATTCAATCCTCAGTAGATTCACTCCGTGTTACAGATGAGGGAAATGAGGCTCAGAACTTCTGCCCACAGCCTGGGTTCAAAGGCAGACCATCTGACTCCAGAATTCCCACTCTTACTGCTCTTTAATACATTCAGGATGGGCGAGTAGAACTCTTAACATGCACTGAACTGGGCTTCTCTCTTGCTCAACATTGGTCCCAGTTTCTCTCTCTCTCAGCCCAGGTTGGACAGATCTGGGTGGGAAGCAAAAAAATCAATGTGTGGAGGCTGCCCTCTGGTGGCAGATATGAGTACAGCGGTATCTGTGCCCTCTGGCGCCCCCCAGGTGGGATGCTGATGAGAAGAATGAGCAAGCCGACAGCCCACAGCGGGGGGCAGCCTCGGCCCGGGCACCTGGAGACCCCCTGCTCTGGACACTGCCTGGTGCCCCCCGGAGGTGCCAGCTGAGGCTGCCCCCAAAGAACGCCAGCTGCCGGAGCCTGCCGCCTCCCACCCCCTCCACCAGCCTCACACACACTCCAATCCCGGTCCAGTCGGCTGCTTCCATTCCCCTGAAGAAGAGGCCCTAAAGTTAAAACAGCTGTTAATTTATAAACCAATTTTTCCGTGACTGCTTAATAAATCGCCAGCAGCTGCTCTGCCCCCCTCCTGCCCAGACACCCGGCCCCGAGGGTTGCATGAAGAAGCTCAGAGCCGCCAGCCTGCCCCTCCTGCCTCCTTCCCCCAACTCCCTAACTTGCCCCCGATCTCCCAGGAACTGGGCATGTGTGGGGGAAAACCCCGATGAAACCCCAGCTTCTCTGGGCTTCAGTGGCGTGGATAGGGGAGGAGGATTTTTCTGTAGCCCAAAGGCCATTCCAACACCCTCTGACCCCCAACCCACGACTGCCTGTTCCAGCGGGTAGGTGTCAAAAGTTTCTTAGTTCTTGGGGAGATGCAGGGTCCCTATTCCCTAGAGAAGTTCCCTGAGCAGCTGGGAGGTGAAGGGACCCTGGACTCATCCCTGAGTGCACTGGAATCTCAGTTCCCAAATCAGGGTGGTCTCCCTGACAGATGCTAACAGACTCACTGACCCCGCTGTTCTCTCAAGGGGGAAATGGGGGGGCAAGGAATGCTGGGATAGCTCCCTGTTCTGGGGGAGATGCCCACACACACTCAGTCCCAGAATAATGAGAGGAGGGATCTGGGCCCTTAGCATATACACTTTGCCCAGTTTCCACTAGCATATAAAAGGCACCATGAAAATCCGCAGGGGTGGGGTGGGGGATCTTGTGAATGGCAGACAGGAGGCATGTTCTTTTCATCTGCAAGTTCCAGGTGGAAATGCCTGCTGCTACTGTATTCTGCTACTGACTTTGCTAGGCAAAAGGGTCAATCCAGCCATGTCCCTGTAGATACAAGGAGCTCAGTTGGAAATGGGGAATTGTGTAGTAAAGCACATCAGACTGGGAGTTTGAATCCGTCTCCCACCTACTAGCTGTGTGACGCTGGGCAAAGAGCTCTTTCCTTCCTCAGTGTCTCCATTTATAAAATAGGGATAATAATTACGCAACTGTAGTGAAAATCAGAGGCATACAAAGTTCCTGACACATAGTAGGTGCTTACAGTCATGTAGCAGTGTTAGCTTTCTCATCCCTCTGCTGAGAAGAGAGCAGAGATTGGATCTCCTAGCTCCCCACAAATAGCAAATCTTGGGGTGGGAGTGCTCAGATTTCCAGGGCTTGGGGCAGCCAGGAAGTCTGGGGACAAAATTAAGAAAACTAACCAGGATTTCTGAGTTATATGGTTCTGACTGGGCTCTCTCATTCTGGGCCCTTCTGTTCCCCTCACATTCCTCTATCCGCACCTCCTCCTGACTTTCCCCAGGCTGCTTCTTGGGAAAGAAGGAAGAGCTTCCACCCCCACCCTACTCCTGGAGTCCACACCTCTCAAAACCAAGCTGTCAAAACGAATCGCCAGTCCAGGTTCAATGCATGACCCAGGATGCTCGGGGCTGGTGCACTGGGATGACTCAGAGAGATGGAATGGGGAGGAAGGTGGGAGGGGGGGTTCAGGATGGGGAACACGTGTACACCCGTGGCGGATTCATATTGATGTATGGCAAAACCAATACAATATTGTAAAGTAATTAGCCTCTAATTAAAATAAATAAATTTATATTTTTAAAAAAAGCAAGTTGTCCCCATAGTCTGTCTAACTGAAATCCCTTCCATTTATTCTCTTGTTCTAGTAGCTGTCAGGCCCTTTCCTGCCCCACCCCCAGAGACCTGCTGGCCTCTAGCCGCTGGTTTGAGTCTGGCTGACTACATCCTCCCTGTGTACCCAAAGCAACTTAGTCTCGCTCTCTGAGCCTTGGGTTCCCCAGCTCTAGACTGGGGAGAATCCCAGTCCCTCCCTCTTGGGTTGCATGAGATGCCACCCATGAAGCTCTTATCCTTACCACAGGGCCTGGCTCTCTGCAGGTGCTGAGGACATGATGGTGGAGAGAGAGGTGGCAAAGGGTGGCAAAAGAACCTGGGTGCCAAATGCCACTCCACTCCTCGCAACTGAGTGACCTTGGGCAGATTGCTTAACTGTCTCATGCCTGCTTTTGTGTTTCTCCATCCGTGAAAGGGCCTATGTCTACGTCACTAAGGCATTGTGAGCCACCTAGAATTCTCAGAACAGGTCTCCAGCTGAATAAATGTTCCCCCGAATTAACAGTCTGGTGAGCTGCTGTCACTGTTACGGGCCCCACTAGAGCACTGATTCTCTTTAAGTCTTGCCCCACCAGGGGCATGCCGACGCAGAAGGTTGGAGGGTGAGTAGAACTGGACTAGAGACTCTGGTATTGGGGATCCCGGCTCAGGACAGGCCCGAAGCCTCCACTTCCTCAATGTTTCCACCTCTGACCTCCCCTAGACCCTGGCTTGGGCTCAATCAGGAGGCACAACCGTCTGCCTCCCTGAGTCAATGGTCCTGTGAAGCTGCCAGCCCCTCCCTGTGCTGAGGTCCTGACGACCTCCCAGAAAAAAAAGAAGGGTCTCAGGGGCCCACTCAAGCCTAGGACTGCTCTGCCAGGGTGCCAGCTGGTGCCCATGGGGGTGGGGCAGCAGCTTGATCGTGTGGAAAGGAAAAGTTGGAGGTACCCCCAGCTTTGGTGGCCCCCATCAGAGACAGGACAAAACAAGATTAGAGCACCCAAGACATCCCAGAGGCGTTCTGCCCCTGGGCATCCGCTGGGGTGAGAGCTTAGCTTGGCCTGCTCGGTGCCTTAGTTTACTCAGCCATCCTGGAGATGGAGTCTTCATTTCTGTTTTCCTGGGGCCCCAAAGGCCTTGGCATTGGCCTCTCACAGCTCCTGCCCTCTTTCCTTTCTTAAAGCAGCCAAGCTCAGCCTCCTCCTCCTCCTCCCTCCTCCTCCTCCTCGCCCAGATTCTCTCCTTAGAAAGCACCCAGGAGTACCCTTAGCTGGGAGGGGAGGAGAGAAGCCAGCCCGGTTCCCGAGACCGCCTCTGCAGGGCGCAGGGCTGCACCTACGAAAGTGCCCAGGGCCGGGGTCGCCCCGCGCTCCGTGCCCCGTGCCCCTTCTCGCCGCCACTGGCCCTTTAAGAGCCTCTCCCTCGCACTGCCGTCCCGGATCAGCCAGAGAGACCATTAAAATTTTATGCAGAATGAAAATGGGCCAGGTCTCCAGCTTCCTCGCTCCCATCCAATGATTTATTACTCGCAAATACCACAGAACTAATTAGTATAGTAATTAATTAATACGCATTTGCATATTTGCATGTGCAATTAGTGCAGTGGAGTGATTACTGGGAGAATGAGGGGCCCCGGATTGTCAGATGTGAGGGGGAAGTGGCCTGGAAAAGAGTTAGTGGGAATGAACTTTGTAGGGAGCGCGAAGGCGGGGAGGGAGAGGGAGGCGAGCCGGGCGAGGCGGGGGGACGCCGGGGCGCTGGGCCACCTCTCGGGGTGCGGAGCGGCCGTGCGGGGCAGCGCAGGGTCCTGGCCCGCCCGCGGCCACCGGACGCCGGTCGAGGGTCGCGACCTGGGCGCCCCCGGCCCGCCTGCGGCCCCGCCCCGCCCCCGCCGAGTGGCACGGCTCCAAGCGCGCGCCTGATTGTTATGCATTGTGTTTCTTGTGGCGAGCGGAGCCGGGCAGAATGGGGCTGGCACAAGCTGTTTCCCTGCCACGCGGCGGTGGCACCTTAAAGGGGCAGCGTCCTCTTCCCGCAGCCGCCGCCTCCGCCCACCCCACCTCCCAGCTGCCCGTCTGACCCCTTTCCCGGAGACGACTGGTGGCCGGAGCCAGGCTCGAAGCGCCAGGGCGCGTGCCGAGGCCTCCCAGGAGGTGACGCGGCCCCATGGGGCTCGAGGCGCGTGCCGAGGGAGCCCGGCGGCGGTAGGGCAGGCTGCGAGCCCTGCCGGGGCGCGTTAGGTCCTCTGCTGGGCGCGCGGCGGAGGTGATGAGGAGAGATCCGGAAGAAAGCTGGAGTGAGAAGGACAAGGAGGAGAAGTGCCAGGAGCTTCCTCATAAGACACCGCTTGGCTTCCAGTCCTCACAAAGATTCTGTGCGGCAGGGCTCCTTATTCCCATTTTACAGAGGGAAAAACAGAATTACCTGGCAGGTGGCTAGTGATCAAGCTGTGAACCTGGGATTCCAGTTGGTCTGTCCATCCCAAGTGCTCAAGTTGGAGCCAAGGCCAGAGAAAAGAATGACATGTCCCCAGGGGGCATCAGGGAGGACTTCCTGGTGAAGGAAGCATCTCACCAAACCTGCAAAGGTGAGGAGGACACCTCCTAAAGGAGCTGAAGGAATACTGGATGTATAAACCCCATGTTTGATGTGACTGCACCTTTCACTATTCAGAGGAACCCTCCCCCAAAACCTACCCATGAATAGAACTGCAGAGACCCAGGCAGGGACACTGGCTCCCATTATGTGGGGTCCTGGACAAAAGGCAAACCCTTGGCACTATATCTTCCAAGGACACCCTCCTTTCCCTCTCTACTGTAGAGTCTACTGGTTCCCTGTGCTAAGCCATTTCAGTCATGCCTGACTCTGCGGCGACCCTATGAACTGTACCCTTCCAGGCTCCTCTGTACGTGGGATTCTCCAGGCAAGGATACTGGAGTGGGTTTCCATGTCCTCCTCCAGGGGATCTCGTCTCATGTCTCCTGCATTGGCAGGTGGGTTCTTTACCACTAGTGCCACCTGGAAAGCCCATTGGTTGGTCCCACCGGGTAGAGATAACCTGGGTTTCAGAGAAAGGAACACCGTATGTAAAAGTGAGTAAGGCTGGACTCAGTCAGACAGAGCTTGGTTCAAATCCGGGCTCTGCCACTTACTAGCTATGTGACTTTGGCACAGCAGCCTTAACCTTAACCTCTCTGTACTTCAGCATCTTGTCTTCAAGTGGAGTTAACAGTCATCCCACATCTGAGGTCATGGTGAGAATGAAATAAGACTGTGTGTGAGTGAAGCCAGGGCCCAGCACCGATAACTCTACCGCTGTCTTTTCATTATTATGGATTATGAAATATTTCACTATTACAGAGAGCACTGAAGCCTGAGGGGCAGGAGGACCTGCAAGAGGTAATCAGGTTCTCGTTTCCAGTCCCAGCTCAGTCACCACTTGTTTGACCCCAGGCAGGTTGCGTCCCCTCTCTGTGATGTGGATATTTTTAATCTGTAAGGTGGGGCATTGGGCCAGGAGGCTCCTACCCCTCGACTGTTCCCTTCTTTCCCCATGCCCCCTGACCCTTCAGGGTACTGAACTAAGGAAGTAACAGCTAGGTCTCATTCACACTATCCTGGGCTCCAGTTTCCCAGGGACTAAACCAGGAGGTTAAATTATGACCTCCTGCCCTGCTGGCCCTGCTTTCTATATGCACCCTCCATGCATGGCTTTTTGAGGCAGTGGCCACCCACCACTGCAGCTGTGGGTCATCTGTGCCCACTGCCAGCCTCAGGTGCCACCATGCACCAACATGGGCTCAGGCATCTGAGAATGTTCCAGTGCCAGGCTCCCAGGAGTCCCCAGCCCAGCTCCTGGGTGGTTCTGATTTCCAAGGGAGGAGATCAGGACATGCCCAAGTCATGGGCAAGTTCACAGCAGAGCCCACCTGGAGGAGAGAGCCTGGCATGAACACTGTCCTGGGCTCTTCCCACCGTCCCACACTGCCCCATTGGGTGCCCACCACCCGCTGTCAGTCAGGACTTAACCACCCCTAGTGCTGTCTTTTTGTCCCCCCATCAGTGCTGAGAGAGGCAGCAGGTGGACACGTGGCACTATTCCCCTTTTACAGATGAGGAAGCAGAGGGCTACATGATTTGATCAAGGTTGAGACTCTGCTAAGTCTGGTGCTCTTTGACTACCTTGAGCTCCCTCTTCATCTGACTGCCTTCCTCTGTGGGCCGGACCCATGGAGGGGCAGGGGCAGGATATCCCAAGTGCTCACTTGGTAAAGTGACAAGAAAAGCAGAACAAAGATGCGCTGATGAACAGAACTTGAGGAACAAAGTTTTGATTTTTTTCTTAAATACAGTTGATCAGGGGCTTGAGGCCAAACCAGCTATACCTGGATTGAGCAGTTGCTGAGGCAGCATTTCCACACCTGTTTGTTCATTTGATGCTCAGCAAGCATCTCACTGTAATGATCACGCCCATTTTACAGAGGGATGGCTGGAAGTTCTATGTCAGTGCTAGGGTTGGGGGGAGACTGAGGGGAATGGAAGAGGAGCTTCCTACGGGCCGGTGTCCTGCCCTGGCTCCAGCATTCAGTTTCTGGGCAATGAGGGGACAGGCCTTTGTTGCCACAAACACTTATTGAGGATATCATGGCTGTTAGGCCCTTTACCTACTTACTGCCTACCGGGTGAGAGAGACCTGTGCGGCAAAGGTCACAGCCGGCACCTCCCTGTCATTATCATTTAGTTGCTGAATTGTGTCTGACTCTTTACCATCCCAAGGACTGTAGCCCACCAGGCTCCTCTGTCCATGGGATTTTCCAGGCAAGAATACTGAAGTGGGTTTCCATTTCCTTCGCCAGTGGGTCTTCCCGACCCAGGGACCAAACCTGTTTCTCCTGCATTGGCAGGCACATTCTTTACCACTGAACCACCAGGGAAACCTGTGCCTCCCTAGAGGTGTGCAAAAGACATTAGGGGAGTCAGAGGAGGGCATCTAACCCAGAGAGGCTTCCTGGAGGAGGTGATGCTTAGGCTTAAAAGGTGAAGAAAGTGGAGGGTGCTCCAGGCAGAGGGGACAGCCTGAGCAAGCTCACAGGCAGGAGGCTGGTGAAAGCTGGAGGAGCTTAGAGTGGCTGAGGCGCAGAGTTCAAGGCAGGAACAAACATACATAGAGAACTCCACAGCAACCAGATCCAGTAGTCCCTAAGGAGCAAGGCCTGATCCTAGGGGTGACGGGGAGCCACTGAAGGTGCCTGACAAGGGGAATACTACATTCAGATTTGACTTTTCCATAGAATGGGCAGGATGAACACCCTCAGTCCTCCTGAGGAAGCTGGAGGAGCAAGGGCCTGTGGGAAGTCAGAAATTTCCAGGGAGAAGAGGTTGAGCCAGACCCACAAAAGAGGGTTGAGGTAGTGGGGCTGGCTTTGGAGAGGAAGCATCAGCAAAGAAGAAACGGCAGTGGGAGTGGGACAACTCAGTTGTCCTGGGACCTCATCTCCCGTCCCTGTGGCAAGTTGCCTTTACCCCATGCAAGGAAGGTGTGGGGTAGGAGAGGGGCTCTGAGCCTGCTGAGAGATATGAGGCCCAAGAAGGGGGTCTGCTGCTGGGAAGGAATCCCCCAAGAGGGGGAGGCAGTGAGGGACCTCATGTGGCCTGGAGTCTGAGTTTTGTGCCCAGAGAATGGGGGCCCAGCACCCCTAGACTCAGCCTCCATGCATGGAGCCCCCTCTCTGAGAGCCACTCAAAGGAAAACCTGTGACCCAACCCCCCATCCCAAGTCCTCCTCCCCAGACTGAAATTTGTGCAGAAGGCAGCAGGAGGAGTCTGAGGGCTCCAGGCTTGACCTGCGACCTTAGAACTTAACTGCTTTAGGAGATTCTCTGGAGAAAGGCTCCAGTACCCCAAACCCTCTAAGTCAGTTAGGCATTAACACAGGAGCATTTATTGAACACCAACTCTATACAACCTGTGTGAAGCCCCAGACTACTGAGATATAAGGTAAGTAGCCACCAGAGTCAAGTCAGGGAGACATGGGTGAATGGTTTGTCCTAACAGTGGGTGGTAAGTACTGAAGTTGCCAAGAGGGAGATCCAGGAAGACACCCAGGAGGAGGTGTCCAAGCAGGCCCACTCTTGGTGAGGAATGAGAATGAATTTGAAGAAAAAAGAGATTCAGAGACTAGAGCCCATTAGGGAAGGAGCTCTTTTCAAAACAAAACAGGGCCCAGAAGCCAGAAGGCAAAGGTTACGGGGCACTGGTCACTGTACTTTTGGAGCAAGGGAACAATCCTGCGGGGGCTGGCTTTGCAGGAGGGCTAGTGGGTCTCCTCATGGCCCTCTGTCCCAGATTAGGGAGATGTGCAGCAGGGGTCCGACTCAGGACTTTCAGGTCAGGCCTGGTGCTATGGGCAGGTGCCCACCTATCTTTGGGTGGGGCCTGGGCCTAGCGTGCGGGAGCCCAGGGTGCAGGCAAAGGAAGTCAAAATCGTAATGGTGAGCTGGAGGCCAGGACAGGAGGTCAGCACGGGGGATGGGGCTACACCTCACTGGCCCTCCCCCGCCCCTCCCCGTGGCACCACGAGGCACGCAGCCGCATATCACCCGCGCCAGCCCCTCACCTCCCGGCAACGTCGCCGCATTCTCAGCCACGCCATCTGGCGTGCCCGCCGCTCCCAGAACACTGCGGCGGGCGGGGGGAGGGGGGCAGGTGCCCACCCCAGAGCCAGGAAGAAGCGGCAGGTTCCCCCTCCCCACGTCCCGTCAGGCTGGAGGTGCACAGGGGGCTGGGAGGGGGCAGCCGGCTCTGCGGGCCTGAGACTGAGGGGAGGGTCACCGGTGGGCAGTGCCAGCCTGCCCCTCCCCTGCCTCCTTCCCCACAGCACACTCAGTGCCAGGAGCACGGCCCCTCCGAGGATCCCTGCATTCCTGCCCTTCACCTCAAATCAGAGCAGACCGCCCCTCCTTGGGCTGCTCCGGCCCTCACTCTTCACCTGCCAGACCTCCTCCGCCTGGGAGGCCCGGGATGGAGTGAAATGGCTGGGGGGATGGACACCTGGGCTCTCACCCACTTGCTCCCCACGGTTGGCCCTTCGGTGGGAGATCAAGCCCCCTGCCCCAGCACACCTGCCCCCACCAGTCTTGTTTGGAGCCTGGTGATGTTGGCGGCAAGTGTCTGGCTAGCTGTCCTTCTGGGTGTCTGAATGGAATGGAGGTTTACAGATTTATGTGTGGGGTGGTTTTTTTTTTTGGGTGTAGCAGGGGGCGTAATGAGAGCAGCTTTATAAAACATTCTCCAGTCCTCTGAGCAAGATTCCCTAGACTGCTCAGGAATGACCTATCCCCTCCGGCTCTCTCCCCTCTACACCCCCACGGCCCCACCCCCCCACCCCAGGACCTACGTCTGCACAAAATGGCCGCCACCCCTCTGAGGCAGCCATTTTAGGTGCCCAGACAGTGGCCTCCCCTGGGATGGGGCTATGTCTCCATGGGAACCTCAGACCCTCAGCTTCCGGCTCTCTGGATGGGGGTGGGTAACAGAAATGGGAATCTTCCAGGCCCGCCTGAGATGCCTACCCTTCCGCTTTCCCTCTCAGAGACCCAGAGGGGACCAGGCCCCTCACCAACTCCCTTCCCCCAATGCCAGGGGGAGGAACAGATGGCATCTCTGGGTGTCCTTCTTCTTCCATCTCCTTCCTTCCATTTCTGGCTCTTTCTGTCTCTCTATCACCACATCTCTGAGTCTCTGGGTGCACGGAGAGGAGCACAGGCGTCCCTGTCTGTTCATGCTTGTTCGTGTGTATGTGGACACGTGTGTTTTATACCTCTTTCAAGCTCATGTCTAAGGCGGAGGGCCATCCCACACCTCCCTCTGTTCCAATTTTCCCCTGTTTTTTATTGTATCTTCTAAAAAAAGTTGAAATGTGTCGAGTGAGAAAAACTTGTTCCATTTTTCTGAAGGAAGAAAAGACAGGGGCAGCAAACAGACTGAGAGGAATGAAGTTTTCCATACCCCCCAGGCACATCCCCCAACCCCTCAGGCCTCCTTCTCCCAGGGTGGGGGGCCCTGAAGCGGGGTGAGGTCATTCCTGAAAGGAGATAGGGGAGGGATGGAAGCCCTCCAAAGGGCTCCGCTGGAGTAGAAAGCAGAGCTGGTAGGGGCCTGTGAGGCTTAACCCAAGCCTCAGTGTCCAAAGGAGAGGGCAGGGGGTATCTTTCAACTCCATGGAAGCATTAATCCACGCCCTCATCCATTCATTCACATATTAATTCAACAAAAACTCAGTTCCCATGTAGACAAAGCATTCTGAATATGTATGTATCAGGGGGTATGTGCAAGAAATTATTAGTGTAAAGCATATTACAGCTTACAAAGTGCTTTCAGGAAAAGGAGAGCTGGCATTTACTCAGGGTGCACTCTATTGCTAGCGTCATGCTCAACTCAATACACCCATTATCCTATTTCGTGCTAACAACAGCCCTATGAAGTGTAGCATAATTGTCCCCATTTTACAGATGGGGAAATCAAGACTGAGAGCTGTTATGTAACTTGTTCAAGGCATTCAGCATTCTTTAAGGACAGTAAGGAGGGTTGGCCAGGAATCAGAGCCCAAAGCATATGCATGGAATCAAAATACCATATGACTAGGGGACTCAAGAAGGGCCATGTGTCTGGATTGAAGACCCCCAGCTTCAGTGAAGAAACAGGAAAGCCTTTGAGGCTGTGCCCAGAAGTGGACAGGGGTCTGGCCAGCACTGCTGAATCTCTGCCCCACCTGAGGTCTATCCTTTGGCCCCCCTCTGCCATGTCCAGAGTGCCTTCCCAGGACCAGGATGTATGAATGGAGAAAGACTTGACATTGGCTTCTCATCCTTGGGGAGCCCTGAGGCAGACTGTGGGACTATAGAAGGAGCACTGGGTTGGGAGTCAAGTCCCTGGGTTCTAGATCCAGTTCTGTGCTCCACTGCATGGTCCTGGGCAAGTCAGTCCCCCACTATGGGCCTCAGTATAAAGACATTTGGATTCCCTGGTGGTTCAGATGGTAAGGAATCTGCTTGCAATGCAGAAGATCTGAGTTCAGTCCCTGGGTCAAGAAGATCCCCTGGAGGAGGGAATTGCAACCCACTCCAGTATTCTTGCCTGGGAAATCCCATGGACAGAGGAGCCTGGTAAGCTACAGTCCAGGAATCCAAAGAGTCAGACTCAACTCAGTGACTAACACTCTCACTTTCACAGAAGGACGCTTTGAGGTGCCTTCTGGTACCTGGTCAAGTGCCTCTGAGCCTCACACAGCGGCAGCCCTCTTCTCCCAAGGCCCCCTTAGCTGCTGTGTACGCCTCTGTTTAGAACCTAATTCATTCTACCAGACACCGAATCAGTGTCTTTCCAGCCCAAGACCCCTTCTTGAAGTCCTAGAAGGAGAGAAGTTCCTGTGCAGACTGGAGAAGAAGACCCCTGCCTTTGCACCACCCAGTGCTTGGCACATGTTTGCCATCAGAGTGAGTGTGGTCAAGTATCACTGAAGTTGTCTTAGCATATGGAAGCTGGAGGATGGGGAGGGATAGGAAGTGTGGTCTGAAACACACTAGGAATGTCTGAATAAAGGTGTAGACCAGGGTCTCTCTACACCTGATTGTGACTGCCTGCTTACACGACTCTGAGTAGGGGTGTGTATCAATTTTTTGTACACAGAGTGAGGAACAGGTGTGTGTGTGTGTGTGAGTGAGTGTGTGTGTGTGAAGCTTCCTCCCTCAATCCATGCATCTGTGTCTGGTCCAGGGAATCTGGGTTGAAAGGTGAGCTATAAGATAAAACAGCAATTTCCTACTTTCCTCACCAAGGCACCTGTCTGACCTACCTCCCCTGGTCACTGGTGGACTGCTGGAGTTGGCTTCTTTACAGTCAGGATTTTTTGAAGCGGGAGGGGAATGCTTGCATCCCTCCAGGAACTTGGGGCGATTCCCAGCCCAGCCCCCTCCTCCCTCAAACAACCAAGTCAGAGGCCAGGAGAGAGACAGTTGGGAAAGTTACTTGTCTCACAGAGGGAGGGTATGTGGGGCTGGGAATTGGGGAAAGAGGAGGGAAAGGTTTCTGGGTTAGGAATCCAGACCCAACCCTCTCCTCTACCCCCAGACGGTGGGTACATAGTCTTATCCCAGGGGCTGCTTTCCATCCGGATCCCAACCTACATGTGCTCTCAAACACCCAAGAAAATCTTTCCCATTGGCTGACTTCACAGATACACACATGTCCCCACAGACACACACACACACACACACACACACACACACACACGCCCATGCGCCCATGCAGAGGCACAGACATCAGGCAAGTCTTTCCTTTTCTCTGTCTTTCCCTTGGTTTGAATTTCGTTCAGCCACATATGTTGTGTGTGCGTGAGGGTGGGTGGGGGAGGGGCAGACAGGGATGAGGGATGGCATGGTGCCAACATCTACCTATGGGGCTTAGACCAGGGACGCCCCCCACGCCCACCCCGGGAAGAGGCCTCAGCTGTCCCTTTGTGGTCAAGGGGATCCTCCTGGGGGTTGGGGGACAAGCATAGAGGTCCCCTCTCCAGACCCTAGGTTCTGGTTCCTGACCCACCTTTGGGGGCCTGCAAGTAAAGAAAGGGACAGAGCAGGCCCGGGAGGGAGTATAGAATTGGGAACATCAAAACCCCCAATTTCCAACCTCGCCACCCCATTGTTCCCATGTGGGGTACTCTATATCCAAGGGGGGCAACTCCTCCTACCTCCCCTCTCAATCCCTGCTTTCCCTGCGTTGGGCGGGGGACGGGAGGGCGGCAGAGATATTTATTTATTTCCTTTATTTATTTAATTTTTTTTTTTTTTTTTTGGAGTAGAGAGTGACAGATGGCGGCGGGTCCCGGGGGAGCCGGCTCTCCCCAATGCAGACGCATGCCAATCACCGTCTCTCATGTGATAGCTGCTGCCCGTGACGTGCCAAGCCCATATGGCCTGGCATAGAGGCTGGTACCCCGCCTGGTAGAGATGCCACACTCGCTCCGCGGTTCGCATGGCGCTCTGAAGACGCCGGCGCCTGCCGCCTTGAGGAGCCGCTGCCCCCGCTCCCTGAAGATGGGGGAACAATGAAATAAGCGAGAAGATTCCTCTTCTCCCCCTCTCTCTCTTGCCCCCTCCCCCCTCCCCTCCCCTCTCCCCTGACTCCTCTCCGAGGTAAGTTGTCCGAAAGGGAGCTAGATCTGACCCGCTGGTTGGGGGGTGGGCAGCTTCTTCGGCCGACAGGACGGTCCCCAAATCCCCCTTCCTGGGATGATGCCCCCTCACGGGGTGGGCATCGGAGGAGCCCCGGGTTTCCTCTCGCATAAGGGGCTGCAGCTCAGGGGGCTGCAGAGGGAGGCGTCTCTGCCCGCCTTGGGCTTGGGGAGGAGGAGGAAGCAGGGTCATGGGGGGCGTGAAGAGCCTGAGATGGGAACCCCCTATGGTTGTCCCGGAGGAACCTTCGACCTTTCCCTACCACCGGAAAAAGAGAGAGAGAAGCAAACAAACAAATTTGGATTTTTTTTCCCTATCAATCCCGAAATACAACGAGATCTGAAGAGACGTGTGGGAGGGAGGCAGTTTAAAGGGGGGAAGGGGGTCCCCGACCGCAGGGGGAGACGGACGGGGCTCGCTTCTCTCCGTCTCCTCCCCACGCCTGGGTTTCCCAGTCCTCGCCGCCCGGAGCCGGCTCTGGGAGCTGGGGACGCCGGGCTAGAGGAAACGATCCTCTCGCCTCTGGAATTGGGGCTGCGGGGGGGGGGGGCCAGCCGAGGGCGGCGCGCGGCCAAGTTGCAAATTGGATTAGGGAGCGTGGGGGTGAGAGCCACGGGAGGGTGAGGGAGCAGGGCGGAGGGGCCCGGGCCGCCGGAGCCGCCGAGCGGGGTAGCTGTTCCCACCGGCGGCCGCCCAGCCTTCTTCCAATGCCGGGAGAGAACAGGCTTTCCGGGCGATCGTGCCGCCTCCCCGGCGAAGAGATCTGCCCCCTAAAGCCTCAGCTCCGTCCCCAGCCACACCCGGAGTTGACCCGACACGGGGAGCGGCCCCTCGTTCAGGCGAGGGGTGGAGCCGGGGCCCAGCGCTGGGGAAAGGGCCTGGGCCGAGATCCCGGGCGCGCGGCCGGGGCAGGGCTGGGCAGGCTCGGGGTGGGGCAGGCGGAGGAAGTGGGCATCCAGGTCCCCCGGGCAGGAACCCACACTGGACCCGGGGGTGGAGGCGGGTGGAGGGGGCGCGGCATGAACCCAGCGCGCCCCTAACTCTGTGTTCTCTGTCTCCCGGTCGTGCCCACCGGGCGTCCTCAGGCACCATGCTGACCCGCCTGTTCAGCGAGCCCGGTCTCCTCTCGGACGTGCCCAAGTTCGCCAGCTGGGGCGACGGCGACGACGACGAACCGAGAAGCGACAAGGGCGACGCACCGCCGCCACCTCCGCCTCAGCCGGGGCCTGGGGGCTCCGGGGCCCGCCCGGGCCGCCAAGCCCGTCCCTCTCCGTTCCGACGAGGTGCCGGAGGCCGCGCTGGCCGAGGTCAAGGAGGAAGGCGAGCTGGGGGGCGAGGAGGAGGAGGAAGAGGAGGAAGAGGAAGGGCTGGACGAGGCCGAGGGCGAGCGGCCCAAGAAGCGTGGGCCCAAGAAGCGCAAGATGACCAAGGCGCGCCTGGAGCGCTCCAAGCTGCGGCGGCAGAAGGCGAACGCGCGGGAGCGCAACCGCATGCATGACCTGAACGCTGCGCTGGACAACCTGCGGAAGGTGGTGCCCTGCTACTCCAAGACCCAGAAGTTGTCCAAGATCGAGACGCTGCGCCTCGCCAAGAACTACATCTGGGCTCTCTCGAGATCCTGCGCTCGGGCAAGCGGCCCGACCTGGTGTCCTACGTGCAGACGCTGTGCAAGGGCCTGTCGCAGCCCACCACCAACCTGGTGGCCGGCTGCCTGCAGCTCAACTCGCGCAACTTCCTCACCGAGCAGGGCGCCGACGGCACGGGCCGCTTCCACGGCTCGGGCGGTCCGTTCGCCATGCACCCCTACCCATACCCGTGCTCGCGCCTGGCGGGCGCACAGTGCCAGGCGGCGGGCGGCCTGGGCAGCGGCGCGGCGCACGCCCTGCGGACCCACGGCTACTGCGCCGCCTATGAGACGCTGTACGCGGCGGCGGGCGGCGGCGGCGCGAGCCCGGACTACAACAGCTCCGAGTACGAGGGCCCGCTCAGCCCCCCGCTCTGTCTCAATGGCAACTTCTCGCTCAAGCAGGACTCGTCGCCCGACCACGAGAAGAGCTACCATTACTCTATGCACTACTCGGCGCTGCCCGGCTCGCGGCCCACCGGCCACGGGCTGGTTTTTGGTTCGTCGGCTGTGCGCGGGGGCGTCCACTCGGAGAATCTCTTATCATACGATATGCACCTTCACCACGACCGGGGCCCCATGTACGAGGAGCTCAATGCGTTTTTCCATAACTGAGACCTCGCGCCTGCCCCTCCTTTCCTTTTTTTTTTTTTCCTCTTTGCCCCCGCACCCCTGCCCCCAACCTCCCCACCCACCCAGCGCAGGGGCACCCCCACCTACTCCGGCGCGGGGGTGCGGGGAGCGGGCAGTCGGTTCTGCCGCTCTCCTGGGCAGCGCGGTCCTCTTATCTGTGGGTGCCCGTCCTAGGGGCCTCGCTTCCCCAGGGGACTCGCCTTCTCTCTCCCCTAGGGGTTCTCTCCTCCTCTTTCCCAGGGAGTACTTCTACAGGGACCCTCATCGGGCACTCTCTGGAGACCCCTCCCCCATTCCCAATTCCGGCACTGTCTCCTCTTCCCCTTTCCCCCTGCAGGCCCAAAGGCTTTGGTAAGGGGGCAGCTGAGTTGTGGTATACTGTTTTCCTCCTATTATTATTATTATTGAAACAGTCACCGAGCTGCTGAGGAGCCGGGCGCCCTCTCTTCTTGAAAAGGGCATAAGTCTGGGCTCCAAGCCTGGACCTGGAAGCCCTCATCCCCAACCCCTAGTCTCAGCGTTTTGTGATTTTGATTTTGGCGGAGGGAACGTGGATTGAGAGGAAAGAGAGAGGCCAAGATAATTTGTAACTAGAGTCCATTCCCCCTTTTTCCTTTTTAAACAAACGTACATACAAAAAGAAAAAAATCTGAGGCGACGGAGGCCGAACGCAGAGTCCGGATCAGAAAAAAACGCAGTAAGAACTTTTAGAAGCAATAAAAGGCAAAAAATACTACTACCAATAATAAAAAGACACAAATATCTATGCAAGGAGGTTCTGACTGAGCCTAGCGGCCCGGCCCGGCCCCGGATGCCCCTCCGGGCCCGCGGGGCCGCGCCGCCCAAGCGCGGATCTGTGCACTTTGGTGAAGTGGGGGCCGGCGCTGCCCCCCTCCCCTCCCCAGGTTCTTACAATCAGAGACTCCGAGATTTGGGGCCCCAGTGCCACTGCCCTCCCCCGCCCCGTCCCCGTTGTGCGTCATGCTGTTTTTTAAAAATCTGTTTCCAAATTTGTATGGAATGGCAAACTGTTGGGGGTCGGTTTGGGGAGGGAGGGTTTGCATGAAAGACACACACGCACACCACACCGCACGCACACGCAGGCCCAGAGCTGGCGTCGGGGAGCAGAGAGAGGAGAGCTCGCTGTCCCCCAACCCCCTCAGGCAACTCTATCCCTCCCCGGGACAAGGGTGGAGACCCAGACCTGAAGGCAGCCGCGCCTCTGCCCGACTGTGCCTCTTTGGGCCTCAGGCGCCCGGCGATTTCCGGTGGCTGGAGAGGGAGTTTTTGTCCTAGGCATCCTCTTGGCTCTGGCTGACAGGTGGGCAGGGAGAGGGCTGAGGACTCCTTCTGGAGGTTTCCCAAAATAAAAGGGGCAAAGGAGAACCTCTCCTCACCGGAGGCAGGAGATCAGACATCCAAACACACGATGCAAAAATGCAAACCCACAGGCGAAACACCCACACACTCACACGCCAATTTTACCTTCCTCTTGTAGCGAAGATGAAACTCCCGTCGGACACCCGAAGTGCATTGCGTGTTTCTGTTCAGTTTAATGACGATTAATAAATATTTATGTAAATGAGATGCAAAGCCGGACCGGTTTTTCACGGTGGCCTCGTTTCATTCCGGGCATTGAGCTGGGATTCAGCGTGATGAAAAAACAGTCAATGACTGTGTGGTGGCCAGGTAGAGGAACCCTTGAAATTCCTGGGTAGGATTCCCATACTACAAACCCCTTCACACCCACCCACTGGGCACCGAAACAGCTGCACTTGCTGCCCCTCACAGACCTTACACAGACTTACACACGCCCCCAGCACAAAGCATTGCGCTAATCTCATTACACTCCTTCAGTTCCCCAACATGCACACACACCTCTTTTGAAAACAAAATATCTTTTCATCACTGAAAAATAACTAAGATGAGAGCAGTCAGTCATTTTACAATCCTTTGCCCACTGTTGCAAAAAAAAAAAAAAGAAAAAAAAACCACGAGTGTGTAGAACTCAAGAGACAACCATTTGAGCCAGACAGGGATGCTTTTAAATAGAAAAACTATCAGGTTATGAGGATGAAATATTAATGGAAGAAGTCTTTTCAGTCTTAAATTTAAAATTTCTGTGGACTCAAGGGAATCGGCCATTTTCAGCCTCAAGAATATTGAAATTTGTAGAGGTGTTGATGAAGTTGATGGAACACCCCCGGAGTTCTGTGAGGGGGGCCTGAGTCCAGGAGCTCACCAGGTAGATAGAGTGGAGCTTGACATAGCCACTAGCTTCCCCTGACCAGACAGCGAGAAGCCTTCGATCCACACCAGGACAACCCCCTTCCTGCCTGGTGCTGCTCCCGGTAAAAGGAAGTCCTCAAGCAGACGGCCCAAGCCACTTCCTCCTCTCAGGCAAGGTAACCTAAGGGTTCTCTTTCTCTGAGCCTCAGGAACAGAGGCTGCTCTGAACTGACTTCCTCCGCAAAGAACAGCAACCCCACTCCAATCCAGACACCAGTGCTCACTGGACTATTTGGAGAGGGGTCTAGGTCTCAAACACCGGCCATCCCAAAGCCTGAACACACTTAGGGAGTGACACAACAGGACTGTTTCTGACTCTGCTTATTTAAATTATTTTTTTCAAAAACACTTCTGCTCGTTTTAGAGCTGAAATGGAGGTTGTAGTGTTGAGTTTGGGGCTTGAAGTCAGGCACACTGAGGCTTTTAAAGGTTGGTCCCAAGACCCCAAAATGAAAGCACCCTGACAAAGGAGGAAAGGGAAAGGCGCTTGAAGGACTCACTAGGCGCGAAAGGGTCCTTCGGATTATACTCTCTGACCTTGAACTCCGCGGCTCCCCTAAAAGACCAACCCGAGAAGGCGGGAGGCGGAGCTGGGACCGGGCCGGGAGCTGTCCACTCTCCGGTGCTGACTCCCGTCCAGCCTCTCACTGTCCCGCCCCAGAGGGAGGCCGAGCTTCCCTGGCCCCGGGGAGCGCCACACAGCGTGAGGCCCCTTCCCCACGCCCGGTAAGCTGGAATTCTGGAAAGAATTCTCCCGTAGTTTCTGGAGAATTTCACTGGAATTCTTTCAAAATTTCACCTCCTTCTCTGGAATTTTCATAGGATTGCTTCTCTCTAGCGTGAGATTTAGAACTGGGCCTTTCTTTCTGAGGATTCACCCCTGTCGGTAGTTTAAGGGTGGGTGTCTTATAGACTTCAAAATCACCCCTGCTTTGGGAGAGAAAGAAATCCGTTCACCTTCAACCTCCCTCATTTCTTACATGAGTATGGACCAAAGTGATCATCTCAGACCCAAATCTGAAGGAGTCAGATCTGTTCATGGCATGGGGCATGGCCTGGCAGGAAATGGGAGAGAAAAGGAACTCAGTACACATCCTGAGGCCTGAGTCTTATCCTGCTCTAAGAACAAGGTTAATTGGGTTTCTCTCCAAAAGCTGGTTTTCCAGAGCCTGATCTGAAGTCCCAGTCCAGGCAGGATTCAAGTGGCTTGAGACCAAAGGCAAAAGATCCCTCTACTTGGCTCCCCTGGGCAGACCACAGACTCCAGAGCTCTTCACTCTTCTGGCTCCTCCAAGCAGCTTGATTTTGTTTTTGAAGCCGGATTCCAGCCCACTCCCAAGGATGCTGATGACTCTAGGGCCACTGTGTCTGTGGTTACTTTTGGGGAGGGGTCACTTTTGGGGAGGGGAACCCTAGTGCCTCCACTTCCTGCGAATCCAATGTCCTCACAAGCTGCCCCTTTCCCAATTACTGACCCTTCCCCCACACTCTGCTCTCTAGATACGATTTGTCCTCCCATCGCCCCCCTCCTCAACACTCAACTTCCCTGGTGAGATGGCGAGGTGAGCAGGAGAAGAAGATGCACGCCGACACGCGGCCCCAAACTCCCCCTCGTAGGTCTTTTCCTCTCCCGTTTGTGCGCGCACAGGCAGTGAAGCTCCAGGAACAGAAGGATGTGGGGGGAGGGGGTGCGGAGAAAGAGGCCTGAGCATTGGGAGGGGAGAGGGCAAGGAGAAAAGTTGCCAAGAGGACACCCTCCTCGAGCCTTAACCTGAGCAAAGGAATCTCCAAGCAGGAACTAGTCAGCTCGGCTCAGCTCCTGGGGCTGGAGCTGAGATCAATCTGGAGGGTGTCCTCCCTTGGTTTTCTCACCCCAGTTCAAAGTTCAGAGTTTGGAAGTGACTGGGAAATAGAAGTGTCTCTGTGTCCAGGTCATTTGTATATCAGGGGAAAAGAGAGGAAAGCACTGCAGATTGTCTCCTCTCTGTTTAACCCTATTTCACCCAGGATCTGAACACTGACCCCCACCCCCACCCCCACCCCCACCCCCACCACCCAGTGAACCCCTAGCTCTGGTTTTATCACTCAAAAGGACAGCTCAAGAAATCACTGAGTACAATCCAGGGAAACTGAGCCCCACTGGCGTCAGAGACAGGGAAGTCCTGATTCTCCCTAGATTCCACTGGCTTGTGTTTACTTTTCTCTTCTTCCCTTTTATGGGAAGTCCACAAGCTGGGAGATGCAAGAATCTTTCACAGAAGTCAGAGATTTCATTCCCTCTTGGGCAACTTTGCTTCCTCCTCTTCCCCAGAATCTTTAACCTGAAGTTACCTGCTCCTTGGAGAAATCTGTTGATTCGATCGGGACTGAGGGATACTTCTAGATTCCACAGTTTAATTCTCAAGGAAGCTAAGAAGAAAGAGACAATGGAGGCCAGGCCTGACCAGCCTTGATCTTGATCTCTACTCTCAGGTTCACTGTGTGACAGCAGGGGTCAGTCCAGTATTCCTGCCCCTATGTGCTCAAAGGAGAAAGTTTTTTCTTTTGCTGAGATGTGGGAGGGGGCAAATGGGCTCAGCCATCACAACAGGCTTCTCAGCTCACAGACCAAGACACGGTCATTTTTGTTTCTTTAGTACTGGGTGCCCAGGCACTGGCCACACAGGCCCGTGACGACCTGGGGTGTGAAAATAACCTAAAACACTGCTGCTTTTCCAGATCCTAAAGTGGCTTCTGCCTTTCTATTCCACATTCATTTAATATTCTGGACCAAGTTTTCCTGTTTGAGAAACAGTAAGAAAAGGTGCAGACACCTTGGGAGGGTCATTTTGCTCTCTGAAGTTTTCTCCACCCTAAAGCACTAGCTCCTCACCTGCTCCAGAGTGCCAGCCTGAGAAGGGCCTGACCAAGTCTGGGCTCACAAGCAAGAAGGCAACCGTTTCCTGTGGGCAGATGCCAAGGGATGGGAAACTCAGCCCCTTAGTGCAGGGAGAGGAAGCTGGGGTGCTCAGAGAGGGAGAGAGCCAGGGAACACCAGAGATGTTGGCTGTGCCAAGGAGCTGGGACACTGCGTTGGGTGGAGACGCTGCCCAGATGCGTGCCTGGGTGTGGCTCTGGCGCCGCCAGCTCGCCTGCCCGCTCCAGCGCAGGAACCCGGCACAGTCTCCCAGGGTTGACTGAGGCTGCAGGGTTCCATGGCCGAGTGTATGCCTGTTGTTCCGTTATTCGAACCTTTCTGGGCTTCTCTCCACCTCTGTCTGCGTCTCATTCCTCTTTTCGAAATTAATTGAATTAGGAACGGGTCTTTCTGGGGCGCTTCCGCTTCTCGCCCGAAGCTGCAGCTAGCCAGGAGGCCAAGACTGAGAGGTCAGGTCCCGCCAGGGCCGAGAGAGCCCCCCGACCCCCTTTGGGGACCCGCGTGCCAGTTCCTACCCTCAGCCAAGTCTTCGCCAAGGGCACAGCTGGGCGGGGTCTGGGCAGTCCGCCCGGCTTGGGACATCTGTTCTCGCCAGAGTCGCATTAAAGGCGAGAGGTGGGGGTAGTGGGGGCTCAGAACCAACCCCTCAATCCCAGTCGATACCTGCTTTTTCGACCGCAGGCGGCGGCAGCAGGGGACACTGAACTCACAGAGTTTTTTTCTTTCCCCTTGGGAAATGCGAGCAAATCGTGAGGGGCAAGTGCGGATTTCTCTTTTCCTTCACTTCTCCTGCTTCTTAATCAGATGCCACATCTGGCCTCACTCCTGGAGGGCAACAGGGCACTCCGGCCTCGCGGGAGTTGCCCGGGAATCCCCGGAGGCGCCGGTGCCCAGGATACCACGGGCCGGCCGGGTGCAGAACAGATCCCGCTTGCAGCGAACTAGCGTTTGGATGGGCTCTGAGGCAGAGGCCAGGGCGCGGCGCGGGGGTGTGTTAAAAACAACTCAATTAAAACATCGAAAACATTTGGATTTATACTGGGAGGAGGGATGTACTTTTTTTTTTATCTGAGAACCACACAGCCCCTAAGCAAAACCAAACAAAATCCTTAACTACTGATCATTTTGTAGAAAAAGAAAAATTCCTCAGACACTTCTCCCTTGATGCTTCCACGAGAAAAATTCCCGACTGGCCAAGCCCGGCGCCTGGACACCTCTTTACTACCCCAGCACCCTGGCGATGAGCCCAGGTCGCCCCCTGCCCACCCTTCGCCTGAGCGTTGGTGCCAGTCTGTGCCACTCAGCCGGTGCCTGGTGCCCGGTGCCAGGCGCGGGGGGGAAAGCGGGGAGGAGTCGAGGCTCCAGCTTAAATTCCATGGCATCTGTTCATTATTATACAGTGAGGATTTTTATATGGACAGCTAAATTAAAGACAGATTTTTGCCAGAATTGCAGATCCCATAAAAATGATGACACAGGATGGGGGCTTTTCTTTAAAAAAGAAAGATTAAAAACACAATCCAACAAACCACAACCCAAACCTGTGCCCTCTTCTCCAACATCGTGGAGTTTCTTGCCCCCTTTGCCTGCCTTCTTTTCTTCCACCAGCATGAGCTGCCCCGGGAGAACCAAACCCCAGCGGCTCTTCATGCCCATCCTGCTCGCAGATGCCCAGTGACCAACCAGCTTGCTCCCACAGCCACCGGCGTAAGGGTAGAGGGAGGACAGGCAGAGGTGGGATAGCCAGGTCAGATGTGGAGGGTCAGGATGGGAACTGTTGCTGGGAAAGTGTGCCAGAAAGGGGAGGGAGCCAGTTGATCTGACCTTTCCACCTTCCTCATTCAAAGGGCAGGCTGCATTTTGGGCTGGTTGCCAAGATTGGGCTTTGTCTGGTGAGTATCAGACCTGTGGGGTCCTCCATTCCAGGCCACCAGACAGAGCCCAGGTCTCCCTCTCTAATGGAGAAGGTGATCCAGGGACTGGGCACTGGACACAAATTGCCCTGGAGCGGGAGTTCTGGAATTTTGAATTTCAGCGTTTCTAGAAGGCTGGAACCTACACCTTGGTGATATTCTAGAACTTGCAGGGATTTAGAAATTCTGAGTCCTGGATTAGGACCCAGACTTCCCAGACTCGGTTGGCTCTGGTTGCACTGACTCTAGCTGCAGTGATCTGAAGTTTGGGTATGCTGTTGTGGGGCCCTGGGGAGACTGGAAAAGTCTAAGGAGGGGAGGAAAACCAGCGGAGGATGGGGAGGAGTGAGGACCACTCCTCGGAGCTCAGACAGGTCCCCCAGATTAGTTAGTGGGAGTCTTTCTTATTTCTCTTTCATTCAATTTTTTTTTTTTCAGGGAAGAAAAATAAATACCCGTGGAGTTTGTGTCCTCCAGACAATCGCTCTGTCTGTGTCTGTGTCCGTCTGTAGCTGTCTGTGTGGCTGTCTGCTCATCTCCCCAGATTTGGAGCTGACAGAATTCATATCAGAAGAGTGAGCGCAGGGACATCTGTGTGCAGAATGACTGTGCCTACTGAACCTGCCAATCGCTCCTGGCACGAGCTGGGTAACAAATGCCTGTTACCTCGGAATGCTGGCGGGTGGGGGTGGGGGGGGGGAGGGCGCCTGGCACCACTCGGCTGCCAAGCCCTGCCAAGGCCCCCTCTTGCCCTCAGCGGGCCCCGCCCCCTTCCCTGAGTTGAGGGTCTACGGAACTGGATTGCTCATTAATTAGCAGTGATTAGAAAATTTGGGTGTCTCTCAGCCCGGGCCGGCCGGCCTTCTCGGCCTCCCTAACCTCGAGCCCCGCTCCCTTCCTGCCCTTTCTCCACGTTCTCTGGATTAACTCCGGGTTTCCACTGAGGGCAGGCAGGCGGCCAGCTGGGGATGGGGTGGCTCACGGAATGCAGAGAAAGGGGTCTCTGGAGGGAAGAATTCCGCCGAAGGTTGCCAGGAGGAGTTTCCGTCGCGAAGTGTGAGGTTCTGTGGGGAGGGGGTTTGCATAGACGCGGCTGGGAGCTGGGGTGGGGTAGAGAGACTGTAGATCGGGGACGGAGGACCGAAGAGAGACAGGGCTGAGGAGATGCGGCAGGAGGGAAGGAACGGAGAGGCCGCGCAGCGCCGACCCGGTTCCCTCGGCGCCGGGAGCCTCCGAGACTCCGCCCAGCCTGCGGCCGCGACCCCGCGGGCCTCCGCCGCCCCCGGGCCCAGGCCTCCGGCCGCGCTCCCCCGATCCATCAGCCGGTTCTGCTGTCGGAGGTGGGGGAAGGGAGGGCGCCACAGCCGGTGCCAGCTTGGGGTGGGGGGTATTGCGAGGAGGGGCGGAGAGCACATCGAAAATTCCGAGACATCTGTTCACCCACGGAGGAGACACCGGGCGCAAGAAGGCTGGGCGCCCCACCCCGCCGGCTCTGCCCGCGGTTCCAGGGGCAAGGGCGGGGACTCCCGTCCCCACTTCACTCCCCACCAACCTCAGCCAAGCCCTCTACCCCAGCTATCAAAGCTGGCCTGCAGAGCGGGGAGGAGGGGGGCACCAAGCTTGGGATCAGACTGGGGCTGTGGAATTCAGGAGCTGCCGTCCTACTGGGGGGTCCCCAGAAGGGGAGAGTCAGGGACCAGGGAAGGCTGAGTAGGGGGAGATCCTGAAAATGAGGCGCGTCTGTCAGAATAGATCTCCCCAGAGCACACAGACCCCCATCCCGCCCACACACACTCGGATATGGATGCTCCCATTCCTGAAAAAAACACAAAACTGGGCCCCTTCACACTCAATCAATCACTTACGCATTCAAGCAGTTTTACAGATATTTGGTCTGTGCTGGGATGGGCTAGATACTAGGGATATACCTTCTTACCCACCGGAAGCTGTGAGCACATTCAGATGCTCAAGTGCACAGGCCCAGTGCTGCTCTGACATTCACACAGATTCTTAGTGGGAGGGGCACCTGGAGGGAGGAGGTTCCAGGGGCAGCACCATTCTCCTCCTCATAAGCAGCTTTCCCAGGGGAAGCCAGGACAGGGTCTAGGAGCCCCAAAGCTGGGTGGGCTTGGGGGTTTCAGACTCACTGATGACAGGCACTTGTCATCTTCTTACCCACTCCTTATTGGGGAGTCCCTGCACCCAAATTTTCCCTGAGCCAGCTCCAACCCCATTTCCCATCAAACCTTGAGGACCACCTCTCTTTGTCTTGCTTTGGCCTGGCACCTGCCCCTCCTCCAGGGCTGCCCTCACTGGGCCGACAGAGGCCAGGCCTCTCAGCTGGGAAATGTCCATGTGGTTGCTACTTAAAAACTGATTTATGAGGCCGTGGCGGCGGCGGAGGCTTGGCCTGCAGTCCTGGTAGTAATCAAGGGCATATGCCCATCTCGCCTGGCACTGCCCAGCTTGTGAGCCCAGCCCTGGCCTCTGCTCTCCTGCTGAGAAGGGAAAAACATGAAAGATATCAAGTCTTTTCTCTTTTCAAGTCATCTCTCTCCTCCTCCACTCTCTTCCTTTTCCTCCTCCTCTTTCTTCTCTCTTCTTCCCTTTCCTCTCTCCCTCCCTCCCTTCATCCCTCCTCCTTCCCTCCCTCCCTCCCTTTCTCTTCCTTCTCTCCCAAGTGGCACAGACCAGGCTGTGTGCAGGGCTGGCGCTCACAGCTGCAGCCCATCTGCTATGATTGAATGGTGACAGTGATGAGACAGGAGCTGGGGGAATGGGAGGACATGGGGGCTGCCCTGCCACCCCTCACCCCTCCTTGTGCCAGCCCCCACAAGCTTCCTTGACCTCCAGAATGAAAGCATCCATTTGGCCTGTGAAGGGTGGGGGAAATCCTGCCCCTCTCGGTAGTAAGGAAATCTCTTTTCCCCCAACTAGATTCCCTAGAAGAAAGAGGGAGACAAGAAAGAAGCAGAAGGGTAGGTAAAAAAAGGCAAAGGGATCAGGGTTGGAAGAGCAGTCTGGAAGAAATGTTCTACATGTCCACATTCAAACAGGCTTAAGCAGGGCTACGGCACCAGCACTGAGAAGGGTGGAGTGCTGAGGCTCCAACCTGGGCAGAGAGGCACTGATGTAGGTCCAGGGTCCAGATTTTTCAGGAATCCAGGAAAACATCCTCAATGGCCATCAATGAGCACCCTATTCCCAAGACCATGAGGTTCCCTGATGTACCCCAGAAAAAAAATCCTGGCTCCTTCTCTTCAGGAGTAAAGTTGAATAGCTGGAAATATCACAGTCTTCCACAATGCCTAAAGTTTGGACCTGAGACTGTAGCAAGGTCTAGTCAAATATGAAAGATTTCTCAACTGATCCTAGTATGAAACCAACATACAACGACAACATGGAAGCTAACATATATTTGGAGTCTATTATGTATCAGTAACTGGCAAGCATACATGAGCTGATGATCATCTCAACCACCCTATGAGGTTGGGACTCTTGTTATACTTTACTACAATAAGGACACTGGGACACTGTACAGTGGGACACTGTACAATAAGGCCCAGATTTTACCCTAGCCTGTGCTTCTTTTCCTTTGATAGGAAAAAAGAAACAATAATTAAGAAGTCCAAAATTTTAGGAATACAGTATCCTTTCTTTCCCACTTACTCCTCTCCTCTTTTCTTCCTCTGTCTTCTCCTCACCCTGTTAAGTATCCACTCTCCAGTGAATCTCCACACATGTGGCTTTCTCTTCCTGCCACTAGTGCAAATAGGTGTAAATACTCCCAAGGAGGCACCTGCTCTTACCATCCCACCCACGGGGAAACCACAGAGGCAGATTTGATTGCCTCTGACTCCACCCACCCTCTTTGCTAGGGCAGCTGCTCCTCACATCCATAGTCCTGGTCCATGGGGTATTTCTGCTTGAAGCGCTGGGTGAAGGACGCCATTGTGAACAGCTGCAGGACCAGGCTGGACTTCCAGTCTAATCTGGGCCCCTGGGAAGCTTGAGGGAAGCAATTTGCTCCACCTGGCATACTTCCCCTGACCTTTCCCTGTACACTGGAGTCTGTCTGGGTCATTCATGCCCTCTTTCATTTCTGCCATCAGCATCTCCACCCTCCCCCTTCCTCTTTCTCCAATCTCTTAATATTTTTCCTTTCTTCCTTCATCCTTCTGTCCATATTCACAATTCTTTCTCTTCCCCTCTTTTTTTTTCTCTCCTCTCTCTCATCGTCTCCATCATTCTCTCTTGCCTAGATTATATGGTAAACATTTTGGCCCTTGAAATCCTTCCCTTCCAATCAGGAACCTGGACATTATTTGTGTGCCATAAATTTCATGACTAAGATGCTGCCAGTGGGAGATCCATTCTTACTAGACAATTCCACTAGAGGGAAGTTTTTATCTCTGGAGAGGGAGATAGGAACCCATAAGCCAATCTTGTGGATAAGCATTAAGCAGTCACTAAATCCCTGCAATCCCCAGAACAAATCCAGATCAACATTGTTGTCCACTTGCCCAACACAAATTGGGATAAGGAATCATGTAGGAGCTATTTGCAGGGTCATTATTGGGTTTCCTGGGGTCTTTCTCCTTCCTCTACTATTTTATGATCCTCCAGGGCAAGAAGGCACCCTGAAAAGGACAAGTTGAGGTCAGCAGAAACCACATATCCTGGATCCCTCACATGTCATTGCACTTCTACCAAACTCTTCTCATTCTTGGCCCTGAAAGGCAAAGATAGATAAATATTTGAGCCTGGTACTGCACTTGGGCAGGAATGGGGAGGCTGAGATCACCTTATGTTTATCATCTCCCTCTCCTAATCCCAGTGTTCACAATACTTTGGTTCCCTTGGTATCTTCTAAACTACTTCTATCCCTTTCTCTTCTCCTTTTTCCCCTTAACGATGAATTTCTCTCTCCCTTTTTTTCTCTCTCCTCCATTCTTTCTTCTGGTCCATTTCCATCTCTTCTTTCTGTAAGGAGGTCAGTCCGGTTTCAGCACCACGGACAGAGGCCCAGGGTGGGTCTGCCTGACCCGGGCAAGAGCCCAGCGGGTCTACTTCTGCCTGCTGGGATCTGTGCAAGTGGCGACTGCCCACGAGTTTTTTCGAGCACGCGCGTGCGTGCGTGTGTACGTGAGTGTGCCCAAGCCTGTGTGAACGCCTGTGTCTGCCTCTGGGGCACGCGCTTGTGGGTGTCTCCGGGTGCATCTGTGTGTTTGTATCTGTCTGTGCTGTGTCCCCGCCTGCTCCCTGTGTCCCTGGCTGAGAAAGGGGACAGGATGGGGACGCTCCGTTCTGGAGGTGGGGGAGGCAGCGGGTGGCTTGCTATCCCAGCCGGGCCTGGGGGCGTCATCCTTGCCCAGACGTGCGCCAGGCACCATGTGGCATGTGTGCCAGCCGGCACAGGCTGAGGGCACTCTGCCCAGCAATGGGGGGGGTGGAGGGGGAAGCAGGGAGGTGGAGACAAGCAAGAAGAGGTGGGGAACTGAGCTCAGAACTCAACTCTGGGGCCAGGCCCTTCCATTCTGCATGAACTCCACTCACAGTTACAGGAGTGAAGAAATGTACAGATTATTTGCCTTCATGAGTGCCTAGAGAGCCAGATAACCATCTCTCACACGCATATCCTGAAGCAAACGCACAGGAGGCAGAGCTTTTCTTGCTTGCACACATGTGCATATCCTCTGGCCCTTTTAGTGCCAGGTCCTGTGCAAAGGCATACAAACTCCTTAGCCATTCTCAGCAGGGGGAGGCAGGAACCACCCTCTGAGTCAAGAATGGGACCTCTCATCATGTAGGTGGGCACTTCCCTTCCAGCGACACCAGGCAGTCACTTTTAGTGTCTGGGAGCTCCTATAGCAAATGCTCCTCCCTCAACAAATGGTACCCTGGGGTTGTCATCAAGGGCACCTGCCCTCTGCACCCAGGTGAGTCTGGGAGGATAATGCTGCTTCTGTGCTTCATCTGGGACAGAATGAGTGAGAGGGAGGGGAAAGACATCCAAATGGCAACTCCTTCCCATCAGTCATGCAGTCCTCATCCCCCTCTGAGAGGCTGGTGCATTGGAGACAGTCCTTGATGACTCATCTTGATTTCAGTACTAACTGGCTGTGTGACCCTGGGCAGGTTATTTCTCAGTGAGATTTAAATATGACAGTTTATGTAAAAGGCTTAGCTCAAGAGAGCTGTCACTAAGTGGTCACTGTCAGTATTATTATTTTAATACTATGGTTAAGCCAGATTGGTTGAAATAATGTAGCTAAAGCTTCCAGCAGTGTCTGACCCTTAGTGGGTGTTCAATGAATACAAATATAGTATGGATTTAGTGGCAGAATTGAGGAATTTAGGTAGTTAGAGGGAATTGAGAATGACAGTATTCTTCTCCAAACTTGGGAGGTATGCACTCCCAAAGCACAGCAGGAGGAATGGAAGTTAGACCTGCAGAGAGGTTGAAGGGCAAGCTAGGAAGCAAAGGAGTAGGGTAGTGAGAAGGAATCCCTTGTTGTGGGGCATCCAGATCTCTGCCCTTCCTAGGATTTTCAGAAGCCTCTAGAGGGTCTCCATTCCAAGTCTGGAACCCATTGTCCCTGTGCCTTCCTCTTGTTGCTTCTCTTAGCTTCACCGTCAATTGATGGCACCACCCAGTTAGTTGCTCAAGCCAGAATTCTGAAGTAATCCTTGAGTTCTCCCTACCTCTCAATGTCCATATAAACTCTCACCAAGAGCCACTGATGGACCCAAAGTCCAGATTCTTCTCTCCTTCTTCAGTGCTTCCCTGCTAAGCCAGGTGACATCACTTCTTATCTGAGTTTCTGCTCCTGTCTCCCACCTTGCCCCACTGCACTCTAATTTCCCAGAGCAGCTGGGATAATCTTTAAAAACATAAGCTGTGCCTTCCCCTCCTTGTCTTAAATTCTGCAGTAGCTTCATAGCTCAGAGGGTAAAGAATCTGCCTGCAATGCAGGAGACCTGGGTTTGATCCCTGGGTTGGGAAGATTCCCTGGAGAAGGAAATGGTACCCCACTCCAGTATTTCTGCCTGGAGAATCCCATGGGCAGAGAAACCTGGGAGGCTATATAATCCATGGGTTCGCAAGAGTCGGACACGAGTAAATCACTGCCACCAACTTTCTTAGCACATAGAATAAAATCCAAACTCCTTACAGGCTGGATCTGGTCCCTGGTCCCTTCCTTGTGTTGTTTTCTGCCTCTCCCTCTTCATGCTCTAGCCTCACTAGCCTTTCTTTTCACTCTGCAAGCACTGGAAAGGTCACTTTCCCACCCTAGGGTCTGGGCTGCTTTCTTGGCCTCATCCATCTCCTTACTTCCTTTCCACTCTTTTGTACTGGCTCCTTTTCACCCTTCAAGTCTCAATCTGTCCCCTCATTCACAAGAAAAACATTTTTGGATGACTTTATCCAAAATGGTGCCCTGGCTATTCTCTAGTTCGGCATCCTGTTATTTCCTTTGCAGCACTTAACTCTTGACTGAGTTTCTGCTTGTCTCTCCTGTTGGCCTGTAAACTCTCTGAGGGCAGGCTGGACTGAAGTATCTGTTCTGATCCCATGGGAAACTCTGGGCAGAGCATGTAATAGGTATTTAGCCAATGAGTTTGAATGGTTGAACTGATGAGGGCTTTGACATCTTCAAAGTGGGCAGGGAGGGTAAGCAGGTCCTATAGCCTGAGCTCTAGCCTGCACCATTAAGGGCCCGCTCCATTAGGGGTCTGTCTCATTTCTCTTTCTTTCTCTCAGGGGACCTGTCTGCTGGCAACCTCCTAATTATATTTTACTTGACTATAAATCTTTTCGTTAAATGTAATTGAAAAATACACCTTTCGAATCATCACATTAACCTAGCATCCACTCTGAGGCAGTAATTAAAGGCTTCCGAGGATCTCCCACTGGCTTGGGAAGAACTGGCTCAGAGAGCATCCTCTGCCAATCCCAAATGTGTCAGCATCAGCCCTCCTGCTCCCAGAGAAGGTGGAAGTGCAGGACACACACTGCCCTCAGTTTAGTTTCAGGGGGCCTGAGGCCTGCAACACTCCCCTCCTCATTCTCTCCTGGGCTCCTGGCTCAGAGCTGTATCAGGTGAGGAAGGAAAGGGAAAGAGAAGGAACAAATGCTCTCCCAGTACCTTAAATGAGTCAGGTCCCAATCCATCTTTGCAGTTCCCTGAAGACAGGCTGAGAAAACTGATGCTGTGAAAGGCTCTGTAATACGGTAGAGATACAGTCCAAATTAAAAGGCCAGGTTCTTAGAAGCTAATTCATAATATTGCCTCCTTTCAGAGTCCTGGTGGTGCCTTTTTCTAACCCCTTTCCCTTTCCAGGACTCTCTAGTTCCTCACCTGTTCTGGTTTCCTAAACCCCAAATTCTGGAGTCATCCTTGACAATGCCCTTTACACCCCCATCTGATTCAACAGCAAATCTGTCTGCTCTGCCTTCAAAATAGATCCAGAATCTGAGCACCTCTCATCTCCCCTCTGCTACCACCCTGTGCCAAGCTGCCATCCCCTCTTTCCTGGATGTGTACAGCTTCTGTCCTTGGTCTCCTTCAGTCTATTTTTGGTGTAGCAGCCAGAGTGATTGTTTTCTTTTTAACTGAAAGACAGTTGTGTACAATATTACAATAGTTTCAAAGAATAACATAAAAAGAAAAAGAAAAAGAAGCTTTAGGGAATCTGTTGGTCCTGTGGTTAGGACTTCATGCTTTTGCTGGAGGGTGCCCCAGTTCCACTGCTGGTCTGGTCTGAGAATTAAGATCCTGAACAAACAAAATAACAGTTTTATGAAGGTATGATTCACTTACTTTAAAGTATGCAAGTCAATAGTCTTTTAGTATATTAACAGAGCTATGTGACCACCACCACAATCAATTTTGAATATTTTCAACACTCCCCTAAAGAAACCTATACCCATTAGCACTCCCATTTCCCACCTAGGCAACCAAAATAGAATATCACCTTCTCTAAGAAACTTTTCCTAGCTCCCCACACCCAAAACCGCACCTCCTTTCCCTTTCTTCCTTCTTTGCTTTGCTTTTCCTTTAGGATGCATTGCCACCTAAAGTACTTCATATGTTACACATTTATTACGTTCATTGTCTAGTTTCCATACTCTGCATCATACACAAGGTCCCAGTGGGTGAGGGCCTTATTTATAGTAGCACTCCCAGCACCTAGGACCAGGTAGATAGCACTCAGTAAACAAATGTTGCATGAGTGAATGAACTCAGTGATTCAGGTGTTGAGATCAGAGATTTCAAAAGGGTCATCCATTCTCTTTAGGGGCTGGCAGTGAAGACTCGTTCCCCACCCCCCCAAAAAAAAGACTCACTGGAGCCAGTTCTTGGTGCCTGGATTTCTCTTTCTCCTCCCTCTTCCTTGCCTCCTTTTCTTTCCTGCCTGAGACACGTATTCCCGTCACTTCCACCCTCTGGGCAATTAACACAAACTTCCTAAACTGTAGATTTGAACTTCTTCCTCCTCTCTTTCTGCTCTGACCAATCCCTGGCTCTTCCCCATCTCAGTCTTCAGACTCAATCCTGGAGAACATCAAATGGACAGTCTTTGGCAGGCTGTTGGGAAAACAGTCAGTTTCATTGCTTGAGTCTTCCAAGAGGGATGAACCCTCCAGTAAGTGTTCACTTACTGTGCACAAAACTTGGGCCAGGCCCTGAGTTGAGAACTTTCGAGCAGTGCTTTCAGATAGAACTTTCTGCAATGATGGAAATGCTATATTTATTTCTCTTAAAATTTATTTCAAGCATAGTTGATTTATAATTATGTGTTAATTTCTGTGTATAGCAAAGTGATTGCTCAGTTATGGTTTATCACAGGATATTGAATAGAGTTCCGTGTGCTATATGGTAGGACCTTGTTGGTTATCTATTCAATATATAATAGTTTGCACCTGCTAATCCCAAACTCCTGTGCCAGCCCTCCCCCCACCCCCTTTCCCCACTGACAACCAAATCTGTTCGCAGTGTCTATGAATCTATTTTGTAAATAAGCTCATTTGTATAATATTTTAGATTCTCCATATGTGACATCATATGATATTTGTCTTTCTCTTTATAACTTATACTTCACTTAGTGTGATAATCTCTAGGTCCACCCATGTTGCTGCAAATGGCATTATTTTTTTTCTTATGGGTGAGTAGTATTCCATTTTATACATGTTCCACATCATCTTTATCCATTCATCTGTTGATGGACATTTAGTTTTTTTCCCATGTGTTGGCTATTGTACATGGTGCTGCTATGAATGTAAGGGTGCATATATCTTGTCAAATTATCATTTAGTCTGGATTTATGGCCAGGAGTGGGATTGCTGGATCAAATGGTAACTTTAGTTTTTAAAGGAATCTCCATACTGTTTTCCATAGTGGTTATACCAATTTACATTCCCACAAACACCCTTTTCTCTATACCCTCTCCAGCCTTTGTTAGGAAATGTTCTTTGTTCTGTTCAATATGGTAGTCACCAGGCTCTATGAGATTATTAACCACTTTAAATGTGGCTAAATGTGACTGAGGAAATAAATTTTAAATTTTTAAATTTTATTTAATTTTATTTATTTTTTAAAATCCTAAAGACCCGTTTTTTTTTCCTAATTTTTTTATGGTCCATTTTGTAAAGTCTTTATTGAATGTGTTACAATATTGCTTTGGTTTTATGTTTTGGTTTTTTACCCATGAGGCATATAGGATCTTAGCTCCCTGACCAGGGATTAAACCCCCCATCCCCTGCACTGGGCGGCAAAGTCTTAACCACAGGATCACCAGGGAAGTCCCATAAATTTTATTTAATTTTAATTCATTTACGTTTAAATAGTCACATGTGGTTAGTGGCTTCCAATTGGGATTAAGCATGTTATTTTATTTAATCTTTACAATTATCTTGAGGAAATAGGTATGGAGGTCTCAATTTTACAGATGAAGAGCGGCTAAAAATGGGTGGTGGTGGTGGTAGTGGTTTAGTTGCTAGGTTGTGTCCAACTATTGCAACCCCATGGACTATAGCCTACCAGGCTCCTTTGTCCATGGGATGCTCTAGGCAAGAATACCGGAGTGGGGTGCCATTTCCTTCTCCAGGGGATTTTCCCAACCTAGGGATCGAACCTGGGTCACCTGCATTGTGTGCAGATTCTTTATCAAGTGAGCTACAAGGGAAGTCCCACATGGGGGACCTACCCTTCAATCTAGATCACCTTTTCATGACCTCACCCCCAACCATAGCATTTACTATCTTCTAATATTAACATTGGAAAAGGCAATGGCACCCGACTCCAGTACTCTTGCCTGGAAAATCCCATGGATGGAGGAGCCTTTTGGGCTACAGTCCATGGGGTTGCCAAGAGTCGGACATGACTGAGCGACTTCACTTTCACTTTTCACTTTCATGCATTGGAGAAGGAAATGGCAACCCACTCCAGTGTTCTTGCCTTGAGAATCCCAGGGACAGGGAGCCTGGTGGGCTGCCGTCTATGGGGTCGCACAGAGTCGGACACGACTGAATCGACTTAGCAGCAGCTTAGCAGCAATATTAATATTAGAATGGCAAATCACTCCAATATTCTTGCCTTGAGAACCCCATAAACAGTATGAAAAGGCCAAAAGATATGACACCAGAAGATGAGCACCGCCGTGTTGGTGGGTAACCAATATGCTACTGAGGAAGAGTGGAGAAATAGCTCCAGAAAGAACGAAGAGGCAGAGCCAAAGCAGAAATGATGCTCAGTTGCAGATGTGTCTGGTGATGAAAATAAAATCTGATGCTGTAAAGAACAGTATTGCATAGGAACCTGGAATGTGAGGTCCATGAGGTAAACTGCACGTGGTCAAGCAGGAGATGGCAAGAGTGAACATTGACATCTTAGGAATCAGTGAACTAAAATGGATGGGAATGGACAAATTTAATTCAGATGACCATTTTTTCTACTGCTGGGGTAAGAATCCCTTAGAAGAAAAGAAGTAGCCCTCATAGTCAACAAAAGAGTCCAAAATGCAGTAGTTGGGTGCAATCTCAAAAACGATAGAATGATCTTGGTTCTTTTCAAGGCAAACCATTCAGCATCACAGTAATTCAAGTCTATGCTCCAACCACTAATGCCGAAGAAGCTGAAGTTAAATGGTTCCATGAATCATTAAGACCTAATAGAACTAACACAAAAAAAAGATGTCCTTTTCATCATAGGAGACTGGAATGCAAAAGTAGGAAGTCAAGAGATACCTAGAATAACAGGCAACTTTGGCCTTGGAGTACAAAATGAAGCAGGGCAAAGGCTAACAGAGTTTTGCCAAGAGAACACACTGGTCATAGCAAATACTCTCTTTGAACAACACAAGAGATGATTCTACACATGGATATCTTCAGATGGTCTTTACCAAAATCAGATTGATTATATTCTTTGCAGCTGAAGATGGAGAAGCTGTATACAGTTAGCAAAAACAAGACCAGGAGCTGACTGTGGCTCAGATCATGTGCTCCGTAATGCAAAATTCAGGCTTAAATTGAAAAAAGTAATGAAAACTATTACTGAATCATGTATGACCTAAATCAAATCCGTCATGATTATGCAGTGGAGGTGACAAATAGATTCAAAGAATTAGATCTGGTAGAGTGCCTGAAGAACTATGGATGGAGTTTTGTGACATTGTTCAGGAGGCAGTGACCAAAACCATCCCAAAGAAAAAGAAATGCAAGAAGGCAAGTGGTTTTCTTAGGAAGCCTTACAAATAGCTAAGAAAAGAAGAGAAGCAAAGGGCAAAGAAGAAAGGAAAAGATATACCCAACTGAATGCAGAGTCCCAGAGAACAGCAAGGAGAGATAAGAAAGACAAGTGAACAATGTAAAGAAATAGAGAATAACAATAGAATGGGAAAGTCTAGAGATCTCTTCAAGAAAATAGGAGATACCAGTGGAACATTTCATGCAAAGATGGGCACAATAAAGGACAGAAATGGCAAGAACCTAACAGAAGCAGAAGACATTAAGAAGAGATGGCAAGAATACACAGAACTATACCAAAAGGCAATGGCACCCCCACCCCAGTACTCTTGCCTGGAAAATCCAATGGACAGAGGAGCCTGGTGGGCTACAGTCCATGGGGATGCTAAGAGTCGGACACAACTAAGCGACTTCTCTTTCACTTTTCACTTTCATGCATTGGAGAAGGAAATGGCAACCCACTCCAGTATTCTTGCCTGGAGAATCCCAAGGATGGGGAGCCCGGTGGGCTGCCGTCTATGGGGTCGCACAGAGTTGGACACGACTGAAGCGACTTAGCAGCAGCAGCAGCATACTAAAAAGGGCTTAATGACCTGGATAATCACAATGGGGTAGTCACTCATTTAGAGCCAGACATCCTGGAGTGTGAAGTCAAGTGGGTCTTAGGAAGCATTACTATGAACAAAGCGGAGGTGATGGAATTCCAGCTGAGCTATTTCAGATCTATAAGATGATGCTGTTAAAGTGCTGCACTCAATATGTCAGCAAATTTGGAAAACTCAGCACTGGCCACAGGACTGGAAAAGGTCAGTTTTATTCCAATCCTAAAGAAAGGCAATGCCAAAGAATATTGAAACTACTGTACAATTGCACTCATTTCACATGCGGCAAGGTAATGATCAAAATCCTTCAAGGTAGGCTTCAGCAGTTATGTGAACCAAGAACTTCCAGATGTACAAGCTGGATTTAGAAAATGCAGAGGAACCAGAGATTAAATTTCCAACCCCCATTGGATTATAGAAAAAGCAGGGAAATTCCAGGAAAGCCTTTGACTCTGTGGATCGCAACAAACTGGAAAATTCTTGAAGAGATTAGAATACCAGACCACCTTACCTGTCTCCTGAGAAACCGGTATGCAGGTCAAGAAGCAAACAATTAGAACCGGACATGGACTTTGAACAACAGACTAGTTTAAAATTGGGAAAGGAGTACGTCAAGGCTGTATATTGTTACTCTGCTTATTTAACTTCTATGCAGAGTACATCTTGCAAAATGCTGGGCTGGATGAATCCCAAGCTGCAATCAAGATTGCCAGGAGAAATATCAACAACCACAGATATGCAGATAATACCACTCTAATGGCTGAAAGGAAGAACTAAAGAGCCTCTTGATGAGGGTGAAAGAGGAGGTTGAAAAAGCTGGCTTAAAACTCAACATTAAAAAAATGAAGATCATGGCATCCAGTCCCATCACTTCATGGCAAAGATGAGGAAAAAATGGAAACACAGATTTTATTTTCTTAGGATCCAAAATCACTGTGGACAGTGACTGCAGCCATGAAATTAAGACACTTGCTCCTTGGAAGAAAACTATGACAAACTTAGTGTATTAAAAGCAGAGACATCACATTGCCTACAAAGGTCTGTATAGTCAAAGCTATAATTTTTCCTATAGTCATGTATGGATGTGAGAGTTGGACCATAAAGAAGGCTGAGTGCCGAAGAACTGATGCTTTCAAATTGTGGTGCTAGAGAAGACCCTTGAGAGTCCCTTGAACAGCAAGGAGATCACACCAGTCAATCTTAAAGGAAATAAGTTTTTAATATTCATTGGAAGGACTGATACTGAAGCTCCAATACTCTGGCTACCAGATGCAAAGAGCTGACTCGGTGGAAAAGACCCTGATGTTGGCAAAGACTGAGGGCAGGAGAAAAAGGGGGCAACACAGGATGAGATGGTTGGATGGCATCATTGACTCAACAGACATGAGTCTGAGCAAATTACAGGAGATGGTGAAGGACAGGGAAGCCTGGCATGCTGCAGTCCATGGAGTCGCAAAGAGTCGGACATGACTTCGGGACTGAACAACAGCAATATTAACGTAAATATTATTTACTAATATATTATGCCTGTCTCCTCAGCCAGAATATGTTACCTGAAGGCAAGGGTCTTTGTCTGAAATATCCCAGAGCTTCAGGAAGTACCTGGCACATGGCAGGATATCAGTGAAAATCTGTTGGATAAGTGAGTGCACCGCTTCAGGTACTTCTGCCTCTGAAGGAGTAGGACTGAATTCTAACTGGAGCCCCTTTGCTTCCAAAGTCGGAGTTCTTTCCCTTGAAGTCACTCTCTCTCTATTATTATTTATTCATTTCAGCTGCACTGCTCTCGGCTGCAGCTCACGGGAGCTTCGTTGTAGCATGATGACCTCTTAGTTGCACCATGCTTGGGGGATCTAGCTCCCTGACCAGAGATGGAACCTGGTCCCCTCTGCACTGGGAGCGTGGTCTTACACACTGGGCTCCCAGGGAAGTCCTACCATTTTCTCTTAAGTATTCTCTTTAGCTCCCTCCCAAAGTTCTCTTCCTTATGGTGACCCTGGGCTGACCCAGGAGTTCCCTCCTCCTGTGGTTTCTAGTCCAGGCAGAGATATGACTTCTTTTATATGCACTTGGCTATGATGCCCATAAATTTTGTTAAATTTTTACGCAAATGCAGCGATCCTCCTCCTTCCAAGGCAAGAGCCTTGGGTCTGTTTTTCAGGCTGTTGCCCCAGCAGGTCTCTCCTTTTTCTTTCTCCCTCATCAGACATTGCTGCTACTCCTCCTCTTTGAGGAGGAGGGGCTGGACCAGGTGGCCTGGTCATTTCTTCCTTTCAGTGGGATACCCTGGGAGCCTAGCCACCTCCACCCCACCTCTGGGGATGCAGTGACGTGAAGGTACGTAGGTAGAACCTCCTCCATCCCTTGACTACCCACCCCAAGAGGAAGATGATATGTCCTCATGGCTGGGTGCAGGACCTCTTCTTTGAAACTGGCAGCGGGTTATTCATGAGGCCTACTCTACTCTGACTCATTGGAAACGACCCTGCTGCTGGGAAAGATTGAGGGCAGGAGGAGAAGGGGGTGACAGAGGATGAGATGGTTGGATGGCATCATTGACTCAATGGACATGAGCACGCTCTGGGAGAGAGTGAGGGACAGAGAAGCCTGGTGTGCTGGTCGCAAAGAGTCAGACATGACTGAGTGACCGAACAACAGTGACCCCATAAGGAGAGATGGGAGTTAGATAGCAGGAAGGACTTCCCAAAAGTTAGGAAATGAAATAAAGGCATGAAGCCTGTTTCCCACTTAAGGCCTAAGAGAATTAAATGCGCTCATCTCCCAGTGTGCCCTCTTGTACATCTTCCTGAATGGCCAGTCACAGGTAAAGATGGCTGCCAGCTCTCCCCTCAGAGTGCCAGAGCTCATCCCTCTCCAGTTTCTCTTTTCTCCTCCTCCTCATCCCCTTTTCCACATCCCTCAGCTCAAGGCCACTTGCTGGGATAAATAGAGGGCCAGCTCCCTATGTATCCCAGGGAACAGTAAGACATGTCAAGAGGGAAGAGATGACTTCTGACATGTGGCCCAACCACCTTCTGGGAGTGAGGTGGGAGGGCTTCAGGCCAGTCCTAGCTCTTCCAGATCATAGCTGTCTTGTCCAGAGAAGTTTGTCAATCTCTCTGAGCCTCAGCTTTCTCATCTGTAAAATGGGACTAACAGTATTTGCTCCACAGCCACAGCATTATATGAGTTGGAGATGGCTCATGGGAAGTTCCTGGCAGAGAGTAGCACTTAATTATTATAATTATTATTACTTAGGCTCCAAGAGGCCCTTGTCTTCTCCCCATCAGTGAGGGAAGGCCTTCCCTTTCCCAACCTTGTTCTCCATTTAGACCAGAGCAATGATTTCCTTACTGGCTTCTCTGACTCTAGTCTCACTCTGTTCCAATCCAGTCGCTATATCCTGCCAGAATCCTTTTTCTAAAACTCAATCCAAACCCATCAATCCCTCCTGAAAATTCCTCTCAAGTTTCCTACTGCCTACCAGCACACAAGCAGCATAGTGGATTGAGAGCGTGATCTCTGAGGCCAGACCTGGGGGATGGGGGTTCATTTGTTTATTTGTTTGTTTTTGGCTATGCTAGGTCTTCATTGTGGCATGCAGGCTTTCTCTAGCTATAGCCTGCAGGCTCCAGTTGCCCTGCGGGCAGGTGGGATCTCACCTCTCTGATCAGGGATCAAACCCAAGTCCCCTGTATAGGAAGCGTGGAGTCCTAACTACTGGGAAGTCTCAGAACTAGATTTGCTGCTCAGCTCTATTGCTTTCTAGCTGTGTCTCCTGGGGAAGTTATTTTTAATAACCCTGAGCCTCAGTTTACTCATCTTAAATATAAAATAACAGTACCTGCTTGAATGAAGAAACAAGGCAATAGGTATAAAGTGTTTGACCCATGGACGATGCTAACTTCACCTATTATAACAATATGAAAAAGTTGTAACTCCTAAGAATGGCATGCAAGGCTGTCTAAACCAGTTAGACAATAGGAAAGACTTCCGGTTTATAGAGCAGGAGTGTCATGATGAAGCAGCGGGTCTGCCTGTCCAACCTTGCTTCTTCCCGTCCACCCCATGCACCCCACATTTTGGTTGGCAACTGCGCTACCCTCCCCAATGCTGAGGATTCTTTCCGTGCATGCTGTTTGCGCTGTCTTGAATGCTCTTTCTCTCCTCATCTTCCTGGTAAACTCCTCATCAGATAAGACCTCATTCAAGCCTACTGCCCTCTTCGAAGACTATCCAGGCGGCTGAGCAGGCTGAGTCATATTCTGCTGCTTCACCATTCTAGGCCTGACCTCTGTTCAGCATCGGGTTTAGAATCACATACTTCAGGACCAGGTTGTCTGGGTTGGGATTCTAGCTCTGTCACTTCTTAGCTGGGAGACATCAGGCAACTTACTTCACCTGTCTGGGCCTCAGTTTCCTGATCTGACAAATGGGGTAAGGATAGCAGTGCCTCTCTGATAATGGTGGGAGGAGCAAATGAGTTACTATGTATAAAGAGTTTGTTCCCACATGTGGCAAAGAGTAAGTGCCCAGTAAGGGTAAGTTGTCATAATCATTTTTCTAGCCTCTCTTGTTTTTCGAGGCAAGGCTTGGTCTACATGTGGGTCTCCCTCACTAGACCGTGAGCTCACAGGACAAAGGCAGGAAATGAATCATAGGCTGGTACAGAGTAGACATTTGGCACCTCCACTTGGATGGACAGTCACGAAGGCTCTCCTTCATCAAGAACTTTCTCATTTGTCCCTTACAGTAATTCTGAGCTGGATACTAATATTCTTCCCATTTTACAGATGAGGAAATTGAGACCCAAAGGTAAATGCCTCGGGGCCCGAGTAAGTGAGAAGTAGCTGAGTCAAAAATCTACTCTTGTACCCAGCTGACTCCAATCAACCCCTCCTTCTCCCACCTCTGAGCCTTAATTTCCTCATCTCTAAAATGGGGTTATAGCTATTCTTTCCATCTCTCAGGTTTATGGTATGGGTCAACATAAATGGGAGAGATCTTGAGGAAGAATAGGTTGGGATCCCCGTTAGGAATGGGATAATGCTTTGTCTAGGATAAAAACAAGAACTTTTCTACGGGTGAAACTGAGGAGTAGCTGAGTCAAAGGCCCCAAAGCCCCAATTCACCTCTCTCCCTAGGGTTTGTCTGGAGCCTGGGGCCAATTCAACAACCTGGGCCCACTGCCAGCCCCTCCACCCCTTCCCCCAACCCATTGCCACCCGGGAAGACAATGGTGGGCAGGCCCAGCCTTTGTGAGAGGGGTCAGGCCAGTTAATTGTGGGCTGGGCTGGGGAGGGCCTGTAGTGGGGACGGGGAGAAGGGAGAGGGGTACTACTCTTGGGGACAGACAACAGAGGGTCTGTGAGGGTCGGAGGATGTGGGAGGCCACGCGCCTCAGGAGCAAACGCTTGAAATGGGCTTTGGGGAGCGTTTCCTCCGAATGTAGATTTGAGCTCCTATTAAACTTGCCAAAAATTTGTGTTAGCTAATGGATTCTTAATTCTGTCTAAAATGAGAGAGGGAAAATTATGCCATTCATCTTGTATTGGTTTGAAATTACATCTGACACCTAATCGATCATACTGTGGAACATTAACTCTTTGGAAAAGACCCAACTTTTCCTCTCTCCCTCGTTTTCCAGTTCTCTCCAGCCGCCCCCACCCTCGATTCCTTCCTTTGTATTTCATTAACTAAGCAAAGCTCTGGCTGTCTCTGGGGGTGAAGGGTGGGAGTCGGGGAAAGGGTTCATTTGAATCAAAGGAGATAAGCAGGCCCCCAATCTTTTGCCCAAGACCAGAACCCCAGCTTCTAACCTTCAAGTGACCTCCTCTATCTGCCTGCGTTTTCCTGTGTGTCCTGAGATCTGGAAACACGGAATGGAAAGCACTGGGGTGTGGGGTGACCTCAGAGCCACCTTGGGGGCACCAGGGAGAGGCAGGGAGCCAGGCAGAGCTGAGCAAGCACCTGGGGCTGGGGCAGGGGCCGTGGCAGGGGGCTCACCTGCGACTTGCCTGGCAGATGGGTGAGGAGGAGGAGGGCAGATGACAATAGATTTGCCTCTGGGGATCCTGATAAGCTGTGACTGAAAACCCCAGACCTGCTTTTCCAGGAGGAGGACTTTCTGGCAGCAGGGAGAACCCACTGGAGGCCGACAGACCTGGGCTAGGATCCTGGCTTCACTGCTGATGAGCTGTGTGACCTTGGGCAAGTTACATAATGCCTCTGAGTCTCAGTTTCCTTCTCTGTCAGAGCAGGACAATAACACTGGCACAGGGCTTGGGTGGGGACTGGATGAGACAATTCAGGTAAAACAGGGACAGAGCCCACCGCCTGGCACACAGTAGGTTCCCAATAAAGCTGACAGTCAGAATTCAGTTCACTTCTGTTTCCCCTCCTCCCTTCCTCATCCCCAACCCCATCCTTCTCTCTCACCTCCAACTCCCCGGCCCCTCCCTCAGGCAGACACGGGGGCTGGGAAGCCACATATCAGGTCATGAGGACCAGTCAGTATCTCCTCCTAAGAGGACACCCAAAGGGTCCCCATGTCTCTGCAGGACTCCCAGACCTCTTCCTTCCGGAGCGCCTTTGTCCTCTCCAAAGGTTGCCGGGGGTTGAGGCTTGCACGGAGAGCTCTCTTAGCCATCCCCTCCCTGCCAGGAAGGTAAGGTCTCTTGAGGAAGGGGCTCTCTGGGAAGTGAGACCAGGAGGGGTGCTCCAGCTGGGAGAGAGCCACTTGCTTCTGCTCAGGCATCTCTGACCTCTGCCTGTGGACTCCCAAGGGCTCCTCCAAGGGTGTCCCTGATCCGGACACCCCATATTTATTGGGACAGGGGTAGATTGGGTCAGCAGGGGGCTTGGTCCCTCAAGAGGAAGGGAAGGCAAAGGGAGCCAGGTGGGTGTGAGAGAGGGGAGGGGGCAGGACATGCTGCCACCTCTGTTCTCCAAGGGGTACCGTGGCTTCTCCCTTCAGCTGACTTGGGGCACTGTGGGAGGAGAAGGTTCCAGGACCTTCCATGTCAAGGGGTAATCATGGAAGGAACATAGCATGCTGATGTTCCCTGGTGCAGGACAGCCTGAGGGGCTGAGATGCCTCTCTTGTGGAATCTGGGCTGTTGCTGGACCCTCTCAGTATAGACTTCACTCCTGTTACACATCCACAAATATCAGAATAAATAACTGTGCAGATAAAGGGTACAGGCTGCCTTAAGTGGCAGTCAAGGTCACACAAGGACTCATTAGCTCCTGTCAGGTACCTGCTCCAAAGACAGGAAGGAATGGCCTAGAATGCCCTCATGTGTTCTTGGGCTCTGTGGAGGAGCTCCAAGGCGGGGACCAAGAAGGACCAGAAATCTCATCCAGTGCCCTCATTCTACAGAGTAGGAACCCAGGACTCAGAAAGGGGGTACAGCTGGCCAGGGCCGCAGGGCGAGGTGGGCAACTGAGGATGCGGGCCTCTGGGTCTCAGTCCACTGCTCTTCCCCACCCACATCACTAATCTGAAGGGACATTTTCTGGGTCACTTGTCCAGCAGAACCTACACTGTTTCTGAGGAGTGGGCTGGGGCTTTGGGAGTTAGTGAGGACAGGGGCTGAGGGAGACTTTCCCTGAAGAGTGGAGGGCAGAGGAGGCTGGGTTGGGGGTTCCTTAACTCCCTCCCACCCCAACACACACAAACACAGAAAGGCAGAATTTTATTTCCAAATGTCCCTTCTCTGGGGAACTTGCTGTTTCCCAGGAGACGCCTGGTGGAGATGCCCCTTCCTGCCAGCCTCCCTGGCAGCCACTAGGCGGCTGTGGCTCCCTCTTCTGCCTAGAGACAACGACGAGGACGCCACAGCAAGGGTCCCACGTGGTTTGTATTAATAGAAAGTGAAGCCCAGGCCTATAAGCTCCGAGGATGGAGCGGTCCAGCCAGGGGCAGATGGGCAGCTAGTCAGTAGGTAGACTGAGGCAGCAGCTCACAGGGCCACACTGATCAAGGCCCTGGACAGCCTGGCATGCCTTGGATACATGTGCTGACCTGCCTTTGGTCACCAGAATGGAAAAAAAATCCTCCCTGACATCTTTCTTTTCCCCCAAACTGGGAATGTTTTTGACTGTGTTTTTACCTTGAATATGAAAGTAATACATGATTGTTATAGAAATAAGATTACCCCAATAAAACAAAATAAATAAAAGCTCCAGGCTCAAATTTCAGGATCTGTCTTTTCCTTTGAAGGAAGGCAAACAGCCTTTCGCTGAAGAGTCCAGGGCAAGACTCTGCTGTGTTTGGGAAGGATGGGGGAAGCATCATGACACTGTGGACTGTTGTATAAACTTGAAGAAACTACCTTTGTACTGGAGAGGCTGATGTGTGTGTCTGTCTGTCTTCCCCCTAGATCAGCGGCTTCAGAGTAGAGCTCGTCCCACCCACTCTGTTGTTACTCCCACACTCCCACCTGCTGGGTGCCGCAGTGTGGTCACCCAAGACATATGAACTGGAAAAATAAATTAATGAACTCACCGATAAGGAAAACCCCCAGAGATAGACACTGCGTTGCTAGAGTGCTCGGGTCAGGTTCACACACGAGACTGCCACAGGTCTGGAAAAACTGGCCTCCAATCCTTCACCAGCTTCCTCTTTCCCAGGGCTGAGGAAAGCTAAAGGTTGGAGTGAGTAAAAGTTCTTGCATAAGAGATATTCCAGTTTGGGCTCTTGGATAGGACAGGGCCCAGGCACTAGAGAGAGACTGTCATGGTTTGCAGGAAAGAGGCCCCACTCAGAGAGGTGCGGACAGCCTGGTGTGAATTTAGAAATTAAGTCTACACTGGATTAAGCTCCTCAGCAGTAAGATCTGACAAGCTTCTGGGCTGATGAATGCATCCATGTGCTGGGAAGGTGGTGCACCCCTAGTTCCACAGGGACCCTTCTGGACCTTGCCCTGTGTACCTCTTCATTTGCTTTCTGCCATTCTTTATAATAGACTGGTAAATGTAAAGAGAGAGAAAGAAATTAAGTCCATGCCATGCCAGTGAGGTGGAGAGAAGTTTTGCCCCTCTACCCTGACAAGGAAGTAGCTCTGGTTGGCATGTTCCAGGTGTTCTTGCAATTAAAAAGGGATTTAAGCATATGAGGTGGTGCTAGTGGAGAAGGAAATGGCAACCCACTCCAGTGTTCTTGCCTGGAGAATCCTAGGGACGGAGGAGCCTGGTGGGCTGCCGTCTATGGGGTTGCACAGAGTCGGACACGACTGAAGCGACTTAGCAGCAGCAGCAGCTGTGGTAAAGAACCTGCCTGCCGGTGCAGGGGATGTTAAGAGACACGGGTTCAAGGGAAACTTACCTCCTTCAAGGAGAGAGCAGGTATCCACCCAACACAGCAGCAGGGATGGGAAACCAGTCCTTCATCTCCTTTTCTCTTTCTTGCCAGAGAATTTAAGTAGGGTCTGGCCATCAACATATTATCCCATTCAGCCATCAACAACTGTCAGGGAAGTCTTAACCCCATTGGACAGATGAATAAACAAAGGCTAAGAAAGGTAAGGAAATGGCAACCCACTCCTGTGTTCTTGCCTGGAGAATCCCAGGGACAAGGCAGCCTGGTGGGCTGCCGTCTGTGGGGTCGCACAGAGTCGGACACGACAGAAGCAACTTAGCAGCTTAGCAGCAAGAAAGGTAAAGTGACTTGTCCAAGTCACAAGCAAAGTAGCTGACCAAAGAAGGCCCTCTGGTCTTAAGTTTGGCCCCCAGATGCTCTTTCCACTGAGGCCTCACCCTCAGCACTTGGTTTCCTGGGGGCAAAAATTCCACAGCCAGACCATCCCCTGCTAGATGTGGAAACAGGTTCTCTAGAGGCCCCTGGCCTTCCTTTGAGCTCAGATCCTTGAGTGTCCCGTGTGGTTTGTGCAGATCCTGTCCCCACTTCCCCTAAGAACAGTATGTAAGGCACCCAGGCAAATATCTGATAAAGCATGTGCCACCCTGTCTTGGCCCATGGATCAGTGCTTCTCGAAGATGCCACCTTTGCCATTTTGCCAAGGTTTGTTCTACCGAATTTCTCAGTCCATCACTATGCTCCCTCCCTACCCAAACCATCTGTACCCTCCTGGGGAAGGGGCAAAACCTTTGCTGAGGGCAGGCCGGGAGGCCGGCGCGGCGTTGTTCGTTGCCCGCAGAGGGCATCTTGGATCCTTGGACGGGAGTACAGAGCCGGACTCAAGCTCCGCTCCTCGCCCTCCCCCGCGCACCAGGGGGTAAAGGCCGGCCGGCTCTCCTCCCCGCCCTGCCTGGCCTGTCCCAGCAGAGCACCGAGGAACCGGCAGCCCGAGGAGCGACTCGGGGCAAAGGCCGGGGAAGGGGCCCGCAGATGCCGCCTCGGCCCCCTTCCTTGGCCGGGGCCCCACGGTGTCGGAGAGCAGGAGGAATCAATCAGGATAATGAAGCCGCAGCCTGCCACGCACCGCGGGGGCACTGAAGAGCCGGGGCCGGTGCCAAGTCCGCCAGACGGTTCGGAGGAGCCGAGTCCTGCGCGGCCCGGCGGCGGCGGCGGCGGCAGCGGCGGCGAAGAAGAAGACGAAAGCCGGGAGTCGGCGCGCGGAGGCCGGACGCAGCCCTGCGCAGGCCCCTGGCAACCGCGCCTTGGCAACCGGGACGCCCAAGAGAAATCTTAAAGCTGCAGCGCCTCTTTCCTCGCCGCCGCCGCCGCCGCCGCCTCCGCCTTCTGGATCCCAGGGGAAAGGGTCGTGCCCTTGGTGGTGGAAGTCAAGCTCTGTGCCTCTGGGAATTTGCGGGTCCGAATCATACCCTCACTCGTTTGTTTGTTAAATTTAAATCGAGCCTATGCGCCCAAGCACGGGCTAGACACTGGGGAGGGGAATGGGCAGTGATTAAAAATTGAACGAGGTTCTGCCAAGAGGAGTTCACAGTCTAGCGCGCAAGGCAGACCAGACTGGCTGAGGCGAGCATAGCCTTGTGTTACCCAGGATGAAGGGCTTCGCTGGAGGGCTGAGGGGCTGTTACAATATATTCTCACAGCACCTGCCTTGCTGCAAGCTGTGGGTTAGCTGCTTTCTTGTTACCCACCCCCACCAGCTCTGTGAGATGGCATGATTATCCTTATCGATCCCATTTTAAAGATGAAGAATTAGAGGCTCAGAGAGGTGAAGGGACTTAATAAAAATCTCATTTTACGTTTTGGACAATCTAGGACTGATTTACAGGACATCTTACCCTGGCCACTTTTCATTACATCATGATGTCTAGAAAGTTAGAATTGAGTGAGGACTTCCCCACACAAGTCGTGTAAGAAGAGAGGAGAATGGGCACCTGAAATCACAGATGGCTACTTCTCCCTTCTGCTTCCTACTACACTGACCCTGTCTGCCCTGTCCTCCTGGGTAGACCTGTGTGTGGGCAGAGGGCTAGAAGCAGTGACCTCCAGATGTCCCTCTGGTTCTGTGATTTGGTATCTCCTGCCTGAAGTCCAGGCATTGTGCCACCCCTTTGGGCAGCAGTAGTTGGCAGGGGGCTACAAACTGGGGGAGATTCCAGGCTTCTGAAACAAGGGGTCAAGGGTGATGGGGGAGGATTAAAGAGGAGGTAAAGGATCTTTGGCAAAAGAAAACCTGAGTCAATATCATTAGGAAGGCTGGGCCTCATCTTCCTGTCTCTTGCCCACCTATCTTTCTCTTTCTGCACATTCATTCAGGTAAGAAGTCTGTGCCAGGCCTGAGTAGGCTCTGAGGCTGTTGGTGAGGCAAAAATCATGCTGTCTTTGGAGCCAAGCTCATCTGTTTTTTAAAAATTTATCGTTAACTATTAATAATTTATTTCCTTTTGGCTGTGCTGGGTTTTTGTTGCTGCATGTGGACTTCCTCTCGTTGTGGTGCCTGGGCTGCTCACTGTGGTGGCTTCTCCTGTGCGGAGCATGGGCTCGAGATGCACGTGCTTCAGTAGTTATGCCACATGGGGTCTAGAGCGCAAGCTCAGTAGTTGTGGTACAGCGGCAAGACCAGGGATCGAACTGATGTCCCCTGCACTGGCAGGCTGATTCTTAACCACTGGGCCACCAGGGAAGAAGTGCAAGACCCTCTGGTTTTAAAGCCTGCTCTGTCCAGTGATCAGCTATGTGAGTTTGGCCAGAGGACTCACTCGCTCTGAGCCTTACACAGTTTCCTTATCTGTGGAGTAGAGGCATTACTATCTACCTGTCATGGTACCTTCACCATGAGACCTAAATGCAGCGAGAAAAATCTCTATCTGGTGTCTGGTGCGAGGCAAATGCTCGTCAGATGGCACACTGAAAGCCATCTTTGCTTATTTTGGTAGTCTAAAGATGTGTCCACATCCTAATCCCTCAAACCTGTGACTGTGAACGTTACCTTATCTGGAAAAAGGGTCTTTTGCAACTGTGATTAAGCTAACAATCTTGCAATAGAGCATCCTGGATCACGTGGGTAGGCACTAAGGCCACAGTGTCATTATAAGAGAGAGGCAGGGAGACGACACACACAGAGAGCAGAAGGCGATGTGAGACAGAGGCGGAAATTGGAGCGATGCGCCCACAACCAGAGGCAGCCAGCAGCCACTGGAAGCTGAAAGAACAGACTCTCCCTGAGAGCCTACAGAAAGAGCTCAGTCCAGCTTCCACCTTGATTTTGGCCCAGTGGAACTGCTGTTGAACCACTGGTCTCCAGAAATGTAACCGAATGCATTTCTCTTATAAGTCACCAAGGTTGTGGGAATTTGTTACAGCAGTCTGGGGAAACCAATACACTTGCACTGGAGATCCCTTCTCGAACAAAACCGAATACCTGCCCTCCAGGAGTCACAGTCTAGTGGGAAATGAAAGAAGTACACAATGCATAGGGATGCCCAGAGGGTGAAAGAGTAAGGTAGGTAAGGTTGTTGCAGTTGGAGAAGTTACCCAGGTGAAGTGCTAAAGCAGGAAAGCATACAAACAGAGGAAGCGGTGTGGGTAAAGAAAGGGATGGGGTAAGAGAAAACATTGCCGTCAGGAAACTGCCCCTTTGGAGTGGCTGGTGTGTGGGGATGCGGGGGTGGCATGACAGAACTGCTGAGATCGGCAGCAGGGGCGAGAGAGTCAAGTAGCTTCCACCCCTGAATGGAATCAGCCCCTCTGCCCTGGACTGGCACTGGGCAGCAATCAGAGAACCCCAGACTGTTGGTAGTGGACAGAAGCCTTAGAGATTATCCAGTCCAGCCCTCCCATTTCATATGTAAGGAAACGGAAGCCCAAAGAGAGAGTCCATCCAGGGAATAATCTAGAACAAGATGGCCACACTCTGGCCTCTCTCTTTCCTAGTGGCATCCAGGATCCTACTTCCCCAAACAGGGACTGAACCCATGCCCCTGTAGCACAAGGGCAGAGTCCTAACCACTGGACCACCAGGGAAGTCCCACTCTGGCCTCTGTTGAGCCTGGGTGTCCCATGTCTGAGGGTCTCAGAGACACTGCCTGGTGGTCCCTCTATAGCCACCTCCAAAAAAAACACAGACTCTTTGGTCTCTAAACAAAGAGGGGGTTATTTGCATGTAATTTACATGTTGCTAATTAGATGAGAGATGCAGATTCACTCAGCCCCTTCGCTTCATGTCCCACTGTCCCATCTCACTCCTATTGAGTTCTTTCATCCTCAACCATCACTTGAACCTTAGTAACTTCTCCCATAATCCCAGTCCAGGCCCTCAAGTCCCTCTGTATTAAGTGGCTTGGTCCTGCCTGGAAAAAGGCAGGACTTGGTGCATCTTTAGTATCTTCGGGCTGGGTGGAGGATCTTGGAGCATGTTGCAGTAGAAACGGAGGTGATGGTTTTTTCAGCTCGAGTTTTTCTATGAGAATGGGGGGTGGTGAGCTCTGACTCCCTGTAGCCCAGGGGCCATCTAACTGGAGCTGTGGAGTGAGGAAGAAGGTGCTCCTTGGGGATCTGGTGGGCAGGTGCCAGCTGCATGCCCCAGGCCTGCCCCAAGCCTCTTGGCTGGCAGCCACACCAGCCCACAGAGGAGCTGGCTCCGTCTTTGAGGGAGGGGGGATCTTGGGGAAGGTCAGGGAGCATCCCTTGGCCTGGCAGCCTAATGTGGATAAGGTTGAGGTGACCATGTGAGTTACTGTGGATCCTCCAATGGAGACAGCACATCCAGATTCTGGGGCTGCCATAACCCAGTGCAGAATATCATGAGGCACTGCGTGAACTAAGCACAGTGTCTCCCTGAGGGTACGCACTCAGTAGAGGCTTTCTGATAATGGGGGGAGACAGGTCAGCAGGAAAGGGAGTCATAGAGAGGCGTAGATTCTGTCCACCTCACTTCCCATCTGCTCCCTCTTCCCTTTGAAACCAAGGCTATGCCTAGAACCTCTCTCAGATCTCTGAGAGAGGTGAGATCTCGACCCTGTCACCCAGTGAGAGAAAGCACCACACTGCAGCCATGACAGGTACAGAGGATGGGCTCAGATGCCCCCACCCCTGTCCTGGCAGAGTTGCTGTGGGGCCGTGTCACCACTATAGCAGACTCAAGGTAGCTGCTGGGGGAATCTTAGTGCATTAGGATTCTTGGAAAAACCTGAGCCACAGCTCTGGCTAGCAACTTACAAAAGCCAGCTTGCCCTGGTTAGAACAATGGACTGGATATGGGAAGAAGGACTCCTTGCACATGTGAATAATGTTTCTCCTCAGATGCGTAATGTATAAGGTACGTGTGTAGGTGCTAGGTGACATACAAGGCGTGTGTATAGGTGCCACAGGGGGACGCGGGAAGCGTTCCAATTTGCATGCCTAGCTGTGCGTACATGTCCCAGGGTGCACAAGTGTATGCGGCATGTGAGTGTCTTCATGGGATGCCACCTTCTCTCTGCTCTGCTCTGGGCCTTCACTTCTTGGTTTTTGGTAAAATGGGACATGAGGTAGGAATGCCAGTCTCACCGTCCCGAGCCCTGTTCCCTTGTGTAGAGGTTCTCTGCTTCCATTTGCCCATGACAGCAAGTAGTGAATCCCTTCCCAGTCCTGATTAAGGGGGGAGGGAAGTTTCCAGCTCCTTACTGGCCTAGATGGCTCCACCTCATACTGGTTCCTTCTTCGACTAGTGTGTCCAGTGACACTCCCTCATCTACAGTCCGAATGAAGGGGAGAGGTAGGAGGAAGTAAGGTGATGCTATGGGAGTGGGGGTAGGAAGGGTGGATCAGATACTGTTCGATTTTGCCTGGGTCCCTCTGGAGCACTGCTGCTCATTTAAAATTCCGATTTAAAGCTGAGCGGCTCTTTAAATTTCCACATTAGCATGCCGCCCTGATGCCAGGCCAAGATGTTGGGATGGATTTGGCAGGAACGCCTCCAACAGCGGCAAGCAGCAGCATTTGCCAGCAATAAAACAACGCATGAATAAAAGAAGGCTGGCTTGGCGGCAGCAGCAGCCCAGGTAGCTGAGTGAGTCAAGGAGGGGCCCTTGCATTCAGAGGCTCAGAGGCATGAAGGCCCGGGCAGGGGAAGCATGAGTGTAGGCCTCTGCAGCTGTGTTGGCCCTCATTCTCAATCTGTGCCTGCGGTGGAATGTGGGGTGAGGGCCCAGGCAGGATGGGGGCTCCTACCCTGTGCCTGTCTCACCACCTCCCCTCCACAGGATTATCTTCTTGGAGGGGACAGATGTTGCTTTTGATGAGGCCATAAGGACTTGGCCCATAGCCTGAGTTGTCCTACTTCATTAGGAGCCCAGAGAACAGGTAGGGTCAGAGAGCAACACTGCCTAGAATGGCTTCCAGATCCATGGCCCCGGCTGCCCAACGCTCAGGGGCACGGTCAGGTTAAGGGGGCTGGGTGAGAGAGGCTGCCATGAGGACTGGGTACTGGTCCTGAGTTGGGTGGGAGAGATGCTCTGGGCTAGGTGATTGGCGAGCATGAGGAGTGACCTGGGAGAGCACAGGGCTGCTGGGCAGGCTCAGGATAATTATTTGAGGTCAGATGGCAGGGGCAGCAAAGAGGGCAGATAAAGGCCTGGACTGAAAGCTGGCCACTCCTAGGGGCCATTTTGGCCACTCCTGCTTCCCAGGGTCTAGAGAGTTCAACTCCAGAGGACTTGAGGCTGTGGATCCTGTGTTCCTCTGTTCCAGTCACCTGGCTGAGGCTCATCACCAGCACCCCCGACGCCCGACATTGCAAGAACAAGCAGACTGTCCTGCTCTTATCATTTATCCCTGCCACTTGGTCAAACCATCTGCTCCCCTGAAGCCCAGGGGAAGAAGACAGAGGGCTGGGAGTTGATGGTCTCTACAGCCTCAGCTAAGGCAGAAAAGAGGGGTTTTATGCAGAGCACCTTTCCCTGGTGGAACTCCTCCCTCTGTCATGAGTGACTTCTGGCCCCAACATGCAGAGACGTTGTTAGGACCCTGAATTCTTTTAGTGTCTAGAAAAGCTGGAGAGCAGATAGGCAGAGCCAGGTTCCGGCAGGGAAAGGGCCCCCATATCCAGGACTTGGCCTGGCCCGGCCTGTCCTGATAGCTTTTTCCAGGGAGAATGAGGTGCCTGGCCTCCCAGGCACCTTGTTGCCTGTTCTACCCATTGCAGGAGTCAGCTCTGGGTGGGGGAGTAGCTAGGAAGCTGAGATTAGGCCAGAAAGCTATTTGTCCTTTTGTCATTTTTTTTTTCCATTGATTCAACAAATATTTACTAAAGAGCTGCTTTACGCTAAGCACTGTGCTGGGCACTGGGAGCCACTGGTGAACACAGACACATATAGTCACTGTCCTTGTAGAACTTTCCATCTGGAGATGGAAATAGGATCATTATTCAAATGACTGCACCAATAAGTATGAAATAACTGTGCTAAATGCAATGAAAGAAGGATATACAGTACATGAAAGTATATAATCGGGGGACTTGGCTGAGTCTGAGGAGTTGAGGATGAGCTTGCAAAGGAGACAGAGAAAGAGCAGCCAGAGTGGTGGGAGATTGGCACTGACATCACAGACTCAGAGGAGGAGGTGGTCAACTGTGCTGAGGGATGCTGCGAGCTCGCAAGACACCTATTTGCCCTGACTCTTCACCTGCTAGTTGTGAGTACAGGTATGGAAAGGCGCTGGCATGGTGCCTGGCTCACAGTTGGCGCTCTGTAATGTTAGCTCCCTTTCTGCCCTCCCTAAGCTGAGCCTCCTTCCAGGGACCCCCGATTTCTGGAACAAAGGAACTGCCTTGGCTCAGCCTACTCTGTCAACTCAGGCCCCAAACCCCAGCCATCCAGTCCTCAGTGAAGGACTCTGGGTCTCTCCCTGCCTTTCCACATTAGCCATTTTACATAGAGCTCTCCCATCCCCCAACCCTTCTTCCTTTGCCCTGGTCTTCCATGAAGAGGGGCTGGGGTCTAGGTCTCTGAGAAAGATGGCATTCTGGCCCTGTGCTTCTGGGGCTGAATCTGAGAAGAGAGTTGGAATCCTCAGCAGCTCTCCAAGCTGCCCGGGGTGAATCTGAGTGTCTTAGGTAGGGAGAGGGAGTAGTGGGGAGATGAGGAGGGGGGGCTGCCCACCCAAGGCGGCGTAGAGCCCAGAGCCTTTTCCATTGCAGACACCCCATCTGTCTCCCACAGAAGGCTCGGGTTGGAGGAGGTGCCGAGAAGGGGGGGTATAGAGGGTGAAATTGTACAGTCTGTAAGCGAGCACAATGGCAGGGGAAATGCTGACTGGGGATAAGGGTGGAGGGTCACAGTAGGGCACTGGCAAGAAGAACTAGAGGTCAGAGGTTGGGAATGGAGGTGGGGGAAAGGACACCATGTGCTACTCTCCTTAGATAGCTTTGCTTTTGATTTAAAGCTCCCTACCCCACCGAGGAGAGGGCAAAGAATCACACTTTTCTGGCGAACAAACTAAAGGTGTTCCTAAGCCCAGGGCCAGGCTGGACTCATGATACCTCCCTCTTCCCAGCAGTCAGACCTTTGCCAAACTTTAAAATAATATTTTAGTTAAATTTGATAGCTTCCAAGGTGTTTCCTTTCACATTACGACTTTAACTGATCCTGCTAAAGTCCAGGAAGGTAAACGTTATTTTTTGATCTATAGATAAAGCAACAAAGAATTTGAAAGATGAAGTGAATCACTTGGATCACAGGACAATAGGAGAGGGGACCTAAACCCAGGTTTCCTGACGCTACACGCAGCCTCTAGGCCACTCTTGGGCCTTCCGTGCTCTTCATTTTTGTCCATTATTGTACCGGTTCCCCTGCCAGGACAAGTCTGCCAGGTTTTCTAGTGGAGAGCTCAGAAGATCTTCCCTGAAAAACCCAGGTCTCACTGAACACACATCCACATGGCACCCTCCTCCTGGACACCAAAATCCAGACATTAGAAAACTGGACATCCCCAGAGGGATGACCCTGCCATATATGGAAATACAAGAGTGCTCTAGCCTGGATGTGGTGAGGATAGAGGGGCAGGGCAGGAAACATCCATCCCAGATCCTGAGTGGACCCTTGGGAGTCCCTTTGGACACCCCCTCCCCACATTCCAAGTCCTAAATACTGTATTTTTTCCTCTCTCTATACTTAAGAGAATATGATCTCACAGCTTTCCTACCCACTCCCCTCTGTTCTCCTACTCTTCCTTGTTTGGAAGTTCTTCCTCAGGTGTAACTTTATAAGGCTGCAGCTTATTCCTTCTAAAACAGGTGCCAAGGGAACCCAAGACAGGGCTTCAGCTATTAAATATAAATAGACAAGGGAGGGAAACTGAATATAGAGACAGATATTGTATCTCTCAGTCCCTGTGAGTTATTAGGAAGAAGGCACCAGTGGTTGCTAAGCAACAGGTCTCCATAGAGGACAAGGCACCTAGAGGAAAAAGCCTCCTTTGACAGAATATTGGGGTGAGAGTGTAGGGAAGGTGGGGTTGAAGGGCTATAGCCTGGCAGGCAGGGTTTCTGGGGAACCGTGGGTCTGTCCTCCAAGACCAGCCCTAGTCCTCAGGCCTTAGCAAACTCCACCAGTATAGCCTTCAGGATTGGTGGAAGGAGGAAGGCCTCAGGCACTCCTCCCTTCCTGCCAGGAGGAGGGAACCTGGTTTCCATAGCAACCCAGAAACAATCCTGGCCTTACTTTGCTTATGGCTTCTCATAACCCCCCTCACGGAGCAGCACCTCTCATACACCCCTTTCTCTGACCCCCAGCTTCTGATTCTAAAGGAGAGGGCACATAGGAACGTTATGGGTGGGGATGCCACAAAGCTGGTCACACTTGGTTTATTAAGTGACTTATTAAGACTCTAAAGGGGGAGTGACTTTTAGGAGAAAGGACCTCCAGGTGTCCTCTGACCTCTGGACCCCTGAAGAGGCTGAAAAAAGCAGGGGCAAATGGTGGCATCCGATGCAAATTCTGGGCACAGCTTTCCTTTCTAAAGGGCAAGTACAGACTGAGGTTGGAGGTCAAGAAAAAGAAGAAGCAGGGTCTTTTTTTTTTTTTTTTGCCCCTTGGCCCCCCAGGCCCCCATCCTCCTAGACCTGAAGTCCACTGTCGTCTAGCCGGGAGAATGGAGATACAGAACATTAACGTATGTCAAGTATAAGTGAGTGGCACCGAGGGGCATAATCTGTTTTTCTAATATGACCACAAGCAGAGTGTTAGAAGAATTAGGCCGACAGCTGCTGGTTTTCCCCCCCTTCCTACCCCCCTCCTCGCGCTCCCCTCTCCCTTCCTCCTCGGCGTTTGCACACACCAATGGCAGCCGAGCCCTGCTCGAGATTTCTCTTAATCTTCCTCCGCCATCCTGCGCTCTTTCCGCAGGCGGTGCTGCGAAGCCGGCAGAGCCCCGCGTCACACCTTACTGCTCTCTGAGATTGCTCCACAGAGAGCTCAAGGAGATGGCAATTCGGCGCTGATGCCGGCTGGCAGCAGTTGGGAGAGGGGAAGGAGGAGAGAGGGAGGAAAGGAGGGGTGGGGGAAGTTGGCACGGATACCAAGTTTTTCCCTCGAGAGACATGGTTGGGGTGGGGGGGAGTGGAGAAGAAGGAAGAAAATGACACAGAGAAAAGGAAATAAGGAAAAAGAGGCAGAGGAAGAGAATATTAAAGTTCTCTCATTCACAAGTGGGCGTCCTTGGCCCACATGACTCATGACCCTCTACAAATCATACCACCTAGTCGGGCTTCCCACACCTCTCTCTCTCTTCCCGCCAGCCAACCTGGAAGTCAAAGCAGCCTAGGCATGTTGTGTGTAGTGGTGCAAGCGTGTGTGTGTGCGTGTGTGTACGCCTGTATGTTGTCTCTGTTTTGGATCGCAGTAGAATGCAGTATGTAAATGAGATGGTTATTACCGCAATGTTCATCAAGCTGGAGCCGAGAAGACATTAATAGCCTGATGAATATGCATGTGAATTTGTTAATTAAGTTAATTATTCTGCTGAAAATGCATTCGTCTTCCAAGGACATTTTCCCAATGATTTTTACATGCTCTAGCCATTAGTCATGCTATATTTTATCAGGGAAATGAGTTTGCTTAAGTTGTAAAAAAAAAAAAAGAGCAAGAAGAGAAATAGAAAAAGGAAGAGGGGAAAAAATGAAAGAGGAAAGAGGAAAATGTGTTGAAGTTGAGAGTTGGAAGGCATCTGAGGCCAGCCTTAAGTTTGAGGCCCAGCTGGGCTTTTGAAGCCTGCGCTTGATTTTTATGGGTATCTCACTCTAAAATTTTTGCCCTTTTTTGATGACAAACTTTTTTTTCCCAGTGCCAAATTTCCAACACATTAATTAATTGTTGTAGCCAATTAACTGTAGTTGTGCAAATGAGTTTAGCACTAATTACCATGCAGTGCCTGTAATCACATAAAAACTTGCTGAGAGAGAGAAAAGAGAAATGGGAAGGGAGTGGTGGCAGGAGAGGAGAGGACCTGGAGTGAGGGGCAGCCAAGGGAAGGGAAGAAGCAGAGGTCTTGGGGTTTCCTGGTTAGGTCTCCACATTCCAGATCTCTGACAGTTAGGAATCTCACTGGGAATGAGAGCCAATAAAAGTGGCCTCCTTTGTCTAAGAACTTCTACCCAGGGAATTTCCTGACTGTCCAGTGGTTAGGACTCTGTGCTTTCACAGCCAAGGGCCCAGGTTCAATCCCTGGTAGGGGAACTAAGGTCCTGTAAGCCTCACTGCAGGGCAAAAAGACAAAAACAAAACAAAACAAAAACCCACCAACTTCCACCCCAAAAAAGGTTTAGAATGGATATCTCTGATTATTTCAAGAATGCAAAGTACTCCTTATAAATTCTGAAGCCCTCAGTGTTTATCTCCCATGACTGGAATTGCTGGATAAGGATGGAGGGTGCGTTGGAAGAAGATTTGCCATTTCTGATGGGCCAAGGGAGATGGAGAAGAATATGTGCTCTCAGCTTGGTTCCTGAGCTGTAAGTAGACAGGGAAAGTTGTTATAAGTCCACCACAGCCACTGGAATAGGCCAGGGGAGCAATGGTAACAGCAGCTGTTAAAAAAAAAAAAAAAATCCGGTCCCAGCAGTAGGTGGGAGGAGGCAGCCTTTGGCCAGACATAGCTCCCAGGAGGAAAGCCAAACTTTCTCTCCTGAAAGCTGGCATCTCTGCCATTCGTCACGTTTGGGCTGACTCTAGGTTTCCACCTGTCAGCTTCTGCCAGTGCCCAGAGGCTTAGGGATAGACGAAATGGTTTCTCTAGCTCCTTCTGACTTAGCTGTCCATGATTTGGAAAGAAACAGCAGCGGTAAAGAGAGGATTGTGAACTGGCTTTTATTCTAGGCAGATAGAGACTTATTGTTTTTATTGGATGAGTGATGCTCGTAGTTGCCAAGGCCACTATGTACAGAGAAGAGGGGGGAGAACTTTATTTCTTGGTTTCTTCCTTCTTGGACAGAGTCTTTATGATTTTCTCCTTCTTGGCCTTGAGCCACTCTTCACGGTGCTTGTGGGCTTCCTTGGTCTTCAACCTGTGGGCCTCAGGCTGGTCCACCAGAAGCTTCTTGTAAGCCTAGTCTGCCTTCAGCTTGCAGATATGTTCCACAAGAATCTGCTTGTTTTTGAACATACTACCCTTCACTTTAAGGTACAGGCTGTGATACATGTAGTGGTCAATCTTCTTAGGTTCACAGTATCTTCTGAGAAGCTGGCACAGAATTCTCAGCCTCCTCATCCAGGTTACCTTCTCACTGGAGCACTGGCAGTACCCTTTCCCTTACCTATGCCTATGTGCATCCCGTTCCAGTGGGTCAAGGTGTCTTTCCAGCATCGAGCCTCGGAATGGACCATCATAGTCTTCCAGATCATCAGCCCATCTTTGATCAGCTTCTAGAGCTGCTGATGTGAGGTGGCATTGGTGATTTCATTAGTCTTACTGGGGCCTAACCAGACCTTCTTTTTGCCACAGTGGAGGATGCTGAAGGCAATCTTCTTCTGAAGCCTGAACATAATTTTGGTTGCAGCCGCAGAGGCAAAATGGTGAACTGGCGTTTTTCATTCCATTCTGCTTCCCTTGTACCATGTCCCAGACACTGAGCCTGCCCAAGGTGTATGTGTCTGTGTGTAAATGACCTATAGTTCTCCACCACACTAAAAAAAAAATAAGATAAAATAAAATAAAATAAAATAAATGCTATTTTCCCCTTACTATTAAAATGCTATTTCTGCCCTCTACCTGTCACCCCAGAATAGAAAGCTCACTTGTCATGGGACTCAGTTTCCTCAGACCTCATCAGAGACATTCAACTTCACATTTTCAAGGACAGCCTTGGCTATTTATCCTCTGATACATACCCAAAGGCTGAGTTTTCCCTTTCCCATTCCAGGTCCCAGGTCTGTGGAAAGACTGTTTACAGGCTTCATTCACTTCAGTCTTGAAGTGTCAAAAGGTAAATGATTTCAAATACACAAGCTATGTTGCCCCCTGCTTCAGGATATGGGCACTTGGCATGCTCAGTTGTGTCCCAGTCTTTGCGACTCATGGAGTGTAGCCTGCCAGGTTCCTCTACCCATGGGATTTTCCAGATAAGAATACTGGGTTGGTTTGCCATTTCCTGCTTTAGGAAATCTTCCCAACCCAGGGACTGAACCTGCATCTCTTGCATTTCCTGCATTGGCAGGCAGATTCTTTACCTTCATGACACTGCTCTTGTAATCTATAAAGCAAAGTTAGCAGTGAAGACCTGAACTGATCCAGGCGGCTCCAGTGCTCTTCCTGCCTCTGACATCTCTCTTTTGGTTCTGCCCACATCGTCTTCCCAGCAGCCTTAGTCAAGGTCTGAGAAAGCCTGCTGTAGTAGAAAGAGCCCTACTGTCTTGAGTCCCAAGCTCTTCTTTGCCATTTAACAGCATGTGAGTGTGGGAAAATAACTTATGAGCCTCAATTTTCCCTGTCTATGTGATGGAAGTAATAGTAGGTGCCATGACTGAAGGGTTAAGAAACTTAATAATCATGAATATAAAACAACACTCAGGACACCAAGAATATGCTTTTTCATTAGTTGCTAAGTGAGTACAAAGTCAGAGCACAAAGTGTTCCTTTTTCAAAAAACTTTTAATTTTATTGGAGTATAGCTGATTTACAATGTTGTATTCAGTATTCTTTAATAGACTAATGGTTAAACATGGTACATCTGTGGTACATCCATATCTTGAAATAAAATAAACTACATTAAAAACTCGGATGGATCTCCAGAGGATTATGGTGAATGAAACAAGTTCAACCCCCAAAAGTTACACAGTGTATGACTCCATTTTCAAATGACAAAATTTTAGAAGTGGAGGATATATTAGGGGTTGTCAAGGGTTAAGAAGGGGGTGACATAGAGGCGTGATCATTAAAAGGGTAACATGAATCCTTGTGGTGCTGGAACTGTGGTAGCAGATTTAAGAATTTACAGAGGTAATAAAATTGCATAGAACTTAATATATACACATATATAGGTAAAACTGGGGAAATATGACTAAGACTGGTGGACTGAAATAATGGCAATATTCTGGTTGTGATGTTATGCTACAGTTTTACAAAATGTTACTACTGGGTGAAAGTGGGCAAAATGTATAAGGAACTCTCTGTATTATTTTTACAACTGCAATTACCTTAATTTTTAGAAAGGATATGATAGATTATTAATGTTTCTGCTGGGTATAGGAGAGAGAAGGGCCTGCCCTTGTGTTCCCATTACAGAATTCCAAAGAGGAAGATTAAAAATAATATTCTCATTGCATCAATAAAATGATTATAACTATGGGGAATGGGGTATCTGTTGTACCAGTAATTCCACTTGAATTCACTTTAAAAATTACAGGAAGTTTTTCACAAGAAAAAAAAGAATTCTGTAACTATTATGGTGATGGATGTTAACTAGACTCACTGTGATGATAATTTTGCAATATATACAAATATTGAACCATTATGTTGTAACCTGAAACTAATAAAATGTTATGTATCAATTCTACCTCAATAAAACATGAAAAAAAACCCCACAAAGTTTTATGTGGTAGGATGTTCATCATGGTATTATCTGTAACAGTAAACATATCTAAATGATTAAAATAGTGGATGAGGTTTATAATTCATGACATATCCAGGTGATGAAATAGTCCATAGACTTTAAATATACTTAAAAATATAATACACCAAGAACAATGCCAGGTAGTTCTTCATTTTACTGAGATGTTCTGGGTATTTAAAAGAGCTAATATAGGTAAATGTACTTACAAACTATAAAGTGCTTGACAAGTGTTCTGTGTTGCTTTTTATTTTGGCTGTGCTGCACAGCATGTAGGATCTTAGTTCCCTGACCAGGGATGGAACACACATGTCCCCTGCAGTGGAAGCATGGAGTCCTAACCACTGTACCACCAGGGATTTCCATTCCTCTGTGTTGTTATCTTACTGCCTGTCTATCCCAGCTCCATTCTAGATGAAGTTGTACTTCCAGGCAGGACACTACCCGAGGAACTCCTAGCTGAAGTCATGGGTATGGGGAAACTGACTTCTTCTGGAGTGTGACTCAAAGGACTGGGGCTACTTCCTTTCCAGGAGACTGCCACCCTGTTTCAAACCATCAATAAAACTATGGACATTACCCCCAGCATTTGCACAAACTCACATTTGGATATAATTCCAGGGGATTCATAAGAGTCTTTGAAGAAATGTCAGCCCTGATGACTCTGAAAAAATAGTAGACTCTACTGTATCAACCACTAGTGACTGAGCACCTACTCAGTATCAGGCACTTTCTGAGGTACTTTACACATAATATTTCACTAAATTCTCTTCACCATCTTAAAAGGTTATCTGCATTTCACAGACAAGGAAACTAGGCCTAAAAGAGGTTAAGGGATTTACCAAGGTAGCACAGCCAGTAAACAGCAGCACTGGCATTGGAGCTCAAGGCTGTCAGCCCATAAACTTACAATCTTATAAACTTATACCACACATACTAGGTTTAGAAACTCACTGAGGTACACATCTGGAGGAGCCCCAGAAAATTACCCCTGTTCTTCCAATGTCCCTTGGGTAAATACAGACTTAAAACCATCCAAGGCAAAAGAAAAGTCTCTAAAGAGAAGTAGGTCCATTCTGAAGTCTTATATCCCATGAGTAAGTTTTTCCATATATCTAACCTCTATCGTCTCTGCTAAAATCCTATCCCTTTACCTCTCGTTTCCAGTGGGATGGTGAACATATGACATGATGCCCCTCCATGAAAGGTCCTGGGACCAGAGGGGATAGAGGATTTTCTCTTTCCCCAGGACTGTTGAGGCCTTAGTTCCCTTGGATCTTCCCAATGTGTCAAACCAAACATTGAGCAGGAGAAAATGGATTAGAAACTAGACCAAGGAGATCAGCTTGGAGGGTGGCCTGGGACTCTCTCAGAACCTTAGTGCTGGGCTCAGGGTGAAGTTAAGGTGGGCTGTTTTCCCCACCAGGCTCAGCAGCCAGCTTCACGTTTGACATCTACTCAGCTGTGGAGGTCCAGCCAGCATCGTTCATGCCAGAGCCTCTTGTTTGTCTCAATATGACATCTCTATAGAAAGGAGGGGTCCGGGGGAGTCTGCCACTCTGCATTTATTCCTCCTGTCTCATTACTACCTTGCTGTAACTTGCTCAGGAGCATACAGTCCACTGGGGAGGGCGGCACTTAGAGATACCCAGGGAAGAGAATAATCTTGTGAGGAGAGGCCTGGGATCCTAAGACTTTCTCTCAACATGACAGTCAGGAAGGAAACTGGGGCCTAACTCCAGACATAGACTGGGAAGAAGAGTTGTCCTCCATCCCTCTGTCTTTCCTTCCCTCCTCCAGGCACTATTCTACCCTGCTGGGACCTAGGCACGCCCACTGCTCACTTTGGCTTCCCTTGGCCCACCTCTCTTATGGACAGGAGAGAGTTAAAGAGATGGTATGGGCAAGCCATAAATTTCCCATCCGTGTGGGGAGGGGAGGACTGTTGGCAGGGAGGGGGGGGTAAGCTGGGTGTGGGTGGGGGGAGAGCTGGGAAAAAGCCAGGAGGTTGTCTCTAGGTAACAATAAACACTGCAAGCAAGGAGCAGCTGTTACACTTACTCTCCCTGCATCACAATGCTGAAATAACACTAATAAACCAGTGTGCCCAATGCACAGGCATATACACATTCAAGGCCAAGTTCTGCTGTACCCCTAGAGCTGCCCTTTGCTTCAGGTCAGGGCCCTTGGTGCCAGTGGACATACTTGCTTTGGCCTCGCTATACTTATGTGGAGGATAAGGAGTGGTAAGTCAGTCTCAGAGCCAGAGTGGCATTCTCAAAAGAAGGAGGGTTTCAGAGGCTGGGGATTCAGGGTTCAGAACCGGAGGGCTTTCACCGATGGTAAGAGGTCAAATGAAGTAACTCTTGGCTGCGAGTCGGGAGGAGCAGAGGAGAGTGACAGAGAAAAAGTGTAGCGAACAGACAACTACTTACCGTGTCTTCTCAGATTAGAGAGCATGAGGTAGCCAGAAGTGGAGTCAGCTAAATGGAGGTGGAAGTTAAAGGAGGGTTGAGGAGAAAGAAAGTTTAAGAGGTGGTATTTGGGAGTGATCCTTGTATCTCCTGGAGGTTGAACTCCCCACACCTGCCTACACCCACCTGGTACACCGAGCCTCCCCCTTACAGCACGACTTTCATAGCAGAGCCAGGTGATATGTCAGTTCAGTTCAGGGTTGAGCTTTATTATGGGTGTTCCAGCAGGGGTCCCTGGGTTTCTGATGCTGCCAGGAAGAGCTGGGGGAGTGGAACTGGTCACATCTCCCTACACAAAGAACAGCTGGCCTGTCCCTTTGTCCAACCAAAACTGTTTCTGGATTCCCAGGAGCATCCCAGCAGAGGGGACAGCAGAGCTGCCGTCAGTGACAAGACTAGAAATAGGCAAATGAAAACTTAGGTTCTCTCAGAGAACTCCCTCCGATTCTTCTCTGAGGTTAGGAGGAGGATGTTTATTAACTGTCTAGATACACTAGTATCCAAGATCCCTATTTCCTTTTGCTGAAACAGGGAGGCCCCTGGGACTGTGGTCGGGGGCATGGCTAGTTCCCTGGTCCTCTTTCTGGCCTTGTGCTGCTGATGTGACCTTAAACATAGTATTTTATCATCCCCCTGATTCAGAAAGTCTGGAGAAGATGCACATCGCCTACTTGGCCTGTAAGGGAAGAGAAAATCAGCACCTTTGAAGACCACAGTTTCTGTTTCCAGCAAAGAAAGTATAAGACCAAGTGGTAATCCTTCCAGGTTCTGGTCTTAAAGTAGTGGCCCCCTACTTAAAAAAAAAAATTTCTGGGTGTCAGCCGGGTGCCCAGAGCTGTGGCAGGCAAGAGAGGGCAGGGAGCAGTAGCTCTGACGGCCCAGGAGTGCTGAGCTGCCCAGCACATTACCATGTGTGTAGCCCATGGACACAGTCGAGTAAGAATAACTAGCCTCTCCTATCCTTTCCTCACTGAGAAGCCTCTCCCTGGGAATGCTCAGCATTCCCTGCTATCTTCTCTCCCTTTTCCTCTCTCTTCTTTCTTAGCTGGGGTCTCTCCTTGCCCCACAATCCAGATGAGAGACCTCTATCCACAGAGCGCAGAGTTGGGGAGAAATGGGGCAAAAGGGAGCTCTAACAGGCCTGAACGCCTTCTCCTCTTATTGTTATGAGTCACCAGAACCTTGAGCTCGGTTGAGCTGCCAGCAGCCTTCTCCCTCCCTAGAGCCACTCCAGCCAGGCAGACAGGCACCAGGCACCTACAGGACCCAAGAGCCCACCATCTTCCCTACTTCCAGGGCCACAGTCCCCTTCTTCATCCCTAGGAATCTGCACCACAGACACACTGAGATGAGTTAGAAAGAAGTGTGAGAGACCCCAACATGTGCTCTGTGCTGCAGCAGAGAGCCAGCTGCCTGTACAGCAGAGCAGGATCACCAGCCAGGAAACCTGGCTCAGCCTGGGCACAGAGCCTTGTCAGCATGTGAGGGTGCGTGAGACAGGATGGGGTAAGAAGGCTTTTTCAGGAGCAGGCATCTCCTCCTGGCTCCCTCTCTGGCCACTGTCTCTTTTCCTTGGCTTCTTTCCCCAGGTATTGATGGACATCATGGCACTGCCACCTCTGAAATGTCTTCCTTCACCTCCTCCATGGCTTTAGGAGTTAGAGAATGGTCTGCATGATAACCTTCGAGGTGTCAAGGTGGGAGGTTCAGACATCCAGCTCTCTTACCAACCAGTGGGACACACTGAGGGAGAAGGAGGAAAGGAGCCCCATCAGAGTAAAAGTTAAACCTGGGCCAACACAGAGTCCCTCAGCAACCCCTCTTCTCTAGAGCGCAGAGGATACTGGGTACTGCTACCTCTGCCTTCACTTACTTCAAGTCTATCCCTCTTTGCCTGCAAAAGCTCAGGGTTACTTCTGGATTCCAGAGCAGGCTCCAGGCTCTGACTCCAAGGCTGTAGATGTCATACCCTTGGTTAAATCTTGAGAGTGTGAGGCAGGGCTAGTGGAGGGGAGGGAAGTCTTGTTCCCAAGAGAAACATCAAGAATCTATCAATAATTGAATGGTTTAAGGGCCTGTTAGCTCCTCCAGTATACCTCTAATCCTGGAGTTGCTAAGTCGCTTCAGTCGTGTCTGACTGTGCAACTCCATGGACTGTAGCCTACTGGGGCTCCTCCATCCATGGGATTTTCCGGGCAAAGGTACTGGAGTGGGTTGCCATTTCCTTTTCCAAATCCTGGAGTAGGGGTAGACAAAGGGTGAGAAAGAGGGCCTTCAGAAAGCCTAACACCTCCTGTCTTTCTCCACCGAATGCTCTTCCATTGCTCTGTTTCTCTAAACAAGAGCCATCTAATAAATCCCCTAACAACACTCAGTATGAATAGCCTGCTTTAAGTTAGGTAGCAACCCCCCGCCCAAAGGTGGGACTATAGGCCTGTTTCCAAATTCCCCCTCTCTATCTTCCCTCTTTCTGGCTTCTCCCTGACCTCCGCCACACCTCTTCCTGCATGTTCTTGGAAGCAGGGGCAATGCAAGAGGGCCTTCTCATCTTGTTGGTAGTAGAAAGCGCAGAGAACCAGACGGCCAAGGAGATAGCCCTGAGGGTCTAAGAAAAGGGCAGAATGAGCCGGGGGGCACTTAGAAAGGCACATCTGGGTCTTTCCTAGGGACTTTGGGGATATTAAATGGTGAGTGTACTGAGATGAGAACACATTTCTGGGAGTAGGGGATAAGTGTTGGGAGTAGGGGATAAGTGTTGGGGGCTTGGAGAATGTGACAAAGTCTCTAAAACTCACACAGCTTTCCAAGCTCTCTGCCCATCCTTGTCCAGACCTCAACTTGGTCCCATGAAGCACATGTTGAATTTTTTTTTTAATGTTGACGTTTTTAAGGAAGGAAGAAGATGCCAGGAAATGCCACCTTTGGCAACTTGGTGGGCAAGTCACTTTTCTCCATAAGTCTTTCTTAACTCTAGCATCTGAATGGTGAAGGAGGTGGGGGGGGTGGGGACAGCTGGAAACATGCCCCCTCTCTCCAGTGTTCATCAATACCTTATAGAATTGGACGGGGCTTCACTAAGAGCTTTGGGCCATCAGTCAGTTCAGTTCAGTTCAGTTTAGTTGCTCAGTCGTGTCCAACTTTGTGACCCCACGAATCGCAGCATGCCAGGCCTCCCTGTCCATCAACAACTCCCAGAGTTCACTCAGACTCACGTCCATCGAGTCGGGTGACGCAATCCAGCCATCTCATCCTCTGTTGTATCCTTTTCCTCCTGCCCCCAGTCCCTCCCAGCATCAGAGTCTTTTCCAATGAGTCACCTTTTCACAGGAGGTGGCCAAAGTATTGGAGTTTCAGCTTTAGCATCATTCCTTCCAAAGAAATCCCAGGGCTGATCTCCTTTAGAATGGACTGATTGGATCTCCTTGCAGTCCAAGGTACTCTCAAGAGTCTTCTCCAATACCACAGTTCAAAAGCATCAATTCTTCAGCGCTCAGCTTTCTTCACAGTCCAACTCTCACATCCATACATGACCACTGGAAAAACCACAGCCTTGACTAGATGGACCTTTGTTGGCAAAGTATGGTGCTGCACAAATACAGGGGCATTTCTGACTCAGCTTTCAGGGCCTTAAGTTTTAATTCTATCTCTCTTCTTGGCCTAGACATAGGACAAGACCATGCCTTGCTATATTTTGGGGCATAATTTTCTCTACCAGTTTTTACTGCAGCAGAAAAATTTGTGATAAGATCTCAGAAAAAGCTCAATATTTAGTCACCATTGGGGAATCTATACCTTGGTTAAGGAACTGAGGAAGTTATTTCCTTCCCTGTGCCTTTTAGAATACAGTAAAATCTCATGGGAGTGGGTAGTTCTGGAGGATCTGTCTACATGAAAGCAAGGGAATGGAGATGCCTTCTGGAACAGACTGTACGAGGGAAATGTCCCCCTAGTAATGCACCCACCTTGCTCCCTTAAGTTACTTTCAAAACTCAGGGGTCAGAGACAGGAGACTCCAAGAAATGGAAAATAATACTCTGCCAAACGTGTCCCCTTGACTTTGCTCCCAATACCCTACCTACCTACATTTTCTGGTGTTCCCAGGAATTCCCCAAATCCAGGAACAAAAGTAACTCCAGGACAAGATTCAACTGTTTCCTTTCTCTGGGTCTCCATTTTCACATCTGTAAAATGAATGGTTTGAAAAGATGAGCTCCAAGTTCTCTTCCTTACAACAGTAAGGGTCTATGATTCATACCCCAAGGCATCAGCCCTCATTTGCATGTAATCTCCATGGCACTTATTTTATGTCTAAACACAGAGAAATATCTCTGAACCCTGCCCCTCCCCTCCATCTCACCAGAGTCTCTGGTTCTTTGGTCCCTAGTTCTTATCCTCACCCTTCAAGGACCTCAAAGCTCTGTCCTCACCTTCCTTTCACAATTTTATAGCATTCACTGGGACAAGCTCAACTGCATAAAACTTGGGAACAAGAAAACAACCTTACCTAATATTCCTGGCTGCAATAGAACTGAGTCAACTGGTGAGCTTCCATCCTTTTTGAAGGTCCTGGCAGTTGGGGGAAATCCCAGTGCCTCTCCTCCTCCTCCACCTTGCTATTCTCCATGCCAGAACGCAAAGTGGCCAGTGATTGATGGGCCTGGGTTCCCAGTAACCGCACCCAGTGGCCCAATCCTCCTCCCCTACCCAATCTCTCCCCTGTCCCTATTCAGAGATCAGATTGTCTCATGTTGGTCCCTGAGGTCCCATTAATTAAAAATACATCCAATTAAATGGCAGGTGAAAACGTGCTACTGGAGCTCTCCACCCCCCTGCCCCAGCTTGGTCCCCCCCAACCCCCCTTTTAAGGCTCAGCTGTGCTTTGAGCTGAGAAAAAAAAAGAGAGAGAGAGGAAGAAAGAGGGAGAGAGAAGAGGAAGACATAGAGGTGGGGGTATGGGGGAAAGCTATTTGAACCTCTGCCAGGGTAGCATGTGCCAGCCTGGGAGGGTGGCACTGTGCCCTGGTGTCTAATTTCTGGAGGTGTGAGTAGGTTCAGTCAGCTGGGTACCCACTTCCATTTCCCTTAAAGGGGCAGCGGGAAGTCAAAGGTTGCGGCTAGCTTTACTGCCCTCCTTCTGGGTTCGGTAAATGAAAGGTAGAAGTATAAATGGTAGAGGGCCCTTAAGACAGGGTGTGATGTTCAGGGGTTGCAAAGGCTGAGGCTTCTATTCTTGGTATACTCCTGCTCTTCCCCAAACTGCAAAGAAGATAACGAGAAGCATGGTGGGACCCAGGTGGCAGGACATGGCAGTGCTCCCAAGCCAGGCTGTACCTACCCCTGCCCACAGGAAAGCTGAGAAAAAAATGGAGGGAGAAAGGAAGGAGCCATGATTTGGGTGGGAGCAGACGAGTCAACTAGGATAAAATATACCGGCATGGACATTTGCGTGGGCAGCACCTTATAAGTAAGAGGCTCTGGAGGGACCTACTTGTTCTTTCTCTGTACAAAAGAAGCAGAAGTAGTACAAAGTCACCTCAATCTAGCAGGCTGTGAGTAGGGCATCTTTTCTCCTTCACATTTATGGTGTCCCCAGCATTTTGTAAGGCATCTGTCCCGTTCTCCACCCCTCTAAACCCTTCTGGCCCCAAGCAAGGCAAAGTTAATAGGCACTGAGAGCTGTTGGGTGAGGAACTACGAAAAAGGAGTACCTAAAAGTGGTACTCAGAATCCAGGCAGTACTGGGAGTATCTGCCAACTGAGGGCCCCCTCCTGGCCTCCCTGGCAGTCTCAGTAGCTCCTCACTTCACTTTAACGCTAATTGGAGATTTTAATCTGCGCTGCTGCTCTGCTCGGGGTGCTGGGGGGAGCGCCAGCTGTGCAGCAATTCCAGCAGCACCGACTGTTTAATCAAGCTGTCCTCCTGGGGAGGGACCCTCGGGCATGGGGGTAGGAGGGAGGAGGAGAACCTCTGTCATCTCCCTTAGCCTGCTCAGCACAGAAGGGCTTCCTGGAGACTGAGGACCAAATGTGGGAGACCTTATCCCCACAAGGGCTCCATGGCCCTTGGATCCTTAGTGGAGTCAATACACATATGGGAGCACCATGAGGCTTAAGGGCCAAAGCAGTCCCCATCCCATCCTGCTTTCTGACACCTTTTTTGGCATAGAGCCTCAGAGTGTCCTGGGTGTCCTTTAGACACTCAGGCTGTAAATATCTTTCAGATCATCTGAGCTCTGCAGGTTTGTGCTGGGAGAAGTGATGGGGGCATAAAAGGTTGAACTTTGCTACTCTCTCAGTCTTTTCAGTCCTCTCCCTTTCTCTTAAGAGGACTAACTCGCTGGAAAGTGACTGTCTACAGGCTGAGGACAGGTGGAGCTTGTTAGACCCCTAAAAAGAAACACCTGTACAAGGTGTTTGGTGCCTAAAACTAGGAGGCTTTCCAGGTTTGACTGGGAATCTATTGATATGTCAGTCCACTAGGGAAGAGCATTCAGGGTCTCAGGCCATTTTTTAAGGAAGATCAAGTGCAAGAACAATTAACTATTCTTCTGGCTCCTTGGGCCTCTGGACTCAGGCTCTCTTGGTATTTTTTTCACCCTGTCTCAGGGAATGAGTGTGGTGCCCCCTCTCCCTTCACCCGAGGAGTTTTAATTGGTCAGCAGCGCCCTCGTGTGGCAAAAACCAAGGCTGTAGCAGCCCAAGTGTCCCAGAAGCTTTGAGGATCAGACATCCAGATTGACAGAGGGGTAGGCACGGTACTCCAGGTACCCAATACTTCCAGAGACATTTCCTACTTTCGAACACCTAACTTTCCATCCATCCCACCCTAACTGCCTCACCTCCAATTCAAGGTATGTGCCTACCAGGGGAGAGGGCACCTTACCCAGAGATGGCATTTGCTTAGGCCTACTGCTTACACTGTCTGGATTGCAGAGGTGAAGAGCCATTGCTGACAGAGGAGATCTAACGTCAAAAGGGTAAGCTGATATCAACTACAATGGCAGGAGAGGCTCTAGAACCCTTGCCAACTCCCTACAGGTGCCAGACAAGAGCTGCCTCCTGAGCTGGAGACTGAGTATTACCTACTGATGGGTTCTGCCCTAGAGTGATCCATTTGCTACTCCCTGGATGTGTCTGGAAATGAATAGGGACAGACTCTTAAGAGTCTGAGATCCTTGTCCTCAGGAATGAACACAAGATAAGAATCAAAAGATTCAAGTTATTCCCCCAAGGTTCCAGGCAATAGGATAGAATGCACATCTGGGACTTCAGGCTTCCAGCCCTAAGAGGAGGGCTGCCTGTCATTAGACCCTAACACTATCCATTTACTGTTCCCTTCTTCCCTCACCCACTAAATGGGAGAAATGGTTTTGAATTACAGAAAAGAGGATGATATCTAACATCAGGAATGTCGCTCTAAAAATTAAGGCTGGAAGTTACCAAGCCAGAGAGCTGAGTAAATATGGCCTTCCCCTTGTTTGGAGATATTTAACAATAGAGAGAAATATTCCCAGAGAGAAATATGATCCTGTTTGTGGCTAGAGGGTAGGGAGAGGAGACCACCTACCTCGCCGGAAGAAGAGTAGGGGTAGGCACTGTAGGTTGGTGACCTGCTCAGTTCTGGGTACTGAGGATGGGAATAAGCAGGCTGGCAGACCTCTACTTCCGGTGTCCTGCACAATGTGTGGACAGGGGGCATGGCCCATCAAACCTGGGAAGGATGTGGAGAAACTGATGAGAAGTAGTAAAAAGGGACATCAATGTCCTATCCTCAGAAGAAAGATAAAATAGCTTTTTGGGGAAAAAGAAGTCAGGGCTATGTGTGAATGACATAGTGGGTGAGTGAGGCAGGTGTTGTAGAGAGGCTAAAAGTAACCAATATTAGCATCACATTATTGAGTAATAGCTGACCAAGAGATAAGAACAGGGATGAAATGACCACTAATGTCAATAAAGGGGTTACCCATTCTAGCCAGGAGGGAGGAACTGCTAATCAGAAGGTAGGACACTGGACTTCCTGGTGGTCCAGTGGCTCAGAATCTGCCTGCCAATGCAGGGCACATGAGTTCGAACCTTGGTCTGGGAGGATTCCACATACAGTGGGGCAACCAAGCCTATGCGCCACAACTACCGAGCCCGCGCTCTAGAGCCTGCTTTCCCAACTAGAGAGGAGACCCCCAACTAGAGAAATCTGATGCATAGCAACAAAGACCCAGCACAGCAATAAATAAATAAATAAATAAATAAATTTTTATTTTAAAAAGAAGGTAGGACACCATAGTAGAGTCAAAAAAAATTAAAGATCTCCTAAGGCAATAGAAATAAAAGCAAAAATAAACAAATGGGACCTAATCAAACTTATAACCTTTTGCACAACAAAGGAAACAATAAACAAAATGAAAAGACAACCTACAGACTGGGAGAAAATATTTGCAAATGATGTGACCAACAAAAGCTTACTTTCCAAAATATACAAACAGCTCATACAACTCAGTGACCAAAAAAACAACTCAGTCCAAAAATGGGCAGAAGACCTAAATAACCATTTCTCCAAAGAAGACATATAGATGGTCTACTGATATGTCTCTATTGATACATGAAAAGATGTTCAACATCACTAATTATTAGAGAAATGCAAATCAAACTACAATGAGAGACTTCCCTGGTGGTCCAGTAGTTAAGAATCTGCCTGCCAATGCAGGGGTCATGGGTTCGATCCCCAGTCTGGGAAGATTCGATATACCATGGGGCAATTAATTAATGTGTCACAGCTACTTAAGTCTTCATGCTCTAGAGCCTATGCTCTGCAACAAGAGAAGCCACTGAAATGGGGAAGTCTGTGCACTGCAACTAAGAGAAACTTCCGCTCGCCACAACTAGAGGAAGCCTGTACGCCACAACAAAGATCCAGGGAAGCCAAAAAAAAATTAATTAATTAAAAAAACCTACAATGAGGTACCACCTCACACTGGTCAGAATGACCATCATTAAAAAAGTCTAAAAATAACAAATTCTGGAGGGTGTAGAGAAAAGGGAACCGTCCCAACACTGTTGGTGCAGCCAAGATGGAAAACAGTATGGAGGTTCCTTTAAAAACTAAAACCAGAGTTACCATTTGATCCAGCAGTCCCATTCTTAGGCATATATCCAGATAAAAGTATGATCTGAAAAGATGCATACATCCCTATAAGTTCATAGTAGCACTATTTACAATAGCCAACACATGGAAACAACCTAAATGTCCATCAACATATGAGTGGATAAAGAGGATGTGGGACATATATACAATGGAATACTGCTGCTGCTAAGTCGCTTTAGTCGTGTCCAACTCTGTGCGACCCCAGAGACGGCAGCCCACCAGGCTCCCTTGTCCCTGGGATTCTCCAGGCAAGAACACTGGAGTGGGTTGCCATTTCCTTCTCCAATGCATGAAAGTGAAAAGTGAAAGTGAAGTCGCTCAGTCGTGTCCGACTCTTCGCGACCCCATGGACTGCAGCCCACCAGGCTCCTCCATCCATGGGATTCTCCAGGTAAGAGTACTGGAGTGGGGTGCCATGGAATACTACTCACCCGTAAAAAGAATAAAACAATGCCACTTGCAGCAACATGGATGGACCTAGAGATTATCACACTAAGTGAAGTTAAGTCAGAAAGAGTCACTTGTATGTGGAATCTGAAGATATAGAGTACAGACTTGTCATTGCCCAAGGGGAAGGAAGAGAGATGGATTGAGAGTTTGGGACTAGCAGATGCAAATTGTTAAATACAGAAGGATTAAACAAGATCCTATTGCATAGTACAGGGAACTATACTTAATATCTTATAATAAACCATAATGAATAAGAATTTTTTAAAAAAGCTAAGGTAACTCCCTGGAGATCTTTGGGACTAAGAACTTCCCTGAGACTGTATGTGTGTGTGTATAAGTGTTAATCCCTAATAAAAGCAGCCCAGTGGCCTCTGATTAGCTTAAGATCCCTACCTGGCTCAAAACTCTGTGAAAGAGAGTGAATTTGCCAGGGCTCCGGATGTCAGGTAACTAACGGACATTACCAAATTCCTCAGGGGCCATTCCTCCTCCTGCTGCTGTCACCTGTAAAAGAAAATGACATGTAACATTAGACATGAGATAAGGGACCAGACACCAAAAAGGGTATATGCTCTTTCACTCAAGGAGCATGGCCCTAGCAGGTAAAGTGATGACGATGATCACCACTCTTCTACTTTACAGAGCTGAGAAGGATTCAGATGAACCTTAAGTACATGCCCAAAGACAGTTTTAAGTTTTCTAAGATTCCTAACTCCAGGCAAGTAACTCCCAGTCTAGTAAAGTAAAAACTATGCTTCCTATAATTAAGACAGAAATTGGGAATTCAACATAAAAGGAAGCTCTGAAACCCAGAATTATAAAGGGCAATGAAGGGTCGGCGTGAATGCAGAGTTAATGTAAGAAAGTGACTCAAAAGAGGATAACTAGTTTTAGATTAGATAATCAGATTGTTCTGAAGGCTCTCTTGTCTAAAACATCTTCTTGAAGAAAGGCTCAGGACTTTCTATGAGACAGAAAGGAGGTTTGTGGGACAGCAGACTTGACAGTTTGGGCAGGTAGGTTTGTATATTCCCTATGTAGGGATGAATCTGCATGGGGACCAACTTCACATTTCTCCTGTGCTATCAACCACAGTGTGATGGAGAAAATGTAAAGATATGTACTGGGATCTATTTGTCATCAGCAATCAAAACTCATTTTGCAAACCCCTGCCTCTCTGACCTACACCTATAACCTAGACCTAGATCTATCTCTAAGCTGCCTTTCTCCCAAGATTTTGCTTCCAGTTTAGGAACTAGTTAGCATTCCCCTCCCAGATCAGCAGCTCCCAGACTCATTGGAAGGGACATCTGGGAGAGGTCCAAAGAGGGGAAGGAATTCTCAGCACCAGAGTGAGATGACTTTAGAAACTTCCATGCCTGTCAGCCCACTGAGCACACTATTTAGGACTCGGGTCACTGTGGAGCACACCACCTTCCTTCTGTTCCACCAAAGAAGAAAACCAACAATCCAAAACTAAAAAATAAGGGAGAGTAGTAGAGCTCCCCTCATCCCAATTTGCCTGTAATCTCAGAGTATCTTATTTTACTAAGAGTTCTATAATACCTTCTCTCATTCAGCAGCTCCCCTTAGTTTCCCAGCAACTGAGATGTTTTCTTTTTCTTTTCCTTCTGATTATTTTCAATATGCTTTATTATAATGCAAAGGAGCCTGAGTTGAAATTTAGGGTAAATTCCTCACAAAATCTCTGAGGATCTTTTCATACTATCCAACCCCTGGATGATGGCTGGCAACAAGCTCCCTGAATTTGGGGGTAAATGAGGCATCAGGATCTTTGGTTATGACTTGCCACTTGCTTGCCAATGAGCCAGAGTTCTTGACTTTAAATAAAAATTAGTCATACAATTTGCATGTCATTGGATCTTTGAGGTAAAAACATATAAAGTTTCCCAGTTTTTCTACTAAGTTTTTAACCTAACTTTCCCCCTCAATCTGTCCTTCCCCTCCTGACCAGCCCCCAAATCTCACAGCCTTACTTTCTTGAGGAAGCATAGGACTGTCAGGAACTGATGATCTTAAAATTGGAGGCTCTATACTCAATAGGTTAAGATCCTAGGCTCTTGGCTTCTAGTCTTGGCTGGCTGCCGCTAACTCACTGTGAGACTGTGGACAAGGCATTTCCCTTCCCTAAGCCTCAGTTTCTTTCTCCATAAATTGGGAAGTTGAATTAGATGGTCTTTAGTTTCCTTTCTAGCTCTGGTCATCTATGATTCTATCAGGAAGAAGACATACTGTCCTTCCATCAAGAAGTGAAATATTCCTGCCCTTCGTACTTTTCTTTCAGGGCGACAGCATAGAGAAGCTCCTCTGTAGATGCCTGCCTTCTCAAGTTGGCTTAAATTAAGGGACAAACAAGTGAGTTCTAGTAGGAGGCCAAACTCCTTTCATTATGAAGAAATGTTAAAAGGTAATCTAATTCTAACCCTGAATCTTGACAAAGCAGATGAAACAAGGCGGGTATGGGGCACAAAAAAGCATGACACCCACCCTGCCCCCAACATACAACTTAAGACTGTTTAAGAGTCTGAGCACACATTTGGCCTTGCCCTAGGGAACTCTATAACCAGTGACTGCTTAAGCCAATACAACTGTGTGTGGATGGAAGAAAGCAAGGACATGTGTAAATACTTCCAGAGCATAGTTGTAGATGTCCAATCAATACACATACACTCATCCTGTTCTTAGTTTAGGCCTATATGTGCTGTTTGAGAAGGCTACTGTGGGAGGGGACACCACATCCTGGTCTTTCCCCTCCCCAAAGTCAGAAAGGAAGAGACAGTGAGGCAGGAGCTACTTGGCTTCCTATAAATTGTTTTGTCCTTCCTCACAGCTGCAATCAGAAGCTAAGGGCTCCCGCAGGCCTTGTTCTGATCTGCTGCAGGCGATGGAGGGTTTTTGAAACCGAGAGGACTTGGCTGCAGCCCCGTTTCAGCTGCCATTGGGGCTGCCTAATGGGCTCATTCTGGAAGACCCCCGCCTGCTGCACTAAAGAGTCCCCCTGCCAGCCCCCTCCCCAGTCCCAACCCAATTAATAAATGGGGGCCCCACTTTATGGCTCTGGGAGAAGGAACTAGAGATACAAAAGACCCCAAGGGAGGGGGAGAAAAGGCCTTCCAAGAATCAAGCCAGAGGACTGCGCATCCACAGGCACATGCTGCCGCAGGCTAGTCATATCCCATTTTCAAAGCATCAATGGGAAGAGACTGGCAAAAAACTGCATTTTCTTTCCCAGATCCAGAGTGGGATAGCATTCTTGAAGTCTGAGGGTACACTCCTGGAATCAACTCTCTTTCACCTGGTTCTCCAATCTGAGAAAGGCAGAGTGCAGGTGACCATCTGGGCACTTAGCACACATTCCACTATTTTCCAGGGGCTATCTCTCCTACTAAACTCTGAAATACTGAACATAGACATATCCCATCAATTATTTGGTTAGTAAACATTTTCTACTAAAAACAAAGCAGCTACCTCTTTCCAAAATCTCATCACCATGAACAGTATAAATACATCCTGAGGTTATCATCCTTAGCCTATCTTTTTATTTCTCTCCTCACATCTAAACTATCATCAAGCCTTGCTAATTCTACTGACCTGCTCCCTTTCTTCTCCTTCCCCTTGTCTTACTCTAGTTGTCGCTCTTAGGGCCTTACATCTGGACAAGAACAATAATATCCTAGCAAGTTTTTCTGCTTCCATGACCTAGTATAGCTGCAAAAGTCCTGAACGTTGTGTTCATCTCATCATGCTCTATTCTGTTACTGCTTACCAAATCAAATTCAAATTCCTCATTTAGGCCACCAAGATTGTTCCTTCATTTCCTAATATTTTTTCCTTTATTATCCTGATTACTCCATTCATAGCCCTCTGCACAAAACACAAAGAAACTTTCTATAAGTTTTCTCTCCAATCACCTTCCTCCCTTCTGTTTCATGTCCTCTATCTTCACTACCTTCAAAGAATCTTTTCTGGTTAACTCTGGGTTTTTCCCATTATTTCTTTGCTTTGCTTCCCCTCTGTACTAGGTTATTGTTTTATTTTATTACCTGCATCAGTGTGTTCACTTATAAACACCAATCTCTCCATTTCCCACTCAAGTTTAAGAGTCATCTCTCACTAGATCCAGAAGCTTCCAAAGATGGGACCCTCCCATAATCTTCCCCAGAAGTTGCCCTGTACTCAGGATGTGATCCAGCTAATGATATCACTGCTCCCCATAGAAGCAACCCTCATGGTATAACTCTTGGAATATCATATCAAACAACTACATCAAATACAAACTTATTTTTGTACAGTGTCAACTCTCAGGCTGCCACATGCCATTACCAACACTGAACTTGATACTGAGTCTTTCCAAAATTACAAATTGTTTCATGACTTCAAAGTGTGTTGCAGAACAAAACAAAAATATTGAAAAAAAAAGTACAGTAACCATAGGACTTTATCTTCTTAATGCATAGTATATATACTGCTTTCCTTGAAGCCCCCTTAGGATGAGAAGTCCCATTTTGTTCCCTAAGGTTAATCCTATATTCTCAGGTCATGACCTGATTTTCTAGAATGCAAATCAATCCCAGAGGCAACAGTAAGGTTGTTTCCTACCAGCCTTGCCTGTAGCTGGTCTCTGACCATCACATTTTTAGAAGGTCCCTTGGAATAGAGAAGTTATTCATGAGTCGTCTCAACTACTTAGGAAGTACTTCCTGAGAATAACCTCACTTCCAAACACTGACACCACTTCCTCTGGTTTAGCCCTGTGTGATTTTGTTGTTGTGTGTCACTAAGTCGTATGTGACTCTTTGCAACTCCACGGACCACAGCACACCAGGTTCCCCTGTCCTGTGTGATTTGACAGGAAAAAATGACCTGCTACCTCCTTTTATCTCCTACATATTGCTCAGAATAATAAGGACTTGCCTTTTATCCTTTCCATTCTTTAGCGTCAAGGTGCTTAATAGTCTAGATAATAAAAGCAAAGGTACTGTGATAACTTTGTGATATAGTACTGTGATATAGTAGGTTCCAGACAACGTTAGTCACCATTTTCTCCCTTCTTACTCCCAACACTTTCTCAGCCTTTCTGGGTCTGTTTTTCACTGCCTAACGATGGCACTAAACTAGACAAATTAATGCCCTTTGTAGCTCTAGCATTCTCTGACTCAAATTCATATATTCTGGTTTTTGGCTCTTCTATGCATCATCCTCACTTGTATCTAAAATGAAGGGGAGAGGAATAACATTATAGTTTCCAGGTTGACCTAAAACATATAAAACCACCTGCAGGGGAATGTTAGTACTCCAAGAATACAAATAACTTTTACCTTGGTATATCCATATCATTTCCTCCTTAATCCTGGAATACTCTCTTGAACTACGTAGATAGCAGTGCTAAGCCAAATGTCCTAGATATAAATTACTTGTTTAATATAATCTAGTTTCCCGAGTGAAACGTCTGCATAGCATTCCCCAGTTTAAGGGTTTCAGGCCGATCCTCCAACCATAAAGGTAATACTACTGTAATCAAGGGGACGCTTTACTCTTTAATGGGGCCTCCTTGAAATAAACTGTGAATCTTTAATGCAATTATTCCCTTTCACTATCCCAAACACAATTTTGCCTACCACTCTCATATCTTATCTCTTCTTTATAAGCAATTATACACTGTTTCTTTCTGCAGTCCCACTACCAGACTTCTCCAGTTCTCCCTTCTTTCCTTTATTTCCATTTCCTTCTCATATTGCTTCATTTTATATGAGAACTTTGGTCCCCTAACAGAAATTGCAAATACTAATTCAAGGCCAAACCTAGAAGCTCCTGAATTTATAAAAGGGACCAGACTCCTAAGTTTTCTCTAGCTCTCTGAATTCAGCCTCTTCTCCAGCATCAAAAGCATTCAAAATTGCATTAGCCTTGGTGGAGAGGGTTATCTGTCCACAAGCTGATCCTAACGAAGGGTGCTCCTCATCAAACACAAGAAGAGGGATCATCTCCCTAGACAATCCATCAGAAAGGCTCCTAAAAGACAAGACACTTAGCTGGGCTCTTCACTTTGCTCTGCTACACTGTAGCCTTTTAAAGGTCTCTCCATGCTGCCTCCCTCAGGGGTGATTTTGGACTTGGATAAAATGTCCTTCACTCTTTTGGAACTATCAACATGATCTTCAAGTTACAACCATACCACAGCACAACATCCCCCAAACCAACTATTTTCAGGTCCAAAGGAACTTATGTCTAAATGAGTTTATTTCATGGTTATACCTTCTCATTCCAGAGAACTATGGTGTGGCTGAGGGCTGCATACAGCTTTATTAACAACTACCCACTTCAGTTCAGTTCAGTCGCTCAGTCGTGCCAGACTCTTTGCGACCCCATGAATCACAGCACGCCAGGCCTCCCTGTCTATCAACTCCCCGAGTTCACTCAGACTCACGTACATCGAGTCAGTGATGCCATCCAGCCATCTCATCCTCTGTTGTCCCCTTCTCCTCCTGCCCCCAATCCTTCCCAACATCAGAGTCTTTTCCAATGAATCAACTCTTCGCATGAGGTGGCCAAAGTACCCACTTTGAGAGTATTAAAGACTAACTGCATATCAACCTCTTTCTTCCAGCCTTGGACTACTAATTCTTGAGATAAGAGATATGAGAGCAATCCAGTGGTCAAGTGTTTTGGCAACCTAGTGATTAATCATCAGGGCATCAAAGCAACCCTCATGTGCTCTCTCTCCTCTTCTCACCAAGCTTTACTTCCTAGAGACACCATCTGCAACTGAGCTATTAGCAAAAGCAAGTTTCAGTATATAAGGGAAGAGAATGACGTGAAGGTTGACCAGTTCAAAAATCTCTTGTACTCCACAACATAAAGTACTGCAATAATTAAAAGCTCCTTTCATAGCCCTTAGCAATAAGAAAGTTATTTTGCTTTTTCGTTCACCTTTCACCCCATTAAGTTTGTCTCCTGAACTGCTTCTCACTACCCTTCAAAACTACAAAGCAGCAGTAATTCTAAATTCCTTGCAGGATTGAGCAATCAATATCTCTGGCAGGACTAAAGTATGAGAATTGGGAAGTGAGTGGAAAAAAGAAAGATAGAAAATGAAGTGGATGGACAGATGGAGAGCTAGCTGCACATGTGAGAGGTGTGGTAGAGTACCACCAGTGATTCCTTTAGGTGTCACACTTCCCCCAACTGGCTTGGAGTAAACTCTCACTTGAGTATTTCTAAGCCCATATAGGAACACTAGAAATGCTACACCTGGACAGAAAAATTAAAGTGTCCAGGAATGCTCACCTTGCCTCTCAGGACAACCAGAAGACTTAGCAGTTCATTTCTCCTTTGGAATGTTTGACTATTTACTTGCTTGAGGAACTCCCCACATCCATTTCCCCTAGTCCTTCAGGATGACTAAGTTGTGAACAGAGAAGTAATTCAAAACCTTAAAAAAAAAAAAAAGTCAAGCTATGGGGCAATCTTTAATAACAACAAAAATCCCAGTTCAGCGCAAAGAACTGTTAACTTACTTGAGGCATTAACCTTACCACACAGTTAAGGATGCCTAGCTTGGAAAAGATAGTGCCTAAGAAATTTAGGTACTGAACAGTATGGTTCCTACTTAGAAACAGCCTTGACTGTGATGGAGAAAAAAAGTCCAGCTTAGATAGGTTCTCAGCTTTCAGGCCAAGAATTGAAGACGGTCATTGCTATGAAGTGGAAATAATATTCTCTATTAGGTTGAAGTTCACACTCCTAGTCATGAACTTGCAGTATAAAAAGACTGAAAATGAATTCCTTTTCTCTGGAGACTAAAAAGAAACATAAGACTCCAGGAACTGGAACAATCTTGAGCTCTCCATTCTCCTTGGGTAAAGATATGATAGCCCACAGGCAAGGAAACATCATACTTAAACTGTGGGGATTCAAAAATACACTGGTAATCCTCATCATCACCAGTTTTGAATTAGATTTCTCCCTAATTTCCTTGTTCTGCTGTACTCCTTAATCTTGTGATTGCTTATTCCACACACAACTTCCTGATACCTATGTCCCCTCTTCTTGTCTCCTGATACTTTTTTTTCCTGTCCTGTCTCCTCATGTCCTAACTAGCAGGACTGCAGCAGACATTATAAGGGCAAGTTCAGTCTTCTGTATCTTAAACCATGAAAGAGAAGGGAAAGCAATTTTCTCCTCAGTTGAAGACAGGAAAGGTTTTGGAAATAATAGGAATTTTACCCCTATCAACAATTTTGACTTACTTCCTGGATTGGCAATGTATCAGGAAATCTCAACAGAGCTGGGAACACTAATCCATCCCCATGCTGACCCTACCCATGGTAACACAGGAACTGGTGTGGGGAAGAGGGTCTCTGATTGAAGAGACTATTTTTGGTCTAAACAGCCTCATACCAACTTCTTTTGATGACGGTTGAGCTCAAACCCACTTACCTCTCCTTTCAGAAGGAGTCAGGGTACATGAAGCTCAACTCTTTTGAAGGCCTGGCACCATCATTACTTTTGCACAATGGTTTTCTACTTTAGAAAATCACATCTTATGGTTTCTCCCAATTCTTATTTTCTAGTTCCCAGTATGTTTTGGAAGCACCTCTTTAAACCCTAAGAACTTCTTCTTCTGGTAGTCTATGAGTCTACAGAGATTTTGAGACAAAGCACCCCTAGGATAAAGTGGAGGAAAAATGCCCTTTATACATACAATTGCATCTGCTCAAAGGGTACAAATTAAGAAGTAAATGCAATGGAGCAAAAGTGGTATAGTAACAGGAAATATTTAATTTTCCAATCTCCACTTTCCATTTTTATAAACTGAAAGAAAAAAATTTAATATATTACAAAATATCTGTACATAAACAAAGTAAACCCAATGGGAGGCAAAACAAAGAGAGAGAAAGGAATACAGTGTCAGTAACCTAATCAGGGAGAATGAGGTCGCAACTGACACTTTTCTGATGCAGCATTCTCTCTCAAAACCTGCTGGTAACCATTTTAGTACTGTAACTATATATGCATATTACACACACACACACACACACACACACACACACACACACAGTGGTTTGGGTGATGTCTATGGCATAAGCTAAAAGAAGTCCTACTTACAAGTTTGTGCTAACTGCCCTGCTTTTAAACGTATAGATTTGATGTTTTCTTGAATTCTTATCATTCCAATGGACAGCTGAAGAAGAAACTAAAAAACTGGGTCAAGCAAATTTGTTTTCAAAACCACAAAAATGATCATGGTCAATCCAGTTTTGCCTCTCACTTGTGAACAGAGTCAGATTTCTCATCTGTTCAAAATAATGTGTTTCATGGACTTAATATCTCCCAAGGTTCAATAACTAAAACCAAAACCACTTCTGAATATAATTAATTTGGTTTGTAATTTTCTAATACCCAAGTAGAAATTCTGCCAAACCTTTACTTCCATCACATTTATAGATAACATAGCTGAAAAATTAACAAATACCTTTTCTTCCTCTACACAGATATTCCAGGATATTTGAGTTTCTTTGTCCCTTTGCCTTTAGAAATAGTCAAAATTGCCAAATCTTTTCTTTTTAAAGGTTAGACTCCCAAACTGGGGATGGGGGTTGAAATGAGATCATACATACACACACGCACACACACCACACACACACACACTCACCCCATTCCCTAATAGAAGGGATAGGGGAATGGAGACTTAAGTATACTATTTAGAATATTTGGCATAATTAAAAATAAGGATTGGGGAGGGAAAAACATTATTGATGACTGCTGATAACCAAAATACAATTAAAATATATAGAGATTTTATTCTTATTTGATGGAAAACCAATTTTTCTCACTGGATACTTTTGAAAGGATCCAGGCTTAAGTTCTTTAGTCAAAAATGGGAGAGTTGGGCCCAATGTCTTTAATTCAAATATTCTAAAATACAAAGAAAGGCCCATGTCTGAGGACTAAGAAGTCAACAGACAAAAGGTTCAGATGAACTTTAATACAATTTACCAACAGCGTGTCAGTGAGCCTAGCAAATCTAACTGGACTCACCAGTATAAAAAGCCATCAATGCCAAAATGGCTAGAAGTTTCTCTTTTTAATCAATGATTGGCCCTGAGGGCAAGGCCAAAACAAAACCCAGAGGATAATAAAGAAATACACACACCAGATATCTGCCTATTTCAGTAACAGGGAAAAATAGTCTTCATGTAAGTATCAGAAGAGGATTCTTCTTTAATTTTTACATTTTATTAACGCATCTCTCTCTCACAAGTATTATTTATTTTTTAATATATGAACTTGGCATTGAAACATAAAACTTTACTTGAGTTCTGTAAACTATTCTCCAAGATGCTAAAACACATTTTGCCTTTTCTTTGTAAAGGGGGCTAACCTACATTTTACAAGCATCTAGGTCTGTGCAGATAACTTCTATAAATGTGTATGTTTAAAAAACACATTATATGCTGGTACTCACACAAAACTGGAAGCCAGAATGAGAAACCTCCCAGGTTATCCCACCCTGAAAGTCTTCCCCGCTTTCATTTTCTGATAATAAAGCAAAATTCTTGCCATGAAGTTATAATTTAACCCCTTTTACCAAAACCAAATCTCTCTGGAGGACAATCTTTAAAAGAATTGGCAGGATATTCATGCTGATATGTGTGTATGTCAATACTGTTCTTTCTTATGGGATACTCTTAAAATTACTTTTTAAAAAAGGTCTCAGGTAGTGATATATCTTCAGAAAAATATTCACCCTATACTAAGTTACATTTCCATGTATTTTCAGGATGTATTTTTTTCCTCTTTGACAATATTACAATGCTCTGTTTCAAAGTTTTTTTTTACATAAAAAATACATGTAAACAGTATGCTAACTGATGTTACTAACCCTCCAGGTATGGAGGGATCATCTCTAACCCTACCTCAGCAGCAATGTCCTAGGCTGTATGCATCTACAAATCAACTTCACCATCAGAACATGGTTTAAAAAAAAAAAATTTAGAATTGAAGATTTACAGAGAACAATATAGGAGTTTGAATTTCCTTTCCTTTATTTCAAAAAAGTAAAGAATTATCCCAGGTTCTTGGGCATCTCAACAATTAATTTTTTTTCCAAACAAATGCCTCAAAGAGAGAAAGAGAGAGAAAGAAAGTCTATAAAGATGGGATAAAAAGGTAAAGAGATGGGATAAAGTCTACCTACTTGTCCAAGAATGCCACTTTCTACAACCTGCTTCATGTGCAGGGACGGGGAGTGGGGGGTGGGGGTGGGGGGGCGGCATGTCTTTTCTCAAAGTGGAGCAAACTTTAAGAATGAGCAATTTATTTGGAAAAAAGGTATGTTCAAGATGCTCAATGGGTAAAAAGAGTTCACTTGAAAGCAAAAATGTGAGATGGTGGAGAGGAAGGAAACATTTATTTAAACCAGCCAGTTACTCTGTTTCCCTTAAAGCAAAAGCCTAAGAGCAGCTCAAATTCTGTGAACACTATTCTCTTAAAAAAAAAAAGAAAGAAAGAAACCAAAAACCTAAATTCAAAAGAAACCATTAAAAAAAACCAAAACTTTAAGAACCTCTCCTGAGCCATCTCAAAATTGAAACTGTTTCCTTCTTCTGCTTAAGAAGTGCAGGAAGTGAACTAATTAAACATTTACTTTTCAATTTAATGACTCTCTCCATATTCTCTACTTGTATTTACTAGGTAGAGTTGAAGTAAATATTCTGACTATATCCCATCCAGGAGGAACTGGTGCCAATATCACTATTTTATAAGTCGCTTGCTAGGAGCAAGTGAGCAAGGAATACAACAGATAGCTTTGCAATAGCCAAATGCAGATCATTACCTCGCTCTGGCAAATTATTTCATTAAAGGTTCAGAGGACTGGATGGAAGAATGGATAGGGAAGCAATCTTTCAGGACTCTTAAGTCTCTAGGTTAGTAAGGAACTCCTCGCCCTCTTCCCCCTCTTGGAGGGACTCTCGTAGGCCCCCGATACACTTTGCCATAAGCAGAAGACTGAGCTGAGGCCCCCAGTTAAGGCTTGCTCCTGAGCTGCTGGTCCCAGTGGTTCCTGGCCCCAGCTCTCCATAGTTTTGCAATTTGGTCTCTGCATGTACCACAGAGTTGCTGCTTCCCTCAGCCTTCAGGAATGGTTGCCCGACCACTGAGTGTAATGCTAAGGGGACCCTGGCAAAACGGAGGTCCTGGTCCCCTGGGAACTGCACTGACCCTGTGCCCTGGTAACTGCTGGACTCCCCAAGGTGGCTCACAGAGCCCGAGAAGGTCCTGTTCTTCACCAGGGTCTGGGCCAAAGATTCTGTCAAGGCTGGACCAGAGTTGCGTTCATCAGTGTCAGTGGCACTGAACCCTGTTTCAGGCCCGTCAGTGTTTCCGTAAGTCCTGTTAGGATGGGGTCGGGTGGAGTAATCCATTGATCTCAAGGCCTGGTGCTCATGTGGCAGGTGGCCAGGAGGCTCTGCTTCAGGCTGGGATAAAAGTTGCAGCAAGGCGGCTGTCACGGCTGGGTTCAACTCCTGGGGGCGCTGGAAAGATCGCCTTCAACCAGAGGGGGTGGAGGTGGCGGCGGTGGAGGTCCGGGGGGCTCAGGGGGCCTCTTCTCTGGTGGAAGAATGTGAGGAGGACATGCTGTGGAAGGGTTACTTCTTTTAAACACCATCTTAAAAATCACATGTGATTATAAACACAAACACACACACACACTGCCCAACATAAACAAATATCAATACAAGTAACCAAATATATATAAAGCAAAAAACCTTGGGATCAGGAAATCGCAATTTATAAATAAAATTAAGTGATTAAAAGTAAAACAGTTGCATTTTGGATCTAACAGCTGGTGTTAAAATCATGTATTTCAAACGATTGTCCTGATTTTTGTCTGAGATCTCCTCCGTTTCCTTCCTTAAGGAACTGTTCTAATATGTAGGCTGTTGGTAGCCTCCCCCACCCCTTTTTGCTGTTGGATCAAAACATTAATGAAAATAAAGTAGAAAGAAGGAAGATGAGAGGAACAATACATATGCTGTGGTCACATATCTAGGACATAATCTTGCTGTACAACAGGAAACTTTGTATGGACTTAGCTAACACATTTTACAGAATGTTTGATGATATCAGGTTAACACGTAAAATAAAGCTAGAAGAATATACAGGTGAGATGAAATTAGGAAAAACCTTTCATTACCATCATATATACATATACACTTGCTTCTCCCAGTTTGAGCTCCTTCTCCCCATAATCACAGTCTGAAGAAAACCACCGTACTGTCATTCAGCTTCCTATGTTACAGTAATTATAAAAAATCACTGCAGCAATGTCATGTAGAATGGGCTGTTGATAAACATTTGTTTATCTTGGAGACAGTGAGAAGAGTATTTAGAAATGTATTGAACTAATACTATACTCTGTCTTTCCAAAGGTCTTACTAGAACCATTCCCTAGACATTTTGTTACCCACAACTGGATTAATTTGCCTAACCATGGCAATCATTGTCTGATAATGAACTCCTGCCAAGGCAAGAGACTAGAAATGTAAAATGGTGTGAGTTTGAGGACACACAAAACCAAGTAGTCAGAAGCATGCCTTAGAGAGTTGGGAGTTACCTTGCTGAAGAAAAAAACTGTTTTGGGATATCTTTCAAATGACTGATTTTTCTGTTCCCTAATGAAGCATATTTTTAAATGTTCATATAATCAATTCTTTATTATGAGACAGTGATATAAAGTCATTACTCAGGCAAGCCAAAAGTACTTTTTTATAATTATAACAATTAGGTATTTTGATAGCATATATAGCACAATTATATTTTTCAAAAACAATCAGTAAAGTAAGCATACCCTCAGTGGGCAGATGAAAGTATTCTGAAAATACTACAAAACTGTTGAGCAGTGGGAGGATAAGGTCAGGTGCTATACATAAATACAATTAGGGGTGACCAAGAGTCCCAACTGCCTGAGACTGAAGGAGGTTCCCAGGTTTAAAACTTTTGGTTTTAAAACCAGGACAGTACAAGGACAAGTTGATCATCCTATATACAGTACCCACTCAATTTTTGTTAACAGACTGGCTGGCTGACTAGATGGTAGAGAAAGCTAAATTAAAGGATGAAAAATTAGCTATAGAAAACTCACAACTTGAAAAGTAGACATCCAAAAACAGGAGAGCTAACTGCACTACAAATATCTATAGATTTCAGAGCTTTTCAGTATCAACACTACACATCTCACTACGTAAGAACATCACAGTACCAGTTATTTTTAAAAGTATTTTGGTCTATACATGAAATAGAACACCAGTTTTTGTTTTTTTTTTTTTTTTTTTTAATACTAAGGGCAAACAACTTTAAAAATGCCTAACTGCAAAAATGGACAAAGCTAAACTTATTTTCTTCCATCTATACTACATTTCATATTTAAACTTTGCCTTTTATACAAATAGTTTAGTTGTATTTCAATAGAACTGATTTTTGAGCTCACATTCTTTCACATTTATGAGAGGATGAAAACTATTTCAAAATAGCAAAGGCAGACTGGTTGTAAAGAACTATTAAAGGCTAATAAAACATCTTAGGAATTAAAAATAAAGATCACATTAAAAAACATAGTTATAAGATTTAAAGTGTTAACAATATTGCCAACCCTTAACAGTCTGTACCATGGTGAGAGGGATCAATGAAATATACAAATAACTGAAAATTTCATTTTAGTAATTAGATTCAACCATAACCATTTCTCAACAAGTACAGAATAGCTAAGTGAAGTGAAGTCGCTCAGTCGTGTCCGACTCTTTGTGACCCCAAGGACTGTAGCCTACCGGGCTTCTCCATCCGTGGGATTTTCCAGGCAGGAATATTGGAGTGGGTTACCATTTCCTTCTCCACAGAATAGCTAAATAGTAGCCAAAGTGATAGATTTTTACTTTCTCCGGCTAACTCAGTCTGCCCTCTGGTGGAAGTGCTGATGAACAGCAAAACAGCTACATGAGAGGTAGCAGGAACAAGATAGAGGCATAGGAGAGTCACCAACTGGATAATCCAGAAGTGATTGGAATAATTAGGGATGGCATTTTTATTCTCCTCTGAAAAGTAAATCCAGTAATTTCTGGCCATGAGCTAGGCCTAAACTTGACCATCTTTTTCTTTTTTTTTTTTTGGTTAGTGAGGGGGTAGGTGGTGGTACGAGGGAGGAGAGGATGAGAGATGAGACAAAGAGACCTGCTTTAATTCTAGATTTGCTTTCTCTGTTATTCCACATCCCAGAGTCTCTTAAAAACTATTGGAATTGTTATGACAAAATAGCAAAGTGAATTAAGAAACACATTCATTAAGAAAGTACAGGAATTCTAGTTCTGCCTCTGCCAATAATATGGTTCCAGTAGTGGGACCATAGATAGGCTTATTAATCCCTAGATTGCAGTTTCCTTATCCACAAAGTAAAGAGGGTAATTTATTTATCTTTTTTAAACTTGACATACAATAACTTATTTGATCCTGTACCAGTGGAAATAAGGCATATACTCTGCACCAACCGATTTGAAATGTGAATGCAACACCCTAAAAATTGAAGGTTAGTGCACTCCAACAGCCCTTGTACATCTTCTCATTTCCCCAATTCATGGGGTCTTCACGAACAGCAAAAATTTTCAAGGAGTTGAAAACACTTACAGGCAAGTAAAGATTTTAGAAATAAAGACCGTGAATCAGAATTGACTAGAAAATTTAAACTTCTTTTCCCTCTAATAAATTGCATGCTGTGCTTATATAAGATCAAATTATACATATTTCCTTTTTCGATTTTTAAAAAACAATAATGTTCAGTTCCTAATCTGTGGTCTATTCACTTATCCTTCAGGAACACAGATTTAAAGAAATCATTTTTATATGCTATTTTCTGGAAAGGAAATGTACGGTGTTAATTACCTGCTTAGAAATCTCAAATCATTCTTTGGGAGATTAACAATGATATTTTATTAGGGCTTTCTTGACTGTGTGCTTCCAGGAACTCAGTACCTAGCATCCACTGTTCTAGAGTACAAGTGGCTATTGGTACAATCTGATAATGGTTTGCTTGGAAGGCAGATTTTCAAGTGCTAGTACTAGCTGACCACCACACACACAGTGGTTCAAGATGCATCACTAGCTACGGCTGTGGTTTTCTTGTGTGAGAACACAGGGACTTTACTTACCTACTTCCTAGGAAATGGAAAAATGGAAAAACAATCAGTATACGAAAGGTGCTTTAAGAAGCTTTGAGACTTAAATAAAAGAAGCTGGGCAAGAAATACATCACTTGGTGCTATGTTCTTCTGTAGACTAAGTTACAGAAAAACTGAAACTGAGGCCACTGATGTGAAAAAGAAAACATTAGAGACTTTTAAGAGGATCAACAGCACCTGAGCTCAATGAGATTCATGACCGGTCTGTTTACCTGCTGCCTCCTCCTGTGGCATTGTGGGAGTTCTTCGGGGCCCCTGTGGCCCACTGTTCTTGTCACTGTTGTTTTCCTCCAGGTTGCCTGCTGGCTCCTGGGTTTTCATCAGTTGACTCAAAAGAACTGCCAACATATTCTGCATGTCAGCTGGTGTGCTTGAAGCTTCAGGGGTTGTCTGTTCTGCTGAAGGTTGGACCGCTGGGGCAGGGGCTATCTCCTTCAAAGATTCCTCTGGGGCTGTGGGCTCTGAGTCCTGGTGTTGGGAAGTGGCAGCCGTTAGGGCACTGATGGATTGGTTCAGGGCCTCCAGCTGCTGTTGCATCTCTGGGTTGGAGTGGATGTTAAGCAGCTGTGCCATTTGAGGAATGCTCAGGTCTGTTTGGCTCTGCAGCAGGTTCAGTAACACTGCCAATTCACTTTGATTCAACTGCTGTGTGATATCACCGAGGCCTGTGGGGAGACAGTGGAACCAATATAAGAGGATGAGGTGAGGCAAGGCAAGGACCTTTGCCATCTTCAACTGACAATAGCAACTTAACAATATCCAATGAATGAAGTTTCATTTTGAATGTCTCATTTTTCATGCCTCCCAAATGTGACACATTTGTTATTCTTTATATTTTCACTTAAAAATACAGGGACAAATTAAAATATCTCTGTATTGTGAGTAAAAGTGACTTTATCTATATTATTCAAGGTCAGTGATTTTCAACCCTTATTGTACATCAGGAGAGATTTAAAATTCAGAAGCCTTAGGTCCTATCCCTAGAAATCTGGCAATTGTTCGGAGGTGTTTATGTTTAAAGCTTTTTAGATGGTTATAATGTGTAGCCAGTGTTGAAAGCCACTGTTTTAAATAGACAATGAAGGAAAAGTGAGCCAAGGAAGGAAGTTGTAATTCAGAAAAAACAGTTGTACCACAGGAGAGCTACTTTGTTGTTTATAAAAATTCATTATTACACAGTTTTGGATATATTTAGATCAAATAACAGTCCACAGAACTAACTACATTTAGCGACTGTGATTTAACATGGTTAAATTCTAAGGTCTTATCAAATCTAACACAGACAGGGCTCTAATTATATATTAGCGAGCCATGAGTAAACTAATCTTTAAATTCAGCTTACCTAATTCACTAATTTATGCCACACACTGAATTGAGATATTAGTTTTCAGGATAGGGAAATAATCTATTTTAAATTTTCTAGACCACATGTACAAAACTGGGCTTATCTCCTTTTCCCCTCACATAATGAGGATATCAAACTCTCTACTAATTTTTCAGTGGCTGAAAATTAAAACACACACACAGACACAAATCCTTACACTTGACCTTCAAAATCTGCCAAGTGCTTAATAAAAGCACAAAGGCTCCTTCCCAGCACTGACCTATTGTATCCCCAGCCCCAGGTTCCACCTTGCCAGGAGCAGGCTGAGGTGGTGCTGGGCTGCTGTTCTTTACAGGCTCAGCACTTGTCCCTGAGATAGTTTCCTTTCGAGAGGCTTTGGGTGGAGGTGGCTCTTCTACCAAAACACCACTTTGTCGCTGCCGTCGCCGTTTCTTACTCCATAATTCATGGCAATCCTGCCAGTGGGGGAGGCTGGAAAAAGACAAAAGGGGAAATGTGTGTGGGAATGTGCACTACTTAGTGAATGGAGAAACAAGAGATTAAAATGGGAAGGCAAAGAGCAAGGGGAAATGGAAAGGATAAAGAAAATATAAAAATAACCAGAAAAGTTAGTAAACAGCAGCAGTGTAAATAGAATCATGGCATATGGTAGTCTGAGGAACTAAAGATCCAAATGCCCAAAGGATTTCGTTCTACAGTGAGAAATGAAGATCTTGCTAATAACAGCGACACACCTGCTCTATAAAAATGTCCATATTCCAGTCAAATGGTTAAGTTTTATAATTGTTTGTGCTTAGCATAACAAAAATTAAGGAGACTTTTTTTTCCTTGGTCAAATTTTAATAGGGAATAAACAGAACAAAGGTGACTGCCTTCTTAATATTTACAAAAAGCCCAGGCAAGGTAGTAATTTAAATCTTGGAACCACATGAGGACACTGTAATTAAACCATCTCTGTGTAAAATCAATTTACGTGTTACTTGGTCTCTAAGGACCAAAAAACTGGTTCTTTTTTCTTTCTGCCCACTGAATTTCCATGACTGAATATTTTCATTTGTGAGATTTAATACATTTCTGGACTTTCCAATACTCAATAAATTCCAGTAAGTTAAATCTTACCACAACACAGATTACCACAGCCAAACTTTCCAATTTTTGCTAAAAGCTTACATACTTCAGTCACATTCAATGTATCAAAATTCAAACACAATAAATTAATTAGGACATTTATTTGGATTATCTGATTTGTAGTTATTACCTGTTCATATACTAACATCTCATACATTTAAGATACAGTGTTCCTATAAGAAAGAAATGCCTGTAAACTCTGACGTGAAAGTTATAATGCTGTCAGTGAAAGTCCAAAGGTTTCTATCAGAATGTGAGATGGGGAGTGTAGAACCTCTGAGGATCCCATATAATAGAGAAAATTAATAAGATTCTGATAGAAGAAAGACACATTCAGAGACCATGTTTTCTATATAAAAATTCAGGACATATGGCCTGATAGATAGACAAACTACTGGTTCGATCCCTGGTCAGAAAACTAGATCTCACATGCTACAACCAGGAGTTCTCATGCCACAACTAAAGATCCCACACGCCACAACTAAGACCTGGTGCAGCCAAACAAATATTTTTAAAAATAAATACATAAAATTAGGATTGTTCTTGCACATATGGGATAACATGATCATTGCAGATATAAGGAATTAAAAAAGATGAAATGTTTAAAAACCTCTCTATTTGGTTGGTCACTGCAGCTTCTTTTTTAAAAAAATCTATTATTTTTAGTTTCTCAGGTTTAGAGTCACTACAAGGCCACCAGCACTTACTCTGGAGGATCCATTTTGCTGAGCTCAACATCTTTAAGGAAATCACTCTGTAGAGTCTGTTCAGCTGTACAACGTTTGCTAGGATCTAACGTCAGCATGTGGTCGAGTAAATCAAGTGCTGCTGAAGGAATGCTGTGGAAAGGAAGAGCAAAAGAACAAGTTCACAATGACTCCAGTCCTTAAGCCTGTAACTTTATGCCTAAGGTCTCTGAATTTCCAACTCCATGTAAAAACCATGGGAAGGAAGTTGGAACCTGGCTAAACAAGAAAGCAGATTTGCTTCCACACAGGATTCAAGAAATGCAATAGTACCACAGGTAGAAAACATGAAGCCTTGAATGCAAGACTGTGATGAAACTCATAACGCTCAAAAATAAAATGTTTTCCTACAGTGTGTTGGCATAATAAACTGGGATAGCACTAATTCCCCAGGACAGGAAAAAAGTTAAGTCCAAACAACAGCCAAACACATAAACAAAGAGATGTACATATTTGTCAAACTCACAAAGAGAATTCTTCTCGTAGGCGCCTTCTATATTGCTTCTTCGGTTTCATTGTATTGAAGTAGGGCAGCTTGATAACATCAGGCCACACAGCTGGACAAGGGCTACCACAGAGTCGACTGAAAACAAAGCAAAAAACAAGAACAAGGAAGTGAGTGAGCATTATAAATTTTAGTGATTCTAGAAGCAAATGATTACCTGCTCAGGTATGGGGGCTTTTGGCTTATTAAACTAAAAGGCATGCAGAGAGGTAAAACCTGACCTCACTGCTTTAAGGACAGAGGAGTTGGTTAAAAAACAGTAATGAGAAAACACTGGCACAATAGTCTAAAATGATTCCCATATTTGGCTTGGTAAAACATGTTCTTAATGTCCCACATAGATTTTCATTACCAGTTTTGTTCTGTTCAGTTAAATTTCAAAGAGCTGAACTGGTCCTATAACGTCCTTGTTGAACTAGCAGAGGAGAGCTTAAGACTGGAATTCTGATGGAAAACTGAGTTATTGCATAACACATAATGGGTTATACACTACCTTTTTAAAAAAGTGTATATTAGCTTGTCATAGTCTTCCCTTTAATATTATTGCAAAACAAAACAAAAAACAAAATTCAAATTCCATCCCAATCCCAGACCTTACCCAAACCCTCTATTAAAGGCTCTCTTTTATAACCATCTGTGCTCTCTTTTATTATCTGTTTACATGATGCATCACTTACTAAACTCTGAGTTCTTTGAAGGCAGGGACCTATTTCTGAATCCTAAAGTTTAACAGTGATAGAAATTTGTTAGAGAACAGGCTCAATGAATGTTTGCCGAATAAAGTTGATCTTAATCTAACCTAAATAAGAATAAACAACTATTCTGAAAACAGCATGCTTTTACATGAAGAACTAATAAAAACTATGCAAATTAAGTACGTGAAATACACTTACTTATATAAATAAGTATGTATGTGTGTGTGTGTATATATGTATATACATACACATTTTTTGTATATAGTCCATGACAAAATATATGGTAAACCTGACTGAAGAGAAACTTACTTGGACATAAGGAGCATAAAATCATTTAGTAGAATGAATGAAAAGTATTAGAAATTAGAGGATGAGATTACTGATCAACCTTGGGCACTCAGAGCACATACACAGCTGTACCTGATCAGTTCTAGCTGAGCCAGTTCCAGATTGGCTTGAAAAATAGGCTTCTTTGTGAATAGTTCTCCAAGAATGCATCTAGAAAGAACAAAATTGAGAGGTCAGAAGAGAAATCCCTGGAGCTTAAAGTGTATTTCAATAAACTTTTATAGTGTATCAGGTTGCATCTAATATACTAAAAGCCCAAAACTAAGGGCCTGACTTTCATAAAAGAAAATACTTCTTATGGTGAAAATTATATTAAAGATTAAGATTTGCTGGTATATCAAATTTTTGCCACCTATAAAAGACAGTCTATAAGCAGAAACAAGAAGTCAAGGGACTTTCCTGGTAGTCCAGTGATTAAGACTCTGTGCGTCCAATGCAGGGGCCATGTGCTTAATCCCTGGTGGGGAACTAAGATCCTACATGTCACATAGTGTGGCAAAAAAATAAAGAAAAAATGAGTCAAGAGTCCTTTTCTACCAATTCCACTGTAAATTTAAGGAAATAGCTAAACACTAAACAACTCCTCACTTCAATTTCACAAAGATGCTGAGCAATTCCAGTAAGAATAATATTAGCCTTTTCATCTGCTCTGCAGAATGGGCAGTATATACAGCCCTCTTGACATTGTATTTGTAAAGTTCATTGTCATCAGTCAGAATCAGTTTCAACAGGACTTTTAAATATATTATGCTTAAATTCTTTCACCATTTTGAAAAGGCCTTTCAAAACTATACTGACATTTTTACACAGTCTCAAGTATCTCTCAATAAATTATTTATTAATTATAAAACGATAACTAGTAACTATTTAGTAGTGAAGAAAACAACACCTTAGCTAAGTGACCAAAATAACATCCCCAGAAAAAGGCAAGCAGGGTTCATGTGAGTACAAATGTAATACCTTAAAAAGAACACTTCTGAAATATAAAAGAATGAAATTCTGCCATCTGCAACATGGATGGACCTACAGGGTATTATGCTTAAGTGAAATAAGCCAGACAAATATATTACCATTTATATGTATAATCTAAAAAATAAAATGAATGAAAGAATGTAACAAAACAGAAACAAACTCCACAGATATAGGGGAAAAACTAATGATTACCAGTGGGGAGAAGGAACTGGAAAAGAGCAATATAGGGGTAGGGGACTATGTATAAAATAAATAAGCTACAAGGACAGGAATACAGTCAATATTTTACAGTAACTTGAAATGGAATATAATCTACAAAAATTCTGAATCATTATGTTGTATACCTGAAACTAATATTTTAAATTAAAGAAACTTAAAATTTAAGCCTAAATCAAAACCGAAAAAAAGCCAAGAAACTGTTCCAGATTAAGAATGAAAATTAAATGTAGTATGTGCTACTAAACTGGATCCTCTATTACATGAGGCATTGTTGCCAGGACATTATGAGCGTACTGACAAAATTAGTATATGAATATACAGAACTACTGGAGAAGGAAATGGCAACCCACTCCAGTGTTCTTCCCTGGGAAATTCCATGGACAGAGGAGCCTGGCGGGCTACAGTCTGTGGGTTCACAAGAGTTAGACGTGATTTAGCAACTACACCACCACCACTACCATATAAAATTACTTTCAAATGGTTCTGGAAAAAAGATATATATAGTATACAATATACAAACAATTTTATTCTATGAATATACTGTATATTACATATAAGTACATATATATATTATATATACATACAACACACACACACACACACACACACACATAAAAATATATGAATATAAAAGAAATGTAGGGCTTCCCTGGTGGCTCAGTGGCAAAAAAATCTGCCTGCCGATCAACACAGGAGACACAGGTTCAATTTCTGATCTGAGAAGATCCCACATGCTGCAGAGCAACTAAGCCCTTGCACCACAATCACTGACACTGTGCTCTAGAGTCTGGGAGCCGCAACTACTGAAGCCCATGCTCTGCAACAAGAGAAACCACCACAATGAGAAGCCTGAGCGACTAGCCCCGATGGTTGCAACTAGAGACTAGCCCCCGCTATTCACAACTAGAGAAAAGCCCATGCAGCAAGAAGACCCAGCACAGCCAAAAATAAATAAATAAAATTATTTAAAGAAGGAAATGTGGCAAGTTAAAAATCAGTAAAACTAACATAAATGATCTTAAAATAATTATGTTGAGTAAAAGCTGCCAATGTGAAAAAACAACATGTACATTATGCTTCTGTTTACCACAAAATTCTAGAAATATAAATCAATCTAAAGAGCGAGCAGAAGAGTGGGTGTGGGGAATGGGATGTGTGGACAGTAAAGAGGGACTACAAAGGAACACATGGATAATTTTGCAGCACATTACTTTAGTTGTGGTGATGGTTTTACCAATGTCAAAACTTAAATTACACATGTTAAATAGATGCAGTTTATTATAAATCTCAATTGAAAGGTTACAAAAATTAGTAAATCTGAATAAAGACCATACTAACATTCTTTGTACTATCCTAGTACCTTTTCTAATTATTTCAAAATAAATTTAAAACATGAAAAAAACTACATCAATACTCTACACTTTTTTATACCTGAAATATTTTTTTCAAAATGTGAGGGGAAAAAAAAAGGACAACAAATCTCTTTTCTGGCCTGTGTTCTGAAATGAGATTTATTTACAAATACTCCTGAAACCAGTGTTTACAGTCAGCCCTCCAGTAGGTACCATATCCACAGATTCAACAAACCATGAACTGAAAATATTCATAAGAAAAATCCCAGAAAGTTTCAAAAATCAAAACTTAAATTTGCCACGCTGGCAACTATTGGAGCATTTACAGTGTTTAGGTATTATAAGTAATCAGAGATTATTGAAAATATAGTGGAGGATATGTGGGAGGGTGTGTGTAGGCTATATGTAAACACTACACTATTTAATATGACACATTGAGCATCCCCCAGGATTTTGCATGCAGGGGGTCCTAGAACCAACCCTGCTGTAGGCAATGAGGGACGACTATAATACAGTTTAACTTTTGTCATGCGAGTGTATGTTCCTCTGTTTGTCTCATCACAACAAAGATTTGGAGTGACAGACATTAAAGCCCCTTGGCGTTGTCACAGCTCTCAGGTCTTGGATAGACCATATTATAGCTCTCAGGTCTCGAATGGACCGTGTTATAGCTCTTAGGCAAATCAGTGTTATACAGCTCTATTTTATTTAGAAGATAGCAGGAAAACCCATCTTCAAGGCGTGAGAGCACGTCGATCTAAAGACACGAGAAGAGCACCCCAGCGCGCGGAAGAGAGAGAGAGAGCTGGCTTTGGCTCCTCTATTTATATCTTTATCTCTCCCTGGACCTGTCCTATGTAAATTGGGCCAGCCAGAAGTGTTGTTTGTTCTACCTGAAGTCTTCACTCTGGTCCTCGGACCTTCCTTGTTTTTAGCCACCGCCATTTTGGACTCCTTTTTCCTGTTCTACCTACCTAACACTTTGAAATTCTTTAGCTTGACAAAATTCGAGAAAGCAAACAAATGTAGCTTTTAAAGTCATTAGCAACTTTCTTTTAGCATTTGTTAACCTCAAATTCTTACTTCCAATAGTCTCTCAAACCTTATCCAGAGAAAGAAAAGTGTAAGCAAAATTTGTTTCTAATATTAACTGCCAAATTAAATTCCAAATACAGTGTTATCACAACAGGTAAAATAAAACACAGAAAGAAAAACCCTGCTGAGTTTACAGACTCTAGGTACAATGTGTTGTACTAGTCTGTGTGGTTTCTCCCTTGATTTTCACACTGAACTGCTCTGCTCCATCGATTAATTCTGCCAAGAACATCCCACAAAAACATCTTCAGAGAGACTACCACGATCACCAAAGTGTTAAGTGCACATCAAAAGTCAAGCAAAAGCTCAATTCAATGAGTCACTGAGCTTTTAAAGAAAGCATAATTTTCTACAATTTTAATTTTCAACTGTGTTTTTGTGTTTTCAGTTTCTAGTCCTTCAGTGAGGAAGACATCGTTATGTAATCAACACTTGGCTACTGCATTGAGGTGGTAGATTGCACAGAAATAATACCGACAGAGCTATGAACTTTCCCTGTGCATCTTAATGGGGCGTTAACTATAGAGCCTAGCTGTGACAATTTAAAAGCTAATACCGTTAAAGCAAATAGTCCAGAACACAAACACACCCAGCTTGAGTCAGTAAAATTTAACTAAAGTTTCATTTGAGTTGGGTAGGCTACTACAGAAATTAAGACCTTTCTCCATCACCCTTTTCAATTTTGAAATAAAAGCCCCATAGTTCTCCTTTGAAAGAATGATATTAATAGAGGAGAGAAAGGATGGAAAAAAGTGATATGCTCCTGTTTAGTGTATGTGTCAGAATCCTAAAGTATGGAGATCAAGGTCAGTGTGCATAAATAATACAGCTTAAGAAAAATTAATTAACATGACCCATTTAAAATGTCTATGCCCCTAACATACAAACTGTGGTCTCTAAATATAATTTTCTACTAAAAGGACACCTTAAGAGAAACGGCCAATTCCGAGTCTGTGGCAGGAAATGAACTAGATGAGACTAGAACCAGAAAACAATAGAGGCTATCAACTCCACTATGGTTTGAGTCAAAAGGTCCCAAGAACTAACCTGAATAAACTCCCAATGACTGAAGTCTGGACAGTTTGAAGAGGAATAAAGATGATAACTCTAATGAATTAAAACATGTCAAATATGTTTAAATCCATGAGTTCATAATGACACTAGAAACCAAACCCCAAACAACCTCTTCTTTGGTCATCTTTGGAGGATAAGAGTAAGCTACCTTATTATTTTGAAAACTGGTAAATAAAATGAAAGATTTAAGCTGTTAATAAAACCCTTTAAAAACTTTTTTTGGCCCCACCCAGGTGGCTTGTGGAATTTCAGCTCCCCAACTAGGGGCTGAACCCATGCTCTCACCAGTGAAGATGTGGAGTCTTAACCACTGGACTGCCAGGTAATTTCCTAATTAAGCCTTTTCAATATCATTTGTACCCAAGGTTAGCCAAATAGATAACCTTTCTTTATTCCAAGAAAGAATGAAATGATTAGAATATCATACCATAAAAAACCCAAATGAATTGATGGATTCAGACCACTCACTAATAGCTAACAACACTTCCAAACGAGATAATTACATATTATTACATAAAGTGGTGTGTATATATGTAACTCCACTCCAATAGGGATGAATATTTCATTAGACATTGTTTAGAACTGCCTGTGTAAGAGGATAAAAAAGTTGACTAATTTGCAATGGATTTTTACAACTGTTTTTAAATTTTGTACAGATAATGCACCCAGTTATTGCCTGTACTCTGGACAAGAGGCTCCCACCGCTTCCTACCTGCAACTAGGATATACAAGTGACTATGTGATCTGTCAGAAGTACACAAAACCAAGGTCATGAGTATTGGGAATCAGACCTGAATTTACCTGCAATTTATAGGAAATAAAAATAGAGAACTATGCAAAAAAAATCACCATGAAGATGCAACAATCAGCAAAGCCTAGATGGTGAGAAACTCTATAGGACAAGTAAACCAATTTCTTCTAAAAAAAAAATTATAAGGAGGGGGACCTAAGAGATGGAGGCAGAATCTATAATTAAAAGATGAGATATCAATTGCAGTCTATGAATCTTATTTGAAACTATGTGTCTGATATTAAGAAATATTTCACAGATTTCTTTGAACTCTGGCTAACAGTTGATCCCTATCTTTTTGAACTTAAAGAAGAGCTGCAAAAAAACAAATGGAGAGAGAAAACATGACACAAATTCATCAGTATGTGAGTTACAAACAAAAAAAAGATGAAAGGAATCTTACCCACAGCTCCAAACATCTATTGCTGGTGTATAACGCTCCTCTCCCAGCAGAAGTTCTGGAGGTCGGTACCACAGAGTAATAACTTTGTTTGTATAAGGACGGCTGAAAAAGTAAAATACAACCATGACATAAATTTATAATGGTTTCTGATGAAAAATACTTGCATAATTAAATGCAAATTAAAACAGCTATCAATTGGAGATGGGATCATCAAAACAGCTCCATAGCAACCTAACAGTTCAAAAGTAAACTGGACAGAAGATGATGAAGAAATAACTTCCATTCCAATTTGGGTTGATTTATTTCAGTCTAAAGCAGGTTCAAAAATTCAGAAAGAATTAAATGTCTAAAATCTAGGTGGTAACACATTTAGAAAATAATGGAACTCTTCAGTTACTGCAATTTACAGAATACTAGCATATCCAAGAATAAAAGGACTTTTTTCTATTTCCCATATGTAATTTTGATGAATGACTCACCTCTCTTCAGAATTATAGAGCCGAGCAAGTCCAAAATCTGCTAGTTTGATCTGGCCACTGTAAAACAAAAATAAATATTTTCATAAGTAACAACAGGAGCTTCCAAATTACACTTAAAGTGAAGTGCTGGAACTTCCCTGACAGTCTGGCGGTTAAGATTCGGAGTTTCTGCTTCAGGGGGCACAGGTTCGTTCGATTCCTGATCAAGGGGCACAAAATGCTGGGAACTAAGATCCCACATGCAACAAGATGAGACCAAAAATATAAAAGTTAAGTGCTAATTTAGGAGTTAAAGGAATTACAAGAATGAATTTTAAGACTACTATTATATTTTTGGATTTGATTCCTTAACTAAATATTTCTTTTATTTCTTGGCAAACAAAAGTGACTAGAACCTGCTAGATTAAATACTTATGGCTGGGAAATAACTGAATGGGCTATTTCAGATTAAGGGAGATTTAAGAGGCCTAACAACTAAATCCAGTTCATAATCCCTGACTGATTCTGGTTTGAACAAATTAGCACCACAAAAGACTGTTTTTTATTCTGGCCACGCTATGGGGCTTGCTGGATCTTAGTTCCCTGATCAGGGATTGGATCTGGGCAACAACAGCAAAAGTGCCAAGTCCTAACCACTGGACTTCCAGAAAATCCCTACAAAAGATATTTTTGACATAACTGAAAAAATATAAAATATGGACTGCTAGAAAATAATATACAATAATTTTGTCAGAGATTTAGAGCCAAACATACGATGTAATTTATTTTAAGTAAGGCAGAAAAATAAGGGAGCAAATATAGCAAAATGTTAATTGTTATATAATGTTAATGTTAAAGAGACCACGTCCATGTTTCACTCTGCTAAATATCCTTCCTTTGACGTTGAATCAAGTAATATTTTAATAAACTGCAACACAAAATGCTGGGAAACTATTTAAACTATAATTAATTATTGGATTAATCATACCTATCTCAATATTTGTGTAAAGTTTGTGTTACTTCTTGGAGAATGAAAAGCCAGTTGACTTTTTTAAAGGACTGGGGATATCTCAGGTGTTTGATAGCTCAGATCTCGCAGAAAAATGAGATAGAAGAGGGGGAAAAAGGCTATTCTATGAGTTGCTCCTCAAAATCTGAGCAATAGGACAAAATATTAAAGCCAGGTAACTACTGGCAACGAAATTTTACATTAAATCAACTCAATATTCCTAGTAAAAATTATGGGAACTTTACCCACTTGTCCCATACCTCATCACATTTTAAGTTCAATTTATAAGCAATTTTTGAGAAAAGCAAAAAGGAAAGAAATAGCTGTCTTGAGTCCTATATTGAGACAAAAAGGGTTCCTCACATTCCTTGGCATCCTTACTTTGATCCCAAGACTCAAGGTAAGTTCTACTATGGTACAACTTAAAATGGCAATAGAGACACTTTCTCGGTGATCCAGTGGTTTAAGAATCAGCCTGCCAATGCAGGGAAAACGGGTTTAATATTTGCTCTGGGATGATTCCATTTGCAGCAGAGCAACTAAGTCTGTGCACAACAACTACTAAGCCCACACTCCGCAACGAGAGAAGCCACCACAGTGAGAAGCCTGCACACCACAGCTAGACAGTAGCCACTACACACTGCAACTAGAGAAAGTCCAGGTGTAGCAACAAAGACCCAGTACAGCTAAATAAATGAATAAAATTAACAATTAATTAATTAAATTTAAATTAAAAAAATTTTTAAGATGGTGGAAATGATAAAATGTTTTTTAAAAAAGCAATAGATATATGGCTATGGAAAATTAGGCTAGACTTAAATATCACCAGAACGTAGTTTATTTCCTAATCCATCCCCCCACACCCTCTTACTCTCAGTAGATAACCTTCACTGGAAACAGATGTCATCTGTTAGGTGGGAGCTATTTAACATTGTTTACCTATACTTATTTACACCTCTAACCTTGCTTTCTCCTTTTCCTTCAATTACAGAAAAAAATGTGTCAATCTCTTTTCCTGTTCAAAGATAATCCATATTACCACCTCTGGCTTTGATGCCATCTCCTCTAGACTCTCATTCCTTTAAATTACTTTGGTTCTTTCCTGAATCATCAACTTTCCCCTCTTTATTGACTTTCATTTTCCTTAGCATTTAAATATGCTCAAAGCTCTGCATCCTTAATAAAAAATTAACAAAAACAATTAAAGTTACAACTACAATCACCCTCCCATTAATTATGCTATCCATCCACTTACCCCACACTTTCACCACTGACCTTTTTATTTTCAGATTCTCTTCTTGGGTCTTAAAACCTATTTACATCACCTGACATCTATAACCACTCATTTCTTAAACCTGCTAATTTTGCATTCATGATATTTCCTTATTTTCTTCTGATTTATCTGACCAATTTCTCAGGTTTCATCTTCTCATATCTTTTCTATGCTTGTGACTCCTGAATCTACACTGCTAGTTTGAAATTCGCATGTGATCATATGCCTACTTGGTATCACTACCCTGGATATATTATAGTACCCTGAATATATTATAGTATGGGGTTTCCTCTTTCACCTCACGCATCTTATTCTTCCTGTATTCCCTATATTGACCACTGTGCCGCCCATCTAGATAGTTTCTCAAGTGAGAAATCTGTGAGTACACTGATTGATTCCCCACCATTCACTCTCTCATCAAGTCTACTGATCGACCAAGTCCATGCTGTCCATCCTCTACTAGCAATGCCTTGGTTAGTTTAAGTTCAGACCATTTCTTATGATGTTTTTAGTAAGTCTGTGTGCCCCCAGTCCACACCCTATATAGTGACCATTCAGTGACTTTTCTAAAGCAGAAGACTAATTGGTCTCTCTTATATCTAAAAATAATTTGGTTTCATTTATAGTTGTGTAATTAGGATAAACATCACGAAGCCCAACCCCACTCTCTGCCCTCTCTCATCAAGTATTTTCCCTCCTTCATCCAGCTGAGGACTCCTCTCTCACGCCATCTCACTCAAAAGTCTCTGTGTAGACACTAAATGGGCAAGAGCAGAGGCTGGCTGGATCAGACTAGACTATGAGACTCCTGCAGCCTGCTTAGAAAACTGAAAAGAAAATTCACTTTAGTCTAGAAGCTCACCAGCTTCCTGAACTCAGGAAGTTAGGGACAGAGAGGGGCTGGACCCACCAGAATGGACACCTAGCAGGACTGCAATTATTTCCTGGCCTGACACATCCCCCAACAGAAGAGCAAAAGGAACAGAAGAAAGTATATTAAAACTATAGTCCAGAAAACTGAAAGATGATAACCATCATCATTAAAGTTTTTGATGCATTATTACTGTATATATAGCTGGTTTTTAAGTGCAGCTTTAATAAGAATTGTGGTGGGTCACAGATATAGTGACAGAAAGGAACCTTTAGTATCACGTTTTATCTCATAAAGGTATTTAAGTATAAATAATAATTTTATAGTAATTTGGACAATTAATGAAATGCATTAATTATATAATTTGAAAAAAAATTTAACCAGCACCTCTTAATGGATGTCTCTTATAAATAAAATTTAAATTGGTTCATTGCAACTGTCCAGCTTCATCTCACCATTATGTGTTTCACTCTTCTTGCCCTAGCAATACTGACTCCTTTTTTTCAGTTTTTCAAACATGCTATGTTATTTTCACATTTATGAGCTTTTGTAAATTTTGTGAATTTGTAAATTCAATCTCTTTGGCCTAGAAATGTAACCCTCTGTTGTCATTCTTTCTGGTAAATTCCTGTTCATTCCTTGAAATCACATCTTCCCAGATGATCCCAAATCCAGGGGTGGGGGTAGTTTAATAAATGTTTACAGAAATAAGCAATTTATTTGTTTAGCTTCCCTACTAAATGCAACTCTACCGGGACCAACCATCCAACATGGGACTTTAGGGTGCTAAAACCAAGACAGTCCTGGGCAACCCTGAAGAGTTGGCCATCCAACTCCACAAAGATAGGAAACATGTCATAGTCATTCTATATTCCCATCTATTAATAGATAATGTTTGTTAAACAGAACTGAACAGAAATATTTAATACAAAGGGTGCATCAGACAAGTTCAGTTCAGTTGCTCAGTTGTGTCCGACTCTTTGCGACCCCAGGAACTACAGCACACCAGGCCTCCCGGTCCATCACCAACTCCCAGAGTTTACCCAAACTCATGTCCATTGACTCAGTGATGCCATCCACCCATCTCATCCTGTCATCCCCTTCTCCTCCTGCCCTCAATCTTTCTCAGCATCAGGGGTCTTTTCACAGGAGTCAGCTCTTTGCATCGGGTGGCCAAAGTATTGGAGTTTCAGCTTCAACATCAGTCCTTCCAATGAAAACCCAAGACTGATCTCCTTTAGGATGGACTGGTTGGATCTCCTTGCATCAGACAAAGATGGTTATAAACAGCCTAATTACCTAGAGAACCAACACTGGCCTTATTTCAATGGTTCCAAACTTGCTTTTTATTCCTCAATATGTAGGGCTATTACTCAAGGCTACTGTGAGTAACAAAGGATATCATCAATTCACTTTAAGCAAATAGCCAAAGGGGAAGGAAGCAGATGATAAAAACTTCTGAAGGATTAACACTGTTCTTTACCACATTCCTGTCTGTCTATAGTATTAAAACCCAGGAGTAAATGCTGGCAGTGAAGGAGAAGGGGATGATAGACGATGAGATGGGGGGATGGCATCACCCGACTCAATGGACATGAGTTTGGGTGAACTCTGGGAGTTGGTGACAGACAGGGAGGCCTGGCGTGCTGCAATTCATGGGGTGGCAAAGAGTCGGACATGACTGAGCAACTGAACTGAACTGAAGTGCTGGCAGAAAGGTCAGTCCCCAACTACATCTGTGTTTACTCTGAAATTTGATAACTAAGAAACTCTCAAAAGCAGTTATAAGAGCAGGTTTCTCTCAATGAAACAAAGGAGAATTTCTTTAACTCAATGTGTGTGGGAATTTGCCTAGGACCACAAAAAGTATTACTAACTATGGCAAAAGCTCTCTGAATATTTCTGTATGATGTGAGTGAGTCTCTAAAATGTTTGCATTAAAAAAAATCTTTACAAATAAAAAAAACCTTTACAATCCTATCTCCTTTAGTGCTCCTTACCAAGACTGAGTCTGAGACTCTGCTGATAAAAGTATCCCATCACAAGTTGTTCCTAAGGTACAGACATCAGATGTACATAAACACAAACACTGCATTATTGGGTCTATCTATAACTCTTTAATTAATTAGCTGAAACTAAGGGTGTCATGGACGGAGGAACCTGGTATGCTGCAGATCATGGGGTTGCTAAGAGTCGGACAAGACTGAGCGACTTCACTTTCTCTTTTCACTTTCATGCATTGGAGAAGGAAATGGCAACCCACTCCAGTATTCTTGCCTAGAGAATCCCAGGGACGGGGGAGCCTGGTGGGCTGCTGTCTATGGGGTCGCACAGAGTCAGACACAACCGAAGTGACTTAGCAGCAGCAGCAGCAGCAGAAGGCTGTCAGAAGAGAGGGAGAAAATGCTTTTCATATGGTTACTATATTACCTGTTGTTCAGCAAAATGTTAGAACACTTAATATCCCGATGCAGGAAATTCTTTTTGTGACAGTAATCCAATCCTTCCATTAGCTGTTTCATGAATGACTTGATATGGTCCTCAGAAAAGTGCACCAAACCAGATTCCAGAAGTCCCATTAAGTCATGGTCCATATATTCAAATACAAGGTAAAAGGCTCCTACATAGGATGAAAGAAAAAAATTTAGAAAAGAGAAAAAGGATGCTGAAGTAACGATGCCTTAATTTTTATATAATTTTGGAGTTGACCATAAGCTCTCTAGAAAAAGATGTTTAATTTTATATGAAAAAACTAAAACTCCAGCAATTGAGTAACTTGCCCATTTTAATAATAAATAACAAAACTACTATTTGAATTAATCTTCTGACCCACAGTCTGGTGCTCTTTGGACTACTTACGTCTTGAAGGGGACAACTCCCCCAATTAGGTTGTATAACTAGTCTTTTATGATCTAAATCAGTTGGCAAATTACAGACTGCTTGGGGCAAATCCCTTCTGTCTACTACTGTAAATAGAAGTTTTATTTGTAACACACAACCATGCCCATTTGTTACACACTGTCTGAGACTACTTTTGTAGAAGTCTTTTCAGAAGTGCTAACAGCACTCACATAATATACCAGGGGTGCATTTAGTACAGACTATTAATGAAATTTATAGTATTTAAGAATTGAAAGAAAAATGAATCATCCAATTCAATATCCTACATTTAAAAGTAGGTAAAAGGCTAAGAGAATTGTAAAAGATTTGAAATCCACATTATCTTTGCACTTTCAGCATGGTGCATGATAGAGGCAAATTCTGTAACATAAGAAACACTAGACCTAGTTATACTATGATCTAGCCAGTCTAAAATTCTTCTCTCAGTAACATAAAGGCATGGATTCTTAGTCTAGAGGGTAGGCGTCAAGGATTCTGAAATAGCATATAACATTTTAAATCCAAAATAATGGTATCACTCATACGTCACCTCAGATGACAGTTTTTAAAAAGATAAATTCAACATTATGGAGGACTAAGTGAGATGGGACTCACTGGTGGGACATAAATTATTACACACTCTACAATTAAATATGAAAATTCCTTTTACCAAATAATTCTATTTCTAGGAAACTATATTAAGAAATAAATCAAAATGCAAAGATTTATGCAAAGATGCTCAACGCAGTGCTATTATAATATTTTTTTAAACTGACAACTAATTGCTCAACAAGGACTGGTGAAATTAAACTTGGATTCATTTATCTTCATGTACAGTCATTAAAACATGTTAATGATACAAGAAATCGCTTATGACAAGTTATAAAACACTAAATACACCTTGATCTCAGTTATGTTATTTTCATTTCTTCCACAATAGGTATGCATCACATCCATTCATTCACTTATTTTTTGTAATTAAAAAGAAATTTATTTTTTTGGCCATTCTGCACAGCATGTTAGTTTCCCTGACCATGGATTGAACCTGTGCCCACTTCAGTGAAAGCATGGAGTCCCAAGGAAGTCCTCAATTATTTTATGATTTTTTTTAAGAAAAAGAATTTGAACAGTATATAGTAAATTACTTATACAGTACAGAATGATATGGATAAAAGCAAGCACCTGTCCAAAAGCAACCAATTAACATTTTCTTATGCATCTTTACTCTATATTATTTTTACAATCAGAAAAGGTTAAAAAACACACACAGAAACATACCTAGTATACTTAATTCTATTCCAATCTTTCATAAATTTATCTAAGCAGAATTTCCTTTTCTTTAAAACTACTTCTACCAAACTCAAGAGATACTACTCCCTTAATGCCAATATCTCTGAGGCTCTATAAAGAAGTCCAACTTAACTTTAACCAATACCCTTCAAATTTTATGTATTTCAATCATATTTTCTCTTAATATCCCATGGTATATTCACATATGCCATCTCTTTACAGCTGGCCATTTCTAAACCTTCAGATTTATTTTAACACAAGTTGGCTAGATGTCAGAGATAGACTACAACAGTTTTATTGCCCAAAGACAAGTTACAAATCCATGAAAACCACAATGTGACCTGAAGAAAACTGTTTTAGAAATACCTGCTTTTAAACTGTGAGCACAAAGCTACGTTTAAAAAAAAAAAAAAGATGCATATAAATGAAGGAGGGCTTCTCAGTAGTTCAGCCGGTTAAGAATCCGACTGCAATGCAAGAGACCCTGGTTCTGGGTTGGGAAGATCCTCTGGAGAAGGGCTAGGCTACCCACTCCAGTATTCTTGGACTTCCCTGGTGGCTTCAGATGGTAAAGAATCTGCCTACAACGTCGGAGACCTGGATTTAAACCCTGGATTGGGAAGATCCCCTGGAGGAGGGCATGGCAATCCACTTCCAGTATTCTTGCCTGGAGAATCCCCATGAATACAGTAACCTGGCGGGCTATAGTCCATGGGGTGGCAAAGACTTGGACATGATTGAATGACTAAGCACAGCATAAATGAAGGAAGGATGAAAATATGAGAATAACTGTCTAATCTGGGTTTTAACTTTCATTACTATAATTATAATTTGTGAAAAACAAAACAAAAGAACACTTCAAAATGTTGCTTGGAGGAAAATCTTACATTTTTTATGTGCTCGACTTATTAGGTGTTACAGTACTCTAATTGTAATGATTAACAATCATTTCAAAAGTGTAAGAGTACACTGATGAGGATGGACAGACATTTTATAAAATATGCACTGTTCAGCGTAAGAGCAACGTATTAACATCTTAATTTTGATATGAATTAAGCTGGATTTGTTTAGTACAACCTGTTAAAAAACATAAACGTGCAAACAAGCTAAGAAAGGGAAATAAAATGTACCAATCTACCATACAGAAACATGATTCTTTGCTAGTACCTTTGTCCTTCTTGAAATCCAGTGCATCCTGCTTATCTGTGACAATTTCCTTCATGTTAACAACACTTCGGTGGATCAGCTGACGAAGGATTTTGATCTCACGAATGGCTGTGATTGGGAAGCCCTCTTTTTCATTGTCCAGTCTCACCTTCTTCAGGGCCACTAGCTCTCCTGTTACAGCAAATTCAAACAGTTTTATCATCATTAGCATTTTCTGGCCACCATCATCAATCAACCAATATATGCTCTTGCTTTGATAAACTTAATGCCTACTTTAATGCTACATGCAAGATATTTTATATTGCTTTTTTTTTTAATCCTCAGGATCCCTTTCTTATCTTTGATTTTTAAATGACTCTAAAATTTTAATTCAATATTCAATTAGGCCTAAAAATTTTGTATTAAAATATACCAAATTCAACTACTTTATTTTATTTTCAAGGAATAACTCCTTACCAAACAAAGAGCAACTTTCAAATTTTATTTTTACCTTTTCTTAAATCCCCCAAACATTTTCAATGGACAACCAGAAGGAAGATTTTTAGAGGGTAATAATTATTATATTATGCTTTTGGAAAAATTTGGTCTATTTTGTTACTTTTGGAGACCAAATTAGAACTCAAAGTTTACTTTTGCTAAATCCACTTAAAGCAGCAGTACCACTAAATTTTTAACCTTCTGACATCTAGAATTTTTAGGCATTATTTACCTGTGTCTTTGTCCTTGGCTTTATATACCTGGCCGTAAGTTCCCTCTCCAATAATCCCAATAATGTCAAACTTGTCCACACAGCGTTTCCCCCAGTCACTTTCTGTTTGTCTTCTTTCTCCATAACGCGGACAACAAATTCTAAAAAGGCAAAACAAAAAAATAAAACAAACAAAAAAGTTGCTCTAAAAATTTAAGTGTTTTCTTTTTTTCTTGCATCACACAGCTTGTGGAACCTTGTTTCCCAACCAGGGATCAAACCCATGACCTTCAGTGGAAGCTCAGAGTACTAACCATGCCAAGGAATTCCCTACGTGTATTCAAAAAGAACAAAACACACACACACAAATAAAATAAAATTCAATGTATGGCAAAACCAATAAAAAAAAAAAGAACAAAACAATTCTTTTATGATGATTTCTCTGATTCCTGGGTCTTTTATCAGTTTCTTTATTAAAAAGAGAGGAATCAAATAATATAAAATAAATAGTAAACAGTCTCTCACAGTGGCTGAGATTTTTCCTTTTTTGCCTCAGGAAGAAGATCAAATAATAGAATTGCTGCTTACTTTCTAACTTCTTACTGGCTTCCTCAACTATAGAATGGGAAAATAATCCGTACATCACAGGGTTACTATAAAAGCAAAATATAAAACTTTGGCAATAATATATGCTCAATAAATGGCAACTGTTTTTCTTACTAAGAGAAGGTGGCTAACAATTAGGAGATCAAACTCAGATTTTACTATATTATGACATGGCAACTCATGTAGTTCATGGGGAAAAAACCCCGCATCTATTAATTCCTCATTAATATGTACATGTTTGACATCCTCTGAATAAAAGACTTTTTCTTCTTTAATACTCTAAGTAGTATTAACTCAAAAGATACCGTGGGATCAATGTTCATGGTAAACTTGAACTCAGGAAATTATTACTTTTCTAAAAAACATGACAAGGTATCTGGGGATGTAGATGAAAGAATTTTATCTGTGAAAATAAAGGAAGGGCTACATTAGGCCCAATCCACTATGATCCTAATGGTGTAGGTTGTGATCCAAAGGTAGGGATGGATCCTGCCCCAAACTCACTTTGGTCTCTTTTGTATGGTTGCTGAGGTGGTGTGACTGCCTTTGGTTCTGGAGAGTCTGGGGAGATGGATCCCCACCAGGGAGTTCTGGAGGGAGAGGGAGGTCTGTGAGTAGGTGACGTGGTCTTTGTTCCTTCTCTTTCTTCACAGGTTTTGAAGGTAGAGTTTCTTTCGGACTAAACAGAGAGGAAAAAAAGAAAAAGATCACAATTACTTAAAGCATGTGCAAATAAAGCTCAAAGATTGTAATGTCTGGTTATTAAAAGATTACAAAGATTTTACTTTTAAGGGGAAAGCCTCTATAATATAACATAAAGAAACAGAGTTTAGTCATAGTTAAAGAGACTTGGATTTTGCAAAAATAAATCTATAGTATATTAAAAAAAAACAAAACTGGGATATTATTTGTAGAAACTTTAATAAACTTTTTAATGTCCTTCCGAAGAGACTATCTGGATTTTTATTGAGATGAAATAAAATACAAGAAGTTATAATCTTAAATTTGCAAAGCACCATGGCAACCTGCGTAGTCACCAAACCTGCTCTAAAGATTTCAATAATGATGGAAAGCCCAACAGTGTAATACTACTACGTTACTAAAGACGTGGAGAAAACTTGGAAAAAGCAAAGAGTGTTTTAGAGTGTTCTGTAAGAAATACAGCTAAGCTGGAAATCAAAATAAATGAAAAATTCACTGATTTATTCTACTGGTTGGGAAGAAAAGGCAATCATATTCAACCACCCAAAATGGATAAATAACCCTCAAACTAAGAATTTAAGGAGAACAAGTCCAAGAGACTATTTCAGAATCATTAAAGCACTGGTGGCTATGGTAATGGTTAAAGAACCTTCCTGCCAATGCCGAAGACACAGGTTCAATCCCTGGGTTGGGAAGATCTCCTGGAGAAGGAAATGGCAACCCACGCCAGTATTTTTGCCTGGGAAATTTCCACGAAAAAGGAGCCTAGTGGTCTATAGTTCATGGGGTCACAAGAATCAGACATGACAATGACTAAACAACAACAAAGTACTGGCAGCAGAAAGCCTCTCCAACAAATTATAATAGTCACTGGGGCAACAAAAGGGATGGCTTTTCTGGAATAGATTAGAAAATTCAATTTTCAGATCTAATTTTTTAACCACCTCTACTTATGAGTAAAAGAAGGATTTTGTGCCATGCATGTCCTCCAGAAAAAAATAGGCAGTATACTAATTCATGTTCTAGAAATAAAACCATGATAGTCTTTTGTATTCCATCACAGTATCAGAAGATTAAAAGGGTCTGAGAATTCTAACCACAGTAGGAACATCTTCTATTTTTTTCAGCAAGTGGTTATTAAGAGAAAACTTTCATAAATACTTACATAGAACCATAAATACATCTAAGGATAATACAGCTATCCCTTGCAATGTTATCTTTTTAAAGCATACTGCTACCTTCAGTGTGTGAAATACAATCTCAAAAGCTACTACTTCCTATTTTTCATCATTTTAATCTCAAAAATCATACAAAATAACAGAATCTAGTTTGTACCATATTAACCAGAACTAGGGTAGTCAAGATAGAGCAAAATGATCATCTGAAATTTTCTATTAAATTACTGATAGTCATGAACACACACCAACTTGCAGTAAGATTTTTCTATCCTGAAACAATAAAGAGTTACCAGAAAACTCTTCGGTCAGGATGTCATACAGATTTTTAAATTTCCCCAACTTTCGACATTTAGAAAAGAAAAATTCCTAGTTTTTCAATTACTATGTCAAAATACTTTTTATAAACTTCAATTCATGATTCAAAAATAAAGTCTAGCTTGGTTCTGTGTCACTAGAATGAAATTAACTGAATTCTTTCACCATCATTTCAAGTAAGTTCATTCTATATTTTACATTTACATCTTATTTTCTTCAAAATTTACTTTATGAGTTCAAATATTATTTGCTATTGTGAAAATGTACACTGCTTCTGAAACATTGTATTTCAGTCTGTTATTTCAAGAAAGAATGAGTGTTTGATGGGATATGTACTACCAGTTTAGAGCACACAAGTTAAACAGAGGTTAAATTTTGTTTCAACAAATTCCACATGTACCAAAAACCTTGCAATAATGATGCATAAAATACAAATGATAAAATTCCAATGGTTAGCAATATTATGGTCTTTAGCCTTTAGTGTAGCGTACGCACTAAAATAAAGCTCTATATAGTTCTGAGAACATATGGTAGATGCAGAAAGGGTTAACATAGTGGAAGAAATATTGTCGGAGAATGCAATGGCACCCCACTCCAGTACTCTTGCTCGGAAAATCCCATGGACAGAGGAGCCTGGTAGGCTGCAGTCCATGGGGTTGCTAGGAGTCGGACACGACTGAGCGACTTCATTTTCACTTTTCACTTTCATGCATTGGAGAAGGAAATGGCAACCCACTCCAGTGTTCTTGCCTGGAGAATCCCAGGGACGGGGGAGCCTGGTGGGCTGCCGTCTCTGGGGTCACAAAGAGTCAGACCACGACTGAAGCGACTTAGCAGCAGCAGCAAGTCATTACTTCAAGATTCAGTACCAGAAAGAACAGATTCACCCTATCAATATCAGTATTTCCTGCTTCTCCATTTATACCAGCAGATGGGTTCACTCACGGAGACGAGGTTGCATTAATGCCTGTGTATAATTAAAATAAAAAGTTGTCACATCCCAGAGTGCTCTAATTTTAGAATATGGATAGTCTCTTGGAATTTATGATGCTGAATTTAATCTGTAGGTACAATGTAAATGCCTCTGATAAGTCTTTACTGTTAATAAAAAAAAATGAATTTACATATGAACTACACAAAAGAAAATTAACTTTATTTTGGGCCATGTCACACAGCTTGTAGGTTCTCAATTCCCTGACCAGGGATGGAACTTGGGCCCACGGCAGTGGAAGCTTGGAGTCCTAACCATTGAAAAGTCAGGGAATTAATTTTTATAATTTTCAAAATTTAAAATAAACTACTTTATCCCCATCCCTGATGGCTCAGTGAATAAAGAATCTGCCGGCAATGCAGCAGACATAGGAGTCATGGGTTCGATCCCCGGGTTGAGAAGATCCCTTGGATAAAGAAATGGCAACACACTCTAGTATTCTTGCTTGGGAAATCCCATGGATAGAGGAGACTGGGTGACTAAACAACTTCTATTAAAATTTGAATAAACACATTAAAAACATTCTATTAACATTCTAATAGAATAGAAATAGAAGACAAGCATTCTATTAGCAAAATCCTAAATTTAAACCTGAACATTTAATACGACTTTTATACAAGAGTTCAGTACTTTAAAAATACAGCCTTTAAGAATCCTGTAGACTCAGACATAGCTGTTCATGGGGATATGCTTCTTTTAAGATCATCCATATGCATGCGGCTAAATTGCTTCAGTTGTGTCTGACTCTGTGCGACTCTATGGACTGTAACTCCCCCCTCCTCCAGGCTCTGTCCATGGGATCCTCCAGGCAAGAAGATTGGAGTGGGTATTATTCTTTACTCTTTATTTATTTTTTATTCAAGTCTGATAAAACTCCAGATGAACCAGGCTATCCAAAAAATAGAGAAGAAAACAACATTTTAAAAACCCTGTATGGTTAACTGAAAATTTAAAAAGAGTATACAGATGATTGGACTTCCCAGGTGGCTCAGTGGTAAAGAACCTGCCTGCCAATGCAGGAGACATAAGAGATGCAGGTTTGATCACTGGGTCAGGAAGATCCCCTGGAGGAGGGCATGGCAACCCACTCCAGTATTCTTGCCTGAAGAATCCCATGGACAGAGCCACGTACAGAGCCTGGAGGAGGGGGGAGTTACAGTCCATAGGGTCGCACAGAGTCGGACACAACTGAAGCAATTTAGCAGCATGCATATAGATGATCTCCTTAAAAGAAGCATATCACCATGAACAGCTGTCTGTGAAGAATGCATTTTATCAAAGTGGATGTTTGGAAGCCTTTGCTTCTAGAAATCAAGAATTGTAGACTGTGAATCAGAAAGGTTTTTGCAAATACCATTAATTAAAATTCACTCTTCTATTATACTTCTGCCCAATATACATACTATACACATACACACATACACACGCACACACACGTTTGAAAGAGAGATTAATTCTTTTCCCAAAAGGACAAATCCTCTAATACAAGCTTTATATCATCCATGTGACAAATAATTTCTTAACTACATGCCCACTTTCATTTCACACAAGCCCTGACCCTGGTTCCTTCAGTAGTTTTACTTATTTAAATAATCAATATTTAATGACTACATTCTATGTTTTATGTTTAAAGTACTACAGGCAATAAAAGGAGAAGGCAATGGCACCCCACTCCAGTACTCTTGCCTGGAAAAATCCCACGGACAGAGGAGCCTGGTAGGCTGCAGTCCATGGGGTCACTAAGAGTCGGACACGACTGAGCGACTTCTCTTTCACTGTTCACTTTCATGCACTGGAGAAGGAAAATAGCAACCCACTCCAGTGTTCTTGCCTGGAGAATCCCAGGGACGGGGAGCCTGGTGGGCTGCAGTCTATGGGGTCGCACAGAGTTGGACACAACTGAAGCGACTTAGCAGCAGCAGGCAATAAAAAGATGTATAAGTCACATTCTCAACATTTAAGCTCCTGCAGTCTCCTATGAGATAAAGTACAGGGGAATTGAAGTTCCATTCACAACTTTCAGATTTCTTCCTAAAAAGTCGTCTTACATAAAATTATTTTTTCAGGACTTCCTTGGCAGTTCAATGGTTAAGACTCAGCGCTTCCTATGCAGGGGGCACAAGTTTGATCCCTGGTTGAGTAACTAGGGTCCCAAACGCCACAGGGCCAAAAAAACCTTTTTTAAATTAATAAACAAATGTTTTTCATGTGAAAGGTGCAGCTGTACATGGAAAGGGTGCACCAAATAAGTAAATGAAGACAAAAACAGAAAAGCCATCTTGAATTTTAAGTTAGTACATAGTGAAAAAATAAAATTGATATTGGAAGAAATCTTCACTTCCATTTTTCTACCTTTAATAAGGACTATTAAATGAAACAGTTATACTTTTGGAATCAGAATATGTAACAAAAATAATTTTTCTCACTTCTCTCTACGCAAGTGTTCTTAAAGACAGCTACACATACTCAAATAATCACTGAATGATCTTACTTTACCCTTCATTTACAATCTGAAAGACAGAAATCTCTATGTGCCTTCTATCAAAATTGTTCCATCTCTGCAAATCTGCACTCTACTGTGACTCATGGTAGACAGGTTCAATGTCTACTTGGTTAGCCAAGTAAACATTTCAAAAGGAAGATTCTTAGCCACACTGATATGATTCTAGCCACTATGTAAACTAATATTTAAATAAGGTTCCCTCTGGATGACTTCTTTTTCAACAAAACTACAAAAATATATATTTTGTATCTATGATAAGTATATTGTGTACCTCAAACAAATTTTTCTATATAAATTTCAGGTTCTTTTCTTCTCCTTTGTAGTTCTCAGGATGTGGCAGAATTCATTAATACCTATTAATATTAGAAAGAGCATGTGGAATTTTTCTTTAAAATCATATTTACCACTATATATAGTAATGGAGCCATTCATTTAAATAGTCTCTTTTCCCATCATTTATTGCACTTGCACCTTCTAAAAGAGCACAGAGAGTAGTCTGAAAAAATATAGACCTAAAGGGCTGAAATGTATCACTATTTAAACTACTGCTATCACCTGGAAAGTAATGGAAGCTTGGGAATTGGTCTGGGATGCACGACTGATAATATTTATTTCTATGCTTACGATGAAAACTTGTTGTATTAGTGAAACTCATATTCTCTATAACAAGAGGGCAGAATCTCCATAGAAAAACAATAACCCAAAGACTGTCATGGTATATATCACTGCTAAATCAAGTTTGTTTGGTTGTACTTGTCTAGCTAGGTCCGCCAAGAAATTAAACAAATATATTTCCTAATGCTTTCCATGAAATCAGATTCATGCTTCAAATCATTTCAGGTCTCAATAGTCAGAGGATTCATTAAAATGAGAGCTCTTCTTATCACCACACTGTGAATTTATATTCTAATTAGCAAAGACTCTACATATTGTTCTTTGCTTCTTAAGGATAATTTTTCTTAAAGCATCAAGATGGAATAAAGTCGATATAAAAGACATTTTTGGGACCACTTAGGATATTAATATTATCATTACTGATATGCTACTGATATTCAATAAATGAATGTTTTTAGGGTGATAAAGGTTTGTGATTATACAGGAAAGTGTTCTTGTTAGGAGAGACGCTAAACTATTCAAAAATGTCATAATATCTATAGTTTTAAAAAATATGGCAAAAAATTAACAACTGGTCAATCTAGCTGAAGGGCACACAGGTGTTACTTTTTCTGCAGCTATATAATACTGAAATTTTCAACATAAAAATTTAAGGAGAAAAACATGATTTTTAAAACTTTAAATCAAAATTATTGATAAATACTCTTGTGAGAAAAAGGATTACTAGATCCCAAACTGTAATTCTCTTTTCCTAATCATGTCATACATAAGGACTTTTTCCACTGAAAACCAAACATCACAAGCATTTCCTATCATGAAAGCATTATAAACAGACATGCATCAGAAGAATTTTGACAAAGCTTTGAGAACAAAAACTACATTACACTTAGATCAAGAGGGTTAAAATTTCCCAATTAACCACAGGACTTACCTATCCATGTCATCATCTCCCAGTAATAAGGGTGGGAGGGGCAGAGGAGGCAATGTTGAAGTTTTTAGGTGTGGAATAGCAGCTGTTACAGATACTTGAGTCTTCACAGAAACCTGTACAGGGGGCTGAGAATTTGCCTGAGAGGACAGAGTAGATGTCCTTGGATGAACAGAGGGGGGAAAGTTGAAGTACTTGAAGAAAGAACCTGACTAAATGTTGGCTGGGGAGGGAGGCAGAGGTGGCTGCTGTGGAATAGCTGGCAGTGGAGGCAAAGGTGGCAAGGGGGTGTCTGTGGTGGAGGGGTAGTAGTTGGTAAAGGAGGTGGAGAAGTAACTGTGGGAAGAGATGGAAGGGTCTCCTTTTCAGATGTCTCTGTCTCTTTTGGAGTAACAATCTCCTCTTTCAGTGCTACAGGTTTAGAGTCTCTTGTTCCCTGTACTTTCGTATCTTTAAGAACAGGCTGCTTCTCAGAGTTCTCTTCCAACTTCACTTTCCCTGTATCTAAAGAATTTTTGACCTCTGTGTTAAGATGTGTTACATTCACCAGTTCAGTATCTGGGGCAGATTTTTCCAGTTTTACACCTCTGGGTAACTTTTTAGGCTCCAAGCCTGAATCCTTAGCCTCCACTGAACTGTTCTCTTTTCTAGGCAAAAATATAGGTGAACCCTTGGATTCCTTCCCATCCATTTTTGCTGCTGCAGCAGCTGCTGCTCTTTCCTTCTTTTCCTACTGAGTTCAGCTCCCAAGCTGGAGTTCAATGGAAGCCTGACAGGTGAGATACTGGAATGTCGACTGCGTGACCCGGATCTCTTCTTTTTACTATGAGAAGATGAGTGTCTTGAATATGCAGGACTTCTACTTCTAGACTTCATTGATTTTCTACTGGAAAAAGAAAAAAAAATTAAATGGATAGACTACAGCAATATGGAAGAAAAAAGATTAAACTATGAAGAACTGTAACTAAAAAACCCAGTTTGAGTACTTAGCAATCTTAAAAATAGATTGTTGTTGTTGTTCAGTCTTTCAGTCCTGTCTGACTCTTTGTAACCCCATGGACTGCAGCACACCAGGCTTCCTTGTCCTTCACTATCTCCCGGAGTTTGCTCTAATTCACGTTCATTGAGTCGGTGATGCTATCTAATCATCTCATCCTCTGCCACCCTCTTCTCCTGCCCTCAATCTTCCCCAGCATCAGAGCCTTTTCCAATGAGCTAGCTCTTCGCATTAGGTGGCCAAAGTACTAGAGTTTCAGCTTTAGCATCAGTCCTTCCTATGAATATTCAGGGTTGACTTCTTTTAGGATTGACTGGTTTAATCGCCTTGCAGTCCATGGCACCCACTCTCAAGAGTCTTCTCCAGCACCACAATTCGAAAGCATCAATTCTTTGGCACTCAGCCTTCTTTATGGTCCAACTCTCACATCCATACATGACTAATGGGAAAACCATACCTTCGACTATACAGACCTTTGTCGGCAAAGTGATGTCTTTGCTTTTTAATATGTTGTCTAAGTTTGTCATAGCTTTCCTTCCAAGGAGCAAGTGTCTTTTAATTTCACGGCTGCAGTTACCGTTTCGAAGTGATTTTGGAGCCCAAGAAAATAAAATCTGTCACTGCTTCCATTTTTTTCCCCTTCTATTTGCCATGAAATGATGGGACTGGATGGTACCATCAAATAATAATAATAATAATGTATCAATATTGGTTCATTAATTATAACAAATATAAGATATTAATAATAGGGGAAGCTTTGTACTAGCTTCAGAATTTTTCTGTAAATTTAAAAACGTTCTTTACTCTAAAAAATGGATTGGAAGGAAATAATCCTTCATGATAACATATTTCAGTCATATAATCTAAAAATTATTCACTACTTATTCAACTGAAAGAAGATGGATGAATATTTTTCCCATGTTAGAAAATATCCATATTCATGATTACTTTTAGAGTTTTGGTTTAAATATCTGATAAAATGAAAACATGATTTTTAAAAGTCATACTTAATGCTAAACGTAGTAACTAGCACACTTCACCAAAACCTAAAATTTTAAACTAAAGAGCTATCTAATTGAGAAATCTCAGGAAAAGATTGTGTTCCTGAATCCTCAGTTTATAATTAAGTTGTGCCTATACTAAACAAATTCCCAAGATACAAGACTTAGGATTTACAAACTACATAAACTGGAGAAACTGTCTTGACAAAATAATTTATTAGATGTTCTTAAAATTATGATGACTTCTAGTACTTTCAAATATAAAATGATTTCCAATAAACATTTTAGAAATTCATAAAGCAAGGTATTACTGCATGCTCAACTTACTTTCTCCATTATTAAGAAAGGATTGGAAAGTAAAATCTGGGAATCTAAAAGACAGATTATTCAAAATTAAAATCCAAGCCCCTCTTAATTCTTTTGCTTTTTAATAAAGTCAAATGTACTACCGGCCTTCTTGGGTAGTGCTAGTGGTAAAGAACTTGACTGCCAATGCAGGAGACATAAAGAGATTGGGTCAGGAAGATCCCCTGGAGGAGGGCGTGGCAGCCCACTCCAGTATTCTTGCCAGGAGAATCCCCATGGACAGAGGTGCCTGGCAGGCTAAAATCCATGGGGTCACAAAGAATTGGACACAACTGAAGGAACTTAGCAGGCACACAATATATCAAGTATGACTGGAGAAAACATAATTTGCCCAATAGTCTAAAACAAATTGTTCCCATTTCAGATCTTCAATCTCTCCCTTTTATGGTTGATCATTGGTAAGACTGATGTGATTCAAAATGTTTCAAAACAAACAGCATATACATGGTAGGGGGAAACAATTCACATGATGTTAGTCATGATTTTCTTATACCCATAATGCCTTTTGGAAATTTTCTTCCAAAAGCTAATTAAAGTATAAAATAATCACTGGAATCAAACAACATTTATATGAACATGAGCATACAAGACAATGAAACTAGTTAAATGGATTTACTAAATACCCAGTTACTCTTAAGAAAACTAATACATCTGTAAATAAAGTGGCTAAAACAAGAGGCTTCCTTTAAATTATAGACTGGGTTGAAACTAACATTATCTTAGGAGAACACTAAGTAATGTCAGAAACATGCTCTACAACCCACTGTTTCTTTAATTTTTCAGCATGACTAACTCTTCTAAAGAACTCTGCTATAAATCCTTTAACTTCTGAACAGAATCTTATTGTAATAGGACATTTGGATGGCTCTAAGTTACATAAATGTTAAAGTTGAGGTCCAGAGCCACTCTTTAAGGGAAAAAGGGGACAACAAATAGGTAAATTGTCTTCAAAGAGTGAACAAAACTGTCTTCAATAACAAATGTATTTTTTCCCTGAATTAAGTTGGGTTCCACCCATTTGAAATGAAATTGCTACTATTAATCACTACTAATTTGGTGGATGCAAAGATCTTCAAAGTTTCTCTCAAAGCATTTTCAGTCTTTAAAAATGATATAGCTTGTTTAATTCTGACTGTCTCTCTCAAGGCAAAAAAATAAATTAATAATAATAACCCAGACGACTATAAAAATATGTTCCCTACCCTAAGAAACTAAATGAGGAAAAATATCTACATATGCACATGTCACACACCTACAAACATGTAATGCTCTTTACTAGCCAACTAAAAATGTGCTTGACTCCAGGCTTATTATTTAGTGTTTATAGGATCATGTTGTGTTTTCAATTCTTTCTTGATTTATTTTTACCATTACTGCACTGATTTCAACTAAGTGAGTATAAGCTTTGTGCAGTGGCAATATCGTAGCCAAAGAGGTTTATCTGAGGCGCGATTATTGCTAATTGAAAACTTTTCTCAACTAAGTGAGTATAGGAAGAGAGAACTTGAGATTTGAACCCAAAGGAATTATTGCAAAAGCAGCTTGTTTATACTGAAACTTGTTTTAGCCTCAATGCAATTCTGTATTCTCAAACCCCCTAACAATCAAAATTCTCAGAACAGCCTTAATGAAACTACTCCCTCAAGAAAACAAATATTCTGAGACTATTTCTTAGGCATCCTTAAAAAAAGCTAAGCAATTTTACAAATAGTACACTTAAGACATCTACTTCACTGTATATAAATTTACTTCTCATTCCTCCAGAAAAAAAAAAAGTGAACTCTAGCTAACGGTGTACATGCTGAAGTGTTTACAGTGAAGCATACTGATATACGCAACTTACTTTGAGATGAACCAAAACAAATGAAGATGGCTTGATGAAGAGATGGATAGAAATGATAAAATGTATATCAAGTATTAATTGTAGAATCTAGGTGGTACACATTTGAGTCCTGACTACAATAATAAAATGGAGGGGAAAGCCTAAGGAACTTCATCCTCTGACAGCTAGGAACTCTTTTAACTTGATGAATTCAAACTAGTTTATGAATAACTATAATTCTAAGTCAGCCAAAATTACTCACATTGACACATAAAAGACATGGCATGGATTTTTTTTTAATTTCTCTACTAGTTTTCAACATTTTTCTCACTCACTGATAAAATTTACTGAGCAGGCACTGTACCTGGCTATGCACTCATATTTACTAATTAAACCTCGCAACTCTAGAACTAGGTAGTTATTAATCTCATTTCACACACAGAGAAATTAAATTATATGCCAAAGGTTACAAAACAAGATTAGGATTCCACTCAGATGTGACTCCTAAGCGCAAGTTCTCCTTTTTGTGGAAAATGGTAAGACTACAAAGAGGGAGGTACATACACCTCATCACTTAGGAACAAGAACAGTTTTCTGTAAACAATTCACTCCAACAATTAAATTTCAAACTAACATGCCTTTATCACCAAAAATATCACAGTGAAGATACTATTAGCATTTTTTAAAAGAAAGATTTTGAAAACTGCTGTGGTCACAAGATAGTCAATGGTGATGCTTGTAAAGAAAATCAAAGTATCCTTGGAACCAATTTCTGCCAGGTTATACCATAAAAGGTAAGAGCTAATCAGCTTAATTCCCACTAGAAACATCAAAGATGGGAGTCTTTTGTAAGTTATCAAAAAAATTGTCTATAAAGAAATAAACTTACAGGTCTGGAGACACAGTGGACAATGCAAATGGTAGATGACCTAGGAAAACAGCCTCAAATAACACAAATGAAATCTCCAATCAGGTCCAATAAAGCCTAAAGCACTAATTCCAAATCCAAACTGAATTTTGAAAAGTTAAGACAAAGCAACCGAAATAACTGGATAAACTCTGGGAACCAGTATCAACTCCATGCATTCGGTAAGCAGAAGCCTGTGATTTTTCTCACATAGGAGCTTACAGCTGAAGATCCCCGCACTGGAAGTACCTACCTTTATTTAGCAGCTTTAGACATGTTAACTCTCCTCTTCAATTCTGGGTTAAGGGAGACCAGTCTCACCTATATTATGACTAGCCAACAGCAAAGTGTTCTAGACAATGCCAAACACTGGGGGCTTCCACAAAATGTTAACAGGTCTAATCCCCAGTTCCTCATAAGCCACAGTAGGAAAGATCGGACTGTTAGACCAATAGCTCACCTGGGAAGTGGACTCCGGCTCAGAGAGCGCTTGCTCAGAAAAAGGGCTGCTGGACCGCCTTCGACCGTAGGGACTGGGTGATCTCCCACTGTAAGAGCCACTCCTTTCATAGCTGGAAGAACGTCGCCGGCTATAGGGGCTCACAGACCTCTGTCGTCTACTGTAGGGACTGGGTGACCGAGTGCTGGACTGGTAGGCGGAAGGCTCCTTGTAAGGCGGGCTGATTGACTGCCTTCTAGAGGTACTTCCCGGACTCTTCTTGTAGGAGTCGTAATTGCTAGAGGTGTGAGATCTCGGGGACTAAGGTCATAATCTTGGCCGTAAGAAGCTCCGGAGGGGCTATCATCTTGCTTGGGACTGTCGGACCACTTCCGGTGGGGACTCCTGGATCTCCGTTTAGGGCTGTCCACGGTTTTGTAACTTTTGGGTGTTTCCCTTTTCCGATGACTTTTACTTCGGTCTTTGTGTCCCGACTTCAACTCACGTTCTTTCCGGGTCTTCTCCTTATGGAGTTTGGATGACCTGGATTCCTTGTTGCTGCTTTTCGAGATCTGAGCCTTCCCGTGGTCATCATTCTCCTCATTTGAACGCTTTGAACTTCCTGATATCCGGTCCTTCGTCGAGCCCGACTTGCTGGAGGCTTCCAGGTTTTTTTCTTTCTCGTCTGTTTAGTTTTTAATAAGTCGCGAGTACGTCGGTGCTGGTGGTGACGGTGTTTATGCAGGCGGTCGCTGCGATCAGTCCCGCGACGTTCATCATTTTCCCTCCGGTCCAGTTTGAAAGCCAGGTCGTCAGAGAAGGTATCGGAATCAGAGCTAATGTCATCATATTCCACCAAAGGTTTGATAACTGTGCCCAAAGGTGCTGCTTCGGGTGTCACCAATCCCATGTCTTTGGAGTGCTTGGACTTATGCCGCTTGTGCTTCGACCCCAAGCGGTGACGCTCTCTGCTGTTGGAGCTGCCACCTCCCGATGACGGCTGCAAAGTTCCAGAAGCTCCCCCACTCCCCGTCCTTCTTGCCCCCATGTCTCTCTGGATTGGGCATTCCCTTTCCCCTGGCCTCAAAAAGGGGAAAAAGTTCCCCAGCACTCCAAAAGTAACCCCCACCCTCCCCCCAGCCCCACGCCTACCAAAGCGCCCCTACAAGGGGGTGGGGAGGGAAGGGACGGTAGTCCAGGCTCCTCCTCCCTCCCGTCTCCTCAGCACCCTCCTACATGAGGTGGGGGTGAAGGAGCCAGGGAAGAAATGAGAGTTCCTCAGCAGTGGAGTTGCGAGACAACGAGTAGCTGCTCGAATCTGTTTCTCCTCCTCCCCACGCCGAGCCAATCCTCAGGCCCAGACGCCGGGGAGGTCGAAGAAGTAGGAAGCCGACGGCTCGGTGCTGTGTGGCCGACTCTGGCTCTGGGGCCCTGTGAAGACTACGCGGGCCCGTCCCCTACCCGGTAGCCCGGCTCGGGGCGGCTTCCTGTCGCTGGGGTCCCGCGGCCTAGGTGCCTCACGCCCCCTTTGTCCCTCGCTCCTGAGGGAGCCCCTTTTCTAGCTTCCGCCTCACCTAAGTACCTCACACACTCGGCCCCTCACACAGACTCACAGTCACACACTAGGTTAAACCGAAACGGCACTAGGAGGAAGGCGGGGGGGAGGGGGGTAATCCCAAGAAATACCGCGAGAATCTTCAGTAATCTCGCGGTATTTCGTGCTTCCCCTTTCACCTCTCGCCGCTGCTAGCTCAAACAACGCGAGAGCAGGTCTCCAGCCAGAGGAGCATTCCGCCAGATTCTCGCGATAAGAATCGGGCTCGCCATTTGAGCAAAACTTTATTAAAACGAACCAGGGAGAATTTTTAAATTTGAAACTTTATTGATAACTCATTGAACAAATACATAATCCGCTTCGGCGCAAACTAAATATCGCGCGCGCGCGCGTGTATGTGTGATGCTTAGTCCCTCAGTCTTGTCCGGTTCTTTGCGACCTCTTGGACTATATCCGGCCTCTGTCCTTGGGATTCTCCAGGCGAGAATACTGGAGGGGTTGCCATTCCATTCTCCAGGAGATGTTCCCCACCCAGGGATCGAACCTGGGTCTCATGCCTTGCAGGTGTATCTTTAACGTCTGCACCACCAGGGAAGCCCCCAATTTTTGCATACTCTATACAACTTCTTTAAATATCAGCATGTTAATATTGTCAACTGGATAAAGGGCGACTGTGGTGCTATTTCAACCCAAGTCCGTAAGTATTAACAATTCTTCCAGCTTGTGTAGCCTATACAGCTACGTGCTAAATTATTACTGACTCTCATTGTATCCTGCAAAACACGATTTGCCTCATCCCTGTTTTAAAAATAAGGAAACCAGACTCAGATGCTTTCACTGCCAGGACCCCCGATTCTATCAGTGGTGGAGGAACTAGGATCCCACAAGCCATGCATCTAGGCCAAAGAAAAAGGAAGACCTAACAACTTTTTAATCATCTGTGGAAGTAAAATTAATACTGTCAAGAAAAAAAAAAGTATACAATTCAGTACTTGAACGCAGGTGTGGTGACTTACTCATTGCTGCAAAAGGGCCTGGATGTGAAGGTCTCCACCAGTGTCTAACATTGATGGCAGATGTCAGGAAATTTAATGAGTCAATTAGACAAAGTGACTGGGCAGCCTTATTAAACACTGGCATGAGTTCAGCAAAATTATTCTCATGATCTTTTTTTTAAATGAGATCAAGTATTTGACCTAGGATGCACCCACAACACACCTAAAACAAAATGGAAAAGTGGAGATGGCAGAAGGAATTGTGATGATGTGTCAAATAAAACCTTGAAGAATAAAATTCATCATCCAAAGTAATCCACCATCATATCAGCAGTCAGAGAAGGCAATGGCACCCCACTCCAGTACTCCTGCTTGGAAAATCCCATGGATGGAGGAGCCTGGAAGGCTGCAGTCCATGGGATCGCTGAGGGTCGGACACGACTGAGCAACTTCACTTTAACTTTTCACCTTCATGCATTGGAGAAGGAAATGGCAACCCACTCCAGTGTTCTTGCCTGGAGAATCCCAGGGACGGGGGAGCCTGGTGGGCTGCTGTCTATGGGGTCACACACAGTCAGACATGACTGAAGTGACTTAGCAGCAGCAGCAGCATATCAGCAGTAGAAACTTTATTTTTGAGTGATGAAGCTGAATTTTATTATTTTTTTGGTCAAGTAAATCCTTTGTTTTTAATTATTTTTATTTGGAGGATAATTGCCTTACAGTATTGTATTGTTTTCTGCCATACATCAACATGAGTCAGCCATAGGTATACATAGTCTCCTCCATCTTGAACCTCCCTCCAACCTTTCAACCTGTCGCACCACTTATCATTCCAGCAGTAGAAACTTTTTTGAAATTAACTTTTATTACAGTATAGTTGGTTTACAATATTATGTTAGTTTCTGCTGTACAACAAAGTGAATCAATTATACATTTATATGTGTGTGTATGTGTTAGTCGTTCAGTAGTGTCCGACTCTGCGACCCTGTGACTGTAGCCCGTCAGGCTCCCTGTCCATGGGGATTCTCAGGCAAGAATACTGGAGTGGATTGCTATTCCCTTCTTCAGAGGATCTTCCCGACCTAGGGATTGAACCCTGGTCTCCTGCACTGCAGGCAGATTCTTTACCTTTGAGCTACAGGAAGTCCACGTTTACATTTATCTACTTTTTTAGATTTCCAGCCACCAACGATCACTCAATAGGGTTCCCTGTGCTATATGGTCGGAGAAGGCAATGGCAACCCACTCCAATACTCTTGCTCGGAAAATCCCCTGGACGGAGGAGCCTGGTAGGCTGTAGTCCATGGGATTGCTAGGAGTCGGACACGACTGAACGACTTCACTTTCACTTTTCACTGTCATGCACTGGAGAAGGAAATGGCAACCCACTCCAGTGTTCTTGCCTGGAGAATCCCAGGGACAGGGGAGCCTGGTGGGCTGCCATCTCTGGGTTCACAGAGTCGGACACGACTGAAGCGACTTAGCAGCAGCAGCAGCAGTGCTACATGGTAGGTTCTCATTAGTTATTTATTTTATACATAGGAGTGTATATTTTGGAGAAGAAAATGGCAACCCATTCCAGTTGCTTGGAGAATTCCACAGAGTAGCCTAGTAGGCTACAGTTCACAAGGTCGCAAAGATTCGGACATGACTTAGCAACTAAACCACTACCACCACAGTGTATATATTGTTGTTTAGTCACTCAGTTGTGTCTGACTCTTTGCGACCCTGTGGACTGCAGCATGCCAGGCTTCCCTGTCCATCATCTCACGGAGCTTGCTCAAACTCATGTCCATCAAGTCAGTGATGCTATCAAACCATCTCATTCTCTGTCGTCCCCTTCTCCTCCTACCTTCTATCTTTCCCAGCATCAGGGTCTTTTCCAACTAGTCCACTTTTCACATCAGGTGGCCAAAGTATTGAAGCTTCATCTTCATCTTCAGTCCTTCCAATGAATATTCAGGGTTAATTTCCTTTAGAATTGACTGGTTTGATCTCCTTGTAGTGCAAGGGACTCTCAAGAGTCCTCTCCAACACCACAGCTCAAAAGCATCAATTCTTTGGCACTCAGCCTTCTTTATGATCCAGCTCTCACATCTATACATGACTACTGGAAAAACTATAGCTTTCACTATATGGACCTTTGTTGGCAAACTGATGTCTCTGCTTTTTAATATGCTGTCTAGGTTGGTCAAAACTTTTCTTCCAAGGAGCAAGTGTCTTTTAATTTCATGGCTGCAATCACCATTTGCTGTGATTTTGGAGCCCAAGAAAATAAAGTCTGTCACGTTTCCATTGTTTCCCCATCTATTTGCCATGAAGTGATGGGACCAGATGCAACGATCTTATTTTTTTGAATGTTGAGTTTTAAGCAAGCTGTTTCATTCTCCTTTCACCTTCATCAAGAGGCTCTTTACTTTCTCTTTGCTTTCTGCCATAAGGGTGGTGTCATCTGCATATCTGAGGTTACTGATATTTCTCCTGGCAATCTTGATTCCATCTTGGGATTCATCCAGCCCAACATTTCACATGATGTACCCTGCATAGAAGTTAAATAAGCAGGGTGACAATATACAGCCTTGACGTACTCCTTTCCCAATTTGGAACCAGTATGTTGTTCCATGTTCGGTTCTAACTGTTGCTTCTTGACCTGCATACTGGTTTCTCAGGAGGCAGGTAAGCTGGTCTGGTAGTCCCATCTCTTTCAGAATTTTCCACAATTTGTTTTGATCCACACAGTCAAAGGCTTTAGCATAGTCAATGAAGCAGATGTTTTTCTGGAATTCTCTTGCTTTTTCCTGTGATCCATCAGATGTTGGCAAGTTGATCTCTGGTTCCTCTGCCTTTTCTAAATCCAACTGGAAAATCTGGAAGTTCTCGGTTCACATATTATTGAAGCCTAATTTGAACACTAACTTGCTAGTGTGTGAAATGAGTGCAGTTCTGTGGTAGTTTGAACATTCTTTGGTATTGCCTTTCTTTGAGTTTGGAAGGAAAACTGACATTTTCCAGTCCTGTGGCCACTGCTTAATTTTCCAAACTTGTTGGCATATTGACTGCAGCAGATTCACAGCATCATCTTTTAGGATTTGAAATAGCTCAGCTGAAATTCCATCACTTCCACTAGCTTTGTTCATAGTGATGCTTCCTAGGCCCACTTGACTTCACTTTCCAGGATGTCTGGCTCTAGGTGTGTGACCACACCTTCATGGTTATCTGGGTCATGAGATCTTTTTGTATTGTTCTTCCGTATATTCTTGCCACTTCTTTATATCTTCTGCTTCTGTTAGGTCCATACAATTTCTGTCTTTTATTGTACCCATCTTTGCATGAAATGTTCCCTTGGTATCTCTAATTTTCTTGAAAAGATCTCTGTCTTTCCCATTCTATTGTTTTCCTCTATTTCTTTGAATTGATCACTTAGGAAGGCTTTCTTTTCTCTCCTTGCTATTCTTTGAAACTCTGCATTCAGATGGGTATATCTTTCTTTTTTTCCTTGCCTTTCACTTCTCTTCTTTTCTCATATATTTGTAAGGCTTCATCAGACAACCATTTTTGCCTTTTTACATTTCTTCTTCTTGGAAATGGTTTTGATCACCGCCACCTGTACAGTATTACAAACCTCTGTCCATAGTTCTTTAGGCACTTTGTCTATCAGAATATAGATCCCAATCTCCCAGTTTGTCTCACCCACGCTTTCCCCCTTGGTAATCGTAAGTCTGTTCTCTATATCTGTGACTCTATTTCTGTTTTGCCAATAAGTTCATCTGTACCATTTTTCTTGAATCCACATATAAACAATATTATACAATGTTTGTTTTTCTCTTTCTGACTTGTTTCACTCTGTAGGACAATCTCTAGGTCCATCCATGGTTCTGCAAATGGCATTATTTCATTCCTTTTTATGTCTGAGTAATATTTTATTGTATATGAACCACATCTTAGTCCATTCCTCTGTGAAAGGATGTTAAGTTGCTTCCATTTTATTTTAAATTAATTTTATTGGTATGTAGTTGCTTACAGAAACTTCCTAAAATATTTTATTTATTTATGTATTTGGCTGCCTCGGGTCTTAGGTGCGGCACTTGGGGTCTTTGTTGTGGCACTTGGGGTCTTCATTGCATCATGCAGGATCTTTTGTGGAAGCGGTCAGACTCTCTAGTTACACCACAATGGGCTTAGTTTCTCTATGGCGTGTGAGATTTTAGTTCCCAGACCAGGGTCAAACCCTTGCCCCCTGCATTGTAAGGTGGGTTCTTAACCACAGGAACACCAGGGAAGTCCCAAATCATTTCTTAATTATCTGTTTCCTGTTGAAGCAGACTAGAAAAACCCCTAATGAACGAATAATGAATGAAGCTTGTTATTGAGTTTTTATAATACCTTCCATTTCTACAGCACTTTTCAATTTTCCACAGAAGTCTTTTAAGCCTGTCAATAAATACCAATTAAACAAATAAATAACCTGATGAGGGTGACCAGGATGAGTATTATTATATGTAGCTCCTAAAGGCTGAAACTGAGACTCAGAAGGAGTGGGAGCACATTTACATTAGTTGTAAATGACAGGAGGAGGGACAGCTCTTTCTGTAATCCTAAGCACTGCTTTTTTTCCCCCTCTTTTTTGGCCACACTGAGGGACTTTCGAGGGATCTTTGTTCCATTCCATATATAAGAGTTTGCGTCTGCTAATTCCAAACTCCCAGCCAAACCACCCTCACCCATCCTCCCACTGGCAACCACAGGTCTGTTTTCTACGTCTGTGAGCCTGTTTCTGTTTCACAGATAAGTTCATTTGTGTCATATTTTTTTTCTTTTGCCACACCTTGCAGCATGTGGGATCTAAGTTCCCCAAACAGGGATCCAACTTGTGTCCTCTGCAGAGGAAGCAAAGAGTCATAATCACTATACCACTAGGGAGTCCCTGTGTTGTATTTTAGATTCCACATATAAATGATATCATATGGTATTTGTCTTTCTCTTTCTGACTCATTTTACTTAGTATGATCATCTCCAGGTCCATCCATGTAGCTGCAAATGACATTGTCATTTGTTGTTGTTCAGTCACTCAGTCATGTCTTTTTGTGACCCCAGGGACTGCAGCATGCCAGATTTTCCTGCCCTTCACAATCTTCCAGAACTTGCTCAAACTCATGTCCGTTGAATCTGTGATGTCGTCCAACTGTCTCATCCTCTGTTGTCCCCTTCTCCTCCTGTCTTCAATCTTTCTCAGCATCAGAGTTTATTCCAATGAGTTGGCTCTTCACATCAGGTGGCCAGGGTACTGGAGCTTTAGCTTCAGCATCAGTCCTTACAATGAATATTCAGGGTTGATTTCCTTTCGGACTGACTAGTTTGATCTCCTTGCAGTCCAAGGGACTCTCAAGAGTCTTCTCCAACACCACAGTTCGAAAGTGTCAGTTCTTCAGCACTCAGCTTTCTTTATGGTCTAGCTGTCACATCCACACATGACTACTGGAAAAACCATAGCTTTGACTATATGGACCTTTGTCGGTAAACTGATGTCTTTGCTTTTTATACATTGTCTAGGTTTGTAACTCAGATTCGAAAACTCAGCAATGGCCACAGGCCTGGAAAAGATCAGTTTTTGTTCCATTCCCAAAGAAGGGCAATGCCAAAGAATGTTCAAACTACCATACAATTGCACTCATTTCACATGCTAGCAAGGTCGTGATCAAAATCCTCCAAGCTAGGCTTCAATAGTGTGTGAACCAAGAACTTCCAGATGTATAAGCTGGATTCAGAAAAGGCAGAGGAACCAGAGATCAACTTGCCAACATCTTATGGATCATAGAAAAAGCAAGAGAATTCCAGAAAAACATCTGCTTCACTGACCATGCTAAAACCTTTGACTGTGTGGATCACAAGAAACTGTGGAAAATTCTGAAAGAGATGGGAATACCAGACCAACTTACCTGCTTCCTGAGAAATCTGTGGCAGTGATGGTTTAGTTGCTCAGTTGTGTCTGACTCTTTGCGACCCCATGGACTATAGGCTGCCAGATTCCTCTGTCCATGGGATTTTTCAGACAAGAATACTGGAGTGGGTTGCCATTTCTTTCTCCGGGGAGAAATCTGTATGTAGGCCAAGAAGTAACAATTAGAACCAAACATGACAGACTGGTTCCCAATCAGGAGAGGAATACGTCAAGGCTATATATTGTCACACTGCTTATTTAACTTCTGTGCAGAGCACAACATGTGAAAGCTGGGCCGGATGAATCCCAAGCTGGAATCAAGATTGCCAAAAGAAATATCAATAACCTCAGATATGCAGATGATACCACCCTTCTGGCAGAAAGCGAAGAAGAACTAAAGAGCCTCTTGATGAAGGTGAAAGAGGATAATGAAAAAGTTGGCTTAAAACTCATTCAAAAGCTAAGATCATGGCTTCTGGTCCCATCGTTTCATGCCAAATAGATGGGGAAACAATGGAAACAGTGACAGACTTTATTTTCTTGGGCTCCAAAATCACTGCAGATGGTGACCACAGCCATGAAATTAAAGACACTTGCTCCTTGGAAGAAAAGCTATGACAACTTAGACAGCATATTACAAAGCAGAGACATTACTTTGCCAACAAAGGTCCACATAGTCAAAGCTATAGTTTTTCCAGTAGTCATGTATGGATGTGAGAGCTGGACCATAAAGAAGGCTGAGTGCCGAAGAACAGATGCTTTTGAGCTGTGGTGTTGGAGAAGACTCTTGAGAGTCCCTTGAACTACAAGAAGATCTAACCAGTCAATCCTAAAGGAAATCAACCCTGAATATTCATTGGGAGGACTGATGATGAAGCTGAAGCTCCAATACTTTCACTACCTGTTGCGAAGAGCCAGCTCATTGGAAAAGACCCCGATGCTGGGAAAGATTGAAGGCAGGAGGAGAAGGGGATGACAGGGATGAGATGGTTGGATGGCATCACCAGTTGGCATCATCAATGGACATGAGTTTGAGCAAGCTCAGGAAGATATTGAGGGACTGGGAAGCCTGGCATGCTGCACTTGATGGGGTCACCAAAAGTCAGACATGACTGAGCTACTGAACAAGAAACGTTTGTCATAGCTTTTGTCTTTTAATTTCAGAGCTATTGTCACCATCCATAGTGATTTTGGAGCCCAAGAAAATAAAATGGCATCATTCCATCACACACACACCCCCACACACACACATCTTGTTTTCTTGTTACCCATTCATCTGTCAATGGACATTTAGGTTGTTTCCATATTTTGGCTACTGTGAATAGTGCTATGTCCAGGTACATGTCCAGGAGTGGGATTGCTGGATCCTTGGCAACTCTAGTTTTTGAGGAGCCTCCTTACTGTTTTCTATAGTGGCTGCACCAATTTACTTTCTCACCAACAGAGTAGGAGGATTCCCTTTTCTTCAAGTCTCTACAGGATTTGTTATTTGTCACCTTTTAATGATGCCCATTCTGACCAGTGTGAGGTGGTACCTCATTGTAGTGTTTTTTGTTTTTTTTTTTAAGATTTATGTATTTGTGTATCTTATTATTTGACTGTGGTGGGTCTTTGTTGTTGCATGTGGGCTTTCTTTAGTTGTGGTGAGTGAGGACTACTCTTGTTTTAGTGTGAGGACTTCTCATTGCAGTGGCTTTCTTGCTACAGAGCACAGGCTCTGTGACGTCTGCCTGTGGGTTTCAGTCATTGTGGCTCTTGGGCTCCAGAGAGCAGGCTCAGTATTTGTGGTGCATGGGCTCAGTTGCTCCACAGCATGTGGGATCTTCCTGGACCAAGGATTGAACTAGTGTCCCTTTGCACTGCAAGGTGGACTCTTAACTGCTGACCCATCAGGGAAGCCACTCATTGTAGTTTTGACTTGCATGCTTCTCTATTAGCCATGTTGAACATATCTTTCTGTGTCTGCCTGTCGGCCATCTGTGTGTCTTCTTTGCGGAAATGTTTCTTTAGTCTTCTGCCCATTTTTGCTTGGGTTGTCTTTTCGTTATTGAGTTGTATGAGCCATTTATATATTTTGGAAATTAAGCCCTTCTCAGTCTCCTCATTCTCAAATGCTTTCTTCCCAGTCTATAGTTTGTCTTTCTGTTTTATGGTTTCCTTTGTTGTACAAAAGTTTGCAAGTTTGATTATGTCCCCTTTTAAAATTTTTTTTTTTTTATTTCTATTGCCTTGGGAGACCGACCTAAGGAAGCATTGGTACAATTTATGTCAGAGAATGTTTTGCCTATGTTCTAGTCTAGGAGTTTTATGGTGTTAGATCTTTAAGCCTTTAAGCCATTTTGACTCTCTAAAATTTTAAATACAAAACATACTATAAACTGCTGGTAATGGTCCAACAAATGTTGAGTACTGTGCCTTTGTAGAATAAGGATTGCTTCACTCTACAGGAAAACTTTGAACTCAGAAATTCCAGGGCTGCATGATTTGTTTGTTTCATGATCTCCCAGGGCAGGGAGTCAGGGTAACTCTGGGAAGCCCAAGTGGCCAGTCAGGTGATGATTATAGTTTCTCCTTAAGTCCACTAAAGCAAGTCAGGAAGCTTCTCTTTAGGCTCTACACAGGAGGAAATATTTAACTAAAGTTATAATAATTTCCCCTCACCCCAAGTCCAGTTTGTTAGTTTAGATTTTGGTTTTAAGAGCCTTTGAAGTCTCCATCAAAGCTTACTCATTTAAAATCTGTCCATGGTCCTCTTCTTGGTGTGTGTATACCTTGAATTACTTTTCTTATTTAATGACATGTCTGTCCTATTTTTGACTTTTTGTTTTATAAAAATTGATGTTTTTAAAAATCTGTTTATTTTTTTACTGTATCGGGTCTTAGTTGCAGCATGGTGATCTTTGTTGCAGTGCTCAGGCTGAGTGCATGTGAGATCTTAGTTCTCTCACCCAATGGGGATCAAACCTATGTCTCCTGCCTTGAGAGGCAAATTCTTAATCACTGGACAATCAGGGATCTTTACTTTCAGAGTACAAATTTTCATGTCATTTCATCTGCATTTTCAGATGAGAAATAACTTCTCATTCTATTTTGTGACTAAAACTTGGTAAAGTTTATTCTGTTTTCAAGCTTTATATGGTTTAACAATTCCTAGCTACACTAGTACAGTATTTATTGTTCATTTGAATAAAGAGCTTGCATTGTATTCAACAGTCATGCTTTGGACATGAGTAAATTAAAATATTTTTGAGTGCCTACAGGTTAGAGATGGGAATACCAGACCACCTAACCTGCCTCTTGAGAAATCTGTATGCAGGTCAGGAAGCAACAGTTAGAAATGGACATGGAACAACAGACTGGCTAAACAGGAAAAGGAGTTACGTCAAGGCTGTATATTGTCACCCTGCTTATTTAACTTACATGCAGAGTACATCATGAGGAACGCTGGGCTGGAAGAAACACAAGCTGGAGTCAAGATTGCCGGGAAAAATATCAATAACCTCAGATATGCAGATGACACCACCCTTATGGCAGAAAGTGAAGAGGAACTAAAAAGCCTCTTGATGAAAGTGAAAGAGGAGAGTGAAAAAAGTTGGCTTAAAGCTCAACATTCAGAAAACGAAGATCATGGCATCTGGTCGCATCACTTCATGGGAAATAGATGGGGAAACAGTGGAAACAGTGTCAGACTTTATTTTTTTGGTTCCAAAATCACTGCAGATGGTGACTGCAGCCATGAAATTAAAAGACACTTGCTCCTTGGAAAAAAAGTTATGACCAACCTAGATAGCATATTCAAAAGCAGAGACATTACTTTGCCGACTAAGGTCCATCTAGTCAAGGCTATGGTTTTTCCTGTGGTCATGTATGGATGTGAGAGTTGGACTGTGAAGAAGGCTGAGCACCGAAGAATTGATGCTTTTGAACTGTGGTGTTGGAGAAGACTCTTGAGAGTCCCTTGGACTGCAAGGAGATCCAACCAGTCCATTCTAAAGATCAAACCTGGGATTTCTTTGGAAGGAATGATGCTGAAGCTGAAACTCCAGTACTTTGGCCACCTCATGGGAAGAGTTGACTCACTGGAAAAGACTCTGATGCTGGGAGGGATTTGGGGGCAGGAGGAGAAGGGGACAATGGAGGATGAGATGGCTGGATGGCATCACGGACTCGATGGACGCAAGTCTGAGGGAACTCTGGGAGATGGTGATGAACAGGGAGGCCTGGCATGCTGCGATTCATGGGGTCGCAAAGAGTTGGACATGACTGAGCGACTGAACTGAACTGAACAGTTTCAGTGAGCAGTCATATTTTCAGAACTCTGAATCAGGTGAACCCATCAAGGGCTAGGGCTGTGTTGTCAAGTGTATATTACCAGCTTCTAATACACAGGTATTAGGACTCCAGATGCTTGTTGAAATAGAATTTTAGTTTAGTTTTTGTTTTTATTTTTTGGCTGCACTGGGAAGTTTATGGGATGTTAGTTCCTGAACCAGGGATTAAACCTGGGCCCTTGGCAGTGAAAGCATGGACTCTTAACCACTGGCCCACCAGGGAATTCCCACATCATTTTAAACATGAACTATCTTTGGAAATTCTCAGTTGGATAAATTCTCTCTGTACTTCTTCAATGTTAAAACTGCTGGATTTATATTCTATAATATTTGGAACGTACTTTTGTACTAAAAATGTAATTATTTAAAATTAAAATTTAACTGAGTGTTGTTTTTAAAAAATCTGACAACCCTATCAATTTGCCCCTACATATGCATTGAGTTTCTGACATTTGTCAGGAACTAGGCTAGGCAGTATCACTAGACTAGATAGTAGTGAAAGAAATAGACCCAGTGCAGCCACCCTCCTAGATTTGATAGTTTAGCAGGGAAGACAGACATTGAATACATCATCATGTACTTAATTAAGTACTGAAATAGTATAACAGAGGACCTTATTAAGTCAGAGTTTAGAGAAAGTTTGCATCTCTAGTCCAGATCAAGAGACATTTACTTTGAGAACTATATAAGAGGGCCTCAGTGAGATGAGGGGAAATGGAGAAGGGGAAAGCCTTCCTGCAGTTAAAAGGGCCTGTTCAAGGACCTTGGGAGAGGAAGGAGCAAAGGAATTGTCTGCAGGTGGAAGGTCAGTGTGGTTGGGATTTGGCAAGGGGAGAAGAGCTAGACTGAGAAAGGAATTTTAGGACCAATAAAAGATTTGCCTACTAAGCCCAGGTACAATGCTAGGTAGTGGGGATTTTGAAATGAGGAGCAATTACTGCCTCAAAAAACTCTCTGTGTAGTGACTGAAAGGAATGAGGGGAAAAAGGAATAAACAGGAAGTAAATTTTAATTCTACTTTCAAGGAATATGGTTATACATATCTTTGTCGAAATAAGCATGTCACAAATAAAAATTTGTTCTTATCTGTCTGTTCATCTGAACTGTAGTTACCAGAAGGAATTGTTTTGTAGGATGTTTGCATATCATTTTTGAAATATGGGGAAAAGTCTGAGACTAAAGAGCCAGTGAAAATCCATTGCTAAATATCCTTACAGCAAATTAGGTAAAAATCCGACTTTTCAGCAGTTATTCTCAAGGATGTATTTCAAAAAAAAAAAAAAAGTGTGTGTGTGTGGGAAGAGTAACCTTAACTTTTAAAGAACTTCCACCCAGTGCTAGTAGAATTGTATTTTAGCCTGGTTCTTGTGCCAATGGGCAGGAACTTCTAACTTCTCAGCATTAATCCAGATTTCTTTTCGTGAAAATTTACTGATACAAGAGACAGGACCACACATTCTTTGTGATTTGTAGTGTAGAGTGAGGGCTAAGCTGCTTGCTTTTACTGACTACAAAAATTCAATTCATTGTGAACACCTTTGGGATCCTAAATATAATTGATGACTGCTGAATATTCACTGGAAGGGCTGATGCTGAAGCTCCAATATTTTGGCCACCTTATTGACAGGAAGATTGCACTCATGCTAGGAAGGGTTAAGGGCAGGAGGAGAAGGGGAGGACAGAGAATGAGATGGTTGGATGGCATCACCGACTGGATGGACATGAGTCTGAGAAGTTCTGGGAGTTGGTGATGGACAGGCAGTTCATGGGGTCTTAAAGAGTCGAACACGACTGAGCGACTCACCTGAACTGATGACTGCTGCAAACAAGTTTTCCTTAACTCAAAATCTTCCAAGTCCTCAGAAATATTGAAAATGCTCAAGAAAAATATTTCTGAAATCAAAAGGAAATTCGGTAATGGAAATTAAGTGTACTAGGCTACCTTGGGACGTCGTGTTACAAAGACCCAACGTCTAGTATCTCAATAAAGAGAAAGTTTTAATAAAATATCCCTAACAGCAATATTCTTCGAAAAGCTAGTATTTCAGTAAAGACAGCTGGGGCTTTTACTTTGTAAACTGCTTGAAAGCCAAATCGAAAGTGCCAGCTTCCACAGAGGTGTTGAACACTACCACTACACAAGCTCCACGCCTAGCTCCGAGAAGTCAGAAACAAACCAGAGAGCAGGTAGGGTGGGGATAATCTCGCGAGAAGCAACGTATAAATCATTTTTCGCGATATTTGGTGCCCAGCCCCTTTCCCCTCTGTTTCTCTCGCAGGATCACGGTTAATCTCGCGATCTTTTGGAAGTTCCGTTGAGGAAGATGGCGGCGGCCGCGAGCACCCTTCTCTTCTTGCCGCCGGGGACTTCAGACTGAGTCTTCCCTGGAAGAGTGGGACTGCAGGTGCCCTGCGTCCCGGGAGCCCGAACCAACTTGGTTCCTCCATTACTGGTGGGGAAGGGCATATCCTCTTGTGTAGGACTTAGGCCCTCCCCGCCGTCAGGATGAAGGCTCAGGGGAGACCGAGGGTGAGTGACTGAGTGGGAAATCAGGGGGCGGGACACAGCTGGGGGAGCCAATGCCTCCGGGGGCCACTCTCCCGAGGGCTCAGGATCTAGGAGGCGGGATACGTCTGAGTTTTAGATTCTGACTGCCTTCTTTGGTGATGGAGAGCTTCAACTTTGGGGAGATGGGGGGCTCCCAACTTGAGTATGAAGGTTTCCTATTTGGCAAGGGGCAACATTTGGGCCTCAGGGCATTTTTAGCCTAAAGAGATGGGAGACCGGGCAAGTGAACGTAAAACTTGCTTCTTCAAAAGAGAAATCTGAATGATGACATAAAACAATAATAGAACGCTGTATATCAAAGTACTGTAAGATGTTTTGTCGTGAATGAAGTGATTAGGTCCTTATGGTATTAAAAGCCAGTAGTTTTCAAAAATGTCACAGTGTTCATATCTTGTGGTATTGTATATTTTTAAAATGCTTTTAATTTCAGTCTTTAAATATCTGAACTAAGAACTGTTGAAAAACACTTTTCTGTGTAACTTTATATTCTCTAAAGTTACATATTTCAGCTTAGATGCTCCCTTAGCATTTTGGACATAATTCTGTTGATACACGATTATTTTCTTGTCTTCTCCAATGTACTCTGTTCTTTGTAGAGCAGGATCTTGCCTTGCTCATCATTGTATAGTCCTGGGCACATAATGTTGTGTTGTTGTGTTAGTCACTCAGTCGTTTCCGACTCTGTGACCCCCGGACTGCAGCCCACCAGGCTCCTTCACCTATGGAATTCTCCAGGCAAGAACTGAAGTGGATTGCCCTTTCCTTCTCTGGGCACATGATAGTTGCTCAAAAAAACGTTTCATTGAAGCATTTTTGTAAAGATATTTATCATCGGTCTTCTTAGAGAAGGGAGGTGTGTTGGAAGGAGAAAGAAAAAAGGGTGCAGAGGAATGACAAGTGTAAGTGGAATCTTAGTGAGGCAGGAATTTTGTCTAGTTTGCTCACTGCTGTATCTCTGAGATGTAAAATAGTGCCTGAGTGAATATCTTAAATGTGGGAACTGCCAAACATTTCTCCAGAATTACAAACTGAATGAAACAACCCCAAGAACAGTTTTCCAGAAGATGAAGGCCTTGGAGGGAGGAGTTGAATCTCGATTTGAAGATGTCACTACTTCAACTTTGATTGCTGATATTCTATTCATCTTTCAAGACATCTTTTCTGTAACATCCCTAAACTAATTACACACTTTTCCTCCTTTGAATTTTGATAGTAATGTGTCCGTATTTTTAAGAGCATATCTCATTTTGCTTTGTGTGATGGTTATTTTCACATTAACTTATCCACACCCCCTCACAGATGTCATCTCAGGCATATTGTATTTTTGCACTGCTGGTCTCCAGCACAGTCCTTGTGCATGTTAAGCAGTTAAAAGAATTACAGGAGTGTTGGAGGTTGTAGGAGGTTCCTTCAAACACTATCTGGGATCCATTCTTTTCTACCTTTCTCTTACCGTTGCCTGAAACATCCTTTAGTCACTTGACATCTTCCTTGTTTGTATAGTTTGAATTCAAACAGGAAATAGCTGAATGGCAAATGAAGCTTGTTTTGATAATACTTACAAATTGATCTCTTAAAATTATGTGAAAAAAATTAAGAAAGTCTGTGTTTTCACATTGAAAACCAACTAACCATAGTAAGCCCATGTTCAAATGTATGCTCTGCATATGTCATGCAAAGGATTTCATGCCTATCATGAAATTATTTTGTCATTAAACAGTAGTCTTGATCCTCAGGACTGGAGGTGGTTCTTTTTTGCTTCTCATTAAGTCTGAAGAGAAAGCAGTCCCCTTCTATAGTGTTGTTAGATTAGGCCCATAATTTCTGTCTAGAAATGAATTATTTGTGTATTTTGAAGTAAATGATATTGAATAAGATTTTAACTTGAGTTCATACCAGGATGAAGTATGGGAGTTTTGTTTGCAAGAAAAACTGTGGGTCTTGAAAGAAGAGTTGCTAATAATTTTTTCTGATTTATATCTTAGAGTCGGAAAAGCTGAGTAAGATGAGTTCTCTCTTGGAACGGCTCCATGCAAAATTTAACCAAAATAGACCTTGGAGTGAAACCATTAAGCTTGTGCGTCAAGTCATGGTGAGGACTATGGTGAACTGGATAAAGTGTTGTGCTTAGAAAATTACTTGATAAGCTAAGTTACCTATGTAGACTTTTTCTAGCTAGTTAGTATGGTGTGTCTTCAGTTTTATTTCTCATAACATCATACATACATGATGGCTTTCAACTTTTAAGTCTACCTAAGAAGAAGATTGTTAATAGAATTGTGTTAATCATGAGTTATGGTAAGCTGGGATATTTTAGGTAAAAGTTGTAAGAAACACACTTTTAAAGCATAATGAGTTTTCCAGTGACCTAGTGTTTAGGATTCCCAGCTTTCATTACTGTAACCTTGGGTTCAATCCCTGGTTGAGGAACTAAGATCCCACAAGTCCCACAGTGCTGCCAAAAAAAAAAAAAGATACACGTGATAGCCTGATGAAGAGAAACATTTACTTTTTACTTCCTGTCAAGCTCCTTGATTCTAATGTGTTAATACTTTCATTATATCTGTACTGGTAGTAGAGTTTGCAGTCATTTTAAATTAACTTCACTTGTTTACTCTGTGACTTTCTCTACAGTACTTTCTCCTTCCTGAGGCATTCACCAGTATGGGGAGCCCTTAGTTAAGTGGAATACAGGGAGTGGGGTGAGTGTATAGCACAGTACTAGTAAGAGAACTGAATTTGCTGTCAAGAAAACCTTTATTTTAATCTTGACTCTGCTACTACCTGTGTGCTGCTGCTGCTGCTGCTAAGTCGCGTCAGTCGTGTCCGACTCTGTGTGACCCCATGGACAGCAGCCCACCAGGCTCTGCTGTCCCTGGGATTCTCCAGGCAAGAACACTGGAGTGAGTTGCCATTTCCTTCTCCAATGTAACCTTGGACAAATTACTTGTTTTTCCTACCCTCAATTTCCTCATCTAGGAGGTAGAGACACCAGTTTGAGTAAGATGAGCAACACCAGTTTGCTTTTTCACACAGTTTTGCTGTAAAGATCAAATGAGATAATGAATATCAAAATGTCATGTTGCTTAGAGATTTCCGTAACTACGTTCTACAGACATCTTCTGGCTCAGGGTTGTATACATAAAAAGATTTGTAGTTTTTTTTTTTTAAGTCTTAATGAGAATTTTTCCAGTCTGGGTATTCAGAGGTTGTGATTTTTGTACTAGAAGGTAGCCATATTCTAGTTTGAGATACCACCTCTAAATGATACTGTCATTAGAGAAACATCATGAGTTAGAGGACTCCAGGTGGCTACTAAGACCCTCTCTTGGGTTACCAGTTCTTGGTTTGGTCACCATAGCTTCCATTGTCTACTTGTCATTTTTGCAGATTCAGAAATCTACTTTTATTGGTATGTAAAAGATTTTGAAGAATTTTCAACAACTGTGTGTGTGCATGCTAAGTCTCTTCAGTCATGTTCAACTCTCTACGACCCTATGGACTGTAGCCCACTAGGCTCCTCTGTCCATGGGATTCTCCAGGCAAGAATACTGGCATGGGTTGCCATGCCCTCCTCCAGGGGATCTTCTAAACCCAGGGATTGAACCCATGTTTCCTGTGGCTCCTGCACTGCCAGCAGATTCTGTACTGCTGATCCACTGGGGAAGCCGTTTTAAAACTGACATACTAACAAAATCTCAGTAGCTTAATATGAAAGTCAGAATGCCAGTTTATTAATGAGGGTTTGTCTTTCCAGTTACCAAAATACTGGTATCCATTGTCTAGAGCAATGGACACAGTCCTTGTCTATTTAAGGTATAAAAGAATCTGGATTATTAATTAAGCAGATGTTTGGGAGCATGGAATTAGAGCCAAGAAAGATGGATTTAGGGTGTGGAAAAGCCTCAAAACCTATCCTTATATCATAAAACTGCTCATACTTCTGGGGACTAGAATGTTGTACAGAGAGAAACCGCTTCCTTGGATAGGTTTAGAAAAATTATGCTAAATTTTTGCTCTTTGGATTTTTGGATTATGTATCTTGTTTCCTGGAGTCAGTCTGTTGGGTGGGCCAAAAATTTCATTCTGTTTTTCTGTAACATGGAAAAATCCAAATGAACTTTTAGCTGGCCCAGTAGTTTGACTAAGGTTTGGTTGTATTTCTTAGATTACATGCATATCACCTTATTAGGTTTGGGAATTGTCAAATTTGAGCCACCCCATCGTGAGTCTTAGGATATAGCCATCTTCTGCAGGAGGCTGATTTCATTTATTACATTTTGACTCTTCTAATTTTTCCCTGAAAATTATTTTAGATCTGGAAATACCTTTGTTGTAGACTTTTTTGTTTGTTGTTGCACTGTGTCATGTGGGATTTTAATCCCATAGCCAGGGATTGAACCTATGTCCCCTGCTTTGGAAGCATGAAGTCTTAACCACTGGACCACCAGAGAAGTCCTAGATGTGAAAATACTTTTTCTCCTTTCATGGAGATAGATATGGTGTATCCATGTATTCTGTAGATTAACCTTTCCTCTTTTGGATAGATGGACAAAATAACAATTAAAAACTTATAGATTATCTAGAATATATAAGAAATCACACAGTATATAGACTACTTCATAATCTGTAGACTATTCTGAAATATTATTTCTAGAATAATATATGTGTTTACCAAAAACTACTGGCTTGGTTAATTTTTACCTCAGATGTTTTCCTATTTTAATATAGGAGAAGAGAGTTGTAATGAGTTCTGGAGGGCACCAACATTTGGTCAGCTGTTTGGAGACATTGCAGAAAGCTCTCAAAGGTTTGTAAACATTGTTGAAATATGCTAACTTCTTAAAAACACTCCATTTTAGGAAAGACTTTTATACTTATACTAGAAATGTAAATTGAGATAGGTGGGTGTCACTCTTGATTTCATTATGAAGTTGAGATGAACTTTTATCTGAACTTCTTTTTTTTTAAATCTGAACTTTTGAAACATTTATTTTTTATTCTATTTTGAAGGCTGGTAGAGACTCAAAAAATAATTGATGAAGGGTAACTAAGATAGCATATAGGAGGGGAAAATTTTTTTCCTTCACCTGTTCTCTCCTAATTAACTCAATAAGAAGATGGACTTTTTGACTCTAAGACTTTTACAGTATTTATTAAGAATGTTTTCATAAGGAAATGAAAAGAAGAAAGAAAAAAATGCTTTTAGGAAAGCAAACATGAAATTTAAGTGGTTTTGAAGGAAAATGAAAGTAAAAACAGACAAACAGGTTTTACACTGATTTTCACAAAGGAGCTGGGATTGAATCCGTACCCACTTTACCACTAGATGACCAGTAAGTCCCTAAGTATATCTTCTTTAAAGATAACTTGTCCCAAATGAGTAAAGAGAAAAGAGAAAGGTCCAATTGTTTTCAAATAGATCTTTTTTTTTGGACCCTTATTGCTTAGGCTGCAGCTAAGCCTTATCAGTGAGCTTTGTGCAGATTATAAGCATTTGAACTACAGATGAGTTTTGTGCAGATTACAAGTATTTGGACTATTGAATGTGTTTATGGCTTTGGAAGGACAGATATACTCCTTAGGATGTTTCTGTCTTTGAAGAATACTATTTAAATTATGTGGAGCATGCTTTGTGATTTCCTTTTTTTCACCCTTTTGTAGTAACATCTTTACCAGCAATGACTGACCGTTTGGAGTCTATAGCAAGACAGAATGGGTAAGTAGCATATCTGTAGGCAGAAATATTTAACTTAGTGTTGACTTTGGGTGGCTTTATTTATGTGTCTTCTATTAATTTTTGTTTTGATTTGTTCCTGCTAGACTGGGCTCTCATCTCAGTGCCAGTGGCACTGAATGTTACATCACGTCAGATATGTTCTATGTGGAAGTGCAGTTAGATCCTGCAGGACAGCTTTGTGATGTAAAAGTGGCTCACCATGGGGAGAATCCTGTGGTATGTGTTGATATTTCACTGGAATCTGTGGGGTTTACTTAGGGACATTAATTTTTAAAGAAATTGTTGGGGTTTGAAATAGCTTGGGTTTAGGTTTTTCACGAGCCACTGTAGAGATGATGTGATGGGCTACAACATCAGTAGCTGTAGAGTGGAATTTAGAATACTCTGGGTCCATCTCTGACATCATCCAAAGGCTTTGACAAGAAGAAACACCAGAGGAACTTTTTCCAATTCATATCAACAAACATGAGCCGCAGTTGAACAATAGGTGCTGGGGATACAAATAATTTAAATTCCTATCCTCAAATAACTTATAATCAAGAAGGACAGATAATCTTGTATATAGCTAATGTCTCTGAAAAGCCGTGTAATAGAGAGGAATGTAAAAGGTTTATAACCAGATAGTTGGATATGAATTCCAAGGATGGCTTTAAAGAGAGGTCCTAATGTTTTAAACAAGCAACTGAAAGTTGATTCCTTTATAAACTTATTTCATATATTTGATTTTTAATTTCCTGACCCAACCCCATGGTTTACCAAGTAGGAAGAAGATGTCTTTGATATCTTAATATAAGGACCTTCTATAGTTTAAATGTTTTTGTTATAAAGCATGTGTTATTAATAAAAAAGAAAAAAACTTTTGATGTCTTCAAGCATCTTAAAGTAGTTTAGAGTTTTAACATAATTTCTTTAATTTCAGAGCTGTCCAGAACTTGTACAGCAGCTAAGGTGAGCAGCTGACATTTACATTCCCTTTCATTGGCAGACAGTGCTGTTCTTTATAGTTCATTTTGAGAATGGTTAGAATTTACTTTTCTAAGGAACAACTTGATTTTCTTGGGTCAAGATTTTTCAAAGTCTGTACTTGATCACTTTCAGAATTGACTTAGCTTTTTTTTTTTAAACACTCTATTCCATCTATCCTAGGATTTCCCAACCTTGACAGTATTGCCATTTTGGGTTGGGAGATTCTTTGCTCTAGGGGGTTGCCAAGTTCATTCTTGCTTGTTAAACAGCATCCCTGGTTTCTCTCAACTAGTTAGGATCTATGATAACCTCCTGATCTGTGACTTTGATTATCTGTGATAATCAAAAATAACTCAGATATTGTCAGACGTCCTCTGGAGGACAAAATCACTCCTGGTTGAGAACTGCTGAGTTAACCTTAGGAATTCTCTGTGGAACAAAAATAAACAGAACCTAATTATTGAATTAGAGAAAGCTTGAGAAAATTGAGTCTATACTATGGAAAGAACTTTTTTTCACTTTGAGAAAAACTGTTTTACATTTAAGGTTTATGGGTCCCAAATCATAGTAAAGTACTAGGCTTGAAGACAGTCTCTTTTAGTAATTGATGTCTCTTAGTAATTGATGTTTTTTGTCATTGGCTTATCTTTTCTCCTTTAATTGAGTGGAGATGTCCATGCTTAAATTTAAACCCAGAATTAACTCTCTGGGAATTTGAGAAAGTTGTTACATCAATTTTATGTTTTAAATATAGTGAAGTTATCGGATATCACACAGAGGAGTCTTAAGGGTTTAACATTGGGAAATAAGTTTTACACTCAGCCTTCCAGTGATCACTTTACTATCCTTACAGTCAAATACACCCAGATTTGAATGAGCTTTGAAAAATTGTAATACAACATAAAAAATAACCTTTTATGATTTCATTTACTTAATAAGTCTAGCAAAGATGTATTATCAGAATAGTCCAGGAAACCAGTATTTCTGGTTCTAATGTAGACTAGGAGACTGTACCAGTTTATGAACTGATGGTTTTCTAAAGTTAATTTGTAAGCATGTTTGGAAGTGGGAACCTTAGAAAGAATATTAGTCTTTACCAGATATTTTTAATTGCTCTGTATAGATGATGATTTTAAGGTAAGGAATATATTTTGCTGTTGCTCTTGTTTCTTTTTAGTGTCTTCATGGCACTTTGGGCAATAAGTATTCAATAAATGCCTGATCAAGTATCTGACATTGTCAGAGCAGTACAGTTTTCAACAGACTTTTTTTAAGTTTGAAAAAGGATATAGAGACTTAGAATTGTTGAGTTGTGTTGGATTCCTGCCTATAAAAGCTTACTTGACTGAGAATCCATCTCTTAATGTTAGGTTTTAGGATGCCAGGATTCCTGGTAGTAGTTTCTTTTTCCTGGGGTAAATCTTGTTATAGGAACATTTAAAAATATATCATTTGCCTCCACACTACCTATTCTGCCTTTGCTTAGGTCTCCCATCTCTCTCCCACTGTTCATTTCCTTTCTCTGCTCTTACTGTATACATGAAAGTGTCCTATCTTCCTAATTTACTTCCTTTTTCTCTCTAAAAGATTTTTTTCCTCATGACATCCAGTCATCTCAGTTACAAATTAAGAGGAGAAGTGATTTATTTAAACTAAGTCTCATTACTTAAGAACAAATTAGTATATGAAGTAACAGGTCTTTTGACTATCTTTTATACTGTTTATTAGCAACTTCTCCCAAAAAAGGAGCAGAGAAAGGAGAACATTGTATTTTCTTTTGCAACTTTTGACTGATTCTAGAAAACTCGGGGGGATTAAAGCAAATTATTAAGATTAGTTTTATATAGCCTTGATTTTGGGACTTTGCTGATAAGATTGATTAGTAATTGTATGTTTTATTCTCTTCCCTCTCTCCTCTTCCCTGAACATCTTACAGGGAAAAAAATTTTGATGAATTTTCTAAGCACCTTAAGGGTCTTGTTAATCTTTATAACCTTCCAGGGGACAAGTAAGTATTTTTTGCTTTTGTTTGAAAAATTAGTATAAATCTATAAATCATTTTGTACTTAGAAATTTGCCAAGTCTTCTGCCCTAGCTCATTTGTGATTTCTATTCATACTGACAGTCTATAACTCAGCTTCTAACTTAATGTCTTTTAAAGGTATTTTAAATAAACAGTATCTGGATTAATGATTATAGTGCTAGAAGGTAGATTGTAATCCTTGAGGTATCTTCAGCATGTTGATTTCTAGGCCGAAAGAAATTGTCATGGGACTGGTTTTATATTTTTAGCCTACCTGGGATTCTGCTTACTTGCTTGGTCTTTTAAGTAGAGAGAAAAATTAGTTTTGGTAGATCACTAATGATTAAAAAAAATTTTTTTTAATATCTAAGTTGCCTCCAATGTAGATTTGCTCTCTAGGCTTTCAGTGTTTGTGTATATGTATATTTGTTAACTAATTCTTGTTCTGTTTACTTTCTAGCAAACTGAAGACTAAAATGTACTTGGCTCTCCAATCCTTAGAACAAGATCTATCTAAAATGGCAGTTATGTATTGGTAAGACTGGCTAAAGTATCAATTCTCTTTGACCTTCTTCTTAAAGATTTTTTGTCTATGGGTTACTAGGTTTCTGTTATTTAAAAAATATGTATTATAGATGTATGTTACTATGCATCTTTATTTTAGCTGTACTGTACATCTTGTCCATATCCTTTCACTTCCCAAATGATTGCATTCTGTTTTCTGAATATCAGTATCCCTAAGTTGTTGGTTGGTATTCCATAGGTTTTATGAGAAGACTTGTGAAACCTGGCCTCCCTTCTGATAAATAATAGTATAGTTGTAATTTTTGTTTACCATATTACACACTGGTGTATTCTTAGAGATAATCCCTTCACCTTGAGGGTGAAATATAATTGTTAAATGCCCAAGATAGAGTCATTAGGATAGAATGAAAAGATGTGTAAGGGCTGAACTCATTATCAAATTGTATACTAAAACCTTCAGGGCTTAAATGTAAATAAACATAGATCATTTGTCTTGCAGGAAAGCAACCAATGCTGGACCCTTGGATAAGATTCTTCATGGAAGTGTTGGCTATCTCACTCCAAGAAGTGGGGGTATGTGATGCTATTTTGCTTGTTTAGAAAAAAACCTAATTTTTAGTGGAAAGATTACTACTTAAAATTTCATCTTGGTTTTATAAGCAGAAAGAGAAAATTACCAGTCATTTGTGATGGTTTTCTTTTTGTTTAATTGAAATGTAGTTGATTTTCAATGTTGTGTTAGTTTGTGGTATATGGTAAACTGATTCAGTTATACATACTTTTATTCTTTTTCATAATAGTTTATTATAAGATACTGAACGTAGTTCCCTGTGCTCTACAGTAGGACACTGTTGTTTAATAGTTTGTATCTGCCAATCTCAGACTCCAAATTTACCCCTTTCTCATTTGTGTATTTTTCAATGGTTTCTAAGGTGTCAATACTTGCCCTCCCTAGTTTTCTTATTTTTTAATTGTGAAGTAAATTGTTGCTGCTAGAAATAATACTTACGCTTCTGTCATATTTCCCAAGCTGCTTTGGATCATGAGTTCTCATTTTAAACTATTTTCTTGTATATAGATTTATAGGAAGGGAATATTTTTCTTTATTTGTAAGTTACCTGATAAAGTAGTGATGTTTTATTTTTCATAGGTCATTTAATGAACTTGAAGTATTATGCCTCTCCTTCTGACCTGCTGGATGATAAGACAACATCCCCTATCATTTTGCATGAGAATAATGGTAAGACTTTCACTATAAAGTAACTAAAGGTTTTGCTCAGTGTTTAAAACATATTTTAAAAAATTGAATGCCCAGACCTGCCTGTACTTTCTGGTTTGCTACTCCCAAGTGAATATGCCATCCCTATCAAAGTTTTCCATTTCTACCAGAGTTTGCTTCTGATATATACATACACATTCATACATATATACATATGTATATACACATTTGTTGTTGTCTGGTTGCTCAGTCATGCTCGGCTCTTTTGCGACCCCATGGACTGTAGCCTGCCAGGCTCCTCGTCCATAGGATGTACATACATAATAAAAGCCTAATTGGTCCTTTTGAATAAGTAAATGAGTGAATGAGAAAATGTAAATGATCTGACTTGAGATTTGCTTTAATGATTACTTTAAACTCCCCTTTTAACTTCAATCATTGATTGTCTGTAGTCACAATTCTATTTAAATGCATTCTGAAGTTGGAGAAAATAAGTTAATATTGGTAATCGGTCTTTAAATTTTTTTTTTCCTTAGACTGCATTGTTTACTATATTTTGTATTATTTATTAACAGAACTATTGGTTTGTTAGAAAGGTACTTGTAGCATTTCCAAGTTATATAGGTATAGAATCTGATAATTAAGGCTGACAAATTACACAGAAGCTAGCTTTTTTTTTTTAATGTTAAGATCCTTATAATTTGTTACTCTGGAGAATACCATTTTTTTCTCTTTTTCTCAGTTCCTCGATCTTTGGGCATGAATGCATCAGTGACAATCGAAGGAACGTCTGCTATGTATAAACTCCCAATTGCACCATTAATTATGGGATCACATCCAGTTGACAACAAATGGTAAGTGAAATATAATTCTAGGGTAGCAAAGTCCATTTTTCAACTTTAAGCCCAGTAAGAAATAAGTATTACTTTGACTTGGTTCTTCCCACACTTGACTTTCTAGGTGTGGGCTTTTGTTTTATCCATTTGATTTCTCTTTTTGGTATCTGCATGCTCCTCTTTGAAGTTTGCTCATAGAACATAGTTTTATCGTGAGAGAGAAAGAAGAGAACTGTGCTACTTCCACTGGCTTAGTGGTTTAGTGATTGCTGTGTGGGATTTTCTTATGGGAATTTATGTTGATCTGGAGCTATGTTGGAGTAATATTAATAACTAGAGAATGTGTTTCGGGATAGATGTTCAATAGATACTTCAGGGTTAACAAATAGGATATTTTGGAATTGTGGGAAGGAAGTTCAAAGAGTGAAGTTTGATAGCCTTTGTATGTGTTTGTATGATAAACTGTGTCTGAGTGTTGAGATTTTTCATTTTTACATCAATTCAGTATCCCAATCCTCCACTTTTTTTTTTTTTGAAGGACTCCCTCCTTCTCCTTAGTTACCAGTGCCAACAGTGTTGATCTTCCTGCTTGTTTCTTCTTGAAATTTCCTCAGCCACTTCCAGTATCTAGAGCATTTGTTCAGAAAATTCAGAACTGCACAGGTGAGTTTTAAGAAGCATCAGAAGCTAATAATTGTTATAAAAGTGAAAGCAAACTTCAAATTCACATTATCTTAGCCCTCTTTCAGTCTTGACCTCAAAAAACTAGTGATAGGTATAGATATCATGGTGTTTTGAACTAGTCAATGCTTATTAGTAAGTACTTTTTGAATAAATGGGTGAATGAAGGAAAAACTGAGCTGTCAACATTTTCATCTTACTGTGATTATACTGATCTTTGCTGTTCCAGGAATTCCATTGTTTGAAACTCAGCCAACCTATGTACCCCTCTATGAACTGATCACTCAGTTTGAACTGTCAAAGGATCCTGACCCCTTACCTTTGAATCACAACATGCGATTTTATGCTGTAAGTAAGGCCTCATGGATTGTTGTAGATTATGCTTGGACCCAAGATCAGAATCTTCCTTTTATAGGATACCTGAGATCAGAAGACATTCTTTTGGCTTACTGGATCATGTCCTATTTTCTCAGTCAGGCAGGAAATTACAGAGATCTTTGAAATGTACTGAAAAAGAACATAACCTCCAAGTTAGGAAACAATGTACATTGAATTGTTGAAATTTCAAATGAAAGTCTCTTAATGGTATTCTAAACTCTTATAAGCTTATAAGTAGGTATTAAGAATTCTTGCTGTTTAATCCTTTCAAGTGCTGTGAACTTCTAATCTACAGAGTATTTACAGAGAAGAAAGTACTGGAATGAGTGAATTAAGGACGGTTTTAAAACCACATCTGAACTTCAATTTATTTGAATGTTTGACAGTAGTCTAAAGTAACGGTTCCTCAATTCTGGCTCCATTATAACTGTATAGGGTGTTATTAAAAATTTTGCACTTACTGTTCAGGGACCCTTTTATACAGATTTCTGAGGTAATTTTATGTTAGCTAAGTTAGGAAACCACTGGCAGAACATTTACCAAAAAGGGGTCTTTTTGGCCAAGTGAGTAATTGGCATTTAACCTCAGCTGACCAGTAATTCACTGTGGAGCTTTATTGTTCAGCAGGAAATTGCTGATTTTGAGGAGTAGGGTGTGTTTTTTTCTTCAGGATAGTTTGTGGTTGGAGTACAGTGGCTGAGTAAATAGCATTTGTTCCCTTTGTTCTTTTTGCCCAGGCTCTTCCAGGTCAACAGCACTGCTATTTCCTCAACAAGGATGCTCCTCTTCCGGATGGTAGAAGTCTACAGGGAACCCTTGTTAGCAAAATCACCTTTCAGCATCCTGGCCGGGTTCCTCTTATCCTGAATCTGATCAGACACCAAGTGGCCTATAACACCCTAATAGGAAGCTGTGTCAAAAGAACTATTCTGAAGGAAGGTACTGCCTTTCCTTTTGCTGTATTTACTGGTAAATGGTACTGATTACTCTAGTAGTTCTCTAATTGGTGGCTCATCATATCACCTGTGGAGCTTCTAAAACTACAAATATTTGGTTTCCATACCAAATGAACTTAATTAGAATCTCTGTGGGAGGAGTTGGGAATCTAGTTTAAGCTCTGGATAATTTTGATGGAAGCAATCTGTATATTGGCATATGGAAACTACTGACTTTTTTGCAATGGACTTACTGTTTTTCTGCATGCAGTGGTGTAATTGGGTACCTAGGGCCCTGAATCTTGCAGCAAATATATAAGGTATAATTTGAGATTTTGTAGGAAGAGAGTTCTTGACACCTAAATTTTAGGTTGTTAGGCAGTGCTTCTCACGTTTTAATCCTGAGTATATTTTCTCCACCTTCTTTGGAGAATTTTTGTCACATAGCTTAAAAACCGATGAGACCTGTGCTTTTTCTTTCTGTCCCAGGATTCTGGAATGCTGATGTTTTTCACACAGTTTGCTCTTAGAAATCTTGATATGAATTTTGGCTGCTCTAGTTGATCATAGTTAATTTTTACATTAGTTGTAAACATTTCAGTGATAGAACTGTGCCAAATGGTAGGCAAGAAGAAACCCAGAAGGTAAATTTTATGGGAATGAGAATTGTTCCAGAAACGAAAAATTTTAGAAAGTTGATGTAATGACACAGAGCATGTGCAAGTGCTCTTATGACCCTTCTGTTTCATGTATCTCAATCCTAGATTATCCACATAGCTTTAGAGCATTTAAAAATGAGTTTTTGTGAGATAGTTATGAAGTTAGTCCTGCTGCTACTGCTAAGTCACTTCAGTTGTGTCTGACTCTGTGTGATCCCAGAGATGGCAGCCCACCAGGCTCCCCCATCCCTGGGATTCTCCAGGCAAGAACACTGGAGTGGGTTGCCATTTCCTTCTCCAATGCAGGAAAGTGAAAAGTGAAAGGGAAGTCACTCAGTTGTGTCCAACTCTTAGAAACCCCATGGACTGCAGCCTACCAGGCACCTCCGTCCATGGGATTTTCCCAGGCAAGAGTACTGGAGTGGGGTACCATTGCCTTCTCCGATGCATACTTATTCCCAAGAAAGTATATAATTCTTGTCTCTGGGCTTTCAGCATGTTTGGCTTAGAAACCAATGATGATAGTTATATGTAAGTGTATTTGGCATAAATATATCATTTTAGATTGTATTCCCTACATCCATGTTTACCAAACTATTGAATGTATAGCTAACAGCTGTATACTAGTAGAAAGCAGGGTTTATGACAGTGATTGTGATGTCTAATCAAATAGAATGAGAAACTCTTGGCCACATTTATTTTCAGAATTGATTTTCAAGGCAGGATGTTTATATCTGCCAAAGACTTTATCAATTTAGGGATTAAATATCTTCATTTAAAAAATGGAAGTTTGTTTTAGAGTATTTATAACATAAACTGGTAGATTCTTAGGAATCTGATTTCTTCAATCACCTGTGAGTGCCGGTGGGTTTTATGTTTTTAAAAAAATTGTGGGATTTAGTTTTCAGTAAGGGAGAGAAAGGATTTCATAATTAATGATTACTATTTACATATCTCAAGTCTTTTTATCTGGTTATTTTATGATCCTTTTCTTTGCCTTTTAGATTCTCCAGGGCTTCTCCAATTTGAAGTGTGTCCCCTCTCGGAGTCTCGTTTCAGCGTGTCTTTTCAGCACCCTGTGAATGACTCCCTGGTGTGTGGTGAGTTACGTGGGTGGCTAGCACCTCTCTCCAGGGTAGCGGTTTGGTCCTTTTATTTCTTCTTGAAAAGTCAGAAACTGAAGCCAAACCCATTTTAAACACCTCCTATATGTTTTGTTTTTCAGTGGTAATGGATGTGCAGGACTCAACACATGTGAGCTGTAAACTCTACAAGGGGCTGTCAGATGCACTCATCTGCACAGATGACTTCATTGCCAAAGTTGTTCAGAGGTAGCACTGGCCCTTTTTCATCAGAGTACCATTAAGAGGTGTATAAAGAATGCTATTTTCAGTAATAAATGAATTAGAAATTTAGGAGGAAGGCATTTAGTCACTGCTTTGAATTCACACCTCTCGGCTTTTGGATCTAGAAGCAATATGAGTTTTTGATTTTATAAATCTCATAAGAGTAATAGGAAGTAAAGTAGGTAACCTCAGACCCAGTGTTAGGGCTCTTTTATGAGGGAGAGAGCGGAAAAAGATGTAGATCTTTTTTCACTTTTCCTCTGTGTCATTTTTGTAAAAAACACATGTAATATGTCAAACAGCAGTATGTGGGAAGATACTTTAGCCATTCAGCTTCCTGGAAGCATTAATATGTAATTTCAAGATTTTTTACAGCAGGTACGAGTGGTCTGTTTAGTAAATAAAAATAAATTTTATTGACACATAAGACATGCCTGTAAATGAACATGTGCCTGTTCCTTTACATATTGTCTATGGTAGCTTTTGAGCTAAGATGGCAGAGTAGTTGGACAGAAACCATATAATCTTAAAAAGTCAATATATGGAGAAGGAAATGGCAACCCACTCCAGCATTCTTGCCTGGAGAATCCCAGGGACGGAGGAGCCTGGTGGGCTGCCGTCTATGGGGTCGCACAGAGTCGGGCACGACTGAAGCGACCCGGCAGCTGCCCTGTGCTAGGAGCCGGTTCCCTGACATCGTAGAAGCCTGACTGGCTCATCTGTCAATCCGGCCGTGGTGTCAGGGCTGCAGTGGGGACTATCCGGACGCCATTTGTGGGCTTCCCTTCCTCCTAGTCTGCAGGCCTTATCGCTTTTCTTAATCCTTGCAAGTCTACAAAAAAAAAAAAAAAGTCAATATATTACTAGCTGGTCTTTTAAGAAAGATTGTTGACATAGTCTAGAGCAAATTGTTTTCAAACATGTTTATAAACATAAATTTATCTGTAACATAAAAAGTGCTTTGCTTTAAAATAAAAGGATTTCCTGCCAGTGGTAGTACTTTTCACAGTATAGCTTTGGGGTGATTTAAGCTATTTAAGTATAGAATTTGATGGGTCAAGAGGTTTTTCTAGTGGTTCATCAATTAAGATAAATTGTATATACCGTTACACCATTAATCATATATGAAGTCCCCAAAGGAGGGCATTTTCTTACTGAGGTCATTATTACCAGTTTTATTTTAGTTCAGTATGGTATCTAATTATTTGGATTTTTGTTTATAATTGGTTTGTTTTTGGTGGCATGTCAAAGGAGGCTGATGATTGCCTCCTGGTCCAGACTTTTTTTTTTTTTTGGCTGCTCTCTGTGGCTTGCAGGATATCAGTTCCCTATCCAAGGACTGAACCTGGGCCCTTAGCAGTGAAAGCTTGGAGTCCTAACCACTAGACAACCAGGGAATTCCTTCCAGATTCTTTTTATTTATTCATTCATTCATATAAAATATTTATTTGGCTGTGCTAGCTCTTAGTTGTTTCATGTGGATCTTTTGTTGTGGCATGTAGGATCTAGTTCCTTACCAGGGATCAAAATCAGGCATCCTGTGTTGGGAGTATGGAGTCTTAGCCACTGGACCATCAGGGAAGTCTTCCTGCAGATTCTTTTAGAATGGATATATCCAAAGCTCTGGCATTTTACAGAACTGCTCCTGCCTTACAGGTTATCTGCCTTACCTGAAAACTGTTTATTGCAAATCTTTACTTAAGGCAAAAGTAAAGCCTTTATCTCAAATGAAAAATTGGTTTAAGTAGCAGTTTTATCTCAAATGAAAAATTGGTTTAAGTAGCAGCTAGTGCATTGTTCATTTTGTTTTTTTCCATCTTATTTTATAGATGTATGTCGATTCCTGTGACGATGAGGGCTATTCGGAGGAAAGCTGAAACCATTCAGGCCGACACCCCAGCACTGTCCCTCATTGCAGAGACAGTTGAAGACATGGTGAAAAAGAACCTGCCCCCGGCTAGCAGCCCAGGGTATGGCATGACCACAGGCAACAACCCAATGAGTGGTACCACTACACCAACCAACACCTTTCCGGGGGTCCCATTACCACCTTGTTTAATATGAGCATGAGCATCAAAGATCGGCATGAGTCGGTGGGCCATGGGGAGGACTTCAGCAAGGTATCTCAGAACCCAATTCTTACCAGTTTGTTGCAAATCACAGGGAACGGGGGGTCTACCATTGGCTCGAGTCCGACCCCTCCTCATCACACGCCGCCACCTGTCTCTTCGATGGCCGGCAACACCAAGAACCACCCGATGCTCATGAACCTTCTTAAAGATAATCCTGCCCAGGATTTCTCAACCCTTTATGGAAGCAGCCCTTTAGAAAGGCAGAACTCCTCTTCCGGCTCACCCCGGATGGAAATGTGCTCGGGAAGCAACAAGACAAAGAAAAAGAAGTCATCAAGATTACCACCTGACAAACCAAAGCACCAGACTGAAGATGACTTTCAGAGGGAGCTATTTTCAATGGATGTTGACTCACAAAACCCTATCTTTGATGTCAACATGACAGCTGACACGCTGGATACGCCACACATCACTCCAGCTCCAAGCCAGTGTAGTACTCCCCCAACAACTTACCCGCAACCAGTACCTCACCCCCAGCCCAGTATTCAAAGGATGGTCCGACTATCCAGTTCAGACAGCATTGGCCCAGATGTAACTGATATCCTTTCAGACATTGCAGAAGAAGCTTCTAAGCTTCCCAGCACTAGTGACGATTGTCCACCCATTGGCACCCCTGTTCGAGATTCTTCAAGCTCTGGGCATTCTCAGAGTGCCCTCTTTGACCCTGATGTCTTTCAAGCCAATAATAATGAAAATCCATACACTGATCCAGCTGACCTTATTGCAGATGCTGCTGGCAGCCCCAGTAGTGACTCACCTACCAATCATTTTTTTCCTGATGGAGTAGATTTCAATCCTGATTTGTTGAACAGCCAGAGCCAAAGTGGTTTTGGAGAAGAATATTTTGATGAAAGCAGCCAAAGTGGAGATAATGATGATTTCAAAGGATTTGCATCTCAGGCACTAAATACTTTGGGGGTGCCAATGCTTGGAGGTGATAATGGGGAGACTAAGTTTAAAGGCAATAGCCAAGCTGACACGGTTGATTTCAGTATTATAGCAGTGGCTGGTAAGGCTTTGGGTCCTACAGATCTTATGGAGCATCACAGTGGTAGCCAGAGTCCTTTATTGACCACTGGGGACTTAGGGAAAGAAAAGACTCAAAAGAGAGTAAAGGAAGGCAATGGTGCCAGTAATAGTAGTCTGTCAGGGACAGGATTAGACAGCAAACCAGGGAAGCGCAGTCGAACCCCTTCTAATGATGGCAAAAGCAAAGATAAGCCCCCAAAGCGCAAGAAGGCAGACACTGAGGGAAAGTCTCCATCTCACAGTTCTTCTAACCGACCTTTCACCCCACCTACTAGTACAGGTGGATCCAAATCTCCAGGCAGTTCAGGAAGATCTCAGACTCCCCCAGGTGTTGCCACACCACCCATTCCCAAAATTACTATTCAGATTCCTAAGGGAACTGTGATGGTGGGCAAGCCCTCTTCTCATAGTCAGTATACCAGCAGTGGTTCTGTGTCTTCCTCAGGAAGTAAAAGCCACCATAGCCATTCTTCCTTATCTTCTGCTTCCAACTCAGGCAAGATGAAAAGCAGTAAATCAGAAGGTTCATCAAGTTCTAAGTTAAGTAGCAGTATATATTCTAGCCAAGGGTCTTCTGGATCTAGCCAGTCCAAAAATTCATCCCAGTCTGGGGGAAAGCCAGGCTCCTCTCCTATTACCAAGCATGGACTGAGCAGTGGCTCCAGCAGCACCAAGATGAAACCTCAAGGGAAGCCATCATCACTTATGAATCCTTCTTTAAGTAAACCAAACATATCCCCTTCCCATTCAAGGCCACCTGGAGGCTCTGATAAGCTTGCCTCTCCAATGAAGCCTGTTCCTGGGACTCCCCATCCTCTAAAGCCAAGTCCCCTATCAGTTCAGGTTCTGGTGGTTCTCACATGTCTGGAACTAGTTCAAGCACCGGCATGAAGTCATCTTCAGGGTTAGGATCCTCAGGCTCATTGTCTCAGAAAACTCCCCCATCATCTAACTCTTGTACAGCATCTTCCTCTTCCTTTTCCTCAAGTGGCTCTTCCATGTCATCCTCTCAGAACCAGCATGGGAGTTCCAAAGGGAAATCTCCCAGCAGAAATAAGAAGCCGTCTTTAACAGCTGTCATAGATAAACTGAAGCATGGGGTTGTCACCAGTGGCCCTGGGGGTGAAGACCCAATGGACGGCCAAATGGGGGTGAGCACAAATTCTAGCCATCCTGTGTCCTCCAAACATAACATGTCTGGAGGAGAGTTCCAGGGCAAGCGTGAGAAAAGTGATAAAGACAAATCAAAGGTTTCCACCTCGGGGGGCTCGGTGGATTCATCTAAGAAGACCTCAGAGTCTAAAAATGTGGGGAGCACGGGTGTGGCAAAAATTATCATCAGCAAGCATGATGGGGGATCCCCCAGCATTAAAGCCAAAGTGACTTTGCAGAAACCTGGGGAAGGTGGTGGAGAAGGGCTTAGGCCTCAGATGGCCTCTTCCAAAAACTATGGCTCTCCACTCATCAGTGGTTCCACTCCAAAGCATGAGCGTGGCTCTCCCAGCCATAGTAAGTCACCAGCATATACCCCCAGAATCTGGACAGTGAAAGTGAGTCAGGCTCCTCCATAGCAGAGAAATCTTATCAGAACAGTCCTAGCTCAGATGATGGCATCCGACCTCTTCCAGAATACAGCACAGAGAAGCATAAGAAGCACAAAAAGAAAAGAAGAAAGTAAAAGACAAAGATAGGGACCGGGACAAAGACCGAGACAAGAAAAATCTCATAGCATCAAGCCAGAGAGTTGGTCTAAATCACCCATCTCTTCAGACCAGTCCTTGTCTATGACAAGTAACACAATCTTATCTACAGACAGGCCCTCAAGGCTCAGCCCTGACTTTATGATTGGGGAGGAAGATGACGATCTTATGGATGTGGCCCTGATTGGCAACTAGGAACCTATTTAAAGCAAAAATATGGCCAGAGAAGAACTAAGTGTATAGGCAAATCACCATAAGGAGTGAGTCAGATAGGTCTGATTTTGTATTTAAGAATCTTAAATGGCATGGCTTTGACACCAAGTGGGATGAATTTTGAAAGGCATAGCCGGACCCTACTAAAGAGACCATAGGGTTTGATTCTGGTTACCACAAATCACTTGTTCCTTTGCCAGAAAAAAAAAAAAAGTTTTAAAATATTTGCTTATGAAAGGGAGGGGGTGGGAAGGGCTTAGGGAGAGGGAAGGGTGGGGAAACAGTTTTGTGGGAAATATTCATATATATTTTTCTCCCTTTTTCCATTTTTAGGCCATGTTTTAAACTCATTTTAGTGCATGTATTTGAAGGGCTGGGCAGAAAATGAAAAAGCAATACATTCCTTGATGCATTTGCATGAAGGTTGTTCACCTTTGGGTAGTTGTCCATTGAGGCAGGGGCAAATGAAGGACTTGGGTCATTTTGGACACTTAAGTAATGTTTGGTGTCTGTTTCTTAGAGGAGTGATTGGGGAGGGAAGATGATTTTTAGCTATTTATTTGTAATATTTTAACCCTTTATCTGTTTGCTTTTATACAGTGTTTTTTCTAATTCTATGAGGTTCAGGGTTCAAAATGATGGGAGGCAAGGAGGAGGCTTATTTGGTGGTAGGGAGCTTGTGGCTTATGCTGGTAATGTAGTATCAAGCTGAAGCAGATCAGTCAGAGCCTACCTTTGGAGTCAAGTAGAAAACCAAAATGGTGTTTTTGTTATCGGAGGTTTTTCATAGGGTTCAGACATCATAGGAATATTAGGAGTTATCTTTCTGTGGAGGTATTGATTTAGTTTCTTTTTCCTTTAAAGAAAGCTCGGCTGGCTTTTGGGATGTAAACATGTTTTCAAATGCAGTAAAGTTTAAAAGTGGGATAGCCTCCCTGACCCAGTGGCATGAAAACCATTACAGAATTCATAGTTCTCCTATTTCTACAATGTGCCAAAAGTCCACATCCCAGCATTTTATTTGTAGGAGAACTGATGCCATTCCTGAGAACTGGGCTCCTTGTTTCCCTTCATCACAAGGATAAGGAGTCCAGACTTTAATCACTCCACTGTATGCTCCCTTAGATAAAATAGTAAAAAATTTGCAGCCATAGTTCACTTAAAACAGTTTTCAAGCTCACTTGAAGTAATGGGGGCCTGGAATGCTAGGTGGGCATGAAGATAAACCCTTGCTACTATGTAGCAACACAATTGGACCTTTTGGAAGAACAGGTCTGAGTCTGGATTCTGGGGACATCAATAAGAAGCCCTTCTCATACATAGAGAAATCCAGGAGACCATTTGAGTGCAACACAAGTTCTCAGTGTTTGGAGGGTCCTCTCAAAATTCTGCGGCCTTACTTTGATTTTGACACCTGCACTGTGCCATTCCTGATGATTCCATTCAGGATCTGTATCAGCAGGATGGGGCACGATCCCCAGCACAACTCTTCTGGATTAAAAAAAAAAAAAAAGCCAGGTGATTCATTTGTGTGTGTGTGTGTGTGTGTGTGTGTGTGTGTGTGTGTGTGATAAGTGGAGTGACTTCATCAGATACTGAAGATTTCTATATTCAGCTCTTTCTGCAGGTTGGAGTTAGCATAGAGTTGGAAAATCAGCTTTGGCTTTCTTTCCTGACTGTCTCTGATTTCCTTTAGTGTTCTCCCTTTTCTGTTCATCAGCTCTCAACAACTCTGCCACTTTTGTGTCCCAAGGTAATAAGAAGTAGTAAACGAAACATTGCAAAGTGGAGCAAGAAAAGTTATCGGTTACCGTATCAGAGTCAAATGTCTTGGGTGACACTAAGGAGGACATGGGCAAGGTGATACCAGAGTGCTTTATCTTGTGATGCTGATACAGTAGCAGCCTCTCAGACATACAACCAGGTTGGATTTCTCACAAGTTTCTCACCTAGTTTTGAATCTTATCCCATTGGTTTCTGCAGGAAAAAAAAAAAGTTAAAATGGTTTTAAGTTTTGGTGGGGAAGTATGGGGAATGTACTGCATAATATCAGGGGCTCAGCTCCCCCAAGTAGAGCCAACAAATACCAAAATGAGTAAACTGGGAAGCTTTTTCTCTCTTTCTGTCTTCATCCCAGATCAAAGAATTCCGAGTTAGGATCTGGATGAAGGATAAGCCCCTGAATTGTCGATGGGCACACCCCACACACTGACCCAGCATCTGAACTTGCTTAACAGGGAGCCGGGGCTAAACTGCTTCACCCTGCCTGAGAACCAGGGAGCACTGCATTTCTCCACAGGGTGGAGGAGAAGAGGCAGAATAAATCAAGCCTGGGACACCTCCCTCCTGTCTAGGTGTACTCATTCTTCTGTTTCAAAAGACGACAAGGACATGAAGTCAACTTCTACCTATCTTCTGCTGCTGGTGTCTTATGTATTCTTAGTTTGACCTGATTCCTGTCTTTTGGCTTCATGTTAGGGGTTCTTGGTCAAAACCTGCTCTGATGTACATGAAGATTCCAGGTTCAAAAAATCAGTTTCTTTTAAAATAAGTATGGGGGAGGCATGAAATGAAACAGGATATAATTGCCAAAACTAGGCTTGAGGTTGGTGGCTCTTGGAAGGATTTTCCTTAAGGCCTACGTCTGAAAATACAGGGCAGCACTATCATGAATTCTGAAAAGAAACCTTCCAGGGAGCCAGTGAGTCATAGTATCCAGTTGAGTCACTTAAAGCAGATTCCAGTATAGGAAACTCATTCACAATCCCTTGGCAGTCTCATTTTTTAACCTTTTATTCCTAAATCTCCCTCCCTCTTTATTTCTACCCTTAAGTTTTTTTGTGGGGTAGGAAGTACCTAACATCTCAGAAGCTAGGTTGGGAAACATGCTCAGTTGTAGAAAAACTGAGCTTTAAATTTTGCGTTTTTAAAATGTACATCAGGAGCAGTTGGGGAGGGTCTTTTCTAAAAAAACTTTCAAATTTGATTTTCTGTGCATATGGCCGTTCTGTAAATACTTTGGGGTTTTTCATTTTTTTGAAAGTAGACAAAAATCTGTGGGATTTTTTTCCCAAAACATTACAAAAATGTGTTTATTTACATGCAAATAAATTTCTTTGATAAAAAGCATCATGCCTATGTGTCATAAATTTTTAACTTTTGAATGCTTTTGTTTATTCAGCTTTAAAAAATCCAATCAAAAAAATTTAACAGTAAGAAAGTCTCCTGAGTAGTACTTGATAATGGGTTAACTGGAAAGGACAATTGAAATTAGAGAAAAACTGTGGAAGTTTTCACCTGATTTATCTTGCTCAAGCCACTTTTACTATCTTTTGCAGGCCTCTGTCACCAAATTCAACAGTAGTTCTTAGAAAACTGCTCTAAGATGCTGCTGCTGCTGCTGCTGCTAAGTTGCTTCAGTCATGTCCAACTCTCTGCGACCCCATAGACGGCAGCCCACCAGGTTCCCCTGTCCCTGGGATTCTCCAGGCAAGAATACTGGAGTGGGTTGCCATGTCCTCCAATGCATGAAAGTGAGAAGTGAAAGTGAAGTCGCTCAGTCGTGTCCGACTCTTAGCGACTTCATGGACTGCAGCCCACCAGGTTCCTCCGTCCATGGGACTCTCCAGGCAAGAGTACTGGAATGGGGGTGCCATTGCCTTCTTCAAGGCGCTAAGATGAGATGCAACTAAAAGGTTGTTTCTATTTGACGGATGTGAAGCAGTAACATTAACAGTATCTGGGATAGGAGGAGGCTGTAACATCTAGACCTGGGTGTGTGGGCTTGAGAATAAGTTTCTGAAGCTGGCTTCCTTGCTTAGGAAGTCCTTTCTAAGATTTTTAAAAAGTTAAATTTGAAAAAGTGCTTGGAAGGATAAGCCTTTCAGGTAAAATGTGCCCATTTAAAAGATCTCTGCATTTGTTCTTAAAGTAAGCTCATCTTTTAAATCAGACATTCATAATAAGCCAGTCACTGAAAGTGCAATGAAAAAGTGGGAGGAAAACAAAGTCATCTACTTCGGAATACAATTAGAAGTGGTCCAGCCAGGACTGCTAGAATTTGTGATACAGTTTCTAATATTTTATCTTTGGGATATAATTCTGTGGTTTTTCGCTCTAAAGGTAAACATTCCTTATTTCATAGAAATCAGATCATAAGTTTCGAGACCTGGAATTGCTAAAGTATACTATGACATACCATGACACAATCCAGCTTCTATGGAAAGAAAAGAGAATGTTAACCATTGGGCAAGGTGTCCGTCCCACGCCCCCCACCCCCCCACCCCCGCCACCCCGCCCAGCGCCGCACCGCCTACTCGTTCAGACACGCTTGTTTCTCCCGCCAAAGTGGCGTCAGGATCAGGCTCTCACCAACCAGAGCGCTGATTGGAGGGCGGGTAAGCGCTAGAGCCCATTGGGTACCAGCGGCGGTCGGGCGGCGGAGGGGCGGGGGAAGCCAAGGCCTTTCTGCCTCACCCGCCCCCACCTCCACCAAAGCGCGCCCCTCCCCCAGCTAAAGAAATGGTCGTCCAGCTTCTGCACTGCACCCCCTGACCACAAGGCACGAGGTGCGGCCTCGCTGCTCATCCCCAGAGCAGACTGCAACGCAACTGTGCCCCCGAATCCATGCACAGGGAGATCCACGCCCCACAGCGGCCCCCCAAGCCTCACTGCAACACCCGGTAATGCAATCCACGGAGGCGGGGGGAGGCGGCAGCAGCGGCGGCAACAGCGGCGGCGGCGAAAGCAGCAGCAGCACTGCCCCAATCTAGAAACTACCAGAAAGGAGGAAAATGGCTCCGAGCAGGGACCGCCTGCTACACTTTGGGTTCAAGGCGACAGTGAGTGATAGCGGAAGGGAGCTGGGTGGCTGGGAGGGACATGTGTGCCAACACTGGCTACTGGGAAGCGACAAGACTTAAGGGGCTGGGAGGACAAGACAGACAGCTCAAGTGCTTGGTGGGTTGGTGCGTGCTGTCTGTCGCGGAGGGGAGAGGTGGGGGCTCGGGTGCTGTGTGCAGTTGTCCTGCTTTCTTCTCTCTCACCGGTCGGCGAGCACGCGCGCACTCGCACCCGCCCCACAGCCCCTCCCATAGACAAATACACACAGACACATAGGCACTTCCCTGCCTCTCCTTCTCGCGGTGGGCTTGTCTGCCTTGGAGGCGAGAGCGGGCTCGCGCCGCCGCCACCGCCACCGCCGCCGCGCTCGCGTAGCTCTTGGGCTGACGGCCGCGAGCTCTGCCCGGGGGTGGGGGAGGGGGTGGTCCTGCGCCGCTGCGCGCTCCTCCTCCCCCTCCTCCCCACGCTGTTCCGAGGCCCGGGCGGCTCTGCCCAATGAGGAGCGGCGTTGCTGGCAGGTGGGGAGTGTTTTTGTTTTGGGTTGAAGTTGAGGCTGAGAAGAGAGAAGAGCTAGCGACGAGCAGTCGTCGCCACCACAGCGGGAGGAGGAGGCCCCGCTGGAGTCGAGAGGTCTCCTCCCCGCCGACGGCCCCATCCCGCTGGTCCTCTGCCTCGTCTCGGTACCGGAACTCCGGGGCCTGCCCGGGGCCCCAAGTCTTTGCACGCCGCAGCGCCCGGCCCCGGCCGCACCCGCCGGCCCCATGAGGAGGGACGTGAACGGAGTGACCAAGAGCAGGTTTGAGGTGTGCGCTTGGGACGGGGGTGGCGGGGGGCGGGTGCTAGGGTCCCGTGAGGAAGACTATTTCCGCTCTCATGCCCCGGAAAATTCGCTCCGCACCGAATCTCCTCTCTCGCCTGGCGCCGTCACCCACTGGCCTCCGGGGCTGCCACACTTCTCTCCCGTTTCTCGCCACCCAAAAGCTCAGTGCAGCCCGGCTTCCCTTGTCCTCCCGGCTGGTCGCCTCCTGCGTCTTCCACTCGCGGGCCCCGGCAGGGGATTAGCTCTGGCGCCCTAATTCCCCCCCCCCGCAATATCATTCAGCTTTCCATTCTTCACACTACCCTTGGCTTGCCTCCCTTCACCCGGCAGAAAAAGCATCACAGCTGCAATCGACCAGAGGGACCTCGTTTCTTTTCTTTCTGCCACTTTATTCTTGAAGCGAGGGGGAAATTATGGGCCCGGGACTTTTCTCTGAGTTTGAGAGACTGGTTAAACTAGGGGAGTAGGGGTGGTAGACTGAGATGATAGAAACGTCCACGGGTTTTCGGTGCTGTGTGGTCTGGGTATTGTTCTGGTACTTCCTCTTCTTTCCCGTGTGGTCCGTACTTCGTAGCTCATTGTTTCTGGGAACTCTTCGATGTGTACAGGCTTTGAGATTGGGACGAAGGTCTGAGAGACTTAAGAAAATCCTTTCAAGTCCCTTTGTCTCTGAGAACTTCTCGTCTGACAAGAGAGGTTTATAGTAATGGAATTATGGAATGGATGAAGAAATAAAACAGCTGAAACTGTCTTTAGGGAGTAGGCATTGTTGAGAAATGATTCCTTTGGGAAGTGAAGTATTGTATCTACAGGTGAATTACTGTAGGTTTGTTGGGTGGACAAGAAAGAGAAACAACAGCAAGAAGAGTAAATGTTACCTGGCCTTTTGGACAGAGAATCAGGCTGACCTGGAATCATTCATATTCAGTGTACATCTCACTTGATGTTTTTCTTCATTTTCATTCTAAGGATGAAATTGTAAGACAGATAAAAGTTTCAGGAAACTTGCCAATTAAGCGTAGAGGATGAAATCGTTACCTAAGGGTCTTCAGTTTAATCTTTTCCTTGATCTCTTTTTATGCTTATGGAGAGAATATTTTAATTTACCCACAAAGGTCATGACAGGAAGTGTTTGGGGAGAGTTTAAATTCAGAGCTACAACGTTACTACAGCGCCAGGAGTGGAGAAAATCAAGTAGTTTATGTTTGTGTTTACTTTAATAGAACTTTATGTTGCCCTGATGTAGAGAGACCCAGAAAGCTTAATTTATGATGGTTTCATATTCAGTACTACTCTGAAAGTCCAGACTGTCGTTAGAATTACCAAATAGACATTTAACAGTTAACAGAAATCTTCAAAGGGAAACCCAAATACTGAAAAAGTGAGTGGAGGATAGCCTTTTGCCATTGCAGTCAGCTCTTTATCATTTTGCTATTCGCTTTTAGGTTGTGTGAGTAATTGTTGGAAAGAGTTCTTTCGTAGTTTTTGCTTTAAAATTGTACCACTATATCCTGTTTTCATACTTATATTTTAATTTGTAGTTTATCTGTACTGGTGGTTCTAAAATAATAAGAAAATGTATTGCTTTATTAAGCATATTTGTTTGTGTTGATTGATATTAACTGGGAACCAAAGTTTTCTGAAAATGAGAAGAACAATAAGAATGAGGGAGAGAACACCACTCCTTCTACAGTGTTTGTGATTAAAATGTTCATTTGTAAACAAAAAGCTACTCTTACTATGATGTGAAGTGTTAATTTTTGTTGTTCATTCTCCAAGTCTGTATCTGACTCTTCATGACCCCATGGAAGTGTTCATGCTGGAATACAAATGAGAAGGGACTGCAAATGGTTCCTGTTAATGAGTTTCATTATCTGAGTATTTTTTTAAATCATGTACCCCTTAATGACCTAATTCAAAGTAATAAAACAATAAACTATCTGGTCTTTTATGAAATAATACACTTATTGCTAATTCATTGAAAACATTTAAAATATTTACTTTCAGTGGATAAAAGATGTAGATGAGATAAACAGGCTTTCAATATCTAAAGATTTACATCACATTTTTTTAATTCTCAAAATCTCAGAAGGTTTTTAAAAGACTGATAATTTTATAATTGTAAGTAGGTAGCTTTGAGGATTTTTCTGAGTGTAGGAAGTTTCTGTAGCAAATATATAACAACTAGTTTCAAGTTAGCTATGGTTAATACAAAACATGAAAGATTATTTTCTTTTGCTTGGCCACTTTTTTAGGGGAGGATAACTAAAACTTTTTGTTTAATTATTTGAAGTCTTTTTATAAGGAATATTCTTGTGTATTATGCTTTTGGATGTTGTAAGTGCCGGCCATACACTTTAAATCTCACATTCAGAACGGTAAAAGCAAAACAAAATATTTTTTTAAGTTAAATCAGGGGAGAAGAGTACCTATTAGGCATCTATGTAGCATCCTGTGAAATAGCCAAGTAGATGACTGTTGGATAAGAGTTTAGAAAAGATGTGCAGATGTGAAAATTGTTTTTCGTGTCACTTTGGCATTAGATCTACACAGTAATAACCCTTATAAGTTAAAATAATGTATACTAAATTGTTTTAGTCTTTTAATTGAAACTCATTCAAATACTTGTATGTTACTTGTAGTACACTTTGTTTTGTGGCAACTTTTGATAATTTCCTTTCAAATTTAAAGATGATTATTCAATGTGTCCTCTATGTCAGGTGCACTGAGCTAGATGTTTTTACCTTTGTTACTTCTAATTTTCACAATTCTATTTTGAGGAAAGCTAGGGCCTGACAAGTATTCAAGTTGCACAGCTAGTACATTGGGAAGCCAAGATTCCAGTCTGCATTTTTTTTTTTACTCCACTCTCTCATTCTGGTCTGTTTTTAGCATTACATAGCATACAAGCTCATAAAATGTGAAAAAGCTTTTCTAAAGTTCTTTATCCAGCATGTTTTATTTTGCTTTTGCTATTGAGGGAATATAGCTGTCCTTCATTTTAAGTACTGTACCTAGTACTATCTTAACATAGTGACATTAATGACAGACATGTCTGGCTAGCCCTTGAATCCAAGTTTAGATTTTTTTCAGTTAAGCCTCTCCACTTTATCATACTCTTACTTAGCTCCATTATAAGAATGCAGTACTATTGGAGGAAAATTCTATCTTATTTGGATTTATTAAAAAGTATAACCTAAGAAAAGTATAGTAGTAACATTCACTGACATTCTCATACTATTTTACAGTTTAATCAGTGCCTAGAGAAGTTAAGAGTCACATAGTTAGGAACTGATAAGTTCCAGTTTGGGTATTTTGAAACACTGGGCATTATTTTAATTTTTTTCATTATACATCGTCGCTGCTCTGATAAATCGATAATACTGAAGTTTGCTTGATTAGGTTGTAATAGTTCTTTACCTGCTTCATTTTACTTCTTCATTTTGTCCAAAATAAGAAAAATCATAAACTGTTTTGTGGAGTTACCAGAACTTGATTTAGTTAATCTTGATTTTTGTCAACCAACTGACTATAGCGTTGGTCATCGCTTTTTGGTTTGGTTATTTACCTCCTCTGTAAGAAAAAGAAGTTAAAAATCAATTACTGAGGTTCCTTTTATTCCAGATCCTATGAATCTAATTTTTATTAAAAGTTGACCTTGATCATTTCTGAAATAGCCACTCCAGTATTTGTTAAAGTTTGTAGGCTCAGTCACACAGTTTAGTTAAGACTGCAGTAATGACCCTTTTTCCCTTAAGGTTTTATCTTCTAATTTAAAGAACATTCTGCATAGTAAATAACTGTATTTTCCAAGTTGGTACATGTGGAAAATGTTATATATATTTTCCAGTGGGTGAGAGTCACTTGTTTCACTCTATTTGAAAGGCCTTTCAATGAATGGGAGGAGAACTAGTAAAAGTAAGGAATTTTGTTTTTAACACTTTAGAGATTAGTTTGAAAGCAATTACCTATTACCTAACATTACTATAGAAAATCAAAATTAGAAGTGTGCTTTTAGGCTCATTCAGACAATCTGTTCTTTTTCGAATAGTATTACTGATGTTTCTTTATTTTACAATCATAGGTGCTTTTGAAGCGCAGTACATTGTGTCATGTACTTATATTGTGTTCACTCGTTACTTAAAAATAAACATATGTTTGTATCTTGCTACAGTCTACATAGGATAAACAGCTAGGTACTGGCTGCTGCTGCTAAGTCGCTTCAGTCATGTCCGACACTGTTCGACCCCATAGATGGCAGCCCACCAGGCTCCCCTGTCCCTGGGATTCTCCAGGCGAGAACACTGGAGTGGCTTGCCAGCCATTTCCTTCTCCAATGCATGAAAGTGAAAAGTGAAAGTGAAGTCGTTCAATCCTGTCCGACTCCTGGCAACCCCATGGACTGCAGCCCACCAGGCTCCTCTGTCCATGGGATTTTCCAGGGAAGAGTACTGGAGTGGGTTGCCATTGCTAGGTACTGGAAATTATGCTTAATCCATTAAGTCATTAAATTTTTTTAACTTGGCAGAAACTTTACAAAATGTATAGTTGATACTTAAGTCCTACATTATAAGATGTAATCTATTTCTACATTGAAGATTTTCATTCATTAAAGCAGTATTTCTGTTAGAAGTATCCACACTTTTAAAGTCATGTCTTCATGTTCTAGGCCATTTGTCAGTTTTTAGCTGTTGGTGTTGTTTTTTAATCTTAATTTTAAAAATCTTTCTATTTTCATCTTCAGAGTTGTATCTTTTCAAATTTTGGTATCATTTTTCTTGCAGATTAATGAATACTTTTTAAATTCTAGCCCTTAGATTACTGTTTCTCAACTGGTGACAGATTGGAAACTAAATTAAAATTTTCGGTAATCTAACTAGTACTGTGGTTTTGCAAGGGTATTTTTAGATGTCCAAAATAAAATATTCCGTTACACTAGGAAAATCCAAGGGAGGGAGGAAGAAGAAAGAATGCCCTTAAACTGACCAAATTTAGCTGCTTGTGCAGAGTTGCCTTTACACTCTTTTCCTAGTTAGTATCCCAGAATTCATAAATTCTTAGATCAGACCCCCACCCAAAAATCGCCTCAGAAAAATGAAGCCATCCAACTGTGGTTTGTTTTTTTTCCAACTGGTGGTTTTATATCTTAATGCACTGGGACCCGTTTGATAAAAAGATTTTAACTTAATAATAGCCACTAACAGTAGGTGGTAGTATTGAACTATGCAGTAGTATTTGCGCTCGATTCATGTTGCTTAATTATATAACGTTAAAAATATATGTATTTAAATGCAATAAATCCAAAACAGATCTGCATTAGCTCTTGAAGACTGTTTCTGTTAAAGAGTGGCACTGCTGGCTAGTTATTTTCAGCACATATCAAATAACTATTTAGCAGGCATGTGATTTAAAGCTATAGGTAAGTAATCTCTTTATTCCCTAATCATATTTCCTCTAATTTGATTTTATGGTATTTTGTTGTCTTTATTAAGCCTCATATTTGACAGTTATAACCAGGTGGAAATATAATTAATCCATTTTACTGTCTTTTAAGTTTCTATGAAGTAAAAGTTACCTATTTATATAGACAAGGATTTAGTCAGTTATGAAACAGATATTGGCTGTGTTTTCTGTCACTTTTGTCCTTGATCCCAAGAGTTTCTAGTAAAAACTAAAAAAGGGAAATAGGACACTGTGAAAGTAAATAGTATATTGATCTTATGCATTACTTTGGTGCTAAGACACAAGTCATATCTAATAACAAGGAGGTGAAGATAGGCAATATACCAAATGCCTGCCCAGTTTTATATTATCAGATATACCACCTTGTTATGATATTTGCTAATGAGCGAAACTTTCTGATCAACTGAAGTATGCAGGCAGATATAATTTCACAATCATTTAAAAGTAAAAAATGGAAAAGCATTCTCAGTTTCTTTCTTGTAATTTGCAACAATAAGAATATGCCATAAGATAAGGTAAGGTGAAGTCGTTGTCGTGTCCGACTCTTTGTGACCCCACGCTGTAGCCTACCAGGCCCTTCCATCCGTGGGATTTTCCAGGCAAGAGTACTGGAGTGGGTTGCCATTTCCTTCTCCAGAGGATCTTCCCGACCCAGGGATTGAACCCAGGTTTCCCGCATTGTAGGCGGACGCTTTACCGTCTGAGCCACCAGGGAAGTCTATGGCTATTCTTGGAGAAGGAAATGGCAACCCACTCCAGTATTCTTCCCTGGAGAATCCCAGGGACGAGGGATCCTGGTGGGCTGCTGTCTATGGGGTTGCATAGAGTCGGACACGACTGAAGTGACTTAGCAGCAGCATGGCTGTTCTGAGTGGCTTTGAGTTTGTTTTACTGTATGCAAAATGAAAGAATTTATGTGACAGGAAGGACAGGCAAAAGAAAGCAGTAAAATTTCTAGATTAGGGCAGACTTTTAAATGTAGAATACCTCTTTTTTTATGCTTCCCTCTAGGGAAGATCATTGCCAACTGCTTTTATTCTGAATTGCAGTTACCCACAAAGAGCCAGATTTGTTTTATTTTTTGTCTTTTTGCTTTGTTCAGATGGGTGGGGTGAAGAAAAAGAGAAGAGATTTACAGTTCCTTGAAAATTAACAATGTAAAGTATAAATGTTAGTTAGCTACAGTTCTCTGTTGGAATATGTTATCCTTTTTTTTGTCGTCTTATTTTTTGGGCCATATCATCTATATATTTTGATGTTCTAATTTTGAAATTAATTTGAGTAAGGAGGGAATGAAAACATTAAGATGACGTCTTTAGGGTTTTATAGAAAGGAATAATTTCTTAACTAGGAAACACACGCATAAGTATTTTATATACACATATACATGTGTCTCTGTATGCCTGAGGGTAAATTGTCTCTCTTACCTCCATTGTCTCAACTCTAAGGTTCCTTCCAGCATGGAGATTGTGTGATTCTCTCTAAATAGATCCCCCACGTTGCTGTGAGTTGAAGATTAGATACTCAGTTTATTGCCAGTGTTCTTAACATTTGTTTCTATTACAGTAAACACAAAACAGCCTTTGTGACCTGACCCTATATTTATTTATTTATTAAATACTACTATATAAAAATATTCTTTATTTTATATACACTTTATTTCGTTTTTTGGCTGTGCTGAGTCTTTGTCGCTACATGGGCTTTTCTCTAGTTGCAGCCAGCAGGGGCTACTCTTTAGTTGCAGTGTGGGCTTCTCATTGCAGTGGCTTCTCTTGCTATGGAGCATGGACTTTAGGGCATGGGCTTCAGCAGTCTCAGCACATGAGCTCAGTAGTTGTGGCTCCTAGACTCTAGGAGGGACGACAGAGGGATGAGATGGCTGGATGGCATCATCGACTCAATGCACACGGGTTTGGGTGAACTCCAGGAATTGGTGATGGACAGGGAGGCCTGATGTGCTGCGATTCATGGGGTCGCAAAGAGTCGGACACGACTGAGCGACTGAACTGAACTGAAACTCTAGAGCACAGGCTTAATAGTTATGTCACTGGAGCTTGGTTGCTCTGCAGCATGTGGGGTCTTCTCAGATCAGGGATCAAACGTGTGCCTCCTGCATTGGCAGGTGGATTCTTTACCACTGAGTCACCAGGGAAGCCCCTCTGAACTATATGTATATATCTGTTTACAGATATGGTTGTTGTTGTTCAGTCGCCAAGTCTTGTCAGACTCCGTTTCCCAGAGTTTGTCCAAGTTCCTGTCCAGTGAATCGGTAGACCATCCAACCATCTCATCCTCTGTTGCCCTCTTCTCCTTTTGCCTTCAGTCTTTCCCATTTTCAGAGTCTTTTCTAATGACTCAGCTGTGTACATCAGGTGGCCAAAGTATTGAAGCTTCAGCTTTAGCATTAGTCTTTCCAAAGAGTGTTCAGGATTGATTTCCTTTAAGATTGACTGGTTTGATCTCCTTGTTTTCCAAGGGACTCTCAAGAGTCTTCTTTAGCACCACAGTTCAAAGGCATCAACTCTTTGTCGTTCTGCCTTCTTTATTGTCCAGCTTTCACATCCATACATGACTACTGGAAAGATCATAGCCTTGACTATATATATGGACCTTTGTCGGCAAAGTGATGCCTTTGCTTTTTAACACACTGTCTGGGTTTGTCATAGCTTTCCTGCCAAGGAGCAATCATCTTCTAATTTCATGGCTTCAGTCACCGTCCACAGTGATTTCATAGCCTAAGAAGAGGAAATCTGTTGCTGCTTCCACCTCTTCCCCTTCTATTTACCGTAAAGTGATGGGACCAGATGCCATGATCTTAGTTTTTTGAATGTTCAGTTTTAAGCTGATTTTTTCACTCTCCTCCTTCATCCTCATCAAGAGACTCTAGTTCCTTTTTGCTTTCTGCCATTAGCGTGATATCATCTGCATATCTGAGGTTGATATTTCTCCCGGCAGTCTTGATTCCAGCTTGCTTGTGTTTCATTCAGCCCAGCATTTTGCATGATGTGCTCTACATATAAGTTAAATAAACAGGATGACAATAAACAGCCTTGTCGTACTCCTTTCTCAATCCTGAACCAGTTAGTTGTTCCATACAGAGTTCTAACTGTTGCTTCTTGACCCACATACAAGTTTCTCAGGAGACAGGTAAGATGGTCTGGTATTCCCATCTCTTTAAGAGTTTTCCACAGTTTATGATCCACACAGTCAAAGGCTTTAGTGTAGTCAGTGAAACAGATGTTTTTGTGGAATTCTTTTGCTTTCTGTATGATTCAGTGAATGTTGGCAATTTGATCTCTGGTTCCTGTGTGCCTTTTCTAAACCCAGCTTGAAAATCTGAAAGTTCTCAGTTCACATAATGCTGAAGCCTACCTTGGAGGATTTTAAGCATAACCTTACTAGCAGAGGAAATGAGTGTAATTGTCCAGTGGTTTGAACATTCTTTAGTACTGCCCTTCTTGGGAATTGGGATGAGGATTGACCTTTTCCAGTCATGTGGCCATTGCTCAGTTTTCCAAATCTGCTGACATATTGAGTGCAGCACTTTAATAGCATCAGATATGTTACATCTGTCTGAATGATTTTTGCCAAGAAGTGAGGAATAGGTATGATTGTGTGATATCCTGGAGTTTAGTGTGTTATGATTCAGTTTTTAATATTTTTGAAATTTATATATTTGTATAAAGAGAACCTGTTTAAAAGCATTAGCTTTGAAGTCTGAGTGTGTACCCTGGCTTTGCCATTTACCATCTGTATGACCTTAGTGTGCATGTGTGCTTGGTTGCTCAGTTGTGTCTGACTCTTTGTGACCCCGTGAACTGTGTCTCACCAGGCTCTTCTGTCCATGGGATTCTCCAGGCAAGATTATTGAAGTGGGTTGCTGTTCTCTCCTCCAGGGGATCTTCTCCACCCAGAGATCAAACCTGGGTCTCCTGCATTGGCAAGCGCATTCTTTACCACTGAGCCACGTGGGAAGCCCTGTATGACCTAAGACAAGTCATTTAATCTCTCAAAGTCTCAAATTTTCAATATCTAAAAAATGGGTATAAAAGCTACTATACTGGATTATAAAGATTAAATTCTATGATGTTTTTATAACATTGAGCAAACATTGTACATCTATTGTATGATAAGGGCTCAATAAATGATGCGTATTATTATATTTCTTGTTGGAATGAAAGTGGTTTTGAGTAGACTTATCGTAAATCATTGTTTTAAATGCTTTAAAGAAATATACCATTTAAAGGAGAAAGTATTATAAAGGAAAGAATGTAACTAATGATTTCTTTTCATCTGATTCAATTTTATATGTTGGATTTATTGGATAGGAACACCTATGAATTTTAATCAGTGTAGTTGAATGTATGCAGTTTAATCAGTAACAATTTGATGATTATATGGAGTTTATTACTGTAAGCATTATTGTGTTCACTGTTAGGCAGATGTGGGTAAACGTCTCCTAAGATGAGAATCTGGAACCAAATTGTAAGTTGACATTTAAAACAGTCAGCTTTTACCCAAGAAACTGGTCATTCTTTTTTTTCTGGCTTGTAGAAAATAAAGCTATGACATGACTGAATATGGAAAAGTAAGTAGAGATGCATTTATTTATTTATTTTTAAGAGCCCTGCATTGCTAATACCTTTTCCCCACACTCATCCTTATCAGTTTTTTTGAAAGTTATTTACATGCCTTCATGTAAAGACACTTCTGTTACAAAAGTCACATCATAGCTTGTTTCTGCAGCCCATTTGTAGGAAGGAAACCTGATATATTTTGGAAGTGTCCTTGAATAAGTTGAAGCGTTTATTTAATAATGTAACTTTGCTAACATATTATCATGAATGGTAACTTCAGGAAGACAAGGGACTTAATATTCAGTATTCTTAGTCACAGCTGACTGGAGTTATACAAAAGCAGCTTCCCAAATCTAGATCTACACAACAAAAAATGCAGTTTTACCGAGGTCAACACATTCCTTAAGAAAGAATAATTGTATTTAGATTATTTGCCTCAAAAGGTGGATTAAAGGCCCTAAATGTCATAAATTTCATCTGAGCACATCAGTTTCTGGTCCAGACAGAAAAATCTGCCCTAAAAACAGGAGTCAAGAACTCAAGGGACCTTCTCTTTGCACTACTGAAACTCACACTGCACACTGGGGAAAACTGCTTACTTCTCTGTCTTTACAGCTCTTAAATAAGGTTTCCAGTATCTATTTCCCTACCTTATTACAAACTGGATTAATACAATGTTTTATGCCCATTATACCTCTGTTGAAGCAAAAAGATTAAACCTAAAACTCTTAAGACTTTAAAAAAATTTTTTTTTTGGCTGCGCTGGGTCTTCCTTGCTGCACAAGCTTTTCTCTAGATGCGGTGAGCAGGGGCTACTTTCCAGTTGTGATGTGCAGGCTTCAGTAGATGTGGCTCAGTAGTTGTGGTTCCTGGGCTCTAGAGCACAGGCTGGGTAGTTGTGGCACACGGGCTTAGTTGCTCCTCGGCCTGTAGGATCTTCCTGGACCAGAGATTGAATCCGTGTCTCCTTCATTTGCAGAGGGATTCTTTACCACTGAGCCACCAGGGAAGCCCCTAAAATAATACTCCGTGACTTAAATGGACAGCATTAAGGAGGAATAAATGAAACTGGATTTAATTTATGGCAAACCGAATTGCACAGTAGAGATAAATAAGTAGCAATCTGAATTAGACATTTAGACTCACCAGTGAAGTTTTTCGTGCAATACTAATCCCTTGAAAGAATACAAAGTTAATTTGTATTTACAACTTGAACTCCATAGGGAAATCAGTTTACATATCATGGATTTGCCATCATAAAACCAATAGCTCATTTCAGGTTTCTGTCCTGTCCTGGATGTTTTAGCCCTAGAAGCAAGGGCAATAGCTAATGTGTAGCACCTAAAATACAGTTATTTTACAACTTGTACATTTTACAACTGAAACACATTCAGTTATACTAATGAAACTATCATACCACGCTACAGCCTCTCAAACTACCAAGAACAAATACATCTGGGAACTCAACAAAGCTAATCTGACCTTGTCTGGGGCACAGAAATTCTCATTCTAGAAAACCAGGGCATGCTGTTGGTAGGAGTTCAGTTCTGTTTAAATTTTATTTAGCATTAGTATATGTTAAATACTGATAGGTGTTAGAAATGCAAAGCTGCTCCAAAGCAATGTCTCTTCCTCAGGGAGTTTGTAATTTACTTAGGAAGAAAACTGCATGAGAAAAATAATTTAGTGGGTTCTGGCAGTGTTAGCTATATGGGAGAGTTATAAGAAACACTTTTATTTCTTCGGAAACAAAGCAGTAGGATTACTAAAGAGAAAGCTAGTCAGAGTAACTGCTTTTTTCTAAAGCTGGACATTTCTCAGACGTTTAAGCAGAAATTAATCAAGGTTAGAAAAAGAGCAGACAGGGGAGAGGGGAGGAGAAAGTGAGATTGTATGGAGAAAGTAATAGGGAAACTTCCATTACTGTATGTAAAATAGATAGGGAATTTGCTGTTTGTCTCAGGCAGCTCCGACAAGGGCTCTGTATCAACCTAGAGGGGTGGGATGGGAAGGGAGATGGGAGAGAGGTTCAAGAGGGAGGGGACATATGTATACCTATGGCTGATTCATGTTGATGTTTGACAGAAAACAAAATTTTATAAAGCAGTTATCCTTCAATTAAAAATTTAATACATTTTAAAAATAGAAAACTGGTAACAAGAAAATGACATTTCCACCAGTAGTTCCAGGAATTCATTATATAGTAAGTAGTTCCATTTGTTTTTAAGGGAAATAATAAATATTTTTAAGGAATTCATAAAGGATTGAAAAATGCTGACCCTTGTATATGGAGGGCATCCTGCTAACTTCCCTTCAGTAGGACAGATATTTTGAACTATCTCAAGTAACAGCTTAACACAGTGTTTTACACATTAAAGATCATGTTCCTGTTTATGATTTCATTTAAACTTAGAAAAAGTCTCATGTAGTAGGTAGAGGATATTTTTCTGCTGTTTTATTGATAAGAAAGCAGATGCTCTGAAAGGCTGTCATTTTCCACATTAAATAGCTAAGTATTTAAAAGCCAGAACTTTAATCCAGTTGACTTGAAGTCTTCTATATATGCCTGTAGTGCATGTCAACTGAGAATGGGTTGTTTTGAAAAATTTATCCATTGTTAGTTACTCTTTTGATCCATAGCAGGTATTTATAAGATGTTTGGTTAGGATTGATTAACACTTAAATTTGTGGCCAAAGAATTGAGCAGAGTTAATTTCATGTGAACTGAAAAATGTGGGCATTGAACCTGTTCTTTGGTTTACTAGCTAACTTAAGTAGCAACTTAACAACTGTGAACAAATATTCTATATAAACTCTACCAAGTCATAAATTCCTTTTAGAGATCTATGTAATAAACAGTATACCACTGTTGAGTGAAAAATGATAAAAATTCAGGATACAGTATTTTATGAATAAATATACATTTCTAAGTCAAAGATCAACTAGGCTTAATAGAATAAAAGATTAATATCAGGAACAATACTGAGAAACAAAAGTGTTTAAATTATTTATTTCAATAATTTGAAATTTGCATTAAAAATAATCTCATCCATAAAGAGCAAGGTGTTTTGGAGTTACGGCCAAGATCTTTCTGACCCTTCTCCAGGGGAGCTTCTCAACCCAGGGATTGAACGCAGTTCTCCCACACTGCAGGGGGATTCTTTATCAGTTGAGCCACCAGGGAAGCCCAAGACTACTGGAGTGGGTAGCCTATCACTTCTCCAGGGGATCTTCCCGACCCAGGAATCGAACCAGGGTCTCCTGCATTGCAGCTGAGCTACCAGGAAAGCCCCTCTGACCCTTCTAACATCTATCAAATACATGTTCATATGAAATGTGTGATAATTCATTACGTTACCTTTCTAGTCTTGACAGTACTACACACCTACGTAGGATCCAGCTTTATTTTTCTAGATTTTACATATTCTGACTGTTGTCAAGTGACTTGTCGGTATTTCTAGTAACAATATCATTTCAGAGATGAATTAACAGAATGAAAATGACAAGATTCAGTTCAGCATTAGGCTGGGAGCCAGGGGAAAATATATATGCTCCACATTATCTTAACTGGAAATAATGTTTTTCTCTTGTGAAATTAGGCCTGGATACACATTCAGGTTGAAGGTGCGTAGCCAGCCAAATAGTTTTTGTAAGCAGTTGTTTTGCTTAATGCCAGTGGTATTAGAAAGGAAATGATCAGATTTAAATCTTAGGTATAATTTAACCAAAAATTCCCTGGTGGCGCTCGTGGCAAAACCCACCTGCCAGTGCAGGAGGTGCAAGAGACATGGGTTTGATCCCTGGGTTAGGAAGATTCCCCTGGAGGAGGAAATGGCAGCCCACTCCAGTATTCTTGCCTAGGAGATCCCATGGACAGAGGAGCCTGGTGGGCTGCACTACATAGGGTCGCAAAGAGTTGTTCACAACTGAGTGACTAACAAAAAAACAACCAAAAATAAGCTCAGTAAACCTTCTTGTAGCTTTTATTTACTATGGCTGAAGTTGGACTGTGGCTGATTAAATGACTGGCAGTCTCTGAAGTGTACCATTATTTTAGACAAAGTCAGGTTGAGCATTATCTGCTTTGGCTGTCTTAAAGTAGCCTCAGGTTTCTTAGTTTAATGTGTTTCAAGGATGGGTCTTTCTTCTGCCCACTTCTGTTTTTGCAAAACAGAAGTTACAGGCTTTTGGTTTAATTTGGGACTGGTGTGTGTGTTTGTGCACATGAGTGCTTAATCGTGTCTGACTTTTTGCGACCTCATGGACTGTAGAGTGCCAGTCTCATCTGTCCATGGGATTTCCCAGGCAAGAATACTTCAGTGGGTTGCCATTCCCTACTTCAGGGGTTTTTCCCAACCCAAGGATCGAACCCTTGTCTCTTGGGTCTCCAGCATTAGCAGGTGGATTCTTGACCACTGCACCACCTTTGCTTTAGTATTTGTTCTTGGAAGAGAAGTTAAGTTATAATTAACTGTTCACTATAAAGGGAAGCCCTAGTAGCTCAGTGGTAATGAACCCATATGCCAGTGCAGGAGATGCAAGAGACATGGGTTCATTAATTTTATAAATGTATATATCTATTATTATCATGTATGGACATGTTCACATTTTATGAATGAACAAAATTTTTGGACATATAGTTTAGAACCTTGCTTTTTCTCTTTTAAAAAAATTACAGTAAGTTTAAAAAATTATAGTGTTTTAATTTATATAAATGCATGCATAAATTTTTATTTAAAAGCTAAGACATTTCAAGTATGATATCCTCTTATACTGCCCCTAATTCTGATCCTCTTCACCTCTGTAGATAAGGAGCAGATAAGCAACCAAGTATTACAGCACAGAGAACTATATTCAGTATCCTGAGGTAAACCATAATGGAAAAGAATTAAAAAAAAATGCATGTATATGTATAATGAAACATTTTACAGTGTATAGCAGTGACTAACACAATGTTGTATTAATAAATCAACTATACTTCAATAAAAATTCATTTAGAAAGGAGAAGCAAAAAGAGAGATAAGGACCAGTTTTGAACTTGACTAGTGTCCTTGTAAAGTCTTTTCTGTACTTTTTTTTTCCTCCTGTGCTTTTACCACCTTAGTTTTCTGTGTTTATGGTTATGTAAGTAGCCTCATACTGTGTTTGACTTTGGGAAAATTTACAGTGTCTTTGAGTCTGTTAGATATACTTCTTTTCACAGCAACATAATAATCCATTATATGGATATGCTAGTTTGTTTAGCTAGCTATTAATGGACCTTTAGGTTTTGTCCTTTGCATTACAAACACAAATACAGTGAATGTTCTTTTATATGTTCCTCTATGTGAAGTATCAGGAAGAGAGTTTTATAGGGAAGAATCATATAGGGAATAAATGATTATTATATTTATTAGATATTGTCAAACCGACTTCTTAATGTATGTTTTGGCCACTAGTATGTAAGTGAACTTGTTTCTCCACATCTTCAGCAGCATGTGATATTTCCCAACTTTAAAATTTTTCAGTGATAGAAGGAAAACTGTGTTTTACTGTATTTTGTATTTCCCTCATTACTGCTGAAGTTCAGTATCTTCATGTTTTACTCTTCATGTTTTATTGGTCTCTTGTATTTTTTCCATAAGAAAGAAATTTTTCATTCTTCTCTCTTATTTTATTCTGTTAAATTTTGAAAAATAGATTGTGTCTTTTTTTTTTTTTTCTTTCTAGGTATTCTTTGTATTGGCTACTGACCCTTTATGTACCCATGTATTTGCAAAGGTTTTCATTGAACAGTATTGTCAGTTTCCCTTTGGTGTTTATTTTAAAAAGTGTCCCTTGTCTCAAGATTGGGCTTCCCAGGTGACCCAGTGGTGAAGAATTCATCTGCAATGCAGGAGTCACCAGTTCACTCCCTTGGTCAGGAGGAGCCCTTTGAGAAGGAAATGGCAACCCACTCCATTATTCTTCCTTGGGAAATCCCATGGACAGAGTAGCCTGGCAGGCTAGAGTCCATGGGGTCACAAGAGTCGGACACAACTTAGTGACTAGAGAATGACATCTCAAGATTTCCTTAAAAAAAAAAAAAAAAAAGATTCCCTTATGTTCTTCCATGAAGATGAAAAGTGAAAGTGTCAGTTGCTCAGTCATCTCAGACTCATTGCAATCCCATGTAGTGTAGTTTTTAACCTACCTGGAGCTTGTTTATAAGGTAGTTTTTTGTTTGTTTTATAAGATAGAGTATTAACTGAACTTTGATAGCCAGTTGTCCCAATGTGATTTAGTTCATCTTCTCCCCACTAGTTTTGAAATGCCATTTTTATCATAAAACTAATTAAATGAATTCAAAGGCCTTTTGGAACTGTGTTCTTTCATCTATTTTTATTGCCAGTACCACAGTTTTAATTAATGGGCTTTACATATTAATTTGAGGGAATTTATATCTTTATAAATATATTTATATCTTTATTAGTTATTATATTCTCATTCGTGAATATAAGGAGTTCTTCCTTTAAGATCTACATGGTTTTTGTTCTTTTTATTTTTGCATACTTGTTTTTGATGTTACGACAAATGGGCTTTTTTTGGGTTACATTTCTTTTCTTTTTAAAACATTATTTAATCATTAATTCAGTCAACAAATATTTGAGCACTTTCTATGTGTTTGATATTGATGCTGAGAGTGTAAAAGTGAACAGAACACAAAATCTTGCCTAAATAGAGTTTAAAATTTAGTGAAGGGAAATTGACATGAAACAAAAAAGTAAATGCTTAATGTGTCTGATGCTGATAAATGGTATGGACAGAAATGAGGGAGAAGAAAAAGAGGAAGGAAGGGAGCTAGGCATGGTTCGTATTTTATATAGAATGGTTAAGGAAGAGCTTGCTGGTGGTTAATATTTGAGCAGACTTAAGGGAACAATGGAGAAAACTCATACAGGCAGAGGAATGCAAAAAGGAAGATGGGAGTGTTCTTGATACATTCTAGGAACAGAGTGAACAGGTTGGTCACTATGGCCAGATCATGGAGAGGTTGGTTAACTGGTAGGGAAGAGATCAGAGCGTTGTGAGTTAGGACTAGAGGTGAGAGTTGGGAGGATGGGAGAGCAGGGCAGATCATACATGGACTTACTGACCATTTTGTCCTTTGGTTTCTGTTCTAACAAGGGAAGCATAGGGATTTTTGAGCAGAAGAATATTCAAGCTTTGACAGAATCACTCTTGCTTTATAGTATATAACTGGTATTAAAGGTTCTTTGAGTAATTGAGAAAAGTAGTAGTGGTACCTTGTATGAAGTTGGTTATGATGGAGATGTAAGAAGTAATTGAATCTGGATATATTTTAAAGGTAGAAATGATAGAATTTACTGCCATTAGGGAGCTATAAAGTTGTTGATTTTTGTATATTCATTTTTGTGTCCAGTTAGCATGCTTTGAGCTGCACAGTAGAAAACCCTTTTAGTGGCTTAAAAAATTATCTCAAATTATGAGTCCAAAGCAAAGCTTTTTCCCAGGATTAAGAGCCTTGGTTTAGAGAGGTGGTTTTTCAAACTTCAGTTTGCTTAACAGTCACCTGGAAAACTGGCAAATTACCTGGGCCTGTGAATTTGCTTTCTGAGTACCACGGACTTCCCTGGTGACCCACACAGTCAAGAATCTGTCATCTTTGCGGGAGATCTGGGTCTGGTCCCTGGGTCAGAAAGATCCCCTGGAGAAGGAATAGCTAGTATTCTCACATTTACTTTTACAGGCAAATGAATATTCAGTATTCTTGCCTGGAGAATTCCATGCACAGAGGAGCTTTGCAGGCTACAGTTGCAAAGAGTCGGACATGACTGAGCGACTAACACTTCATTTTCACCACACTGGGTAACACAGTCTTGGAGCCTGATAACTTAGGACTTTCGGGTTTGAGCAAGACAGTGGAACCAGATCAACTGGGTTCAAATCTCAACTCTGCTATTTCCTGTCTGTATTTTAAAATCTCAGGTATATTGACCTCGAGGGGCTATTTTGTTGTTCATTTGTAACTTTATTGCATTATATGTAAGTGTATTAGTGACTTATACATTAACAGATTTTTGAAAGTTTCTTTGTGGCCAAGTACATCATCAGTTTTTGTAAATATTCTGTGTTGGAACAAAGTAAAATTTTGTTTATTATTAAATCCTTGGTTAGGTTTGATGTAGGGGAAAAAAATCAGACACAAAATTTTTAAATGAGACTGCCTTTTAAAGGGCCCATTGCAGGAAGGAAGAAGTGCTTATCCATCAGACACTGGAGACCAGAATACCCCACTGTTTTAACATTTCTTAAAATTATAGTTTTTCTGTTTATATCTAAATATAAAATTGTGATGGATCAACAGAAGAGTAAGGCCTCAGAACTCTTAAGTAAACAAAAGAAGACTGTTAAGTAGATGAGGGAAACACCTAATGATGAACCCCAAGTACACACGGGACCTCGTATTTATGACTAACAAAATTTTAAAAGTGGATTTAAACTTGGAAAACTTCAAAAGGGGTGATGATAATTTCAAAAGGGCTGATGACACTTCTGAAAGGGATCATACATAGTGTTTATCCAGTAAAACATTAAGAATCTATTATTTTCTTAGGGTCTTAATGATTCCTAATGATGACATATAGTACTGTCAAATTATAGCAAAGGTAACATTTTATCAGTACATTTTGATTGAGATTGCCATTTACAGTGGTGAGACATTGAAATACATGTCATCTCTGCACCTCAGTTTTTTAATAAGAAAATGGAGACAGTAGAATCTATCCAGGGTTGTTGTAAGAGTTAATTGATGTATAAAAAGCGTTTACAAGGCTGCCAAGAATACAATATGCATTCATTAAGTTACTGTTATTATTTGACTCTGTTCATTACACATATCTCAGATCAAGCTTTGATATTCAGACCCTCTAGGTTTTTATTAACGTTCTATTTTGTCTCTTGGTTTCATTGGAAGAGTATTAAAGTTCTCTGGCCATCTCTATATTTGTTTATTTCCTCTTATAGCGTAGTTTCTGCTCCATACATATGTTTATATTTTAAATAATTTTATTTATTTGTTTACTTACTTTTTGGTTACCCTGGATCTTTGTTGCTGTGTGGGCTCCTCTCTAGTTGCAATGTGTGGGCTGCTCGTCACAGTGGCTTCTCTCATGGAGCACAGGCTCTACCCGAGCAGGCTTCAGTAGTTGAGGCGCACAGGCTCGGTAGTCCACAGGCTCAGTAGTCCACAGGCTTAGTTGCTCTGCGGCATGTAGGATCTCCCCAGATGGGGGATTGAACTCGTGTTCCTGCATTGGCAGGTGAATTCTCAACCACTGCACCACCAGGGAAGTCCAAGGACTGATAGTTCTTTATGCTATTTTTTTGTTCTTCCATGATTTAAGAAAATCTAGTAGTAGTAGTAGTAGTAGTATTTCATTAAATTTTTAGTGATCTTTACAAAGTTCATGAAAATAATTTGGTTTATTACTCCTATAAGCAGAAGTACCTGTTTCTTTTTTTTTCTGAAAGTGGATCCTTTTAAAAGTCCTTTTACTATGGACTTGTGGATGATGAACTTACCTAATTATGTGTGGAAACATCTTTTCTCCTTCCTTATTGCCTGGGAACTAGGTACAAAGTTGCAGTTATTTTCTCTGAGCACTTTAAGGATTTTCTCTCTTGTCTCTTGACTTCTGTTTTTACTGAGGAGAAGTTTACTGTGAATTTATTTTAGCTTTCTTCAAAGACCTTGTTGAGTACACAATTTTAAACTGTTTTTTATTGAGATAATTTACATTACAAGAATGTTCTTCCTTTTGTAGTATATAATTCAGTCACAGATATTTGCTGACTATTGCCACAGTCAATTCTGGGAAATTTTCTGCACCTCAGAAAGAAACTCACTTTTACGCATTACTCCCTATCTCCTATCACTCCCTTGTTCTAAGCAACCATTTATCTGCTTTTAGTCTCTTTAGATTTCTCTTTTCCAGACTTTCATTGGAATGGAATCATGTGGTGTGTGGTCTTTTTGACTGGCTTCTTTGCATAATGTTTTCAAGGTTCATCCATGTTTTAGCACGTTTACCTTTTATGACTATATAGTGAATGCATTGTATGAAAATACCACATTTTATTTCTCCATTTATTAACAGATATAAGTATGTGTTTGAAACCTTTTTCAGTTCTTTTGGGCATGTGCTTAGGAGTGGAATTGCTGGGTCATGCTGTAATTCTATATTTAACATTTTGAGGAAATGCCAAGCTATTTTCCACAGCAGCTGCCCATTTTACGTTCCCACCAGCAGTGTGCTATGGTTTAGCTTTCTCCATATTCTTACAGTTGTTCTTTTCATTCCCCACCCCTCCTCTTTTTCTCAAATTATAATGTCTTAGCGTATATGGGGTGTTATCTCATATGGGCTGGTTTGGCTTTGTATTATATTTCCCTAATGAATGATGTTGAACATCTTTTCATGTCCTCGTTGGCTATTTGTATATCTTCTTTGAGGAAGAATTTATTCATATTTTTTGTACAGTTTTTAATTGGTTTTTTGTATTTTTAGTGTTGAATTGTGAGAAGTCTTTATTGTGAATACTAGACTTTTATCATATAGATAATTTGCAGATTATTTCTTTGCATGCTTTGTAATTTTTGTTGAAAGCTAAACATTTTGAATGTTAAAATGTGACAACTCTGAAAATCACATTCTTTCCCCTCCTGATTTTGATGCTGTTGCTTATTGTAGTAGTATTGTTTGTTTTAGTGTCTTTTTCTGAACTAGTTCTGTAAACTCTGTATTCTTTGTTGCCTGTGGCCACTGAAATCTCTGTTCAATTAGCTTAATAGTCAGCTCATGATTATGCAGAGTTTTAAACACTTGGAACCAGTCTTTGCTGAGGGGCTCTTTGTGCATATTAGAGGATGCCTTCAGTACTCAGCCAGGCAGTTTACAGTTAACGCCTTAGCCTTCACTTCCTGTTTCTGCAACGCCTCAAGATCAACCAGAAGTGACAGCTTAGGGTCTTCGCAGGTCTTTCCTGAGTGTGTGTGCAACCCTGGATGTGCATGTGATCTTGATTCCCAGGAATATATTGGAACTTTCAATACCCTTATGGGTATCTCATTCTCTAGCCCTTTCCCCTTAAGCTCTTTGGTTAGTCTATTGTCTTCTCCAGTTGTTATCTGTTCCTTAGGCAGCAGTGCCTAAACACTTGCCTGTAAATGTTTTAAACAAAGTAGAGTAATTTTTTAGCATTAGGCCCCTTTTAGTCCATGGGGTCATAGTCAGGCATGACTTAGTGGGTAATATCAAAAAACAACCCTTTTAGTCCAGCAAAATACAGACAGACCTTTTGAGCTGGTCTTACAGGGAGCAACCAAACAATCAAGACAAGTAATCATAACACTTTGAAAATGAGTTCTATTCTGGTTCCTCGTTTACCAGCAATGCAGGCTCTTATTTTCAGGATACTGCTACTGCAGTTCTGGGGCTTGGAGTAACTTAAAATGCCACAGAGCTCTCAGTTCTTAGTGAAATTCAGGCTTTGTGCTTGAATATACACTCCTTGGATTGTTGGAAGCCTTTGGTTAGTTTCTGAAGTTCAAGAACATTTGATTTTGCCAGTTTTTGGTTACTTATGTGGAGAGGTGGGGGCTCCCTGGTGGCTCAGATGGTAAAGAATCGGCCTGCAATGCGGGAGACCTGGGTTGGGAAGATCCCCTGGAGGAGGGCATGGCAACCCACTCAGTATTCTTGCCTGGAGAATCCCCATGGATGGAGGAGCCTGGCCGGCTACAGTCCATGGGGTCACAGAGTTGGACATGACTGAGCGTCTAAGCACAGCACATAGAAAGATGGGATTTCAAAATTTCTTATTCCATCATTTTTGCTGATGTCACTGAATACACTTTTGATCTGAAGTTTTAGAAAAAGACCTGATTCTGGCTTCCTAATTTTGAAATATTTCAATTATACTAAAAATGTACTTTGTCAATTTCTAATCTTTATTTTGTAGAAGAGTGACCACAGCCACTAGTTTGGCCATATCGTGTCTAATCGTGTCTACTAATTTTTAACAGCTACCATCACTGATGATATATTAATACAGTGAATTTGAGTGGTTATTGTCTTTGTCAAAAAGAAAGATATCTTGAGATATTAGCTTAAATGCTATCCATTTCATTTGAATTCATCTCCTCAGTGTAAGCCGAATTATTTTCAATTTTACATTTATAAGATGTGTAACTAGCTTTTAAATATCCTAGAGAATGTAGGCAAAAAACAGGACTGGTGATAATGACCCAACATATTGTAGAGGAAATTTGACAAGGAAAAATAACATCTTAGTTATAAGATTAATTATAATCTGACAGTCTTGATATGTGGTTGCTGTGACTTTAGAATGAGTAGAACCTGAAATAGCAAGAAACCGTAAATTCTCTTTACTTTTACTTTAGAGAAACATTTAGCCTTTCAGTCAGTGCAACAAATATTTATGTTATGATTTGTTATGTGTATGGTACTGTGGTTAATCCACTTTCTAAAGGCTTACAGTTTTGTAAATTAGAAGACCGCCAACATAGTAAGACAAAATTTAAGATCTATAATAGAATTATAAACAGAGTGCTGGATAATAGGCAAGTAGGAAATACCTAGAGCTTGTTGGAATTTTTGAAGAGGAACAAATGGAGAAAATAAGGGTGGCGTGTAGGTTCAAAATACCACTTTTATGACTAACAGAGACCAGGTTGAAGGATACAGCTTTCAGTAAGTGAGCCAAATTGTGCCTTTTAACTGAAGTCCTTTAGGGAGATCCCCAACTTGCTTCCAAGCAGTGCTTTAATGACTCAGGCTTCTCTGTGCAAGGGAGAGTCCGGCCCTGAATAAGTGGTGAATCCTTGTTCCACAGCTTGCAAATGTAGAAACGCAGAAATGAACCACATTTGCTCTTCATTTTTGTGCGATTAAGTAGTCACATAGGTTTAGATAATTTACCCTGTGTCTATAAGAAGTACAGAGAAGTCAGGAGTGAGTTTATAGAAGATTCTTCTGGAAAACCTCAAGTGGGAAAAAGGTATTCCCCTCTAGGAGAGAGAATCAGTGAAGCTTTCCTGAAGGATATGAAATTGAGAATGTTTTAAAAATGAATCAATTTCTAGGTAAAAGATATAAAGCCTTAGAGATGAGAAAGTATAGGCTCTGTTTGAAAAAGAGGTAGTAGTCTAATTTAACAGAGCATTTGAGTTTTTGGTTTCAATTGTGTTATCCTTTTGGGAGTTATTATCAAACCTAAACATTTAGCCTTTGAAGAGTAGTTGGCTCTATTTCAAAGTTACTTGACTTAAAATATTACAAAACCCATCTCTTTTAAGACAGCAAAGTAAAATTACTTTCAGGCTTTTGTGAAAATCATCTGAAGACAGGAATATAAGCTCCCATCTTTTAAAGGATGAGACATCTGTAATCCTACTTCTGTAGAAAGAAGGAAAGCAAGGAAAATTAGTTAAAAAGTAAGTGACCTAACAGAGGAGAGGAAGGTCAAACCCTATAGAGGAGAATACTGGCAGGAGACAGGTCATCATGATTTGTCTGCAGGACCCCTGCAAAACTCAGAACGTAAAAGTACTGTATATTACAGACGAAGGCTGAGAACAGGGGGCATTGGAAATCTGTAATGGGAGATGGCCTGAGCTGCTGCTGAGCTCGTGGTGCTACCACCTCCACACACATCCCTTTCATCCTTATCAGTTGAACAACTGCCATCAACCTTACAGAAGTCAGGAGATTATTCTTTGAAGAAACAATGTGAGAAGTTCAGGACCTTGAAACCTAAACCCAGAGGAGAAAAGCTAAGATGCCACATTGAGCAGTGAGAGTTCCTGGTTTCCTTCCCTCACCTAGTTGCAGAATTCCATCAAGCAGGTGAGAAATTAGAATCTCCCTTCTAGCAGGAGAACGCCCGGAGAAGAGAGAGCTGAATTTAAAATTCTGCTTGTATATCAACATTCTTGTGCCTGTCAGTGTTTATTTTTTAAATCTATAAACATGTTTTTGTTTATTTTTATGGCTGTTGGCAGGCACAGCATTCATGACCAAATTCTTCAAAGAACTGTCCATAAAACACACATTCTAGGATGTTTACAAAAGTCTTGGATTAGTAAAATGGGGAGAATAAAAGGGAGGGGGCTAATTAATAAAATGTCAACATTTTTTTAAATGTTTCCTATATCATTGATATTTTAAAATGAAATACAGATTAATTTATACCAAATTTGAAGGGTGTAATTCTAGCATTTAAAAATGGAATCTATGTAGATTTATGAAAAATATCATTGTCCTAATTGTTTTTGTTTAGTCTTGAGTCATCACTGGTTTGGGAATATGAGATCAAGCATACTGCCAAAGAACAGAGTTACCAACCTTGTGTGCTAGCTAATTTGTTCATACATCTAGTAATGACACTGGCCTGCTTTTTCCTCAGTCTCCATTGATTTTAATTTTGATTCTTCTTTAGTGTTTAAGAAAAAATAACTGGGACTTCCTGGTGATCCAGTGGCTGAGACTCTGTGTTCCTAATGCAGGGTCCGTTGGTTTGATCCCTGGTCAGGGAACTAGATTGCACATGCCACAACTAAGAGTTCACATGCTGCAACTAAAAGACCCTGCATGTCACTAAGAGCCTGAGCTGCCAAATAAATAAAATAACTAAATGTAAACCTACTTTATTATAGTCTATGTGCATATGTGCTAAGTTGCTTCAGTCATGTCTGACTTTGCTACTCTGTGGACTGTAGCCTGCCAGGCTCCTCTGTCCATGGAATTCACCAGGCAAGAGTACTGGAATGTTTCTTTCTCCAGGGGATCTTCCTGACCCAGGGATTGAACCCACATCTCTTAGGTCTTCTGCTTTGGCAAGCTGGTTCTTTACCACTAGTGCCACCTGGGAAGCCCAGTATATTCTATACTTCTATATAAATTGCACTGATTTATTTGTGTTGGTTCCCTCTTTGGTCTCCTTCCTTTTTTTTTTTTTTTGTATCCAGCTTTATTGAGATATATTTGACATATTTTAACACTATGTGAGTTTAAGGTATACAGCATGGTGATTTTATATATGTGTATTTTGCGAAACAGTTGCCACAATAAAGTTAGTTAACACAACCATCATCTCACATGGTTAATTACATTGTTTTGAGTGTATTTTTATTTTGTTATTTTGGCCCTGCCACACGGCACGAGATTTTAGTTCCCTGACCAGGAGTCAAACCTGTGTCCCCTGAAGTGGAAACCCCTGGGCTGCCAGGAAAATCCCAATGATGTTTGTTTTGTGGGAGAACATTTAAGATCCCTCAGTACTTTCAAGTGTCCAGTACTTATGTACAGTAATGTTCAGTACAGTAACATATAGTAATGTTAACTGTAGTTATCATGCTATAGACTAGATTTGCAGAATTTATTCATATTGTAACTGGTATTTGTACCCTTTGCCCTCCCTCTCCAATTTCCCCTACTTCATAGACCCCTGGCAGCCACCACAGGTAAGTCTTTCTCTGATTTGACCTAGCATGATGCCTTCAACGTTCATCCATGTTGTCTTTAAGGCAAGAAAAAGTTCCTTCTTTTTGTGTCTGAATAATATTCCATTGTGGGTATGTATATGTGTGTGTTTATGTTTATATATATATACACACACATATGTATGTGTGTATACATGTATATATGTGTGTGTGTTTTCTTTATCCGTTAATCTAAGTGACAGACACCTAGGTTGTTTCTGTATCTTGGCTACTGTGAATAGCTGCAATGAACATGGAGTTACAGATAAGTGTTTGAGAGAAATTTCATTTCCTTTGGATATACACCTAGAGTGAGGTGGCTGGATTATATGGCAGTTACGTTTTTAATTTTATGAGGAACCTCCATGTTGTTTTCCATGGTGGCTATACCAGTTTACATTCCTAACACTTCACAAGTGTTCACCTTTTCACCAGTACTTTTTATCTCATGTCTGTTTCTAACCATGCCAAATGACATGTGAGACCTTAGTTACCTGACCAGGGATTGAACCTGTGCCCCTTGCATTTGAAGAGCAGAGTCTTAACCAGTGAACCCCCAAGGAAGTCCCTCTCAGTTCTTTTGTCTATACCACTTCTAACAAATGTTGAGATAATATCTCATTGTAGTTTTATGTTTCCCTGATGATGTTGCACACCTTTTCTTTGGAAAAAAATCTCTGTTCAGATCCTTCACCTAATATTATTATTATTTGCTATTGTTGTATGAATTCTTTGTATATTTTGTGTAATAATCCCTTATCAGACATAGTTTGTGGACATTTTTCTCCCATTTTATAGGTTGCCTTTTCACTTTGTTGATTGTTTCTTTTGCTATGCAGATGTTTTTAGTTTGGTTTAGTCCCACTTGTTTTTTGCCTTCTTTTCTTGTGCTTTTGGTGTCATTGCTAAGATAAGTGTTAAGGAGTGTTTTCAATATATTTTCTTCTAGGAGTTTTAGGCCTTATATAAGCCTTTAATTCATTTTGAGTTAATTTTTGTGAGTCATATAATATAGAGGTCTAATATTATTCTTTCACATGTAAATATCTACTTTTCCCAGTACCATCTATTGAAGAGACTCTCTTTTCCCGTTGAGTATTCTTGACTCTCTTCAAATATCTGGTGATCATATATTTATAGGTTTATTTCTGGGCTCGTGGTTCTCTTCCGTTGATCTATATGTCTGTTTTTATGCCAATACCTAATGTTTTGAGTACTAATGCTTCTTAATGTAGTTTCAGATCAGGAAGTGTGATCCATCCAGCTTTGTTATTCTCTCTTACAATTGCTTTTGCTATTCAAGGTCTTTTGTGGTTCCACATTAAATTTTAAGATTTACTTTCTATTTCTATGAAAAATGTCACTGGAATTTTGATAGGGAATGCATTGCCCATGTAGATCACTTTGGGTGGTATGGGCATTTTAATATCAATTGTTCCAGTCCATAAAAATGGAAATATTTCTATTTATTAATGTCCTCAATTTTTCTAATCAGTGTCTTGCAGTTTTTACATATAGATCTTTCCTCTGTGGTTAAATTTATTGCTTTGTATTTAAAAAATTTTTTTAATGAAAGTATAATTGATTTATAATGTTGTGTCATTCTCTGCTGTAGAGTGAAGTGACTCAGTTTTAAATATATATACATTCTTTTTTTTAATATTCTTTTCTGTTATGGTTTATCCCGAGATTGTATACAGTTCCCTGTGCTACAGAGTAGGACCTGTTATTTATCCTTTGTAAATGTAATAGTTTGCATTTATCAACTCCAAATTTCCAGTCCATCCCTCTCCCTTCCCGCTTCCACTTGGCAACCACAAGTTCTGATCTCTGTGTTTTATAGATAGGTTCAATTGTGCCATATTTCACATTCCACATGTGAGTAACATCTATGTGGTGTTTGTCTCTCTCTTTCTGGTTTACTTCACTTAGTATGACAATCTCTGGTTGCATCCATGTTTCTGCAAATAGCATTATTTGTGGTTTTTTAATGGGTGAGTAGTATCTCGTTGTACTGTACCACATCTTCTTTATTTTTTCATCTCTTGATGGACATTTCAGTTGTTTCCATGCTTGAGCTATTGTGAATAGTAGTGCTATGAACACAGGGGTACGTTTATTTTTTTGAATTATAGTTTTATTTGATTACATGCACGGGAATGGGATTGCTGGGTCATATGATAATTATAGTTTTCTGAGGAACCTCCATACTTTTTTCCATAGTGGCCGCACCAACTTACATTCCTACTATCAGTGTAGGAGTGTTCCTTTTTCCTCACACCCTCTCCAGCACTTGTTGACTTTCTAAATGATGGTAATTCTAACTCCTATGAGGCTATACCTCATTGTATTTTTAAAATTTTATTTATTTGGCTGCACCGGGTTTTAGTTGCAGCATGTTGGATTTTCGATCTTCATTGCAGCATGTGAGATCTTTAGTTTTGGCATGTGGGATCTAGTTCCCTGACCAGGGATTGAACCAGAGCCCCCAGCATTGACTAAACTCTGGTGAGTACGGAGTCTCACCAGAGTTGGTGAGTACGGAGTCTCACCAGCCATTGGACCACCAGGGAAGTCCCCTCATTATATTTTTGATATGCATTTTTCTAAAGTAATTAGTGATGTTGAACATCTTTGCCTGTGTGTACTGGTCACCTTTATGTCTTCTTTGGAGAAATGTACATTAAGGAATTCTGCCCATTTTTCAGTTGGATTTTTTTCTTTGCTGTTGAGTTGTATGAGCTGTTTATTTTGGAGATAAAGCCTCTGTTGATTGCATCATTTGCAAATATTTTCTCCCATTCCATAGGTTGTCTTTTATATATATGTGTGTGTGTGTGTATATATATACTTATATATATATATATATATATATAAATGGTTTCCTTTGTTGTGCAAAAGCTTATAAGTTTGATTAGGTCCCATTTGTTTTCGTTTTTATTTGTATTGCCTTGGGAGACTCACCTAAGAAAAATTGGTTTGATTCATGTCACATAATGTTTTGCCCATTTTTCCTTCTAGAAGTTTTATGATTTCATGTCTTTCTTTTGTGTCTTTAAGCCATTTCCAGTTTTTTTAAAAATGCATAGTGTGAGGGTGTGTTCTAACTTCATTAAGTTAGATGCATCTGTCCAACTTAGCCAGCACCACTTACTGTAGGGGCTTTTTCCCATTTTATATTCTTACCTCTTTTCTTAAAGATTGTTGACCATAGGTGTGTGAATTTATTTATGGGCTCTCTATTCCGTTCCATTGATCCATGTGTTTGTTTTTGTACCAGTACCACACTGTTTTGATGGGCTTCCCTGGTGGCTAAGACAATAAAAAACCTATCTGTAGTTCAGGAGACCCAGGCTTGATCCCTGGGTCTGGATGATCCCATGGAGAAGAGAATGGCTACCCACTCCAGTGTTCTTGCCTGGAGAATTTCATGGACAGAAGAGCCCAGCGGACTATAATCCATGGGGTCACAAAGAGTTGGAGAGGAACTGAGTGACTAACACTTTCACTTTCACACTGTTTCGCTCACAGTAGCTTTAGAGGATTGTCTGAAGTCTGGGAGAATTATTAGGTATTTTTAAAATATTATTTTAAGTGGGATTGTTTAATATTCATCTAGTTTGTTCTTAGTGTATAGAAGCACAACTGATGTTTGTATGTTGATTTTGTAACCTGCAGCTTAATGGATTTATTAGATCTGATGTTATCTACAAAGATATTTGTACTTCTTCCTTCTGATGTGGATGCCTTTTATTTCTTTCATACCTAATTGCTCTGGTTAGGACTTTTAGTACTATGTTGACTAGGAGTGATGAAAGTACCTTCCTTTTGTTTTTGATCCTGGGGAAAGCTTTTAGCCTTTCACCATTGTGGTGTCAGCTGTAGACTTGCTGTATATGGCCTTTAACATGTTGAGGAACATTCCTTTAGTATCCAGTTTTTTCATGAAACAATGTTGGGTTTTGTCTATTTTTTTTCTGCATCTGTTTAGATGGTCATATTATTTTGGTCTTGCATTTGTTAATGTGGTGCATCACATCGGTTAATTTGTGTGCCTTGAACCATCCTTGTATCATAGGGATAAATCCCACTTAATCATGCTGTATGATTCTTTTAGTGTGATGTAGAATGTGGTTTGCTGTTATTTTACTGAGAATTTTTGCATCTAAATTCGTCAGGAATATAGGCCTATAGTTTTCTTGTAGTTTTCTTCTCTGGGTTTGGGTAATGCTGGCTTCATAAAATGAGTTTGGGAGTAATTTTTGTCTGTTTAAACTTTTTACATCTTTATGATTCATTCTGGGAAGTGTTTAAAAAAAACCAAACTGATGCACATTAAAATTTTGAAGAGTTTGTTTGAGCAAACACTGGTTTGAATTACGAGCACCAAGCCAGAAGTGATTTTAGAAGTGCTCCATGCCTAGGAGCTATGGGCAAGGTTTTTATAAATAACACTCTGAAGCAAAGTGGTCAGCTGTATCTTAAGCATTTGCCTTATTTGGGATTGTTCTTAAGTTTCATTTTCTTATATTCCAGTACACATACACTGGCTTAGGTTTTGGTTGCTATGTCTGCTACCAAGACTTTAGAGCCACCTCAGTCTAATTGCTTAGTTATTTTTAATAATAGTAAGTGGTCATGTTTCTAGGAATTACCCATTTCCTGTAATTGTTATAGTATAATTGCTCATAGTTCCATGACTCCAAAACCACTGCTCCAAAATCACTGCAGATGGTGATTGCAGCCATGAAATTAAAAGACACTTGCTCCTTGGAAGAAAAGCTATGACCAACCTAGACAGCACATTAAAAAGCAGAGACATTACTTGGTCGACAAAGGTCCGTCTAGTCAAGGCTATGGTTTTTCCAGTGGTCGTGTATGGCTGTGAGAGTTGGAACATAAAGCTGAGCACCGAAGAATTGATGCTTTTGACCTGTGGTGTTGAAGAAGACTCTTGAGAGTCCCTTGGACTGCAAGGAGATCAAACCAGTCCATCCTAAAGGAAATTAGTCCTGAATATTCATTGGAATGACGGATGATGAAGTTGAAGCTCCAGTACTCTGGCCACCTGAGGCAAAGAACTGACTAATTTGGAAAAAAAAAAAAACGATGCTGGGAAGGATTGAAGGCGGGAGAAGAAGGGGACGACAGAGGATAAGATGGTTGGATGGTATCACTGACTTGATGGACATGATTCTGAGTAAGCACCAGGAGTTGGTGAAGCACAGGGAAGCCTGGCGTGCTGCAGTCCATGGGATTGCAAAGAGTTGGACATGACTGCAGCTGAACTGACCCTTTTATTTCTATGGTATTAGCTGTCAAGTCCCCCCTTTATTTATTTATTTTTTTAATTTACAATTTTGTTTTGAGTCCACTCCTTTCCTTTGATTAGTCTACCTATAAGTTTGTCATTTTGAATATCTTTTTAACAAACCAAGTGTTCACTTTTTATATTGATTTCCTTTCTCTATTTCATTTATTTCTGCTCTAATCTTTATTTTCTACTAACTCTGGGCTCAGTTTGTTCTTATTCTAGTTCCTTGAGGTGAAATATTTTCTTTTTGGGATGAGGGATCTTTTTATTTTTTTGATGTTGACATTTATAGCTATAAACACACCTCTTAAGATTGCATCCCATAAATTTTGGTTTGTTGTGTTTCCATTTTTGTCTGTCTCAAGATATTGTTTGATTTCTCTTTTGATTTCTTTTTGACCTATTGGGTTTTGAGTGGTGAGTTGATCAATTTCCATGTATTTGTGAATTTTCTGATTTTCCTTCTGTTACTGACTTCTAGCTTCATGCCTGTGATATTGTGATTTATAACATTTAAATGTTTTTGTCTTTGTTCTTGATTCTTGACTCCCCAAACCTTTTTAATTTCCTAAGTGATAGGAGCAGTGAAACATCTTTTGTCATATATGTGGCCTTTTGTCCTTAGTTAAGAGCCATAAAAGTGAAATGGGTGTCTTTTTGTTACAACAGGCCCTTTTCAATCACACCTGAATTTATGTTAATAAGGTGAATTTATGAAAGCCCCTAGGTAACCGAATGTTGCAGGCCAGTTGTTAGGGGAGCCAACCATGATAAAAGGATTGGAACTTTCTCCTCTCGGGAGGAGAAAGGAACTAAAATCGAACCAGTCACCAGCCACCATTGATTTAGTCAATTATGTCTGTGTATTATGACGTATGGAGCTTCCATTTTAAAAACCCAAAAGGATGATATTCAGAGATCTACCATGTTGGTGGGATCCGTATGTCAGGAGGGTGGTCCACCCCAGTGCTTATGGGGACAGAAGCTCTTGCACTCAGGACCCTTCCATTTCATGTACCTCTATCTAACTGTTCATCTGAGTTCTTTATAGAATTCTATAAACTGGCATAAACATAAGTTAATGTTTCTCTAAGTTCTGTGAACCAGTTCTAGCAAGTTACTTAAACCTGCACAGTGAATTGCAGGAACCTTCAGTTTATAGCCGGTTGTTCAGAAACACAGGTAATGTCCCTGGGCTTGCAGTTGGTGTCTGCAGTGGAGGCAGTCGTGTAGGACCAAGCCCTCAACCTGTGGGAACTGATGCTATTTCTTGGTAGATCGTGTCAGAATTGAGTTAAATTTGTAGGCCACCCATTCTGTGTCTGCTGAGAAATGGGATATTGCTTGGGTGTTGGAAAATACTCGTCTGAATGCCATTATATCAGGAAAGATACTTGATATAGTTTCTCTCTTAACTGGTTTTGTCAAAATTTGTTTTCTGGCCTAATCTGGCCTAACACATTTTCTGTCCTAGAGATTGTTCTGTGTATGTTTGAGAAGAATGTGTATTCTGCTGTTAATGGATGGACTGTTCTGTGTATGTTTACTAGATTCATTTAGTCTAGGATGCTGTTCAAATCTTGCTTCCTTATGGAGTCTATGGAAGATCTATCTGTTGTTGACAGTGAGGTATTAAAATCTCCTGCTGCTGTTGTTTTGCTATTTGTTTCTCCTTTAGTTCTATTTGTTAAATATTTAGGTGCTCCAGTGTTAGGTTCATAAATATTTACATTTGTAGCTCATGGATGAATTGACCCCCTTTATCATTATATGACCTTTTTGACTTTTGAGTTTCTTTATTTGTCTGTCTTTCAGTCAGTTCAGTCGTGTCCGACTCTTTGCAACCACATAGACTGCAGCACACCAGGCTTCCCTGTCCTTCACCAACTCCCGGAGCTTACTCAAACTCATGTCCATCGAGTCAGTGATACTATCCAACTATCTCATCCTCTTTCACCCCCCTTCTCCTCCTGCCTTCAATCTTTCTCAGCATCAAGGTCTTTTCCAATGAATCAGTTCTTTGCATCAGGTGGCCAGAGTTATTGGAGCTTCATCATCAGTCCTTCCAATGAATATTCAGAACTGATTTCCTTTAGGATGGACTGGTTTGATCTTCTTTCAGTCCAAGGGACTTTCAAGAGTCTTCTCCAACACCACAGTTCAAAAGCATCAATTCTTTGGCCCTCAGCTTTCTTTATGTTTCAACTCTCACAGCCATACACGACCACTGGAAAAACCGTAGCCTTGACTAGATGGACCTTTGTTGACAAAATAACGTCTCTGCTTTTTAATATGCTGTCTAGGTTTGTCATAACTTTACTTCCAAGGAGCAAGCGTCTTTTAATTTCATGGCTGCAATCACCATCTGCAGCGATTTTGGAGCCGCCCAAAATAAAGTCAGCCACTGTTTCCATTGTTTCCCCATCTATTTGCCATGAAGTGATGGGACCAGTTTCCTTCATCTTAGTTTTCTGAATGTTGAATTTTAAGCCAACTTTTTCACTCTCCTCTTTCACTTTCATCAAGAGGCTCTTTAGTTCTTCTTTGCTTTCTGCTATAAGTGTGGTGTTATCTGCATATCTGAGGTTATTGGTATTTCTCCCAGCAATCTTGACACAATTTAGGGACTAATACTCAACTTTTCACTGACAGCCCCCCTGCCAAGTGTGATAGGGAAGCATAGGATCCTAAGCCTCTGCCCAAAAGATTCCAGAGCAGGAATTACCTCCCCACACTCCACCCTTCCCTCCATCTCCCAACCGTCCAATCTGAATGATCCAGTGACCTATCCACCCAGAGGAATGAGCTCACTTTGCAAATAAGGATGGAACTGTTTGCCCTAAAACCTACCTGTATCATGTTTGAGACTCAGTGAAGCTTCTCAGACTGAATTTAGCATTTGTTCACATCCAGATGTAGATAATCTATACAGCACTTTAACAGCATTATCTTTTAGGATTTGAAATAGCTCAACTGAAATTCCATCACCTCCACTAGCTTTGTTCATAGTGATGCTTCCTAAGCCCCGCTTGACTTCAAATTCCAGGATGTCTGGCTCTAGGTGAGTGATCCCACCATCGTGGTTATCTGCCTTTAGTACCAACCTTAATGTCATCTAGTTCAACTCCTTCTCAATGAAAGAATCTGCTGTATGACATCCTTGATATTGTAAAGGCTGGCTGAACAGTAATGGGGAGATTATAACAGCTTTACACATTTATTAAGCCAAATCTGTCTTAACCACACTATCTCCATTTCTCCTAGGTTGGTTATCTTGAACAATATAAAGCTATTTGATCTTAAAGGACAATTCTTCAGGTATTCGATAGCAGCTATAATGTTCTTCCATTCATCATTTTGAATATTCCTCTAATCTTTGCCATTTTCCAAAAACTTAATTTTAGGCTCTCTCAATATCCCAGAGTCCCTTTTCTAAATGATATTTAGTTGACTTCCTTTCTTAAATATGATGTTAAAATTATTGACAAACACTCAGACTATACAGTTGTGTTGTCTCCTGGTCTGGTCCTCTGCTTTCATTAATGTATCCTAAGATTATAGCTTCTTTCCTTTTAAAATTTGTTACAGTAAGTCACATAAATAAATCATGATAAATTAAAATTCCCTGTTGTGTGTGTGTGAAGCTAGCTTTCTAGTTTTGTATTTATATAACTAGTAGTTGCTCGATCTAAGACTTTTTCAAATTTGCTGTTTAGTTTCCTCTTGATACTGTCCTTTTGAAATCATGTTGAACCCTCATTCTGTTACTGTTTACCCTAATGAGTTCCATGGTATCCAGAAATTTTGTTAAATATACTTATGACTTTATTTAAGATATCTAAAACTGCTGCATGGGAATTTTGGTTAAACATGGGCATTTGGCTTAATACATTATTTCCTTTCTTTTCAAATAGCACTGACATTACAATAAAAGAATAAAAAGAAGTATAAAATCGCAGGGACAAAAATGACAAAAAATTTTAGAAGATAAGAAAAAGTTAGTAGAAGAGTGTTAAATGATTCAGCCAAGTGGAAGGAGGTACACTCTTAGTTGTATGCAGAGACTAGCTAGCAGGTTTACAAAACCTCCGAAAAGACTGAACACTTGGTAGTAAAAAGTGAAAATACAAGGATGAGGCTGAAGACTAAAAGTAGATAATAGCTATAAAATGTCTTAAATGAAGTGGTTGAATCCTCCGTAAACTATTTGCCTTTCTAGGAAACTGGGCATTATTTTTTCTCCAAGAAAATGGAGGCTGATATTCTGGATCCAGGTATATCAGATGCATGAAAAGGAAGGGACATGGAGCCAAACTTGCATATAGCTTCTTAATGCGATGAGTAGAAATAGACAGCCAAGGATAACATAACAGTTGAGGAGAGCCTCCAAGATGAGAGGGTGAACAAATAAAAGAGACAAGGTAGAAAGCAGAGGGAGACAAACAGGGTGGGCCAGAGTTAATCTGTTAGAAATGAAATGTTGCATCTTCAAAACTCTTCTTTGAACACTCTTTTGAAACTCTTTCAATAAATAAGAAATAACTTTTGGAAATAAAAATGATACCCTCCAAAAAATTAGTACAAAGAATGGAAGCAAAGTTGAAGCAGTTTCATAAAGACACGGATCATAGGTACTGATTATGATTTCAGTAAACTGAGGATACAGAAGACTATACTAAAAATGTCCAGGAAGAGTACCTTGAAGTTAAAGTTGTATCCGACTCTTTGCAACCCTCTGGACTGTAGCCTGCCAGGCTCCCTGTCCATGAGGATTCTTCAGGCACAAATACTAGAGTGGATTGCCATGCCCTCCTCCAGGGAATCTTCCCAGCTCAAAGATTGAACCCTCGTCTCCCCCATTGCTGGCAGATTCTTTGCTTTCTGAGCCACCAGGGAAGCCCAAGAATACTGGAGTGGGTAGCCTAAACCCTTCCCCAGCGTATCTTCCTGACCCAGGGATCGAACCAGGATGTCCTGCATTGTAGGCGGATTCTTAATGAGCTAGCTACCAGGAAGAAATTGTCTAAATGTGATAAGCATATTTTAAAAAACAGAGGTAAATATCAGAACTCACTACAAGATTTGCTAGGTATAAGGGAGGATCCTACTGGTTTTCTAATGTTCTTTTGTCTTGGTTGACATTTTATATAAAAATTCAGTTGAGTTATACGGTATAGAGACTATATATATATATCAATAACAACCAAATATCTAGCTATATCTTATAGCCTTTGTTTAGCTATCTTATTCTTAACAGTGCCACTATCTTGTTCACCAGTTCAGTTCAGTCAGTTAGTCGTGTCTGACTCTTTGTGACCGCATGGACTGCAGCACACCAGGCCTCCCTGTCCATAACCAACTCCCGGAGTTTACCCAAACTCATGTCTGTTGAGTTGGTGATGCCATCCAACTGTCTCATCCTCTGTCGTCCCCTTTTCCTCCTGCCTTCAATCTTTCCCAGCATCAGGGTCTTTTCAAATGAGTCAGCTCTTCGCATCAGTTGGCTAAAGTATTGGAGTTTCAGCTTCAACATCAATCCTTCCAATTAACACCGAGGACTGATATCCTTTAGGATGGACTGGTTGGATCTCCTTGCTGTCCAAGGGACTCTCAAGAGTCTTCTCCAACACCACAGTTCAAAAGCATCAATTTAATATGCTGTCCAGGTTTGTCATTAACTTTGCTTCCAAGGAGCAAGCGTCTTTTAATTTCATGACTGCAATCACCATCTGCAGTGATTTTGGAGCCAAAAAAAATAATGTCAGCCACCATTTCCACTGTTGCCCCATCTATTTGCCATGAAGTGATGGGACCAGATGCCATGATCTTAATTTTCTGAATATTGAGTTTTAAACCAACTTTTTCACTCTCCTCTTTCGATTTCATCAAGAGGCTCTTTAGTTCTTCTTCACTTTCTGCCATTAGGGTGGTGTCATCTGCACATCTAAGGTTATTGATATTTCTCCCGGCAATCTTGATTCCTGCTTGTGCTTCATCCAGCCCAGTGTTTCTCATGATGTACTCTGCATAGAAGTTAAATAAGCAGGTGACAATATACAGCCTTGACATACTCCTTTCCCTATTTGGAACCAGTCTGTTGTTCCATGTCCAGTTCTAACTGTTGCTTCCTGACCTGCATACAGATTTCTCAAGAGGAAGGTCAGGTGGTCTGGTATTCTCATCTTTTTCAGAATTTTCCACAGTTTATTGTGATTCACACAGTCAAGGCTTTGGCATTGTCAATAAAGCAGAAATAGATTTTTTTTTTTTAATTCTCTTGCTTTTTCAATGATGCAGCAAATGTTGGCAATTTGAACTCTGGTTCCCCTGCCTTTTCTAAATCCAGTTTGAACATCTGGAAGTTTACGGTTCACGTACTGTTGAAACCTAGCTTGGAGAATTTTGAGCATTACTTTACCAGTGTGTGAGATGAGTGCAATTGTGCGATAGTTTGAACAGTCTTTGGCATTGCCTTTCTTTGTGATTGGAATGAAAACTGACCTTTTCCAGTCCTGTGGCCACTGCTGAATTTTCCAAATTTGCTGGCATATTGAGTACAGCACTTTCACAACATCATCTTTTAGGATTTGAAATAGTTCAACTGGAATTCCATCACCTCCACTAGCTTTGTTCATAAGGCCCACTTAGCTTCACATTCCAGGATATCTGGCTTTAGGTGAGTGATCACACCATCGTGATTATCCGGGTCCTGAAGATCTTTTTGTACGGTTCTTCTGTGTATTCTTGCCACCTCTTCTTAATATCTTCTGCTTCTGTTAGGTCCCTACGATTTCTGTCCTTTATTGAGCCCATCTTTGCGTGAAATGTTCCCTTGGTATCTCTACTTTTCTTGAAGAGATCTCTAGTCTTTCTCATTCTCTTATTTTCCTCTGTTTCTTTGCATTGATTCCTGAGGAAGGCTTTCTTACCTCTCCTTTGGAACTCTGCATTCAGATGCTTATATCTTTCCTTTTCTCCTTTGCTTTTCACTTCTCCTTTTCACACCTATTTGTAGGACCTCCTTCATTTTGCTTTTTGGCATTTCTTTTCCATGGGGATGGTCTTGATTCCTGTCTCCTGTAAAATGTCACGAACCTCCATCCATAGTTCATCAGGCACTCTTGTCTATCAGATCTAGTCCCTTAAGTCTATTTGTCACTTCCACTGTATAATCATAAGGGATTTGATTTAGGTCATACCTGAATGGTCTAATGGTTTTTCCCACTTTCTTCAATTTAAGTCTGAATTTGCCAATAAGGAGTTCATGATCTGAGCCACAGTCAGCTCCTGGTCTTGTTTTTGCTGACTGTATAGAGCTTCTCCATCTTTGGCTGCAAAGAATCTAATCAGTCTGATTTCAGTATTGGCCATCTGGTGATGTCCATATGTAGAGTCGTCTTTTGTGTTGCTGGAAGAGGGTGTTTGCTATGACAAGTGCATTATCTTGGCAAAATTCTGTTAGCCTTTGCCCTGCTTCATTCTGTACTCCAAGGCCAAATTTGCCTGTTACTCCAGGTGTTTCTTGACTTCCTACTTTTGCATTCCAGTCCCCTATAATTAAAAGGACATCTTTTGGGGGTGTTAGTTCTAAAAGGTCTTGTAGATCTTCATAGAACCGTTCGACCAGCTTCTTCAGCGTTACTGGTTGGGGCATAGACTTGGATTACCGTGATATTGAATGGTTTGCCTTGGAAACGAACAGAGATCATTCTGTCGTTTTGAGATTGCATCCAAGTACTGCATTTTGGGCTCTTGTTGACCATGATGGCTACTCCATTTCTTCTAAGGGATTCCTGCCCACAGTAGTAGATATAATGGTCACCTGAGTTAAATTCACCCATTCAAGTCCATTTTAGTTTGCTGATTCCTAGAATGTCGACGTTCGCTCTTGCCATCTCTTGTTTGACCACTTCCAATTTGCCTTAATTCATGGACCTGACATTCCAGGTTCCTATGCAATATTGCTCTTTATAGCATCGGACCTTGCTTCTATCACCAGTCACATCCACAACTGGGTGTTGCTTTTGCTTTGGCTCCGTCTCTTCATTCTTTCTGGAGTTATTTCTCCACTGATCTCCAGTAGTTCATATCAAGGCCTAAAGAGTCTAATAGATTTCCTTGCTCTATTAACTTGGTATCACTCTTCCTTAATGCCTTTCTTACAAAGTTATTTCTTCCTTTCCCTTTTAAAGAATCTTTCTAATTTAGCATATTGTTTCTTTTTGTTCCCTTCAAACCTAAAATATAATTTCTGGCATGCAGTTAGGATGTCTTGGGTACTGTGTACTTTGTTTCTTACATTATCTAAAACAGGGGAATACTTTTTCTACAAATAAGTAACATGGCTGTATTAAAATACCATTGCTTTGGAAATATTTCCATAGCAGTAAGATGATTTAGAATGTGTGTTTGTGACTGAGTTGTAAAATTACTATCTGACATATGTCTTGGAAAATTCCACACATCCTGCCAGTTTTCAGTTTCTGGCACATTGACTAGAATTTGTATATGAGGAAATCAAACCCTACTTTCCCTTGATTTACCACTCCCACTGATAATATGAGATTCAGTTAAATGCTTGCTAATCCTGAGTCAGATCCCATCATGGCCTTTTTGTATCTACTAGTTCTTTTGTGTGTATGTAATGGGGTATAGCTTCCAAGCGGCTCAATGGTAAAGAATCCTCCTGCCAATGCAAGAGATACGGGTTCAGTCCTTGGGTCAGGAAGACCCCAAGGAGAAGAAAGTGGCAACCCAAAGAACAGAATAGAAGTGTGTACTTATATTCTGGATATTGAATTGGTAGTGGATATTGATTTTGGTTAAGTAAGCAGAACTCAGGATAAAAGAAAATCTTGGAATATTTAATCAGATATTAGAAGGCATCCGAAGCAGAAAGTTTGACCTGTTAAGTAATGTATCTGCACCCTTCGTTGATGCTTTTATCTAGGGATTTCTTTCTTGGGATAAATTTAGTCATGAGATGGTAATGCACTGGCAGCAGTTTGCTTCTAAAAAGCAATTATATTTCTACTAAGGACAAGATGTTGGGTGGAGGAATTACATACTTATTTGGTTTTAGGTTTATTTAGCCATACAAAAATGTTTTTCCTCTTAAGATTTTGGCAAGAAAATCTAGCCAATTGGAAAAACATCTGGTGTTGGTTGAGTGAGGGAATGGCATAGTCAGTAAAAATTACTTATAGGAAAAATTTGTTTAAAAAAACTCGGCAGCTTCAACTCTGGACTTCTCTATGGCAGGTCATCCTTAATCTCTCCCAGAAATTTTCTTCCCACCAAAAGATTTTACCTATGTTGGACTACTTCTGTATATCTCTAATTTTATTCAAATCTTTGAAATTTAGATCACAAGTCATACACTTTTTAAATGGAGAACCTGTTTTCACAGCTTTTACTATCTAACAACCACTCTGAAACTTAGTGGCTTGAAACAGTTATCCAGCCTGGCAGTTCTTCTGCTACTCACTCAAAAAGATCACTGGCAAGGCTGCAGGCCTCTGGTGGCTTGGCAGGGGCTTGAGCATCTAAGATGGCCTCACTTATAGTCTGAGATCTTGGTGTCACTGTCAGCTGGTACTCTTTTCTACAAGGCCTGTCATCATGCAGAAGGTTATCTTGGGCTTTCTAACATAGTAGCAGGAGTGTTTCAAGAAGGTAAAGTTTCCTTTAAGGCTTACTTGGAAATCTGTGTTATGTTCATGCACACACCGTTTTTTTTGTTTGTTTTTTGTTTTGGTCAGATCAAAAATCATGCAAACTCGGATGCAGAGGGTGGGAAAATAGACTCCACTTATTGAAGGGGGTTACAGCAAAACCCCGTTGCAAAAGAGTATTGTAGCAAGGAGATAAGATTCTTTGGAGGCCCTTATTATAAGGTTCTACCATGGTCTGCCCTTTGGCTCCAGTGATTTGCATTCTTGTCACATGCAAAGCATTCTCTCCCAAGACCTCCAAAATCTTATCCAAAGACAAATAACCTGTTAAAAAAGTTTAAATAAACAATGGTGAACATCTGTAACTTATCAATATCAAATTTAGAGGTGGATTAGGGTACTGATGCGAAGAACTGACTCTTTTGAAAAGACCCTGAGACTAGGAAAGCTTGAAGGTGAGAGAAGGGGATGACAGAGGATGAGATGATTAGATGACATCACCGACTCAATGGACATGAGTTTGAATAAACTTCAGGAGTTGGTGATGGACAGGGAAGCCTGGCATACTGCAGTCCATGAGGTCACAAAGAGTCAGACTCAACTGAGCAACTGAACTGAACTGAGGATACTTACCTGCAGTTCCTCTTGATCCAGAGACCTGTGAACTAAAAAGAAAAGTTATCTGCCCCATACACTCAACATACACTGTTATTCACAGAGATAAAATAACGGTAATATATAGTCCCCCCAAAAGGGGGAGTAACAGGAGGCAAGGGCTCCCAGGAACCTGCCTGCCAGTGCAGGAGACATAAGAGACTCAGGTTCGATCCCTGGGTCAGGAAGATCCTTGGAGGAGGGCATGGCAACCCACTCCAGTATTCTTGCCTGGAGAATCTCATGGACAACGGGGCTAGCCAAGCTATGGTCATAAGATCACAAAGAGTCGTACACGACTGAAGCAGCTTAGTATGCACACATGCATGCATCAGCCCTGAAATGTAGTAGACATGTTGTCAGGGTCACGTACTGCAGCTAAAACAGAGCAGAACTCTGTGGTCTTTCTCCCCCATGTCCTCAGCCTGCCTTTTGTCTATAGAAAATCTTTAGCTGAAGTGTAAGTTTAACAGAGAATCAAGAAAATGCAGAAGCAAAGGAAAACAAAACCAATAATTGTTCAGTTATTAAACAAAGTCAAGGGCCTTAACTTCCTCTTCCTGGGCAATAAAATCAAGATGGCACTGACGAGACCACTGCATAACCAATTTCAAGATGCCTGTCAGAGCTGACTGTAGCCCCCTCCCTTGGCCTATAAACACACCTGAAACTCCCCTTCAAAAGCGCTTGCCCAGGCACTTCCCAGGTTGCCCAGTGGTTAAGAATCTGCCTCGTAACACAGGGGATGTGGGTTTGATCCTTCGTTGGGGAATAAGATTGCATGTGCTGCAGTGCAACTAAGCTCGAGTGCCACAACTATTGAGCCTGCATGCTGTAGCTAGAGAGAAGCTTGCACACTGCAATGAAAGATCTCGCATGCCGCAACTAAACCTACCGCAACCCAAAAATAAAGAAATGAACAACCCATCCAAACTAAATAAATCAGATAGCCAAATAAATTGCATATCTGAGGCTGGGGTCTAATAATTCAATTAAGAAAAAAAAAAAACCCTCTTGCCCGCTGATTGTCAGTGGTAAGTTGGCCTTTTGTCATGAGTCTACTCTGTGCCCTGGTTGCCTGCCTCTGAAATAAAGCATTTTCCTTTCCACCAACCTTGCCTCTCAAGTGTTAGCAAACAGTTGGATCTGACTTTTGGTAACACAAGAGCAGGAAGTGTGCCTTGATTGGGGCCCAGTTCTACTTCCTGGGAATGGTTCCCTAATCCACTGTTCTCTGTGATTCTTAGTACTGTGACATGAGCTCTTAACACTGCTTTCTGAGAGGTTCTCCTTTTACATAAGAAATACCTTATGAAGCCAAGTAGCTTTCTCCAGGGTACTTCCTCCCTACAGAAACTTAGGATTCCAGAGGTCTCCTTTCATTTTAAATAGTCTCTGTCCCTTGTTGTACCCAGCAGGTACAACTTCTTTAAAATTTCTGGGATTTTCTATGAATCTGATCTGTGTTATTCCATGTCCCAAAAGCTACATAATTATAATTCTTTTTAAGACAGACCTCTCCCTATTTTGGTTGTGTCTGTCTGCTGTGGCATATATTCCTTCTGGCTGCTTAGAGGCCATTGTGTCTGGTTGAGTCAGCTAGGCATGGCTTTAAATGTTTCTGAATTAGAAGACAATTGCATAACCTTTGGTTAGGCAAAGTTCACATATATGATTTCAAAAATATTATCTGTTTAAAAAAGATAAATTGGACCTTATCAAAATTAAAAATACTATTTTTTAAAAAGTATTCTTTGAAAGACACCATTAAGATATAGAAATAACACAGAATGGGAGAAAATATTTACATGTCATAGAGTAGCTAATGAATGTGTATTCAAAGTATATTAATATAAAGAGCCCCTAAATCTAAGAAATTAAACAACTCAAAAGGGTAAATGATTTGAAAGCACATTTCACCCAAGAAGGCATTTGAATGGCCAAAAGCACATGAAAAGATGCCCAACAGCATTAGTAATAAGGGAGACGCAAATTGGTACCATAATAACACCCCATTCAGTTCAGTTCACTCACTCAGTCATGTCCGACTCTTTGCGATCCCATGAACCGCAGCACGGCATGTCTCCTTGTCCATCACCAACTCCCAGAGTTTACCCAAACTCAATGTCCATTGAGTCGGTGATGCGATCTAACCATCTCACTTTGTGCTCCCCTTCTCCTCCTGCCTTCAGTCTTTCCCAACATCAGGGTCTTTTCAAATGAGTCAGCTCTTCACATCAGGTGGCGCCAAGTATTGGAGTTTCAGCTTCAGCATCAGTCCTTCCAATGAACACCCAGGACTGATTTCCTTTAGGATGGACTGGTTTGACCTCCTTGCAGTCCAAAGGACTCTCAAGAGTCTTCTCCAACACCACAGTTCAAAAGCATCAGTTCTTCTGCGAGCCCTCTTTATAGTCCAACTCTCACATCCATACATGACAACTGGAAAAACCATAGCCTTGACTAGACGGACCTTTGTTGGCAAAGTAATGTAATGTCTCTGCTTTTTAATATGCTGTCTAAGTTGGTCATAACTTTCTTTCCAAGGAGTAAGCGTCTTTTAATTTCGTGGCTGCAATCACTATCTACAGTGATTTTAGAGCCCCCAAAATAAATTAGACTAGCTGAAATAAAGTCAACATGAGACTTCCATAGAGGTCCAGTGGTTAAGACTCCTTGTTTCCATTGCAGGGTTCGGTCCCTGTTTGGAGATCCCAAATGCCCTGGATGGTAAGATACGGAAAGAAGGGAAACCTTGTACATCGCTGGTGGGAATATAAAATGGTACAGCTACTTTGGATAACAATTTAACAGTTTAAAATAAACTTAACCATATGATACAAGCCATAAACTCTCTATTTTAGACTTTATCCAAGAGAAATGGGAACCTATTTCAACCCAAAGCAAGTATAACAATTCAAATGTTGTTAGCTAGAAATGAATAAACAAAATTTGTAATTTCATATGCTGGAATACTATTCAACAATAAAAAGGAATGAACTACTAGTACATGCTACAACATAGATGAACTTCAAAAACATGCAGAATAAAAGAAGCCATGTCCAAAATATTGCGTTATTTTATGATTCTATTTTTTTTAATGCTCATAAAGGAAAATCTGCAGAGACAGAAAGCAGATGAGTCGTTACTTAAAGATTGATTGCTGATGGGCGTGAATGATATTTTGGGGATGATGGAATTCATCAAAACTGAATGGTAGTGATGATTTGAGAGCTTTCTAAATTTACTAAAAAGTATTGAAATGTACACTTAAAACCTTCCTGGTGGAAGGTTTTAATGCTTCCCTGGTGGCTCAGACAGTAAAGCGACTGCCTGCAATGCGATCCCTGGGTCGGGAAGATCCCCTGGAGAAGGAAATGGCAATCAACTCCAGCACTCTTGCCTGGAAAATCCCATGGACAGAGGAGCCTGATGGGCTCGCAAAGAGTCGGACATGACTGAGCGACTTCACTTCCACACTTAAAACCATTGAATTTTATGCTATGTGAATTATGCCATAATAAAGCTGCTAAAATTTCTGTATACAGATGAAATACCATACCGGTGAAAACTTTGCAGTTATTACACCTTTTTTTTTTAAGCAAGGGGATATAAGTTGAGTATCCAAACTTTTTTTCTTCATGTGTTTTATTTGTTTTATTTTGTAATATTATTCAGTCTGTTGCTGAAATAAATTCATGTCATTTGCATGTTATTTGAATTTAGAGTAACATTCAATTTATTAAATTCCTTTTTCCTTCCCCTCCTCCTCATCTCCCTTCCCTCCTTTTCCTTTGTCTCTCTTCCCCTCCCGCCCCCCACCAAGATACGAGCGAAAAAGCATGGAGGTCAGCCATGAATTTACAGTCAAAAAATATTTCCTGATCTGTTTGGTTAAAAATGACATTCATCGGTTCAGGAATTTATAGGCATTGTGTTGTTTACTGACTGTACTGTGATGAACTAAATGGACAAGGCCCCCTGCGTCATTATATCAGAGCTTACAGTCTGATGTATTGGACACCATACCAGCCCAGGGTGCTTTGGGATTTTATCTGAGAAGGGAACAGTCACATCCAGTTAGGATGATTGGAAAAGGTTTCATGACACAGATAACATGTCCAGTGGGCATTAATCGGTTTCTGTTGACAGAATAGGCAAGTTTGTTTGCACGGTTGCTCTAGAGAAGATAACATGAACAAAAAGCACAGAGCTTGTTTGAAGAGAAGCACGTGGTCCTTCATTTTTGTTTTAGTTCTGTTTTCCTCCTCTTGGTCATACTGTAATTGCTATCTATAAATAAAAGTTGCTGTAACTTATAAAATGCACCATTATTTTATATATCACACACAAAAAGCTTTTGATTTTGATTGTAAGATGCTTCCTAAATTCAGAAACTTTAAAATGTGAAAAAGAATCGTAAAAAATTTTAATTGTGGAAAAGTACATATAAAAATTGCCACCCTGTACTTTTTAAAGTGTACAATACACTCAGTATTGTGCAACCGAATTAAATGACTTAAATATGATAGGAGTTTATTTTTCTCTCATAAGTAAGTCCAGAAGTATGGTGTCTCTGTAGTCATCTGCAGGCTTTTTCTAGTTTTCTGCTTATCTCTAAACTGTAATCTTCAGTTTGATGATACAAGATGGAGTCCAGTCGTCCTGACCACATTTCAAACAACATAATTGAGGAAGGAGTGAAGAAGGGGCACACCGTCTCTCATTAAGGACACTCTAAGCCCCCTGATACTGTACACATCACTTTTTCTTATATCCCATTGGCCAGAACGTAATGGGAGATGAAATCTTTTTCCACACAGCCATGTGCTAGCTAAAAACTGGGAGTTCTGTTACTCTAGATGTGTAGAGAGGATATTGGGGGATACTAGTAATCTGTGCCAAAATGTGTATTAAATTTTTATTTCCTCTATAATGCTTGAATAATACAGGTCAGACCTTTTAATTTCTGGTTTTGGGAGTTGTTAGCTATACTTTACTTTAATCAGCAGGGGTCACTGTTGAGAAAGTGTTTCTCTTCCTATTTCCTTTATTAAACCCAGTTGCCATTTCCCACTCACATCCTGGATTTAAAACCTCTTGAATTGGTTTCCTGTGTCTTTGTTGTGTGCTGAGCATTTAAATTCATTATGTTAGTAAACTAATTCCCAAAGTTTGCCAAAGATTTCAAAACTGATCAGGAAAGCTAAAATAATAGCCAAAAAATGCTTCTTCATTCTGTTCAGGAGCTCTTTGTTATAATTACAGTTTATAAAAAGTAGTTTCACAATTATATTTCTCAACTAGGTAATTTATAGAAAAACAATTACAGTTTCACACAGAGCAGTAATAAATGTTCATATATGACAAACCAAATCACTTAGATTTTTAAAAACCTGAATATGTAAGAATGTCCTATCCCTATATACAAGGGATATGTTTATATCCCTTATATAAATATATAAGAATGTCCCTCCCTATAACAAGAGGGCTATTACAGTGTCTGTTTAGGGGATAATGTCCTACCTTGAAACAAATAATTGAGAGAGAATACTATAGTTGTTCTCATGTTTCCACACCACCCCCATCACCACATCCTTGTAATTGTTTGCAGATAGATTATTAAAATATGTAATTATATATCCCTGATGACTCAGATGGTGAAGAATTTGCCTGTAGTGCAGGAGATGTATGTTCAGTCCCTGAGTCTGGAAGATTGTCTGGAGAAGGGAATGACAACCCACTCCAGTATTCTTGCCTGGAGAATTCTGTGGACAGCAGAGCCTGGTAGCTATAGTCCATGGAATCACGAAGAGTTGGACATGACTGAGCAACTAACACTATATATCCACACATTAATATGAAACAAGATAACTAAGAATATCAGATGTTTGAACAGTAACTTTTCTAAAACAATATCTAAAACCTTCACAAATTTTTCTAATTCATTATATCCTTGGTCTAATTGGTTTTGACATCTTTATATGTTGTATGAGAAATCTAGAGTTTGGATTCAGCTGAAATAGGAAGATGTCTAAAACATACATTCCATTGCTTCTGTGAAGTATTTACTTTATAAACAATATCATGAACTAGAGTGGAAGCCATTTGCATTTCCTAGGAAACATCTAAAATTAATGTGTGTCTACCTCTAGGATTATTTTTTAAGTTCCATTGCTATGTCACTTTAAATAATAAAATATTCTGTGTGTTAGAACTGTGATTTCATAAGTTCTGGGGTCCTCAATCCGTTTTCTTGTCCATTGGTTCTCAGATTTCCAGGAAGCATCAGTATCACCTGGAGGGCTTGTTAAAATACAGGTTGCCTCTCTTTTCCCTCCACCACATCTGGCACCTGGTTTCTGATGCTGTAGGTCTGGGGTACAACCCAGTTCAGTTCAGTTCGGTCGCTCAGTTGTGTCCGACTCTTTGTGACCCCATGAATCGCAGCACGCCAGGCCTCCCTGTCCATCACCAACTCCTGGACTTCACTCAGACTCATGTCCATCGAGTCAGTGATGCCATCCAGCCATCTCATCCTCTGTCGTCCCCTTCTCCTGCCCCCAATCCTTCCCAGCATCAGAGTCTTTTCCAGTGAGTCAACTGTTCGCATGAGGTGGCCAAAGTACTGGAGTTTCAGCTTTAGCATCGTTCCTTCCAAAGAAATCCCAGGGCTGATCTCCTTCAGAATGGATTGGTTGGATCTCCTTGCATTCCAAGGGACTCTCAAGAGTCTTCTCCAACACCACAGTTCAAAAGCATCAATTCTTCAAGAACTTGGATTTCTGACAAGGTCCTGTTTAATGCTGATGCTGTTAGTTGACCGCAGTTTGTGAACCACTGATCTTTGTCTACTTGGAGTAGGATACATGTATGCAGAAGGAAGAGGAGGGAAATACAGATCTGGGCTGGTATCTTATACACATGATCTTTCCCAGGTACTCCAGAACACTATTCCTTTTCTTCTTTACTTTTTCATATACCTCATGTTCATATAGAGACAACAGCATTTGGCCTATTTAGGCTGAAGAAGTGAAGTGAAGTCACTGAGTCGTGTCCGACTCTTTGTGACCCCATGGAGTATACAGTCCATGGAATTCTCGTGGCTAGAATAGTGGAGTGGGTAGCCATTACCTTCTCCAGGGGATCTTCCCGACCCAGGAATCAAACTGGGGTCTCCTGCATTGCAGGCAGATTCTTTACCAACTGAGCTACTAGGGAAGCCCATTTAGGCTAACTTAGGGGGAAATTGTTACTGGGTGTGATTTTTGTTCCTTTTTAAAAAAATCTAGAGTTGTACAAGTGTGAACAATACATAGCAGATTTTTATTTTTTATCAGTTTAATTATTGTCTATATTCAAGTGAGCAGAAAGTGCCTTGCTGGGTATTCAATTAAATACTTTGAATATACAAGATAAAGAGTTTAGCATTTCTACTATAAAAGTGATTATCTTTTATATTTTGTGGATTTGAGTTGGGCATAGTCTGTTATATTTGGTGCTTTAGTGACATTTTATACTTAAAATTTTAATTTTTTCCAAAGATCTCAAGCTTAAGATACATATTGTATGCTAAGAAGTCCCCCAGGCAGGTCTTAACTTCTGATACATTTAGCTGTCTTTACAAGACATTGTTATTTATGTCATCAACCCTAGATTATTGAGGGTATACTTTATAACTCCTTCATGCATTCTTTCCCATAAGTGTACCTAGAGAAGAATGATGATGGAACTTCCCTTAGCAGTCCACTGCTTAAGACTCCATGCTTCCACTGCAGGGGGCAGGTGTTGGATCCCTGCTGGGGGAAGCTGAAATCCTGCATGGTGTGGCCCCCCCAAAATGAATAATCGTAATAGTCAAGAGTCTTAGAAAATTAGAAACAGTGAAATTTGAGATTTGTTTAGGAGGAAATGTGATGACTTCATTTTGAAAGACTGCTTTACCAAAAAGAAGTATGATTTTTTTCTTAGTAACTTCGTTAATGGATAGAGATTTTAGGGAAGCAAAATTATTCTTTGATGTCAGGTAATTTCCTAAAGTATGTGATTGTCAGTCAGTAGCTTTATTATAACATACTGTATTTGCTGCACTGAAAGTTGATAGATGATCCAGCTTTCCATCAGCAATTCTGTAGCTGTAAAATTCCTTTTTCTCCAGCTTTTTTTTTCATTTCCACTGCCCCTATAATCTTACAGAGATCTGTATCATCTTTTACTTCAACTATAGTTTTAACATATTTCTAGCTTATCTCCTTGATGCCAGTCCAAATTTAGTATTTGCTTATTTCCATGTTCTTCATTGTAGAGCAGGAGACCCTTAAGTACAGAGATAACATCTTACTATCTTTGTATTTCATTGCCTAGAAAGGTGCCTAATACTTACAAGATGTTCAGTAAATGTTCATTTCGTGAAGTCAAGAGGCATCTACGTAATACTTAATAGGAGGGACTGAACATACTCCTCAGTTTCAGTGACATGTGTGTTGTCTTTCCTGACTTTTTATTGGATATATAGGTATTTGATTTTTAATGTAGCTTACTAGATAAGCTTATAGTGGAAGAAATTGTGGGTCTGTTTAAAAGTACCCATTGTGAGTTATTTCATTAATTTGAATGATCCTTTGTGCATCCAGAATGCATATGGTTGTAGTTATGAAGCATTATTAGTTTTCTGCATGACCCATAGAACTTGAAGGAGAATGTTCCCTACCCTAGGTTTCTGAACAATTCCATGAACAAATAAATACGAGTTAGATATGGAAAATAACCTTGCCTTAAGGTTTTTCAAATGGTCGCTCTGTACTGATACAATTTAAGCAAGTAAACTTTTTGTAGCTCAGTTGCCTTATATGTAAAATGAAGATTAAGGGTCATAAGAAGGTTCAATACATTAATACATAAAAAAGACTAAAAAATAGCACCTGGCACATAATGTCATCCTTCTGGCTGCTATTAATTTTTTTCTAAAGACAGAGAGCAAATTAAATGTCTCAGACAATTTTTTTAGCCTAAAGAGTTTCTGAAGATATGACTTTGGTTTATAACATGTTGTACTTATTCTCTTCTTTCCTAAGAGGATTACCTCTAAACTGTTGAAGTGAAGTCGCTCAGTCGTGTCCAACTGTTTGTGACCCCATGGACTGTAGCCTACCAGGCTCCTCTGTCCATGGGATTTTCCAGCCAAGAGTACTGGAGTGGGTTGCCATTTCCTTCTCCAGAGGATCTTCCCGACCCAGGGATCGAACCTGGGTCTCCCACATTGTAGGCAGACGCTTTACCGTCTGAGCTACCAGGTGGTAGTCTAAACTACTGAGTTAAACATAATAAAATGTTAAGTAGCACTTGACACAATGATTTTGTTTTTGCAGATGTTCTCAAATAGCGATGAAGCTGTAATCAATAAAAAACTTCCCAAAGAACTCCTATTACGGTAAGTCTAACTTTATGGTGGTTTTCTTATTGTGTATCACACTTACCTGTTTAGAATAATCTTAGAGTTTTTGCTCATTTTTGTGTAACTTTAGGATCTGGATTATCTGAATTTTAAAATTTATTGATGCCTTTATTAAACAGTCTTATCCTAGGAATTACGGCCTTTTAAAAAGTTGTTGAAACTTTCCTCTTTTACACTCGGGATTTTATTAGAGTAGCGTAATTGAAAAAAGCACATTCTCTTTGCAAAATGTTGGAAGTTACTGTGCTCAGGGGCATCTTCTTGCTCATAGCTGCTACTGCTGTCAAACCCATAACCAGTCCCTGCTTCAGGATGAAAAATGTCTCGCTCTAGTGCTGGTAAAGAGTATTTCTGGCATTCCTAAGTATTTGCATACTGAGTCCTCCACTAGATTGCAAGATTCTTGGAAGCAGGAATTAAATCCTAGGACTTAAACTTTGAAAATGTTAAGAAAACAAAAAGGAACTGAATTGAACTTGAAATGGATTTTTTCCACAAAAGTAAAAATATGAGCTGATTGACTATAGTTGAAAGAACATCCTAGACTACCAGAGCCACTGGAAAATGCACTCTGAATATCTTGAGTATCCCATTAATTTCAGTGAAATTTTAGCTATCTTAAAGAATATTTTAAAAACAGGTTATGTTCTTCATTGTTACCATAAACTGAGTACATTAAGACACACTTATTTTTAATATTGGGCTTCCCAGGTAGTGCTCCCTGCCAATGCGGGAGACTCAAGAGACGCATGAGTTCGATCCTTGGGTTAGGAAGTTCCCCTGGAGTGGGAAATGGCAAACCACTCTAGTACTCTTGCCTGGAAAGTTCCATGGACAGAGGAGCCTGGCAGGCTGCAATCCATGGGGCAGCAAAGGGTTTGCTATGAATGAGCGATCATGCTGTGATCATACTGGTTTTTTTTTTTATGTTTTTATATTTTATTAGAGTTTTTCTGTTTTTGTCATGAAACTCAGATTCCTTACAGTGGTCTACGAGACCTCTCATGTTGTGGCAGGGGAATAATATGATCTGGTTTATATTTTTAAAGAATTATCCTGGTACTATGTGCCAGCCAGATTGGAAGATTGGAGTGGAAAGCAATAAGAAGGCTATTAAAGAAATCTAGGCAAGAAATGACGATAACATGGATAACATCTTCTGTAATTCTTTACATTGCACCATTGCCTGCCCTGGCCCTTCCTAGCGTTAGACACCATTTCTCATTACCCTCCCACTCCCTCCCTTTTTTAGGTATAATTGACATATAATCTGTTAGTTTCAAGTATACAACATAATGATTTGATATTTGTTTATATTGCAAAATAGCAGTCCAGTGGTTAAGACTCCATGCTTCCACTGCTGAGGGTACAGGTTCAATCCTGGTTGGGAACTAAGATCCTGGATTCCACATGGTGCAGTGAAAAAACAATAATAATATATGCAGCAAAATATATATATATTGTTGAAAATGATCACCACAGTAAATCTAGTTAATATACATCACAATCCATAGTTAAGAATTTGTTGGGTTTTTTGGTTGTTATTGTTTTAGATGATGTATATTAATGAGATCTTACAGTATGTTTTTCTCTCTGTGACTTATTTCATATAACATAAGTACCCTCAAAGTTCATGTAGGTTGTTGCCTATGGCAAGATTTCCTCTTTTTGGGGGAGCTGAATAATATTCCATCGTATGTGTGTGTATCACATTTTCTTTATCCATTCATCCATCATTGGAAACTTATGTTGCTTCCATCTCTTCAGTTCAGTTCAGTTCACTCAATTGGTCCGACTCTTTGGGACCCCATGAACTGCAGCATGCCAGGCCTCCCTGTCCATCACCAATTCCCAAAGTTTACCCAAACTCATGTCCATTGAGTTGGTGATGCCATCCAACCATCTCATCCTCTGTCGTCCCCTTCTCCTCCTGCCCTTCCTGCCCTCAATCTTTCCTAGCATCAGGGTCTTTTCCAGTGAGTCAGCTCTTTGTATCAGGTGGTCAAAGTATTGGAGTTTCAGCTTCAACATCAGTCCTTCAATGAACACTCAGGACTGAGCTCCTTTAGGATAGACTGGTTGGATCTCCTTGCTGTCCAAGGGTCTCCCCAAGAGTCTTCTGCAACATCACAGTTCAAAAGCATCAATTCTTTGGCACTTATTTATTCAGTTATTTATAATGGTATAGACTTGTGGATATGTGTTCTATTTTATGAGTCATATTGTTATTGTCATTACTTATTGGTCAGATTTTTATGTGGCTTCTAGATTTGTGGGTGTCTTTATTTGGAATTTCATACCATGTCTGTGTATTAGCTGTTTAAAAAAGTACGGTTTAATAAGTAGCATAGACTATTTGGCTTGGTTAGATTTTTAAGTTACATATTACATTATTTGATCCAACATGTATCAGTCTACAAGGGGGAAACTTGTGTTGCTAGGGCCAAATTCAGAGCCACAGCCAATTTACCAATGAATTAAGGAAGTGTTCTTATTTTTTCTTAGCTGTAGTTTACTTTAACTTACTAATTTTCCTCCTTTCCTTTTGAAACAAAGGTTATTAGTAATGCTCCAGCAGGCTGGAATCCACTGCTTGCATAATGTGAAATTCAGTTAGAATTGACAGTACTTCCTTTCAGAGCAGAACCATGTGCATATCTTTAGGAGTACCTCTTGAAAAATGAATATCAGTGTTTATAAGACAGAGACTCTTCTGTTTTCCAAGAGCTAATGTAAAGTGACTCGTTTCTCAGGATTCCTTCTGAGGACGATATTGGTAACTTTAAAAATAACGTGAGTGGTAAGTAAGACTGTTTGAACCCACACACGCCCTTTTAGCTATGAAACAGAATGAAAATTTCAGAATGAGGATTATTTTTATTTACAAGAATCTGAAACTTTCTTCATTAATTTTTCAACTCTTGGAGTGTTGACTCATAATTATCATGTAATATGTTATGTGTATGTATGAGTTGGTAGATGAATTTTCTGAAGTTAGATGGAAAGAATGAATTGGCTGGAGTTGTTTGTCTAAAATAAATAATCATGCTGTATTGGGTCCCCTGGAGTACTCCTAAGTTTGATGATTTTCTGGGAGGACTCAAGGCTCAGCATATAGTCATACTTATAGCTATGATTTATTACAGGAAAAGATACAAAGCAAAGTCTGCCCATATGTCTATCCAACGTATTGTACTTTCCTCCTAGTAAATAAAACTTCACTTGTTTCACTAAAAAAAAAAAAAAAAAAGACTGAATGGAGTGAAATAGGTAACCAGGTTTTACCTTTAAGAGTCCTTTCCCAGTGGAGTCACGCAGGGTGTGGTTAAAGTCCTCCAAAAATAAGTTACAACAAAAAAGTAAAATGTCTACCAAGGAAGCTTATGGGGAATAGTGGAAAACCTCTGCAATCCAAATTCTCCAATGCCATCCAAGGTGCAGCAGTGCAAGCAACATTTGAAAAAGGGCCTTTCTAATAAGGATAGGCCTGCTATGTTAACTCTTCTCTGTATACATGCTGTCTTATTATATTCTATTCCAGGAAGCTTAAAACACTGATGATATCCAGTATTTTCATTCACTTTAATTGCCAAGAGTTCAGGGTGGATAGGGGAGTGTTGTTTTCTTACTTTTAAGGGCATACTGGTTAGGAACATCAACTCTGAAATCTGAACACCTGCATTTTGTTATTTACTAGCTGTAAACTGAAGATTTTAGTACCTACGTTTTAGGAAGGTACTAAAATCCTCCCTAGTGACTTAGTGGTAAAGACTTCTCCTGCCAGTGCAGGAGAGGCAGGTTCAATCCCTGGATTGAGAAAGTCCCTTGGAGAAAGAAATGGCGAGTTACAGTCCATGGAGTCATGAAAGATTTGGACGCGACTTGGCAACTAAACAACAATAAACAAGGATCAAAGGGTTGATAAATATAAAGTGCTTACTAGAAAGCATGCCCAGCACATAGGAAGTGCAATAAAATGTCATGTATATTACTCTTAATTCTATTTTTTAGTCATAGACCATAAAATGATGTGACTAGATACTCATACTAGCAAAAGTGATCATCTCTCAGCTTTAAGATGCATTGGCAGATGTTCCTGAATCAAAGAAATTGCTCTTACTGACCATTTCATTTTCTAGTTTTCTCAGTTATCCAGAACAAATCAGAGAAACAGAAAGAAAGCTGGAAGATTAAATGCATTTTACTTAAAGGATATATGCCAGCTATTTCTCAGTTCCCATTTACTCCTTATTTATTTTTTTCATTAAACACAGTTAACACAAATTCAGTTATGAATATCAGTAAATAAAAATGGGATCAGAAGAGTTATGTTGATAGAAGGTCCACTGAGTTTATTATTAGCAAATCTGGCAATAAGAGAGAATATATAAAAACTAATTTTAAAAGCAAGCAAAAGCAGGGAACTTTTCTGGTGGTTCACTGTTTAAAGCTCTGAGCTTTCAGTTCAGGGGGCACCTGGTTGGAGAATTGAGATTCTGTGTGCTGCATAGTGTGGCTTTAAAAAGGAAAGGAAACAAGAAAGAGAAAAAAAAGAAAACCAACAAAAACAAACATGTAGGATTGAGAAGAGTAGTGGTTCCCAGATGGGAAAGATATAAAGGGGGCCGGTCAACTGTATGGGGAATTAATGGAAAATAAATTTGGGGTGGTGAGCATGTTGTAGGGTATACAGAAGTAGAAATACAGTGTTTTTACACGTGAAGCTTACACAGTGTTATTAATCAGTGTTACATCAATTAAAACTTAATAGTAACATTCAAAAATATTACAGTATGCGGTTGTTTATTTAATGAAGAGAAGTTTTAGTCACTTAGTTACTCATGAGGATTTTACTGAATAGAATGATAATGGATGTTCTTTATGAAAGCCACGAGATACCAAAAAATAATTAAATTATGTCCCCTTAAACCTTTGGGGGCAGGGATTCATGTGATACGTTTTGTTTCATACTGATTTTTAACACAGTAGTTACATATATGACTCTTTATAAACATAAGCATATGTTTAGGCTGTTTTTCCCCATACCATGTATGCATGATGCATTTTCATTTGAGTTTGCTCCTGCAGTTTTCCTTGCTGAGAGAATAAAAGACGTGTATTTTTATTCTACGTTAGCAGAATGCTGAAGTTCAATAATTACTATAGGCCTCATTCTTGTCCTTTGTAGTCCTTCACCTTTCTTTCTTTTAAAGAATTTGTTTCTGTAGAGCAGTTTTAGGTTTACAGTGAAATGAGAGGAAGTTACAGAGGTTTCTCATGTGCCCCCTTAACACATGTAGGCCTCCACCCCCGTTATCAACATAACCCACAAGGATGTTTTTGTTTATTTGTTTGTTTGCCAAAGATGAACCTATATTAACACCTTATAATTATCTTAAGTCTAGTTTACCTTAAGGTTCACTCTTGGTGTTGTACATTTTATGAGGTGAAGTGAAGTCGCTCAGTTGTGTCTGACTCTTTGCGACCCCATAGACTGTAGCCTACCAGGCTTCTCCATCCTTGGGTTTTTCCAGGCAAGAGTACTGGAGTGGGTTGCCATTTCCTTCTCCATAGATTTTATGGGCTTGTACAAATGTGTAATAACATATCCATCATTACAATATCATACATAGTGTTTTTACTGCTTTAAAAGTCCTTTCTGCTTTGCCTGTTTATCTCTCTCACTTTTCATCCCTTGTTGTTATTCAGTCACTCAGTCGCGTCTGACTTTTTGTGACTCCATGGACTGCAGCCTGGCTTCCCTGTCCCTCACCATCATCCGGAGCTTGATCAAACTCATTGAGTTGGTGATGCCATCCAGCCATTTCATCCTCTCTCTCATCCCCCTTCTCCTCCTGCCTTCAGTCTTTCCCAGCACCAGGGTCTTATCCCAGGCAACCACTTTTTTTTTTGATCTCCATAGTTTTGCGTTTTCTGGAATATTACATAGTTGGAATTTCCTTAAACCTTACTCTAGGAGGAGATATGCAGTGTACCAAGCATTATGTTGGATATAGAAATAAATGGGACTTTTTGTCCTCAAGAAACTCAGTGAGTAGTAGAAAAGACTGACAGGAAAATAATCAATATGAAGGTATACCTAGAACAAAGCTCACGTGTAGGACATTACAGCCAACCTTAGAGAGTTCAGAAGATGCTTCCAAAGAAATGAGACATGAGCTGAATCATAAAGTGATAAGTAGTGATTAACTGGATATTGCAGGAGAGTAAGAAGAGCATTTCGGATGAGATTATTGTTTCCTTTTTGTGGACAGAGGCAAAGGGTTTGTGATTCAGTTATGCTACAGAGATTTGAAGCTCCAGCTCTTTTGCATGATACATAGTATTGTAGTTTAGGATTTTTTTCCCCTAAGGCTTGCCTGGCAAACAAACCCTTCTTTGTGATATTGTTTATATTGGAGAATTCATGAACTTTGCATATACAGTCCGTTAATAAATTGAATGCTGCCTGTCTCAAACTTCATCTGTTGCCTGGTTTGTGTTTTTCTTCATAATTGCCATTTGTTTGTTTGTTTGTTTTTGGCTATGCCATGTGACATGCGGGAATCTTAGTTCTCCAACCAGGGATGGAACCTGTACCCCCTGCAGTGGAAGCAAGCCCTAACCACTGGACCACCAGGAAGTCCTGCCATTTGCTGTTTTAGTATTTCTAAGCCTAACACTCCATTGCCTGGAGGAACTACAACAGCAGTAACAAAATACTCTTGGGGAGTGAATTGGCTGTTTTATTTTAGTTCTGTTAGAGACTTCAGCTCTTGCTTGGCTCCAGATTTTCTTAGCCAATAACAACTCTCCATTGTTGCCTTGTTGTCTTGGTGGAAGTTACTCAGTTGTGTCCGACTCTTTGTGACCCCATGGACTACACAGTCCATGGAATTCTCCAGGCTAAAATACTGGAGTGGGGAGCCGTTCCCTTCTCCAGGGGATCTTCCCAACCCAGGGATCAAACCCAGGTCTCTTATATCGCAGGCACATTCTTTTACCAGCTGAGCCAGGAAGGAAGCCCTGATATCCTGGTAGTGATGGCCTCTTAATAAGATGTGTTAGGCACATTGCCTTTGTGTAGGTTATTTATGTATGTGGACACAAAGCTGTTTGTCTTTTGAGACTGAGAGCCACTTGACTATGTGAAGATACTATTTTTTTCAAGTCCTTTTGTCTTTCTATCATTATACATCCTAGTACATGAACTCCCACCAGGCTCAGCTTGATGTTGTGGGGCCAGTTTTTAATAGCCCTAAAGTCATGACTCTGTCAAGATTGGGGCCATCTTGAGGACCAAAGAGCATGAGTATCCTGGGACTATAACCCTAGAAAAAAACATTATTTGAAAAATAATCTTTTAACAATCTGTTTCCTGAAGTTTGTGTTTACTCTCTGTTAATTGTGTTATTGTTCAAGGCTTGGGTGCAAGAGTTAGCTTGCAAAAATACAAGATGACCCAATTAGATATATATAGCTGATACTAAGCCAATGGTTATTATTTGTATTTCTGCTTCTTGCCACTCACTTGAGTTTTAACATATTTTTTACTTATTTTTTTCCCTTTTTGTTTTTAAATTATTTTAGATTTACTGAAAAGATTCAGAAGTAGTTCAAAGAAATTCCATAAACTTTTACTTGAATTCCTCAAATGTTAACCCTTGACTGTACTTACATTATTTTTTGGGTTAAGTTGCAAACCATACTTTTTACCCAAGACTTCACTGTGAATTTTCTAAAATCAAAGATTTTCTCATTTATAAACACAGTGCAGTAATTGAAATTACTGTAATTTTGAAATACACGTTGATGTGATACTATTATGTAGTCTATAGACCTTAGGCAATGGCACCCCACTCCAGTACTCTTGCCTGGAAAATCCCATGGACAGAGGAGCCTGGTGGGCTGCAGTCCATGGAGTCGCTAAGAGTTGGACACGACTGAAGCGACTTAGCATTAACATAGACCTTATCCCTATTTTACCAGTTAGCCTATGCATGATCCTATTCTTTGTGTTCTTTGTAATACAAGGCAAGAAAAAATATTTTTCTTTCTGATTCAAGTTGCAGTCCAAGATCACAGGTTGCATTTACTTGTCACTTCTCTTCAGCTGGCGTTAATTTTGAATAGGCCTTCAGTCTTTCTTTGTTTTTTTATAGCCATTGACAGTTTTGAAGATTCTTTACAGAATGTCCTTCATGAGTAAATTCAGTTGGCACAATTTTGTAGGAATACCACAGAAGCGATACAGGATCCTTCTCATTGTTTGTGTGCTTTGCTGTGCTGATCGCTTCAGTCATGGCCGACTCTTTGTGACCCCGTGGACTGTAGCCCGCCAGGCTCCACTGTCCATGGGATTCTCCAGGCAAGAATGCTGAAGTGCATTGCCCTGCCCTCCTCCAGGGGATCTTCCTGGCCCAGGGATCAAGCCCACATCTCTTATGTCTCCTGCATTGGCAGGTGGGTTCTTTACCACTACTAGCACCGCCTGGGAGGCTCCCCGCATTGTTCATATCATAAGCATAAGATATCTGTTTGTCCCATTACTGTTGATGTTAACTCTGATCATCAGGTTAAGGTGGTATCTGCCAGATTTCTCCACTGTAATGTTATTATTTTCCCTTCTCATTAGTAAGTGTCCTGTGGTGAAATACCGTGGGACTATGTAAATATCTTGTTTCTCATCAAACTTTAACTCAGTCAGTTAAAGTTTTTGTTTCTGCTTGAAACAGTTATTACTGTTGTGGTTACCAAACGGTGATTCTCTAATTCCATCTTTACTTCTACATTTTACTAGTTGGAATTCTCTAAAGAAGAGTTTTCCCTTCTATCCCATTTTTTCCTTTCTTTAGTAACATCAAAATATACTCATGAATTCCTGTTTTATTCAGTGTGTGGTAATCCCATTTGGATTCTTGTTTTCTGCTCAAAATGTTTCAAATTTAGCCAGTGGGAGTCCCTTATGGTCATATTCTATGTTCTTTGAATATGTCCCATCATTCTTTGAATATATCCTTGTTTTTCAGCACAAGATACTCTGGGATCTTCTTGTACTTTTCCTGACCCAGTCCTGGAATCAGACATTTTTGCAAGGAGCTTAGGGATGATTTTGAGTGGAGAATGGTATTTAGAAACTAAGATCTCTACCCTAGCTGTGTTTATTGCTACTGGACATAATTGCTTGTAGATCTTCTCATCAGATGGAGCTAAGAAATACATGTTTGGAGGTGGGCAGTGCATGAACACATCTTTATGCAGTTTTATATCTGTCTCTATATATAGATGAATAGATAAACATGACAATTCTCTTACATAACCAGTTTATACTAACACCTCCAATTCTAGTCTAATACCTTCAGGCTCATTTTAGCTCTCCTTTCCATATTTATGGGTGTAATATGACTCTTCTTCTCTAAGGGAGAAATATGGCTCTGTCTACAATATAATTACTTATTTACTTAATCTTAGATTGCACATGAAATAACCCATTACGCTCTGAAGAATCTAGTTAGAGTTCATTATTTATAGTTTTTTTGGTATGGGTTCATTTGTTTTTGGTCTTTTGCCTGGTGATATACAGAAAATACAGAGTTCAAAAGTTACATTCATTCTCTTTTTTACATTATTCATTTAAAGTATTTTAGTTCATTTTATTCATCTCTGTGTATTCAGTTTGGAGTTTTATTGAATGTATTCATTTGTTTATTTTTAGCAGATAGATAACTTGGCTGTCCCCAGCCTACAAACTTTGTGTCCCATGTTGTAGGTGGCCCCTGAAATGCAAGTTCAGTTCTTCTAAATTTACCAGCTTGGAGTGTTTCCACCACAGGCAGTAGTCAGAGGTCTCTTGGGGTTTGGTTGGAATGTGTGCTCCTCACATCATTCTAACTCTCTTTCTCTCCTCATTTCTGTTGCCTATGGTTGCTCCAAACTCTGCTCTTGATTCCCCTTCACAGGTTTCTATTCAAGTTCTAAGAGCCCCAAGTACAACCTGTCCTCAGAATAAAAGCCATGAAAAAAACAAAACACCTGGAGAGTCTCTTATTGTTCCCTTTTCCTTTTAATAACTGCCTGCATTTGTTCATCTCTGTTGCCTTCAGATGGTTGTTTTTATGTTTTGTTCATAATTTGATGCTGTATCTAGAAAGTTATTCCAGTGGGAACTTACTCAGCCATGATCAGAAGTAGAACCGAATTTTGTTTATTTCTGACTTTATAAAACAAACATAATCAGAGACTAGCTAGATCTGTCCAACAGGAGATATGTCTCTCCTTCTGCCCCATCCCCATCTTTCTTTTTGAATCTTTAAAATGAGTTCTGACTGAAGAATGATTCTTGACTTTGACTTCTTTTGAGTATTAGATCTCAAACTCAGGCAGATGCCATCTTTGACATTCATTTTTTGTTAGTGGATATGGATTAACCAAAAATTCCTCTTCATCTAGAGATTTGAATTTGTAAATTAATGAAAAAGCTTTGCTGTTATTCACTGTTGTCATCTCTCTACCTTGGTGTATTTTAGTCCATGATCAAGGGGTTAAAAACATGAAGGGGTAGTTGTCTGCAGTTTGCTTTAAAAATATCTAAATTGAAAAAAAAAAATCTAAATTGCACATCTTTTATAAATGTTTTTGAAAATCATAAATTATCACCTTTATATAATATTCATAAGAATCACCTGAAGAAATTGGTTTTTTTAAAATTCTGCAGATATCTGGGCTCCACACTCAGAAATTCTGAATACCTTCTGAATACTTTCTCCAGGACCATGCACATCTTGTTTTTTTTTTTAATATGGCAATAAGATCTACTTATAATTAGACGTTATATTTCAGAAACCCAGCCAAAGTCTTTTTGCTTAAATGGGGAAGATGAGGCCTACTTTACTTAAAACTTGAGTGGCCTAAAGCTAGGCCAGTTTTTCAACAATCTCTTGATAAGAGATGGGGAAAGACTTTTATTGAAGCAGTCAAGCAGGATCCTTCAGTAGTAACAGACCTTTCATTCTCCCTCAGTTTTCTTATCTCTTTGATCATAACCATTCTGGCTACGGATAATAGGTATCCTCAAGAAGGAATTGTGTAAAGGGTTGCATTGTAAAGTACCAAGCCTGAAGATGATGAAAAGCAGTATAATATAGTTTGTTCTTGCCTGTCATATAAAAATAGCAGTATCATTTCACCTTGACTTACCCTACAAATGCATACTTAAAATTACAGTGATTTTTTTTTTTTTAGTTTAAATTAATGTTAACCATATTTAGAAGGGTAAATGCTCTCTGTGAGCCTCCTCTTCACCATCCTCCATTTCCCCAACCAGCCTCTCCCTCCTCCAGCACCGTCACTGTAACTGAAACTCTAGCATCTTATCCCATCAGTCCATATATTTGGGTTTCTAAAGGTAACTGTCTCTCCTGTCAACTACATAGGATAAGTAGAAGTCAGAAGTTACTAAATAATAGCAGACATTTAGACAGACTGTGGGGTAGTTGAAGGGTTTTAAGCATAGAGGCTTATCACATCCATCTTAGGCTTCCCTGATAGCTCAGTTGGTAATCGAATCTGCCTGCAATGCAGGAAACCTGGGTTCAATCCCTGGGTTGGGAAGATCCCCTAGAGAAGGGAAAGGCTACCCACCCAGTATTCTGGCCTGAGAATTCCACGGGGTCACAAAGAGTCGGAGATGACTGAGCGACTTTCACCTTCAAGCATAGAAGCTTATCACATCTATCTTACTAGGAAGCCAAATCAGGACTGGAAAGTCCTAACTGTTATTGCCATAGAGGGGCACAGAGACTGTCTTCTTTCTCTCTTTAATGTAGCATAATGTCAAACCCAGGTGAAAAGCCAACTGAAGGGAATTTTGACATTAGAACCCCAGACAGTACATTCTAAGAATGGAAATGTGATTGTTGGGATATGTGCTTCAGAGAGTCTCCTAGGTCTATATTTGACCTCTAGCCTGAGGTTTCTTGTCTGTCTATTATGCTTTATTTTGTGGAGAACCTTTCTGTTGAAAGGTTACTAAACCTAGTCTAACAAGGATCCATTATCTAAAATTTATCTCCTGTGTCCCCGCCATGTGTAACATTATATTTATGCAAATTACTTAGGGATTACTGGTGATTTGACAGAAATGAGATCTTGAGGAATCTCCACAAAAACGATAGTATATAGTGGATGACAGGGAAAAGCAGCAGCATTAAGCAGTTTAAGAAGGTTTGTTACATTAGGTAAACTTACTGTTTTAGGAATTGAAGTACCTAGATTAATAGGGTATGTATTTATTTGGGAATGGAGTTTGTAATCAGTATTTTAAAAGATGGGAATTTTATTTTATTAAAGAGAGTCATCAGGGTTGTAGCAGGGTCACCTCAAGGGATCAAGAAAGGCATTCACACTTTCCATCTATGGACAGATGTAGAAAATATGGTATATGTTATACATTGGAATATTATAAATACTTTTAAAAAGTAAGGCAGTTCGGATAAATGCAACAGCATGGATGAACCTTGAAGACATGAAATAAGCCTGTAACAAAAAGGCAAATACTATATGATTCCACTCATATGAAGTGTGTGGAGTAGTTAAATTCATAGAGAAACAAAGTAGAGTGGTGGTTGCCAGGAGCTGGGGGAAAGGGAAATGAGGCGTCATTGTTCATTGTGTACAGAGTTTCAGTTTGGGAAAATGAGAAAGTTCTTGAGATGGCTAGTGGTGGTAGTGGTGGTGGTTATGCAGCAGTGTGAATATACCTCATACCATTGAACAGTACATTTTAAAGTGGTTAACTGATAAGTTTCATGTTACGTATATTACCCAAATTAAAAAATAGTTTAAAAAACTTTATTTACAAAATATATGTAACTTTCTGTCTGATATAATTATTAACTCAGTTTATTCCAAGTTCTAAAATGTGATTGACAGCCAGCCTCTAATCACCAAATAATTTGTGCGATTACAGTAACTTGGAATAGAAAATGTAGCTTCCATCTCCAGATTGATGCTTCTTGACCTCCATTTTGTAACACTCCAGTATCTCCAGCTATTTCAAGGAATATCATCTTTAAAGTACATGCTATATTGTACCTTTTGTCACCTGCAGAAGAGCTTCGCTTGTTATTCAGATCAAAATGACCTTTAAAGATATTCATGAGTAAAGAGACCTTGAAGCTCAAGTGACCCATTCACTTTATTCCCAGGATGCTCTGACCTGTTGTTATGGGTGGCTTATGGTATAGAGAGTTATCATTCTTTAGGCAAGTTAATTATTTCAAATAATAATGCTTCAATAAGAATACTTAAACTCTCTAAGAGAGTCTCTACAATAATACTAAACTGTCTAAGACTGAAAAAATTTAGGTAGTGTTTCCTGACATTGATGTGTTAACTTGAGTTTTACAGTTTCCCAAATTGGAATTAAATGCATAGAGATTTAACATTTATAGTTGCTAATTTTTAGGTGTTGCCAATGTTTTATTTTTTTCCCTTCATAACTATAAAGTTCTATATAAAGATAACCCTCTCCTAGCCTTTTCTTTTGATCATAGTGTGGAAATTGTTTTTTTACTTTAAAAATTGTATTGGAAATATTTTATCATCCCTTGATGTGAATGCTTGAACTTGTACTTACACATAACATTATCAGGTAAAAGGTGACTTTCTCCTCTATGTTTTATATGGGTAGTATAAATTGCTTCAGCTTTTTGTGTGATTATTAAAAAGACTTCTGTCTTTTTCTGCATGTGTTAACATAGCCAACTATTTATAGGCAAAAATAAAGAGAAACTCCTTTGTCATATAATGTATAGTAAAGTTTTTCTCCATCTCTTTTAGGATATTTTCTTTTCTGGATGTTGTTACCTTGTGTCGCTGTGCTCAGGTCTCCAGGGTAAGAGTGGCTGACATGATTAGAAGAGCATTTCTTCCTGACATGAATGATAATCAGCTTCTGTAGCAGACGAACCATTTACTTCAGATGGTAGTTGTGTGTTATATTTCCAAGGATGTTGTTGCACCCATGGCATACCTAAACCCATGTTAATTCTGCAGTGGAATTCTACTATATATATTGTTTCTAACTTTAGTTTTTTAAACTCTTGACAATTTCTATTATACGTGCAGAGGAAGCATCTTCAAGGAAAAAGCATATTAAACATGCAAATTAAAAAGATTAGACTTTACTTAGAACTATAATAATACAGTGTTTCATTTTGTTTTCCTACTTCATTTTATGTATATACATGGAAAGCTTTTGATATCTCCTGGTATTTTTTTCTCAAAAGCTTATAACTAGAATTTAATTTTTAAAGAAATTATAGCACAATCCAAATTCCTTTCTCAAAGTCAGTTTCTGCATTACTCTTATTTACAAACTTTTGACAATTGACATTACTGTGACAAAACAGTGAAATATCATAATCTTATTGTTGCCTCTAATACTAAGAATGGAATCTCTGTTGTGGGAAAATTATATTATGAACCATTCCTAGTCTCTTTTGTAATATAGATATATAATAATAAAATGAGTGAATACATATGATTACCACCTTTGTATAAAATGGACAATGGCTTTTTAATTGTCTAACAAATATTTATTGAGAACCTACTATGTACCAGGTATAGTTGTAGGTGCTGAGTACGTAATATGGTTGGTTATATCAGAGTATTTATCTTGGTAAAGAGAGATTTTCCTTCAAGTTTCCAACACCCAATTTCCTCGGGAGGGGGGGTCCACAAACCCAGCATAGAAAATTCATGTTATCTTGCTAACTTTAATATAATTTCTACATCCTAAAAGCCATACTGAAACTGTATCAGCTATTTAGGAAACAGGCAGTCATATTTTGATGATTTCTATTCACGACATTTCTGTTCCTGGTATCTGAGTTGTTGTCCTAGTCATAGCTGGTACAAATGAGTTGGGATTTCTTTTCTGTCTACATTTGAAGCTGAGGTCATCACTGAGAAACAAAATGCCCAGACTGATGTCTAAACCTGTTCAGTAGCAGTCTCATCTCAAGAGTTGGTTTGAGTGAGTTTTAATTGTTGTATTCATGTTCAGGTTCTTCTTCCTTCTTAATGTGTTTTAACTTAAAAAGGAAGCACAATGCCAGTCTTTGTTAAATCTGTACAGTTCAGTAGTTAGCCTGTTACTCTCCACACTTGAAGTATTTCGTTCATGTGCTTTAAAAAAACCTCTGGAGAGAAACCTGTCATTCCTAATTTTAGTCTCAGCTTAGCATGTTTCCTGCTTGCTGGAAAATGTAGTGTGAGGAAATGAGAAATATCAAGCCAAACCAAAGGTATATTTAGCCTATGAATCTAGTGAACACATGATCTTTACAAGTTTTATTTCTTGTCTCCCGTGGAGCCATTTAAGAACCCACTGGGGGCGTCCCTTGTGGAACAGTGATAAAGAATCCACCCGCCAGTGCAGGAGACATGGGTTTGATCCCTGATCCAGGAAGATCCCACATGTCACAGAACAACTAAGCCTTCGTGCCACAACTGTTGAGCCTGTTCCCTAGAGCCCGGGAAGTGCAGCTGCTGAATCCTGTGTGCCCTAGAGCCTGTGCCAGCAAAAAGACAAGCCTCTCCAGTGAGAAGCCCACACGCTGAGACTGGAGAGTAGCCCCCACTTGCAGCAACCAGGGAAAAGCCCACACAGCAACGAAGACTCGGCACAGCCAATAAAAGATAAAGAAAATGTTTTAAAAAGAAAAAGGAGGAAGAAAAAAAAAGAAAACTATGAAGCCACAAGAACCTTAAAGATTTCTAGAATAGTAACTTTATTTTCTCCTGTACCCTGGGCATATGTCTTGTTGGTTGTATGACAGTTACCTGGGACTTAAAAGTGTACCTGCAGTTTCCTTTTTACAGTTTCAGTATTGAATCTGTGTTTCGAATTGTTGTAAAAGGAGATGATATTCTCAGTTTATGACCTAAAAGGATTAACACTTTGCATACACTTTAATAAGGAAAACTTTTAAAGGCTTTCTGATTAAAATACAAGGCAGAATGATCCATAGCAAGTTAACTCTGTGGAGTCATTTTTCACTTTATCCTGAAAAGTTGAAAAGCTTTCTTGCCTCTCTTTAGCTATTAAAGAAATGTATTACCATTGAATTAAATTGAAAGGAAAGATGACCAATTGGAAAACATGCCTGAGTGAGCTAATTGGTAATGAGGAAAGCATTAAAGTCTCTGTCACGTATATAAAGAAATGATAGTGTCTTTTGTAAATCCCAGGTCACAGTTTCAGATCCAAACAAGTGATGCTATGGATTAGCATATTTTTATTGCACATGGTATATGTATTGAACACAGTACATTCAGAGTCCATCCTCTTTTTTGGTTTCTTCCTCACCTTGTTCCTAGAGTAACAGACTTGCATTTCACCAGTTGGATCATCTCATTTTGAAATTAGAAATTCCAGTTAGAATACAGTCTCTGACTGTGGTACTTATTACAAACTGTCCTTTCCTTAGCCCCCTAATGTAAGATCTTTCACAGCTGCTAATTTCTGTATCCACTCATTTATGAGATAATCTACTTAGAGAATAAAACATGAATCAGAAATGAGACTCACCTTTGGGAGTTAATGATGGGGGTGCTGAGACATTTTTTTGGACAATTTCAATCATTAATAGGTTGATTTTTGAACTTGGACTTTGCTGGCTTTTTCCCCTTCATTTCAGCTTCTGCTCATTTTTGTGTCTTTTCTTCAAAATAGGCCTGGAATGTTCTAGCTTTGGATGGCAGTAACTGGCAGCGAATTGACCTGTTTGATTTCCAGAGGGATATTGAGGTATAATTATGTGGTGTGTGGCCCCATTTCTCTTGTTAGAATGTAATTACAGCATGGAACAAATTAGCCTCAGCTATATAAATCTCCTTTCCCTGGAGAGAGAAACTATTAATTTCACTGCATCCGAATTTCACGAGAGCCTGCAGTGTTCCCCAAGAACTTGATCAGCTTTTGAGGATAAACAAAATTATTTTACTGAAATAATAGTAAATTATTTATTACTAAGTTTTTGTTTTTATTTTTGTTGTGGAAATATAGACCCGTGTTTGCTCTTTTAGGAAGTCTTTTTATATCTGTTTATGGAAAAATAAGTGGAGTTAAGAACTTACTGAGGCATAATATTTGCATAAATTCTTCTTGATGAGCATTTTTGGTTCTAGGAGAGCCTACAGATAAGTTTTTCTTTCATTCTCCAGAAAAATGTATTGGATTACTTTTGCTGTGGAGAAATTTTTTTTCCCTTCTCATTCCTCCCTCATATTTCATCCTTTAGTATTACCTGTTTTCTCAAATGGAGAATGACTTAAGCTTATATTATTTTAACCTGAATTTTAACTCTGCAGTCGTTGGTTCTCTTATCTGGAGAGTGCAAATCATAGCTTCCTCACTGTGTTACAAGGATTAAGTAAGATTTAGGTTTAGATTTTTTTCAACTGGGTTGGGTTTTTGTTTTTGTTTTTAAAGTACTAATGGAGCTTAGTTGTCTTGAGGATTCATGTAAGAAGTTTTAAGAAAACTCACAGGAACTTTCCATTATCTTCAGAAAGTATCATCAACATGGTGGATTTTTGTTTTTCCCAATTCTCTTTATCTTCATGGATGTAAATGTTTAAAGCAGCATAACCCACAAAATCATTCAGCAAGCTTTTGTTAAGTGTTCATTGAGGCTCTGCTGTATTTAGAGTACTATAGTAAATGTACCAAAACAATAATACAGCGACATAAGAGAACTACAGAGCACCATTTCCTCAAATACAAAGTATCTTAAAGATGAACAAAATAAATAACAATATAGAGTTTAGACATGTTTTAAATAGACCAAGAAAGCTGATTTGGTTTAATTAGGTTTTTAAAATGAGTTAGAAGCATTTTAAAAATGAGAATGTGTTCTTTTCAAAACCGATGTGGTGGCTTATCTTTTTGTATACCTATCTTCTCTTTTTACAGGGCCGGGTAGTGGAGAATATTTCAAAAGGTGTGGGGGCTTTTACGAAAGTTAAGTCTTCGTGGGTGTCTTGGAGTAGGAGACAATGCTTTAAGGTAAAAACATAACTACCGATTAACTGATCTTACTGACTGAAGTAGAGAGACACACGAGACACAGCAGCATCTCACCCAGAAGAGGCTGGGATAGTTTTCATATTCTTAAGCTGTTCTGAACCCAAATACACATTCATTGCTTATCATACAAATATCCAATAGTGGGGTGTGTGGTTTTGGGAATAAAACAAGAACATGTGCTTCCCCAAAAAAACAGTTTCCCCATATTATAAATGGTTCATTTGGAGCCTTGAGTAAAGTTTGTTTGTTTAATTCAAGCTTGGATAATTTTAACTTTGGTTGACAAAAAGATTGATATTTAAAAGTTTATGGTTGAAAATTAATTTATTTGTAACTTAATGACTTTTTGTACTAATACCAAGGTTTGCCATTTTGTATCTTCTATTATTTTTTCAATGCTGAGAATTGTGCACATTTTGGCCTCAGACCCTTTACTTTGTTTCTTTCCCGTAAAGAACCTTTGCACAAAACTGTAGGAACATTGAAGTACTGAATCTCAATGGGTGTACAAAGACTACAGATGCGTAAGTATTTTATATTTTAGAAGGGTAAGTCATAGACCATTGTGTCCTGTCTGTACTAGCTTTTAATGCAGGCTGCTAAATATATTTAGTAAATTTCATTTTAGTTTCATAGAGAAAAGATGTTTCAAGAAAGAGAAAGCGACTTTAGAAGTTAGAAATGGAACAAGAAGCTTATTTTGGAATCTGGCTCAAATTCTGCCTCGAAATTTAAAATAAAACTTAAGTTACTTGATATTGTTTAGTAATATTGCTAGTTGTGTTTTCTCTATACCCCACTCTTTTATCTTATTCATTTTATATTTTTGTGAAAAATTCCTAAACAGTGTAAATATGCATTTCTATTTTTGCACTGAGTCTTCGTTGCTTTTGAGCAGCCTTTCTCTAGTTGTGGCAAGTGGGGGATACTCTTTGTTACAGTGTGGGGATATCTCATTGTGGTGGCCTCTCACTGCAGAGCACAGACTCTAGGCACGGGCTTCAGTAGTTGCAGCACTCAGCAGCACGCAAGCTTGAGGGCTCTGGAGTGAAAGCTTGCTAGTTGTGGCACAAGAGTTAGTAGCTCTGCAACACATGGAATCTTCTCAGGCCAGGGATGGAACTCATGTCCCCCGCATTGGCAGGCGGATTCTTACTACTGCTCCACCAGAGAAGTCCCAATATGCATTACTAAAATAAGCATTTCTGGAAAACAAAAGCTTTTAACATAAGCACATTAAATTCATAAATCTAATATCTTCAAATCATCAAATAACTACAGTTAATATTCAGAATTTTGCGTGTTCTAGTGACTTTAGCAGTATATTACATATAGTTTAAAAGAAAAAAGATACAGACTTTAAAAATCAAGGGTGGAGACCTCTGTTTCTGATAACAACAGTCACTGCCTTCCTGCTATAAACAGCTGTAAAACTGTACAAAACATAGAAAGCAAGCAGTCTGAAATGTTGGGACAACATGCAGAGCAGAACTGAGAAACAAATGAAGTGAGCATTACAATTGTCGTGGCTTTCTGCTTAGTGGCATTTTTGACATAATGGTACAGGAGAAGGAATGCAAGCAGGGTGCAAAGTTCTGTCTGATTTGAAGAGAAAGAGATCATAGTTCTGGGAGACCAGGATGACTAAATAGGTGTCTGGAAAGAAGGAAGCTACTCAAAAAAGACTACAGAAATCTTCATAAATTTGGCTGAATAGTAAACTGTATATGCACATATTGAGACCCCCACAAAGCTGGGCAAAGAATATCTAAAACGGAAAGAACAATTGCTGGGAAACTGAACTGAAGAAGAATTGCCAGAACTTAAATAAGGCAGCCATAAAGAAGGCTGAGTGCCGAAGAATTGATGCTTTTGAACTGTGGTTTGGAGAAGACTCTTGAGAGTCCCTTGGACTGCAAGGAGATCAAACCTGTTAATCCTAAAGAAAATCAATCCTGAATATTCATTGGAAGGACTGATGCTGAAGTTGAAGCTCCCGTACTTTTTGCCTCCTGATGTGAAGAGCTGACTCATTAGAAAAGACCCTGATGCTGGGAAAGACTGAAGGCAGGAGAAGCGGACGACAGAGGATGGTGGATGGCATCACCGACTCAATGGATGTGAGTTTGAGCGAGCTCTGGAAGATGGTAAATGACAGGGAAGCCTGACATGCTGCAGTTCATGGGGTCACAAAGAGTTGGACATGACTGAGCAACTGAACAGCAACAGTATTGATAGATCTGTGATATTTATAGTAGTATATAAAATATGTTAGAACATACGAAAATCATAGCACAAAGGAGAGAGAAGAGAACCATTACGTATTGGAGTAAAATGCTTATGTTTTTGTAAGAATTAAGTTGCTATTCCGAAATAGATTGTGGTAAATTGAGATACATATTGTATTCTATGAGCAAACTATAAGAAAATAATTCAGGGAAAAGGTAAAAAGATCAACAGAGGAATTGAAACAGTACAACTGATACAAGAAAACAGTAAAGGAGAGACAGAAAAACAAACTTAAGGAAAGCATGAAACAAACAGAATGGGAGAGAAAATGCAACCATATCAGTAATTTTACTAGGACTTCCTTGGTGGTCGAGTGACTAAGACTCCATGCTTTCAGTGCAAGGGTTGCTGATTGGATCCCTCCCTGGTCAAGGAGCTGAGATTCTACATGCCATGCAGCATATCACTGCCCCCGCCCCTGCCCCCCAAAAAAAAGGATTAAAAAAAAAACACAATAATTTTTATTAAACGTGGACAGACTGAACACTTCACGCAAACGACAGATTGTCAGTATGGGTTAAAAAACAAGACCCAGCTTGTGCTGTCTATAAGAAACAAGCTTTAGATTGAAATACACAAATAGGTTGAAAGTAAAGAGATGGAAAAATGCATACTGTGCAGATAGAGCACTCCACCCAATGATTACAGAATAAACATTCTTTACAAACATACTTGGAACATTCTCTAGGATAGAGCATAGATTGGACTACTAAATAAGTCTTAATTTAAGAAGATTAAAATCATTCAAAATATATTTTTGACCAGAACTAGAAAATTAAACTAGAGATTCTCAACATAATCTTTGGAAATTCAACATCATGCTTCTATGTAATTTTGAACTGAATGAAAAGCTACCAACATTTATGTGATGTGGCCAAGATAGTAATACAACTCTGCAATCCTGTGTCACAAAAGAGGAAAGAGAGAAAGCTCTTATCAGTAACAGCCTTCAACATTGAGCAATTAGAAAAGGACTTCCCTGGTGATCCACTAGTTAAGAATCTGCCTCCCAATGCAGGGGATGAGGGTTTGATCCCTGGTCTGTGAAGAAGATTCCACCTACTGCAGACCAACTAAGCCCGTGTGCTGCAACTACTGAAGCCTGCTCACCCTAGAGCCCATATTCCACAAGGGACACCACAGCAGTGAGAAGCTGGCACAACACAGCGAAGAGTAGCTCCTGCTTGCCCCAATTAAAGAAAGCCCACGTGCAGCAACAAAGACCCATCACACCCAAAAATAAATACGTAAAATTTTTTTAAAACTAAGCAAAAAGAAGAGCAAAGCCCAAAGCAAGCAGAAGGAAAAATAAAGATTAGAATGGATATCAGTGAAACAGGAAACAAAAACAGTAACAAAATTAATAATCATTGAAAAAAGTTTTTTTAATTGACAAACCTAGACCAAGAAAATAAGAGGGTAGACTCAAATTGTCAAAAGCAGACAAGATGAAATGTTTGTCAGGTAAAATCATAAATAAATTTAATCAGACAACCTAGGTGAGACGGACCAATTCCTGGGAAGGTACAGATTAACAGTCTGAATAAATCTATAGAAGTAAATACAATAATTCAAAATTGTCCCCCACAAAAAACTGCACAGGCCCATATGACTTCACTGGTGAGTCCATCAAAAGAAGGAAGAATACTAATATTCAAACTCACTCATAAGGTAAAAGAGGAAATAATTCATAACTTGTCCTATGAGGCCAGTATTTTTCTGATAACAAAGCCAAGCAAAAACATCACAATAAAAGGAAGTCTACTGTATTCCTCAGGCACAGAGGTGGAGAAATACTTAATAAAATATTAGCAAACTGAATCTAGCAACATATATAAGGGTTGGATATTATCTACATGGAATGTATCCCAGAAATACATGTAGTTTAACATCTGAAAATCAATTAATGTAATTTTTCATAATTAGAATAAAGCAGAGAACAACCAACTTTTCTGTGTAGGGCTGGATAAGGAAATATTTTAGGCTTTGTTGGCCATGTAGTCTCGGTCAGTGTCAATTCTGCCAGTGTTTTACAAAGTGGCCACAGATAGTACATTAACAAATGAACATGGCTCTGCTCCAATGAAGCTTTATCGCATGTTGCTGAGACTTTAATTTCATTTAATGTCACATGCCACAAAATGGTATCTTCTTTTGACTTTCTTTCAACCATTTAAAAATGCCAAAACCATTCTTGACTTCCTGGACATACAAAAATAAGCAGCTGCTGAGATTTACTGTCCTCTGGAATGAATAAAGGACAAAAACCACATGATCATTTTCATTGTGATGGGCAGCCTCTAAACTGGCCCCCAAATAATCACTGCCTCTTCTTGTTTGCCCTTTTGTGTAATCTTTTCCCCTTGAGTATACACTGGACATAGTGTCTCATTTTCTAACAATAGAATACTGCAAGAGAGATTGGGTATCACTTTAGAGACTAGGTTCCAAAAAGACTGTGTCTTCTGTCTTGCTCTACTTTCTTCTCCAGCTCAGGGGAAGCATTCTGCCCTCTTGTGAGTAGCTCTGTGGAGAGGCCCATGTGGCAAGAAACTGAGGTCTCTGGCCAACAGCCAACAAGAGCTTGAATTCTATCAAAAACCAAATGGGGAAGCTTGGAATTGGGTCATCTTAAGTCTGCCAACCTCCACTTAACCTAAATGAGCTTGGAAGGGAATCAGTATCTAGCTACCTTTGAGATGATTCCAGCTGTGGCTAGTATACCTTGATGGTAGCCTTGTGAGAGATCCTGAGTCCAAAGTCACCCTGCTGTGTTGCCTGTGCATGTATTCCTGACTCATGAAAACTGAGATAATAAATAATTATTATTTTAAGCTGCTCAGTTTTAAGGTAATTTGCTATGCAATAGTAGAACCAAGTAATGCTTCATTAGATGCAGTAAAAGTGCATAACAGACTCTTAACACTCATTTATGATAAAAGTTTTCAGCAGGGAATCTCCTGGTGATTCAAATGGTTAGGACTCAGTACTTTCACTGTTCAATCCCTCATTGGGGAACTAAGATCCTGCAAGTTGAGTGGTACAGCCAAAAAAAAAAAAAAGCAAAAAGAATAGAAAGGAGTTTCCTTAATATGATCAAAAGCTTCCATGAAAAACCTACTGAGAATAAGAAATACCAGATTTCTACACTGAAAACCATTAAATTATATATCAAGAATATATAGAGAAAGCAGAAGATATTAAGAAGAGGTGGCAAGAATACACAGAAGAACTATACAAAAAAGATCTTCACTTCCCAGATAATCACGATGGTATGATCACTCACCTAGAGCCAGACATCCTGGAATGTGAAGTCAAGTGAGCTTTAGGGAGCATCACTACGAACAAAGCTAGTGGAAGTGATGGGATTCCAGTTGAGCTATTTCAAATCCCAAAAGATGATGCTGTGAAAGTGCTGCACTCAATATGCCAGCAAATCTGGAAAACTCAACAGTGGCCACAGGACAGGAAGAGGTCAGTTTTCATTCCAGTCCCAAAGAGAGGCAATGCCAAAGAATGCTCAAACTACCGCACAATTGCACTCATCTCACATGCTAGTAAAGTAATGCTCAAAATTCTCCAAGCCAGGTTTCAACAGTACATGAACCATAAACTTCGAGATGTTCAAGCTGGATTTAGAAAAGGCAGAGGAACCAGAGTTCAAATTGCCAACATGCGCTGGATCATTGAAAAAGCAAGAGAGTTCCAGAAAAACATCTATTTCTGCTTTATTGACTATGACAAAGCGCTTGACTGTGTGGGTCACTACAAACTGGAAAGTTCTGAAAGAGATGGGAATACCAAACCACCTGACCTGCCTCTTGAGAAACCTGTATGCAGGTCAGGAAGCAACAGTTAGAACTGGATGTGAAACAGCAGACTGGTTCCAAATCGGGAAAGGAGTACATCAAGGCTGTATATTGTCACCCTGCTTATTTAACTGATATGCAGAGTATATCATGAGAAATGCTGGACTGGAAGAAGCACAAGCTGGAATCAAGATTGCTGGGAGAAATATTAGTAACCTCAGATAGTAGATGACACCACCCTTATGGCAAAAATGAAGAACTAAAGAGCCTCTTGATAAAAGTGAAAGAGGAGAGTGAAAAAGTTGGCTTAAAGCTCAACATTCAGAAAACTAAGATCATGGCATCCAGTCCCACCACTTCATGTCAAATAGTTGGGGGAAACAGCGGAAACTGGCAGACTTTATTTTGGGGGATCCAAAATCACTGCAGATAATGATTGCAGCCATGAAATTAAAAGACGCTTACTCCTTGGGAGAAAAGTTATGACCAAACTAGACAGCAAATTAAAAAGCAGAGATAGTACTTTGCTAACAAAGGTCTGTCTAGCCAAGGCTATGGTTTTTCAAATAGTCATGTATGGATGTGAGAGTTGGATTATAAAGAAAGCTGAGTGCCAAAGAATTGATGCTTTTGAACTGTGTTGTTGGAGAAGACTCTTGAGAGTCCCTTGGACTGCAAGAAGATGAAACCAGTCTATCCTAAAGGAAATCAGTCCTGAATATTCATTGGAAGGACTGATGCTGAAGTGGAAACTCCAATACTTTGGCCACCTGATGTGAAAAAGTGACACATTTGAAAAGACCCTGATGCTGGGAAAGATTGAGGGCAGGAGGAGAAGGGGATGACAGAGATGAGATGGTTGGATGGCATCACTCACTCAGTGGACATGAGTTTGAGTAAATTCTGGGAGTTGGTGATGGACAGGGAGGCCTGGCGTGCTGCATCCGTGGGATCACAAAGAGTTGGACACGACTGAGCGACTGAACTGAACTGATACAGAGAAAGTTCTTACAGTCAGTAACAACAAGGCAATCCAATTAAAAATAGGCCTGGGACTTCCCTGGTGGTCCAGTGGTCAAGACTCTGCACATCCATTGCATGGGGCACAGGCTTGATCTTTGGTCAGGGAATGAAGATCCTGCATGCCACACAGTGTGGCCCCAAAAAAGAAAATCAATTGAAAGAAAAGAAAAGCCCTAAGCACTTAAATAGACATTTTACCAAGGAAAGATGATTGGCTATGTTCAAGAAAGAGTGTTCATTACTAAACTGCAGAAGAAAACCACAAGAGGAAGTTTGACAAAGGCATTTATGAACATTTGGGAAAAGTTGAACACAGATTGGGTGTCAGACATTAAGGAATTAAAACCCTTATGTGTTAGAAATATGTCCTGAAATATTTACAGGTGAAATAATATGTCTGGTATTTCCTCTAAAAATTGGAACAAGAAAAAAATGAAGGGAATAGATGAAATAGCAATAGTAGAATATTGATAAATATCAGAGTTTAATGATGGTATATGTACATTCTCTGTTATTTAGTCTTGAGAGTATATTTGAGATTTTCCATACCTGAAAAAAAAATTTAAATGAGGAACTTGACCACTGTGAGAAAAGAGCTTTTAACAAATTCATGGAGGAAAAGCATGCAATAATATTACATAACTTAGTTTCTTTCAGCCTAACACTGGTCCATCCTCAGTATACCTTGCAAAAATCTGATTGTTAATGCCATGCACAGTGTTATTGTGAACAGAAAGAGATTTAAGTGAAAGAGCAGGGACAGCTTTTGGTTTTCATGTATCACAACGTGCTAGCATGTTCTAGCTAGCTTTCTGGTGTTGTGAATTTACAAAATGCCTGTAAATCTCTTACCAGCACAACGTAGTCACTGTCAATAGCTATTAATGTTTCCAAATGTGAATCAAGAACAGTTTCCCCCACCGTGCAGATTCTTATACACAGCACAACTTTTTTATCCTTTGAGAACCTACCTCTTCCTCAACGTGAAAGCTCCCTGATTTATAACTACTTTTTATTAATATTTGGTGTATGGAAATTGTATAGTTTTTGTAAAACATGAGAATCATGTATGAAATTCTAAGGATGTGTTCTTATTTGTTTATTGAAAATTGTGTATAATATGCTTAGTAGACTGTGTTTATATTTGTTTATTATTTTCTCCTTTTTCAGTACATGTACTAGCCTTAGCAAGTTCTGTTCCAAACTCAGGCACCTTGACTTGGCTTCCTGTACATCAATAACAAACATGTCTCTAAAAGCTCTGAGGTAAATTTCTTATAACAAGAATGTCCAATAATCAGAACAAATACTTATTTAAGTTGGAATTGAAGGAAACTTTTGTTTTATAGATGATGTACTATGGTTCAAAATTGACCCTTTGTTTTACCACTTGCCCAAATTATAGGGCAAATTCAGGTGAAATGACTAGCAGTGACTAGGATTTCTGAACAGAATAGTAGTTTGTACATGAATGAAGTGCTTAGCATAGGAATCTGTATGTAGTAAGCACTCAGTAGGTTTTAATTGTTTTAATGTGATTGTAATTTTTAAAACTACATTACAAAAAGATATGGCTTAAAAGGAGGTTGAAGTGCCCATTCTCTTTGTACTTTTACTTTTTATCAGCCTTTTACAAATGATTATGGCCCCATGCATTAGTTATATTTATGAATAATAAGAATTAGACTGTTAAAAGAAGAAATTAAATTTAGTTAAGTAGAGTGTAAGTAATATGAAAATGTGGCTCCTTCTATACTTAAGAACACATGTATCTAAGGCTGGTTGGTATAGTAAATAAGGTAGTATAACAGTGTTCATAGTTTATAGCACTTGATGTAAATGAGCTCATTTATTTGAAAATCTTGTGAGGTAGACACTTTTCAGATAAAATCTAAAACACTTCTGAATGCCAGTTATTGTGATTCAACCATGGGAGGTAACTGAATAAGATACTGTTTCTACCCTTAAGTTTCTCAGAGTCTAGAAGAAAAAAAAGACACTTAAGTGTGTTGTATTACAGAGAAATAAGTGTCAGGGTAAAAATGAATGCTTCAGTTTAAGGAGAAGATAGAAGGACTGTTGCTAATCTTGGTCTGAGAGAGGCTCTGGCAGACTTCCTGAGGTGACTGCCTGAAGTCACACTATTAATGCTGAAGAATGAACTTGAACCAAGATCCCTGGCTTTATTTTATAAAACAAAGCAGTATTTTCCAAAGAATACCCTAGAGCTTGGGATTCTTCTATAGTTTAAATGTGAAATCAAAAAATGAAATAGTATTTGATAGAAGGCAGAGGTCTAATATCATATATCCAAAGTCAGCCTGTGTAAAATATACCCTAGATATGTCCCAGAAAAGAAAATTTTGCAGATCCTTTGTAATTTTTAAAAGAAAATTTTCCATGTCCTCATTACTAATGCTTTGATAAGTGCTTGAAATGTTTGATAGAAAAATTTGAGATTGAATCGGATTCTTCATTAATTACTCTGTTAACTTGAATGAATGAATCACTTATTTCCATTTCCTGTCTGAGACCGTTAAAGTTGTAAGTGCAGAAAGAATATATTTTGAAAAGTATAAAGCTCCATAAAATCTAATAAATCTGAAAAACAGCATTGTGCTTGAGCTTGTTAAGGTAGATTTGAGCTAGTCCTCCTAGTGGTGTCTCCCACATGAACACTGCAAGCATTGATAAATGCGCCTTTTGATGTTATGGAATAACCTATAAAATGAGACATTGGTGCCTTTGGAGTTGGATTTAGTCATATGTTTGTTTCATTTTGTTTTATTCCTAAGTGAGGGATGTCCACTGTTGGAGCAATTAAACATTTCCTGGTGTGACCAAGTAACCAAGGATGGTATCCAAGCTCTAGTGAGAGGCTGTGGAGGTCTTAAAGCCTTATTCTTAAAAGGCTGCACACAGGTAATAATAACTCCCTCTCTTAACTTTAGATTGATAGAGGCACCATGAGCTTGGTGGGCAGCCTAAGATGTTGGCTAGAGAGATACGTAGTCGTGTGTTACTGACCAAAAACCCATGCTTACCAAAAATTAAAGTATTATCCCTAGAGTGAAAAAGTAGAGGAGGGAATTCCTTGGACGCCACGCTTCCACTGCAGGGGCATGGGTTCAGTCACTGGTGGAGGAACTAAGATCATGCATGCCATGCAGCATGGCCTTCCCACACCCCCACCCTGGCCCCCAAAAGAGAAGAAGAATTAATACCTGACCAAAGAAAATTTTTGAGGAGAGGCAAAGATGAGGAGACAAAATCATATAGAACAGGTGCTGTGGCAAGAAGGGTTTCATGTAATTTAATCTGAAAAGAAAACATGCTAGGTTGTCACTGCCTGAGACTTTGAGCTGGATGTGCAAAGTTTATAGCAACCTACATTTTATAGTGTTGATGCTTATTTCCTGCCAGTCACACCACAAACCCAACATTTAATACCTCAGTGTTTTACAGTGGGGGAAAAAAGGAATTGACATAGTAACAACATGTGGAAGGAAATGATCAAGAGTGGGTTTAGAAGTGACTGACAAAGTAGGGCTATGCTCTTATTCCCCCTTTTATATTAATGGTTGCTAAAACCAGGCCTTGGGTTCTGTTTTTTTAAATGCCCTCATTCTTTCACCATAATGGGAGGATTTCCCATTGTTTGAAACAGAGCTTCGAAAGTATGACTGCCTTAAAACAACAGCTTGAACTTCTGGTTATTTATGGAACCCTGAAAAATATTGATTGGGATGCATCATTATAGTCAAGTTACTTGCCATCTGGTCTCAGCACTGTACTCATAGCAGTGATCTTCCAGCAGCAGATAAACTGCAGATTCCTTTCTCAGCTCCTGCTCCCAAAAGTTTGTTAAGGAACTTTACATGGAGTATAGAAATGTGAAAGTTACTTTAGTTTCAAAATCCTTCAGGAGAAAGCTGTGAAGCATATTTAATTTATCAGAAGAAATATCCATGAACACTAGGCAGTGTTTATCTTTCCCTTGACTTGGTGATATGAATTTAATGTGGCCCAAACTGATAACAAAGACTAATAACTGTACTAATCATATGAATTGCACTTTTATATGATCATTTGAAACTTTGTTAGCTACATTTAAAATGTATTGATGAATGTGTACATTCTGTGTGTATGTACACTCTTAAACCTTTAAGATTTTAAAGTTTTAAAATACTAAACAATATCAGTAATAGTTTTTTCTCTCTTTTTAATTTTTCTAGCTAGAAGATGAAGCTCTCAAGTACATAGGTGCACACTGTCCTGAACTGGTGACTTTGAACTTGCAGACTTGCTTAGTAAGCAGTCTTTCCAACCGTTCTTTTGTGCTAGTAATTCATTTCAGTAATGTTATTATAAGAGTTTCAGTCATAATGACCAACGGTTTGTCCACTTCATCCCTGAGGATTCAAGTAAACATCATGCTTTTTACATGCTCAGTAGTGCTCACTCCTAGGGTCTTTGACGTAGATGATAGAGAGTAGCTTACATAGAATTCCAAGTAAGCTCAAGTATAACCTCACCCCTTTTTCTTCTACTTAGGAAAAATTACCTTTTAGAAGTAAATTATTCATAAACTTAGGCCGTTAAAATATTTTTGGTAAATTAATTGCAGTCACATCAATTTAAGATCTATCAGTGAGTCATGACTATCGGGGACCACTGATATAAGTAGATGACAAGCAAAGTATACCCTTTAAATTATTCTCAATTAGTATTTATAGTTTACATTTGATTTGTCTATTTAGACTATCAACTTTTTGTGTCTACCACAAACACCCTGGATTTTGCTCACAGAATTAACTGAAACTATTCAGGATCCTAGAGCAGTGACGGTACACCTTTAACTTTCCTCTCTCGCCTTAAAAATTACATATGTGTGTTACTTTGGAGTAAAAGCCTCTTGTCGCAGTGAAAAAAGTTAGTGAGGGTTTTCCTTGTTTTTGCTAAACCTTCTGGTTATTATACTTTCTGTTTATTCTTTGGTCACTTGAGACTTAAGAGCACAGTGGTCATTTTAGGGTGACACATAGAGGGCCATGTTTTGTGCAGTTTAAGCATCCTGTCTTTCCAGCCCTTAAGCTGCTGTGCTGCTAAGTCGCTTCAGTTGTGTCCGACTCTATGCGACCCCATAGATGGCAGGGATGAGGCTAAAAATAATCTGTTTTAAGATACTCCTAGAGATTGAGTTAAGGAGATGATATTTTGATTCCCATAGTTACTAACTACCAGAAACTTGCCTACTTTCATTTATGAAACAAGTATTTGTCCTGAAAGAAAGATCTTACACAACTTTTGTAAACCTGAAACTGTCATGTTACAGTGATAGGAAAAAACTTACACATCTTCAGATTTTACTTATGTACACATGCACAGATATTATATGTTTATGTCACATACATATAAATACATACACACCATACCTACCATTTACCATTTTAGTTTCATTTCCTCTACCCTTCTGGCATAAAGAACCAGCTCTGTCATGTGTTTATTTTACTATTCACCTTCACCCAGATCTCAGGGCATGAGTCATTCCATCCGTCATTCCTATGCAACGTGATGAAATGATTCTCAGCATTCATAAGACTTCTTGAAGTTTCTGCCCGAAACTGTTGAAGTGACCAAAGTATATACTTATGCAGTCTCTTTTTCTTGACTAATATGAAAACATAAAGTTCAGTAGATTTTTACTTTTTAAAAATCATGAGTATTGGTAATATGACTTTGTTTTTTCCTCAGTAATCCCTTATAGACTTTAAAACATGAAGAAAAAAAGGCAGCACAGCCCTCACAATACTTTCCTGTGTATATGCCTTATCAACTCATTCTTATGATAAATCTTGTATCTGTCTTTGCATCCATTTTTCAATTGTGTGTTCTACAATACTGAGAGCACTGACTTAAGCAGTGAATATTTAAAGTTCGAGGGATTTTTGTTTGTTTTTTTCAGTTGTCCTTACAACTGAAGAATACTGCTTGATTAAACAGAAATGATAGGAAAGCTTTATTCTGAGGCTTACACAAAATTAGTGAATCTATCATGATAAAGATAAATTAGAATGTTGATCATATCCTACACAAGATGTTTATACGTGGCATCTTTTTTTAATGTAACATCTTCTATGTTCTTTTTCATTTTAAAATTAAAATAATAATTTGAAACATACAAAATTTGAGTTGGATACATCTGTTTCCATTAAATTAGGTTAGTCTTTATATTATAAAACAAATTTAGAAATAAATGGATCTTTGGTTGATATAAGACTATAGTAGCATCATCCGCAGGTTGTTAAAGTAACTTAGTATCAATTTTAAACTTGTAAATGTGTTTATACTGTTAAAATACTGCTGTTCTTATCTGTTTTCTAGGTTTTAAAATCATTTAATTGAACCTACACCAAGATGCACCCCATGCTGTTCCCAGTCCTGTTACTCCCATTAGGTTAAAAGAACCCCATTATAGCTTCTTTCCTTTGCACCAGCAATGAGCACAGATTCTCTTGAAAAGTAAATCAAAAGGAACTGGAAGGAAGAAAGAAAGTGTTCATTTTCTTTTAGGTCTGCTACGTGATTAATATCAAATCTGCTTTTATTTCTTTTGGGCACTTACTTCACAGAGGTAACTTTTTTGTCTTTATTTTCTGCTAAGTTACTGATAACTATGGGTTTTTCCCTCTTGTTTTTTTAGCAAATCACAGATGAAGGTCTCATTACTATATGCAGAGGGTGCCATAAGTTACAGTCCCTCTGTGCCTCTGGCTGCTCCAACATCACAGATGCCATCCTGAACGCTTTAGGTCAGAACTGCCCTCGGCTTAGGTAAACATTTCTTGTTTATCTCAAAAAATCAGAGAAAAGGAGCAGCGGCCTCCACTCATGCTCATTCCTTGGAAACTTGAAATTTCTAAGGTAGACTCCACAAGGCCACTACTACCTTTTCAGATGCCCACCTACTTGCTTCCTACCTCACTTGATTACATATAATTGGCCTGAACCTGGGGGTAATAGTCCCATTTTCTACTTCTTGCTGTCCATACTAGAATATAACTAGTACTAAAACACCAACATTTTATCTCATTACTTGAGAGAAGAAATAAAGGCATTTTCTCTTAATGCTTTCATGTAATTTCTTTCTGAAGAAAATTTATAGAGGCCTACCTATTCTATTGTAGTAATGATGTCAGGTACATAGCAGGGAATATTTAAAGCGAAAAAACAACTCCTCTTTTGTACTGATGGTTTTAAAGCAAGCTTTATTTCTCTGTGGCTCTTGTTATCTACCTGAGTACAAGATTGGCTGAATATTTACTAAGAATGTTATGTTAGCAGACATGTGGTATCAAGCCCATATTGATTTTTGATCTTGAAAGCTTACGTTGTACTTATATATTAAATGTGTCAGCCATTGTTTTAAATGACTTTCAAATATTAATTCATTTAATCATCATAACACCATATAAGCACTGTTATTACCTCTATATTATAGATGAGAAAACCAAAGCACAAAGAGGTTGAGTAAACAGTTCAGGGTCTCACAGTAAGGGCAGGAATAAGTGTTCAGTCCCAGGCAGTCTAACTCCAAAACCTACAAAACCACTTTTCTTACCTATAAAAATCATTGTAAACCAATAAAAACTTTCTTAAAACTTTTTGTAATGACCTGGCCATGGGCCTTTATATGGTTTTGTTTGTTTGTTTTTAACTTTTTAGTAAGTTTGTAATTTGTAAGCAAACATACAGTGTTCTCCAGAACTGTCATACAGACACCACCAGACTTTGCGCAGAAAAGAGCTACTACTTTTGATTCCCCAAGCCTGTGGTTGGTGTTTAGGGTTGTGTTCAGCAGTTCCCAAATAGGAGAGTGACTGCCAGCCAGCTCAGCTTCCTTCTCTGCTGGGCCTCCCTGGAAGCCTGTGGGAGGAGGCAGGAATCTTAAGGATATTTTTTCATATATATGGAATTTCTTATTTGGGACAGGCCTGTGATTAACCAGTCTCTTCATCATATTTTTAAAAGCTGTTTAAATCTGAGTGAACCTACATGTGAAATAGGGAAAGAGAATAATTTACTTTAGCAGCAAGATTAACTGAAACAGAATATTTATCTCCATTTCCTTTGTTTTTCTAGGAGCAGGCTGCCCTCTGGGGGTAAGCAGTATGCTATCACGAAGGCTTTTAGTGCATTTATCATGCATTTTGGCATTAACTACAAGCTTCTATTATATTCTTCTGATTGCGTCACCCTGAAATATATTTACAGGATCACTTTTTGATGACTCCATGAAAGAGAATGGCAAGATGTGTATACAGACTTGCTTAGCTGTGAATGTCATTCTGTGTTACATAGATCTTAGGGAATAGGAGATTGCTTTCTTAAATTCTTGCTCTTTAATAAACCCAGTTGTCAGGGACCAAGGGGTTGACTTTCACTTTGTTTTTTTAACAGAATATTAGAAGTGGCAAGATGTTCTCAATTAACCGATGTAGGCTTTACCACTCTGGCCAGGGTAAGTGTTTTCTTCAGGTTCTGTAGGCTTTGTTCAGGACTTTTAATTTCAGAAGAATGAGCAACATAGGGAAATGTACAGGGTAGAAAATTGAGGTATGGGATGTGGGAGAATGTATCTGTGGCTAGTGTTCCTGAGCATTCTTGGGCTGAAGCTTCAGGCAAATGCTCTGGAAAGGTAGACGTACGTTGGAGAGCATGACACTCCTTCAAGAGACTTGATTTTCCACTTTTTCATTAGATACTAGGTTAAACTGAGCAGGCATTTCCTAGTGCTTTGTGAAAGAAATTTACTTGGTTATTTGGTATGCAACTGGTGAATGAATGTTGAAAGAAACGTAAACCTAATCTAAGTGGAGAGATTTTAAGAGATTTTCTGTATTCTCCACAAGATATTAATACATGAAGGGGCTTTTAAGTCACTGTATAATAGTATTTAAAAGTATACCATCTTTGATGAGTGTAGTGGACCACGAGGCAGGGCATTTGCTTTCAGGGCAGATCAGTGGAATACTAATGGGGGAGGGAACAAGGGGCAGTGCTTGGCGTAACTAGATTAGGACACAGATTCCCGTCCTGAGCTTCCAAAGAAATCATTTTCTTTGAATTGTTTTTGGTTGAAAGGATCTCTATATTATCTCAGTGAGTATTCAGGAAATTTACTCCTTTGGACTTCCAAGATATTAGACACTTTAAGTGTGGAATAATTGAGAAATTCACTATGATACAGTCCTTTTAAAAAGTGTAAGTAATGGAGTAAGGTAGGAAATGGTATTAAAATGACACCAGTTCTGAAGCTCTTGAGATTTCATTGGTATATTTAATACTATTTCTTAGTTTTCTGACCTTAATTTTTTCCTATATTTTAAATGTTTTTTCTATAATGTTGGGTTGTTTGTATTTTGTAGAATTGCCATGAGCTTGAAAAAGATGGACCTGGAAGAGTGTGTTCAGGTAAGATTGTGGATTTTTACTCAGAAATACAGTATAATAGAAATGTACATAATACATGCATGTTGAAACATTCAATTCCCTACCCTCACATACTGTAGAGCCTACTGGCTGTCCATTTATTGAGGTGTCCTCCAGGCATACCAGGCACAGGTGCTCATGCAGTTTGTGCTAGGAAAATACATGTCATCAGTAAGGTTGCCATTAGAAAGAAAGAAGGATCAGGCATTCAGATCATAAAGATATTAAGATATTTCTTTAGATCTACATGGTTATGATACTAGTAAATAATGAAAGCCCCACAACACTGATAGATACCTGTCCCTTTTTAGCTTAATTGGACCCAGAACCTCATATATCATTAACCCTAGAGACCCAACTCTGTGTGGAACCCTGTCCTTCAAGCAGGCAGACTCACTACCTTATTAACACTTTCTTTTATTACCAGTGTTAAGAGCTTTGAGTTTATTAGTTGGGTGGGGAGAAATTTTAAAGGGGGACTCCTGAAAAGAAGATGGAGGACTTCCCTGATGATCCAGTGGTAAATGAATCTGCCTGCCAATCCAGGGGACATGGGTTTGATCCCTGGTCCAGGAAGGTTCCACATGCCACAGGGCAACTAAGCCCATGCGCCATAACTGCTGAAGCCTGTGTGCCCCAGAGCCTACACTCCGCAGCAAGAGAAGCCATTGCAGTGAGAATCCCGAGCACCGCAACTATAGTAACCCATGCTCACGAAAACTAGAGAAAGCCTGTGCACAGCAACGAGGCCCAGCACAGCCAAAATAAAAACTTTAAAAAACAAAGCAGTGAATTTTTAATGGTAAAAATAAAGAAGAAAATATACTTCAATAACTATAGCAGCTATATATTCAGTAACTATATATACTCCAGGTAACTGTTTGTTACCTGGACACTACTTAGTACCTGTTAATCCTTATTAAATTAAAACGTGTTCACACATGTCTCTTGCACATGCCTGTGTGTCCTTTCCAGTGTCCACTCCTGAGTGATGCACACATGCTTGCCCACTATAATCCCCTACCCCCTGCCATTTCTTAGCCCCTGTGGAGTTATGTGATTTATAATAATAATTTCAGAATTGGAGACAAATTTGAAAAGAAACACTGATTTACTTTTCATCCTAAGATAATTATGAAAGACTGTTGTTTCTCAGGAGTTTTTCCTTATGGAATGTTCATAGTTAACCCAGCAGCTTCTTTCTGCCATCCTTGAGGAAAATAACTGACATGCCAGTTACCAGTCCTGAGTTGTGGCATTGCTTTTAAAAATATGGGTCAGATATCTAAAAACTTGAGGGTGTTCCTACATTAATCTTTTTCATGGAACAGTGTCTGATTCACTTCTGTGATGGCTCTAAGGTCAAACAAAGTCCAGTGGATAAAAGTTATGAGGGGACAAGTTTTCGTTTATTTCAAAAACAATTTTCAACAGACCTGTTCAAAGATGACTAGGTGAATTGAAGTCTAGCCTGGATAGATTCTCAAAAAACAGGTTCTGGTAGCTGATGGGATTTCAACCTTAAGATTCTGTTGTTTGATGATTATCAGGAATCAGTCTGGAAGTGTAGTCAAATGTGGTATGGCCCATGAGTTTTTGCAGTTACACCTAAAATAAACTTACATGTTTCTTTCAGATAACAGATAGCACATTAATCCAACTTTCTATACACTGTCCTCGACTTCAAGTATTGGTAAGTTTGACTTTGGAAATTTTATATATTTATTGGATTTACTCAAAACTGAGCTCTGTTGGTGTCTGGTTGCCATCTTGGGAAAGTATATTTCTCCAAATTGTCAACCTACAGAAGACCATGGGAGGACTTGTCTAAAGGGAGAAAGATAGAAACTGGAAAAGTTAAATGTTTTCTCTGTCAATGATTAGAGACGAAAACTGACAAAAGTTTTTCTCCCTCCTGCGTGAATTACACTCCAGCCTGAATGATGCTTAAATTTCCAGAGCTCCAAGAGATGAGATGGCCCCAAATACAGTCTGCTTCTCACTGGGACTAAACGTCCTATAAAACAGAACCAGTCAAAGCTTTACTTGGAGGGAGTCTCTGCTACTGCTTCCAGTAACACTGTGAGAAAGAATTCAGGTTGTCTATTCTATATCTAGGTTCATTTTTGGTGTTCTGTGGCTCATTAAACCATGTTTCAGTCAAGGGTTCTCTGTTCCACATGGAGGAACCAGGGAATTAAGGAAAACTTGTAAAGTTAACAGGTGATCACATCTTAACAGCTGTAAGAATCATCTTCAGGTAATAAACTATTTGGGCATGCCCTGCATCAGGTATTCAATATTTAGTCCATATTTCAAAATTTTTACAGGCAAAGCTTGAGCCCCGCCTTGTCCCAGTAAGAGAGGAAAAGTATTAATTAATAATTTGTGTGTCAGGAGGGTTGTAGGAGATGTCTTACTTTGTTTATGAACTATTTCACAGTCATTATAGGAATTCACAAGATGTATTTAGAATCACCCGGAGAAATGTTGATCATTGATTATCAAAAGCAGAACCCCACCGACTCTGATATGCATTCTCCATTTCACCACATGGCTCTAGTGATGGCTTGATATATTTCAGAATCAAACCAGAAAGCTCTTTTTCCTGATTCCACACAGGCCTCTGATTCAAAGAATGCCATTAAATATTTCAGTGTCTTTCCCTGCTCTATTTGGCTACAGAGTCTGTCTCACTGTGAGCTGATCACAGACGATGGAATTCGTCACCTGGGGAACGGGGCCTGCGCCCATGACCAGCTGGAGGTGATTGAACTGGACAACTGTCCCCTAATCACAGATGCGTCCCTGGAGCACTTGAAGAGCTGTCACAGCCTCGAGCGGATAGAACTCTATGACTGCCAGCAAATCACGCGGGCTGGAATCAAGAGACTCAGGGTAAAGATGGCAGCATCACCTTCTGGCTCTAGTTTCTCAGCACTCTTTCCTTTTTCCCCCTCCATTTCCTTTCCTAAGGTTTAGATTCCTATGATATTTGTATCTACTTGGATTTTCAACAAAGAGAAAAAAAGATGGCAGGCAAACCTAAGGGTAGATAGTTCTTTCCTATTGTTCCTGATGGAAGTTTAGCAGGATGAAAAGAAATAAGGAAAAATATTTACTTAAATGGGGCTTAAAATTTTTATTGTATAGCCTTTCATATCAAACTCTTGTGCTGGGGATCTTTTTTTTTTTTTTTAAGACAGATGGTGGTTGGATCACCGTTTTTACGTTTTCTATTTGCCCCATCCTTCTTAACAGACTAATGTATAGCCAAATCACTGAAAGACAGGTTGCCAGCAAAAGAGGTTATAAAAGACTGGATGAATCTTGGTGTTGGATCTGCTCAAAAGACATTTATTGGAACATCTGCTCCACACCTGTTGTGGGAAAGGCACTCTGCTTAATTTGGTCCTTACAGCCAACCTTTAAAAATATCTGTGTTGGCCTTAATAGTATCTGAGTGCATAAAGGAGCAGCAGATTTAAGTTAAAGTTCCAGTTGACCTCAGTTCGACCTCTCCCTTTAGACCTGGAGGACGGAGAATGTAACTGCAGTGGGAAGGCCTTGCATCCATATCTCTTTACTAAAAGAGGAAAGCCACAGGTCATCCAGAGCTGTTTCTGTGGCCTATGGTCCCTAGGCCTGCCTGGCTGGATTCCACCCCAGCCAGGGATTCCACCTCTGAATCCTCAAGAATCACTTAGCACTCTTCCACTCTAGCTATCTGTGTGCATGTCTAGACTCCTAAGTTCCCTAAGAGCAGGATCTCTGTCTTGACCATTGTCCCTTTACAGAACTAGCACGATGCCTTGAACATAGTAGGAGTTTAGAAACCATTTATGTAGTAAATGTTAGAAACATGTTAGTTAAAAGAGGATAATGGATTTTTAAAGATACCAGAGGAAACAGTGTCGATAATGGCTTGGAAAAGATTAATTTTTAAGTTTATATAATTTCTTCCAGCTATGGGAATCCGACCAGGAATCCCTTTGGGACAGGTTAAGAGATTAGCATGACTTTTGCCCCCAGTTTTATTATTATGGAAGCAGCGACCAAAGGTATGTGAGCTGATATGGTCTTTTAGAATAACCTGTGATGGTATGAAGTAGAACCTAGGTCTCAACATGCTGTCTGTGCTCAGCCTCTGTTCTGCCTTCATGTCCACTCAGTCCCTCTGGTTTTTCTGAAAAGCAACCTTGCTGTTTCTGTTGAAGGCCTCCTCCTTAGTAACATTTCTCTCTTGTTGCAGACCCATTTACCCAATATTAAAGTCCACGCCTACTTCGCACCTGTCACTCCACCCCCATCAGTAGGGGGCAGCAGACAGCGCTTCTGCAGATGCTGCATCATCCTATGACAATGGAGGTGGTCAACCTTGGTGAACTGAGTATTTAATGACACTTCTAGAGTTACCGTGGATCTCCATTGGAAGCAACCCCAGTGTTCCGGGCAAAGGTTACAAAGTGAGGGTGGTGTCCAGATCCCCAGAGCCACACATAAATACACATACCCACTCTCACCCTGACCCAGTCTGTCTCTGTGACCAGGGGACTGAGTTTGTGCTGGCTTTATCATGTGGATTGGTAAAACTTAACCATTCCTGTTGGATGTGCCCAGAAGAAAATCATAAGCAAGGTAGATGGAAGGGGGCATTCCAGCAAACCCAGTGTTACTGCTACTGTGGTTTCTTTATTTTGTTAAGGGGTTTCTTTGGCAATTTTGGAACAGCAACTGCAGTCCTCCAGGGTCAAGGAAAGCATAGAGAAACAATACGTGTTGTATCAGGGACCAGAGGGAAAATTTCTTTGCATCCTATAAATGGTAGCCATCCACTGTGAGATGACTAAAGAGCTGCTGTGCTTCCTTGTTCCCATGCCAACATGCTGAGCATGCTCACAAAGAAGGCTTGTCCATTCCTCCTCCTGTGTTTTAGTATTTGGCCCAGAGGTTTGCTAAATGGTTGCATTGAAATCACTGTGGTCCAGATGTGATGACTTATTCACTCAAATTGTCAGTCTCTGTAGCACACTGTGTACCTGTCTTTCATTCTCTGTTGCTCCCTCCTGCACTCTTGCTCAATCTGTCATCTGTTCATAGTCTGCTTACTCACACTCAGTTGTTACGCTTTTGCTGTTATTATGTTTACAATTTGCATTTTGGATGATTAGTTGGGGTTACCAAACATTTTTAAAAGAGACATTATCAATAAATTTTTTTAATTCTAAATTTTACCATTAGGGGACCCTGCCTGAATCTTTGCCAGTCAGGAAAAATTATGAGAAGAAATTGAGCTAAGACTATTTTGATGAAAACAAACTTTGCCTTTTGGTTTTTGTTGTATCTTGTGATAAATGATGATATGCATGATACACCCAGTATTCCCCCTGCACATTTTTCCTTCCATCTAACTTAATGAGGAGAGAAATGCATTATTAGGAAAGAGTGGAATGGCAAATCCCAAAGCTGAAACTGAAAGCCACCGCCACCAAAGTTCAAATATTGTGTGTTGACCAAAATCTAGGTGTGATCAGTGGCATCTCTTGATTTGTGCCTGTGAGATTTGTTCTACTTGAGCAGGAATGCTGCTCGAGGAGTTGTGCGATTGAGCTGGGCTGTTTCTCTTTTTTCCTCCCATTTCAGCTTATCAGGGATGCGAGAATGACCCTATCACAGCTGGTCAACTGTACATCAGTGTTTGGTATCATATCTAATGTTGGAGCCTCAAAGGACTAGAACCTTTTCAGAACCCATCAGCCATCTCTCTATTGAGCTCCAGGCTTTCCATGAATGAAATATCAGAGAAGCCAGGTAAAGGCATTGGGGTGGCAGAAAGAGAACATTGAGAGGAAGTAGGGGGTTCAGTGTCTTGGGCAGCCTGGTCACCAGAACTTAGAGCAGAATATTCAGTGCCCATGACGCAGAGTCAAAGAAGAAGTTCCCCCATCAAAAAAAAAAAAAAAAATCATAGAGGATGAGGGAAATAAAATGAGTTTCTGAAGTGTAAGAAGTAGATTTCCAAACATCAAGGTTAGAAACCTTGTGTGATTTTTTTTTTTTAGGGTGACTTTTGGTTTTTAGGACATTAATGTGCAGCCCACCACAATCTTAGGTCATCTTCTACATGATCCAGGCTGTTAAAAGGCTTGTTTTAATGCTGCAGGTGTTAGTAATATGAGCATATGTAAGAATAAAATGTGATTTACTTTTCCATAAGCAATTAGTTGAAAAGGTCCTAGGAATCTACTATCCACCATTAGTTAGCATGTTAAATTTATTTTAAATCTTATTTTATTATTACACCCTTTTAAAAGCTTAAATTATATGTATTTTTCATTTCCTTTCCCTTATCCTCTTTTCAGGTTACCACATAAGGAATATATTTTTTTAAAGTGAGACCCACTCTCCTGGCTATATCCCACATATATACATATACACATTTGCACACACACTTCTAGATGTGGTTGAAAATATTCAGATCCCCAGGTAACTCACTCAAAACTAATATATATATATATGTATGTATATGTATTTAGGGGGCAACAGCTCTAACATACAAAGTTTAAAAAAAAATAAGTGCCTGAATAAAACCTTGATTTATTAGTGAGTGTGGATTTTAATTTCCCAACAGTTGCAGTTCTTGAGGTACTTCTTTATTTAAAAAAGGAACAAACCTATTCCCTAGTACATGGATGTCTTGAAAATGCTGTTTCTCTTCTCAAAGAGTGCACCCGTGTGCAAGTCTCTGTGGGCTTGTGCAGGGGAGAGCAGAGTCAGAGAATAAAGGCCCTGGAGTGCGCAGCACTAGTGTGTATATGGTCAGGCAGGAGCCTTGTTCCTTTCTCAAGAAAACTTGAGGCCCATAAAGCTTGGAAGGACATGTATTTTTATGCCAATCTGAAACCTGTGTCAGTTGATACAGGACTTTGAGAACCCATGGTTATTTTTGGTCAGGTGGAAAGGGACCTATCATTTGAATGTAATATTTCCTGACTCAACATTAGGAAAAACTTATTGGTACCTTTGTCTGATTCCAGAGTGTGCCTTCAATTTAAAAAAAAAAGAGTGAAAAGTGAGAAGAGATTTGGGCAAAGTAAGAAGGTATCCTCAAAGTTATTACACATCCAGATCATCTCTTTTCTAAGCATCCTTTTCCCCTTATGTTTTCCAGCATCATCAGTATCTTTTATATCTTCATTGACCCTACTTATGAAGGTGATGATTCCAGGTGTTTTTTGTTTTGTTTTGTTTTTTTGCATAGACTTCTCCCACTTCCTTTCTATACCCATCCTTGATTTCTATTTAAAGCTTCACTCCCAGTGATACTGCTAATTTATTTCCATGTCTTCAATCTGGCTTCCTCTCTGAATTCTTGTCCTGATCCGGGAAACCTTGAATTCAGTAACCGTAAGGCAGCTCAGGCCATTTTTCACTGAGTGATCTTTGCTGTTTGCTTACTGAATTTGAAATCAAATTGTCAGATATAAGGAATAAGGGAATCTGGCTTCTTCCCTTTTTCCAATATTTGGAATATGAAAGCACATTGTGCTTTTATGTAAAAATATTTCTCATCTTATTCTGCTCTTTAGTGGATGTAAAAGTATTTCTTAAGTGGTTTTTATAAATTTCCACATCCATTAAGTTGATTTAGTAGACATATAAGTCAGAAATTTTTCATATTCCTTATATCATCTTTTAGAGGGAAATCTGGTGAATATTTTTATGATGCTTTATTTCAGGCTTTCCAAACTGTTTGAATGGTTCAATATAGCTACAGTGCTGTAGCAGTCAAGTTCTTTTATTTCTTCTAATTGCCTTGTAAAATGCACTGTTCCTGGTTTGATAACCCACAAATGCCATGGTAGGCTAAACAAAGTATGAGTTGGAACCTGTCTTAGTTTGAAGTTGTTAGGAAGTGTGAGAGTATCCCAGGAAAGAAGAGTTGGTTTTCTGCCTGCCATTGGGCGGCATATCCTTGGTGACTATGTTATTTAGAGCAAGGAGCGCTTGGTCGTGGTGGACCCTTGTCCATTTAATGTTTATTGGGCTCAAAGTCAGATTGCTCATGACAGCTGCCACGAGAGAGGAAGGGTTTAAAGGAAATCGGTCTGTTCTGCTTTTTTCCCTTCCCTGTGTGCATGATTTAAGGTTAATTTTCTATCCCTGTTGTGCATCCTGGCTGACAGACTTCCTTCAGTGGTATGCTTTGAGCTTCCGGAACATTTTATTTAAAAACTTGCCTTCTCCATCTGCCCACCAGTTCTAGGATCTGTAACCACCTCAAACCTAGGCCATGTGAATTAGTCAAGTCTTGTTTGAGAAGACAGATAGGGTGTTTCATTGGAGGTCTTGAAGCAGAACCCTCCCCCTTACAATGATCTTGGACCAAAGAACCCTAAAGTGGTAGGAAGGTGAGGGGGAGTTAAAAGTCTCAGCCTCTCACCTTTATTTCTATCATAAATGTTAATTAGAAGATTGGAAGATACAGAAAGCTGTATACAACCATTTCAGTAGGGTATAATTAATCCAGGTAATTTGGCTTGTATTTGCTGTGTCCAGATGTCCAAACGTAACATGTCGACATCTCCAGCCAGAGAGCATGCTGTTCTAACTTGCCCTCTCACTTGAAACTTTCTACCATTTGAGGCAAGTGAGTTTTCTGCATGAAGGGCTTCTGCAGCCCACCCACCCCCTGCCCCATACCCCAAGGCAAGTCTACCTGTTTTGCCCATCTTTATCGTTAAGAACATCAGTTCCGCATCTCTGGGGCCTTTGATCCTTATGAAAGTCAGTAAGAACTTTTCAGCTGAGTCTGAGTTAATCTTTGGAGCCCAGGAGAGTTACATTTAATTTTCAACAGGAAAAAAAAAGTTGTTGGACAAGTTTACATGGGTGTTAAGAAAAAATGCCATAATGCAGTTCTTCCATCTCTGCCTCCTGTTTTTGTTAAGTAAGCCCTTGGTAGAGGTTAGTTCCCAGGTGTCAAGACTTAGTGCTTCCTCAGGCAGGGTGGTTCACTGCCCTTTAGAAAAAGAACCATGAACAACCAAAACTGTATCAGTTGACCCTTTTGTTTTCTGTATTTTTCAGTGTCTTGTTTTGAAGAATCAGGGTGGGGAAATGGTAGTTGCAATTCAAAGTAAAGGAGAAAGTTGGTTCTGGAACTGGGGTACTTTGCTTCAGGTACGAGCATCTGTCCTGAATATGTACAAACAACTGCCTCGCATGTGAGCAGATTTACTTTCCATCTAATGAACTCCATGCCCTTCTTCCTGGCAAGGAGGGCTTCTACTTTGCACACAGCAGACCAGTGTCACCCAGAAGGGGATCGGTACCACTGAACACCACCAGTGCTTCCCAGCAACTTCTGGGCGTGGTTTCCACCAGAGCAAGAGCAGGTAGGAAGTAAATGAGAATCCCCATCTCGGGGAGAGATGAGGGAAGACAGCTGTCCAGACACATGTATTCTCAACTGCCGTATCCCCAAAAACCCACGAAAACCTTTGAAGTGATTTTTTTTTTTTTTTAATTAAAGTGAAGGAAGAAAGCTTTGCCCCACTAAGTTTTGGCTTGCAGTATCTCTTACACTGCTTGTCATTATTGATTCACATCTGTCCCACACTGCTGCTCACATACATGTATGTGTTTGTTACCTTAGCCTAACCCTTCTCATCCCCTGATGTCATTATTCTTTGTTTTCTTTTCATGGCACTAGTGAATGAGAACCTAAAGTCTTAGAAAATCCTAACATGAAAAAGGAGTCTCTAACTGGCATGGTTTGATTAATTCATTTACCTTTCTCTGCCTAAAGACTTGAATGATTTTCTTTCCTAGTGCTATATAATAGACCTATAATAAGTGAAACCTTTGCTGCTACTTTTCTGGGTTTACATCAGGTTTTGTTTTTTGTGTGTTTTTTTTTCCTTCCCTTCCCTTAAGAATAATTTCTTATCTGTGCTTCTCTGATGACTGTTAATTTCTAATAAGTACGGGAAGAGGTGAGCCTGAGATTTCTTCTCTCACTTCCCCTCCTTACCCTGAACCTGAAAAATACACTAACCTCTAACATATACAAGATCTGTGAGGTGGGGCTCATCATAAGATACTTGGGGATTTTTTTTCCCCCCTCACCATGCTGCAGCTGTCAGAGCTGGCCCCTGAGGATCTGTGACCACCCAGTCCGAAGAGTTGCTCTGGAGAGAGAAAGGCCTTAATTTTGCCTTTCTCCATTCCTGTTTTATGATCACCCTTCAGATGCCTCCCATTCTGGCTGCCTCTTTTTTCCTCCTCCCAGGAATTTTTTTTCCAGGTAACCTGCCTCGGTCATTTCCCAGCTCCTCTCATCACCTTTGCCCACCTTCCAGTGACCCTGAGAGCATAGACCTGAGAAACAGGCCTGTGCGGAGCTCAGAGAACTGTGAGGACTCCCCCTGCCTGTCATACTCTGCTTGGGGACAGAGATGGATGGGGAAATGGTGCTGTGGGAGAAATTTTACCTTCAAATCAGGCTGTTTGACCCTTGCACTGCCCCACCTCCACTCCCACTCCCTGAGGAAGGGGTAAATGCAGAGAATGGCTGACTGGCAGGGTCTGATCCCCAACATTGCTGTCTGGCCTAAGCCCTGTCCAGCCTTTCGGCCTGCCCTGGAGTGAGAGCTTCAGTGTGTGGAAGCCGCTCTTGCTTGTTTCTCCACCAGGCCTGCCCCAACACTTAGCCAGTCCCTGGGGCCAACACAGTTCCTCCGCGGTGACTTAACAGCAGCTTCCATTAGCTGTCCAAGCAACTGTGTTTCCACCCAGTACTTTTGGCGCTTGAGATTGGGGAGTTGGGGGGTCGGTTATTTAAAATAAATAAAATCCAAGGTGGCAGTAGAGGATTCCTTTTGCTTTAAAAATCTTTGGACTAAAAAAAATGTTTTTTATATATAAATATATAAAGTAAATTGTTATGTAACTATTATTGTTTCCTGTATGTTCTAATTTTTGTTTTATGATGTAATTAAAGGAAATAAGCTGTGAAGACTTTTCATTTTGCTGCGGAAATAGCCTGACTTGTAGCTAAGATTCTTAACGTCCTTGAACCCTTGGTGTATAAAGGCCCCTGAGGCACAATCTTTTGGGCATCTTTTTTTTTTTTTTTTACTATCCTTTAATTAGTACTCTTCGTTAATTTTTTAAAGTATTTAGTATCTTTTCAATAGCCTTATTAATACACTGCACTCCACTTGTCTCTAAGAAAAATGGAAGACATAATATAAATCAATTTCTAAACAACCTTTGTCTTAATTAATTTGATAGTAACAGTTCAGTCTGAGTCCCTTATCTGTGCAGAGCATTACCCTTAGACTAAAAAGGGGTGAGGGAGTAGTGTAATGGTTAATCAAACAAATTCCATGTTGACCCCTCGGTCTCAGTTTTTGGCCAGTTGACCCCTCTGTCTCAGTTTTTGGCCAGTTGACCCCTCTATCTCAGTTCTTGGCCAGTTGACCCCTCTGTCTCAGTTCTTGGCCAGTTGACCCCTCTATCTCAGTTCTTTGTTGTAAAGTAGGGACAACAGTACTTGTTTTAGAGTTGTGAAGATTAAAAGCAATAATAGTGGCATACAGTATACACGTTACCTGCTTTTATTTGCTTCATTTCAGTATCTAGTCTGCTGGAGGCTCCTAGCTTGAAAGATAAACAAAGGCTAAATGCAGTGGTGCCCCTATCCTTCTGTGGAGATAGGGATGAAAAGTGGAGCTGGATCAGCAACCTCAATTTAGATCTCAGGGTGTCTACCCTGCCCTGAAACACCCCTGAGGAGCCCTGTGGAATCATGAGCCTCACTTGAAATCCACGCATGCTGCATGAGGTAAAGGCCTAGTCTGGATTGGTCATCTGGGGCCGATGGGTCCCACACTCCCTTCCAAGGGTACAAGCAGATGCCTGCCTGCTTCCTTGTCCTTATTGAGGCAGCCTTGGCCTTTGTGGGAGGCAAGTTCTAGGTCTTTGAACTTCAATATGCAGATTCTCCCTTCCTGTCCTTTAATCCTGTTAATCAGTTCAGCCAGTGTTTAAAGTCTTCCTCCTGCCTACCCTCCCTAGCCAGAGGTCAGCAGGTTTAGGACTCACCAGAGATGATCAGTAAATGACAAATGGGGTAAATGATTAATAAAGGCATTTGGGTCTGTCTTCCACACCATGCACACATGGGTTTTTCTTTTCAGTATGTTTAAAATTTTCCATCCAAAAGTTTTAAGGGAAGGGGATTGGGGAAAAACAAAGGAGTGGAATAAACATGGTTTAATATCACTTACTAAAAAGTACCTAATTTAATATAAAGTTGGTTTTCTACGTGGAAAAAAAATACACAGAAAACTAAGTTTCAGATTATAAACCTAAAAATGAAACACAAAATTAAGATTTTAATTCAACTACATTAAAAAATAAAGCCTTATAACCTCACTGTTCAAGAATAGCTGTAGTTGAGCAGCTTGGGGCAAGAGTTCCTTATCCATGTTGCCAGGGTGTTTGCCTCAGGCTTGGCCAGCTCAGCTCAGCTTGTCTCAGGTTCCAGCGACTTGCTGCTGAGCAGAAAGAAACATGAGCCTGGGGGCCTGCTTGTAGAACACACGATGGTTTAGCTCTTCACCTGAACCCTGGTGAAGCATCTGAGGATTTTAACAAGGCTTCTGGTGAACATAGGACCCCAAAGAACCAGGCTGGCACCAGTCTCCTCCTCTTGGGCAGGGCACCTCTGGGCCCTGGTAGTAGCCATCTGGATTCTGCACTGAAAGCAGTTAAAGAAGAAGGGGCTCTAGTGAGATGAGACAGATCCCCAACCTCCTGTGCTGTTCCCAAACATCAAAGCAGCCTGTGGTACATCTGCCACAAGTGTTCTTCCAGGGCCCCTGAGTCCAGGTCTTTACTACCTCCCTGGGTACAGGAGCACAGAGGAGGGAGAGAGAGCAGACAGTGAATAACCGGAACCACCAGCCTGCTGATCAGAAGTGCTCTGCTCCAGGTGATGTCCAGCAAGCACCTGCCCTTGTGACGCGTATGACTGTTGGTGGGGTTGAGGCAGTGTGGTGGGGAGAGCATGGGCTTTCCCTCCTTCTAAGAACTCCCTGAAACCAGGGCATTTTCCCCTCATGAGAATATTGTTACATTTTACTGAACAATGAGTAGTTGTTCTGAGCTCTATGACTATTCTTTTGACACAAAGCTGGCATGGAGCAAATGTTCACCACTTGGTTGGGGCATAGTACCCACTACACACCTTCAGGGAAACTTTCAATCTCATTTAAGAGATAATATAAGACAGCCTTTCTAGAGCCTGCCAGGCACACAACCTCTCCCTCTGAAACCCCTACCTTTCTTCACCACAGCCACAAAGTATGAGTCATCCTTAAGATTCTGAACCACCTGCAAGGGAGAAGGGGTCACTAAGACAATTCTGTTCTTAGAACCAAACAGAATAAGCTAAGGCAGAGACAGTGAGACTGGGCCCGAGGTTGGAAGAGTATTCCAGGCTTTGTGGGACCGTGCTGGGAACCACTGCCTACTTTACCTGGTCACTGAGGAGAATGAGAATGCCCCCAGGGCCCTGATGGAAAAGACGATGGATCTGATTGGCTGGGAGGGCCAGGAGTTCAGCCAGTTTCCCCAGGAGCTCTACAGCACTGAGTTCATCCAGAGAAATTTCTTGATAAAAGCCTGGGGGTTTGGGCAGCACAGGGGCAGGAGTCAGTGGAGGGTGCCACTGCCCAGAGGGCAAAGTAACAGCTCATTTGGGAGGCGCCCAGATGGGGAGAAGGAGTAAAGGAAAAAAGTTGGTAAATTCACTTCCATTTTCACCTCCCATTCCTTACTTCTGGTAAAGCCTCAAATTGAGAGGAATCTCCAGTTTAAAGACGTGATGGGACTGAATGAAGCCCAAATACAATAACAAGATTATAGTGTTCTAATCCCTTGTGCTAATAGAATGACAAATTTGGATGGAATTTGTGGAATCAGAGTATAGAGCATGGAGGAATAAACCTGGGGAGACATACTGGTAGGAGAAGAATAGTCAGATCATGGCAGATGAGAATGCCAAGGGCATGCTGGGTCCCAGACCAGAAGAGGTTTCATGCAGCTACGCCTGGCTTTGTTTTCTCAAGAGGCCAGAACCTCACCTGAGTCAGGGTTCTTAGGAGCTTCATCTTCTTGCCTAGAGGTCTCCTGAGCAACGTATAAGGTCAGCCGGTGTCGGATCGGCCTGGTCCAAGAGAAGAGTCTACATTCATACCTGAACTAACAGGTCCCAGTTTTAGCCCCTTTGGGAGAACCCACCTCCACCCAGGTGTCTAGGGAGAGGGGTCACCAAGATTTAGTGAACTCTGGACCCTGTGGGGAGAGGAGAGAAAAATCCACCTTTACCCCCAGAAACTGAGTGCTACACACAGGATGGGCACAGAAGTCACAGCAGCCTAACAAGCCCAACTCTGCTAGCCTTGTTCTGACCTCAGGCAGCAGGTTGCCCTCAGGTTTCTTACTGTCCTCCTGAGTTACTTTGTAAAAAGACGTGGGGTTAAGTAGTTTTTCAGGTGTCTTCCACTTAAACATTCTATGAAACAGGACTGCAGCTGAGTTGGTAAGTGCCACTACACTGGGAGGGCTTCCCAGGCAGCCCTGGTGGTAAAGAACTTGCCTGCCGATGTACGAGACAGACAAGTTCGATCCCTGGGTTGGGGAAGATGCCCTGGAGAAGGGCGTGGCGACCAAGTCCAATATTCTTGCCTGGAGAATCCCATGGACAGAGGAGCCTGGCAGGCTACAGGTCATAGGGTTGCAAAGGTGACTGAAGTGACTTAGCACATGCACACTACAGTGAAAAGGGAACCCTGGTCAGCACTGCCTAGCACCTGGCTCTGAGAGCATTGAAAAGGCGGATCCCGTCAGCAGCGCCACAGATCTGAATAAGGTCCTGGCGAGTAAGCTTCAGCAGATCAGTGCCTGCAAAATCGGACAGGGCTAGATTAGGGGGAAGAGAGGCCAGGTATCAAGGGTGGTAGCCCTAGTATATCTAGACATGGGAGTCAGATTTGGATTCAAATCCTACCTCTGCCACTGGCTAGCTGTGTGCCCTTGGGCAAGTTATTTAGCCTCTGAGCCCTGTCCTCAGAGTAATGTATAAATTGTATGCGATAATGCACAAGAGAGCCTAGCAAGCATCCTGCTTTTTCAACAATTGGTTCTAAATAAAAGTTAGTTGAAGGACACAGAGCAAGCCAGGACAGACAGGCTTCCTGCCTGAGTGCCCTCAGTCCCCTACAGGTCTGGTCCCTACCTGTGGACCAGATCCCAGCCTCACCACTGAAATTGGCCAGCAACCGGCAGTAGCTGGAGAACCGGGTGCCGATGCATCCACTGCTGTGTCTCTAGGATGGAGGCTCCGGGATTCAGACCCTGAGGCATAAAGAGTGGTCCAAGTAACACCACGGACCCATGGACTGAGAACAAGGTGGAGGGGAAACATCCCTGCCCTTGGGGGTCCCAAGTCTGAGAAGGGAGGCTCATCCTGCCGGAGAGACATGCCCAGTGCCATGAGGCAACCATTTTGCGATCTGTGGCCATGCCACATCTGTCCACCAGGGGGCAGGGCCGCCCTATTATGGAAAAAAGGAACTGCTGAGAAGGCTTTGGAAGAGTTGGTGGGGGAAGACTCACAAGAGCTAGGCTGCCCCCCAAGGTGTCCAAGGTGAATGATGGTGAGGAGCAGAGCCTATGGGGGAGCAGGGAGTCTGGCTCAGGAGAGCAGGATGGCCAGTCTCCTGCCCACGATTCCCAGGCCTGTCCTGGTGTCACCCACATGTTCCCCAGAGGCTCCATCAGTGGCACCCCTGGGCCTGCCCCTCGCTGGCCTCCTGAGTTGGCTTCTCTCTTCAGTCTCACCCCAGGCGCTGATAGGAGGTGTTTATCCTGCCTCACCTCTCTGGGGACAGGAGCTTGAAAGAGTGGGGAGAGGTCAGAGCAAAAGGGCTCGGAGGCGGGTGGGCCCCTGAAATGGGCTCTGGCCACGGGAACACTGTGGGGCAAACAAACAGCAAGGTTAGCCTGGACATTCAGGAGTGCGGTGGTGAGTGTTGGCAGGCCTCAGGCCAAACTTGGTCCCCGCCCCACAGGGAGAGCAAATTTCCACCCGATGAAGAAAGTTAAGCTAGCCTCCAGGTCTGGCTGGGGGAGTCGGGGAAGGCTTTCTGGAGGAGCTACAGCAGCAAGGGAGATGCCCCAGGACGAGGGGAGCCGAAGGCGGGTAGTCGCAGCAGCAGGGCACAGGAGAGGCAGCCTGTGAGCGTCTGCTCCTGGGAACTGTCAACTGCAGGCACTACAGTCTGTCCTCGCAGGAAACGGGGACTCACTGGTGTGTATGTGGGGGTGCTGATGATCCTGCAGCAGCCCCCATACCTGAAGCCTCAGTCTCCCCACATGTACAATGAGGATGTTTTCTCCCTCCAGCCCCCACTGCCCAGCACACATACCTCCACGAAGACGGTGCTCTCACAGGCTGTCTGATACTTGTTTCTCTCGTGCACGGGCTGTTTCTCAATCTTCTCCCGGTCAGTTTTCAGTTTCCAGTCAGCTCCTTTAGGCTACAGGAGAGTGACAAGAAAACGTCATAGTTCCCCTCCTTACCTGCCCATTTCTCATTGACAGGAAGGGCTCTGAGAAAGAGACCAAGCCCCATCCCTCTGTGTGCAGAGAAGAAAGTCAGTCCCAGGTTCAGGGCCTGCAGGCTGAGTGAGGGTCCACCGCAAAGCCAAGTCAGATCCACACAGCCAGCAAGGCAGGGTGACAGACCTGAGAGGGAGGGAGGGAGGGAGGGGAAAGGGCCCCGTGCTGCCCCTACCTTAAACACCTTGACGAGGCAGCCAGCTGAATGCAGGTGCTCCAGCAGAAGCTCCTTGTCACTGAGCTTGAAAGTGTCGATCTGGAGGCGGAAGGGGACGCCTTTCTCCCCACCTTTTTCCGAGGAGTGAACTCAGTGCTGATGCAGTGAACCTGAGGTGGGAAAGAAGGGTGACTATCTAGGTCCTGCCCACACTCAAGGGATCTCACCTGAAACCTGCTACCTGTCTGCCACCTGTCAGCACAGCAACTTTCCGTCCCCAACCAGTGTCTATTCTTAAGGCATACCTTATTAGGTTCTTTCCCTGGTTCAAAATCCTTCAGTGGCTCCTTAAGACTATGAGACGAGAAGCAAAGTCCCTGACCGTGGCATTCAAGCACCTTAAAGAGTCAAGCCTTTCTGCCTGGCTGCTCTCTCTTTCTCCCATCAATGAACCCACTGACCCACCCATCTAGCCGACTTATCATCCCAATACACCTGCATAGCTGTCTCTAGAGTCCTCTACTGGGAAAGCTCTCTCTGCTCACGCTTGAGCCCATACATTCCATTCCAGGGTAAAGTTACCAGTTCAAAATTTATCTAAATTGAGTGTCCTGTATTTTATTTGCTAAACCTAGGTTTCTACTCTAGGAAGCCTTCCTGACCTGCACAACCACTACAGTGGTTGTGATTGCCTTTCCGCAGTCTTGTGAAGAACAGTTAAAAGAATCTAACTTTACAGGTAGGGAAGCTGAGGCTCATAGAGATTACATCACCCGAGCAAGGTCCATGCCAAGAAGTGGTGGAACTGAAATTGTGCCATATCCACCTGGCTCCTCGTCCAGGTGCTTAGAGTACAGAGGACATTCAAAAAGGGACTTATACGTGAATTTTGACAATACTTTTTATTATAAAAGGAAATCTATTCAACATAGAAGATGCAGGGGGCTTCCCTGGTAGCTCAGCTGGTAAAGAATCTGCCTGCAATGCAGAAGACCCAAGTTCAATCCCTGGGTTGGGAAGATCCCCTGTAGAAGGGATAGGCTACCCACTCCTGTATTCTTGGGCTTCCCTGGTGACTCAGATGGTAAAGAATCTGCCTGCAATGTGGAAGACCTGGGTTCAATCCCTGAGTTGGGGAAGGTTCCCTGGAGGAGGGCATGGCAACCCACTCCAGTATTCTTCCCTGGAAGGCTACACAGTCCATCAGGTCGCAAAGAATCAGGACTGAGCAACTAAGTACAATATAGCACTGAAAAAGTACCACAGATACGGGCATCTCCATCACCCCACCTCTCAGAGATAGTACTGTTAACATTCAAGTATTGTTTCTATCTTTTCTCTGCGCAAGAAAAAAACATAACTTTTATATACACTTTTATTTTTGCAAAATAGAAATCAAACATTAAACACAAGTCTGCATTCTCCCTTTACGTATGGAAAAGCAGTTTCTCTTGTCATGAAATATTTCTGAAACATCATTTTAATGACTATACAATTTCCATTATAAACTACTAAACACCTATTTCAAAGTCCACCCTTATCTGATGGACATTTTGATTAATATCTTTTAATATAAAAAATGGCAAGGGCATGAATAGCTGCTAAAGGTATGTTTGTGTACTTATTCAACACTGCATTTCTTGAGATAGAACTACTGGGAAAATGAGTATGAACATTAAATTTAATAAAATTTGCCCACGTACCTACAAAATAGATGCATCAATTTGCATTCTTGGGACATGAGGTTGTCTGTTTCTCTAAAGCTTACCAAGAATAGTTTTAAGAGTCTTTGCCAGTGTGTGTGTGTGTGTGTGTGTGTGTGTGTGTGTGTGTGTAGTTGTTTAATCGTCATGTCTGACTCTTTGCGACACATGGACTGTAGCCCGCCATTGTTTGTCCATGGGATTTCCCAGGCTAGAAAACTGGAGTAGATTGCCATTTTCTTCTCCAGGGGATCTTCCTGACCCAAGGGTTGAAGGCATATCTCCTGCATTGGCAGGTGGATTCTTTACCACTGAACCAGCAAGGAAGCCATGTGTGTGTGTGTGTATATATATATATATATACATGTAGTTTTAATTAGCATTATTAACATTTTGTGAGTTTGAACTGTCTACATTTATTATCAATTTTTATCTTTCTTTATAAATTGCTTATATCCTTTGCCCATTTTTCTACTGAGCTTTCATCTACTTTTTCTTTTCAATGTATGAGAACTTTTTATATATTTAAAATATAACATTATATATGTTATGTGGCAACTGTTTTTCCCACTTGATATCTTTTTAATTTTGCCTATACTTTGAAGACCATTACTTTCTATGAAGCTAAATTCTGTCCTGTTTTGTCATTTCTTACATCACCTTAATGTTCAACAAGTCTTTCCCTGTGGAGACATTCAATCAACATTTGTCCACCTTTGTTCCTCATGGTGCTTTCTGAAAGTGATTCATCCTTATTACCCCCTCTGACCTCCACCCAAGCTCACTTTTCTTTTCCATATAGGCTGCTGCCACCCCCATCCGACCTACAGCCTCCTTCCTGTCCCAGCCTCAGACTCACCTGCAGGAAGAGAGAGGTCCTCTTGGTCGGGTCCCAATAAAACTCCACGGTGTTCAGTTGTGAGGGCAGCACTTGGGGCTCCAGCACCCCGACGGACAGTGGGACATCTGCAGGCACAGATTGGCAGGAGGGAGCAGGGCTCAGCCACCCCCCATCCACAGGGGCCTCTAAGCCAAACAGCAGCCCTGAAGGGCCCTGGTCCCTCCCCAGTCACCTATGTCCAGGATGCGGTCCCCTGGCCGGCTCCACCTCCACCCATCCAGCTGTTGCTGCTCAGTGTACTGCAGGCGCCGGTCGTGGAAAACCACACGCACCACGCTCTGTGGGCACAGGAGGGCGTCAGGGCATTTGGGAGCCAGCTCCCACCTCTGGGACAGGCCAACCTGGCCAGCCTCTTCCCTTACCTTCCCTCCCACCCACAGGGAGCAAAAGGACTTAGAATAACTAGATCTGCATCCAGAGGCCACCTGCCACTCAACAAGCAGTGAAACTGAGGAAGTAACCTAGAGCTTCAGTTTCCTCATCTGTAAAATGGAGGAGTTAATCCCTTTGCACTCAGTCACCCTTTCTTCGCAGCACTTAGCAGTTTGCAGATTTGTAAATCAACTTGTAATCATATCTAAATTGTTCAATGACATGTTTGTCTCAGTAGAACGCAAGTCCCCTGAGGAAGGAAGCCACATTTGTCTCTTTACCTCTGAATCTCTAGTGCATAGAACAGTTTCTGGCAAAGAATGGGAGCTAAATAAAACCATTTTTTTCCCTGAGAGATGGAATCATGTGTGTGAATAATGCTATGTAAATATATTTCTAGATCCTGGTTCTGCTACTTACTGGCTCTGTGTCCTTGAGAAAACACTTCACCTCACTGTGCCTGTTTCCTCAACAATTCCCGCCACCACTGAGCTGTTGTGAAGGTCAAATGAAAAGGTGGACGTGAGAGGGTTCTACTTGAGAATGACATCACTGTGACTGGCTTCCTGCCAGAGGGAGAGTCATAGCCAGCCTTTGCCAGTTCTGGGAGTGGAGGCACTTGCCTTCAGCAGCCGGGGCTCCTGGGTGGCATCGACCAGTTTGGGGTTGCAGAGCATCCGTACCTCATAGGACTGGCCTAGGAGAAATTGAGGGGAAGTGGGCACCCCTCTCAGGGGCAGAGAGGCTGCCTGCCACCCCCAACCCACCCCTGGTCCAGCCTCCCACTAGCACCCCGCTAGCCCCTCTCTATCCCCAGGCCCAGCGCACCCTGGTTCAGGTAGGTGAGGGTCTCCTCCTGCTGCTTCACAGCTGGTGAGGTGGCTGCGCAGAGCACATACTGGAACGCGGGGCAGGGCTGCTCCGCTCAGGGGATGTTGGCCAGCTCTTCCCGCTTCCAGGTAAGGTAAGGGCAAGGCCTCCCTGCCAGGGAGAGGAAGGCACGGCTGGCTTCTGCCCTGTCCTCCCCCTCCTCCAAGAGGCTTTGACTCTTTCTGCCAGATTCTCCTTCAAGGGAGCCTACAGTTTGCTGAAGCAGGTACCCCTGCAGCAGCCAGGGCCTAAGGGGTCCCCATTCAGCTCCTCTGGCCTCCAGCAGACCTCCCTTAAGGTACAAATCCCCAACACTACAATATTTGCAAACATCTGCCATCAATTACTTATTTGCAACCTTAAGGCTTGCCTGACGGCCAGTGACTGCCCAACATGTGTCCTGAGCAGGTGGGTGGTTAAGGTATTTTGAGATGTCCTGGGACCCACTAAATTCCAGGTACATTTAACCATTTCCAGTGGGTCCGCAAAGAGCTGGATATGACTGAGCATGCACACACTGACCAACCACCCCCAAGAGCAGGAAGCCCATAATCTTCTGTGTGAAACAGATGGCCCTACCGTGCCCATCACAACTCAGATCAGGGCCTTCCTCGAAGCCTGGAGGGAGGGGTTCTGGCCCTTACCTGAGCAAGCTGCTTGGCGGCCCAGGGTACAGCTCCCCGGGGCTCAGCCACAGGTGCTCCGGCTGGTTGTGCCAAAATAGCATCTTGGAGAGTCAGCAGGACCAGCTGTGTCGCAGAGAGCTCAGCACTGGGTAGGGCTGGACCCCCTGAGCCATCCACCTGGGGCCCCAGGCTTTATACACAGGCAGGGACACACAGAAGGGTGGGGCAAGGCTTCGGCCCCTTATTGGCTGAGCAACCAGGGCTCCAGGAAACTCAGGACCTGTTAGGTAGCCCAAGCTGGGAGGGAATGGAGAAATGATGTCCCTAGGGCTCCCCGCCAATCATTAACTCAAAGGGGAGACAGTTGTGCAGCAAAACCAGTCACAGGGATGGATATCCACTAACCCCACCTTCACCGTTCCCCAAGAGGCCCAGGAACCATGAGGGGCACCCTGGGGCTAAGAGATTAGCTCCAGATACATAAGCCAAATTGATTCCTGGAGACCCACTGCCTGGACCCCCTCACAGGACACTATGGGGGCTAGGAGCCTGGCCACTCCAGGGGACAGGACAAACAGACACACAGCATCACGTGGACATACAAAGGGCCTTTGCTCCCCTGGCCTCCTCCCAGCCTCCCCCATATAGGGGCAGTAATGGCCCAACACCTGTCCTGTCACTGGGGGCTGCCTGGATAGGGGACTGGAGTTTACAGAATATAGTCCAGCTTGCTGTGGAAACAGCTCAGGGGGTGGTGATGGGAGGGAGAGCACACCTGTGAGGAGGGGGTGGGCCTGGGAGTACCCCCTCTGCAGGGAGCTAGAAGGAGAGGAGGTCCAGCTGGGCTGGTCTCTCTGCCTCTCCTCTGCCCTGGGGCTGGGGGCAGACTGTGTTTATGGATGGCCCCTTTCCTCGGGCTCAGCTCCTGTGTCACTGTACACAGTCAGCCCTGGCCTGCTGCCCCCACCTCCCACTACCGTGTTTGGTGTAAACAGATAAGGGCGTTTCAGAGAGCAGAGACAGGGCTCCAAAGATGTGGCCTGACCTCATGTGACCCTAACTATCCAGGCTTTGTGATTCTGGCAGCCCCTCCTCAGTGAAGGGAGAAGGAAAACCAAAGAGTATGCCGCCTTCCCTGCCCGCCCCAACCCCCCCACACACACACAATGGGCTGGTTTCCTCCAGGTACCTGGCCCCTGATCGATCCTGTACCTACATTCTTCTCCTATGAAGCCAGACAAAAAGAGAAAAGGGGATGGGACCATTCCTGCCAATGGGGGCCAAAGAAACTTTGAGTCCCCAAGATCCCCGTTAAGAACCCTAAGACTTTAAGATTCACCCATTGCCCAAAGTTGAATTCAAGGCCAGAAGATCTCCACCATGGGACACTCCAAGGTTAGACAGAGCAAGATACCAAGAAGGCCAGAGGAAGGGGCTAGGAAGGGTCAGGAGGCAGGGCGTGGGCCTGGTCTGGGTGGAGCAGGATGAGGGAGCTGCAGGAGGCAAAGGAATGAGTAGGTGGTGGGAGGCGGAGACTGGTGTGGGCCCCTCAGAGGACACCACCAGGAGCTGGTTTGGGGAGGGGGACTACACCGCAGGCATGCAGTATTTTCCTTCCCCCTCGAGCGGTTGAACCCGTGTGCACTGTAATGGAAGCCTTAGCTGGACTGCCAGAGAAGTCCCAAAAAATGATATATTTTTTAAGGTGGATTTTTTTTTCATATCCAAACAGCTCTGTCATTGTCTAAGCATGGCATAACTCGATCCTAATAATACCCTTGGGGTTATTCCTTACCCTAAGCCAAGGAAGTAACTTTTTTTTTCTGTAAAAATTGCTAAGGAATAATTCACCATCTTTCTCCTCTAATCAAAATTTATTGTTTTGTTTTGTCTTTTATCCCAGGCAACATTCTAACCTGGAGAGTTAGTGTAAAGCCTACTGCTCGTCAGAGGAAGAGGGGCTGAGAGGAGTGTCCCTCATCCATTCATTGAATCTACCTAGCAGTAGTAAGTGAAAGTTGCTCAGTCATGTCTGACTCTTTGAGACCCCATGGACTGTAGACTGCTTGGCTCCTCTGTCAGTGGAATTCTCCAGGCCAGAATACCGGAGTGGATAGCTGTTCCCTTCTCCAGGCAGGGACTCTTCCTGACCCAGGAATCGAAGTGGGGGTCTCCTGGATTGCAGGTGGACTCTTTACCAGCTGAGCTACAATTATAAGCCAGTAGTAGTAGGGTGATTTCCTTTCCCAACAAACTGTTTCTGAGGCTTCTAGGTGCGCAACTCCACAAGGCATCATACTGAACAGCAGCCCCCTAGAGTGTGAGGATGCACAGACCTATCTTTGAGTCCCCAGTCTTGTATTCCTGAGAGTTCTCACCACCAGGAAATCTCATGTTGGAGAGGTACTCAGTTCATGTTTCAAAGTTACCGCCTCCTTTTTTTTTAATAATATATTTTAAAATTATTTATTTATTCTTGGCTGCACTTTGTTGCTGGGCGTGGGGTTTCTCTAGTTGTGGAGAGTGGGGGCTACTCTTCATTGCAATGTGCAAGCTTGTGCTGCTGGGGTAGTTGCCCTGAGGCATGACTCATGTCCCCTGCAGGAAGTCCACTGCCTCCTTAAAACCCTTCTGCCACCCAGCCGGTTGGCGTTTCTGTTCTCCATGTGTCTCAGCCCTTCACCAAATTCCCTCACAGCAGTCATCTGACATGCAGTTTATTCTTTGTTCACTTTGCTTAATGTTTATTTTCCCATCAGAGTGGAAGTCCCTTGAAAGTAGAGACTAAGAGGTGGGTTAGTGTTTAGGTTTAAGACTATGTTTCTCGAAATAGACCCTGAGTGCAAGCACAGCTGTGTGGCTTTGGGCAAGAAACTAAGCCTTTCTGAGGTTCATGCTGCAACTATAAAAAGGGGATGATAAGAACCTCTATCCCACAGGGCTGGGTAATAATGAATGAGATAATAATTAAGTCCTCAGTAAATGTAGGTGTTTTTTTAAATTTATTTGTTGTGGCCACACTGCACAGTGTGTGGGATCAGGATCTCAAGTCCCTGACCAGGGACAGAACCCACATCGCCTAGAGTGGAAATGGGGAGTCTTAACCAATAGACTGCCAGCAAAGTCCCAATATAGATGTCCTTTTCTCTGTATATTTCCAGTGCCTAGTCCATTATACAGGTTAATTTATTTAACACTTGAAAGCGTAGGTTTATTTATATAACACATAAATGTAGAGGGTCTGCTTATTTAACAAACAGTTCTTTAGTGCTCAGGGTGACTTCACAGTGCTTTTCCATCTACCTTCTAAGATAAATGCTATTTTTTTCTATTATTATATTATCACTGCCTCCTTCCCCCAATTATACAGATGGGGAAACTGAGGCTCCAAGAGACTAAGTCGCTACCTCAAGGTCTCACAGCTAAGACAAGACACAGCCAGGGTTTGAACCCAGGCTGCCTGAACTACAACCCTTTCTCCTAATGACTGTACTGTATGACACACTCTGCCTGACAACTGTGTATGGAATTCTGAAATGTGTCTCCAAGCAACATTCCAACTTGAGCTGGAGAGTAAGGTCTAAACCCCTCCTGCAAAGAAAGAAGCTAATGTGGGGATTTGAATGACTCATGCATTCATTTATTCAACAGCTCTCAAAGAAGTATTGGAACCTGGATTCTGATGAGAAGAGGGACTTCTGACCTTTCTGAGCTTCAGCCTCTCCAGCTGCAAAATGGGGACAAAATACTTGCTGTTCCACTCCTGGCCCATGAGCTCTGAAGATGGGCAAATATGAATGATAGTGGCTGGGCTGCTGCGGTTGGTTTTGTAGAATGGGGGTGGGGGAATTAATGATGGCAGAGAGACAGGATACAGGATTTTGATTTCCTCAACTGTGGCTATGACTTGAGAATTCCCTTGGGATGAGTAGCAGTGAAGGCTGCAAGGAAATAGCTTTTCTGGGGTATTCGATCTTCCCGGTCCCACTGCATGTTACAACCACCTCTTGAGGTAAGAAGTTCCCGATTACAGTCTGTGTAATTTGCCCAAGGTTACTAGCTAGTGGCCAATACTTTGGCTACCTGATGTGAAGAACTGACTCATTGGAAAAGACCCTGATGCTGGGAGAGATTTGAAGACAGGAGGAGAAGGGGACGACAGAGGATGAAATGGCATCACTGACTCGATGGACATGAGTTTGCGCAAGCTCTGGGGATTGATGATGAACAGGGAAGCCTGGCACACGTGCTGTGGTCCATGGAGTCGCAAAGAATCGGACATGACTGAGCAACTGAACTGAACTGATTAGCTAGTGAGAGTGGGCTGGACCCTGAGTCACCTCACTGCCATGCACCCAGGCCAAAACAAGACTAGTTCCTGGCCATCCCCTTAGAAGGCTGTTAGCCCACTACTCTGGCTCTGTTTCCATGTTGCTACCCCTGGGAGCCAGAGGGATCTTCCTACGACACAAGAATGACCATACCATCATCACTGTTGGTGACATTCTCAAGCTGGACTATGAAAGCCCCTGGGTAACCATGCCCATCTTCCAGGCATCAATGGTACACAGTGGTTAATGCTTAAAATCATTAAAAAAATTTTTTTTGGCTGTGCTAGGTCTTCATCATGGCACTTGGGCTTTCTCTAGTTGGGATACATGGGTTTAGTTGCCTCATGGCATGTGGGGTCTTAGCTCCACGACCAGGGATTGAACCCGAATTCACTGCATTGGAAGGTGGATTCTTAACCACTGGAGCATCAGGGAAAGTCCCTAAAATCATTTTTAGTGGGAAAACTAATATGGATATTCTTGGAGTCAAAAGCAAGGCTTGCACAAACACTTAATATAGAGCCATGTCTTTAAATTCCTTTCCAGTTCTGAGTGAAACACTTTGCCTACCAGCTCTCTCCTCATGCCCCATGGTACCCCCACATTGTTCACCTGGGTTCCCATGAGTGAGTCTGAAAAGCCTGTTTGTGCAGGAAACCCATTTTCCTGGCCCAGCATCCATAGCCATTGGTCCACTTTCTTCTGCCTTTCCCTCTCACCACTCCCCCTCTCCCTTGCTTACAGTCCTGCAGCTTCCAGAACAGTCTGTTCTAGTTCACACCTGGGCTTTGCCCAGGCTGTTCCCTCTGCCTTCCAGCCCTCTTGATGGCCTCTGTCAGCTCAGCTCAAGGCACATCTCTGTCCCCACTGCTCCCTACCCAAAAGTCTGTTCAGAGGGACCCCCTGTACTGTTGGCACTCCCTGAGTCAGGATTTACAAGAGGGCTTCAAAGGCAGTAAACAGACACCCCCGGAGCCCAGAGCCTCTCTAGGCACTTAGTAGGACCCCATGGTTTAGATGTCACAAATACAGACTCTTAAAGGCCCCACCTACACCTGGTAAATCGCTTCAGTCATGTCTGACTCTTGGCGACCCTATGGACTGTAGCCTGCCAGGCTCCATTATCCATGGGATTATCCCAGCAACAGTACTTGAGTGGGTTGCCATTTCCTCCTCCAGGGGATCTCCCCGATGCAGAGATCGAACCTGCCTCACTTGTGTCTCCAGCACTGGCAAGCAGGTCGTTTTACCACTGGCGCCCCCTGGGAAGCCCACCTACACACTCCTACCCGAAAGATATCCAGTGCTGTTTTCTGTGTAGCCTGCAGGGGGCGGTGTGGGTCCAGGCTGGCCCCGGGAACTCCAGCTGCTGTTTCAACAGTCTAGACACCCAGCCAGAAAATCTCTGCCCTGGAGGAGTTAATGAGCTGAACACTAAGGGAGGAGTTTCAGGCGCCCCATCCTGCCTGCCTCAATCTCTCTTTAACATCATCACACTCATGCTTCGCTCACTTAATAAAGCCAGTCACTCTCTCCTCTAACCCCTGGATCCAGTTCCTTCCACACTTCATCCTCCCTCTTTCTCACCAGCTCTCAGTAGACGTCTGCACCCCAGTGTGTGCCCAGGGCCCTCTGCAGCAAAAGATCCTCCCTTAAGAGTCTGGGGGCCCTCAGTGCTCATATCTCCAAAATTCTAACACCTAACAGCCCCACCCCATCCACTGGGCTCCACCTCTTTGCTCACCCAAAAGTGATGACATTGCTGTTGCCTTGGTAACAGATGCTTTGTGGGTGGGTATGGGGAGACTTCAGGACATCAGAGGCATGGGAGAGGGGGTGGGCAAGCTGGCATAGGGCCTGGGAGGGGCAGCCAGGGGTTATGACTTCCCCACCACAGGCTCCCATCAGCCTTATGTCCCCAGCCTCAAGGAGAATAGAGACCGAATAGAAGGGGCATCTTCTTGGAAAGAGAGGCGTTCTTATTGGAGGAGAGGGAAACATCCCCCTCCCGTGAAAACAGGTCTCTGGGACAGTTCAGCCTGGTGGGGTGGGGAGGGGCTTCACTTGCTGGAGCCCATGTTGTGCCCCTCCAAGGAGCCTGAGGCACAGAGGGAGGGGGCCGCTCACTCAGGGCGAGTTAGGGAGAGTGCCACAGGCATTGGGAGGGTGGCTCTATGCCAGTGTCCCGAGCTCCAAGGGGGTGGAGAGGACCTCCTCCAGGCCCTGGGGACCTTGCTGTCCCAGAAGCCACAGCCAGGAAGTGTGTCAGGCACTTGCATAAGAGCCTTCTATATTTCCATAAAATCATAATTACCGATGCCTGCCACGAGCCTTAGCTCATTAGAGCGGCATCTGCCTCTGGGGCCCATGGGGTGGGCTGGCAGGGAGACGTGAGGGAGATGGGACAAGGCCAGGCCTCTCACTGTGTTCTCTGCATTCCCAGCCCCACTGACCCTGGGCACGCTTCGTCTCCCAGCCGGAGATGAGAACCCAGGCTTGGCCTCAACCTTGACAAACTCCCCCAACTTGGGAACCCCGATTCTCAAGCTGGAGGGAAAGGCCAGCCACTCATGTGCTCAGCTTGGGCTCTCCTTGACAACCCATGAGGGCAGAGGCCAAAGCAGGGAGGGGCTTGAACTGAAGGTGTTTACAGGAGAAAATAGGTCAGTCCTTATGGAATAGCAGTCAAAGAATCTCAACCCCCAGTAGAGGGCCCTGGCATCATTCAGGCTGGTAATTCTTAATTTGGGGGATCTTAGATTCTCTGAGGAGCAGAGGAAAGCTCTGGACTCTCCTCCAGAAAATGCTTATCCTCCAGAATTTGATACAACTTCGAGGGGTTCATGAACTCCCTGAAACTCAACTACAAACCCAAGGTTAATAAGAATCCTTAAAATTTTTTTAAATACAATAGTAACTATCGTGTACTTTCTCTGTCCAATCATTTTCTTATATTAATTTATATAATGCTCAAAAGAACACTAAGAGACAGACAATTATCCTCCCCATTTAATCCAACTCCCTGTTTCAAAATAATCTAGTCCAATTTATCCAATCTAAAGAGAAAGAAACTAAAGACCCTCCAGAGATGATGGACAGCTCTCTGCCCAAGATCACAGAGTAGGAAAAAGGGCAGACCATGGTGAGGACCAGGTTCTGTTAGTGTGCTGGACCTTGGCCATATGCAGATTTGAAGTCATCTGTCCATCCCATCATCCCCAGGCTCCTGAGAGCCCAGCAGCTGTGTTCATTCACTCAGCTCTCCTAGCAAGAGGCCTCCCTGGTAGTTCTGTTATGACTTCCGGTCTGAGAGCCCTTTTGAGAGAGTGACTGCCACTCATCCTCCTGGAATGCCTTGCCCTTTGCTCCACCCACCCCTCATTTCTGCCCTCCAAATCTAAGATGGACAGTGTGCCCCCAAGAGAAGCTAGCCCTGTTGCTCCCGCCCCAGCTCTGAGCCACTGCAGTGGGAATTGTCAGCACTGAGACAATGACTCAGACTTAGTTCATGAAAGATCCCTCTGAAACACGAAGGCTGTCGGCCAGAAAGGACATCCAGAGGTCATGGGATCCAGCCCCTTGCCTCCTCCATATTTGCTCTACCTTAGGCTGCTATTGCTGAAACCAGATGGGCCCCAGAGCCCACCGACTTCCCTGCCTTTCCTTGGTCCCCCATACCACTGATTCCCCTGAGAATTCTTTCCCAAGTCTAGTCAGGGTCTCCTTCTGGGTTAGTTCTTCCATGACGTAACAGGCTCCAGACAGCTGAGGAAAGTGAGGAAAGGAAGCTGTTTCTTCTCTCTGCCTCAGAAAAAGACCTAGGAAGAGACAAGTTCCCCAGAAAAAGGAGAGAAAGAAGAAAAATGAAAACTTTCTGTGTCTGTCTTTCCTAGGCTAAGTGGTATATTGCACTATCTCATTCATCCTCTGAACAATAGGGTGGGGAGAGTCTCCATTTTGCTGATGAAGAAATCAAAGCTTTAAAAGTTACCTACCCAAGGTCGAGCGAACTAGTGACCACCCAGTTACTGGACTCGAAGGAAGCCGGGCCTCAGTTCTTTGGAGGGAAATAGAGGTACCTTCCCGGTGGCTCTGATGGTAAGAATCTGCCTGCAGTGCAGGAGACCGGGTTCAATCCCTGGGTTGGGAAGGCCCCCTGAAGAAGGAAATGGCAACCCACTCCAGTATTCTTGCCTGAAGAATTCCATGGATAGATTAGCCTTATGGGCTATAGTCCATGGGGTCACAAAGAGTTGGTCACAACTGAGCAACTAACACACACAGACGTACATACATCCCTTAGGAGGTCTCCAAACACAGAAGCTTGTTTGTTCCAGCTCAAGAGTGCTAGAGATAGAGGCCTGATGATACCATCTCAGGGTGCTCCAAGACTTCCTAAGTCTGAGTTGCCTAGGGAGGGGTTGTTGGGCTGACCTGTGCTGGGCTGGAGGGAAGAGGGTGGCCCTCAGAGGGGAACAGGAGAGACTGATTACTAATGGGCTTTTGGTGAAACTGAACTGAGGGCTGAGGTCAGGTTCTATGGAAACTCCTTTTAGGAAAGCGAGCACTCAGAGACTGCCGTGTGTGGATCTGGAGAGGGAGGAGACTAAGCCCCCACAGCCACAGACCCGCCCGTCTGCCCTTGTCCTACTTCTGCCACTGGCAAATAAATCTCTTTCCCTAGATGCTGTAACCTGAGCAGTGCTCCAACTCCAACGTGAGCTCATCTTCAGGAGGTGAGAGATCACGTGAATGGCTGTGTGCATGGGTGGGTGGGGGAGGAGGGACACAGGGTTCAGACCCTCCTCCAAGGTTGGCATAAAGGCAGGACCCTTCTGAGTGCCACCCACTTCTCATCTCATCACCCGCAGCAGATGAGGAGGAAGGAGACTTAGACCCAGAAGTCTCTCCACCCACACCCAGGGAAGGATTCTCTCAGTCTCCAACCTCCCTCCATTTTCTTGGACAGGCCCAGAGATGAAGGGCCAGAAGGGCCAGGAGGAGAGAGCAGAGAAGTTGAGGAAATGGCAGGTGAGCGACATGCATTAGCAGAGGTAGTTTCAGATCAAGTGGACAGAAGACTCTTTGGAGGGTCCACCTCTCCCTATCCCCGTCTAACTTCACTTGTGGTAGGATCTTTAGGAGGCGGAGTGTCTTGGAGAGGTTTGGGGACCTCAAGTGTGGGGACTGAGGCCTCTTCTCTGCTGAAGTCCAGACAACAGGATTGGAAAGCCATGTCGTTCGTTGTCCTGCTTTCCAGAACAGGGCTGGCCTTTGACACATGGTGTTAAGTTGTCTGTTATTTGCAGAAGAAACCCCTACCGCACAGTCCAAGGATGTGTACATTTGGAGAGAATGTCTCCAGGGTAAGAGAGACATCCAGTTAATGGGGTGGAAGGATCCTCACTCTTCACTCTCAGGAAGTCCTACCTTCATCTCATCCTCGGCTCTCCTTCTGCAAATCCAACCAATTTCTTTCCTCCTCTAACCCTTCCAGACTCTAATATGATCTCCTGAACCTTCCTTCAACCTTGTCATGCTCCCCTACCCCCATTCCGGATTTTTCAGTGTGAAACTGCCCCTCCACTTCTTTTGCCCTCCAAGCTCCTCCCCATCTTGTCGAGCCCCCCAAGCTCCGCCCAGCTCGCCCTCCTGGCCACCGCAGCAGCCAATAGCTTAGAACCTGATTTGCATAGCGGCGCGGGGGAGCGGCAGAGGGAAGGGGGGAGGGACCAGGCGACCTCCTAAATCAAAGTTGGGAGGCGAGGACTGGGCGGAGGGGCCGCCGGGTGCCCGGCTGGGGCCGGCGGGGGGAGGGGAAGGGGGGAGGGGGTGGGGGGGCGGGCGCAGAGGACAGCGGAGCGGGCCGGACACTGACAGCTCCATCGCTCCCTCCCTCGGTTCCTGCCCGAGTCCCCACTTCCCTCCTCCCATCGCTCCGAACAGCATCTTCTTCAGACCCTTGATCCTCACTCCTGGGGTCGTCCTGCTCCCCTAGGCTCCGTACAATTGCCTCCTCTCATCCACCAACCCAGGAACTTTCTCCGCCCGCACCCGGGAGTGGGGGTTGCTTTGCCTGGGCGGGTTTCTCCAGGGGTTCACTGGGTTGGGGGGCTGTCTCTAAGGGCTTCAAGTCCCGGAGAGACGCCTGCCACCCTTAGCCTGCTTCCAGGTGGCTGCCGTCGGGTCTCGGCACCCTCTCTTCCCGTCTCCCCTAACCATGACAGAAATGAGCGAGAAGGAGAACGAACCGGATGACGCTGCCACCCACACCCCCCCGGGGACCGTCTCTGCCCTCCAGGAAACCAAGGTAACTCGAGAGGCGCGAGGCCTGGACCCTTGCCCTGTGCGCCCCCGGCCGGGGCGTCCTCCTCCCGACTCAGTTGCCACTGTAGCCTCCGGTGCGCTGGAGTCACCGCGGAAGGGCCCGTGTGGTCCCTAACGCTCAGCGCGGCGACCCAGGGGCAGCAGGTTCGGATGAGGGACCGCAAACAGCTCCCGTCACTCAAACACGACACGCCCTTGCGCGCGTGATGAGCGGAGCTCCCCCGCGACCCTCCAGGGAGGTTGTAACTCGGCTTTGTTGGAGGGAGTCGGCGCAGCGAAAGCGGAGGGAGTGTGTAGCGGTGTGTAGCGGATGTGGGCCGGTGTACGCGCCCGAGTGTGCGCGCCAGGCGCACCTCTCCTGTGTCCGCCAGGTCTCCGCCTGTAGCTCAGTCTGTCCCTCTCTCTCTGCCCGTGTCTCTCTGCCCGTGTCTCTACAACCTGTTTGTCTCTGCCTTAGTATCTCTCTGTGCGTCTGTCCCGGGTTCTCTGCGTGTTTATCTCAGAGTCTCTAGATGGCTCTCTCTGACCAGCCGCAGTCCGACATTCCCTCCTCCCAGCCCGGTTAGGCGACGTGAGCCCGCGGCCCCGGGGTGTGCAGCTTCCGAGTTCTCGCTGGGTGTTGCGGCAGCGCGGGCCATCACGGGCGGGGACCCGCGGACTGTCGTTGCGGCTCCGGAGCAGAAAGACAGGCAGACCCACCCCCACCCTACCAGCAGGACGGGGGGCTGGGTGGTAGTGGGGGCGTGGGGAGCGGGTAGAAGCAAAAAGGGAAGTCATCATAATTAATGAATGTCATAATTAACCCTAATTATGTATGATTGTTACTCCTGCGGGAGTCACAGTGAATAAATTATTCCCCAGTGAAGTCAGGCGCAGCTCAGACTCCTGGCGCTGAAGGGGCTGGGGGGCGGGGAGGGGGACGGAGAACACAGCAGGGCTCACATTCTGCAACCCCCACCTCTAATCTGTCTGCTACCTCCCCAAGTTCTAGATGCCGACCAGCAAGAAGTTGTGCGGGAAGCAACCTGAGCAGGGTCCCTGGGGATGGGGAAAGAGGGGGTAGTGCTCTCTGCCCCCTCCCCAGACTTCAGGCCGAGGTTACCCTTTCCTTTCCACCCTGGTAATTGGTTCGCATTTGGCTTCTGTTACCCCGATGAGGAGGGGGCAGCCCGGACCAGAAATGGGTGCCATCTTGGGCTCCCCGTGGCATCACTAGTCCATCTACAGCTATTTCCCATGCTCATCCTCCTCCTAATTCTGTCTGGACTACTTCCCAGGATATGAGATTAATTCAAGGTCAAGGTCATCCAGGGAATGACCAAGGAAAGAGGAGTAAGGCCAGAGTGGATGGAGTCTGGCTGAGGCACCCCAGGTAGGCTTCCCGTTCCTAAACCGGAGGGACCCAGTGGGTCTCCATGTCCAAGACTTCAGATTCACACTTGACCTCCTGCTCCCTTCTGAGAACTGGAAACCTTGGGCTCTCTGACCACAGAGTTAACTCCCCTTCAGAGAGTCAAATCTACTGGGAGAAGAATGAGGTGCTGAGGTGGGAGGATATTGCTTGGAGTAACTGTGACAGTTTCTTTCCAGCAGAGGGTTCCAGGAACAGATCCCATTCTGACCTCAGTTGCCTTCTTATCACCCTGGACAGACACATACAACCTCCCTGCTTGCTTCCCAGAGCACTGGGGGCCTCTCGGGTCCTGCCCTATTTCCCACACCACAGCCTGGCCACTCCACCCCCCCTTAAGGGCTTTCTGAAGGCAGGCAGGAGTGCTGGGCAGTGCTGCCTCAGCAATCACCGAGCTCAGCTGTGTGGGGAGGGGGCCTGTCAGGGCCTGGCAGGTCTGTTCCTCCCTTCTCCCAGCCCAAGGACCACCTCATTCCATCACCACTGGATCTGAGGAGCAGGGGAGGAAGGGAGTGTACACCTGACCTGGTCCCTCTGTAGCAGGTCAGTTGGATCCCTGCCCCTTTGCCCGCTCCCTGTACCTCACTTACGAAGGGCTCCGTAAGTGAGCTGGGCTGGGCTTTGGCTTTGGGGGAAGGCACTCAGGAGAGCAGAGGTGGGCAGAGAGAATTCAGAACCTTTGCCAGCCTCCTTCCATCCCCCCGTCTCAACTTGTCCAAGGAAGCTTCTGTCTTCAGACTGTGGGGGTGGAGGGGAAGGAAGGGAGAGGGTTGGTTGCTGCCCACCCAGCTCAGTTTGAGGCAGGTAAAACAGAGGAGGCTGGTGCCTGTTAGGCAGTGAAGCCAACACTCCAGACTTATTTATCAGTGTTTGGGGGTCCCTGGGAATTTCTTGCAGCCCAAGTTCAGCTTCCTGCCCACTCTAAGGCTGGTGTCACTCCTAAACCTAAGGAACTCAATGAGCTTCCTAGTGTCAGCATTGCTCTCTCTGGGTCCCCATCCCATCCTGCTTCATGGGGTCTGCCATCACCCCCTCTGCCATTCTTGGGAAAACCTTGTCATGCCAGCTCTGCTGTCTGAATCAGTTTGTGTCATATGTGCTAGTTGCCTGATACCTTTTCAGGAGCTGGTGGGAACTGAGGGAAGAAAGGACCACCCAGGGTGTGGAGAGGTGGGAAGGAGGCAGGTGGGCCAGGTCCCACCTCCGAGAGGGGACTCAGAATGACAGGCCTGGTGGTCCAGGCTCCAAGCCAGACAAGCTCCTGGTGCTTTGGCGGTGATTGGGTGGGAGGTGGGGAGGAAATGATATGCAGACGTTCTGTTTGCCAGGGATATGTGGCAACTTCTCCTGTCAGGGAATGGGTCCTGGGACAGTAGGGGCACCAAAAGATAGCGGTGGGGGAGGTCTTCCCTGGAAACTAAGAGTCCCAGGAGTGGAAATACCTGGCCAGGCTGAGCCCAGATGAGATTTGGGTGGCCAAGGCAGATGTCTCTGGAGTGGGCAGGCATTAAGCCATTTGGCAGAGATGCCTGAACCTGCCCTCCAGCCACAGCCTTTGACATCCGCCAGCCACCCCAGGTGTTATTCCTTCCTGCCTCTCTACCCTCCTGGGATCTGGGGCAGAGTCGGGACTGCCCCAGCGCTGGGGGAACAGTCTGTTCCAGAGGCCTCTGGTCCCCTGCAGCGGTGGCTTCTGGCACTAAGGCCAGGCAGGGACCAGGAAAGGGCACAGGCTGGACAGAAGGGAGGCTTGAAACCTCATCCTGTGAGGATTACTTTGGAAATAATGGCCTTGGAAGGGGGGAACATGATTGATGTCTTCAAATATTTGAAGAACTGATGTGCGGAAGCGGGAGTAGCCCTTTCTGGAGCCAAGGGAGGAACAAGGGCCGATAGGCAGGGAGGCAGGTTTCAGCTCTATATAGGGAAGCACTTTCCAGCGATTGCAGCTGCCCAAAGATGGAATGACTGTCCCAAGAGAGGGTGTTCTTGCTGTCACAAGAGGTGACCAACAGAGTCAGACAACAGTTCCGAGGGGCTGTGGCTAGAGTGGTGCAGGGTGGGCACTGCTCCAGGTGGCCAGTCTTTCTAAGCTTACATCTCATGACAAGCTCATGGCACAGCTGAGGGGCAGAGGTGAGGGCCAAGGCAGAGGGCGCCTTACTCCTTTGGGCTCAGTAGCCAGAGCCACTAGTTCAAGTCCCAGCTCTGCTCCTCAGCAGCTTAGGACGCATGATGAGTGAGTAATTTAACCCCTCAGTTCCTCATCCTGAAAAGTGGGACAGTAATTGTCACTCCCTCAAGAGGATGGCGGAAGGTCAGTGAGATGCTGCATATCCATTCCAGGATTCTGATAATAACCACCTCTCATTATGTTTATAAAGTTAGTTTTTTTGTTTTTTAATATTCATTATTTTGGCTGCACTGGGTCTCCATTTTAGTTGCATCATTCAGACTCCTAGCTGCCGCATGTGGGATCTAGTTCCCTGACCAGGGATGGAGCCTGGGCCCCCGCCCTTAGCCACTGGACCACTAGGGAAGTCCCCCATATGTTTAGGTTTTTGCTTTCGGGTTTTCAGGTTCTTGCTTTCTGCCTTGCTTAGAAAGCACCTAACGCTGACTCCTTCCTTTTGGGGGTAGGGAAACTGAGGCTCAGAGAGAGGAAGTGAAGTGATTTGCCTTCAGCAGCAGGTTTCATTTTGCCCCCAGCCTCAGCTCGTCCTCCCAGAGGCCTCCTGTGCTCGGTGCTTACAGCCCCTGGGCAGAGCCGCAGCTGGTTCACCCGCCTCCAGGCCTGTCGGAGCCTCCAGAGCCATGTTTGTCCCATAGAACACATTCGTGTTCTAATTAATTGTCCCTCTGGGCCTCCACCTCTGCCCCAGCACCCTGGCATCTGGGGCCTGGGGCCCTGTTTCTCAGAGACACACAAAGAAGCCCACAGTGCTGGCCAGGAAACTGGATTTGGAAGGAGCTGGGCAACTCAACATGCCAGTCACCCCAGGGCTCTGTCTGGCCTTTCAGCTGGCATACCAGGACCCGCCTTGTGCCCAAACATTTCCCCCTCTGCTTCCCCTTTGTGCTATGGCCTGCTGGCCTCCCCAAGGTGAGAGGGGTCTTCACTTCCATCCCCTGGGCATGGCTGCCGAGCTGGCAGCCATGGCACACAGGTTGCCTGGTATCCCAGCTAGGAGCCTGGGCCAAGTCTCCCTGCCCTATGTCCCCTCCCCCCATCTTTTTTTTTTTTTTTTTAATCACTGGTGAAAAGAAGTGGGCAGGAGAAAGGGCTCTGAACAGGAGGTGAGTGGGGCAAGGGTCTGTGTAGAGCGGTCCAGATTTCATTCCAGGCAGAATAAGGGTGTATTTGGGTGAGCAGTAGAAATAGCTCTTTTTCACTGTTATTCCAACACTAAATCGTGTCCGACTCTTTGCGACCCCATGAACTGCGGCACCCCAAGCTTCCTTGTCTTTCACCAATTCCAGGAGCTTGCTCAAACTCATGTCCATTGAGTCAGTGTTGCCATCCAACCATCTCATCCTCTGTGGCCCCCTTCTCCTCCTGCCCTCAGTCTTTCCCAGCATCAGGGTCTTTTCCCGTGAGTCAGCTCTTCACATCAGGTGGCCAATGTGCTCTGGCCTCATGCAGAATCCACCCTGTGCTCCAGAACGTGCACTCTGTTTAGGGTTCAAGCCACTTGCTCATCATTTATTCCACAAACATGAAACGAGCGTCTTCTATGTGCTGAAGCCCATTATGGGGATTTAAAGCGAAATGGCACCCCACTCCAGTATTCTTGCCTGGAGAATCCCATGGACAGAGGACCCTAATAGGCTACAGTCCATGGGATTGCAAAGAGTCAGACACGAGTGAGCGACTAACACTTTCACTTTCTTTCACTTTCCCTGCTCTCCAGGGGCTCACAACCTCCTGGAGGAGTGAGAAGTAAATGACAAAACATAAACCTGATTGGAGCTCTCATGTGGTCTCACTAAAAGGAATCCCTACAGAAGAGATAGCTCCCCCAAGGAAGAATATTCACAGGAAACCCTGGAGGATAGAAAGCAAGACAAAATTGGATAAGTCAGAGAAGAGGACAAGCATGTCAAACACTCAGAGGCATAAAATACAGATGAGTTCAAGTCATTATGTCTGAACTCAGGTGGAAGGCATGGGGTGGAAGGGTGGGTTTGGCCAAGTAGTAGTGCCCTGGCAGGCACAAAGGCCTTAACTGAGTCCTGAGGAGCCATGACTGGTTTTTGCATCGTCAGGGGTCGCCTTCCTGCTGCATGGAGAACAGGTGGGGATGGGGCCGGGTGGAGGCAAAGAATTATAGCCCTGAACCAGACTGAGGGTGCCAGAGCCTGAACTAGGGCAGGGCTCTGGGGGTGCTCAGAGGTTGCAAGGGATGGGCTGGAGAGATGTTTGGAGGGAGAATCAACACTGAGGATGAGGGTCCAGAGCAACCACTCCCCTCTTCCTGTGCAAGAACTGAGGACCTGGCATGTTTTGTTTGGCCCCCAAAGTATTAGTTTGTTAACTCAAGTAAATGGCACACCCATCCAACGAAATTCCTGTGTGGCCATAGAAAAAGAATGCTGAAACTCTTTGTGTACTGGTATGGAATGATTTCCAAGATTTACTGTTAAGTGAAAAAAGCAAGGTACAGGAGAAATAATATACTACCATTTCTGCAAAGAAAAAAAGGAATAAAATCTCTTGAATTTGTTTCTATTCAATTTCACATAAGAGTCTCAATTTCTTAACTGACTTTTTTTTTTTTTTTTGGCCACGCGGCATGGGGGATTTTCCCATGACCATCCCCCCAACCCCTCAACACCCCCAACCCCCACTCCCCACAGTGGAAACACAGTCTTAACCATTGAACCACAAGGGAAGTCCCTCTTAACTGACTTTAAATCTCGTAAGTTCATTAAGTGGATTAATTTTTTTTTATTAAAAAATCACATTTATATGGAACTTCCTAGTGATCCAGTGGTTAAAACTGTATGCTCCAATGCAAGGGACACAGGTTCGATCCCTGATAGGAAAACTAAGATTACACATGCCGTGTAAAATAAAATTACCAAAACAAAAAATTACATTTATAAAAAAAGTCTAGATTTCTTTTTAAAAATTGGGAACCCTGGCAATGCTGAGCTGCTCATATAGACTAGCCTCAGCTGGTAGAGGAGACCAGCAGCTACTTGCTGGCCATACAGTTTGCCACAGTCCCCACCACTCCTAATTATGCCTGCGCAGTCAGAACTCCTTTGCTAGAGGAGTTTCCCTGCCTGGCTCTTGTGGGCACCTGGGGTGGTGACCTACATTCTGGAACTTGGCAGCCTCTCTCTCAGGAGAAGCTTTGTATCACCTCTGGCTCTCACCTTCAGGCTGCTGCTGGCCAAGGAGAGACCCCCGGGAGCCAGCCCCTCCAGGCTCACCATCCCTCTTCCTCTCTCAGCTCCAGCGGTTCAAGCGCTCTCTTTCTCTCAAGACCATCCTCCGAAGTAAGAGCGTTGAGAACTTCTTATTTCGCTCCGGCTCTGAGCTTAAGTGCCCCACCGAGGTGCTGCTGACGCCCCCGACCCCGCTGCCCCCTCCTACCCCACCACCAGCCTCCGCAGACCGGGGCCTGCCCACCCCCCGCCCCATCCCCCTGCCCAGTCCCACGCCCCTTGGCACCACTCAAACCAGTGAGGCTGCACAGCTTCCAGGAACACGTCTTCAAGCGAGCCAGCCCCTGTGAGCTATGCCACCAGTTCATTGTGGGTAGGTGCTTGGGTGGCAACAGAAGGGGCCAGCGTGGGTGTGGGGGTGGGCCCATGCAACGGATTGCCTGATGTCGAGGCTCCAGTTATTCATGGTCCCCAGACCTAACTTTGCCCCTCCACGTGGGCAGACACATAGCACCCTTGAGGGTGGGGTGGGGTCTCAGGATTTACTAACAACTCAGGCTTCAGAGTCGGCTCCACCCAGACTATATCGGGGTCAGCGCTCAGAGCTTGGCCCCAGGTTGCCATGAGGAAGCCCAATCCCTTGCTCCCCCATGCCCTAACCTACCTCTTTTGCTCCTTCCCCATGGATGTAGCCTATCTTGACCACCCCCTGTCACCGACCACCTCTCTCGTTCTTCCCAGGAAACTCCAAGCAGGGTTTGCGGTGTAAAACATGCAAAGTTAGCGTCCACCTCTGGTGCTCCGAGGAGATCTCCCACCAGCAATGCCCAGGCAAGATGGTGAGTGGGGACCACCTGGAGATGGCTGACTGATGCTCCCAGGCTTGGCTTCTGGGGCTCTGAGTGCCACTCAGGGCTGATTGCTCAGGTTGAGGGGTGCTTGGGCTTGGGGAAGGCCAGGCTCTCAGGGGCCATGACCTCTCCATACCCTCTCTCTGCCTGCTTTTGCCACAGTCCTCCTCCTTCCGCCGCAACTTCAGCTCCCCACTCCTGGTACATGAGCCTCCACCAGCCTGTGCCATGAGCAAGGAGTCCCCACCCACTGGTGAGTGTCCAGCATTGCCCCTCATCCCTGTGGTGTGAGGAGAGACCCACACACACCTCAGATGGGCTTTGAGTTACACTGGCACTGCCTGTTCTTGGCACTGCTACCACTCCCTTTTAATTTTTTTAGATTTTTCTTCATCTTCCCCCCCCTAATTCTTTGGATGTTCCTGTCCTGAATGTAGAGTTGATTCATCCGTTGATCCATCCATCCATCCTTCAACAAAAACTTTATAGAGCACCTACTAAGTGCCAGGCACTGTACTAGACACTGGAATGCAGTCCTAAAAAGCTGGAGCTCATGGTCTAGTGAAGGAGCTAGACATGCAGTAGATAATCACACAAATCATCAGTTAGCCACCATTTGCTGAATGCCTGAAACCGAAGGATAGGAAACAAAGGGAGGATAAAAAGGCATCCACCTCATCCGCAGAGACAAAGAAGGCATCCAGGAGACTTGAAGGATAGGGAATTAACCTGAGGATCTGGGGAAGACCAGTGTGGACAGAAGGCAGGCCGGAAGCAGGAAGGGGCAGAAAAAGGACAATGAGGCTGGGAGTGAGAGGGTGAGATAGAACTCTGGGTGCGGGGCCTTAGGGTCCCTTTTAAGAGTGTTCTTTGAACTTTATCCCTTTTTTTTTAAGTTTAGTTTATTGAAGTATAGTTGATTTACAACATTGTGTTAATTTCTGCTTTACAGCAAAGCGATTCAGTTATATACATTCTTTATATATATATATATATATATACATTCTTTTTCATATTCTTTCCCATTATGTTTTATCACAAGATACTGACTATAGTTCCCTGTGCTATTCAGTAGGACCTTGTTGTTTATCTGTTCTCTATATAACAGTTTGTATCTGCTAATCCCAAACTCCCAGTTCATCCCTCCCCCACCCCTCCTCAGTAATCACAAGTCTTTGGATTTTATTCTAAGGTCAATTTTTGTGTTTTTACAAGAGCATTCTGGCTACTCTGTGGATTGGAGGGGCTGGAGAGAAGCAGGGAGACCATGGGGGAAGCTATGATGGTTGCCAGTTTGGTAGCTTGGATCATGCTGGCAGTCGTGGAGACGGAGAGAAATGAGCAGATGCTAGACTTGTTTGGGAGGCAGGACGAGGTGATGGAGTGAACATGGACAGTGCAGAGGGCAAGGGGTCGCGGATTCTTCAGGCTTGTGCCTGGGTACCATGGGAGGACATGGAGTTCTCACTGCAATTAGGGAGACCTGGGAGGGGCAGGTGAGGGGCATGCAGAATTCACTTTAGAGCTGGCTGAGCAGGGCAGCCAGCAGGGCAGCCAGGTGCCCGGCCTTGATGGTGACTCCTCGGCAGGGGCCAGCGGGAAGGTAGACCCTGTGTACGAGACCCTGCGCTATGGCACCTCCCTGGCCCTGATGAACCGCTCCAGCTTCAGCAGCACCTCTGAGTCCCCCACAAGGAGCCTGGTATGGGGAACACCAAAGGGAGGGGGCAGGGGTCCTAAGGGGTTGGGGGCTGAGCCCTCCTCTCTCTCTCTGTGTCCCCAGAGTGAGCGGGATGAGCTGACCGAGGATGGGGAGGGCAGCATCCGCAGCTCAGAGGAGGGCCCTGGCGACAGCGGTGAGTGGGGTTGGGGGGCAGGGGCAGGAGCGGAGCACATTGGGGGCCAAAACCTGCAGCCTCACCCTCTGGCCCCACCCTGGCATCTCCAGTATTCACAGCCCCAGCCGAAAGCGAAGGGTCAGGACCAGAGGAGAAGAGCCCAGGACAACAGGTGAGGCTGGGGTGGCACTGAGCCTTGGCCAGCCATGTGGGAAGGGGATATCCTTCTCCTTGTCACTGATCCCTAGGTGGGTGAGAGCGTGCTGAGTGGGAGTCTCACTGTGCCACCATTTATCCTCAGTCTACAGGGATGGGCAATGCCAGGGTCAGTAAGCATGGGAGGCAGGGGTGTTACCCCTCCCAACACTGACCCATGCCTGTTGAGGCCACTCCTACTCCCCAAGGGTGGGCAGTTCCAGTGCAGCAGGCAGAGGAGGTGCCCCCTTCCCATCCCTGGCCCAGTCCCTCAGGGGTGTATGGGCAGAGCAGACAGGAGACTCTGACGTCTCCCTGTCACTATCCCATATCCTAGCCCCAGGGTAGGCAAGATCAGGGCAAGGGGAGAGTGAGTGGAGTAATAACGATGTCCTTCCCCCAGCCATGACCCTGAGCTTCTTCGCAGCCCCCCAGGCCTGCCCTCCCGGAAGGATGTGGGGCCCATGTACTCCTACGTGGCGCTCTACAAGTTCCTGCCCCAGGAAAAGAATGACCTGGCTCTGCAGTGAGTCCCCCAGCGGCCCGGCCTCTCCCCACCCCCCCACCCCAATCCCGGGAGCTGCCTGCCTCCAACCTCAGGGCCCTGCGCTCCTGGACCTTGCAACATGAGTGTGAGGGGGACCTTCAGGAGCCTCCGCCTGGCAGGCTGGAGGCTACTGAGCCCCCAAATGAGACAGAGAGGCCAGAGTCCAAGAGGCTTGGTATTGATGCCAAGCCTTTGTCCTAGACAGTGCCTGTGTACCTATGGCCATCGAGTGCCCTTGCAGGGGACCTGGGGTTCTAGGACTGTTGGGATGCAGGGCAGGCAGGTCCCTCCTGCCCCACATGCTACCCCCCTCCCCCCCACTCTCTTGTCCCAGGCCTGGAGACCGGATCATGCTGGTGGATGACTCTAATGAGGACTGGTGGAAGGTGATGTGGCAGGGTGGGGAGCAGAGGGTGAGCGGTGGTAGGCACCCAACTAGCCCAGACCCCTAGAGAGCACTTTCCCTAACACCCACCCCCCCTTCCTCCACAATCTAGTCAGGCCTAGGCTCACCCTCAGGTCTTGCCTTTACTCCACCCCCTCCGTACCCCAGTCTTGGCCCTCTGCCTACCTTGTGCCTTTCCCAACCCAGAAGCCCCCAACTAAGGGCTCAAACACAAAGAACCCAGGATCTACAGGATGATGGCATTGGCTCTGAGTGGATATTAGGTCTAGAGAAAGCATCTGGGGTTGGGGCAGCACAGCACTCACTGCCAGCCTCATTCCAGGGCAAGATCGGGCGACCGGGTTGGCTTCTTCCCAGCCAATTTTGTGCAGCGGGTGAGACCAGGCGAAAACGTTTGGCGCTGCTGCCAACCCTTCTCCGGGAACAAGGAACAAGGCTACATGAGCCTCAAGGAGAACCAGGTGAGGACCTGGCCCCTGCATGGCTGGAGAGGCTGGCGTAGGAGGGAGATAAGTGGCAGGAATGTGGGTGAGCGCCCTGGAGGAGGAGGAGGCTTGGAGCCTGGGGGCAGGAGGGAGGGCAGATTAGGAAGCAGTGGGACAGGGGACTTCCCTGGTGACCCAGTGGTTAGGATTCCAAGGTTTCACTACCATGGGCTAGGTTCAATCCCTGGTCAGGGAACTGAGATTCTCACTAAGAGAGAAGCAGCAGCAGTGGGACTGCTGGGAACTGGGGCTGGTGGCCAACACAGGCATGGGCTCAGTTATGTTAGTTAGAGACAGCTGGGGGAAGAGCATTGGTGTAGGAGTCCAGAGGCTTAGGTCTGAATGTTATTGTCAACCACGGGCAAGTCCTTTCCCCACTGTTACCTCCTCTGGGAAACGGGGAGTTTGTCAGAGGCATTAGACCAGCTGATCTCAAAGGTCAGCCCCGAAGTGCTGCTCCGTGTCTGCTGACTGCCTGGTTCTTGCTGCTGTGCCCTGGATTCTCATGGGATCTGCTCCCATCACCCCGGCTCCAGCCACATCTGATGCTGGTCCCATCATCCCTTGGGATAGGCCCCATGGGAGGCATCAGCAGGACTCGGGGCCAGGGAGGCAGGCAGTGCCAGGCCTCAGCGTTGTGTCTCTCCTGCTCAGATCTGTGTGGGTGTGGGCAGGAGCAAAGATGCTGACGGCTTCATCCGCGTCAGCAGTGGCAAGAAGCGGGGCCTGGTTCCAGCCGATGCCCTGACCGAGATCTGAGAGGAGCCAAGAGGACCCAGAAGCCACCCCTGCCCATGCCCAGCCCTCCTAGCTTCTGGCCCCCTGGGGGTTCCCTCTGCTCCTCCCCTAGGGGCCACTCACCATGGCTTGGGAGCCTTCTGGACTGAGAAAGGCATTATTTCTGGGGTCCTGGGGTGCCCTGCAGAGGTTGCAGCTCTGAGACTTGGGGGTGGGGGAGGAGGAGAAAGTGAGAGGCAATGGCAAAACTCCAGGTGGGTCCCCTCGGTCCAGTTGCCATGCAGAGTCCAGCCCTGAGAGGAAGTTCCTGAGGAACGTCTGGGCTGCCTCTTCCAGAGAGCCTACCCCTGCCCACCACACCTTTGCATGCCTGACACCCCCTCTCCTCACAGAGCCTCTGCTTGGGCCCTTATATGTGTGACCCTGCAGCTGTCACTTTGGGAGTGGGGCCCTCCTGGGTCCCTCAGCCCCAGCTCTGGGTGGGGAGGGAGCTCAGGGCTGTGGGAGGACCCTGGTCTTATCACCTCTGTCACTCCATCAACTCTCAGGAAAGTTCTGTGGCTCTCTCTCCTGTTACTTGAAACTTGGGTGGACAGAGGAGGAGAGGGCTGATGTCTGGGGAGAGTGTGGCAAATCAGAGGCTGTCCCCTCCAGCAGGACAGTCACCACAGAGCAACCTCACTCTACCCTTGTTCACTGGGAGAGGACACACCCAAGAGCGGCCTGCACACAGAAACCCACCGGCCCACCTGATCACAACAATCCCCATTTCACTGTCAGGACTCTGAATGTTCAGTTTTCGTGTCCCAGGCCTTGCCAGGCCTGCCCCAGGAACCCGACCCAAAGGACTGACCCTGCAGCAGCCCTCCCTTACCCCCTCACTCAGGGCTCTGTGGGGGACAGGGCTGCCATTGCAGGGGACCCTTTTTCTGGCTGCATCTGGTCCCTTTTCCAGGACACAGCCCTGGGAGGAAGTGGGAGTGGGAGACAGACAATGAATTCTGTTTGACCACCAGAAAGGGAAGAAGGTAGGCATGCTGGGGGAGGGGTGTGTGGGGATAGGCAAAGAGGACCCCTCCCTTGCAGGTTGCTTTTCTCTGGTGCCAACCTCCCTTTCCTCCCCAAGCTCAGAGCCTCCTCTTGTGCCCTTGATCGTGCCAGCCAATGCCACCCTCATCCTGGGCACAGTCACTCCCTCCCATGTGATGGGAGGGGCACACCCTCCTACCCACTGGCCCCTGCCCCACCTCTCCCTCGCAGAGGGGGAGGAACTCAAGCCACACTGCCCTGTTTGCTGCCATGAGGCCCCCCCACCCCAGCAATATCCCAGGGGCGGGCCCAATGCCCACTGTACATGAGGCTGCATGAGGAGTCTGCTGGGGGACTGCTGAGCCCCCAGACTCCTAATTAAATGTTTCTTGTCCCAACCTGGATGTTCTACGTATCTATCAGCTTGGGTCAGAGGAAGGGAAGGGGTGGGCGGAGCCTGGGGGTGTGGTGGGTGTGGACCAAAATAGGAGAGAGTCTGAAGGTGGAGAATGCGTTCATCTCTGAGAGGAGGGATTCAGGGGCTGGGCTGGCCCTGACAGTAAGGGTCCCCATGCCTCCTCGCTCCAGATCTGAGGAAATGGAGGAGGAGGTTTGGGGGACGCTAGAGGGAGAGAGGGTGGGGCTGCGGTCATTTTCTAGATCGATGTGGACCTGCGTCATGCAGCGGGCGGGCATGCACCTTCGCGTTTCTGCCCACCCAAAGGTGCCTCCGGAGACCAGCCGAACCCAGAGTCTGGCGGCCTCAATATCCACCCGCGGTCAGCCTCGCCCCCGCAGCCCCCTAAGCCCGAGGCAGATACGTTGGCGGACCGTGCGGCCCTGAGATGACTCAGTCACGCCCATTGTTGGGAGCCTGGCACAAGGGGGGCCCCGGTGGCGCCCCTCCCGCCGCGGTGCCCGCCGCCCACCTGCTCGGCAGAGCCGCCTTTCCCCTCCGGCACGCCGGGCCGCGTCATCGCCCAGGCGAGCACGTCCTGGGCTATTTATAGACAGAGGGGCGCGCAGAGGGAGGGAGAGGCGGGCTGCGGAGGTGCCAGGGCAACCACGTGCAGCCAGAATGCAGAACGGGTGGGGGCCTGTTCCTCCGGATAGGCACCCATCCGGTTCTGCCCTCCAGACCCCCACCCCCCAAATCAAGGTGGGCCAGGTGAGACCAGTCCCTGGGTCCCCAACCATGCTTTCTGTGGTTCCTTTCATCCAGGAATGATGAGGGTGAGGAGGCAGCAGAGGAGCAGGAGGAAGGTGACTCCCCTTCCTAGGACCCTTGATGGTGGAATTGGATAAAAGGGTCACAGACCCAGTGGAAAGACTTATAAAGAGGGGAACTCACGCAAATAGACACCTACTGTGTCTGGGAAACTGTGCCAGGACTTATTTTATCCTCTTAAGGATCCAGTGAGGAAAGTGGTGGTGTCCCCTTTTCACAGATGATGCAACTGACTTCTAGAGATATTAGGTGGCTTGCCCATGGTCAAACAGATTATCCAGCCCAAACTTGTCCCTTTTTTACACGGAGCAGCTGAGGCTCGGAGCAGACTCATTACTTGCCCAAGGTCACCCAGCAAATTAATGGTCGAGCTGGTTTCAGAAATTCTATCTCTTGCTTCCCAGTTCAACTCTTCCCCAACTTGACCCTGGGTTCCTCAGGGCCTTAAACCAGTATGATGGAAACAGAGACGCTTGGAGATGCTGGAAGGGCTCCAGGGGTCAAGACTTCACCCCTGGAGACAGTCAGAGACTTTCAGCCAAACCTTCTGAACACTCGCTTGTGTCCGTACCAGCCGGCAGCTGGCCTGGACCCCCCGCCTCCCGCCAGCTCATTTGCCGCACTGCTGAACACAGCAGCTTTCTCGGGTGGCTGAACCACCCAACAGCAGGCTCACAGCCTGGGGGCTGGGAACAGCTGGTGCCCCCGCTGTGGCCGCGGTGCTCCTCTGTGGCCACTCTGGGGGTGGCAGGAGTAGCAACATCATTGGCCTGGGGTGGAAGGATGTTCAGCAACCTCCTGGTGGTGCCCACCCACCATTTGGCTGTTGTCTGTGCCCTCTGTCCCCCACCTCAGCCTGAGCTTAACCTGGGCACCCTGAGGGATTAAGGTTATCTAGGTTTAGGGAGGAGAAGGCAATGGCACCCCACTCCAGTACTTTTGCCTGGAAAATCCCATGGACGGAGGAGCCTGGTGGGCTGCAGTCCATGGGGTCGCTAAGGGTCGGACATGACTGAGTGGCTTCACTTTCACTTTTCACTTTCATGCATTGGAGAAGGAAATGGCAACCCACTCCAGCGTTCTTGCCTGGAGAATCCCAGAGACTGGGGAGCCTGGTGGGCTGCCGTCTATGGGGTTGCACAGAGTCGGACACGACTGAAGCGACTTAGCAGCAGCAGCAGCAGGTTTAGGGGAGATGCAAAAGGGAGGAAGTCTGGGGGCCAGAAACAAGAGGCCTAAAAGGGCAGAAAGATGGAAACCAGAGGTGGAGGCAGGGAGATACAGACAGAGTAAGGCCCCCTCATCTTACTAGCCCTACTGCCTTTGGCTCCTTCAGCCTTCCCCCCTCCCCGACCTCCTTAACCCCTACTCCCCAATGCTTAGGACGTTGGGAGCACCTGCTCAAGAGTGCGAGGAAGACAGTGCGTACCTCCAGCCTCAGCTCTCCCTGTGCTTTGGGGAGCCAGCCCAGGTGGTTCATCTGTTCACCTCAGAGCGAGCACCAGGGACCTTAGCCTTTCTCCAGGCGCAGCAGCTGTCCTTGTACCTGTCAGGTGCAGCCCACTCTGAGTCACCCCTCACCCATGCACATCTGAAGGAATCAAAGGTGGGTGCTGGTGTTCAAGCCAAGCTTGGATTCTGGGGACCCCTCCAGGCTTGTTTCCTTCTCCAGAAATGGAGTTGGACTTGCTTAGGGAGTCTTTACTTGGGGCCATGAACCCCTTTAAGGGTATGCAAAATTATATGATGGGACCAGTTGCAAGCTCTTGAGAGAATGGACATGTCTTTTTTTTTGGCTGTGTTGGGTATTTGTTGCTGCAGGCAGGTTTTCTCTAGGTGTGTTATGTGGGTTTCATTGCAGCGGCTTCTCTTGCTGCAGAGCACAGTCCCTAGCATGTGAAGGCTTCAGTAGTTGCAGGGTGTGGGCTCAGTAATTGTGGCCCATGGACTTCATTGCTCCACAGCATGACGAATCTTCCAGAACCAGGGATCGAACCTGTGTCCCTTGCATTGGCAGGGACGAAAGTTCCGAATGGACACGTCATTTCATTAGAAGTTCTCAAGGCTCCAGGACTGGAAGAGATCCAGTGATTACTATAGGGGATCTGTCTGCTGAGGGGGCCCTCCCAGGCACTGCCTGGAAAGGGGTTAGAGGCTGGTGGTAAAGAGGTAACCTTAAGCCTGGAGTGAGCTTCAGAAAGAAGTGATTAAATGCAAGCCTTCCCAAGAGATAGGCTCCTACAACCTAGTTCTTCCCTCCCCCTTCTTTCAGCCCCTCACCAAAGTAAGGCAGTTTCCTGTATCTTCAGTGACCTGTGGTCTGGCTTGCCTTGTGGCTCAGATAGTAAAGGATCTACCTGCAGTGCGGAAGACCCAGGTTCATTCCCTAGGTTGGGAAGACTCTGGAGAAGGAAATGGCAAGCCACTCCAGTATTCTTGCCTGGAGAATCTCATGGGCAGAGGAACCTGGCAGGCTACAAGTCCGTGGGGTTGCAGAGTCAGACACGACTGTAGGACTACCACTTAACTCCATTTCGGTGACCTGTGAGAGAATAGCACCATCTCCTGGTCCATGATGGCAACCCTTTTCTGTGCGGGCAGCTCAGGAGCCCCAGTGAAGTTTCTAAATGTCCTTCCTGTCATCTCTCTCCTGCCTGGAGAAGGTGGAGGTGGGTGGCCTTCATGCCCCTCCTCCTCTGGTCCAGGCATGGGAAGGCGTCTCATGCTCCAAGCAGCTTGGTGATAGGCCTTCCTCCAGGCCACAGCTTCCCCATTTGGAATGATAGGCTTAGGGCAGGTCCTATGGACACACTATGCATATGGTGGCAACTCCAAATCAGTGTCTTCTCAGCCCAGGTTCTGATGCACATGGGTGGTGGTCGAGGTTGTCTGGACTATTCTGTCTGCACCTCCCTGCCTTGGGTTACCCATCTCCCTACCTGTCCAGACTGGACGAGACTACAGGCAGAGACGAGGACAGGTCTGCTGCCCTTAAGATCACTTTAGCCCTGCCTTTCCCACACCAAATGCAGATTACACACCCTGAAGACCCCTTACTGGCCTTCTCAGTAGTCCAAAAGAATTCCTCCTGAAGACAGGTGGAAGGCAGGGAAGTAACCAGGAGGGGCACCAGTCATAGCTATTCCCCTTTCCTTCCCACTTCTCACTGGGGCTGACACTTCTATTTATTTAATGGTTGACTGATCCCTTCCACCTGGACTCTAGTCCCTCAAACTGTTACCCACTCGATATTCAAGTCAGCTCTTTCACGCATCCTCCGTGACTGGATCCTTCTGACCATCAAAGATGTCTCTTGCCCAGTCTTCCAAAGCTTGAGGCCTGGGAACCAAGCCAGGCTATTCATCTCAAAATAATTCTCCCCATCCCTAAATGATGCAACACTAATTTAGGCTGAACAGGTGACTCCAACACATGGCTTAACCTCTTCTCATGTGAAAATGGAGAAGCAAATACCCTACTTTATAATGTTAGAGAATCAATGCAAGTCAATGTAAATACCTCAGTATTTGGCTCATAGGGCAATACTTTATTGAAAAATTTATTGGTTATCACCACCATATAACAGGGAAAATAAAACCTACTTCTCATTTGCAAAGAGTATAAAGTTAACCCAGAATGGCTTTGACAAGTGTGTGTTATGTGCCTTTGTTCCAACTCTTGCCAATAAAGTCTTTTTGGAACCCTTTTGATGGGCTTCCCTTGTGGCTCAGCTGGTAAAGAATCCGCCTGCAATGCAGACCTGGATTCGATCCCTGGGTTGGGAAGATCCCCTTGAGAAGGGACAGGCTACCCACTCCAGTATTCTGGCCTGAAGAATTCCATGGACTATAGAGTCCATGGGGTTGCAAAGAGTCAGACACAACTGGGCAACTTTCACTTTGATGGCTATAAAGCAAAAAACAAAACAGGAAACAGTACTGATAAGGACAGGAAAGAAAGGTTTAGAAATTTAAAAATAGGGATGCTCAAAATGATGGCTTCAGTTCTATCTCAATAAGGCTGTCCAAAGAGCTCAGGCAGCAGCCAGCGGTTCAGGTTCAGATCATACCTTCTGGACCGGTGGTGGTTCAATCCCCACTGTCCTGGGGTTCCAAGGCAGCAGACTGCAACTTTGAACCGCAGTGCAGTTGAAGAGCACAAGCATGCTATTTTCTGTCATTTTTAATTAATGTGACAACTCACAACTGAATACCAACCAAAACCCAACATCTCAGGCCCACTCACTCTGCTGTGAAGGGCAGTTTTGAGGCACAATATCCAAAGCCTGGGTAGAAATCATTCCTCCCCTCTCTTCAAAGTAGGCCCCACATGCCATGGATGGAGGGGGCATGAGCCTGACCAGAGGCTGGGAGTCAAGGAAGCAACAAACCAGGAACCCAGGGAGGGTCTGTATCCCGGTCCTCAGTTCTGGTCCTGTAAACAGTGAAGACCCCACTGAAGACTCTGGAAGGAGAGAGACAGGTGGATAAAGGCTTATCTTTTATTGAATGAGTGATCTATGCAGTTGCCAAGGCCACTATGTACAGAGAAGAGGGGAGGTACTTTATTTCTTGGTCTCTTCCTCCTTGGACAGAGTCTTGATGATTTCCTCCTTCTTGGCTTGGAGCCGCTCTTCACGGCGCTTGCGGGCTTCTTTGGTCTTAGACCTGCGGGCCTCAGCCTGGTCCCTGGAAAAGAGAAGATGGGTGAGCTGCTGGGGACACCAAAAGCTGATTCAACTAACCAACAGCCCCACACTACCCCAACACAACAGTGGGTGGTGCGCGGGTGTGTATAAGACACAGCAGCTATATTCCTGACAGACTGCATGGAAGTTAAAACTAGACATTAGCATATTTTAAATGCCTCAGAACTTACGCCAGAAGCTTCTTGCGAGCCTTGTCTGCCTTCAGCTTGTGGATATGTTCCATGAGAATCCGCTTGTTTTTGAACACATTACCCTTCACCTTCAGGTATAGGCTGTGATACCTGTAGGGAACAAGGGTTAATAAGAGGTTCTGGTCAGCAATGGCATCAATAGAGGTGGGCCTGTGATCTGCTCTTGTACACAAGGACCCTAAGCATGTATAGTTCCTGTCCTCTTGCCTCTTGGTGCAGAGAATTCTTTCCCTCATCCAAGAATTTCTGCAAAATCAGGAGACAGAGCTCATTTGGCAGATATTGGGCTACCCTGATGGTGTATGCAGGATCGAATGGAAGAACTTTCCTAAGAAAAGTGTAAGACACATGGCTCGCCGCCCAAGGCCAATGAGAGAGCTTGCATCTGTGCAAAGAACAAGTCATCAAAGCAGCAATGGATCTCGGTGAGTCCAAGAGAAGGTACTTACATGTGGCGGTCAATCTTCTTAGATTCACGGTATCGTCTGAGCAGCCGGCGCAGAATTCTCATCCTCCTCATCCAGGTTACCTTCTCGGGCATTCGAGCATTGGCAGTACCCTTTCGCTTACCTAGGAGGAAGAAGAGTCAGGCTCACCACAGTGCATCTGGGTTACTAGAGCCAGCTGATTAGTCGCAACAAGAGCAACTAACTTCTCCAACACTCTATAGTCCACTGAGTCATGTACCAAGAGTTGTATCTCATCTTAAGTAGCATTATTTCCATTTTACAGATGCTCTCAAGTATTAAGCTTCTTTCATTTACTCAATTTTCAAAGAAGCAGAACTCATTCACTTCAGGCAGAATGTGAATACTCCAAGGCATGCACTGAGGCAGCCTGCACCAGGTAAGCTGGGAGATCTTAAAGGTGGTGTGACCTTCATCTCCCCAGATCATGCTGACCTTACAAAGTGATGTTAGGATTTATACGATGGTATTTCCCAAGTATCCAGCAGGATCCTTGGCAAGGTATAAGTGCTCAATAAATAAGACCTCTTTCTACCAGCAGCTACCAATACCATCAATTCCCACACCAGTGCCAACGTTCTGATTTACAGACAGAAAAGAAACACCGAGCATCATGGACTAAGAAAAGGGTTCAAAATAAGTCAGAATGGGAAAAGATTCTGAATCTATCCCAGTCCAGATTTAATCACCTATCTTTCCCCAAGTCTTGGAATAAACAGAACGCACTTACCTATACCCATATGCCTGCCCTTCCGGCGAGCCAAGGTGTTTTTCCGGCATCGAGCCCGGGAATGGACAGTCACAGGCTTCCGGATGATCAGCCCATCTTTGATCAGCTTCCGGATCTGCTGGCCTGGGATATCACAATATACCTGGTCAGTCAGGTGGGCCCTAATCCCACCAGTCATAACTCAAGAGTCCAAACAGGACATGACAGAGGCATGGCTCACATCCCTGGTTTTCAAAAATGGTGCAAACAGGGGACCTTCTATTTCTCACCCCCTCTAAAAAAAAACCAATACAACAAAACTTCTATCCTTTTAGATGTCTCATAGCACTCAAAATATACATATTTGGGATATGTGATCAAAATAGTATACAGATATGACCTAGTCCTTCAGATTCTGTTACACCTATTAGCTACCAGTCTAAAATAGGATTTTCTAAGCACATATTACAATACCACAAACCCAAAGAGAAAAAGAATTTCCCTGATACTGACAAAGATTCCTGCTAAATTTTTATCAGCTCCTGAAGCTTCTCACAGGCCAATCTGTAAACTTCCTTAAAGAATCCTGTTAGGTCAGTTCAGCCAGACACCCCCTGTTTCCTCCTAGTATTTTTATTTAAAAAAAAATTTATTGTAGTTTATTTACAATGTTAATTTCTGCTGTACCGAACAGCAACTGTTGTACATACACACACACACACATTTTCATATTCTTTTCCATTATAGTTTGTCGTCCGTTTAATTCATCCACTGACCCCCTTCACCATGCTCCTTAGCTATAAATTCCTACTTGCCCACTGTATATCTGATTTGAACTTCCCAATTCATCACTTCATTTCCTTGGCCATTTCCACGGCCACCCCCGCCTCCTTGTACTGTCTCCAAAAATTTCTCACATAGCTATAAAACAGAACATACACTCTAGCGATATTTATTAATGTTAACACCGAGTGGTTGCCATCAATTTCCATCCTGTCATTCTGGCAAAGGTCAGGAAGAGAACCTCTGGCAATTCATATTTTCATGACTCCTCCATTTTATGAGAAACCCACCCCCCTCCCCCGCCCCGCCCCGGACTGTAAGCTAGCCTATGTTAACAGTCAACATAGTTGTCATCTTTCATTGCACAAAGAATGAGAAATGGGGAGAGTAAAGAAGGAATGCAGACCCCAAGAACTCACGGGAGTTGGCATTGGCGATTTCATTGGTCTCATTGGGGTCCAACCAGACCTTCTTCTTGCCACAGCGAAGGACACTGGAGGCAAGCCTCTTCTGAAGCCTGAGCATACTGTGACAAACACAAAACACTCTCAGGTCCTAGAAACCATACCTGGGCAAGACTGAGCATCCCCAACAAAACCTGCTCACCCCACGAAGACAACGTCTGTGGGTCTGTTTTCCCCTCTAGAAAATAAGATTAACGAATAAAACTGGAATGAAGAGGGGGCTGACGCCTTTTCTGGTACCCAGCACGAAAAACAGTGTTTAACGTGAAGAATCTGTGGCCAGTGGACTGTTTCCTGAGCTCGTTTGCCTTTTATCTCAGCAATAAACTAGCTTTAAAAGTTTTCTTAATGATGGTTCTACGGGGCAGAAGGCATCAAAATGCTAGGATCGCCTCCCTTTTGGCAGGCAGAGGCTTGGGGCCTATTCGCGGCCTGTCCTACGTCACATGGAAGCAGAGATGGGCTCGGAGTCACAGATTGCCCCAGCGACTTAAGGGGCCACGGCCCAGTCCCCGCCGCCGCCTTTCCTCCGCTCGAGTGGGTCGCCTCAGACACGTGCAGGGCGCGTAGCCAGCCCTCCCCCGGCCTAGAGTTCCTGGGACGTCCCCCTACCACCTCCCCTCGAGGCCGGGCGCTAGTGTGCTCCGGTTACCCCAAGCTCCAGGACCAGCCGCTTCAGGGAAGCCTCTGCCCTGTCTTTTCCCGTATGGGCCGCGGTACCGAGCCCAGCAAAGTAAAAATCAACCAGGATCCGACACCCGAAAGCGCTTACCTCATGGCCTCAGCAGCAGCGGCGAAAGGAAAGAACTTGCCCTCGCTAGGCTCCTCCCATTATCTGTGAAGGGGAGAGTCCATCACCCGTTCCGCTTTCGCCCGTATTCCCGTTCGGTCCTTTCATATTCCACCACCCTATACTTACTTATATATTCTGAAAAGACCCAGAGTAATAGAAGTCTAACATCAGGAGTCGGTTTTAAACTTTAAAACATGGAAGATATCCCCCTTCGGTATGCCAAAGTGGTATAGTCCGACTTCCTATTAGGCATGCGCAGCGAGAGTACCCGATGACGTGGGTATTGGAAGCCGGAAGTCAGCTGGATTGCGCAGGCGGGATAAAGGGGCTTTGCTAGAGTGGCCTACTCCTCCCAGGTGTAGTGGGTTCTGTGGAAGGATGTTTTATTAATGGGGGTGGGGGGTCGGGGATGGGGAATGAAGCAAGAGAGAATGAGCTCAGATACCAGACAAAAGCAACGTTTTACTCACTCTCCCAGTAATTGGGGCGCTCTGGAGTGCAGGACATTAGTTTTTGAACCACTGTGGTCCTTAATTACGTAGTGCCTCCATTTCCTCCTCTGTATAGTGTACCTGTATAGTTATATCTAATTTGCAAAAGAAGGCGTTAAGACAAGCTCCATGATGGCAGGAACCAGTCTTGGGTTTGGTTCATACAGCTTGGCACATAAGTAAGCACTTGAGAAATAGCAAGTGAGTGAAAGAATAGTTGGAAAGTCTTTTTAAAAAATCAAACGACAGGACCTCTCATAGTTCTCTCTTCTTGCTTCGGAGAACCGAAGGCTTGGTTAAGAACCCAAGGAGAACATTCCCGGGTCCAAGAAACATAAAGCTGAGTTCTGGTTCTAACTCCTTACTTTGCTCTGGCTGGTAACCCCATATCTATCATCTGAAATTTCCTGGCTGCTACACAGAGCGTGCATGCTAAGTCCCTTCAGTTGTGTCCTACTCTTTGTGACCATTGGGTTGTAGTCTTCCAGGTTTCTCTGTCCCTGGTATTCTCCAGGCAAGAATACTGAAGTGGGTTGTCATTTCCTCCTTAAGATCTTCCTGACCAGGATATCGAACTTTCCTCTCTTATGTCTGCTACATTAGGTGGGTGCTTTACCACTAGGGCTAGCTGGGAAGCCAGCTAAATAGTGCTGATGAGGTCCAAAAGAGGAAGGGAAAGAAATTCCCTGATGGTCCAGAGGATTTGACTCTGCTTTCACTGCCTGAGGGCCCAGGTTTGATCCTTGATCAGGGAACTAGGATCCCACAAGCAGTGTGGTGTGGCCATCCTCACCCCCTCAAAAAAAAAAAAAAAAAAAAAAGGGAATCAAAATTTATGCCACTTTCTCACAATAGAGAAATTGAAAACCCAGGTCTTTCTACAAAACCCAGGCCTTCTCTGTCATGTCAGGCTCTCTTGTGTCCAAGGAAAGATGGGAGCCCTGCTTAGGGTTGGATCTTAGGACTGACCCACACCTGTTGCAAAACCCAGGGTGAGGAGTCAGTGTATTCCACAGACTCCCCTCCAGCAGAACACAGCAGGTTGGCTTATTTTACTTTTAGCAGCGCCAGTTTTCAGGCTCTTAGTTCCCCAGTCAGAGATTAAACCTGGGCTTCCCTGGTGGCTCAGACAGTAAAGCGTCTGCCTGCAATGTGGGAGACCCCGGTTTGATCGCTGAGTCGGGAAGATCCCCTGAAGAAGGAAACAGCAACCCACATCTAGTACTCTTGCCTGGAAAATCCCATGGACAGGGGAGCCTGGTGGGTTATGGTCCATGGGGTCACAAAGAGTCGGACACAACTGAGTGACTTCACTTTCACTCAGTAGTGAAAGCATGGACTCCTAACCACTGGACTGCCAGAAAACTCCCAGCTTGGCTTATTTTTAGAGTCATAGAACCTGGGCAAATCTCCATTCTACTTCTCATTTCTCTTTTTGTGGAGCCTGGGAACAGGTCAAGTAAGGTGCTAACAGGTCCTCCTGTCAAAACTGACACTCTCCCCTCCCTTCCCTACCCTACCCTGCCCTGCATAGCATCTTACAGCATCTCCAAACATCTCAGAAACCCATCATTTAATTTCCTCTTCCTCCCCAAAATCCCAGGTGACAAAGACACTACAGTACCAGCAAACCCATTTTACAGGAGAGGTGTACTGATGTGCCCAGAGCCACACCACCAGAAAAAGCCTGAACCAAGTTGGCACTAAGGCCTCTTGCCAGAATCCTCTACTCCTTTTAGCTTCACAGATCATGGTGGTTGGGGTCCAGGCCTTGGATATCTGTCCCCAAATAAGGGATGAAGGGGGAAACAATTCCAGGTCACAGGTCATTAGATCAGATTTTCGCCACTCTCCAGTCTCAGCTCCACATTTCTTCCTCCTCTTCCCTTTCTATCCAGGAACACAGACCTCACACAGGCCCACCTGGGGGATAGCTATTAGCGCTAGGGCAATAGGACTCCTGAATCCCTGGGATTTCTTGTTGCTGTCTCTGCTGAATTCTGTTTGGATACCCTCCCCTCCCCACCCTAGCTTCAGCCTCCAGCCATCCAGCACCAACTTATTGGGGAGGGAGGGACCTTTCTGTTTGCCTCAAGGCGGCCTGGGACAACAATGGGGAGAAAGGAGTTAAAGCCGGGTCCCAGGATCACCAGGGCTGGGAAGTTCCGGTGGCCCAGCCTGGAATGGAATGGGGAGACCAGCTAGGAAGAGCGGTTTGGGACGGAAGCGGGGGCGGTGCCAGCCATGCTAATCCGCGCTTCGGTTCCATCCTCGCTTGGCATCCACTGGTAAACCGCACCCCCACACCCCCGCCCTCAGCCCCTTGGCAAGGTTTCTAATGTCCCCCAGAGTGGCCACCCTCACCCTAGGCCAGTCGGAGACCTGAGCTCGCCGGGAGAGGCGTGCGTCCCTGCAGCCTCCCTCCCATTGTCTGTGCAGAGCAAACGGAGGGGCTGCGAGGGGCGGGGCCGCGACTGGCGGAGGGAGGGAGGGAGGGCGGGAAGGACGGGTGGGAGCGGAGGGGGCGGGGGGAGATGCTGAGCCTTCAGGGGCGGAGGAGGCGGCGGCAGCAGAGGAGAGAGCAGGAGGAGGGAGGGAACGCAGGAAGAGGGCAACCGAAGGCCGGGCCAGGTGGCTGGACCGGGTGCTGGCTACGCTGCTCTCGGTTCCGACGGCCTCTCTCATGCGTTGAGGGCGCCCGGCTGCGCCGGGCCGGCGGCCGGAGGGGAGGCTTCTCTCCATGGTCCAGAAGACCAGCATGTCCCGGGGCCCTTACCCATCCTCCCAGGAGATCCCCATGGAGGTCTTCGACCCCAGCCCACAGGTGAGGTGTGATGGCCGGGATCGAGGGAAGGGGGCCGCTCCCGTGGACCTTGTGGGGTCGGATCGAGGGGGGACCGGGGAGAAAGGGGTTATATGCCCGGCGTGGAGGGGAAAAGCTCTGCGCCCCTATCCCTGCCAGTGAATGATTGATGGGCGCTTGGCTGGGAGTTATGCTGCGGTTTTGCAGAGCGGGGAGGGGGCGGTCGGGCCGCCTGTCATCCTCGCCTCCTCCTCTCCCCCGCGTCAGGGGCTTTGCTCCTTGGGTACCGGCTCCAGTGGGTTAAGAGTGTGGGTGCTGGCGGCGGGATCCGGCGGTTGAGGGAGGCTAGAGAGGGAGCTCAGGCAAAGGGGGCGACGCAGAGCACGCTCAGGGGCTCCGGGCGGGTGTGGGGTGGAGTTGGGGTGGCACTGGGAGATGGCCGAGGCGGTGGTCAGGAGGGCGGTGCCAGCAGGCCTTCAGAGCTGCGGACACTGGCCCTCGAGGGTGGGAAAGGGACCAGCACCGAACTAGGCCCCCCTCCTAGCCACTTCAGTTCCACCTCTATAGCAGACCACCTCCTCTCCTCCGACACCCTTGTTAGCCCTTCTCGACCCATCCCCTAGCCCCAGAAAACGCCTCCAAAGTTTGGAAAGTTGGACGGATGCCAACTCACTGTCCTGGAGGGGAAGAAACTGTGTTACCTGGGGAAGGGAGGGGGGGGCTCTGCCTCCCCACCCCCACTCACACTTTTCCTGTACCCACTGGTTACCCCCAAGAAGGGATATTCTTGGGGGTAGAGGGTGCTGGTGGAGTGATCAGCAGAGTCTGGGGTGGTCGTGCCCACCAAGAATTTCTCTGGGACATGTCCTTTTCCATTCTGGCAACACCCCAAGGCTAGGATAGCATTAACTCTTTTCTTGCTGTGGCCAGCCTGGAGCAGCTGTAACCACCATGATAGTATGGCTGATGGGCACGTGGGGCGGGGGGGTGTCAGATCAGACCTAAAAATACTTCCCTTCTCCACCCCAGGCCCCTTGGAGCCTGGGAGGCAGCTGACTGAGGCCTTCCTTTCAGCTGTCCCTTGTCCCTCTGGGTGCCACTCCCTTTTCCTAGCCTGGGATAGTGGTGATGTTGTGAAAGAGAGCCTTGTGCTCACTGGGGGAATGCTCTTAAATTCATAAGGATCCTCAGTCCTAGAGGTTGGATATATGTCTGGTTCGAGAGAAGGTGAGGGAGGGAGGATTCTTGAAGGGTTCTCAGGTGTCTCGCCCATCTATCCATCCATCTCCTTGTACTCAAGCCCAAGGAACCAGAGCCTCTAGTCTGATTATGGCTTATCTAGATTCTTTGGCAAAGAAACTCTAGGATGGAGGTTGTGGACAGCATCTTGGAGGGCCTGGACAGCGTCTTGGAGGGCTTGGACCCTCAGTCATCTCCTCTCACTCTAGATTGCCTGGGGGCTGACGTGTATATGTGAGTTGGGTAGGGCAAAGAAGCAGCCCCCTTCCTAGGAGGCCTGGAAATACCTGAATGGGTGACTACTTTTGAGGTCAGGCAGTGTCCACGCCACCCAAGCCAGGAGCCCAGCCAGTGAGACTGAGCCCGGCTTCCCGGAGGCCCTGCAGGGTCTGTGTCCTCTGTTTTTCTTGGGGGAGGGCCAAGGGGCATTTAGATTTATGCAGCGTGGTGGGCATCATGGGACAGGACGTGGGCAGTGGCAGCTGAGGGCTAGAGGGCTTGATGTCTCTTGCCTCCTTGGGAAGAGGTATGATCACTGTGATTGTGAAAAGGGGGCTGAAAAGTCCTACCAGGATGAGGGGTGTGCTAAATCTGCCCCCATGGATCAAGGTTGGGGTTAGATATATACTTTCCAAATACAGTTTCATGTCCCCTCTCCTCCTCCCTAGAAATCTAATCGTTTTAGGTCTCTAAGACCAGAGAGCTGCAACTCCCCTCCCCACTCTGCAAAAAACAAGGCAAGAGTTGGGCTCAGGAAAGCCAAGCTGGGCCTGGGTTGGCAATTCCTCTTCTCTTTGGGGGCTATAGGCACACTCAGCCCCAGTCTGCTCCAGCTGAAGTGGAGAGGGAAGGGGACTTTCCCAAGGGCTCTCTCCACACCCCCAGCACTGCAGGCAGTCTCTCCCTTCCCCCTAGGCCTCTGCAGCCTGCCCAGCATCTTAATTAGCTTTGCTGCCTAATGAGCTTCCAGCTTCTCAGCACCTCCCCCTTCCCAACCTCTGACTTGGTTTGGGGGTTTCTGTGTGTGCTTCCTAGGGCTCTCTTGCTCTGTCCCCCACCCCATGGCTGTGGTCTGGGCCCCTCCCTCTCCCCTCGGGCTGTACCATCTCAGGAAGAAGATGGAGGGGCAGGCTCTTGAGATCAGGGAATGATATTGCCAAGGCTTGGCAGTAGTTCTGGACTTGATGGGATGAGGGCTGGGCAAGGGTCTTTGAGATTCTACTCTTGTCCCTTCCTGGCTTCTCCAGGGCAAATACAGCAAGAGGAAAGGGCGGTTCAAAAGGTCGGATGGGAGCACATCTTCAGATACAACATCCAACAGCTTTGTCCGCCAGGTAATGGGGAGGCTGGGTTGAGAGGAGGGAGGTGGCTGGTTGGTGGAGACCAGGATTGGTGAGCTGGGTCTGAGGCTTTCTCCAGGCACCCTCCCCCATGTCATTTGTTACCTGCCTAGAACCACCCCATCACCCTTACACCTCATGACCTCCTCTGCATAAACTGTCAGCTGTACCCACTCCCTCAGCCCCCCGCCCAGCCCCTCCCCCAGCGCCAGGCGCCAGCCCCTGCTGCCTGCCTGCGTCATCTCATTCAGGGACAGCCTGGCCTGCCTCCTTCTAGCTTGCTTCAGGCTGTCACCCACTCCCCCTGCCGGCTGTCTTCTTCCATGTCCTCCCCCAGAATCTGTGACAGCATGGGGTAGAGGGAGGCCCTACGAAATGAGGACCCAGGACATTTGGGTCCCTGGAGCCCTGATTAGGTGTGGATTGGGGAGACTCCCTCCTCACATCCAGCTGTGACTGTTCTTTAATATGCAGAGAGAGCGTGTGTTGAGGCGGGTGGAGGAGAGGCAGCAGGAAGTTGATTTTAGAGAGGACTTCAGCCCAGCACCCCTGAATGAAAGGGCAGGGGGTATAACTGAATGGCCTTCTGGGGTCTTCTGTTCTCATTCAGGAAGTTGCCATTCTCATCTCTGTTCTAAGTCTCAACCCCAGGCCATCTCAGGCTCAGGGAGAAGCAGTGAGAGAGCCATGTGGTTGCTATGACTACAGAGCATCTCAACAAAGCCTGGTACCCAAAAAAGGCGAGAGGGGCTTAGGATCAGACAAGGAAGGAGTACATCGAAGAAAAAACGGGCAGGCACATGCGGACAGAGGACAATAGGAAAGTCAGCCACCCCCAGGCCAAGAGAGAGAGGGTGATGCCAGGCAGATCCACTACTGACTGGAGTAAGGCCCTTCTTTTTGATTCTTATGTCTCCACCACACTTGGCACTCAAAAGCCCAGGCCTTACTTGAGAGGGTCAGGAAAGGGACCTTTCATCCCAGGATTCCTAAATACACATACAAGTGGGAAGTCCTTTCTTTGATCTTTCCCTCATCCCTTGTGTGTATTGTAGAACTGGGGCAGGGCCAGGGTCAGGGCTAGGAAAAATGACACTGTGCTCAGTGGAGACCCTCTTGACAGAAAAGGGCCTCATTCCTTCAGTGTTTGCCAACCTAGGGGATCAGACCCCAGTTTCCAACCCTTTCTCCTCTCAGCTCCCCAGCTCTGACCCCCAGTAGGTGGCAGGGAGTGGGGGGCAGGCCTTGCCACATCTCTGAGCTAAATATACCCTAGCAGTTTGCACATGTAGCAACTCTGCTTGTAACCTGAGCCCCCTGGGGGAACGGGCAGTTTGGGCCACCCCCTAGGCCAGCAGGGCCAGGCACCGAGGGCGCCCGGGATGGAGGCGCCCAACCAGACCCTCATAGTGGTGAGCTGGGGATGGAGTGAAGGCGGGGGTGGGGGGCGGGAGCAGCCCCTCCAGGAAAGCTGGTGGGAGGCCTTCACTCCAGCCTGTTTCCTTGCCTTCTCACTGTTGCCTTGTCTCCCGCCATTTCTGGTAGGCACCCATTTGTGTGTGTGTGTGTGTGTGTGTGTGTGTGTGTGTGTGTGTGTGTGTGTGTGTGTGTGTGTGTGTTATGTTGGGGTCAGTAAGTGCCTATCCCTCTCCATCTCTGGGTCTGTTCCTCCGGCTCTCCTGGTGGCTGTCTTCTTGACTCGGAGTGCTCAGGAGGGATAAAGAGTAGTTGATTCACTGGTTTTCACTCTTTCCTTTGTATCACTTTTCCAGCTTCTATGAAAACCCCATCTCACCCCCTGGTTTTCCTCTCAAAGTCTCCCATTTTCCTGATTTGGCTGGGAAACGGATGGGCCACTGCACTGGCTGATGACGAGGGCGGTCTGGGGAGATAGGACCTGGTCTTCTTTCTTTCCGAGGTCCCTTCCATACCAGGCTAATGGGCATTCCTGGCCAAGTGACCCCTTCCTATCTTCAGAAAAAAACCCTCCCACCCCTACAGTCTTACCCTTTCATCACATCCCCTCTGGCCCTTTGTAGCAATAAATCCACACCTTCTGGCTCCTGTCCTCACGTGCCCTTGGGGACACAGACACTGAGGGCACCCCCTGCCCCCTGCCCTGTGTGTACACACAAGGACCTGTATGCACTCAGTCATGCACCAGGACATACACAAAGCACACACTCCCAAACAGACTTGAAATTGCACATCCAAGTACACCTGTGAATGAGCATGTTCATTCACCTCCTGGGCTATGTGTGCCTTACGTGTCTGCATTGCTGAGGGAGTTCCTTGTGCCCTGGGATGGTCCGTGTGATCAAGGCCAGCTTCCTGGCACACCCAGACTTCTGAACCTGCCTTAATGCTGGCAGTTGGCCGCCCTAATGCAAGGGAAAAGCCTGCTTGTATTCTTCTCTTGATGTGTTTTTCCTGTCTGCCCCACCCCAGGAACCTTGGGTTCTTTTTTGTATCTTATAAGAGCCTAAGGGTTGGGGCTTTCCAGCTTCTGGCAGGGGAGATAGGATTCTATCTTCCCTCACTCTTGAGCGGAAGTTAGCAAATTTTTGTGTGGCCCTAGCACATGGAGCAGGCTGCCCATGGCCACCAGTGCAGAGGGCTCAGACCTAAGCTGGTGGCTGTGGCCCCTGGAAGGACTCACTGGGCCTGTGCTGAGTCTGTCTCAGCAGGTTCTGGGAGCAGGGGAGGGAAGGAGGAGCAGGGAATGGAGACTGACCGTTGGCACTCCGCCTCTGCACTGCACCCTATCAGGTTCCCACCCCTCCCTGGGCCCCAAGCAGCTGTCCTTGGACCTGCCATAATTCCCTGCTTGTTGCTATCACCCTTTCTAGGGCCACACTCTTCCCAGGGGCCTGCAGACCTCATTCTCAGGCTCTTCCTGTCTAATACCACCTTCTCCTAGCCCTTGTGGTCTCACACTGGTGCCTTCTGCGGCCCAGGAGCTGGGGAGGCGGTGTTGGCCCTGAGCTGGCCCTGTCTGTTTTCAGGGCTCAGCAGAGTCCTATACCAGCCGTCCGTCAGACTCTGACGTGTCTCTGGAGGAGGACCGGGAAGCCTTAAGGAAGGAGGCAGAGCGTCAGGCGTTAGCCCAGCTAGAGAAAGCCAAGGTGAGAAAGTTGGGAGGGGCTGTGCTGGCATTGTTTCCCTTACCTCATGCCTTAGAGACAGCCTGGACAGACCCAAGTCAGGTCTTGGCCCAGCCACTTCCCGGCGGATGTACGCCTCCCATGTGCCTCTGTCTTTCATCTGTAAAAATGTAAGCTATAATACCTGCCTCCTTATAAAGTGTAATAAGTGCCTAAAACTCTTTCCACACATAACAAGAGCTAAACATTTCCACTCTTTCTGGGTTGACTCTTACTAGCTGTGAGATCTTAGGCAATTCACTTAACCTTTCTGAACTTTAGTTTTCCCATTCATTCAAGTGAATAGGATAATAGCACTTTCTAGGATTTTTGTCAGAGAAGGCAATGGCACCCCCACTCCAGCACTCTGGCCTGGAAAATACCATGGACGGAGGAGCCTGATGGGCTGCAGTCCATGGGGTCGCTAAGAGTCGGACACGACTGAGCCACTTCACTTTCACTTTTCACTTTCATGCATTGGAGAAGGAAATGGCAACCCACTCCAGTGTTCTTGCCTGGAGAATCCCAGGGATGGCAGACCCTGGTGGGCTGCCATCTATGGGGTCACACAGAGTCGGACACGACTGAAGCGACTTAGCAGCAGCAGCAGCAGCAGCAGGATTTTTGTAAGGAATAAATAAGATAATGGATGTGAAATATATAACATAGTACCTGGCACACTAAACAGTACTATCATTATGACTACTATTATTACTATGACTATTCCTTCTTGGTATCATTATGGGGTCCCCCACCACCTATACTTATTCCCTGATGCACCCCTCCATCCTGAGAGGACTGAGTTCTGTTTTTTGCTTTTTTTTTTTTTTACTGTGAAATTTAATATACACGTAAAAAACTGCATAAGCCATTCAGTGTATACTTTTGTTTTTTTAATAAAATTTTTTTTTAATGTATAGTTGATTTACAGTGTTGTATTAGTTTCAGGTGTACAGCAGCGTGATTCAGTTATATATGTATATATATATTCTTTTTCAGATTATTTTTCATTATTGGTTATTACAAGATTTTGAATATAGTTCTCTCTGCTATACAGTAGAACTGTGTTTACTTTGTGTATAGTAGTGTGTATAATGTGTATCTTAATGAAGAATTTACAAAACAAACCTCTCCATAATCACCAGCCCGGTCAGGAAGTTGTACATCCCATTGTGATTTAATTCTCTGGTTGTCATCCACCCTGGGTGCCTCCTCTAGACCAAGCCAGTGGCATTTGCTGTGCGGACAAATGTGGGCTACAACCCATCTCCAGGGGATGAGGTGCCTGTGCAGGGAGTGGCCATCACCTTCGAGCCTAAGGACTTCCTGCACATCAAAGAGGTGGGGAGAGACCGCTTGGCATCTGGAGGGAGGGCAGTATAGTGTGTGCCAGGAGAGGAGCAGTCAGAGCTCTAGTGGAAAAAGACTTCTGAACCAAGCAGAGCTGGGCTAAATCTGCTCTGTGATCTTAGACAAATCTTTCCACTTCTCTGAGCTTCAGATTTGTCATTGGTAACGTGCGATGGTAATACCTAGGTTGCAGGGTCGTTGGGAGGGTTTGTGAAGAGGACTGTTGGTGGAGTGGCGGTGTGCTAGGCACACAGAGGTGTCAGCATTTACTTCTCTCCCCACCTTTCCAGGGTCGAGCTGACACATGGCAGGAGGAAGGACTCTCAGATCAGGGATGTGCTGGGAGTGGGGTAGTCCAGGGCACAAGAGGATGCTGGTCCTAGAGAGCCCTGAGAATTGGGAGCTGTATTCAGAGGCTGGTGCCGGGCCTTTTGAGGGTGCCATCCCCGGGCAGAGAAGGCAGGATTGGGGGGGGTATCCCCTGGAGCTGGCTGCTGGCTTGTACCTCTAATCTCCTTCTTGGTCTCCCCCACCCCACCTGCCGTTGTTTGCAGAAATACAATAATGACTGGTGGATCGGGCGACTGGTGAAGGAGGGCTGTGAGGTTGGCTTCATCCCCAGCCCTGTCAAACTGGACAGCCTGCGCCTGCTGCAGGAACAGAAGCTGCGCCAGAACCGCCTCAGCTCCAGGTGTCTGGCTGGGGGCGGGGCACTCCCACCCCCTGGAGAGGCCGCCCAGCCAGTAGGAGGCCCCAAGGGTTGACCTCCTATTCTGAGGACACAGAGTTGCCCGAGGCCTCACCCGTGGGGCTGGCAAATGAGAGCCACGGGGGTGGGGAGGGGCAGCCTGTGAGAGAACAAGATCCCCCACCCTCACACCCACCTTTTTGCTCACGGCTCCATTTGCCTCTCTGCCCACACAGCAAATCAGGTGACAACTCCAGCTCCAGCCTGGGAGATGTGGTGACTGGCACCCGCCGCCCCACACCCCCTGCCAGTGGTAAGAGCTGCCGCCACCCCAGGGGGTGGGGGTGGAGCTCCTGGGTGGGGTGGTCTCCCCATTGCCTGTCCCTTCCATTCCCTGCAGTAGAGGTATCCCAATCCTGAGTCCTCCAAACACATCCAGTGGTGCCCCCTCCATGAAGAGCAGGGCACCCCCAAGCTGGGCTGGTTCATCAGCACCCATTCTCTCGTGTCTGTCCTCTCCCATTTCTTCGGTAGCTCCACCTATCCTTCTGACTCCCCCGGCCCCTGCCCCCCATTCATTTCTCGCAGCCCTGTTCCATTCACCTCTTCTTCTTTCTTTTTCCCCATCCCATCCCTGCGTTCTGTGCTCGTGTCTCCATGTCCATCTCACTCCTCCCCACCTCGCCTCCTCCCTCCCTCAATCCTGACTCTCCGGTCCAGGTAATGAAATGACTAACTTAGCCTTTGAACTAGACCCCCTAGAGTTAGAGGACGAGGAGGCAGAGCCTGGGGAGCAGAGCGGCTCTGCCAGGACTAGTGCTAGCAGTGTCACTACCCCGCCGCCCCACGGCAAGCGCGTCCCCTTCTTCAAGAAGGTAATTCTTGCTGGGTTCTTGTGAGTGGGGATGTCAGGGCCCAGCTCTTTGGTGGGTAGAGGGGGCTGGAATGGATTCAGATGGAGTATCGGCCTGATTTTGTGGGGATCAGGCCTTCCTACTGAGGAGGAGGGAAGGGTAGAGTGGCACCAAGAATGGGCACGTCTGTCTCCATACACAACCCCACCCTGGCCCTCTTCCCTGGAAGGGATGGTTCTTGCCATGGAAGCAGCCCTTCTAGCCCCGCCCCCCCACTGAAAGCAGATCTGGTTGTAATGAAACCTGATGTTTCAGTGGCATAGTCCATATTTGCCCTCGCCCCCACACGTGAAGGGGAAAGTGGAATGGCGACTCTTCTTTGCCCTTTTCAGATCCCATAGGGTGCCCAGGGATCTCCTGGCTGCAGAGCAGGACAGTTAAGGGAACCCTTACAATGGGCAGGTTGGCCTTCACTGGGGCCAGGAGATGGGCACCAAATTAGGGGCTATCACTCTTTCCAGCTTTTTCCAAGACCCAGAAATGGGGTAGAGGATGTCTGAATATTCCAAAGTTCACTGGACTGGCTGTCAGTCCCACTCCTGGCCCTGATTCAGGGCCATCTCTGGCTGCCCCTTGGCATGGGGTCCCATCCCCTCTCTCTGGCTCTGTCTGTCACTAACACGCATGCCCTGTTATCTCTCCTCATCCGCCCGCTCTCCCTCCCTCTCTTGTCCTGGCTCCTCCCTTGCCCTCTGCCCCTGCCTGGGTACCCTCCCCTTTCTCCCCCCATTTTGGCAATCTCTGGACCCAGCCAAACAGAAGCAGAAGTCGGTGAGTAGCACAGCTTTCTATGTTTCCCTCCCTACCCTCTGGGATGAGCTAGGGGGACCTTCTAACACCCATTCCCATATCTGCTCCTATTTTCCCCCCACCATTCCTGGTTCTCCCTAGCCACATCTCCCCACCCCCACCCTGATCCCCTCCCCTACATCTGGGCTTTGGGACCAGGGGGAGGAAAGGATGCATGGGGGAGCCTGGAGGCGGGGGGGGAGAAGGGCTAATGCCATCTCCACTCTGGGGTTTCCCCTCCCTGCTTCCCCCAGACAGAACACGTGCCCCCTTACGATGTGGTACCTTCCATGAGGCCCATTATCCTGGTGGGACCGTCGCTCAAGGGCTATGAGGTAGGAGCCCCTAGAGGGGCATAGGGACCAGAGGGGCCCAGACTGCCAAAAAGACTCTATAAGGTCTTGAGATTCCAGAGACATCCCCCAGCAGGGTCTTCCCAGGATTTCCTCCCCAGAGGGCTACAGACCTTCAGAGACCACCCCCCTTCCCCAGGGGGACCCCAACCCATGGGGAGACCCACTCAGAAGGGTCTAGTCTTCTCAAAAATACCCAGAAAAGCCTTCCTAGAGGTTCCACCTGAAAGGATCTCTGAATCAGAGATGCCAGTAGAGGCCCCTCAGACTCAGAAAGATCACTTCCTCCCCTGAACAGGGACTTATTCATCTCAGGGATTAAAGAAGAAAATGGAATGTCAGGGGCAAATACCTAGCAGTCTACCCTTCTTGAGAGCTTTAAACACCTAACTTCTCCTCCTCCTACTCCACCCCCCCGCCCCAACCTCAGGTTACAGATATGATGCAGAAAGCTTTATTTGACTTCTTGAAGCATCGGTTTGATGGCAGGTAAGCCCTTTGGAGCTGGCTCTCCATGCCCAGCATGGTTCTCTGCTGCTGGGGTTGGGCAGGATGGCTTGAATGACAATCCTGGAACTCTTGGACTGAGAGCTACAAGGCTGGCCTGGAGCCTGGGGAGGAGTCAGGACATTTTAGCCCACCCCTGACCCCTGACACTTTACTCTGCCCCCCAGGATCTCCATCACTCGTGTGACAGCGGACATTTCCCTGGCTAAGCGATCAGTCCTTAACAACCCCAGCAAACACATCATCATCGAGCGTTCCAACACACGCTCCAGCCTGGGTGAGCCCATGCCTTGACTCCACCCCCACCCTGCTCTGGGGCCAGATGTGGGCGTGAGGGGGCATCTCTAGAAACACTATCTGCCCACTGCCTCCTGGGAGACTCCCTTACATTTATCCCTTCCCCATGACTCCACTCGCCTAGCTGAGGTTCAGAGCGAGATCGAGCGGATCTTTGAGCTAGCCCGAACTCTTCAGTTGGTTGCTCTGGACGCTGACACCATCAACCATCCAGCCCAGCTCTCCAAGACCTCACTGGCCCCCATCATTGTTTACATCAAGATCACCTCTCCTAAGGTGGGTACAAGACCCTACTGGGGACAGGAGTGCTCTGGGTGGGCTGCCTGTGTTTAAGCCCCAGGTACTGCTTACTAATCATATGACTTCATCTCCTGAAGCCCAGTTTCCCTTCTCCACCAAACTCCATTGTCTGGATATTGTGAAGATTCAGCCTAATGTGAATACTTAGCACTTAGCAAATGATCTGGTATAATATACCTCATCATGTATTAAGTGTTTTAAAAATTGCTATTAGAGTTGTGCAGGTTAGTCCCCTGTCTCTACTTTGTTGACCTCCCATCCTTAGTCCAGAAAATAGAAAGAATTCTGTGTGTTTTGCCTCAGTGTCACCCAGCTACTTGGCAGTTGGAAAAAGACCTCTCCTGTCTTTTTTTTTTTCCTCCTGTCTTTATATTTCAGCCCTTTTTGCTATACTGCCCTCACTTAGACCTTGATAGAGATGAACTTGGTAGGAAGACTGATTTACTTCTTTGTCATACAGCAGCTCCATTAATTCCCCCGCTAGACATTAGTGGTTTTGAGAAATGTGGAAGGTGAGCTAAGTTGAATGATTTTTATAAAATGTTGCTTTATTTATTTGACTGCTCCGGATCTTAGTTGTGACATGTGGGGTCTTTAGTTGTGTCGTGTGGGATTTTTAGTTGCAGCATGCAAACTCTTGGTTGTAGCATCTAGTTCCCTGACCAGGGATCGAACTGAGGCCCCTTGCATTGGGAGTGCATAATCTCAGCCAGTAGATCACAATGGAAGTCCCTAGGTGAAGGATTTTAAGTTAAAAGATGGCATAAGGTTCAAATCCTAGCTCTGAGTGGCTTATTTTAATTAATTAAAGTTTGTTGTTGTTTTTCTGGTTGTATTTTATTGAGCTTTGGATCTTGGGGAGATAATTTAGCTTTTGCACGATTTCTTCACCTACAAAATGGGAATTATAATCCTTCTCTTGAGGTAGTGATGTAAAGAGCCCAGAGTTCTGTCTGACTGATGAAGGCAATCAGGCGTTAACATTGCATGATAGCACCCTATGAGCTAAGCACCCAGTTTCTAATGAGTATAAAGGGGAGGATGGGATTTAAGTACTTCCTGAGGTGGTTGAAAGGATCAAATGAGATAATGGATGCAAAAGCACTTTGTGAACTAGAAAGTAAAACACACTTGCATTGTCCTCACTGAGCACTGACTCTGAGGTTAAGGGTGTGGACTCTGAAGCCCGGCTGCCTGGGTTTATGTCCCACTGCTGCCACTTACCTACCGGCTCTGCACTCTTTGGGCAGGTCACCTGACTTCTCTGTGCCTCAGTTTCCTCATTTGGAAAATAGGAATCCTTAGGTGATGTTTGTGAAGATTAAATAAACAAATTAACCATGCAAAGTGCCTGGTACCTATTAAGTGCTCTATGTGTTCAATTCTTAAAGCTTTTTAATTGAAGTAATTTCAGATTTATAGGAGAGTTGCAAGAATAGTACAAAGGATCACCTTTGAATACCCTTCACTCAGACTCACTACTTTTTAAATGGCTCTTTAGAAATAAAATTCACATGCCATTCAATTCAGCCATTTAAAGCATACAATTTAATTTTTTTCAGACTCACTAATTTTGAACATTTTGCCACATCTACTTTATCTTTAGGGCTTCCCCCATGGCTCAGCAGGTTAAGAACCTGCCTACAGATGCAGGAAATGTAAGAGATGTGTGTTTGATCCCTGGGTCAGGAAGATTCATGGAGGAGGCATGGCAACCCATTCCAGTATTCTTGCCTGGATAAGACTGTAGTCCATAGGGTCACACAGAGTTGGACACGACTGAAGTGACTTAGCACGCACACACTTTTTGTATGTCTGTATTATGTATATATGTGCTTATATATATATATCTTTTTTCTTGAACGGTTTAAGTTGTAGCTCTTGTATTTTTTATCCCTCAAAATTTCAACATGTATTTCTTAAGAACAAGGACATTAATTTACATGTCAAATTCAAGAAATCTCACTAAAATACTGTCTATCCACAGTTTTCACCAGTTGTCCCAAAAATGCCCCTTATAGCAATTTCCCCTTCAATCCAGGATCACGTGTTGCATTTAGTTGTTATATCTCTTTAGTATTTTTTTCTTCTTTACTTCATTTCTTTTCTCCTTAGTAATCTTTAAGCTAAAAACTTTCCTGAGCTTTTCTTCGATTCTCATGAGACTATCATTTTTGAAGAGTACAGATCACTTATTTTGTAGATTGTTGCTCAAGGTGGGTTTGTCTGATCTTTCGCTGTCAACAGATTGAGGTTTTGCATTTCCGGTAGGAGTATTACCCGAGTGATGTGTCCTTCTGAGTGCATTACATCAGGAAGCGTAGGATGTTGGTTTGTTGTGTTGTTGGTACTGTTAATTTTGTTAAGGCTGTAGCTTTATGTTTAGCTATTATTATCATTATTATTGTTATCATTGAGAGGGGGATTATAATAGTGGCTGCCTAATGGGATTATTGTCAGGACTAAATGAAAAGGACTTTCCTGGTGGTACAGTGGTAAAGCATCTGGCTGGCAATGTGCAAGTCATGGGTTTTTTTCCTAGGTCAGGAGGATCCCTGGAGAAGGGAATGGCAACCCACTCCAGTAGTCTTGCCTGGAAAATCCACGGACAGAGGAGCTTGGTGGGCTACAAGTCCATGGGGTCGCAGAGGAGTCGGACATGACTTATCAACTAAACAACAACAAAATGAAAAAAAGCACAGACCAGTGCCAAGGCGTAGCAAGTGTCCTTTTCAAGGATGGCTGCCTGTTGTTAACACGGAGGGGAAGTTGGCTCAGAGAATGAATGAAACCCGTAAAGAAGGTTACAGGAGTTGGGAAGAAGAATCACTGCCCTTCATACAACCACTGTTGAATGTCCCAGGATAGGCTGGCATGAGACCCAGGAGAAAGCCTGAGTTTGTGTAGGATGGACACAGGGCTGGTGAGGTCATTTCTGAAAAGGCATCCAGGGCTGAGCGTTATGGAATGTTCCCCCGGCCCTGATATTGTCTCTCCATGTTGGCTCCAACCAGGACCTGCCTTTCCAGGTTGGTGCATTCCAGGGTCCCTCTAGCTCTTCTTCTCCCCTTACCAAACAGGTTCTTCAGAGGCTCATCAAGTCTCGAGGGAAGTCTCAGTCCAAACACCTCAACGTCCAAATAGCAGCCTCAGAGAAACTGGCACAGTGTCCCCCTGTGAGTGCTCAAAGGGAAGGGAGGGCGTTTGGGTTCTCTTGGTTTCCTGCTGAGAGAGTGACCAGGAACACCTGGGTCTGATCCAGAGGTGCAGATGGATTTTCTGGGAAAAAGGGCTGGACAGGCAGTTAGAGACTGTGTTCAAGTCCCAGAAGCACGACTTCTCTATGGAGAGTTAAGCCCCTCTCCAGGCCTTGGCTACCTTATATATAGAATGAGGAAGCTGTAATATCTAGGTGCTAAGACCTCCTTATATATATTTAATTTACATATCTGAGAGCTCTCCTCTTCCTGAACAGCCAGAAGTTTCTTTTTAACTTTGTCCTTCAACCCCTTGACTCCACCCACTGCCCCCAGGCCACACCCTCAGCCCTTGGTCACGCCCAGCTCACCCCAGCCCTGCCCTTAACCCCGCCTCCACAGGAGATGTTTGACATCATCCTGGATGAGAACCAATTGGAGGACGCCTGCGAGCACTTGGCAGAGTACTTGGAAGCCTATTGGAAGGCTACACACCCGCCCAGCAGCACTCCGCCCAATCCGCTGCTGAACCGCACCATGGCTACTGCAGCCCTGGCTGCCAGCCCTGCCCCTGTCTCCAACCTCCAGGTACAAGTGCTCACCTCACTCCAGGAGAAATCTCAGCTTCTGGGGCGGGCTAGAGGCCTCGCAGCGAGGCAGGGCGGTGCCCCAGCAGCAGGAGCACACCGTGTAGGAGCCCCGCCCATCTCCCCTCCCACCCAGGACTCCGAACTGAGTGCAGGGAACTTGGGGAAGGAAGGGAAAAGTTTTATTTTGTAAAAAATGTGGTGAGTGGCAGCTTCTGGTGTCTGTGGTTTTGATGGGTTTGGGGCTAGCTGGTGGGGCCTATCTGGGCCTGGTCCCATAAGACTATATCTGCTGCCTTGGGGGCTTCTGCTTTGGGGGCCTTGTAAGATAAGAGACTAGGAAGAAACAGAAAAACCAATGTATGTTTGCTGGACTCTACACCCGTTTTAGACTCAACAGAGGTCACAGCATTTTAGACGCAACAGACCAACGGCCCTCAGACCCAGGGCCATTAAAACCAGACAGACTGCCCCCTACTCCAGAGCCCTAATCTCCAGGGGTTCTCAGAAGAGACCCAAAATGAAGCATATTCTATGAGTTGATATAGAACCTTCCACCCTTCTTCCAGTTAAACAGATTCCAGGGAAGATTCTCCTGTGGGTGCCCCACCCTACCTTGATCTCCCATGGGAATCATGGCCTGTCTCTGAGGTCAAACCATTAAGTATTGAGTTCTAGATTGGAGCCAGAAGAAACCCAGGAAATCATTCTAGACCACTGCTTTTCAAATTTATTTTCAGCACCAGAACCTATTTGTTCACTGAATCTTATGGGAAGTTCAGTGTGTAAATAAGGCATCCTTGCTCTGCTTGGAGAGGGCTAGTGGCTTGGCCTCCACTTTACCTCCACGGGGACCCCTGAAGCACTCTATGTCCTGTCCATCCACTCTAGAACTCCAGGGAATGAAAGTTGCTGTTCTAGCCTAATCCCCATCACAGCACCACAGAGCATCTGGGCCACCGAGATGGGTCACACAGCTTGAAGTGGCAGGGGATGCACTAGAACCCAGGCCTCTTGGCACCCCCACCCAGCAGCCTCCATGGCCATCTTCATGAGACATTGGTGCTGAGGACACTGAGCCATCTCATCGTTGCCAGTGGAGCATAGAGACCCATCAGCCTTCCCCAGTATTCTTGCCTAAAGAATCCCATGGAGAGAGGAGCCTGGTGGGCTCCTGTCCATAGTGTTGCACAGTTGGACACAACTGAAACGACTTAGCATGCATGCATGCACTGGAGAAGGAAATGGCAACCCACTCCAGTATTCTTGCCTGGAGTATCCCAGGGACAGAGGAGCCAGTAGGCTGCTGTCTATGGGGTCGCACAGAGTCGAACACGACTGAAGCGACCTAGCAGCAGCAGCCTTCCCCAGCCTGAAGCTCTGAGTCTGTTGAGGGCAGGGGAGGAATCCTATCAACCTTGGAGACTGTCACCTGACTCAGAGTAGAGTAGGGGGAAGTGTGGAGTTCTGGACGCCTATGCTTAGGGTCCCATTGGGCTGAAGGAGCTGGATGAAATGCTCTTTAGTATATTTGGGGCAACAACTAACCCAATCAACCACTAACAAGTGGCAATACTAATGAGCTGTTAATGATGATTTAGCCCAAGATAGTGTTAATGAGAGCCTTGAGGAAGTGACGACTCTCTTCATGGGCTCTCTACCATGGTTACCAGGAGAGTCACGCCTTCTCACACCTAGGAAGGTCGGGCACCCCCTCTCCCTAATGGAAGAACGAATGCCTTGAGTTCTGTCCTCTGGCTGGGCTCCAGAGCCGGTTGCCCAGCTGCCCGAACCCTAGGGCCAACACCCTCCTTCCTTCAGGCTGGGTGTCTTGGCGTCCTCACTAACCTGCCTTGCTTTGTTGTGTTTCTCTCACTCCTGCCTGATCTGCATGGTGTGTGCCGTCTGTCTGCTAACCAGGGACCCTACCTTGCTTCCGGGGACCAGTCGCTGGAACGGGCCACAGGGGAGCACGCCAGTGTGCACGAGTACCCGGGAGAGCTGGGCCAGCCCCCAGGCCTTTACCCCAGCAGCCACCCGCCAGGCCGGGCGGGCACCCTGCGGGCACTGTCCCGCCAAGACACGTTTGATGCCGACACCCCTGGCAACCGAAACTCTGCCTACACGGAGCTGGGAGATTCGTGTGTGGACATGGAGACTGACCCCTCCGAGGGGCCAGGGCTTGGAGACCCTGCAGGGGGCAGCACCCCACCAGCCCGACAGGGATCCTGGGAGGATGAGGAAGAAGACTATGAAGAGGAGCTGACCGACAACCGGAACCGCGGCCGGAATAAGGCCCGCTACTGCGCGGAGGGAGGGGGCCCAGTTCTGGGGCGCAACAAGAACGAGCTGGAGGGTTGGGGGCGGGGTGTCTACATCCGCTGAGGGGCAGGGGCTACACAGTGGGAGGAAGGGCTCTTGAGCCCAAGGGAAGGGAGGGACAGGGGGGCTCACCACCGAGGTGTATCTTGCCTCCAGGGGGCGCTGTCTCCCTCCTTTCAGATGCCTTTGCTCAGATTGGGGTTTCTTTGGTGGTAACCTTCCACCCAGCTCCTGAGAGTCCCTTAAGCCTCAGCGGCAGGTTTTTACCTACCTGCTGGGGATGTATGGAGGATGCCCACCTTTCTGCAGTATCCCCTTCTCCATCTCAGGGGGCTCTCCCCTTACCCAGAGAAAAGGTGCACTTCCTTAACTCCTACTCCGGGCTCTAAAGTGGTGTGGCCCTTTCTTTTCCACCCTGGAGTATTTGGGAATGGGGAGGGGAGGGGCTTTTCCTGGAGAGGGAGACCACAGACTCTCACATGAGGGCTCTCTTCCCCAAACCCCAGATCCCCGTCCTTTACCATGAGCCCCGCCCCCAGCACCTGCCTGCAGCTTCCTGGCTTCATTGTCTGGGAGGTGAAAGCTGCAGCACTGGAAGCTCCCTGGGGAGCTGGCTCACGGAGTGGTCTGCAGTGGTCTGGGCAGATGCTGGCAGGCATCAGGTACAGTGCCCTGTGCCTGCCCAGGACCTCGAACCCTGAGGAGGAGGCCACCCCAGATGCTGCTCCCCGTCCCACCACCTCCATGCCTCAAGCCTTTGCCTACCCCAGGAATGAGCTTTGCCTACAACATCCCTTGCCTGCTGCCATCAAAAGAGGGGGCCCTCTGCATCTGAGCCCCCCATCCTCTCGTCACCTGGGCCCATGGAACACTCTGATCCTCCTCATTTTGAAACCAAAAAAACTGCTCCTTCACTCTCACCCTGAGGCCCCAGGGAAGACGCCCTATGGTTGGTGCCCCAGAGTTAATCACCACCCCAGGGGTTGCCTCTGGACATCAGATCTCCCCTGGAGGGGGTGGGGGGGCTTGGCTGCTGCTGCTGCTGCTGCTCTGTATTTGCCTCTTGTGATCCTGTCCTTTACCCATGACCACTGCACCCAGGAGAGGCCTTGGTACGCCCTCTGCTCTGGAGTGTCCCTCTGCCTAGCATCTCATTGCCCAGCAGCCCTGCCCCCCAGCACCCAGCTGGGCCAGAGAGAGCCGATTGTGCCAACGAGGACTGGGCCCTGCCCGGCTGCCCGCCTCAGGGATGGGCACCTCATGCCTGTCTCGCCACCTCCTGTGCCAATGTTGTCCCACCCCACCCCCTACCTGGGGTGGGGTGCAGCTTCCACTTACTGGTTAGAAGAGACCACTGCCCAACCTCCCCTTTCCTATCTGGTGTCCTGTGCCCCCCATCTGTCTGTCTGTTCGTCTGTACTACCCTAGAAGTATTTTGCCACATATAAAACCGCCATCCTGTCCTTTGCGCTGCCTCCCAGGCCTGCTTCTTTGTCCCCATCACTCGCCACTCGGTTGCCAGCCTAGGTATGTGGGAGCTGCTGACCTGCAGGGAGAGAGAGTGAAGCGGTGGGCGCGGGAGTCAGCGGCGCCCTGAGTGATTTGCTCAGCAGGAGAGATGGTGCTTTGACTTTCGACTCTGACACATTATATTCAAGTCTGACAGGAGCTTCGTGGCCAGTCTCAGCTCCACTCCGCCCCAAGACCCATACCTGTCCTGTCTCCCCATAAGTAAAGCCAGGGAAAACCGGAAACTGTAGAGGGAAGTGGAGTGTCCCGGAGGTCATTCAGGGGGTCAGATCCAGAGCCACTGGCTCACAGTCTTAGAAGCATGTGTGTTTTTCTGCTCCTGTGGCCTCAGCTGCTCCCGGATTCCTCAGGGAGGGAAGGGCTGAACTTCCAGCTTCCTCCACTGATGCCTCCACAAAGACCCCCCACCCCAGTCACTGCTAACTAGCCTTGTGAGAGAGAAGGAAATCTGTTTGTGGGGGCTGGGTAGAGAATTGGGAACTCCCCCAGTCCCAGACTAAAGGAGAAAAAGCCAGGAAGAAAGTCAGCGGGTGAGAGTGACAGTTCCTGCTGTCATCTCGTGGCAGGATGTGGACTTGTCTGCCTCACATAGCACCCAGAAACCATTTCTCCTCTCTCCTGGTTCTTGTTTTTGGGTAGTAGATCCAGATAATCCTGTCCAGAGTGTGCATGTGTGTGTGTCTGTGTGTGTATAGAGGGCAACGGACATTCAGACCCTCCAGATGAGGGGTTAGCAAACCCAAGGAAAGAGGAACTGGACAGGCCCACAGGTTGAGTGACTGGCTCATGGTCAACAGGGAGTTGATGGCAAAGCCATCACTGCTGGGACTGGGGCCCATTCTGCCTCCATTGTGGTGCTCTTCCCCTTGCATTGCAGTGGAATCAATCTTTCTTTCCTGTGTTTATTTATGGAGCAAACATTTATTGAGCATCTACGATGTACCAGGCACAAGTCTTAAATGGGAGCAGCAGACAGTTCATAAGGGAGCTCTCTGATGTGCGAAGCAATGGGTCTTAGGGGAACCTGAAAGAGAAGTCTCCGCCTTAACCTGGGGAGATCAGGAAGGGCTTCCTAGAGGAGGTGAGGCTTGAGCAGAGTCTAGAAGGCTGGTTAGGAGTTAACCTGCAGAGAACGAGGGGAAGTATTCAAGGCAGAGGAAGCAAGTAACATTCATGACACATTCTTGACACTTCACTAGCAAAGGGTGCTCTCAAGGTGAAGGGAAGAGCGGGGTCATAGGAGCATCGATTTGAGGCGGCCTAGCTGGGAAACAGCTTTAGTGCTCCAGGTGAGAAATGAGGGTTTGCAGCGGAACAGGTAAGGAGGCGGTGGCTGCAAGAGACAAGTAGTGTTTAGGATTGAGAGTTCTTGGAGAGCAATTGGAGGTGGCTAGTGAGAGGGAAGCATTTGGATGATTGTGGGTGATGGTCTTCCCAGACATAGAGGAAGCAAGTGAAAAAAACAGGTTAGAGGCAGACATTAGTTTTGGACAAAGTGGGCACAAGCCTAAGTGGGAGCCACAGACAGCTCCTCCTGTGGGAGGAACATCCAAAAGGGAAAGAGCAGAAAACAGGCTCCGTCTGGGGCTCCAGAGAGAACTCCATCTGCAGTGGATCCTGGTACTTTCAATCAAAGGCAGGGATCATTAGCTTCAGTTTACAGATAAAGCTCTGTGAGGTTAAGCAGTTTGTTCATAGCTACATAGCCATCAAGCAAGGACTTGAACTGAGATCTTCAGATTTCAAGTTCTGTGGTGTCCATGACCCCCAAGTCTTATGCTGATTCCCCTGGCCCAGGGTGCCCTGGTTTCTGCAAGGGGAGGGGTGTGGGGCAAGAAGAAGCAGATGTCCAAGTATGTTTCTGTCTTCTCACTGTGTGCCTTCTGCTTGAAATTGCATTCACCCGGAACTTGCAGTCAGGGGCATTTCTAAATGGTTTGGAGATATTGAGGGATAAGGGGAGAGAGATTCTTGTCTCTTGGTAACTACCAACCCTCAACCATCACACAACAAGCATGTTGGTGGTTGTCAACACGTGAGGATTTCAAAGACGATGAAGTCGGTTGGGACTAGGCCCAGAGAGGCTGATGCTCCTACCGCAGCCACCTCAGGGACTCAGGAGCTGAGATGCTGGGGACACTTCCTACCTCCCTCCTTGACCAGCTGCTTCTGCCTTTTTAGCAGTTTCTGCCCAGAGTGAGCTGAGGTCAGAGAGGTTGAAGGTTTCCCTCATGCTAAAAAATGAGAGCTGAGTTGTGACCACCAGGACCTGGGAGCAGGGCAGAAGATGGGGTGGTTTCCAGCTCAGTAACCTCAAGAAAAATCTCATCTTAGCCCCAGTAATCACATCAGCAGACAAGTGTGCCTTGCTGCTACTGCTGCTGAGTCACTTCAGTCGTGTCTGACTCTGTGCGACCCCATAGATGGCAGCCCACCAGGCTCCCCTGTCCCTGGGATTCTCCAGGCAAGAACAGCTCCCTTCTAAATCAGGCCTTCCCCCACTGTCTCTTTTTAGTTGTTTTTTGAGTGCGTATATTTTGTCTCCCTAACTAGATGGCAAGCTCCATAAGACCCGGACAGGCCTGTTTTGTCTGCTTGGCATGTTTCTAATTCCTGACTCACATTTGTCAAATGAATGAATAAATGAATGAGTCCCCCTGAAGAGCTTACCTCTGGGCCTCACAGCAGAGGCAGCTTGTGTCTGTTTACTGAATGTGCTCCAGTGAGCAGAAACAGTCACTTTCAATTCTGCAATTGATGGTGGGGGCAGGGTGCACTAAGAGGTTCCTTCCCTCTTCCCATCCTCCAACACCCCCCCAAGGAAACAGATGGTAAAAATGCTTTAAATATTGCTGCTTCCCCTAGCACATTTCTGAGCCTCTACCCTACCCCACCCCAGCACAGCCCAGCCCATTTTTAACTAGTGCAGGAATGGAATCAGCCTAGATGGGCTCTGGTAGTCAATTTTCCTCCATCTAACTCTGGGCACCACTCTGGGTGGGATGAAAATACTTTATTTAGTGAACTTTTCCCTCTTCTCTCCACAAACTACCCAGCCTTCTTCAGTCCTCTTCAGTTTCCGTTCATACTCCTTTTTTAATACTCCAAACACAATTTCTCAGGCTGTAACTTAGCTTATAGCTCTTCAGTCCAAAAGCAACACACCCCCACCGTGCACCAGGCTCTGGGCTGATGGGGGAGTGGGTGGTGGGGAATACACAGGTGAGAGACATGACCCCGCCCTCTAGGACTCACAGTTGATTGGAGAAAGCATACAGGCCAGTTATGATCTCAGGGTAGAAAGGAAGCCCCATTTGACTGGAGAACCAGGCCAGGGTTTGGGAATTAGGTGGCTTATGTAGTGGGCACTTGAAGAGATTTAGGAACCCAGCTTTCTGAGAGGGTGAAATGCGCTCAGATGGAGGAAACGTAGAAGCAAAATCATAGCTGGGCATGTGTGGGCAAGAACCATGGATGCAGAGCATGGGGGATAACCCGCAAAGGCAGGTGGGACGTTGTTCTTGGGGGTTCTTCAATGTCAGGGGAGGAGATGGATCTGAATCCAGTGGGCAACAGGGAGCCATGGAAGGTTTATGAGCTGTGGAGTAACAGACTCTGAGCTGTGCTTGAGAAAGGTTAATAGGGCTGTGAGGCAGATGCTCCAGGTAAAGGGAAGGCAGGGAGACCAGTTAAAAGTTGTTCTCTTGGGGGAGAGGAGCACTGATGGGCTGTAGATGGGCAGTGGCAGTGGGCTGGAGGAAGCTTGTCTCTTGTGTGGTGATGGATCTCTCTTAACTGCCCCCTCCGCCTGATGTTGGTTTGCTTTCTTCACATCTCCTTTTGTCTTCTGGTTTCCTCCAGTTTATGCAAAGAAGGAAATTCACACACAAACAACAACAAGGTTCCCCCTTCCTCTGTCTCCTCTAGCCTGATTCTCTCTTGCCCCGGGCTCCCCTTCGCTGGGTCTCAGGATCCTGGACCCCTTTGTAGGGTCTTCTTGGCTGAAGGCTCTCTCTTTGCTCCATCCCTATCTTCAGATGCCCACTCTTGGGAATCAGAAAGCTATGTCCAAGCAGGTGGTTTGCCAGCAAATCATGGGAGGAGTACTGCTTTACTCCTAGGAGTTGCCCATCACCAAGGAGCCTGCAGAAGGAGAGGACACCCAGCCCTCCCTAAAGGAGCTCACTCGAAGGAGGCCGAAAGGCCCACACTGATGACACAGCTGGAGACCTGTTGAGGGATGGAACATTTTCCCAGCTCAGAGACGATCCATGAGCCCTCTCTGCCTCACACAGCTAGTAGGTACAGAAGGTAGACAGCTTAGGGTTTTGCTTGTTTTGAGTGCCCCAGACACAGCACTTGGAGAAGCGAGAGCTGGCATCTAGTGTGGGCCCCTGTGCTAGGTCTCCTGATTTGCAGGGGAGACTAGTCCACCCAAAGAACTCAGGGGTTTCCTCAGGGTAAGGGGGAAGATGTAAATTCTGGACCCCGTTTTCCTTGCACCTCCAGGGCTCTGGACAGGTAGCGCATTGCCCTCCTGGGGCCAGGGTCCCAGGGGATTCCCAGGCCCCTTATGGGACAGACTCGCGCTGCTTCGGAGACCTCATAGGCAAAGTCTGTGAGAGCCTTCCCCAGGGGGCGGGGCTCCAAGCACCTGGGCTCGACCTGCGCCCCCAAAGAGCCCCCCAGTCCTAGCCGCGTCTGACTCGGGACGTGCCATGGGACAACTGATGGCCAAGTTGATGAACATCTTCGGGGAACGGGGTAAGAGGCACATGAGTCATTCAAGTGACCACTTTGACCCAGCTCCCACCTGCTACCCGCCCCCTCTCCTCCCCCTCAACCTGTGGGGCGGTCTGGGAAGATGAGATTGGGCACCTCCGGCTCAAAGAATCCTGCGTGGGGGCTCCCGCCTGCTCCGAAGTCTCCCCTGCCCCCTCCCCGCCCACTCCTCGTCGGTGGCGCGCTTCGGTACATGCCTGGGCGCCCGGCCCGGAGAGCCTCCTTCCTCGGGCTAAACGCCGTCGCCAGTTTCCTACGGTCGTGATTTCACGCTCAGCTCTTTCTTCAGACCCCTTCTCTTAACAAGAAGCCCTGAACTCCCCGGACCTTTTGCACAATCATTTTTTTCTGGAAATGTGGAGAGGGGACAGTGGGGCTCAGCTCTCATTTCCGCTGTCCCGAGGTGGCTCAGGGGTCCCGTCCCGGTGGGAAGGAAACCTGTCCTGTTAGTTTCTTGTGAGGGGAGGGGGCTCGGGAGCAGTAGTAGTACCGTGGGCCGAGGTCCCCCAGCCTGCTGGGAACACTTGTCTCCTTCCTGGGAGGCCTGGTGGGGCACACAATCCTTTGGTCATCGGGTTTGGCCCTGACCTTGCCCCTTCCCCGGATGCCTCCAGAGCACAAGGTTATCATTGTGGGACTGGACAATGCAGGGAAGACCACCATTCTCTACCAGTTGTAAGTAGACTCTCGGATACGGAGGGGGCTGGGCCTTCCTACTAGACTGACAGGCATTTGGACCAATCACCGGAGCCCTTTCTTGGGTCTCTTGTAGCGGGAGAACAAACAGGCGGAACACTAGTGTGACCTTCCTGGTACAGGGGCCCCTCAGTTCAGTGGCTTCTCGGTCAGGCATTCGAATCCTGCTCGGTATGAGCAACCCCACTGCTCCCCGCCATCTACCCGCGGTCCCTGTGAGCTTAAAGCTGTCCAAACCTGACCGATGATCTCTTGCTTCGCTCCCCCTAGCGTCAGGTCTCTGCTAACTCCGGCACCCCAGCCTTGTGTCTTCATTTTTCTCCCCCTTTCACTCCCTTGTCAGACTGGGGGAAGGAAATGGCAACCTACTCCAGTACTCTTGCCTGGAAAATCCTATGGACGGAGGAGCATGGTAGGCTACAGTCCATGGGGTCGCAAAGAGTCGGACACGATTGAGCGACTTCACTCACTCACTTCCAGACCCAAAAGGGAGGGCCGGCTTTGGGTCAGGCTGGACTCTGCAGGTCCCGGTCTAGCAGAGCCTGGCACGTGTGCGTTTCCCGATATTCACTCTCTGGATGGCATCTCTCCTGTTTGGAACTTCCTGAGTATTTACTCAGGAAAATTCTCCCCTGAGAAAATATAATTTTTCCTGAAGAAAAGAGAAGTTAGAAGAAAAGAGAAATTCAAAAACATGAGCATATATATATATATATATATATATATATATAGTAAAGTTCCCTCTCACCCCTAACTCCCAGTTTTATGTCCCAGGTTTTCCAGAGGTATTTCCTACATATAAAAACGTGTGTTTTTTTCTAACTCGCTTTAAACAAAGCCCCTCTCTGAAGGCCCTCGCTTATGTCTGTCTCCTTTTTTCAATCCCTTGCTATTTGAACTGTGGTCCACAGACTGGCAGCACTGACATCAGCTGGAAGCTTGTTAGAAATGCAAAATGTTGGGCCCCAGTCCAGACCCTCTGGATCAGAATCTGCCATTTAGCAAGACTCTGCTAAAGTTGGGGGAGACTGTTCTAATGAGTCTCCCCTCTCTGGGGTCTGAGTCAAGCAGGACTTGATCTCACTCTTGTCTGCATTCCCTCATCCCCAGCAGAGACTGTCAACCTGGGCTGAGTTGCTCTGAGTTCAGTTCAGCCTGACTTAAGATGGGGGCCAGAGCTGACAGTGGGCTGGGCTGAATGGTTGGTGCCTTCTCCTACCTCCCTAGCCTGACAAATGAAGTAGTCCATACATGTCCCACCATTGGTAGTAACGTGGAGGAGATTGTTCTGCAAAGACCCACTTCCTCATGTGGGACATAGGAGGACAGGAGTCTCTGCGCTCCACCTGGAACACGTACTACTCCAACACTGAGGTGAGGAGGCGGCCTGGGCTGGAGGAGCGGTGTGATATTAGCCAGTCACTTAACCTCTCTGAGCCTTGGTTCCCTCATTGTGAGATGGAAACTGTAATAATGACCTCTCTGGAACTTCCTTGGGGTCCAGTGTTTAAGACGCTGTGGTTCTATTGCAGTGGGTATGGGTTTTGCTGTGCAGCTTGATCAAAGAATTAAAAAAAAATGATCTCATGAGTTGTGAAAATTAAAAAATTAAACAAGAGCTGATTCAGATGTGTTGAATACTTAATGCAGCACAATGCCTGTTAAAATTTTTGAATATTCCTGGCAGCTTTGTTTGCTTGCTGGCAGCTTTCTGTTTGATGCATCGGATGGGGTAAGCTCTTTGTTTCTGGGGGCCTTACTTTCTCACTCTGGCAGCAGCAGAATCCAGTGGTTTCATTCCTGGGTGAGAGCTGATTTCAAGCTCCAGCGCTACCACTCTTAGGCTGTATGCCTGAGGGCAAGATACGCCACATCACCTCACCAACCTTCAATCTCCTAGTTTGTAAACGGGGATAGTAACAGTTCCAGCTCCACAAGGTTGTGGTGAGACCCAAGTGGAGTCACAGTGCTCAGGACTTGGCATAACCTCTGGCACACAATCAGAAGTTGTGCTCTGTCCACCTTGGGTCTGGATAAAAAGGGAATTCAAATGGGACTAGGGCAGTGAGGTCTTGAGACTGGACAGATTGTTTTCTGTGGGGCTCACATCAAGGCAGAGTAAAGTGGGAAGAGACACATTCATGGGATGAATGAATGTGTATCATCACTCACAACTTCCCTCTGCTGGCCAGTTCATCATCCTTGTGATTGACAGCACAGACCGGGATCGGCTGCTGACCACGCGAGAGGAGCTGTATAAGATGCTGGCCCATGAGGTAAGCTCCCTGCAGTTGGGACCCAGGGCACTAGCTACGAGCTGTGACCTCAGTCTACTCACACAGCTTCTTGAGTATCATTACTGATGCCCCAGTTTCTGAGCACCTCTATCCTAGAAGCTTGGGCAGGGCAAGATTATTCCAGATGAAGGGCAATAACGCCTTCAGCGCAACTGGTCACAGAATTCAGAGTTGCAAGTGCCAGTCACTTGTCACTCACTGTGGTGGGACCCCACACGAGTTACTGCATTTCCCTAATTCTCAATTTCCCCAAGTACAATATAAGTGGGAAAGGTCATCAGTTCCTGCCTCCTGGGATCACAATAAGGATTCTATGAGCTGGTTGAGAGGCACTCCGTGAACTGTTGGTGTCATTTCATGTGGCTGTTACTGTTGGGCAGGGCCTCCATCCTTGCCCCACCCGGGCATGGGGCTGTCTTGCTGGGAAAGCAAGAGAGCTAGAGAGGGCTCATGGGGCAGTGAAAAGGGAGGCTGGGTCCTGGCAGGCTGACTGGGGCTGGGTTCCTCTCTCCACAGGCTCTACGAGATGCTTCCATCCTCATCTTTGCCAATAAGCAGGACATGAAGGACTCCATGACCATCGTGGAGATCTCCCAGTTCCTCACCCTTAGTGCCATCAAAGACCACCCGTGGCACATACAGGGCTGCTGTGCCCTCACCGGGGAAGGGTTAGTGGCTGTCCTACCTGGACCTTCAGGGCATGTCCCAACCAGCTGACCATCAGAAACTTCTCTCGTCTCTCTCCTGTCAGAATTTGACTCATAGCATCCCTTAGCATCTGGGTCAAGACAGCTGAACACCTGCCCACAGTTACGATGCTGTGGGTAAGCAGTGAGCGAGACAGTGTCTCTGTTCTCCAGGGGCTTGTTCTACTGGGGAGAGAGGTGACGCTCCGGTCAAACACAAACATTTTTGGTACTGAGAAATGCTACGAGGAAAGTGAAATTGAGTAACAGGGATGTGTTTGCTAGAGCTCTGGCAGTCAGGGGCCATATCTACTAGGAGGTGACTTCTGAACTGAGACCTGAGTGAAGAGACAACCATGGGAAGACCTCGGGGACAAGCCTTCCAGGCAGAAATCACTGACTCTGGCCTTGAGTTTCCTTATCTGTAAAGAAAGCTGTTTCCTTCCAGAGTTTCTGTAGAGAATAAATGATATCATTCAATTAACATTCACCAGGAACCTACAGTTGTTCCTCCATATCCATGGATTTCACATCCTCAGATTTAACCAACTGTAGATTGGAAATATTCAGAAAAAAAAAAAGCCAGACAATTCCAAAAGTGAAAATTGAATTTATCATGTGCTAGCAATGATTTACATAGCATTTATATTATATTTACCACTTTTACATATCATTTACAATATATCAGGTACCATAAGTAATCTAGAGTTGATTTAAAGTACTGATTTAAATCAGTGACCAGGTTATATGCAAATATATGCCACTTTATATAAGGGGCTTGAATGTCTGAGAATTTTGATGTCTGCAGGGTTCCTGGAACCCTGGAACTCCATGGATACAGAGAAACAACTGTACTTTGTGCCAGGTACTGTTCTAGGCACCTGAGAAAAATTAGTGAACAAAACAGATAGAAATCCCTGCCCTCACGGAGCTTACTTTCCAGGAGGGGAGAAAGACACTGAACAGTAAAAATAAGAAAAATGTACAGTAAGTTAAAAAGTGATAAGTGTGAAGGGGAAACATCAATAGGAAAGGGAAGTTGGATGTATGTTGGGGAGAATGTTGCAATTTTAGATAATGTGTCCAGGGAGGGGCTGCTGAGAAGAGAGCTGCTAATTAAATATCTGAGGATGTGAAGGAGCTAAGTCATGGTCACACAGAAGGGGTCTTAAATCAGGCCTGGAGAATCCCCTGTCCTCTTCCCTCTCAAGTGGAGTCACAGTGGGTTAGGGGCTTGGATGCCCAGTTGAAGAAGGGGAGACTTTAGGCAGGCCAGCCCAAGGAATCACGTATTTCTGGCCATGTCCTTCTAACTCCTGGGTCAAGAGGAGCCCCCCACCCCCCGTCTCCAACCCATATTCAATTCAATTCAATCAGCATTTCCTAAGTAACCCTCATGTGCCATTAACTGTGCCAAGTGATACAGACGTAACCGAGACCCCATTCTTGCTTGGAGTTGCTCACAGTCTAATGAAAGAATTTGCTTATGGAGCCTCTTCTCAGGCTTTTGAAGCCACCCTGGCGCTGACCCAATGATGGAGTGGGTGGAAAGGTGGCATTGGAGGCTTGCCCAAAGACATTGCTAAGGTGGGTCTCCAGGCCTCTTTGTCCAAGAAGCACTCCCTGACTCCCAAACACCCAGAGGTCTCGGTACATCTCCTTTCTAAACGTTATTACAGTATGCAGTTATACAATTATTTGTTTGACCATCTGTTTAATATCTATCTCTTCTGCTAGACTGCAAGCCCTAGAGGGCATGTCTGTTTTTCACCAGTAACCCCTAGCATAATACCCGTTGCACAGTTCATTTATGTTTGTTAACTGAATGCAAAACTGGATATAAATTTGGGTGCTCCAGCAGTCAGCTCTGGGCGGGGCCGGGGGTTGGCAATGCCATCAGCCTCATGGGATATGCTGATCCTTGCCCTATTCTTTCCTTCCCCAGGCTGCCTGCCGGGCTGCAGTGGATGCAGTCTCAGGCCACTGCCAACTGATGTTCCAGCCTGAGGCCAACCAGAAACTTGAAGGGTTTTGCATGGATTATGTGGGTAGAAAACCCAAGTGACTATTCATTATTTTTCTATGATGCTCTAGTGACCAGGGGCATCTATGGATGGTGAGATTGCCACTGTCCACCGCACCCCCCCTCAACTGAGGAGCTAGATGGAGCACTCTGAGTTGCTGCAGACAGGACAGAAGAAACAGCTGCCCTTCACTCCATGGAAGCAGGCATCTTTCTCAGAGACACCAGGAAAGCTGTTGGGGGATCAGGAAGTGGAGCTCCTTCCCTCAGCCCTCAGCCTCTCTGTAGGAAAAATGGAGGGCAGAGTAAGAGACTCCTGGAATTGTTCTTTATTTCCTAGACCTCTACCCAACCCCTTAACCTCCACTCCAGCTCTCCAGCCCGTTAGCCATCTTTGTCCCATACGCTTCTGTCAAAGGAGATTCCAGAAACGTGAAGGGGCTGGCTCAGGTGAAGGAAAGGAAGAAAGTGAAGTCGCTCAGTCGTGTCTGACCCCATGGACTGTAGCCTACCAGGCTCCTCCCTCCACGGGATTCTCCAGGCAAGACTACTGGAGTGGGTTATCATTTCCTTCTCCAGGGAATCTTCCTGACTCAGGGATCGAACCTGGGTCTTCCGCATTCCAGGCAGACACTTTAACCCCTGAACCACCAGGGAAGGAGGGCAGAGCCAAAACCTGGGAGGGGAGAGGGTGGAGGACTGGCCCTTCCAGCCAGAGACAGTTCCAAACACTGCAGGGGGTTCCGCTCCTTCCTCACCTTCACTTTCCCTCTGAGATGCTGGGTCTGACCACAACTTTTGAGCTTTAAGCTACCCCTTCACTCGCAGTGTCCTTCCAGTGTGAATCCCACTCCTCCCAATATCCAGATTCCTACAGCATTTGTTTATCTTGTCTTTTTGTAGTGATTTTTCCCCCACACCGTAGTAGGAATTTTATGAAGTATAATAAATGCCACTGAAAACTGCTCACCTTTTATTGCTGCCTGCTCCTTTGGCTGCACCTCAAAACTGACTTTCAGTTTCATACAAAGTTCTCTGGCAGGGGAAATCCACCTAGGAAATGGAAATGGGCTGCCTCAAAGGTCTATATGGGGACTGGCCCTTCGGTCCTGGGCCCTATAGCCCTCTGCCAGGTGACTAACATCGGGTTTGCCAGCAATCAGAGCTCTAGGCTCTGCCTGGGCCTAGGGGAAGGAGGGGAGTAGGGGACTTTAGGGGTTGGAAAAGCCCAGGAGTCCTGTCAAAGTAGAGCTGGAAACAGGATGGAAACCCAGGCTGCCGGTCCTGTACAGGGAGCAGCGCTATTACCTCCCAGAAAACCTGGGATGGTCCTGAGGTCAGTGGGTCTGTTCTCTTCGAAAGTCAGGAAGTGCACAACGCTGTCAGAGTCTGGACACAGATACCGTGGGCTCAGAAGGCAATGGCACCCTACTCCAGTACTCTTGCCTGGCAAATCCCATGGGCGGAGGAGCCTGGGAGGCTGCAGTCCATGGGGTAGCTAGGAGTCGGACACGACTGAGCGACTTCACTTTCACTTTCATGCATTGGAGAAGGAAATGGCAACCCACTCCAGTGTTCTTGCCTGGAGAATCCCAGGGACGGGGGAGCCTGGTGGGCTGCCGTCTCTGGGGTCGCACAGAGTCGGACACGACTGAAGCGACTTAGCAGCAGCAGCAGCAGCAGGGTTTCTTAACCCGGGGTTTCCATAAAGAGTGATGAGGGGGAAGAACTTAGGAAGTCTAAATGTCTCCATTCAGATGCCATCTTCCTCCCATCAGGTTAGCTACAAAGAACACAGTAGGTGAAAATTAATAATTCCCTTATTCCGTACAAATTCATCCTAGCTGGCAAGCAGCATTAGCGCCACGGGGGTATAGCTCAGTGGTAGAGCATTTGACTGCAGATCAAGAGGTCCCCGGTTCAAATCCGGGTGCCCCCTCTAAGGCCTGGGTTATTTTTTTTCTTCCCTGGCTTCTTAGTCCTGCCGTGCTCCTCCTGAAGTTCCCTTACAGGCTAAAGAGGAAGGGTCCTTCAACATTGCGGACCTCTTTTGCCTACGATCAGGGTGGAGCCCCAGGTCCTGCCAAGCCATGCCCTCAGCCTCTTGGGGGCTATACAAAGGCCCTCTCTCCTGATTGTAGGGTGAAGGCGTGAGCGCCCGCACGCAGGTCTACGTGTCCCGGGATCTCAACTACCCGGGATCTCAGTCTGTTGGAAGACAGACTGAGTTTCTAAGGGCCGGGCCTGGGCTGGGACAGGAAGGACTGGAGGTGTCTGTGAGCGTGTAGGAGAGAGACGGGCGCCAAGAGAAACGCTAGGGGCGCTCTAGGAAGGCCCGAAAGGCGGACCCAGGCCCAAAGGAAGGTCCAGGAAGTGAGAAAGCTTAGGGGAAGTGAGGGACTTCCCCTCCCGCAGTCCCAAACTGCTTTTTCTTACATCATTAGAACTCTTTAGTTCAGAGTTTCAGGAAACAAACTCTGCATTCAGATAAGTAGTCTCTCGAGATTTTTAGTCTTTCTACCTCTTGAAAATACTGGATTCCACTTCCGTTTGTGCACGCAGTCACAGCGCCTGCACTGGCGTAGCACTAAGAAGTGATCCGCAGGCGAAAAACCTGCAGAGGGGGTATAGCTCAGTGGTAGAGCATTTGACTGCAGATCAAGAGGTCCCCGGTTCAAATCCGGGTGCCCCCTTGTATACACTTTTAAGGATCCAAATTCGGACTTTCCCAGCCACAACTTTTCTTACAACTTTATACTTCCACGATTTTGTGTTGACATTTATTTCATCACTTCTATCTATTTTGGGCAAGATGAGGAACAGCGAGACAGCAAAACAAATTTAGAGCAGAGGTTCTTAAAATGTGTTACTGAGAACAGCACCACCAGCTGGGAAACTGTTAGAAATACGGATTCTCGGCCTCAGAACTATAGTACCTGGGAGTGGCTCCCAGAAATCTGTGTTTTATAAGCCACACCCCCCAGGTGATTCTCATGTACACTCTTCTAGAAGCTTACATTTTAAAAAACTGACCCGTCATTTGCTTCTAATTATTTCCAAGTTGCTATTTCAGCCTGAGTCCTTTATTAAGAGACCTTTTAAAACAGACCGCGCGCGGGGCATCCCGGACAGGGGACTGTTCAAAAATATCATTGCCGGAGGTGAAATTCCGTCCTGGGTCCTCTCACCTTTACCTCTCGGAAGGTACGGGCAAAGAGATGTGAACCCGCCTGGCTGGAGTCGGAGATAACGCGCAGCGCGTAAGCAGGTCTGGAAAATCGACGAAAACCGCAAAACACACGCGTTGCGGCTCGCCACGTGGCCACTAGAGGGCAGCAAGAAGCCGCAGCTGGAAGCAGCAGCCTTTTGATCTTGAGAGTTGGCAAAACCGCAATTTAAATGAGACAACAAGAACTTACAGACAGGCCTAGTTTTGTCCCATTGTAACTGATTAGGGGACGTGGGACTAAAGGAGGTCGGTTCTGGGACTTTAGGTCCTGAGGAAGAAGAAACTGGGATTCTGAAAGATTAGTCTTTAGGGCCCCAGCCTGTATATGTCAGGGCGTCCCCTTCACCCTCATTCTCCCTCCATCCAGCGCGGGATCTCCTTGCCTTCGCACGAAGTAGGTCGAGGAGGGAAAAGGCACCTCCGGGTCCTGACCTGATTCCCTGCCATCTATTAAATCTCCAAAATTGAGGGTATTTTTATTCTGTTCTGGTAGGGTAAAAAAAAAAAAAAAAAAAAAAAAGTGATCTATTCCCAGAGCCTGCTTATAAGGTGGTGGCAGTTGGGTTAAGACGTTTCCTTGCTCTCCTCTGAAGATTGACTTGAGTCGGGCCCTGTGGAGGTCTGGGGGTCCCCAAAGAGGAGGGTGACCTCAGTTACTTTCTGGAGGTGGGAAGAAGTCCAGGTTATTTCAAAGTAGGGATAATCCAGGTTCCCTCCATCTCCATGTCTGCGGGGTGGGATAAAGTGGAGAGAAGCCATAAGAGGGCGTGGAATTCAGGCCTCTGCTGCAAGGGGAGACTCCTGGGGTGGGGGTGGGCATCAGATCCCCACACAACTCTGTGGAACAGCCCAGAAAGTCGGGAAGCCTGGTGGAAATGTGTCAGGGGTGGATGGTAGGAGCCCAGGGTCTGAGGAAGGGGCGCCCACTGTCCCTTCCTGGGATCTGGCCCTTCGAGCCTTCTCTCCACCGCTTTCCCCAGGGAGTGGAGGAGGGGAAGGCAGGCAGAAGCTAAGGTGCGGTGTAGGGGTAGCTGATGCTCTTCGGGGGTTCTCCCAGCCCGAGGGTTCCCCGCCCTGTCCCCTTCCTCCTCCCGCTACCCGCCTCCCCCCGCCTGGGAAGCGGCCGCGGGAGCTCTCGGGAGCGCTCGGGCAGGGCTGGGAGGGCTGGGGAAGACTCGGGGCGATCTCCGGAGCGCCGCGCCCCCCCGCCCCGCCCCCTCCCTGGTCCCTGCTCCGGGAGGCCGCTCGGCTCGCTCGCCGCCCGCTGGCGCTCCGCGGCTCTCACTGCTTGCCTGCCCCGCGCTCCGCTGCCGCTCCGCCGCCCACCCCTCCGCCGGCCAACCCGGGGGACCGCGCCGCCCGAGCCGGGCCGGGACAGCTGCGGGCCGGGGGCGGGTCCTGGCCTCCACCATGCGGGCCGAGCTCTGGCTCCTCGTGCTGGTGCTCAGGGAGGCTGCCCGGGCTCTGAGCCCCCAGCCCGGAGCAGGTAGGACTGGCCAGAGTTGGTGGGGGTGGGTCAGGGTCGTGGGTCGAGGGGGCAGGTGGGCGGGCGTGGGCATGGACAGGTACCGGCAGGCTGGCCATGTCAGAGGCGCCAGGGGTCGTGTCCGAGGGAGGCCAGGAGCGCTGTGGACGGTGGCAGGTGAGCAAGGAACCCTACTTTCCTAAACACACAGGGTGTGTGAGTGAGGGTGGAAGGATCAGACACCGATGCCCTGATTTCTCCTTCCCTCCTGGAAGGACACTAGAGGGACCCCAGGAGAGAGGGAATCCATAAAGCACTGGGCTCTGGCCCCAAAGGGGACTGTGGGAGAGTCACAGGGACCCCTGGCCACACTGGGTGAGGCTGAATTCTGATGAGATGCGGAGTCCGGGACGTCTCTTGCTTCAGTTTTGTTTCCTTTTTCTCTCTGCTGCCCTCACTCCCAAGCTGACCCAGTCTGGGGGCTGAGTGGCAGTAGCCAGGAGGATGGAGGAGACCCACCATCTCTCCTCTAGCAAGGGCAGTGGGGAGCTTGACGCCCTCTCCTCTCTGTTTGGTACTTGAAGAGCAGTGCTGGGCCCAGAAAGAAGCAACTTGCTGCTTCCCCACCCCCAGCCTCTAGGGTCCTCCGGTCACTCTTGCTCTACTCTGCCCTGGTGGCCCTTGGCCTTTAGCTGTTCTGGCTCTAGATTAGGAGGGTGAGGTGTCCTACCTTGCCCACAGCAGTTCTCTGCAATCATTCTCCCACCTGGAAGTCCTTTTGGAGATCTACCTTGAGTCTCTCCTGTTATAAAGGAGAACCATTTTTCAGCAAGTAATTTTGCATCTTCCTCTTTCTTCCTTATGTATGCAGGCATTCTCTGGGGTTGGGGAGGTGGGTAATTGCAGTCAAGCCTCTTGACAGAGAGAATTGGGAAGATAGAGTTCCATGCCTCACGGGCATAGATGACCCCCAGGGTGGGATGGAGCAGGTGTGGGGTTTGTCCAGGGGGATGCTGTAGTTGGGCTGCTGTGTCTCAGAGGTCTGCGGGCATCAGGCACAGCATCAGTGATGGCATTCTTGACTCTAATGGTCCCTGAATATAGTTGAGACAGGCCTGGGTTTCTGTTGAGAAGGAGAGTATGGGCAGAGTGCAGCGGAAGCCTGGCTGGCAAGAGGCTGATACAAAACCACCAGTTTCCAGAGAGACCACACGGAGAGTGGCCAGAGACGCGACTCCTAGTTCCAACATCTTGCTTGCTGTGTGACCTTGAGCAAGTCACTTTCCTTCTCTGGGCCTGTTTCCTCCCTTATAAAGTGAGGCTGTGGGCAAAATCTTTCTGGGATTATAGGATTATGAGAGATCTTTTTATGACTGTCTCTCCTTTTCAGATTTGTTATGATGTGTATGAGGTAACTGCAAAAAAAAAAAAAAAATTAAGTCAATATAAAAAGGAATGCATTGGAGGTCAATTTTTGAGGTCTTTTGCAAACCCATCCTGATGGGATCTTCTGAACTCTGGATATGACTGGGTTGATGAGGAATGGCTCTGAACCTGTCTGAGATGGGAGATCCACAGAAAAGGGTGGGGAAGAGGGCACTGGAAGGAAACAAGGATGGGCAATGCCTGGGCCAGAGCCAGGCCGGGCTGAGGGCTGCCTCTTCAGAGGTGGTTGGAAGAGGAGATACCCCGGGGGCCAGAGAGGGGACAGGCAGAGATTGGAATCACATCTCTCAGCAGAGGATGCCCTGTCTCCTCAGCTTTGGCAGATTCAGCCAGGAGAAATGAACTTTTCTCTGCAGCTGGCGAGACTGATGAGACTGAAGGAAGCCAGCGGGGGCGCTGCTGACTCTCAGTGTCCAGCTTTTTTTTTTTTCACAACGACCAGACTGGGTTTGAGCGGGCCCTGTTTGGAGCAGGGGTTGTCTTCTAGGGAGAACAGATGTGGGGGTGGGACCCTCTGGGAGAGGGCTGTTCCGATTGGTGGTGGAGCCCTGGTGACAGGTGAGAGGGCAGCTGGGAGCTGGACCTGAGGGGTGGGTGCTGCCATCCAGCCCCAAGGCTCCAAGTCCTCTGTGCTGTGCAGGGGAGAGAGGATGTGAGTGGGGGTGGAGGCGGGCGGGGCTCAGGGGGAGCTGAGATCTCTCCTCCCTCTAGATGAACTGGCCTTGAAACTTCATCTGTCATTAAAACAGGAGCAGGAGAAAGATGGATGAATGACCCAAAGGTACAGTCAGGTGGTGAGGGAAACCAACAGAGGCTGACAGGCAGATAGACAGATGGGGAGACAGGAAGATACTAGGGTGCATGGTGGGAGCTGGGGGCACCCTGGGTCTGAGCTGAGTGAAACTGGAAGTGCCTACAGCAGACAGAGAAGGAAAAGGCCACTGGAGGCGGCATCCTGTTCTGGGAATTAGCAGATCAGGCCCAACTCCAACCCTGGGTGACCCTGGCCGCTTCATCCTTTTTCTGCCCCTTGGATTCTCCATCCATAAAATGAAGTTTGGACCAGATTGCCTTTAGGGCCCCTTGCAGCCCTGACTCTGCTTCCAGCCTTCTCCTTGCTCACCAGGGAGGGATCTTCAAACAAATGGAGACTGAAATCCAGTCTCTGCCCAGCCCTGTGGCCATTGGACAGCCTCTCCCCACCCCCACCTCTGCTCTCAATCCCCCAAACACTCAGGCTGCTGTCCCCTGGGATCGCCAGGTAACTGGCTTCTGTTCACCCGGGTCTCAGTCAGCTCAAGGGCCACTTCTGAGAGAGGCTCCCTAAGGGCCCTGTCCAGAGCAGAAACAAGCCCAACCCTTCTGTCCTTCTGTTTCCTCCACAGTCCTTCTCAGCATCTCACATTGTCTTACTGGCTGAATTACTCATCTTGTATGTGTCTTTGCCGACTAGAATCTTCATGGGCACAGGGCTTGTGTCTACCTGTTTGCTGTTTTTGCCCCAGTACTCACACAGTGCCTGGCACACACTGCGCGCGTGCCAAGTTGCTTCAGAGTCTTTGTGACCCTGGCTATGGCCCGCCAGGCTCCTCTGTCCATGGGATTCTTCAGGCAAGAATACTGGAGTGGGTTGCCATGCCCTCCTCCAGGGCATCTTCCCAACGCAGGGATTGAACTTGCGTCTCTTACGTCTCCTGCATTGGCAGGCGAGTTCTTTACCACTCTTGCCACCTGGGAAGCCTACCTGGAACACGGGGCTCAATAAACGTGTATTGAGTGAATGAATGGCCCACAGACCCCATTCTGTCCCTTTGAGAGAAACTCAGAGAGGCAAACTCTTATTTTCTCCCTCTCCTCCCCTCTTTTCTTCTGAGCCACTGGCCATCCCTCCCTACCCCTTCCTCATGCCTCCCTCTCGCTCCCCAGATTAGGGTCCTCAGTGAGTCTCTGCCTGCCTGCAGGAGGGAAGAGAGTGCAGTTGGCGGCTTTGTAACTGAGAGGCAGGATTTCAATTCAGGGTCTGGAGCCTTCCCCAAACCCCTTCGAAAACTGGTTCTCATATGAAACCCAGGAAAGGCAAGAGGACCCTGCTGGATGCTGTGTGTACAGTATTTTGTTAAAGACTCACAATGATTTGCCAAGTGTAGGTTTTATCATTTCCATTTTCTAGAGAGGAAACTTAGAGATTGTGCAATTTGTCCAATGTCATAGTCAGTAAGCAATAGATTCAAGGTTCAATCTCAAGCTTATTTGATTCCAAACTTGTGTTTTTATTGCTGTGATAACAAGGAGGGTTTCTGATGAGGCTGTGCCCCAAGAGAAGGGTCTTCTAAGCCCTGTGGGTCTCAGGAGTTCTGAGAATTTAAACATACCTGCCTTCCTTCCTTCCTTCCATCCATCACCTGTGTGTGCTTGACCAGCATCTACTCTATGTCAAGCACCTAGGGCTTGTGGTTGCCCAGACAGCAGTGATTTGTCAGGATCAGGGCTGGGACTATGCACATAGCATTTGGGGTGAGGCACAGAAATGTCAGAGAAGGCGCTGGGAAGAAGTGACACCTCGTGAGACTTGAAGGATGAGCAAGAGCTCATCAGCTCCATTTATTTATGGAGCAGAATGATCTAGGCTGAGAAAACTGCCTGTGTGAAGTCCCAAGGCCAGAGAGAGTGGGGCTGAGTCCTGGAGAGGACTGGGGGACTGAAGAAGCCAGCAGGGATCTGATCACAAAGAGGCTCCAGTGCTAAGTGGGAGAGCTGGGCTGTCAGCCGAAGGGTCGTGGCAAGAGGGGACCACAGGAGGGATGGAATGGAGTTTTTCCTCTGGACAGGAGGCTCTGGCAGGTGTGTGGGAGACTGGCCCAGGGGCATGAACAGTAGAGGCTGAAGTCATCACCAGGAAAGAGGTGATGGTGACTACAACCAAGTGGTGGCCGTGGGGCTGGAATGACATGCTTGGGTGACGGGTGGGATGAAGGTGGCTTGGCTCAGGTGCTGGGATGGTGTGACCAGGCCTCCTGAAGCCAGCCCATTGCCTCTTGCCCTTGCGCAGGGCAGTGGCACCTGAAGAGGGTTGGGGCATGGCCACTAGGTTGCCCCTCTGCATTCCAAGGGGTACAGTCTACTGGGGAACCTCCCAGGTTCGGGCCAACAGCACCTGTGCATCCTGCCCTGGGGCTGCCCTGCACCTCAGAGAACGGCCTGCATGTGGTGCATCGGGGTGTGAGCAAACCTGCACTTGCTGTGCCTGAGTGCAAACCCGGTCATGGGCTGATAACGTGACCTGAGTTTCCCAGTCTGTAAAATGGGTCTACAGCAGCACCTCTCTCATGAGGCGATTGTGGGGATTAAATGAGTTAGTGGGTTTAAAACTCTGGGAATAGTGCCAGAACAGGGTAAGCGTTTTCTAGAAGTGAGCTATTACCCCTCACAGTGCAAACACTAGACTTGTTCACTACTTGGGGTCATGGGTGGTGGAATGGATGAATACATGACTAGCGGTGCTCTGGAAGCTTCTCGCCATCACTCACAGGCAGATCCCCTCACATGCAGAGGCAGGGGATGGGTGCTGGGAAGAGGGCAGAGCAGACGGTAGCCGGGGGGTTGGAGCCCATAGGAGGAGGACCAAGGCCTTCAGGCAAGTGTGTGTGTGTGCACATAGGCCCTTACATACGCACGTGCAAAGCCAGCTGTGCTAGCTCCTTCTGCAAGCTGAGGGAGTGATGTCCCATCCTAGTCAACTGGGTGTCAGGGAGACAGTTGTGGTGGGGGCTGGGAGGGCAAGATTCGGGGTTAGGTCAGGGTGGGGCAGGTTCCTCGGTGACCTCCTTCTCTGTCCCTTGGCCCTTCTCCTTCCTGGATACTTGGTCTCTGGTCCTGGCCCTGAGTCTTCCTACTTATAAAGTCGTATTTTTGCTTCTTACTGTATGCTCATGGTGGCCTGTGCCATAGGCACAATTGTCATTCCTATTTTCTACTTCTACTTAGACAAGTAGACTGATGGGTCCAAGGTCACACAGCCTGTGGGTGTCAGGTGTGCCGTCCCTGGCCACACTTCTGATGGGGCCCTCTCTCCAGGCCTCGGGCCGTACCGTCCAGGCACCTTCTGTCTCAGATGCAGGACTGTGATGCCTGCAGATCCCTAGCATCCCTTTCCAGGCCAGCTGAGCTCCTCTGCTTGTTCTGCACAAGCTCCTTTCCTGTTCTGGCTCCTGCCCAGGCCTGAGGGCTGCTTGCAGGAGGACCCAGGCAGCCCAGCACAAATAATTCTGACTCCAGAGACAGCTGTGGGCCCCACCCGAGAGGGGCAAGTCAGCCTTGCCTTGGGGTCTGAGCCACAGGCAGGCTGCCTTCCCAGTATTGGGTTCAGGTCCATCTCAACCAGTGGGCATCTTGGGGCAGGGGTTGGGAGACCACCCTTTCCCCATCTTCTCGAGAGCATCTGGTTGCAATTAGGGGCAGGGGAGTGAGAGGGGGCCGGCAAGGATCCAGCAGGCACCAGCAGCCAAGAATGACTTAATTGGATAAAATGTCTAATGACAAACCAGAGCCCCACAGCAAAGAGTCCTGGCCCTAGCCCCAGGCCTGGTCCTGGCCCAGCCTTTTCTCAACCTCTGTCCTTGCTGGCTCCCAAGTTACCTCCAGTATCATGTTCTCAGTTGTGCAGTGATTGAGCACCCACTGTTTGCTAGGTACCAGGATGCACATTTACGGTAGGCGGCAGAGTCCTGGGGGAACCCAAGTCTACCAAGGAGACGGCACATAGTTGGACCACTGGTGGGTGCTGCAGGAGAGAAGGCTACCCCGGGAGCTCTGGGGACCAGGTGGGGCAGGGCATCTGACACAGCACAGGCCTGAAACTGATGGAGGTCACAGGGAATATCAGCTCCTCCCATCTGGTGCATATACACGTCCATAATAGGTGTGGCAATTGGAGAAACAGGATAAGACACATCTTTGTGGTCACGCATAACTCTTTTTCTGAAATGGGAAAGCATGGTTTCTGTGTCATTTGGAATGCATTTAATGACCAAGAGGGAACTGGAGAGAATATTGGGTCGAGGAACGGCTGCTAGATGGCCTGGGTGCAGCCACTCTTCAATCCTGTGCTTGCCGCAGACATTGCCAATTGATCGTGACCATCTTTCCTGTTAAACACAAATGGAGCCTCAGATTCTTCCCAGTTAGAGCATTCCTGGTTCTCACTAATCCACTGGAGGTGGCTTTTGAGATGAAACCCATTTGTTATCCTCAATGGATTTGTAAAGCTCCTTGTTTCATGGGGAAAGTGACTTGCTCAAGGCAGTGATAAGACTAAACAGTGCTCCCCACTATAGAGACAGCTTCAGTTGTCACAACCTGGGAGGAGGGGCTACTGGCATCGAGTGGATAGAGGCCAGGAATGCTGCTACTACAAAAAAAAAATCCTGCAATCCTGCAATGCATGGGACGGTCCCCCACAACTAGGAATTATCCAGTCCAAAATGTCAGTGGTACCAAGGATGAGAAGCCCTGAACTAAAATAACTCTGCTCTCTGGCTTCTAGTCCCTGGAGTCCCTTGGAAGATGAGATTATGTGCCATTTCTGGCAGAGAAATAGGGAATTGGTTTGGAAAGTACTAGAGCGGTTGTTCTCACCCTTGTCTGCCTTGTTAGGTCCAGGGCTTTTCAAAAACTCTCCTGGGGATCATTTAAGTGTCCTCATTCACAGGCCACACCACAGACTAACTACATCAGAATCTCTGGGGGTGGAGAACCCAGACACCAGGAATTTTTAAAGCTCCCCAGATGATTCTAGTGAGGTTGAGAATAATCAACCCTTTAGGGGCAGATCAGCCTGGGTTTGAAATTTATCTCCATCCCTGATCTGCTCTATGACCTTCTTTAATCTCTGTGAGCTGCTGATTCCTGTTAGAAAAATGGAGAGCATCAGATTTTCAGTGGAGGGCTGGAGTGAGGGCTCAAGCGTTCCATATGCAAAGTTTATGGGGTGGAGCTTGGTGCATGCTGGGTGTCTCCTGCCCTGGTGTCAGTGTGCCCAGAGTCAATGATGGTATTTCTCAGAATAAGTGGGCTGGTCCCCCTCCCAGCCTTCACTCTGACTGCCAGGACTCAGCTTTCTGTCCCTTTCTCCCAGGTCAGGATGCAGGCCGAGGCTCTGGAGGGGCCACCCAGGGAACCGCGTGGGGCTGGAATCGGAGAGCCCGAGAGAGCCCTGGCCAGGTGTCGGAGCTGGACAGGACTCAGCTGAGCCAGGACCTGGGTGGGGGCACCCTGGCCATTGACAAACTGCCGGATAACGGGACCAGGGTGGTGGTGAGTGCTGGAGGGACACAGAGGGGGAGGGAAGTGGCGGTGGGGGGGGCACCAGGTGCCCCTTGTAAGCTTGTAAGAGCCACAAGTGTATCCTTTGGGGTCGATCCTGGAGGTCAGCGTGGAGAGAGGGCTCCCAGGGGAGGGGATGGAAGCCCAGCCCAGCCTGGGTCAGAAAATCTTAGCATCTCAGAGCTTGATAGCCGCCTGCCTCCTTGTGGACTCAGAGAGGGGCAGTGACTTGCGCAAGGATTCATGGCATTACCACAAGGTTCAAGACACTGGACTCTTCCATGTCTTAGGGCCTCCACTAGAAGCAGAATGAAGGTGGCTACTACTAGTCACATTGACTGCCAGCTCTGGCCCTGTGCCTACCTCATTTCTGTACCATCTACCCCAAAGGGTTAATGGTGTGACTGCTCAGCCCCGGGGCAGGACACTCTGAGCAGAGAAGGCAATTAGGGTGGTGCAGCTCAAGGAAACCTCCTCTGCCTGGGGCAGTCCTGGGGCTGGTGAAGCAGGGAAGACATGGAGTCTGTGCAGTAGGAGCTGATGGGGGCTTCTGTGTCTGGGGGAATCTGTAATGACGTGTGTGTCTCAGGGTTACTGTGTATTCTGTACATCTGCCTGTGCGTCTGTCACTGTGGGCTGCTGTGTTTGTGATGAGTGTGAGTGTGTGAGAGAGACTGTATGAGCATGCTCGTGGGTATGGAGCGGAGGTGGCCACGGCTGCAAGTGAAGAGGGTGGATTCTCAGGAGGCAGAAAAACTACGAAAGGAGAAGCAACAAGAGGATGGGCATTTCTTTATGTTTCAATAACTCGTTTTTTAAATCCAACACACACACACAATCAAAAAGGTCAAATAGTGCCGAAGTCAGAAAATAAAACACAGCAGTCCGCCCCTCCACTCTGGACCTGCCCACCCCTTGCTCAGAATATGCCACTTTGAGCTTTTTACCTGGCTGTTACCTCCACGCTTGTAAGTGATTTGCTCATGCAGCTGCCTCTTGATAAATCTGTTTAGACATTATATGTTGGTTGCCTGTTGTGTAGATGAAGATTCACCTTCTGTATACTCTCCCAAACGTGGTTTAATGCTCTCAATATTGTCAAATCCATAGGCTTTGCTTTTTATCTTTATCAGGTAAATATTGTTCACTACTAAGCCGATCAGGGCACTATCATTGTTTCCTTTCTTGCATCATTTTTGCTTTTCCTACCTCCCACCCCCCACCTACTTGCTTAGATTTTTGTATTTACCAACAGTATATGTACTTTTTTTTAAATTAAATTTTAAAAAAATCTTTTGACTTCACTGCACAGCATGTGGGCGCTTAGTTCTCTGACTAAGAATCAAATCTACATCTCCCTGCACTGGAAGCACCGAGTCTTAACCACTCGACTACCATAGCTATGTATTCTTAAACATTCACTGGCCTCAAACATGATTTTTGGCATGATCAAACCTGTCTTTTTTTTTTTTTTTTTGGAATCTCTCTTCTGTTGTCACGCTGCTCCAACCTGGCCTGGTGCTCGCCTGCCTGCCCGCAGCCATCCTGAACTCCCTAGTCTCTCTCTTCGCTGGGTGCCCTGTCCTCTTGATCCTGTGTCTTTTCTTTCCTGCTTTGCTCCCTCATTTGTTTAGCTTCCTGAGAAAGGTTATAGAAGAAGAGAAATTCTTTGGAGAACTTGCACGTCTGAAAATGCCTTTATTCTGTCCTCAGACTTGATTGATGGTTTGGCTGAATATAGAATTCTAGATTAAAAATAATCTTCCTTCACGAGTTTGCAGGCATCTCACATGGTCGTCTGGCTTCTGATGTCACTGTTGAGAGGTCTGATGTCGTGCTTATGCTCATTGTAGATAACTGCTTTCCCGGAAGCTCTCAGGGTGTTACCTTAAGTTAACCCCAGCCTTCTAAAAGTGTCTGTCCTGTCTTTCTCTCTCATGGCTCTGGACAGTTGACGGGCTATTTCAGCCCAGGCACTTATATTCACCAGTTCTGGAAAATCTTCTTGTTTTATTGCTTTGACTATCTTCTCTCTACTATATACTCAGTTCTTTCTTCCAGATCCCTTGATTAGATGTCCATGTAGGGAACTGATTCCCAAACGTTCTTCTCTCTTCTGTTCTCCATCCCTCTGCATTTTTTGTTGTCTGTCTGTTCATTGGCTTGTAAGGGTTGTTGTTGATCCACTTTCTGGGAGATTTTCTTCCTTTTTTTTTTTTTAATTTATTTGGCTTTGCTGGGTCTTAGTTGCAGCCCATGGGATCTTTGCTCTTTAGTCACAGCATGCAAATTCTTAGTTGCGGCATGTGGGATCTAGTTCCCTGAGCAGGGATCAAACCCCTGCCCTCTGCATTGGGAGCACAGAGTCTTAGCTACTGGACCATCAGGGAAGTCTCCTCAACCTTATTTTCTTAATGTTACTGATTTGTTTTCTACTATCATATTTTTCATTTCCATGAGCTATTTATTCTTTTCTTAAAAAAATAGTCTCCTATGGTTCTTGTGTCATGGAGGTAAAGTAGCTTTTCTAAGGATGTTTTTTGAATTTTAATATTTTTTCCTGCATCATTTCTTTCTTTCTGTTTTTTTTAAAGAGTTTAATGTAGGAACAGTATACACAGAGGGGCCAGGAGTGGGCAAGGTGGAGGAAGAGAAGATGTTAGGAGAAGCTGCAGCAGGGAGCAGCTAAAACTGTCCACGTGAGCCTGAGCTGGCAGGGAGAGAGCCTCCCCAGAGGAGGGAGAGCTGTGCCACTCTGCCACAGGGGCTGCTGGACAGGGCGCACCAGTGTGCATGGGAGAGGGACCCAGCCTCTCTGCAGCCTGGTAGGGAGGGGAGCGCGGTAACACATGCTCTGAACTGTCTTTCTGCATTGTTTCTGTGACTTCTTTTTCCCTTTACCTCAGCCTCCGATGTGGCTTGGCACCATTACTGATCCTGTCTTTTTTAAAATGTTAACCTTTTGTTCATCATAGACTTTTTGGCATCAATTGAACTAATTAATTTGATTTTAAAATATATGGCATTAAAATATTCTCTTGATGGCTGAGTTTGTTGATGCCACTTTATTATTTTAAAGTTTTTTCATTGGAGTCTTGTTGATTTACAATGTTGTGTTAGTTTCAGGTATGTGTGTGTGTTAGTTTCTCAGTCGAGTCTGACTCCTTGCGACCCATGGACTGTAGCCCACTGGGCTCTTCTGTCCATGGAATTCTCTAAGCAAGAATACTGAAGTGGGTTGCCATTTTCTCCAGGATATCTTCCCAACCCAGGGATTCAACCCAGGTCTCCTGCATTGCAGGCAGAGTCTTTACCATTTGAACCACCAGGGAAGCCCAGCTCTAGATATATATACAGCATAGTGATTCAGTTATACATACATATTTTCATTCTTTTTCAGATCCTTTTCCCATGTAGGTTATTACAGAACACTGAGTCGAGTTCCCTGTGCTATAGTAGGTCCTTGTTGATTACCTATTTTATATCTAGCAGTTTGTGTGTAGGTTAATCCCAAGCTCCTAATTTACCCCTCCCCACCGTGTTTCCCCTTTGCTCCCCATAAATTCATTTAAAAAATCTGCAAGTCTGTTTCTGTTTTGTAAATAGGTTCTTTTCGCTGGTGCCATTTTAAGGGTTGGACCGGAAGTCAGGGCCTCCTTCGCCTCAGCCTAATACCAGCCCTGAGGTGGAGCCTCAGAGAAGGCAGTCCCATTCACTTCCCATCCTGCCCTGTCTTCTCCATTCTGCAGAACCAAGGAGCCATGGTGGGGTGATGGGACGGAGGGCCAGGGCAGGGGAGGCACCCTGAGGAAGGGAACGCCTGGAGGCTCGCCCCTCTCCCAACCCCCAGCTTTGTTGGGCCATCAGTTAAAGAACTGGTATTTGCTCTGGGCCAGACACCACGGTCAGAGGACCATGGCCCAGTTTGGGCAGAGAGGCCCTTGAAGAAGAGAGCCACAGAGACGTGGCCTTCTGGAAGCAATTGTCTGTGGGCGTTTGGAAAGGGCAATGGGGATCGTTAAGAGCCAGTATGGATTCAGTAACCCCAGAGCCTAAAAAACAACATAAATTCTCAGGCTCCACCCGGAACTGACTGGTTGAGAAACACTGCAGCTGGGCATTTGTTTCTTTAAGTCCTCCCATATGATCCTGATGGTTCTCTATGTGTGGGAACTTCTGAGCTATAACATTCCACGCCCATTTTAAAATCCATTAGCAGACTGATCACCGGAGGGGAGGCTTTCTCAGGTGCCATGCCTCTGTACTTGATCACAAGACGTCCACCACCCTAGGGGCTTTGTGGCCCCCTCCACACACCAGGAATCCACAAAAAGGAGGACTTCTCTGGTGGTCCGGTGGCTAAGACTCCGTGCTTCTACTGCAGGGGGCAGGGGTTCTATTCCTGGTGGGGGAACTAAGATCCCCATGTCATTTGGTGCAGCCAGAAGGAAAAAAAAAAGAGTCCACGTGAAGGAGCATGGCCCCACCCTGGCAGGAGGCCCCTGTGACTGCAGTAAGGAGGCCCCTCTGACTGCAGTAGACGTGTCCCTCCCTAGCTCTGCCCAGAAGATTGGAAAATCAAACTTCTAGATGAGACTTCTCTGACAGCCAGAAGCGAGTTCAGAGGTCAGATTAGGAACCAGAAGCCCTCCTCTGTAGGCTGGATGATAGGTGGCCTCAGGCCAGATGAAACTTCTGGGACAAATATAAATCCTGGTACTTTAGCTTAAAATCAGGTGGGAGAGATGTGGCTTAGCAGCGGTTCATGAGGAAAGAGTTGGAGCTCCTCACTGCTTGTGGGCTGGGATGAGTCAGGAGTGTGGAGTGGCTGCCAAGGACGGAGGTGGGAGCCAGCTGTGTTCATGGAAACCCACAGAAACCCCAGCGACAAGGGCTGGGGCTCTGGGAATCCTGTGGTGGGGAGGAAGGGTGTTTCTTGCCTTGACCATGGCTGAGGGGCTTGTGTCCCCTTTCAGAGGGTTATGTAGAAACCAGAGTAGTCTAAATGGTTGCAGGAGCCTGGGGTATTTAGCCTGAAATAGAGAAACTTCTAGATGTGGCTGTTTTCTAATAGCTGCAGGGTTGGGACTGGGGCAGAGGGAATGGATTATTTTTCTCTATAGCTCATATCCCTTCCTGCATGGGATTATCTGTTTGTTTTTATTGCCTCTTTTTCCCTGGAAACCAAGGCCCATGAGATCTGAGATTGTCTTATCACTCTGTCACCAGTGCCTGGCCCACAGTGGGCATTCCTCCTTTGAAGGAACAAAGGAGGCAGGAATTTCCCATCTCCAGAGGCCTTGAAAGACAGGGTTAGTGAAGAGAAGAGGTTTTGCCCGGGCTGAGTCGTTGGACGTACTGACCTCAAAGGACCCAACTCTACTAACTCCTGGGTTCCCACACACGTAAGACAACATCAGTGCTTATATACCCTATACGAACCGGAACACACGTACACACACTGCAGCCTGGCGTGGGGGCCTCGTGCCTGAATCCTCAGAGGGGTCTGTGCACTATTTCTACCTGGCCTGGAATCCATTAGGCCTTGCCCTGAGCAGCGCTCACTGGAGAATGGTAATAACTGCCTCTCTTCAGCACAGCCACACTTTCACACCCCCCGGGCTGTGTGCTCACCCTACCCTGGACAGCGGGCTCTCTTGATGTGTCCCGGGAAGGGGCCCAGAGACGCCTACTTCTCCTGTGTCTCCAGTCAGCGTCTCTGACAGCTGGGTTCTCCTTGTCCAAAGGAAACTCCATCTTGGCAGCAGAGGGCTGAGCGAGAGGGAAGTGGCAGAAAGGGGACGTTTCAGCAAGCTTGATTTGGTCTGCTTCAGGAAGTTCTCTTCGGCTTCCACAGGACAACATTTCCACCATTTATCCACATCACAGTCTATTCTGTGCCAAAAGGAACCAGACTCTGGTTCCCTCTGCTCAAGAGGCTGAGGGCCTGGCACCTGGGCTACCATCCCTTTTGCCCCCACCCCCCAACCCCACCCAGGAGCCTCCTCACTTCCCTTCATGGCTCCTTAGTCCACCCTCCTGGCCCCGGCTTCCCAGCTGGCCCAGCTCCCTCACCTCAGCCTGTCTGCCCAGCCCCCATTCCAGACCTTCTCTGCCCAGCCCCACCGCCCCTCACCCCCATCTTCCTTTCTCACTCCTTTGGCCTCACCCCTTCTTCCTAGTCCCTTCTGCCCAGCACCTCCTGCCTGGCCACCTTGCCACAATGCTCCTTCAACTCGGACCTCTTGCTTTGGGAAATTTTCAGGCGTCTGGCCTGTGTCCCCAGGGTGGACTCAGAGCCATCTCCTTGGATTTTATTCCCACGCCCTCTCTGCCACCATCTACCATCCTATTTCTCCGTGGAAATAGGATTCTTGTCTGGACTCAAGCTTTCCAGAGATTTTCCACCAAGGCCAATCCTGAGGCCCTGGGGACACTGGAAATTTTATAGGGGAGGGAGGGATTGGGGGAAGGCTGTAGTGCTAAGTCAGAAATCTGGGAAGAGGCACAGTTTATCCTCCAAGAGGCTGAAGGGGAATGTCTTGAAACCTGGGCATTTCCGAATCCAAGTGAAAGGTTTTCTTGGTTCTGTGGTTCATGTCTGGTTCACAGTTTGGGAGGAACCAAGTTTAAGAGCGTTCAGATTTGGGAGCTCCCCGTAATAGAACAGTTTTACTCCATCACAGAAAATTCTGACTCCCCACCTCTCACCCCAGTATTCCCCGGTCTCCCTTCCCTGAATGCCTCTCCTCGCTCTGACCCAAGCAAAACTTCCCAGCTCATCCGAACGCCCTGGCAAGCCTCGGAATGCTGAGGAACTCTGCAGCTGGGCAGGGGCCACAGCATGCAAGACAGCTGGGCAGCAAGAGGGGACAAGTGGGCACGTCTACCTGGTTTCTACACCCGCCCAAAGGAGGCAGTTCCCAAAACGAAACCTCCAGAAGGCGCCCTCCTCAGACCTGAGGGCCTAGGGGAGACAGGACAGACAGACTTGAAGCAGGCTCTTCGCCCCAAGCAATGGCTCAGGGAGGGACCCAGGCATGCCAGTGCCTGCACTCAGGGGCAGGGGTGGGGTGAGGAGGCTGCTGGGGGAAGATTCCTGAGGGTAGAAGGTGAGGTGGGTGGAAGGAAAGTTGTGAGCTGAATTGCAAAGAGAGAGAAAATAAGAGATTTTGTGAAAAGGAGGCAAGGAGGCGTGTCCTGAGAGGTGAAAGATGGAGTCCAGACATTCAGTCTTCAGCGCTGTGGAAAGAGTACCACCGTCCTGGCCTCCCATCTGGCATGCACCAGCGGCAGACCTTGGACCAGGCACTTAAAAACCCTCAGTTAATGAATCTGGCATTTCAAACCCCTACTAGCTTCAGATTTCTCAAATGGAGTGGGTAGGTATGGTACTGATCTTACAAAGCTGAGACTCAAGAGCAAAATGCCAGGCATTTGATGGGTTCTCAGTCGGGGATGTCTCCCCGGCGTGGCTCGGTAAGGGTGCCACAGCGCCCTCTGCTGGCTGCTCAGCCTAAGGCAGTCCGCCTCCCACGCGGGTCCCTTTCGTTGACCCTTTCCCTTTTCCTTCAGCCGGCTAGCTGGTCGGTCGGTTGGTTGTTTCTTTTCTTTCTTTCTTGTCGAGGTGAGATTCACATTAAAAAAGTAACCATTTTAAAGTGAAGTGCGTTTAACACGCCCACAGTGTTGTGCAACCATCACCTCTATCTAGTCCCCAAACATTTTCATCCCCCAAAAGGAAACCCTGGATGTAGGCTGTCGCTCCACACCGCCCCCTCTCCCCCCACCCCCACCCCCCCCCCCCCCCACCCCCCTCACTCCACCCCCCACCTCCAGTCCCAAGTAACCCCCAATCTGTGTTCTTTTTCTATGAATTTACCTGTTCTGGATCATTCATATATACATGAAATACCATATATGATCTTTCATGTCTGGTTTCTTTCCCCTGGCATAATATTTTCATGGCTATCCATTTTATAGCTGAATAGTATCTTCCATTATATGGATATACCATAGTTTTGTTCATCTGTTCCTTAGTTGATAGACATTTAGGTTTCCTCCTTTTGGCTATTTGTGAACAGTGCTGCTGTGAACATGTATACGTGTACTTGTTAGAGTACATATTTTCAGCTCTTGGGGCATATACCTAGAAGTGAAATTGCTGAGTCATAGTGTAATTCTATGCTAAACTCTTTGAGAAGCTGCCAGACTTTTCCACAGTGACTGAACCATATTACATTCCCAACAGCAATGTATGAGGGTTCCCACTTCTCCACATCCTTGCCAACATTTGTTCTTTCTCTCTCTTTTTTTTTAATTATAGCATCCTAGTGGGTGTGATCTAGTATCTCACTATGGTTTTGCTTTGTGTTTCCCTAATGACCTAAATCAAATCCCTTATGATTATACAGTGGAAGTAAGAAATGGATTTAAGGGACTAGATCTGATAGACAGAGTGCCTGATGAGCTATGGACGGAGGTTCTCGTGACATTGTACAGGAGACAGGGATCAAGACCACTCCCGTGGAAAAGAAATGCAAAAAAGCAAAATGGCTGTCTGGGGAGCCTTACAAATAGCTGTGAAAAGAAGAGAAGCGAAAAGCAAAGGAGAAAAGGAAAGATATAAGCATTTCAATGCAGAGTTCCAAAGAATAGCAAGGAGAGATAGGAAAGCCTTCCTGCCAGTCAATGCAAAGAAATCGAGGAAAACAACAGAATGAGAAAGACTAGAGATCTCTTCAAGAAAATTAGAGATACCAAGGGAACATTTCATGCAAAGATGGGCTCAATAAAGGACAGAAATGCTATGGACCTAACAGAAGCAGAAGATATTAAGAAAAGGTGGCAAGAATACACAGAAGAACTGTACAAAAAGAGCCTCATGACCCAGATAATCATGAAGGTGTGATCATTCACCTAGAGCCAAACATCCTGGAATGTGAAGTCAAGTGGGCCTTAGAAAGCATCACTACGAACAAAGCTAGTGGAGGTGATGGAATTCCAGTTGAACTGTTTCAAATCCCAAAAGATGGGATTTCATGCAAAGATGGGCTCGATAAAGAACAGAAATGCTATGGACCTAACAGCTGTGAAAGTGCTGCACTCAATATGCCAGCAAATTTGGAAAACTCAGCAGTGGCCACAGGACTGGAAAAGGTCAGTCTTCATTCCAATCCCAAAGAAAGGCAATGCCAAAGAATGCTCAAACTACTGCACAGTTGTACTCACCTCACATGCTAGTAAAGTAATGCTCAAAATTCTCCAAGCCAGGCTTCAGCACTACATGAACTGTGAACTTCCAGATGTTCAAGCTGGTTTTAGAAAACGCGGAGGAACCAGAGATCAAATTGCCAACATCTGCTGGATCATGGAAAAAGCAAGAGAGTTCCAAAAAACATCTATTTCTGCTTTATTGACTATGCCAAAGCCTTTGACTGTGTGGATCACAATAAACTATGGAAAATTCTGTAAGAGATGGGAATACCAGACCACCTAACCTGTCTCTCGAGAAACCTATATGCAGGTCAGGAAGCAACAGTTAAAACTGGACATGGAACAACAGACTGGTTCTATATAGGAAAAGGAGTACGTCAAGGCTGTATATTGTCACCCTGCTTATTTAACTTATATGCAGAGTACATCATGAGAAATACTGGGCTGGAAGAAGCACAAGCTGGAATCAAGATTGCCAGGGGAAATATCACTAACCTCAGATATGCAGATAACACCACCCTTATGGCAGAAAGTGAAGAGGAACTAAAAGCCTCTTGATGAAAGTGAAAGAGGAGAGTGAAAAAGCTGGCTTAAAACTCAGCATTCAGAAAACGAAGATCATGGCATCTGGTCCCATGAGCTATTTCAAATCCCACTTCATGGGAAACAGATGGGGAAACAGTGGAAACAGTGTCAGACTTTATTTTTTTGGGCTCCAGAATCACTGCAGATGATGATTGTAGCCATGAAATTAAAAGACGCTTATCCCTGGAAGGAAAGTTATGACCAACCTAGATAGCATATTGAAAAGCAGAGATATTACCTTGCCAACAAAGGTCCATCTAGTCAAAGCTATGGTTTTTCCAGTGGTCATGTATGGATGGGAGAGTTGGACTGTGAAGAAAGCTGAGTGCCGAAGAATTGATGCTTTTGAACTGTGGTGTTGGAGAAGACTCTTGAGAGTCCCTTGGAGTGCAAGAAGATCCAACCAGTCCATCCTAAAGGAGATCAGTCCTGGGTGTTCATTGGAAGGACTGATGCTGAAGCTGAAACTCCAATACTTTGGCCACCTCATGCGAAGAGTTGACTCACTGGAAAAGACCCTGATGCTGGGAGAGATTGGGGGCAGGAGGAGAAGGGGACGACAGAGAGTGAGATGGCTGGATGGCATCACTGACTCGATGGACTTGAGTTTGAGTGAACTCTGGGAGTTGATGATGGACAGGGAGGCCTGGCCTGCTGAGATTCATGGAGTCACAACTGAACTGCACTGAACTGAATAACTAATGATATTGGGCTTCTTTTCTTGTGCTTGTTGGCCATTTGTATATTTTCTTTGGAGAAATGTCTACTTATGTCCTTTGCCCATTTATAAAATTGGGTGATTTGTCTTTTTGTCTTAGGCAGGTTTCTTAACCTCTCTGAGCCCGTTTCTTCATTGTCACATGAGGATGCTATTGCCTAATGGCAAAGGTGTCATACACTAACCTACATAAAGGGGCCCGGGCCCGGGAATGACAAACATTAGCTGACTCTGAATTAGGCTCTGGTTAAGTGACCAATCATCAGTGTTTTCCCAAGATGGTCCTGTTTTTGTCACTGAATGTCCAGCATCCTCAGTCGGGACAGTGGGTCATCTTAATCTGGTCCCAATATGGTAAATAGTGTGTATTTTTGCTGCACTGTCACTCTAAACCTTGGTTTCCTCACCTAAATGTCTCATAGAGTTTTCATAAATATCAGTTGAGCTAATTGACTGAAAAGTTAATCAGAAAGGTCTAGGAAAAATGAGTAGTGGTCTCTCCCCAGATCTTAGCTGGAAGTGCAAAGATGGGACCCCAACCACAAAGGAGGATTTCCTGGCCTTGAAGCTTTAGGGGCTACTCTTCATATTATCACAATTCCTCATTGTACAGTGGGAGCTTGTTAGGAATGTAGTTGCTCAGGCTCCTAAGGCCTGCAGAAACAGAATCTGACCCCCAGGTGATTCTTACGCACATTAAAACTTGAGAAGCACTGCTTTGTATCAGAGGCTTTGAAGCAGGGATGATAATGCCAGGTATGAAAAGTGTATCAACAAATTCATCAGAGTAGTATTTAAAATAGAAAAATAGAGCATAAAAACTGGAAACTATCTAAGTGCTCCTGAATAAGGAGATAGTTAAGAAAATTATGTGTTTTCTTCTGAGTAGATGGTCATGACTCATTTACAAATGATTGTTAAAAGACCATGTTCAGCATCAGAAACTGCTTCAGATATCATGAAACATGACAGAAGCCGTCCACACAGCTGGATAGTCAGCAGGATTATAGCCACGTGAAATTAGATCTGGATGAAAAAGACTAGAAGGAAATATGCCAGAATAGGACCAGGTGATGGTGGAGGAGGCCTGTTTTTTTTTTTGTTGTTGTTGTTCCTTGTTGTTCTGATTCTCTGTGGTTACTTGAAATATATTGATGCTGTCAAAATCTCTGGTTGACTGATAAATACTCCTCCAAAAGCCCACATATTGAATCAGTGTCAGGATAAGATGATTCTTCCATTTCCAGGAAGTGTCAAGGGGTATTAAAAATGCTTTGTCTAGAAAGCCAGTTCACATCTTCTTTCCAAGCCTGGTCCAAACCCCCTCTTTCAGCACCTTCTCAGGTCAGCCTCATGCACCCTGACACCTCTTTACCCCAGGTCTTCAGCACCATATCAAAGCCTCTTTGTCTAGCCTGGGTCTCTCCTTTCCAGGCTAGCCCACGGGACCTACTTTCTGCAATTCTGTGATGACAATGTTCCATGTGGTTTATTTCAGTCTGAGGCTTGAATGCCTCAAGAGGGAAGATCAAGGTTATTATGTAGGTGCATGAGGTAAGGGAAACTAAAGGAGCCCTCCCTGAGAGCTGCCCTCACTCCCCAGCCTTACATTTCATCCACTCAATGACAAAGGTCAATATAGTCAAAGCTGTGGTTTTTCCAGTAGTCATGCATGAATGTGAGAGCTGGACAATAAAAAGGCTGAGCGCCAAAGAATTGTTGCCTTCAAACTGTGGTGCTGGAGAAGACTCTTGAGAGTCCCTTGGGCAGCAAGGAGATGAAACCAGTCAATCCTAAAGGAAATCAGTCCTGAATATCCATTGGAAGGACTGATACTGAAGCTGAAGCTCCAATAACTTGGCTGCCTGATGCAAAATGCCGACTCATTGGAAAAGACCCTGATGCTGGGAAAGATTGAAGGCAGGAGGAGGAGGGGACGACAGAGGACGAGATGGTTGGATGGCATCACCAACTCAATGGACATGAGTTAAGCAAGCTCTGGGAGTTGGTGAAGGACAGGGAAGCCTGGTGTACTGCAGTCAGTGGGATCACACAGAGTTGGGCACAACTGAGCGACTGAACAACAACACTCTAGGAAGCAAGTGTTTCTAATACTATCTGGGAACAGAGACTTTAAGTGCTGGGCAAGGGTTGCACAGCTAGTAAGTGAGTGGCAGAGCCAGGATGAGGACTCAGGTCTTTCCTCCTCGGAAACCTCAGAGACAGAAACGAGTGACATGTTGGTCCATACAGAGGGCACTTCTTGACACAGCTTTTCAAACTTTATTGTGCCAAATAATGCCCTGGGAAGCTTGTGTAAATGTGGATTTTGATCCAGCAGTTTCGGGGTTGCGTCTGGATTCTGCAGCTGGCCCTACTGGTAAAGAACCCGCCGGTCAATGCAGGAGACAGAAGAGATGTGGGTTCAGTCCCTGGGTTGAGAAGATTTCCTGGAGTAGGAAATGGCAACCCACTCCAGTATTCTTACCTGGAGAATCCTGTGGACAGAGGAGCCTGGCAGGCTACAGTCTATAGCGTCGCAAAGAGTCAGACACGACTGAGGTGATTTAGCACACACGCACCTGGATCCTGCATTTCTGGTGAGCTCTCACGTGAATCTGAAGGTGCTGGTCCCTGGGCCACACTTTGAGTAGCAGGGATCTAGGAAACATTTCCATTTGCCTTGTAAGGCATCCTAGAGCAGTGGAGGCAGGCAACAGGATACATAGTAATCCCCTCAGCATGTCCTGGGTTGGACCCAGCTGCCTGGCCCACCATTCTAACCAACACGGCCAGCCTGGCTTCTTCAACAGGCCCTGCAGGGCACACTTGGTTGCCTGCCCCAGCATTTCCACCTGCCAGTTGGCTGGCAGGTGATGGGCTGATGGTGACAGCTTAGCCAGAGTTCCTGTCCAGAAACGGCCTGAGCTCAGCCAAGGTAAATGCTACCCTGCTGTCAGAAATGAAGTGCCTGGCAGGCTCCCGGCATGAATAATTGAGGCAGAAGAGACACTGAAACAGCAGGCGCTGGAGATGGAGCTGGGGATGGTTTTGAGGAGGCAGCCTTCACAATCAAGACCTTTCCTGGAAAGGTTCAACAGATTCATCATAACAGCTCCCACTTCTCAAACCCCTACTGCGGCTGCTGGGTTAAGAGCTTTATGTGCTTATGTTGTGTCTAATTCTTGCAAGAGCTCTGTGAGAAAGGTTACTGATGAGGGAACTGACGCTCAGAGGGGAGAGGAATGTGTGGCACCAAATATTATATGATGGGGCTAGTTGTTGAACTTGGGTCTGCTAACTCCACAGCCCCTGCCCTTGATCCTAGAGCAGTGGTTTTCAAGTTGCAGTCCACAGAACCCCAAGGGTTCCCAGAGGTACTCCAGGGGTCACCATGGATGGAGGGTGGTAGAGAGGGAAATAGAGCAGCAGGCTGTGTTCCAGGCCTTCTCTTTTCTCCCTGCAGAGTGCTTTTCTTTAATGTAACTTATGTATTGCGCCTCCATGGAAGGTTAATTGGAAGAAAGTGTTTCATGGCCAAAGAGGTTTGAAAGCCACATCATGCTGCTTCCCCAAATGAATGTGGTTTACCCACTGGGGCTTCTTGCAGGCATTTCAAGGAAACATGGTTCCCTCTGGCGGACTTGCCGAGTGGTCTGGCTTGTGCTGTGCTCTCTGCCCTTCTGTAGTGTCAGGTCACCCCCATCGCAGCTTCAAGCCCCTGGCCACAGTGCCTGCAAGGCTGCCCTCAGAGGTAACAGGTCTGCCCCACAGATAGCAGGTCAAATGCGGTGTCAGCTGTGAAGTGTGTGAATTCCTCAGGTGAGTTCACTGCCAGGCAAGCCTCTAAATCCTTTTCCTTTGTTGTGCCCAGTCACTTCCGGAGAAGGCAATGGCACCCCACTCCAGTACTCTTGCCTGGAAAATCCAATGGACAGAGGAGCCTGGTGGGCTGCAGTCCATGGGGGTCGCTGAGGGTCGGACACGACTGAGCAACTTCACTTTCACTTTTCATTTTCATGCATTGGAGAAGGAAATGGCAACCCACTCCAGTGTTGTTGCCTGGAGAATCCCAGGGACTAGGGAGCCTGGTGGGCTGCCGTCTATGGTGTTGCACAGAGTCGGACACGACTGACGTGACTTAGCAGCAGCAGCAGCAGCAGCAGCAGCCCAGTCACTTCAGCTGTGTCTGACTCTTTGTGACCCCATGGACTGTAGCCCGCCAGGCTCCTCTGTCCGTGAGATTATCCCAGGAAAAACTGAATGGGGTTGCCATTTCCTCCTCCAGGGGATCTTCCCGACCCAGGGATCAAACCTGCAGCTCCTGCATTGGCAGGCAGGTTCTTTACCACTGAGCCACTTGGGAAGCCCTTTCAGGAGACATATCTATGTAGAAAACAGTGAAGAAGGCTTCAGATTGACTGGCCTGAAGAGGCCATTTAGAAGCTTGTATTAATTAGGATACAGATTCAGCTGTTGTAAAAATGACCAACTGACAAGGTACTTAGACATGAAAGTGGTTTATTCCTCTCTTACATGTAATAGTGTGAGCATAAGTAAGTAGGAGTTGCTGTAGTGTCTCTATGGTGTTAGAGACCTAGCTTCCCTCTACAACATTTAATCTCTCATGTTATGGTCCAAAATGGCTGTTTCAGCTCCTGCCATCACATCTGCATCCCAGCCAATGGAAACTAAGAGAAGTGAGAGCCCCTTCATTCCTATTGAGGGGAATCATTCTTCTCATCTTCCATTGGTCAGACATAGTCATATAGCTACATGTAGCTGTAAGGAGGGCAGGGAAATGTGATCTAGCTGGATGCCCATGTGTCTAACAAAAACTGGGCGATTCTGCTACTGAAGGAAGGAGAGGAGGAGGATTACTGGGAGACAGTTTTCAGGGTCTACCATGAGTGGACTTGCACCATCAAAACTGCATGCCGGAGGGGAACCTGCAGTGGCAGACAGGAAGCACTCCCATGGCTGGTGAATTCCAAGCCACCACCAAGCCCAGAGGCCAGTGGCAACTAACTTTGTAGAAGAAAAAACATGGCAGCCAAGGAAAAATTCTCCCAGAAATTTAGTTTCTCATTTCTCTCTTTCCATGCAGATTCTTGCTATCTCTGCTGGTGAAGGACTATCTGGGCTATCCCTCAAAATCCTTCCTCTGATCAACCCTAGAGCACAACTGTTCTCTTTAGGGCTCTTTTGGTTCCCAGGAGCCATTCAAGCTGCCATGGGATCCATGGGCTAGAGACGAAGCCTGACCTTCCAGCCTGACCTCGGACCTAGAAAGCCATCAGGAACCAGGGCTGCTTTTTCTGTCTTTCGAGACCCTCCTCAACTCGGTCTCTTTTTCACTTATCCAGCATATATTTACTGAAGCCCCATATGAGGGCTGGCTTCCTTCTCCTTTCTGTGGAACAGCAGTCACACTTAGGACAAGGCCCTGATTACAACAGAGGCCCTGTGCTCCTCGCTTGCTGCCCTGCTGCACTCTCAGTCACATGACCGAGTACACGTCCTCTGGGTCTATTGTGGTTTTTGGTCAGGCAGCAGCATGGGGAAACTCCCTGCCCAGGAATCAAACCCATGCTGCCTGTGTTGGAAATGCAGAGTCTTAACCACTGGACTACCAGCACCTGCTTCGAGTTTGAGCAGGTGGGATCAGGGTTTCCTTGCATGGCCTGAAAGCATCTCCTCGTTAGCTTCACTTCCTTGGAGAAGAGCTTGAAAAATTAGGAGACATCCTTCCTTCCTTCCCTCCCTCCCTCCTTCTTTCCTCCTTGGACAGAGAACTGTTTTTCTCATCCCTTCCCCTAGCCTGCATCTCAAATTCCTCCTACCCTGCCCCACAGGAATACAGCCCAAGGGATGTGCTTCAAGCTGCAACTGTACCAATTCAGGTCTTTTGACTGGAAGGGCCTCCTCAGGTGATGGTACGAGCATTTGGGGAGGAGAAGATGGGGAGCTGGAGGCACCTTCCCGTGTGCCTGATGTCCTGCCTGGGGGAATGCGGTCCAGAGACTTGCTTCCTTCACAAGTGGCTCTTGTGTCTGTCACCTGCCATCAGTGATGGGGGAGGATGCCATCCCTGTTGGAGCTTCAGCTTCAGCATCAGTCCTTCCAGTGAATATTCAGGGTTGATTTCCTTTAGGACTGGTTCGATCTCCTTGCTGTCAGTTAAGATGTGCCATTGGAAGGCTTCTTGGGAACTCCGAGAATGAGATGGTCCTGCCCCAGGATTCCCCAGTAGCACACAGCCTCCTCAGCGGAGCAGCGCTGGCTAGCGTGGTGGGCTGTTTGCCCTTCGTGGGCAGAGGACTCAGAGTAACAGGCTGGTGAGACACATCCCCAGTCACCCCACCGTTTGCCTCTTAGGTGACATAGCAAGAGATGTCAGCATCTGTTTGGGCTTCACAACTGCAGAGCGTGGCTTCTGTGCAGGGCTCTCATTTCCAGTGCTTGGAGGTTTGCTGAACACTGTCACCAGGTGAGTCCCAGGGATTAGGTGATGGAAACCAGATCCTTTTCCAAGCCTCCAGGCAGCTGTTTTAAACCTGTTCCCCATGAGCCTCTGTCTCACTTTGTTTGATAATAACATCCCATCCTGCTCACTAGAATGCATGGCGATAGCAATAAAACAAGGTAAGAGCAGGCTTTCAACCAACTATGCTTTGAAATTATGAATGGTTGGTCATTCATTTATCAATTATTCATTATCAATTATTATTATTTATTAATTATTCACTTATCCTCCAATCGAACACATACTCTGCTTAAACCCCAGAGGTGGGACTTCCCTGGTGGTCTAGTGGTTCACACTCCACACTCCCAATACAGGGGGGCACAGATTGGATCTCTGGTTTGGGGAACTAAGATCCCACATGCTGTACAGCACAGCCTAAAAATAACCCACCATAGGTAAAGGCTGACCTTACTTGTGAGGAAATTATGGTCTTCTAGGACGGAGGAGCCTGGTGGGCTGTAGTCTGCGGGGTCGCTAAGAGTCAGACACTACTGAGCGACTTCCCTTTCACTTTTCACTTTCATGCATTGGAGAAGGAAATGGCAACCCACTCCAGTGTCCTTGCCTGGAGAATCCCAGGGATGGGGGAGCCTGGTGGGCTGCCATCTATGGCGTCGCACAGAGTCGGACATGACTGAAGTGACTTAGCAGCAGCAGCAGCAGGAAAGGCAGGTATGGAGATAACAAGTCTAAAAGTCAAATCAGTCATCGCAAGTGTACAACACATGGAGAGGCAGAAGACCGAGGTGTGATGAGAGTGTAACAGGGACATCAGGAAGCCACTCCTGATGAAAGAGCACCTGCAGAAGTGACCACTGAACTAAGGTCTGAAGGACCATGAGGAGTCAGCTTCTGAACTTCATGAAAAAGAGGTTTTGAGGCATAGGAAGTACCAAGGTCCTGAGTCAGACAAGCACTTGGTGATTTCAAGAACTGAAAGCCCAGGTTCTGTCTAACTGTCCTCTCCACTATCCTGTATTATCTTTATTGCTTCCCTGGTGGCTCAGATGGTAAAGAATCTGCCTCCAATGCAGGAGACCAGGGTTTGATTCCTAGATTGGGAAGATCTCTTGGAGAAGGGAATGGCTACCCATTCCAGTATTCTTGCCTGGGGAACCCCATGGACAGAGGAGCCTGTCAGGCTATAGTCCATGAGGTTGCAAACAGTCGGACATGACTGAATGACTACCCCTTCACTTGTCTTAATGCTCACAAGATGGCTGTTGAAGCTCCAGTCATCACATCTGCATTCCAGGCAGGAATAAAGAGAAGAGCAAAGGCAAGAGGGATGAGCAGTCAAATTTGACCTCTTGTAAAACGCTCTACTAGAACCTTCAGTATATCTCATAAGCCAGCCTGCATCACATGGTAAGCCTCAAGTCATCCAGGGAATGAAATTTTTCAGTTGACTACATTGCTGCTTGCTACAAAATCAATGCGCTATTAATAAAGAAGTGGGGTAATGAATATTGGATAGGTGAAGTCTAGAGTTTGCCTCACGGGGCCTTGGAGGTCATGGTAAGGAATGTGGCTTTCAATCTGCGTGCAGCTGGGAAGCCGCAGAATGTTCCAAGTAGGATTGTGACAAGAAGGGGGAGACACTGAGGGTTGCCCCCTTGAGGCACAGCATCACATAACTGTGGACTTGTGTATTAGCCTCCTAGGGCTGCTGTAACAGAGTATCACAGACTGGGTGGCTTAAAACAATAGAAATTATTCTCTCACAGTTTTGGCCAGAAATCTGAATCGGTGTCAGCAAGGTCACAGTCACTCCGGAGGTTAGGGGAGATTCTCCCTTGCCTCCTCCCAGTTTCTGGTGGCCTCTGATAATCCGTGGTGTGTGTTTGTAAACTGCATCACTCCAATCTCTATCTTTGTTGTCGCATGGACTTCTTCCCTGTGTCCCGTCTGTGTCTCTGTATCTAAATCTCCCTCTCCTCGGTTTCGTAACAATCATATAACAAGCCTGTCATTGGATTTAGGTCCAACCCTAATGCAGTAGAACCTCATCTTAACTTGAAATCTGCAAAGACTCTTATTTCCATATATGGTCACATCCGAAGTACTGGAGGTTATGACTTAAACATAGCTTTATGAGGGACACAATTAAACTTTCTGTACATTCAAAAGGACTAACTTGGTGGTTAGTCCACTAAGTCACAGAGGGACTTCCTTGGTGGCCCAGTGGCTAAGACTCCCAGCTTCCAATGCAAGGGGCCTGGTAGGGTTTGATCCCTGACCGGGGGAACTAGATCCCGCATGTCGCATCTGAGACCTGACACAGCCAAATAAATTAATTAAGTTAAATAAATATATTTTTAAAAAGGGCTAGAGTGCCACCTAGACCCTGCTTGGCTCTTTTGGCTGCTCATGTCCTCCTCCCCTACTTTTTATGAAAAGACAGCCCAGGAATTAGGGAAGCAAGTTTACTTCCAAAATCTTGACTGTGCTAGGCACTGGTCCCTCTTGCTTCTATAAAAGGGAAAAAGGAAGGCTCTGGGCTCCCTGCACAGGCCTCGTCTCACCTCAGCAAACACTTCTCAGGCATCAAGGATTCAGGGATCCTGAGCCATGGTGCAGAGGTGATTTTGCCTGCCCCTCTGTTTCAGGGGCTCAGAGTTTAAGGCGATGGGGTGGAGGTTGGAGAGGACATTCGAAATGGTGGGCTGAATAGCATCTAAACTAGGGTTTCCTTTCTTCAGGCAAAATTTTAGGCCCACTGATGCTGTTTAATAAACCACTCCTTTGCTGGACCTAGTGGAGAAAAGAACTGAGCGATGGCTGTGTCTGTGGCAGGTGGTCACAGCTGAACCTGAACTGGCGTCAGAGTTGCGGTCCTGCAGACTTCCAGGTGCAGAGTGTTGGTCAGGGGCCCCCGTGGTTGTTCTTTGAGGTGGAATAAAACCCACTCACCACGTGATTCCTAGAAGCAGCTTGGGGGCCTTCGGACTCTTCTCGTGGGCACATTTGTTCATGTGTCTTTGCATTAGTTGATGTGCAAGGGGCTTTCTTTCTTGGCAGTTTTTTTTTTTTCTTTTTCTGGAGCTTCTTTTTTTTTAAATTGAAGTAGAGTTAATTTACCAGGTTTCCCTAGTGGCTCAGATGGTAAAGAATCTGCCTACAATGCAAGATACCCAGGTTCAATTCCTGGGTCAGGAAGATCCCCTGGAGAAGGGAATAAGAGAGGAGCCTGGCGGGCTATAGTTCATAGGATCTGAAAGCAACTTTCAGACTGAAGCAACTTAGCATGTGTGCATACATAGTTGATTTACTATGTTATGTTAATTTCTGCTATACAGCTAACTGATTCAGTATACACACACACACACACACATATACACATTCTTTTCTATATTCTTTTCCATTATGGTTTGTCTCAGGATACTGAATCAAGTTCCCTGTGCTATACGGGAGAACCTTATTTATTCTTTCTATGTAAAATACTTTGACTCTGCTAATCTCAAACTCCCAATCCATCCTTTCTGTACACCCCCCTCCCACGTGGCAACCACAAGTCTGCTTTCTATGTCCGTGAGTCTACTTCTGTTTTGTAGACCGGTTCATTTGTGTCCTATTTTATAAGTGATGTAAGTGATGTGCATGGAAGTCCTGTGTGTAAGTGATATCATACGGCTTTTGTCTTTCTCCTTCTGACGTCCTTCACGTATATGATAATCTCCAGTTGTATCCATCTTGCTGCAAGTGGCATTATTTCAGTCTTTTCTGACTGAGTAGTATTTCACTGTATACATGTGCCACGTCTTCTTTACCCAGTCATCTGTCCATGGACATTTAGGTTATTTTCATCTCTTGGCTACTGTGAATAGTGCTGCTATGAAGATAGGAGTGCATGTATATTTTTAAATTATGGTTTTGTCTAGATATATGCTCTGGAGTGGGATTGTTGGATCATATGATAAGTCTAGTTTTAGTTTTCTGAGGGACCTCCATACTATTTTGCATCGTGGTGCCAGGTGATTTTGGGGGTCGTTTTTGCTTTTTTTTTTTTTTGCAGTCAAGGGGGGATTCCAGCAGAAATGACTGGGGAAAGGAAACTTGGAGACCCAGGGAGGAAAATGTGACTTCTAGTCTTTGGCAGGGGGTGGGATGAGGGAAGAAGCAGAAGCTGAAGGGGCTGCTTTCTTGAGGGAGGCTGTGAGCACAGATATTCCAACGCCTGTGGGCAAGCTGAGATTCAGTGCTTCCTCCTCTGGGCATCTTCTAGGACCTCAGGGTGGATGACTGTGGCAGCAGTGGGAGGCAAGATCCATGGGCACCCATAGTTGGTGGCATCAGGTTGGCTCCCCCTCAGGAGGTTTCATGAATAAAACCAGAAATCCAACAAGCATGGGCCCAGGGGACTCTCACAAACAGTACCCATGAGTCACCCCTTGAGGACTACTGTGGATGGTGGAGGTCCTCACTGGGCAAGTCGGGGGAGAAGATCAATAAGAAGGTGATCTTTAAGCTGAGCATTGAAGAGGAGGGATCTGCTAGGGGAGAAAGCAGAGTCATTCCAGGCAGGAAGATCAGCATATGCAAAGGCCTGAGTGACCACTGGCAGCCTGAGACTGCTGGGGAGTTGGTCTGATGAGTGGGCACCCAAGGATGCAGAGGTGAAGGAGAGACAGAAGCGAAGCTAGAGAGAGGGTAGGGGGGCTCATGGCGGAACCTCATGTGCAAGGCTGAGGTTTCAGTTTTCGTCTCTGGGGCAGTGGGAGCCCCAGATGGCTTATGACCAGAGGAGTGTGGCCTCATGTGTTTCCGATTTGTTTAGATTTGCTTGATGTCTGTGCTAGGACTGGGTGAAGGGGCCGGCAGTCTAGAGGCTGGAGGGGAGGAACCAGGCAGTGGCCAAAGGAAATCTATGCCCCACCCCCACCCCGCCGGGCCCTGTTTCTCCTGCTCATCTTCCCCCAGCCCTGCCCTAACCCCAGGCCCCAGAGTGTGGCACTTGTCAGAAGAACAGAGTCTGCCTCTGGGCGGGTGGAGAGAGCAGGCGACCCTCGGCCCTGCTCGTGCTAGGCCCCGGGCAAGGGCTGCCTGGCAGCTGGCAGCTTGGCAGGGAGAACATGGTTAGCTCTGCTGTGTCTGCAGCCACTGCCATCGACAGCCTGATTAATGACTCGCAACGCCCAGGGCTCTGCACGGGTCAGCAGCCCCACGGCTGTGGCAGCGGCCAAATGGACCTGCCCGCCGTGCCTCCGCTCCTCCTCGGCCACGCTCCCAGATGGGCTGAAAGGCTTTGACATGGCCTCCTCCCCCAGGCTCTTCTGCTCTTTCTGTTGATTGTTTCCCAGCCTCCTTTAAATCCTGCCCCTAAATGCTTCCTTGCAGGAGAGGCTTTACAGAATTAACTCCCAGCCCTCTGGATTCATTCTTTATTTTGTCCCAATCAGGCACACAGGAAAGCTTAAACATATGTCTTGAAGGCATCATTGCTGCTCTTTCCCCGTTCTCAACTCTTTAGTGACTCGTTTGGGCCCTGTCTTATCTCTCTGCTAGAGGGTCTCTGTTGGGCCTCTGTTTGCATGGGTCCCACCTCCTCCATTAGACTAGCAATGCCCACGATCAAGGATCTGCCTCCGTCTTTAGGTGGGTAGCTTCCAAGATTCAGATTTTTCTTCTCTGTTAAATTGGGTGCTTCCCAGGGCAGGGGACTGTGTCCCCCTCAGTCTGGGAGCTCCCTGAAGACAGGGCTCTGTTTGGGGCTGCCTTATCTGTTGCTCCTTCACGTCCCAAGTTGAGCTCTGCCTTGGGTGTGCTCTGGGGCAGGGGTGAGGTAGTGGGGAGCGGAACTCACGGCTCCAGGAAAAGTCCCCTGGCCTGTCCTGGGGATGGCAGAGTAGAGCACAGGTATAGCAGGCATGGATTTAGCTGGAGCAGAGCTGTTGGGGGCGTTAGCTAGGGGGGCAGGTACTGAGCTCTCCAGGGCCAACGGCATGCAAAGGGCTCCTAGGCCTAAACCAGCTCTTCTGGGCTATGGTCTGGGAAGACCGTGAATTCTCTGTCCAGACATCTGGATGGAGGAGGTGCAGAGGGTGGTTGCTAGCATGCTGTCTCCTCACCCTCCTGTGGACTCTGTCTTGGGTAACGCAGGAGGACAACCACAGCTACTATGTGTCCCGTCTGTATGGTCCCAGTGAGCCCCGCAGCCAGGAGCTGTGGGTGGACGTGGCCAAGGCCAACCAGAGCCAAGTGAAAGTTCACAGAATCCTCTCCAACACCCACCGGCAGGCTTCGGTGAGTGCCCCAGTCGCTGGCAGCACTGCCCCGGGCTGGGAGGCTGGGGGCCAGCCCACTCTGCCTGGTCAGTGGGCATGGCTATGGCCTGAGGTCTGGGGAGTGCCTTCCCAGGGGATCCTAGGGGGCTTGATCAGAGTTGGGGTGCCCACCTGTGGTCCTGGGGGCCTGCCCTGGACATGCCTACCCCCCCACCCCATCCAGATAAGCATGGGGCAGTGTGACTGCTTGGCCACCTGGCCTGCAGGTTGGCCCTGCTGACTCTCTCCCATCCTCTGCAGAGAGTGGTCTTGTCCTTTGATTTCCCTTTCTACGGCCATCCTCTGCGGCAGATCACCATAGCAACCGGAGGTAAGGCCTTGTCTGTGGGGCTGGGAGAGGGTATGGAGATTTCAGCGAGAACCTGGGACCTAACTGGGAAGGTTCACGGGAGACAGAGTTTTATAGATGGATTGGGGTGGGTCCCACATGTGTCTCTCTCTTGGGACCCCACTCTCAGGTGAGAGGTCATGAGCATTTCGGATCACCCCCCCTCACGTCTGCTGACTCACTTGTGTGTGTGTGTGGATGTGGGTGCATGTGTCTCCCTCTGGGTCAGCACAGGCCAGTGTGGGCAGTCTCTTGGCCCTTGTGCTTCTGAGTCTGTGAGTGAGAGGAAGGAGACTGCATTGAGAGCCTGTTTCCTGGGACCAGGCTCCCTGTTGATATGAGGGAGCCCATCTTGGATTCCTGTGCACTTTCCAAGGGACAGAGATGGGTGGAGGGGCAGAGAGAACCTTCTCTAGTCTGGGGCCCTTTGCTGTCTATACACCAGACCCATGCCCAACATGTGATGCTGAGGGTCAGAGGCCCAAGGCTCACTTCCAGCTCCATCTACACTACTTCCTGCACGAGGAAGTAAGTCCATCTCTGATGACTCATCTACACTTCTTCCCACCCCAGGCTTCATCTTCATGGGTGATGTGGTCCATCGGATGCTCACAGCGACTCAGTACGTGGCCCCTCTGATGGCCAACTTCAACCCTGGCTACTCTGACAACTCCACAGTTGCTTATTTTGACAATGGTGAGATCAGAGCTCAGAGTTTAATTCATCCAGCTCCAGGGATCCTTTGGTCTAGCCCCTTTAGAGGTGCCCAAGGCCCAGAGAGGGCAAGGGACTTGCCCACTGTCACACAGCATGGCAGCTACCGTACCTTTGTGTTCATTTTCCTCACCTGGGGACAAAACGCCTGCTACCTGATGGGAAAATTAGATGAAAACAATTGGCTCTCGGTAGAGGTGGAATAAATATTAGAGACCTTGATTGTTCCTTACTCTCATCAGGTTGTCCCCTGAGAACCTACCTTCTGCCGCAGGAGAACAGAAGTTTCTACTGTTTCTCCTCCTTTTCATCTCAGGGGGTCAGGATAGGCAAGAAGGACGGCGCCGTTCTTGGGGTTGGAGATGGTACAGGTACAATCACAGTACCTGGTTGGCGGCGGGGAGGGTGAAGCAGGGTCTCCTGGCTCCTCTCCAGCTTGGGAGGCAGCCTGTGGGCTGCCCAGCTTCTGCCTCCTGTCAAATTTGCAAACTGCCCCCATCATCACTAAAGGCACCAGCTGGTGTTGCATCCACGTGGGCCACCATTTCTGCAGGGCCCTGCTCCCTGCACGACCTCCCTGACCAGCCAAGTCTCTGCTCTCCTCACCAGGGACAGTCTTTGTCGTTCAGTGGGACCACGTCTACCTCCAGGGTCGGGAGGACAGGGGCAGCTTCACCTTCCAGGCAGCTCTGCACCAAGACGGCCGCATTGTCTTTGGCTACAAAGAGGTGAGTGGGCCATTCTTTCATTCAACAAATAGGCTGAAGCTCTGTAGTGCGCCAGACTTAGGGTGTGGTGCTGGAGATAACAGAAGTTCACAGGATGGCTGCCGGCCCATCTTCGTGCAGCTGAGACTCTTGCTTGGGGGACAGATAGTAACTGTGGGGGCAAGTGCTCATAAATAGTCATGCCAGGAAAGCCTTTCATGGGGCTCTTTACCTGAACAGCAGCCTGGGAGGCTCTCCTGAGGAAAAGAGTTGAAATCTTCAGAACGCGTAGGAGTTAAGGAAGCAAAGAGGAGGGTGAAGTGTGTTCTGGGAGGGAGCACAGCATATGCAAAGGCTCTGTGGCAGGACTGAGCATGGCTGGTATAAAGCACTGGAAGAAGGAGGCCTAGGGATTTCCCTGGCAGTCCAGTGGTTAAATGTAGCAAAACAGAAACAATATTGTAACAAACTCAATAAAGACCTTAAAAATGGTCCACATCAAAAAAAAAAAAAAAAATCTTGAAAAACACCACTCTGGCTTCAAAGTGGAGAGAGAGCAAGGGGGCTGGGACTCAGAGGTAATGCTGGGAGATGATGCAGGAGAACGCGCCCCGCGTGGGGTGGGGTGGGGGTGATGGAGAGAACTGGATAGATCTGAGAGCCTGTTAGCAGGCCAGTTAACAGGATTGGAGATGTGTTTGACAGAGGATGAGGGAAATGAAAGGAAGCTGGGAGAGGCTGAGGGTGACTCCTCCATGGAGGTGCCATTCACAAAGAGAAAGAAAAGAAAAAGGAAATGTGTTTGGAGATGATGAGGGGAAAACTTGGAATTTGGATGGGTTTGAGATGTCTGAGCCCTCCAGGAGCCAACGCCCACCAGGCAGATGGGTCTGAAGCTCCAAGGAGAGCTGGTCCCAGAGTGTTTGGGGGGGTAGACGGAGCCTCTTCTTCCCCCTCTGCAGATCCCTATACCTGTCCTGGAAATCAGCTCGTCCCAGCACCCTGTCAAAGCAGGCCTGTCAGATGCCTTCATGATTCTCAATCCATCCCCAGATGTACCAGGTGAGAGCCCAGGGACCCACAGAGATCACTGGATGGGGCTGGACTCAGCTCCAATTGAGCCAGACTGGACGGGGAGAGGGCAGTGGCAGAAAGTGGTTGGGGGAGTGGGGGAGAGTTAAGTGTGGAAGAAAAGGGACAGAGTAAGTTCCAACTTCTCTTCATTCCAGCTGAGGAACCATTTTTCCAATAAAATCGCCAGTGGGAGGCACTGCACTGGTGGTGGAGGTGGGTAGGAAGCCAGGGCCCTTCCACTCAGCACACCCTCCACTTAGAAAAATCTCCAAAGACACCAAATTAGGGTTTATTAGTCCTCCCAGAACACAACCATAATTGCCTCCCAAACCCAGATGATAGAAAGAGCATCACAGGGGGCTTCAGGAGACAGGAAAATTAGATTTCTCTCCTGTCCACCAGGGTATTTCTAGAGCTACAAGCCTTCAGATAAGTATACATAAGTGTATTTAATATAAACAATGGCATAAGATGTCCTCTGTTCTACTCTTGAATGAAGTATATCCTGCCCATCTTTCTGGATCACTCTTTTTAATAACTGTATACCCCTTGCATGCTGCTGCTGCTAAGTCGCTTCACCCTTTGCATGGATGTACCTTAACTGAACCAGTCCCCTGGGCCCAGACTTTTCAGTTATTTCAGTCTTTCATTACAACAAATAATACTGCAGTGAATATTCTTGCAAATACGTACCTTTATGCTCTTGTGTGAGTATTTCCATAAGGTTAATTCCCATCACTTCACCTGTCCCTCCACTGTCCCTTCTCGCATCCCCAAACTCCCAGCACTTTAGTGAGTGGCTCAGACCCTGTTCTGTTGCGCCAGTCAATAACTCTAATTGGTTGGTTAAAACCTATACTGAGCTAGTTACGAGTTTCAATATTACCCTGATTGTATTAGTTAGCTACTGCTGCATAACAAATTGTGCCAACACTTAGAGGCTTAAAACATTATCTCAGGGTTTCTGTGGATCTGGAAACAAAGCATGACTTAACTGGGTCCTCTGGTCTAGACTCTTTCATAGGCTGCTCTCAAGGTGGTTTCTAGGCTTGCCTCAGTGAGTGTTGGGGGGACATCTAAGAGCTTTCGAGTGGTTGTGACAAGATTCAGTTCCGCCTTCGGTTCTGGCTGCTGAATGTCCCCATAGGACAGTTCATAATGAGGCAGCTGGCTTCCATCAGGGCAGGCAAGACAGCAGCAGAGGGTGTGCGAGAGGGAAGCCAGAGCCTTCTCATAACCTCATCATGTTTGCCACTTTCTGCTGGTTGCAAGGAAGTTCCTAGGTCCAGCCCACACTCAAGATGGGATTAAACAGGGTGTGAATCCCAGGAGGCAGGGACCACTGGGGTCATTTAGGGGCACACTGATTACAACCCCATCCCTAGATACTGAGCTTATAGTTATCTTATTGGATTATCCTGCAGCACTGTAAATGAAGTCTGTGCATTTGTCTCTTTCTAAATGAAGTCAAGGAGGCTCAGAGAGGTGGCTTGATTTGCTTTTACACAGCTCTGAGGGTTAGAACTGAAACCCAAATCTTCTGTATTTTAAACCCTAGTGTCCACCATTGAGGCTTTCTAAATCCAACCAACTCCCACTCCATCCAGAGCAGGGAATCCTCCCCTCCTCAGTTCCCCAAACACCCACAGCACCATGTACACACACCCAGGCTGCTTTACAGGAAGGACTCCTCTGGATATCCATGCCTCCCTGCCCCCTCACCACTGCCCTGTTTGATGCACCTCGGGGGTGGGGTCTGTGCCTCCCTCACAGGCCCTGTGCCCAGTGGCAGGAAATGTGTGTTGGATCCAGCTGCAGAATGAGGGTGAGTTAGAGGAAGTCAGATCCCCCGAGAGTGTCTGCCTCTGAGGCTCCTCTGTGGTTCTAGAATGAAAGGCTGTTTTTGAGCAAGCCAGCGCGATGTGGGGAGGTGTGGTAATGAGGGGCGAGGGAGGAAGCAGAACCCACCTGAAATAACAGGAGGGCGGCTGTGCCTGTTCCTGAGACCTGGAGGAGATACAAGGGCTGTTGTGGGAGCGGCTAGATCAGGTGACTCCAGCTGTGGTTCATGAGGCTCTGAGTCTACCAGCCAAGCGAAACCCATGTCTGACTCTAGACACTGCCCAGCAGCTCCCGGCCTCTAGGCTCCTGCCCCCTGTCACTCGACTCCTTGTCGTCACTGCCAGACAGAGCTGATCTTGTCATTCTCTGGCTCCTTATGGCCCAAAGCATTAATTCAGAATTCTTAGTGTGGCACTTGGGGCCTACACAGCTGGGCATAGCCTGTTGTTTTATTTTTCTTTCAGTGTTACTGAGTCATGTCCTACTCTTTGCAACCCCATGGACTGGAACCCTCCAGGCTCCTCTGTCCAATGGGGATTTTCCAGGCAAGAATACTGGAGTAGGTTGCCATGCCCTCCTCTAGGGGATCTTCCCAACCAAGGGATTGAACCCAGATCTCCCACATTGCAGGTGGAGTCTTTACCGTCTGAGCCACCAGAGTAGCCATATAGCATTGTGTGACTTTCAGGTGTTATAGCATAAGGATCTGACTTACATACATCATGAAATGATTACAATAAGTTTAGTCAACATCTCCCATCTCATGAAGATGCAAAATTAAAGAAAAAAATAGATTTTTTTCCTTGTGATGAAAACTCTTAGGATTTATTCTCTTAATAACGTTCATGGATAACACACAACAGTGCTAATTATATTTCTCACATATATTATGGGCACAGGCCTACCCTTATGGGCTGGTCTCTGAACCCTCCTGGCACCTACCACTCTGTCCAGTCAGCACTGGTCTGCATGCCCTGTGTTCCCCAAACATGCCAAGGCGGAATCTGCATCTTTCTGATGCAGTTCCTCATGTAAAATGCCACCCCCTACCCTAGTCCTTTTACCACTGGCAAAATCCTACTTATCCATTGGTCCAGCTTCCTCCAGGCAGCAGAATTCACGTTCCTCCTCCATCCTCTGGGTACTTTGTTAAGAGCTTTAATATAGAACTCATGATACCATCCTCCCTCATTCGTCTTCTCCCCAACTAGCTGTGAGCTCCTTGGGGCTCCAGCACTTAGCCCAGTGCCTGCAACAGGGCAGGGGCTCAAAAATGAGCCCTGGAACGGGTGCTGAAGAGACTAGGTGTGGCAGAGACTGTGTGCTCTGCCCTCTGGTGACACAGAACAGAGCCTGACATCTGAGTTTAGGGGTGAGTGCTCTGATAACTGCACCTCTTTCTGTCAGAGATTTTTCAGCATCCCCTGATCCTTGGGGATCAGGTTGTGGACTTGAGAGGAACACTGAGGTGTGGGTGAAGTAAATCACGTGCATGCATTTTTCTAGGGCAGTATCCATGGCCTTCAGTGGATTTTAAAATAGGCTACAACTTCTGCTTTTCAGAGTGATGGCTTTTATGTGGCTGAGAGATCAGATTCCTCTGGGTCTGATAGGCAACCCAACAAATAGGGAATTCATTTGAATTTGGTTGAGATGCAAATACTGGGTTGGCCAAGAAGTTCATTTGGGTTTTTCCATAAGATATTATGGAAAATGAACTTCTTGGCCAACCCAATAACAATACATTTCAAAAAACCAGGATAGAAGTTCAGGGAGAGACCTTTGATCCACAGACAATGTCACTGTGATAGTCACTGTGGATATTCCTGTTGTCCCAACCCACCTGTCCTATAGAATAGGTGATGTCCCTGCCCTGGCACCCAAGCTTGCCTCCTCCCTGCCTGGGGTGCTGTGAGGAGTGGCATTTACTCCTCACTATTCAAGAATCCCCCAGCCACTGAACCATGTCTCGGGGACTCTCTCCTTCCCCAAGGCTCCCAACACTTTCCTCCCACCCCTGCCTGAAGGTGGAGGGAATTCTGCAGTCTCATTTCTGGGATTGAGGGAGGAAAACAGGCAGAGTTTCTCTTACCATCACTTCCTTGCAGAAACTGCTCTGCAGGCTTTTGAGCAGAGAGTATGCAGAGTGTCCTTTGTTGCAGAGAAAAGATTCAGATGAGTGGCGTCTGTTTGCAGAAGCAGGAAAAACATACAGAGTAGTTGATACACTCTTTATTTGATTGGAGGGGGGGCCCAGAAGTCAATATAATTTCCTCTATTCATTTAAGAAACCCTGTCTTTCACGGAAAGTATAAAAGCAACTTTAGGGTTTCCAATATCAAAACTGATAGATTTTGAATTAATGGAATCAATTAATAAAGATTTCCTTATTAAAAGCTCCAAATGGCAACCTGCCACTTGGCTGGCCCCAGAATAGCTTTGGATGGCCCAAGCACTGGAACCTTCTCCTGTTCCAGAACCTTCCTTTCTTTGCAAAGGCAAACTTGAGAAATGTGGCAGAGGCCCGTGCTGTACCTTGGTGCTGGGTGGAGAAGAGGAGGCCCGGTAACTAGCAGCAGAGAAGTGAGAAGGAGCAGCCAAGTAAGGGCATGGGAGGGGGTATCATCACCATACCCATTTTGTCATCTCCCTGCTCCTGATAAGGATCCTCTATGGTGCTCTTTTATCCATCCTGGTGCCCTCCCCCAACCCCGCCCCCATGGCCCTGATTTTTACTTCTCTATTTTTCCTTCTACTCTGCTCCCTGAGCGTTCCCTTTCCTAGTTGCCTCTCCTCCCTCAGTCCCTTTTCTACTTTGCATCTGTGCTGAGGGGCCTCCCTCGCTGGGCTGCAAGCTCCTTGGGGTATAGGATTCTCACTGTATTTATCTCTGGGATCCCCTGCTGGGGCCTGAGTCATGATTATTAAATGAATAACTGAATGAGCAGAGGAAGATGTGAATGAGTAAATGAAAAATTCCTCCTGATCCCCCATCTTCAATTTTTTTGCACAGTAGCCACCATCTCAGAGGGAAGTTTGTGGCTGGATCGGTCAGTCTGATTTCTTTTGACCAAACCAACCCTCTCCCACCAGGGTCTGGTGTGGAAACAAAACGGGACATGCCAAGCTCTCCTTTGAGCCACGGATGTCTCTTGATTGCATGGCAGGGCTTTCTGGGTCTGGATCTTAGCATTTCTGAATGTTTGATGAGTGCAAGCAGAGATAACAAAGAACATCTCAAACTGTCAGGAATGTGGCTCTGGGGCGGCCACCATCTCGGTTCCGGGAGGGATCTGTTGGTCATGAAGACGGACGTCATCATCTTTGGGCGAGCCCCAGATGTTGGTAAGACAATCCAAATGCAAGTAACACAGACTGGGATACTAAGCGTTCTGTTTATTGAGAAATAAAAGCCTTACCAAATCAGACACTTAAACAAGTACAAGTTGGCCGCTGAAGTGAGCAAATATTTTTAGTCAGAGATATGTTTCTGTCCACCCACTCTCCTCCTCCTTCTTACCACACACATCTCCCCTTCCCTGCTGGTGGGGCTGTGCTGGGTTTTGGAGGACATATCCCATTATCTCTGGCTGAACCCTCACTTGAGGCATATCCCCACTCCCCAGCTGGCTGGTCAGAAACCCATCCCTAGATTCTGGAGTAGGGTTTACTGGGAGCCCCGCCTTCCCCAGCTGCTGCTTGCTCCTCTCTATCCCTAAAATTGACTCTCTTGACAAGTTCATGCATCTCTCTTCATGCCTCAACACTGACCCCTTTGTCCTATTTCACCTTCCTTCTAACTGAGGTTTGATTCCTGGGTCTGGAAAATCCACTGGAGAAGGGATAGGCTACCCACTCCAGTATTCTTGGGCTTCCCTGTGGCTCAGCTGGTAAAGAATCCCCCTGCAATGTGAGAGACCTGGGTTCGATCCCTGGGTTGGAAAGATCCCCCGGAGAAGGGAAAGGCTACACACTCCAGGATTCTGGCCTGGAGAATTCTATGGATTGTATAGTCTATGGGGTCACAAAGAGTCTGATACGACTGAGTGACTTGCACTTTCACTTTCCTAACTGAGAGCCAGCTCTCCCCTACAGCGCTGTAGGCAGAGACACCCTGGAAGCCAATTCTCCTGCTTTAAGCTCTAACTTTGGAATGGTCTGGCTTTCTGTGGCCCCTTGAGAAAGGCCATAATCTGTGGTAGGCTGGGGATGAAAGGTGTTCTTCCTTTGTGCTGTGGGCTGATGTTATGATAAATTGCTAGAGTTTTCCTATTTGTAAGCCATTCATTCATTCACAGTCCTTTCTCAAGACCCTGTTGTGTGCCAGGCCTGGGGTGAGGAGCTGGGGGACAGAGAGATATAACTTGCAGGCTCTGCCCTTGGGGAGCTCACAGTCTCAGGGGGTGGGTGGCCAGCAGAGTAAATGTTTGTGAAGCAGCTGACACTGGAAGGGGCACAGGGGGCTGTGGAGCTCAGAGGAGGGGCCACTAACTGCATCCTGCTTGGGGGATGTCTTCAAGGAGGACCTGTCGTTTGAGTTGAGCCTTGACAGAAGAGGCAGATTAAGGAATAAATGTTTACGCAGTCTAGACTCCAGGGCCTCAGGCATCTTGGAAGACCTGGTTTCACATTTACTTTTATCCATCCTTTTCCATTTTGGTGTTGAAGGGGGTGATTTTTCAGTAGAGCTGGCCCCTGGGGGTGGTGGGTGGGATGGAGCTGTGAAAGGCTGCCTGGAAGTTCCCCATCCTCCACCTAAGGTCTCACATGGCTCAGGCTCAGTCGAAGTCCAGGCCACCTTTGCAGAGAAGTTGGTGTCACACAGGGAGGGCCCTACCGCACCTGTGGGCTGTTGGGTGAATTGAAAATTGGAGCCCCTTCCGAGTAGATAACCTCTCACCTCAATCTCTTTCAGACCCACCCCTGCTTGGCAAGGGGCCTTTCTTATATCAAAAGAATCTCGTATGTGTGTGTGTCATGTGCAGGCGCTCACACACACACACACATGACTCTGTATGTGTGTGTGTGTGTGTGTGCAGGTGCTCACATGTGCACATGTGAGTGGGTGGTACTCACATTTCAAGTGCAGACCTCTGAAGTGGGGCTGCAGATTCCTCTTTAGTTCCAGGGGAGCTTTGTGGCCACCCGCGCCAGAGCAGTTTCCTTTGTGTTGCACAGCATGTCTCAAGGACATTCTGTGGTTGCAGACGTTTCAGGGACAGAGGTGTCCCCAGGCTCTGCCACAGAGCAGAGAGCACAGTGGAAAGAGAGCATGCTTTGGGGTTATCACGCGGGGTTCAATCCTGGCTTAAGCAGAAGATGTTAGTTGCTCAGTCGTGCCTGACTCTTTGTGACCCCATGGACTGTAGCCCACCAGGCACCTCTGTCCATGGAATTCTCCAGACATGGTTTGCCATTCCTTTCTCCAGGAGATCTTCCTGACCCAGGGATCAAACCCAGGGTCTCCTGCATTGCAAGCAGATTCTTTACCGTTTGAGCCAAGCTATAGATTGAGGATAAATAGATGATAGAAACATAACTGAAATGTTCTTTTGAGCAGTATATGGTGCCCTAGATTCTTCATTCAGGTTGGGGTGCCCAGCGGTTGCACAGGACACCCTCCTTTTTATGGATGCCCCTACTGAGTTCACTCCAGTGTTCTTGCCTGGAGAATCCCAGGGACAGGGGAGCTTGGTGAGCTGCAGTCTATGGGGTTGCACAGAGTCGGACATGACTGAAGTGACTTAGCAGCAGCAGCAGCAGCTACTGAGTTCTACCACCTTAGGAAACTTTCCTCAAAATCAGCTTCAGCTGGAAGGAAATGTATATCCTCACCTATTCTGGGCTTCTAGTGACAAAAAACCAGCTGAAACTAGTTCAGCTGAAAAGGGGTGCATTGGGAACACTGAAGTTGCCCAAAGAACCAAAGGGAGAGACAACACCGGGAAGATAGGACCAGGGCAGGTCCAGGGACTCCAGGGACTGGGATGCTGCCAGTACTCCCTGCTTCTTTCCACAAGGTGGCTTCATCCTCTAGCTTTCCCCGTGAGACTGGAACTGTGGCCATTTGTGGACACTGGGTTGCATCTTCTCAGCATTATTCCTAGAGAGCAAAGGGCTGCATGGTTACAATTAGAAAGTCCCAGGGAAGGTCTCTGATTGGTCTGACTTCATCAGATGCCCAACCCTGGACCAATCACTGTTGGCCAGGGAGGCAGAGTCATGAAAGATGATACAGTACAGACCACATGTAGAAAGGGGCTGGGGGCAGTTCCTTCTGTGTCCAGAAGGAAGAAGGGGTGCTAGGTAGGCCAAATACTAAGTGGTCTTTTCCCCTCGTGGGAAAACTCATTCATGAAACTCAGCTGCTTGCAGCCTGTGTTTTGGAGCTGAAGGAAACCAACCGCAAGTCATGGTTCTTCAGTGGGCATGGGGAAATATCAGAGCATCTCAGACTGCCATTTTAGGAAAAGTCTATCTACAATTCCAGCTTTTTCTTCGCAAGGGTGTTGGGGCAGTAATATTTTTCCACTTCACAGACAAGAAACTGAGGCCCTAAGGGTATCCAGCTTGTCAGGAGAAGGACCTGACTCAGAATTCAGGTCTTTTGACTCTGAGGTCCCCTAGGCAGTTTCTGCAGGGACTGAGGCAGAATGTCAACTTGGCTCCGGCCCTTGAACCATCGAGCAGGCGAGAGGATCTCCGAGCTCAGCCTGTCCATCTGCAGACATTTGCAGAGCGCTCACTGTGGGTCAGCTTCAGGACCAGAGGATCACAGTTGAGTGGTCCCCACCCCCAAATTACCCATCATGACCACATAATGCAAGAAGTGCTGTGGGAGGAGGGCCTGGGGCAAAGGGGGTAATAGGAGGGCTGGTCAAGGGGGCTGCTCAGAGGAAGGGGCCCTGAGCTAGATCTGAAAGAGTGAGCTAGACAAGAAGAGAAAGGGTAGAAGAGTGTGATGGGCCAAGGGAACAGCAGCTGCGAAGGCACAGAGGGTGGACTCCTGTGTTTTGGCCCCAGCAGCAGCTGGGCCTCTGCATTGTCAGCCTGCTTATGACACAGAGCTCGCTGCTCATAGTCAGCTCCTGTTCTCCTGTCTCTCTACAGTTTCAAGAGGATCATCTCGGGATGATGGTTTTACTTCCTGCCCTCAGGGGCTGCATACTGACTCCAGGTTCCTCTCACTACAATATCCTGCCCCTCTGTCAGGCTCCAGGTCCCAAAGCCTGTGAAATGCTCCCGATGACAGGCTCTGTCTCTTTCAGAATCTCGGAGAAGGACCATCTTCGAATACCACCGTGTGGAGCTGGACCCCAGCAAGGTCACCAGCACATCTGCCGTGGAGTTCACCCCATTGCCAAGTAAGTAGGGCTTGTCTCCACTGATGGAAGAGAGGCATTCCTCCATCCTGGCAAGAGCACTGAAGTCAGACTGAGTTCCATCCCAGGCTCACCAGGGTCCCCTGTCTAGATACAGCCGCCTGACTTCTCTGGGCCTCCATTTCTCATTTGTAACAGGGGCCTCACACTCCCTCCTTCCCAGGGCTATGGTATGGGTGAGAACTGCACTAGGTAGAGCTGAGGATGCAAGTGAAAGTCCAGACGCTCACTGGCACATCCCAGGCCCAGGGCATGGCTTGTGCTTGATACATGACAGCTGCTGGTGTTAACGGGCTTCCCCGGTGGCTCAGAGGTAGAGTCAGCCTGCAGTGCAGGAGCTTCAGGAGACACAGGATTGATCCCTGGGTCTGGGAGATCCCCTGGAGGAGGGCATGGCAACTCATTCTAGTATTCTTCCCTGGAGAGTCCCATGGACAGAGGAGCCTGGTGGGCTACAGTCCATGCGGTCACAAGGGGTTGGATACGACTGAAGCGACTTAGCACGCAGGCGCTGTTATTAACATGTAATTGTAACCCAGGAAAGAGATACCTCTGATAGCTTAGATTGAGCTCGTAGAAAAGATAATACAGGAATTGAATAGAACCATAAGTTTATCACTGCATTTTCTTCAGAGGAGGCGTGATGCTGGCATCCACAGGCAGAAGGGAGTGTCGGGATTTAGCCAGCAGCCCTCCAGGATCCAGGGGGCTGGGTCCTGTCACTCTTTGCACCTTGCTCACCTGCTGTTGAAGGCACACCATGGTGGGAGGCCCCCCACTGCTGCTGCAGAGCCTGAAGGATCCAGTCAGGGCAGATGGGGAGAGTGAGGGAAGGACAGTGCTCCTGTTCATATGTATATATATTTATTTATATAAATTGCACCAGGTCTTTTATGTGGCTCATGAGCTTCAGCAGTTATGGCACATGTGTTTAGTTGCAGCACATGAGATCTAGTTCCCTGACCAGGAATTGAACCCAGGTCCCCTGCACTGGCAGCATGGAGTCTTAACCACTGGACCACAAGAGAAGTTGCCACCCCACCCCCATGCTTATATTTCTAAAGACAGTTTTAATTTCCTCTCCTGTTTCATGATACCTCCCAGCTTCCCTCTGGAGCCATGGCTTTCTCCCTGCCTTCTGGGGCGGTTCTTGCCTCTTTCTCCTCTTCCTTTTCCTTGGAGATTCTGGGAGCAGCGGGTAAAGAAAGAAGAGGAGGAGGAAGGGTCTTCTCAAATGCTAGGCCATGTCCCAGCAGGTATCCTCCCCTGATGCCTAGGGGACAGGGCTGGGACCCCGGGGGTCCCAGGCTCACCCCCATCCCAGTCGCCTTCCCTCTGGGCAGAGCTTCCTCTAGGACTGGTGAGAGCAAACCTCGAGTCCCAGGAATGACTAAACTACATTTGGGAGCAAGGACATCCAAGGGCAGGGCTAACCACCCAGGCAGAAGAAGTGAAGCAACCTGGGAATGCGGTTTCTGGGACACGTCTGTACATTTAAGCCTCTTCCCACCCCTCCAGTGAATTTTGTGAGCATTTAATAGCACACAGGACATCTGAAATGCAGATGAAAGTAAAGGTCAGTGTGTTTTTTAATGTCTCATGAGGCTCCTAGGAATTTTTCTCAGTTTGACTGGAGCCATTTAAGGGGCCTCCAGAGTCACTTGGGATTGACCAGGTCACGGGCTCCCAAGTCCAGGAGGGAACTGCTACCGAAACTGTGATTTAAACTCCTGGAAGCTGGTTTACCTTGTTCTCAGAAAACTCTGCACCCTACAACCCCAGGTTTTCTCCCTTACCTATGGGGGTCAGGAGGACTTAGCCAAAATTCTTCCAGAGATGTGGCTCTTCAAGCCAGAAAAGGCCTGGCGTGAAGGTGGAAGCTGGGGAAGAGGGTCTCCCGGGGGACCTCAAGGCTAGGAGCTCAGGTTCTTGGCTTAGACAAACCTTGGTTCAAACCCAGATCTGCCTCTCTTAGCTCTGTGACTCTCTCCAAGCCTCAGGTTCCTCCTCTGTAAAATGGGAATGAGAGCAACTCTGTATCGATTCCATAAACTTTTGTTAACTGCCTACCACATGCTGGGCACTGCTGTAGACCCTTGGGGTGCACCAGAGAAGAAAATAGCCAGAGCGCTGTCATTCTGGGGTCAGGCCACGCCCTGCTTATTTTCTGCCTACGGAGTTCCCTCCACCCTTCCAAAGCCTGCCAAGCCCTGGTAGAGGAAAGTACACAGTGCCCCCTGCAGCCAGTCCCTCCCCAAGGCAACTAAAGGTGACCACGCTGTGCCCAAAGCAGCTTTTCTTCCCCTCACCGAGGGCCAGTTCCCAGATGTTGCCTTGCTTGGGGTTCACAGAATGCAAACTGGTTCCCTAGTTAATGGGTTGTGGTCCAGGCCCATGAAAACCCACAGAGTGAAGAAATTCCTGTTGAATAAGTGGTCATTTTTTGTGGTTAGCGGTCACTTCTTGCTGTTACCAACGTGTTCTGTTCAGCTGCTCATCAGATGAGTCCTCAGACTGCATACAGTTATTCTGGGTCAGTGCCTATCTGTCCTTACAGTAAAATGGATGGGTTTTGTGGCAGCTGCTTGCCACTCTGAGGTCATTTATGTGGGCAGCATTTGAGCGAGTGAACAACTCTTAAAATCCAGCTCCCATTCTTCCTGCTCCCCTGGCCCTCTCTGCTTTTCTGGCTGGCTGATGACAGAAGGGATCCACACACCCTCCAGCCGCCACTTGCGCTAACTTCCCTGCTTTCCACCCCTGCCTTGCCCAGCGAGGCCCCAGCTGCCATTCCTCCCCATTCCCAACACCTTCCACCTCTCCACCCTGCAGAGTGCTGCCTGCTATTGGGAGCACCCTGGAACCTACTCCTCCTGGGCCTCTGCCCAGAGGGGTCCTTCTGCTTGGACTTCTCCCCCAGGAGAGTTGCCTGCTGGCTTCCCTTCTCTGTATCTCCTAGGAGGCCTTCTCCAGCCTCCCTGAGTAAAACACATCCCCTGCTTGTTCCACTCCGCTTTTCTCCTAGCCCTTCTCACCGCTGGAAGCCCCAGTGTAATGTGCTAGTTGCTCAGTCATGTCCGACTCTTTGCAACCCCCGTGGACTATACCCCCACCAGGCTCCTCTGTCCATGGACTTCTCCAGGCAAGAATACTGGAGTGTGTTGCCATTCCCTTCACCAGGGCATCCTCCTGACCCAGGAATCAAATCTGGGTCTCCTGTATTGCAGGCAGTTCCTTTACCATCTGAGCCACCAGAGAAGCCCAGGCTGAGCCCTAGGGTGGATCTTTTTGTCTGTATATTTGTCGACCATCTCCATTCACTTGCAGGCTCCATGCGAGCAGTACTTCTGGCTTTTCCTGTTCACACTGCATCTCCAGGGACAGTACTGAGCCCTTGACAGATGCTCAATAAGTATTTGTTGAAAGAACGAATGAGTGAATGAGCACCCAAGAGGAATGATGGACCAGAGTCGATAACAAGTATCATTCGCTGGCTCCCCGAGTGGCCAGCACTGTTAGAAACCCTCGCACAGCTGGCTTACCACACAGACAGCATCCTTATCCCTCTATTACAAATGGGGTACTGAGGCACCAAGAGGTCAGGTGACTTTCTAAGGAAGATTTAAGCCTGTTTGAGCAGAGGTCAGCACATTCCCTGGGAGTAGCTCACTTCCAAGAGGAAAGGGAGAGGAAAGGAATGTAATCCCGTATGCCTGGTTTACTCTTGAAAACTCAGAGCCCAGACTTCCCTGGGAGGAGCTGGACAGTCCAGGAGTGGGTGTCTGATGGCAATTCTGCCACATGGAGTCATCAAGGAGTGGGGAGAGCTAGCTGGTCAAACCAGAACATCTAAAATTCTTTCAAGTGATAGAAAACAGCACAATTGTATTATAAACAGTAAATTTGCTGAGAGACTCGATCTTAATTGTTTCCAGCACTGGAAGAAATGATACTGATGTGGAGTGGTGGAGGCATTAGCGAAGGCTACCATGGTCCAAGGTACAGCAGTATAGATGGATAAAATCAATGTGTTGCACACCTGAAACTTACATGATGTTGTATGTCAAGTATATCTTGGTTTTAGAAAATCCTTTTCAACTCTGTAAATTGTAGGCAACAGGCCAGAAGTCTAACTTTCAAGACTAGGTGTGATTCCTCGTATAGCTTTATGACACCCTGTAATCTTCTTTGTAAACCATATCCCAATAATAATTATATAGTTATTTTTGTTTGATGATCTGCCTAGTGTCTGTCTTCCCATGTGACTGTAAGGCCCAGGAAGGCAGGTACCAGGTCTTACTGCTGAATGGCCAGCACCAGCTCAGGGCTTGATCCACTAGTGACAAAAGGAAGAAAGGAAATGGGGAGGTGGGGACAGGGAGGGAGGGAGGGTAAAGAGGGAGAGTCAGAGAATCAAGGCTGGACTCAAGTGTGCATTAGGTGTTCATCGTCTCCAATTCTTTGTGACCCCGTCGACTGTAGCCCGCCAGGCTCCTCTGTCCATGGGATTCTTCAGGCAAGAATGCTGGAGTGGGTTGCCATTTCCTTCTCCAAGAGATCTTCCCAGCCCAGGAATTGAACCTAGATCTCCCACTTTCTGGGCAGATTCTTTACCATCGGAGCCACCAGGGAAGGACTCAAGTGAGGGTGGCCTTATAAACTTCTAGGGTCCCTGCTGGTCAGAGCCTCCGGAGTTCTGTAAGGACCCAGCATTCAGGGAAGTCGCACTTCTGGAGGTCTGTGGCGGGACTGGTGCTGAGTGACTGCTGCCTTCTTCTTCGCAGCCTGCCTACAGCATCGGAGCTGCGATGCCTGCATGTCCTCAGACCTGACCTTCAACTGCAGCTGGTGCCACGTCCTGCAGAGGTTTGTACCAGGCTCACCCTCTGGTGCCCACAGGCAGACTGTGCGGGGGGCAGAGGGTGGCACCGCCCTGCTCCCTGCCTCAGGTCTCATGGCCAACATGAAGGTAACTTTGGCCAGAGCTGCTCTGATGCTTAGGATAAGAATATTACAGCAGTGTCGTGCTGAGGCTTGTGGCCCATCAAGGTGACTGTCACCCTGCAGTGACTCTAGACTTTGGAAGAACATTCAGAGATTCCAGCTACTGCAGCTCCCTCCTCACAGCCGGGAGGGTTGGCTCATCCTCTGGCAGGCCTTTTCCAAGAGTGGTCCACAGCTGCGAGCATCCCAGAACCAGCTGGGGCTCGAGCTAAATGTGCAGATTCCTGAGTCCCACCCCTGGCCCCCTGCATCAGGGTCTTTCATAAAGAAGCCAGGAAGCCTGCATTTTAACTCATTGTCTCATCTGTAAGCAAGCGTGAGACCTGCCAGCTCAGGAGTGAGCCTAAGACCCACCGTCATTGGGCGAGAGCCCCACGATCCCAAAACCGCACCTCAAGACTGTTCTCAGGCTACAGGAGGGTTCCCTGAAATCCAAGGGTGTGGACATTGCAGGCATCTGTGGAAAGCTGCGGCAAGTTACAAAGCTGTGTTTGTTTGGTTTTGGAAGCAGGGAAAATTCTGGATGAGATTCAGTTTCAGGGATAAAGTTCTTAAATCCTACTTATCTTCTACTCCTTGTTCTGAAATCATTTCCTCACAGATTAGACTCAAAATGTGATCCCCTTTCTCCTGTCCAGGATAAATAAATGGTGGGGGAGGGGGAATTGGGGGAGAGACTTTCTTGGGGGACTAGAGCTCCCATGAGATTGGGAAGACCTATGAACTCCAAGAACCTTGGAATCTTGAAAATTGCAAATTACAGAGGCGTTGAGTTCCGTGCAGCTGTCCTGTACTGTCAGTGTTTCCTTTGTTCCTTTCCAATGTCCTGGTGCAGAAATAAAAGCCACTGCCTTTACAGGCGGCCTGCCTAGCGCACAAGACACAGCTCAGGGCCAGGAGGAGAAAGGGGCCCTCATCAGGCCTCCCAGCTATTCTTCCCACCGGCTGTGCTCTTATTCACTCTCCTGCGCCCTCAGTTTATTTTCCCTGTAAAATGGGCTGGGGTTATGTGATTCAGGGAGATGTGGGTGAGGAACAAGCCTGCTATTTTAACTCCTCAAATACCAAACAGAATTTTTGCAAAGTGTTCAGAGTCCTTCACATGAAATGCACAGAGTCTCAGAGAGAGTACCCGGGGGAGACCCGAGATTCTGTCTTCCTGGCACGGAGACTTGTGGTGTGATCCGTCTTGTGCACTTTCAAGTGTGAGAGCCCCGTGTGAGTGTGAGGCGATAATCCAGATGACCTCAGATGAGCCCTGGAATGCTGTGGTTGGCTGCCACCATGTGACTCAGCATCATCCAACAACAGCTGAGCCCTGAGGACTGCAAAATGGGTCAGATGAATGCGAAACCCTAGCTTGCTACACCCCCACTTAATGCATAGGCCCATACCCAGAAAGCCATGACAGTTTAATGAGAGTTGGTCCGGGGAGGGCCAGGCCTTGGCTGCAGACATTGTCTTTGCTGGATTATGTCAACTAGAGGACAGAAAAGCTCCATCGGGGATCCTGTCCCCAGATACACGTGGGCCTGGGCTCACCCGAGCCAGGCCCATTCCTTCCTGACAGATCTCTGGAGCCTCAGCTGAGAGCTGACTCCAGATTTCTAAAAGCCAGAGATCAGGGCTGCTGCAGGGCAGTCGGCCACCGTGGTCTCTCCCACCAACTGCTGCTTGAAACCACCTCATGGTTCTTGGCTTTGCCTCCACCTGCTTTGCCCTCTGCAGCCTTGCAGAGCCTTCCTTCCCTGCGTGGGGGCTGGATCTGACTCAGATGATTTCACTTATGCAGGTATTTTCCTTTCGTCCCACATTGTCCCCTAATGGCCCACCTTGGAGTCTACGGGTGACCCTGACTCCAGGATTTGGCTCAGAAAATGAGCGTCCTAGCCCTTGCCTTACAGTGTCATTGCAAAGGTCCTAAGAGATAGCGCAAGGGCAGCATGTGACTGGGCCAACACCTGGCATTCAGCAGACGCTCAAACCATGGCCGTTTCTCATGCCTTTCTCCTTTGCGTCTGGGTTGGTTGGCCCCAGGCTTGGAATGGGGTGCTTTGGGCCCTATATCCAAGGCTCAGTCCTTGAAAGAACCAGTTAGTTTGGCCTAAAGGAAACTTCAGTTCCCAGCGGTGCCCCTAGTCTTCCACGCTTCAAAGGAGGGGGCATGGAGGAGCTGAGAGAGGGGGCTGTGGATGGCTCCGCTCAGTGTCCCTGCTACAGAAAGAGCAGCTCAGATGCATCTTCAGAAGGAAGGACTGACAGAGCCTGGAAGCCTCAGCCTCGCCAGATCTTGGACAGATGGGCAGGCAGTTGCCGGTGCAGAGTTCACCAGCCTCGCATCCTTTCTCAGCACTGATGGCTGGTGATACTGGCTTTCCATGCAGAGGTCCCTGCGCTTGAGTAAGACTTCGTGGATTCTCTTGGCACCAAAGAGTGAAGAACGCAACTTTGAGCGTGACGCCGTGGAGAATATTCTCTGGTTCATCCTCGTACCCCACCCCTTCCCTAGGGAAGCACTTGTTGTCTTCCAGCCCAGCTGAGCTGTGCGATGTCCTCTCAGGGGACCCTGGTCAGCCAAGATCTCATCTCTCCCAGTCTCTGGCAGGACCTCACCTCTGCCCTTCAGTGACCACATGGTGGGTGTTGGCCAGACCGGCTGATGTCCATCCTTGGTCCCACCTCTCCTTGCCAAATTTAGGCTCCTCCACGAAGAAGGGGGCTCAGCGAATGAACAAGACTTTCCTGAGATGAGAACACGTGTGTGAACTCTCTGGTTTCTCAGCAATTTCTGGGCTGCCCGGAGTTGCAGGGTGGGGCTTAAGGTCATTAGAGGTCATGCAGTCTGTCAGCTCCATAAATACAGAGACACATACAGACACACAGACACACAGACACACACATGCATCTGGGTGGGTGTGGCCTTGGTCCTGGGGAGCTGGGTCAGGAGAAGGGCAAGGATGCCACAAATAGCTTCCCCTCCTTTGGGGGAAGGAGGAGAGGGGGCAAGAGGGGCTTGATCACAGCCACCTGGTCCCCAGGGCACCTGCTCAGTGGTCTTGTGGAGGTTCGCCTCCTCCTTGCTCCCCTTGGAGAGCTATTACTGCATGGGGGTAGGGGAGGGCTTCTCTGTCAATCCCATCACACCTCTGGCCTCTTGATTCCCCCTGCAGATGTTCCAGTGGCTTTGACCGCTACCGCCAGGAGTGGCTGGCCTCACGGCTGTGCCCAGGAGGTGAGAGGCTGACGTGAGCTGGGTGGGGAAAGGGCAGGGCTGCAGGCTCGCCCCTTGCCTGGTCTCTCTTCTCTTGGTGACGTTCTCCCCTCCACCTGGGTCTTGCCTCCCTGTCTGCTCTGCACCAGTAAGACCGTTGTGGGAGGTTTTTGAGGGCTCAGTAGGTCTTTGAGACAAGCACTTCTCCCGGTGACTTGGCCCGGAGCGGCAGTTCTCCAGGGGCTCTCTTGGGCCTTGCAGAGGGTATATTGGGTGTGGCCTTGGCCACACTGGAATCTTCTAGGAGACTGTATGCCTGGTAACATTCAAGAAGCGACTGCCCCGGCTCCAACCTTCAGGCATTTAAGGAAGGCAGTCATTCTAGAAGCAAAGTGGGTTGTACTTGGCACCTCCCATTTAGAATCCCATACAGGTTAACCTCTGGGTCGGAAAGATCTCCTGCAGGAGGACATGGCAACCCACTCCAGTATTCTTGCTTGGAGAATCCCATGGACAGAGGAGCCTGGCGGGCTACAGTCCATAGAGTTTCAGAGTCGAACACAGCTGAAGTGTCTTAGCACGCATGCACAAGCACAGGTTCCTTCTCACTTGGAATTTTCCAGAATGCTCAGCGCTTTGGATGGGTAATGTCCTATTCTCACACCTTTTACTGACACAGAGAGACCTATTCATGTGTGCATCCCTTCCCCTCCCTTCCTCTCACTTTCCCTTCTTGCAGGGCAAGCCCATCGCATGTGCCCAGCATTTGCTCTGATTTAATCCTATCACGGTCCCAGGAGCTAGAGACCAGTGTCCCCACCGATCAGGGAAGGAAACTGAGGCTCAGAGAGGTTCAGTGACTTGGCTTGCAGCTCACAGCTGGTGAAATAGTGAAGGTGCTGGGCCCAGCATTTAAATGTGAACTCCCAGAATTATTGCTATGCTTTCACTACCATCTGTTTTATCAGTGAGGTTGGGTGAGCTGTTTATGGTCTTCAAAAAAAAAAAAAAAAAACCAACAACCCCAAACCCCTTGTCCATCCAGCAGCCTGTTTCTGACATTGGCTGTTGGTGAATGTACTCATCCGCTTTATTTATTTAAGATTGGCATCTCAGCTCCTTCAGGAAGGATTCGAAGCGGCTGACAGATAAATTGCCCTGTAAGATAAGACATTTCAGGATAAAGTGGAAAGCTTAAATGCATTCAGAGCCCAGCTTTGGTTAGATTACCATGTTTGGACCACTCACTGGAATCTTAAATCTTCTGGCCGCTGAGGGATGAAAGCACCCCCAGGGTCCTCCTGTGTGCTGCGTAGCTGCTGGCAAGGCCTCTGTCCATCGCAGCACTGGGTTTCTCTTGCAGGCAGAAGGCAGAACGTGTGAGGACTTCCAGGACGAGGACTCCTACTCGTCCTCCCCCGACAGCTCCTTCAGCCCCTTTGATGGAGACTTCACCACCACCTCCTCCTCCCTCTTCATTGACAGCCTCACCACAGAAGGTAAGGGTGGGGGAGGAGGCATGGCCCTGGAGGATCACTGCCCCTGATGGGGATTATCTCAGGAACAGAGTTGTTGCATCCTGTCACATGTGAGGCTCCCCAGAGCAGAGGCCACTTGCCAGTGAGACACAGAGCTAGATTTAGGACGAGTGGACTTCACACTCGCGTCAGAGTTGTGGAACAGAATTCACTGTGGCACTGAGAAAATTACTGTCCCAGCACAATGCCAGTTAGTTTACATAATAACCTGATTCATCTTAATAGCAGTTCTCAGAGAACCTGTGAGATCTTAGCATCCTGGTAGCAGGTATGAACTCAGTCCCACACACTCAGACATCAGAGAAAGATTGTATAATTTTTCTGTTCCCTTCTGGTTCCCACCCCTCATTGGGCTGGTGTGGTGGGAAGTTCCACCCCCGCCGTGCTGGGGCTTGACTTTCCACTCCTGTGATGTCCAGGGGTAGAGGGTAGTGCAGGACAGCTCTGACCGTCTTGGGTTGTTGCTAAACTGCTTTTTCAGGCCTGGCTGTCCCTGGGGCCTTCTCTGTCATCCCTGTGTTACTGGTGGAATGGTGATTCCTGGGTTCTTGTCCTCACAAGGGAAAGAAAGCAATCTAGAGACAGAACAGTTTTAAGCAGCAGGAGTTTTAATAAGCAAAGCAAAATGTACAGTCTTGAGAAGGTAAGAGAGCAGACTGGGGGCCAGAAGCAGCCCCACAGTGAAGGTAGAGTTGGGTTGTTCAGAGTGAAGGGAAGTCCTTCCCTGTGTCCTGCATCACTGGACTGATGAGTTGATTGACAGCTTTAGGTTACATAACTTTTCTCCTGTGTGCAGCCGCTTACCCATAAGCACCCAAGTGGAAATGGGTTGGGCAGGTGGTGGGCAGGGAATGGCAATACTAATTTATTATAAATACCGCATAATGAACCCCAGGCTATTCCGAGTCACCTCTTAGGTCTTGTTGCACCTACACCAACCAGTACTGGCGCTTTGGAAAGCCCCGTTGGGTTTTGTTACCTGACTTGGTCCTGATAAGGCTGGAAATTTTGCGGTCCTTAACCACAAAAAGAGAGCTCTCTGGGCATGTTCTGGTCACCAGGGTCCAGGTCAGGCAGGGAAAGGTGACCTCGTCCAGGATGGGGTGGGACCAGCTCATGTCCGACTTGCTATCTACCAGTCTTCAGTTCCAAGGTCAAGTTGCTTCCATTTCTTTGAGGCCAGTTCTCGGAATTGTGGCAGCTATATCATGGCTGCAGTCTGCTCATCATGCAATTAGCTTCTTCCACCTGGTGGAGGTTGTGGTGTCCAGAGGTCCTTGACTGTGCCTCATCCTTAACTATGCCTAATCCTTGACTATGCCTAATGACTGTTATCGTTTAGTCTTGTTGAACTGTTTTCCTATGTTTCTGTGTTTTCTCGCCTCTCTGACTAAACTTATTCCTTGGTTAAAGTTTTTCCACAGATAAAAGGTAGACTGAGGACATGAGGGGCAAGGGCCATAGGATCCTGCTCTGTTTCACCCAGGCCTAGGGTTTTATTGAAGCTGCCGGAGGTCCATCCATCCTGTGGGGATGACCGGGCAGGGGTCCCTGGATTCTTTGGCTATCTCTGAGAACTTCCTCCCTCATCCTTTTTTGATACATGGCATCTAGATTTTAAGCCCTTGCCCTAAGTCTAAGAATGAAAGATGTATGGGGTCTTCCTACCTCCCCTGAGCCCAATTACCTGTTTGAAAGGAGCAAATGGAAAGGAGAAAAAAGTTGGTATTTTTAAACATTATTCATCCACAACCCCATTTTATAGACAAGGAAACGGGCTCGTGAGGGGCAAAGTAGGTTGCTCAGCAGTGGAATATTCTTTCTGAGGTCTCCGCCTGCCTTTGAAATGCAGCCTAGAGAACCAGAAAGCAGGAACCTATGGATCTGGCCAGAGGGAAGTGAACAGTTGATAGAAAGAGCAAACATTTGAGGGGACTGACCATCGGCCAGGTAGGGTGCTGACATTGTGTGCCCATCAATACTCACTCAATCCTCCTAATTATCCTGAACTTTGATGCTCTTTGATCCCCAGTTTATAGAGGAGACACTATGGCTAAGGGAGGTTGATAGGCTTACCCAAAATCACACAGCCAGGAAAATGTGGCATCAGGTCTCATCTGGTTCCCAAAGCAGCAGTCTGGCTTGCTCAAGCCCACTGCCTTTCTCAGTGTTGAAAGGAATAGAGAAGGGTCTTCATGGGTTCCATGGGTGGGAGAATAGTGAAGGGTTAACAGTGAAGCAGGAGATTCAATACATTACATAAAAAAGGAGCAAGAGGAGACCTTGCCCTCAGGAATTATAATGGAGTTCAGGGGTGACCTTCCAGTTAAAGAAAACTCCACTTAAAAGAGGCCCCTGGCCAGTCACCCTTGAGTTAACCCTATGTGCTACCGGGGACTCAGTCTGAGAGGTGAGAACCCAGCCTTTCCCTCAGGGGATTATGTCTGGGTGAGCCACAGTGCCTGAGGCCAGAGGGCTGGCTGCGGTGGGCATGGAGAGAGCCCAGTGTCTGGCATCTGGAGGTTGAGTTCAAGCCCTGACTTGGAATTATTCTCCTTTAGTCCCGGGCTACTGCCATGAAGGGCTGTCCCTACACAATGTGTCCTGTTGATCAGTTTTATCACGTGTGTGTCTCCTGTCAGCCCAGGAATGTGTCCCTCCTGTTTGCTATATAATAAAATTCCACATGGGAAACATTAATTAGAGTAAGGACAATTATGGCTTTATGGCCTTCCAGTCCTGGAGGAGGTGGCAAAGATTAGCAAGTTGCCTTTATAAGAAAAAAAAAGTGACAAGAACTTGTCCCTGCAACAAATTCTCAAGGTGTCTGGAGAGACAGGTTTGGGTCACCCCCTGCCTGTGTTATTACAGCCTACACAGGGAGATGACATGCTGGGGGCAGAGGCTAGCTCAGGGTCCAGGAAGGTGCTGTGAACGAAGGGGATACAGCACTTCAGCCAGAGGGGACCCACCTGGTCAGGGCAGGGGTGGAAAGCAGAGAAGTTAGTGGGAGCGGCTGCTGAAGGGTCGTGGACCCCTTCTCTCCCCAGCCAGCCAGAAAAGCAGAAAGGGCCAGGGAAGCAGGAAGTGTGGGAGCTGGATTTTAAGTTACTTACTTGCTTAAATGCCGCTCACTTAAATGAACCAGAATGACCTCAGGGTGGCGAGCAGCTGCCACAAAATCTATGCATTTTATTGTTAAGGATAGACAGGCACTGACCCGAAATATCTGTGCAGTCTAAGGACTCATCTGATGAGCAGCTGAACAGAATATGTTGGTAGCAGCAAGAAATGACTGCTAACCACAGGAAAATGACCACTCATTTAGTAGACATCACACACATTTCTTCACTCTGTGGGTTTTCATGGGCCTGGACCACAATCTGTTAATTAGGGAACCAGTGTGCATTCCGTGGACCCCTAGCAAGGTAGCATCTGGGAACCAGCCCTCAATGAGGGGAAGAAAAGCTGCTGTGGGCACAGCGTGGTCCCCTTTAGTCATCTTGTGGGAGGGACTGGCTGCAGGTGTCTTTTTGTCTATCAAGACTACATGTAGCTTGGGCTACAATGTATTTCCAATGGTCTAGATTGAAAACAAGTTGATTCAAAAATCAAGTTAATTCGTCCAATCATGTTTAGGATTACTTTGGTTAATTTCAAGTAATCAATTCATCATTTTTAACTTGTAGTAAAAAAACAGATTCAGAGGCATATATAAAACGTTGTGTTTTGCAATTTCTGAAGAAAACGTATCTTTCTATTATAAGTCAACAATTCTCTGTTTTGTTTTACTTTGAATTTTTAGGGTGTTTCTATAAGTTTGTTCATTTATTTTTGACCCTGCTGGGCCTTCGTTGCTGTGCAGGCTTTTCTCTAGCTGCAGCTTCTCATTGTGACAGCTTCTCTTGCTGCAGAGCACTGACTCGGGAGGTGGGCTTTGTTAAGTTGCAGCACGTGGGCTTAGTATGCAGGCTCATTAGTTGTGGTTCACAGGCTTAGTTGCTCCACAGCCGGGGGATCTTCCCAGACCATAGATGAAACCCATGTCTGCTGCGTTATCAGGCAGATTCTTTACTTTCTGAATTTAACTTAGCTGATGTGAACAGTCAACTCACTGGAAAAGACCCTGATGCTGGGAAAGATTGAAGGCAAAAGGAGAAGAGAGCAGCAGAGGATGAAATAGCATCACTGAATAGCCTCTCTGATTCAATGGACTTGAACTTGGGCAACCTCCAGGAGATAGCGAGGGACAGGGAGGCCTGATGTGTTGCAGTCCATGGGGTCGCAAAGAGTCGGACACGACTTAGCGACTGAACGATGACAATACATGATAAACAATTAAATGATTCCAAAGTCAAATCTACAAAAGCAATTATATCCAAAGAAGCTTAGTTTCTCTTTTTTCTTCTTCCATTCTATTCCCCATTTTCCCTGTGAAAGTGAAGTGGAAGTGTTAGTTGCTTAGTCGTGTCCGACTCTTTGTGACGCCATAAGCTGTAGCCTGCCAGGCTCGTCTGTCCATGGGATTTCCCAGGCAAGAATACTGGAGGAAAGAGGAGTGGGTTGCCATTCCCTTTTCCAGAGGATCTTCCCAACCCAGGGATCAAACCAGGGTCTCTTTGCAGGCAGATTCTTTACCATCTGAGCCACCAGGAAGCCCCTTTCCTCTATGGGGGACTACTTTTAAATTTTCTTATGGTTTGTTCTTCTACTGTCTAGCGTGATTTTTTGATATTTGAAGATTTATTGGAAACGCATAGCAGAACCGGGTGTTATATTCAGGTACTGGGAGCGTAAAACGGTTGGTTGCTGAGAGGCTCATAGTCTATGGAAACAAGGGGACCCAAGGTGCTCCAGAAACAGATCAAATGCCAAGGGACACAAGAGAGGACACACCCATCTATCCTCTGGGGAGTGGCAGGGCTGGGACCAGGATTAGGCTGAGGTAAGTGACACGCTCAATGCAGATACAAAAGTTAAGGAGGCATACACACACACACACACACATGCACACACAAAAGCAATAATTAAGAGAAATAATCTTTTCATGCAAGATCTGCAAAAATCAAAAGTAATGCCAAGAATTCCATGGTGAACAAAATATCAAAAAATTTGAAAAAGAATCAGACCCTGTTTCACTTGTGTCACTCTAGCCTCAGTCCTGCAAGGGGCATTTCAGGAGTGGGACTTTTAAAAGGAGTGGTGAAGGGGAGGAAGGGCATGTCCTGTAGGAGGAACAGAATATGCAGCAACTCAGAGACCTGAGAAGACCCCGAGGTCTGGAGAGCCTTGCTAGCTTGTTACACTCGCTGTGACAAGTGCTACTGAGTTGACCCGAGTGACAGGAGAAGACGGGACAAACTGCCAAGGGTCTTGAACATCTGTAATCAAAGGGGAGTCAGTGGAAGCTCCCTTTGAATGAGGAGGACGGTGGAGGGGGAGAAGGGACGCAGAGCAGTTTGCAGGTCCTACATTGTGGAAGGTTCCATTCGTTTCATGTTTGATGCTTGAAGCAGTGATCTCTATAGTCATCTAGAATATTCTCCTGATGTGGAATTTCTGCTGTCCTTTCCCCACAGGAATCTGTAGGAAAGAACCACAGGAAGGGTCAACTATTGGAACTTATTTAGGAGGCTGCAGGGTACACTCCTTGAGGTGCAGAGGGAGTGTGTTGGCCTGGAAATCTGTCTCCCACTTTGTACCCTGGGGGTCTTCAAGCAGATTTGATCTTGTGACTCACACACACCCCACCTCAAATCCTTTCCCCCTTCCTGCTACCCCTTAGGACACTGTGAAAGGCCCTGAATTTGGCTTTCCAGGCCGCTGTCCACCCCCCACCCCTAGCCTCACTCACTCTCATCACCCCCTGCTCACAACCTGTCTGCCCTCCAGGTGCACTGAACTGCTTTTTATGTCTCTACTGGCCAAGTTCTTGCTGACTCCAGCCTTTGCCCCACCGTCTATCTGGGACTCTGTCTCAGCCCCGCATCTCATCCTGCCTTCTTGACTGCCTTTGTGTGGACAATTTTCATTGTCCCTCCATTCCCCCACTCCCTACCCCCACCTCATGACTTCCCTGAGGGCAGAGATCACATCTATCCACAGTACTTACTCCCTGGGCTCACCTCCCAGCAAACACTCAATAAGTATTTATTGAACGAATGAACACTGGGAAAAGTTGGCTTGTCTGTGGCCTTTGACTTTTAGACTGCTGTGTGACTTTCAGCAAGTCACCTCCCCTCTCTGGGCTTCAGTTTCCTAGCCTTCAGAATGAAGGGCTGAACTGAATCTCCCTAAAGTCTCATCCAATCCAATCCAACGGGACAAAGGCCATTTTGATTCTGCTAACCTTGCACCTTCTCCTTTCCGTTTGAAGATGACACCAAGGTGAACCCCTACGCAGGAGGAGACGGTGAGTATAGAGACACCTGCCCCTCTTCATCACAGCGCTGCCTCTTGGACTCACCCCCCAAGAGGGTGCAGCCTTCACCTGGCCTCTTTGCTTTACTCCCTGAGTGGGGGAGGGGGCTGCAGCAGCCTGGGCTTCTCCAACCTCCTGCTCAGAGGGAAGGTGCAGGACGTGGGCGGGGGCTTCTGGGCACACACTCCCTAGGCTGAAAAAGCAAATCTACGTCTAGACATTTCTCATCTCAGGCGGGAACCTTCTGCAGTTCTTCTGACCACAGTGCTCTTGAGTATTCACTGCCCTGAAAGGAGTGAGAGGCAGGGGAGAGGCTGAGCTAGGGCAGGCATGGCCACGGACCTGTGGCCCTGGCCTCTGTCCCCAAGGGGGCCTCCCAACCAATGATGGGTGGAGAGTAGATTCTCTCGTGAAAGTTGTTGCAGGAAGGGGGACCCCTTCCAGGGCCCGAGAGTGAGCTCTCGTCTAACACTCTGAAATGAACTGTCCGTGGAGACACATGGGCTGACAAAGCAAGAGATTTTATTGGGAAGGGAGCCTGGGTGAAGAGCAGCAGGGTAAGGGAACTCAGGAGGACTGCTCTGCCATGTGCTTTGCAGTCTCTGGTTTTATGATGATGGTGTTAGTTTCTGGGTTGTCGCTGGCCAGTCATTCTGCCTCAGGGTCCTCCCTTGCGCATCAGCCAAGATGGATTCCAGCCAGGATTCTGGGAGGTTGGTAGGGTGCATGAACTGGAATCTCCTCTCTCCTTTTGACTTTTCCCAAATTCTTCCGATTGGTGGTAGCTTGTTAGTTCCACGTTCCTTACCAGAACCTCCAGTTTAAGATAACTCATCCAAGTGGGCACTATGGGGTCTGGCCAGGGCAGGCGGCTTTGATCAGTGTTTGCTCTAACAAAGTTGCCTTTGATTCCCAACGTGGGTTGGCAGAGAGGACACAAAAGTTGTCCGCCACAATTTCACACAGCTTAAGAAGGTAGGGTCCCTGCTCCCAGGACTGCCTGGGGGTAATCTCCTTTCTGGTGATGTGGAGGCAGGGGCGGCCATCTCCCTGGCCTTTGCTCAGAGCCAGCTTAAGCCCTTGCCGCAACTACCACAAAGGGGGAGATGGAAGAGCCTTCTAGCTCTAGGGGCTGGGACACAGAGGAGGGACTGTTAACACAGCACAGCACAGTTAGATGGTTTCTTCCATCAGAGATGGAGCCATTGCTCATCTGTGGGCACTAGGTCTGAGAGTGCATCTGTGTCCATTGGGCTGAGGAGAGGCAGGGGGATCTGAGCCATGTTCGTTCCCCATATTCCACACCATGTGCTCGTCAGCCCAAGCCCTGCCCTCAGATCGTCAGGGTCACTGAAGGCTGCGGGCTGATGGCCAGGTCAGGAGAGGCCAGCTCGGGGTGTGTCCTCTCCACTCCTCCAGTTCTTGGCAGATACCCTGGCAGTGCCCCAGCGTAGTTTCTCTCCTAAGCTTTTTCTCTTGAAGAGAAAAGGGGATAGGGAACACAATGACTTTGGATGTATGCAACATTTTATTAAAAATCCCCACTCCTTGTTGATTCCCATCACACCCCCAGTGAAGTAAAACAGACTTCAATATTTCTATTGCTTGCATGCCGCTCCGTCTTCTCTATGTCATTAGCCCCACATCCTTTCAGGATATAAGGAGAAGCAGCAAAAGCCACCACAGGTAATATTAGCGAACTAGGCTTAGCATCACCAACTTGATGAACATGAGTTTGAGCAAGCTCCAGGAGTTGGTGATAGACAGCTTGGTGTGCTGTAGTCCATGGGGTCGCAAAGAGTCGGACATGACGGAGCGAATGAACTGAGCTGAACTGAGGCTTCTTAGTGACTGGCACTGACTGTATCCTTGGACGAATCCCTTTACCTCTCTGTATTTCCATTCCTTCAGCTGTACAAGAAAGGGTTGGGCTGGATGTGCTTCCAGCTCCATAGTCTATGGAAAATATTCAGCCTTCTCGTTGGGCTGTATTTCAAACGCTTGCAATGTTCTCAGAGAGTGTTTGCTGGCTTATTAGCCCTTAGAGGACCTAGTTCATTTGTTTTATCGAGTTCCTCTGATGGGTCTGCCATTTTTCTAAGAGTTGAGGACACTGAGATGAATAAGACACTGTCTCTGCCCTCCAGGAGGTCACAATCTGGTAGTGGACAGTGACAGGTAAAAATGTGGTCATTTTGCTCTCATAATAGCTACACTTATTGAAGTTGTCCCAGAGACTGGCTGTGCTCCTTAGCAGTTAACATGAATTATTTCATTTTAATCCTCACTGTAATCCTATCAGGTAGTTATCATTATTATCCTGTTCTACAGAAATGATGACCGAGACACACAGAAGTTAAATAAGATGCCCAAGATTATACAGCTAGTAAGTAGCAGTCTGTATTTGAAACCAGACAGCCAGACTCCAGACCCCACAACCATCAGATCTCTTAACCATCACATGCCCTTTGTGAATTCCTTAAAAGGACCTATATGGGATGGGTATTAGAGAGAGCTTTATGATCCCTAGGAGACATTTGGGCAACTTTTAAGTGATTTTGGGAAACCACCTAAATTGTGCTAAGAACAAAGTCAATGTCGCCCTCATTCTAGTTCCACACGATCCACCCTTGCATGTATTTGATAAGTAGATCTGAAGGTTCTGCCAGCTTTCATCTCTGGGACTTTGTCAGAACCCAGGACTCCATAGCCCCCCTTCCTCGATCCCCTGACCTAATGGTTTCTTCGCAGGCCTTCAGAACAACCTGGCCCCCAAGACGACGGGGTCCCCTCTGCACCTGGGCACCATCGTGGGCATTGTGCTGGCCGTCCTCCTGGTGGCTTCCATCATCCTGGCTGGGATCTACATCAATGGCCACCCCACCTCCAATGCTGCCCTCTTCTTCATCGAGGTCCGTGTGGGGGTGGGGCCACCCCTCTGCCATCCCCACCTGCGTTAGCATTCCCAGCCATTCAGTCCCTATCTCTCCTCATTTCATCCCTCACCCATCTCACGCCAGGCTCCTGTTTCCACTTGAGGGGCTTCATCAATTCCACCCGGCATATCTCTCACCAGCAGGCGCTCTATGAGTCCCTAACCCCCAGGGCTTGGCCGCCCAGGACTCCTCTGGCCTGCTTGTCCTGTCGCACCATTTGTGGAATCAGACCATCCCCAGAGGCAGGAGAGGAAACCACAGATGCCTCACACGCCCTTAGAGTGGCTATGTGACCATCCCCAACGATTTATGGTTTCTCACACCCAAATTCCAAGGCCTGGGGCTTATCCAAAGCCATAATGAAGCTGAGGTCTTTGCCTTTTGGCCTGCTGTGTGCGTTTTCCTATTAGATTTGACAGGCCATAGTAATTCTAAGAGTCGCTCTGTCTGGGAGCTTTCATTGAGGATGCTGCAGTTTTGAATGTCTCAGAATTCAGAAGAGCCAGCCTGACATGCAGCGTGGGAAGTAAGGCCTGGGCTCCTTCACGGTGAGCTGCAGCGCTCAGGAGCCCCGGCCCACCCCCACCCGTGGTGACTGACCCGCTCTCTGAATCCCACAGCAGGGTGGCCTCTAGGTCCACAGCCCTCCATGTGGGTCACATGCCCCTTGACCTCATCATCCAGAGGCCTGGGTGGTTCCCTCCCCTCTGGCTCAATGCCACCTGTTTCTTACAAATTCTAATCAGTCATTGGTAGGTTAACACTAAGACCTGCCAAGGCTAAGACCTACCTGGTTTCACCTGGGGAACCTGCAGATCCCCAGCCACAGGGATACAGACAGGAAGGTCTGAGACCTGGGAATCTGCGTTTTCTTCAGCTCCCCACCTCTGATGCAGGACCTGTCCTGTCTGGAGGGTTATCTTGGCATTTCCAGAACCTCCCAGATCATTCCATCTCTTACCCATTTCCTCGCTTTCTGAAGTCTTCGGGCTCCACTCAGTGTATTGCTGAGTTTTTCACCTTGTGTCATGCAGTCCAATGGCAAAGCATCAGATGACCTCTTTCCCAGCTCCTGGGGCTCCCAGTGGGTTTCCCAATGTGCCGAGGATCACAGCCGGGAGCCTTCACCTGGCTCACACACAGTAGCCCCCAAGAGCCCTTGAAAAGTGATCAGAGCTGTCCCCCTGGGTGAAGGGGAAAGGGTGGGAGGGTCCCCAGTGGGTGGGATCTCACCCACTCACTCTGTGTCTGTGCCCCTGCAGCGGAGACCTCACCACTGGCCAGCCATGAAGTTCCGCAACCACCCTAGCCACTCCACCTACACAGAGGTTGAGCCCTCAGGGCACGAGAAGGAGGAGGGCTTCGTGGAGGCGGAGCAGTGCTGAGAGCACCAGGTCTCCCTTGGAAGGGTACAAAGGAAGACCTGGGGACCTCAAAACACACGAGTCAAAGCAAAGCAGAGAAATGACTTTTCTTGGCCTCCTCTGAACACACTCTGGCTGGGAAAACGAGCCCGTGGTCTGTGGTGCCTGCACTACAGTTTGGCCATCATACCCCAGATATTGAAGCAGGGGGCAGAAAAGCCACAACAACCAGTAGCAATCACCAGTGTCAGGGGTCTCCCCTTCTGAGTCTCTCAATGGTCTACTCTGGAGCTGCCTCAGAGGTCCCTTCCCACCTGGAGATGGACAGATGCCCTGCTCCCATCACCTAATGCCCCCATGTACGACAAAGAGAACCAAGCTCTTGATTGGGGCCACCGCATTCCAGGGTCCATAGATTCAAGAGCGGGTCCTCATGGCTATGGATTCAGCGTATTTTGCCCCAGCTTCTGTGGTCTAGAAGTCTGGAGAAGTAGTTCTCACCATCTGTTATACACAGGTACTGCTGCTCCCAGTGCTTTCAGCAAAACACTGATTGGCATGCTGGCATCCGAAGACAGTCAAAGGAGAGGAGACAGAACTTGCGGGCAGATTGTATTTTTAGGCTTCGCTCCCCCCCCAACTTGCCCTATCTGCTGAGAACCAGTTAGCGTCTGCATTGAACATGTGTGGGCCCATGTCACGGGCTTTATCCAGTGGCAGCCCAGCCCACCAGGTGAGCCGTGCTGTGCGCGGCCACATCTGCCAGGTGGGCTCTTCATTCCAGCGGCACGTCTGGGTGTCCACTCTCTTCACTGGCCTGGTCTTCCATCAGTGCCAATCAGTACCTCCAAAGGCAGGGCCTGCCTGATCAGTACTTTGCCTCCTCGGAGCTGGAATTTTATAGCCATTTAAGAGAAATAAGGTGGGGAGAAGCTTCTTGAAACATACCCAACAGGGAATTTCAGTTGGATTCTGTTGAAAAGCAAAACCTCTAGAACAACTGGGACAGAAGAAGCTGATGCGGGAAGGAAGGACTTTATATCTGCCGGAAATTCTTGGGGCAGAGAGTTTGAGGCTCCCACACCTAATCTGGTTTTAAGTGAGTTCTCTCCTAGAGATGAGTTGGTGTTGCTTCTGAAGAGCATTCCAAATGAAAACCTATAGTTCACCTTCATTCAAAGTAAAAAAACATATCAGTAGTAAATAAACAGTAAATCATCGTCCCTACTGTCCTTTGTTGTTGTTTAGTCACTAAGCTGTGTCAGACTGTTTGTGACCGCATGGACTGTAGCCTGCCAGGCTCCTGTGTCCATGGAATTTCCCAGGCAAGATTACTAGAGAGGGTTGCCATTTCCTTCTCCAGGGGATCTTCCCAACCCAGGGAGCAAACTCATGTGTCCTGCATTGGGAGGCAGATTCTTTACCGCTGAGCCACCTGGGAAGCCCTCCACTGTCCTTAGTCATGTCCTTTTATGCATATCACCAGCATGCTACCAAAGAAAGAAGTTTATGTACAAAGCCTCCTGAAGGAGGGGTAGGGGGTCTGCAACTAACCGGGCACATACCAACGCTGGACGGATGGTCTTGCAGATGCCCCATGGTTTATCCTTGGTGAGAATGCTAATAACCATTGGAGTGGGAAACATGCTGGACCTCTGCTTTCCATAGCTATCCTTCATAAGCCAGGCAAGGAAGAGCTATGATTTTGAGAAATTGTATCCAAATTTGAGAAAGTAAAAGGATAATGCAACAAAGAGAGCAGGGTTCTTTTCAAGCTTCTGAAGGTATGAAACAGAGCCCTCCTAACGAGAGAATCACAGCCAGGCACTGAAATACTCAGGGATCCCAGCACTGCTGGCTGGCAGGAGGGTGATTTTTGCCCTTGGCTGACGAGCAGAGAATCTATGACCTTTGTGTGTCTAAAACACCCAGTGAGGGAGTTCCAGCTGTGATTAGATGCAGTGCACAGCATCACAGGTCCCATTCCCAAACTCCAGCACGCTTCTTCCTAATGGAGGCTCTTCCGATCACGCCGATTCCTGAAGGGAAAGAAGACTGAGGATGAAAAAATGGGCAGTGATGTGCTGAGGCCTCTACTAGAAACACCGCAGGTGGAGAGAGAAAGCACGAGATACCTCGGGCCAGTCGGAGTAAGCCTCGCTGGCCCCTGGGAAGACAGTGGTGAAGGCAGCGGAGCTGTTTGTCAGCAAGTAGCCTGGTTTGTTAACAGCAAAAAGAACTAAAGCTGTGTCATTCAGAGAGGCCCCTGGACACTCAGAGCGCCTCGAGTCAAAACAAAGCGCTCCCAAGAAACAGCCAGCAGCTCACAGAATTAATGCTGGATCTCACCTGTCCTCAGGCTCTCTCACGAGATCAAGCATCTCTCAGACCCGAGAGTTTAACTCCAAGGTTTAGAGGAGGTTCACCAGGTAGCTGCAGAGTGAATGACCAGAACGAGACATAGCAGTTTAATGGCAACCAGCAAAGGAGTCCTTTTGTGCACCATCAACCACAGATAGCTTGCAGACTTCCAGGCCGCTCTGACCCACAGGCAGACAAAATCACCCAGGAGAGCAGGTGCTCAGCACATCCCTTCCCTACGTGGTGCCTTTGGGCATCCTCACAGTGAGCCCACTGAAGAGAGGTTGGATGGGTCCATGAAAGCTCATCACTGTGACCGAAAGCTTCAGTCCCGTGAAACAGCTGTCCATGTGGTACCCAGAAATCAGAAGCTCTCTGGGAGGCTCTGTTTTACATCAGAGCTCTTAAGAGAGCCAACAAGAAAATGAGAAGGAAATCTGCTAGCAGACCAGAGGTTAGGACTCTGCTTCCACTGAGGTGGCCGGTCAGGGAACTAAACTCTCACAAGCCACAAAAAAAAAAAGAGAACAAAAATGCAGAGGCCAAGTGTGAGGGGGGAATCTCTGGATCAAGGGTGTGAGCACAACTTAATTCCCCTGTAATCAGCCACCCTTACACTTGTGGATTTGTCCAATAAGGTCCTTGGGGGTTTCTGATTCTAGAACATGAATGCATATAAGCCCAGCCAGCAATTCCAGTACTCAGGAATGCCCCGGTGGAGCAGACGGGGTTTCAAGCTGGACTAACACACCATCTCCCTCCTGCCTCAATCAGGTGTCAACACCCACTCACCTCAGCAGGATTTGGGATATAAGGGCACCGTGTGTGTGTGTGTGTGTGTGTGTGTGTGTGTGTGTGTGTGTGTGTGTGCGTGCGCGTGCTCAGTCGCGTCCAACTCTTTGGGACCCCATGGACCGCAACTTGCCAGGCTCCTCTGCCTGTGAGATTTCCCAGGCAAGATTACTGGACTGGGTTACCATTTCCCCCTAGGATATTTTCCCCAACCCAGGGATTGAACCCGTATCTCCTGACTCTGGAGACTGCCTCTTCATGTCTTCAGGTCTCAGCCTGGAGCCTGAGGTTGAAAAATGTCCTTCTATCACTATTAGAGGTTCTCGATGGGCCTATGGAAGCAATTTTTAAAATTTGTGTGTTTTGCCAGGACTCTCCTGTATAATGGAGCCCCGTGTGTGTATATACATTTATACAAACACACACAAACATATATGTAAAATTGCTAAAAACATTGGATGAAGCTTATAGCTGTGCTCAGCCTGTAGCCTGATGTGTTAAAGCAGTGGGAAAAGCTGTCAGTCAACCACACTATGTGAAAAGCAGAATATTCACTTGAGCTGTTCACTTATCTCATTGTGGACAGAGCTAAGACTGTCTTCTCTGGATGCTGGAGCAGATTTGCACAAAGCACTGATCAGAAGCCACATCCAGACTCCCCGCATCAGGTAGAGTCACAAACCAAATCAGCCTCTCTCTCTGTGTCTCACCATCTCCCATTCTCCCCTCCCCAGGTGCCCTGCCCCCGAAACAAAAAGACACTTGAGCTTACAGCACAATTCAAAGGATTTGGGATATGAGGGCACCATGTGTGTGTGCGTGTGCTTGTGTGTGTGCGTGTGCGTGTGTGTGTGTGCTGTGTGTGCGCTCGTGTGCTCAGTCGCGTCCAACTCTTTTGGACTGCAACTCGCCAGGTTCCTCTGCCCGTGAGATTTCCCAGACAAGACTACTGGAGTAGGTTACCGTTTCCCCGTCTAGGATATCTTCCTGACCCAGGGATTGAACCCATATCTCCTGCATCTCCTGCACTGGCAAATGGATTCATTCCCACTGGCTCCACCTGGGAAGCCTATCTGCTTTAAATGCAATCTATTCACATATTTAGCGTGAGAATTCTTTGCACAGATTCCCAGTGTTAATAATAAAAGGCAACATCCTTTATAACTTCTTCCATGTGCAAAATTAAGTGCAAAAGATTTTGATTGACATTCTGCAAGTCATCACACAGCCCTTAGTCCTGATGACTGCCTTCTCTGAGGACCTACTCTAAGGAGCAGAGGAACAGCCTCCAGCAATCTGCCAAGCAGTCGTGTTCTTCCCAAACTCCTGTTCCACCTCAAAGAGAAACAGCCTGGAAAGAGATTCTAGCTATTTATTTATTAGAGGTTTGTAAGTCCCTGGAAGTAAACTACATGGGTTTCTAATCTACTATCTAGAGACAGAAAATAAATCTGCTAAGTTGATGCTGCCACATTTCTGGAGATTTTGCATTTGAACCGCCTTAGCAGCTTCGCCGTGTTTTCATTACTTCTCAGTTTTGCTCACAAAACATGGTTAAGCAAATCAAAACAGAAAGAGGAAAAATTTGAACTCCTCACAGCCAAACTCAGCTATGCCAAACTTCAGGCTCCAAACAAGCCAGCTTATAAATAAGCATCTGTTTTTGTCAAATAAAGAGGAGTGTATTGGAGAAGGCGATGTGGATTGATGAGAAAGCCCTGGGTTACTCCACAGTGTTTCAGAAGGTGGGAGCTTTGGCCCCTGCCCCACCCCCTGAGAAGCTGTGTGTTGTTGGCCAAGTCACCCAACTTCCCGGGCCTCTGCGAAATAAGAAGTGGGAGGACTAACTGAACTAAGAAGAGGATGTTTTCCTCTCCTTAGCAAATACGCTCATCTGGTTTTGTTCTTTCCAATTAACAAGCAGCTTGAATGGAAGCATCCCTTTGGTTTCCATTATCCTTAAGTGACCAACTTGTTCTAGTTTGCCTGAGACTTCCCGACTTTAACACTGAGAGTCCTGTGTCCCGGGAAACCACTCGATCAAGAACCCACTGGGACAGTGGTTAGTCTATCCTTGGAGTCTATCCTGAACCCATTGGTTGAGAAGATGTTAACAATCTCAAGTACCTGTAGAGTATTAAAGTGTGGTATATACAGGCATCCCCTGGGGGTTAGCTGGTAATGCAGAATTCAGGCCTACCCACCCTAGACCTACTGAGTCAGAATCTGCAATTGACCAGCTGCTCAGGTGACTCAGGTGAGATGCATGAACATTTGAGAAGCATTTCTAGGAAGCAATTTTACTGACATGATCACAGCCTGTTGTGGAGGCATTATTTCCCCATCTCTCAGATGAGGAAATTGAGACTCAGGCAGTTTCCTTGTTTATTTACTCATTCTCTCTATACTTATAAAGCACCTACTGTGTGCCAGGCATCATTAAGTGGCTTGCCCAAGGTCACCCAGTAGTTGAGAGAATTCCCAAACCCAGGACTTTGGGTTACCATCTGGGGTTGTTCCTCTAGGGCGGGGCAGTGCCAGAGCTATGTGGCCACAGGTTAATTGGGGAGCAGGGACTTCCCTGGTGGTCCAGTGGTTAAGACTCTGTGCTGTCAATACAGGGGGCCCGGGGTTTGATCCCTGGTCCGGGAACTAGATCCCACATGCTGTAACCAAAGATCCCAGATGCCACAACTAAGAGTCGGAGCAGCCAAATAAATAAATAAACAGAGCCGTCCGAGGCCTATAAGAGTCTTAAAAGATGCAGAACAAGGACAGGCACTCTTATCTCCTGAAACTGTGAGCTTATCAGCTATGTATTTACACAGTCCGAGACTCACTGTTCTTGCCTCCTCATCCGGATCCCCCATTCCAGTAAACACTCCCTCAGGAAGATTTGGAAAAACTGTCCTTAAAGCTTTACAGAACACAAGGCCTGCCCTGGGGCTTATTTTTTGAATGGAAGACAATTGATTACTTCACTGTCCCCAAGGGGCTGGAGAGAAGGGAGATGGGAGGGGAGGGAGAATCCTTACTTTAACTGCTGACACCAAAGAAATTCTTCAGGGGATGGCTTTTCTGATGTTCATAAAACATTTTTACATTTGGTCCCTAGAGATGGCTGAATCATACCCGCAGTTTTCCACAAAGCTAAAAGCACAAAGAAACATCTGAATGTAGGCCAATAAAATTTCATCATACATTCCCAGTCTTGGGTGAGAAACTTCCTTTCCAGCTTCAGTCTTTCCTTTTCACATTTTTCTATTCAGAAGGTGGCTGTTACCACATGGGGTATCCAAAAGGTGTAAGAATCACCCTAACCAGTGGCGAGAAGTCTGAAAAGCCTTAAAAAATAACAGATCCCATCTCTCCTCCATTGATCCATCTTACCATCTCTCAGTTTAGACCCCATTTGTTTTTTTTTTTTTAAGTTTTTATTTTAAAATTTTTATTTATTTATTTGACTGACCAGGTCTTAGTTGTGGCACGTAGGATCTTTAGTTGTGCACGCAGGATCTAGTTCCCTGGCCAGGGATTGAACCCAGGGCCCCTGCAATGGGAGCACTGAGTCTTAGCCACTGGCCACCAAGGAATTCGCCTAGACCCCATTTTGAAAGCAGAGCTTTGCTGCTCTCAACTAACTCAGACACAGTGGAGGCAAGGGTCTAGTGGTGATCGTTTGTTCTTACTGCCCCCACCCGCAAGGAATGGTATGTATTAATAATTCCAAGATTGCCCCCTCAAGTTCAAAGGGGCAGCCAGCCCCAGCTTCACTCCCACCTCCAGAGCTGCAGACACCCCTCTGTGTTCCATGGGGCTTGCTGGGCTGTACCCCCCCACAGGCCTCCGAGGCCTGTGCTGCCCAACTTCAAGACCGAAGAAAGAGCCCAGAGTCAGCATCAGAGTTATCAATAGTATCATGAATGGGGAGCTTACATGTGTGAAGCAAGGTCCTGGGGTGACACCCTACTGTGTGTAGCAGATGGCAGTGGGCAGGACATGGTGGTAGTCTTCACTACTTCCCAAGGGCAAGGGGAGTTTACCACTTATAAGGGAATTGACATCAGGTGGGCTCATTAGTTACCACAGAAACCAGTAGTGGGGCATGCTCTTCATTGCCCCTTTGACAAGAATGATGACTCGCTAGGGCCAGGGGCAAACACATGGAAGGTCACTTGTGTGGGTAAGATAGAGGTGAAGCAGACACTGGTTGGGCAGAAGATGTGCAGAGAGCAAGAGAATGGCCATCTTGAGTAGCCCGACCTTACAGAGTTCTTCTCCCCAAGCCCTCTGTGCTCACAATTCCTTCTGCCTCCAGAGACAAGCACTCAGCCCTCCCTCCCTCACTGTGAAGGAGGAACCAACCCAAGAAAACCAGGCATTAGCAAAGCTTACTTACCAAGACCCTGATCTATTTACTTCTGATATGATGATCACACAGGTGACATTTGCTAAGTACTGTGTTCCAGGCAGTGATTTATGAGAGTTGTTTGTATCATCACCTATGGGCCAGTACTACTGCTATATCTATCTACTTTACCTAGGAGGCCACTGAGGATCAGAGCATGAGGGAATTTGCTCAGGGTCACCAATGAGGTCACTCAGGCAAGGTATCTAGAACTTGGCAAGGGTAACTGAAGCCTTTGGCCCTCAGCTTTGGTTCCTGAGGTCAAGGTATGCCCACTCTCCTACCCTTAACACCTTGACCCATCCTCTTTCCAAGGCACTGTAGACCCTGTCCTCCACAGAAGACTCATTTCCCAGCCAGGAAGTGAAACTGGGTGGAGAGAGGCACCATTGCCTTAGTTTCAAGTGGAAGTTTTAAATCTCTGAGGCCCCACAGATGGGGGTGACTAGTCTTTCGCCCTGTAGAAATGAACCCTCTTGGGGTGCTCTTCCCATCCTTGGGCCACACATCTAAGAGACTCTTACCTGATGTTTTCTCATTTGTAAGAGCCCACATCGTAAAAATGACTCTCTTGTCCAGTCTCTCAATCCCTGAGTTTCATAGATGGAAAACTGAAGCTTCAGGAAAGTCAGGAATCACACCCAAGACCACACAGGAAGTGAGAGAGCTGCCCCTGCTGGTTCTCCAGCATGTATGGAGGGTAAGTGGCTCTGATGCTGCCAGGCCTGAGCTGAATCCTGGTGATGCCTCATACCACCTCTGTGACTTCACAAAGTTGCTCAATGTCCCTGCGTACTTTCTGCTTTGGTTAAATGGAAGAGATGAAAAGAGCAGCACCATGGACTTCCCTGGTGGTCCAGTGGATGAGACTCCGCGCTCCCAGTGTAGGGGGCCCAGGGTTGATCCCTGGTCAGGGAACCGGATCCCACATGCCTCAACAAAAGATCCTGCATTCCACAACTAAAAAAGTATCCCCCATGCCACAGTGAAGACTGACGATCCCACATGCCACAACTAAGACTCACTGAAGCCAAATTAATAAATATATATGTATTTAGAGCAGACCATCTTACCTGTCTCCTGAGAAACCTGTATGTGGGTTAAGAAGCAACAGTTAGAACCTGAGAAACCTGTATGTGGGTCAAGAAGCAACAGTTAGAACCTTACATGGAACAACTAACTGGTTGAAAATTGGGGAAGGAGAAGGACAAGGCTGTCTATTGTTACCCTGTTTATTTAACTTCTATGCAGAGTACATCATGCGAAATGACAGGCTGGATGAATCCCAAGCTGGATTCAAGACTGCTGGGAGAAATGTCAACAACCTCAGATGCACGGATGACACCACTCTAATGGCAGAGTGAAGAGGAACTAAAGAGCCTCTTGGTGGTTCAGTTGCTAAGTTGTGCCTGACTTTTGCAACCCCATGGACTATAACCCACCAGGCTCCTCTGTCCATGGGATTTCCCAGGCAAGAATACTGGAATGAATTGCCATTTCCTTCTCCAGGGGGCTGCATTTTGTCAGAACTCTTCACTATGACCTGTCTGTCTTGGGTGGCCCTGCACAGCATACCTTATGAGGCTTCATTAATTTACACAAACCCCTTTGCCATGACAAGGCTCTGGTCCATGAAGACTCTGATACTGGGAAAGATTGAAGGCAAAAAAAGAAGAGCGTGGCAGAGGATGAGATGAAAATGAAAGTGAAAGTCACCCAGTCATGTCCGACTCTTTGTGACCATGTGACTATAGTCCATGAAATTCTCCAGGCCAGAATACTGGAGTGGGTAGCCTTTCCCTTGTTCCAGAAGATCTTCCCAACCCAGGGATCAAACCCAGGTTTCCCACATTGCAGGTAGATTCTTTACCAGTTGAGCCACAAGGGAAGCCCAAGAATGCTGAGTGGGTAGCCTGTCCCTTCCGAGGGGATCTTCCTGACCCAGGAATCAAACTGGGGTCTCCTGCATTGCTGCTGCTGCTGCTACTAAGTCACTTCAGTCGTGTCCAACTCTGTGTGACCCCATAGACGGCAGCCCACCAGGCTCCCCTGTCCCTGGGATTCTCCAGGCAAGAACACTGGAGTGGGTTGCCATTTCCTTCTCCAATGCATGAAAGTGAAAAGTGAAAGGGAAGTTGCTCAGTCATGTCCGACTCTTAGCGACCCCATGGACTGCAGCCTACCAGGCTTCTCCATCCATGGGACTTTCCAGGCAAGAGTATTGGAGTGGGGTGCCATTGGCATCTTCTTTACCAACTGAGCTATGAGGGAAGCCCCTAGAGGATGAGATGGTTACATAGAATCACCGACCCAAAGGACATGAATTTGCACAAACTCTGAGAGACAGCGAAGGACAGGGAAGCCTGGCATACTGCAGTCCATGGGGTTGCAAAGAGGACATGACTTAGTGACTGAACAACATATGTATATATGTAAAATAGCACCTGCCTCCTCAGGCTTTGTGAGGGTTAAACATTTCAGTGTTGGGAGCCAAGCATAGCACTCAGTCAGTGCTCCAAAAGTCTTGGATTGTTTTTTACTTGTTAGTTACTGGATGCAACGCCACCTATTATCCAGGGCAGTGGATGGATTTTCTGGTGCTTCTTGCTGTCTGTATGTTTGAGCATCACTGCTACAGAGGGAAATACTCTGCTGGTTAATCTGCTCAGAAAGCATCCGTCTCAAACTGCCTCCCACTTTCCCTGGAGATGGGGACAGACATCAACAGACACCCATGAAACAAGGTGGCTCTGGTTTCTTTCAAGGAAACAGGCATTGAAACTCGTCATTCTAAGCTTTCTATAATTACATTCAAAAGCTCATTTTCGTGTCCTTTAAGAGAAAAAAGGGAATATGAGAAAGGAATACTGCAGAAATCAAACCTTAGAAACTTCTCTCAGTGAATAATTTTTAAGTAAGGTCTCAGTACTCAAGGCTGACTTTAAGTAGACTGGATGAGGCACTGGGCTGGCTTTTCCATTTCCTTTTCTTTTTAGCTTTTCTATTTCCTTTTCAATGTAAATCAGATTAATTGTTGCAATTTCTTTAAAAAAACATTTAACTAATAAAGCACCCACAATAAGTGCATATTTGCACTTATTGCGTATTTGTAAAAAGAAGCATGTAGAAGGAGAGGAATTCCTCTTAACCAGAAACTCTTCCTCACCTAGGAAATCATGGATATTTTGATGAAAAGGAAAAGAGTGAAAAGCCTTTAGTGTTTTTTCAAAGTGAGGCCAAGATAAGCCCAGATGTGGCTCTCCTGCAGGTCCACAGAACAACCAGAAAACCCAAATTTAGAATCCTCATTCCTCTGATTACTAGCTTCTTCTCCTTCATGAGGGGAGACGTCGAAGTCCCCAGCAACCCCAGAATCAGAACAACAGGTCATCGGACACAGAAGCACTTCCCACTCATGTAGGACCCAGGGCTGGGTCTGCCAGTTTCTGGTTATTTGGGAGAAAAGGCACAAATTAGCTCTCAGTCCTTAGCACCCAAGTACAAGATTCAAAGGCAGCCCGCTGCACTAGAAAAGGACACAAAATGCAGAGCAAAGTGCCAGAGGCGTTTCTGGAACAAACTCCTTCCAGGCCGGGTCTTTGTAATCTGATTCTCAATTTCTGGGTAAAATCACTTTTGCGGTAGAAACACCCAAGCAGAATGGGAGGCACGGAAGTGTTCATGGCCCTAGGGGTAAGAGTTAAGCACCAAAAGGCTACAAAAGAATATCCCCTTTCCTGTGTTTATAAAGATTTATTGAAAAGTCCCTTTGAGGGAGTCATTATGCCTCTCAGGGCTCAGAGAAGCATAAAAGCTCCCATGAGCCTTCTCTAAGGTTTCTCCTGGTTCTTTTACTTGGAGCTGATAGTTAAAGAAATATCTACCACAGTGATTTCTGTTAGTTCCATGAGTTCCTTCTTTGCAGGCTGTAGATCTGACAACCAGCAATTACAAGAACCTAAATGAATGCAGCTCTCACAGCACTTGTGTTTCCCCATGCTCTAGTGAAACAAAGCTCCTCACCAGTTTGGCAGAACAGGGGGCTCCCTCTCCCGCCTCCACTCTCACTCATAATAAAAAGACAGCTCCCTTAGGGCTTTACAGCTTTCAAAACACTTTCACTCGCTCAAGTCGTATGCCTTGAGAACCATCTGGACCCCTGGTCCCATCCTTGAGGCGAAGTCGCTCAGTCGTGTCCAACTCTTTGCGACCCCATGGACTTTAGCCTACCAGGCTCCTCCATCCATGGGATTTTCCAGGCAAGAGTACTGGAGTGGGTTGCCATTTCCTTCTCCAGAGGATCTTCCCCACCCAGAGATCGAACCCGGGTCTCCTGCAGTGTAGGTAGACATGTTACCGTCTGAACCACCAAGGAAAATCTGATCCTGTCCTTACTCCCAGCCCAACACCAAGCAAGATGCCGAGTTCAGTACTAGTATAAATCATATGCAATATTGACAGATCTTCTTGGCTTTCAAAACTCTTACTCAATATGGTTATCTCATCTCAGCATCGTAGTTCTCCTTTGAGATTGGCAGGGTGGAAACCTGCATCTCCTACTAAGGATAAAAGAAACTGAAGCTCAGAACACTGAATGATTTTTCCCAGGCCCCACTGCCTCTGAAAGGAAGATCACATTAGAGCTTCACCTTCACCATTAATAATTTACCAATGACAGCTAATGTTTATGGAGTATCATTCATGGTCCAGGCAGTACTAAGTATCTCATAGGTATTTCTGCCAGAAAGTAGAAAAGAAGCCAGTGACTTCACTTACCTTTGGATTCCTAAGGACACCAATCAAAGGGCATCAACCTGAGTCCAGTAAAACAGGAGTTTAGAAATACAAAATATAGGGAGCTCCTTGGCAGTCCAGTGGTTAGGACTTGGTACTCTCACCACCAGAGCCCACATTCTACTCTAGCTGAGGAACTAAGACCCTGCAAGCTTCGTGGCACATCACCACCTACCAAAAAAAAAAAAAAAAGAGAGAGAGAGAGAGAGAGAGAATACAGGAGCTAGTTGCCTTTATGGTACTCACTGTAGAGTCCATCAGAGAGAAGATGAGATGCTTCAAGACAGAAAACAATACAATCTATTTTATATTTATGGCCTAAATTGGTAAGCTTCCCTGGTGGCTCAGTTGGTAAAGAATCTGCCTGCAACGCGGGACACCTGGGTTTGATCCCTGGGTTGGGAAGATGCCCTGGAGAAGGGAAGGGCTACCCACTCCAGTAGGGGCTTCCCTGGTGGCTCAGAGGTTAAAGCATCTGCCTGCAATGCAGGAGACCTAGCTTCGATCCCTGGGTTGGGAAGATCCCCTGGAAGAAGAAAATGACAACCCACTCCAGTGTTCTTGCCCGGAGAATCCCATGGACGGAGGAGCCTGGTGGGCTACAGTCCACGGGGTCGCAAAGAGTCGGACACGACTGAGTGACTTCACTCACTCACTCACCTACTCCAGTATTCTGGCCTGGTGAACTCCATGGATTGTATAGTCCATGGGGTCGCAAAGAGTTGGACACGACTGAGCAACTTTCACTTTCTTTCAAATTGGTAAGCAGACTAAATTCTCAGAGTTACAGTAGCTCAAAGGAGAAATAAGATGGAAGATCTAAAATAATTTTTGAATATTCATTTATTTTTATTTTTGGCTGTGCTGGGTCTTCATTGCTCAGACTTTTCTCTGGTTGCGGTGAACGCGGCTATTGTCTAATTGCGGTGCGCGGGTTTCTCATTGCAGGGGCTTTTCCTGTTGTGGCACGTGGGCTCAGCAGTTGCGGCTCATGGGCTCTAGAACACAGGCTCAATGGTTGCAGCCAAGAAATTAAAAGATGCTTGCTCCTTGGAAGAAAAGCTATGACCAACCTAGACAGCATATTAAAAGCAGAGACATTACTTTGCCAGTAAAAGTCCATATAGTCAAAGCTGTGGTTTTTCCAGTAGTCCTGTATGGATGTGAAAGTTGGACCATAAAGAAAGCTGAACATGGAAGAATTGATGCTTTTGAACTGTGGTGTTGGAGAAGATTCTTGAGAGTCCCTCGGACTGCAAGGAGATCAAACCGGTCAATCCTAAAGGAAGTCAATCCTGAATATTCATTGGAAGGACTGAGGCTGGAGCTGAAGCTCCAATACTTTGGCCACTTGATGCAAAGAACTGACTCAGTGGAAAAGACCCTGATGCTGGGCAAGATTGAAGGGGACGACAGAGGATGAGATGGTTGGATGGCATCACAGACTTGATGGACATGAGTTTGAGCAAGCTCTGGGAGTTGGTGATGGACAGGGAAGCCTGGTGTGCTGCAGTCCATGGGGTCTCAAAGGGTTGGACAGAACTGAGAACCTGAACTGAACTGAACTGTGGGCGTAGTTGCTCCATGGGATGAGGGACCTTCCCGGACCAGGGATGGAACCCGTTTCCTTCTTTGGCAGGCAGATTCCTTATACTGAGCCATCAGGGGAGCCCCCAGATGGAAGACTTAGAGTTGCACTGTTCAGTATGATAGCCACTAGCTACATGTGACTACTGTGAACTTAAAATGTAGCTGATTCAATCTGAACTCTGGATTTTAAAAATTTAGTACCAAAAAATTATTGTAAACATATCACATTAATAATTTTTATCTCGATTACATGTTAACATTATAATATTCTGTATATGTTGGGTTAAATAAATTAGTAAAATCAAGTTTGCTTTTTTAATGGGGCTTCTAGAAAATTTTAAATTACATATGAGATGTTCATTATATTTTCTTTTTTTTTCAATTTAAGAACCCAGGTCTCCTGCACTGCAGGCAGATTCTTTACTGTCTGAGCCACCAGGGAACCCCAATTTAAGTATAGTTGATTTACAGTGTTGTGTTAGTTTCTGGTGTACAGCAGAGTGATTCATTTATACATATACATACAATGCATGTTCTTTTTCATATTCTTTTCCATTATAGTTAGTACAAGATAGTGAATATAATGCTGTACAGTAGGGCCTTGTTGGCTGTCTACCTTATATATGTTGTTGTTGTTCACTCAGTCATACCTGACTCTTTGTGACCCTCTGAATGGCAGCATGGCAGGCTTCCCTCCCTGTCCTTCACCATCTCCCGGAGTTTGCTCAAACTCATGTCCATTGAGTCAGTGATGCCATCCAACCATCTCATCCTCTGTTGTCCCCTTCTTCTCCTGCCCTCAATCTTTCCCAGCATCAGGGTCTTTTCCAATGAGATGGCTCTTTGCAGCAGGTACCCAAAATATTGGCACTTCAGCTTCAGCATCAGTCCTTCCAGTGAATATTCAGGGTTGATTTCCTTTAGAATTGACTGGTTGGATCTCCTTGCTGTCCAAGGGACTCTCAAGCGTCTTCTCCAACACCGCAATTCCAAGGCATGGATTCTCTGGGACTCAGCCATCTTTATGGTCCAACTCCCACATCCCTGGGCTTCCCTGGTGGCTCAATTGGTATCCGCCTGCAATGCGGAGACATGGGTTCGATCCCTGGGTTGGGAAGATCCCCTGGAGAAGGGAAAGGCTACCCACTCCAGTATTCTGGCCTGGAGAACTCCATGGACTATATAGTCCATGGGGTCGCAAAGAGTCGGACACAACTGAGCGACTTTCACTTTGTCACATCCATACATGACTACTGGAAAAGCCATAGCTTTGACTATGTAGACCTTTGCTGGCAAAGTGATGTCTCTGCTTTTTAATATGCTGTCTAGGTTCTCATAGCTTTTCTTCCAAGAAGAAAGTGTCTTTTAATTTCATGGCTGCAGTCACCACCATCTGCAGTGATACTGGCACTCAAGAAAATAAAGTCTTTATATACAGCTATATATATATATATATATATGTATATATATATAAGTATATGTATATATACACATATATATTTATTTATAGCCATTTGTATCTACTAATCCTGACTCCTAATTTATCTCTCCCCTGCCTTTCCCCTTAGGTAACTGTAAGTTTGTTCTCTATCTCTGTGAGTCTATTTCTCTTCTATAAATAAGTTCTTTTGTGTCATATATTAGATTCCACATGTAAGTGATATATTTGTCTTTCTCTCTGACTTACTTCACTTATTATGATATTTCTAGGTCCACCCACATTGCTGCAAATGGCATTATTTCATTCTTTTTATGGCTGAGTAGTATTCCATTGTGTGTGTGTGTATCACATCTTCTTTATCTAAAGACCTCAGTAGACATTTAGATTTCATGTCTTGGCTATTGTAAATAATGCTACTATAAACACTGAGGTACCTGTACCTTTTGACTTAGCGATCCATCTGGATATACGCCCAAATCCCATTTGTTTATTTTTGCTTTTATTTCTATTGCCTTGGGAGAATGACCTAAGAAAACATTGCTACAAATCATGTCAGATAATGTTTTGCCTATGTTCTCTTCTAGGAGTTTTATGGTGTCCTGTCTATATTTGAGTCTTTAAGCCATTTTGAGATTTATTTTTGTATATAGTGTGATGGAGGGTTTTAACTTCTTTGATTTACATATGGCTGTCCAGCTTTCCCAACACCACTTGATGAAGTGACTGTCTTTTCTCCATTGTATTATATATTCTTGCCTCCTTTGTTGAAGATTAATTGACCGTCCGTGTGTGGCTTTATTTCTGGGCTCTCTATTCTGTTCCATTGATTCATATGTCTGTTTTTGCGCCAATACCATGCTTGTCTGGTCACAGTAGCTTTGTTGCATCATCTGAAGTCTAGGAGTGTTATGCCTCAAGCTTTATTTTTCTCTTTCCTCAGCATTGCTTTGGCAATTCTAGGTCTTTTATGGTTCCATATACATTTTAGGATTATTTATTCTAGTTCTGTGAAAAATGTCATGGGTAATTTGAAAGGATTCACATTAAATCTATAGATTGCTTTGGATAGTATGGCTATTTTAATGATATGGATTCTTCCAATCTAAGAGCATGGTATATATTTCCATTTCTGTAAATCACCTTCAGTTTCCTTTATCGATGTTTTATAGTTCTCAGTGTATAAGTCTTTTACCTCCTTGGTCAGGCTTATTCCTAAGTATTTTATCCTTTTGATGTGATTTAAAAATAATTTTTTTTTGCTTTCCCTTTCTGATAGTTCATTGTTAGTGTAAATAAATGCAACAGATTTCTGTATGTTAATCTTGTCACCTTGCTGAATTTTTTTATCAGTTCTACTAGTTTTTATGTGGAGGCTCACATAATAGTCTATGGGATCATGATGGTTTTGAATAATGATCAGTCATCATGTTTTAGATGCCTAACTAAATGCTAAGCACTTTATGTGCATTCTCTTATTTAATTTTCTCCACAATTTTATTTGTTATTCTATTTTACAAATGAGGAAGCCATGGCTTAAAAGAGTAAAGTATATAACTATGAGAAAAGGAAAAGTTAAAAAACTAAATGTATTACAATGGAAAATGTCCACAATAAACTGTGGGTTTTTTTGGCCATGCTGGATCTTAGTTCCCCACCCAAGGATCTGTGCCTCTTGCATTGAAAATGCCAAGTCTTAACCACTGGACTGCCAGGGAAGTCTCTAAAATGTTTTGTTTTGTTTTGTTTTTAACACATCATCATGTGTTAAACATGTGATTTAACACATGTTTAACATGTTTAAACATGTGATTTAACACATCATCAGAAAAATAAAATATACCTATATCACTTATTTTAAATTAAGACATTAAGTGACTTACTTGCGGCCATCCAACTAACCATAGGGCCAACACTTGAATCCTGGGCCTGTGATGACTCCAACTTCATGCTCTTATCCCCATGAGGAGCCATAGAGATAAAAAGGCTTTGGAGGGCATAGGAGCTAAACGATCACACATGACAGGTCTTCTTTCTGCAATAGTCTTGGAAAGTGGCCAGCTAGCCCCCTGCTTGAATACCTATAGTAATGGAGAGTTCATTACCTTCCTAGGCAGCATGCCCCATTGTTGACTACTTAGGAATCTGTTCATCCTAAATTCTGTCCTTAAGTTTGGAATGCTCTTAGTGGAGGTGGCCTCCTTGAGCTAGACTGAAAGGATAGACTGGTTTGCACTGGTCTCTAAGGAAAGTCCAGCATATTCCCCACTGCTTCACGGGGATGGGAGCCCTCATCTGCCTCCACCCCTGCTCCCACCTCCCAGACCCAGCACTTCCTGTGGACTGACTCAGGTAAATCTTACCAACTCAGTGTAGGCTGCCTCCCTCGTGTGGCGGCGGGGCCACAGCTGATGCAAATGCCTGAATTTCCATTCAAGGTAAAGCCTCCCTCCTCTGAAAGGATAATCAACTCCCTGCTCCACTGACAGGTTCTCACTAGGTGAGGGCTGAATGCTGGGTCTTTAGAAAAGACACCAGAAAAGGCAAGTTCTTGGCCCAGCTTTGACAGATTCCCTCAGCCACTTTAAAGGGAAATTGCTGGGATAAAGATTAGGCAGTGCAGGGGTTGGGCAGGGGGAGGATGTGTAGAGAGGAAAGAAGCAGAATCTGGGATGCTAATGAATTTCCTGTGATCTCACTTTTCTTCTTCCAGCACAGGCTCCTCTACAAAATGGATGGGGCTGCCTTGCCAGCCAGAGCCTGAAAATGCGCCCAGGTGGACAGAACCCCAAGTCCCTGGGCAACATGTGAAGTGCTAGCTGCCTGTGAACAGATGAAAGGGAGGACAGGCAACTGTCCTGGAAGGACGGGTCTGCAGACGCGACCTCCCCCAACTTTGACCATGTACATCACGGGGTCTGCTTTCCCAGTCTGACCCCTGCCAGTGACAGCAGAGCTGTGAACCCAGGAACACTGACAGCCAATAAAAGTGGCATCATCAAACCCCTCTTACCGCCTCTTCTCTCCTCTCATGGCCGCTTTCAACATCAAAGAATAATGAACTACTCCACTGCACATCTGAAACTCATGTAATATTTCAAATCAACTATGCTTCAGTTTTGAAAATTTTATAAAGAATAAAAATGCTGTAAAAGAAATGCCCCCCAGGAGTTTTAGTAAAGGGTCAGAAGCCTATAATTTGATCCCCAGTTCCATTCCATCTGCCAAAGCTGTGACGGACCCTGTGGTCAAGACAGCGGGCCAGCCATCTGCCTGCAACCATACCATGATTACAGGATGTTCCTAAAAGCTGGTATAACTAGAGGGTTAGGCTAAAGGAAACTCATAGTAGCATTACTGATTGCCAACCATGTTCTAGGCTTTGCCCTAAGGGCTTTATGTACTTGCAACACATTTGTGAGCCTGGAATTATTCTTACAAATGTTTTAGGATTTGGAGACTGGACTCAGAAGCATTAAATGCAAGATTGCCCAGCCAAGAAAATAGCAGGAAGGGATTTGAACCTAGATCTGTCCTGGGCTAAAACTCTGTGCTTTAAAAAAATAAATAAAATTAAACAAAACATAACAAACAAAACATTTATTATGGAAAATTTCTAACATACATAAAACCACCACAAACTAGTACCGTGAACTGCCATATACCCCTCACCAAGTTATAATGACCATTAACACAGGGCCATCTTGTGGGAGCTCTGCGTCCACACGTGCTCCTTTATTGGGTTATTTTGAAGCAAACTTTAGTTGTGTCATTTTATCTGTAAATAGTTCAGCCTGTGTCTCTATTGGAGATGGATGCTCAAAATCTGTGCTCTTGACCTCCTCAAAATAATGACACAATAATGAGAAAATACCCCCCAATATACAAAATTTCCATTACCTCCAGAGGGGAATGAAGCATTCTCAGGTTGCATCTGACCTTTCCACATAATGTGGGGAGGATATAGTCATTATCTGCTAAGTCCAGGAATGCCCATCTGGCAGTCCAACATCATGGGGACTTGGCCACCAGGCCACGTGGATAACATTCCTGCCAGTTACCCCTGAGTAACATTTATCTGCTGGAAAATATTACCTAACCAGTTCTCTCCAACTGCACTGTCTCACAACTTGTTACCGTGTTGGCTGTCACGCGCCCATGGAATAACATTAACATCAACTTGGCACACCTACCATATGTCAGACACTGAGCTAGGGGCTTCCTTCCTTATGTGTCTGGAACCAAATGCATGATTTTTGAAAATTTCAATCTGATTTTTCTCTGCTCAGATTTCCATTTGGAGACTTCTTTGGTGACCCAGTAGCTAAGACTCTGCTCTTCTAATGCAGGGGAGCCAGGTTCGATCCCTGGTCAGGGAATTAGATCTGGCATGCCGCCACTAAAACCTGGCACAGCCAAATACGTAAATACAAATCTTTTAAGAACGAATTTCCATTTGGTTCAGAATTCTATCCTGCACTGGAATATTATGGAAAGGAGTCTATATAATCCCTTCAAGGGCTGAATCCATCAATCAGCAGCATTTCTGGAGAATGCACACATTCATAGAAGTCACCCTATGAGTCACTGTCAGTTCAGTTCAGTTCAGTTGCTCAGTCGTGTCCGATTCTTTGCGACCCCATGAATCGCAGCACGCCAGGCCTCCCTGTTCATCACCATCTCTCGGAGTTCACTCAGACTCACATTCATCGAGTCCGTGATGCCATCCAGCCATCTCATCCTCGGTCATCCCCTTCTTTCTCCTCCTGCCCCCAATCCCTCCCAGCATCAGAGTCTTTTCCAATGAGTCAACTCTTCACATGAGGTGGCCAAAGTACTGGAGTTTCAGCTTTAGCATCATTCCTTCCAAAGAAATCCCAGGGTTGATCTCCTTCAGAATGCACTGGTTGGATCTCCTTGCAGTCCAAGGGACTCTCAAGAGTCTTCTCCAACACCACAGTTCAAAAGCATCACTTCTTTGGTGCTCAGCCTTCTTCACAGTCCCAACTCTCACATCCATACATGACCACAGGAAAAACCATAGCCTTGACTAGACAGATCTTAGTCAGCAAAGTAATGTCTCTGCTTTTGAATATACTATCTAGGTTGGTCATAACTTTTCTTCCAAGGAGTAAGCGTCTTCTAATTTCATGGCTGCAGTCACCATCTGCAGTGATTTTGGAGCCCCCCAAAATAAAGTCTGACACTGTTTCCACTGTTTCCCCATCTATTTCCCATGAAGTGATGGGACTGGATGCCATGATCTTCGTTTTCTGAATGTTGAGCTTTAAGCCAACTTTTTCACTCTCCTCTTTCACCTTCATCAAGAGGCCCTTTAGCTCCTCTTCACTTTCTGCCATAAGGGTGGTGTCATCTGCATATCTGAGGTTATTGCTATTTCTCCCAGCAATCTTGATTCCAGCTTGTCTTTCTTCCAGTCCAGCATTTCTCATGATGTACTCTGCATATAAGTTAAATAAGCAGGGTGACAATATACAGCCTTGACATACTCCTTTTCCTATAGAGGGTACTAAGAATAGAATATAGTTCCTGCCTCATACTACAATGCAAGACATTTCTCTGTATTCAAATCTGCAAATTACTTAGCAATAAGACAAAATATACAAATAAAAAGATCTATAAAGAGGAACATACCAACTGGCACAGCAGATGTAAAAATAACATGTCCAGGGAGTTGAAAAACGATAGCACTTATGCGCGACTGAGGGAAACAGGAAAACTTTGGTGGGGGAGGTGCAAACGGATTGCTTCCTGGGACTTGCTGCAGTCCGCTGTGCATGCCCCAAGCCAGCGACTCTGGAGGCCACACACATGCTCCCCGCATCATGACACTGGCGATGGCCCTTACTGAGTGTAGATGGCTTTGGCTCCATCTGCATTCTTATTCCATGACTCCAAGGTGCCCCTGACTGCTCTGGACTGCTGCCTCTCCCATGGAACGCTAGTTGCTGCTGCTGCTGGCTCTCAGGGTTTGCTTGTTAACCCCAGAAGGCAGAGTGATGCTGCAGCTCTCTGCATCTCCAACAGATGTGTTTGCTCATCAAACCATCTGTTTTCTGAGTATTGTGAAGATGATAAGGCGATTTGAAGCTCTATTGGAGGAAAGAGTTATACCTTCTAGGGTTGGGGGAGAAGGAAATGGCACCCCACTCCAGCATTCTGGCCTGGAAAATCCCATGGGTGGAGGAGCCTGGTAGGCTGCAGTCCATGGGGTCATGAAGAGTCAGACACGACTGTGTGACTTCACTTTCACTTTTCACTTTCATGCCTTGGAGAAGGAAATGGCAACCCACTCCAGTGTCCTTGCCTGGAGAATCCCAGGGACAAGGGTGCCTGGTGGGCTGCTGTCTAGGGTGTCGCACAGAGTCGGACATGACTGAAGCCACTTAGCAGCAGGGTTGGGAGTGCAAATAGACCCATTGTTAAGGTTTTTACAGATAGAGGTGATGGGAGAGGTAACTATAAGAAGAAAGGCAGAGGCAGGATATTCTAACTGGTGGATGAGCTGCAGTGAAGGGCAAGATGGGGAGAACCATGGAGATGTATCTGGAGAAGTAGGCTGGGGCATGTTGAGGGCTCTTTGCCGCATCTACTGCGAGAATGAAGACCATTCTCAGCAATCAGACTGTTGACATCCCAGAAAATGTCGACATTAACTTGAAGGGACGGACAGTTATTGTGAAGGGCCCCAGAGGCACCCTGCAGAGGGACTTCAATCACATCAATGTAGAACTCAGTCTGCTTGGAAAGAAAAAGAAGAGGCTCCGTGTTGACAAATGGTGGGGAAACAGAAAGGAACTGGCTACCGTTCGCACAATCTGCAGTCACGTACAGAACATGATCAAGGATGTTACACTGGGCTTCCGTTACAAGATGAGGTTGGTGTATGCCCACTTCCCCATCAACGTTGTTATTCAGGAGAATGGTTCTCTTGTGGAAATCCAAAATTTTGGGGGTGAAAAATACATACGCAGAGTTTGAATGAGGCCAGGGGTTGCCTGTTCAGTATCTCAAGCCCAGAAAGATGAGTTGATTCTTGAAGGAAATGACATTGAACTTGTGTTAAATTCAGCTGCTTTGATTCAGCAAGCCACCACAGTTAAAAACAAGGATATCAGAAAATTTTGGGATGGTATCTATGTTTCTGAAAAGGAACAGTTCAGCAGGCTGATGAATAAGATCTCAGTGATCCTGCTGCAGAAACAACAAGATAGCAAATGGTTCTATGGACTCAGTTGTGATCTTTTAAAGAGACAATAAAAACTCTTGATAAAAAAAAAAAAAACATATTGAGGACTTACGTTAGCAATGAAGAGCTAATGAAGGGACCTGGCAGAACTGTCACTGTACCTTAGGAATGTCAATTGGGCAGAGGAAGTGACATGGACTGAAACAAAGGAAATAAATGGAAGCCAGGAGACCAGTTAGAAAGAAGGCCTAGGGTCTAGCCTCTTTGTAATTATCTGCTCACTTACCCCCACTAGGAAGTAGTCCTCTTGAAATAAGCCTTCTACTTGTATTGCAGAAAGGAGGACCCTTTCCAGGGTCTGAGAGTGGGCTCTTGTTCAACATTCAGAAATGAATTGTCTGAGGAAACACATGAGCTGACAAAGCAAGAGAATTTATTGAGAAGGGGTGCCCGGGCAAAGAGCAGCAGGGTAAGGGAACCCAGGAGGACTGCTCTGCCACATATCAGTCTCAGATTTTATGGCAGTGGTGTTAGTTTCTGGGTTGTCTGGCCAATCATTCTGACTTAGGGTCCTTCCTGGTGACATGAGCATGGCTCAACCAAGATGGAGTCCAGCCAGAAGGATTCTGGGAGGTAGGTAAGATATATAGACTGGTGTCTCCTTTGACCTTCCCAAATTTTTCCAGTTGGTAATGGCTTGTTTGTTCTTTACTGGGACCTCCTGTCATAGAATAACTCATGCAAATGGTGACTACAATGCCTGGCTGGAGCAGGCAGTTTCAATCAGTGTTTTCCTTAACACTTGCTCGAAACATCTTGAGGAATGGGTCTGCACTGTGTTAGATTTGTTTCCCTAGTGCCTGACATTAGTAGGTATTCAATAAAATTATTAGTGCCTGGCACATAGTAGGTGCTCAACAAATATTGTTACAGGAAAGAAAAAAAGAGAAATAGAGGGAAGAAGGGAAGGAAGAAAGGAAAAAGTCACACTTGTGATAAGCTATGAAGACAGTTTAGGGCTCAAGTACTGAGACCTTTCTGAAAGAGCTGGCTGTAGTAGAAATGGTTAGGTGGGGGAGCCACAGTATTTCAGCAGGAACATCTAAAAACCTTGGCAAGTGACTGGATGTGGGAGGAAAGCAAGAGCAAGGATGGAGGAGAGAATGGGAAGACCACTGGTAGAAATAAGACAACAAGGGAGAAGCCTGTCAGTGGGAAAAGACAGGGTTTTTACCTGAAATCTGGGTTCACCTCGGGTGGGTGCCAAGCCAAAAGACACAAGCAAGCCAAAGAACAGGAGGAGGGATTTATTACTTGCAGAAAGTAAGAACACCAAAGATCTTTCCCAAAGCAGTCTCTGAACAGCAAAATTAGGGAAGTTGTGCGGTAAGGATACAAATATTTGAGAAAAGAGAAGTGAAAAGGAAAGAAGAAAAGGAAAGCTATATCTATCTGAATGCAGAGTTCCAAAGAACAGCAAGGAGAGATAAGAAAGACTTCCTAAGTGATCAATGCAAAGAAACAGAGGAAAACAATAGAGTGGGAAAGACTAGAGATCTCTTCAAGAAAATTAGAGATACCAAGGGAACATTTCAGGCAAAGATGGGCACAATAAAGGAGAGAAACGGTATGAACCTAACAGAAGCAGAAGAGATTAAGAAGAGGTGGCAAGAATACACAGAAGAACTATACAAAAAGATCTTAATGACTCAGATAACCATGATGGTGTGGTCACTCACCTAGAGCCAGACATCCTGGAGTGCGAAATCAAGTCGGCCTTACAAACCATCACTACAAACAAAGTTAGTGGAGGTGATCGAATTCCAAATGAGCTATTTCAAATCCTAAAATATGACACTGTAAAAGTGCTGCACTCAATATGCCAGCAAATCTGGTAAACTCAGCAGTGGCCATGGGATTTGAAAAGGTCAGTTTTCATTTCAATCCCAAAGAGAGGCAATGCCAAAGAATGTTCAAACTACCACACAGTGGCACTCATCTCACAAGCTAGCAAAGCAATGCTCAAAATTCTCCAGGCTAGACTTCAGCAGTACATGAACTGAGAACTTCCTGATGTTCAAGCTGGGTTTAGGAAAGACAGAGGAACCAAAGATCAAATGGCCAAACAACTGTTGGATCATAGAAAAAACAAGAGAATTCCAGAAAAAAAATCTACATCTGCTTCATTGACTATGTTAAAGCCTTTGACTCTATGGATGACAGCAAACTGTGGAAAATTCTTAAAAGATGGGAATACCAGACCACCTTACTTACCTCCTAAGAAATCTGTATGCAGGTCAAGAAGCAACAGTTAGAACCAGATGTGAAACAACAGACTGGTTCCAAACTGGGGAAGGAATACGTCAAGGCTGTATACTGTCACCTTGCTTATTTAACTTATATGCAGAGTACAACATGTGAAATACTGGGCTGGATGAATCCCAAGCTGGAATTAAGATTGCAAGGAGAAATATCAGTAACCTCAGATATGCAGATTACACCACCTTTATGTCAGAAAGTGAAGAAGAACTAAAGGGCCTCTTGATGAAAGTGAAAGAGGAGAGTGAAACAGCTGACTTAAAATTCAACATTCAAAAAACTAAGATCATGGCATCTGGTCCCATTATTTCATGACAAACAGGTGGGGAAACAATGGGAACAGTGACAGACTTTATTTTCTTGGGCTCCAAAATCACTGCAGATGATGACTGCAGCCATGAAATTAAAAGACGCTTGCTCCTTGGAAGAAAATCTGTGACCAAACTCAACAGCATATTAAAAAGCAGAGATATTACTTTACCGGCAAAGGTCCATATAGTCAAAGCTTTGGTTTTTCCAATAGTCATATATGAATGTGAGAGTTGGACCATAAAGAAAGTTGAGCACTGAAGAATTGATGCTTTTGAACTGTGGTGTTGGAGAAGACTCTTGAGAGTCCCTTGGACAGCAAGGAGATCAAATCAGTCAATCCTAAAGGAAATCAGTCCTGAATATTCATTGGAAGGACTGATACTGAAGCTGAAACTCCAATACTTTGGCCACCTGATGAGAGGAACTAACTCATTGGAAAAGACCTTGATGCTGGGAAAGACTGAAGGTGGGAGGAGAATGGAATGACAGAGGATGAGATGGTTGGTTGGCATCACTGACTTGATGGACATGAGTCTGAGCAAGCTCCAGGAGTTGGTGATAGACAGGGAAGCCTGGCATGCTGCAGTCCATGAGGTCCCAAAGAGTTAGACATGACTGAGTGACTGAACTGAACTGACTGAAGGATATATGCCTATTCATGAAGGAGCTTGGGCTGTAGGAAGTGTCTAAGCTTTAGTTGATTGAAGTTACAAAGGTCAGAAAAGGTCACATTGTCCCCTAGTTTCCCGTTGATCCAGTTCCAATGGTTGAGCACTTCAGGCTAATCTTTACCATTGGAAAAAGGACTGGGAATCTTTACAACTGATATATCATCTTTGCTATTGTTACTTCTCTTGCCTGATAACAAGTAGAGTTCCTGCATTCTTTTGTCCACTTAAGATAATTAAATACAGAGGTACGATATATCATCTTTGCTATTGTTACATCTCTTGCCTTTTCTGGTGTCTTTTCTAAAGACCCAGCGTTCAGCTCTTATCCAATGAGAACCTGTCAGTGGAGCAGGGAGTTGATTATCCTTTCAGAGGAGGGAGGCTTTACCTTGAATGGAAATTCAGGCATTTGCATCAGCTGTGGCTCTGCAGCCACACGAGGGAGGCAGCCTACACTGAGTTGGTAAGATTTACCTGAGTCAGTCCACAGGAAGTGCTGGGTCTGGGAGGTGGGAGCAGGGGTGGAGGCAGATGAGGGCTCCCATCCCCGTGAAGCAGTGGGGAACATGCTGGACTTTCCTTAGAGACCAGTGCAAACCAGCCTATCCTTTCAGTCTAGCTCAAGGGGGCCACCTCCACTAAGAGCATTCCAAACTTAAGGACAGAATTTAGGATGAACAGATTCCTAAGTAGTCAGCAATGAGGCATGCTGCCTAGGAAGGTAATGAACTCTCCATTACTATAGGTATTCAAGCAGGGGCTAGCTGGCCACTTTCCAAGACTATTGCAGAAAGAAGACCTGTCATGTGTGGTCATTTAGCTCCTATGCCCTCCAAAGCCTTTTTATCTCTATGGCTCCTCATGGGGATAAGAGCATGAAGTTGGAGTCATCACAGGCCCAGGATTCAAGTGTTGGCCCTATGGTTAGTTGGATGGCCGCAAGTAAGTCACTTAATGTCTTAATTTAAAATAAGTGATATAGGTATATTTTAGTTTTCTGATAATGGATGGTCATTGCTTTAAAAAAAAAAAATTTTAGAGACTTCCTTGGCAGTCCAGTGGTTAAGACTTTGCACTTCAATGGAAAAGGCTCAGGTTCAATCCTTGGTTGGTGAGCTAAGAGCCAGTATGGTCAAAAAAACAATTTATTGTGGACACTTTCCATTGTGATATATTTATTTTTAACTTACCCTTTTATCATGGTTATATATAGTTCCTTTAAGCTATAGCTTCCTCATCTGAATAACAATAACAGAATAACAATAAAATTGTCGAGATGGTGGAAAGATCAAATAAGGGAATGCACATAAAGTGCTTAGCATTTAGTTAGGCATCTAAAACATGACGACTGATCATTATTTGAAACTAGCATTGTCCCATAGAATACAATGTAAACCTCCACATAAAAACTAGTAGAACTGATAAATTCAGCAAGGTAGCAGTATACAAGATTAACATACAGAAATCTGTTGCATTTATTTACACTAAAAATGAAATATCCGAAAGGGAAAGTAAAGAAAATATTCCTTTTTAAATCATATTAAAAAATAATACTTAGAAATAAGCCTGACTGAGGAGGTGAAAGACATATGCTGAGAACTGTAAACATTGATAAAGGAAACTGAAGATGTTTTAAAGAAATGGAAATATATACCATGCTCTTGGATTGGAAGAATCAATATCATTAAAACGGCCACACTACCCAAAGCAATCTACAGATTCAATGTGATTCCTATCAAATTACCCATGACATTTTTCACAGAACTAGAAAAAATAATCTTCAAAGACCTAGAATTGCCAGTGCAATCCTGAGGGGGAAAAAACAAACTAGAGGCATCACCCTCCCAGTCTTCACATGACAATACAAACCTACAGTAATCAAATAAGCATGGTATCGGCACAAAAACAGACATATGAATCAATGGAAGAGAATAGAGAGCCCAGAAATAAAGCCACATATAGACGGTCAATTAATCTTCAACAAAGGAGGCAAGAATATATAGCACAATGGAGAAAAGACAGTCTTTTCATCAAGTCATGCTGTGAAAGCTAGATAATCATACGTAAATTATTGAAGTTAAAACACTCGGTCACACTATACACAAAAATAAGCTTTTTCTAGTTGAAGAGAGTAGGGGCTCTCTTAGTTGTGGTGCATGGGTTTCTCATTGCAATGCCTTCTCATTTAATCCCTGTGATAAGCATGTTATTATTATTTCTACTAAAATATAAGGAGGTTAAAAGACTCATTCAAAGTCACACAGATAATACACAGAAGAACTTGGGAACAAGAAGTCAATCAAGAGATACTCACTGATTAAAATGCCCAGCACCTTGTAGGTGCCAAAGATCCCAAACAGAGTAGGAAATAGCTCCTACCCACAAGAAGCTCTCAACCCAGTAGAGTGAGCTCCATGCTATAGACGGAGGCCCTAAGACATAACAGTGCTCAGCAGAGGTGCTAATTCAAGGAGGAGGAAAGGAAAGGAATTACGTGTCAAGGGAGCTTTTCAAGGGGAGGTGATGCTGAGCTGAGTCTGGAGGGATAAACAGAAATGAGCTGGCTGAGAAGTGTCAAAAGGAGAAAAGCATTCCCAGCAAAGCACACTGGCCTGGGGCCTTTGGGATCTGTGAGTTATTCAGTCCACTTGCACACAGGGGCAGTTGTGGCCAGGAGAGGCAAGTGCCAAGAGAGAAATAGGGGAGCTTGCATGCTATCCTGAGGGATTCTAATGTGTCCTGAAGGTAAGTGCCCCAGTGAAGGATTTTAAGCAAGAGAACAATATCCTCAGATTTACATTCTAGAATCTTCACTCTGGAGGACCCCTGGAGGTAGAGTGGAGGGCGGATGCCTAAGCAAGAAAGGATAAGGGCCAGGCTAAATAGGGCAGCAGCACTGGTAATGGAATAGAGAATGAATAATATCATATCATATTACTTGGTATTAATTATGTATATTGGAGAAAGAAATGGCAAACCACTCCAGTATTCTTGCCTGGAGAATCCCACGGACAGAGGAGCCTGGCATGCTACTGTCCCTGGGGTCGCAAGAGCAGGACACGACTGAACTACTACTACAATCATGTATATGAAGAAAGAATTGTCAGCCTTAGAGGACGAGGGAGATAAGGAAAAAGGATACAGAATGATGTAGAATTAATGCCAGATTCTGGTTGAAACAGAAGCAGGAAGAGAAATGGATACTAGTGGAGGTGGGACAGCTGAGCAGAAAAATGAGTTTGGGAACTTCCCTGGTGGTGCAGTGGATAAGAATCTGCCTGCCAATGCAGGGGACATGGGTTTGTTCCTGGTTCCGGAAGATTCCACATGCCTTGGAGCAATTAAGCCTGTGAGCTAAAACTACTGAAGCCTGCGAACTCGAGGGCCTGTGCTTCTCAACAAGAGAAACCACCACAATGAGAAGCTGGCGAACCGCAAGGAAGACTAGCTCCAGCTTGCCGCAACTAGAGAAAGCCCATGTAAAGCTATGAAGGCCCAGCACAGCCAAAAATATAAATAAATGAAATTGTTTTAGAAAATAAAAATAAGTTTGGGACATACTGGGTTGAGAAGACCCTGGGCCATCCAGGAGGGGGTGGGTGTCCAGTAGGTAGTTGGGTATGGGGATCTGGAGCTCATGTGAAGGCTGACCTGGAGATATATCTTTGTGAATCATCAACATATGGTATAGATGGAGCCAGGGGTGGGGGTGAGTGTTTGGATAAAGAGAAAATGGTCTCTCACACAGCCTTGATGAGCACTGGCATTTAAGGAATAGGTAAAAGAAAAGAGCTAGGAAATCGGTGAGAAGGAGAAGCCAGAGAAACAGGAGAACAAAAAAGAAGAAAATGATGTCCCAGAAAGCACTGGGGTCTAAGCAGGTCACCTGGGAGGATGCTCCTGAAAGTGAGAGCAGTCCCATCTTTGTTCCCTTTCTGAAGGATGGAGGATGGCTTCCTCCAAGCTGGTCAGAGGTTTTAGCAAATAAAAGATAAGTGAGAAAAAGAAAGGCCCCTTTGAGTTGAGAAATGAAAGAGAGAGTAGAGTCCATCTCCTCTCCTCTTTGCTGTCTTTTCTTGCTCTTGCTGCAATAATCAGAGCACTCATAGAAAATAAATCTTGTTATTTGATAAAATGTGGAGAATCAGATACTCAAAATGCTTCTTATTGTGTGCTTCAAAACCAAACATGCTGAAAATGGAGACCATCCAATTGCTCATGCTGTCCTTAAAAATGTTCCTTTGATAAACATTAAGCTGTTCTGTTTACCAGAAATGTTAAGGAGGAAAATAAACAGGGCTATTTAGAAGTATTTAAAAATTGAAGTTTAAACCGTAAGAGAAAACAAGAGGCAAAAATGACCCAAAACTGCATGAACATTGCAGACCTCAGCTGCCCTTGAAATCTTTTTCTCTGCCTAACGTTATATAATTCTTCATCAGCCAAAGATATCAGTTTCACATGCTGAAATTCAATGAGTATGTGTCATGCTTAAAGGACAGGGTATTGAAAGGAAAGAATAACATAAAGGGATGGAAAAAAGGTTTGGCACATAAAGGCAATGCACTTAAAAGCCTAAGTATTTTCTAAAGAAACTTTATGAATATGATTGAAAAATAAATGATGCAGACTTCCATCTCAGATTGATGGGGACAGAATGGGATAGTTAAACAGGTAGTTGCAGAGGTCCCAGTAGGGGACTGTGGATAGAGAAGGAAACCTAGGAAATGCTCGGAGATGACTATAAGTTAATGATCGTTCAAGAAAGCTATTGGAACACTGTGGAACAAAGCAGACTATAAAGCCATAAATAAAAGAATGAGATGTACCCCAGGTCTTTAGGTGAAAGAAAAATGTTACCACCCTTCTGTTGATTTGAATAAGCGCTATGATAATCCTAGTTTGACCTCATATGGTCAGAAACTCTCCTGCCCAACATGAAGGAGGAGCTAGTGAGGTAAAGCCTGACATCTGCATGAAGAAGGTGGTCTTTTTGCCCTCTCCCACTTTCCTTTGATTATAAAATTGTAGCCCACGTAATCCTCAGGGCAGTGCCCCTTCCACTGCTCACTTGCATCTCTCACAAGCATCTTATAGTAATAAATCTACTTCTTGCCTATTACTATGCCTCTTGCTGACTTCCTTCTGCATGGAGACACAAAGAATTTGAGTCTCAGTAAGTCCAGACACCAGATGAGTGATTCTAATTAAAAGAACACAATCCAAGTCCCAATCAGGTTTTTGGCTGGGTTCAAGTCCCAATCTGATTTTAAGATGATGTCATAAACCCAGATATCCTAATTCCCCTGCTGAAAACTAAAAATTTGGGATAAAATACTAAAAATACCTTCTAAATTCATTAATAAAAATAAGGAATATTCAGCCAAAACCAAGTAGTGGTAGGAACCCCGAGAGATAAGCGGAGAAATTATCAAACCATGTAGTTATCAGTTTTGAGACTTCAAGGAAATCAAGGAATAACACAGAGCCCCAGGTCTGCCTAAGATGGAGATTCTAATTGATACCCCTCATGTAGGTGAGGTCCTTAAAGTCTACACTTTGATTGTTAGGCTAATCCAGAAATATATCTAATCTTTCCATCTGGAAGATCTGCAAACAGAATGAGCTGCCTTGATTCTTGACACCACAGGAAAATGAAACAAACTCTGGAAAATGTATAACTAAAAGCTAGCCCTAACACAAATCTGCAGCACAGATTCATATTAGTTGAATGATCTGAAAAGCCTCTAGCAGAAAATGTAATGTAAAGTGATCCTAAGTGCAGAAAGAGCAAATACAAAGCCTCTTAGGTGAACACACCTTTATCCTTGGCCCTACAAAATTCCCACAGATAAAATTTTAAGAAATATTAAATCACAGTCAAAAATCATAAAACCCACAAACAACAGGGTCCTACTGTATAGAACAGGAAACTATATTCAACATTATATCCAACATCCTGTAACAAACCGTAATGGAAAAGAGTATGAAAAAGTGTATATATATATATATACATATATCTGATATTTTCTGAGTCACTTGGTTGTATAGTAGAAATTAACACAACATTGTAAGTCAACTATACTTCAATAAAATGTTTAAAAAATAATTAAAAAAATCACAAATCCCCAAGGAAATTATCACCAGAGATGAAATGCAAGTAATACAGGCAGCAGAATCAGATTTATAAAAACTTTAGATATAGGAATGATCAGAAACATAATATTAAAAACCTATTTAAGAGCTTTTAAGAAATAAAAAGAAATGATATAAGGAAATAAGAGCTACAAAAATGATTAAGAAGTTTTAAACAATTAAATTCTGAAAATGAAAAAATGTAATAATTAAAATTTAAAACAGTAGACAGAATAACAGATTAGACACACTGAAGAGAGAATCATTGAACTAGAAAACACCTGAAGAAATTCAGTGAGACAAAGAAATGAAATATGAAAGAATACTCAGATTCAAGCAGCCCAGTAAATTTCTTTTTAAAATATTTTTTTAATTTATTTATTTGGTTGCATTTCTCTTAGTTACAGCATGCAAACTCCTATTTAAGGCATGTGGGATCTAGTTCACCCAGTGATGAAACCCAGGCTCCCTGCATTGGGAGCCTGGAGTCTTGGCCACTGGACAGCCAGAGACATCCCTCCAGTGAATTTCTAATAGAAATAAAAGGAGGTTTGCAGGGACTTCCCTGGTGGTCCAGTGGTTAAGACTTCATGCTCCCCAATGCAGGGGGCCTGGGTTCAAATCTTGGTCAGGGAAATAGATCCTCTGTGCCTCAACTAAGACCAGGGTAGCGAAAGAAAGAAAGGAGATTTGCAATCCAGCACATCACAATGAATGGTAGAACACCAAAGACAGACCAGGTCATAAAAGCAGAGAGATAAGTCAGATAACTTCAAAGCTGCAACATTAGACTGATAGCTAGCTTCTTAACCGCAACAATAAAGGTAAGAAGATAATGGAAAAAAATCTTCAATGTGTTGTGAGGAAATTACAGTTCAGTTCAGTTCAGTTCAGTCGCTCAGTCGTGTCCGACTCTTTGCGATCCCATGAATCTCAGCACGCCAGGCCTCCCTGTTCATCACCATCTCTCGGAGTTCACTCAGACTCACGTCCATCGAGTCTGTGATGCCATCCAGCCATCTCATCCTCAGTCGTCCCCTCCTCCTCCTGCCCCCAATCCCTCCCAGCATCAGAGTCTTTTCCAGTGAGTCAACTCTTTGCATGAGGTGGCCAAAGTACTGGAGTTTCAGCTTTAGCATCATTCCTTCCAAAGAAATCCCAGGGTTGATCTCCTTCAGAATGCACTGGTTGGATCTCCTTGCAGTCCAAGGGACTCTCAAGAGTCTTCTCCAACACCACAGATCAAAAGCATCAATTCTTCGGTGCTCAGCCTTCTGCACAGTCCAACTCTCACATCCATACATGACCACAGGAAAAACCATAGCCTTGACTAGACAGACCTTAGTCAGCAAAGTAATGTCTCTGCTCTTGAATATACTATCTAGGTTGGTCATAACTTTTCTTCCAAGGAGTAAACGTCTTTTAATTTCATGGTTGCAGTCACCATCTGCAGTGCTTTTGGAGCCCAAAAAATAAAGTCTGACACTGTTTCCACTGTTTCCCCATCTATTTCCCATGAAGTGATGGGACTGGATGCCATGATCTTCATTTTCTGAATGTTGAGCTTTAAGCCAACTTTTTCACTCTCCTCTTTCACCTACATCAAGAGGCCCTTTAGCTCCTCTTCATTTTCTGCCATAAGGGTGGTGTCATCTGCATATCTGAGGTTATTGATATTTCTCCCAGCAATCTTGATTCCAGCTTGTGTTTCTTCCAGTCCAATGTTTCTCATGATGTACTCTGCATATAAGCTAAATAAGCAGGGTGACAATATACAGCCTTGATGTACTCCTTTTCCTATTTGGAACCAGTCTGTTGTTCCATGTCCAGTTCTGTTGCTTCCTGACCTGCATACAGATTTCTCAAGAGGCAGGGCAGGTGGTCTGGTATTCCCATCTCTTTCAGTATTTTCCAAAGTTTATTATGATCCACACAGTCTATGAAATTACAGTCAACCTAGAATTCCATACCCACTGAAAACCTATATAGTACAAAGGCTAGAAAAGAAGGAATATTAAACAAAGAAAAAGGAGTGTAGAGTGGTAAGGGGTAAAATAATTAATCAAATATTGATCATCTATTTTATCTAAGCAATTGACTACGTAAAACTATAGTAAGTTTCTAAGACATAAAAAACCAAAAAGAAGATATCTGTGGTCATCTGGCCCCAGGGCCTGCAGTATAGGTCCAGCCACGGCTCTGTGCTACCCCGTGTCGCCATGGGCTTAACAAGGGCCAGAAGGGGACCAAGGTCATGACCCAGCCAAGACACAGCTGTGGCCTAGGGCACCTCATCAAGCACACTACCGAGTTCTCTCAGGACACGATCCAAGAGGTGCTCAGCTGCACGCCAAATGAGCAACATGGCACAGAACAGTTCAAGGTCTCCAAGGACAAGCAGGCCCTCAAGTTCATCCAGAAAATGTTAGGGACACATATCTGTGCCAAGAGGAAAGCAAGAGAACTGAGCAATGTCCTGGCCACCACGAGGGAAGCAGTTGCCAAGAGACTGAGTCCCCTCCCTGCTCTGTGCATAAGAAAAACTTTACAGGCGAAAACAAACTCAACTAAGGTAGAGCCAAAATACACAGCCCAGGAACATATAAGTCAGAAGGTGGGTGATTGGAATTGAAGTGTTTTAAGGTTCTCACAGCGTTTGGAAAAGGCAAAAGAGTAATGATTTACTTTGGACTTTGATGAGTTAAGTACTCATAATAAAGTTTTAGATCAAGCCACTTAAAGTCTCGGAATAAAATATTTAGCTTCTAAACTAATAGAAATGTAGTGATAACAAGTTAGCAATCAAAACAAACTTGAGAGAAGAGAAAAATAATCATAAAAAGAGGAACCAAAGAGACAACTAAAAAAAAAGTATATCAGTAATTGCAGTAAGTATAATGTAATAGATGATTCAGTTAAAAGCTTGTCAGAGCAGTAAAAATCCAGTTTCATATACTTTCTAAAAGACTCATCTAGAATATAAGGATACAGAAAGGCTGAAATCAAAAGAATGGAAAAGACACTTTAAGCAAATACTAAGTAAAGAAAGCTGACAAAACTACATAAGTAACAGACAAAATGTACTTGAAAGCCAAAAATATTATTGGATATGAAAAGTTCACTACCTGATGATGAAAAATATACCACAAAAACTGGCAGACTAAAAGATGGGACTGAACAGTCATCATAACAAGAGACAGTAATATCCTCAAGTGATCAGGAAACCAAGCAGGTAACCAAACAAAGCAAACTCAGTAAGGATTTATGAAATTTGAATAGAACAATTACCAAGCTCAAGTAAATTAATTTAAATTAATTTAATTTATTTAAATTTATTAATTTAAATTTATTAAATTAAATTAAATTAAAAACAATGTCAAAGCAACATTGTAAAACATTACAAGAATAGCACAGAAAGGAAAATTATATGCCAAGTTCACTCACAAACATAGATGCAAATACCATAAGTAAACTATTGGCAAATTGAATTCATCAGAGTTTAAAAGAATATGCTTTTCTCAAATTGGATTTACCCCAGGAATATCTTGTAGACTGAATATTAAGAAGTCAATTAATTATTCATTTTCCTAGGTGTGATAATTTATTGTGTTTTAATAGGAAAATGTCCTTTATATTTAGGAGCTGTATGCTGAAGTATTTTATGGGTGATATATCATAATATTTGCAGATTATCTTTAAATAGTTAAGAAAAAGGATACAGGAATTCCCTGGCAGTCCAGTGTTTAGGACTCTGTAGTCTCACTGCGCAGGACCTGGGTTTGATCTCTGATTGGGGAACTAAGATCCCACAAACTGAGCGGTAAAGCCAAAAATATATAAATAGATAATAAAATGTGTGGAGTCAAAGTTATAAAAGTTAAAAAAATATATACAGCCTATTCCAAAAAAATGTATATAGACATGTATATTACTTATATGATACATGTGTTAGTTGCTCAGTCATGTCTGACTCTGTGCAATCCCATGGACTGTAGCCCAGCCCACTAGGCTTCTCTCTCCAGGCAAGAATACTGGAGTGGGTTGCTATTTCCTTCTCCAGGGGATCTTCTCCACCTAGGAATCAAACCCAGGTTTCCTGCATTGTAAGCAGATTCTTTACCATCTGAGCCACCAGGGAAGCCCAGATGGTACAGAGATAAAGCAATAATAGTAAAATTTTCACAATTTTTATGCCTAAGTCATAGGTATATGTATGTTCACTGTACCATCCTTCTAATTTTTATGTACATTAGAAAATTTTCATAATGCAAAGTAATGAAAAATGAAAACCAACTAATGAAATGTACTACATTAACTGAATAAGGGAAAAATGTTTTTGACAAAATTGAACATACATTAATGATTTTAGAAAAGAAAAACTATTAGCAAACATAATGGTGATATATAAACATTTCCTTTTTAAGACTGGAAACAAGAATGGCTGATTTCCAATACTGTACTGAAAGACCATCAGAGTAGCAGCACGTACAAAAATTGGACTGAAAGAAACAAACCTGTCATTGTTTGCAAATGATAAGAGTATCTACAATGAAAATCTTAAAGGATGTACATGTATATTTGTAGATTTAATAGGAGAATTTAGCAAGCAATTATATTAGAAACAAAACCAATAAGTGAATATCAAGAGCACTTCTCTACACCAGCCTCTAAAAGAAATTGTACTTTTAAAGAGATATCATTTATAATAAGGTTAAAAATAATGAAGTACCTAGGAATAAACCTAACAAAAGATGTGCCAAATCTCTATGGGGGAAAATTATAAATCTTTGTTCAGAGATATTAAAGAATACTAAAATAAACAGGGGCTTTATTATGTTCATAGACTGTGAGATTTGCATTAATAAAAGCATCAGGTGTCCTCAAATAAAACTTTTAGATTCATGGCAGTCCCATTCCACAGATGAATTTATTACTGACCAGACTTCTTGGCCTTCCCCAGTAAATAGAAAAATAGAAATTGACTAGAGACCTGACAAGAATTTCAGGCAAGGCCTTATTAAATAAGGGGCCTCTGCGAGAACAAACAACAGTTTCTTTTGCTTGCTCCCTGGTGGAGGGTGGGGGTGCGGGGCAGGGGCGGGGGTGGAGGTGGGGCGGGGTGGGGGGGCAAACTTGTTCCTTATATAGGATGAGGGTACGGGTGTGTCCCTCAGGCTGAAGGAGGTGTTTTGTCCACCCCCTTAGGTGGTGGTGTGTGCAGAGGACATATGCAGTACCCCATTTTTGCTCCAGACCCCTGATTTTGCTCCAGGCTCCTCAAAAGTGGCAGTTGGGTCTTTTAGTCTCTTGTATCTTTGGTCCAGAATTTGTCCCAACCGCGCAAGCACGCAGTCATTTTTATTCCCGTGGAGTTTCTTTTTATTTTATTGCTTGAGAAGAGGTGTGTCCAGGTGCAGCACTGCAGTGCTGCAGTAAATGGTCCCAGGTTCTAGGCCTGTCTCAAATTTAAGCCTCTTTTTATAAGGAAGGATATTCTGACACGTGTTACAACATGGATGATGCTCAAAGGCTTCAGGTTAAATAAAGGATTAATACTGTATTGATAAGATGCCATGTATATAAGGAACTAAAGTAGTGCAGTTCATAAATTCATGGCTGCCAGTGCTCTTGCCTGGAAAATCTCATGGACAGAGAAGCCTGGTGGGCTGCAGTCCATGGGGTCGCCAAGAATCGGACACAACTGAGCCACTTCACTTTCACTTTTCACTCTCATACATTGGAGAAGGAAATGGCAACCCACTCCAGTGTTCTTGCCTGGAGAATCCCAGGGGTGGGGGGAGTCGGGTGGGCTGCCATCTATGGGGCTGCACAGAGTCAGACACGACTAAAGTGACTTAGCAGCAGCAGCCACAATCTGTAGGGAGGAGAGAATGAAGGGTTAGTATTAATGAGTACAGAGTTTCAGTTGGGGAAAAAAAAAAAATTCAGGAGATGGATGGTGGTGATGGTGGCACAACATGAAGGTACTCAAGTTCACTGCACTTGTATATTACACATAGTTAAAATGGTAAATATCATGTATATTTTACCACAATAAAAGTTGTTAAATCGCCACGTCGTGTCCTACATTTTGAGACTCCATAGACTGCAGCATGCCAGGCTTCCCTATCCCTCACCAGCTCCCGGAGTTTGCCCAAGTTCATGTCCATTAAATCGGTAATGCAATCCAACTATCTCATCCTCTGTCACCCTCTTCTCCTTCTGCCTTCAACCTTTTGCAACATCAGTGTCTTTTCCAATGATTCAGCTGTTCACATCAGGTGACCAAAGTATTGGAGCTTCAGCATCCTTCCAAAGAGAATTCAAGACTGATTGCCTTTAAGATTGACTGGTTTCATCTCCTTGCTTTCCAAGGGATTCTTAAGAATCTTACCCAGCACCACAGTTCAAAAAGTTCAATACTTTGGCGCTCTGCCTTCTTTATTGTCCAGCTCTCACAATTGTACATGACTACCAGAGAGACCATAGCCTTGACAACAAAAAGTGGTTAATATAAATTCAAAGCTCCAGATTGATATTCATCCCTGGGATGAAGAAAGGAGATACAATCGAAGAGAAGTAAGGTCTTGACAATGTTCCCTCTTGGCCTGAGAAGATTCATAGGTATTCATTGCTGTTTTTAAACTAAAAGACCGTATTTTCATGCCTGATACTGTATGCATGCCATATTTCTTTAAAAATTTTAAACACACATATACATATAAATATCAGGAATATAAATGTATGTGGCAAAATTATCATGAAAAACAGGGGCATTTATAAACACAAATTCAAAATAATGGTGAGAGGGAAGAGGGTAAGGGAGGAGAGGGAAGGAAAAAGATTTGGAAGGGGGCCCTAGGGGACATCACCGGTCATGATGGTTTTTGTTTTGGGTTTTTTTTTTCCCTAAAATTGGAGAGGTGAGATATACACAAGAGTCTATTATCTCATGATTCTTTTTTTCTTACACATATTTTTCAAATATTCTTTTAAATTTATTCTGTATTTAATAAATGTAATTTTTAAAAAGATCCCTAACAGTATGTATTTTAGAGGTTTGGCTTTATTTGTAAATCTGGCACAGCGTCAAACACTGAGGCCAACCGATTCATTAGAATGGTCTCGGCTACTTCTTTCCTGCTACCTTTGTGGTGCCATAAGACGATCACAGCCATCTGAAGAAGTACTTGTGATATGATGAACAGACTGCTTTAGTACATAATAAACCATAACTCTCCTTTATGCAAGTGGTTAAAAGGAGAATGTGCCCTCCTCTGGGGTGTTAAAGTTTTGCTGTGGCTCCTCCAGTTCCTTACAGGGTAGAAACTGAGCCACTATGTCCCTTGGCTGCATTCATTCCATTAGCTTTCTCTGCCTTTTTCCCAACATCAACAAAGGAACAATACATAAAATACAACCATATAAAAGATCCTGTCATATTTGACAAAGGAAACCTTTTTCCAGGATAAAGTACCAAATAGCTCTATTATATTAGAAAATAAGTGGGCTTATTATGGGGGACCAGAGGGCTGTCTGGCAGAGCCCTTACAGTTTCAAGGAACCCCAAATTTAGATCTTTGACCTCATCTCCAAATAAGATTATAATACAGTCACAAAGGCACACAAAAAGAGTTTTAAAAGACATTTGTTATGTAACTTGAAGTGTGTGTCCCAGTAGCAGGCCAAGTCTCATTGTTATCTTCTGATGAGAATTTATACAAAATACATTTCTTGATTCACCATTCTAATTTATTAAATGTAAATTTGTTAAAATTTACAATTAATTGCATAACACCGCTTTGGTGTTTCTTCATTTTGTAATAAATCAGGAGCCTTTAAAATTTATGATACAGCTTTAGCAAAGAAAAATACAGGAAACCCAGTTAAATTTTAATTTCAGATAACCAAGTAATTTTTAGTATGAGTATGTCCCATGCAAAAATGAAAAGGTTACACCTTTTCAGTGTAACCATGTCCCAAATTTTTTCATGAGATGGACTCATACTAAAAACTACTTATCTGAAATCATAAAATTCAACTGGCTGTCCTATATTTTATCTGGCAGCCCCCATTAATGTACATACCCAGCTTCTCCACCTCTGTGTGCCCTAAGTGGGTAGAAAAAGAAAGAAATGTTTGTTGAGTGTTTGTTCTGCCGTATGAGCCCAGTACATTACAACTGTGATCTCATTGAAACTTTACAACAACCCCATGGGATACATATTACCATTCCATTCAAAAGCGAACAGTATAGCACAGGGAGCTATGTATAACTTAGAAGGGAAAATAATTTGAAAAAAAGTATATGTGATATATATATATAACTAAATCACTTTGCTGTACACTTTGTTTAAATATATAAAATAATTTTGAAAGATAAAAAGAAAAAAAAATTTAAGTAAACACAAAGCTTGAATAAGTTATTCAAGATGAGGCAACAGAAATGAGATGGATGAAGCATCAAATTCAGGCTTGCTTCCCAAATCTGTACTTTTTCCCTCAGTGCACCTCCCATTTTAGAAAGCTTTCAGATGACCTTCCTTTTTTTTTTAAGTTTTAACCAAAAAGGAAAGCGTTCTGCAAATACTCCAAATAAAGCCTTTTCTATCATAACTTAATATTTCATATGAAATATATTTTTATATCAAATTAATGTTTGCTTCGAGTATAAAGTAATTATAAGTGAAATTTGCATAGCCTAGTGAAGAGTTTTGCTTTAAGAAGGTCAGATAATCTCTTGCAGCTCAGTTTCTTCATCTATAAACTGAGAGTGTTCTATGCTAAAGCTCTTTCCAGTTCCCCATCTTCAGGATTCCACTCATTTGAGAAAACATATTAAATTTTACACAGCTCTCTGCTGTCACCTGCTGGAAAAATTACAGAATCTGTTTCTGCTTGAAATGCACTCTTTTTCAGTAGCCATTGAATTCTCTAGATCCTATGGCTTGTTTACTCAGTAATTTCAATTAATGAGAACTATAGATTTCCAAGTTTTCCCAGTTCTAGCATTTTGCATTTCTTGGGGAAAAAAAAGTAAAAGTGAAAGTCGATCAGTCATCTCTGACTCTTTGTGACCCCATGGACTGCAGCGCGCCAGGCTCCTCTGCCCATGGAATTTTCCAAGCAAGAATACTGGAGTGGGTAGCCATTCCCTTCTCCAGGGATCTTCCCAATCCAGGGATCTCATTGCAGGTAGATTCTTTATCATCTGAGCCAGCAGGGAAGCCCTGTTTTACATTTTTAAAACATTCCAAATGAATCAAGCCATCTGAGTTGACCATCTAAAAATCAATTTCCAATACCTAAGACATGGAAGCAACCTAGATGTCCATCAACAGATGAATGGATAAAGAACTGTGGTACATGTATGCAATGGAATATTACTCAGCCATAAAAAGGAACACATTTAAGTCAGTTCTAAGGAGGTGGGTGAACCTAGAGCCTATTATATAGAGTGAAGTAGACCTAGATAAAAACAAATATCACATATTAACGCATATATATGGAATCTAGAAAGATAGTACTGATAAACCTATTTGCAGGGTAGCACGAGGGAGCCTGGTGGGCTGCCATCTATGGGGTCACACAGAGTCAGACACGACTGAAGTGACCTAGCAGCAGCAGCAGCAGCTGCGAAGACACAGACATAGAGAACAGACTTATCGACATGGGAGTCGGGGGAAGAAGGAGAGAGTCAGACTAATGGAGAGAGTGATGTGGAAACATATACACTTCCCTTCTCCAAACATATACACTACCATATGTAAAATAGATAGCCAGCAGAAATTTGCTGTATGACTCGGGGAACTCAAATCTGGGCTCTGTAACAACTTGGCGGGGGTGGGGGGAGCATGGTGTGGGAGGTGGGAAGGAGGTTCAAAAGGGAGGGGACATATGTATACCTATGGCTGATTCATACTGATGTGTGGCAGAAACCAACACAACATTGTAAAACAATTATCCTCCAGTGAAAAGTGAATAAATTTTAAAAATTAGTTTTTAGCAGTTTTTTCCATAACACCCATTGTTTTGCAATGCCTGTCCTCCCAAATCTACTCAAATAAAATTAGCTTTATTAATTACTGTTGCTGCCATTTATGAGATCTGATAAGAAATACTCAATAGAATAGAAAAAATGTTTTTCTTAAACTATCTTATAAAGATTTTTGGAATATTTAATTTTTGTCTTGTCTCAACTACTTTCACACACTCACATGTAATCTGGAATACATATACCTATTTTTAAAACCTGCTTTATATCTGCAAAGTCTTTTTTAAAAATTATAACCAGAAAAATGTTCCTGAATTAAAGACTAATTGTTGGCCTTAACTTTTTTATATAGAGAGGTTTTGTGGGGGTTTTTTGAGCAGTTTTAGGTTCACAGTAAAATTGAATGGAAGGTACAGAGATTTTCAATATACCTCCTGCCCCTCACCTGAGACCCCCTGCTCACAAAACAGCCCTCAGCATCAACATTTCCCACCAGAATGTAACATTTGTTAAACTTGATAGACACATCATTGTCACTCAAAACAAAGTCCAAAGTACATTAGGTTTCACTTTTGGTGCTGAACATTCTAAGAGTTTTGACAACATATAATGACATGTAGGAAAAGGAGTATGGCAAGGCTGTATATTGTCACCCTGCTTATTTAACTTATATGCAGAGCACATCATGAGAAACGCTAGGCTGGAAGAAGCACAAGCTGGAATCAAAATTGCTGGGAGAAATACCAGTAACCTCAGATATGTAGATGACAACACCCTTATGGCAGAGGGCGAAGAGGAACTAAAAGCCTCTTGATGAAAGTGAAAGAGGAGAGTGAAAAAGCTGGCTTAAAGCTCAACATTCAGAAAATGAAGATCATGGCATCTGGTCTGATCACTCCATGGGAAATAGATAGGGAAACAGTGGCAGACTTTATTCTTTTGGGCTCCAAAATCACTGCAGATGGTGACTGCAGCCATGAAATTAAAAGACGCTTACTCCTTGGAAGTAAAGTTATGACCAACTTAGATAGCATATTGAAAAGCAGAGACATTACTTTGCTGACTAAGGTTTGCCTAGTCAAGGCTATGGTTTTTCCAGTGATCATGTAGGGATGTGAGAGTTGGACTGTGAAGAAGGCTGAGCACCGAAGAATTTATGCTTTTGATCTGTGGTGTTGGAGAAGACTCTTGAGAGTCCCTTGGACTGCAAGGAGATCCAACCTGTCCATTCTGAAGGAGATCAGTCCTGGGTGTTCTTTGGAAGGAATGATGCTAAAGCTGAAACTCCAGTACTTTGGCCACCTCATGTGAAGAGTTGACTCATTGGAAAAGACTCTGATGCTGGGAGGGATTGGGGGCAGGAGGAGAAGGAGAAGGGAGATGACTGAGGATGAGATGGCTGGATGGCATTACCAACTCGATGGACGTGAGTTTGAGTGAACTCCGGAAGTTAGTGATGGACAGGGAGGCCTGGTGAGTTCCAGTTCATGGAGTTGCAAAGAGTCAGACACGACTGAGCGACTGAACTGAACTGAACTGAACTGAACAGAATGACATGTATCCAGTATTGTTGTTGTTCAGTTGCTAAGTTGTGTCTGACTTTTGTGACCCCATGGACTACAGCATGCCAGGCTCCCATGTCCTCCACTACCTTCTGGAGTTTGCTCAAATTCATGTCCATTGAGTTGGTGATGCTATCTAAACATCTCATCCTCTGCTGCTCCCTTCTCCTTTTGCCTTTGATCTCTCCCAGCACAAGGGTCTTTTCCAATGAGTCAGGTCTTTGCATTAGGTGGCCAAAGGATTGGAGCTTCAGCTCCAAAGAATATTCCAAAGAATATTCAGGGCTGATTTCCTTTAGGATCAACTGGTTTGATTACCTTGCAGTTCAAGGGGCTCTCAAAGTCTTTTTCAGCACCACAATTTGAAAGTACCAATTCTTTGGCGCTCAGACTTCTTTATGGTCCAACTGTCATATCCAATACATGACTACTGAAAAAATCATAGCTTTGACTATACAGGTTTTCATCAGCAAAGTGATGCCTCTGCTTTTTTGATATGCTAAGTTTGTTATAGCTTTCCTTCCAGAGAGCAAGCATCCTTTAATTTTAAGGCTGCAGTCACTGTCCGTAGTGATTTTGGAGCCCAAGAAAAGAAAATCTGTCACTGTTTCCACTTTTCCCCTTCTATTTGCCATGAAGTGACGGGACTGGATGCCATGATCTTCTTTTTTTTTTTTTTTAATATTGAATTTTAAGCCAGATTTTTCACTCTCCTCTTTCACCCTCATCAAGAGACTCTTTAGTTCCTCTTCACTTTCTGCTAATAGAGTGGTATCATCTGCATATCTGAGACTGTTGATATTTCTCCTGGCAATCTTGATTTCAGCTTGGGATTCATGCAGGCTGGCATTTTTGCATGATGTACTCTGTAAATAAGCAGGGTGATAATATACATCCTTGCTGTACTCCTTTCCCAATTTTTAACCATGTCTGGTTTGAAGTGTTACTTCTTGACCCACATGCAGATTTTTCAGGAGGCAGGTAAGGTGTTCTGGTATTCCCATCTCTTTCAGAATTTTCCAGTTTGTTATGATCCACACAGCCAAAGGTTTTAGCATAGTCAATGAAGCAGATATTTTTCTGGAATTCCCTTGCTTTCTCTATGATCCAGCAAAGATTGGCAATCCCTGGTTCCTCAGCCTTTTCTAAACCCATCTTGTACATCTGGAAGTTCTTGGTTCACGTACTGTTAAAGCCTAGCCCAAAAGATTTTTGAGCGTAACCTAGCTAGCATGTAAAATGAGTGCAATTGTTCAGTAGTTTGAACATTCTTTGGTATTGCCTTTCTTCGGGATCAGAATGAAAACAACCTTTTCCAGTCCTGTGGCCACTGGCAAATTTTCCAAACTTGCTGGCACACTGAGTGCAACACTTTAACAGCATTATCTTTTAGGATTTGACATAGGTCTGCTGGAATTCCATCACCTCCACTAGCTTTGTTCTTAGTAATGCTTCCTAAAGCACACTTGACTTCACATCCCAGGATGTTTGGCTCTAGGTGAGTGATCACACCATCATGGTTATCTGGGTCGTTAAGTCCTTTTTGTATAGTTTTCCTATGTAAGCTTGCCACCTCTTTTTAATCTCTTCTGCTTCTTTTAGGTCCTTACCATTTCTGTCCTTTATCATGTCCATCCTTGTATGAAATGTTCCCTTGATACCTCCAATTTTCTTGAAGAGATTTCTAGTCTTCCACATTCTATTGTTTTCCTCTTTTTCTTTTCATTGTTCACTTAAGATTTTCTTATCTCTCCATGCTATTCTCTGGAACTCTGCATTCAGTTAGGCATATCTTTCTCCTTCTTCTTTGCCTTTGTGTCTCTTCTTTCCTCAACTATTTGTAAAGCTTCCTCAGATAGCCACTTTGTCTTCTTGCCTTTCTTTTCCTTTGGTACAGTTTTGGTCACTGCCTCCTGCAGAATATTATGAACCTCTGTCCATATTATGCTATCATAAATAGTTTCCCTGCCCTAAAAATCCTTTGTGCGCTGCCTGTTCCTCCCTAGCCCCTGGCAGCCATTGATCTTTTACTTGCTCCATAGTTTTGCCTTTTCCACATGTCATATAGTTGGAACTATACAGTATGTAGCCTGTTCAGATTCGCTTCTTTCACTTAATAGTATGTGTTTTAGCTTCCTCCATGTCTTTCAGTAGCTTGATAGCTCATTTCTTTTCAGCACTGAATAATCCGTTGTCTGGATACACCACAGTTTATTTATCTATCACCTACTGAAGGACATGGTTGGTTCCAAGTTTTCTCAGTTATGAACAAAACTGCTATAAACACCCATGTGCAGGTTTTTGTGTGGACATAAGTTTTCAGTTCCTTTGGGTAAATACCAAGGAATATGACTGCTGGATCATATGGTAAGAACATGTTCAGTTTTGTAACAAATTGCCAAACTGTCTCCCAAAGTGGCTGTACCATTTTGGTTTTCTGCCAACAATAAATGACAGTTCCTTTTGTTCCTCAGCCTCATCAGCATTTGGTGGTGTCAGTATTTTGGAAGTTGGCCATTCCAATAGGTGTGTAATGGGATCTCCCTGTTGTTAAAAATTTGCAATTCCCTGAAGACATAATGTATGGCATTTTTCATACACTTGTTTTCCATTTGAACGTCTTCCTCTTTCAATACTTTTATTTTTTGGCCACACTGCATGGCATGCGGGACCAATGATCAGATCAAACCTGTGCTCCTTGTAGTGGAAGCACAGAGTCTTAATCACTGGACCGCCAAGAAGTCCCTGTATATCTTCTTTGGTGAGGTATATCTATCTGTTCAGGTCTTTTGCTCATCATTTAATTGGGTTGTTCATTTTCTTACAATTTTAAGAGATTATAGTATATTTTGGGTAAATTTCCTTCATTGGACATGTCTTTGCAAGTATTTGCTCCCAATTTATGGCTCACTGGCCTTAATTATTTAAGTAATTAAAACCACTTTCCAGAATTCTCAACACAATGCTGAAAGTGTAGCCTAAATAATTCAATCATGAAATATAAAATATATGACTAAATGTATTGCTAGTTGGACAAGAAAAAGTGCTCAGCAATGATAATTATTAGAGAAACACAAAACAAATCACATTGAGATATCACCTCAGACAGGTCAGAATGGCTATCATCAAAAAGACTACAAATAATAATTGCTGGAGAGTGTGTGGAAAAAAGGGAACCCTCCTATACCGTTGGTGGAAATGTAAATTCGTACAATCAATACGGAGAATAGTATAGAGGCTCCTCAAAATACTAAAAGTATAGCTACCATATGATCCAGTGATCCCTCTTCCAGGCATGTATTCAGAAAAGATGAAAACTCTAATTCAGGGAATTCCCTGGCAGTCCAGTGGTTAGGACTCCATGCTTCCACTGCATGGGGCATGTTTTCCATCCCTGGTTGGGGAACTAAAATCCTGCAAGCGATGTGGTTTGCCACCCCCAGAAAAAGACTAATTTAAAAAGATACATGCACCCAATAGTCATAGTAGCACTATTTACAATAGTCAAAACAGGAATGCAACCTAAGTATCCATTGATAAATAAATGCATAAGAAGATGTGGTACATGTATACAATAGAATATTACTTACCCAAAAAAAGAGAATGAAATAACGTCATTTGCAGCCAAATGGATGAGCCTAGAGATTATCATACTAAGTGGAAATAAGTCAGAGCAGACAAATATTATATATCACTTACTCATGAAATCAAAAAAATAATTCAAATGAAGTTGTTTACAAAACAGAAACAGACTCACAGACATAGAAAACAAACTTAAGGTTACCAAAAGGGGAGGGAGGAAGGGATAAACTGGGAGTATGGGGTTAACAGATACACCACAATATATATAAAATAGATAAACAACAAGGATTTATTTACTGTATTGCACAGTGAGTTATAGTCAATATCTTGTAATAACCTATAATGGAAAATAATCTGAAAAAAAAAACTAATTCACTTAGCTATATACCTGAAACTAACACAATATTGTAAACCAACTATATTTCAGTTTTTAAAAATTTATTGCCAGTTGGGATTGAGCTGGCTCCCAAGGGTAGGAGCCAACAGCCAGTCCCTTCATATCTGAATCCACGGTATCTAGGGGTTTCTTGGTACAGCTGCCTGGACCTTGATGCAATCTAAGAGGTAATAAAATCAGAATCTTAGGGAATTCCTTAGCAGTCCAGTGGTTAGGACTCTGTTCTCCCTGCCAAGACTAAAATCCCACAAGTCGCAAAGTCAAAAAAAAAAAAAATCAGAATCCAACAACTTTTGAAAAACTAATCTTGGGAGAGGGCTCCTTTTGAAAGGAGATTGGAAAAGATTTTGGGAAAGAGGGGTAGTGCCTACTAACTTCTGTGCTATTTGTTCTTCTGCCTCATGATTTCCCAGACAGCTATCAACTGGCTTAAATATTTGAGTATATTTATTTATTGATATATTTCAGTTGATGATGATCCTCATTAAAAAATATCCAAAATGACTTTCCAACCCTCTTCCATCTCTTCCATTTGTCCTACAGTAATATGCAACAGTGTATATTTTAAATAATGCTTTTAATAACACAAATAATACATACTCAATACAAAGAGAGTGGAAAACCCAGAAATGCACAAAAGAAAAAGAACTTACTTAAATCTCCCTTAATATTGTCATGCAAAAATAACTACTATACTACTCAGTAGGGCTTCCCAGGTGGCACAGTAGTAAAGAATCTGCCTGCCAATGCACAAGACTCAGGAGACGTGGGTTAGATTCCTGGGTTGGGAAGATCCCTTGGAGAAGGAAATGGCAACCTACTCCAGTATTCTTGCATGAAGAATCCCATGAACAGAGGAGCCTGGAGGGCTATAGTCTATCAAGTCTCAAAGAGTTGGACATGACTGAGCATGCATGCATGACATACGACGTATTACTAGCGGCATTTCTTCTGTTACCTGAAAACTGGGTTCACCTCTTAGTGGGTACTGAGCCAAAAGAGACACCCAAGCCAAAGTTTGGAGGAAGGAGAGAGTTATTACTTGCAGAAAGAACGAACACCACAGAGGATCTTTCTCAAAGCAGTATCTCCCCAAACAGCAAAATTGGGCAAGGTTTTAAGCCAAGTGTACAAACATATTTTTGAAGGGACTTGAAAAGAGAAGTCAGCATAGAACTGGGATAAAGGACAACAGAATCCAAGTTTTAGTTGATTAAAGCCATGGAGGTCAAAAGGGGTCAATACAATCATCATTTAGATTCCAGTTGCTTTGGTGCTGAGGAGGTTTGAATTCTACAAAACAACTCAAGAAAGTGCTTCAGGCTGATCTCTACCTTTGAAACAGAACCTGAAATCTTTACAACTGATTTGTTATCTTTGCTGCTGGTACTTCTCTTCCCTGCTAACAGATTGTTCTTTTGTTTCCTTAAGTTCATTATTACTGAGCTCTGTTCAAAGGTAAGCACTAAGACCAGGCTTAGATTACAAAACGGCTTAGACCAAAAATGGCTTCTCTTATGTCAAAAAGCTATGTCTGGTTCTCTTTCTCCAGGGAGCCCCTACCCTATCAGCTTACACTCCCAGCATTTTATATACTCATGTATACTTTTTTTTTTCATTTTAAAATAGTATAACTCTATGCACGTTATAGTAGACTTTTTTGGCCTCTTTTTTTCCCCTTCTTTTTATATAGTAGAGGTTTTGTTGTTGTTAGGCATGTCCAGCTCTTTGTGTCCTGGTGGACTGCAGCACACCAGGCTTCTCTGCCCTTCACTATCTCCCACTTTTCTCAACTCACGTCCATTGAGTCAGTGATACCATCCAACCATCTCATCCCCCGTCACCCTCTTATTCTCCTGCCCTCAATTTTCCAGGCAAAATTTGACATGACCCAAATGTAATTACTCAAACTGGCTTCATAACAAGAAGGATACTGGAGATGAAACTCTTAGGAAAGACACATTTTTGAACCTTGGTGTCCTTGCCTGAAAAGTGAGGAATTTCTTGCCATTCTATTGTCAATGCCTATTGTGGGATGAAATCTTGTCACCAAGTTACAGTCTAAGAACTTTATGTAACAGTCTCTGGTTCCATATACCCTTATACGGTTTTATTCTTAGTATGTTTTTTTCTGACTGCCTGATTCAAGTGCCCAAGTCACATAAATTTGCCTTATTATTTTTCTGGCAATCTTTCTGATTTAGTTGACTAATCTTTAAATATAAAAATAAAATTTTAAAAATAAACATTAAAAAATACCCATCTTCTCTGAAAGAAAGAAAAAAAAAGAGGACCAAAGAAATGATTTAAAAAAAAACAACCCATCAATTGGGGGACTTCTGTGGTGAAGGACTTGTGCTTCCAGTGCAGGGGCCATAAGTTCGACCCCTGGTTGGGGGACTCCCCACACACCATGGGGCGTGCACAAGTTTGTTTTTTTAATTAGTCAGTGGACTTTGTTTTTCATATTTAAAGAAATAAATGCTCAAAAGTAAAGGACAGAAATCACTATGTTTCAATTCAATCAGTTAGGCTTTAGTCAAAAGAAAAGGTAACAGAATTAGGGTCCAAATAGAGCAACATTAAGAGAAGATGAGAAATATCCCAGAAGGATGGAATAGGATTTGGATACGCCAAGGGAATCAAACTAGAAAGGAAATCACTGTCTAAACAAGGGAATTTAGAAGTACCTTTAATTATTTTCAATGCTATAAAAGATATAAGCCAACTGTGTGGTCTTCTCTATCAAGAACCAACAGGAAATTGATTTAAGCTATTAGATTAATTTGGACATTAAAAAACTGTTTACTAAGGGTTGGGAAACCAGAAGATAAAATGCACCAAAAGTGGAAAATGTGCTTACTATTTGTACAGGGACTGTTGTACTCTGAGAGCTGCTCTTCTCATATAGTAATAGCATCCCCTACTTTTAAGCTGGACACAGGGTCTTCCAAGATATTTCTCAGTCAGGACTGACCACGTTACTAAATTCTGGTTAAATCCACGTCAAGGGAAGGGTCTTTAAACGGTCGGGGAGAAGTCCCTTCTTTCCTTTCCTTCTTCCTGCTGACTGGAATGTGAACATGATAGCCTGAGCTCAGGAAGCCTTCTTGGGCCATGAGGCGGAAGCCACAGGTTGAGTATGTGGAACAACTAGACAGAAGAGGCCTGGGCTCCAAATGTTTGTGGAGCTACCAAACCAGTCCCAATTAGTTATCTCTAAACCTTATTTATATGAGAAAAAGAAACGTCTATCTTGTTTAAGCTACTATATTTTGGCGTTTTCTATCACTTGAAGCTTTTCCTAATTTTAAGGGATAGCCTTTTACAACCAAAATTTTTAAAAGTTTATCCTAAGATGAACATACAAAGTGCTCTTTGCAGGATTGTTTAATATTTAAAAATTGGAAAAAAAAATAGTGATGCTGAACCAGTTAAACCAATGTCTGATGTATCTTTATAGTGAAATACCATGTAACTAGTGAAAAGATGATACAGATCTACATTTACAGACCAGGGAAGATTCCATCAGGAAGGCAATGTACCAAAGTATTATTATTGGTTACCCTCAAGTAGAAAGATTAAGTTGATTTTTAAGAGATGAAGGGAAAGAAGACTTGTGGATATTTTTCTTTTTCTGCACTAAACAATGATTTCTAATAGGAATTTTAAATTAATATTTTTACAGAAAAAAACATATGTATTGGTTTAATCAAAGAAATTTGTGAAATTTCCTTTCCTAAAATTTTTGTGTGATGTTACAAGTAACCAGCTGTTTTTGAATACTTTATGTCAGCTCTCTACTTACCCTGGAATTCGTGAATGAAGACATAATTTGATCACTTAGCCGCAACTGAAGGTAAAAGGAATGATATTCTAGGCTTTCATAACATGAAGTAATAATTGCTCATTTTATTAAGTAAAAAATAATGGCAACAGGGGATATATGTATACTTGTGGCTGATTTGCATTGCTGTATGGCAGAAACTTCTGAACACTGGTGGAGGACACCAGGTACCCAGAAAAGCAGCCCATTCTCTTCAAAAGCAGGTAGGACAAAATATAAAAGACAAAAAGAGAGACAAAAGAGTTAGGGATGGAGACCTGTCCTAGGGAGGGAGTTATGAAGGAGGAAAAGTTTCTACACAGTAGGAAACCCTCTCACAGGCGGGTCTGTGGGGAGTTTTGGAATCTCAGAAGGCAACATAACTGGGAGAAGAAAAATAACAACCCACAGAATACACACCTAACCACAACTGCACAAAAGAGAACTTTCATGTGAAAGGCTCTAACCTAACAGCTTAAGACACAGCCTGGCCTGCTCTCAGAACAAAGGATTGAGCAAATACAAAAAGAGAGCTAGCTGGCTGCCTACTGGTCCCTCCCCACCAGGAGGCAGAGAGGCAGGCTCCGAAGGTAAGGGCCTGCTACACTCTTAGCCCCAGAGACGGCATCTTCCATCAAACTGTGAGCAGGCTCCCAGCTGCTAACCACCTCTTCCTGAGATACTGGATGGTTGACATCTGCCAGGAGGGTCGCAGCCTGAGATCAGCTCTCCAGAGGAGATATTCGGCATACCTGAGACGGTGCTCTCAGGGTGTGCCTGGGAAACCAAGCGGCCAAGATCAAGGAGGTGGTTAAGATGCACGGCTGACCTGTGACAGTGCGCAAGAAACTGACCCAGACATGCCCATGAGTGTCCAGGAGTCTCCAGCAGAGGCGTGGGTCAGTGGTGGCCTGCTTCAGAGTTAGAGGCACTGAGTCCAGCAGTGCATGCGTGGGACCCTTTGAAGGAGGTCACCATTATGGGTGGCTCAGAGGTTAAAGCGTCTGCCTCCAATGCAGGAGACCAGGGTTTGATCCCTGGGTCTGGAAGATCCCCTGAAGAAGGAAATGGCAATCCACTCCAGTATTCCTGCCTGGAGAATCCCATGGACAGAGAAGTCTAGTAGGTTACAGTCCATGGGGTCGCAAAGAGTCGGACACGACTGAGCGACTTCACCTCACCTCACCTCACCATTATCTTCATTACCTCCACCATAGTTTGGCCTCAGATCAAATAACAGAGAGGGAACACAGCCCTGCCCATCAACAGAAAATTGGATTAAAGACTCACTGAACATGGCCCCACCCATCAGAACAAGACCCAGTTTCCTGCTCAGTCAGTCTCTCCCATCAGGAAGCTTCCATAAGCCTCTTAACCCTATCCATCAGAGGGCAGACAGAATGAAACCACAATCACAGAAAACTAACCTAACTGATCACATGGACCACAGCCTTGTCTAGCTCAATGAAACTATGAGCCTTGCCATGTAGGGCCATCCAAGACAGACAGGTCATGGTGGAGAGTTCTGGCAAAATGTGGTCCGCTGGAGAAGGGAATGGCAAACCACTTCAGTATTCTTGCCTTGAGAACCCCATGAATGGTAAGAAAAGGCAAAAGATATGACACTGAAAGATGAACTCCCCAGGTTGGTAGGTGCCCAATATGCTACTGGAGAAGATGGATAAATAACTCCAGAAAAAATGAAGAGATGAAGCCAAAGCAAAAACAACACCCAGCTGTGGATGTGATGGGTAATGGAAGTAAAGTCTGATGCTATAAAGAGCAATATTGCATAGGAACCTGGAATGTTAAGTCCATGCATCAAGGCAAATTCAAAGTGGTCAAAGAGGAGATGGCAAGAGTGAACATTGATATTTTAGCAACCAGTGAACTAAAATGGACTGGAATGGGTGAACTTAACTTAGATGACCACCAGCTATCCCACGTTGAAGGTCAGGAAGAGCGGCGGTGAGGAGATACCCTTCGTCCAAGGTAAGGAGTAGCGGCTGCTCTTTGCTGGAGCAGCTGTGAAGAGATACCCCACGCCCAAGTAAGAGAAACCCAAGTAAGATGGTAGGTGTTGCAAGAGGGCATCAGAGGGTAGACACACTGAAACCATACTCACAGAAAACTAGTCAATCTAATCACTCTAGGACCACAGCCTTGTCTAACTCAATGAAACTAAGCCATGCCTGCAGGGCCACCCAAGACAGACAGGTCATAGTGGAGAGGTCAGACAGACAGGTCATGGTGGAGAGGTCTGACAGAATGTGGTCCACTGGAGAAGGGAATGGTAAACCACTTCAGTATTCTTGTCATGAATGTATGAAAAGGCAAAATGATAGAATACTGAAAGAGGAACTCCCCAGGTCAGTAGGTGCCCAACATGCTACTGGAGATCAGTGGAGAAATAACTCCAGAAAGAATGGAGGAATGGAGCCAAAGCAAAAACAATACCCAGCTGTGGATGTGATTGGTGATAGAAGCAAGGTCCAATGCTGTTAAGAGCAATATTGCATAGGAACCTGGAATGTCAGGTCCATGAATCAAGGCAAATTGGAAGTGGTCAAACAAGAGATGGCAAGAGTGAATGTCGACATTCTAGGAATCAGTGAATTAAAATGAACTGGAATGGGTGAATTTAACTCAGATGACCAGTATATCTACTACTGTGGGCAGGAATCCCTCAGAAGAAATGGAGTAGCCATCATGGTCAACAAAAGAGTCCGAAATGTAGTACTTGGATGCAGCCTCAAAAATGACAGAATGATCTCTGTTCGTCTCCAAGGCAAACCATTCAATAGCAGAGTAATCCAAGTCTATATGCCAACCAGTAACACTGAAGAAGCTGAAGGTGAATGGTTCTATGAAGACTTATAAGACCTTTTAGAACTAACACCCAAAAAAGATGTCCTTTTCATTATAGGGGACTGGAATGCAAAAGTAGGAAGTCAAGAAATACCTGGAGTAACAGGCAAATTTGGCCTTGGAATGTGGAATGAAGCAGGGCAAAGACTAATAGAGTTTTGCCATGAAAATGCACTGGTCATAGCAAACACCTTCTTCCAACAACACAAGAGAAGACTCTACACATTATATGCTTTGCAGCTAAAGATGGAGAAGCTCTATACAGTCAACAAAAACAAGACCAGGAGCTGACTGTGGCTCAGATCATAAACTCCTTATTACCGAATTCAGACTTAAATTGAAGAAAGTAGGGAAAACCGCGAGACCATTCAGGTATGACCTAAATCAAATCCCTTATGATTATACAGTGGAAGTGAGAAATAGATTTAAGGGCCTAGATCTGATAGATAGAGTGCCTGATGAACTATGGAATGAGGTTCATGACATTGTACAGGAGATAGGGATCAAGACCATCCCCATGGAAAAGAAATGCAAAAAAACAAAATGGTCATCTGGGGAGGCCTTAAAAATAGCTGTGAAAAGAAGAGAAGCAAAAAGCAAAGGAGAAAAGGAAAGATATAAGCATCTGAATGCAGAGTTCCAAAGAATAACAAAAGAGATAAGAAAGCCTTCTTCAGCGATCAATGCAAAGAAATAGAGGAAAACAACAGAATGGGAAAGACTAGAGATCTCTTCAAGAAAATTAGAGATACCAAGGGAACATTTCATGCAAAGATGGGCTCGATAAAGGACAGAAATGGTATGGACCTAAAAGAAGCAGAAGATATTAAGAAGAGGTGGCAATACGCAGAAGAACTGTACAAAAAGATCTTCACGACCAAGATAATCACGATGATGTGATCACTCATCTAGAGCCAGACATCCTGGAATATGAAGTCAAGTGAGCCTTACGAAGCATCACTACGAACAAAGCTAGTGGAGGTGATGGAATTCCAGTTGAGCTATTTCAAATCCTGAAAGATGATGCTGTGAAAGTGCTGCACTCAATATGCCAACAAATTTGGAAAACTCAGCAGTGGTCACAGGTCTGGAAAAGGTCAGTTTTCATTCCAATCCCAAAGAGAGGCAATGCCAAAGAATGCTCAAACTACTGCACAATTACACTCATCTCACACGCTAGTAAAGTAATGCTCAAAATTCTACAAGCCAGGCTTTAGCAATACAGGAATTGTGAACTTCCAGATGTTCAAGCTGGTTTTAGAAAAGGCAGAGGAACCAGAGATCAAATTGCCAACATCTGCTAGATCATGGAAAAAGCAAGAGAGTTCCAGAAAAACATCTATTTCTGCTTTATTGACTATGCCAAAGCCTTTGACTGTGTGGATCACAATAAACTGTGGAAAATTCTGAAAGAGATGGGAATACCAGACCACCTGACCTGTCTCTTGAGAAATCTGTATGCAGGTCAGGAAGCAGCAGTTAGAACTGGACGTGAAACAACAGACTGGTCCAAATAGGAAAAAGAGTATGTCAAGGCTGTATATTGTCACCCTGCTTATTGAACTTATATGCAGAATACATCATGAGAAACATTGGACTGGAAGAAACACAAGCTGGAATCAAAATTGCCAGGAGAAATATCACTAACCTCACATATGCAGACGACATCACCCTTATGGCAGAAAGTGAAGAGGAACTAAAAGCCTCTTGATGAAGGTGAAAGAGGAGAGTGAAAAAGTTGTCTTAAAGCTCAACATTCAGAAAACAAAGATCATGGCATCTTGTCCCATCACTTCATGGGAAATAGATGGGGAAACAGTGGAAACAGTGTCAGACTTTATTTTTTAGGGCTCCAAAATCACTGCAGATGGTGACTGCAGCCATGAAATTAAAAGACGCTTACTCCTTGGAAGAAAAGTTATGACCAATCTAGATAGCATATTCAAAAGCAGAGACATTACTTTGCTGACTAAGGTCCGTCTAGTCAAGGCTATGGTTTTTCCTGTGGTCATGTATTATGTGAGAGTTGGACTGTGATGAAGGCTGAGCACTGAAGAATTGATGCTTTTGAACTGTGGTGTTGGAGAAGACTCTTGAGAGTCCCTTGGACTGCAAGGAGATCCAACCAGTCCATTCTGAAGGAGATCAGTCCTGGGTGTTCTTTGGAAGGAATGATGCTAAAGCTAAAACTCCAGTACTTTGGCCACCTCATGCGAAGAGTTGACTCATTGGCAAAGATTCTGATGCTGGGCAGGATTGGGGGCAGGAGGAGAAGGGGACGACAGAGGCTGAGATGGCTGGATGGCATCACTGACTCGATGGACATGAGTCTGAGTGAACTCCGGGAGTTGGTGATGGAAAGGGAGGCCTGGCGTGCTGCGATTCATGGGGTGGCAAAGAGTCGGACACGACTGAGCCACTGAACTGAACTGAATTGATATCTACTATTGTGGGCAAGAATCCCTTAGAAGAAATGGAATAGCCATCATAGTCAACAAAAGAGACCAAAATGCAGTACTTGGATGCAATCTCAAAAATGACAGAGTGATCTCTGTTTGTTTCCAAGGCAAACCATTCAATATCACAGTAATCAAAGTCCATGCCTTGAAAATTGAAGAAAGTAGGGAAAACCACTAGACTATTCAGGTATGACTTAAATAAAATCCCTTACAATTATACAGTGGAAGTGACAAATAGATTCAAGGGATTAGGTCTGATAGAGTGCCTGAAGAACTATGAACGGAAATTCATGACATTTTATGGGAGGCAGTGATCAAGACCATCACCAAAAAAAGAAATGCAAAAAAGTAAAATGGTTGTTTGACAAGGCCTTACAAATAGCTGAGAAAAGCAGAGAAGCTAAAGGTAAAGGAGAAAAGGAAAGATATACCCATTTGAACTCAGATTTCCAAACAATAGCAAGGAGAGATGAGAAAAGCAGAGAAGCTAAAGGTAAAGGAGAAAAGGAAAGACATACCCATTTGAACTCAGAGTTCCAAACAATAGCAAGGAGAGATAAGAAAGCCTTCCTTGGTGATCACTGCAAAGAAATAGAGGAAAACAATAGAGTGGAAAAGACTAGAGACCTCTTCAAGAAAATTAGAGATACCAAGGGAACATTTCAGGCAAAATGGGCACAATAAAGGACAGAAATGGGATGGACCTAAAAGAAGCAGAAAATATGAAGAAGACATGGCAAGAATACATAGGAGAACTATACAAAAAAGATATTAATGACCCAGATAAACACGATGGTGTGATCACTCATCTAGAGCCAGACATCCTGGAATGTGAAGTCAAGTGGGCCTTAGGAAGCATCACTACAAGCAAAGCTAGTGGAGGTGATGAAATTCCAGTTGTGCTATTTCAAATCCTAAAAGATGATGCTGTAAAAGTGCTGCACTCAATACGCCAGAAAATCTGGAAAACTCAGCAGTGGCTACAGGACTGGAAAAGGTCAGTTTTCATTCCAATCCCAAAGAGAGGCAATGACAAAGAATGCTCAAACTACCCCACAATGGCACTCATCTCACATGCTAGCAAAGTAATACTCAAAATTCTCCAAGCCAGGCTTCAATAGTATGTAAACTGAGAATTTCCAGATGTTCAAGCTAGATTTTAAAAAGGCAAAGAAACCAGAGATCAAACGGCCAACATCTGTTGGATCATCAAAAAAGCAAGAGAATTCGAGAAAAATATCTACATTTACTTTATTCATTATGCCAAAGCCTTTGACTGTGTGGATCACAACAAACTGCAGAAAATTCTGAAAGAGATGGGAATACCAGACCACCTGACCTGCCTCCTGAGAAATCTGCTTGTGAAGGTGAAGAAGCAACAGTTAGAACTGCACATGGAACAACAGACTAGTTCCAAATCGAGAAAGGAGTACATCAATGCTGTGTATTGTCACCCTGCTTATTTAAATTATATACAGAGTACATCATGCAAAATGCCAGGCTGGATGAAGCACAAGCTGGAATCAGGATTGCCGGGAGAAATATTAATAACCTCAGACATGCAGATGACACCACTCTTATGGCAGAAAGCGGAGAAGAACTAAAAAGCCTCTTGATGAAAGTGAAAGAGGAGTGTGAAAAAGTTGGATTAAAATTCAACTTTCAGAAAACTAAGATCATAGCATCCGGTCCCATCACTTCATGGAAAACAGATGGGCAAACAATGGAAACAGTGAGAGACTTTATTTTGGGGGAGGCTCCAAAATCACTGCAGATGATAACTGTAACCATGAAATTAAAAGACGCTTGCTCCTTGGAAGAAAGCCTATGACCAACCTAGACAGCACATTAAAAAGCAGAGACATTACTCTACCAACAAAGGTCTGTCTAGTCAAAGCTATGGTTTTTCCAGTAGTCATGTATGGATGTGAGAGTTGGACTAAAAAGAAAGCTGAGCACCGAAGAATTGATGCTTTTGAACTGTGGTGTTGGAGAAGACTCTTGAGAGTCCCTTGGATGGCAAGGAGATCCAACCAGTCCATCCTAAAGGAGATCAGTCCTGAGTATTTATTGGAAGGACTGATGCTGAAGCTAAAACTCCAATACTTGAGCCACCTGATGCGAAGAAGTGACTCACTGGGAAAGACCCTGATGCTGGGAAAGATTAAAGGCAGGAGGAGAAGGGAATGAGAGGATGAGAGGTAGGTCGGCATCACAGACTCGATGGACATAAGTTTGAACAAGTTCTGGGAGTTGGTGATGGACAGGGAAGGCTGCGTGCTGCAGTCCATGGGGTCACAAAGAGTCAGATGGGGTCACAAAGAGTCAGACATGTCTGAGCAACTGAACTGAACTGATGGCAGAAACTAATACAACATTGTAAAGCAATTATCTTCCAACTTTAAAAAATAATAATAATTGCAAGATAGTCCCTCCCACACATGGTACATATGAAAGTCAATTTACACATGGATCCTGGAAAATTCTGAGTATCAATTACAACACTAGCACCACTTAGGTTTGGGTTGGTTTACATGTGTATATGGGAAGTAGTGGAGCATCAAGCAAAATACCAAGTCTACTGACTTTAAATTGAGATTTTACTGTTACATCCTTCAAAGAGCTCACAATCTAACAAAATAACTAAGACCTGTATGTAATTAATTATGCTGCTGCTACTGCTAAGTCGCTTCAGTCATGTCCAACTCTGTGCGACCTCATAGACAGCAGCCCACCAGGCTCCCCCGTCCCTGGGATTCTCCAGGCAAGAACACTGGAGTGGGTTGCCATTTCCTTCTCCAATGGATGAAAGTGAAAAGTGAAAGTGAAGTCGCTCAGTCGTGTTGGACTCTTAGCGACCCCATGGACTGCAGCCTACCAGGCTCCTCCGTCCATGGGATTTTCCAAGCAAGAGTACTGGAGTGGGGTGCCATTGCCTTCTCCAGTTAATTATGATTCAAGGCCAAATGAAGTGACCGTTGAGAAGTACTGAAACAGGAGGGAAGGGGGCAGGGCACAACCTTTAAAAAAAATCACATAGGTATTGTTCTTGTTGTTTAGTCACTAAGTCTTATCCAACTCTTTGCCACCCCATGAACTGCAGCACACCAGGCTTCCCTGTCCTTCACTGTCTCCCAAAGTTTGCTCAAACTCATGTCCATTGAGTCGGTGATGCTGTCCGATCTCAGCTCATCCTTTGTCACCCCCTTCTCCTGCCCTCAATCTTTCCCAGCACCAGGGTCTTTTCCAATGAGTCAGGTCTTTGCATCAGGTGGCCAAAGGTTTGGAGCTTCAGTCCTTCCAATGAATATTCAGGGTTGATTTCTTTTAGGATTGACTGGTTTGATCTCCTTACTGTCCAAGGAACTCTCAAGAGTCTTCTTCAGCACCATAACTCAAAAGCATCAATTCTTTGGTGCTCAGACTTCTTTATGGTTCAACTTTCATATCTGCACAACTAGTGGAAAACCATACCTTTGACTATATGGACATTTGTTGACAAAGTGATGTCCCTGCTTTTTTAATATACTGTCTAGGTTTGTCATGGCTTTTCTTCCAAGGAGCAAGCATCTTTTAATTCTGTGGCTGCAATCACCATCTGTAGTGATTTTGGAGCCTGTGAGAGACTAGCTGCCAATAGAAACCACCAGTCGGAGTTCAGAGAAAAACAGTTTACTGGCAATTTCGGATCCGGGCCCCCACCAAGCCAATCGAAGGTGGGGAGCCCCAGAACACCCGCTTTGGGAGCCTTTTATCCTATTGTGCAGGGGAGGAGGGGGACCAGGCTACTCGGCAGAGCATGATTGGTGGGCAGGCAGGTAAGGTTTATGTAACTATTGGTGACAATTTGCAGTTAGCGTCGAGTCCCTGTTTCCTAGAGCTAGATCCTGTTTCTTAGGTTGCAGAGCAAACAGTGCAGTGACACACCTGGTATCCATTGTTCCCTTTAAAATTTTGGGGCTTTCTGTCCCAGTAAAGCTGACCTAGTATTCAACTCCCTGGGAAACATCTTACTTCCTTCTTCATTTTCTTCCTCCTTGAGAATTCCAGACTCCTCTCTCCTTGGGGACCCCTAGACTTCTTATCAACCTGCCTAGGAAATGACTCTCTTTCAGAGCCCAAGAAAATAAAATCTGTCACTGTTTCCACTTTTATCCTATATATTTGCCATGAAGTGATGAGACTGGATACCATGATCTTCATTTTTTGAATGCTGAGTTTTAAGCCAGGTTTTTCACTTTCCTCTTTCACCCTCATCAAGAGGTTCTTCAGTTATAGGACTGGAAAAAAAAAAAACTGATTAGAGCTAAACTAGCTCCAGTAGACCCTGAGCCTCATTATATGTTCATTGTAATATGTTAGCTAAATAAGACACTAAATATGTCAGCGTCATGACAGTTCAGAGCTTAACCATAAAAGTCCAAAAAGTGGGCAATGGCTCAATTCCTGGAAGTGCCCATCCTCTCCCATGCCCCTCTTCCCCACAAAATAGCTGGAATGATCCTCCCGCTCATTAACCTATTAAATAGCCCAGCCCCTATTTCAGGGCCTCTCACCTTCTGAGATGGCCCAACTCTGGAGTCAGTGAGTGAAAGTAGCTCAGTTGTGTCTGACTCTCTGTGACCCCACGGACTGTAGTCCACCAGGCTCCTCCATCCATGGGATTTCCCAGGCAAGAATACTGGAGTGGGTTGGCATTCCCTTTTCCAGGGGATCTTCCCAACCCAGGGATCAAATCCACGTCTCCTGCATTACAGGCAGATTGTTTACTGTCTGAGCTACCAGGGAAGACTCTCCACACTGTGGAGGCCATCACTTTGTCTCTCACTGAATTCATTCTGCCAGGAGACATCGCGAACTGAGCTTCATTAGGTTCTAAGACCAGGTGTGATCTCAATTAAAAGACCCTAGGTTCAAGTCCCTCACTGTCGCTTTTCACTTTCATGCATTGGAGAAGGAAATGGCAACCCACTCCAGTGTTCTTGCCTGGAGAATCCCAGAGACAGAGGAGCCTAGTGGGCTGCCATCTATGGGGTCGCACAGAGTCGGGCATGACTGAAGTAACTTAGCAGCAGCAGCAGCAGCAGCAGCAAGTTCAAGTCCCAATCTGAGTTGCACAGTTTCAGTACAAGCAAAGAATGAAGAAGTTTCAAAAGAGGAAAAATATTTCTCATTTAGGAATTTTAAAGCATTGAAAAGGAGGAGATGGCCTGTGAAATGGCCTAAATCAGTATATATCAAACTTGACTGTGGATTTTGTTAAAATGCAGATTCTGAGGGCTTCCCTGGTGGTTCAGTGGTTAAGATTCTGCCCTTCCAATGCAGAGGGCAAGGGTTTGAGCCCTAATCGGGAACTAAAATCCCACATGCCTCCAGGTGTGACAAAAAGAAAAAGAAAAAAGCAGATTCTGATTCAGTAGGTGGTCTGGAGCTTCACCATCTCCCTTTTCCCAATCTCTGAAGAGATTCTGTTCTTCTATTGCAGAAAACTCTTAAATTTATATATCCGGCCCAGATTTTTTTCCTCGAGCCCCCAGATGTAATTCAATTGCCTTCTTGACGTCTCCCTTGATATCTCATAGATACACTAGACTTACCATCTGCAAAATTAAACTTATTTTCTGCTAGAACAACTCCAGCCTTGAGTATCTCAGTAAATGAAATTAACATCTATCCACTTATGGACGTCAAAAGACTAGGAATCATCCCTATCTCTTTTTTCCTCCCTCCCATATCCAATCCATCAACAAATTCAGTTACTTTTATCCCCTCAAAATATCTCTAATCTGTCTTTCCAGGGCAATCACTCCAATCCTGCACAACAATTCTAACAGATCTTACCTCTTCTACCCTCACCAGCCTCATTCATTCTCCACACAAAAGCCAGTGCAATCTTTAAGTGATATAAGTCAGATTGTATCACTCTCTGCTTAAAAGACCTCCATGACTTTCCATGACATTGAATAAAATCTAAGTTTTTTTTTATCACTCTGTATCTTTATATCCATTAGGCCCTCATGGCTCACTGCCTAGAGGTTGAGATCTTGTCGTGGACCTAATAAAAAACAAGAGGAAAAAAAAGAAGCTCCAAAAACTTTTTTTCTAGTCTTTTAATTCACTTATATATTTAAAATGTATGTGTGTGTATATATATATATACAAACAGAATATTTAAACTTGGAATCATATCATAACTTTCTTAAAACTTAATTTTATATCCTATGTCATTTTTCAATGAAAAATCTTTAATGAAGATTTTTTAATCTTTGAAAGTATATTGTAATAATGGACAAAGTTGTAGTGTGAAGAGGCATAATTTATTTAGTCATTCCCATATGATGAATGTTTGCAGAGTTTTCCCTGTCTTGGGGTTACTGTTCTCATGTATAAACCTTTTATAGCATCTCTGATTTTTCTTATAAAAGTTTTCTAGAAGTGGGATTATTGGGTAAATAAGTATGAATATTTTTGTGGTTCTTGATGGATCTTGCAAAACTACTTTTCAAAAGTGCTCATTTGCTTGACAACTGACCCTCTGGACTGTCTGGAGATTTGGCAGTGTGTTCATCACGTTGCAGAACAAACACGTCCTTCTACCTGGCTTACGGTGGACACTGTGAGCCCGCGGCCACCTTCTCCTGTGTGGCCCTCCTAACAGACCCCTACAAGCACAGTTCACGCAGTACTTGTTTCTCAGAGCCAGCAATCTAAAGGGCCAGGTGCTCTCAAAAGAAATGCAGCTGCGTGAGGTGACTTGGTCCCAGTCAGCTCCATAAAGGGCTCCAGAGAAGACTGCAGAACCAAGAACCAGGGGCCACTCCAAAGAGCTCAAATTTGAATAAACACTGCATGCTCAATCCCTCAGTGCTGTCCAACTGTTTGCAACCCCATGGACTGTAGGCTGCCAGGCTCCTCTGTCCATGGGATTTCCTAGGCAAGGATACTGGAGTGGGTTGCCATTTCCATCTCCACAAAAAACTTTGTAAGTCAAAATTAATAAATGTCTATGACTACATATGTCCATTAATCCTAAATTTCATCTCAACCTTTATGAAGTTACTTATATATTTTATTTTACTGAGGGTGTGGGTACATCTTAATTTCTTCCATATAATGTGGAGTGGGTCTGCAAAGACAGTAGTTTGTGCTGTGTCTGACTCTTAGCCCGCCAGACTCCTCTGTTCATGGAGATGCTTCAAAAAGAATACTGGAGTGTGTAGCCTATTCCTTCTCCAAGGGATCTTCTGACCCAGGAATCAAACCAGAGTCTCCTACATTGCAGGCAGATTCTTTACCAGCTGAGTTACCAGGAAGAGCCTACTGTGTTCTAAGTCGGCTCTCATGTAGGGGCTTTATATGAGGCCCTGCACATCCACATCTGTACTGCCTCTCCAGGATCTCCATAGTCATTCCTAGTTGCTTGCTAAACTCTGCCAGCCAGGCTTGCACATACCTGCTGCTGCTAAGTCACTTCAGTCGTGTCCGACTCTGTGTGACCCCATAGACGGCAGCCCACCAGGCTTCCCAGTCCCTGGGATTCTCTAGGCAAGAACACTGAAGTGGGTTGCCATTTCCTTCTCCAATGCATGAAAATGAAAAGTGAAAGGAAAGTCGCTCAGTCGTGTCCGACTCTTAGCGACCCCATGGACCGCAGCCTACCAGGCCCCTCCATCCACGGGATTTTCCAGGCAAGAGTACTGGAGTGGGGTGCCATCGTGCAAATACCTAGAACAAACCAAAATCTATACTGCTGTTCCCTTTTCTCCCATCCCCTCTCCTGACTGGCTCCTTCTCCTCCATTAGTTCTGAAATTAAATGTAACCTCTTCAAAGGGATCTTTCAGACCATTCCATCTAAAATAGGTACACACTCCTTGCCTCCAACTTTCATATTTTCTGTTTGCCTTATTTCCTCCATAACACTGCTATCTGTAGTTTATTTTGTCTGCTCATTCTATATTTCCCATTAGACTAATGAGCTCCAGTAAGACAGAACACATATGACTTGTTTTCTGTTGTATCTTCAGGACCTGATCCTGTGACTGGCCCAAAGCAGGTTTCAATAAATTGCCAATGAATGAATAAGTGAATGAGAACTTATTCTTCAAGGGAGGGGTAGGACCAAGCAAGGAAGATTTGTCTTGGACTCCAACTTGCATCCTTCTTTGTTCTAGGCACACCCAGATAGGTTTAAAAAGAAACATTGGAGGTTTTCCCCAAAAGAAGTTTTCATGAAAGCTCTTGTAACTTAGTAACTTACCCTCTTGGCTTGGGAGTGGGGGCAGGGTGAGGGGGGAGTGAAAGTGGCTCAGTGGAGTCACTCTTTGTGATCCCATGGACTAGCCTGCCAGGTCCCTCTGTCCATGGAATTCTCCAGGCCAGAATACAGGATCCGTTCCCTTCTCCAGGAGATCTCCCCACGGTATCAAACCCAGGTCTCCTGCATTGCAGCCGGAATCTTTACCGTCTGAGGCCACCAGGGGGTGGGGGGCGTGGATTTAAACCCGGCTTAAAACTAGGTTAAAAGGAAAGGAAATTGGAACAGATGTGCGGTTCACCAGATTGGGGCTCTTCATTTTGCATCCTCCCCTCCCGTTTCTGGGCTTCCCAGATGGCGGTAGTGGTAAAGAACCCGACTGCAGGAGACTTGAGAGACGCCGGTTCGATCCCTGGGTCCGGAAGATCACCTGGCCAGGTGAATGGCAACCCACTCCATATTCTTGCCTGGAGAATTCCATGAACAGAGGAGCCTGGCGAGCCACAGCGCATGGGGTCGCAGAGTCTGACGCGACTTAGCACGCACGCACTCCGGTTTCTAACGGCCCCACCCCTTCCTGTTATCAGCCTGAAGCAACGAGTGACTTTGGCTTAGGTTCTGGCACCAAAGACCTACTTCGTCCTCGTTGATTATTCATGAAGTGGGTGGTCGTTATAGGGGGCGGAGTCTCCTTTCTGAGGGAGCTCGGGGAGGGTTCTAAAATATTCCTCAGGGAGGACGGCACCGTGGGGCCCGGGGGCGGGGCCTTCTTCCCGCTGGGGCTCCTGGGAGGATTCTAAAATATTCTCGAGGCCAAGGGGGCGCCTGCGAGACTGGAGCGCGGCTTCGGAGCCGACGAGACCGGGACCTTCTTCCCTCTTCCTGGCGGCAAAACCTTGCGGAAATACTTTCTTTTCTAAATATTAAGAAATTTGAGGAGGTGGGGCAGAACGACTAAGTCCCATTTTCCTGTGATCCTTTAACCGGAAAAAAAATCTGTGGTAAAAAAAATTTTTTTTTCCCAGTAATTTTTCTCCCAATAATTTCTGGAGATAGGTTCATCTTTCCATGGACTGGAGACAGTCAAAAATGCATCCCAGTGTGGTTTGACTCATAAGTTGGAAAGTTTTTCTTTTATGGCCTCCCTAGTTTACCTCTTTGAAGAGACTTTGAGCTTATTCCGGAGCAGGGGGATGGGTCTCTTCAAAGGGTTTTCCTATGTTAAAACAAAATAGAAATCCTAGTGAATAGAAAACCTAGTGAATCCTAGGTTTTATCGGAGAAGAGGGAGAAAATTTCATCCAAGAGGTACTTAAAGCCTTTCAAACGTGGGCAAAAGCAGTGAGATGGAACAGGGCATTGAAACGTCATCTCATTACAATTATTTGGGTTCGTGATTCTCATTCTCTAGAGGGCTGAGAGGAAACCAGAAATAATTTGGGATTACACTTTTAGGATTTTCAGAAAGTCTTGTTATCTCCCCTGGAACGTTCAGGTCTGAGTGAGAAAAAGAAGGAATTGTAAGAGGAGACTTTAGTTTTAGTAGAATTTAGATCACTGTGTTTTAACTCCTCTCAGAGGTTTAAAAATATATAGTGTGTGTGGCCGACACACTAAAGCCCCATAGGTTTTAGGTGTCAGTGAGTTTCTGAAGAGCCCACAGGCTCCCACCCAAGTCCCAGGTTACACAGTGCTCAGAGAAACAGAACAAAACCTAGGCCAGGTGTATATTTTACTATAAGGAAAAATGCTCTTAAATGCCTACTGTGACAAGTTAAAAACAGTCTTATGGATTGAATAAATTAATATTCTTTCATTTGGTGAAATCCCATGCAGTCCTTTTAAAAATATACAGTTGTAGAAATATAAATATTGGTATGGAAAGAAATGACAATTTTAATTACAACTGAAAAGGATTACAAAATAGTGTGAACAGTGATTTCCTGTTTTTGTAAAAACATATGGAAAACTCTAGAATGTTATAAGCCAAAGGGCTTGATTTTGTGCTAAAAACCAAATGAATTTAATTTTCTTCTTTTTGTTTTGTTGTATTTTGTAAAATTTTTGACAGTGCATGTTACTTGTGTAATTTTAATGATTAGTTTAAAATATCTACTAGCAAAGCACTATGTAGGGTGTAGTTTTAAGGGAAATTCACAATATGCTTTTCACTAAGCACTAAATTTCTTGGCCACATTTTCAGTTATACAGCTGATTTTAAATTGATGTAAACTGACACATAACCTTTTAGATGAATAAGTAGCAATGTGATTTTTAGCAATTTTGTGCCAAAAGGAGAAAATGCATTTTGGTCATATATTTGTAACTCTTTGATGAAATGTCTTAGTTGTTTCTTCAGAAATAAGGAGCCTTGGTTGGAGTTATAGTTAGGCATGTGTACATATGCATGTATATTTACAAAAGAGTGTTTTCTGAATAGGAAAAGGAATGACACAAAGTCACTGTGTGTGATAACATTTCTTTTTAAAGAATTATTGTAAGTGAATTTAGTGTAAGTGAATTACTAGTAACTTCATGTTTAGTTTGAAATAAGTCATGTAGATCCTTCCTAAGACTTGTCAGTTCAGTCGCTCAGTCGTGTCCAATCTTTGCAACGCCATGGACTGCAGCAAGCCAAGCTTCCCTGTCCGTCAACAACTCCTAGAGCTTACTCAGACTCATGTCCATCGAGTCAATGATGCTATCCAACCATCTCATCTTCTGTCATCCCCTTCTCCTCCCACCTTCAATCTTTCCCAGCATCAGAGTCTTTTCCAATGAGTCAGTTCTTCACATCAGGTGGCCAAAGTATTGGAGTTTCATTATTAGCTGTTATTAAACAAAAGTAGAATTGAGGGAAAATTATTCATTAATTTATTCTAGTCTTATTAATTTTACAAAACTTTGATTTCACCACACATAGTGAATCATAATGAAACCATCTTAATCTGTTAGAGCTAGTCAGTTTTAAAAAGCTGCAAACTAAAGTCTGTTTTTTAATCTGTCTTTATTGTTTCCAACAAAAGAATATGTCAGTATTAAGTTTTTAAAAAATAGAAAAGTTTTAATTCTACATTAATACTTTGAATTTTTTAAGAATTAAAGTAAAAACAACATACTAATTGACAAATATTGAATGAATTGAAATGATAATTTTGTGTTAATTTTTTTGCTTTTTGAAAATGTTACATTTCTTTTCTTAAAATACATTTCATCTAAATACATACATCATTTTCTACTAGAACTGTCTGAAATATCTGGCTAAGAGGGAAAAGATTTTTAAATATTTCATATCATGCTGGAATGAATAAATAGACTCTACTGGTTGGAATGCCATATATTGAACATCACATTAAAAGTTCTGTAACTATAGAGAGATAACTATTACCTATCAAAATATGAATCTTTCCATTTAAAGAAACAACATCGCTTCATCAATATAATTTCCTTTTCTCTTTGTCTCTTGTGCTTTTTTTTCCTAATCAGAATAAATTCATGAGATAAGGAAGAGGATGGCGTCTAGAGTAAATACCAGTTTCACTTTGATTCCTAACCAGAAATATAGACGTAGTAATCGTCGATCCAGCTATTTTCCCAACACCTTTGACTCAGATTCTCAGCCCTTATCAACGCTTGGAAATTTTAAAGCCTTGCCATTGGAAATATTCCAAATAATTCTAAAATATTTGTCAGGTGAGGTTTGGCGACTATAAATAGGCAACGTGGACACTGAACTATTTTATTTTCCTGAAGAAGTAGTTTGTCATCTTAGACCCCGCTAGAATGTTAATGGTGTTTAGTTCAGTTCAGTCTCGTCTCTCAGTCATGTCCAACTCTTTGCGACCCCATGGACTGTGGCATACCAGGCCTCCCTGTCTGTGTTCACATTTAGTTTATTTTTAAAATTTCATCATTGTTAGGAAAGTGGTACTGAGAGAAAATATGATACTCAGACTCCTTAAAGTATTCTTCTAATTATAATGACATGGTAATTTGACTGTTACATCCCCACATGTTTCTAATTCATTGAGAACGAGATTTCAAACAATTTTAAGATTTTTCCCTTTTCCCCACTTTATTTATTTTAGTAGTATTAATGAGCTAACCTGTAAGTTCATAGACTGCTAATAGTGATGTTCTTATATTTAAGCCATTCACATATATGTATATTTCTTTTAATAGTGAAGGATATCAGCATGCTAAGCATGGCGTCCAAAACAGTCAGCCAGCACATTATTAATTATATCTCAACCTCATCAGGAAGCAAAAGACTTTTGCTACAGGATTTTCATGACCTTGAGCTGCCTGACAGAGAAGACACCACTATGTTGGAACACTACAGATCTCTAGGTAATTTATGTAATATAATGAGAATTGTAACAGATAAAGAACTATACTTAATTAAGGAGGTTTTCTATAAGGCCTGTAGGAAATGGAATACTTCCTATTTTCATGACACTTTTACTCTTCCAATGTAAGGATTTTCCCTTAACAGCAATCCTTTTGTATATTGTTTAGTTGCTCAGTTGTGTCCAACTCTTTGCGACCCTGTGGACACCAAGGTTCCTGTCTTTCAGAATCTCCTGGAGTTTTCTCAAAGTCTTGTTGGTGATGCCATCCAACCATCTCATACTCTGTCACCCTCTTCTCCTGCTGCCCTAAGTCTTTCCCAGCCTCAGGATCTTTTCCAGTGAGTCGGCTCTTTGCTTCAGGTAGCCACAGGATTGGAGCTTCAGCTTCAGCATCAGTCCTTCCAATGAATATTCTGGGTTGATTTCCTTTAGGATTGACTGGCTTGATCTCCTTCCTGTCCAAGGAACTCTCAGGAGTCTTCTCCGGCACCACAATTCCAAAGCATCATTTCTTTGGCGCTCAGACTTCTTTATGGTCCAGTCTCACATCCCTGCGTGACTACTGGAGAAACCATAGTTTTGATTATACAGACCTTTGTCAGCAAAGTGATGTCTCTGCTGTTTAATATACTGTCTAGGTTTGTCATAACTTTTTTCCAAGGAGCAAGCATCTTTTAATTCCATGACTGTAGTCATCATCCACAGTGATTTTGGAGCACAAGAAAAGAAAGTCTGTCACTGTTTCCACTTTTTCCCCATCTATTTGCCATGAAGTGATGGGACTGGATGCCGTGACCTTCATTTTTTGAATGTTGAGTTTTAAGTCAGTTTTTTCACTTTCCTTTTTCACCTTGATCAAGAAACTTGGTCATTCCTCTTCACTTTCTGCCATTGGGATGGTGTCGTATTGATATTTCCCCAGCAGTCATGATTCCAGCATCGGGTTCATCCAGCCCAGCATTTCACATGATGCATATAAGTTAATTCAGCAAGGTGATAGTATGCAGCCTTGACGTACTCCTTTTGAATTTTGAACCATTCTGTTGTTTCATGTCCAGTTCTAACTGTTGCTTTTTTTCCTGCATACAGATTTCTCAGGAGATAGGTAAGGTGGTCTCATATTCCCATCTCTTTCAGAATTTTCCAGTTTGTTGTGATCCACACAGTCAAAGGCTCTAGTGCAGTCAGTGAAGCAGAAGCAGATGTTTTCCTGAAATTCCCTTGTTTTCTCTATCATCCAGCAAATGTTAGCAATTTGATCTCTGGTGCCTCTGTCTTTTCTAAACCCAGCTTGTACATCTAGATGTTCTCGGTTCACGTACTATTGAAGCCTAGCTTGAAGGATTTTGAGCATAACCCTGCTAGCATGTGAAATGAGTGTGATTGTTAGGTAGTTTGAACATTCTTTGGCATTGCCCTTCTTTGGGACTGGAATAAACACTGACCTTTTCCAGTCCAGTGGCCACTGCTGAATTTCTGAATTTGCTGGCATATTGAGTGCAGCACTTTAACAGCATTATCTTTTAGGATTTGAAATAGCTCAACTGGAATTCTGTCACCTCCACTAGCTTTGTTTGTAGTAATGCTTCCTAAGGCCCACTTGACTTCACACTTCAGGATGTCTGGCTCTAGGTGAATGGTCACACCATTGTGGTCATCTGGGTCTTTAAGACCTTTTTGTACAGTTCTTCTGAGTGTGCTTGCCACCTCTTCTGAATCTCTTCTGCTTCTTTTAGGTCCATACCATTTCTGTCCTTTATTATGCCTTCTTTACATGAAATGTTCCCTTGGTATCTCTAGTTTGCTTGAAGAGATTAATTAGTCTTTCCCATTCTATTGTTTTTGTCTATTTCTTCACATTGTTCATTTAAGAAGACTTTATCTCTTCTTGCTATTCTTTATAGAACTCTGCTATCTTTTCTTTTCTCCTTTGCCTTTCACTTCTCTTCTTTTTCAGCTCTTTGTAAGGCCTCCTCAGACAACAGTCCCTTACATTATCTTTAAAGATGAGAATGTACTTTAAAGTGCCTGTCCTTGTGACTTCATGTGGACACAATGTCATTGAAGTTTATCATCTGGTAGCTTACCAGTTTAGGAAATTAATGTATTTCTATGCTTTACTTTGTGTGGATATGATGAGTTTTATCTCTGTATTCCTTTTCAACCATAATCTAGTTCTTAAAATATAAAATAAATATATTATTATGGAAAATCACTTACTCTGTTATCAGAAACAGTGGTTTCCTCTCTTAAGGATGCTATGCATTTACTAATAAATCATTATGCTATTATTAAATCATCTTTAGGAAAGGAAGTTGTGGACAGTTTCTTCCCTGTATTTGTAATCATTTATATCTTTCATCCCATTCATTGATTTCATTCTTCTTGAGTGCTAAAATAAAATTCTAATTTTGACTTGACTTAATGACACCAGTTTAATTACGAAGCTACCTGTAGTTAATCAAGACATGGCAATGAAACAAAATATCTGATGTTGAGAGTAAGTTAAGTGAATATTACCTTTTAGTAGCCCAAGGATGCCTAGTTTTTAGATAATGAACTAAGATTGCACAGATGTGAAATACATCAAACTGTATTTGATAAGTATACTTAATAAGACTAAATGAAAAGTATGTGATCTAGTTACAATGTTATTGCTTTCAGTACTTATGATTAAGCTTAGTAAAGCTTGCAAAACAATACATCAGTTACTTTTTGCCACTTATTGTAAATATCTTTTTTCAAACATCATCAGTTGTGGAGGAAGTGGTACTTGGGAAAAGCTTATTCTTTAATTAGAAAGAATTTTTTCTCCCTGATCAGGCTCAATTGCATAAACAAACACACAAACAACATTAAGACAATTATGTGGATAATTCAGTTAAAAATATAGATATGCATTGATCTTTAAAGGTAGCTTTTAATTGTGGTTTTATTCATGTAATGATTTCAACCTTCCATTTAAATTTGGTACAGACAGCTAGCTTATGACTGATTCTTTAGATAAATGTTTGATGTACTTAGCATTTCCTCACATTGCCATTCCTCTGTTCTTGTTTTCCGACATTAAAACAACATTTTCAGAATTCTGCATTCTGAGGTTTATACATTTTAATTTGCTGCTTCATACAAAACAGAGCAGATGGCCAGTGTGAAAAGAACAGTACATCTGATCTATTTTAGTGGAAAGAAATTAAAGAAGTTGGTCTCTAAAGGGTATAACAGAGCACCTGTGTTAAAAAATAAATAAGTCAACAGGCATTGGTTTTTATGGGAAATTGCAACCCTTAAAAATAGGCATTCTACATTTAAAAAAGCAACCAACATGCAATTAGAGTTTATAATTCCCCAGCTATAATATGCCTTGAGACTGGATGCCAGAACATGAAAGGAAAAGAACTCAACCTGAAAACCAAACACTGAAAATGTCTTTTTATGTACAAAAATAAGAAGAGTTTATCTTTAAAATGCAATCCCGGTAATGTGTTGCCCAAACATAGCAACTTCTAAAAATAAGTTCAATTCCCATAGATTCTACAGAATTATATAAGTTTTTATATTATGTAAAAAAGTAAATGCAGAGAAGATGAAGACTAAAGAAAGTCATGATATTCAGGTATGCGTTTTCTTACCATATATCTTATTTTTAGTTTGAGGATATTTGCCCTTATAGGAATGTTAACAATATATTGCCATTTTAGGAGAACAGAATACTTAAAGTTAGAGAAAACAAATCATACACTTCCTGTCACTGTAGTTCAAGTTACATAGCTCACTGGGAAATTAAAGACTTTAAAAAAAAATATGTAAACACAAAATTCTATACATTCTTAACATGCAAGCCCCATAAAAGGATATCTTTAAAGAAAGAAAGAAATATTTCATCCAAACTGGATACTTTCTGTGAGGGAAAAAAGCCTTCTAATCTCTGAAATTTCAAGTACTTATGATTAAGTTTTTGTACAGTATTTGGAGAAAAGAATACAAAATCTCTTCTCTCACTCTTTCCATTAGCAATTCTTAAAACATTTTCCCTTGTGGACATGAGGTTAATTTTAAGAGATACAGGAAAAAAAAGAGATACTGGAATATGTTTTCTATGGGATAAAGACAGTAGAGTTTCCCAATTGTGTTTTGTATTTGGTTATTGTTATCTTTTGGGAGGCTTCCCTTGTAGCTCAGTGGGTAAAGAATCTGCCTGTAATGCAAGAGACCTGGGTTTGATGCCTGGGTCAGGAAGATCCCTTGGAGAAGGAAATGGCAACCCAGTCCAGTATTCTTACCTGGAGAATCCCATGGACAGAGGAGTCTGGCAGGCTACAGTCCATGGAGTCCACCATTCTTATCTTTTTAAATTGAAATACTTTCTTAAATCTATTCTATAGCACCAATTTCACAATTTTTTGTAAAATTTCATGTCATAGCTTCTTGAGTGAATACCAGAGTCATCCTTGGTAAACACCATGTATTGCAAGTATTGTGCACCCTTCTTCCCAAACTTCCCCTTAAAAACAACTGGTATCAACTCACAGTCCACTATGGTACATCTCACTTTCAGGAAACATTATTCTGTGAGTTATAGATATTCTTAAGTTAGTTACATTATTGTCATTTTTTTCACGTGTCTCTTTACTTTCTCAGGTCTACTATTTAAAAGATGTACATTGCTGCTACCCACAAAGGAAAGACTAAAGTACATTCACAAGATACTTGCAGATGTAAGATCATACTTCTAAATTAGTTCACAATCTTGATTTCCGATAAAGATGTTTTATTATTAATATCTTATGCTCATTTTAAATCTGTATTTATTTTCATGGAATTTCATGAATTAGTGCTAGAAATTGATTGATGATAATTAATACTTTACCAAGTACTCAGATTATAAAACACCAAAATGTAGTTTAGGAGTATTTTCACTCAAGTTTATTAGATTATCAAAGTAGTAAAAGTATTTTTACCTTGTGGGAATTCTGAAGATGTTTTAAAGTGATGATGTAGATATTTTATTAAAATAATTTCCAAGTGTTAACATTTTACTGTTTAAATATTAAAAGCATTTTTAATATATAAAATGACAAACCTTTTATGATAATTTATGACTTGGAAAAGTGTATTAATGTGTTAGGGCATAATCTCTGTTAGACATTGAGTTTTGTTATATAAGTCCAAATATATATTTACTATTACTGATTCAGTTTTACACTCAATAGTATACAAACTGTTTCCACTGGCTTTTTTCATGTCAGTGTTTGCATTAACTTCAGCCTCTATGTTATTGCAGTAACTTCCAATATGATCTTCCTGCCATTCATTTCTTCACTCCCCAGGACATTCTGTATGCTGAATCACTTTCATCATTTAATTTTCTTGCTTAAAAATCTTTCAGTGGTTACTCAATTTCATCACAATAAGGTCCAAAGTCCACAGGTGGTATTTAGGTTCCCTTTGGGCTTCCCTGGTGGCTTAGAGGGTAAAGTGTCTGCCTACAATGCAGGAGATCTGGGTTCATTCCCTGAGTTGGGAAGGTCCTCTGGAGAAGGAAACGGCAAATAACCCACTCCAGTACTCTTGCCTGGAAAATCCCATAGACAGAGTAGCCTGAGAGGCTGCAGTCCATGGGACCGCAAAGAGTCAGACATGACTGACTGACTTCACTTTGACAGTGCAAGCTTAATTCCTACTATCTCGAGCCTGACTAAGCTGCTCATATCTTTCTTTCCAAACAAACCTTTTTTATTTTTACCTCTATACAATTTTCCCTTTATTGTTTTCTAACCAATACTATCTATTCATTATATTTGAATCCCACTAAAAACATTACTTGTTTTACATCCTTCATAAGCTTTTAAAATCATTCTCAGAATGATCCTTTCCCCTGATTTCGTCATGTCTGATATGTTTATTTGGTCATTGTAGCATTTATACATATTCTAACCTGAAATGTAAAAATAACTTCAGGTGTGTGTATTGGCCTTAGTAAATTGTGAGCTCCTTGAGGCAGAGACTTTGTTTTATACTTCTTTCATAATCTTCCACCTATGTAACATGCTAATCAGTTATATAGTGTTTTAGTTATTTTCAGTTAAGATTGAAAAAGGTCATTGTATATTTCCACTTAATTTGAATGTCAAATCATTGTACAGTTCCACTGAAAAGGAGGAATTAATAGTTGTTCTCTTTATAGGTTTCCTGTTTTAAATTCAGTGGATGTGCAGCTCCTTTGCAATGTGTAGGATTATTATGTTATGGCATATTTTTACAGGTACATTTTTTATTTACTGAAAGAAGAAAAAGTTCTTTTGAACTGTTAATGAGTATGTAATCTGTCTATAAAATAATAAAAGTGATAATAATCTAAAAGAAAACAACATTGTAAAGGTTTGAGAATGTGTTAATATGTTTCCCACCTCAGGTTTTCTTCTTGGATTTCTCACTAGTAAGAAATGTTTAACATTTATATGCTCTATACCAATGTCTTTGAAGTTTCCAGCCAATTGTAATGACTGGAAATATTGTGGGGTACAGAGTGTGGATGTGTAATGAATTTTAAGTCTTGGGCTAGTTATTGGGATGTGATTTTAGAAATCAACTGTATTTTAAAAATTGTGACTATGGGAAATGATAGATACAACTGATTTTATTATGGGGCTTCCCAAGTGGTACTTGTGGTAAAGAACCTGCTTGCTGAAGCAGGAGACAAAAAGACCCAGGTTCGATCCCTGGGTTGGGAAGTTCTCCTGGAGAAGGGCATGATAACCTGCTCCAGTATTCTTGTGTGGAGGATACCATGGATAGAGACGCTTGGCAGGCTACAGTCCATGGGGTTTCAGAGTCGGATATGGAGTGCAACACCTCAGGCTTCGTTGTCCTTCACTATCTCCCGGAGTTTGTTCAAATTTATGTCCATTAAGACAGTGATGCCATCTAACCATCTCATCCTCTGCCGCCCCCTTCTCCTTTTGCTTTCTCAGCATCAGGATCTTTTCCAATGAGTCGACTCTTTGCATCAAGTAGCCAAAGTATTGGAGCTTCAGCATCAGTCCTTCTAATGAATATTCAGAGTTGATTTCCTTTAGGATTTATTGGTTTGATCTCCTTGAAGTCCAAGGGACTCTGAAGAGTCTTTGCCAGCACCACAATTGAAAGCATCAATCCTTTGCCACTCAGCTTTCTTTCTGGTCCAACTCTCACATCTATACATGACTTCTGGAAAAACCATAGCTTTGACTATGTGGACCTTTGTCAGCAAAGTGATGTCGCTGCTTTTTCATATGCCGTCTAGGTTTTTCCCAGTTTTGTTTCCAAGGAGCAAGCATCTTTTAATTTCATGGTTGCAGTCATTGTCCACAGTGACTTTGGAGCCCAAGAAAAGAAAATCTGTCACTGTTTCCACTTTTCCCCATCTATTTGCCATGAAGTAATGGAACTGGATGTCATGATCTTCTTTTTTACAATGCTGAGTTTCAGGCCAGCTTTTCACTCTCCTCTTTTGCCCTCATCAAGAGGCTCTTTAGTTCCTCTTCACTTTCTGCCATTAGAGTGGTATCATCTGCTTATCTGAGGATGTTGATATTTCTTCCAGCAGTCTTGATTCCAGATTGGGATTTATCCAGCCTGGTATTTCAAATGATGTACTCTGCATAGAAGTTAAATAAGCAAGATAACAATATACAGTCTTTATATATATACAGGCTATATATACAATATACAGTCATACTCATTTCCCGGTTTTGAACCAGTCTGTTGTTTCATGTCTGGTTCTAACTGTTGATTCTTGACCTGCATACAGTTTTCTTAGGAAACAGGTAAGGTGATCTGGTATTCCCATTTCTTTCAGAATTTTCCACAGTTTGTTGTGATCCACTTAGTGTAGTTAGTGAAGCAGAAGTAGATGTTTTTCTGGAATTCCCTTGTTTTCTCTATCATCCAGCGAATATTGGCAATTTGGTCTCTGGTTCCTCTGCCTTTTCTAAACCCAGCCTGTATACCTGGAATTTCTTGGTTCACATACTGCTGAAAGCTAGCTTGAAGGATTTTGAGCATAACCTTGCTAGCATGTGAAATGAGTACGATTATTAGGTAGTTTGAACATTCTTTGGCATTGCCCTTCTTTGGGACTGGAATGAAAACAGATCTTTTCCCAGTCCTGTGGCCACTGCTCAGTTTTCCAAATTTGCTAGAATTTTGAATGCAGCACTTTAACAGCATCATCTTTTAGGATTTGAAATAGCTCAACTGGAATTCCATCACCTCCACTAGCTTTGTAGTAATGCTTCCTAAGGCCCACTTGATTTCACACTTGAGGATGTCTGGCTCTAGGTGAGTGACCACACCATCTGGTTATCTGAGTCATTTACACCTTTTTTGTATAGTTCTTTGTATTCTTGCCACCTCTTCTTAATCTCTTCTGCCTCTCTTCGATCCTTACCATTTCTGTCCTTTATTGTGCCCAAACTTGCATGAAATGTTCCTTGATATCTCCAATTTTCTTGAAGCGATTTCTAGTCTTTCCGGTTCTACTGGTGTCCTTTATTACTTTGTACTGTTCACTTAAGAAGACTTTCTTATCTCTCCTGGCTATTCTCTGGAACTCTGCATTCATTTGGGTATATCTTTCCCCTTGTCCCACGCCTTTCGCTTCTCTTCTTTTCTCAGCTATTTGTAAAGCCACCTTAATCACTTTGCCTTCTTGCATTTCTTTTTCTTTGGGATGGTTTTGGTTACCACTCCCTGTACAGTGTTACAAACTTCCATCCATAGTTCTTCAGGAACTCTTGTCTACCAGATCTAATCCCTTGAATCTGTTCATCACCTCCACTATATAGTCGTAAGGGATTGATTTAAATTGTACTGTAGTCTGAAACTAAGCCATGGTATGGTTGTGAGTCAGATATCTAAAGTTATGCTCTAGGGTTTGGGCCTTACTTTGTTATTTTTCTCATAACTGTCAGAGATCAGGATTCAATACCATTTAGTTCTCTGAAAAGAGACTCTCAATGCAACCACAAAGAAATTGGATTTTGGAGCATTTCTAGGTTTTGTTTAAAATTTCCTATGAATTTTAACAGTCTTATACTGGATAAAAATTGCACATCACCCTGATTTTGTGCTGCAACAGTTGATGATCATCAGGCAATAGTGACTTATGTTTTGATTTGATGGTTTGAATATCTGCAGTGTTTCCTTTATTTTATCGTTCTCAGACCTTAACAGCAGGTTGGGATGAACTCGAGTGCCATCGTGTTTATAATTTCTTATGTGAGCTGACTCATCTGTCACGTAAGATGCAGACAGTTGTCTGCAGCAAACCAGGTAAAGAACTAAAATTCAGAGATAACATTATACAGAGATTAAAATAGAAAAAATTATATATTTCTAAAGTGTATTTTGAAATAAACTGCAGTGTTTACTTGTAGAAAGAGGATGAAGAGAGTAAGGGAATGATAAACACTAAATCAAATAGTGAGGCAGAAGTGGCCTGTAACTACAGAAAGCGATGAGCTCAAAGGGTCCTCAACCATATTAATAATATTTTATTACTTAAACTGGCGGAAGATACAAAGGTGTTCATTATAATATTCTTGAAACCTTTATATATACCTGAAATATATCATATTTTAAAAATTAAAGTGAAGTGAAGTTGCTCAGTCATGTCTGATTCTTTGTGACCCGTGGACTGTAGCCTACCAAGCTCCTCCATCCATGGGATTCTCCAGGCAAGAATACCGGAGTGGGTTGCCATTTCCTTCTCCAGAGGATCTTCCCGACCCAAGAATCGAGCCCAGGTCTCCCACATTGCAGGCAGACGCTTTAACTTCTGTGCCACTAGGAAAAGAAATCTATAATTTAGCAATGTCACTCTGAGTAACTCCCACAGTGTGCACAAGGAGACATGTATAAGAATGAGCATTACAGGGAAGACTGTCAACAGCCTAATGACTGTTGTCAAGAGAATGGATAAATGAATTGTGGCATATTTATACAATTAAAAACCATTAATAGTTAAAATGAGTTAACTAGAGCCATGTGTATTTTTAATATGGATAAATCTCAAAATATAACTTGAGAGAAAAGGCTACCAAACAATACTTTTAATATGATACCATTTATATACATATTAAAAACATGTAAAATAGTTCTATGTATTCTTTATGGTTATATACATATGTAAAAAAATATAAGAACATAGTTGGGAGGTATGATAGTTAATTTTGTGTGTCAACTTTGGTAGTCCATGGTACCCAGATATTTAATCAAATATTCTAGATGTTTGAAATTATTCTTTAGATACGATTGACATTTAACTCAGTAGACTTTGAGTAAAGCAGATTACTCCATAAAGTGGGCAGGCCTCATCCAATCACTTGAAGGCTTTAGTAGAAAATGACTCTTCTCCCCAGACAAGAAAGAATTCTGCCAGCAGACTGTCTTTGGACTTGAATTAGAAGTCCCTGCCTTGTTGGAGCCTGCCAACCTACCCTGTAGATTACAGACTTGCCAAGCTTCAGTGATCTGCATAAGCAAGACAAATCCTATGTGTATATACACATCCTGCTACTTTTGTTTCTCTAGAAAGCCCTGATTAATACAGCAGGAACAAACCCCAATTCAAGATGGTGATTATCTCTAGGGAAGAAGGGAATTGGAACTGATAAACAGGAAGTTTTAACTGTATGAATAATGTTTCTTTTTTTTTAAATTCTGAAGCAAATATAACAAAAAGATTTGACAAAACTAGATGATCAGTGTACAGTGTTTGTTATAGTATCTCTGTTTTTCTTTCAGCTTGAAATATTTCATTATGAAACAAATTATGGCAGAATTTTTTAAGGCAGTTATAGAAGCCCAGTGAAACAATAGCAAAATTAATTTATCACGTCCTTCTCTTGATCAGAAAGCTTTATTAGTTCCTTGATATCTTCCGTGGTAGTTCAGCAGGTAAAGAATCTGTTTGCAGTGCAGGAGACTTAGGTTTGATTCCTGGGTCAGGAAGATCCCCTGGAGAAAGGGTAGCTACTTCTCCAGTAGTGGAAATACTACCCACTCCAGTATTCTTGGGTTTCCCTGGTGGCTCAGTTGGTAAAGAGTCCTCCTGCAATGCGGGAGACCTGGGTTTAATCCCTGGGTTGGGAAGATACCTTGGAGGAAGGCATGGCAACCCACTCCAGTATTCTTACCTGGAGAATCCCCATGGACAGAGGAGCCTGGTGGGCTGCAGTCCAAGGGGTTGCAAAGAATCGGACACAACTGAGGGACTAAGCACACTAAGCAATTGATATCTTCAAAGTCCAAACTATCCTGCTCTTCATATACTAATCCCAACCTACATTTCCAAACTTACTGCCTACTACTATCAGTTTGACATAAGGATATTGCTCTATATCACAGATTCCTCTTACACATTTCTACCTCATACCTTTCATTCATTCTCTTTTTCCTGAAATGCCATGTCTCCTTTTTATCCTTTAAGACCCAGTTTACTTGATCTTTCCTGATCTCCCTAGACCTGCAATAATCTCTCTTCTCTAAACTTCTGAGCTACTTGACTTAACACATCAAGAAATACTTACTTACACATGGCCTTGGTGTGAGGGCTTTCCTGGTGTCTCAGAAGTGTCTGCCCGCAAAGTAGGAGACCCAGGTTCGATCCCTGGGTTGGGAAGGTCCCTTGGAGAAGGAAGTGATCCCCTAGAGAAGGAAATGGCAACCCACTTAAGTATTGTTGCCTGGAGAATCCCATGGAGGGAGGAGCCTGGTAGGCTACAGTCCACGGGGTTTCAAAGAGCCAGACACGACTGAGTGACTTCACTTTCACTTTTTTTGGTGTTGGTAAACTTTACATTTACACCTATGTATAAGTAAGTAGATCATAAGTAGTATAAGAATATAAAATGTAAAATGGTGTCACCACCATGGAAAACAGTTTGGTCATTCCTCAAAAACTAAATGTAGAGTTACATATGACCCAGTAATTCCACTCCTAGGCACCTAACTAAGGAAATTGAGAGCAGGAACTTGAACAAATACTTGTACAACAGAATTCACTGAAACATTATTTTCAATGGCCAAAACCTGGAAACAACCCAAGTGTTCATCAATAGATGAATGGATAGACAAAATGTAGCATATATATACAGTAGAATATTATTCAGTCATAAAAAGGAGTGAAGTTTCTGGCCACACCATGTGGCTTGCAGGATCTTAGTTCCCTTACCAGATATCGAACCTGGGCCCCAGCAGTGGAAGCACAGAATCCTAACCATTGGACCACCAGGGAATTCACAGCAGTGAAGTTTTGATATAGGCCATAACATGGATGACCTTTGAAAACACATGAAGTGAAATAAGTCAGACACAAAAGGACAAATATTGTATGGTTCCACGTCTGTGAGGCACCTAGGAGAGGCAAACTCATAAAAACAGAAAGTAGATTAGAGGACACCAGGAACTGGGGGAGAGGGGAATGGAGAGTGATTGCTTAATGGTCACGGAGTTTCTGTTTGAGGTGAAATAAGTTTTAGATAGGGTAAGAGTGATAACAGTTGAACAACATTATGAATATAATTGATGCCACTAAATTTTATACTTTAAAAATGGTTAAAATAGCAAGTTTTAGATTATATATATTTTACTACAATTTGAGAAAATAATGTAATATATCAAAAACTTAAATTATATATATTAAATTATATACATTAAAGTTATTTGGCATGTAAATTATATGTATATTCCAATAAAGTTATTTTTAAAAATACATGAGATACCATTTTATACCCACTTGGATGGCTAGAACCAAAACATCAGAGAGCAATTGTTGGTAAGTGTGTGGGGCAATTGGAGCCCTGATACACTGCTGGCCAGAATGCAAAATGGTACAACCACTTTGGAAAACACCCTGGCAGTTCTTCAAATGATTAAATATAGAGTTACCGTATGACCAAGAAATCTTAGTCCTAGGTGTATCCTCTAGAAAAATATTCATACAGAAGCTTGTAAATGAATGTTAATAGCAACATTATTCATAAAAGCCGAAAGATAAGAGACAACCATCAATGGGTAAATAAACAAAATGTGACATATCTATACAATGGAATATTATCTGGCTATAAGAAAGCATGAAGTATTGATACATGCTGTAACATGGATGAACCTTGGAAACATGCTTTGGAAAGAAGCCAGTCACAAAAGACCATCTACTATATAACTTAATTCATATCAAAGTTCAGAATAGGGAAATCTATAGAGACAAAGTAGTGGTTAGTACTGTGGGTGATAAAGGACAGAGGGATGGGAGAGGTTTAGGTAAAAGAGCAGGGCTTCTTTTTGAGGTAATGATGATGTTCTAAAATTAACTTGGTGATAGCTGCATATATCTATGAATATACTGAAAAAAAGTTGAATAGTATATCCTTTAAATTGGTAAGTGTTATGGTATGTAAATTGTATCCCAGTAAATTTGTTTTAAAAAGTAGTTCCTTGATAATCTAAAATTTTTACAGAGTAAATGAAGTAACACTCTCAGTACAAAGCATATTAATGATGTAATTGTCTTTGATCTATCCAATTATGCATATCAATCTAAGAAGAATGCTTTACAATTCTTTTGTCTTCATAGGAAGCGCCCGAAAACTGGAATTAAGGATCAGACTATTCTGTAGGAAGGTACTGCTTGATCACTGGACCCATCGAAGTGATTCTGCATTTTGGTTGACACGTATATTGAAACCGTGGCCAATGGTGAATCAGGCAAGATTACTGTATATCATCTTCGGACCTATATCTCCTCAAGATGGTGAGCATCTATTTCTTAGGGATGTATGTTTCAAAGCTGGTTAATTACTTTTACTTTAGGAAACATCATTTTGTGCCTGCTTAGTTTCATCATTTTTTGGGGGATATCATTAGTTATTATAAAAGAGAACCATGGAAATTATTTACATGATGAAAGATTTCAGAACTTCAGTGGAATGGGCAGCTTCACATGATGCCATTTCAATTTCAGTCAACATATTTCCCAAGAATGTCGCCACTGTAAATAAGAAATAGTCCTTGTTGTCTGGAACTACTTTGGTGCCTCCATATTCTGGGAGAGCTTTTATCTCCAACTTTCATGCTAACTGGTTGAATCTGTTCACCCTTTCCTTTAGAGCTGGATCCAACAGCTACCACCATTGCTTGCAATACTTTTCCTTGTGATTTTTCTGGAAGCATAATGCCTCCTTTGGTTACAGTTATGGCTGCACTTCTTTCAACTAATGCATGACAGTTCATACTATTGCCGTGTGAACAAAAGAAATACATTCATCCAAGCAAATGAAGTGTAATGTAGTATACAGTTGTATCCACTTTAGTTATTAAGAATGAAGAGAGGTCTCTCCTTGTGGCTGCCTCGTGAGAGCAGAGACCTCTCATCATTCTTAATAACTAAAGTTCACACGGCATTATGTCAGGACTTAACCAGTTTAAAGTGTGTTGCGTAGCAGCAGGAAGCCAATCTGCAATCAAATTTTGTTTGTGTGTATAATTCAGAAAAAAAAATTGGTCATAGGTAAACAATAAAAATTGGATTACTCAGTTTTGATGTAAGTATCTGGAAGATTCTAAAATACAGCATGCTCTCTTTTTGGAAGGTTATCACTAGGTTTTATTTCATTTTAGTAAGATTTTGTCAATTGTTTATTTTAATTTTTGTTATGGATAATATTATCTTTGAACCATAAATACTGTTCTGCTTGGTGAAATTACCTTTTTTTTTACTTCATTTAGCTATTGTTTCTGTGCTTCATTGCATCAGTCAGAGACATTAAAATTTATACTGTTATCAGAATTGACCTTTCATTATGAAAGTAGCATGTATAAGTAATGGATTTCATCATGCAATCCAAATTCTTTTTAAATTATCCATATAATCCTTATCAGAGAAGCAACTATTCTGTCATAGCCTAGTTTTCGTTTCAATTATCATTCAGGACAGGTGGTTTGGCAGAAAATGATAGAAGGACCTACAGATGAATCCTGTCTGAAAAGTTTGGCTGATGCCATTAAATTACTATATGACACAGGCACCAAAGAATGGACAGCAGATGATGTTATCAGTCTTGTAGATGAACTATCAGGTAAAAAAGAAATATTTACCACATAGAGTAATAGAAACATATTATTAAAATACAATTATAAAATTGTAAGGGCATAAATCAATTAAAATAATTTTTTAAGTTATACATACAACTCTATCAGAAACAAATGACTTATCATCGGAAATCACTTTTTGATTTTTGAAGAGAATGCATATAATCAATTTACTTTCCTTCAGTTTCCCTTGTCAGTTTTATAGATATTATTCATTGTTATTATTATTTGAAAGTTTCATTATTTTATTAGCTTAGTTATTCCCATTGTGCAATTCTCAGAAACACCTCCTACTGTCACATAAGAGGAAAGCCCTCTCCAGTTGGTACAAAAGAGACGAGACAATGAGACGAAACAATGTTTCCCATTCCTGCCTCCTCCTTTAGACTCTAAAGTTCTCAAGATTTCTTTCTTTTCCCAGGATAAGACCACTTTGTTGATCTTTGTGGGAGAAATGCTTTGACTATATTACTAGTACATTTGTGAGAGTCACTGTGACTTGGCAATAATCTCTTTTGCCCAGGAAAGGCTGTAACTGGAAAACTAAAGCATTTTCTCCAAGATTCTCCTTTGACACTAATTGTATTTCCAATAAAGTGATATAATATTACATGTATTTAATGATCTTTACTATAGCTATTATGTAATATCTCATTAAATACTGTTTTTCCTTTAATAAAAGTGGTTCCTCGTGAGTGGCTTCTGGAGAATAATGCACGTCTCCTAATCCTAAGTGGGAACAATATCTGTTTCACTTTCATGGCTAGTAAAGCTGTGAATGGACGCACCATTGAACTGGCAAGGCTGATAGTCTTTTGGCTTTGGTAAGTAAAAAATAAGTTTTTTCTAGCAAGTTGTTTAACGTTATAGCTGACCTACCAAGAAGCTGTCATTGAAGGAACAGAAATATGTTCAAAACATTTTGAAAAAATAAGTAAGTATATTTTTATATATACTTAAAATTTTTTAATTTATATAATAAACTACCATATTTGGAGACATTCCTTATATTAACCTCTCCCCATATCTCATATCTGCCAAGTTATATTCTTTTCTCCCTTAGATTCCATTAAAAAAAAAAATAAAGCACCCTCTATAATTTGCTCCAGGATATTTCCTGGGCATCAGGGAAAGAATGTGGAAGTGAGTGATGGTAGAAGTGAAACAAGATTTGTAACTGCTGAAGCTGGAGAATGGATACTAAGGGTTTATAATACTATTCTCTTTACTTTTATATCGTTAAAATGTTTTTAAAATAAAACATTAAAAAATATATTTAATGTTCATTCATTTAACACAAATTGAGTGTTTACTATGGGCCATACACTGTGTGAGATTTTAGGACTATGGAAATTAGTAAAACAAATCCCTGACCAAAGCTGCTTACAGTCTTTTGCTGCTGCTGCTAAGTAGCTTCAGTCGTGTCCGACTCTGTGTGACCCCATAGATGGCAGCCCACCACGCTCCCCCCGTCCCTGGGATTCTCCAGGCAAGAACACTGGAGTGGGTTGCCATTTCCTTCTCTAATGCATGAAAGTGAAAAGTGAAAGTGAAGTCTCTCAGTCGTGTCCGACTCTTCATGACCCCATGGACTGCAGCCTACCAGGCTCCTCCGCCCATGGGATTTTCCAGGCAAGAGTACTGGAGTGAGGTGCTTTAAGAGATATCAAAGTATGTATAAATAAATTCAGTGTGGGAATTTCCTGGCAGTCCAGTAGTTAGGACTTAGCACTGTCACTGCCACGGCCTGGATTCAATCCCTGCTCAGGGAACTAGATCCCACATGCCACAACTAAGAGTTTGCACGCCTCAATTAAAGATCCGCGTGCCGCAACAAAGCTCTGGCACAACTAAATAAGTAAATAGGTATTTTTAAAAGATGTGAAAATGTGAAGAAAGCTACCAAATTAACTATTCTCAATGTAAATATTTATTTTAATAAGCAGATGTCCTAAAGAAAAAGAATTGGAATTGCATGTCTTTCTTCAGGGAACTATGAACAGCTCAGTATCATTTCTGAAGGGGGAAATGTGCAGAAGAGGAGGAGGTGGATAAGAAAGGAGGAGTTTAGATAAGAAGGGAGGGGCCAGGCAAAGGAGGGTCCTGGCAGACCATTCTGTGGAGCTTGAACCACAGTAGACACATTGCTGACAGTTTTAGGAGATAGGGAGACATTATCAGTTTTACTTTTTGGAAGGTGACTTTGGCCTCTAGCAAAAGGAATGGAGAAGAAGCCTTTAGGGGTGGAGAAGCCTTCTCTGATTAACTTCTCAACTCTGATCATTAATTTTCTCTAAATCGCTTCAGATTTGTCTTCTATTTATCTTCATTTACCACTGGTGTTCTTACGCCACTATCTTTGTGAGGTAATTGTCTCCTTAAATAGGGAAATTCTTTGATATCCAGAACTGTATTACTTACTTCTTTCACAATGTCTTATACAGTGATTTATACATAATAAGTAGTCAATAAATCTTTCCTGTCAGATTAACATTATTTGCTTATATTATTATATAGTTTATTTTCATGCTGTATGTTATTTGGCTACATGAACAATTTGCCATTTAGAATGTTAGTAAATCAGCCTTTTTTCCTTTCAGTCAGTTTTAGCTAAAAACATGTAACCCTCATTTTATTTATTTTTTAAATAGGAGAGAAGTATTCCTTACAGCTCTCAAGATGGAAAGTTAATACTATCGTAGAGTTCTCTTGCCTATTGAAATTGCCTGTTTCTCTGTCACCCTCATGGGGTCCCTTGAATATAGAGGCCTTGTGTTTATGGCTTGCCATAGTATCCCCAGCTCTTAGCATGTGCTCAATAAATATTTACTGAATGACTGAGTAAATGAGCAGGAGCCTTTTTTTCCGAATGTTTAATAATTGGTGTTGAGCTTTAAGCCAACTTTTTCACTCTCCACTTTCACTTTCATCAAGAGGCCTTTTAGTTCCTCTTCACTTTCTGCCATAAGGGTGGTGTCATCTGTGTATCTGAGTTTATTGATATTTCTCCCGGCAATCTTGATTCCAGCTTGTGCTTCTTCCAACCCAGCGTTTCTCATGATGTACTCATGGCATCTAGTCCCATCACTTCATGGGAAATAGATGGGGAAACAGTGGAAACAGTGTCAGACTTTATTTTGGGGGGCTCCAAAATCACTGCAGATGGTGACTGTAGCCATGAAATTAAAAGATGCTTACTCCTTGGAAGAAAAGTTATGACCAACCTAGATAGCATATTGAAAAGCAGAGACATTACTTTGCCAACAAAGGTCCGTCTAGTCAAGGCTATGGTTTTTCCTGTGGTCATGTATGGATGTGAGAGTTGGACTGTGAAGAAGGCTGAGCGCCAAAGAATTGATGCTTCTGAACTGTGGTGTTGGAGAAGACTCTTGAGAGTCCCTTGGACTGCAAGGAGATCCAACCAGTCCATGCTGAAGGAGATCAGCCCAGGGATTTCTTTGGAAGGACTGATGCTAAAGCTGAAACTCCAGTACTTTGGCCACCTCATGAGACTCATTGGAAAAGACTCTGATGCTGGGAGGGATTGGGGGCAGGAGGAGAAGGGGACGACAGAGGATGAGATGGCTGGATGGCATCACTGACTCGATGGACGTGAACTCTGGGAGTTGGTGATGGACAGGGAGGCCTGGTGTGCTGCGATTCATGGTGTCACAAAGAGCCGGACACGACTGAGCAACTGAACTGAACTGAACTGAACTGAACTGAATAACTGGTGTTTGTTTGGCCGTGTGGCATGTGGGATCTTAGTTCCCCAGTCAGGGACAGAACTCATCCCCCGTGTAGTGGAAGCACAGAGTCTTAACCACTGGACCACCAGGGAATTCCCAGTAATTGTTTTCAATATTATTTTTTTGCATTAATAGTATCCTATAATAATCTTGAACCAGGCTTTTATTTACTTCATGCTTTTTTCCCCATAAAATTTGTACCATTTGAAAGCAAAGGAGTATTAGATATAAGAGCATTTGCCATTTATAGACTCAACATACTATGTTATTAAATTATATTAAACTTATAAACAGTAATTGTTAATACTATTTTCAAATTCTACAACTTTCTTCACATGAAAATTTACCACAGTGCTTTGTATGTCTAAACCAGGTGTGTGAGAAAGAACTATACTCCATGGATTGGGCAGTTAAAATGATGCAAAAAGTCTGTAAAGTCTTTAGCACTCCAGTGGAAAGAAACAACTTCCTGCAGTGTGTGGCAAATGCATTTGCATGTGCTATAATGGAAATGCTGCAGTCCGTTATGTCTGGTGAGTATACACATAGATGGTACACAAATGTGAGTAAAATGCATGCTCGTCTTCCCTTAAGACAAATATAATTCTATGTAGACTTTTATTTCTAAGCAAAGAATAGAAAAATAAGTCATTGTTAGTTTTTTTCATGAGATATATTTAGTTTCTAGTATTGTCACTTTTAAAATCTGGTATTGGTTTTAATGGAAAACATAAAGTTGAAGAGTCTGCTCTGAAAGGAACCAATATAATTCTGCACAGCAAAAAATCTTAACCTGCTTACTTGACCAACTATTATAACCATCATAATAATATCCTTTATTTGTATAGTTTGCACATTCACAGTTTTATTAGGTGGCAAACATTATAATTAACCCTAATTTGCCAAGGAAAAAACTAAGGCTTAGAGAAATTACCTGACTTGCCCAAGGTCATGAAGTTAGAAGCAATAAAGTATGGGCCAGCATATTTTTTTCTGATTTCTAATTCAGTGCTCTTAATATAATTCTATGATTTCAGTTGTTAACATCTAACTTAATGAAAATCACTAACTAGTCTTCTGTTACACAGTATTAGGGATAATGTGTATGTTCTGAATAAATCATATATTTAGAAACTTAACTGTCATTTCTTTTCTCTATGTCTGTTCCTGTGTATGGCATAGGAGATGGTGATGACGACGACAGAAGCTTTATGAATTTATTCCATCTTGTGCAGGCTCAGGCTAGCTTCCATAAAGAGGTCCTGTATTTGACCATGAATGTTCTCTCTTCCTAAATACTCAGAAATCTTTGCAGTTAGAGAATACCTCACTCACTGAACTAATGATTAGAAGAGTGTTACTTTTCCACACTCAAAGAATAGCATCCTCGGGACTTCTTATCACCTAAGTAACCTAAGAATTTAAAAGCTGCATAAAACTCTAGAAGCAACTGCTTAAATCATTATTAATATAAAAATTACAGGCAAACCCAAGAATGTATTGAGATTTCTCTAGAAAACAAGCTGTGCCTCTCAAACTAAATGGAACATTAGTGCTAAAAATTCCAGGGCCAGCTAACCCTGGCCCTATAATGTGGATCCTCAAAGCAAGAGAAAATTCTGTTACATAATTAGAGCAGACCCAAATAGTGTGTCTGTGTTCACTTTGCTTAGATTGTATAGACATAGCCTAGAATGTTTTATGATTTGCAGTATGATTTTTGGGTTGTGCAGATATAAATCATATTTTTTTTTTTACCACCTTTTGGATATGATTACAGAGAACATTCAAGAAACTTCCCTGGTGGCTCAGAGGTTAAAGCGTCTGCCTCCAATGTGGGAGACCCAGGTTCAGTCCCTGGGTTGGGAAGATCCCCTGGAGAAGGAAATGGCAACCTACTCCAGTATTCTTGCCTGGAGAATCCCATGGATGGAAGAGTTGGACACGACTGAGCGACTTCACTTTCACTTTCACAGAGAACATTGTATTCGGTTCAAGTTTTTATGGATCAAAAAGCAAAGGAAGTATGTTTTTGTGTATATACAGATCCATACATGTATGTGTATATATGTGTGTGTGTGTATGGTATACACACATATATGTGCAAACACACATATGTGTCCTTCTTTAAGATAATCTAAAAAAGTCTATAAATAGAGGATGGTATATATTATCTTAACATAGTCAAATCATCTTTTATTCTTTCCTGGGGATTTGAGTAAAATGTTGCAAGTAAGGGAAAATATAAAGTGAGAGAAAGTAGCTATTCTGCTCCTAAAGCTTTTCTCCTTATTTTAAATAATAGGACTTGATGGTTCCAGCATGAATGGTTCCAGCAATCCATGAGAGAGTGAGGTTTATCTTCACTCAAGTAAATGGATTCCAAGAAGCTCCAGGACTATTTCAGTTTGACTAGTATCTGCAACCATCACTCTTACTATTAAAATAGAAAAAATAGTATCCAATGAGCTGAAATAATGCTGGAGCCCTCCTGGATCTCCCATTTTCTTCTCCTTGGGTTTGATCACTTTATTTCTGCTGAAGATACACCCTTTCCCACTGGACTTCTCAGAGGCTGACTTTCTTTTCCTGAGCCCTTGATGTTTTAAATCATCTCTGGAGCTGATGAAGGAAAGAAAAACTAGAAGATATGGAAATTACCCACAGAATTGGGATATAAATTGTGGGAAATTTTCAAGTTCGACAAGTGGGTTAAGAGATTTAATAGGGTTGAGAATGAGTGAAAATTGTGGAGAAAATATGAATTGTAACAAGATTTTACTACACTTTAATAGCAAAAAGACTTACCTTTATTTTGAGGGGTCAGAAATTAACTGCCTTTCTTTGATGGATTGTCCAACTAATTCCATCAGCAGGAATTTTTTTCATCAGTCTAGTATTTGTATATTTATGCACAAAGTTCTTTCTTTTATCCTGATTTCATTTTCTTCTTTTCAATTTAAGGATTCACCCACAATTAAATCATAAGGATTAAAAGTTGTCAGATACCAGAATACAAAAATAACACTTTAATTAGCTTTTTTCCTTCTCTCACTCTTTTTCCATACGTGCTTTGGAAAGCCTAATCCATTTCTTAATCAAAACACTGGTGATTCCAGATTGAGAATATTAGATTATATGGGGGAAAAAGAAAAATTTTTTAAGGTAAAAGGTAAATAGTGAATATTTTAAATATTTCCTAGATGGATGTTAAGTTCATTGCCTTAGAGAAAGAAATTTAACACTGTGAAATTGCTTTGATTTCTTGAATTATCCAAGTCTCCACACCAGTTATTTTCAGCATGTTTACAAAAGAATAATGGCTTAATTTAAAACACTTTTTAAATCTGGATTGTGAATTGTGTTACACGCTTCACCTGACATGACTGCTGCAGCAAATTTTTTTAGCTCACATTATTTTGTTATTCTTAATAATTGTGAGATTATTATCTCATCCTCCCCAGAAATTTGGAACATAAGAAAATCTGATTCATTCTTTGGATACAGTAAATAAATGATATCATCTTGTTACCAATAAAAAGTAAACTGATAAATTCTTTATTTGATTATTAATCGATATAGATAATCTTTGAGACCAAAATTGCAGTTTCCTCAACTTGGCAGTTTTTTTGCTGAAAACATTTATCATCAGGAATGAAATGTGATACCAAATTTTAAAGTGGGAAATTAACTTTCAAAAGTATATATTATTATCGATAGTACTGATGGTTAAGTGACGGTAGAGGCAGTCATATCACCACAAAAATGGAGCATTTGCAAAATGAATAGCCTAAAAACAGTGGGGGACTGTCTGTCCACTTCTAACCCACTCTAGAACAGTCATGATAAAATAATGATGTAAATTGTCAACAGGTCAGATAATTTATCCTGTACCTCTTTGTAAAGTAGATTAACCTGGGTTTCTAGCTTTTCCTCTTTTGATAATGATTTCCTCAGTCTCTTTTGAGCTTGATTTATAGGATGGTTTTTATTTCCACTAGAAGGCAAACTTAACAACACATCATCATATTTATCTTTACTATTGTTTCTAAACACAGACATCACACCACAATAGCACTAATAACAATCTAATGACACTCATTTTCTTAGAGACTAAAGTTTATATCTTGTGAGAAATACTCTGTGCCTTATGAAACTATAGAACTTTTATCATTAATACTTTTTAGATAACTCCTTCTCATGCTGTGCTGACCCCTCAACTTTATCATCTTCACGATGTAGTACATACTGTACTTGGGAAGCCACTCAGGAAGCTCAAGCAACTGTTTTATCAGGTGACTCTCCATAACATGAACAATTGGCACCTGATTTCATACTTTATCCATCCCTTCATGGCTTAGTTGGTGCTTCCAGTACTATTAATAATGAGATATTTTATTGCCAGGATAATTATTCACCTTTGGAGATTAGAGCAAGCATGAGGTGCCCAGTAAAAGGTGTAACTGGAAAAACCACATTATGTCAATAAAAAGCAAACATGAGCCTCTTTGTGTGATGATTACTCAAGAGTTAATTGCCTAAGTGAATAATACTCAATTATATGATTACACGGAGAAGGCAATGGCACTCCACTCCAGTACTCTTGCCTGGAAAATTCCATGGGCGGAGGAGCCTGGAAGGCTGCAGTCCATAGGGTCGCTGAGGGTTGGACACGACTGAGCGACTTCACTTTCACTTTTCACTTTCAGGCATTGGAGAAGGAAATGGCAACCCACTCCAGTGTTCTTGCCTGGAGAATCCCAGGGAAGGCTGAGCCTGCTGTGCTGCCGTCTGTGGGGTCACACAGAGTTGGACACAACTGAAGTGACTTAGCAGCAGCAGCATATGATTACAGATTTGCATGTCAGTATTGTAAAGGATAAAAGCACAATTCTCCCACAAAAACTTGTTTCGTTATTTGATACCATACTAGCAATAGGACTCTACCAGTTCCACTAGCAGGCAGCTCTGAAAGCTGGACGAGATCAGGTGATGGACATATGCACCTTGGCTTATTGAGACATCACTAACATAGGAAAGGTGACCTGACAGGCAGCTATACTGGACAGTCTTTTCTAGGTTAAAAAAAGTCCCAGAGGACTAGGGACACATTTTTTTCATCAAGAAAGTAAATATAACTCCAGAAAATTCCTCAAGTAACTAGACTTTAAAAAAAAAAACTTAGTTTATCTGTTGAAAATTTTTACATTTAAAAAAATTAATAAAAAAGATTAATAATTGTAGATTTTCTGAGATCACTGCTTTCTTAAAGGTGCACAAAACTGAAAAATATTCATTGTTAAAGTATATTTGTGGTGAACTGTCTGGATACATATTTGCTAAATTTTATTTGTTATTTATTAATGTTAATAAAATACAATTAGAAACATTTCTTGTTCAGAGTTTGTCTTTATGCAAACCACTGAGTATGTAATGCCTTTAAAATTTTTTTGTATTTTAAAAATTAAATGTTTTAAGTTGATGTACAACATATAAATTACAGGTGTACAATATAATGATTCACAAATTTTAAAGATTATACTCCATTTATAGTTACTATAAAATATTTGTTATGTAATTCCTTAAAATTATTTCGTGTGGAAGAACTTATTTAAGCTGTTAGTTATAGCTCCACCATGATCAAAAAACTAAATGTCTTAATACAAAATAATGCTTCAATTAGCTATATACTATATATTTATTTATGTGTTTTATGCTTAACATTTTAGTGTATAAATTCATTTATTAGGAACAACTCTTGAATAATAAATCTATAAGCAGAACAGTATTCCTCCTATTTGCTGTTTAATTCACTCCCAAGCAATTGATATTCAAATTACTGCTAATATACTACAATTGCAATTGTCATAGTTTAGTATCAGTTTCAAACAACAAAATATGTGATTATTGTGCATTACCTGCAGTTTCCTATGATAAGCTCTTGCAGTGTTTTTTAAAACAAATTCTTAAATATTTCTAAAAAGGTGTCTGCCTTAGCAGTTGTTTTTTAGTTTATAATGGAAATTGTGTCAAATGGAAATTGTGTCAATGATTTTTTTTTGTCTCTCGCTTTATATATGACTTTTATTTTATTTTTACTTAAAATATATGGAAGCAAAGCTAACTTAGAAAAGGCCATTCTAGGCTTAAACATTTGGTCTGTGATAAAGCCATAGCATATAGTTTAGAAAGACAATTTTCCCACTTTATGCTTAAGTACTTTATTAAGGGAAATTCTCATTTCTAAAAGATAATGTAAAGTTAAAATGATGCTTTTTAAAAATTCAGTTTCATTTATTTTTGGCTGTGCTGTGTCTTGGTTCCTAAGTGGGCTTTTTCTCTAGTTGCAGCGTGCAAGGGGCCACACTTTGTTGCAGTACACATGCTTCTCCCCGAGGTGGCTTCTCTATTGTGGAGCACGGGCTTTATGGTGTAAGGGCTTCAGTAGTTGCAGTGCGTCGGCTCAGTAGTTGTGGTTCCCAGGCTCCAGAGCACAGGCTCAATAGTTGTGGCACAGAAGCCTAGTTGCTCCTTGGCATGTGGGATCTTCTCGGACCAGGGATCAAACCCATGTCTCTTGCACTGGCAGGCAGATTCTTTACCTCTGAGCCCCCAGGGAAGCCCTAAAGTGATACTTTTAAGGGATTTTAAAGTTTGAACAATGCTAATTTAAGTATTTTAAAAGAAAACAAATTTTCTGAGATTTAATAAATCATGTCATGCCAAGTTTCAAACTCAGAAAGTTTGGATTGGATTTCTTATAAAAAATACCCAATGAGTTTTAGGTGGTTCCAACTTAGTAACATTTATTAATATCTTCCCATTTTTTAACTGTTTCCTAAAATATTTTCTCTTTCTCCTAACATAAAATACATTATTTTCTACCTAAACCCCTTATTTTTTTAATCAAGAAAGCAAGTATTAATATGATTTTTAGCCAATTAATTTTATGCCAATTTTATACCAATTATTTTTTAAGTTGTCTGCATTATTTGGAGATATTTTTACTACATTGATATGTAGTAAATGTTCAATCCCATTTTTATAGGATATGATTGCCCTATGGCCCAGATTTATAAGATCTAAAGAAAACTTTATTTTAAAAAGTAATTTTTGCAGTGTTTTATTATTTTAGGATGACAATACACAAATAATTTAGATGTGAAATTTAGAAAACTTTTACTGAAATGAGCACAGGAAAACTCAAGTTATAAACTGACATAGCATGGATATGGGCACAAAGTCATAAAATTTCTTCCAAAATGTAATTATTTTTTAAAACCATAATATTTTGCAAGTTATTGAACATATGATCTGTCTTTATATTGTGCCCAGTATAACTGAAATTGGCTGTTTTCACTGAATTGATTAGTCTTATTTGTATGGCCTTCCCAGGTGGCCCTAGTGGTAAAGAACCTGCCTGCCAATGCAGGAGACATAAGAGACACAGGTTTGATCCCTGAGTTGGGAAGACCCCTGGAGAAGGGCATGGCAACCCACTCCAGTATTCTTGCCTAGAGAATCCCCGCAGACAGAGGAGTCTGGCAGGTTATAGCCCATAGGGTTGCAAGGATTCTGACACAACTGAAACAATATGGATACAGACTGAAGAGCCTTGACCTCATAAAAGACTTAAGAGGGAGCTTGTTTAGAGACTATATATATATATATACCATGAAGATCTACATTACCATAATTAACTGTGTAATTTGGACCACTCCAAAATATTGACACTTGCCCTACTTACCTAGGAAAGGACCTAGAGCTGCTCTCTTGACTTGAAGTACAAAGTTTAATTTGAAACAGGTTATGCCAGAGTTGGAGGAACGTTTTAGTGGGAAATGTTACATCAAGGACTCCAGATAACTGAAGATCATCTCTGAATATATTAATGTTCGGAGCCATTCTTCCCCCATTAGTATCTCTCTCAGCTTACCTCATTTTGCTACATACCACCCCATATGGTACTTGTTAATATTCCTTAAACAGCTTAGGCAAATTATTGCTGATATATGTTTGGGGTAAATAAATATTTTCATTTTCTCCTCACAATGTGGCTGTTGGTACCCAAAAAGAGTTTTACAGGTGAGTTTTCATTATAAAATGTCATTTGGGGAGAGCAGAAAAGTGGACTCCTGGTAAACTATAAAAGAGTTTGTTTTGTGGGAATTCTGTTCTCAAACAAAGATGGAATTTCCATCCTAGAATTACAGAACTTTGAAATGGAAAAGCTCATAAACGATTTTCTGGTCCAACTATTTTATCAGAATAATCTGAAGCCCAAAGGTTAAGTGGGCTTCCCTGGTGGCTCAGCTGGTAAAGAATCTGTCGGCAATTTGGGAGACCTGGGCTCAGTCTCTGGGCTGGGAAGATCCCCTGCAGAAGGGAACAGCTACCCACTCCAGTATTCTGGCCTGGGCTGTATAGAGTCAGACACTGAGCAACTTTGACTTTCAAAGGTTAAGTGACTTATTGAAGATCACATAATTTGTTGCCTAGACAAGTTCCTAGAAGGGTGTGATGTATATTATACTTCCTCAATTTTCTTTTTAAAACATGGAAATTGAATATAATGTTATAAATAAAACTATTAGGCTAACTCTCTTCTTGTTTATTTATAAGCCAGAAAGAAAAATCAAATATAGAACAATCATGACATTTTTCAGAGAAATAGATACCACAGATTTGGAGCCCAGCTCTACTCTGGACCCTCAAATATATGGTTTCTTCAACCCTACTTGGACAGAGAAATGCTGAAAGTTTTTTGCTTTTGTTTTTTAGAAAGAGAACATTTGGCAATACAAAAAGAAACAAAAAACATTTATTTGAGGGTAAGAGAGAAGTTTTTCCTAAATAACAAGTGTAGCCATTTTGTTTCAATAATTTATAATTCAGGTATGCAGAAAGAATGAGGACTGTATAACTGTTGCTCTCTTTAAATGAGAAGCTGGAGCCCAAGGGGCATGGAGTGGGGAAGATAAATCTTAGAAACTCAAATGACAAGTTCCTTCTACAGATTGAGACACGGAAACCACACAAACCCAGATTGTGCAATAAGACTGAGTGATAAAGCAACTACTTCATAGATGAAGATAGACAACACGCTCTTGGAACACCCTTCATGTGAGCAAGAAAAGAACATAATTTAGCTTAATATGAAGTTGCAATTAAGACCTAAGGGAAGGCTATCAAATAAATTTTTGAGCAGTTCTCCATGGTAACTTTAATGAGTCTACATTTTAGCTCTTTCTCAACATTCTCCATCTACAGCTTAAATGCACACTGCAGTTGCCAGCCATGCCGGTGAATTCCTGATGTCCCAGCTGAGTGCTTCTGCCTCTGAACTCTAAAAGCCCCTTGCTTGACAGGGGTTAACCATATCTGGAAAGCTAGGCAGCAAGATTTCTGTTGATAAGAGGCCTCTCGTTGGACTGGAATCCAGGAGCTGTTGGAAACCCAGAAAAAGCAAGGCTCAGATGGGAATACAAAAGTATCAGCTCCTGACATTGGGAGTTCCTCTCTCCGCCAAGCCCCACAGTAGGGGAAGAATTGACATCTCCCCCAAATCCCACTCCCAAGTAAATTTCATTTGCTATCTCATCCTCAAGTTAGAATGAGTTACTAGTTAATTAATTAATGCAATTATACAAGCATAATTGTAAGCCACTCTACTGACATAAAGATGTTTTTAACCTTTAATTACCAGGAGAAAATGGACGAAGTGGAGTTTGAGCACCTAACTTGAAGAAAAAACTAGGAAATAATAGTCCCTCCCACCATGCACACCACTCCCGACCCATTCTACCTAAAAATCCTTTGATTGTGGGCTTTATTTTCATTTTAAAAATCATTATTTTAAATTAGGTCTCAGAAGTTGGCATTTCTTATTCTTTTCAGAGTGGTCTGGGAAATGCTACATCAATGCATCTGAGGGAAAAAAAAACTAGGAAAACAAGATCCCTTGTAATTTTGTTTTTGAATCAATACCCGAAATAATGACCAGAAGCAAAAATCTACCGGTGCGTCAGCAAGCAGGATGCTCGGCCAGTCAGCTTCATCCTTCCCCCTGAGCTGTGGGCTCCACGCCGCCGTTTCGGGTCCCTAGAGCAGATAGATAATGTAGGACAGAATGACCAGGCCTATGATGGCAAAGAACATCAGGATGAAAATATCCAGCATTGTGGAATCCTTGGCCGAGGACGCCTCTGGATTCCGGGGAAATGTGAGAACGAAGACTGCCGCCAGTGGAGAGAAATGGCTCCCCCCTTCCCTCTACAGCTTAGCCCTCCTTTCCCCCTCCCCCTCCCAGTGCCTGAGACTAAGGGATACTGCGGCTCCATCGGCAGCTTACTACCCGCCCCCGCGCCCCCCTCCTTCGCCAACCAATCAGAAAGCTCGGGAGCGGGTAACCAAGGAACTGCTCGATTTAGACCAGGCGGAAATGAAGAGACTCAATTTCTCCCCAGGAACCCAATCCTACCCTTTGTATCTAAATGGAGTCTGAATATTATGGAAGTAGGGAAGAGATCTGACCTGTATCCAGGTGCCCAAGGAATGATATCTCCTGAGTGCTTTTCTTCTCACTTTTTCCTCTCATGAATCCTTGGCAAAGGAACTCAAAATGATGGCTGGGGGCTGGGGGAGGAGGGGGCATTGGCACGTTGTAGAGTCAGGTTATGGAGGGTCAAGGACAAAGGTCTCACGTATGTTTCGGATGGCATCTCAGAGGGATGGAGCTGAGACTTACGGGATTCCTATATTGTGTCAGATATTGCACAGATATTGTGATTTCAACCTCCCTGCAAGTCTTTTATAGATGAGGCTCAGAGATGATCAGTAACCTGCCTAATGTTTCATTGGAAAGGCCAGAGACCAATTCAAAACTAGGCTTGTCCACTCCAGAATCCACATTCTTCTGTCGTCCCAGACCGGCCCACCCTGTTAATATGAAATTCCCTCCCAGACCCACCTGGGCTTCTCAGCTTGCAACATTTTGCACTGCTGCTGCTGCTAAGTCACTTCAGTCATGTCCGACTCTGTGTGACCCCATAGACGGCAGCCCACCAGGCTCCCCCACCCCTGGGATTCTCCAGGCAAGAACACTGGAGTGGGTTGCCATTTCCTTCTCCAATGCATGAAAGTGAAAAGTGAAAGTGAAGTCACTCAGTCGTGTCCGACTCTTAGCAACTCCATGGACTGCAGCCTACCAGGCTCCTCCGTCCATGGGATTTTCCAAACAAGAGTACTGGAGTGGGGTGCCATTGCCTTCTCCGAACATTTTGCACAGATCCTTCCTATTACAGTGTGACAATCAGAAGCCTCTCCTCCAACCATTCCTTATCTCTTTGTGGTCATTTCCCACATCCTTATCCTCTGTTATGGGGCTTCCCTGGTGGCTCAGAGGTTAAAGCATCTGCCTGCAATGCGGGAGACCTGGGTCCGATCCCTGAGTCGGGAAGATCCCCTGGGGAAGGAAATGGCAATCCACTCCAGTATTCTTGCCTGGAGAATCCCATGGATTGAGGAGCCTGTTGGGCTACAGTCCACAGGGTCACAAAGAGTCAGACACGACTGAGCGACTTCACTCACTCACTCTATCCTCTCTTATATCCTCTTCAGTGCTCATTGCAATGTTATACCCAGAGAGGGCACTACAGAACTCTGGGTCAGGCCCATCCCTGTGCAGTTAAGTGTTTAGAAATGCAATTCAAGTGACTTTTTTTAATTGAAGTAGAGTTGATTCACAATTTTGTGTTAATTTCTGCTGTACAGCAAAGTGATTCAGTTGTACATATATACCTTTTTCATATTTTTCAAGTTGCTTTTTCTGAGGGGAAAGGAGAATTGATGTTTCATAGTTTAAGCTGGGTGGTGGGTAGTTACGCCTTCTTGTTTTTATTATGCCTTTTGCCTTATTTCCTATTAAATTAAAAAACAAAAGCAAATTCCCTGTGACACCTCTGGCCTAGTGTCCTTGGCTCCACGCTAACTAGCTCCTTTGAGGGGCATAGGACCAGGGCAGCAGCAGCCGCTTCGTCATGCTAAACCTCAGGAACTCAGGCTGCTTTAGAATGGAGTCAGGAAACTGCTCACGTGGGTTCGCATAAGGAGGCAGGGCAAGAGCGTCTTATGAGTTGGGAGTGGAGACTTGGCACTGGTTCCCTCCCAAGCAGACTGTCCCAAAAGGGGAATGAATGAAGCCTCCTGGGGAGAGGGAGCTACAGCTCTGCAGCAAACAGGAGGCAGGCCAATGGAGGCAAGATTTGCCAACTTATTGCCTGCTACTGGGGACACATTAAGCCGCCCGTGGTGTCAGAGGGGGAGCAGGTGTCAGTACCATCTGTAATTATCCCACCCAGCGCTGCCTCAGCTGCTCGGAGCAGCCGTGTCATCTCCTGATCACAAAGGCTCTCACTTCGGGGAAAGCCCTTTTCCTCTCCACCCTGCTGCTCTCCTGAAGCCAGCAGAAGCCTGAATTCTGAGCCTGGAGTGAAGAACGCCCCTCTCCACAAGGCCGCAGCAGGAGGTTGACTGGTGGCCCCAAGCTGCGGACAAAGAATCTGGATTCCTTCTCTGCCACCTCCTTTTCCCAACCCGGCAGAAAAAGGGAGGCGCACTGCCTGACCTGGTCAAAAGTTCAGACCCAGCGCACATGGAGCAAAGAACTGAGCCTGGGAGACACCGCGAGGTGAGGTGAGGGGCCAAGCGTGTGGGTGCAAGGCTCCTGTCAAGGTCACGGCAGGAGGCCAGGAGCGTCACACTGGGGTCCTAAGACCTCCAGCCCTGCCACTGGCTGGTGTGACTCCCACCAAACCACTGCCTTTCTGGGCTTCAGGAAACCCCATCTGTAAGATGGATATCAAGCAGTTACTTCCTTCATAGGGCTGTTCATAAAGTCAAAGGGGAAAAAGTGTGTCTAAAATGCCCCCAAGGAGACAGGACACACACACACACCACCTCAGGACCAGAGAGAGCAAGCCAAGTCCGCAGGTAAAAATTATACTTTTATTTGAGTCACCAGGAGAAAGATTCACTTGTGGTCCAAGTCAAATGTTCAGAATCATAACAGGCCAGAAAGATTTGATCCCAAGCACAAGCCCACGAGGGAGGGGACCAAAAGAGACCAAGAAAAGACAACCACCCCATATAAAAAGATGAACGGATGGCTTCACACACACACACGCACACACACACACACAGATGAAATGTTTGGACAGAGGCAAATTTCACGTGATCATTTCTGTTTCTTTTTAAATACAGGTTTGTGGGGTGGTATTTTTTTTTCCAGCTATTAAAAAAAAAAAAAAAGGCCCAAAAGTGCATATGTAAGGGGGAAAAGGCAGAAATTAAGCAATAGTTTTTCCCTGGAGGGACATGAGGAAGAAAACAGGGAGCGATATTGAGAATTCACTTTTCTCACTATTGGGCTTCTTGCATTTTATTATTGGTCCACTAAACTTATATTCACATTCTAGCTTTGTTGCATCTTCTTTCCTGGGATTAGATTGGCTAAAAAAAAAAAACCAACAAAAACACAACCCTCTGTGAACTGTAGGAAAAGACCAGGGACTCAGCCTAGCCCTCAGGTTCTGTGCTCTGCTGGGGATGGATGATTCTGGAAAGGAATAAGGACTCTCAGCAGCCCCTAGGTCCCTCAGCACCAGTGTGATAGTCCCTCCTCTCTCTGGGTGTGTGTGAGAAAAGGTCCCCTGTTTTTAGGATGGAAGGAGCCAAGGGCTGGCAGCAAGATTCCAGTGGCTGGCTTGTCTTGTTTTGGAAGAAAAATTAGGCTGAGCGAAAACAAGCTACTTCTTACTCCCCAGCCCTCCTCCCAGCCTCTCACTTCCCTGCCAACCACAGGTTCTCCAACAGGCTATGTCTCTCTGACCTTTGGTCCCAGAATCCACATTGTGCTTTGAGATTAAGAGGAAATAGAATGGACTAGTGTCTGCCCACGGCTCCCAAAATTGTTCCTTCTCTGCTTCCCTCATCCCCCACACTGCCCAATATAAGACTCTCCACCCGCCCTCACGGTGGCTGTGGCCAAGGAGGGAAAGGGATCGGTCAGGTAGGGGCTCAAGCCTCTGATCGGTAAATATTCCCAAGTCAGCTCACAAGCAGTGAGGACTAGATGTTAAACAGGCCTGCAGGCCCCTCCCTCTCCTGCAAAGCACAAGGATGCCAAGATGTCAACCATGGGGCCTGAGTCAGTGGGCTTGGGGTAAAGATGGGAGGGGGAGACCCAGAAGGGTGACAGGAAAGCCCAGAGATGAATAAAATCAGGCAAGGGTGGTCACAGCCACCCACGAGTGAAGAAGGGACTTGGAGATAGCACCATCTTTCCCTTCCTTAACCCGGGTCTGCGCGTCCAGTTTTGTAAGCCCTGGGACCCTCTCCTTTTACTTCAAGGAGGCTTTAGGTAAACGAGCGAGCTGGGGGCAGGGGAGGGGATTGGGGGCAGGAAGAGGGGAGAACACAGCGTAGGTGACACAGGTCCTCTGGCTCCCTATTCTACAGCCCAGGACACAGAGATGGAGGAAAAGTATCTGCCTAGAGTCATGAATTTCCTCTCCTCCCTCCGCCAGCAAGCTACAGGCCCAAATATCAGCCCCCACCAAGTACACACCCCCTCCTCACTTCTGCACTTTGGAAAGGGGAGATGGTGGGCTTCCTCCATTCAGGGATAGAAGGAAAGGAGGGATTCTCATTCCAAAGAAAACATAAGGAACTTCTTGCCCTCAAGGACCTCCCCTCTGTGCACCCTCCTGAAAGCCCGCACCCTGTCTGCTTCTCTCATGCTTGCATTCACACTCGCCTGTCACAGACATCTGCAGAGACCCACTCCTTCCCCCTCAAGGAAGTTGTGGAGATACAGAGTGGGCTGTGGCTTCGCACAGTCCAGTCCCACTGGGGTCAGATCAGGTGGTGTGGGATGGCGGGAGGCCATGGAAGGCCCCAAGCTGCCTTCCCAGGAGGAGCGGCCCGTCTAACCAGGTCTCAGGGGCTGGGCTGCACGGCCGAGAGGCCTCAGGCTTCCTTGCCCCATCTTTCAGGAGGAGGCAAGCCAGGGACCCCAGAGACTCAGTGGGAGGGAGAGAAAAGGGCCGCGAAGAGAACACCCCATTCCCCTCTTTCCTGCAGCTGTCCCTAAAGCAGAAAGGTGAGACCCAGACCCAAGCTGAGCTTCCAGCTCCTCACCTACACCAGGCCCGGGTGAGCAGGAGAGTGAAATCACAGTGTGAAAAGGAACCATGTGGGGAAGGCTTAATGAATACCAAAGCAGGAACTTTACCCGCCTCTGTCAACCTTGAGTGGGAAGAGGGTGGCGAGGGGACCTCTTGGAGGGCCGGCGGTCCCATCTCTGAGAGGCAGAGGCAGAGCTCATCTTACTGGCCCAACAGGAGCACCCTCCCCAGCGCCACCCCCATCCCCGGGCGCGGGCAGCAGGGCCCCACTCCTGGGAATGTGTGGAGCCCCTCCTCTGGGAGTCCTGGGGCTCACCCCAGTCCTGGAATGTTTGGATGTATGAGGAGGTGGGTAGGAGGGGCTAAGGGGCAGAAAAGAGAGAAGGCAGAGGCCTGGGAGCCAATGGGTCGCCCACCCAGACCATCCCCACAGGCCTTGGCCTCCCACAGAGCGGTTCACACGTGTTCCATCCAGAGAGAAAACCAAGAAGTTGGTCAAGGGGAAAACTTGCCAGAAGGGGTGCTGCGAAAATGGCAGAACAAGGCTTCGGTTGGCAAAAGAAGCTGGAAGAGGGGTAGGATAAACAAGCTGTCGCAGAATTTAAAAAACAGAGACACCGAAGGGTGGACAGGTCACGCCCAGGACAGACGCGATGCTGTGGAATGCACTGAAGACGGATGGGGCAGGCGGTGCCCGGCGGGCTCAGATGGCCTCCACGTAGTTGGCTGGCAGCATCCCCGTGTCACCGGTGCGCTCCACGGTCCCGTACATCCAGCCATCGTCAATCTGCTGCACGTTGACAATGGTGTCCCCATCTTGGAAGGAGACCTCGTCCTCGTCGGCAGCACTATAGTCGTACACAGCACGGTACCGCTTCTGCAGGGATGGGGGCGTGGTCAGTCAGGGGTGCCTACCTCTCTGGGACCCCAGAGCAGAGGGGACCAGGAGCTGGGAGACAAGGATGAGCTAGGCTCTGCCTCAAGTTTTCTCACCTCTGTGTCACACTTTCTGAGAGCGATCACCTTATTAACACTGCATCTGGCACCTCCTAAGGGCCAGACACAAACAGGGATGGAGGTTACAGGACCTTCACCCTGTCCCTTGGAACTGGAATACAGTACTGTCCAGTGGACACCATGCTGGGTTGAGTTTAAAAGGATGACTTTCCCTGCGTGCTATTATCTGTATTATTATAAACACCAGTCTTTCTTGGTTTTTTTTTTTGAAGCTGTTGATGAATTTGGTTCTTAAGTTCAGGATAAAGACCAACTCCTGGGAGAAAAAACTCCAGGTGATACAAGAAGTACCTGTCAGGTCCCACCTTCCAACCTCAGCTAAAGTCTCGTGTTTAAACCCCAGCTCTAGGGAATGTCCAGTAAAAACACATGAAATCCAACTGCAATCTTAGAAGCAGGCAAGATTCTAACGTCCTCTGACCATCACTGCCCTTGACACTGACTTGTCTCTGGGAGTCAGCTTAGCCTTTAGGGTCCCCCAGGCCAGGCTCTGGGATCTGTTTGGGTCTAAGGCTGGATGAATCCATTAGAAATCTTAGAAATCTCCAGGATCTGCCCCACCACTCCATCCCACCTCCAAGACCCTGTTCAGACATTCTGTTTCCATTCCCCTGGTCTGCCTCCTCCCACTGTTCATCTACTGTGATCTCAGGGGGAACTTTCCAAAATGCAAACCTGATGAAGTTACCTCCTGTCTTTAAACCCTTCAGAGGCCCCCTATCCTATTTAGCACAAAACTTCCAATCCCCCCAACCTAGCAGAAACCAGCTTCATCAGCCCTGAAGACTATGGAATAAGAGATCACAACCCTCCAGGCTTCTTATCCTGCTTTCCAGATGAGGAAATACAGGTTCCGAGAAAGTAACCTAATTACTATAGGATTGATTCATAACCTCTCCCAATCCAATGCTCTTCATGTACTACTTTTATAACCAGAAGAATAAATATTAGAAACCACACACACACACACAAAGTCACAACCCTCATGGAATGACTGAAGTGACCTCAGTCCTTATCACCAACTGTGCCTTTAATCTCTTGGGCCAAGTCACCACCATCTACCCCTGGATCCTGTAATAGCCACCCAACTCATCTCCCTGCTTCCACCTTCAACTTTTTTGTTGCTGCTTCTCAATACAGCTGCTGAAGCCAGCTTTTAAAACACAAGTCAAAGCCTTTACTCTGCACAGCTTGCCAGTCATGATGGCCTCCTGGAAGCCTGAAAGTCAAAGTGTTAGTCGCTCAGTCATGTCCACTCTTTGCGATCTCAGGGACCACAGCATGCCAGGCGCCTCTGTTCACGGAATTCTCCAGTCAAGAATACTGGAGTGGGTAGCCACTCCCTTCCAGGGGATCTTTCCAACCCAGGGATTGAACCTAGGTCTCCTGCATTGCGGGCAGATCCTTTACTGTCTGAGCCACCAAGGAAGCCGGGTCCCTGTATGATCAGACCTCCTCCCTCTCAGTCACCTTGGCCTACCTGCTGCTCTTTGAATGCTCCTAGAACACTCCTGCCTCAGGGCCCTCACACTTGCTGTTCTTCTCCACCACTCATTCCTTTACTGAGCCCTTTGCCGCCCCCACCCCTTCTCACCCCGCTGTCTTTTTCTTCACGGCTTATCTATGACCTTTTGCCACATACCTACTTATCTATCCATGTTTGTCTCCCTGACTGGAATGTAAGTTCCAAGAGGGCAGAAAAGGTGAACTTTTACTCAGACCAAATCCCTTCTGTCCAGAACATGCTCAGCAAGTATCTGAAGCACTGGCTGGTCTCTCTGGAGCCTTAGCCTTCAGATGACCTCTCAGACCCACTGCGTTCCTTCCCTCCCTTGTGCATCTGGAGCCTGAGGTCCCAGCAGGTCTCTTATCTCAGGCTACTTTATTTCTCTGAGAATTGTCTCGCCAGAGTTTTTTTTTCCTAAAGGTTGTCCAACAAAACAAAACAAAAAAAAGGGTGTCCAAGAAGGGATGTCTTTTTCTAAAGGGACGTCCAGGAAGCCTTCCCTAGGCTCCCCCACCTCCCACACCTCCTTCCACCAGGGCTACTCACCCCGCCGCCGCCTGGGGCGCTGCGCTGTATGGACACTGGGGCTGCAGGCTCCTTGTAGCCACCATAGGACTGGGCTGCCGGCTGCTGCTGGGGCTGCTGGTACACTGGAAGCCAGCAGGAGGCAGGCTCAGGACCTTCCTGCCAAACCCAGACCCTCCCAGAGCCGCCCCCTTCCTCCCCCACAGCTTGCTCAGCCCCCACTTCCCAAGGGCTTCTGTCTGCATGCACACACGCTGCTGCCACGCCCCAGCGGCACCCTCCCCATCACAGCGGGGGCCAGCACAGCCCTGACCTTGTTGTTCATGCCCTGGGTAGGGACGGGACCTGGGGTGTGCCCGCGCGTGTGTGCGTTCATGCCCTGGGTAGGGATGCGTGCATGCATGTGTATGCATTCATGCCCTGGGTAGGGATGTGTGTGTGTGTGTGTGTGTGTGTGTGTGTGACACTCAAGGCTTCCCTCTCACCTCCTCCTGTGTGTGTGTGTGTGTTCATGCCCTGGGTAGGGGTGTGTGTGTGTGTGTGTGTGTGTACTCGAGGCCTCCCTCTCACCTCTTCCTGTGTGTGTGTGTGTTCACGCCCTGGGTAGGGACAGGACCTGGGGTGCATGAGTGTGTGTGTGTTCATGCCCTAGGTAGGGGTATGTTCATGCCCTGGGTAGGGATGTGTGTGTGTGTGGCCTGGTGGGTGTGTTCATGCCCTGGGTAGGGGTGTGTGTGTGTGTGTGTGTTCATGCCCTGGGTAGGGACCTGGGGTGTGTGTACGTGTGTGTGTGTTCATGCCCTGGGTAGGGGTGTGTGTGTGTGTGTACTCGAGGCTTCCCTCTCATCTCCTCCTGTGTGTGTGTGTTCATGCCCTGGGTAGGGACGGGACCTGGGGTGTGTGGGGGTGTGTGTTCATGCCCTGGGTAGGGATGTGTGTGTGTGTGTTCATGCCCTGGGTAGGGATGGGACCTGGTGTGTGTGTGTGTGTGTGTGTGTGGTGGGGCGCGCGCACTCAAGGCTTCCCTCTCACCTCCTCCCCACCTTGCCTCAGAGTCCTCGGTCCCCACAGCCCTCCCGCTCACCTGGGGTGCTGGCGGGGATGTGGTGAGGCTGCTGCTGCTCCTGGGGTCGCCGGTAGCTGCTCTCCTGGGGATCTCGGCGCTCGGGCTCCAGACCCTCACCCCCACTGGGACCCATGCGACTCTTCTCAAACTCCTCATGGTATTTTATCTGCAGAGACAGAAAGCACTGGGTGAAGGACCCACAGCAAACCAACCAAAGCTCCCCTTTTCTGTTGCCACTCAAGATCCTGGGAATGGAGAGACTCTTGCAGGACTCCAGGCGAAGAGAGCCAGGTCCTCAGCAGGGGTGTGTGCCTCGACGTGCCCTCCAACAAGCACTTCACCTCGCCAAGCCTGGTTTCCTCCTTACAGAGTGAGCATCAGGACCTCCCCTCAGGGGTTGCTGGAGGATGGGATGAGATGACGGATGTAAAGGTCCATGTCAGCTAAAGCGTTAGTGCCTCAACTGTGTCTGACTCTTTGCAACCCAATGGACTGTAGCCTGCCAGGCTCCTCTGTCCATGGGATTTTCCCAGCAAGAGTACTGGAGTGTGGGTTGCCATTCCCCTCAGAAGGGAATGAATGTAAGTGAAAGCACCAGACGAGTGTAGGCAGCCCTTTTATGTCCCTGAGCAGAGCTGGAGCTGCCCCACTTCCACCCTGGCCCATGGCAGTGCCTCTGGTCTACAGAGCATCTGCTGGGTGGCAGGCACTATGCCAGGAGTTGTGCATCACAAGCTCATTGTACCATGTTGGCACCTATACAGGGGTGCGGTATAGTCCCCATATAACAGACGAGGAGACTAAAGCACTGACAAGCAACATGAGTAACCCATGCTCACGGAGATTTCAGAGCCTGTGTCCTTAACCAGCAGGCGATTCTGCCTCTTGTGGGCATGACCGCACAAAGCTCCGCTGAGGATGCCAGCTTGCAGGACAAGAAATGCCCGGCCCTCTCCAAGGGTGTGTCAGTATCTGGAAGATGAGTTCCTTTTCTCCTCGGGTTAAAAAATGGGCAAACAGAAACCTGAAGAAGCCACACACCCCAGGTCTTCACCAAGGACCACCAGGACTCAGAATCGTGTTCTTAAAGTCTGGTCTGCTGAACGCAGGTTCCAGGACCTTCCATAGAATCTACAATTTTCAGGGCTCAGGTTTTGGAATATGCACCTTTATTCTTTTCTTCTTTTTTTTTGGCGGGAATATGCACTTCTAAGGGACTTCCTAGGTGGTGCTAGTGGTAAAGAACCCACCTGATAATGCAGGAGACATGGTTCGATCCCTGGGTTGGGAAGATCCCTTGGAGGATGGCATGGCAACCCACTCCAGTATTCTTGCCTGGAGAAATCTCATGGACAGAGGAGCCTGGCGGGCTACAGTCCATAGAGTAGGTATACGATCCATAGCACAAAGAGTCAGACATGACTGAAGTGACTTAGCATGCACAGACATATGCACTCCTAAAAGCTCCCCGAGGTGAGTCTGAGTCTTGAAGGCTCCAGTTTGAGAAACAGTGATCTGGAGCAGAGGTTGGCAAACTCTGGCCCATGAGCCCACAGCCCATTTGTTCACGGTCTGCATATGAGCTAAGAACAGGTACTACGTATAGCAACGTTTGAAGCTTGTGTGGAAAGTTAAAAGGAATAAGATTGGTAACACATGAAATTTCTATGAAATTCAAATTTCAGTGTCCAGAAATAAAGTTCTACTAGAACAGTCATACCCATTCATCTCCCTATTATCTCTGGCTGCTCTCATGCCATCACTACAGAGCTGAGTAGCTTTGACAGGCCCTTTGGCCCACAAAGCCTAAAACATTTACTCTCTGGAGCTCTACAGAAAACATCTGCTGTCCCCTCTTTGCCCCCTCTTTTCCTGTTGGTAATATCTGTTTCAGCACAATCCTCCCAAATTACACAGAAATACCATTTTACATCCATGAAATGTCTATACACATTTGTGTGTAAAACATACAAATATAAATAAAACAAAGGATGAAAAAGAAGCACAGTCAGGAGTTCTGGGATTTTCTGCCTGCATTCCCAGTGGCAACATGCCCACACCACACCTTGAGGACCTACTGACTTTGCAAAGGAGGCAAGCAACCGAGGAGCGGTGGAAAGTCCATGGTTAGCGCTCTGGGAGTGCTGGGCTGGGGCTGGGGAAGAAGTGGGACAGTGCCCCCCACCGACTCCCCCGCAAAGGAAACTCAGAAAGGGGGACACAGAAAACTGGTCTGGTCCCGAGCAGACCCAGACCTGAATTCTCTCCAGACCTCAGACCACCACCGGCCTGGAGGCTGGTTCTCACCTCCTGTTCACTAGGATCCTGCCCTGTGCTGCTCCTGGTGGAAAAGGGGGGTGGGGTGAGGGGGACACGGTAAGGAGGGGGGCAAAGCCTGCCCTGCCTCCAGGAGCAGAGGGAACCTGCAACTCTGTGCCCTGGAAGTCCCTGCCTGATCCAGCTGTCCGAGCCCAGGTGCTCCTGTGGCCCACGCCTTCTCACTTTCTTTGCTGCTTTCTCGCATCCGCTTTATAAGGAGGGCAAGAACTAAAAGTCAGCCAGAAGCAGCCTGGCTACAGGTCTGCAGGGGTGGTCGACTGGGCTCACCCACATCTTTGCTGCTCTTCCGCTGTTGAATGGTGGTGACTTGCTGCAGCCCAGGCTGGGAGAACAGGTCAGGCAGTAGAACAGCTTGGGATGGGCCGGTGGGGAGTGCCTCACTTAGGGGTTCGGGTCAGGATGAGCCCTCCTCCTCCTCTCACCCCTTTCTGTCATGCCCAAGCAAGGACCCACGCCCAAAGAGCAAAATAAACTGAGCCAGTTCCTGAAGGGGAGACAGCTGGCCCTGGTCAGACTGAACACCCACAGGATCCCCAAACTCCCATGAAGTAGAACCCCGAGGGGTGAAGGCTAAGGCCCAGTGTCCTGCTCTCAGATCCCTAAGACAAGGGCAAAGGTGAGAGTCTCTCTTGAGCCCACTCAGTGAGCCCCCCTCCTCTGGCAAGGAGCAGCGAGGAGTGGGAGGCAAGGAGAGGCCTCTAGGCTCTCAAGGCAACTGCCCTTCTGACTTCTGTCCTGGGGGTGGGAAAGGTTAGCTTCCCGTGTTTACTTTCTGGTAATGAAGAGGCCTGCCCCTGGGAGCCAGTGACCACAGGGAGGCAGACAGGCCTGCCCCGAGCCCTGAGGGAGCCAGGACATGGGCTGAGGGGCAAGCCCCCGCTACCCTGGTTGACTGCCCACTTCTGGGGCTGCAGCTGTCTATTCGTGAAGGGGTGACTCTTGGAGGAAGAAGCACGTCTGGGTCCCATCCCCTGTCATGTTGTGGACTCAGTCCTTCACAGAGGACTGCACATCCCTCCCACACCTCACCCCTAGAGGCATGAGCCATTCACTTGCTCATGTGAACTTGGAAGAGTCCTATCCCCTCTGAGTCAGGACTTCCTCATCTTAAAAAGAGGCCATGGTGGAGAAGGAAATGGCAACCCACTCCAGTATTCTTGCCTGGAGAATCCCATGGACAGAGGAGCCTGGCGGGCTACAGTCCACAGGGTCGCAAAGAGTCGGACACAACTGAGTGACTTCACTTCACTTCACTTGTCATTCACCCAGCCATCCCTTCAGGTGCCTTCTACTCCCTCAGTACCAAGGCTGGACCACTGGGGTTTCCTGCTGCAGGAATTGGGGGCTGGGAACAGCGAGACGGCTACCAGTCTCGGGGGTGGGGGTGAGCACTCCTTAGTCTATGGGAAGGCCCCCTATGGGCCCATTGAACTGCACTGGGATTCTTCACTCTGCCCCTTTCTTTAGGGCAAATAACACAGCAGAACCACGTGGGTATTTTAGTACTTTTTAAAATATATATCTATTAAAAGAATTCTAATTTGAAAAAAAAAAAAAAAGAGAGGCCATGGCACCATCTGCTCCATGTGGTCCTAAGGCTTCCAACTACCTCTAGGAACCTAGCGAAATCCTAGAACTGATAGCAAGTGTGGATGTGTGCTCGTTTCCACAAGTGGCTGATGGGATCCACCTTGCTCCTTAAAAGCCACTCTACACAGGGCCAGCTGACTCAGGTGGACACAGCAGCGGCAGCCTGAACACAAGAGAACCCTTCCCGCCACCGATACAGGAACCACCTGCTCACTGTAATAACCTTGACTCAGCTCTTCACACTGAGTTCTCTGCCTACAATTTCCCTTGGCCTTGACAATAATCACCCTTTAAAAAAGTCCCATAGGTACACTTTAATTTCCATTTTATAGAAGTAAAGTGACTTTCATTAGTCAGGCCTGAAGGTGGTGATATAAGGACAAAGCCACAGCTGGTCGAGTCCTTTCCTGGGACAGGGTGACCCCATGCCCAAGTCTGCCCCTGGTCCCAGTTCATGTCTTCTAGAACAAATATGAATAGCACTCCCTTTCGCTTTCAAAAGGGATGATAATCACAAGGTCACCCTAACTTCGAGAGAAGGGGCACCAGGCACTGAAGCCGGGAGCAGCTGCGCAGACGGGAAGTGGACTGAGAAACCTGAGGCTGCAGCGCCCTTCCGTCCGGGGGGCCACCTGATAAAATCTCAGTCCTCTCAACTTCCTCTCCCTCCCTGCACAGGAAACAAGGAAACTGTTATTACTTTGCTGATCGACCTAATAGCTTGAGAAGCAAACAGGCACCTTAAGGGGTGTGAGCACATTCAAAAGGGACGCTTCCCACAACCAAGGCCCTGGTTGAGCTCAGTCCCAGGCTCAGCAAAGTTCCAGTCGTCTAAATGCCCTGAAGAGGAATCACCATAAGCTCAGAAACGTCAGCAGAGGCCCAGCCAAAAATGTCCTGGGACCCCATGGAAGGACGCCCGGGAGATCCAAGTGCACGGAGGTAGAGGGGGCCAGGCCCCGGAGGACCCTCCCCACTCATCCAGGGCCCTGCCAGCCAGGACTCCAGGATGAAAGCTGTGGAAAACACATTCTATCTGCCAGCTGATGGGCTGTTTTCTGAACCCGTGTTCTCCTTCCTGATTGTGGTGGAAAACCAAGGTCTGACTCCACACTTGCTCCCACATGATTCCACATCACAGCCAAGAAGGGAATATCAGGCTCTGGATGGAATAATCAACTCACCAGCCAAGGTCTGGTTTTTCTAACAATGTTTCCATTTGTTGCAAGTCTCTGTGGTGCCCTTATAAGCATTACTCATTTCCTTTTCTCGCCAGCCCAAGAACAATGCATTACAATCATCCCCATTTTTCAGACAGGGAAACCAAGGCTCGGGAGGTAGGTAAGAGGTGCATAAATGAGTCCTCCCATCAGCTCCTTAGTTTTCAACCACCAAGTAATGCTGTGTTCCCTATGAGAGACTAACACTATTGTATTTTTAAAACAAATGTAAATCTGTGCTTGCCTTCATTACTAATCAGAGAAATGCAAGTTTAAAACCATGAGATACTACAACGCACAATGAGAATGGCTAAACTGAACAAGTCCAGGGATGAGGAGCAGTGGAAACTCTCATCAGTGCTGGCAAGACGGTAAATCTATACCATTGCTTGAATAGTATTTCAGCGTTATCTGGTAAGGCTGAGGAGACATCGCCTCCAAGATCCAACAACTGCCCTCCACGTTAACGCTAGGAAATACGCATAAAGTTGTCCACAGCCACGGAAGCAATCCAAATGCCATCAACCCCAGAATCAACAAAATGTGGGATAAGCAGTTTAAACAGAATACAACGCAACCATAGAGAAGACTAAACTACAGCGTCAGGATGCTTTAAGCCCAGTGTTACCCCAAGGATACGACACACAAAAAACAATGCATGTTCAAAACTGGGGAAAACAAAACTATAGTATTCAGAAATGCATAGTTATGGAGGGGAGATAAATTAGAGGAGTTTGGGATACATATACACACTACTAAATATAAAACAGATAACCACAAGGACCTACTGTTACAGCACAGGGAACTATACTCAGGATTTTATAATAAATTATAAGGGAAAAGAATCTGGAAAAAGTTAACTGCATCACTTTTCTGTACACCTGAAACTAACACAACATATACTTCGGTTTAAAAAAGAAATATTACATACTTTAAAACACTAACCAGTTCTATATCTAATTATATCCAGTGCTTTCTTTCACAGACTAGGCCTCACCTCTGCCTGTCAGATGCTCCCAGCTGGTTCCTCATAATTAAGTTAATTATATGATAGGTACTCACTACATGAGAGTTATGTCTGTTTTTTGAGCACTTTGAAAGCTCTATTTTGACAGGGGGCTGTCATGCTCTGCTTCCTGCCTTGCATGGTGAACACACACAGGTGTTTATGTGTTATACTTTACAGAAAAAGGAAAAGTTAAAAGACCCAAAACTGTATTATACAGGAAATCTATATATGAAGAAATATGTAGGTAAATGAAAACTTGCCTACTTGAAGGCAGGTCCTAGTAAAAGGGACTCAGCAATTAAAGACTTCTGTCTAGGGCTTCCCTGTTGGGTCAGTGGTTAAGAATCTGTCTGTCGACGCAGGGGACACAGGTTTGATCTCTGGTCTGGGAAGATCCCACGTGCTGTGGGGCATCTCAGCCCGTGCCTCGAGTCCCTGCTCCGCAACAGGAAACCCGTGCACGGCAAGTGCGGAGCAGCACACTGCAGCTACAGAAGGCCCAGGAGCAGCAACCAAGACCCAGCACAGCCGAAGGAAGAGAGACTCCCATCCGCTACAGCCAGCAGGGCTGGTGCCCAAAGGCCAGATTAATACTGGGTTGGCCAAAAAGTCTGGTTGATTCTGTCCATAAAACCCTATGGAAAACCCCGAATAAACTTTTTGCTCAACCCAGTATAACGGAATCCCTTTGCTACATAGCAGTAACAAGCACAGCATAGAAAACCAACCATACTCCAACTAAAAGTCGCTCACACACCACAGGGGCCTAACTTACCAGCACCTTGCCTCCCAAGTCTCCACACACTTTTAGTTCTAGACAAAGGCCCAACTTTTCAGCCAAACTTTAGTCCATGTCCCTTCCTTCACCACCATGCAGAAACCAAAGTCTAGCTTTAAATTAACAGCAATGGACAATATTTATCTCAGACTAAGTCCTTGACATTTTCCTCACAATCGAGGCGGCATCTGACGATTACCTGGGAAATGAGTGACAAGCTCATTCAGGAACACTATTTTGGATACAAAACAGAAGGTGTGGCTCTAGACATCATCTTTCCCAAAACTCCTCTGGAGGAAGGACAATTTAATACCGTGGTTTAAAATTCCCTGGGGGTTCTGGGATGTAGCCAGGACTGGCACCTGGTGAAACTCTTTTCAGATTCTTGGTGATGATTCTCACACTGCAGGGAACTCAGGGAATGTGTTAAAAATGCTGGTTCTTGAAAAAGAAATTTTATTTTCTATCAATCACTTTTAATTTTTTATCTATATGAGATGATTCACTCGGCTTATTGTGATAATCATTTCATGATGGAGGTAAATCAAGTCATTATGCTGGACACCTTAAACGTATACAGTGCAGCATGTCAATTACAGCTCAATAAAAATGGAAGAAAAGATAAAAAACAACAACAGAAATAATTTTAAAAAGAAAATGCTAGTGCCTGAGACTTCCTTGGTGCTCCAGTGGCGAAGACACCATATTCCCAGTGCAGGGGACTCAGGTTCGATTTCTGATCAGGGAACTAGATCCCCCATGCCACAACCAAGAATAGCCAAATAAATTAAAAAATAAACATTTAAAAAAAATTGCTAGTTCCTAAAAAGGAGATAAAATTAATGCTAGTTTCTGGGCTCTGCTCCCAGGCAGTCCCAGGAGGAGGCCTCTGAGGATGCATTTTCTTTTTTTTTAGCCTGTATCTTCAATCAACCTTTTCAAGAGATTGAAGTACAGCTGTTTGGAAGCCCACAGCTGACAGACTAACGGCATTTGCCAAAACCAAGAGTCTTCCAGCTTTGTGGTCATGTGTCAGAGGTCCCAGCTAAAGCTGCAAAAGCAGAACCAGGTCAGGCATTGGTCACCTCCCCGCCTCAGATAGGGGACTATCAGCTCACTGCAGCCCTGTGGCTACTGATAAGATGGTATCTGCCCAGGTGTGGGTGTCTTGGCCAGAGTGAGTTGTTACCAGGGCTCCTTGGACATTAACACCTCCAATAACTAGTTGCGGGGGAGAGGTTGGGGAATTACAGGTGCAATAGGCTGGGTGTGGAGTATTCTGGAAGTGTTCCAGAAAAGCAGGCAAGGATGACTGGGCTTGCCTCCCCCTTCTAAAAGCCACAGGCTGGAAACAATGAGTGAATGTGCTGGGGGTTGCGGTTGTAGGAAGGGAGCAGGTGTCCAGATACCACTCTTCACAATGAAAGGCCAGAAGCTAAAGACTCAAGAGCCCAGTTTTCTGTACATTCCTTCCCTGTTACCTGAGGCTTCCCCTCCCTCCTGTTTTCCACGAGGACAGCTGAGACCCACACCTTCTTCTCACCTTCTTCTGGGCACAACCTGTAGGGAAGCTCTCAGGTTGAGGCCAGGCTCTAGCTAATAAAGAGGCAATTGAGACAGGCTTGTTTGAGGGGAAGAGGGGATTACAGCTGTCAGAGGCATCTTAGCCCAAGGGAAGCACTCCATTTCCTCAAGCCACGAATTTCAAGCTGCGGGTCAACAATCTAATTGCGAAACCCAGCATCTTTAACAAACTAAAATAGAACAGAAAATATCCCAATGCCCTTTAAGTGGTAGAGCACTCTTTCCTGAAAGTTTTGGTTCTGTTTCTCTTAAATAACTCAGCAAGCCTGCTCAGTGGGCCACCACATGAAATGTATTTCATACTGCAGGCTGCTGATCAAAGTTGAAGAGCCAAGGTCTCAGGCATGGCCACTTCTGATGGCTTGGGTCCTGGCTTCTGACATCTACCTGAGCCACAGTGCATCGACCCTAACAGTGGTCCAACTCACTTCCAGGAGTGCCTGATAAAGGAGGTCTGAGGGCTGGATGCCGGATAGACCACCCAAAACTCAGGGCCCCTGAAGCCTCTGTCCCCAGCCCCTCAGCCCAAAGTGACACTAGGCAACCTGCCAACCCCCTCCTGAACCAGACCTGAAGATACCTGCTTGCCCAGTCCTTTATGGGACTGTGCAACACAGGCCTGCAGCCATGTCCATGCTTGTGGCTCACAGCAGTGCCCCCGCATTGCCCAAAGCCCCCTAAGCAGCCTCTCCACAAGCCCAGAGCCACACAGGCTGCTAGTCTGTGGCTCCGCCAAGCAGGAAACTGAGGCCTGGCCCTGCCACAGGTGTCATAAGGGGCGCCCACTCTGCACGTCCAGCCCTGCCATGGCTAGATACTGGGACCACCTTGGACCTGGGAGGGCCAGGCCAACGGGTGCAGAGCCAGCGAGCAAAACCTGACTGGGGTTTTTACACAGGAAGGAAGAGCAAGCCGAGGCGGGGGAGGACGCTGAAGGAGGGCGGAAATGGCTGCAGTGTCAGCACCCAGAGGCGGCCGACGGGGAGGCCTGCCCCCCCCCACCCCCTGCCACCCAGTTCTGACCTTTGTGCTCAGACAAAACAGCTAGTCTGGACCCTGGCCCTCACCATAGCCAGCGGGGGGGGTGAGGGGGGTGATTGAGCACAAAGGCCCTCCCTGTATACCCCCAAAAAGTCCAGTTCTTTCAAGGTGGAAATATTATGTGGGCAGAGGGTATCAAAGGGGGCAACCTGGGGGTGCACAGAGGAAAGGCATCTTGGGAACCCCAAACCCTTCCCTTTCCTCGGCTCAAGCAGGCACCAGCCAGGCCTGCTGAGGAAAGCAGGGGCGGCACAGAACCGGCCTCATGCACGACTGCCAGGCAGGTGAGGAGGAGATGAGAAGGGAGCGCCAGAGTCAGCGTAGTACCCGTGGAGCAGGGGACCTTACATTACTGATCTGGTCCTGGGTCTTCTTGATTCTCTGGAGCTCGGGCGTGTCTGCCACCACGCTGAAGCCTTTGCCCTTGTTCTTCTCAAACTCCTCCTTGTAGCGTACCTGGAAGACCAAGGTGGTGGAGAGGGATCAGAGTTGAGGCAGGGGGAGCAGAGAGGGCTCCAGCCTGCAGCAACCAGCCAGGAGAGACCCTGACCAGAATCCCTGCTGCAGTGACATCTACTCCACCTCCCAACTCCATGCAGAAACCTTGGCCAAAAAGTATCAGACCAATGATAATAAATTATTACTATGTATTCATATTCGGTGTATCCTGAGTGCCAAGAGCTTTACATGAACTGTCATTTAAGTCTTGCTATAGACTATCATTAGTTCCATTTTACAGACAAGAAAACTTTGAGCCACAGAGAGGGAAAGTCACCTGCCCAAGCTCACACAGCTTAGCAGCACAAGTTCAGAGCCAGCAAGATGAAACTTTCATCTGCCCGACTCCTGAACCTTCACCACGGCCCATCCTGCCTGACGGCGAGAGGAAGAAGGTTCTTTCCAGAGCTCCAAGGACTGCCCCAGCCCTCACCCTGGCCAGGATGTGGTCCTGCCCGCTGAGAGCCTGGGGGAGTTTCTGAGTGAGGGCTGTGCCAAGGGACTAAGTTGGTGCCCAGAAAGGAGGGCGGTAAGACAGCCACTCAGAAGACTCAATCAATGAGCTTTTGACAGGCCCTGGTGGCTGCCTGGAGCCTGCACCACAGGAGGGGATGAAAGGGGTGGGGGACAGATAGCACTTCAGGCTTCCAAGCGCCAAGAAAGACCCCTACCACCCCCTCCAATGCCCCTCTCTTCTGAGTATTCCATGGAAACCTGAGTACTAGAGGGACTTAAGTCAGACATTCAGAAAGGACTTCCCAAGCACTAAAGGAACTGAAATATGAAAACTGTCCTCCCCTGAGGGTTTTGAAGAGCCGAATGGAGGCTGGAAATGGCCCTGGGACAGGGACCTATTCCTCCAGCTTTCAGTTTTTACTGTCCACCTCGGCAGCAGCTGTTCCAAAGCCCACCAGCTGCCTGGACTTCTTCCATGCAGGCTGCACTGTCCTGGAGGCAGGTCAGTCCAGGACACAAGGCCCAGGACCTTGGGAATTTCCAGGCCTTTCCCAGGCATGGAGTCATCTGGCCTCAGGGCTGAGCTTCACTGTGACCTGACTGACAACACGCACCTGTTGGCTCCTCTGAGACCCCCAGGGGTCAGGGTCCCTGTCTGTCTCCAGAGCCCCAGCTCACCCATCCAACAAGGGTTTCTTGTTGCTAAAAGGTTCCAGAATCTTTGTTCTGACCCAGATTGAAATAAAGGCCTGGATGTGCTAGGTCCCCTCAGACTGGAAGTTAACACAGTGGGTCCAGGTACCAACCCACCCCAAGGGCCTAGAACTACCCCACAGCAGCTCTACCAAGGCCTGGGCCAGTACAGCAACTCTTAGTGGTAGGGGTGGGTTGAGGGGGAGACCCTTCTGGAAGCAAGCATCAAGAAAGGTAAAGAAAGCACTCAGAGTCAAAAATGTGTCGCTCCAGACGTAGAGGCCCCAGATTCAAGAACTCTGGCCTTGATTTCCTCACCTGTAAGAGGACTGTCCATAATGGAGAGGGGGCTTCCTACCACCAAGCAAGACCAAAGAGCCCGTGGGAGTTGGTATGAACACAGGCTGTCTCCCACTTGCTGATTGATCCCGGGCAACTGCTTTAACCTCTCGGGCCTCAGTGTCCACATCTGTAAAATGAGGATCATGACACACCCATCCTAATCAAAGATACAGGTGTCTTTAAAGCAACAAACACATATGAAGCACACGGCAGGGTTCAATGTGCAAGGATAAGTGAAGAAGTGAAGTGAAGTCGCTCAGTCGTGTCCGACTCTTTGCGACCCCATGGACTGTAGCCTACTATGCTCCTCCGTCCACGGGATTTTCCAGGCAAGAGTACTGGAGTGGGTAGCTATTTCCTTCTCCAGAGGAGCTTCCTGACCCAGGGATCGAACGATCGAACCCAGGTCTCCGCGCTGTAGGAGACGCTTTACTGTCTGAGCCACCAGGGAAGCAAGGACAAGGGTTAAGTGTAAAGATGCTTTGTCAAGTGCCGAACAAACATCAGTCCCTGACTCCTTCCTCCAGTTCCTGGCCCTCTGGAGGGTCAGGGCCCTAATCCAGGGGAATAATTGTCATGGCAACACTACAATGACATCAGCTGGTTCCCAGGCTCAGGAACTGCCTCTCCCTCCCTGCTGGGGAAGGATAATTTGTTTCACTGCTGGCACAGGCAGCCCAGAGAGGGCGGGGCTGGAAGGAGCAGGGGGCAAGAAAGGACAGAGGCCTGTGCTCAGCACTACTTTGCTGTGTGTTCCTGGGCAAGTCGGTCCCTCTCTCTGGGTCTCCTGAGAGTGGCCAGCCAGCTGATCAATAAAAGTCCTCCTGGTTCTGGAGTTCCTGACCATATTTAAGCGCCTGCTCCTGGTTATGGAGAATCAAGGTGGGGAAGCTTCTCTGGCCATCTGGAGCTGGAGTAGCTGGCAGAGGTAACTAAGTCAAGGAACCAGAAGTCTGGGGAGGGCCCCCCGCGGAACCTCGGTCATCACCCAAGCTGCAGTGTTTGCCCTCCTCCGGGATGGCTCATCAGGATGTGGCAGGGGCTCTGAGCGGGGAAGTGACCTGCCCAGGGTCACTCAACCTGCCTTGTCAGTTCAACTCAGGAGTCCTATCTGAATGCTGCCTGTCTGGGCCTCCCACCTGGGCACTCCCAAGGTAGAGAGGGGAGCGATGCCTGAGGCCCCTCAGGCCTGAACAATCAGGACCTAAGAAATTCTACTTTTCATATATAGATTTATTAATTATTCTCCCAGATTCCAGCTTGTTCATCACTTACCATAGCAAATAGTAGGTACAAAGGTTTGTTGAGTAAATAATGAATGAACTGAATGCAGAAATAAAATCTCCAAACAGGCAGCATAAGTTGAAAAACAACTGCCTTGCTGACCCAATGTAAGAGGAAAGATCACGACTTAAAAATATACATATTGAAAAAAATGATACCAACAATTCCTACTTACTATCTACCTACCATGTGCTAAACCCACGTACTATGTAACCCACCCACTTCTAACAAAAAAAAAGAAATTGTTTTAAGAGTAAACACACACAGATGGGGAAGAGAGCTAATGAGAAAGGTCAGTCTGGAAGCAGTCATCAAAAGGTCTAATACTCCTCAGCTTTATCATATCCAAGCTCCATCTCCTCTCTTTTCCAGGAGAATAGTAATAGTGAACATTTACTGAGTGCTGACTGTATGCCAGGAACTGTTCTAAATACCTAATATATACTAACATCCTCAAAATAACCTTTGGAGAGAGGTAATTTGTAGTTTACAGATAAAGGCAGTAAGGTTCACAGAGGTTAAATAACTGGTCCAAGGTCACTGAGCTACTGAGGGCAGATCCCGGATTTGGCCTTCAACTGGCTCAGGTATGAGTGATGCAGGTATGCTGCCTACCCTACAGGTTATAAGATTCAAGGTAAGAGAGTGGGAACTTTGCACACAGCAGGGCAGGGCACAGGACTTTGCTACCATCTCCTGTCCCCTGTGGCATGTGCCCGTGCCATTTCCCAAGCACAGCACCAAGAATGATGAGGGTAAAATTAAAGACATCTTTTCCTTTCACTTTTGTCTGAGCTCAGAGGGCCACACAGACAGCCTCAGCTCAGCCCCACCCCCAACGCTGCTGCCTCTACTAGTCCTGGGGCTCGGGTGGGAGAGCTGCCCTGTGGGGCTAGGCGGGTGGAGGGCCGCTGGGCCCTCGCCACCAGGGCTCTGCCTCAGCCAGGCCTGGACAGGCCCACCCAGAGGGCCATTTGTAGTCAGCCCTGTGGTTACCCGCCCCCACAAGGGAGGCTCCAGGTGTCCCAGACACCGAAAGTACCACTTTGGGAGCCAGTCTAGAAAGAGGAAAACAAAGCTGAAATACCACAGGCAACTTCCCAGAGCCAGAAGAGAGAGAGACACCCACGCAGGCCCAGGAAGGAGCCGGGGGCTGGCCCCTGGCGGGTGGGGCGGGCTAGCTAGGGAGGTTCCCGCTTCCCTTCCCGCCACAGTGGCCTGCCCAGCCCCCACGGCGGCCACAGGAACCAGAACTGTCATGGCATGGCCCACAGCCCGAGCCAGGCCCACTCAGCCCTTCCAAGCCTCAGAGCTTCCGGGCCCAGCCCTCAACATCTAGGCAACCGGTCCCCATTTTACCAGGCAAGAAAAGAACACTGAGAGGCAGTCTCACACTGAGAGCACACAGCCTAGGGAAGCAGGAGACAGAACTAGACTTGCAAAGAGGACAGGACCCCGTCTTCACGCTCTGCCTATCCCAACCCCTAGCCCCAGCCCTCAAGGGCCCAACTGCAGGAGATTAGAGCAGTGGCCTCAAGGCAAAGCCTCAGCTCACACCCCCTCACAGCAGCTCCTCGCCTCCCTCTCTACCCCACAGCCTGGCTCTAAGCCGCTCAGAGCAGGTCTGCAGGACCTAAAGCCCTCATCAGAATCGCCAGGGCTGCCCAAATGCAACTCCCTGGGCCCGGCCCAAAAGTGGCAACCAAACCCACCTTGGGTGGGGCCGAGGACTCTGCATTCTAAACGCTACCCTCATCCCCTGCACCATCCCCCCGCTGGCTGATGCATCCTGGGCATTAGTGCGCACAACTGGGCGCCACAGCAGGCTGCAGAGGGGCTGAGAGCAAAGGGCCTGACTTCTGTCAGGGAGCTGGCTCTGCACGGCCTCTAACCTGTGTCCTGTCTGTAGCAAGAGGACAAGAGTCCCTCCATCATCAGATGGTTGTGACGACTGAATGAGGTCAGGCCTGACCCCCGTGGTGACCCATGGAGAGTGACTGGCCTTCTCAGGACCTCCCCAGCCTCCCAAGAATCCGGAACCCTGGGGACAGGCAGTGGGCCAGGCCCCTGGGAGACGGGGCGGGTCTGGAGGTGGGCAGGGCTGCTCCCTCCTACAGATCCCGCCCCGCCAGGGACTGAGTTCCACAGGCGAAAGAGCTTCAGCCCAGCTTTTGTGGGACTGATAAAGGCTGAGGAATTAGCAGGGTTTGAATTTCTCCTCCTGAGAGTAGGTGTGTGTGTGTGGGGGGGGTATGTGTGTCCCTTGCTTCTGCCTGAGTGTGTACACACACTCCCACACTCCTCTCACACTGGGGGGTGAGTACAGGTCACCCCACAATGCTCTGACCTGCTCTCCCCATGAAGCCCCTTCTACCTGTGACAGGATGGGGAATCCCTAAGACAGATGTCAGGGCCTGGCCAAGGGATTCCCTGTGCAAATCAGGCCCAGGCCCGAGTGCCATCCCAAGCCTTCTTCCTGCCAGCTGAGCCACCCAGCCCTCCTCAGTCAGCTGGGCTCTTAGTCTCCACAGTGACTGCAGCTTTCACACCACAGCGGGGGCGGAGCCTGGGCTGGTAGAAATTAGCTTCCCCTACCTGTCCCCAGGTGGCTCCCCAGTGGTAGAGAATCTGACTGCCGATGCAGGAGACGTGGATTCCATCCCAGGGGTCAGGAAAATCCCTTGGAGAAGGAAATGGCAACCCACTCCAGCATTCTTGCCTAGGAAATCCCATGGACAGAGGAGCCTGGCAGGCTACAGTCCATGGGGTCGCAAAGAGTCGGACACGACTTAGCACGCATGCACCTGCTCTCCCATCACGGTGGGAAACACGGGAGGTCTGAACCCCTGGCTCACAGGGCTGCACGAGGTCAAGCTCACTGTATTCGGGAGTGAAAAAACAGAGCCTGGATCCTGAAAGCTCACCGAGCGTGCGTGTCAACAGGCAAAGTCCAATGCCTTTCAGAGCCTTGGTTCCCTGTCTCTGACGCCTGCAGTCAAGGATAAATGAGCTGAAGTATTTGCTAACCCATAAAAGTTCTCACCAACAAGAGGAACTATCATGTTTATTATCAAAGTAGAGATAGTTCTCCTTAGGGAGTTGGGTGGAAAACTGGAAAGAATACAAGTCTCAGACAAACTGGCATTCAAAGTCATTAACACATATTTCCTCTTCCGTAAAGTGAGAGGGATCCTGCCAACTGCACAGAACTATTGTTGAGGCATGAATGCTAACACACCCAGAACACGAAGCACTCCATTCACCAGCTACTAATACAGTTATTACCACTACTGCTACTTGTATGATTTCAGCAAGCCCCTTACTGTCTCTGAGCCTCAGTTTCCCCATCTGTACAATGGGAAAACAGCACCTTCCTTGCAGGTTACTGGGAGGATTAAATGAGAGAATGCGTGTAAAGCCTTTGCCACTCCAGGGCTAGTTCTCCTTCATGTGACCAACTGGGAGACAGGGAGCCAGAGAATTCACATCAAGATCAGGCAGCAGGAGCCCCACCTGGAGGGATCAGGAAGGATCTCCTCTGAGGCCCCAGTGGCTCCTCCAAGACATTTTCCTGGTCCTGGGCACCCTGCCCACTTGGTTCCATTGCCCAAGAGGTCTTTGCTAAAGCCCCACTGTCCCACCCTACAGTCCGGGCCAGGCTTGTCCTGAAAGCCCTCTCAGACCCCCAGTCAGGGTAAGCCATTCTGATCGAAAGGTTCTGGACCTTTGCTTATTCCTCAGGGACCCCCTAAAGCCCCAGCTCTCTCTTCCTGGTGCAGGAACCCCGTCTCCTCCCCTACTGCAGTGGCAAGCAGGGCTCCCTCTGAGAAGGGGCTCAGGAAAATCAAACTAAGGAGATGTGGGCAGGACAGGCCCCTGGGGCAAGGCTCCCTTAGCAGCCTGCCCCAGGACAGGTAGAAGAGGGTTGGGGACATGGCTAGAGGATAAACTGTGTAACTTCACTCTTCCTGATCAATCCCTGACCAGGGATCAAACACATGTCCCCTGCAGTGGAAGGGCCGAGTCTTAACCACTGGCAGCCATCCCAAGGACCTTCCTTTCGGGATGGGTGCGAAAGGATGGGAGAGGGGACCAGCTTCCTGGAGGAGGTGGGCTTTAGGGGCCTTCCACAAAATTCCTGATACAGAAAGAATCTGAAACCCACACCCCTCCAACCCACTTTAGGTAGGGGGTGGGAGGGCACACTCTCGCCCACTTCACTGATCAAGTCAGGAAATGTGAAGTAACCGGGGGCGGGGGCAGGGAGACTAGGCAAGTGCTTGGATTTCAGCACCTTGCTGAGTAACCACAGAAGGAAGCTCTTGCCACATGCAGGGGTGGCCCCGCCCCCCAGACCAGGCCCCAGCTCTAGCCCCACTCCCTCACCTGACTCTGCAGCTCACTCTGTTGCTTGAGGCGGAGGTTTTCCGGGGTGTCAGCCACCATGGTGAAGGACTGCTTGGGGTAGTGTCTGCAGGACAGAAAACAACACAGTAGGGTTCATCCTGGGCGAGAGGCTGGGAACTTCTGGGCTTTTCACCCCCTTATCCTTGGGTGGCCCCTGCCCCAGCATCAGGACCACAGTGCCCACCACCCATGGCTGCAGGGAGGCAAGTGTTTCTCACCCAGCCTGGGCTGAACTGGGAAGACACATCAGGTCTGAATGATGACCACCAAGAACTCCACAGGAGGCCATGGAGATACTCTCTTAAGAGTTTCAGGTCACCCAAATAATCCATGTCTACTGCACAGGGGAGGTCAAGGGGCCAGGCACTCAGGAGGGGAGAAGATGCCGATGGGCTCAGGACAAGGCTTTCAGCTGAGACCAGAAATGGAGACCAATGAAGCAGACGAAAGGCGGGAGGGAGGCAGAGACAGAAGGGGGAAGGGACATGCATACGCAGGAGGGCTTTCTGGAAAAGGCAGTGAGAGAGAAAAAAAGGCGCCAGTGTTTCAAAGGGCGATCGAGGTCCAACTTAACCAGCGAGCAGCTGAAAGATCAGCTTGAGGCCAGAGGAGTCACCATGCAAACAACAACACTATAGCAACGGCTGATAGTCCCTGTGCTAAGGGTGTCCATGCCCTAATTCACCAAATTCTTAAAACCACCCTATTGCCTCCCTTTCACAGATGGGAGACAGCAGCTTGGAAAGGATAAACGGTGTGGCCAAGGCACAAGGCTAGTAAGTGGAGGCATCCAGATTTGTTCCCAAACCATGTCTCAGGACCCAGCACCCTGAACCCAACGCTCCAATCGCCAGACACAGGCCAGACCAGATCCTATGCCCCAGGAGCAGACCTGGCCTGGAGGTGGCAGTAGCCAGGGCAGCCCTCAGAGCCAAGCGTGCTGGTGGGACCTCCAGGGCCATCCAGTCCAACCCCCTCAGGTCCTCAAGAAGGTCGTGTGCTGGCCCCGGGCACTTAGCTGACTTCATGATCATTTATCACATCAGTTGACTGTCTTTTCTCCATTAGTTCTCTGAGGTGAGAGGGTTCTCAGTGTTTCTTCTTCACTGACTTATCCCAAACTCCCCAAACAGAATCTGGTGTTCAGTAAATATTTGTTGAATAAACGAATGTCCTCCACTAGCTGTTGAAGCTAGGCCAGGATTAGAACTCAGGTCTCCTCCATCCCCACCCCCAGGGTCCCCTAGAAAACTAGCTAGAGAGGCAGCCCTGAGTCACCGTGGTCTGTGTGCAGGTGTTGGTATGCGAAAGGGCTGGGGGTCCACAGAGGCCCCAGTGATTTCAGGGACTGGTGGGTGGCTTCTCCGAGCAGGAGCCAAGGGCGGGCCATTCTCAGCCCTGGCTGACCACCCCTCACCTCAACTGTGACCACTGGCTGGTGCCCGACTCACAGGCTGAGCCCAGGTAAGAGATGGCTCGCCCACTTCCAGCCACCCAGGTTGGCTGATGTGCTGTGAACTGGTCACCAGCAGCCCTCCTACTGCTGTGTGTTTCATCAAGCCTGGCATGTTCTCCAGCCACCCGCCCCAATCCTGAGGCAAAGCTATCAGTAATCACACAACTTCCCCATGTCAAGGGCAGGATTCAGGTGCTAGAGAACTCAACTAAATGGGAGAGGAGCAGTGGCTAGAAGGAGCCCAGCCCTGCCACTGCCTTGCAGGGTGACTCTGGCAAATCTTTTCTCCCTGTGAGCTAGTTTCACCATCTTGGACCTAGAATCACAGCAAAGTGATTTCACCTGTGCCCCATTTTACCAGGCAGATGCACGTAAAATGCCCCAACTTTTAGCCTCTACTGCCCACCTGAGTCCTACCTCCCAGATCATCCCAGCCCATGGCTCCCTGAGCAGAGGGAGGAACAAGAGAAGAGACTAAAAAAAAGCAAATACAGGTGCCTGCAGCCAGAAGCAGAAGTCTTCCATGGATGAAGGTGGGGCTAAAGCTGTAGACTCAGTCCAGGGTTTGACCCAGCTCCACGAAGCCAGGGCCACCCACAGTGCAGAAGCTCCATTCAAAATTCCTGAGTTCCAGGGGAAGGGAGGATCTGTTCCCAGAGCACAGAAGGAGACCAGCAGGAGGGATCTAAGTTAGATCTCTAGCAGGACTGGCAAGAGCTCTGAGGTCGCCTGCGGGAGGCTTTGGAGAGGACCCTCCCACCAAATCAGACTCATTATGATAGCATCAAGGGCTGGTGGTGTCGTGAGAAGTGTCTACAAGTGGAGGCTCATGAGCATAGGAGGGGGGTCAGGTCCAGAAGCAGGGGGCTGGAGAAGACCTTCAGGGTGGCTCTGGCCCAGAACTTGAAGAGTCAGTTCAGAGAAGATGGTGTAATTAGCATTTGATGGGAAAGGGTGTCTGGCAGGCTCAGAAAACACATATGCACAGGAGCTAGTCTGCCAACCTGCAGTTTGCCATTTGCCTGAAGGTACAGGGTTAAAATGGGAGTGCCGGGTCCAGTGGTCCAAGGTCAGCCAGACACATACACCTGACGTGCCCCCAGTCTGCAATTCCGTGGCTCCTGCACGCTCTGTTATTCCTCACACACAGTGAATATATAGATAGCCTCTGCAATGTTCATCTCCTAGACACCAAGGCCAGCAGGTCCATGTTCACACATCTACAATCCACCAGAAGGGTCTCAGGAGACCCCCCACCATGTAGCGGGTGCCTGCATGGATGGGGCTGGCAGGTATTTCATTCTCTCTTGGGAGCCATCATGACACCAAGATCTCAGTGCCCCCACCTGGGGACAGAACACTAATCCCATCAGAAGGGAAGGGGGACCAGCCTGGATGTCGTCACCTCAGCTCAGTCTGGAAGGAGGAGGGGGGGATTTTAAACATCAGATTAAGATAGATTAAAGGGGGCTTTGGAGCCACCAATCTCTTACCCTTGCCTCCTAAACCCCAACCCCAGGTCAGAAAAAGGCAGGCAGACATAAACATGGGCTATATTCCTCTTGCTGGGTCAACCCTGTCCCCCCACAGCCCCCAACCCTGGCGAGACAACTCTGCCTTTCCTATCCCCTGCTCACTGCGCTTTGGGTTCCCATGGCAACCTCATCCTCAGCTCCAGGCAGCAGAGCGGTTGAGAGCAGGCAGACAGAGCGAGTCTGTGGGGGTGGGGGAAGAGACGCATGACAGTCAGGGTATCCTCAACTGCAGAGGAACCCGTGAGGGCAAAACCAGGAGGCTGTGTCTGCAGGATACTTGTCGACAGTTCAGATGAGGAAGATGTGAGCCTTGGGTTTGTTTTCAAGGCAGGACACAAGAAGGCCAGGGCTGTGCCCCTCCCCCACCAGCAGGACTATCTTCCAAGAGGGCTACAACCGACGTGACCTCCTCCCAGAAACAATTAATTGCTGGGGCTTCTACCTTTTCCCTCCCTCTCCATCTTCAGATTGAAGCTCCCCCACCCTCCCTCATTTACCATCCCAGTCAAGATAAACGGATATATGTGTATCCCAATGTAGGCGCTAGGGCAGATGAGAGGTTCCCCACCCCAGCTAACGACCCCACTGGTACCGCAGCCCCAACAACAGACTGTGCCCACAGTGAGGGAACGAGGGGCCAGGGTGGGGAGAACCGGGCCTCCCAACCCTGGCCTGGAGCTGAGTCCAGAGCACAGCTGTTCTTTGTCCCTTCTGTGGGCCAGCCTGCACCCGGCCCCTTGTTAATCATTCCCAGTGGCAGGCCCTCTGCTGATGCCCCTCCCCACCCTCGATGGCAGTATCAGCTGCTCCGGGAAAGAGAGGCATGGAGAGAGCCCACTAGGACAGGAAGCCTGGGGGTGGAGGGTGCAGGGAAAGGGATCTAGCATCCATGAAGCCAAGAACAGAGTTGAGCAAGATAACCAGGCGCCTGGCAGCAGCCCCCGCCTCTAGAAGAAGTTAGTCAAATAATTGGGGGCAGGAGGAGAAGGGGGTGACAGAGGATGAGATGGCTGGATGGCATCACGGACTGGATGGACATGAGTTTGAGTGAACTCTGGAGTTGGTGATGGACAGGGAGGCCTGGCATGTTGTAATTCATGGGGTCAAAGAAAGTTGGACACAACTGATCGACTGAACTGAAAGACTGGACTGAACTGAACTGAAAGTTACTTCAGAATACATTGTATCCTGTGCACATTCTCTCCTGAAACTTGCCACAAGGCTTTGGGCTAGAAAAGGCAGGCATTATCACTGCCCATTTGACAGATAAAGAAACTGAGACTCAGTGTCAAGGACAGAGATCTGGCCCAATGCTCTCTCCCCGCTTCCACACATGTCCGGGCAGCTAAGGGCAGACTGACTTCCCTCCCCCAGGTGAACACCAGCCTACTACTAGTTCTGGGGAAAGAAATGCTTGGTTGGGTGGGTGGGGGAACTTCCTCTTTTAAAGCCAAGCAGTTTCCAAGCGAGGCTATTCTAAGAGAACTGTCTGGGGTCTCTCAGCCACCCCCAGGCTGAAGCCACCTACTCCTTCTGACATTTCTAAAGCAGGTCCAGACAGTGACCTGGGTGGGAATGGGGTGCAGGAGAAGTGGGGGCTCCTCCCAGAGGACCTCTGAGTCACCTTCCTTCTTGAAGGGACTGCAGAGCTCCTGCAATGGGCTCTCTGGTGACAGGGATCACTTGGAGGGCAAAGCCCTGTCCCTAGTCCCACTATCAGCTGTGTTCCAGATACAGAACAAGAATAGACCAGTCTCCTGGAAGCCCAGTACCCGCTTTTGACAGGCAGCCTTGCCCCTTTCAGCCTTGGATCCCTTCAAAAACCACAGCTTTCTGTTCAAGGAGGAACAAAAATACAGCAACAAAAGCAACAAGGAGCCTTTGGTTTCACCAAAAGGGGAAAAAAAAAACCAACCCACAGCCCTGACATCCTGCCTCTGGAAGGAGCTACTGATCCCCCTACTGGGAACACTGCCCATGGGCAGTCAGGGAGGACTCCCCTCTATCGCAGTTTTTCACCAGTCCCCCAGGCCTAAGGGGCCAAAATGGTGGGGATGGGAAGCAACAAGGAGGCATTGTCTGACCAGAGGAAAAAAAATGAGCAGCCAAAAAGATCGAGGCTAGACAAGAAGAAGAACTGACCAGCCCTCAGGGTCGCAGATAAAATGAGAAATCAAAATCGATGATGACACACAAAGAGAAGTGATCATGTCAAGTCAGGAAAGGCATGGAAACACTGGGTTTCAGTTTCCTCATCTATAAAATGGGCTGTTAGGAAGCAAAGATCCACGAGGTTTCCTGAGGCTCTGACATCTGAGTGTAAGGAGCTGGAAAGTGAGAGTGAGGCGGGGGGCTGCCTAGAGGCTACTGTGTGTGCCCCTTTGAACTACCCCCCAACCCCGCAAACATAGCACACACACCCCTTCCTACTCCCTTCTCCTGATCTCATTTTTCCCAGTTAGAGGCAGAGAACTCTGGGGAGGTGGGAAAGCCCCAGGCCCCAGTCCTGGATGTGCCTGCCACTGCCCTATCCCCAACTAACTAGACCCCAGAGATGACTTCAAGCCCCACCAGCACAGGTCCTACCTCATGCCCCGAGGCCTGGGGAAAGGAGCAGGACCGCAGTCTCTTGTTCCCTAGAACCAGGGACACCTCCACCCTCCTCAGCCCCTCAGCCCACAGCTCAAGGCAACTGAAGGACAGTCCCAGAAAGATACAAGCGAGCATTCCCCCATTCTTCCCCAGCCCCTGTCCACCCCCCAGCTTAACACCCCAGAAGCTGGTCCCCCAGGCCTGCAACTGCCTCAGGCTGGCAGCCTCCATTGATTCAAGGGCTCCAAGGAGGAAGAACAGGAACATTCCTCCCCAACCCTGCCGAGCCCCACCCCGACCTCCAGGCTCCTCAGTTATTTGCCTGGAGACAAGACAAAGGACCAAATTTGTAATTGTGACCAGATCTGCCCCACTTTCAGAAAAAGTAGTTTACAAAACAAATCATCCAGGGCATAAATTGAGGGCCCTGTTCCTCTAACCAATGGAACAGGCTCACCCCACCTATCTAGATGCTTCAAGAAAGAATTATACAAATGCAGGCATGCTTCCCTCTACCTTGCCATAGCAGTGCTGGTTGCCAATGGCCTGGGAAGTGTGAACACAAACGCAGCCTATTCAGTCCGATTCCCTGGCGCTTACCCCTGGCCCCACAGCCTGCGGCGTGTGTCTGGATATCCAGAGGCACGTGTGTGAATGCACAGCCTTGGGGGTCTACTACCACCCAGAAGGCCGGCTGTGGGCTCTGGCCTGTGTTCTCTCCCCAGCCTCACCCCAGACAAGTCTGGTGCAAAGAGAAAATACAAGAGGCCTTTCTGCTGCTTTCAGTCACTTTCCAGAACTTAAATCTCAGCCTTCAGAACTCACCAGGGAGAAACAGATAGCGTACTTTCTTTTGCCCACCCTCCTGCAAGATCCTGGCTCAGGGACTAACCAGAGAACGCAGAGGCCCCCTTGCACACCAACTCACATATACCCTCCTTGGGTGGGCTCAACTCCCTGGCAAAGGGCCCGGGCCAGGAGCGATCACTTGCCCCTCTGGGTCTTGAGCAGGAAGTGCTGAAAAGCCAAGCCTGAGCGTCACACACAAGGCCAGGCTGGGAATTGGGGCACAGCTATAGCCTAGAAACCCCGAGACTGGGGAACCTGAATGTCACTGGTGGATGGGTTCAGAGGCAGGAAGAAAACAGGAAGGATGAGAGTGAACACTCAGCACACTGCCTGGCACAGCACAGTTGTTCAATAAAACTGGTCTAGGCTCCAGCGTCCTTGGGTGGGAATTTTGAACCACGGGATAACCAAGGCCCAGACAAGTCCAGAGTGCACCCCAAACAAGCTGAGCCTGCATCTGAGATATCCCAGAATCCCACGTCTGGCTCACTGGCACAGACCAGCCGCTCAGCAGACTCTAGCTTAGGGAGTGTGGCTGCTTCGGGCAAGGTGGTGCCACAGCTCGTGTGAAACACAGCTGGGTCACAAATTCCCCAAGTCTTTGGCCCCTCATCCCTTCCACAAGTAACATCCTTCCCAGGATGTTGGGGTACCCCTTCCCAGGTAACATCCCAGCTGGGTCAAAGGTCAGGGAAGAATAAGAGCTGTAAAGGCTGGGGGAACAGAGAGGGGTCAACCTGCTGCCCTGGCTGGAGGCCAGGAAAGGCAGGGGAATCTCACCTTGGGCAGGTGGGAAGCAGCATCTGGGAGCGGTGTATCATCTTCCACCTTCCCTGGAGCCACCCCCAAGCCCTACAGGAGCTCCCCACCCCGAACTGGCCGTAGCCTCTTAGAAGAGGGTAAAAAAAAGCTGGGACTTTTCGGCACTAGGCTGAGAACACACAGAGAAAACAAGGACAAGCCTCTGATTTCTTTCTCCAACTCCCAGAGCTCGCTGAATTCAAGGCTACCAGAGTCTTAGGAAGAGACAGAAGACGCCTCAGTCCCTGCTGCCCACTGAGTTTTGGGCTCCGCCAGACTCTTGCCTTGAGGGGCAGAGGCTCAGAAGCTGCCCCCAAAGGAGTCTCGTGCCCAGAAACTAGCCTGAAGTGGGCCAGCAATCAAGGGGTTAACTGCCCCAGCCTCTGGCTTTGCTGCACCCCACCCCACTCCCCCAACAGAGGGAGGAAGTGGCAGAGAATCAGGGTTTGTGAGAGCCTTTAAGAATTTGAAGAATGTCCCATTTCCCTTGGGGGAGGATGGGAGGGGTCGGCAGGGGAAAGAGGACCAGTAGAGCTAATAGAGAAGGGGCAGGGGAAGGAGGAGCCAGGACCTAGCTGTGACCCTCTCTCTAGCCCAGGCAGTCTCCCCAGCGTCCCTGTCCCTCCCAGAAGGGAGGAGGTTCATGGTGCTTCTTGGGCTTGAGATTTTATCGGTTTTCCCAGCACCTGGCACAGGTTGGCATCTAGCAGCCGGCAGGCAGTAAGTGCCTGATGCAGGCTCCAGCCAAGGAGATGAGGCTGTAGTGTGAGCAGGGAGGGGAAGACAGGAAGGGGGAGTTGTTGTTCAGTTGCTAAGTCATGTCCGCTTCCTTGTCCTTCACTATCTCCCGGAATGGGGAGACAGCCATTCAAAGGGCTTTAAGATCCCAACTCCTTTTAGACAAATCCCAAAGTTCCCCTCCTATGTGAACTTCAGCTGTAGAAAGCCTCCAGGCTGAGAATTTTAAAAGGTAAAAAATAAAAAAGGACTCGGACTTCCCTGGTGGTCCAGTGGCTAAGACTCTGTGCTCCCAATGCAGGGGTCTCTGGGTTCAATCCCTGATCAGGGAACTAGATCCCACACGCTGCAACCAAAGAGTTCACGTGCCACAACTAAAGATTCTCCATGCCACCACTAACACTCAGCATAGCCAAATACATACATATAGAAACAGTTTCTTTATAAAGGGACTCAAGTCAGAGCCTAAATTTTTTTGAATGCTGACCTTGCAGCCTACGTAAGTGACTTGACCTTCCAAAGCCCCCCACAGAGCAGCGAGGTTGTGAAGTCCTACAGGAGCCCAGACCTGCACGTGATCAACCCCAAGGTGCTGCATTTTCTGAAACTGCATGGGATGGGAAAGGGTGTCTCCCTGGGATGGGAGACCCCACCTCAACCCACTGCCCCACAGCAGGCCAGAGAAAACTCCACTGGAAAAGACATGAAGTTCTCTGCCTCCCTCAGCAGGCAGGGAAGAGCTCTGCCCAGGGTCAGGCCACACCCTTCATGCTGCTCCCCAGTCTCAAGAAATGACAGTCAGGGGGGCCCCCTGGGGCCCAGGGCCCAGATTCTCTGGTAGGGACAGGGCAGGGGAGAGGTGACAAGTTAGCTGCCGTCACGGAGAGAAATGTGGAAGGCGACATGGAGAACACAATCGCCAGAAACAGGACTTTTCTTGAAAGACCACATGGATCCCTCTCTTGCAGCAGGGTGTGGTGAAGAGAATAAGCTTGCCATATGGGGACTAAACCAGCCTCTCGCTAGTCATTCATCTTGGGAAAGCCCCTTCCCTTCCTCAAACCTCAGCTTCCTGCTCTGTAAACTGGGCATATTAACAGTCCTGACTATCATCCCCCTGTGGTGAGGAGGACTCAACATGGTTAAACCATACGGAGCAGAGTGTGGAAGTGCTGGGCCCTGCCAGCTTGTGGGTATTAGAACAGAAGGAAGCTCTGAAAGTGAAAGTGGAGTCGCTCAGTCGTGTCTGACTCTCTGCGACCCCATGGACTGTAGCCCACCAGGCTCCTCCGTCCATGGGATTTTCCAGGCAAGACTATTGGAGTGGGCTGCCATTTCCTTCTCCAGGGATCTTCCCGACCCAGGGATAGAACCCAGGTCTCCTGCACTGCAGACAGGTGCTTTACCATCTGAGCTACGAGGGAGGCCCTAAGTGCCCGCCCAACAGCCCCTGCCCGAGGCGACTCACGCGTTGCAGTAGGGCTTCTTCTCGTAGCCCTTGTAGTTCTTCATGTTGAGGGTCATCTTGCAGGTCTCGCAGTGGAAGCATGCTTTATGCCAGAACTGGGGGCAGAGGCAGAGGGAGGATGCTGTCAGATAAGCAGGACTTAGGAAGGGGGCTCAGGGCCCAGGAAGGAGCACTCCATCCCTGGGACCAGGACAGACACCCCCCGCAGAAGTGAGCCAAGGACATCTCAGGTCACAGGTTCCAACAGCTGATGACACCTTCCCCTGTCCCACTGGTGCTGTCAGCAGGAGAAGTGCAGACCCCAGAGTGAGTGGGGAAGTGGGGAAACCCCACACACACCCCACGAAGATTGGTTCCACCTCCCCCAGACCACTCCCGCAGCCTGCCTGCCTGCGCAGAAGCCTCATTGCTTATGCAAAGCTGCACCAGGCGTTGCTAAGAAGCCACTGCTGCTGAACACTGAGGGGCAGCGGCTCAGCCTAGACAAGGCCTAGGGGGACAGGAGGGCCCAGCCCCCATGTACCCAGGCCTTCCCACACCACAGCAGACACACTTCCGCCTGGGCAAGGCCCAGCCCCAATTTCTCCTCTTTCTGAGGGACCCCTGCCCAGAGTGTGGGTGAGTGCCCCAGGCTCTAGCCAACACACCACACCACTTCCCTCCTCCCCTCAACCGGCTCCCACCCCCTCAGCTGGTCTCCCTCCCAGGCAATAGAGCTTTGCATGGAGGTGGGTCCCCCACCTGCACAGTGGGCATCACAGCCCCACCCTGGCTAGCTGGGTGACCTCGGTCAGGACCCACACCTGACCGAAGTGTCTGCAGGTGTCTGCCACTTCTGTATCTGCAGAATGGAAACCTTAATACCCATCTCTCTTGGGACTGTTGAGATTTAAATGAAAAATCACCTATCAAACCCTCAGCACACACACACACACACACAAAAACCCCTCAGCACAGCACCTGGCACCTCTAAGTACTCAAATATCAGGTGCTGGGTGTGGCAGGGGTGACCCTCAGCTGAGGCGGCTGGGCAGGAGGTGTGTGAGTGCTGGGGTGCAGGCGGGGCTCTACTGGGGCCAACCACAGCTAGAAGACATGTGAGTGAGACTGAGTGATCAGGAACCCCCAGCAAAGGCCAGGGACCCAGAACAGAGCGAGGATCAATCCAGGACCGCCAAGGTGGGGAACAGAGTCAAAGACCATGAGGGCAGGGGAACTGATATAACAGGTGACCCCATCCCGAGAAACGCTGAAGCTCGAGAAAACCCAGGCAAAGGAGAGACTCACCCTGGCACCTGTCAGCCCAGGATGAGGCCCCAGGGTTAGCACCTACCAGGAGCCCAGCTTCCAGGGCCCCAGAATCCGGGCTGTCGGGGTGACCCAGCTGGCCTTTCCCTGCCCCCAGCAGCCAAAGGACATCCTTCTGATTCCTCAGAGAATGAGGCCAGAAGCCAGGGAAGGGCACAGGGAGACTTTCGAGGTACCTAGCAAATGCCTCGTTTTTGGCCACCTATCAAGAAATTCCCTTGAGGCAGTGCTTTTCAGATGTATTTCCCAGCCAAGAGGTGCTTCTGGGCCACTTGGGAGAAAGGGATTGAAAAAAGGTTAAGAGGTTGGGATATCACCTCCCTCACCCTGACCGGTGTTGACCAGTGCCCACAGGGTAATTGTGTGTGGGGGTGAGGGGCAGGGAGTAATAGGGTACTTTTCCTATCAAGGAGACCCAAAGGCCTCTTTAGGAGTGGAATAGTGACCAAAGGAACAGGAGAACCACTCTTTGGGAAGAAGGCCAGGGGAAGTCTGGAAGCAAAGAGGAGGCTGGTGAAGCTGGGCTCCCAAGCCAACCTGGGCCAATCCCACAGCCCTGCCCGACGCCTCTCAGTGCGAAACCCCAGTGCAGACAGCCCACTGGAAACCTAGAACAGAGTGGTCCCTGCCCCCCACCAGCCCTGAAGTGAAAGCCCCTCTCCCTCCCGCAATGCCTGGGAGGCGCTGGCAGAACGCCCCAGCTCTGCCACCACCAAGTCTGCTGGCCTCTGCCTGCTTAGCTGCACATGCCCCTGCCTGGGCCCCCGCCTCCCCCCCCCCCCGCAGGGGCCTGCCAGGAAAAACATTCTCTGGAATCCAGACCATGACCCACTTTCACACACACATAGGCAGGAATCCCGCACTGTCCTAGGTCTGGGGACCTCCAGAGGTGCCCCCTGATTGACCTGGGGGAGACAAAGGGAGAGACACAGACACGTCCATCCTAGCTCACAGCCAGGTACCCACCCTGGAGCCAACCCCCTTGGGGCTGAGTATACTGACCAGGCTAGGGTACAAGGCCAGCAGCCAATTCAGGGGTTCTACAAAATACCCCCTGCAGCCAGCTACCACTGGAAGGAAGGGGAGCCCCAGTCAAGGGAACAGTGCCCATTTCTATCTCTAGCTCTTCCCCACCTCGCCTCCAGACACCCCCTGCTCTCAGCTAGACACGTCAGAGGCTAGGGAGTGGTCGTCTGTTCTCTTACAGGGGGTCCAGGAACAGAATAATGAAAAGGAGGGGACTGAACGCCTTCAGAGTAACAACAGAATTCTGTCTGTGCATCTGTAAAGTGGAACTAAAACCCCGGGGTCCCGTAGAGGGGGTCCCATGCTGGGAGGAGGTGATACAGCCTCACTTCCCTCCCCTCTCTGGAGGAGCGCGTCAAGAAAGGTTTAAGAAAATCAGCAGCTTCCACCACTGTGTCCTTTTGGAGACAGGAGAGTGAGGGGAATGGGGGGCAGAAAATGGCAAGTCATTCAATAGCCCCTGTGGGCCAGGCAGACCCAAGGAGACCCCAAATGAAAAGAGACCCATCCCTGTCTCAGTCAGATCTGGTAACGGACACAGTCAGGGAAACATGTCAGTAACACCCCACAGTGACCCTCTGTCTGCCTCTTTTCCCTGCCCCAGGAGCTCTGCCGCAGAGCACGAGTCCCCTCTTACAGGCCACAGGTAAGGTTTCAGAGCAGCATTCCCGGGACGCAGGGAGCAGTTACCTCTAAACATGCAACTTGAATCCTCCCCACTGCCCTGTAAGTCCACGGCTTCCCTGTTCACCAAAACCTAGTTCTCTGGTGCCCGTTAGGAGCCTCTCAGCCCATGTCCCAGGCTCCAGCATCAGCCTCCACTCTTCCTGGCCTGGAGATCCAAAGCTGCAACCCACTCCACAGAAAGGCAAACTGAGGCTGCTGGGGGCAGAAGCAAGATCTCCTGCACTTGGGTGAGGTTGGGGTCAGCCCTCTCTTTCTAGAGTCACCGTAGAGGCTGGGGGAGAAGCTGCTCACAACTCTGGGGGTGGGGGATGTGGTGAACTCCAGGTTGCTGTGCCTGCCGCCTGGGATCCTGCCCACTCTACCCGCTCCACTCGGGCGCCCTATGACTCAGGGCTAGAGAATGAGACCTCTCCCTCCCTTCCTGTCACCCAGGGTTACAGTTTCTCACTCCTCCAGGGGCAACGGTAGCCCCACCCTGGCCTACCCTGGCCCGGTCACTAGCCTAGCTCAGCTGGCCACCTGGGAGGCTGGCTTAAAGGCAGAGACCATGGCTGCACCTCCCCAGATTCCCAGGGAGTATTATTCCTGGTTCAAGAGCTCAGGCCTCGACCATTCCACAGGCCAGGGTCAGGAAGGGGAGGGCCCACTACAAACATTAGGGAGATAGCGTAAATTAAAGTACTTTTTGCAAACACAACAGGCAGAAGAGCTGAGCACCAAGAACTTTAGAGCTGAATTCCAGCTTGGGCTGTAGGGAGTGAACCGCATGACCTGTCTGGGCCTCTGCTTACGGGGGTCATAATTTACAGGAGCCATCGCATCTGCTCTGTGAGGCTCCTGGGAAGACTGAGCCTGGCACATTCCAAGGAGTCTATGCAGGGACGGTCATGGGATGACTGTGGGGTGCTCCTAGCTAGGAAACGAGGTACCAGGGCTCCAGGCCTTTTCCCCTCTTCTGGGCCCGTTCCCTTCTAGCTTGCTGCCATCTGGGGGGTGAGAAGAAGAGGAGATGGTACTTCAGACAACCAGAGGCAGAGAGCCCTCCCAATAGGGGAGTCCAGGGGACTCAGCCCACCAATCCTCTACCCTCCTCAGTGTCTCCCTCTGTATTCAGGAGCTCGGCAAAAGCAAGCCAGGCCAGGGGGACACAGCGAGTCCCATGTTAGTGCCTCCCAGTGTGATCTAGGACCAAACTCCAAGTCTGTCAAAAGGCAGAGGACACTGTGAGACACAGCCTCTCTCCCTCCACAGAGGCCCTGCACCACGTAGGTGCTTAATATTCATTGAATGATTGAGCGAGCGACATCACCCTGTTTCTTCCCCAACTCTAATCCCGTAAATTGGGGAAACAAATAACACCGTGGCCAGCCGTACACATTTATTCATCACGAGGATACGCTGGATAACGCAGGTGGATGGTAGGGTGGCCATCAGAGGTGATGTGGCCTTTACTCACCTAAGCCTTTGGGAGATAAGGCTCAGGGAGGAGGAAAGGCTAACACCAAGGATGTAGCTTGTGCTCTGGGTCATGTCGGGTCCTAGGAAATTGTAGTGAAACAGGTGAATCTAATTTGACTCTCACCTGTTGTAAATGGGTTGTTTTGGGAAGCTGGTTAGCAAATGTGTCTATGGGACTGAACGTCCCTCCTCAGGCATCAGGTCCCCATTCCAAGTGCCTGCCCTTACTACCTGGAGGGCGGTGGGAGGAACCAGTCTAATACTTGGATATTCCAGGCCTCCTGCTCAGTGCAGGGGTGACATCTCTCCAGGGAAACTTCCTGTAGGGAGAGATCTAAAGAGAGGAACCGCCAACTCTCACTTCCCAGGGCGCCCTCCACCTGAATGTCCTCTTCCCGAGAGGGGAAGAAAACAGATGGGGAGGGCGCCTTAAAGGGGCTGCACCCTCCCCTCGGACACCAAAGGTCTTTACAGGGAAAGCCAGGTATGGGGCTGGACAGAGCACCCCAGAAAAGAAGAGGGCGCACAGCCTATACCACATCCCCTTCCGGGCGCTGTAACAGGCACTTGAGTGCACTTCCCTACCTTCAAGGAAATGACATCAGCATACCCATCTGATAGACTGTGAACACTGAGGCCTAGAGCCATTCACAGAGCTGGTGGTGAGTGGACCTGGAACTAGGAGCAAGTGTTCCAACGCCCAGGCTAGTGTCCTCCCAGCAGACACTGCTTCTGCCTTATGTGGGTGGAAAGTGGCCATTGCCTCTACCCAGTTCATGACTGTGCAGAAGGGGAGCACAAGGAACTCAAGACGCAGAGGCCAAAATCCCTCCCACCAGGGAAGAGCAGAAACACCAGCGTGCAAGGCCAGAGAGCTCTCAGCTCCTGCCCCCAGGCTCAAGTCCTGCCCTCCCGCATGGTCTTTGGGAAGGTCAGCACCCACATTCACTGCACCATAACATGGCCTTTCTCTCCTCCTGCCCAGCCAGGCCCAGGAGAGAAGACTGAAACAGCAGCGGCCCCGCATGACCCCTTCCTCCAAGAGCAGTATCAAAATGATCTCAGAACCATGGAACCCCACCCCCTCACCCTGACTCAGAGGCCAAAGGTTACTGAGGAAGCACCAACCTTAAGGAGGAGAAAGACAAAAGAATCCCAGGACCGACCCTTTGCCCCCTCACAAAAAATATCTGACTCCAGGTGGGCCCTGCACCCTCTTCCATCCCATGCCCAACCCCTGGCCAGTCCAGATAGGAAAGAGGGAATCTGTGGACAGGGGGCCAGCTTTAGGAGGTGAATGAAAGGCATGATGAAGAAGGGGACAAAATCCTAGAGGCCTCTCCTCCAGACCGAGGAGGCAAAGAGAGGGAAGGTGGATTGCCTTAGGATCTTAGTGAGATTAAAAGAGGTCCGGATCCTATCCCAAACTACAGGAAATACCCAGTTCCAACTCTCCACCCCCTTCAAAAAGTATAATGGCAACCAGATGAACGAGTCCAGCATGATGGAGGTGGGGGGAGGAAGACGCCTAAGGGCCCCCAGGGGACAGTGAATTTCCAGAAGGCCACCTTCCCTTTTCCCCAACACCTCCCCCCTTCTCTTGGCTCCCCCTGAACTCAGCCAACCCCACCCTCCATTGGGGAAACCTGCTCTGAAAAGTTAGCTCTTTGTTCTACAGGGTGGACTCAGCCTCTGAACACAATTTCAGGAGATCTCAGTGAAGCAACCCCCCACCCACCCTACTCCAGCAAGCGACCCCGCCCGGGTCCGGCTGGGCGGACCAACGCTGGGAGTTGGCTTCTAATTTGAGGTGGGGGCTGGGAAGCTATGGAGGACTCCGGCTAGCCCATTAACCGCTGAACCACCAAGAGGGCTGCAGGTCGTCCAAAAACCGGGCTCTCGCAATCGGGGTCCTTATCCGAAGGCCAGTTCACCAGACGCAACACTTGCCCGCTGACGGCCCCCCACCCTCCACTCTCCAGGCCAGGAAGCCGGGCCAGTAGCCGCCAGAGCGGACTGCTTAGCAGGGGCCCCAACCTCTGCCCCGCCCCCGCCGCCCCCTCCCCCAGCGCCCAGCGCTTCCGCCTACTTGGCGCTCGGCGAGGCGGGGAGAGGGAGCGGCCGTCTGCTCTCACTCTCCCGGCCCTAGGGGGCGGGACTGCACCCCTAACCTTCCCTCACCCCCCCACCCCCACTCCGGGGCCCGGCTTCTCCACCCCAGGGCACCGAGCCCACCCCTCTCCAGCAGTGGCTGCCCGCCACGCGTGGACTCCTTTCCTCGCCCCAGATCTCCTGGCTTCCAGACTGGGGTCCGTCCCTCACACCCCATGACACCACCCACCTTTCCTCCTCCCGGGATCGCGGTAACGGGGCGGCAGAGACCCAGCCCCGCTCTCCTCCTCCGATCTGGAGCTCGGGGATTGCAAAGACGCGTTTCCCAGTCCCGAGTCTCACCTTATCCAGACAGTTCACCTTCTCCGTGGGGTACACGATCTTGCCGCACCGAGCGCAGTTAGGATTCATGGCTCCGGGAAAGGCTAGGGCGAGGACGCCCGAGCTCGCGCGCGTTCTCTTTCCCCGGAGCGAGCTGGCGGGGAGACGGCCGCGGGCTCAACTGCACAGGCGACAGCGACGGCGGCTTGAGCTAGGGAACTGGCCTCCGCCCCCGCCCTCCTTCCCCTAATAAACACAGCGGGGAGGAGGGGCTGTACCGGGGCGGGGACGCGCCGCGGGCGCGGGCAGGGGCGCGCGCGGCGAGGCGCGCTTTCCCGGCGACGTGGGACTGCGCGGGGGCGGGTTCCAGGGAGGACTGCGCGCCCAGAGGTACGCGCCTAGGTGAGCTCGCAAGCAGAAAGGGCCCTGGAATGCGCCCGGAGGCCAGGCGCCGACAGGCGACCTTGCCCAGGGCCCTTCCGCCGCTGGAGGCGGGGCGGGGGCGATCCGGTGGCACTTCTGGGCACCTGGGCTGCAGGGCGGGCGAGCCTCTCGCAACCGCCCAAAGTGGGGTTCGAACCCACTCGAACACCCAACCAGTTTCGTCAGGTTTGGGGACTTCCTTTGTACCCGTCGGTACTTGGGGAGAAATCCGCGGATCAACGGGAACCCCCTGCCCCGCCCCTAAGATGTTAGCCATGCCCTGCAACATCCTCTCCCACAGTTTGTAGGGCGGAACCCGTCCCTCCCTCCAGGACTCAGTCCCTCGCAGACCGGGTTAGTTCTTCAGTCCCCGCGCCTCCGCCGTGCAGCTTTCCCGTAGTTCTCCGAATCCAGCGAGCTTCTGCTTTGCGCTCGTTCCCTTTTTCTCTTGCGTTTCTTTCTCCTTGGTTACCCTTACTGTTCACCTTTAGCAGTGTCTTAACACCCAAAAGAGCTGCATCCAAGCCAAGGCGCGGCGTGGGGGTATAGCTCAGTGGTAGAGCATTTGACTGCAGATCAAGAGGTCCCTGGTTCAAATCCGGGTGCCCCCTCGGCGACTTTTTTTCCTAATTTTTGTCTAGTATAATAATTTCCTTTTTGACTCATATTTTAACCTCGGGTCCTAGGTTAGAGAAATAGAGAAAAGCTATTTTAAAATTCCTACCTCATTCTCCAACCTTAACGGAAGGCTTTCGGTTTTACTTCGTACTCAGTAGCAGGAGGGGGTGGGTACAGGCACAAATCACGTACAAAAACTTCAGGTCCCCACAACCCATGCCGGAGGTACCGGGATTTCTGCGGTCACCGGCGGCAGCCTCAGTCGGGTAAGGCGGTTCCAGGCGCTGGTTCAGGAGGCAAGACTCCCCCAACTTGCTGTTTCATTTTGGGTAGGGGTGGGTCTGGAGAAGAAAACCCACAGACACAGATTTTCTCCAACTTCAACTTTCTTTATTACCGGTGACAAGCGCGTGCCCGAAGCACCTTTCCTTATTTTTCATAACACCAGCACAGTGAAAGCAATTTGAGAATGCGGAAATGGTCAATGCCGACCCAAAATCTCATTTTAATTTACAAGAATAAAGTTACGTCCTGATATAAACTAATGTTCTCAAACTTGAGTGTGTGTCAGAATTAAATAGGGAGCTCCTTAAAACACTACCCCCCCGCCCCCCGCACCAGTTTCTGATACTCTTGGCCTGGGTGGGACCCCAAGAATTTGCATTCTTAACAAATTCCCAGGGGGTGTTGATGCTGCTGGACCACACTTTGAGAACCACTGAGCAAATAATACAATGCCATTAAGCTTCATAACCTAAAGATGGGGACAGATAACTGTCCGCTGCTTGACTGCCCGTTATCATTGTTGGGCCCAAGGAAAAAGATCAGGGAGCAAGAGCGACCCTCTCGACTAGGTTTTGCCCAAAAAAGGAAAAAGAAAGGATAGTGGGAGAGGCATGCTTCTTGAGTCAGGGGGAATTTGTGGTATTTTAAACTCGGAATTTGGTTGTGTCATCCCTCAGGGCCCCAGGAGAATACTACTCAAATATTTTTTTCCCCACGGCTCCCCTTACTGTCTGGAGAAGAAAGTGGCAATCCACTCCAGTATTCTTGCCTGGGAAATCCCATAGGCTGAGGAGTAATGCTTGGGGTGGCAAACAGTGGGACACGACTGAGCGACTGAGCATGCATTACTGTGAGACAAGTTGTGAAGCTGGACATGGTGATTAAGCAGAGCTGCTGTGCGGGTCAAAGCTCAGAGGTGAGAAATAGCTAATTTTTCACCCCGTTCCTGGACACCAGGCCTCAAACTCCACCTGTAGGTTTATCAGGCCAAAACCTTGCCTTTGAGCTAATATAAAGAAGGCGAAAGCCGTTCACTTTTCATCTTAAATCTGTGCTGTGACATCACCACTATTATTAACTAGGCAAAATAATATTGCCCCGCCCAGGCATTCCTATTGCTTCCCCTCCAAAGAAACTGTGATTAACATTAAACCAGTAAGTCCTAAAGGATCTCAAATTGGAAAGGTCTCAGCCTTCTTTCTACCTACTGAGAGTACAGGTGAGTGGGCTTCTTGCCAGTGAGTCAGCGTGCTCACCGGAAATGTGGTGAAGTCATTCCAGTGTGGTGGAGTCATTCCTGTGTGACTTTTACTGCGTCTCTCTGGTTAAGAGTATTTTCTGAGAATCTCCAGGAAGTTTTGGATTTAGAACATACCTCTGACTTTGTGTTAACTTGTGACTGTGAAAAATGGAAAATCAGAGAAGGGGGCACCCGGATTTGAACCGGGGACCTCTTGATCTGCAGTCAAATGCTCTACCACTGAGCTATACCCCCTGTGCTGGTAGTATTTTGGTAAATGCTTTTTACATCCATTCTAGATATATTTCCGCCCCCCCCGAAAATTCTTTTTCCAAAATCAGTTCCTTCTTGCTACAAGATATTGAATAGTAATAACAAGGAACAACATTAAAAGACCTAGTAAAAACATGGAATTTTGAAAACATGTGAACTTTTGTCTTTTCTAAGTTCAATTCTTTATCCACTGTCCCAGTCATCTCTTCACCCTAAGAAGTCAGAGAAGAGTTTCTTGCAAAACTGAGTAAGGCATCCTTTCTCTTGGTCTCTCTAAAAGAATGCAAGCACCAGCTGAACAGACATGTCCACTGAGAGACTTTCCCTGGCTATGTTCTCTAGTGGTCCCTCTCTATTTTTAGGAAACAACTACTTTGTGCCCCATTGTAGGTGCAGAGCATACTTTCCATAGAGAGGTACAAAGGTTCTCATTCTCACTGACTTTAAAATCAAATGGAGACAGGATAGAAACAAGTGCACAAATGAATAAACGAATTAGGAAAATACCTAAAATAAAAGACAAGATATGTGTTAGGGAGGTACAAGCGGGTGTTTCAAGACGCATAGTCAGGGAAGAGTTTTCTTCCTAGGTGATTTTGGAGTTAAGACACGGATGGCATGAAAGAGACAGCCATTCGCCCATCTGTTGGGAGTGGGAATTCCAGTTAAATTGGCTGCTGCATTGGTCCTAGGGATGAAACTATAAAAGATGCATGCACCCCTACGTTCATAGCAGCACTATTCACAATAGCCAAGACATGGGAACAACCTAAATGTCCACTAACTGGATAAAGAAGAGGTGATACATATATACGATGGAATACTGAGCAGTCATAAAAAAAGAAAGAAAGAATGCCTTTTGCAACACTGTAGCTGGACCTAGAGATTATTATACTAGGAAAGGTCAGAAAGAGAAAGACAAATACCATATAATATTACTTATTTGTGGAATCTAAAATATGACACAAATGAATGTATCCAGGAAACAGAAACAGACTCACAGACATAGAGAACAGGCTTGCGGTTGCCACGGGTCTGGGGAGGGACGGCTTGTGAGTGTGGGATTAGCAGATGCAGACTGTTACATAGAGAATGAATATGGAGTAAAGCCCTACTGTATAGCACAGGGAACTGTATTCAGTATCCTGTAGTAAACCATAATGGAAAACTATAAAATATATATATAAATATATATAGCTGAATCACTTTGCTGTATACCTGAAACTAACACAAAATTTGTAAATTAAATATGCTTTTTGTGCATGTTAGTCACTCAGTGGTGTCCGACTCTGTGACCCCACAGACTGTAGCCGATCAGGCTTCTCTGTCCATGGAATTTAATAAAAAAAATTTTTAAAAAGAATGACTCTTCTTTTTTGACTTCACTATCTGGGTGCATGTGATACTCTGAGATAAAGAACACTGAGAAAGGAGTAAATTTACAAAAAAAAAAAAAAACTCAAGAGTTTCTTTTTAAAACTCTGAAACAAAGATAATAACGTACAGCCCCTAGCCTCATAGACTTCACATTCTAGTATAAGGTCAATATGCTAAGACTGAGGTGCCCGACAGACATTTAAGAGGAGATTTTAAGTATGCAGCTGGAGATCCAATTATTTCTGAAGTTCAGAAACATGTCTGGGTTTGAAATGTGATGTGAAGAGTTGTCAGTATATAGCTGGTAGCTGGTGAAAAATCAATCCCAGAAGTGTGCTAGATTCGACTCATACCAGCTTGTGAGAACTAATTGTTAAATTTTCCAGAATTTTTAAAGCCAGTTGATTTCACTTGAAATTAGCAGATGGACGTTTTTACACTATGAGAATTGGCAAATCCTACAAATCAGGTCCTGGGGAGCCAGTTATCAGCCTTTTATCAGCACAACCCTACTTCTGACTGGTTCTGATGTTCTTCAAAAAGGAAGAGGTCAACATTCTCTGAGGAGAAAAGATAAGATGTAAAAGGTTTGAGAATGGAAAAGGTGTGTGAAATAATCGTTTTAGAGACTGAGAAAGTGAATCTAGTTAGTCAGTGGTGGAGGAGTAATAGACACAGAGCCTGTTTCAGATTGATAGAGTGGTTCAGACTTCCCAGTGCTCCTCTAACACTAATGAATTTGAGTTTAATGAGGTTTGGCTTATAGGTACCACTAGGGTTTGTAGTGAATCAGGCACTCTGCCAACTACTGTGAGGAATACAAAAGGAAAGCAACATGATCTTACCCTCCAGGAACTTAGTCTATTGGAGAAACAAGATATAGATGCCAAGGGGGAAAAATTCCTGACAGTCGAGAAAGTAAATGTACAGAGTAACAGAACTGTGAGGAAAGCTTGTTAATAATGAGAGAAATGAAGTCAAAGACTTTCTTAATATTTGGTAGTGAAAAAGAAAAACTGGACAGGTGATCATAGCTAAAGGGAAGATTTTCCAACCTAGGGGAAATCTACTGATATTTGAAGGAGCAAAGCCAGTGGAAGAGACTCAAGATGCTGGAGATACCTTGGGAAAGACAAGGGAAGCACTTCCTTTCGTGCACAAGGCATAGGCTGAGGATTCAGTACAACTTGGGATGCAGTCAGGAAGGATAGAAATTAGACTTAAAGGATTCCCAGATGTCAGAGGTATAAGAGGTTGTAATTATTGGAGAAGAGAAATCCCATTGCACACCCCACAGTGTGTCTGGCCGGACTGGACTTCTCCTGCCATCTTTCCCTCTTACCATTTGGGTCTGTTTCGGTTCGGGTTGCTTTTTCTCTTGGTGCTTAAGCATCAGCCTTGGAAACCTGAAAGAGTTAGTCATACATGTCAACCTATTGTTAATCACCAAGGCAACGTCTGCTCCTATAAACACTACAAATAAACTGTAATCTTCCTCTCACCAGCAGAGGGGGTATAGCTCAGGGGTAGAGCATTTGACTGCAGATCAAGAGGTCCCCGGTTCAAATCCCGGTGCCCCCTTGTGTTCTCACTTTTAATCCTTATCTCCCTCAACACTATAGATAGCAAATATTTGGTCATTTGTAAGTGTTTTCTGGGAATACAGAAATTGGTCAACTACAGGTATCTGGATTTCACATTCTAAAAAGGTCAACACCTAAATAAAGGAATTTCCGGTCCACCCAACGGATTCCAATCTGTGTTTGGAAGCTGAATTCTTCCATGTCTGCCTGTGAGACCCTTTCCACATAGGGAAAAAGAATTTACTTCGCACTTCCTTTCCTGTTTCATTCTTGTCCATTCATGCATACAGCTTTCCAGAGGCTACATGATGTCACAACAGACTGAATGTGGAAACATGAAAATCCGGATGTCTTTCATTTAGCCAGATACCAAAGAAATTTCTAAAGGAATGAAAGCAAAGCCGCTCTTCTCATTATTTTTAAAATTTAAGTACAATTGTTTTTAAGCATATGTATTTTCTCAACATTCAAAAAAATGAAAAGCGTAGCATCCGATAGCAAATGCTTCATGGCAAATAGATGAGGGAACAATGGAAACAGTAACAGACTATTTTTCTTGGGCTCCAAAATCACTGCAGATGGTGACTGCAGCCATGAAATTAAATGGCATTTGCTTCTTGGAAGAAAAACTGTGACAAACCTAGACAGCATGTTCAAAAGCAGAGACATTACTCTTCCAACAAAGGTCTGTCTAGTCAAAGCTGTGGTTTTCCAGTAGTCATGTATGGATGTGAGAGTTGAACTGTGAAGAAAGCTGAGTGCCAAAGAATTGATGCTTTTGAACTGTGTTGTTGGAGAAGACTCTTGAGAGTCCCTTGGACGGCAAGGAGATCCAATCAGGCAGTCCTAAAGGAAATCAGTCCTGAATATTCATTGGAAGGACTGATGCTGAAGCTGAAGCTACATATATTTTGGCCACCTGACTCATTGGAAAAGACTCTGATGCTGGGAAAGATTGAAGGCAGGAGGAGAAGGGGATGACAGAGGATGAGATGCTTGGATGGTATCACGGACGCGAAGGACATGAGTTTGAGTAGGCTCCAGGAGTTGGTGATGGACAGGGAAGCCTGGCATGCTGCAGTCCATGGGGTCGCAAAGAATCGGACATGACTAAAGGACTGAACTTAACTGATTTTAACAGGTAATGGATCATCTTAAATATTTCACAATTTAAATTTCTAATCCGGTGACTCTGAGTAGATAGATATAACTATACAAACAAAACCTTTTTGGAGTCCTCAATAATTTAAGAATGTAAAGGATATTCAGATGAAAATATTTGAGAACCAATGCTCTAAGTAACCAACCAAGACAACTAATACAGGCAGAAAAGCTAAATTTCTGGAAAAATTGATTTTGGTTTTGGGTGTGTTAGTCTGAAGTGCCTGTGGAGGTGTCCCTATCATGGTTTCCATATACTAGCTAGAGCTAAGCAGAAATGTCTTAGGCTGAGATACAGAATTGGGAGTTATCAGCTTATTGATAGTAATGGAAGGTATTGGGTGGTGTGATCACTCAGAGGAATATACTGAGAAGGGGCAATGAGTAAGGAGAGAGCAATATAGCATAATGGCTTAGAGCTTGTACTTAGGAATCAGTCAGATTCAGGATACCATTCCATCTCTACCTTTCATGATTTGATCTTGGACAAAAACACTTAACCTTTCTATTTCCTAGTTTCCTCATCTGTAAAATGAGATTAATAATACCTAAGTCACAGGGTTCTGGGGAGTATTCAAGAAGTCACATTTCTATAAAATAGTTAACTCAATGATTAGTATTTAAGAACACTCCATATATAGTAACTTCTATTATTACTAGCATCTTGGAAACCGTAGGTGAAGAGGGTTAAGAAGATGGGACTGGTCCCAGTGTGCAACAATGTGAGGTCAAGTAAGATAAAGACAGAGGAGTTTCCTTGGATTGCAGAAAGAGTAGGTTACGGTGGACTTTCTAGTATAATTTATCAGTATACATAATTTCTAGTATAATTTCAGTCATATAGTGAGGAAATAAACTAGATTACAGGGGTTCAAGGAATGTGTGCACCCAGGAAGTAAAGAAATAGAGACAGATCATTTCGTAGCTCTGATTTTCATGGACCAATGAAACTATCCCAGAGATGGCAGTGTTGAGATGGTGAAAAGTTGACGTAGGATTTAAAGGAACATTTTTAACAACAAAAAGATGAAGGAAGAACGATAATCTTTTAAATTGAGCAAACGTAGCTTTATGAGAAACACAGTATTTTCAAAATATTTCTAATTTTGCCATAGAAGAATGAAAATTCCTTCATGCCAGGATGCTGACATATGGAAACCACTGAGGTAGACTTCATTTGTTCAGCAATCATTTGCCATGTATTTATTGAGTCAGGCCCTATGCTGAATGCTGGGGATATACTGTTGAACAACAATAACAAAGAAACATGAACTCAGCTTTTACTGGAACATATAGACTAACTGTGGGAGTGGGAAGTCATTCAGCAAAGTCATGAAATACATATTTAAGAACTGAAGTAAATAGCATGATGGAAAAATACCTCTTAAGAGAAGTCAGAGTAAAATTTCTCTAAGAAAAAGATATTTAAGCTGAGATCTGTAAAAATCAATAGATGTTAAAATGTAACACTTTACATCGTGTAAAAATACACGATGAGGGTAGTCAGGCTAGAGTATGCCAAGCATATGGCTATTCAGGAGCATATATGGTATCTGGAACAAGAAGGCCAACTCTGCACAGCGAGAGGGAACATGGTGCAAGATGAGGTTAAGAGGCAGGATAATGCTAGATCAGGGCCCAGTAGGCCATGATATGGATTTTAACTTTCATTCTGAGAGTACAGAAACCATTGGAGGATTTTCAGGAGAGTGACATAGTAATATTTACATTTCTGAAAAATTATTTCTGGCCATTATATGCAGACTGAGTGGATAGATGAGGGAGAAATAGAGGCCAAGAGACCTATTATGGAGCTTCAGAAGTAGTTTAGGCAAGAGATGGAGGTGGCTTGGACCAGAGTCTTAGTAGAAGAGATAGAAGTGGATAGACTTGAGAGACACTAAGAAGGCCAACTGAAAAAACTTGGGCAGGAATCCCAGAGGCACACCTAGATGGATGGTGGTTCCATTTATCAAGAGAGGCTAAAATGATAATGAAATCATATATTCAGAAACACATGGAATTCGGCTAAGTGGAAAGAGAGAGAAACTGGTAGCTAGAGAAACTGGCAGGAGCAAGTGAAGGATTTAACAGCGAGAAGGATGATTTATAAATGTGTAGATTTAGAGACCTCTTAATGTTGAAGTGCTCCAGAGGTTAGCCCATGGTCTCTTTTATTTACACTTTCTTCTTTTTGAACTCATCCACTATCGTGGCTTTACTTATATGCTGACAACTCCCAAATTTCTATCTTCCTCTTTCTGGAACTCCAGGCTAATATGTCCAACCTGCTATTGAAATTTCTTTTTGGTCTAATAGACATCTAACTCAACATCTCCAAAACTGAACTGCTATTCTTACCCCCAAAGCTGTTCCTCTCACAGCTTTCCCCATCTCAGTTGATGGCAACTTGCTCAGACCTCAAGCTTTGGAAATATTTTCTCCTCTTTCTCTTCATCCCACATTGTGTTGGCTCTATCTCCAAACATATCCAGAATCTGATCACATTACAGTACCTCTACTGCTACCATTCTGGTCCAAACCACCACCATTTTTCTTGAGTTATTGCAAGAGCTTCCCAAATAGGTCTTACTTGTATCTCTGTGTTCCCTCCCACAGTCTAGTCTCAATTAAGAGTGATCCTTCTGACGTATTAGTCAGATCATTTCCCTCCTCTGCTTACAACTTAATGATTTCCAATTCAGTCTGTAAATGTCAAAGTCCATAGTGACGTACAGAGCCCTACATGATCCAGTTCCATTACTTCTGACCTTCATTCTATTGCTTTTCGCTTCACTTACTCTGTCCAGTCATTCCTGGCTTCCTTGCTGGTCTTCACATTGTTCAGGCACAATCCCACCTTAGAGTCTTTCATTGGTTGAGGACTCTGTCTGGACTGCTCTTCTTAGACAATCAAATCGCTAACTCCCTCATCTCAAAATCTTGGCCCTAATGTCAACTTCTTCCATAAAGCCCACACTGACCATTCTATTTTGAACTGCAATTTGCCCCTCTTCCCACTTCCAGATTCCTCTTACTTTTTTTCTACTTTTGTTTTCATAGTACTTATCAGCATCTAACATACTATATGTTGCCATTATTACGTCTAACTAAGGATTCGCTTAGTCGTGTCCGACTCTTTGCGACCCCGTGGACTGTAGCCCACCAGGCTCCTCCATCCATGGGATTCTCCAGGCAAGAGCACTGGAGTGGGTTGCCATTTCCTTCTCCAATTACGTCTATAGTTCAGTATCTAATACCCACCTTCATCACCGCCCTGACTGGATGTGACTTTCATAAGGGCAAGAATGATCTGTTTTGTTCTGATGTAGTCTAGTCTGTGCCCAGGACAGAATCTGGAATCGTCTAATATTTGAATGAATGCATCGACAGGAAGAAGCCTGAAGAATGGGAAAGCCTGAGGCAGAGGAAAGAATGATGAATATAGCAAGATATAGAAAATACAAGTGGGTTTGGGACCAAGCACACACAATATGGAATTATCTGTAGCCCTACAATGGCACCTCTCAGTTGTATCACATCCTAATGAAACCATTTCCATCTCTTTAACCCTCGCCCTCAACGCCCGTGCGTTCAGGTTAAAGCGTCTGCCTCCAATGCGGGAGACTTGGGTTCGATCCCTGGATCGAGAAGATTCCCCTGGAGAAGGAAATGGTAACCCACTTCAGTATTCTTGCTTGGACGGAGAAGCCTGGTAGGCTACAGTCCACGGGGTCGCAAAGAGTCGGACACGACTGAGCGATGTCGCTTTCACTTCACTTTAATGTCCATCTAAGTCCCTGGCACATAGTGTTCAGAAAAGGTTGTCCGATCAATTAAACCAATGTTTCTGTGTCCCAAACAACTACTCCCGAGCTCCTATTGAAAGTACTCTCTGTATCATTCATTCTGCAGCCTTCAACCCCTCACTTTGTATCGCGAGCTCTAGGCGACGTCCCGCATTTATGACGTAATAAGACAGCGCCCTGGGGAAAGAGGCCGATTGAGCAAACTTCGGATCACGTGCCCAGATTGGGCGGGGCGTCGGAGTTCATATCCCAGTGTCCTTTGTGTCTACTTCCTTTTTGTCCCTTTCCGGCCTTCAATATGTCGAAGCGAGGTGAGGTTTTGGCTTTGGAAGATCCTTCGCCATCTGTTGCGCTGTGGCAGCTGGCCTTGCCGGCAGTGGCGGCCGTGGGCAGCTGGGGCGATTTGCTCTGCTCGAGGCCCGAGAGGGCTTGGAAGGTTCATCGGGAGAGCACCGGGAGAGCCCCTGAAAGTGACGGGGCCGGCTGGAGGGTTGAGTTGGCAGGATCCAGTCGTGACTCTAGATCGAACTCTGCGGGTTCACTCCGGGTCACCGCTGCAATAACGGGATTGGAGTTGGACAGACTTAAGCCCCAGTGTGGGCCGCTTGTGCAGTCCTCCCCCCGCAGGAAGAATTGCATGGTGCAAAAGTTGGATCGAGAATTGAGTCTTCCAGGCCAGTTAGTCTAATGTCGTGGTAGTTAGGACTTGGCTATTGGCCTTGAGAACTGGGTGGCCATGAGGCAGGGAGTGTGTGGATTCCTAGAGAGAACGAATCTACACTGTGCCGTTTCCCAAAGCATAACGCGAGTGAACTACTTTAAGCATGTGAAAGGGACTGCGAACCATGACTGGGCAGTGACCTCCTGTTTTCCTTCCTGCTTTACAGGACGTGGTGGGTCCTCTGGTGCGAAATTCCGGATTTCCTTGGGTCTTCCGGTTGGAGCTGTGATCAACTGTGCTGACAACACAGGTGAGACCTTCGGCTGCCCACTGCCATACTCACCCTTTTAAAAGCACTCAGTGGGCCTTTTGCTGATGACCCGCTGAGCCGTCAAGAAAGGGCAGAGTGAAAACACCGCTTTTGGGTGAAGCGGCAGCATGTTGTGTTGTTTTGCTTCAATCGGTGGTGTGACAAGGTGTTCCACCTAGTGGGGACTATCTGCTTGGGAGTGTGAGTGGAGGAGGTGGTGTTGGAAAATCGCAGCACTGCCTGATTGGCCCTCAAAAGTAGTTTCCATATTTGTTTACATTCTTTTATAGGAGCCAAAAATCTGTATATCATCTCTGTGAAGGGGATCAAGGGACGATTGAATAGACTTCCTGCTGCTGGTGTGGGTGACATGGTGATGGCCACAGTCAAGAAAGGCAAACCAGAGCTCAGAAAGAAGGGTGAGTAGAGAGATGGAATTCTCCTTTTGGTCTCTGGACAGTTGAAAGATTTCTCTCATTATTGGGAAAATGGAACAGTCATTTTGCCATTCTCTTATTAAAGCTTGTTCACAATAGTTAACAGACTTGTCTCACATACCTACACCTTAAATAGAAGCAAGAGCCCTGTCCTACTGGGATTTGAAGTCCATCCACATGATTCCTTCCCAAGCTGTCTCCTTTTAGTTCTTGTTTTTTTGTTCCAACTTATATTCCTTCCTTTGTGCCTAGAGTCTTGCTGTGTCCCCTATCTGGAATATTCTAATTCTAGTCATCTGCTCATTTCCTTCTTGACACCTCTCCTTACCCCATTCTCTCCCCTTTGCCAAATAACCTTGAATCCACGTGGTAATTTTTGTATATGACATTTAGGGCTGTCTCTTTTGTGAGAGCAGATAATTGTCTTTAGTTGCTGATTCCTTGGCTACAGACTAGGTGGTACCAGGTGAGAGTGCAGCCTTAAGACCTGAATCACCCCAGGCAAGTTTCTTTTCAGGAACTAATAGGGAGTAATGATACGTACAGAAAAGAAAATGGCAGCCCACTCCAGTATTCTTACCTGGAAAATTCCATGGACAGCGGAGCCTTGTAGGCTACTGTCCATGGGGTCTTAAAAAGTTAGACACGACTGAGTGACTTAACTTTTCGCTTTCTAATGATACATAGATGAGATGGACTCAGGGTTGTGACTGAGTAAAAGTTCAGTGGTTTCTTCTAAATCTCTTCTGATAGAAACTGAAACCGGAGGCTGCTCATTGCCTAATTGTGGACCACCCCGAAAAGTTTTCCATGTATGGATTAGGGGTTGGGGCTGAGACAGTGCTGATTTGTCTGGCATTATAGCTTCTGATATTCACTTGACTTTCCAGCTCTGTTGACCTCCAGTATGCACTTGGGGACTTGGTAGGCAAGGAGTAACCATCGCAGTTAAGCACTGATAAAGCATTGTGTTGATCAGGGTCAGCATGCGACTGGACAGGCTGTCCTCCTAGAACACTTGCTGGGTCTGGTCTGTGGCCTGGGAAGCTGTCAGGGAAGGGCAGAGCAGCTGTCCATCACTGGGTGAGATGGCAGCAGGGCATGCTGTCTGTCTCAGTCAGTTGTGGGACAGACCAGAGAACACTTCTTGTTTTAAAACTAGGTCTGACTTTCCAGCTCTGTTACTTTATTCTGTGGGCCTTGTTTCTTCTAAATGATACTGTTAGCCCTTGAACAGCATGGATTTGAATTGCACGGGTGCACTTAAACACAGATTTTTTTCCTGCTAAATATATATTACTGTACCACACAACCTGAGGTTGAATCAGCGGATACAGAGGATCAACTAAAAGTTACAGATGGGTTTTAGACTGCACATTATAATGGGCAGAAATGTGGGAAAGAATAGGACTGGAAATCCAGAATCCTGAATTCATATGACCTTGTTTGTTAGATTCATTTGTGAGAATTGCTAAATACATAAAGATCCAATGGAGAGTTTCAGTCAGCATTACCTGTCACTCAATGTATATCCCATTGTTAAAAACTCAAAAGACTGTGAACACAATACTTGCTTCAAGGATAGACGGGATCCCTGTCCTTAAAAATCCCCTATTGCCAATCTCATCTTAAAATGTGGAGCTTCCCTGGTAGCTCAGTCGGTAAAAATCTGCCTGCAGGGCAGGAGACCCTGGTTTGATCCCTGGGTCAGGAAGATTCCCTGGAGAAGGAAATGGCAACCCACTCCAGTACTCTTGCCTGGAAAGTCCTGTGGACAGAAGAATCTGGCTACAGTCAGAGTTGCACAAGTCGGACACAACTTAGCGACTAAATCACCACATCTTAAACATAGAAATTTTAACTGTTATCCCTAGTTTGCAAGATTGCATGACCTGTTCAAGGTCTCCAAACTACTGTCAGTCAAGATTTGAATTCAGGTCTGTCTGACTCTAGTTCTATCAAGTGCAGTCAATGCTTTGAATATCTAGAAAAGTATTCACTTTAGAGCCAGATAGGTTTTAAAAAGTTACTTATGACCCTGGAAAGCAGTTTCTCAAAAAGTTAAACCTAGAGTTAATTAAATAAGAAATACAAGTTGAATTTCTGTTACGTGACTTTTAGGCCTCCAAGAGGTAATCATTTTTTTGTATTTTGTATGTCCTATTTTCCAATGTAAGTAAGACCATTTCGTTCCCATAAGTCATTCTTGCTTCACAGATGATTGTCTTGGATATAAAAAATTATAGAAATGTATAATGATTTAAAGTGATTGTATTCTGTGCATGTGCCCTGAGATATTTAGTTTAATTCCAAGTTTGCCTATTAAAACATGTACCTTGCAGTTTAAATGGCATAAAGTGCTAATTTTATTTTATATCAAAGTTTGTACTTGGATTTCTGGATAGAAATGAGGATGGAATATTTATTGTGTAATGAGTTACTAGCTTGGCCTCTCTGGTATGAGGAAGGTCTGTTTCTCATTTCTATGACATTGGGATCTTAACAGTACCTACCTCTTGGGTGAAGTAGGGAAATGTATAGAAAGTGCTTAACAAGTTTCCTGTTGGTATGTTGCTGATCCGTACTCCCAGAGTACAGATTCATGCTTGTGAGGAAATGCTTATAGTTTGAACTTAGAAGTAAGGTCTTTCCTTAAGGTGATGGATATTTATTCTCTTTCGCACTTGATTTTAGGAAATGGAAAAGCTAATGAGGATGTATTCTGTCCAAACGGGGGATGTTGGGAAGCTAGACAAGGTGTAAACCCTTTCTCATGGTGACATTGGTACTTGACAGGTTTAATGACAGCTGTTTCTTTTTTTTCCTTTCAGTACATCCAGCGGTGGTAATTCGACAACGGAAGTCATACCGGAGAAAAGATGGTGTGTTTCTTTATTTTGAAGATAATGCAGGGGTCATAGTAAACAATAAAGGCGAGATGAAAGGTAAGAAAGAATCTACGTCTTTGTTCAGCTTGTGAGATTTGATGATTCAACTCAAGAAGTATGCAAGGAAAGGACCCTTTGAGCTTATGTGTCGCTTCATTCTTTTATGCAGGTTCTGCCATCACAGGACCAGTTGCAAAGGAATGTGCAGACTTGTGGCCCAGGATTGCATCCAATGCTGGCAGCATTGCATGAATCTTTGGTGTATTTGTAAAAAAATAAAAATTATTTGCTCCCAATGCTTTCCCTCCTGTTTGTTTCTACATGTTACTCTTGATACCACCTAATTCTTACCTGAATTTTTTAGTTCTTAAGTTACAGATGATATATACTGTCTGGTTACAGGTTACCCCAGGTAACTGCCCTGCAGTTAGAAAACTATTTGAGATAAGGTACAATGTATGGTCAGATCCTAGATACTCATGGACTTAAAGGAATGTGAATAGGGACACCCTTTGGGGTACACACGTATATAGTGTGCACTTTGCAGTTACAGGTTTTCTTAGGGTAAGCTGGTGCATGAATCCATTTATATTTATAAAACCTAACACATGGTAATTGTTCTCATGAAAGATGACTAAGTTGTTAATATCTACAAGGTTTTTTGTTTTTTTTTTTGCTATCAAAACTATTTCGATGGCATACATCTTCCAAACCCTAGCTTGAGAATAAAAGATGTTAACACAGCGGGCTAATACCCTTTTTCCTCCCCCAAGCCATGAGAGTTGATTTAGGTGACATTCAACAGAGAAGGCAATGGCACCCCACTCCAGTACTGTTGCCTGGAAAATCCCATGGATGGAGGACCCTGGTAGGCTGCAGTCCATGGGGTTGTGAAGAGTGGGACACGACTGAGGCTTCACTTTCACTTTTCACTTATGCATTGGAGAAGGAAATGGCAACCTACTCCAGTGTCTTTGCCTGGAGAATCCCAGGGATGGGGGAGCCTGGTGGGCTGCCATTTATGGAGTCGCACAGAGTTGGGCACAACTGAAGCAACTTAGCAGCAGTAGTGACCTAGGTCTGGATCTTGTGACCCCATGGACTGTATCCTGCCATTGTCTGTCCATGGGATTCTCCAGGCAAGAATACCAGAGTGGGTTGCCATTTCCTTCTCCAGGGGATCTTCCTGACCCAGGGATTGAAACCTGGTTTCCTTCACTGCAGGCTGATTCTTTACCAACTCAGCTACCAGGGAAGCAGGTATAATGCAACCTTTTTCTAATTAATACATGTTCTTTTGTACAATAAACAGGCTTCCCTCGTAGCTCACTGGGTAAAAGTCTGCCTGCAATGCAGGAGACCCAGATTCCACCCTGGGTTGGGAAGATCCCCTGGAGAAGGAAATGGCAACCCATTCCAGTATTCTTGCCTGGAGAATCCCATGGACAGAGCTTGGCAAGATACAGTCCATGGGGGTTACAGCAGTCAGACATGACTTAGCAGTGAAACAACCACCACAATAAACTAGAAACATAAAAGAATTCCTGAATTTGTTGCCTTATTTGTGAAACAATAGCACCTCAGTTTGTATGAGGAGCAGAGGAATTTGTATAAGGCCCTCTGTAAAGCATCTATATAAAGGGAAATCGGGGAAGTAAACTAGAAAGAAAAATCACTTTAACAATAATTGGAGAAAATGACTGCTCATGTTTTGCTATATCCTATTATATATACAAAATTAACCAGAGGGAAAAAGTATTAGCCTGCTGTGTCAACTGTTTTGATGGATTTTTAAATTTATCAGGAGGAGGTATATTAGCTGATGAATTGGGTAGGGAAGGGAGAAGTGATTTAAGTGGATATACTGGAAGTCAGGAGGTAAGTTATGGTTCTGGATCTGCCACTAAATGAATTAGGATATATCCCAACATTGCTTCAACTTAGTTGCTCAGTCATGTCCGACTCTGTGACCCCATGAATCGCAGCATGCCAGGCCTCTGTCCATCACCAGCTCTTGGAGTTTACCCAAACTCATATGTCCCTCGATGATCCAGCCATCTCATCATCCTCTGTCATCCCCTTCTGCCCCCAATCCCTCCCAGCAGCAGGGTCTTTTCCAAAGAGTCAACTCTTTGCATGAGGTGGCCAAAGTATTGGAGTTTCAGCTTAAAATCTGTCCCTCCAATGAACACCCAGGACTGATCTTTAGGATGGACTGGTTGGATCTCCTTGCAGTCCAAGGGACTCTCAAGAGTCTTCTCCAACACCACAATTCAAAAGCATCAATTCTGCTCAGCCTTCTTTACAGTCCAACTCTCACATGACTACTGGAAAAATCATAGCCTTGACTAGACGGACCTTTGTTGACAAAGTAATGTCTCTGCTTTTGAATATGCTATCTAGGTTGGTCATTAACTTTTCTTCCAAGGAGTGTCTTTTAATTTCATGGCTGCAGTCACCATCTGCAGGGATTTCGGAGCCCCCAAAATAAAAGTCTGACACTGTTTTCACTGTTTCCCCATCTATTTGCCATGAATTGATGGGGCCAGATGCCATGATCTTAGTTTTCTGAATGTTGAGATTTAAGCCAACTTTTTCACTCCTCTTTCACTTTCATCAAGAGGCTTTTAGTTCCTCTTCACTTTCTACCATAAGGGTGGTGTCAACTTACTGTTCTGTAAAATAAGTAGATGCTGTCTGAACCGGTCCATTCAGGGTTCAGGCTTTTCAAAGGAACTGGGTTTGGGAAATGTATATAACAACGTGGGAGCAGAGAACCTTGTTTTTAAAAGGAGCACGGGGAGTTGGGACCGATTGCGCTCACAGCCACATTCAGTCGTCCCGCTTCTCGTCAACCTCTGATTCCTCTTGCATAGTTCCCTCCTAGACATCCCTCACCTCGGAACCATGCAAAGCAACTACCCCCACATCCCTGTGAGGCTACCCCGTAGGATGAGGACAATAGGGCTTGTGTCCCCTACTGTGACGCCTACGTGATGTTTAATTCCACGTCACAATGTGCCGGGGAGCCTCCAGGTAGGACACTCCTCTTCTGTCAGAAAAGCCCTCAGAGGCTGCGGTGGTCTGGATGGCGCACCTTTGCGGGTGTCCTCTGCGGCGGGAGAAAGGGTTCATTCTGGATGGGGTGGCGGTGAGCACCATGGCTCGCTCCTACGAGCATCTGAGGCCCAAGCTCTGGTCGGCGATTCCGCCCTACAACGCGCAGCAGGACTACCACTCTCGCCGGTACTTCCGGAGCCGCGTGGTTCCGCCCATCCTGCGGAAGACTGATCAGGTACCCGAGCCCCGCGTAGGACCCGGCTATCTGCGCCCACAGAGCTTGGCTCAGGTGGCTGGCTGACTTCCCAGATCCGGGCGTCTCATGCCAGCGCCCCCACCACCACGGAGGCTGCCCGATTTGCACCCTCTCAGCTTTCTGGATGAAACTCCAGAATTGCTGGAGGCAGGAGACAGGTGTTGAGCGCGAACTTACTGAGCTCACCTTCCATGCCTGAATTTGAGAATGATCTTATTTCAGATCTCTGCGAGCCTCTGCTAAAGAAATCGGGTTCATTGTCCTTTTGGCCTCACGGATTCACCCTTTGGGGTGATCTCACACCGCAAATTCTCAAAGCCCGATCCTCCGAGGCCCACTAGGCGAGGTACCCTCGGTCCGGCGACCTTCTTTGAACAGACCGGAAGGAAACCTCCCAGCTTACCCAGCCCTCGCTTCTACTTAGTTGCACACCCCCTTACGGGAATCAAAGATTCTGAGGCTACTACAGGCTGACGGCTCCAATTTTTTTCAGCCCTTTTGCTTCCAGTATTTGTGACTATTAAATACATATCAGTGATACGGGGAGAGGAGGACTGAATGCGGGGTATTCTGTGAACACATCTTGGAGTTTCAGTGGTCCCAGGTGATTGTGTGTGCGCATGTGCGTTCGTTCAGTACAGGCACGCGGACCCACATCGGTGTGTGCCATATTTGGGTGTGTTCGCTGGCTACTCATGTAATAGTTATAACACAAGGAAATAGAATCTGGGGGAAAACTCCAGAACTTAGAAGTTCGAAAAATAATATGATGTACACACTTTTGAAACTATGTTCCATTCTGTAAGTTTTCTTTAATTGTCACAACAACCGTTTGTGGTAGGTATTATTTTCATTTAAACGAAGATCGTGTTTACTGAAATTTGCCAGACCCATTATTTGAGGCCAGTTTATGTCTCACTTCAACCTCAAAGTACTGTCGAGGAAACTGAGCTCCAAAAAAGCTGTGTCTTTGACCTAAGGTCTTGTTAGGAGCAGAACTGGAATTAGAACCAGTCTTCCCTGATAGTTCAGACAGTAAAGAATCTGCCTGTGATGTGGGAGACCTGGGTTCAATCCCTGGGTTGGGAAGACCCCTGGAGAAGGGAATGGCTACCCACCTCCAGTATTCTTGCCTGGAGAATTTCATGGATGGAGGAGTCTGGCGGGCTACAGGCTATGGGGTCCCAAAGAGTTGCATAGGACTGAACGACTAACACATTCACTTTCTCTGGCGTTAGACACTGAGCCTGTAACTACCAAACTACAATGCATCTCGCTGAAAGCCAATAGGTCTCCAAGTATATTTAATCTGTCTGGCCCTTTTACCCCTGGGCTGTGACCTCTCCCTCCTCCAACAAGACAGGAGGCAGGGGTTGGACTGTGCTTTTTCAGCATCATGGCTGACAGTCTTCTGCATTTTCTCTCTCACTCTCAGGATCATGGCGGTACAGGAAGGGATGGCTGGATAGTGGATTATTTCCACATCTTCGGGCAAGGACAGAGATACCTCAACAGGAGAAACTGGGCAGGGGCAGGCAAGTGCCACCTCCCTTTCCAATCTCATCATGATCTCACCTGGGAAGAGTGGTGTGCCTTCCACAGTGAGAGAAACTGGGTCCTAAAGAGACCTGGAAGGGAAAGAGACCCAGAGACTGACTGCATCCTCCAGTTCTTCTTATGCATGAGCAGATGGTGTTACAGTGCTCCCTGATAGTTAGTTATTGAGCACCCACTGTATGTCAGGTGCTTTTTATCCTCAGAATATCCTCAGTTACAGACAGGGAAATTGAGTTTCAGAGAGTTAAAATGATTTGTTAAGAAGGGTTGGAGTTCCCTGGTAGCTCAGTGGTAAAGAATCTGCCTGCCAATACAGGAGACATGGGTTCAATCCGTGCTTTGGGAAGATCCTCTGGAGGAGGAAATGGCAACCCACTCCAGTATTTTTGCCTGGGAAATCCCATGGACAGAGGAGCCTGGCAGGCTCTAGTCTTTGGGGTCGCAAGAGTCAGACATGACTTAGCAACTACACCACCACCATCACCAAGAAGGGCTGAGCTGAGATTGAAATTATACTGTTTCCAAGGAAAGCCTTTGTTCTCATTGCTCCCAGAGCAAACTCCTGCTCACTCTCTAGGCCCAATTTAGCAGCAGCAGGAAAAGGGAGCATTGAGAGCTGTTTTTCTGGCAGGGTAAGCCCTCCTTCTACCCCACCTAGTCACATGATCCCTTGCACCGTTGGCCAAATTGAGCTCATCTGTTTTCTCCAGATGGGTCAGATACAAGGGTCAAATCTTCTCAGTTCTCCAGGGTGCAAGGCGAGTTCAGCATGCCCAGAAGTTTCTGGCCCTTCTTCTCCCAGCACATATCATTCATGCTCCCTCTGCATGAGTATGAGGATTGGTTTCCAGGATGCCATCTGTCTTCTCCACCCCATCCACCCTTGGCTCTTTAGGACTCAGGGTTCAGAAGGGACATGGGAGCATAGTGACTATAATTGAGTGAGCCTCCTATACCAGCCCAGTGGGAGTAGGGAAAACAAGAAAGGGCTGAATACAGGCTCAGGCCTCTCTCTCTGTCCCCCAAGGGCATTCTCTCCAGCAAGTGACCGGGCATGACCACTATAATACCAATCTGAAAGCGACCCAGGGGTTCAATGGTCGGTTTGGCTATCGCCGGAACACCCCAGCCCTTCGCTACTGCCCATCTGTCTTTGGAGAGATCACCCGGTTCCCTCTCTTTAATAGCAGCTCTTCTCCTCATGCTCCTCCACTTGAATTTCTAAGACAGATGTGTATATGAACTCTCAGTGTTATTTTACATTAAAAGTTTTGTGTAAGTGCCTCAGTGTGCTGTTTCATCCCTGAGATTGGAGGAGGGGGAAAGCTAGTTTCTCCACCCTCAGCTTCTCTACCCTGTGAAGGAAGTGGGAGGCGAAAGGATGTCTCAGGCTGTGCCCTTAAACTCCATGTAAATAGAGCACCAGACTTGAAAGGAGAAGCCTCTGGTCTCCCCTATATAAGGAGGAAGCATACTGCTTAAGCCCTCAGAAACTCTTCCTGAGGCATCAGGAGGGCCCAGATCAGAAGCTACCTACTGTTTCGATCAAGAACAGAGCAGGCAACGTGGCCACTGGGATTGTTGGTTGTCCTGAGAAGTTCCTGATTTTTCTGGATCATCCCATCCAAAAGAATTGATGTCTTCCTCCTCCTTCCCACGCTCAACTCATCACGAGGCAGGGGATGAACAGGGTGATATCTGGAGCTGAGGATCATGACACAGTAATATGGTGTTTGTGGAAGCTTTCTCTACTAATGCTATATCAATCTCCTTTTCAGCTGGTTTCCTGTGTGTCAGTTTTCAAGTGCCCCCACCCCTTTTATTGGTGGCCAAAAAAAAAAGCCAAAGCAGATTACAGATACAAAGGGAATGGAGCTTTAGAATACAAAGTTTGCAGGAATCCTACAGTGGGTGGAAATTGTTTGTACTGAGTCACCATAAGTAGACAAGGATGACACCTACAGTAGGCCCTGGGGGTATAGCTCAGGGGTAGAGCATTTGACTGCAGATCAAGAGGTCCCTGGTTCAAATCCAGGTGCCCCCTTCCTTCTTTACCATTTTACTTCCATTAAATACTTCACTCCCAGCCCCAGGATGACTAGAGGAGGAAGACAAGAACTCCCAAGGGATTCTTGTCCAGATAAACTAGTTACTCTCATATTCCAAACAATGAGGATAAATCCCTGGAGGATTCCACTGGGCTTCAATTAAGACAAAGTCCCTGAGGAAATTCTTAGATCTGAGAGCTGTGATTACAATTTATCGATATGATGTATGACAGAATAAAGATAAAGATGTTGGTATAACATATATAGTTGAGCCTTACTACACCTAAGGCTGCAGTGAATTAAAGGATGAAAGAGATACCCCACGTCCAAGGTAAGAGAAATCCAAGTAAGACAGTAGGTGTTGCAAGAGGACATCAGAGGGCAGACACACTGAAACCATACTCACAGAAAACTAGTCAATCTAATCACACTAGGTCCACAGCCTTGTCTAACTCAATGAAACTAAGCCATGCCCACGGGGCCACCCAAGACAGGCGGGTCATGGTGGAGAGGTCTGACAGAATGTGGTCCACTGGAGAAGGGAATGGCAAACCACTTCAGTATTCTTGCCTTGAGAACCCCATGAAGAGTATGAAAAGGCAAAATGGTAGGATACTGAAAGAGGGACTCCCCAGGTCAGTAGGTGCCCAATATGCTACTGGAGATCAGTGGAGAAATAACTCCAGAAAGAATGAAAGGATGGAGCCAAAGCAAAAACAATACCCAGCTGTGGATGTGACTGGTGATAGAAGCAAGGTCTGATGCTGTAAAGAGCAATATTGCATAGGAACCTGGAATGTCAGGTCCACGAATCAAGGCAAATTGGAAGTGGTCAAACAGGAGATGGCAAGAGTGAACGTTGACATTCTAGGAATCAGTGAGCTAAAATGGACTGGAATGGGTGAATTTAACTCAGATGACCAGTATATCTACTACTGCGGGCAGGAATCCCTTAGAAGAAATGGAGTAGCCATCATGGTCAACAAAAGAGTCTGAAATGCAGTACTTAGATGCAATCTCAAAAATGACAGAATGATCTCTGTTAGTTTCCAAGGCAAACCATTCAATATCACAGTAATCCAAATCTATGCCCCAACCAGTAACGCTGAAGAAGCTGAAGGTGAATGGTTCTATGAAGACTTATAAGACCTTTAAAACTAACACCCAAAAAAGATGTCCTTTTCATTATAGGGGACTGGAATGCAGAAGTAGGAAGTCAAGAAACACCTGGAGTAACAGGAAAATTTGGCCTTCGAACACAGAATGAAGCAGGGCAAAGACTAATAGAGTTTTGCCACGAAAATGTACTGGTCATAGCAAACACCCTCTTCCAACAACACAAGAGAAGACTCTACACATGGACATCACCAGATGGTCAACACCAAAATGAGATTGATTATATTATTGCAGCCAAAGATATACTGATTATATCTTTGCAGCCAAAGATGGAGAAGCTCTATACAGTCAACAAAAACAAGACCAGGAGCTGACTGTGGCTCAGATCATGAACTCCTTATTACCGAATTCAGACTTAAATTGAAGAAAGTAGGGAAAACCGCTAGACCATTCAGGTATGACCTAAATCAAATCCCTTATGATTATACAGTGGAAGTGAGAAATAGATTTAAGGGCCTAGATCTGATAGATAGAGTGCCTGGTGAACTATGGAATGAGGTTCATGACATTGTACAGGAGACAGGGATCAAGACCATCCCCATGGAAAATAAATGCAAAAAGAAAAATGGCTGTCTGAGGAGGCCTTAAAAATAGCTGTGAAATGAAGAGAAGCAAAAAGCAAAGGAGAAAAGGAAAGATATAAGCATCTGAATGCAGAGTTCCAAAGAATAGCAAGGAGAGATAAGAAAGCCTTCTTCAGTGATCAGTGCACAGAAATAGAGGAAAACAACAGAATGGGAAAGATTAGAGATCTCTTCAAGAAAATTAGAGATACCAAGGGAACATTTCATGCAAAGATGGGCTCGATAAAGGACAGAAATGGTATGGACCTAACAGAAGCAGAAGATATTAAGAAGAGGTGGCAAGAATACACAGAAGAACTGTACAAAAATCACGGTGGTGTGATCACTCATCTCGAGCCAGCCATCCTAGAATGTGAAGTCAAGTGGGCTTTAGGAAGCATCACTATGAACAAAGCTAGTGGAGGTGATGGAATTCCAGTTGAGCTATTTCAAATCTTGAAAGATGATGCTGTGAAAGTGCTGCACTCAATATGCCAGCAAAGTTGGAAAAGTCAGCAGTGGCCACAGGACTGGAAAAGGTCAGTTTTCATTCCAATTCCAAAGAAAGGCAATGCCAAAGAATGCTTAAACTACTGTACAATTGCACTCATCTCACACACTAGTAAAGTAATAGTCAAAATTCTCCAAGCCAGGCTTCAGCAATACGTGAATTGTGAACTTCCAGATGTTCAAGCTGGTTTTAGAAAAGGCAGATAAAAAAAAAAAAAAAAAGAAAAGGCAGATGAACCAGAGATCAAATTGCCAACATCTGCTGGATCATCAAAAAAGCAAGAGAGTTCCAGAAAAACATCTATTTCTGCTTTATTGACCATGCCAAAGCCTTTGACTGTGTGGATCACAATAAACTGTGGAAAATTCTGAAAGAGATGGGAATACCAGACCATCTGACCTGCCTCTTGAGAAACCTATATGCAGGTCAGGAAGCAACAGTTAGAACTGGACATGGAACAACAGACTGGTTCCAAATAGGAAAAGGAGTATGTCAAGACTGTATATTGTCACCCTGCTTATTTAACTTCTATGCAGAGCACATCATGAGAAACGCTGGCCTGGAAGAAACACAAGTTGGAATCAAGATTGCCAGGAGAAATATCAATAACCTCAGATAGGCAGATGACACCACCCTTATAGCAGAAAGTTAAGAGGAACTAAAAGCCTCTTGATTAAAGTGAAAGAAGAGAGTGAAAAGTTTGGCTTAAAGCCCAACACTCAGAAAATGAAGATCATGGCATCTGGTCCTATCACTTCATGGGAAATCAATGGGGAAACAGTGGAAACAGTGTCAGACTTTATTTTGGGGGCTCCAAAATCACTGCAGATGGTGACTGCAGCCATAAAATTAAAAGACACTTACTCCTCAGAAGAAAAGTTATGACCAACCTAGATAGCATATTCAAAAGCAGAGACATTACTTTGCCAGCAAAAGTCCGTCTAGTCAAGGCTATGGTTTTCCCAGTAGTCATGTATGGATGTGAAAGTTGGACTGTGAAGAAAGCTGAGCGCCGAAGAATTGATGCTTTTTAACTGGTGTTGGAGAAGACTCTTGAGAGTCCCTTGGACTGCAAGGAGATCCAACCAGTCCATTCTGAAGGAGATCAGTCCTGGGTGTTCTTTGGAAGGAATGATGCTAAAGCTGAAACTCCAGTACTTTGGCCACCTCATGTGAAGAGCTGACTCATTGGAAAAGACTCTGATGCTGGGAGGGATTGGGGACAGGAGGAAAAGGGGATGACAGAGGATGAGGTGGCTGGATGGCATCACTGACTCAATGGATGTCCATTGAGTGGACTCTGGGAGTTGGTGATGGACAGGGAGGCCTGGCATGCTGCGATTCATGGGGTCACAAAGAATCGGACATGACTGAGCAACTGAATTGAACTGAAGGCTAAATTTATATATATTTATATTTACATATATATACACATATGCATATATACAAATTATATATACACATATTATAAACAATAATATATAGAATATAAATTATATATCATTATATAATATATTATATAATAATTTTATTTAATATTATAATATAATGTATAATAATTTAATATATTATGTACATAATAATTATTATATATACACTATATACATACATTACATTATATCACATTGTAATATACATATTACATTATATAATATATAATAACAATGAAATGAAGTCGCTTAGTCATGTCCGCCTCTTTGCGACTCCTTGGACAGTAGCCAACCAGGCTCCTCTGTTCATGGGATTTTCCAGGCAAGAATACTGGAGTAGGTTGCCATTTCCTTCTCCAGGGATTCTTCCCGACCCAGGGATCGAACCTGGGTCTCCTGCACTGTAGGCAGACGTTTTACCGTTTTACGTATTGAGACTAGAAGGAGTCCTCTTTCTTGCAATAAGAATTTCATTTCTTTCAAGATGGTGATTGCAGCCATGAAATTAAAAGACACTCCTTGGAAGAAAAGTTATGACCATCCTAGATAGCATATTCAAAAGCAGAGACATTACTTTGCCAACAAAGGTCCATCATATATTCCATATATATGTCCACCATATATTCCATGGTAATATATAATATTGTATATACAGAGGTGGAATTTCTGGGCCATATGATAATAATTTTATATAGATAATTTTTGAGGAATTGCCATATATCCAGAGATATTTTTGAATTATTTATACCTAGTGGGACCCAGGCCTCCACACTTGTTTCTTTATCTTACAGGTTATTTATCTTATAGGTCTTTATCTTACAGCTCATTAATATATATATTATTATACATATTATATATAATTAATATATTATATATATAAATATTAAAGTATTTATATGAATATATAAAAATATATAAATTATTGCTTCCCAGGTGGCTCAGTGGTAAAGAACTCACCTGTCAGTGCAGGAGACGCAGGAGACATGAGTTCTATCCTTGGGTCGGGAAGATCCCCTGGAGGAGGAAATGGCAACCCACAACAGTATTCTTGCCTGGAAATCCTATGGACAGAGGAGCCTAGTGGGCTACAGTCCATGGGGCGATATGGTACAGGGGCTTCCCTTGCAGCTCAGATGGTAAACAGTCTGCCTGCAATATACACAATTCATATATATGTGTGTATTTATATTTTGTATGTATATATATATATATATATATAGTTATCCAGCCATCAGTGAACACTTGCATTGCATTGCTTTCAGCTGTTGGCTACTGTGTATAATACTACTATTAACAGTATGAACAGAATATACAAATATTTGTTTGAGTGCCTACATTAGTTTCTTTGGAGTATATATGCAGAGGTGGAACTGCTGAGTCATATGATAATTCTATATATAATTTTTTGAGAAACTGCCATATACCCAGAGATATTTTTGAGCTATTTATGCCTAGTGGGACCCAGGCCTCCACAATTGTTTCTTTATCTTACAGGTCATTTTAATATGCTTTCAAAATGTAGTGTACTTCCAGAGTCAACACTTAGGTTTCAGCTTCCTCTTCTCTGCTAAATCATAGCCCCCACCATCACCAGTTTCCATTTTCAAAAGTTGACCCAGCTCTTCTCTTCCCTTTTGAGTTCTCTTTTTTCCATGTCAAGTTATATATGCTATTGTTTTAGCAGAGGTTTGGGAGGAAATGAAGCTAGATACACATGTTCCGTGTTTATTTCTCTATGATAAATTCTTTTTTTGGAGAGGGTGCTGTGCTGCATGGCAAGTGGGATCTTAGTTCTCTAACCAGGGATTGAACTCAAACCACCTGCAGCCGAAGCATGGTGTCTTAACCACTGGACCACGAGGGAAATCCCAATAATTGTATTTATATGGATTTTATTTATTTATTTTTGGCTGTGCTGGGTCCTGTTGTTGAGTGGGCTTTTCTGTCGTTGTGGCTAGTGGGAACTACTCTTGTGGTAAAGCGTGGGCTGTAGGGTGTGAGGGCTTCAGTAACTGTGGCTCATGGGTTTAGCTGATTTGTAGCATATGGGATCTTCCTGGATCAGGGATTGAACCCTGCATTGACAGGAGGATTCTTTAACACTGAGCCACCAGGGAAGCCCTATATTGATTTTTAAATGTGGCCCATCTCTTGAGTTGGAATTTCTTAGGAGCAACAGCTTTACTGTGCTTTCTCTCTGTAGTGGCCAGGAGTCCTCTTCCATTCTCACGTTCACTCATTTGCTCATGTAATCAGAATGCCTACCACATGCTAGATACACACTGGATGCTCCTTATAGGATGGCAATTGTTGGGCAAACAACAGACATAACTCTACCAACATACACATTGGGTCAAATGGAAGCTTTCTTCAGTTGCCTGCCCTTTTTGTTGTGTCTCTGTTTTGATAGACACATGCTAAGACTGTAATCAAAGTTGCTTTCAACACACCTAGCCATCTCCACCTTTTAACACTAGTAATTAAAAGGCCACCCTTTTAATTAAGTGTTGCAACACTTAACAGAATTCGGACTTATTACAGTAAGAGTAGAACCTTTCGTTGCCCAGCAGAAGTCCTAATTTCAAGTCCACCTGCTCCCTATGCAATCACTACACTATTTTTGTCTCTTAATAGTTTCCTGGAAACTTGGTAGCTTTGAGTTGAATTCTACCCAGTGTTGCTGAGGAAGTTTTTGAGAGAGTTCAGCTGAAACAAAACTTATTCATTAAACATCAAAGTGTGGAAGAATAGACTTCTTCCCTTCTTTTGCTCTCCTTTTACTGGCTGGTGGCAACGTGCTGGTGGGGGTCAGAACTCCGTGATGGAGTATTTCAGCACAAGGCAGCTGGTTCCTGTTTCAATTCAGTTTTGTTTTTTTTTTTTTTTCCCAAAGAAACCCCTCCATTTCTGAGATACCTTAAACCCATCTGGTTTGTTTGTAGAGTGATAACCAAAATGCTTAGATGTCCCTTCCTGTTCCACTTAGTAAGAATTGCTTCAGTGGATGGAGCAGGTGCCACACACTCAGTGCTATACTTCGACTTTGAATCTTGCCCCTCAGGTTGCCCCAAGGGTGTCATGGGTACTACAGGTACATGCAGTTTGACAGTAACTAGTTGACATGTCACAAAAACCTCTGAACCTCAGAGTGAAAAAATTACCCCCTTTTTCAATTCTTTTTTGTTCCTGTGAAAAATTGTATGAGATCATCTCTCTAATGAGAGACCTAAAAGAAAGGTCACTTGTGAATCCTATCTTTTTTAATCAATGAGAGTAAATGTAAATATCTAGCTAGTGATTAATAATATTTCATTTGGCTTTTCATTCTGTTTCTTGCAAGTGATACTGATTTTCTTTTTTTTTAATGACAGCCTTATTGATATAATTCATATATGATACAAGGTATCTATCAAACATACACAATTCAGTGGTTTTAGTGTATTCACAGAGTTGTGCAACCCTCACCACAATCAACTGTAGAACCTTTTGTCATCCCCCAAAGAAACTCCGTATCCATTAGCAATCACTCCCCATTTCCTCCAATCTATCCACCTGCAGATAACCACAGCTCCACTTTTTGTCTTCATGCGTGCACACATGCTAAGTTGCTTCAGTTGTGTCCGACTAACTTTGCGACCCTATGGACTGCAAGAGTCAGACACAGCAACTAAACAACCACCACCGTGGACTGTAGCCCACCAGGCTCCTCTGCCCATGGGATTCTCCAGGCAAGAATACTGGAGTGTGTTGGCATGCCCTTCTCCAGGCTCTTCTGCCCATTAGAGGTCAAAGAGACTGAGGGATGGAACACTGACATTTTATGCAATCCAGGTCTACAGGTACAATGCAAGCAGTGGGTGAGTCACGAGTCACAGGATTAAGAAGGAAGGTTATCTCCTGAGGAGTTATGATCCTTGATGAGATTAAGAAGGAATGTTATCTCTAAGGAGGTCTAGTTAAGGCAGATGCCCACTAAAGGGGAGGGAGGAGGACCAAATGGACAAAGAAAATTTTTAGGTTTAAATTTTTCTTGTTTTTTTCTTGTTTCTTGGCTATGCTGCATGCAGCATATATATGTGGGATCTTAGTTCCCCAACTAAGGATCAAATCTGTACCTCCTGCAGTGGAAGCAGAGTCTTAAACCACTGGACTGCCAGAGAAGTCCCCCAATTTTTCTTGTCTTGTTATAAAATATGAGTTTTATTTCAGCGCTATGAATATTCATATATAACTTTTTGTATGGATATATATTTTCATTTAACCTATGTATATATATTGAAGAGTGGAATGCTGTGTCATTCTGTAACTATGTTTAACCTTTTGAGTAACTACTAGACTGTTTCCCAAAGGGTTGATTTTCCTTTATAGCTATGAGAACTAATAAGTGAATTTAGCAAGGTTGTAAAATACAAGGCTAATATACAAAAATTATGTTTTTATATATGAAAAAAAAGTGTCTCCTACTCACAGACTCAGTTCTAACCACCAAATATGTGAGTTTTTCTCACATCAAGTAACTCTCTGGTTCTCTGTGGATATCAACTGGGTGTCCAACATTCAATTTTTTTTCCTTTTTTTTTTTTTTGGACTGTAACCATTCTAGTGGGGCTGACATGGTTTCTCCCTGTATTATTTTATTTTATGTTTTGATTGCACCACATAGCATGTGGGACCTTAGTTTTGTAGCCAGGTATCAAACCCGCATCCCCTGCATTAGAAGCATGGAGTCTTAACCACTGGACCACCAGGGAAGTCCCCAACATTCAATTTAACTCAGTTCTGATACTTTCTACCTAGAGTCAGCATGCAATCCACAGGTGAAGGACTCAGTCTCTTTAGAGTGTCCCCCCACCCGCAAAACTTCAGATACCAAATGCAATTCCCAGTTGTCACCTGTACTTCTGACCAACCAGCTATTTATCATTGGCTCCCATACTTCTTCAGTACCACAGTTTGCTAGAACAGCTCATGGAACTCAGGAAAACAGTTTACTTACTAAGTGTTAGTTGCTTATTTATGTCCAGTTCCTTTTGACCCCATGGACTGTAGCCTGCCAGGCTCCTCTGTCCATAGGATTCTCCAGGCAAGAATACTGGAGTGGGTAACCATTCCCTTCTCCTGGGGATCTTCCCGACCCAAGGATTGAACCAGGGTCTCTTGCATTGCAGGCAAGGAAATGGCAACCCACTCCAGTATTCTTGCCTGGAGAATCCCATGGACGGAGGAGCCTGGTGGGCTACAGTCCACGGGTCGCAAAGAGTTGGACACGACTGAGCGACTTCACTTTCAAACCAGTGGGGGAGCCTCTTACTTACTAAATTACTGGTTTATTATTGGCTCAGATGGTAAAGAATACACCTGCAATGTGGGAGACCTGAGTTCAGTCCCTAGGTTGGGAAGATTCCCTGGAGGAAGGCATGGCAACCCACTCCAGTATTCTTGCCTGGAGAATCCCCACGGAGAGAGGAGCCTAGCGGACTACAGTCCATGATGTCACAAAGAGTCAGACATGACTGACGACTAAGCACGTAAAAGGACACAACTGAGAAACAGCCAAATGGAAGAGAAGCATGACGAAGGTATGTGGGAAGGAGCACTAGGCTTCCATGACCTTGCTGGATGGGCTGCCTTCCCAGCACCTCCACGTGTTCACCAACCAAGGAGCTCTGGAATCCTTTCAGTTAAGAGTTTATTTTAAATGGACACTTCATCATATAGGTCTGTCCACTGCTGATTAACTCAAACTCTAGTCTTTTTCCTCTCCCATGCAGTCAGCAGGTGGGGCTCAAATATCCAACCCTCTAGTCTCAAGGTCGTTTCCCCTGGCAACCAGCTATCCTGTAGTAATAGGCGGGTTGAAAGAAGCTTGTTATGAATAACAAAAGACGCCCCTTTCAACTTTATTGCTCTTATCCCTTAGGCAATTAGAAGTAAATTAAGAGCTCCTGGCAAGAGATGAATACCAAATATTTGTATTTATTTCATCACAATATCACAATTTTGTTGTTCAGTCGCTCAGTCTTGTCCGACTGTTTGTGACCCCATCTGTGGACTGCAGCGCTCCAAGCTTCCCTGCCCTTCACCATCTTCATCCTGCCCTTCACAAATGTATACCAATATTGGGCTTCCCAGGTGGCGCAAGTGGTAACGAACTTGCCTGCCAATGCAGGTTAGTGGTAAGAGACAAGGGTTTTATCTCTGGGTCAGGAAGATGCCCTGAGGAGGGCATGGCAACCCACTCCAGTGTTCTTGCCTGGAGAATCCCCTGGAAAGAGGAGCCTGGAGAGCTACAGTCCAAGTAGCCTACCAGGCTCCTTTGCTCATGGGATTTTCCAGGCAAGAGTACTGGAGTGGGTTGCCATTTCCTTCTCCAGAGGATCTTCCCGACCCAGGGATTGAACCCGGGTCTACCGCATTGTATAGGCAGATGTTTTAGCGTCTGAGCCACCGGGGAAGTTTTTCTGCAGCGACTTAGCGCACACCCACCCATTAAATCACTATGTTGTGCACCAGCAACTTAAATAGTGTTACAGGTCAATTACACTTCAAAAACAAACAAATAGACTAGTAAAAAGAGATCACATTTGTGGTTACTGAAGGTAGCCTGTGGTGGGTAGGGTTGGGGAACTGGATGAAGGTAGTCAAAGGTATGAACTTCCAGTTATAAAATAACTGGAATGTAATGTGGATGTAATGTGGTTGTTCAATCGCTTAGTCATGTCCGACTCTTTCCAACCCCATGGACTTCAGCACACGAGGCTCTTCTGTCCTTCACCATCGCTGGGAGTTTTCTCAGATTCATGTCCATTGAGTCAGTGATGCCATCTAAACATCTCATCCTCTGCTGCCCCACTCTCATTTTCCTTCAGTCTTTCCCAGCATCAGGGTTCTTTTCCAGTGGGTTGGCTCTTTGCATCAAGTGGCCAGTGTACTGGAGTTTCAGCCTCAGCATCAGTCCTTCCAATAAACGTTCAGGGCTGATTTCCTTTGGAATTAGCTAGTTTGATCGTCTTGCCATCCATGGGATTCTCGAGTCTTCTCCAGCACCACAATTCAAAAGCATCAGTTCTTTGGTGCTCAGCCTTCCTTATGGTCCAACTCTTATATCCATACATGACTACTGGGAAAATCCATGTTTGACTATATACACCTTTATCAACTTCCCTGGTGGCTCAGATGGTCAAGAATCTGCTTGCAATGCAGGAGTTTGATCCTTGGGTCAGGAAGATCCCCTGGAGATCCCCTACTCCATCATTCTTGTCTGGAGAATGGACAGGGGAGCCTGATGATCTACAGCTCATGGGTTGCAAAGAGTTGGATATAACTGAGCGAACTTCACCTTTATCAGCAAAGTGACGTTTCTACTTTTTAATATGCTGTCTAGTTTTGCCATAGCTTTCCTTCCCAGGAGCAGCATCTTTTAATTTTATGGCTGTGTCACCATCTGCAGTGATTGTGGAGCCCAGGAAAATAAAATCTGTCCCGGATTCCGCTTACTCCTCTTCTATTTGCCATAATGTGATGGGACTGGATGCCATGATCTTCGTTTTTAACATTGAGTTTCAAGCCAGCTTTTTCACCTTCATCAAGAAGCTCTTTAGTTTCTCTACACTTTCTGTCATTAGAGTGGTATCAGCTGTGTATTAATATTTCATAGTTGTTAATATTTCTCCCCACAATCTTGATTCCAGCTTTTGATTCATCCAGCCCAGCATTTTGCATGATGTACTCTGCATACAGGGCTTCCCTGCTGGCTCAGATGGTAAATAATCTGCCTGCAATGCAGGAGACCCGGGTTTGATCCCTGGGTTGCAACAATCCCCTGGAGAGGAGAATGGCAACCCACTCTAGTATTCTTGCCTGGAGAATTACATGGACAGAGAAGCCTAGCGAACTACAGTCCATGGGGTCGTAAAGAATCATTCATGACTGAGTGACTCACACACACACACACACACACACACACACACACACACACATTCTGCATATAAGTTAAACAAGCAGGGTGACAATATACTGCCTTGTTATACTTCTTTCCAAATTGTGAACCATGAGTTGTTCCCTGTCCATTTATAACCATTGCTTCTTAATTGGCATACAGGTTTCTCAGGAGACAGGTAAGGTGGTCTGATACTCTCATCTTGTTAAGAATTTTCTACAATTTGTTGTGATCCACACAAAGACTTTAGTATAGTCAATCAAACAGAAGTGGATGTTTTTCTGGAATTCCCTTGCTTTTTCCATGATCCAGCGAATGTTAGCAATTTGATCTCTGGTTTCTCTGCCTTTTCTAAACTTAGCTTGTACATCTGGAAGTTCTGGGTTCACATATTGTTGAAGTCTAACTTGAAGGATTTTGAACATAATCTTGCTAGCATGTAAAATGAGCATAACTGATGGTAGTTTAACATGATTAATATAATTAACACTGTCAGATGTTATATATGAAACTTCTTAGGAGAGTAAATCCTTAGAGTTCTCATCACAGGGAAAATTTTCCTCTTTCTTTTATTTTGCTTCTATATCAGAGGATAGATGTTGGCAAAAAAGAATAAAGGTGAAAAAATGCACTCATGAGAAAGGCAAATTCTGCTCAGTTAATGAAGGATATAGAGGTAAATACATCCTATAAACATTTGTTGTGAATTTACTATGTGCCAGCAGTGAGATCACACCTTAGTTGGGAAGACAGAAAATCAATAAATGCATAAATAATCCAATATCAGGTCATGATACAGGGCATAACCCAGGCAGAGGCGTCCCCAAGCCAACAACTTCATTTAGTACTCAGCGACAGAAGCAGGAATGTGCTCATTCAAGTTCTTTGCCAGGTTTGGGAAGCATGCTTGGACCTACAGCCCCAAACCTGCTTTTCCAGCACTTACCAGGGACATCTTGCCCCCACTGAGTGGATATTGTGATTATTTCTTTCTGCATGACTTTCACTGAAGCACACGTAGAGAAGACAGCACATATTAAAAGTATGCAGCTCAGTGAACATCCCCCTCTGAGCACACCTGGGTAACTAGCATGCAGCATTCCTCCCCAGCTCCCCTTGTGGTCCCTCTACTGCTAATGCCTACTAGTGTTCTGACACAAACACTCTAGATTTGGCGTGTTTATGAACTTTACATAGAATGGGAATATACAGCACATGAGCAGTACATACGTTCTGGTTCGTTTACTCATTAGCACATCTGTGAGATAAAGTCAAGTTGTTGTCTCCATCAATATTGGTTTTGGTTTTTTTTGGTCACTTTTTATTGTCTGACTGTGTCACAGTTTATTTACCCATTCTATTAATGGACAAATGAATCATTTCCACTATTCTTTTTATAAAAATATTTATTGGAGTTTAGGGAGTATAGTTGATTTACAATCTTGTGTTGATTTCAGGTGTACAGCAAAATGACTCAGACACATACACATATTCCTTCTTTTTAGATTCTTTTCTCAATATAGGTTATCAGAATACTGAGTAGAGTTCCCTGTGCTGTAGAGCTGGTTGTCTGTCTTAGATATGGTAGTGTGTGTGTGTTCCTCCCAAGCTCCTGATTTATCCCTCCCCCTCCCCATGTTTCTCCTTTGGTAACCATAAGTCTGTTTTCAATATCTGTAAGTCTCCCACTACTCTTTTTTTTTTAATAATTCATTAATTTTTCTGGTTGCACTGGGTCTTTGTTGCTGTGCATGGGCTTTCTCTAGTTGCAGAGAGCAGGACCACTCTCTAGTTGCAATGTGTGGACTGCTCACTGCGATGGCTTTTCTTGTGTTGGAGCACAGGTTCCAGGGTGCATGAGCTCCAGTGTTTGCAGCATGTGGGCTCAATAGATGTGGCACCTGGGCCCAGTTGCTCCAAGGCACTTGGAATCCTCCTGGACCAGGGATTGAACCCATGTCCACTGTATTAGCAGGTGGATTCTCACAGCTCTCACACCTCACATTTGAGGCAGTAAAGTGAGAAATTTCATGTTCATATTATACATTCAGATAAAAGGGATTCTTCTTTTTTGTTTGTCCAGCCATGTCAAGTTGTAACCTCTGGGCTTCCAGGAAATTCCTTCATTATTCTTTTAATATTTTTTTTCTAAAAAAAGAGAATATAAGTGAAATAAAAACATCCCAGACAACCAAAAAATAAAAAGTAAAATAGCGTCACAAAAATAAAAACTTAAGAATAAATTTAACAAAAGATATGTAAGATCTCTATTCTGAAAATTACAAAGTACTGCTGAAATTAAAGAACACTCAAATAAATAAAAGAATATACCATGCTAAAAACAAAACAAAACAAAACAAAGAATATACCATGTTCACATATTGAAGACTCAGTAGTGATAGGGGATGTCAATTCTCCAAATCCATAGATTCAGCACAATCTCACTCAGATCGCAGCACTTTTAAATTGTCAAGCTGATTCTAAAATTTATAAGGAAACATAAAAGTCCTAGAATAGCCAAAGCTATCTTCAAAGAAAGGAGCAAAATTGAATGACTTAACATGGCCTGCTTCCCATACTCTATAAAAAGCACGGTAATCAAGACAGATGGTACTGGCATAAGGATTGACAAATAGATCAGTGGTGGAGAATCGAGAGCCTAGAAATAGATCCCGCTTATTCGATCATTTGATTTTTACCAAGACACCAAAATAATGCAATGGGGAGAAAGAGTCTTTTCACAAATAGGTGCCAGAATAACTGGATATCCATATGGAAGAAGATGAATCTCATACCATACACAAAAATAAATTCCAGAGATGGCTCATTACTACCTAGGGTAGACCCAAAATGGAGAGATGTGAGTTAGTTAAGCCTAGAGTTGACTATGATTTCAGTGATATCCAGTAGTGTGTACTATTCAAGTCTCTCTAGAATACAGGAAGACTCCTTCTTAATAACCACAGGACCAGCCAAATGCTATGGGCTAATGGCCCACCACAGAAACTGCAGATTGGTGAATTGGAGACTATCGTTATGTTCTGTGCGCTGCTGCTGCTTAGTCACTTGGTTGTGTCCAACTCTGCCAGCCTTTGGACTGTAGCCTGTCAGGCCCCTCTATCCATGGGATGGAATTTTCCAGGCAAGAATACCGGACCAGGTTGCCATTTCCTACTCTAGGGAGCTTCCCAACTCAGAAATAGAATCCACATCTTCTGTGTCTCCTGCATTACAGGCAGATTCTTTACCTGCTGAGCCATCAGTGAAGGCCTTTATGCTCTGTGATTCCTGCTAAAAAACAAAATTCAGGACTTCTCTAGTGGTCCAGTGGTTAAGAATCTACCTGCCAGTGCAGGGGACACAGATTGAATCCCTGTTCCAGGAAGATTCCACATGCTGTAGATTGTTTCCATATTGGGAAAGGAGTACGTCAAGGCTGTAAATTGTCATCCTGCTTATTTAACTTATATGCAGAATACATCAAGGGAAATGCCAGGCTGGATGAAGCACAAGCTAAAATCAAGATTGTGGGGAAAAATATCAATAACCTAAGACTGAGCACCATAACTACTGAAGCTGGCATGCCCGATAGCCTGTGCTCTGAAGTGAAAAGCCACTGCACTGAGAAGCCTGCACAGTACAGCTAAGGAGCAGACCCCACTGACCACAACTAGAGAAAGCCCTGGGAGGTCCTGCAGCTAGAGTGCAGCAACGGAGACCCAGGGCAGCCAAACATAAACACATTTACTAATAATCAATGTGTGGATCACAACAAACTGTGGAAAATTCTGAAAGAGATGGGAATACCAGACCACCTGACCTGCCTCCTGAGAAATCTGTATACAGATCAAGAAGCAACAGTTAGAACTGGACATGGAACAACAGATTGTTTCCATATTGGGAAAGGAGTACGTCAAGGCTGTATATTGTCACCCTGCTTATTTAACTTACATGCAGAATACATCAAGCGAAATGCCAGGCTGGATGAAGCACAAGCTAAAATCAAGATTGTGGGGAAAAATATCAACAACCTCAGATATACAGAAGACACCACACTAACGGCAGAAAGCAAAGAAAAACTAAACAGCCTCTTGATGAAAGTGAAAGAGGAGAGTGAAAGTTGGCTTAAAACTCAACATTCAGAAAACTAAGATCATGGCATCTGGTTTTATCACTTCATGGCAAATAGATGGGGAAACAATGGAAACGGTGACAAGCTTTATTTTCTTGGGCTTCAAAATCACTGTAGATGGTGACTATAGCCATGAAATTAAAAGACACTTGCTCCTTGGAAGAAAAACTGTGATCAACCTAGAGAGCATGTTCAAAATCATAGACATTACTTTGCCAACAAAGTTCTGTCTAGTCAAGGCTATGGTTTTTCCTGTAGTCATGTACGGATGTGAGAGTTGGACTATAAAGAAAGCTGAGCACCAAAGAATTGATGCTTTTGAACTGTGGTGCCAGAGAAGACTCTTAAGAGTCCCTTGGACTGCAAGGAGATCCAACCAGTCCATCCTAAAGGAGATCAGTCCTGAATATTCACTGGAAGGACTGATGTTGAAGCTGAAACTCCAATACTTTGGCCACCTGATGTGCAGAACTTTCATTAGGAAAGACCCTGATGCTGGGAAAGATTGAAGGTGGGAGAAGAAGGGGATGACAGAGGATGAGATCGTTGGATGGCATCACCAACTCGATGGACATGAGTTTGAGTAAGCTCAAGGAGCTGGTGATGGACAGGGAAGCCTGGCTGCTGTAGTCCATGGGGTTGCAAAGAGTCGGACATGACTAAACAACTAAACTGAATTGAACTAGCCCATAATAATCTTCCCTTAAGTTGCTGAATGGAGGAAGGAAGGAAGAAAAGAATGTTTCCTAATTTGGATGAAGCTTTTTAACCTAATCCCACCTCAATAGATCCCTCTTCCACCACTTTCTGCAAGAATTCATGTCTAAGCATACCATTTGATCAGGGCCTATACTTGTTAACCTGATTTAGTAGCTGTGGGGCTATTTGTGGTTATTTGACTGTAGGACTTGGATCTGTGGCACAAGATCCAAATGAGCATCATTTGGGCATTCATCTCTGGAGTAGCTGAGGAGTAGCAAAGATCTGACTCTACCTTGGGAAGAGCATTTATCAGTTTGCAGACTATGGGTATAGTATAATTTGTCCAGTGTCTGTCATCCACTGAATGAAAAAATGAATGAATTCTTAAATAATGAGTAGCTAGATGAAAGGCAACACAGATCAGTCGTGGCAATTAATTTCTTAATTCGCCTCTGATATCTCCCCCTCTGCCCACTGAGAAAACAGCTGTATTACAGCATTTGTACATAACCTTTATGTTTCTTGGCTTAAGACAAGACCACTTCATTTATTTATTTATCTTTGAAAAATAACTTTATTCTAAAGCAGTGGTTTTCTAACTCTAGTGTGCACATGAATCACATGAAGAACTTTCTAGAATCTGAGGATCTCACCCCTCAACAGTCTGATTCGGTGGTTCAAGGGTAAAGTCCAGGAATCTGTCATGTTTAAGAAGACCTTCTATGTATTCTATTATAGATAGTCTCAGGTCACACTTTGAGAAACACTGGTGAAAAGAAATTGGCTCATGTAGTTTCTGCAGTTTCAGTTATTTCTGCCTCAAAAATAGCCCTGTCTTGTTTTCAAGTACTTTCCACCGCAAAACTGTGGCACTGTTGTCTTTTAGAATCATTTTCTTCCGGCTAACATTTGCTTTCAATCAGCCCTAGAAGATAAGCCCCCTAGAAGATAAGTTACAATGGATACTGGTAACGTTGTTGGTAGAATTGTTATTTATTAAACACCTACTACCTAACAGATAGCATGTAAAATATTTTACAAATTTTATTGCTTCTAATTCTTACAACTTTGCAGGGTAGGTGGTATCGCTCTTATTTTACAGATGAGGAAAAATCCTCAGAGAGGTTGTGTAACTTGTCCAAGGTTATGTAACATACCTGACAGACTTGAGATTGAAATTCAAGTCAAAGCCATAGCTTTTTAAAGCATGTTCTTGTTCAGTTGCTCAGTCATGTCCAGTTCTTGACGACCCCATGTAGCACACCAGGCTTCCCTGTTCTTCACCAACTCCCGAGTTTGCTCAAACTCATGTCCATTGAGTCGGTGATGCCATCCAACCATCTCATCCTCTGTCGTATCCTTCTCCTGCCTTCTATCTTTCCCAGCATCAGGGTCTTTTCCAATGAGTCGGCTCTTCGCATCAGGTGGCCAGAGTGATGGAGCTTCAGTTTCAGCATCAGCCCCTCCAGTGAATATTCAGGATTGACTGATTTGATCTCCTTGCAGCCCAAGGGACTCTCAAGAGTCTTCTCCAACACCATAGTTCAAAAGCATCAATTCTTCAGCACTCAGCCTTCTTTATGGTCCAACTCTCACATCTATACATGACTATGGAAAAACCATAGCTTTGACTAGATGGAATTTTGTTGGCAATGTAATGTCTCTGCTTTTTAATATGCTGTCTAGGTTGATCACAGCTTTTCTTCCAAGGAGCTGCAGTCACTTAAATTCAGTCTTTTAAATGGCTACAGTCACTGTCCACGGTGATTTTGAAGCCCAAGAAAATAAAGTCTGTCACTGTTTCCATTGTTTCTCCATCTGTTTGCCATGAAGTGATGGGACCGGATGCCATGATCTTAGTTTTTTAAATGCTGAGTTTTAAGGCAGTTTTTTCACTCTCTTCTTTCACTTTCATCAAGAAGCTCTTTAGCTTTTCTTCACTTTCTGCCATTAGAGTGGTGTCATCTGCATATCTGAGGTTATTAATTTTTCTCCCCACCCATCCAGCCCAGCATTTCGCATGATGTACTCTGCATAAAAGTAAAATAAGCAGGGTGACAATATACAGCCTTGATATACTCTTTTCCCAATTTGGAACCAGTCTGTTGTTCCATGTCCGGTTCTAGTTGCTGCTCCTTGACCTGCATACAGGTTTCTCAGGAGGGAGGTAAACATATAACCTCATTATTTTTTAACTTTTAAAGCATACAACTCCCTTATTATTACGTGAAATTGTTAATATTAACAATTATTTCTATGAATTCATTCCCTATGCAAAACATCTTAGTCTATTGTGATTTCAGAACACAGGGCCTTTAAGGATCATCCGTCCATTCATGTATTCATTTAACAATATTAAACAGGACTTCTCAGGTAGTGCAGTCTAAAGAATCTGCCTGCCAGTGTAGAAGATGCAAGAGACTTGGGTTCAATCCCTGAGTTGAGACGATCCCCTGGAGCAGGAAATGGCAACCCACTTCATTATTCTTGCCTGGAAAATTCCATGGACAGAGGAGTCTGGTGGGCTACAGTCCAGGGACATGCAAAGAGTTGGACACGACTGGGCATACACACACACACACACACACACACGCAACTACTATGTACCAGAAAGTGTGTCATGCATAAGGGATACAAAGGTGAAGGTCTTTAGTGTTACGGAACTTGCATGGATGCAGATATATATATAGGCAATTTTAATACAGAGTAATTGATCTATAAATTTAACATATTTCTCAATAATAACATTAAAAACATCATTTCTGGAACTGGAAAAGTTGACTTGAAAGTTCATTTAGAAAAATAAAATTGTAAGAGGAACCATGAAACTCTAGGAAAAGAAGAGTAGCAAGGGTGCAGTGGGCCTATATCATTAAAACAAAGCTATCAGGGCAGTTTGATAAGAACACATGAATAGATGGATTAATGGAGTGGAATAGAGAATTCAGAAACAAACTCAGATACAAATGGGAATATAGTATATGTGTATATGTGTGTATTTCACACCAGTGGAGAAAATATAAGATTATTCTGTAGAGATGTCGAGATGAATGTGTAGCCAACCAGAAAGACAATTTTTAAAATTCCATATGGGTCAAAGACTAAAACATTTAATACAAAACAATGATACATAAAGGAAACTTGAGATAAATGCTGACTGAGGAGGATATAAGGATGGTGGGGACTTTTATTGCATTGATTTTCTTTTTTTTTTTGACAGCACCAAATGGTATGTGGTATCTCTGTTTCCTCACAAGGGATAGAACCCATGCCCCTGGAGTGGGAGCACAGATTCTTAGCCACTGGACCACCAGGGAAGTCTGTACCATGTTGACTTTTATATCTTTTAAAACATATTTACAGGGTCTTCTTGGTGGCTCAGTGGTAAAGACTCTTCTGACCAATGCAGGAGACATGGGTTTGATCCCTGGGCCAAGAAGATCCCACATGCCTTGGAGCAACTAAGCCCATGGGCTACAAGCACTCTGCTCTAGAGCCTGGAGTCGCAACTACTGAACCTATGTGCCACAACTATTGAAGCCCATACACTTTAGAGCCCACGCTCCACAACAAGAGAAGCTATTGTAATGAAAAGTCCACACACCACAGTTAGAGAGTAGCCCACACAGCAACGAAGACCCAGCACAGCCAAAAGTAAGTAAATAAATAAATCTTAAAAAAAACCCATATTTACAATGTATTACCCATTAAAAATGTTTTTGTTAAGAGTATTTGGTTAGGGAAATAAAAGTTTAACTGTAGCGTAGTGAGTGAGAGGTAGGAAGTCTTGTGAGGCTGGAGGAGTCAGAAGAGTCAAATCAAGAAAGAACTGCACATTGTAGCTTGTGAGATCTTAGTTCCCCAACCAGGGACTGAACCTAGGCTCTCGGCTCTCGGCAGTGAAAGTGTGGAGTCCTAACCACCAGACAACCAGGGAATTCCCAGGACTTGACATTTTAAAAATGTGGGTTTTATAGTATGAATAATGGGGAGCTATGAAACTTTTTAAAGTAGTGGGTTGATAAAATCATATGTGTTTTAGAAAGACACAGCCTGACCCACATAGATAGCAACATATCTCTAAATCTTGACTAGTCCAGTTGGAAATGCCTAATAGGTGTTGGAGAAGACTCTTGAGAGTCCCTTGGACTGCAAGGAGATCCAACCAGTTCATTCTAAAGGAGATCAGCCCTGGGTGTTTTTGGGAAGGAATGAAGCGAACGCTGAAACTCCAATACTTTGGCCACCTCATGAGAAGAGTTGACTCATTGGAAAAGACTCTGATGCTGGGAGGGATTGGGGGCAGGAAGAGACGGGGATAACAGAGGATAAGATGGCTGGATGGCACTTACTCGATGGATGTGAGTCTGAGTGAACTCCAGGAGTTGGTGATGGACAGGGAGGCCTGGCGTGCTGCGATTCATGGGGTCGCAAAGAGTTGGACATGACTGAGCGACTGAACTGAACTGAACTGAATTGAACTGAACTGAACTGAATAGCCAGGCTTAAAACCCTGGAGCTTGAAAGGGAGCTATGACTGGAGATAATGAATTTGGGATCATTAGCATATTTTAATAGATAGTAACTGAAGCTCTGTGAGTAGATGAGATCACAAAAGAACACTGTGAAAAGGCCTAAGACAGAACCTAAGAGGCAGAATGAGGAAGAAAAAAAAAATATTCCCTGAGCAGGATCTAGAGAATGAAAATTAGGACAGTGATGGGAAGAAATTGAGCAAAAGTATTTCAGTAAGGAGAAAGTAATCCTAAATACCAAAGGTTAGAGGTAGGCCAGATGAGTGTGAAGTGTGGTTTTTGATTTAAATACGAGGAGGGGCGTATTATTGAAGGTCATGGGAAGAATAGTTGAGTGGAGAGTTCAGGTTAAGCCAAAGTTGAAGTGGAAGCATCTTGCCTCCAGAGTGGAGGCAACTTGCTTTAAGTTTGCTAAAGACAGAGAGGAGATTGCAGCACCTGAGGGAAAGGCATGAACTGTTTGCTTTTTAAAGGATCAACTAAATATATCTTAAATAATGATGATAATAAGCCAATACTTAGGTAGAGGAGAGAGAGAGAAATGAGTAATACTTAAACTGCTTGGTGTTGCTTCCAGGGGCTCCAAAGAGCTCATAATCATAGTCCTTTATGTCTCAGCACAGAAAATTCAGCCAGAGGCAAACTGATACACAAGAAGTGATTTATTAGAATAGGATGCTTATGAGGCTTCAGGAGGGCAAGATGGTGCTGTGTCCAGGCTACAGTTTTATAATCAAAGGAAAAGTGGGGAGGGGGAGAAGACCTCCTTTGTCTTTTTCAGTAGACATCATGCTTCTACTATTAGTTCCTACTCCATGGTAGGCAGGTGAGTTTTCTTGTTCCTATACGATCAAGCTAGGTCCACAAATTATTGTTTTTTACGTGAGAGTCGTGACCTAGCGATCATTAGCTTATTCAGCTCACTGGGCAGGATGTGGATCCCATGACACCATTCATTGTTTTATGTTTTGGGGGCATATCTCCTGCTTCTGTTGCATGGTTTATTGCTAAGCAAGCCTGCTTTCTTCAAGTCGCTCAGTTCTCTCCGACTCTTTGCGACCCCATGGACTATACACTCCATGGAATTCTCCAGGCCAGAGCATTGGAGTGGGTCGCCTTTCCCGTTCCTAGGGAGTCTCCCCAACCCAGGGATCGAACCCAGGTCTCCCGCATTCAGGCTGATTCTTCACTCGCTGAGCCACAAGGGAAGCCTGCTTCCTCCAGTAATCATTCACTTAGAAGGGTCTCCCTTATTTTTTCTACTTACAATCCCCTAGTGGCTTTAACTATTTAATCAACTACTTTATCAATACCAGATGTGAGGGGTGGGATCCCAACTGATGAACCTCCATGCCTTAGATTAGGAGGGATGCCTCTTCCACCATAAATGAAGGGAAAGGAAAGGGAGAAGCTGGCAGATTCTTAAGGTTTGATGCAGGGAAGCTGATGGAATTTCGCTTGGCTGGTTTCTGTTTAACTCCGTAAAATAAGCCTGGGGAAAGGGAGGTGGCTGTGAGCCGAGGTTTGAGGAGAGTGCTGATTTGAAAAGCCGTTTTACCAACTCTGGGTGGCTCCCGCTGGGGCTCGGGAGTGATATCCGGAGGGAGCTCCCAAGGACGCCACAGTGCACTGCCATGGCAACAGAACCGCCAGGTGAGGCCCAAACAGCGAGTGCGTGCTAAGTCGCTTCAGTAGCCGGGGCTCCTCTGCCTATGGGATTCCAGGGGAAAGAATACTGGAGTGGGTTGCCATGCCCTCTTCCAGGGGAATCTTCCCGACTCAGATGGAATCCGCGTCTCTATGTCTCCTTCACTGGCCAGTTGGGTTCTTTACCACTAGCGCCATCTTGGAAGCACAACCCCACAGATCTTCAGCTTATTACCACACCGTTTGGAAAGCCAGGGGCAAGAGCCAACTCGAGGTGACCGAAAAGAAACCACAAATCCCGCGATATCATGGGCCGTACCCCGTGAGACTGCTCGCGAAGCTACCGCCACGTAACGCGACAGCTAGTATTAAACGTCACTGTCCTGCGACGCTGTCTCTGTAATAGGACGCCCTCCCGGAAGTGGGCTCTAGATCGGGCAGTAAAAGTGGTAGCCGGCTGCTCCCGGGACCAGGTCTCGGGAGGTCGTTGTTGAACTATTTCTTCAAGTTTCTCTCCTATCCTTCCTGCGTCTTCTAGCTCCGCGGAGTGAGGAAACGTCTCTACCATCATGGGAGGCGGAGACCTGGTAAGTGAGGGAGCCCAGGGCTTGGGGAAGACTGAGGCCCGAGACCAACTGGGGCTGGGGACGGGTGTGGCAGTGAGTATTCTTATAACGCAGCTGTGCTTTCGAGGAGAGGGAGCTGTAGCGCTGGACAGGGGGCGGATCACTGCGGCCATGGAGAGACGGGCCGGAGACTTGGAAAGGCGTGTGAGGTGGGTCGCCAAGGGTGGCAGGTGGTATTTGTTGGCAGGAAACCCTTCTGGCTGGAAATTCTGGGGAGCTTGGGGACGGTTGGAACCGTGGCTAGGAAAGGAGGTAGGTATGGAGGACCTGTCACGCAGATTTTTGTATATTTTATCTTGGGGTACCCCGCCTTTCCTCAACTAGGAATTCAGTTTTGTCCTGCGCTGTAATTGTGGTGACTTGTGCCCATTCTCCTCATCCCTGAGCCTTGTTCTGGGATCACAGAAGATCTTCCTCATGTTCGCCTTCCTGACTTTCACTCCTTTAGTGCAGCATTCTGATCTGTAGTGGCAGAGCGTTCTTCTGAATTCATTGTTGTTCAGTCGCTCAGTCGTGTCCAATTCTTTGTGACCCCATGGACTGCAGTAAGCCAGGCTTGCTGTCCTTCACTGTCTCCGGAGTTTGCTCAAACTCATGTCCATTGAGTCGGTGATGCCATCCAACCATCTCACCCTCTGTAATCTCTCTTCTCCTGCCTTCAATCTTTCCCAGCATCAGGGTCTTTCCCAGTGAGTTGGCTCTTTGCATCAGGTGGTCAAAGTATTGGAGTTTCAGCTTCAACATCAGTCCTTCCAAAGAATATTCAGGATTGATTTCCTTTAGGATTGACTGGTTTGATCTCTTTTCAGTCCAAGTGACTCTCAAGAGTCTTCTCCAACACCGCAGTTCGAAAGCATCAGTTCTTTGGTGTTCAACCTTCTTTATAGTTCAACTCTCACATCCATACATGACTACTGGAAAAACCATAGCTTTGACTATATGGACCTTTAACAGCAAAGTGATGTCTCTGCTTTTTATTATGCTGTCTAGGTTTGTCATGGCTTTTCTTCCAAAGGGCAAGTGTCTTAATTTCATGGCTGCAGTCACTGTCCACAGTGATTATAAGTTTTGTGGCTAGTTCTCATAACCTGTATAGCCACCAAATGGGAAAATGTACCCATAAGAACGTGGTGCAGGATCAGAAAAATGCTAACCTCCTGAAAGTGTAGCTAATCGAATCAGCAGATAGATTAATTTAGCCATTTGTCTAGTAGCTATATTAGAGTTTGTCAGATGTTATCATCAACTAGAATGACTCTCAAGATACCATCAACGTTAGTCTGATTTAGTGTCTTCAAGTAACTGCATTTAGGGACAGAAAATGGTACCCCATTCCAGTACTCTTGCCTAGAAAATCGCATGGATGGAGGAGCCTGGTAGGCTGCAATCCATGGGGTCGTGAAGAGTCGGACACAACTGAGTGACTTCACTTTTCACTTTCATGCATTGGAGAAGGAAATGGCAACCCACTCCAGTGTTCTCACCTGGAGAATCCCAGGGAAGAGGGAGCCTGGTGGGCTGCCGTCTCTGGGGTCGCACAGAGTCGGATATGACTGAAGCGACTTAGCAGCAGCAAGTTCGAATCCAAAGTTTCTCAGCCTCACCACTATTGACATTTTGGGCTGGATGATTCTTTGTTGTGTGTGTAGTCCTGTGCGTGTAGGATGTTTAGCAACATACCTGGCCTCTGGCTAGTAGCACCTTTCTCCCTGAGTTGTGACAGCCAAAAGTGTCTACAGACATTCCCAAGTGTTCCCTGAGATGCAAAATCCCCTGTATTGAAGGCAAGCGAGAAGGATCATTAGGACAAGGTGGAGGGTGGGGGAGGAAGGGTTGAATAACCTGATGAGGGGAAAGCGAAAGGTTGCTGCTGTGAGCCGTGTGTTATGCCGGAATTCGTGGCCTCTGGAGGAGAGGATTTCGAACTGGAATCAGAGATGAGGCTTGACTACTTGGTGCTTTTTGTGTACCAAAGTTTTATTAAAGTATAACAGAGATAGGGAAAGCTTCTGACATAGACATCTGAAGGGGACAGATTGCCCCCTTGCTAGTTTTTAGCAAGGTGTTTTATGTCTGTTAGAAAGCTTTTAATCAGATAAGACAGATACCTCAAGATTGAGGGAATTTCACCAGGCCTTTCCAATTCTGATCCTCTCCAATTCATTCTTTACATGCTAAGCTGGTCATGCGCTTCAGCTGCATATGAATGTTTAATATTTTCTACTGCTAACAGGATAATTTAGTCCCTTAACATGGCTTATAAGGCACTTAACCTGTTGCTTTCTTTATTGGCTTCATCTTGAGTCCCCTTCCCATCAGGTTGCTCTCCTATCTCCAGCCATGCTAAATTATTTGTATTCTGTTCTTTCTCACCACTGGGCCTGCAGTTGTGTGTGCTGTTACCTGTCTTTGGAAATCTACTCCACTCGTCCCTGCTTCCTACATCACTGGGATAATTTATAACTGTCCTTAGATGTCACTTCCTCCAGAAAACCTTCCCTGGTTGGGAAGCTGAACCAACGCAGTGACTCATGGGGAGAAAGGGAGAAGTGAGGCACTCCTTGAGGGTGAAAGGAAAGATCAGAATCAGGGGGAGATTCTTGGGAAGGAAGGTTGAAAGAGGTACCAGGTGTGGTTGTAAACCATGCAAGTTCAAGGCAAGTTCAGTGGACTCAGGAAAAGAAAGTTGTATTCTTAAGAGTGTGTCCAATGCCAAAGGCACTTGAGTTCTTTTACCTTTCAGAGTCTATACCTTCCCAGTTCTCTGCCTCATTCCTGTATTGTCATCACCAGCCCTCACTTCAGGCATGGCCTGTGGAAGTTAGACTCATACATTTCAGGATAGAAGTAGTTGAGGGGAATTTCAGAGGAGGCCTGTTCATCCTGAAATTTTATGTACATGAACAACCTCTCCTCTGCTGCCCACGTGTGAGAGATTGTTGGGTGCCAACCTCGCCACTGTTAGACATCTTGCCCTTACCTGGCTGCCTTGTTTTCTCCCCTCGTTTCATTTGCCACAGAATCTGAAGAAGAGCTGGCACCCGCAGACCCTCCGCAATGTGGAGAAAGTGTGGAAGGCTGAGCAGAAGCATGAGGCTGAGCGGAAGAAGATTGAGGAGCTCCAGCGTGAGCTGCGGGAGGAGAGGGCCCGAGAGGAGATGCAGGCGCTACGCGGAGGATGTCGGGGCTGTCAAGTAAGCAAGGCGCTGCGGCCATTTGGGCTGGGGGTGTCTTGGCGTGTGGGCAGGTGCAGGCCTGTGGGTGCATCGTCCAGTTGTTGCATAATAGCTGGATAAGAGAATGAGTTTGGAGTCATTCTGAACTGGGTTCTAAGGCTGACTTTGTATGAACTAGCCCAGCTGTGTAACTGGGAGCAAGTTTGGGAGCCTCAGTGACCTCAGTAGAACCAGGGTGGGGGTGAGAGTACCCAACTCCTAAGGCTTTTAGAGGATCAGATGAGATGACATGTAAAGGCCTCAGTGTAGGCCAAGTTCATGGTAAACAATTGACAAGTAACTGTGACTGAGGATTATTACTGCCTCTACTGTGCTCCCACTGTGTTGAGGCCACATTCCTGCTTTTGTTAATGTATGTAGTGCAGGCTCGTTTTAGGGAGGCAGTGAGGTCCCATGGAAGGAGATAGATGTTGGGTCTGTCAGTGAAAGCTTTGTGACTGTGGACAGTCCCATCCAGTTTCCTCTTGTATAATGGATAGAAGTAACAGATGATATACCCTACCAACCTCCATAAAAGGGGATAGGAGTAAATGTGTTCTGAGAAAATTAAAAGCATAAAATATGCAACGCATTCCTAAATCAGACTTGAGTAAAAACTGTAGACTAAAGTTGAGTAGTCTGTACTGTTCCTTGTGCGTATCTTGTGGACAAGTCTCCAAGGTGACATGTGACATACTTTCCCCTGTATTGGCTATATAGGGCTTTTCCTTAGTAATTTTATGACAGGATTAGTGACATTTGTGTGTGTGACTGTGTGTGAGAGAAGAGACACAGACCAAGAGAGAAACTTAGTTTCAGTTCATGGAAATGGTATTACGGAATTTAGGCGGGAACAGTTACATTCTTTCAGGAAAATGGACTGGGAGAATGCCATTCTGACTTAAGTATGAGTTTAAAATATTTGGAATATTTTAAAATAAAAGGAATTTTGGAATTTTTAAAGGACAACAGAATATATTTAGGGCATTAATATATAAAATGAGCTAAGAGAATTAAATTCTGTACTTTTTTTTTTAACCATAGGCACACATTAAATTATTTTACTTTTCATACTTTGTATAAATTATATCCTTTATATTTAAAGTAAATCAGTTTCACACATTTGGACTAATTCCTGGGCAGCTTATAAGACATTCTTATATGTGACAACCTTTTAGATTTTGTGAACCCTTGATTTTAAAACAAATGTCAACTTTAGACAGAATATCTGTTAGTCAGAAGAGTTTACTGCCTGACTAACCAAAAGTAAAAATTATCTTCAAATTTTTATTCAGACAAGTGTTACAGATTATGCACCTGATATGTTAGAAATCTGGGGCTTTGCAGAGTCCAATGAGGTCAGAGCATAGATGAGCAGCTTCAGAGCTGGGAGTCCAGTGTTTACCATGTTGCTGACCCTCACGCCCTCTTGTCTGCTGTGAATGGGAGGAAGGTGGTTTTATATTCTTTTGATATTTTTTGCCCCACCCCCTCACCCATATCCTCCAGTATCGTGAAATCAAAGGTCAACAAGTCTGCCCTTTTCTCGGTTTTCACTTGCAGATGTAGTTAGATGATCTGCTTGCCCAGCGGACTGGCTTGTGTAGTTCTTTGCACAGTGTCGTGGTTTTCATGTATGCAATAAAAACCCTTTACTGTTTAACAGCTCACTTCTGTGGTTCAGATGATCTTTTCTATGTTTATTATGCTTCTCCCCTAGAACAAAGGAAAAAACCTTAACATCTACATTATCCTTGATCTTCATCCAAATTCCTCTTTGCAGTGGAGTGTTGCTTTGGTATTCTCTTTATTAGAAAATTGTGTTTTCCATGCATGGGTCTACACCAGCATTTCTCAACCCTTGCACTTCAGTGTGTCCTTGGGAGATTAGGTAGATAAAAATGGGAGTGATTCCCACTCAGGCCAGCTTCCTAAGAATAGCAGAGGTTGTCTGGGGCAAGGGCATCTGTAGATTTTAAGAGCTCCCTGGGAATTCCCTGGCCACCCAGTGGGTAGGACACCTCTCACTTCTCGGCTTTCGCTGCTGAGGGCTCAGGTTTGGTCTCTGGTTAGGGAACTAAAATCTCACAAGCCACTTGCGTGGCAAAAACAAAAATCTCCCTGGGTGAGCCTCATGGGCAGCCTCAAGAACCAGTTCTATATCCTTAGTGATAGCAACAGCAAAAATCTGAAGATTATTTCACTTTTATATGACTTTTACCCTATATCTTTTCTCATTAAAAGCTCAGAGAGAGGATCTCATTTTAAAACAATGAGAGTTGGCAGTTACTAGCTCCATTTTATTTAAACATTTTATTCATCTGTTTATTTTTGGTTAGGTCCTCATTGCTGCCCAAGGGCTTTCTGCCATTGCCATGCATGGGCTTCCCATTGCAGTGGCTTCTCTTGTTGGGGAGCACAGGCTCTAGGCCCGTGGGCTCAGTAGTAGTGGTACACGGGCTAGTTGCCCCGTGATGTGTGCGGTCTCAGTGTCTGGACAAGGGATCTAACATCTGTCCCCTGTATTGGAAACTAGCCCCATTTTAGACCTGAGGATGTGGAAGTGTGAAGAAATAGCTTGCATGGTTACTGGGCTGGTTAGTGGTGGAACCAGGCCAAGTCTAGTGGCACTGGATCTCTGTGATTACAACATGGTTTCTTACCAGAGGGCCGGAGGAGGACTCATATTAGTTGAGTCCTCTTAAAAAAAATTTTTTTAATTAATTGATTTATTGTTGGCTGGGCTGGGTCATTGTTGCTCTGTGGACTTTTCTCTAGTTGTTGGGAGCGGGGGCTGCTCTCTAGTTGTGGTGCTTGGGCTTCTCGTTGCTGAGCAGAGTCTCTAGAGCTCAGGCTTCAGTAGTTGCAGCGCGAGGGCTCAGTAATTACTCCTCCCTGGCTCTAGAGCACAGAGTCAGCAGCTGTGGCACATGGGCTTAGTGGCTCCATGGAATGTGGAATCTTCCCAGATCAGGGATTGAACTTATGCCTCCTGCATTGGCAGGCGGACTCTTTACCACTGAGCCATCCAGGGAAGCCTTGGTTGAGTCCTTTGAAGACGAGCTGGAGCCCTGAAGATACTACTTCATAGAAGTATCTGTCTTCATTTTTCCTTCTTTCTTCTGGACAGGTTTTGCTGTTGTGCCTTCAGGTTCCCAGCCCTCCTACCTTTACATATCATCTCTTCTCTTTCTTTCCACTTAGTTTCTTTTCCCTCATCTGATAACTGCTCCTGCTCCCCAAGGCTCACTGCCCTTCTCCCTTTCTTCTCTAAGGGTGCCTTCAGGGACTTCCCTGGTGGTCCAGTGGTGGAGAACCTGCCTTCCACTGTGGGGGACATGGGTTCAAGCCCTGGTCAGGGAACTAAGATCACACATGCCACTGGGCAACTAAGCCCGTGCGCCACAAGTAGAGAAGCCTTCAAGCCACAGTGAAGACTCAGCACAGCCAATAAATAAATACATAAAATAAAGTTGTTGTTGTTGTTGTTTTAGAAAGAGTGCCTTCATTCCTCTGGTACCAGTGTCAGCTTCATGCTGATGACTCCCACGTGTATCTCTGCATATTCAGGTGTTTCTGCTTCAAGTGCCCCACAGTCACCTCCTCACATTCTTAGCTCTCAGCAGCACTGTTTGGTAATGTGTTGACCTCTGTGCCTTATTGGGTAGCCTGTGAGCAGCTCAGCTGCCTGAATCTTTGTCATCTTTCCAGTGTTAATGCTCTCTGCCTGGCACACAGGAAGAATGCTGAGTCAGTGTTTACAAATGAATACAAATGAATCTTTAGTCCCCGCTTCCCAGTCCATGTTCATGTCAGGCATGTATAGGCATGATCCTTTGAGTCACCTTTGACATGTCCTTTCATTTGTTTATTTTAAGATATGTTTATTTGTTTCATTTGGTTGCATCAGGTCTTAGTTGTGGCACATGGGATCTTTTGCTGCCGGTATACAGGCTTCTCTCTAGTCATGCTGCAAAGCGCTCCAGAGCTCACGGGCTCATTGGTTGTAGCACAAGGGCTTCGCTGCTCAGAGGCTGTGGGATCTTAGTTCCCTGTGCAGGGATCAAATCTGCGGCCCCCTGCATTGCATGGGGGATTCTTAACCCCTGGACCACCAGGAAGTCCATCAAACCAATCATTTTAATAAGAAAAGAGGTATCTAAAGGGTTAGACCCTCTTATTGGTTTAAATTATTTTTATTAAAATGTGCAAACATGGGACTTCCTTGGTGGTTCAGTGGCTAAGATTCCAAACTCTTGATGCAGCAGACCCAGGTTCATTCCCTGGTCAGTGAACTAGATCCCACGTGTGGCAACTGAGACCTGGCACAGAGAAATAAATAAAAATAAATTTCCAAAACATGTTTTTAATGTGCAAAGATAGAACTAAAAAGATATTATTTATGCTCATAGTTATGTAATCTTAAAAATCAATATACAAAAAATGTCATATTCAAAAATCATTGAAACTAACGTTATAGATAGTACTATTTTGACAAAACTGCTTTGCTGCTTGCAATGTGAATGTGATATTGGTTGCCCCAACACATACTCTTATGAGTTCGGCGCACCTTTATTGTTTGCTGCATGGAGACCCGATTTTCTCACCACTTTTTCTTTTAGAACCACAGCGAAATATTTGGCATGATACTGTGACATAATTTGGCTTCCCTCTTTTGGCTTGAAAACATAACTTGTTATGGCTGATCTTTCCTTATTATCCCTTTGAATGTGGTATTACCCCTGGTGCCAATATGCCAGTAATTTCCAAAACACGTGATAAACACCACTGCATATGTGGTCCCTGGAATTGTTCTTGGTGATGAGCTGATCCAAAATGTGCATATTAGCTGTTTCAGATTATTCTCGACATGAAGGCACAACACAAAGACTTCGTAAAGGAGACTTGAGAAGCCCTGAGCAAAGATCCACGCCCCAGGCTGAGGAATACCCACGCCCCAGGCTGAGGAATATTTTTCCTCACAAGTTGCTTTAGTTGTGTGGAAATAATATCTCTGCTAAAATGTAAACTCCATAACAGCAAGTACCATTTCTTCCCAAGTTTCTCACGGAGTGTGGTGTTTAGCCTTTGCTAAAGAGCCTGTAGAATGAGTCCTAGTCTGACCAGCCACATGTTTTTTTCTTTAATGTTTGGCCATGCCTTGCAACCTGTGGGATCCTAATTTCCCCGACTAGGGATCGAACCCACAACCTTGACATAAGAGCATGGAGTCCTAACCGCTGGACCGCCAGGGAATTCCCTAGCTGTGCTTATTTATCGCTTGTGTTCAGGTTTTGCAGGAGTCTACATTTTCTTTGACTATTTCTTTTTTTTTTCCCTTGAACTAGGAAAAAGGAGGAAAAATTGGACTGGATGTACCAGGGTCCTGGTGGGATGGTGAACCGTGATGAGTACTTGCTGGGGCGTCCTATTGACAAATACGTTTTTGAAAAGATGGAGGAGAAGGAGGCAGGCTGTTCTTCGGAGACAGGACTCCTCCCAGGCTCTATCTTTGCCCCGTCAGGTGCCAATTCCCTTCTGGACATGGCCAGCAAAATCCGAGAGGACCCGCTTTTCATCATCAGGTACTGATGGGGGTCTGGGAAGGGGGTTTTGTTAGAGATGTTCAGCTGAGATGTTCTCTTGCCTCTTGCTTTACAGTTGGGAAGAGATTGGTAAATGTACCAGACCAGATCAGATTTATCCATTTACCCTTAGCCGTTAAATAACAAGAGGTAGAAGCAAGGTGAGAAAGACTGGCAGCGTCTTAGAAATTTGGAGATATGTATGATCTGCCTCTTGAGAAACCTGTATACAAGTCAGGAAGCAACAGTTAGAACTGGACATGGAACAACAGACTGGTTCCAAATAGGAAAAGGAGTACGTCAAGGCTGTATATTGTCACCCTGCATATTTAATGTATATGCAGAGTACATCATGAGAAACGCTGGGCTGGAAGAAGCACAAGCTGGAATCAAGATTGCCAGGAGAAATATCAATAACCTCAGATAGGCAGATGACACCACCCTTATAGCAGAAAGTGAAGAGGAACTAAAAAGCCTCTTGATGAAAGTGAAAGAGGAGAGCGAAAAATTGGCTTAAAGCTCAGCATTCAGAAAACAAAGATCATGGCATCTGGTCCCATCATTTCATGGGAAATAGATGGGGAAACAGTGGAAGCAGTGTCAGACTTTATTTTTGGGGGCTCCAAAATCACTGTAGATGGTGATTGCAACCATGAAATTAAAAGACGCTTACTCCTTGGAAGGAAAGTTATGACCAACCTAGATAGCATATTCAAAAGCAGAGATATTACTTTGCTGACAAAGGTCCATCTAGTCAAGGCTATGGTTTTTCCAGTGGTCATGTATGGATGTGAAAGTTGGACTGAAGAAAGCTGAGCGAAGAATTGATGCTTTTGAACTGAGGTGTTGGAGAAGACTCTTGAGAGTCCCTTGGACTGCAAGGAGATCCAACCAGTCCATTCTGAAGGAGATCAGTCCTGGGTGTTCACTGGAAGGACTGATGCTAAAGCTGAAAACTCCAGTACTCTGGCCACCTCATGCTAAGAGTTGACTCATTGGAAGAGACCCTGATGCTGGGAGGGATTGGGGGCAGGAGGAGAAGGGGATGACAGAGGATGAGATGGCTGGATGGCATCACCAACTCGATGGACCTGAGTTTGGATGTACTCCGGGAGTTGGTGATGGACAGGGAGGCCTGGCGTGCTGCGATTCATGGGATTGCAAAGAGTCGGACATGACTGAGCTACTGAACTAAACTGATACAGTTCTTTTCCCCTCCCCTCTCTTCCTCCCTTTGTTTGGTTTCATAGCAGAACCCTTTAAAAAGAAACTTTAGAATCTTCCTTGAAATCTTAACACAGAACAGATCAAAGTAAAGCTGCATTTTGGGTGTTAAATAAAATCATGTGTGTGTGTGTGTTTTAATTTGCATAATTTTATTTCAAGGATGTAAGATAGAACATTGAAAAACATTTATTTCTTATTTACATGTACATATTTTCTCCCATTTTGTAGTAAAACATGCATAACATAAAATTTACCATCTCAACTGTTCTAAAGTGTACAGCTCAGTGGCAGCAGGCACATTCACATTGTTGTGCAACCATCACCCCCACCTGTCCTTCTCCAGAGCTTTTTCATCTTTGCAGCTGAAACCTTAGACTCATTAAACAAGAAGTCTCCATTCCCTCCTCTTCCCAGTTCCTGGCAACCACTTCTACTTTCTGTTTCTATGAGTGTGCTCTAATTACTCATATAAGTGGAATCATATGGTATTTATTTTGTGTGTGTGTGACTGGCCTATTTCACTCAGCATTATATCATCAAGGTTTATCCATGTTATATAGCATGTGTCAGAATTTCTGTTTTAAAAATTGTGGTAAAATGCACATGATGTACAGTTTCCCATTTAAACCATTTTATGTATACAGTTCAGTAGTGGGGCATTTGAATTATTGTGCAGTCAATCTCCAGAAGTTTTTCATCTCTTTGGGGTTTTTTTTTTTTTTTGGAGAGGCTTACTGGATCTTCCCCGACCAGGGGTTGAGCCCAGGCCCCCGAAGTGAAAGCCTGGAATCCTAACCTCTAGGCCACCAGGAAAGTCCTCATCTTACAAAACTGAAAATCTATACCCATTAAACAGCTCTCCATTTCCCCTCCCCCGCAGTCCCTGGGGACCACTACTGTACTTTCCATTCCTAGTGTTGGACTATTCTGAGCCTCATAGAAGTGAAATCGTTCAGTATGCTTTTTTGTGAGTGGCTTATTTCACTTCGTATAATGTCTTCAAGGTTCACCCCGGTTGTATCAGAATTTCTTTCTTTTCTAAGGCTGAATGATAGTTGCATGTTTATACCACATTTTAAAATCCATTCATCTCATGCCCATTTGGATTATTTCCCCCTTTAGCTATTATGAATAATACTGCTTTGAACATTGGTGTATAAATATGCATATTATTTTATAAACTCCTTTTTTTCCACCTAATCATATATATGGGGCATCTTTTTATTGCTGACCACGCTTTTATAACATCATTTTTAATATCTATATTGTATGAATATACCATAATTTATTTTATTAATATTCTCCTATTGAATCCCTAACTTGTTTCCAGGCTTTCGTTGTTCTAATATGAACAACTTTTTAGTGACCTTCCTTGATTATATCCCTTCAATAATAAATTCTTGAGGAAGCATTTGTAAGGTTAGAGTTTATGAGTATGTACAGGCTGTGATAAATGTTTTCCAAATTGTCCTCCTATGAATATATGAGAATAAGCCTTCTTTAAAGAGGAATCCATTCTTTCTACTTTTCAATGTGTTATGATGCTAAACAGTGGAGGTAGTATTGAAATGCTGCATATGTTTGATCCACAAGATGACATACATTTACTTGACCAGTTGGGAAGCCCTGAGCATGAAGCTTAACAAGCAACAGACCAAACTCACTTTCTTGCACAACAGGGAGCCAGTGTGGACTTTTCCCATAATACGCAATCCCTCATGCAGACTTGGGGAAGATTTCTGACTTTCACACCATCATGCAGATTGCAGCATAGGGCTTATCTGCCTGCATTTAGAAAAAAAATTGCTGCATAGAGTTATGGAGAGTAGAATGAATGTTTTAATTCCCTTTCTGAAGAAATAATCATAATTTTTATAACTTCTTCTCTTTAGGAAGAAAGAGGAGGAGAAAAAAAGAGAAGTATTGAATAATCCTGTGAAAATGAAGAAAATCAAAGAATTGGTAAGTAGTGCATTGCATTAAGTAAGCATTAAGAGCTACTTAACAGGAGAACTCTCCATTTATTTTTTTTTTCCTTCTCTCCATTTATTATGAGAGGGAAAACAATGGCTTTAAATGTCTTTGTCTTTTAGAGACTGTCTCCTGGTGATTTTATGCAATCTTATATCAAGCTTAGTTATGCTTGATTTTCTCTTTATGTCTTTTGGTTGGAAATGTAGCATGTGCTGTCATTCTTCCAGAAAAAGAAGGGTATTGGGATATGCCTTTGAAAAGCATGATTGTACACTGTGTTCGGGAGATCAGGTGGTATCCCATTCATCATTAGGGCCCATTCATCATTCACATACTATGTGGCTGTTTCTTTTTTTTTTTTTTAACTTTTTTATATTGGAGTGTAGCTAATTATTGTGACAGTGTCAGGTTGACTGCAGAGGACTCAGCTTTACATACACATGTATCCATTCTCCCCCTAAACTCCCTTTATGTGCATGTTTCTTGGATCAGTTGGTAAGAAAAGTTTAAAAATTGATCTTGCAGTCCCTAATTACTTTCAGTGGAGTTGAAATCTTTTGACAGAATAGAAATTCCTTGGCAGTGCTTCTGGGGACTGTTTCAAAACACAGATTCCCAGCCCCACCCACCAGAAAGTCCATTCAGTAGTCTAGTGGGTGTTTCTGCACAACCAGGGTCAAGATCCTCCACTGTTGTCAACAGGGGGCGGCTGATTGATCATGTTCCCAAACCCCTGTAGACCGAGAGACCTGAAGTCAGGCAGTTTGCACATGACCCTCAGATAAGCTGACAGGTCTGGATAATCTTACTTGGTTATGTTCTGGGTATTTTCTAGTTGCAAATGAGTCTGGAAAAAAGGAGAAGAAGAAGAAGAAGGAGAAGAAGAAGAAACACAAGAAACATAAGCACAGAAGCTCAGGCAGCGATCGCTGCAGCAGCGAGGATGAGCGCAGCCGGGGAGGTGAGAGCACTCAGCGGCCTCCTGCACCATTGATTCACTCACTCTCATTCATTCCACAGAAGTGGACGAGCGCCTGCTCTGGACCGAGAACGGTTCTGGGGGCTCAGTGGAGGGTACTGGCACCCTTCTGGCTCTCTGCCCATGGAGTTGCCAGCTAGCAGTAGAGTTCCTAGAGGTGCTGGCAAGATGCCCAGCAGGGCTGGCTGCAGCTGTGTCAGTCCTAAATCAGACGTCCTGGATGCAACTTTCAGCTCTTTTTTATTTTATTTATTTATGTACTTTTTGGCCACACTGCATGACATGTGGGATCTTAGTTCCTCGATGAGGGATGGTACCTGCTCTTCTTGCATTGTAAGCTCGGAATCTTAACCGCTGGACTGCCAAGGCAGTCTCTCATTTCAGCTCTTGATTCTACCAAGACTGAAGTGGGTTTTATGGAGGTTTTTTTTTTCTCCCTTTTTTTTTTAATGCATTAATGGGCCCATCTGGGCTTGTTCTGTGTCTTCTCTGCGGGAGCCGCCAGCGCTGTCGCTGCTGACTCAGAGTCCCCAGAATAGCAGCACAAGGTGAGAGGAGAATGTGCTCTGGCGCTGGGGCTGAAAAGTGAGGCCCACGGTTTTTCACAGGAAAAACATGACTGCTGATGCATCTTCCAGCAAAGACAGAGAAACACTCCCATGTGAGAGCCAGGGGGTGGGAGAGGTCACGTTTGAAACAGGAAGCACATTTCAGCACAGAGCTGTAAATTGGACCTTTAGGCATCGTCTTTTTCAATGAGTATGTGTTTAATTTCTTAGATCTCAAAAGAAGATGGCAAATTCTCCCCCTGTTTTGTCCAAAGTCCCTGGATATGGCTTACAGGTAAGGATATGGCTTCTCAAAGGGAGTGACTGTGGGGCCATGGAACGTGCCAACCTGGCAGCCTTTTTGGATATAGAACCTTTTTTGTAACTTTTTATTTTATTTTGGAGTATAGCTGATGTTATGATAGTTTCAGGTGTACAGCAGAGGGACTCAGCCATATATATACATGTGTCCACTCTCCTCCAAACTCCCCTCCTATCCAAGCTGCCACATAACATTGAGCAGAGTTCCCAATGCTATATACAGTAGACCCTTACTGGTTATCCATTTTAAATATAGCAGTGTGTACCTGTCCATTCCAAACTCCCTAACTATTTCTTCCCCTAACCTTTCCCCCTAGCAACCATAAGTTCGTTCTCTAAGTCTGTGAGTCTTTTTCTGTTTTGTAAACAGTTTCATTTCTATCATTTTTAGATTCTGCATATCAGGGATGTCATACGATATTTCTCCTTCTTTGTCTGACTTTTATTTCCCTCAGTGTGACAGTCTCTGAGTCCATCCATGTTGCTGCATGGACATAGAGCATTTTTAGCAGCCAGTCATACATACAGAAAGAAGGGAGTTTGGGCAGCAGAGGCTGCTGGGAACAGGCCCCTTCCTTACTCCTGAGTCGCTCACTAAGCTGAAGTCCCTCTGAGTAGAGGGGCTAAACCATAATGGGCATTTAGGCATCTCCCCCTTCCCTCTGCAGGTAATTTACATGAAATGCATACATTTTAAGTGTATGGGTTGATGACTTTTTGATAAAGTCAAAAGTCTGGACTCCTTTTTTCCTCTCAGGTCCTTTCCTCCATGTTCTGCCTCCTACTCCCCCTCAGGCTGTAGAGAAGAGCCAGGCCAATTTAAGTGCTTGGGTGATACATACTTTTAGGGCATTCTGAGGATGACTCTCGGAGAAGGCGATGGCACCCCACTCCAGTACTCTTGCCTAGAAAATCCCATGGACAGAGGAGGCTGGTAGGCTGCAGTCCATGGAGTCGCGAAGAGTCAGACACAACTGAAGCGACTTAGCAGCAGCAGCAGCAGCAGCAGCAGCAGAGGATGACTTTCCTTAGTGTATGTAGCTCTCAGTGATAACCATATGATGGGATTGGAGTACTCAGTTGGCCCCGTATAGGACCTCAGTGTTTATTCATTTTCTTGTTTCACTGCATCTTCTGAGCTGCTGGATCTTCCTGCATACAGCTTCCCTTCCTTTCCTTGATGATACAGGTCAGGAACTCCGATCATAGCCAGGGACTGCAGGGTTCTCTGATGGCTGAACGAAAGGGAGCGCACGGGTGGAAAAAATTATTCCAGGTCCAGGAGCTCCTCTTCCTCACCTCCCAGACATACCAGCAAGAAGAGCACCAGGGAAGCAGGGTCCCGGGATAGGAGGTCCCGATCCCCTGGCAGAAGGTCTCGGTCCCCAAGGCCAAGCAAGCCGTGAGTGTGGGAACTCAGTGGGCAATGACCTGTGGGTGTGGGGGCCTGGTCAGAGCTGGGGTTTGCTTTTGACCATATCTTTTCATCAACTCTTCCAAATGTCTTTGCTTTGTTATTATTGTTCCTTTTTTCTTTTTTTTTTAATGTAAAGCCCAAATTTCTAGAACTACATATTTGTATGTGTGGAATCTCTGGAGTGAGAGTAATATCAAATCTTATGTATCCTTATGCCTTTATTTTTCTTCCAGTTCTTCCCTCTATTTCTTCAATTTGGGTTATGATTCTGAAGCTGTTAGCTTTTCTTCCATCTTTTGAAGGACATGATAGAAGCCCTTGTATTGAAAAAGCTTTTTCTCCTCTCTGCCCTCTGTATCTGTTACAGGCACAACTCTAAGGTAAATAGGAAAGACAGAGGCCGAAGTAAGAGCCCGTCTCCTAAAAAGGAGGTTTACCAAAGGCGGCATGCTCCTGGGTACACCAGGTGAGTCCAGAGCCCAGGACGTTCACTTCAGACTCCCAGGCCTGAGTCTAGGAGTGGCTCAGACCAGGGCAAGAGGATAATCTGTATCACCCTTTTGTTTACCCCTTTCTTATTCCACTTGTTAACTTTTAACCATCCACCCTACCCCCCTACTGCAGGTGAGTCACATTGAAAGGACAAAGTAAATAGTTTTGAACTATTGAACTAATGACCAATTCACTAAGTGACTCTCTGTCAACATGTATAAACCGCGGTTATTCTCACAGAGATGTCCACAGGAAGCTTTTCTTAAGAATGCTCCCTTCTTGAGGCATCAGCTGAAGGGGAAGCAGGGTGATCTCTTTGAGGACAAACGCCATAAGATCAACTCTACGTTTGAGTTAGGTATGCCTTGGGTCTGACAGAGCATAGACGTACAGTCTTGGGACCTGAGTGGAGTTGGCTGTGCCCTTGAGAGGCTGTCCCAAAGGGTCTCAGTTGCTCTTAGAAGTAATTAGATGAGGGAATTCCCTAGTGGTCCAGTGGTTAGGACTCCGCACTTTCCCTGCTGAGGCCTTGGGTTCAATTCCTGGTGGAGGAACTAAGATTTGACAAAAAAAAAAAAAAGAAAAAAAAAAAAAAGATTGGGCAACTTTTGTGTACTTTAACTGCCTCCCCAGTTGGCTGCATATTAGAATCACCTGAAAAGCTTAAAGAAAACCCAAAATCCCATTCCCTGGCAGCTCCTATGACATAATTTCTGGGAGGATAAGATGGGTAGCTAAGATCAGTGACTCAATGGACATGAATTACCTCAGTAATTCCAGTACACAACCAGCACTGAAAAATTACGGAGTTCATAATAGCCTCTTTCAGTCACTATGGCAATTAGAGATGCAGACCCTAAGGTCCCTTTAACTCTTAATTGCCTGGTTCCCTAAGTTTAAGGTTTAATTTTGCCTGACAGCTTTCCAAAATATTACATATTTCCCTGCTTTTCAGAGGGGGAGGGTATACTGCATGTTATTTAATCTCCTGTTGGTGTCGCTGGGTCAGTTCTTCAGCTGTGCTGTAATCCATGCTCTTAGGGGTGGATGCTCATGACTATGTGTTGTTTTTTTTTTTTTTAATATATATTTTAAGACTCTTGGTCAGTGCAAGGCCTGCTTTTTCAGATCCTGCTTTGTTTTTCTGTCTCTTTTGCCATCTGCCATCACTTGAATTTGTCTCACTTTGTCAACCTTTTCTTAGTACTGTTGGAATTTTTGTTGAATTTGATGATTTAGAAAGAGTTAGAATAAACAGGTTCCTACTGTGTAGGACCAATAGACCAATATTTCAATAATTTTTTTTTTTAAGTGAGTTAGAGCCCTCAAGATCTCAGTCTTCCAAGAATGGAAACACAGAAACTGGAAAGGATGGATTTTGTGATCTCTTTGTTTGGTTTGGTGTTCCAGGTAGTTGAACACTAAAGATCTAACCAAGATTTGGGTACTGAAAAAGAAAGATAGATTACGGCTGTAAACCTTTCTTAGCACTATTTATATTGTTTCTCAGATTGAGAGTCACTGGATATTTCCTCAAGGGTCTGAGAGTTCTGCAAGAATTTAAAATTTTTTTGAGTTCTCTTTTGAATGTTTTAATTAGTGATCTGAAACACCTTTCTTGTCAATTGAAAAGATGAAGCTTCTCCCGCTTCTCCACATCTTCACCAACCTGTTATTTGTGGTCTTTTTGATGCTAGCCATTCTTCAGGTATGAGGTGATACCACATTGTGGTTTTGATCTGTTTTTCTCTGATGTTTAGCAGTGTTGAGCATCTTTTCATGTGCATGTTAACCATCTATATCTTCTTTGGAAAAATGTCTCTTCAAGTCTTCTACTCATTTTTTAGTTGAGTTGTGTGTTCTGCTATTGAGTTGTTTGAGCTGTTTATATAATTTGAATATTAACTCTTTGTCAATCATGTTATTTGCAAATATATTTTTTCCCATTTAGTATTTTTTTGTTTTGTTTTGTTGATAGTTTCTTTTGCTGTTCAAAAGCTTTCGAGTTTAATCTGGTCCCATTTATTTATTTTTCTGTTTCCTTTGCCTGAGCAGATAGATTAAAAAAAAAAGCTATGACTTATGTCAAAGAATGTACTGCCTGTTTTCTTCTAGGAGTTTTATGGTTTCTGGTTTTATATTTGGGTCTTTAATCCATTTTGAGTTTTTTTTTTTTGTATGTGGTATGAGAAAATGTTCTGATTTTATTCTTTTACATGTAGCTGTCTGGTGTGGTTCTCCTGTGTGGTTCAGTTTCTCTAGAAACTACCAGAGTCTACCCTCTAGAGGGTCTCCTGCAGATGCTTGAGAGAGCAGTCACTGACTTCCCCGAGTCAGGCATGAGGATCCCAGGTTGTCTTAGTTGTTCCTTATATAGACTTTAAATTAGTCCCTTTGTTTTCATCCTTGTGGACCACATTCCAAAGTATTAGAGCCTACAGTACCTGAAGCTCTCCTGGATTTTACAGTGTGAATTGCTTCTGATCAATATCAGGCACTTAGGATTCCGTGTCCTCTAATCTGTTAAAGTGGTTACCACTCCTTCATCTTCTTGTGTCTTCTGACAGTTTGTTCACATATGTCTTATCTACAGTTATTTCCTCTTCCATTTTCTTTTTAGTTAGTGGGGTTTTGAAGGGAAGCCTTCACTTCGCTATAGATAACTAAATGTCAGATTTTTAGTATCTTAAGTTTATTTCTCAAAATTGGGCTCCCACTCCCTATAGGACTCTGATAATTATTTTTCCTTTCAAAGGGGGGATCTGTATATCACACCATTGAGAAACAATGGATTTGGATGTCTTACATTGGTAAATAGTGATCGAGCTGGTTCATCTCCTCTTCTTGCTCTTCATTTGCAATGAGTGCTAGGAAAGAAGACCTATCTATTACTGATGGAGGCTAAGTTAAATTCTTCAGGGAGCTTGCTTGTAGCTTAGTCCTGAATGGTATACTCATGAGCTATGTCCATGAACTTCTAAGCATCTCCAGTGGGTAGGTGGTAGATGTCAACCATCACATGGATAAACTTGGTTCCCTGTTCTTCTATAAGTTGTTAAACAACTGGAATATAATTGCCATAGATGGAGGCTCCTGATTAGTTCCTATTATGTATTGTTTCAGAATAATTACTCTAGAGATCATTGAATGAGAGTATGGATTCCTTCACTAAAAGTTGTAAAATTTGAGTGAAACCATCTGATCAAGTTGTTAGGAAGGAAGGAAACTCTTGCTGAGTGTGGCACTGGGCTGGGCATTTCCAAGGGAAGAGAGCTATGGGCTGGCAACCTGGGTCCTACCTGGTTTCTCTTCCTGGGATATTTCTGTTTTTTGGCTGGGAGAGAAGTAGGCCTTAGGGTAATTTTTGTGTTCAACAGAAAGCTCTCATCAGAGGAGCTGGAGCGAAAAAGGCAAGAGATGATGGAAAACGCCAAGTGGCGGGAGGAAGAGAGGCTGAACATCCTCAAGAGGCATGCCAAGGATGACGAGCGGGAGCAGAGGCTGGAGAAGCTGGACTCCCGGGATGGGAAGTTTATCCAGTGAGTGCATCTTTCCCTGCCTAACAGCTTTCCTGGCAGTGATCCCAAGGAGGCAGTCAGAAAAACTGGTTCATTCACTGTGTTCCCGGAGTTTCTGTGTCTATGCGGCGCTCAGCCCCCGGACACCTCTGTTGCTCTTCTCAACTTCTGACCAGACAGTGGGATGTTTTGATTTGAGGGGAGGAGAAATGAATCGGTATTTTACTGAATCTTGTCCTTCTAAGAATTCATGGCTCAGGAAGCCTTTTTCAAATGAGCCTTGGACTTATTTTCCAGAACAGATAAATTTTCCCTTACAAATTTGTAAAAAATTGAGTTCCAGATGGAGTTACTCAAAACTTACCTATGTGGACTTAAAAGAGCTTGTGTTTCTACAGCCTCTTTATGGCTAACAACATGTTTCTTCTAATTCTGCCAGGTAGTTGACCAGTTGACAAATGCTTGTTACTTAACTTTCCCCTGTTTTCTCTTTCCAGCCGCATGAAGCTGGAGAGTGCATCTACCTCCTCTCTGGAAGATCGGGTGAAGCGGAATATTTACTCTCTCCAGAGAACCTCAGTAGCTCTGGAGAAGAACTTTATGAAAAGATGAAAGCCATCCTCTGTCTTGCTGGTTTTCCTGAAATTTCCAGGGAGGCTGCTGATCCCTTAAAAATTCTCTTTATAAGAGTTCAAATGGCTTCTTTCACAGATGTCAAACCACCACTGTTCAAAGTGACTTTTCTTCATGGATTCCAGAACAGCTCAGTTCTTTTGAGAACCAGTGTGACTTGCTCTGTGGGACCCTCGGCAACTTTTGCTGGGTGCAGAGTGGTTTTTTCAGTGGGTAGGCACTGGAACATCTAGGTGTGAGCACTCATCTTGCTCTGAAGGGAGCCTCCCTATGCCTCTTCCCTCCACCTGTGTGAACAGACTTAACTAATGCTACCACCTCAGGATAGACTGGACCTTTCAGAAACCTCTCCCCTATGAATCACCCAGAAAGATTGTTCTCACCAAGGTAAATGAATACTTAACTTGATTTAGTAGATGATGTGACAGAATGTTGTCGGATTAGGGCAGAGCCAAGGCAGTGACAAAGAATCTGGAAGGGAAAACAATGCAAAAAAACCCCACAAAAACCCCTAAATGAACTGTTTAACTATTTGAACTATCAAACTGTAAAATATAGTGTGTGTATATGTATAAATTATAATTTTTACATGCTTTTGGAAAAAAAGTTAGCTTTGTGAGAATATCTTGTTTGGTAAGTGACTTTACTATGTAATAGAACCTCATTGTATCTTGTTTTCCAGTAACACAGCAAGGCAGGTCAGCTTTTCTTTCCTCTGCAAATCTGGCAGATTTTGGAGGGGCCCAGGGTTTATTGATAGGATCTAGGGTATCTGTCCTTTTTACACAGCTTATAGTTTCTGATGTGTGGGCAGTGTAGATATGAAGACAAATCATTTTAGGAGTCAGGACCAAACTATCAGTATGCACCCTGGCTCTTAAAGTAGAGTGGAAGCTGTTTATTTCATGCCTTCCCTTTTATCATGTAGTAATCTTATTACGAGTCTAGGTTTTCAGGAGTTGTTTGGTATTATTCTTTAGTCAGGTATTAAACAAACAAACAAACAAAAAAAAACCCAAACTCATAGGATCTGTCTTCATCCCTTTCCTGTCTCCTACCAGAAGTTCTCATTTGACTCAGGAGTCCTAGGCACTCTTGATCCACACATTAGCTGGGCTAGTTCCTTGTTCTGCTAATTCCTAATTCTTAAACGAATTTGGATTTATATTTTTTGAGCACTTATGCTGCCAGACACTGTTATGCTTAAAACCCGGTCTTTCCCCAGAGAGAAAGTAACATACGCTTGTTATTCGATTTAACACCTTATCCTGCTTCCCTATACTAGGGTTAATTATGTCTTTTATTTTATTACTTGGTAATAAAAACTACATTTATTTTTGTAACTGTGTAAAGAACCACCTGTGCTGAGTACTGAATTCCCATACAGAACAATGTTGATCCACGATTTGTGTCCAATATAAAACATAATTCCGAGAAGAATTATGAAGAAGGCGTGGGCAGTTTAAAGATTTCACCGAGTGAACCAGAGAGTAAGACGATTATAATTCCCTGCCATGTGATAGGTGTCTTAAGGTGCCGGCCTGCCCCTGAACTAGACGCTTTGGCGGGAGGCCGGCCACCGGTGGGTGAGAGCGGGACTCATTCATAAACCCGAGACTTCCTGCTGGCTCCTCTCATTGGCCCTGGGGGAGAGGGCGTGTCCCGCGGGTGGAGCGCGCCTGCGGTCCCAGGGGAGTGGGAAAGATCCACGCAAGGGTGGAGCGAGGGGGCGTTCCTTGCTTTTCCCGGCAGGACTTCCTTTTGCCCTCGCTGTGTTCCTCCTCTCCCCCCGGGGTGGGGATGGTACGTCCCACCCTCCTCGCATTCCCGCCCCTCCTCCCCCCGGACCCGTGGTGCCGCCGCCATCTTGGCACGTCAGGTTGAGGAAAGACCCAAACCCTAGCTTTGGGGGCCCGGTCAGGGAGATGCTCCCGCAGTCGTCTGCGAGACCCACCCAGCCCTCCTCCTCTCCCTGCTAAGGCGCGGGGCTCTGAGGCGCTCGGAGGCCGGCTTGGCTCCTGTCGGGCCCGGGGAGGAGGAGCAGGCTGGGCGGCCCGCTACCTCCCCGGGACGGGCGGTACCACCCAGGCAGGGAGGAAAGGGCCTGGTGACGGCGGGGCTTCGGCACTGCCCGGGGCGGGGTGCAGAGCGGGCCGGCCAGCTCCCTGGGGCGGGGCGGGGCGGGGCGGGAGGGGGCGGGGCGTGGGGCGGACGGAACCACCGGGGCGGGGTGGGGAGGTAACGGGACGGGCGCGACCATGGCGCGGTGAGGGAGTGGGGGTGGGGATCGGTCCGGGGGAGGCCTGGGACCGCTGGCTCGTGCGCCGTCTCGGCCGCCCCCTTTCGCTGCCGCCGCCGCCGCCGCCCCGGGCATGTCGTCCAACTGCACCAGCACCACGGCGGTGGCGGTGGCGCCACTCAGCGCCAGCAAGACCAAGACCAAGAAGAAGCATTTCGTGTGCCAGAAAGTGAAGCTATTCCGGGCCAGCGAGCCGATCCTCAGCGTCCTGATGTGGGGGTGAACCACACGGTAACCAGCCCCTCCGAGCGCGGCCCCGCGCGTGCTCACGCCCCCCGCAGCCCCAGGGCCCCCGCTCGGCAGGCCCAGCCAGTGACGCCTGCAACCCCTAGCCAAGCCAGTTGCACGCCCACCCCACCCTTGCACGCTGTCCCAGCCGGGTGTGCCTCCCCGCGCGCCACGCGAGGCCTGGTGTCACCGACGGTGGCGTGCCGTCGCGTCCTCCCCTTCCCTCCAGCCCCTCAAGCTTCATGCGTCTGGCTTCGGGCAGCCCCCGGAGCTCAGAGAGAAGGCCTGGGTGGGATGAAAGGGCTTTTATCCCCTCTTCCTCTCTTCTCACCTCGTTCCCGTTAGTTGCATTTGTTTTCCTCCTTGTTCCTTGTCATGGGCTGCCTAGCTCGCTGTCCAATTGAGAGGCAAGTGGCATTAGTCTGCCTGAGTATTCCTGTTTGTGGTCGTTTGGTTGATGTGGCTGCTCAGAGTTTCCCCATCCTCCAGACCTCCCTACCACCGACTGGAAATCTTCCCTGGATTTCCTCTTTTCTTCTTGGAGAAGCACTGGAGAAGCACAGGGTTCCTTGGACCATGGAAGGACCCATGGGGTCTTCCTGGGTTAGGGGGAAGGGAGAGAGTAACCATCTGAGAGGAGGTGAGGCCTGCTCATGAGGACCATTCATAGCAGAGGACCTGAATTCTGTGGGGTTCATGTCAAAGATATTGATTTCTCAGGTGTTGTGCTTTCTACTGTATGTAACAATGATTAGGATAAGAGGTTCCCTGGATCCTTGGGTAGCTTTGGGATTGTCCAGTAGCTCCTGTTAGGAAGCTGGAACCCAGCAGTGTTTGAGCTGGAGGACTTTGTGTCCTGTTTGTTTGGAGTCTTTCTTCTTTCTGTTCCAACTACTTGCTCCTTGCATTCTGACCATTTCATTGAGTCCCTACACCAGAAATGAAAGGAAGTATGAAGACTTGAAATGCCACTTCACCAGCTAAAAGTTTGGAATGAGGAAAATGAAGCTAATGGCTTGAGTTTTCTGTGGATATCAATCAGTTCTGTAGGCTCCCTGACTTCTCGGAGCACTTGAAATTGTCCACAAGACCAAGTGATGACAAAGGGATGTAGGGCTAGCAGGACTCTTTGCTTTGCTTTACTGGAAGAGCCTCTGGTTGGAGATTGATGAACCACAGTCTCAGCCCAGGTTTTACCTCTATCTAATATGGAAATGCATGAGTATGGTGAATTCTAATGAAGACAACCAAGTTTTCCTGGTCTTGGCCGAGTTACTGTTTTCAGAGACCTCACTGAGGTGAAGGTCCTGGCTAGGGTTGGGAGAACCACTGGTTCTCTGTGGTCTAGCTTTATGCCTAGACCTCTGGGAGCTATTGTTCAGTCGCTAAGTGGTGTCCAGCTCTGGGATCTCACAGACTGTAGGCCACCAGGCTCCTCTGTCCTCCACTCTCTCCCAGAGTTCGCTCAAATTCATGTCCATTGAGTCAGTGATGCTATCTTGTCACCTTATCCTCTGCTGCCCCCTTCTCCTTTTGCCTTCAACCTTTCCTAGAATTAGGGTCTTTTCCATTGAGTCAACGCTTCACATGGAGCTTCAGCTTCAGCATCAGTCCTTCCAGTGAATATTCAGGGTTGATTTCCTTTAGAGTTGGCCTATTTGATCTTCTCTGGGAGCTGCTTTGATCCAGTAGTCCAGCAGAGTTTGTTCTGTCTGCTTCCTGCTGCCTCAGGGGTCATCTGACAATATTGCAAGGGAAACTGGGTCATTAAATATGTGAACCCTATGTCCTTGCCTGGAAATCAATCCTTGATTTTGTTGTGGATGTTGCTTCTCACTAGAAGGCATCCTGTCTCTGTGGAGAACTGGTAGTGGTCTGAAAGTCAGGAATATTACTGTTAGTTGGAAGGGACTTTGAGTCCCTTATTTTATACATGAAGAAATCAAAGCCCTGAGTGGAGAATTAGTTCACCTGTGGTCTTTTGCAAAGCAAAAATGCAGCTCATCGTCCACACCATGGGCTGTATTGGCTGATGATGTGCTTGAATGAGAGGTCTTGTTTTATTTGCCTCCTGTTCCTTGTCCTGCCTTTCAGCCAAGTTCCAGGACAGATGGGAATTATGGTCTTGTTCAGTTCAGTTCAGTTCAGTCGCTCAGTTGTGTCCGACTCTTTGCGACCCCATGAATCGCAGCACACCAGGCCTCCCTGTCCATCACCTAGAGAACCTGAATGTATGCTCAGGTGTGTCTGCCTGTGCCTGCCAGTTCCCTTGGTGTGTGTGGTACTTGGTTTCCCATAAGCAGGCAGTGAAACTCTGCTAATGAAGAGGTATCCAAGATTCTCTTTGACTAGGCAGTCACCCTCTTTCTTTGCTAACTTTTAAGAAAGTTTGTTCGAGAGCTGTCTGGCAAGACATTGACTTTAAGCAAGACCCAAGCCTCTGGATATACTGAGCAAGTGCCTCAGGGGAAATGTACTGGGCACCGCAGTCCTTGACAGGCCCAGCTTTGAAGATCAGTTAGTCAAGAGTTTTATTGCTTCCTCTTGACTTGCAATAAGGTCTAGGATTTTGTGGGTCCCCGTGTGAAATGAAGCATCTCCCCAGAAGACTATAAAATCTTGCAGTTCTCAAGGGAGTCAGGACCACTTTGTTTTGGTGGATTGATAGCCTTTCTTGGAGGTTATCTTCCTTCAGAGCCCACTGCTGCAACTTTTTGCAATCTAAGTTTTTAGAAAAAAAAAATCACCTTTTGCTTGTTTCTTTAGTTTCTCACTCATTTAAGCATTTAGACATTGATGGTCTCTGGCTGATGGTGTATGACAGATGAAGGATGGATACATCTTTATCTACAGCACAAGTCAGTTACCTATTCTCCCATGAGATGATTGATTTACTTCTGGGTGGAAAAAGAGGCCTTTGAACTCAGTGTTGAAACAGGACCTCCTGTCATGGACAAGAGATGCAGCCCCTAGACTTTATGGAGGAAGCAGGAAGAAAAGATGAGAAGACTTTGGATTTGTTAGAGGAGAACTAGTAAAGAGAGAGAAACTAGTGTTTCAGTGGATGAAATACAATTCAGGGGGCCTGGAGTTAGGACGAGATGGCCTGGGAGAAGTATGTAGAGATCAGAGGAGGCAGATGTGGCTTGATAACCTATTGGCCCTTTTAGGAACTGGGTATGTATGAAGCCTCACCCCAGTGATCAGAGGAATAGGAAAGGTTGATGGTAATTATGTTTAACCATTTGGGAAGCTGCCGGACTGATTCTTCAAAGTGACTGTACCATTTTACATTTCTGCCAGTAGTGTATGTGAGTTCTAATTTCTCCAAATCCTGTCAACCCTTGTTATTGTCTTTTTTATTTCAGCCACCTTAGTAGATTTGAAGTGGCTTCTCATTGTGAGTGGATAGTTAATGATGCTGAATATCTTTTCATGTGTTTATTGGCCAGTTGTATATTTTCACTGGAGACATATTAAGATCCCTTGCCAGTTACTTTTTTGCCCATTTAAAAATTGAGCTATTTATTTTTTTACAATCAACTTGTAAGAGTTCTTTATATATTATAGATTCAAGTCCCTTATCAGATACATGATTTGCAAATGTTTTATCCCATGCTTCGGGTTATCTTTTTACTTTCTTGATGGTATCTTTTGAAGCTCGTTTTTAATTTTGATGAAGTCCAGTTTATCTGTTTTTCTTTGGTTTTGATGAAGTCCAGTTTATTTTTCTTTGGGTACTTGTACTTTTGGTGTCATATCTAAGAATGCTTTGCCTAACCCAAGATCATGAACATTTACTCCTATATTTTCTTCTGAGAAAAACTCAGAGTCTTCTAAGAAAAACTCTTTTAGATCTAACTCTTACATTTAGATCTCCTATCCATTTTAAGTTAAGTTTTTGTGAATGGTGTGAGGAACAGATTTATTCTTCAGTCTGCTCAGTTCTCCCCCACATTCTTCCCCCATTCTGTCCACACATTTTCTTTGCTTAATGCAGACCCAGAACCTCCTTTCCTTGCCTTTTCCTTTTCTCCTGCTGCTTTGAAAATCTTCAGTAAATATTCCTGCTCTATGAAGCCTTTGGATGAATTTGTCCTTCAGCACACCTTCTCACCTCACAGAGAACACTGAGCCTCAAAAACAGGAGCAGAAAAACCAAGGTGTAAAAGGAGGAATAAACCCAGGGGTGGATTTGTTGGCCCTCTGTTCTTCTCTTTTTTCCTGGAGTTTCTGTCTCACTTGGACCTCCTTGGTCTCGGGAATGTGTTTCCCAACTTGTCAGGTTTTCTGATGGTGGCAGGTAACAAATGATTGCCAGGTGGCCAGCCCATTGCTGAGCCACCCACATAACCCTGGCACGTGTCGGGAAGCTTCCTGGGTAGCAATTCCTATGAAGGTCACACAGGGAAGTTGGGAGTTCCCTGGAATCAGAAGTTCACCAGATTAGAACTAGCAACTGAATTTTCATGTCCAATCAGATCAGCATAGAGTGAACTCACTGCTTCTAAGTTCTCATACAGCTTGTTTTAGCCTCCTCATTATTTATGCTGATGGCTCATAGAGTTGATCATGTGGATAATCCCAGAACCACTTACATGGTGTGAGATATAACAGACTTACCACCCTAATATGTTCTGTTTATCATACTCCTCAAATGAGTTGCATTCCGCAAACGCACTTCTGCTAAAGGTGAAGGAGGTTGGCCCAGAAGTGTGTTATAGTAAAGAAAGGCAGATCTCCCAGAAACATTGCTTTAGTCATAGACTTTCACACTCCAAAGCTTTTTGTCATTCTCTTTTGTCTACCAAGTGAAGTTTATTCTTCTCTCTTGGGCTTTTAAGACTCTTTACATTCTGGTCATAGCCTCAGTAGCTAACCTTAATCTTCTTTTCCATCCTCCAGACCGTGAATCTTTGGCATGGTCACACCAGCTTTGCCATCTCTTTTTCCTAGTGTTAGTCATCTTTCAGTCCCCTTTTTTCTAGCCATCTGCCCTTCCATCCAGCATTTATTGTGTAACTGCTATTTGCCAGCCACTGTGCTCGGGACATAAAAATGGGTAAAACAGTCTCTCCTTTCTCAGGGCTCAGAGTCTAGTGGAGAAATCAAACGTGTAAACAAGTCATTACCCAAGCGAATGTGATAGTTAGGATATAAAGATGAACAGAGGAACAAGTGAGTAGTTCAACCTGGGAAAGACAGGGAAGCTTTCACAGAAGTGTTATTTAGCCATATCTTGGATGATGCCCTTAGCTTTATTCCTTCTTCTGTTTTTGCTGCTATAGTCTATTACCTGAACCATTATGTGTGCGTATATATGTGCTCAGTCATGTCCAACTCTGCAACCCTATGGATTGTAGCCCACCAGGCTTCTCTGTCCATGGGATTTTCCAGACAAGATTACTGGAATGGGTTGCCATTTCCTATTCCAGGGGATCTTCTCTTCCCAGGGATCAAAGCTGTGTCTCTTGTGTTTCCTGCGTTTGCAGGCAGATTCACTAGCGCCACCTGGGAACTATTCTAATAGCCTTATAAATGGTCTTGCTGTCTCTTATCTTTGCCTTTTCAAACCTTATTTGATTCCAGAATTACCTTTCTATGTCACCCATCTGATCATGTGAATTCCTGAACTTAAACCTGAGAAGTCTTCACATTGCCTACACAGTTAAGTTCAAGTTATTATATAGTGGACAAATTAAGTTAAAATTCAGGCTGTGTGCCTTAGTATAGCTTTGGAGTAGTAATTTTCTCTCTGAGCCTCATTTTCCTTCTCTATAAAATGAGCATAACACTTACCTTGAAGATTATTAGGACAGAGAGAAGGAATGGAAAACTAGCTTAGTCCAGGTAGCTGCCCATAGAAAGGATTGCACAGCAGTGTCAACAACCCAGGTTTTGGCACGAGCAGACCTAGGAGCAAATCCTGACTCTGCACATATTGTCTGTGTGACCTTGAGCGAGGTACCTTGAATCTTTGCAAAAGGCAAAATCAGATTAATAATATTTCATGTGACTATTAAGTATTAGAAATACAGAATAGAATATATATATATATATATGTGAGATATATGATACATAATAATATAGAGAACTGACCACTTATAGACATGCCATGAATAGAAGCAACTGTTATTTACTAATGTTGATAATGTCCAAGGCTGTTCACCTGTCTTTCCTGTACTATTTCCCTCCACTTCTTAGTACCTCTGTTCTATCCTGCTACTCTTCCCCTTGTCCTTCCCCCCTACCAAAAATGGGCAATATACTTTTTACCTCTGAGGCTTATAGTTCCCACAGCTGGGATTCCCTTCCTTGGGTTTTGTGTTTTGTTCTTTTTTTTGGGCGAACTACCTCTTAGGCCTTTCTCACTTGTATTTCTCTATAGCTTCTTTAAGCAACCAGCTCTTCCACTCCCAGGCAGACACAGTCTTTTTTTTTTTTTTAATTTTATTTATTTATTGGCCATGCTGCACTTCTTTCAAGATCTCAGTTCCCTGACCCGGAATGGAACCTGGGCCATGGCAGTGAAAGCCTGGAATTCCAGCCACTGGGCCACCAGGAAACTCCCAGATCAGTCTTGTCTTAGTCTGCTGTTTCATCTCCATTCATTCATAACTCTACAGCACTCATCACATTTTACTTGTTATTTGTTGTCTGTCTTCCCCGCTAAACGAGACCTCATCTTTTCGTTTTTGTGTCTGCAGCTGCTGGGACAGTAATGGCACATAGTAGTAAGGCTACATTGAGAGAAGTAAACTGAATACAAGTTTGGCTGAGTCTCAGATCTGGAAAGACCTTAGATGCCAGGCTAAGGAGTCAAAACTTTACCCTGAGGCTGGTGAGGAGCCATGGAAGGTTTTTAAGCAGGGTGTAACGTGACCGTGTTGTAGGTTCTTCCAGCATCAAGTGCTCTTGGCGATCCCAGGCGAGGCGTTAGGGTTCCGCTTTAGCCTGATGTGTGAGCGCTGGCACTGGCCGTGTTTTCACCCTCCTCTGGAACCCTGCTGTTCCGTTTGTTGTCCCTGTGTTCTGACTCGCTTAAATGCCCCTTGACTTCAAGTTTTACTGCATCATGCGTTTGGCTCATCTCCCCAGTAAGAGGATAAGCCTCCCACTTTTCTGTGCGCAGTGCACACAACGCTCCCTTGCTGCACACACTCTTCTCCCTAACATGGAATGAAGCATGTAGTAGGTATTTCAGCAAGTGCTTGTTCAACTGAAATTGAATAGAACTCTCTGGGGATATAAAATTTAGCACAACTAAAAAAAAATAGTACAGCTAATCCCTAGAGTGAATCATCTATGTGTGGCCCAATGGAAATGAGGATGAGTCTACATAGTTCAGCTGTATGGATTATTCAGCAATATATTATCTGTTAGAAATTTCCTGCTGTTGGATTGTATAGTGAGAATAGAGATGAATTGAGAACTAAAAACTGACCAACTTACAACTGTTTAAACTATGCCACACTTTTGACTTACACGGAAAATTAATAATGAACAGCTCTTGTTAGAATAATTCATCCTGGCTAAGAGGCAGTTGACCCCTCACAAGTGGGTGTTCTAGTCTTTCCTAGTTCTCCAGTAACAAGCCCTGACCATGGCATAGAGTCTTGATTTTAGCCTAACCCAGATTCAATCAGTAGCAGATACCGAACCTTTTAGTATAAAATACTCTTTGGGCCAGTGGTAAGTTCTTTCTAGGATGGAGGTATAAGCTAGAAAAGGAAGAATTGCATAAGAGCCATGAACTTCTTTAAATCTCAGAGCCAGACTTAATATTCCAGGAAAAAGGAAGTGGCACAGCTACCATGAATTGTTTCTTTTGGCACGGAGACAAGAAGTGGAATGGTTTCCTCTGTAGGCATACGCTTAACAATCAGGTTGTCTTGTGAGCACTCCCTGGAAAGATAACTGCAGGGTGGTTTTGTGTGTGTCTGTGGTGGTTTAGTTAGTGATGGACATCTCAGACCTGGATGCTGGAAATTTTAAGCATACAATTTGATCAATTTTGACAAATGTGTATACCCATGGAATCATCACCCTAAACAACACATAGAACGTTTCTAACACCCTAGAATTTGCACCTCATATGTCCCCTTTACAGTCAACCACACGACTGCCCAACCCAGGCTATGTCTTACTTGATTCTCTCACTATAGATTCTAGAATTTCATATAAATGGAATCATAAAAGATGTACTTTTATATCTGTGCCAGTCGGTTTTGCCAGCAGTTTATTGAGGCTCTTGCATCACTGCCAACTTAACACTACTACCCTAAGGCCCCTCCCCATACACATAGCCTTCATTTCCCCAGGAGTAAATTGGGTTTTTCACCAGCTCTAGGAAGGAATGGTTTCCCCCGCCCAGTTACTGCATTCACGTAAACTTCCTCCATCCTCTGACATTTCTAAATAAAAAGGCTTTGGAACATGAAAGGGGCAGCAAATTAAATGGTATTTCCCCCACTTATGCTCCTGGAGGAGTCCTAATGACTAGGTTATTCCCTCACTGCCGCATGGGGCCTCATTGAGATAATAGGATTTGCAAGGAAAGTATCCGGGACACCCAAGACTGTATTCCCCCTGCCCCCTATCCATTAAGTCAGGACTAAGGTTTCCTCTCTAAATCCTGAATGCATTAGTGGCAACTGGGTTGAGGGTCAAATGTCAAATACTCGGCTGTGATGGAAGAGGACATCTGTGGCTAATTAGGCCACTAATTGGCTAAACTGGGATGGGGAAGGGCAGGAGCTGCCTTCTCAGCTCTGCATCAGTGGGAGGCCAGTTCTCTGTGCAGCCTCCAGCTCCCTGAAGGGGATGAAAGACAATGAGAAGGTTTGTTTGCAGTGGGGGCAAGGCACCCCTCCCACGTCTCCCCTAGTTCAGCCCAAGGCAGGACGTGGCTTTAGGAACTGGCCTGATGAAAGCAGTTAATCAGGAGAGTGAGAGTGAGCCAGTAGCCAGATGTCTACCTCTTCTGCTCACTTTAAATTTAATTCTTTACTTTAGAGGTAAGAATTATACACCCACATAAACCCACCCAGCTTTTTTCTTGCCCCAGGCTGCTTTCTGGAGTGATCTTTAATTTGTATGAAGATGTTCAAAGGCCTCAGTGAATACTCAGCGTATACTGGGTGATATTTATTCACTGATCCATTTATTTTTGCATTTGATAAATACACTTACATAGTATCCACCATATGAAAATCATGGTACCAAGTAGCTTGTGTGGAGCCTCCAAGAGTCAGGTGGATGATCTTTGCTTAAAAGGGTCAGTGATATGATCTTGCCTACTTATAGTCAAGCAGGCTTGTGAGGTTTATGATACAGTGTGAGGGAGGCTGTGAGATGGCCAGAAGAGGGATACAAACAAAGCTTCAGGAATTCTGAGATGGAAAAGAACATTTATAGTCTGGAGAATCATGAAAAGCTTCCTAGAGGAGGTGGGCCTTATCAGGTGGGGAGAGTTACAGTAGGTAGAGATGAAGTTGGGAACATATTAAATATTTGAAGAGAAGAACAGAAATAAAGACAAGAAGGGAATCTGCGGACATATCTTTGGTGAGATGGTGGCATCTATGGTGTAGCATGTTATCCGTCTGAGGCAGGTGGCCTGGCTGAGAACCTCATTTTCCCCTTGCTTTGCAGATCAATGAGCTGAGCAATGTCCCTGTCCCTGTCATGCTAATGCCAGATGACTTCAAAGCCTACAGCAAGATCAAGGTGGACAATCATCTCTTCAATAAGTAAGTGGCCTGCTGCTTGGGTCTTGTAGGTAGTTCTTTCCCTCAAGGCAGAGAACCTCCCAAAACCTCAACCATCTTGGGGCAGGCAAGCGCCTAGCATGGTGTGAAAGCAACACCTGGATCACAGAGCTGGAAAGCTGGCTGGGAAAACGTGTTCATTGTGCGCCTCCCCCCTTGTGCTGTCCTGTCATCTCAGTCCTCCATCAGCCTACCTTCCGTGTCCCTCAGGACTGTGGCTCGGCACAGGGTGATTCATCTAGGATCAGTTTAGGTAACATTGAGCTGCCCAGGAGCTGAGGTGTCTAGTACGAGGCTGACAGCAGTGGCCCTATCTTGATCTTAGTCTGAGGCAAGAACTGCCAGGCATGTTCCTGACCTGGGATGCAGCCAAGCTCCTTTCTTTCCAACTAGTGTGTGAACAACAGGCTGAGCATGGTGCTCAGGGGTGCTATCTACAATCGTTTTTCCCAACTTTGCTCATTTGGATTAAAACTGGTGTCTCAGATTTTGATGGAGCAGCCATTTCCCTTGGCACAGTTTGGGACCTCCTCTAAGCCTTGTAGAGGCTCTTTCATCCTTCTGTGGGTCACCCAAGAAATATGTGTTGTTCACACTCTCTTCCTTTCTGCATTTGAATCTTGGTTCCACTCTCCATTGTCCCACAGTCCCCACCACCTCACCAGCTGAATTCTGTCACCCCACCATTCCCAGACTGTTAGCCCGGAGGAGAAGCTTGATTTGAAAACATCTGTTAGTGGCCTCTCTCTGCCATAGTAAGTAATAACATCATATTCTGGAAGCTGTCTGTCTTCATAGCTGTTACTTGCTAAGTGGCCACCTGTATAGAAGAAAAACTATGTTTCTCCTCTGTTCGCACACAACTGCTTATTTCTAACACCAGATATGTGGGTTTCCCCACATCAAGCAGTTCTGTAGGACACTAACAAGGTGTCCTGCAGTTCAGTTCAGTTCTGACTCTTAGCGACCTGAAGTTAGCATCAGGTCTCAAAGGTTAAGGACTGAGTCCTGCAGACTATCCCCCGACCCTGCTTCAGATGCCAATCTCAAGTCTAGGTTGTCACTTGTGCTCTGATCTATTTGCTGTATAGGTTGGAAGTTCCCATGACCCTCCCCACTGGGTTGGATTACTTTGCTTGAGTGGCTCACAGAACTCGAGAAAACAGTTTACATGCTAGATTACTGGCATATTATAAAAGGATGCAACTCTGGAACAGTCGGGGGAAGAGAGGCATGGGGCAAGGTATGTGGGAAGGGGCAGGGAGCTTCCAAGCCCTCTCCAGGCACACCACTTGCCCCAAACCTCGATGTGTTCACCAACCTGGAAGCTCCCCAACCCTATCCTTTTGGATTTTTATAACAGCATGATTGAGGAAGTCACTGGCCATTGGCAGTTGATTCTGCCTGTAGCGCCTCTCCCCTTCCTAGAAGGCAGGGGCCTGGGGAAGTTCCAACCCTCTAGTCCTGGTTGGTTCCCCTGGCCATGAGCACCCATCCTTAGAGGTGTAACAGAAGTCACCTCATCAACATAGATTCAGGTATGATTGAAGGAGGTTTGTTACAGAAACAAAATACACCTTTATTGCTCACCACTTAGCAAATTCCAAAGATTGTAGGAACTCTATGCCAGAAACAGGGACAAAGACTAAATATGTATTTGTTATTATATTCAGTACCACACCACTTAAGGAAGGAAAGGCAGCCCTAACCTTTGAGGCAGGAAAAGGGGTTGTTCTATGCGAGAGGTCAGGGCTCAGATGTTGACCGTGTACCACATTGTACCAGGGGTCCATGGTATCCGCCACCGCATTGACATTTTGGCCTAAAGTGAACTTCCAATATCTTTGTTTTTTCCTTTTTTTATTGTTTCTTTTCACTGATTCCTTTTGTCTTTTCAACAGCTGTTTATGTGCTAGTCATTAGACTGCAGTGCTGTTTACTATGAGACAAGGACCCGCCTTCATGAGAAGCCACTACTTTTATTTCCTTGAAGTCTCCTATCCTGGAGTAATCAGAGGGACATATTTCTTTTTTTTTCACCCACCTCAGTTTTATTGAGATATATTTGATATATAGCACTGTCTTAAGTTTGAGGTGTCCAGCATAATTTGACTTATATAATTCATGAAGTGATTGTCACAATAAATTTAGTGAATATCCATCATCTCATATAGATACAGAATTAAAAGAAAAAGAAAAAAAATTTTTTTCCTTGTGATGAGAATAGAGGGACACATTTCTGAAAGGGTGTTCCCAAGCAGGGTGGCTATTGTCAAAATGGAGGGTTTGTAGGAGGCATCACTTCAGGTAATTCTCTTCCCTCCTGAAAGTCTATGGATTGACTGAGGAGTGGGGAGGACGTAGATTGGTGCCAGCAGCCAGCAAACAAGGCTTCATAAAAAGATAGGATCCCAGTCAGTCGACTTAGGAAAGCACCCACCCCTTCCATCCCAGTGGAAGCCAAGGGCAGGACCTCCTGGGTGTAACTGTTTTCAGGATGTGTTGATAAGAGCCTCCTCAGAGGAGCGGGGTCCTTTGATGAGAAAAGCCTTTCCCTTTAGCAGTCAAACTGACATTTACCTCACAGCAGCTGTTCACATGCAGCCACCTTTCTGTAGCAAGTTCAGCACTTATGAAGGAGGGCACACACTCAGTCTCACTTCTCTGCAGGTAAGTTTTTATTTCCGCTGCAATGTAAGTTTTATGGAAAGATAGCATATACTCAGAAAAAGTACACAAGTCATAAATATACAGCTAGATTAATTTTTTACAAGGAATTAAGGAATGTGCACAGGAATTTGAAGTTTTGAAACTTTCATATGCTCAGAATCACCTGGAGTGTATGTTAAAAATGCAGCTTTCCAGAGTTACCTCCAGAATGTTGGGGGCTACATTTTAAGCACTGCAGATTGTTCCGATCCAGGTGACGTGTGGACCACAGCTTGAGAAGCCCTGATGTATGAATTAGAGGAGCAAGGAGTTCACAGAAACGTGTCTCTCCTTTTCCCCAGAGAGAACCTCCCCAGCCGCTTCAAGTTTAAGGAGTACTGCCCCATGGTGTTCCGAAATCTCCGGGAGAGGTTTGGGATTGACGATCAGGATTATCAGGTATGGAGTGTCTTTGCAAAATCAGGAGGGTTAGGGAGTGGGGGCGGGGGGGTGGTCAGGAAGCCACAGGACAAGTAGAGGGAAAAAATGTGCTACTATTCTTGTGCTGTGTCTTCCTGTCAGGTCTCACTCCACCCTGGCAGGGCAGTCTTTGTCCAGCGCTGGTGGGCTCTTGGAGGAATGAGGGCCTTAGAAGTACTTCTGATGGTGCCTCCTAGGTTCAGGCTCCTCTCCCTCAGAGGGAGCGTGCAGGGGGAGGGAGAGGGGTCTGTGGAAGCTGCTTCATTTTAGTCTGACATTCCCAGTCTAGGCTGAAGAACCCTTCTTCTCCGTAGTTTGACTTAAAAGAGAGAATTGTTGCCAGCAGGACATGAGGCCTCTTAAAGCAGATAAGACAGATTAGAAAAGGAAGACTTCAAGGGTAGTGTAACTTCTTGCCAGGTATGAGTGCCACCTCCTAAACTTGTCCCCTGTCCTGACTTTGGGAGGGGGCTAGGCATGCAGAAAGCTGCCCCCTTCAGGGGGTGATCATGTCACAGAGGCCTTTGACCTATTGGGAGGAATCAGTCCCAATATCAGGGACATTCTAGTGTGACTCACCATCTGTGGCTTCTGTTACTTCTCCACCTAGCCCCTTCCTTGGACTTCTCCCCTGGCAGACAGCCTGGTGATGAAGGTGGGAGAATTTTCCACTTCACATGTAGCAGTAAAAAATGTAGCTGATTTTCAGTTGTCTGTTGGGAAAGAGGAATGTACAGCCTAGTACTATATAAAATGGATGCCCGCATCTTGGACAATATTGTCATTCCCCCCCACCCCGCTCCTGGGAAGTCTTTCACAGAGTAGATCACAAGAAGCAGAGTCTCCTCCCCTCTCCCCCAGCTCCAGGGGGCCTCCTGAGGAGGAGGGACAGGGGACGTGAGAGGAGGAAGGGATACCAGGGCCTTGAACAATCAGGAATGGTCATGTCCAAGAGGTGGTGGGCCACCCTCCAGCCCCTCCCGATGGTCCACACCCTGCACTGTCATGCCCTGATCAGAGCACGAGGTTCTCTGAAAACTCCTTGCCATTAGTGCAACCCTAGGTTGTTAAGGTATCTCCTTCCACAGTGGCTCTTTCCCTTCCCTTTGGCCATCTAACCGCATCCTCTTTATTTCCCTAATAGTCTTGTGGGCAAATAATTGTGCTCAAGACTGGAAGAAGGGCAGGGAGGGTGGTGTTCAGGAGGGGACTCTTCGCTGAGACTGCCAGTGGCTGAGAGAGGCAGGAGATGCCTCCTGGAAATGAGGCAGGGGTGGAACTGCTCCTGCCCATCCTCTGTCTTCTGACCTACCAGAGGTCTTTTCCAGGCATCTGGTTGTTGAACACATTCCTTTGGTTGACTCACACCTTCCCCTACTCCCTCCCTGCTTGAGGGTTCTCCTGCTTCGGATTCTGATAGGAGTGGGGCCCTGGAGGGAGCAGGGATAAAGCCAGAAAAGCTCCCCAGATCTGCCTTCCAGCTCTGTGCAGACAAGCAGGAGTTTGAGGCGAGGGGCGAGGTGTTGGGCAGAGCAGTGAGAACCAGCTTCCTGCCTTAGGAAGAGATTTCCAGCATGAGGGTGCATAACAGGAAATAAAGACAACTCTATCCACTCCTTCTTTATGCTTGACTTCTTGAATATTTCCTAAGCTTTGTCTTCATCACCCCCAAGAGACTGGGAAAACCATCTCCGTCTGCTTCCTTGTGTTCCAGGCGAGGAAACTCAGGAGTAAAGTGCAGTGGTTCACCCACGGTCATGCTACACGTGAGCGTCAGGATCAGAGCCCAGGCCCCTAACATCCGAGGCTGAGTTTTAGGTTCTAGAGCAGCTCTCTAAGATCAGAATGAAAAGAAATGTTTCACAGTCGGTCTTCTTCTCATCACAGTCAAGGATTAGGAGCAGGTGGTGAGGAACAACTCAGGTCCCTCTTAAGGAAGACTTGGGAGAGATGTGAATTTCCCAAGAGAAAGGGGGCAGGTAAGGTCTCATCTGCCGCAGTGCTGTTGGCTTCAGAGCAGTCTGGTCCATAAGAGAAAACGCAGAGTAAAAGTCAGAGCCCTTGTTTCCCCTCCCAAGACCAGCTTTTGTCTCGGTCCATCAGAATTCAGTGACACGCAGCGCCCCCATCAACAGTGACAGCCAGGGACGGTGTGGCACGCGTTTCCTCACTACCTACGACCGGCGCTTTGTGATCAAGACTGTCTCGAGTGAGGATGTGGCTGAGATGCACAACATCTTAAAGAAGTACCACCAGGTATGGTGAGTTGTGAACCTCAGCAGCAGAGGACGGGTTGGAAGAGGGAGAGGAGCCTCCGGTAGAGCTTCCCGGGGAGGGCTGGGTCCTCCCCGGTAACGGGTGCTTCCTCATAATCAGGCACTTGCCTCCCCTGGGGCTGTGTTTCTGTGAGGTAAAATGCCTCCTTGAGAAAAAGAAAAAAATGAAAGTGTCTTATGGACGCAGTCCCAGTTGACCAGCTGTTTCTCGTCAGAGTTGGGGAGTTTTCACACTCTGGCACCTGCCTCATTTCTTCTGAGAGAGGTCCTGTCGGCTCAGCAGGGCCGCTGCTTTTCCCGTTCCCTCTCGCCTCTCTTCTGGAACCTGTCCGTGGGAAAAGCAGGGGGTGCCTGTCTAAAGCCTGCCTGGGTCTTCAGGGAAAACTGGCTTCTCTGTGGGCACTTGAGAGGTGGTGCAGGGGCCCTCTGGCGTTTGGGGGAGTTAGAGCAGAAAACCCTGGGGTCTGGTGCGAGAGAGTGTGGTGAGTGCAAAGCCGTTCTATCTCCTCAGATGCCGCATCACAGCCCTGCCTCTGCTTCTTCTCTCTCCCCTCCCTCCAGCTTTCCATATCAGGCTGGCAGAGAGGATGCAAGGCCGGGATCAGTGATTTTCCTGCAGAATCCCAACCATATGAAACCAAAGAGGCTCTGCACGGCCTGCTCAGCCTCTCAGTCTGCCTTGCTAATTGGGGGCAGGGGTGGCCTTGCCTTTTGCAGGTCTGAGGAACCCCATGACTTCACAGAATCTGGTTTGGAAGCCACTAGTCTAGAGACAGGACTTCTCTCGTAGCTCAGTTGGTAAAGAATCTGCCTGCGAAGCAGGAGACCTGGGTTTGATTCCTGGGTTGGGAAGATCTCCTGGAGAAGGAAATGGCAACCCACTCCAGTATTCTTGCCTGGAGAATCCCATGGACAGAGGAGCCTGGCAGGCTACAGTCCATGGGGTCGCAAGAGTTGGACACGACTTAGCTACTAAACCACCACCAGTCTAGAGGCTAGAATCCCAGGGGGCATGTGAGCCTGGGAAGAGCCCTGTCTGTCCTGGCACCTTCACCTGTTCCTTTCCTCCCTTCTTGTGTAGTTCATAGTGGAGTGTCACGGCAATACCCTTTGCCACAGTTCCTGGGCATGTACCGACTGACTGTGGATGGTGTGGAAACCTACATGGTGGTCACCAGGAATGTTTTCAGCCATCGGCTCACTGTACATCGCAAGTACGACCTCAAGGTAAGAGCTCTGTTTCCCAGCTCTGTGGCCCTCTCTCCCTGAGGCTTGGAGGGGCTGCAGCTCCAACTTCCACATGTTGGGAAAGCCAGGGCATAGGTTTTGGTGTGGACAAGTGGCTCTAGAGTTGATACTCCTAACTCACTTGAGCCGAAGGCTGTCTCATGTCCAGGTGACAGTGATGGGAGGTTATTCAAGCCCCAGATGTCCCCCATTTATGTGCAATGAATGTTCTTCAATTCCCATCGGGGATGTGCACCCCGAGGGCAGCAGGGTGGGTCAGGCTGTGCTGCACACACACCCTGTCAGCTGCCCAGGCCTCGTGGACTGTGAACAGGCACGTGTCTAGACACAGTGAGAACACACTTGTGCCTGTGAACCGCAGTGCTCTGCTGTTCCCGCACCTGGCTTCCTGACCCGGGTCCCTCAGACCCCTCTCCCCTCTCTCTGCTACCTGCACTGGCCTCCTTTCTGCTCCCACGGTGCCCATGCTCTCCATACCCCAGCACCTCACAGAGGCTGCCTGCCATTGTTTCCCTCCCTGCCCTCTTCTCCACCTTCACCTTCCCCCCACCTAATCACTTCCTACTTAGCCTTTCAAGCTCAGCTCAAATATCACTAATTCCAGGAGGCAGGCTTTGGCCAAACCCCTCTCTAGTCTAGACCCTGGTCCTGTATTGCATGCTCTCAGAGAGTCCTGCCTTCTCACCTGTACCACTTTGCACTATTGTAATTAATGGATTAATTAACTGTGTAACTCCTGCTTACTGCCTGTCTCCCCTGTTAGAAGGAGAGCTCCTTAAGGGCAGGGACTGAGTCTCTCAGTTCAGCCCTATTTCCCAAGCACGGGTCTGGTTATAGTCAGAGCCCTGTACCCAGTCTGTGACAGAGGAAGTAAACAAGTTGCTGCCTCCTGGCCCCTCTAGGAGTCTAACCAGTCTACTTGAGTTCACTGCTGCCTCGCCCCTAAAGACTGGTCTGTGTTTTTTCGCTCAGCGGAATTTGCCTCAGCTCGGACTTCTCCTGACAGCTCTTATCCTTTCAGGGTTCTACTGTTGCCAGAGAAGCGAGTGACAAGGAGAAGGTATGCTGGGGTCTGTGCTTATCACTTGTGGAATGGGTCACTTGCAGAAACACCTTCTACCCCTGCGGTCCCTTCCTCCGCTGCCGTCCAGCCTAGTTCCTAGATGTGCAGTCTGTGGATGTGAAATACTGTGTCACTAAGCTCCTACCTGTCCTCATCCTTGGCCTAAGCCTTGGTCACCAGCCTTTCACCTTTGCCCTTGCTGGGCTCTTCGTAGTCCTAGATGACTGGCAGCTTCCATCTCAGCCCAGCCTGAATCAGTGAGTGGCTGCTTGAGCCCTGAGCTCAAGGTAGCTCAAGCCTGGTAGTCCAGGCCCAGAAGGAAGTCCTTTGATCAGTCCTCATTGTCTGACTCCTGCCACGTACTTGCCATCTCTGCCGGTCCGAAGCTGGGACTGTAGACTCTTGGACAGAGCTGTTGATCAGCAGGGTGGCAGTCTTTGTGCCAAGGACCCTTTTCTCTCCTGTATCATTACCCACAGCCTTGGAGGTGAACAAAGCAGGCCGCCAGCCTAACACTGCTATTGCTCTCTCAGGCCAAGGACTTGCCAACCTTCAAAGACAATGACTTCCTCAACGAAGGGCAGAAGCTGCACGTAGGAGAAGAGAGTAAAAGAACTTCCTGGAAAAACTGAAACGGGACGTAGAGGTAAGTACTTACCCATAATTTTACTTTGGTTGAACTCTTGTCCCCAGAACAGAAGCCTCCTTAACCTTAAGGAAAATTGAATTCACCACTTCCAGGAGTGTGGACAAGAGGAAGGTGGTGATTTGAGCCATGTGGGTAGTTACTTGCATCTAAAGCTGCTCAATACTTTCCATTTGGGAGGACACAGTTTGTGCTGGCCGAACCTGTGTAACTCGGTTTGAAGTGCTTTCCCTCATTTCTTCTCTTGTCTGTTAAAACCTCCTTTTCAAACTCCGCTTCAAGCTTCCTTTCTGGTGTTACCCCATAGTGGAGGAGGCATCCAGGTGTCAGAGGGACAGGAAACCAGCTGTTAAGACCCAGCAACCGTGGCTTTCTCTGGCTCAGAGTCTCCGCTTGCCTTGCAACTTTCTGGTTGGCAGGGGACTTCCTGTGGAGAAGCTCTTTGGAGAGGACACGTGCTGAACAATAAATGTGATATCTACACCACTTGATAACGTAGTGCCTCCTATTTTAATAAATCAGGAGCCTGTTCATTACAACCAAACTGTATAAACTTTAGAAAATGTTTTTTTTTATTGTGGTAAAATATGCATAACATAAAATTTACTCTCCTAAACTGTATTTGAGTGGCATTCAGTACATTCACATGGCTGTGCAACCATCGCCACCATCCATCTCCAAAACTTTTTCATCTTCCCAAGTGAAAATTTCTTCCCAAGTGAAAATTTCTTCCCTCTTCTTCCTTGCCCCGGCAGCTCCCATTCTACTTTGTGTTTATGAAGTCGACTCCTCTAGGAATCCCTTATAAGTGGATCGTACAGTGTTTGTCCTTTGTGTCTGGCTTATTTCACTTGTCATAATGTCTTCAAAGATCATCTATTTTGTGCTTTTTGTCAGAATGTCCTTCCTTTTTCTGAGGCTGAATAATATTCCGTTGAATGTATGTACCACATTTTGTTTACTCATTCATCCATTGATGGACACTTGGTCTCTAGTTAAGATTAACTAGTTAATCTAGTTAGACATCTCCAGAGAAGCAGAGGAGGATGTAGATAGATAGATATTAACTATAAGAAATTGGCTCACAGGATTATGGAGGCTGAGAAAAGTTCTAAAATCTGTCTGCAGTTGGCCAGCTGGAGAGCTGATGGTGTAGTTTTTAGTCCAGAGGCCAACCGGCTCGAGACGCAGGAAGAACTGACGCTTCAGTCTGTGTCTGAAGGCAGGAAAAAGACTGATGGCCCAGCTCAGAGGCAGTTAGGCAGAAGGAGTTCCCTTTTACTCATAGGAGTCAGCCTTTTTGTTCTTTTGCCCTTCAACTGACTGAATGAGGCCCACCTACTTTAGGGAGAGTAATCTGCTTTATCAGTTTACCAATTCAGATGTTAATCTCATCCATGAGCACCATCCCAGACACACCCAGAATAACATTTGACCACATTTCTGGGCACCCAGTAGTGTAGTCAAGTTGACACATAAAATTAACCTTCACTCGTCATTGTGAATAATGCTGCTGTGAACGTGGGTTTTACAAACTTCTGTTTGTTAGGAAGCTTTATCTCAACCACGCCCTACTGTGTTTGTACCTTTATTCTGATGTTGTTTGTCTAGAGTCTTTCTCCTCCTTTTCCTACTTTTCTCCCTGCTCTGCCTCCAAAGAGGATTTAAGACAGTTGACACCTTCATTTGTCTTCACTGGCTTGCTGCTTTGTAAATGTTTGCAGGCGGATAGGAGAGGGTGCGGCCTGCACAGTCTCTCTCCTGGGACCCTGGCCACTTCTCCCTTGGCCTTGAGAGGGCTTTGTTCTTGCAGTGGTGCGCGTCACCTTTCTCAGAGGATTCTGCTGACCTACCGTCGGGGCTTCTTGTGCTTTTAGTAACTTCGTAGTCCTCTAGAGAGAGCCACTCTGGTGCTATTGTGATTCTCCATCTAGTTCTCTAGGTCATTTGGACAGTTTGCTGCTGTGTGATCACAGCAGAAGGCCGGCCACATGGCTGACGGTGGCTGTTGGCTAGTGCAGAGTATCTGAAGCAATGACTGGCCTCACACTAGTTAAACTGGAATGCCGGCTGGCTATCCCATCCTCGTCGTCCCACGCTCTTTGTTCTTCTCCAGGTTATGGAGTCCTGGCTCAGGAGACTGAAGCACAGTGCTGCTCCCAGCGCTTGCAGGGATGAGGAACGCGCGGCGCAGCATTCCATCCTTTCCTCCAGCTCACCGTGGCCTCTCAGTCCCAGATGGAGCTGACTCTTCCCTCTCTGTGCAGGGCTCCTTCTGCTTTCACTCCCGCAGCCTCTACCTGCCTGGCTTGTCTTCATTCACTAGGATCAGCCTCGACTCCTTTCCTCAGGGAGGCCCTCTTCCCACTGCTGGACTCACACAGCTCCTCGCCCTGGAGGAGTGACTGTTTTCACCATTAGACATCGAACTTGTCCAGGGCAGAGACTCTGATGTCTTGTTCTCTGCTGTGTTTCAGAGTGAGAGAATTAAGTTGAAGGAGTGCCTTTTCTCCCCTTTCCAGATGCCAATCTGCCACGCCAGATGTCCCATGTTAACCTCTGCCTTCCGCCTTTCCTTCCCCCCACCTCCCTAGTTCCTGGCCCAGCTGAAGATCATGGACTACAGCCTGCTGGTGGGCATCCACGATGTGGACCGGGCAGAGCAGGAGGAGATGGAGGTGGAGGAGCGGGCCGAGGATGAGGAGTGTGAAAACGACGGGATGGGCGGCAGCCTGCTTTGCTCCTACGGCACGCCTCCAGATAGCCCGGGCAACCTCCTCAGCTTTCCCCGGTTCTTTGGACCTGGGGAATTTGACCCCTCTGTTGACGTCTATGCCATGAAGAGCCATGAAAGTAAGTAGGAGCCTGTGCCTGCCAGGCCCCTCCAGCCCTCATCCCACCCCCTGCTTCAGGCCTGTTGTTTAGATGCCCTGTGGGTGCCTGGGCCTCTACCTTATTAACTGCTGACTCTGGCCTCGTTTTCCCTTTGACTGCCATCCAGGGTTACCACCAATAACTCTGTCTTCTGGGGGCCCTGGGGTCCTTCTCTGTCAGGCCTTTCTTCACCTCTTGGCGTGTCCTGGATAGCTAAGGGACAGGACCTCCTAAATAGTGTCATGTCAACCCCACAGGGTAGCTGTGACGATCAAATAAGATGAGAGCTATGAAAGCTTCTAAAAGGGACCCCATGGGTCATTTCTTTTCTCAGATTCAAAGTGACAGGGATGAATCTGGATGTCGTATCTGAAGGGTTAAGGACACAGCTGCTTTCTGCCCTTTTCTCTGCCTCTTCCTCCTTTCCTGCTTCCTCTCCCTCTTCAGGTGCCCCCAAGAAGGAGGTGTACTTCATGGCCATCATTGACATCCTCACGCCATATGACGCTAAGAAGAAAGCTGCACACGCTGCCAAAACAGTGAAGCACGGGGTGAGCTCTCCCTGCCTCTGTCTAGGCCCCTGGGTGGAGGGCCCTCGGGCCCCAGGGGCTCCTGCGCAAAGGAGACGCTCTCCTGCCTCTTGTCACTGCCCAGTTGCCTTGTGTCCTCTTTGCCATCTACACCCGTCCCCACGCTGCAGCTGGCTGAAACGCCCAACGTGCTTTTCCCCAAGTTCTCTGGCTCCTGTCCCCCAGGCTGCTGGGCATGTCGTGCATCTTGTTGACTGCCAATAATAGCTTTGTTTACATGCCATGCTGCTTCCCAGAGGCCTGTTTCCCCATGGGCTTCAAGCCACTGTCCTCCAAACGGGCCCCCACAGAGCTCTGGAGCCTCTCTGCCGCCTCCCCACTGCCTTGTTCCTACTTCGGTGGGTGTAGCCCTGGGATTGTGAGTCAGCGAGGCAGGGGCCAAGGCACTTCTGAGACATGGGAATGATTTCTCCAGGTGGCCCGCCCAGCTGGGGGCGGGGCAGTGCCACCTCCTGATTCAGGCCTCTGTGTATTACAGGCGGGGGCGGAGATCTCGACTGTGAACCCTGAGCAGTACTCCAAGCGCTTCAACGAGTTCATGTCCAACATCCTGACGTAGTTATCTTCTGCCTTCAGCCAGAGCCAGAGTGCTGGATGTGGGGTCGGGGATTGGAAGAGAGAGAAGGTGTTATCTGGGCTAGATGGGAGGGCAGGGAGCAGAGTCGGGGTCGGGGAGGGCTTTAGCAACGTGACTTCAGCCTGTGACACTGAGAGAGACTCTAGCAGGAGGGCATGGGATGTGCCATACGTGCGTGTGCTCACAGGATGTAGCCTCATCTGCTTACATCTGCTTGATTTCCCCCTCTTTGACCTAGGTTAAAAAGGTGTTTCCTTTTGTTACCTTGTAACGTTGTAAGATACCTTGGGGCTAGAGGTGATTTTCTGGGTTCATTTGGGTTTTGTTTCTGAAATTTCATTGCTCCAGATTTGCTATTTATAATGATTTACGTCATCACCCTATCCACCATCCCCATCCCTGCTCTGCTCTCCGTTCCCTCAATTAAAGAAGCACCCACAGACCCAGTGAAGGGGTCCTCTCAGAGCGAAATGCTCTGGTGCCGGAGGAGAAGAGGTTAGACACCTCGGCCCTGCTGCATTTGCTCTTGTCTGGTTAACTTAATTTCATGAAGTATTGTGCACAGCTTCCTCTACCTTTTGGCCTTGGCTCCAAGTGAAATGTTACATAGTTCCTCCATCTAAATGCTGTCCCTCCCAAAGGCATGCTCCAGGTCAATATCAGGCATCTTGGAGCAGAATCAAAGATCTCAGAGGGGAATGAGTTCATCCTCACGGGATGGTCAGGGGTGGGGGACTGCTGGTTCTCAGAGAACCCCATGATCATCACCCAAGCCCCGGGCTCTTTGCGGCCCCTGGAGTGCAGACATCATCTCTGTGAATGAAGCCTGTCTCCCACTGAGTCAAGAGGAACTAGAAAGCACCTCTGGATATAACAGGACCCTCATGCTTACATGGTTATTTCCCTTGAGAAAACTCCAGAAAAGCTGATGAGTATCAGATGAGGTCCTGTGCCCTCCCATCCGTTTACTTCCTTCAGATCTTCTCCCAGGCATTCTCATTTGTAGGTTAGCTTTTAGCTGGGGCCTGGGGCACTCCTTACAGAGATACCTCTTCAAGTCCCGAGGCTTCCATGCAGTAATGTGTCACCTGGATGGTTGTGGCCAGCAGGAATGGTGTACCCCCGCCCCCCCTTTGGAGTGTGCCACCCAAGCCTGAGGTTGCTTCTGAGTCACTTGAAGATCTGACCTGGGAAATACAGGAGGCCTGATGTGCAATTCAACCTGGCCCAACCTTGGAGCTGTGTTTCCTTGATGCATAGACTTTTGCACATCTGCCACCACAGGCCCCCTCAGGAGTGGCATCTGGCTGCTTCCTTCAGGATCTCTACCACCTTCTGAGCCTGCTACTGAGGCCTCAGAACTGCGTCCTTTGTGAGGCCATCAGAGCAGTCTGGCCTGGTCAGGAGAGGAAACAACCCTGTGCTGGGGGAGGTACATTCCTGCGTCTTCTCACCTCCTCACCAGGAACTGGGGACTTGGGATGAGATGTGGTGAAACTTGTAGATAACTCTGCCAATGGAAAGAAATTTTGTGGAACCATTTTGAATGAATGGATTGGTTTCTTTGGCTTTGTTCAGCCTGGCCAAGCTCAGCTTCTGAAGCAGGAACCAGCAACATCTCTGTGCCCGATGCACAGCATTTAGGTCAGGGAGTAATGGAAACCATGTTCTTGGATTCTGCTAGGCTGTCGGAACCCTTCCAGAGAGGCAAACGGGCTGGACAACTGCCCTGGCCCCGAAAGGGGCTGTAGGTATCTCTGGATGTCAGCAGCAAGACCGTGAAGTGACTTGGGGAAGAACTTGTACCAAATGGCTTATGGAGAAAACAGATTTCACTTAGGGAGGGGTTAGTAGGAATAATGTTTGGACTTGATTTCCCCATCTTCTAATCAAGAATGAAAATTTGAATCTGCTCCTGGTCGGGCCCAGCACTCCCGATCTTGGCAGGCTGTTTTCTCTGGGCCTCCATAGCCCTGGGCTCTCTCCAGCTTCCTGCCATTGGGTCTGCTGATCATGTCCCTCATGATGTGTATGAAAAGTGTAACTAGTTGTTCTCAGTTAAAGGTGAGCTACCAGATATCTAACTTCTTTAACATTGAGTTTTTGTGGGGTGTGTTGGGGTTTTTTTTTTTTTTTTTTTGTATATTGTTTACATTTTGAGAGGTAGCATTCTGTTTTAAATGCTCTTTTGTTTTTCTGACAGTATTGTTGACCGGGTCGAAACATTTAAGCTGTGGTTTGGTGGATTTTAAATTTTTTTTAAAGGTCATTCTCTGTGCTATCTTCAAAACCTTGGGTTTGGTCCTTTAATTCCTTTGGCATTCAAATATTTGAAAGCTATTTATCTTGGTTTATACAAGGTTTTTCTCTTCTTTTTGTAAAGATGAAGATGTTAAATTTGGTTTGCAGTTTGAATGTAGAGAAAGTGAAGTGATCCCCCAATTTTTGTCTGTCCCTGCTTTTTTCCCAGTCCTCCCATGCCTTGTCAGGGCAGCAGAAGGCATCCAGGGGCAAGTGACTACCCTCACCATCACTCTGGAGCCAAGAAGAGAAGCTGAATGGTTTTATGGCATCCCAGAATAATTTGGGGTCTCCTAAGAACAAAGGCTTAAGAATAGGACACAGCTGCCTGGATGAGGCCTGGTTGGGGATAAGAGAGGATTATTCTCCATTCTCTTCCTCTAGAACTTAACCAGTCACAGCTCTTCCCATCCTGCCCCTCTTCTGAAAGTCTGTGCTGAGAAAACTCTCATCTCCCAGGTCTCCCCACCAAAGCGAAGAGTTCCCCTTAAATCTCCACCTCAACCACTAGAAGGCGGCCTCTGGCCCTTGTTCCTGTTAATGAACCACTGAGTCTTCATCCCCCAGTACGAGCGCCTTCCCTGTGCCTTCCAGCGTGGGGCTACGAGCAGGCTAGGAAGCCAGCAGTTCCAGGGGCACAGCCCGAGGCAGCGCTCGATGTCTCCTTATTTAGCTCAGGGGTTACTGGTCTGTGGCACGTGCTACAAGTTGCCCCTGTGGCTGAGTGGCACTCCCTCGGTTCCCACTACAGGCAGCTTATCCTCCCTGCCCCCTCTTCCTCCTTGTGTTCCTCTTGCCTGTGTTTAGGCCTCGCACAGGTTCCTGGTAGTGCTCAGGGCTTGGGACTACATGCTTCTGCCCTGCTTTCTCCCCTTCACAGTCTGCCAGGGTCTGCCCACAGAGGTGGATCAAAGACCCATCTTTTCTCAGTAGCCAATCCCACCCTCCTCTAATTGTCTTTTTATCAAGTTGAAGAGAAAATTTCAGCAATCCCCAGCATTTGAGCTACTCAAATGTTAGGGGCCAGAAGGGATGGTGTGTTTAAAACCACCCTTAAAAGGCTCTGACCTTAGACGTGTGGCTCCCCCAGTTCCAGGGACCCCACTTCTTTCTGGTAGAAATGTGGGAGGGGGGCTCCAACTTGAGCACAGGAATCAAAGGGAAAACACATTCAAACTGCCCCCAAATCTACCAGCCATCTGCAGGGGCTCTGTGACACAGCCCTGGCCTTCTGAAATGTGACACTTAGGGAAAAGTGTCTCCAAAGGGAAGAGGAGACTTGGCTGTCCCTGGCGATCCTTTGGAGGCTGGGGGAGGAAACTTCCAGAGTCCCGTCTCCTTGCTCAGAGCCATTTTGGGAGGAAGTGGGAACCAACAGCCTTTGGGGGTAAGGCCTGGTGCCACTCAGCACACCCAAGCATCAGGTCAGGTCATTGTAGTTAAAAAAATGTGAAGTTTAGATTCAGCTTTTGGGGAGCAGGATAAACTACCACCCTACCACATGTGTGTGACTTCTCAATTTCCCATTGCAATTTCCATTTTTTAAATAGAAATTTCCAAACCTCTGTGCTTGTCTAATGTCTGCTCGGAACAATTCGAGACCCTGTTACTGTTTTAAGATGCATGCATGTTAGAAGATGAATCTCCAACCCGAGGAAAAAAATAAAACTCAAAAAGCTTTGTGTACACACCTGTTATATGTGAGTCCTTTGGAAATAATCCTTTATCTTTTTCCTAATTAGAAGGTTTTGGTCAGTTTCAGGGGCTGCTTGGGCTAAATCTGGGCTTGAGTTTGAGTAAGAATCAGGACCTTTGGTCACTCATTTTCAGATGCCGTTAATAAGCAGTGACTAAGGTGGTGCTTAAGAGACATGGGTTCAGTCGGTGGGTTTGGAAGATCCCGGGAAGTGGCAATGGCAACCACTTCAGTATCCTTGCCTGAAGAATGGACAGAGGGTCACAGAGTCAGACATGACTGAAGTGACTTAGCATGTACACCTGCAGGGGCACAGACCCTGGAGGGTCCCCCTGTCAACCACCTTTACCCTCACCCTTGCCCTCTCAGAGGAATGGACAAACTGCCCACACTTCCCAGTGTGTAGAGCCAGCACTTGGTGGAAGCCACACGTCTGTCCCAGCTCTCCCTTGACTAGCTGTGTTGTTGACTTTTAACAGGTCACTTCTACATGCCTCCAGTTCTCCACCTCGACTTTTAGCTTAAAATCTAGTGGTTCTCAAGAGTATGGTCCAGGACCACACCTAGGAACTTACAAATCCTCAGGGTCTTTGCAGCTCGGGAGTAGAAACTGCTTTATCAAGCCCTCCTGATGATTATTATGGAGGCTAGAGTTTAGGAACTATTTGCTTATTAGGGGATCTCCAACAGGTTACAAGCTGGAATCATTTGGGGAACTTTTGGGAAAAACAGGTGTCCAGGCCCCTTTAAAAGGCCAAATAAATCAAGGATCAAAATACCTGTGTTTTGGAAGCACCCTAGGTGACTAACATGTAGCCAAGATTAAGAAACACTACTGTGTAAGGATATTACTTATGGATACATGGCCAAATTTCTACCTGAAACAATATTTAAGGGTAAAGGATTCTAGGCTTTGGAGTCAAATGGAACATGGGCTTATACCTTTGCTCTACAACAAAGTGGCCTTGGACAAGTTACTTAACTGTCATTAAACAAGGAAAAAATGTGTATTACCTTGAATCAATTTGATGATTAAATTCTAGAACATACAAAGCACCTTATGCAGGTTCCAGGACAGTAGGTGCCCCACAGTGATCTGTAGAGACCATTCCCACTGGTGGACCAGAGAGCATGTTGCAAGTCAAGAAAACCCAAGGACTAAGCTGCACCCCAAGTAGCTATTTGTAACTGCCCAGGTGGGGACAGATGGCACCCCACTCCAGTACTCTTGCCTGGAAAATCCTATGGACGGAGGAGCCTGGTAGGCTGCAATCCATGGGGTCACTAAGAGTCAGATATGACTGAACGACTTCACTTTCACTTTTCACTTTCCTGCATTGGAGAAGGAAATGGCAACCCACTCCAGTGTTCTTGCCTGGAGAATCCCAGGGATGGGGGAGCCTGGTGGGCTGTTGTCTGTGGGGTCTCACAGAGTCGGACATGACTGAAGCGATTTAGAAGCAGCAGCAGCAGCTGGGGACACAGATTTGTGGTAAAACACTCAAAGAAGCAGGAGTGAAAGAAAATCTTTTATTAAAAAAAAAAAAAAGTGGGCTCTGAAAAAGTTAGTCCATGCGGGCCTTCAGTGTCCTCGTGGTGATTTTGTCCTTCTCGCTGCAGGGGGAGAAAGTCACAGAACATCTAAATCCATGAGACTGCAGAACAAACTACAAGAAGCAGCCGTCCTAACTCGGGTTAACTGTTTTGCCCATGCTACACACTAACATCAGCTTGTTTCCCTGGCCTGTCGTGAGGAAGGGGAAAATGGAGACATTTCTGTAGGTGAAGCCATCAAGAGCTGGGATGACTCAAGGCTGGAGTGTGAAGCACTCCAGAGCAGGGGAAGAGCTCCCCAGGCCTAGAGAACAAGGAACTGAGGAAGGAGGTATGAGGTGTTTCACTTCAGTGAATATAAATTCTCAGTATCAGCCCTAATCTGTTTTTCACGGTAATTAAGCAGGTCATCCCATAACAAAAAGGGTCCAAATGGGACCCTTATTCTGGGACAGTTTCCAAGGAAATCTGTTGGGAGGGTACCTCTGACTTCAGCTAGTCAGATTCCTGGTGAAAGCCCCAAACAAGAGGGAAAGGGTGCCAGTTAGGACTCTGGCTAGGGGTTGGAAGGTGGTCACTGAGCTCGGTACACCACACAGGTGTGGCTTCCATGCTGGTGTGACCTGGGAGAGGAGAGGAGGGACCCAGGATTTATTCTGATCAATCTGCAGGAGCTCTGCACAGGTCCCTGAGATTTTGGCAACATTGTTCAGGAAGGAAAGAAATGTCTGCTGTGAGCAAGATGCGGTGACTCGGGGCCAGGGAGCCCCACTGGACAGAGGTTGGGGGAATCCAGATAGGCTCCCAGCTGCCACCCGTAGGAAGCACGGATTTCTGCTATCTGGTGCCTGCTGCAAGAACCTTTCTTATTTCACACCTGACTCAGGGGCTGGGAAGATGGGCTATTTGTGCAGGAGGGGAAAGGCACGTGTCTGCAAAGCTCCCAGACTTCTCCCAGAGCATACTCACATGATGTGGACAATGACTCCCATGCCTGACACTGCATCCCTGTCCACAGCATTCAGCATGGCTTGTGAGATGGTTTCAAACAGGTGTTCTGGATCCTGCCAACAGAGTAGCAGCCTTTCAATCCCCAGAACCTCAGACCTTCACTTGGTCTGGCTCCTTAATTCTCTTTTCTCTAGGCTCAAGGTGCCCAGCTCTGGCACCTCCTGTGTCTGGAGGGATAGTTCCCTGGGTGTGAGAAACCCCCTCAGCCCCTTCTCAGAAGGAAGCAGGGTTACGGAAGATACAGTTGAGGCCCTGAACCTCCTCCATCACAGCAACGTGACCTTGAGCAAGTCAGTGTCCCTCCACAAAGCCTCAATCCATCTACTGTAAAATGGGGAGAACAGTCCCCACCGCTCCTCTGTGCCTCAGCAGCTGTCTGATGATCTCTCCTCCCATGTGGCTCAGAAGTGCCATGGAACCTAGCCTGTCCAACCATGGAACCATTTCCTGCCAAACCTCTCCCGTCCCTCTACATCCTCTATCTTGGTTGGCTTAGCTAGAAAACTCCAGTGTCCTCAGTACCTCCACCATTCTCACTTCTGTTTTAAGGGACCAAGTCCTCTAGACTCTGGCTGCCCTGCTTCCCCAATGCCACCGTCTTTGCTCAGGACCTCAGCACCTCCTGCAGGTGCCAAGAGCCCACCACACCAATCTGCAGGCCTCTGGCTCCTAGGGTCTCTTACTACCTTAGACACCATGTCAGAAGAAAAAAGTGCCAATTCCTTGGCATGCCATCCAAGGCATCTGCAAGTCTCATTCTGATCTCAGGCTCTGCCTTTCTCAAGCCCACATTCTGCCCCCACTCCAGCAACCAGAGCAAGCTCTCTCCAGTCACTCAACTCCCCAGGCCCCTCTTGAACCTCTGACCTTTGCACAGGCTATTCCTTCTGGCAACCAGGTCCTTTCTTTCCTCCTCTTCCCAGTCAACTTCATTTTAACAGATAACTGGGTGTCTGTCTGGCTTCGCTGGCTGCAATGGGCCCTTGAGGATGGACTTCCTGGTTTCTCTGGAGCCTGACAGAACTGGCACACCAGATCACCCTCCCTTGTCAGGCACTGTTCCCATCCTTCCAGGCCATTTCCTCACACCACCACTCATAAGACAGGCTCTACTATTATCCCTGCTTTACAGCTGAGGAAGTATAAAGTGACTTACCCAAGAACATAACTAATTTAGATGGTAGGTGGATCTGGGTTGCCAACCCAGTCAACCTGGCTCCACAGCCCATTCTGCTGAGCTGCCTCTAAATAATCCTATACCCTGTTAAATGTTTATTCAATGAATGGATGTGAGAACCCCATAAACCCCACATGAGGAATTCTTTGTCACTGTAGCAAATATCTGATTGAGGTCTCCTCATAGAAGGTGCTCTCTAGGAGCCAAGGCTCTGGCAGATGGAGTTTCTGTGACGCCCTTCCAAGGCCCACGGCTGTGGCTTTCTTCCCTGCACATTGTCCCCATTGTTGTTGTTACTCTTTTACGACCCCATGGACTGTAGCCCGTCAGGCTGATCTGTCCACCGGATTTCGAAGGCAAGAATACTGGGGCGGGTTACCATTTTCTTCTCCAGGGATTCTCCTCATTACCAGTCAGGTAAACACACTTTCCCCTGATGGTCAAGGAGTGGGCACCTCAGAACTCAGCCCCAGTCCACGCCAACAACTCACCATGTTGGGCTCCCAGAGGGACTCGCACATCCCATACATTTGTTCAGTGCAGGTACCACTGACTACAAAGTCATCGGTCACCATGGGGCAGCCAATAAGGTCTAGAGAGCAAATGAAAGGCTTAAAGGTCTTCGGGTCCAATCCGGCAATGACCGGCTCCGTGTAGTAGGGCCCAAACCTGTGGGACCAGGAGCAGAGAGAGAAAATGGCACTCAAGAACATTTCCTTTCCTGTTTAGTCTATCCAGACAAGGCGCTGGCCCAGATCCAAATCCCCCTTCCCCTCCTCTCCTAGCATCTATAAATGCTCTAAGACTTTTTCTTCTTTTCTCTGACTCTTCCCTGCATATTCCTTCACCATTGACCCTCTCGTCCTTTTTCTTTCTTTGGGAATTCTGTGTTGTTTTTTTTTTAACCTACTCTTCCCTATCCTCATCCAGGTCCTATCACCATTCAGTCTTCTATTTATGCACCTATACCTTTACTCCTTTCAAAAAAGATTTCAAGCAGTTTGTAGAAAAACACCGAAAATAAAACTGAGCCACTAAAACATAAGCCATTTGCAATAACATGGATGGACCTCAAGATGATCATACTAAGTGAAGTAAGAAATACTATATGGTATCACTTATGTGGAATCTAAAACATGACACAAATTTATTTGTGAAACAGAAACAGACTCATAGACATAGAAAACTTACAGTTACCAAACGGAAAAAGGAATGGGGAGGGATAAACTAAGAATTTGGGATTAGCAGATACAAACTCCTATGTATGAAATTGTTAAACATGGTCCTACTCTACAGCATTATGTTCAATATCTTATAAATATAATGGTTACTCAATATCCTGTAAAAAAAAACACGTGAAGTGAAGTGAAAGTTGCTCAGTCATGTATGACTCTTTGTGACCCCATGGACTACACAGTCCATGGAATTCTCCAGGCCAGGATACTGGAGTGGGTAGTCTTTCCCTTCTCCAGGAGATTTTCTCAACCCAGAGATCGAACCCAGGTCTCCTGCATTGCAGGCGGATTCTTTACCAGCTGAGCCACAAGGGAAGCCCAAGAATACTGGAGTGGGTAGCCTATCCCTTCTCCAGCAGCTCTTTCCAACCCAGCAATCAAACCGGGATCTCCTGCACTGCAGACGGATTCTTTACCAACTGAGCTATCAGGGAAGCCCTTGTTAAAAAAAAAAAAGAAAAGAATACACATATATATATAAAACTGAATCACTTTGTGCTACTAGAAACTAACAAAACATTGTAAAAACATTGTTAAAAAAAAGAGAAGAATACGCATATATATATAAAACTGAATCACTTTGTGCTACTAGAAACTAACAAAACATTGTAAATCAGTTCATTAAATAAAGGTCTTCCTATGCACCACTACCAACAACAAAAAAAGCCCTCCGAACAGAATACAAGACACTCAAACTAAACACAAAGTTTTGTTCTGAGTCTCCCAGCAGGCAAAGCAAAAAAAAGTACTCAGTGAGGTGGATTATTGTCATTGTCTGCCATCAGGAAATAACAGCTCATCAGAAACTTGTTCTAGACCTTGAGAGCTGAGAAGAATCTATCTTAAGAGATCTTCATTTATTTATTTATTTTGAGAGGAAAATATAGTTGATTAGGCAGGAGACACTGTTAGAACACCAGGCCAGCTCAAGGGAGAGCTGACCCCTTTTGGGCTAGTAGCCAATTTTATAGTCTCAAAGATAAAGAAACTTCCTGCCGGAAGGGTGGCATTAGGTGACTGGTTAGGGTGCTATAGAGTGGGTATTTTACCTAATACGAAGTCAGGGAGCTGGCTGGTTTAGGTCAGGGGGTCTCAAGGAAACAGCTGTTATGGGGCTTAGTCAGTTCCAGAGATGACCTTCGTACAGGGCTCCACATCTGTGACCTTGGTATAGGGCTCTACAATCCCCACTCTTTTGCAAACCATTACATTTGCCTGCTGCTGCTGCTGCTAAGTTGCTTCAGTCATGTCCAACTCTGTGCGACCCCATAGACGGCAGCCCACTACGCTCCTCTGTCCCTGGGATCCTCTAGGCAAGAATACTGGAGTGGGTTGCCATTTCCTTCTCCAAGGCATGAAAGTGAAAAGTGAAAGTGAAGCTGCTCAGTTGTGCTCGACTCTTAGCGTATCCTGCTGAAAAATCAATGACTTCAATTGGACTTGTACAGAAAGCCTGGTTACAGTAGCTAAGAATCTAGAATTTTCCAGGTTAGCCTCAATGTCTTATATTTTTATTATGAGTAAACATGAGCCATTAAATATATGGAACCTAAATGTGAGGTAATCTGTACAACTACAACTCTGTAAGATTTCCCTCTATATCTGAAACTAATATTGTAAATCAATTACATCTCAATTAAATTTATAAAAGAAAACAAAAGAAATACCTCTCCCTGCCTACCCCCATAAAATAGTTGTAAGAGCTCAACTCGTCTTCTTAGCACCCAGTTTTACCCAGAGATGGATGGGCAAAGTATCTACAGGCATCTCCCTTCAATTTCATCACAACTTCTGGACTGAATTCTACAATTAGGGGCCCCTTCTTGTCTCACCATAAAGTTCTCAAATGTCAAAAGTTAACATACCCAATTCCTAGATTCCATGTATTCCAGAGAATCTAATGATCATGACAGAATGAACTCTGGGGTAAAGGTGGCTCCTGGCTGGGAGACTCCTGGGCACATTTTGGTAGCATTAGTTTTGTTGCCTGGGAGAAAGTTTATTTGCTGTTTGCATTCCCTGCCTTCTTCTGAAGTAGCCCTTTTTCTTTCTTATTTGATTGTTAGGCCCAGAGAAAACATACCCCCAAAATAAGGATACTGTCCTACAAATAAGACATGAGTCAGCCAGGAGGAATCTCCTTCCTAGGTATGTTCCCCAAGTCCCAGGCTATACTTCTACTCACCGTTTCTCGTACAAGAGGTTGGCCACCATGCTCATGAGGGTGTAAGGTTTGATCTGCCGGCCTTCCTTCAGCTCATACAGGTTCAGCCGGAACTTGAGGCGCTGGGCACTGTGGTAGAAGGAGAAAGTGTGTTAGCAAGTAATTGCTGAATGTCCCCCGGTGTCCACCTCATGGAGGTCAGGAGGTGCCTAAGGAGACACACAAGCCCAAACCTGCCAAGAGACTCCTCCCCATCTCCGAGTGATTTTCTTACCAGAAGTCCAGCCTCATGCCCACTTTGAGGTTTTGTCCAAACTTCTACCTGTAAACATGCCACTCTGCTAACCTTTTTCCTCATACTTTTTTTTTTGAGGTGAGAAAAGAGGAGTAAAGAAGTGGATTCCCCCCACACACAGTTTTTTGAGGAATAGTTTATACAGCACACTCTGGACAGGAGCCTAAATGCAGACACAGTGATGGCAGCTTACAGTAGAAAGAGCAGTAAATGGAAAGAGCTGACTTGGGCTAAGTCTTCCTCTTCCCACTTAATTTTTCCATTCCTAAGGTGGGGACAAAGTAAGTCATTTGGCAGTGAGATAATGTATGAGTGTTAATAAACAGCAGCAGCTGCACTAATGGACTGAAAGACACCTAGGAAAATAGGCCACGCCTCCTCCAGTGCCATCTCAGAGCCCAGGGATAGGCCCTGCAGGGAGCAGACCAGTAACAAGACTTCTGGAAGCAGAGCACTGAGTCACAGGACACCAGAAGAAAGACACAAGCCTACGCTTCACCATGCAGTGAGGAAAGTGAGAACCAGCAAAGTTAGCAATGACTGCCCACAAACATGCAAACTTGGGGAGAAGCCTCCTGAAGAAAAGAAAATAGTGTGAGGGGAGCAGCTGTGATTAGAGACAGGAAGACTAATGGGGGCCTTCACAGTGACAGGAACACTAAGCCATCATTCTCCAGTTCTACCAGCACTGGGATAAAAGGGCTGGTTGGTTCAGATCTCAGGAAGAATATCCAAGTTATATATATTCTTGAGACTTTAGGAAGGTTTAAAGGAAATGAGAGAAAAAAATTCCTGACAAGCTCCCATCCACATTTGTTGTTGTTCAGTCGCTAAGTTGTGTCCAACTCTTTGTGACCCCATGGAGTGCAGCATGCCAGGCTTCCCGGTCCTTCACTATCCCCTGAATTTGCTCAAATTCATGTCCATAGAGTCAGTGATGCTAACTAACCATCTCTTCCTCTGCTGCCCTCTTCTCCTTTGCCTTCGATCTTTCCCAGCATCAGGGTCTTTTCTAATGAGTCAGCCCTTCGCATCAGGTGGCCAAAGTATTGGGGCTTCAGCTTTAGTATCAGCCCTTCTGATGAATATTCAGGGTTGATTTCCTTTAGGATCAAGTGGTTTGATCTCCTTGAAGTCCAAGGGATTCTAAAGAGTCTTCTCTAGCACCACAATTCAAAAATATCACATCAGGAACTATCAATCTTCTAAGAACTATGTCCAAGAAGTGCTGCTGCTTAGGCCACCTGTAACCCCATCTTCCCTCTTGAAACTTTGACCCTCTTTTCCTCTTGTCTCTTTTTCTTACCCCACTACTGAATATACAGTTCAGCTCTTGAGTTGTCACTTATTTTTTCCTCTATACATTTTGTCTCTCTGTAATCTGTTCCCATAGATTTAACAGATCACCAATGCCTATCCAGCCCTGAGCTATAAGACCTCAACTGCTCACTGAATGTTTCTACTTGTCTTGTCACTTCAAAATTGGTATCAAAATCAAAGTCATCACCTTTCCCTAAAACTAGTCTTCTCAATTTCAGTCAACATGCTCAAAACAAAAATCATCTTTGAAACATTTCTGGATTGCCTACCTGTCAAGTGCTAAACTAGACACTTAACAGATAAAAAGACATGAACCCCAACCTCAACGCACAACTCTTTGGCTTCACAATATCAAAGTAGCCACTGAGGTAAGTGGCTTTCCACAGTATCTGGCTCAGAGTAAATGCTAACCTGGTTAGGATCCACTCTGTCGTTTACAGTGTTCGACAAAGTCTCAGATTCACTGGTGGTGTTCAGTAGAAGACTGACACCCACGCCACTCTTCCCGCTAGGCAAGGCTAGTCCAAGAAGCGTGGGTGTGGGTGGGAACCCCCGACACTTACACTGTCTGGACGTCGGTGGCAAGACCCGCCAGGCCGATGTACAGTCGGTCGCCCATGGGAAAGATCTTCTGGAAGTCCGTGGTCACCATCTGGGCCTGGATCCCGAAGCGTCTGTCAGCAGCGATGGCCACACAGTTCTTCCCCTTCATGGCCATGACGGCCCCTCCGTTATAGGACATAATAGACTGAAGCAAACAGAGCGGAGGGGTTCAGCTCGAGGGGCAAACAAGGCCATAGTACCCGGCGCAGCCCCTGATTCGCAGGCTCCTCTACGCACCGTCCTCCACTCTGGAGACGCCTGGATACAGATACCCTCAATTCCAGCTCTGAGGTTAGCGCTGTGAGGCTGCCAGGAGCCCCATTCCCCGCCGCGGTTCTCACCAAGGCTCGCTCCCCCTTCAAACTGAAGTGGCTTCCTTCAATCGACCACCAGGCCTCTCGACCTCTCAAACTTCCCATGACCTCCCCTCCCCATTCCTCTATCCCTACCCCAAGTCCCTTTTCTTTGCTCCCTGTCTCACCATGATTGCGGTGTGTTAGGACCTCCAATCGCCACAATTCCAGCAAACCTGCTAAGGGCCTCACTACGCAACCACCCTCGCTGCTTTCTCTCTATTGGCTGAGAGGACGACCCTTCCGGAACATTTTCATTTTCTATTGGCTGTGCATCTTTGTCAGTCATCAGTATAGGAGTTTGGTTGAGAAGCCAAAACCTAGGTAAGGAAAGCGCAAAGTGAAAAGTCACTGTGAGTGCGGAAGAGCTCGGCGTCGCGGTGCAAGCTGGGATAGCGGTGGACCCAGTCTCTGGAAGCCAGAGACGCCGGCCGGAACCTCTGTCCACGTGGGCTGGTGAAACCCGAAATAATGGGCTTTGGCTCCAGTAAAGGGCTACCGGGTTGGTTAAGGGCACGCTGTGCGGTCGAGGATACAACTCATGAAGAAGCTTGTTTCATTTATTCATTCCAGGAATCCTTACATCTGTTGTATGCCAGGCACCATGCTAGGCTCTGTACATGCACTGGACTAGAACAGTGTCCAGTCTTTGGGAGGCGCCCGTAAAGTGCCTATTTACTGTTAAGAGGGAGAGGGGCGCTGGGAGGGCGTCGCAGATATTCTGCGGCTGCAGGAGTTGGGCTGCAAAGGGGCATTTGGAAGCTGCAGGTCGACTTCACGTAGGCTCATTATCAGATCACCCCAAAGAAGAACGTTCCGGACTTCCCGGAACCCAAGTCTAAGATCCAGAGGAAGCAGGCGACAATTTCGCCAGCCCCAGCCACCTCCTAGCCAATGCAGGGGAGGCTGCACGTCTCGCCTGCTCCCATCCCTAGATCGAGACCCTTCCCTTTCTCCCTTGGGTCTGACTGCTTTCGTCCCCTTATGGGATTTGAGTCTTCCGCTGTCGCAGGCTGACGCCCATTGACTCGGCTCACCGCTACTGCAATAGTTATCACAGTCTCTGTGGCGCAATCGGTTAGCGCGTTCGGCTGTTAACCGAAAGGTTGGTGGTTCGAGCCCACCCAGGGACGTCTCCTTTTTCCCACCATAAAAAGGAAAATCTAAAGGCATTATTCACTCAACCGTTGTAAAGCCAAGTTTTGTATTGAAATAGCAGAGACAACGCTTTTTCTATAGGAAATCAGAGAGTCATTATGATTGAAAATTCGTTGTTCAGTTAATGACAGGATTTCTACAGCCACTTCCCTCCGCCACCTACCTCCAACCCCGCCCCCAAATTGGATTGCCGGAAAAGCAAAGACAGGTTTTTGTCTCACCGAGCAATACATTTCAGGTTGCATTTTTCGTCAAGATTAAGAATGAATTTGCAGTGGAGATGGGTCAGTTTTCCACTTTCTGCCTCTATTGATGTTACAATCTCGAAATGTTACATTTGGAAAGGAAGAAAAGAGCGCGAGAGACAAAGGCAGTGACAAATTGAGGGATGAAGAGAAAGGTGAGAAAGGGAGAACACAGCTGGGTTATACGCAGAGAGAAAGCGGAGACATGACAAATAGGCGTAGTGAAAGGAAGACCTGGGGAAAATGGAGAAAGGGAAAAGAGACTCAGTATGAGAAGCACGAGAAAAGGGAGTTGGACAACAACAAAACAGGTTCTTTTTCTAGAAATACAGAAATACGGGGAAGAAGATGGGGAAATAGAAGCAGAATCTAGGGACATTGTTTTGGGGGAGAGAGGAGTTAAAGAGCACAGTAAAGATAGTCATGAAATGTCTAGAGGAGCTGCTCTCTCCTAACATTGTCATCCTCTTCCAGATCTTATCACCACAGTATCTCTTAGTATATGTGCTGGAAATAATTACCTAGATTCCTGAGTTCCTGCCCTCCGGAAGCTTTTGGTCTAAGACAGTGACTCTTCTGGTGAAGAGTCTGTCAGCTAGGTGACCTCCTGAGATACTATAACTAACACAATCCAGGGGAAGCTTTGGCACCTCATGTCTGCCAGAGATGCATCCCTGGGCTGGGAGTGGCAGACTCGGCTTGCTTTTAGGAGGCGCTGTCTTAGGCAGTTCCCTTCCACATTTGGTCTCTCCTCAAGGTTGGGCTCAGAGAAGGCCTCTTTTGAAAACCTTCAGTGCTCATCCACCCTTACAGGGAGAGGGAAGGAAAGGGAGTGGTAGCTGGTAGCAGCAAACCAGAGGGATACACAGTGCCCAAGGAGCTAACGGGACAGGCTATGTAACCCTCCAGCTTGCCCCCAGTGGTCTGCGGGTGCCCTGTGGGCATAAGCCGGGCTCATCAGCTTTACGTCCCCTGTGCTTAGTGCAATATATGACAGTGGCATGTGACAGGTGCTTTTTGGTTGGGAAACCAGAGAACTTCAGAATTGTGAAGGGTTTGGTCCGAAGGTTCCCCTGATAAGCCAGAGAGGCCAGGGATGTGGGGACTGGAAAGTGACTGAAGTGATTAAGATGAAGTTGCAGTAGTAGTGGGGGCTTCAGCATGCTCCTTCTGTCTTGTGGTTGATTTGTAACTGATGCTTAATAACTATCTGAGGAACCAGTGAACGGATTCCCAATGAGCACAGCGGCACCCTCCGGCAGGACTCCAGGATTAAAGGACCGCAGTGGGGACTCAGAGGGACATCAGCCTACTTCCCCTTAGCTGATAGCCTCCCACCCTCATCCAGGCAGCCCCTGAGTGCCCCCTGTGGATCATGGGTGAGACGGAGACCTTCTCGTAACCCCTACAGGTTTCTCTCGCCTGGGATCTTCTAGCTTGACAGGAGTCGCAGATCAGGAGTCCCAGCTGCTCTCCCCTCTGGCAGGGTGACTGGGGGACTGAAGAGGATTCCCGAGTCTTCCCGGGCAGAGTCCAAGGTGTTTGCAACACACCTACCCCAGGGACAGTGGGTGTGTCCACACCAAGAGCCCCCTTTCAGTGAAGGGCGGGAACTCTCGGTCTCCCAGCACAAGGAGGGAGAGGACAGCAGGTGATCGAATCCTCCCCCGGCCCTACTCCCAAGGGTTCTCAGATCACCCACCCTGGGCGGAAATCTCCAGCTCTTCCTCTTCCCTCTGCCCCCGCCCCCGCTCGATGGGTGTGGGCCAAAGGCTAAAGCTGGGGTCACTTGGAGGCCACTGTCCACAGGTCTCCTGGTCACTAGCCAAAGGGTTGAAAGCATTCAGTCCAGGGGCCTCAGCTTCCGATCTGCCTGGACTGCCAAAGAGGAGGGAAGGAGGAAGAGGCAGGAGGGTCCGATCCTTGCTGAAGATTTCGTTTCCTAATTTCCTAACTTGAGCCACCCACCGCCAGTGCGCTTAATGGCGCTTCTGGCCGAGTAATCGAGCTCTTTGGAGCGACTGACATAATGACCATCCCTAATAAATCCTGAATAACGAATACGCAAATCGACCGTCCTAATGAGGCGGGCCCACCGTAGTCTCCATAATGTAATATCGATCGGCTTCCCCGGCTCCGGCCTCAGCTGCCGCTCCTAGCTCTTCCAAGCTCCCTGCTAGTTCTCTCCTCCCGGCAGGAGCCACTGGAGACCGAAGCCCGGAACGACGGTCGGAGTTGGCGGGCACCAGCGGCCTGTGCGCTCGCCTGGGCGAGCGAGGCGCACCAACAGTGCAGAGCTCAGAGCGGGATCGGCGTGCGGGCGAAACATGCGGGAATCAGTGCCCCGCAGAGAAAAAGCGCGGGCCCACTTCCGAGCCCCGGCGCCCCGTTTTCGAATGCATTCGGGTCTCTCGCCTTCGGCCAGATTATTGTGTCCCGGGCCTGGAGCCTGCCTGAGCTGCCGTCCTCAGCTTGCCTCCCGGCCCAGGTTGCGTCCCGTTCTTCGCCCAAGCACACCTAGGCGCCAGACTCCACCACAGCAAACGAGCCCCGGCCGCGAGATGGACCCCCAGGCCTCTGCCTCCGTCCTCCCGGCAGCTGGCGCCCCTGAAGAGGCCGGGTTGGGTCCCGGACGCAGCGTTTTAGAGCTGGTGATCGGGCGGCCGAGGGGGTCAGGGGTGGGAGAGAGTCGCTCGTTCTCACTCATGCAGTTATTAATTTCAAGGGAGTGTCACTTAGAGTGAATGAAAATAACCCGGACGCGTGGCCAGAGGCGTCGCGTCCCCAGCCCGAGCACAGCGCCCTTTGGTCGAAGCCGAGACGTGGAGGACTGCACAGCGAGTCACATTTCAGCCGAGTCCTCATCTCACCAGTTTCCAGGCGCCCCAGCTAGGGGCGAGGACCGCAGGGTCTGGGGGAAAGGGGTGCGCGCACATATTCTGGGGACAGAGGTTAGTTGAGGAGGGTAACATAGAAGAGAATTCATCCTTCAGGGTCAGGGGCTGTTGAAAAGAGTGAGGTCGTAGTCTAGTTTTGGGGGCCCGGCACCGCGTTGGGGGGCAGCGCGTTAGCCTCTCCCCCACCTCCTCTTCCCCCGCTCCGCAAACACCCTGAAGGAATGAGGTCACGTGGGTGAGTAGTGGGCGGGACCTACTCTTGTCTGGAGGAAAAAGGCCATTTTGTCCCCCCCTCCGAGTCCCGGTCCCTCCCCTCCCCCTCCGTCCCCTCCCCTCTCTCCCTCCCACCCCAAACCGCTTTCACAAACTCCTTTCTTCCCATAGGTTTCTCCCCTCCCGCCGCCCGAGCGAGCGACACGGCTGCGGCCCCCCTCCCCTCCCTTCCCTCCCTCCCTCCCATCCCCCCTCCCTGAGACCCACCGGACCCCGAACCCAGGTAAGCGGACGCAGTCTCCCCTCTCCTCTCCTTCTCCGACCCTGTAACCATCTGGGGACTGGGACACATCTGGGGACTGGGCCGGCACATCCTTCTTTACAAACCCCTGCCCGGGGAGGCTCTGAGCCCGGCCTGGTCTCGCGTCTCCGCCCCCACCCCCGCCGGCCCCTCTCCTAGCTCGCCCCGTCCGCCTTTCTTTCTCCCTTTTTCTCTCCCCTTTTCCTTTTCCTCCCTTCCAAGATGGCCGAAGTGGGGTTCCCCCTTTTAACGATTTGGCGTCTCCTCGACCACCACCTCTTTGTGCTGCAGCCCCCTAGACCCTGCTCCCGAGGTAGCGAGGGGGAGGGTCCGAGGCAACCGCGGGGCTTTGGGGCTCCGCGCTGGGGCGGATCTCTGCCCCCTAGCCCTCCCCCACGAGCTAGAGCAGCCCCTGGCTCTCCCCCAGTACTCCTTTCGGTCTGGGGAGGGGTCGCTCTCGCTTTCATCCGTGGGCACTGAGGCGTCGTGGACGCGCGAGGACTCGAAGCCGGGATTAAGGGGACGAGCTTTTCGATCGCCGCGGGGCCGGAGGGAGGGCGCTCTTCCCCGCCGGGCCCCGTCCTCTCGGGCACCTCCCCAGTCGCTCCCTTTCCCCCGAATCCTGGGACTGGGCGCCCCGCCCCCTCCCCGAACCACCTCAGCGGAGCCTCTTTCTCCGGAACACCCCTCCTTGGGGCCCCGCCGAAAGTTTGGCTCTAGGGAAGGTAGGAGCGGCCACCCGGTGACTGGGACCTCTGATCGTCTGACCCAGGCTCCTGGGGAAGCCGGGGTGGGAGGGGGTAGAAGGAAGATGGGGAAGATTTATCGCAATATTTCCTATCGCCCGCAGAGGCAGGAGGGTTTGGCCGACTGGCCCCACTTGCACTGGCTAGCCCTTCTGCCCCTCCCTCCTTAGATCCTCTTGCTTCTAGTTCTAAGGGGGGTGGGACCCCTCAGCTAGCAGACAGCCCTGCCCCCCCTGTCTCCACGGGGGGCCCAGCATGCCTCTCTCCCCTCCCCCACTGCCCCCAACTGCCCAGAATTGCTCCGGATGGCTTGAGGTAGGGGAAGGAGGCCTGGGGATGGCGAATTTTTCTGTAAATATTGTGGAGGCGTTGCCCCGCGCTTCCCCCTGGTCTTTGTCTCTCAGAGACCCCCCGCATCTCCCGCCGCCCTGCCTTAGTCTCCAGGGCTCCCTGAGGCTGGGGTGGGGTGGGGGAGGTGGTCTCCTGGTTGTCTTTCACTCCGTTCTTACGTCTCCTTCTCTGGGCCTCTTGCAGTGGTTTGTTCCTGAAACTCTCATTTCTCTTCTTCCTCCCCCTCTCCACTCTGTTCCAAGGTGTTAGTACTTGGAGAAGGAACATAAAGAAAGCTCTGTTACAGCTTTCTGGTGGGGAGGTTTTCCCAGGGGTTTCTTGGTTTGGAGTTGGGGGTTGAGGTCTTTGGAATAATGCAGGAAACAGGCCCGAGGTAAGACTCAGGACTTAGGATACAGAGAGAGAGTAGCTGGGTGGGGTTCAAGTTGAAGCCTTTGGGGGTTGCTCTCTGCTGCCCCTGGTCTTCCCTGGAAGATCTTGGATGATGGAGCTGTTGCCATGGGAATGGAGAGAGCCTGAACACGAAGAGGTGACATCTTTGTGCAGGTTGGATGCCCACCCCACTCCTCCAGCCTCTGGCCCCCAGAGTGGAGCTTACGAACGGTACTGCCTTTGTTGCCGGAAGAGTTATGTTATAATTTACCCTGGGTAGACCAGGGATGCACAGAAGGTTAGTCTGTGTTTGCAGCTCTGGTTTCAGGCAGGGATGTCAGACTGTGCTTCTTGGGGTGGGTGGGAGTGGTTTGTACATCTGGCAAGCGTGGGCCTGGCTCTGGTCTGGCTCTGTGTGTGATGGGGTGTGTCTGTGTGTGTGTCTGGCCAAGTGTCTGGCCGTGTGTGTTGTGAGTGGGAGAGAAAAATGGAGGGGGTGTGTCTGGCTGTGTGTGCATATGTGTGTGTATATATCTGGCAGTGTGTAACTGTGTATATTTTGGATATTTGTCTTTGTTTGATCTTAGGACGCTGAGAGGTGGGAAGGGGAGGGAGACTAGAATGAGCCCAGCTTCAGGAGACTAGAGGACTCTTTTGATGCTTCTGACAGGAGGAGCACTCAGGGTCAGGGATCAGGGAACACTGAGAGTTTGAGTGTCCCAGGCAGACCTCCACCCCCGGCTCTCTCTGCACACACACAAATCCGCAGGCTTCCACAGCTGAACCCACACAGCTGGGAGAGGGATGGACTGCTGGGATCCAGTACATTCTGGCTCCCTGAGCTTCCATAGAGCCTGCTTCCCTACCTGTATTAGGGTAGCTGGGTGAGGCCCATTAGCCTCTGCCCGCTCTTCCTACTTCAAAGAGAGACTGTGTCCTCATGGTTATGTTTTGACCCCAACGGCTCACCGAATGGTCTTCTGATGGAACCTGGAGTCCTTCTGCCTGCCTGGATGGAGTCAGACCAGGCTTATTGATTCCTTAAATGAGTGGGAAGCCTAGCATGGGTGCCAGTCTGTAAAGAGCACTGGAATAGGAGTCAGGCTGTGTCTAGACCTAGGACTGTCACTGGGTGACCGCTTGACCTAAGATAAGTCACCTCCTTCTGAGCTTCTTCATCTGTAAAGTGAAAGGACTGGACAAGATGCTTTCTAAGATCCCTTCCACTTCTGTAATTTTAGATGTCTGGATGTGACCCCGAGTGATTCTTCCCAAGACTTGGAGATTTTCTAGTAAGGGAGTTGGGTGAATTTCATGTGGGGGAAAGCAGAACAAAGAATACTATAGCTGAGAATCTGAAGGAGCAGAAGGCGATCTCTGGGTTATCAAAGATTGGCTATTTCTCAGGGGGAAAAACCCCACAAACTGACAAATGAAGTCTCTCAGTCATGTCTGACTCTTCATGACCCATGGACTGTAGCCCATCAGGCTCCTCCATCCATGGGATTCTCCAGGCAAGAATACTGGAGTGGGTTGCCATTTCCTTCTCCAGATCTTCCTAACCCAGGATTGAACCTGGGTCTCCCACATTGTAGGCAGATGCTTTACCATCTAAGCCACCAGGGAAGTCAGTTAGAGGGAGTTTCCAGAATAAGCCTGGTTAGAATGGAGATATGGGGGTTGGTTCAGTGAGTAGGAGGCTTTGAGAAAGGGTAAAGACTCATGCCAGACTTGGATGACACAGAGGAGTTAGGGTTGAGTCCTGGGTGCTGATCAAGCTCCTTTCCTGCCACTGTGGCTGAAACCTGGGGGCCAGGAGCAAGGACTGTTCCATCATCATGGGGCCAGATGGGATTGAAGGGCTTGGCCCCCAGAGGAGGGTGGGAGACGGTGCTCAGGTTCTCTGTGGGGATGTGGTTGGAACTGGCCCCCAAAGCTCCGCAGAGCTTCCAAATGACGCGGTCTCCCTTTTCTGCTTCTTGGGACTTGTCTCTTCCTTTCTCCCTTAGGCTCCACCCTAAGGTGTTGAGAGCTGGAGGTCCAGCCAGTTGTAGCTGGGGAGGAGCTAGGTGTCAGGTGTGGGGCCCTGAGGCCTCATGGGGCTGGGGGTGGGGGGCGGGCGTGAAGAGAAAGACAAGGTGGATGAGGGAACTGAGCTCCTGTTTACAGTTGTTCTTGGCACCTGCTGGCAGGGCCCTGCAGGTAACCATGGCATTCAGGTAAGGAGCCAATCAGTGCTTCTCCCTGCCCCCAGCCCCAGAGGTAACAGTCTGAGGCCCCTGGAGATGGGAGAGGGGAGCAGGGAGTGTGGCAAGGGGGCTCATTTCTTGAAGTGAGAGGGAGGGACATTTCACTCAATAAATGCCACAGCTCTTGCCTTCACCCGTGCATCCAGAACAGAGCTCGAGGGGTAGTCTCAGTCTGAATTCTCACAAGTGCTTGCAGAAGTAAGAGGGTGAGCGTCACCGAGCTCCTGCATGTTGAGGCCACAGTTGGCCTGGCAGGACCTGGATGAATGGTAGGATGGTAACTCTTTTGCTTTGGCTGTGCCTTGCAGCATGCGAGTAGTTCCCCCATCAGAGATGGAGCTCACGCCCCCTGCAGTAGAAGTGAGGTCTTAAGCACTGGACCACCAGGGAAGTCCCTGGAAGGGAGTTCTTAAGAGCCAAGTGTCTGTTTTGGAAACACAGTGAATATGTGAATGAGGTGGCTAAGGCATTGTGAAGCGCCCACATGTGTGTGTGAGAGAAGGAGAGAGAAGAGGGCATGAGATTTTCCAATTGCAATCTAGACCCTTGGGCTTCCCTGGTGGCTCAGATGGTAAAGAATCCGCCTGCAATGCGGAAGACTTGGGTTTAATTCCTGGATTGGGAAGATCCCCTGGAGGAGGGCATGGCAATCCACTCTAGTATTCTTGCTTGGAGAATCCCCATGGACAGAGGAGCCTGGTGGGCTACAGTCCATGGGGTCACAAAGAGTCAGACACAACTGAGCGACTAAGTACACACAATCTGATCTGGACCCTCAGCATTAGCAGATCCCCAAATTTTTCTTCCTGGCTGTGTACATACACACACACATGAACACACACAGGACAGGTAGTCACATGAAGTACCTTTGGAGGCCCAGCAGCATGTACACACCGCATGGATATTATACACACTCAGCGAGTTAGCCACTTGGAGTCTGTCCTCCTCTGGATGGTTGTAATAATATTTGGGCATCTTGCCAGGGGTTACTATGGGAACAACCAAACTGTATAGTAGCCAGCAAGGTTTCTACATAATTATGAAGAGGGGACCCATGCAGGGAGGGCTGGCTGAGGGGGCGGAGACCCCTTTCCTTCCTCAGGCAGGTCTGGGCTGCTGCATGCATGCTGGCTCTGGGCTTGTGTGTTCCCCTCTGTCTGCCCTGCAGCTTGGTGTCTCTCCCACATGTGGTCTTTGTGTCTCTCCTTCTCTCTTGGTCTCTGGACAGCCTCTGTTGGCTGTTTGGGTCCTGGCCAAACTCATCCTGGGGTCTCTATAGTAACTGCTGATTCCCAGCTGTGAATTTCGGGTCCTAGAAAACCCAATGTGTTGGCTTTAGAAATCTTGCTGGAAAGGAGAGAAGGATGTATGTTGTAAAAGAGCTCTGGGAGGTTGGCTGCCCTCCCAGGCCCCGCCCCATGGGCTTTTCCTCTGGGAAAGAGGAGGGAGGTACCGTGGCTGCTGGCTACAGGTTGGATTTCTGAACTAAGAAGTAAGCACATCAGCTGGTCCAGACCTGGGCTTTGCCTTTCCTCCTGGACCCAGCCAGGGCCTGGCTGGGCGCATGGTGGCCTGTGGACAGAACTTTCTGCCCGGCTTTGGCAGGCTTCCCTGACAGCCTATAGCCTGTCACTGGGCAGCTTGTGGCCAGGTCGTGGATGGGAGAAGATGGGTGGGTGGCGGTACCCACATGCGGAGATTCCTGAGTGTGCCTGGGAGGGGCGCCATGCAGCAGGCCTCCATCGGGCATGTTGTGGCCTCCCTATGGAAGGGGCAGTAGCAGTCGTTTTACTCAGACCCTTTGCAGTTACCTGCAGAGTCTGGGGCTGGGCCAGGGGTCAGGCTGGAGCTGTGTGTTCCCAGCTTTGGGGGCCTAAGGACCATCCTCAGTATTTCCTGCTTGAGCTCCAGGCCTAGAACCTGTGTGATGTGATGTGATGTTTTTCCAAGGAGCTGCTCCGGGGCCAGGCCAGAACCCAGGGACAGTTGGTGGGATGCCCCCTTCAGACTTAGGGTGTTCATTTCCCCGGTGTTTCCATGGAAGGAGGCTTCCTGGAGCAGTGATGGGAGGAAGGAAGGTAAGATGGAGTAGAAAGACCCAATCAGAAGGCTGAGTTTCCTCACAGCTCCCAGAGAGTTCACTTGTATGTATATAGACTGGGATCGGGGAGATTTTTAAAAACTCTGTTCTCTTCCATTTTCCCGCCTCCCCACATCCTCTGGAGAGTTGAGTGGTACTTCCTGTGGTCTAACTTCAGTCTTTCTGCTGCTCCTGAGATAGAACCTGAGCTTGTTGCTCAAGGTCACAGGAATCTCCAGAGCCCTCAGTGAACACTCAGAGGGGGTCAGAAAGAACCACCTCAGTCTGGCTTTGGAGGGAGAGGAGGGGGCCATGGGCCCAGGGAGAGATGTTACCTGTGGGGCAGGTAGAGTACAGTGTGGGAGGAGCTCTTGGATCCCGGGGTTCCTGATTCCATGTTTTATTTCCCAGGGTGACGCCCCCACCCCAGCATCATGCATCGGACCACACGGATCAAAATTACCGAGCTAAACCCTCACCTCATGTGCGCCCTCTGTGGGGGTACTTCATAGATGCCACTACCATCGTGGAGTGCTTGCATTCCTGTGAGTTGGGGTCAAGGGCTGCTCCTGGGGTAGGTGGCCTCTGCCTTGAGGAGCAAACTTGTCCATGTGTTTGGTGAGGGTCCCAGGTCAAAGGGAGACTGCCTGGGAGGAGACTGCAGGGTTCAGCCCAGGAGTTCATTTGGGGTACTTTTACCCGAAATCTCCATTCCCTCCTTGAGTCTCTGTGGATAACGCTGCACCCCCGTGAATACAAGGTGCCCTGGTGTGCGCCACGGGCTTGTGACTAGGAGTCAGGGAACTGGGAGGTATCTAGTCGGTTAGCTGTTGATTTGTTCTGCAAGGGGGTTTGGAACTTGGGACTCACCTTCTACATGGTACTCGACACTGGCTTCACGCACACACACACATCCGTCCTCCCCTAAGGATGGATAAGGGGCAGCTGCCATCTGCAGAACAGGGCTGCGTTGGGCCTTTGAAAGGGCCTGAGCTGCGGGAACATGGTGGAGAGGAGGGGATACCTGAGCCTGGGCAGGGAGTGTGGGGGCTGATCCTGGGTTACAGAGGGGACTCTGACTCTTCCTCCTCTTTCCACACCCCCCAAGTCTGCAAAACCTGCATCGTGCGCTACCTGGAGACCAACAAGTACTGCCCCATGTGCGATGTGCAGGTCCATAAAACCCGGCCGCTGCTGAGCATCAGGTGCGCCCGGCACTTCCTCCTGCTCCCACCCATCCTCTGGGGCAGCTGCCCTCTGTCTCCCTCCCCTCCTTGCTTCCCTGAAGCCAGGGTGGCAGGTGGGGGAGGAGCATCGGGCATGGACCGTCCCTTGGGGGATGATGTATCCAGCTGAGAAATTCTAGAGAGGTAGAGACGGGGCCTATAGGGACCTTCATGCCTGGGCCCTGGCTCTCAGAAAGAGAGGTGGGAAGAGGGGGCCTAGGCTGGAGAATCAGGGTGAGATGGGTGCCGACTGGCTCCTACGTGTTTTTTCAGATCTGACAAAACCCTTCAAGACATTGTCTACAAATTGGTCCCTGGGCTTTTAAAGGTACCTGCACCCTTTGTTCCCCTGCCACCAGCTCTCACTGCCCAGCCTGTTGCTTCCCCTGAGCCTGCTCCCTCTCTTCCAGATGAGATGAAACGGCGGCGGGATTTCTATGCAGCCTACCCCCTGACAGAAGGTGTGTTCACATGTGTGCACACGCGGCCCTACCTCTGGCACCAGGGCCAGAGGCATGGAAGGCAGTGGGCAGCACTGTGGTGCCTCCCAGCCTGGGGTTGGGGGAGGGCTGGTCTCACTGCACTGAGCTCTGAGATCCCTGGGCTGATGGTGGGGTTCCTGTCCCTGCTCCTAAGCCGAGCCTTCCCAGCTCGCTCCTTCTGCAGTCCCCAACGGCTCCAACGAGGACCGTGGTGAGGTTCTGGAGCAGGAGAAGGGGGCTCTGAGCGACGACGAGATCGTCAGCCTCTCCATCGAGTTCTCCACGAAGGTGTCAGGCAAGTCTGGCCCACACCTGGCCCTTTCAGGCAGGTCTCTTCTCCCATGCCATCCCCATTCCCTGGGAGGAAAGGGCACTTCCAAGAGGGCCTTCCAGATGTTTGTGTGCAGTTAGGTCCTGCCTGCTCCAGGTTTTCCCTTGCTTCATTCCTTCTCCTTCTGCAGAGACCGGGAAGAGAAGAAGGGCCCCTTGGAGAATGGGGATGGTGACAAGGAGAAGGTGAGTGCTCGGGCCTGCCCGGAGCGGAGGATGGGCTGGGAGAGAGTGCCTGGGGTGGACCCCAGCCCTTGGGTGCCTCTTCCCCAGCAGACAGGTGTGCGCTTCCTGCGATGCCCAGCAGCCATGACTGTCATGCATCTTGCCAAGTTTCTCCGCAACAAGATGGATGTGCCCAGCAAGTACAAGGTGAGTCCCTGGCCCCTTTTGTAACATGTGTCTTGTTTGTGGGCGTGTCTGACAATCTGTGCGTCCTAGTCATGGTTCATGGCTGGTTTGGTGTCGCCAAGGGCTTGCGTATTGTGTAACAGCCTGTGTAGAACAGTAACTGAAAACAAGATTCAGGTGGGGCAGTCTGCTTCTACTGAAATCAGTGTGCAGAGGTGCATGGGACCAAGATAGTGTGTGTGCGTGTGCGCATGCTTGCATGCTTAGAACTACGGCAGAGCTGTGTATGTAAAAACTTAGGGCCATATCTAGGGCCAGCTGGCTAGTCTGAAATTTCCAAGGAGCTTCAGGATATAGCTTCTCAAATCTGAACATATGTATGATCCCCTAGAAGTCTTGTTAAAATGTAATTCTGACTGAGTAGACACTGTATTTCTAGAAAGCTCCCAGGTGCTTCTTGTGCTGCTGGTCCATGGACTATTGGGGCTCTAGGACAGTAGATCCCAAACTTTGCCACATGTCAGAATCACATGAAGAGTAACTTCTCAAGATTAAAACTCGATTAACGTCTTAGCAGTTAGAACAATCTCTGGAGTGGGATCCAGGCGCTGGTGTGATTCCACCTTGTGCCTTCTCCCTGGGGCCCTGTCTGTGCCTGTTGGCTCCTCTGGAGAACATGCCAGAGATAGAAAGGGACCCAGAGCACTGTGCGGGGCTGGGGGGTGGCTTGATGATGTGGGCATCTCCGGATCCCTCCTGCTGGTCAGGAGTTCAGTTCAGTTGCTCAGTCGTGTCCGACTCTGCAACCCCATGAATTGCCGCATGCCAGGCCTCCCTGTCCATCACCAACTCCCAGCGTTCACCCAAACTCATGTCCATCAAGTTGGTGATGCCATCCAGCCGTCTCTTCCTCTGTCGTCCCCTTCTCCTCTTGCCCCCAATCCCTCCAGCATCAGAGTCTTTCCAGTGAGTTAACTCTTTGCATGAGGTGGGCAAAGTACTGGAGTTTCAGCTTTAGCATCATTCCTTCCAAAGAAGTCCCAGGGCTGATCGCCTCTAGAATGGACTGGTTGGATCTCCTTGCTGCCCAAGGGACTCTCAAGAGTCTTCCAACACCACAGTTGAAAAGCATCAATTCTTTGGCGCTCAGCTTTCTTCACAGTCCAACTGTCCCATCCATACATGACCACTGGAAAACCATAGCCTTGACTAGACGGACCTTTGTTGGCAAAGTAATGTCTCTGCTTTTGAATATGCTGTCTAGGTTGGTCATAACTTTCCTTCCAAGGAGTAAGCGTCTTTTAATTTCATGGCTGCATCACCATCTTCAGTGATTTTGGAGCCCCCCAAATAAAGTCCGACACTTTTTCCACTATTTCCCCATCTATTTCCCATGAAGTGATGGGACCAGATGCCGTGATCTTCGTTTTCTGGATGTTGAGCTTTAAGCCAACTTTTTCACTCTCCTCTTTTACTTTCATCAAGAGACTTTTTAGTTCCTCTTTACTTTCTGCCATAAGGGTGGTATCATCTGCATATCTGAGGTTATTGATATTTCTCCTGGCAATCTTGATTGCAGCTTATGCTTCTTTCAGCCCAGCGTTTCTCATGATGTACTCTGCATAGAAGTTAAATAAGCAGGGTGACAATATACAGGTCAGGAGTTATGTTGAGACAACTCTGAGAGGAAGTCAGATGCACTGGGCGACCTCAGAGGGATGAGGGGTCACCTGCCCAGAGCCTCTTTGCCAAACAGCTGGAGCCTTGAGCCATCTGTCCTTTTCGTCTCCAGGTTGAGGTTCTGTATGAGGACGAGCCGCTGAAGGAATACTACACCCTCATGGACATTGCCTACATCTACCCCTGGCGGCGGGTGAGTGGGTGGGGTGGTATGAGACGGGGGACAGGGCTGGAGGGACCCGGCTCTAATCAGAGACGGTTCATCCCTTGTCTCATGGGCTGGGCATGTCCAGGGTGGCCTTCCAGATCATCTCTCACTGATGACCTTCCATACTCAGGAGGAGAAAAGGATCCTTGGGCAGACCACGTGCAAATTTGGGTGGCCGCAGAGGAGTGAACTTTGCCTTCTGCTCTCTGGCCGCCCTCTTGCCTTTTTTTCTCCGTCTCTGGTCTTAACCGTGTGGTCTTCCTCTCCCGCCTTGCTTGCTCAGTCCCACCCGTGTGTCTCATCCTTCCTTTCTCCCTGTTTGGGTGCTATGGGTGAAGGTGGGTGGCTGCCCCATTAGACTCTTTCTCCTGACACCCTCCCCTCCCCTTCTCCCTGCAGAATGGCCCTCTCCCCTCAAGTATCGCGTCCAGCCAGCCTGCAAGCGACTCACCTTGCCCACAGCACCCACCCCCTCCGAGGGCACCAATACCAGCGGGGCATCCGAGTGTGAGTCAGTCAGTGACAAGGCTCCCAGCCCTGCCACCCTGCCGGCCACCTCCTCTTCCCTACCCAGCCCAGCCACCCCCTCCCACGGCTCTCCCAGCTCTCATGGCCCCCCAGCCCCCCACCCCACCTCCCCCACTCCCCCTGTGACAGCTGGTGGGGCCACTGCAGCTGCAAACGGGAGCGCCTCAAACTGCCTGCAGACACCATCCTCCACCAGCAGGGGGCGCAAGATGACTGTCAACGGAGCTCCTGTGCCCCCCTTAACTTGAGGAAAGGGACCCTCTCCCTCCTTTTCCAGCCATGCCTCTCCACCCCTCCACTTTTTCTGGGCCCCCTTTTTCCACCTCTTCTATTTTCCCCAGCTCCTCCCACCTTAGGGGTGGGGGATGGGTTTTATAAATAAATCTATATATATATGTACATAGGAAAAACCAAATATACATACTTATTTTTTATGGACCAACCAGATTAATTTAAATGCCACAGGAAACAAACTTTATGTGTGTGTGTATGTGTGTGGGGTGGGGTGTTCATTTTTAGGGGGTCTTGTGGAATTCTCTCTGCTCTTTTGGGGGTGCCTAGAGGTGGAATTGGAGGGGCCACTTGAGGCCCAGTATCACTCTGCCCCATCCTCCTCCTGTTTCCCAAGACATATAGGGTGCTTAGGGGCCCCCACCAACCCCCAAAGCTTTAGGCACAACTCTAATTGGCTGTGTATGGGCTCCACTCTGTTTCTTTCCCCCTCTTGGCTGCTGTCCTACCCTTACCCTGACCAGTGCCCTCCCCCCACCATTGTTGAATGTTCAGAGAATCGCAAAGACAGTGCCTTTTACAAATGCAGCCTATCGCCTGGTTTTGAGGAGCAAGTGGGCAGTGGAGAGGGCATCTCCCTTACCTCCTCATCGTGCAGTAGAAACTTTGTATAAAGAATAGATAGTTTTGCCTCCCCCCTCCCCCTTGCCCCCAACGCCCCCATGTGTGTGGCCTTTGCATCATTTATCTTGTGGGAAAGAAGATTCAGGCCACAGGAGGCCTCAGCCCTTGAACTTCCCCTGTGGTATTAACATTGTGAACCGCTTCACTCCTGCCCCACCGCCACCCAGAAGCCTGCACTAGCAAGGCTGGTGGGGCAGTCTCTTTGGGGGCTGAAGTGGAGAGGTGGGAGGCAGGGTGACCTCAGATAAGCACAGACCCCAGATTTGGCCAAAGGCAAACAGTCCTCCAGTCCCCACCCGACCCGCAGCTGAGGCCGTCAGGAAAGAGCAACAGAGACATCTAAAAGCACAAAAAGACAGAACCTGTAAGGTCTGACCTCAGCTCCATCCTGAGGGAGTCAAGTGGTCCACCTCCAAGGGGTAGATCCCAAGAGACCCCTGTCCACCTGTTTTTCCTCCCATGTACAAAGATCGGACTGGGGAGGGGAGGAGGCAGCACTCTATCACAACTACGTGTTTGGGGCTGGGCTTCCCCCAGTGGGTTTGTCTGTGTTCGCACCTTGTCCTGTGTCTGAGGTGCTGTGGCTGTGCCCTTCTGCCCTGGGATGTTTGTATCTCTGGCTTTGTAATAAATGCTGCATACTCTCCGGAGCCTGTAGTTCTTTGGGACAGAAGGGACAGGAAGGGTGGTCGGGGTCCTCTGGCCTCTTCTATTCTCTGGGCTCATCCTGCTTTGCTGCTGCTGCTGCTAAGTCACTTTAGTCATGCCTGACTCTGTGCAACCCTATAGATGGCAGCCCACCAGGCTCCTCCATCCCTGGGATTCTCCAGGCAAGAACACGAGTGGGTTGCCATTTCCTTCTCCAGTGCATGAAAGTGGAAAGTGAAAAGTGAAAGTGAAGTTGCTCAGTCGTGCCCAAATCTTCACGACCCCACCAGGCTCCTCCATTCATGGGATTTTCCAGGCAAGAGTACTGGAGCGGGTCATCCTGCTTTGGGAGACCCCATATGAAATGAACCTGAATTGTTCCCTCCCTGCAGCCAGTCTGGTGCCCCCACCCCAGGTTAAGATCCTGAAGGGGGCTAGGTCTTGTCCCTCACACCTGTGACCACAGGAACACCACTCTGGGCTAGCACGTCTCTTTAATACCATCTTCACCAGCAGGCATCAAAGCCAGGGCCTGTTCCCAGCTGTGCCAGATTGGAGACCTTGGGTTATCGGAGCAAGCCCTTCACAAACCAGCTATGGGTGCTGGGATCCCTGGGGTGAGCCACCCCTCAGAGTGGGGAGCCCAGTTCTGCCCTCTGCACCTGTTGACTCTTGTGGGTACCATCGCAGTATGGGGGCTTCTGGGTTGCCTTGCAGGTACAGAGCGCCACCGTGCGGGTCTCTTGGGCCTTGAACTTCAGTGGGGATAGGCCAGTGCGTTTGAAGAAGTGGGAGCCATCACAGAAGGGCTAGTGAGGAAAAGAAAGAAGTCAGAGAGACCCAACCCTACCTGCTGGGCAGGCAGCGCTAGCAGGGACACCGGTAGCTGAGTGACGCTGACCAACTTCTGTCATCTGTAATGTGACAGTAAACAGAGTAATCTCAAGAAAATAAAAATGCATAAAGGTTTATCATGTGCTCTGCCAGTAGAAAGTGTTCAGTAATTATGTCCTCACAGGAATAGTTTCTGGGGGACCCAAGAAGAGAATTTTCAAAGCGAAATGGTATCATTTCGAAATGATACCTTAGGTATCAGCAACTTTTATACTGATAATGGTTTTTGGGGTTTTTTTAATGGCTCTGAGTCTGCGTTGGTTCATGACATTCATTTCCTTTCCCATGTTCTTAAGCTACAAACTTCTCTGAGTGGCCTTTAAGACTAGGGTATCAATTTTGTTTGGCTCCAACAAACAACTGGGCATGTTTGGGGGAGTGGATGTTGCGGGGAGCAGGGTGGAAGGAAGGGGAGAAGGTGAGGTCCGACAGCAAACTGGCTGCCTGCTGTAAGCATCTATGCCCTTTCACCCCAGAAGGTGTTCCTACACAGCCTGGAAACAGGCCCAGACAGGTGGTTTGCTACTGAGTGGCAGAGCTGGAGCCAAGGCCTCTTGCCCTTGAGTGAGGGTGGGGTAGGAGGGTGGATGGGAAAAGTGTGCAGATAAAAGTCAGCAAAATGGTCCCAGAGGGCAAGAGGCAGAGAGACACAAAGGGCCTGATGGTGCCAGGGCTCACTGGCAGGCAGCAGAGCGCCATGCTCATGAGGACCTGCTCAAAGCCCACAGCAAATCGGTGGCAAAGCAGGGACTTCGGGCCCTGGGCTGCTGACACCACATCATGCGGTCTGGAGGAACACAGTTCTGAGCCAGCTCAGGAAGGAAAGGGGGCCCACAGGCTAAGAATGTGGGGCAGGTTCCTAAGGGATGGAAGGCTCCTGGGACAGGAGAGGGGAGCAGGCAGCCAGGATGACAAGACAATAAGAGACCAGGGAAGTCACAGAAACAGAAAGGGAGCGTTTTCAGGAGCAGACGCCAGGAAGGGGCACACTCGGGACAGAGCGGCTGCTCAGAGTCTTCCTGATATTGGGGTCTGAGGCCTGGGAACCCAGATGCTTCCCAGGAAGAAGGAAAGAGGGGAGAGAGAGAGGCAGGCAAGCCTTTCTGGGCAGAGCCCGGAGCCTCTGAAGAGTACAGAAGAGGACAGAACTATGGCCCTACCCGCCTGGCCCTAGGACTCAGTTTCTATCTCTTTGTCTCCATCTTTAAGGGTGGTTCCAAGGAACTGGGAGCTCAGGGCTGGCTGGAGAATATCCCCACCCCTACCCTTGTGATCCCTCGGGTATATGTGGGAAAAGGGAATGTCTTGAAGGGAAGTTCCTGGGCCACACATGGGGTCCCCCAAACAGGTGTGCATGTCAACGGGGAGGGGGATACAGGTCTCTCACCTGCTTTTGCTGCGGCCACACACACACCACCTGTAGGTTTTCCCAGCCACCAGCTCCACCTTGATGGGTGTTTTTAGGGCCACCACGGACTTGGCTGGGGTTTCGGGAACCATCGGGCCTGTGGCAGGGAAGATGAAAGGTCAGCTCATGCCCTGGAAGCACTTTCTTGCCTTTGGCCATTCCAGCTTTCCCAGGTGACAGGCTGGTGAAAGTCTGGTGACAGGCTTTCTCTGCATGAGGCTGATCTGACTCCACCCTGCAAGGACCACCCACCCCCCTACAACCGTGAGGCCCTCGGAGCTTAGGTAAGAGAAGAGATTTCAAGGCCACGAAACCACAAATGTTTCAGGGTCCAGGCTTTCCCTTCAAGCCCTGGCTCTCACCCTGGTGCCAGGGGTGGAGGGCCAGGATCCTGCCAGGCTTGGCGAGCCAATGGCACCTGGGATTCGGTTTATCAGGTACCGGGGTTCCTCATGCAGAAGCCTGCTCCCCGTCCTCTGCCCTCGGGTCACCCCATCTCCCCTTGGCTATAGACAAGGGAGTCTCAGGCTGGAGTTTACAAAGCAGGGCTGACCCATTCTGGTTTCCTCCTCTGGTCTCTACCTCGGTGGTCTCTCTGGGCCTGGGGGACTCGGGTGGAGGGAAGGGGAAACAGGGCGGAGTTGAGGAGGTAGGGGCTTACCAGCCAGGAGGTGATGTCCCGTCTCTGGTTCAGCGTCTGCAAGACAAGCAGGCATCCGCGGGGCGGTGATTTGGAAACAGAAAAATAAAGTCAATGGAAAGCGGAAGACTTCCAGAGGGAGAAAATAAATCGCAGGGCTTAGGCGCGCGTTAGAAATACGAAGGTAATAAGGGCTCCCGAGAGAGGAACGGGAGTTGCTGGGGGAGGTGCTGGCACGCAACGGGCGCTCAGGAACGGCTTGCAAAGCACCAGGCGACGCAGGGGTTTGGGGGAAGCTCAGCCTAGGGACAGGGTCGGAGAGGCGGGGGCCGATGAGCGGAGGATGGTGGAGCGGAGGGCAGGGGAGGGGGCCCGGCCGCACGGGTGCTCACCCAGGCCGCAGGCCGCACGAGCGTCCCCACGCCGCGCACGGAGCTCATGGCAACCCCGCTGCCAACACCGCGCCGGGCCGGCTCCGCCTCGCGCCCCGGTCACCTTCCCGCTTCCCCCGCCTCCCTCCGGCCCAGCCCCGCCTCGGCCCGGAAGACGCCGCGGGGTTCGCGCGGTGCAGGGCCGCGGGCCTGCGCGGGCCGTCCAGCCCCAGCTGCCGGAAGTCGGGCGGAGGAGCGGGCCCAGCAGCCCCTCGGAGCCCCCAGGGTGTGGCGGGCTCTCCGGCGCCCCCTTGGTACCCGCGGGTCTGCGAAGGACCTGTGTGGAGCATCGCCGCTCGTTTCATTGCCTGCGCCTCCAGGCGCCCCTCTCCCGCCTTGTGGGCAGGGACCTGCTCGGGGACCGAGACCGTTTTCTCTTGCCGAGCCTTAAGACAGTGCTTCTAGAAGTGCGATGTGGCTATATCTCATCACTTATGGAGTTTTTTTTTTTTTAATCGGATTCCTCCTGGCCCAGACCTACACATTACGTTCTTGAGCAAAGGTATCTGATTTTCAATACGCAACCTGGGTATTTTGTGTATTTTGGTCTGCCCACCCCCACCTCCATCCCCTCCCAAGGCTCCCACAGTTGGCCCCTCCACCTCTCTTTCCCTTCAGTAAAGCCAGACAAACCAAGGTCTCTCTGTTTTTGTTTTTTTTGTAAAACATTCTTTTATTAAAAGAACAAGTGCTGTTTACGAACTGCCCTTCGTACAAATAACATCCGTTATACAAAGATACAAGATCCGGGTTATGCACAGTTCCAGGCTTGGAGGTGGCAGGGGAGGGGCATTGCCTTTTGGGTTGAGGATATAAAGGAGGCTTTACAAAGAATGTTTAAAAGGAGCTCCTGGGTTTGCAAACTGTGGCTTCCCCTCCCTGCTCCCCTAGGGAAGGGTCTGCTACATTGAGAATGGCTGGGGTGCAAAGAGGGGGACAGGCTGGGAGCCAGGGTTTGGGTCTCCAGTCCCGCCACCAAAGTCCCAAGTTGGGCTGAAGGACGTGAACAAAGGGCGATGAAGGCACCCCTCAGTCACCAGCTTTTCAGTAGATCAAGTCAGAGGGACTGGGAGCCAGACACACTTTTAATCTGGACTGATGTGATTGGAGGAAGCCAGGGTACTGAGCCTCATTTTCCTACAGATTCCCAATTGAAGTGACCGAAAGCCCTGCCAGGCACCTCTCCCCAGGACACTGGGATAAAGGAGAACTGGGAGCAAGCTGCTCCTACCCTTAACTCTGCTGACCACACACCAAAAGATGCTGGCAGGCAGAGCCCGTATCTGCATTTCCAGTTTGGGAAAAGGCAGTGTGGAGGTCACCCTTTCTCAGAACTGGCTCGCTCTCTTTCCCAGACTCTGGCTCCCTTCACTGTCGAGGCCCTTCCTAGGAGTACTTCCCTAGAACTCAGGACAGGAATGGGCAGGCGTGCTCTCATCAGCCTCAAGGTAAGGGCACCTGGAGGCAGCAATAGACCTAGGAATCTGAAGGGAAAACACACACACATCGGAAAAACTAGACAAGAAAAGGCAACCTTTAAAGTGTCATTGTCTCTGGAGAGGATCCGTCAGCTCTGAGCTAAGACAGTCAGTGCTTCACAGATATCCCCCACCCTGGGCACAGCCCTGCACTCACACCGCACACCACACACACAGGGACAGACGGACAGCCACACGGAGGCAGTGCAGTGAGGCAGGAGAGCCAGGACCAGAAGGCCAGGGTCCTGAGGACTGGTCTCGGCTCTGCCCCTGAGCCCCTGCCCCCGTCTCCTAGGCTTGGAGCTATCACCTGTGGGGCAAGGAGCTGGCTCGCAGGATCCTAAAGACAGGTTCCTTCCAGCTCTGACATTCATGCACTCATTGTGAGGCCAGACAGCGGCTCGGCATGCACACCGCACTCACACCTCCACACTGAAGGGGATGACCTACTGAGCTCCACTCTGCAGTTTCAACTCCACTTCCGCCCTGCAAACCACATCCTTCCCTTCCCCTAGACAGAGCCACCTATAAATCTGCATCCTTTCCTACTCCCCATTCAAATTCATCCTAGAAAAAGGGACTGAGGCTGGGAGCAGATGGTGGGGCCTCAAGAGCCATGCCCTTTGCACTGGGACTCTGCTCTGTCCAGAAGCCCTCTAGAGCTTTCTTATTATAAAGCCTGCCACCCACCCCGAAAGAGAAATGCACCACCTCTCTCATGTCCCCCTGCCCCAAATTGAGGGACAGCACCAATCCATAGGCAGCCTGGGGCCCTTCTTCAAATCTAACCTGCCTACCCACCACTGCACCCAGCCTGGGGAAAATCAGAAAACAGACTCTTGGAGATGAAAACCCCAGACTTTAGGGTGCTGGAGGGAAGGGGAGGTCTTGTTCCAGGACCTCTCACTCTCTGCCACGGCAGCCTTGGGGTAAATCAATTTCCTCACTGTCCAGAACAGAAGCTGACTTTGGTTCTAAGTGGGTCCGCCTTGGGCAAGAGCGTGGGTGTGAATGAGCAACTCTTCTAAGAATCTCTGAAGGTTATTTTTCTTTTCAGTGGTTTGGGGGCAGGGAGTTGGAGAGCTTAAAAGATGAAGAGGAATAAAATGCTGACTTCTATCATTCCTTTCTAACTGATATTTAGCATTAATAAAAAGTGAGTATTTCTGAGGTCATCACAACTGCCTCCCCCCCCCCAAGCCCTTGCAAGTGCCTAAGAAATTGCCTCTGAAGGATTCCCACCCACCCCCTCCATTATCAGCTCCCTAACATCTTACAAAGTCTTATCAACAGGAATATTAATATTATTTTCAGTATCAGAAAAAAACCAGTTGAGCAGCACAGGCAAAAATATATCTGCACTACGTTTCTGTCATTGCCAAAAATATACACATCTTTTCTTTATTAAAAAAAAAAAAACCAAAATGAAACAAACCCAACAACAACAGAAACCCAAACAGAAACACACACACGCACACGAATCCACACATGCAAAGAGACTGACTAAACATGGGCATCAGGAGGCTGGCCACGCTCCGCCCGGCTCTGGCCCCAGGGCACCGCCAGACACACGCTTCAGCCTCGCCCCTCTCCTGGCTGCCCCAACAGCCCTTAGCCTTGGCCACCAAAGACTCTGGGCAGGTGGAAACTCTAAGGTGAGACTTGCCCACTGCACCCCGGGAAATAGCTGGTGGGTGAAGGGACAGTTGTTAGGTCAATTTAAGCTTAAGTCTCCCTGGCTGGTGGGGGTGAGGGGGTAGGGTGCAGGGGGGCAGGCTGGCTGATTCTGGGAGACAGTTTTCACTAGAAGAAGTGGTACTTCACCCCCTCGCCTTGTCCCCTGATCCCTGGGCACCCCTGTGCCAGGGAACCAGGACCAGCTATCAGTGGTGGAAGGGGAGCACTGCGGGCCACTGAGACCATGTGGCACCTGGGGGAGGAAAGGCAGGATATCACCCTGATTTGAAGCCCCCAGCCCCCAGTTACTCTCCAGTACTGGAGTACGGTTCTGGTTTTTGTTAGCCATTTGGGTCCCAGAAAGGGACCAAAGTTGGTGAGGTGAGAGGGTGCAAACAAGAGCTAGGAGCGCCCCTCTGGTACTGCCTCATCAGAGCATTGCTCCTGTCCCTGCCCTCGGCTGCCTGGGGACCAGGGGGGACAGACAGACAGACAGATAAACACGCACACACACAGTGCACAGGCATACCCACACACGCTCTCTGAGTCAGGCAGCTCTATCTCCCCACCCTCGGCACTCCTAAGTCCAATAGTGCAAACAAGGGGCAGGGTACCAAGGGGGGCTGGGCCGCCCACCCCTGCCCTCCCCCAGCCCATCACTGGGACCCACCCCCTGGGAGGTAGGGAGGCCTGGGCCAAATTCGATGCCATCCCTGCCCCTTCGTTGGCCCCCTAGTCTGTGGGCTTTTACAAGCACAGCTTGTGACGCTTGTCGGGGGCAGGGGAAGGAGCCCAGCAAGAAACAGTCCAAGGGAGCCTCTTACCATCTGCCCAAGTTGGGTAGAAAATGGTCAAGTAGGGTCACCCCCTTCTTCCATAGAAGACTTCCACGCAGGGGCAGGCCCAGGGCCTAGTCCCCACTTCTCCCACTCAAGTGCTGATCCATTTTATGTGGGGGTTTAACCAACCCCCACTTATGCTATGGCCCACTTTGCTCTCTAGGGAACCCTGAAACATTCACTGAGAGTGGGGGCTCCTAGGCAGGCTTGGAGCCTGTCCTCCTTCTGAGCCCCTCACAAAGGGGCCAGTGCAGAGGCGGGGGCAGGGGGCAGATGGAAAGGGCTCCCCTCTGGGTCTCAGTCCGTGGCACCAGGAGCACCCCCCACTCCCCAGGCCTCAGCACGTGCTCGCTCCAGGGCTCTCCAGTGTTGGGGTGCAGATGCCCGCTGCAGGCTGGGACCCCTCAGACCAGGATCTGCCCCTCCGCTTGTGGTGTCTAAAGGAGCGTGGGTGGATTTAGCCTTTTTCCTGGTTGGCTGAGGCTCCTTTGTCAGCAGTCTGGAAAAAGAGGAAGGGAGACTGGGGATTGGGGAGGTATCTGGTCTGATCACCCAGTTGAGAATAGCTTCCTGGGTCAAGAAAGCTGATGTTGGGTGCAATAAGGGGCTGGGCTTTGACAGCTGCACAACAGGGTCAACTTCCGTGTATGTGTGTGTCTGTTGGGAGAGTTGCCCTGCATAGGGCACCCAGTTAAGCAGGCATGTGCCTGCCAGGGGCCCCCCAGGCTCTGGCTCTTTGCCCTCAGAAGGAGGGATGCCTTTCTTGAAATGGCTCACCCAGAGCATCATCTTTTTCTACATGGTCCAATCAAAGAGGAAACAGCCTTTTCTAATGGGTCTCTCCAGGAGAAGGGAGACAAGACGGTCCCTCTGCCCCATTCCCAGCCCCTCCCCTAAGCCAGTCCCCTTACTCACCCCTCCTTTGGGGCCACTGGCACTGCCGTCCGCCCCTGACAGGCTGAGGAAAGGGTTAGTCTGGGCAGTGAGGACTGGAGGCCCGCCTGCTGCTGCTACTGCTGCGGCTGCGGCTGCTGCGGCCATGAGACTTGTGTTGTTGCCGAGCGAGGGCGCCACCAGGGCTCCGGCGGGCAGCAGAGGTGGGGCAGATGCTGTGGGCAGCAGGCCAGGGGTGCCCGCGGACAACAGCGGGGTGGAGCTTCCGGCCAGCAGGCTGGCCATGGGCAGCTGGGAGCCTCCGGCCATCTGCAGCCGCTGCAGCTCCCGCTTCTGCTGGATCTGCTGGATCATCTGGTAGACAACAGTCTGGTGTTCCTGTAAGGGGACCAGATGGCTTACTGGCCAGTGGTCCCCAGGGTCATCTTACCCTGATTGGCCTGGGCCCCATCCCGTCTCACTAGTACCATGAGGCAAGAGACCTGGGAGACAGTGAAGGTTCCATCTCTAACTTCCCACTCTGGGCCTCAGCCTCCCCATTGGGACAAGAAAGTGGTTGCACGCCATCAGTGTTTGTCATATGGGGAACCACCAGTCAAGTGCAGGAGGTTTAACAATCCTCCCCCACCCCCACTAATTCAACTCCTCAGTCGTTATGACAAACACAGATGTCCCCAGGGGTGGCATGACCCCAAGTTGAGGAACACTGAATGAGGTTAATAGTTTTCAACTTCTCTTATTTTTTTTTCACTTAAGATTCATTTATTTTTGCTTTGAATAGACAAAGCATCCTCAAGTGTTCCAAAACCCAAAACAATTTTTCAAGGCTTAAGAAATCTTGCTGTCTTATTCTTGCTACCATCTGGTCTCTGTAGGTAACCAGTTGAGCTAGTTCAGTGTATATCTTTCTCATGTTTCTTTATATAAAAATGAGTGCTTTTCTATTTTTTTCAACTCTCTCCTTTTTACTTTTATGTTTTTATCTTTTGGCTGCATCGCACAGCATGTGGGATCTTAGTTCCCTGACCAGGAATTGAACCTGTGCCTTCTGCATTGGCAGCAAAGAGTCTTAACCACTGGACCACAGCAAAGTCCCAACAACTCTCTCCTTTCTAGAAGGAAGAATTCCTTTTCTCCCAGGAACTCTTAGTAGAACTCAACACACAAGAAAGACCTAAAAGGGCTGCTCTGGTTGAGGACGTGTCTGTCACCTGCTCAGCCACCTCTCTATGCAGACCTTGAAGTTCCCCACTGAAGAGCCTTGGGGCTGGGACTGGAAATGTTCCGTAACTGAGGGCTCACCTCCCTCCAGATCCTCTTGCTGGGATGTGACCTAGGGCCACTACAGCATTCCTTCCCAGCACCCAGGGGCCCCCAAGAGGAACCCTTATGCCCTTTGTCCTCACGTGATGCACAGAGGCCCAGCCCCACTCCCACAGGGGCAGTCTCTCCTTCCCAGCCTGTGGCACCCCTCCTGGGCCAGCCCAGACCCTCGGAGACCTTTCTGGCAGAGCTAGGGGGAGGGGCATTACCGGGGGTCAGCTGCGGGGAGGCCAGGAGCTGCTGGAGCTGCTGCAGCTGCTGTTCCTGCTGCTGCAGGAGGTGTCGCTGCTGCTCGGTGAGGCTGAGGCAGGGGCACAAAACACAGAGCAGGGATGGGACAGGGAAACACTCCTCCCTGGCCCCCTACGTTCCCACTCTCCCTCAGGCCCAGGTGGAGAGAGAAACAGACTGAGCTCAGAGAAGATGGTGGGAGGAGACACATGAGATGGGAAAACTTCCCCAGAGGGAGACCTCAGCTAGGGCACAAGGAATAAACACATGACTTTTGTCCTGAAGAGCTACCTTCCAGAGGGCTCTCAGGTCTACATCTAAGGAGAAGCTGGGGCCAAGAGATGACTGGATTCTAGACAGGAGGAGAGCTTCCCTTCTGAGGGACGTGGGTGTTTGTAGGGGGAGTCCCTCCCAGAGCCAGCCTCCCCATCCCCTTCCCCAGGCTGAGCTCTCCCTCACCTGTTGAGACAACCTGGCAGCTGCAGCGTGGGGGCCCCGCCAGCCTGGCTCAAGCCTGCAGGGTTGGGGGCGGCAGCCCCATTCAACCCCCAGAAGCCCATTGAGGGGCAGGGCCCCGCTGCCCGCCAGCCCCCCAACAGCCCCTCAGCCATGGGCATAGCCCCCAGCCCCGCTGCTCCCGGGTGCCCGGCCCAGCCCATTCTGTGGCTGAGGCGGGAGCGGGGCAGGCCCCCCCAGGCAGGGCCAGGGGCAGAGTAGCAGGGCTCTGCTGGAGCAGGGGCAGCGGTGGGGGCGTGCTGTGGAAGGACAGCGACGAGCTGCTGCGGCTCGGGCAGCCTGAGTGTGGGTCCTGGGAAGGGAGGGGGAAGGGGAGGGGTCAGAGGGGCAGGGGGCCAGCGTGACCTTTCTGGCCCCCGGCCCAGCACCCACCAGCATTCTCACATGGTCACCCCCCACTTTACTCCCAAGCAAAGCCACCCAGGAGGAAGAAGCAATGCCCAGAGATAAAGGCTAAGAATCCAAACAGTCTTCACAAATCACTTCCTGGGGCCCCAGCACCCACCATGATGCCCGTTTAACACTGAAGAGTGAAGGTGGTCTAGTGACCACCTAGTGAATCAGACCCAAGGTTCAGTGCTTGACCTGTACTAACTTGCTACTGCTGTTTATGGGTGAAACCACTGGGTCTTAGGCTCAGTAGCTCTGCAGGCAGTTGAACTGAAAGACGGGTTCAAATCCCATGCCCACAATTTAATGGCTCTGGTGGCTCTTCTGTTTCAGTTTCGACATTCATAACACGGGGGTATAATAGGAGAACCTAGTCCATAAACTTCTTGTGAGGATTAAACACACCAACGCTTGAAAAGTCTCAGACCAGGACATGACAAAGGGCAAGGATGCAATTAATGTTTGTTGTATTATGATTATTATTGCCCAAGTCACACAGTAAGTGGTAGGGAGAACAAGAATCCACTTTGTTTAATTTCAATAATAACCACAGCATAATAATAGCAACTGCTACCCCAACCACCACCAACTACACAGGGATTGTTTTCTGTGTGGCTAAAATAAATTGTAATAAACTCTTCACAAACACTTTTCAGAGTTGCCTTCCCTAACCACCTTACATCCAGAGAAAGGTGGATGTACATCCGCCCACCCTCCATTCTTTCTCATACCCCTCAAATGATCTTAGCACTTTTCTCTACTTGTAGTTAGATTTTCTTGAATTGAGCCTGTCTCCAAGAGTGTCTGATTTGCTCACTGCTTGCTTAGCCAATGACTGGACTTAAGTAGGCACCTCCTAATTATCACTTATTTAGTAAAGGAATGAATGGGTCAGTAGAGCAAATTACTCAGCCAATCACTTCACTGCCTAGCCTCCAACAGCCCAGCAAGGTGGAAATGCGACTAGGAGGCCCTTGAACTTCCCTTTTCCAGCCCTCCTCCGCCCCGTGCCCCTCCCCATGGTGCCTACCTCGGAAGACGTGGACAGCGAGTTGTCCAGGCCCAGACTGTTCTTCCCCGGAGGGCTTTTGCTGGTGCTCAAGGAATCGCTGCTGCCGGCTGAGGAAGGGGGGATCAGGGAAGGAGCTCAGCGGCTGGAGTCCGGGCCAGTTCCGACTGCAGAGCGGAGGCCCCCATTCCCGGCCTGGGTGGGGCCCCTTACCTTGGGGAGGGCAGGCCATAGGGCCCAGGGACAGGGCCGTTGGTGGCAGGCAGAGCAGCAGGCAGGGGCGGCGAAGGGCACAGAGAGCTGCACATTGAGAATCTGCAGTCGCTCCTTCTTGGCCGTAAGGCTCAGGATCTGCTCCTGAAGCCGCTGGTTTTCCTTCTGCAGCGCGTGCAGCGCCTTCAGCATCTCCACGACTGCAAACACAGGGCAAGAGCGCCTGAGCCCCGCGGGCCTGGGAAGGCGGGGCGAAGGCTGGGGCGGGGGCCAGGTGACCAGGGGCGGGGCCTGGCAAAGGAAACCGGACTGAGACCTAGCAGAGAAGGCTCCGGGTAGCCAGGGACTCAGGTGAGTCCTGGGGAGCCAGAGGTGTGAGGACCACAGGTGAGGCCTAAGGCTCGCGGTGGAAGCCCAGTGCTTGGAGGGAAGGGGCGGTCGGAAGTTGGGGCTTAGTTGGATCAGGGCCCCGAGGTCGTGAGGGCCAAAAGCCGGGCGTAGAGGGGGCGGGGCCTGGAGCAGGTCCCAGCGAGGGTTAAAGGCGAGGCCTGGGGTGGGCCACCGTTAAGGCAGGGGCGGGGCCGCAGGAGGAACCTTAAAAGACCTTTGGGGCCCTCGGAGAGAAAGGTGACTGAGTCTGGGGGTCCTAGGACAGCCACCCAGCCCGACGTCACCCCTTCTCACTGTTGACGCCGGCCTCGCCGTCTCCCTGCTTCTCCAGCAGCTGCTCCATGTTAGTCGTTCCGGGGGCCGCTGGGTCTAACTGGCCTCCCCCGCAGGGTGCGGACGCCGTCTGGTCGAAGAGTGCCGGGAGGCTGCTGATGGGGGACCTGGCGGTCACAAGGGAAAACCGGCTCAGACTCACCTCACTCCCCCAACTCCAGCCTCCCTGCCTCGCGGGTTTCAGTTATCCGCTCTGGAGTCCAACCCTCTCCGCGCGCCTGCCTTGCTGTGCCGCACCACCCCCACCTTCGACAATCCCTCCGCCGAGCTCCCGCTCTGCCCCCCAAGCCGCCTCCCTCTCCCTCACATGGAAGACAGACTCTCCTGGGGTGAGGTCCCCCGACATCGGAAGCTGCAGTCCTCCAGGTCTGGCTCTTGGAAGGAGAAGGGAGGCAGGGGTCAGTGAGGAAGAGGTGCAGTCGGCCCCAAAGTCCCCGCCTGGGAAGTGGGTACAGGATCTGGGACCTTAACGCCGACCTCTTTCCCCAGGACCTCCCAACCCCCAGACAGGCAGGTCTAGTTCTTGGGAGCCCTGGTTTGAAAACCCAGCCCCTGGGGAGGCAAAATCATGAAATTTCTTCCTCCTCCTCTAGGCAGAAAGGCCCCTGCATCCTTGCTACTTTCAGCTTCTCCTCCCAACTTGTTTTTCCTGGAAAAGCTATAACCTCATAGTCATAGAAACTTGGGGCCTAGACAGTCCTGAGTTGAACTTGGATACTTGCTATGTGACCGCGGGGCTTAAAACTAACCTCTCCGAAGTGATTGTTATGAATAAAGTAATAAATATGAAGTGTTAAGCTGAACAGTTTCGCTGCCATGAACAGTTTAGCTGCCATGCAGCAAGCCCTTAATTACTGTAGCTATTATAATTTTATATGACTTTTATATTAATACACTCACAATTAGACCGCAAAACCCTATGTTGAGCCACAAAGTTCCAATTTGGGTTTTGGAAAATAGTCATCTACTCTGTACGGTTAGTTTTGGAGTCAGATTCGCCCCCTTTAAGGCTTACCTGAAATGGCAAGCCCCGCCCCTCAACCAGCCAGGTGGTACCTCTGCACCAATCAGCTCTCTAGGGCTGTGTTCACTGTACTCGGAGGGAGGCGTGCTTGCGATCCGCCCCCTTAACTCCTGAATACCCAGAGAGCCGGTTGCCCAACTAGTGGGATCTCTATAATCGCCAATCCCAAGAACTCACTAACAGGGCAGCAGGGAGCTTTGCTTCAGTGGTAGGAGAACTAGTCTTGGAGCCAAGGAGCCAGAATTTCAGCTGCTGCTCCACCTTTGCCTACTTCAACAGCCTTGAGCAAGTCATTCATCTCTCTTGCCTTTTGCTTTTGTGAGATGGAGTAGTAGTAATTCTTCCTGCTCATGCCCCACTGTTTTGATGTGAAAGTGATGTACCCTGGTTTGTTATACGTGGAATGTTTTTTTGCAGGGTCAGCAATGGCCAGAGGGTGGGGGATAGCCAGAAAGCCCTCCAGTCCTTTCTGGGGTGACAAGCAGGTTACGGGGTGCCCCTTTGTGAAGAAAGGGGAACAGGGTCAGAGACTCACGTACCTGTGTGGCTGCTCTCAGCTTGGGTGAGGAGGGGGTTAACGGCACCCATGGGGGTTCCAAAGATGTGGGTAGAAGGGAGGCTAAAGGTAGAGCCAGCCAGAGAAAACACCTGAGGGAAAGGAGGTAGAGTCCAGCCTGGTGGTTATTCCTGGATCTAGAGCACAACTGTGGGCACCGGGGTGGAGGGGCCAGGTGTGCTGGGGAGGAGAGAGGACCAGAAAGAGGGAGATGTTCTGGTGGTGATCAAGCCCCCTCTCTCAAATTCCCATGGAAAGCCGGGGTCCTCGGCAGGCTGTCCCCCACCTGCCCAGGGATGGAGGAGCCCAGGAGCAAGGCCTCACCTGAGTGGTGGAGATAGAAGCAGAGGAGGAAGGGAGGGTGCTGGTGAATGGGGAGCGGCTGAGGCGGGGCAGGGCCGAGGTCCCTGGGGGCCCCAGGAGGCTGGAGGAGAGGGGGGTGCTGCAGACAGCCCGCAGCATTCCACCACCGTGAGATATGGGGTCCTTATTACTGGTGTAGATGCCTACAGGCACAAGAAGGACATAGAGGGAAGCTTAGTCACCTCTCCTCTGCCCCCCTCAGTCAGGTGGCTGGAGCAGCCACTCCCCAAGGCCAATACTCCCCTGGATCTTGCCACACACACTTCTCGCCCTCCTGCTGCAAAGATGTGACTCCTGCCCTAGTGACATCTACTTGCCAAGCCTGCTTATTCTACTACCCTGCTCAAGTGTGAAGAATTCCCAGTTTTTCTAATTCCCCAACCCAAACTTGGTTAAGTCCTGTTGGCAATCTCTCCCACCACAACCACGAAGGAGATGGGTATGGGGGAGTCTCAAAGGTGACTGTCACCTCCACCCTTTGTCTTCTGGAGCAGTTTCTGCCACACTTCCTAACTGCATGTTTATGCCTCTGTCCCCTCACTAGACTGGCTGGGCCCTAAGACACCCTTGGTCCCCAAGGGTCACTAACCTGCCCCCAGCAGGGGGACTCCAGGCTCAGGCTGGGCAGGCTCCCTGAAGGCCCAAAGGTACGGGAAGCCAGACCACCCAGACCAGAGCTGACAAGGGAACCTCCGGAGAAGGGTGAGGCAGCAGTGGCGGTGAAGCCAGCCAGCTGGGCACCGGGCAGAGAGGGAAGGGCTGGGCCCCCAGGGCCCTCCTTGTTGCGGCTGCCCTTGGGACGGCCTGGCCCGTGTCGGCTCCTCTTGCTGGCTTTGTGCTTCTTCTCCTTCAGGCCTGTCTCAGGGGTCTCCTCAGCGGGCACAGGGGTGGCACTCAGTGTGGGCATCCGCTTGTGGGTGCCTCCAGAGCCCCCAGACCCCGAGACATGAGGAGACTTATAGTCCCCAGGGGATGGGGGCCCGGGCCCGGCCTGAGCTGGAAGTGGTGGTGGAGAAGCGCATGATGGGCCCGAAGCCAGAGAAGACCACCTTCTGTTCAAAGAGGTCAGCCTTGGGGGCTCGGGGGCTGAGGGAGAGGGAGGGGCTGAAGGCGGGGGGTGCAGTGGGCTTGGAGTACTTGTCTTCTTCTGGCTGCTCCAGCTTGGGGAATGCGGAGAAGTCAGGGGAACTCTGCAGGGACGAAACTGCAGAGAGGGATACGGAATTACAGCTGGACCCCAGAGCCCCTGCCTCCCTCTGGCTCCCAGTGTGTACTAGTGGAGAGAGCTCTGGTCGGGGGTGGGAAGCTGGGTTTCCTGTCCCAGCTCGGCCACTGTCTCTGTGTCCTGGGACCAGTGTATCCCCCACCCTCCAGCTTTTCCCACCTGTGATAAAGCAGAAGAATAGCTCCCACCCTACTGACCTCACTGGATGACTACAGAGATTACAGGAGATTAGTGTCAGTGCTTTAAAAATGGTACTCTACAGCATCATCGCAGGGAATAATGACTACATTATGGGGGTTGGAGAGGTGGGCCCTGAGGGAGATGGGAGGGGAGTTCCACCCTGAGAGGGGAGGGAGTGTTGAGGAGTCACTGGCTGGGGATTCCCACCCCACCAGGCAATTTAAGAAGCAAATGAGATGCAAACCAATATGCAAAGGGCCTTGCTAGAAAAGCCAGACAGTCCCATTCCCACCTCCTCCCCAGCTCCCACATCCTGGGGTGCCCATACTCACCTGTAGGCTGGAAGGGTCCCCCAGATGAGGAGGAAGAGGAAGAGGAAGAAGAGGAGGAGGCGGAGGTGAAGCAGCTCACACCTTTCCCACTGCTCAGCTTCTTCCCCTTGTGACTCAGGCTATGGCTGGAAGACTTTTTCCCCTTGGAGTCCCTGCTGCCTTCAGAAGTCTCTTGAGTGCCGGCCTCGTGGTGGGAGGAGGAGGAAGCCGAGGAGGAGACCTGAGGGAGGGAGGAGAGAAGGCTGGAGCCAGCTCTGGGGGTCTGGGCTCACCCTGACTTGGGGGTGGAGCCCCGAGGACACAGGACCTAGGGCTCTACTGGGAGAGCTCAGAGTTAGCTTCAGGAAGGACTATGGGGCAAGGAGATGGTGGTGGGAGCTCCTAGGCTAGGGAGATGGAGAGGCAGCTCTGTAACTTCTAGGGGTGAAGAGTTGGGAGCTCTGAGCCCAAGAAGCTGTCTGTCCTTTGCCTCATGCAAAGGAGAGATGGAAACCGTCCCAGAGTCTGTTCAAAAGTATACATCTGCTCAGTCATTCAGTTTAGAAACACTTAGGCCTAAGAGGGCTGGACTTGTGCTGGGAAGTGGTGCGTGCAGGGAAGAGGGACTCCAGGGAGAATGGGCCACCCTGGCCCCATTCTTGGGCCCTCCAGTCCCTACCACTCCCTTCCTGCTCACCCCCAGCTGCAGCCACCTGGCTGACACTCCGCTCCCTGGCTACTCCATGCCCTTTCCAAACAACCTGAGCCTCCTTGCCAAGCCCTCTGCCCAGACAGCCTAGCCTCGCTCTTCCTGGGAAACATCTCTTTCAAAATCCGGTTCAAAAGCCCCTCTTCCGTGAAGTCACCCGATAGGAAGTCACCTGTGGAAGTCAGCACAGGTAGGTGGAACAAATCATTCTGTCCTCTATTTCCTGGGTGCCCTGTACCCACCCCTATCAGCCATATCAATAGTTGCCACATTGTATTGAGATTGTCCCCCATGTCTGAGGGCGGCAGCAGTGGCTGGAAGAGTAGGGGCTCTGGGGTCTGGGAACCTGGGGTCTTCCACCGTGTATGTTGTCTGGTCTCCACCTCACCGAGCTTCAGGGTCCTTCTGGGGCTAACTATCCCTATTTGGAGAGTTATGAGGAACATAATGGCAGATACATAGTATGGGGTTGACGATGATGGTTCTGATGGCGCGGCTACTGGCAACACACTGCAGAGAGTGTCCTGCAGTGGCTGAGAACAGGCCTTCAAGGCAGACTGCCTGGGTGTGAGTCTTGACTCCACCATTCCCTAACAGTGTGTTTTAGGCAAATTATTTAACTTCTCTGTGCCTCAATGTCTTCATTTATTACATGGGGTTAATAAAATGCCTACTTCACTGGATTATTTTGAGGATTAAATGAGCACATCCCCACAAATGCCCACCATCTCCCTGTTCCAGAAGGGAGCCTGGCATGTGGTAAGTGAGTCAGGGCTTTGTAGTAACAGTCAGGGATGGCTTCTCCTCCTGGTGGAGACCAGGTATCCACTACATGAACAAATGCCGGAGGGAGGTCGGAGAGGAGGATGAGCCACCCTGTGCTGCCCCTTCCTGGGCGGAGCCCTTGGCTCTGTCTTTTTCTTTGTTCTTTTCAACAGCTGGAGTTCTGAAGGGAGCCAGATGTGGTTCTGAGAGCAAAGGAGGAGAGGGCCCAGGGGGAGGGGTGGCTGAAATGCTGGGGTGGGTGGAGGGGGATGGGCAGAAGGCTCCAACATGTCCAAAGGGAAGTCCAACCACTGGGGTCACTCTTCCATCTCTGGCCCACTCTTTCCCCCTGCCTGCAGACCTCAAGGAGAGATCAGAGGGCAAGGAAAAGCTTTTCCAGGTGAGCCCTGGGCAGCAGGGAAGGGAGAGGGTTACTGGGACAGTTGCCACAGCAACATCACCCTGGAAACCTGATACCTGCGTCTCCTGCTAAGATGCCCAGAGCCCTGGCAACCTCCTGAGGCTGGTGGAGGTGAATGGGCAATAATGGTGACAGGAGGAAGCCATGTCTCCAGGCCCCTGTTCTCCTTCCAGGGGTGAGGGGAGAACTGGCTGGAAGGAGGAGCAGGGAGGGCTGCTCTGGCTTGGATTAGCAACTCCCTGGCCTTGGGTAGGGCCTGCCAGTTGTTTATCCAGATGGTGCCCATTTCTGGTGTCAGGTCTGCCATGCCATGCCCCTACTGGGAAAGTGGGATGACTAGAGGTCTCAGGGTATGGCCCATGGGTCTGCCCTGCAAGTCACCATGAGTCACACTTTCAGTCCCTCCAGCCTGCATGGAGTGGGCTTTCTGTTAGGCGACCAGGCTCCCAGTGCTGAGGCCCTCTGTCTGGGCAGAGGCAGATGTGAACATCTGGCATCCTGCAGGAAGGGTGGTGCACCCCCACCCTCACCCCTCCTGGTTGGTCAGTGACTAGTCGGGCTGAGGAGCAGATGCCCCTTCTGGTCTAGAACAGGAGTAGTGTGGGGTGTGAAGCACAGTCATACGAACGTGAAATTGCAAGGGTTCCCAGGGCTGCACGCCCACCCTTCACACTGCCTCCCTCCCCCGCTGCGCTTGCTGCCCCTCCTGGGTATAAGCAGTGGTACCTTGTCAGCAGTGGGGACCACAGGTGGGGTGAGGATGCTGGGTGACTCAGGCCGCTTCTTGTGCTTCTGTTTAAGGCGTTCTTTGTCCTTTCGGCTCTGAGGAGGAAGAAGGGACCAGACACTGATGCTGGGAAACAGTCTTGGTGAGAATAAACATGGCACATGCATGTGGGGGAGTGGGGTCTCTCAGGCGCAAGGCTCTGTGGGTGCCATCGCCCCCTATGGAGGTACTGGGGGACTTTGGCTGGACAGGAGTGGCCCCAGCAGGCTCCTCTGAGCTGACAGCCCCTCCCCACCATCCTCCAGTGTGTTGTGCTGTGCTAAATTCTAATGGTGTCTGACTCTTTGTGACCCCATGGACTGTAGCCCGCCAGGCTCCTCTGTCTATGGGGATTCTCCAGGCCAGAATACTGGAGTGGGTTGCCATGCCCTCCTCCAGGGGATCTTCCCAACCCAGCACTCGAACCCAGGTCTCCCATGTTCCAGGCAGATTCTTTACCATCTAAGCCACCAGGGAAGCCCATCCTCACTGCCTGCTAAAAATAACCTATCCCATTATCATGCCAGTGATACAGAACCCCTCACATGGAGGCACACACCTGTAAGGGTGTCCACTTGGGACACAGAACTGTGCAGGGGGACAGGAGCCAGGCACACTGTGACGTGTAGCCGCTGGGGACGCAGGCATTTGCACCCCAAACTGACACATGGCAAGACATGTGCACATGTACAGGGCAGTGTGTTGGGGTCTCTGGGGAGACTGTCATGTCATCGGAACAACAGAGAGGAACCACACAGATACAAACAGCCCCAGGGAAGCCAGGCCTTCAGCTAACCCTCTGTGACCCTCACAGGTCACTTCCTCAGCACCCCCTTGGTCCTCAGTGGCCTCAGAGGAAGGAAGGGGGCAGGCACTATCGCCTCTGGGATACCCGTGGTGGAAGCAGGTGCAAGAAGCTGGTGTTTGTGAATGTGGGCAGGAACGGCAGGGGAGAAGACTCTTACCTTCTTCTGGCCCCTCTCATGGTGGGAAGGGTGCTTCTCCTGCTGGACGGATGGGGAGGCTGACCTGCTCCTCCGGCCAGCAATAAAGCCGCTGCTGCCTCCCCCTGCGCTACTCCCTCCTCCTCCTGTTCCTCCACTGCTGCCCCCCGCCCCCGCTGGAGTGCCGGGATGTCTTCTGCAGAGAGAATTGAGAGGAACTGCCACACCCTCCTCTCCGTAGCTTAGAGAAAGGTTCTTGAAGATCAAGTGATCCTGGGGGTCAGCAGCCCCCCACCCCCACCCTGCCTGTCACAAGAGGACCCTGTGTCCTTAATGATACTCTGCTCAATAGAGTGCATTCCCTGGCCTGAAATTCTAGTTTGCCCAGCTGGCTTATCCAGGGCACAGATTCAGCAACTGAGGCCCTGAAGAGGTGGGGAATCTTGGCCCCAGCCAGATACCAGGTATGGATGGAGGTGGGCCTCGGCCTATGTCTTTCTCTCCACCACCTCTTTCCATGGTGCCCTCTTGGCCCCTCTCAGGCGCTCGACCTCGGCCCACCTCAGCCTCCTTCCCTGGGGTGGAGGATGTGCAGTGTGGCCCTCATGGGAGCCCCTACTCGCTATACCCCATCCTTCCCTCCAGACACTGTGCTCCAGCCATCACCCCTTCTCTTCTTTTCCTGGCCCTCCACCAAACAGCAGTTCCTTTTGTCCCAAAGGATCTGCTGCCCTTAAGAACAGGGCAAGGAAATATCCATAAGGAACACCTAAACAACCCCTGTGCTACCATTCCTCCCAGCCAGCGCCTTGGACTCCCCAGTGCCTGGTCTGATGGCTTCACCAGTTCTAGACTTAAGAGCTGTTCTTTGTAAGATCACCCACAAACTCCCAACTGTCAAATTCAAGGACTAGTTTCAGGCCTCATCTGACCCAGTGGCTCCCCAGCAGTGGGCATCACTCCTACTCTGCTAAACTCTAAACTCCTCATTTCATGGTTCTCTTCATACCTGAGCCCCCAACCCCTAGCCTTATACACCTGGGGCTGCCACACCTATGGGGGCCTGAAATCTGAACACAGCCACCAAATGTAAACACCTCCACTTGACACCTGCTATATTCCAGACCAAGCTCCCTACCTTGTCTTAGTGTCATGTTAGTCATCCAGTCGTGTCCGACTCTTTGAGACCCCATGGACTGTAGCCCGCCAGGCTCCTCTGTCCATGGAATTCTCCAGGCAAGAATACTGGAGTGGGTTGCCATTCCCTTCTCCAGGGGATCTTCTTGACCCAGGGACCGAACCTGGATCTCCTGCGTTGCAACTGGATTCTTTACCACCTGAGCCACAAGGAAAGCCCCCAAGTTGATATCAAACCCTGAACCAAGGTGACCTTATGACGTATCCAAACCAGGACACTTTTGAAAATGAAAGGAGGAGCTATTAATAATTACACCAAGGCAACAGGCACAAACTGGGACTCTCTGGGGCAGACCAGGACGTATACTGGAAGTCCACTCCACTGCCTGAGGAGCTCAAGCCCCATCTATCCAGCATCAAGAGCCAGGATCCTATGTGCCACCCTAAACTTCTCCTTCTCAGCCACCCTCACATGACAGGCAAGTCTATCTAGAAATAGTTCTAGAATCCAGCCTCATCCCTCCATCCCACCCTCTCTCGCAGCTGTCTCCTAGTCGCTAGCCTCAGCCCTTTGGATCTGGCTTCACAGTGGCTGCCAGGGTAATCTTCCTAAAAACAAATCTGATCATGTTACCCTCTTGCTTACAAGCAGCCTCACAAGCCTGTGGCCTGGGGGTGAGGTCCAAGCTGCTTTCCCAGTCAGGCCACAGCATACCTAGCCAGGACACTCCACTGCTTCTGAAACATGCAGGTCTCTCCACCAACATGGGTTAGCACCTCTTTTCCCACCTCTCCGTGGGCCCCTGAACCTGAGGCAGAAGAAAGTCCAGCTCTGGCCCTGCCTGAGCTTTTCACCTCATCTCTTGCCTTGTCCCTACCAAACATCCTGTTCTGTTGCTTATGAGTGGTCTTTCTTATCTTGGGACTTTATCCATGCCAATCCCTCTGCCTGGGATTCCTGTCTTTCTTGGCAGGCTCCTGAGGACCTTCAGATTGCTTTTCTTCTAAATCCCACATACCAACTGTGAGATAAGTTACATAGCCTTAGTGGGTCTTAGCTTACTCATCTGTAAAATGGATAAATGCAGTACACCTAGTTCTTACTGCAAGAGCACGTGCACCCACGTGCACACGCACACACACACATAAAGAGAGTAGTACAGAGGCTGGGGCACAGTAAGCCCCACAAATGTTGGCTCTAATTGTTGGCTCAGCTTAAATGCTGCCTCTTTCTTGAAGCCTCCTGGACTCTGACAGGCAGGGTCTGAGCTCTGTCTTCTGGGATGGACTGCTTGGTTCAACTCTGATTCACACCCCTCAGGCTGTACTTAAAATTTATTCCTCATCCAATGGTGAGTTCCTCAAGGGCAGGGACATAGTTCCTTCCTCCCGTCTGTTCTCCCAGCTCCAGGCACCCTAGAGTCCACACCCTCTAAACCATGGCTGACCAATGCACTCACACCCAGATGAAACTCACCATCTTGCTGAAGTGGTATTTGCAATAGCCACAGTACTTGACATTGTCAACCTCCAGTACTTCTTCCTCACACAGCAGGCCTGCCATTTGGGCACTAATCAAGAGAGGTCAGCCTGAGAAGGATGTGGTCCCAAACCAGACGTGCCACCTCCCCTGCACCCTCCAAGACCCCTGCTGGGGCAAAGCCAACACCACCCAAGGGAAGTACCGCCATCATCTCCAAAGAGAAAGCAGCTAGGATGAACCCATTTGGCAGCCATCCATGGAAAATCTTAGGAGAAGGTTGGGACAGCTGGCCAGGGATCCCAGAGAACCCTAAGGAGTGGATGCAGGGAAGGCAGGGGTCTCACCAGGTGACATGGAAAGCTTGTCGACATCCATGGCGATTACAGGTCATGCAGGCTCCTGAAGCCGCCTTGCTCTCCCGGCCCTGCTCCTCACAGATGTAACATGTCTGCGGGACACAGGGCAATCGTCCCTTCCTCTCTTCTACTTGAGGGATCCTTTGGCCTCTCTGCTCAATTCCATCCTCTCCCCATGATCCTACATCAGACTATCCAATAGCACTTTCTGTGATGATGGAAATGTTCTAGACTGCATGGTCTGATACAGGACCCATGAACTACATGGGTTATTGAGCCCTGGAAAAATGGCTAGTGTGACTGAGGAACTGAATTTTAAATTGTATTTAACTTACAGAGCCGTATGTGGCAAGTAGCAGCTATACTGGATAGTGCAGTCCTTGGATGGTGAGTCCTGTGAGGCCAGGGCCTGTGTCTGCCTTCCTCCCCAGCGAGCTCAGCCCCACTTCTGAGCCTTTGCACATACTGTTCCTTCCACCTAGAACCTGGCACTCTCCCCACTTCTCAAGGCTGGCTCCTTCTCATCCCCCAGGCCTCAACCAAAATGTCTTTCCTTGACTGCTTTATCTAAAAAAACTCCCCCTCTACCCCCTGCTGCCCCCCGTGCCTGGTATTCTTTATTTTAGTATCTTATTGTTTTCTTCACCGCACTTACCACACACTGCATGTACATTGCCTGTTTACTGATATCTATAGTCATCCCACACAGGAGGGGGGGCAGGGAACACATCTGTCTTGATCAATACTAGACACTGTGTGTCCAGCATCTTGCCCCAGTTTTTGCACACAGTAGACCCTCAGTAAAATGTGCTCAGTGAATGAGTAAGTGAACTGCTCCCTAAGATCTACCCTCAGGCAGGACTGCAAAGGAGCCCACTATTTCACTTGAGCAGGGGCAGCAGTCTGTCAGTGGGAGGTGCCCACCCCCCTCCTGAGTTCCCTGAAAGTGTAGGTTGGAGAGAATCAAATGACACTGGATGAAGAGAGGGCTGGAGAGGGACCCAAGAATGGCTGGGGAAGAAGGGGACTGGCATGGGGCACAGCAGGGGCTGCTGACCTTGTTGAAGCGATCATGAGGCACGTACTGCAGCACGATGGGTTCCATGGTGAGCACGTTAGCAAACTGCACCTCAGGGATGTAGAGGGCACACACCACGTGGGCCCAGCCTGGGGCGGTGTGGGGCCAGCCTCAGCTGCGACGGCCAGCCAGAGACCCTGACCCCTCACAACCCCACACTGCGGACGGTCCCCTCCTCCATGGCCTTCCCATAAGACTCCACTGCCAGCCAGGGAAGGGAAGGGAAACCCAGCCTCTGCATTCCACCCCTGCCCACGGACTGCTCCTGCCTTCCCAGACCCTGCTCAGGGGGTCTATCTGACCTCAACAGATGAGCCATAGGGCTCAGCAACCCCCTCACCTCCATTGTCGGTCCTCTTCAATGCCCCGTCCTTGTGTGGGCACAGCTCACACCTCTGCCAATACAAGGGGGCACAGGGATTTGGGGGATGGGCTTTTCCAAAAGGGGGTCTACTGAGCTGAGCCCTCCCTGAATACATTCGAGGCCCCCAGGATGTAATGATTAGATGTCTAAGGGGAACTGTGGGGACACAGAGAAAACAGGCTGACCATGAGTGATCGTTGTCGAAGATGTGGGAGCCTCATCAACAGGAGAATTATAGTATTCCCTCTACTTTTGTATAGGTTGGAAACTTTCCATCATAAAAAGCTCAAACACACAAGAAAACAAAAACAGAAGGCCCTGCGCCTGTGGTGGGGCAGAATGAGGGCTAAGCAGAAGGAGAGATGGGGTTGGTGATAGAGGTGTGCAGGAAACAGGAAGTCCTGTGTGACACTCCCACCCCAGCCTCAGCCTCAGAGCCCTCTAGCTCACTGGGGAGGGAGGGGATGCTCAGGTGCTTATGAGAGGAGAGGGAAGTTTCAAACTCACCACCCTGGCTGCTCGCTCCTGAGATTCACATTTCCGGCAGAACCAGGGTCCTGTTGGCACCTGGACGATGCCATAGCAAGCTGGAGGTGAGGGAGGAGAATCACCAGGCAAATCTGTCACCAGTGACTTTTCCCAGAGTAACTGGGGTTGGGGGGTGACTCTAACAAACCAGAGCCAGTTCCAGCCAGGGCGCTGCTCCCTGTCTGGGGGTTACTCACAAGACAGCAGGACCACAAGGAATGCCCAACAGCACACGACCAGCTTTCAACCACATAACCAAGCACTCCACGCAGAGGTGGGAAGTCTGAGACCTTGACTTTAAACTTCTAGAAGATCCCACCCTGCCCCAATGCCCTTTCTGTACCCAGCTTTCTGGTTCCCAGCTCTTGCCAGGACCAGTCCTCATCCTCAGTAACGGATAATATTAGAGGAACAACATTTAGGATAGTCAAACACGTTTTGTTGTTATGGGGGGGCATTTCTTAAAGGGCCAGTAATGGAAGAGGCGGGTAAGTCGAGGGTCTAAGGGACCTCATCTTCTGCTTCTAATTATAATAGGAACAGGTCAAAAGTCAAGGCCGAGGGCAGGTGCACCGCAGGTAACCAATAGAGTGGCGGGAAGAGCCCACAGCGACAGGATTCAGGGCTGTCCCAGGAAGGGGGGCCCCAGCTGGCTGTGCCAGACAAGCGGGAGATGCCAGCCTGAGCCCTCGGCAAGATTCCTCAAGGAGTTAACTCCCGAACCATGTGCTGCTGGGGGAAACTCCAAACCTCCCTCTTCTCGATTCCCGGCCCCCTGCGCAACCTCTCTCTATCCGTAGCTCTTCCCGGGAGGATTTTAGAGTCCCCTCTCCCTTGGGACCCTTCTCTTCCCTTCCCAATTCCGCTCCTCCCAGTATCCGGAAGCAAGAGGGGAGGATGACCCCCCTTGACCTCTCCCTCCCAGAGCCGGGACCAAAATAACCGGGCGGGAGGGGACACCTCGCAGGTAAACATTCTCCTAGCAGCCCCGACACCGGCGGTGTGGGGCGCGGAGAGTGCACTCATTACCCTCTAGACTGTCCCCAAACTCCCTCAACTTGGGGTGGGGGGCGCGGGACTGGAACAATAGGCAAGAAAACAATGCCTGACCCGGTCCTCCAGGACCGGGCGGGGGAGCCCCCCGACGCCTCCCTTCTCTTCAGGTGGGGTGGGGGAGGGGCGCCCGAGCTCCAGGAGGTCTCGGGAGGGGCGCGGCCGGGGGCGCCCTGCGCACGCCGCCCCCAGAGTCCCGCCGCCCCCACGGCCGCCCCGTACCTTGGTGGACAGCCACGCTGCACGCGTGCCCATCACAGTAGACCAGCGGGTTCTCGGCCCAGCCCCTCTCGTCCGAACATACGCAGCAGCCTCCTACCATCTCCTTCATACTCCCATGAGCTCCCTCCGGGGCTGGGGGTGGGGCCCGGCCGGCGGGGGTCGGGGGGTCAGGGGGAGGGAGGGAGCGGGGGGCCGCGCGCCTCCTCGCTCCCTCCTCCTCCTCCTCCGCCGCCGCCGCTTCTTTTCTTTGCCTCCTCCTTCCTCCTCCTCGGCGTCCTCCTCCTCCTCCTCCTCGCTCGCTCTGTCTGGCCGCCCCCCCGCCGTGCTCTCGCCCTCATGCCCCGACGGGCCCCCCCGCAACAATGAGACCCGCGCGCCGGGCTCGCCCCCTCCGCGCCGCGCGCCCAGCTACCAGGGCCGCCCGGCCTCCGCGCAGCCCGGGCCCGGCGGGGGAGGCGCCGAGTGGCACATCGCGGGCGCTCGCCCGCCCCGCGCCGCCCGCTCACGCGCCGCCCCCCGGCCCCCTGCCCGGCCGCGGCAGCCATGGCCGCGCGCCTCCGCTCGCTCGCTCCCGGCCCGCCCGCCGCCCGCCGCCGGGTAAAGTCTTAGGTTCAGGGAACAAAGCCTGGCTTGGTAGGGAGCTTTTCGCTTGCTTGCTCCGCGCTCATTTTCCCCCTTTCTTCTTCTTCCTCTGGCTCTCGGTTGGCGCTCCTGAGCCCTCCATCTGCCTGTCCTTCAGTCTCGGCCCCGGGTCTCCGATTCGCCAGCCCCTTCTGCCCAGGTCTTCCTCTCTGCGACTGTTCAACCCCAAGGAAACTTGCAGATGGAGATCAGGGGAAGGGGCGCTAGAAGGAGCGCGAGCGACGTGGGCTCCTTACCCCTTGGTGTCCGGGGTGGGGGGGCTTTGGGGATGGTCGTTCAATGGCTTTCTCTGACCTGTCTGGAGAGCAGACACTTACACGCAGACATTTGTTCATTTCATTCTTCAAATATTTATTGAATGCCTACTATGTGCAGTCGTTGGGCTAGAGCAATGAACAAACGGGCATGCCTGCCCTCGGGGAACTTCCGGTTCAGCTCACAGATATACACGCTGACACAGGGACTCAGAGCCCTCGGAAGCACAGCGAGGCACCCACAAATAAACACACTCACTCAGCCTCATACAGCCACACTACCCTGCCTTTCTAGAGGGGCACAGACCCCAGGTCCAGCCCCTCAGGCGCGCTTAGAGACGCAAGCGAGTTAGGGGAGTCACTGCTGCGGAAGTGCTCGCGAACAACCCAGTTACACTTGAACTCGATGCATGTACCAAACACACAACATAAATTCACGCACAACGCCCCCAAAGGATTAAAGTCCCAGAAATTGGGTCTTGGAAAGAAGTGAGGGGGAGTCAGTCCGAAGGCTTCATCCCCAAGACCAATGTGGGCAAGGGGGGAGGAAACTTGCCCCCTCTACTTCCTAAAGGGGGGTGAGTGGACGCCCGCAGGGACCAAAGGTCACACTCCCGCAGCGTGAGATGGGGTGGCGGAGGGGAAAAGGCAGTCCTGGTGGCTTCAGCGACACTTCAAAGACGTCGGGGCCGAGAACGCTTCCTGCGGGGAGAGGGGCAGACGGAGAGGAGAGGGGGAAACCGGCAGGAGGACTAAGGGGTGGAGGAGGCTACCCCCGCTTCAGCGCAGGCCCCCTGGCCGACTCTTCCGCCGGGACCGCCTCCTTTTCACCAGCACCTGTTCAACCGGAACATCAAGGGGCCGGGGCCCGCCATCACCCCTCCCTTCGCGTCTATTTAGTACTTTTCATCCGGGAAGGGGGTGAATCCTCGCCCAGGAGTGGGGAGTAGGGCGGGGGAGAACTTGTCCTTGACCTGGTCTGTGGCGTCAGGGATTTAGTCCCTTAATCCCGGCGAGGCTGAGTTTGGGGAGGTCGGGGGAGGCTGAGTTCTAGGCTGCAGTCCCCACCTCCCCTTGCTCCTGCAGGGACACGGGAATCCGGAGGGCTGCCAGGACGTACAGGCTCTGTCTAAATGGGCGGGGAGGGGGTTGGGGGAGGCCTGTCTCTGCCGCTTCCGTGTCTAGGAGAGGGGACCAAGAATCAGGGTATTTTGGGGGACCGGTCCGGGGGTCGGGATCCCCGCGAGGACTGCTATGCGCCGGTATCTTCATCTGCCTTGTGAACTTCGCTCACACGAAAAGTTAAAACAAGACACAGACGAGAAGTCTCACAGGAGTTTCTGACGAATTGCCTTTTCTGACAAGAGTAAAACATCAAGGAAATTAAACGGAAAAATATCAGCCCAAGCCATGCGCCAGTTTTTGGAATATTTGAGTAATTGCTTTCGGAACCGATTTTGGCCGAGGTGGCCAAAACCGAGGTGGCCGACCGTAGTTTCGGGCTTCGCTGGACGAGGGTCACTAGAAGAACCGTCGGTCCCTGCGTCTAGGGATGGTCGACTTGGGTGGGGAACAAGGAACCTTTGTTCGGGTCCTTACCGCTTGCGGGTGCACCGCCCGAAGCTTGCGTGATGGACCGGTTGTACGTTTGGTTTAGAGTACTAGGAACACGGTTTCGTTTAAGTCACCCACAACCCTCTGGGGTGTTAATACCCTCCATTTTATTGATGGAGTAACTGAGGTTCGTCACAAATGAAGTGGCTTGCCCAAAGTCACATTGTCTGAAAGCGGCAGAGCGGGGATTTGAACCCCGTCTTTTCTCCGCTAGAACTGGGGCTCCACCACCATGTGTTCGCCGAATGCCAGCGTCGAACTGGGATGTCCGCCCATCATAACTGTTCGCGTCTGAGATCTGGGGAACCCGGTGCCCTGTGAGCTGGGCGGGATTCGCAGGAGTAATCCCAGGGCTGAGCTGTCAAGCTCATTCTCCATCTTCCACCATCTTCCAGAGCACCTACTATGTGCCGATTCACGAAAAAAACGAGCAAGAACAGTACTCGGCCAACAAGTGGTTCAAGTTCATTGCGCTCTCCTTGGCTTCACGGAGCACTGATCTAGGACGTCAGGCTGATCCTGGCTGTGCAGTTTTTGGCGTGTGACTTCACCTTTCAGAAGCTCAACTTATCCCTCTTAAAAGGGGCGTTAACCCCCTCTGGCAAGGGCTGCAGTGAAGAGCTAACGAAAATCCTTTTGTAAAGCGCTAGGGCACACAGTAGGCGCTCAATCCCTGCTCTTCCTCTCTCCACCCCCTCTAAGGGTTTCAGGGCAGTGCGTTCCCGCTCTGGCTTCCCGCCTCCGGCACGCTCGCCCGCCTAGCGCGTCCCGCGGCTGAGGGACTGGGGCAGAGAGGACCAAACAGAAAATTATTTCCGCCCGCTCGGCCCGCCCCGCCCCGCCCCGCCCCGCCCGTCCCCGGAGCCAGAAGGGGATTGTGGGGCTGCCGCGGCCGCTGCCTGAGCGGAGCGGGGCGGAAGCGCGCATCGCGCTGCTGCTCGGGCCCGACCGCGCCGGCCCCTGCACCTCCCGGCCCGGGACTGCGGGCTGTGGTCGGGGTGGTCTTGGGATCCGAGGCGGCTGCCGCCGATCTCATTTCCACGAAGCCTTGTTCTCTTGTTCCCGGAACCTAGCGGGGGAGGCTGAAGAGTGTTGAGGTTTCGCTTCTCCTAGCTGGCCGGGCGCTGGTTTCGCCGGTCCCGGGGGCGCGCCCTCCGCACTAGAAAGCCCCAGGCTCCGGGAAAGGATTGCGCTGGCGCCCGCGGGTTTGCATTTTATTTGCGTCCCGTTTGCTTATCATTTTATCCCCCGAAAGCAAAGCTTCTGACCTTGGGGGCGTTCAGCGAGGTTAGGTTACTTTTCCGAGATAACCCAGACAATAAGAGGCTTCAGGTGTTTTCCTGTGGTCTGGGAGAGCCTGGCATGGCCAAATAGAAAGATGGGACCCTAGAGTCGGAAAGACCTTGGTTTGGTACCCTGGTTAGTCGTTTACTGACTTTGACCATAGATTAGTAATGGCTTATCTGGGACCCTCAATTTCCCCGTCTTAGAATGGGGACACAGTACCAAGCTCAGTGTTGATGTGAGCAGTGACACTCTTAAGTGCCTGGCATAGGGAAGGGTGATTTCCCCGTTAAGGGTTATGGCTGCCGCAGTCTCTACAGTGAGCTTGGTTGGGGTTCGAGAGTGGGTGAACAGGTTCTTTCCTAAGTCAGACATCCTGTGCAAGAGGAATAGAGGCTCGATTTAAAGAGGAACTGGTGGGAGTGAGGGGATTCCCCCAAGCATTAGGCGGCCAGTCGTCATGATTATTGTAATAAATAGTGACTCTACCCTGGTGGAATTTTTGGCTTTTCAGCTCTTTCTACGGGAAGAGCACAGTGCTTAGTGTCAAATCCTACCTCTGCCATTAGCTAGCAGTGTAACACAGTATAACACAGTGTCACTGCCTCTATTTGCCAATCTGGAAAATGGGGATAATTTGACCCCTCCTCCAAACTGCAGGGCTTTGACAACTCCAGCCAGCCAAGGTCCCAGCAGGTGTTTTAAGAGCTTTGAGCCCAGGAAGTTCCTTTTGTCATGTTAGGACACAGGGGACTTGCTTTAGGGAGTTAAAATGGGTAGGAAGGGAAGAGGTTCATGGAATAAGGTAGCCATCTGCCCAAACTTTCCAGAGGTACTTGGAATCTAGTTTAGTCCTGCCCCTAACCAGCTAGGTGACCTTGGGCAAAGCCGTTGCCCTCTCTGTCATTTGGTTGGGTGACTGGAGCTTGAAAATCCCCTTGGAATTCACATTCTGTGGTTGATGATTTTGCTCTTGGGGAAATTTTCAGGCTGAGGGGTGACAAATTAATAGCACATTTGCCCTCCTGTGTTCTTTATCACCAGTTCCTCCTGAAATCTAATCATTCCTCCTGTTATAGTTGCCATCAGGACAACTATAAGTTGTATTCAACAAAAAGTTGTATTCTGTCTTTCAGCAAATTCTTCATTGAATCATCATGGGCAGCCTATAGGAGATACACAGATAGTACCTGGGATGGTGGGAATGACAGATATAGACAAACAACTTCAGTTCAAGATGATAATGGCTGTGATAGTGCTAAGAACAGTGTTAACACTAGCAGGAAGGAAGTAACTATGGGGTTAGAGAAAGACTGAGCTAGGACCAAGTGAGGGAGGGAGGGTTTGCAGGCAGATAAGGGACAGAAGAACTTTGCAGGCAGGGGGAACAGCATGTTTAAAGGCTCAGAGGTGGGAACCGGCAAAGGTGGGAACCAGTACATTGGAGTTGTACATTGTGGACACCCCATGGTGGTATGTGTAGTAGGAGAGCAGGAAGGAGGGTTAGCGGGATGGCCAAAAACCAGATTAAGGGGACCCAGGTCATTTTGCTAAGGAGTTTGGATTTAATCCTGAGAGCAGTGGGGAGCCAGTAAGGGCTTTTAAGTAAAAGATGCTTAGCCTTATCTGCACGCTGGTTGTCAAGTCTGGGATTGGTTAGGGTTGTGGTGAGGTTAGATGGATTAGGATAGCAATTCTCAACCTTGAGTGCACGTGATTCCCCTGGGGGTCTTGTTAAAATGCAGAGTATGACTCAGTAGGTCTGAGGTGGAGGTTGAGACCCAATATTTTTAGCAAACTCCCAAGTGGTGCTACTCCAGAGAGCACAGTTGAATAGCAACTGGTAGGAGACTTCAAAAGATCCAGTTGAGAGATGAGGATATGACTCCAGCAGAAGCAGAGGGGATGAGCAAAGGGCAGCAGATGAGGATGTAAAGAAGTAGAATGTTAAGACTGTGACAGGAACTGTTTGGCAAGGCAAAACCAGGAGGATAATTCCCAGAGGTGCGATGGAGAGGACTTGCTGGTTGGAGCTCTCTGCAGGAGTGGGGGTGTGGTGGTGGAGCTGACAAGGAACTGTTCTGGGCCTGCTGACATCTGACATCGGGTGTCTGTGACACGTGGGGTGGTGATGCTTAGCAGGCAGTCGATTGTTGGGTTTGGATCTGCAGCCTGGGTTGCAGAGACCCAGAGTGAGAGGGCCAGAAGGCTATCCTGAGAAGCAGGGACTTCACGTCATGGAAGTCAGAGAGGAACTTTAAGAAAGAGGAAGTGATGCCAGGTCACATGCCACTGAGAGGTCAAGGGAGGAAAGGGTTCTTTGAGGAGGAGAGGAGGGGGTGCCTCCTTGATGACTTCCGCCTGGAAAATTCCAGGCGCTAGCTGGGGTGGAGGCTGACCACAGTGGATCAAACATAGACTGAGGGGTGAGAAGGAGGAAATAGTGGATAAGAGTGATAGGGGGAGGGACGGGTCAGGAGGCAAGAGTGGAGGCTGTGGTGGTAGTGATGATGAAGACAATAGCCACGATAACAGCAGTAGCTCACTTTTGACGAGAGCCGATGTGCCAGGCACTGTGCTGAGCATCTGACAATCTTCTTGCAGTGACACTGAGATAGATCTCATTCCTGTTCTCATTTTATACGGAAGGAAGCAAGCTCAGAGTGCACAGCCAGAAGGTGCAGAAGCAGGATTTGAACACTGCCTTTAACCATGAGGTCGGTTCAAATTATCAATAAGGGGGCTGCTCTGGGGACTAGCTAGCCCCTTCTCCCCCAAACCTCTCCCTGTCTGTCACCTCCTACTAAATCATTTCTTTAATCCACTACCATTTGTTGACCCCTAATGGCAATCTACTTCATTACTCTTGCCTGGAAAATCCCATGGACAGAGGAGCCTGATGGGCTGCATTCCATGGGGTCGCAAAGAGTGACTTCACTTTCTTTTCACTTTCACTATGTGCCAGGTAATGGATCAGGCACTGGTGATGCAGAAAGGATCAAGGCAGGTTGCAGCCCTGCAGGTGCCTGGGTTGGAGGGGAAAGGCTGGCTGGTAGGCAGGCAAACATCACAGTGCGGTGCGATATGTGTTATGAGGGGGAATGGACCTTTTACAGAGGGAGCCCAGTAGAAGAGGTTCCAGTTTCTGTCTGGGGAAGTCAGGCAAGGCTCCTTGGAGGAGGCAGGCTGAGATATGACTTGAAGGTGACCAGGAGTTTTCTGGATAGCCAGGGGAGGGAAAACATCACAGGCCGAGGATGAGCAAATGTACATACGCTGCTGTGTCCATGGGGTACAAGTGTTTCAAGAAAGGGGAGCGGAAAGGGGAGTGGGAAGGAAGAGGTCAAGACACTTTACCTGTGGTTCAGATTTGACCAGGAAGATGAGGTCCCATGGAAGATGCTGAGCAGATGTACATGTTGCAAAGTTCAGTAGCCACAACACAGTTGATGGTCAGAGGAGTAAAGGTGGAAAACAATAATTCTGAAATTATTGCAAGTTCTAGAATGTAAGTTCCACAGTGCAGTGATTTTCTTCTGTTGAAGTAAGTTGATTTCCAACATTGTATTACTTTCAGGTATACAGCAAAGTGAAAAATATATTTTTTTCATATTTTTTTGTCCCTTATTACAAGATAATGAATATACTTGCCTGTGTTATACAGTAAAGCCCTATTGATTACATATTTTATGTATGGTAGTTTGTATCTGTTGATCCCATGCTCCTAATTTATCCCTCCCCACTCCTTTCCCGTTTGGTAATTATAAGTTTGTTTTCTATGTCTGTGAGTCTGTGTCTGTTTTGTCAATAAGTTCATATGTGTCATATTTTACACTCCACTTATAAGTGATTCATAATATTTGCCTTCCCAGGTGGCGCTAGTGGTAAAGAACCCACTCGCCAACGCAGGAAATGTAAGAGACATGAGTTCAATCCCTGAGTTGGGAAGATTCCCTTGGAGGAGGGCATGGCAACCCACTCCAGTATTCTTGCCTGGAGAGTCCCATGGACAGAATCCACACCCTTTCTAGCATTTATTATTTGTAGACTTTTCGATGATAATCTTTCTGACAGGTGTGAGATGATATCTCATTGTGGTCTTTATTTTTTTAATAATGAAAAAATTATCTTTGTTTATTTCTGGCTGTTTTTATTTATTATTTCATTGCTGCGTGGGCGTTTCTCCAGTTGCAGCAAGCCAGGGCTACTCTTTGTTGCAGTAGAGGAGCTTTTCATTGAGGTGGCTTCTCTTGCTGTGGATCACGGCCTCCAGGCGCATGGGCTTCAGTAGTTCTGGCTCCTGGGCTCTAGAGCACAGGCTTAATAGGTATGGTGCACAGGCTCAGTTGCTCCATGGAATGTGGGATCTTCTCAGATCAGGGACTGAACCCATGTCTGTTGCACTGGCAGGTGAATTCTTGACCCCTGAGCCACCAGAGAAGCCCCTCATTGTGGTTTTGATTTGCATTTCTCTAACAATTAGCGGTACTAAGCACTTTGTCACATTCCTGTTGGCATATCTGTGTGTCTTCTTTGGAGAAATGTCTATTTAGTTTTATAAGGCAGTGATTTTTTACCTGCTATGTTTACTGATGTAACTGAAACACCTGGATCAGTGTTGGGCACATAGTGGGTGCTCAGGTAACACTTGAATGAATGAATGGGTGATGGATGAGTGCTTAAATGTTTCTGGGAGTGAGGAAGAAGTCCTGGACTGGAGTGTTGATGGGGATGGAGAGAGAGAATGTGTAGGGGGTGAAACTGAGAGAAGCTGATTGTTGACAGTTGGCAGTTTTGGAGTGGGAGGGTGACACCCAGGTTTCTGTCTCAAACAACTGGACTCCTGAAGAAGGGAGGAGGCGCAAAGTTGGGAGAGAGTTGATGGATTCAGGTTGGGATTGCTGCATTGGAGGTTTAGTGGACCATCCCAAAAGAGGACTGGATTTGTGTATCGCTTAAAAAATTATAAAATGCTTTTGAAGCATATGTAATATTTTGCCTACCTCTTCTGCCGTACCCTTGATACTCTGAACAATATTCAGAGATATCTTTGAGCATTGTCAGCAGTGGATAGTAACTGAAGTCCTGGCAAGGGTAAGATCAAGCTGGAAAACTGTGCAGGTGCAGAGAGCAGAAAGCCAAGGCCAGAGGCTCAGGGAATTCTGGCATTTAAAAGGGGGTGGGGGAGGAACCTCAAGGAGCATGAGAAGGAAACTCCAGAGATGGAGAGGGACCTCCAGAAAGAGTGGTGTCATGGAAACCAGGGAGGAGAGAAGAGGGAGGGAGTGTTCCACAGGGCAGGGGTCTCAGAGAGGGGACAACTGATCCAGCGTGGTGGGAGAGGTGTCAGAAGATGGAGTGAGAAGGGAGAGAGAGAGTGTGAGTGTGGACATCCTTCCTAGGGGCTGGGATGGGAGAGATAGGAAGAGAGGACAGCGGGGAGGGAGGATGCAAGGTCAGGGGAGGGATGGCCTGCCGTCTCCTGGGCAATCTCTAGTACAAGGGCTGAGGTGGGCCAGAGGGGGCATGCTGCTTCTCCCAGGGAAGGGAGGACATGAAGGATGGGGACAGATGAGTGTGTGTCTGTGTTTGTGTGTGTAGGCTTTTTCTGCTTGATAGCATGTATTTTTTCCTGGAATTTTTTTTTAGTTTTCTATTTTTAAATCAACGTTTTATTTACATATAGTAAAATCCACACATTTTATGTGTATAAGTGATGACCTTTGGGAAATGTACAGAGTCATTAACCATCACTCTCATAAAAATGTAGAACATTTCCATCTCCCCAGAAAGTTCCTTCATATCCCACAGCAGTCATCCCCCAGCTCCAGGCAACACGAATCCAATTTCTATCACTAATAGGTCTTGGTAGATTCATTTTGCTGGCTCTTCGTACATGCGTGCTCAGTGTGGTGGCCAACTCTTTGAGACCCCATGGACTGTAGGACCATGGGGCTCCTACCCCAGGCTCCTCTGTCCATGGAATTTTCCAGGCAAGAATACTGGAGTCGGTTGCCATTTCCTATCCCAGGGGATCTTCCCGACCCAGGGATGGAACCCAGGTCTTCTGCATCTCCTTCATTGGTAGACGGTTCTATATTATTGTTTTTTTTCCTTCTATTTTTTTATTTTATCTTTTTTTTTCTTTTTACTCTTTTTTTTTTTTTAGGTAGACGGATTCTTTACCACTGAGCCACCTAGGAAGCCCTTGCTGGCTCTAGAACTTCATTAAAGTGGAATCTTAGATTCTTCTGTGTTCAGCTTCTCTAATCAACTCTGCATTTTCTTTCTAAAGCAGGAAACAAAGCCATTGCTGAGCTGGGGGCTCAGGTAGAGAGCAGAAGAGGAGCCCTTTGGGGCGGGGGATGGGAGGGTGGGCCGTGTCCCCCAGTTGTAGCAGAATTGAGGAAAGCAGCCACATGGATTTGGGTTCAGATATAAGGCTATGCTCAGGGTACTAAGATTCTGGGGTGCATCAGACCATGGTCATAGCAGGGGTAGGGTGAGGCCTGGGGACTGGGCTGGGGTGAAGAGGAATCCCGTCTCCTAGACTCAAGATAGGATGGTAGGAGTTGGGATTCAGAATCACGGAGCCATGCCTGTCATCGCCTCACCATCTGTTGGCCGACCACCTCTTCAGTGGAACTGTTTCCTGACCCTGGTCCAGGCCCTTGGCCCCTTGAGGTTGAACCTCTGCTCGCCCTCTTTTTTTTTTTTTAAAGTTATCCATGTATTTATTTGACTGCTCTGGGTCTCAGTTGCATCACGCTGGGTCTTCACAGTATGAAGCAGATCACACTGGGATCTGCTTCCTTGAGCAGGGATCAAACCTCAACCCCCTGCACTGGGAGAATGGAGTCTTAGCCACTGGACCACCAGGGAAATCCCTTTGCTTGCCCTCTTGTGGAGATTCTTTATCCCTACCTGCAAGCTCTCCACCTGCCTATTTCCCCTCAGCCTCCAAATTAGCTCAGGCCACCTCCATCCAAAAGGCCACACCCTTCGCCTTGTCTGTCTGTCCCTTCTGTCTCCCATCCCCGCTCTGCTTTGTAAATCAGAAAGCTGGACCAAGAACTTCATCTCCATGCACACAACTTACAGTGACTCTCTGGCTCCCCCTCTCCTCTGCCAAAGTTGCTCTGCCAAAGGTCACCAGTTACCACCAGTCTTGGATATTTTCTGGAGGTTATGGCTGCCCACGTGTCCCCCTGTCTATTTCAGGGGATGACCCTAGATCTCTCCGTACACCACACCTAGGCCTACTGCTTTACTGCCAGCCTTCTCCATCTCAGTTGATGACCACTCGAATTTTACAGTTCAAGCCCACAGCCTGGGATCAGTGCTGTGGGATCTCCCACGTCCACTCTGTCAGCAGATCTTGCTGCTCTGCCTTCACAATATACACAGAATTCAATGACTTCCCACCCTGCTCACCATTATTATTTCCCGGGACTATCCTGGTAGCTTCCTAACCAGTCTCCCTGCCTCCATCCTTGCCCCCACCATCTAGTCCCTACACAGTGGCCAGAATGATCCCCTTAGACTGTGTACTGGGTCACTCCTGGGCTCCAAGTTCTCCAGGAGTCCCCACTGTGCTCAGAGGGAAGGCCAAGTCCTTACAGGGCTGACAGTGTTCTAAACGGTCTGCTGCCCCGTCCCTCTGGCCTCATCACTCTTCCCTTCATGCTTGTGCTGTGGCCACATCACTTCCTTGCTGTGTCCTGTGCACACCAGGTACATCCTGCCTCCTCAATTTGACTCTCCATGCCCACCTTATTTAAACTCTCCATGCCCGTGCTTCCTGGAAGCCGCCTGGGGACCACGCTCCTGCCCTGCAGGTTCCAGGACCCCTTCCTCAGGCAGCTACCCATCCAAGGGGTAGTCCACACCCCCAGGCTCTAGAGACAGACAGACTCTAGCCGAGAAAGAGCAGACAGTCCACACACCCTTGACATCAATCTGTACCCTTCTCCGCCTCTCCCAATCTTCCTTACCCCCCCTTTTTTTTTTGTTCTTAATCTCCTATATTACTCACATATTTATATCCATTGTTTGTTGTCAGTCTTTCCTATCTGATTCCACAGCAGAAGACAAGGATCTTTGTGGATTTCGCTGCTGTTTCCAGGGGCCTAGAGCTGTGTCTGGCAAAATGTTTACTGCAGGACTGAAGGAAGGGATGCTGAGCCTCTGTCTTGGTGCCCTGGACACTGAGATGCAGCATGTTGTCCAGCCCTGCCAGTCTGAGGCCGTCATGCTCCACTCTGAGGAGCGAGTGACCAGGACAAAGGCTTCTGGGGGCAGGGGGTGGTCCCCTCTTGATGGCTTTGCTCCTGGTGCCCGTGGGTGACATGTCCTGTGACCATTCCCACAGAGTGACAGCTCTGCTTTTTCTTCTTAGGCCCCACCTCCAGGTGATCCCTTCCACTTCTCTGTTTTTGCTAAGAAGCTGAAGTCAGTTTCCCAGACCCCTGATTGATTCATCTCAGAGTCACAAAGGCCAGTTGCTCTTCCCTTACTGTCCTGTGATACCTCTCCATGACATTTGCTCCCCCCTGACTGCCCTGCACGTCTCACTCTTTGGGTTTCTCAGCCACCTTTGTAGGGGTCCTTTCCCCTTTCCATCCTGGGGTGGGGTGGGGGTCCTCTTCTGCATCCACAGGACCCTCCTCTGAAATGCTCACTCCTGCCAGGAGTTTCTCCCTTGGCCTGTGGGCCTGTGACAGCCCCTTCTGTCCTTTTCCAGGTCTCTTTAGACCATACTCACTTAGATTTGGCTCCTGGTTCAGACTCAAACTGAACTTGACCTCTCCCCATCCCTTCACCCACCCTTCCTCTTGTAGGTCCCCTCTTAGTCAACAGCCTTGACCTTCTCTCCTGAGACAAAACCCCGAAGGCTCTTCTCAAATGTTTCTCTTCCTTTTTCTGAGTCAGCCCCAAATCCCATAAAATCTACCTTGTCTACACCTCTTAAATTGAAAAGTTTCCCTGTTTCCTCTCAACACAGCCCTTTTTCAGATCAGCGCCTTCCTGTAGCCAACCTCAGCAGCTGCCTCCCCACCGGCCTCTCAGACCATCTTGCTCATCACTATACCCTCCTTGTGGTTCCTCGAAGCCGCCTGGGGACCACGCTCCTGCCCTGCAGGTTCCAGGACCCCACCCTCAGGCAGCTACCCATCCGAGGGGGAGTCCACACCCCAGGCTCTGGAGACAGACAGACTCTAGCCGAGAGAGAGCAGACAGTCCACACACCCTTGACATCAGTCTCTGGCCCATTTGGGCTGAGCGAAAGAGACAGCCCAGCTCTGTGTTCATACTCACCCTGGAACACTCAGGGAAAACAGGCCTCGGCAGAAGGAATGGAAGAGTGTCCTTGCTTTGAATGAAACACCAGTGAGGGATAAGTTAAACTAATTATCAAGTCGTGCCAGAAGCCAAATTACAGACATTGTCACATTATAAACACCATTTCTCAAGAGAGCGGCTTGGAGACACCTGGGCAGCTGGAGCCTGGGCTCCTCATCTTCCCCCTCCAACCTGCTCCATCCCCTCCTGCATTCCAGCTTAGAGCTGGGGCTCCCATTTCTTCTCTTCCCTACAGCCAATTGGTTACCAATGCTGCTGATTCTCTTTCAATACCTGTCCATGCTCATGGTTACTGCCTTCCTATTGGTCTTTACTAGCTCTTACTGTGACCTTGGGTGAATGACTAAATGAGTCCTCCATTTTTTTTCCATCTGTAAAATAGACTTTTTTTTTTTTTTTTTTTTTTTTTAACACAGGGCAGGTTTCACTTATGGGCTTCCCTGGTGGCTCAGATGGTAAAGAATCTGACTATAGTGCTGGAGATGCAGGTTCCATCCCTGCCTTGGGAAGATTCCCCTGGAGGAGGGCATGGCAGTCCACTCCAGTGTTCTTGCCTGGAGAATTCCATACGCAGAGGAGCCTGGTGGGCTATAGTCCATAGGTTCACAAAGAGTCAGACATGACTAAATGACTCAGCACACACAAAAGGTTTCAGTTAGATCAAGTATGCACCTGGCATAGGGTCAATTCAAGCTGAGCATTCAGGAAATACTAGTTCCCTGTTCCCTTCATGCCTCCCCATCCCTCCTGCTGATCATGTGATTTCCTTTGCTTGAAAGTGGTCCGCAATTCCCCATCCTACAGGATAAGGTCCAAATTTCTTATCAAGGCCTTAACCCCTTTGAATTCTGGTTCCTGTTCTCACCTCTGTTCAGCCACACTGATCTGCTTCATTTATTAAAAGCACAGTCATTCTAAAGTGTTGTCCCACAGATTACTTGCTGGCTTTAAAGGAAGAAAATGCAGCTTCTCCCAGAGAGATGGGCTGTCCCCAGTGAGTCCTACCCATCAGCAGCATTCTGTCACTAAGAGCAGATGCCACAATGTAGTGCTCATGGCCCAGGAAGTGTTTTTGCCCATGTAGTCAACTTGAATCTAATGGAGCCTGTAAGTCTAATTTCCAGTTTTCAGGACATACAGGGTAAACACCACCTCAAGGAAGCAATCAGAATACTGGAGTGGGTTGCCATGCCCTCCTCTAGGGATCTTCCCAACCCAGAGATTGAACCCAGGTCTCTTGCATTGTGGATGGATTCTTTATTGCCTGAACCACCAGGGAAGCCCAAGAACATTGAAGTGGGTAGCCTATCCCTTCCCCAGGGGATCTTCCCAACCCAGGAATTGAACTAGGGTCTCCTGCATTGCAGATGGATTCTTTACCAGCTGAGCTACCAGGGAAGCCCAGATAAACACTGCTATATATAAAATAGGTAAATCACAAAGACCTACTGTATAGCACGGGGAACTATACTCAATATCTTGTAATAGCCTGTAATAGAAAAGAATAATAATCAGAAAAGAATCTGGAAGAGGAATATGTTATATATATTACATATATAGTATAGATGAATGTAACTGAATCACTTTGCTGTATACTTGAAACTAACACAACATTGTAAATTAATCATACTTCAACTAAAAATTAATTACTAACATAAGTAGTCATCTAGGTAAAGGGTATATAGGAGTTTGTTTTACTATTCTCTACTTCTCTTTAGGTTGAACTATGCATAATAAAGATTTTTAAATATATTTGAGTGCCAGTTACGTGGTAGTCACTGAGCTAAGGCAAAATCTAATGTGGCTCTTGAAACAGAATGTGATACGTTTCAAGGAAGAGGAGAATAGTACTAATAAATGAATAGATGACAAGCTTTGAAGGAAAGGTATACAGGTCTTGAGTGGAAAATGGTGATGAAAACTGACCTGGTCAAGGTCTGGAGTGGTGGGGAGCAGCTTCTTCCCAGGAGGGAGTGAATGAATCAGTGGAGCTCTGAAGAGAAGCAGGTGCGGGTCAGGCACAGGAGAAAGGAGGAGGGTAAAGTGTATGGTCAGAGGGAATCCTACGTGCTAAGAGCAATGAGGGAGCTGGTTACTTGGGCACTAAAGAGGGAGGGCTCTGGGTGGCTGAAAGGAGAGTGGACAGCACAGGGGAGCTAGGTGAGGGAACTGGTCCCCTTGCCCCCTGCCCCCAGGAGGACCTGTGGGAGGGTTGTCAGTTACTGCTGTCCCTACCTGTGAGCCAAGTTAATGGTTTCATTCTTCATCCCCAAAGCGATGGGAAGCCATCAGCAGGTTTTGAGCAGGGGGTTAACACAATCCAGTTGGGTGGCTATAAACAGGATATGGCAGGATGGGGGGTGCTGCCAGGGTATGCCAGAATGGAGGTGGGGATAAGCAGACCTGGGGTGTAGTGATCACCTGACGCCAGGTGCCAGGGTGCCACCTGGGTTTCTGACTGTGGGAGGGGGTGGAGGGAGGAGCCGTACACTGAAACAGGTTTGAGACAGGTTCGGTCTATGGGGCTTTTGAAATGCCTGAGGTGGGAGGCCAAGAGGGCATGGCGTGCCTCGGTCAGTGCGGAAAGGCTGGATGGTACCTGTGCAGTGGACACAGAAAGAGAAGAGGGATGTTCCGGACAAGGCTTCAGGAACCCTGCTGTTTGCTTGGGCCCAGGAGGGGAGAGGGAGCCTGGGCTGAAGACCGAGCGAGAGGGAGCAGCTGGTGAGGCAGGAGGACACCAGGCAAGAGCGGTGCCCAGAAGGTGAGGGACTAGAAAATTCCTGGAAAGAGGGAGTGGCCAATCATGGGGGAGGTCAAGACAGGACGGCTGAGGAGAGCCTGCCAGTGTTGATGAGATGGCGGCCACTGGAACCTCAGCAAGAGCTATTTTGGTGGCCGGTGGGAGTGGAAACAGATGGAAGCGGGTTGAGAAGGAAGTGGGAAGTGCAAAAGGAAGACTGTGTAGACAGCGCCTGGGGGAAGTTTGGCTGTGAGGAGGTGGAGAGATGGATGGGGTAGGGACTGTGGGGTCAAGGGGGGAGATTTAGCTCCCTAGTGGGAGAGACACGCTGTTGGAGTTGGTAAGAAAAATAATAAGGGGTGCCTCTCAGAGGGCATTTGGCACTGGACCAATGCCAGTCCCCCTTCAGTTTAGCAGGAGGGAAGATGTTGATGGCTGGCAGTTGGCAGCACACGGCAGGGCAGGCGCTTGCTTGCCTCTGGTCCTTGCCCTCAGCGCTTCCTCAGCTGGAATTCTCCCATGCCTCCTTTGAGTACTTTTGTTCATCTTTTAAGAGCCTAAGTGGTAGATTACTATCTTCTGTGGAAACACTTCCCTCTTCTACCATCACCCTGCCTCTATCAGTCCAAGGACCATGGATGTCCTTCGATCACTGCTTCCCAGATTAGCCTAGAATGTCCATCTCTCCCACCAGACCCTGTCTTTATTGCCTAGTTCCTAATTTAGTTCCTAGGGTCTAGTAAGGGGCTTGCTACAAAGGAGGTCCTCAAGGAATGTGGAGGTGAATAGATAAATTAACTGCATGAAGACATGCCGAGGAAGTCTAACAGGAGGAGGGCAAGCCCAGAGTAGTGAGGTGGAGGGGGGAAGGATGTGGAGCAGGGATGGAAAAGGGAACAAACAGGAGAGGGGACAAGGTTAAGCTACTGCCAAGAGCCCTTGCGTTTATCAACGGCTTTATGGACCATGCACTAAATATATGGGTTTCTCTTTTAATCCTCACAATATCCCCAGAAGGAATGTTGTCTGCTGTCATGTTACCTGGCTCCCCCTAGTTAACTAGAATATATCCTCGAGGTGGAGTGGAGTTTGTCTGTCTTGCTCACCACTGTGCGTCCAACAAAGGCACATAGATAAGGTGTCAGATGAAACTTAGGATATTCAGTTAAATTTGAATTACAGAAAATAGTGCTTGCTTCAGTAGCACATATACAAAAATTGAATTACAGAGAAATAATTTTGTTAGAATGTGTTTTGTATTTTTGTGTGTGTGCTAAATTTGGCAATCCTGTACATAGTAGATGCTAGTAGATGCTTAATAAATATTGCTGGATTAAATGACACCATGGGGATGCAATCAGTAAATTCCAGACGGCAGGAAATCTAGATGACAGTAGGGTATCTTCATTGAATGGGTAAGTTTTAGGGAGAATATAAAAAGAGAGAAAGGAGGAATTTATAGATTAAAAGAGAATTAAGAGACATATCAACCACGTGAAACCCTTCCTTGGATCCTAGTTCAAATAAACTAAATAAATTGTAGAGAAAAATATTTTAAGATATTAATAATTAGAAATTTAAACACTGGCTATTTGATGAAGTTAAAGGATGACTTAATTCTTTTTAGGTTTGATAATAGCATTGGGGTTTTTATTTTCAGGAGTCTTCTTCTTCTAACAATATGTACTGAAATATTTTGGAATGAAATCATATGCTCTCTGGAATTTGCATCAAGATAATATAGAATTATATTCTCTATCTTAGTTGTGGTGCTTATGGGTATATTCATTTGTGAAAACTATTCATTCCAGCTATACACCTAAAATGTGCATTTTATTATATGTGAATTGTACCTCAGTGAAGTTGGCTTTTAAAAAATGGGAGAAGAGAAGGAAACAGATGAGGATAAGGATGAAACAAGACTGGCTATCAGTTGATTAGTTTTGAAGTTGAGTGTTGGGTACATGGAGGGTCACTATATTCCTCTTTAACTTTTGTATGAGTTTGAAAGTTTCCACAATAAGTCATTTTTTAAATTGCATAAAGGAAGATGCTATTTTGGGCTTCCCTGGTGGCTCAGTGGTAAAGAATTTGCCTGCAATGCCAGAGCCTCAGGAGATGGGGGTTCAATCCCTGGGTCAGGAAGATCCCCTGGAGAAGGGAATGGCAACCCACTCCAGTATTCTTGCCTGGAGAATCCCATAGGCAGAGGAGCCTGGTGGGCTACAGTCCATAGGGTTGCAAGAGTTGGACACAACTGAAGCAGCTTAGCACATATGCATTTCTATTTTGCATATGAAGAACTAAAGCAGAAGCTGAGATTCCCCTGGTGGTCCAGTGGCTAAGCCTCCACACTTTTAGTGCAGTCAGCTCAGGTTTGATCCCTGGTCAGGGAACTAGTTCCCATGTGCCACAGCTAAGACCTGGAGCAGCCAAATAAATAAATAAAATACAAACAGAGGCCAAGTAACTTGCCCCCAGTCACACCACTGGTAAAACGAGGAGTCTGGAATATGAAGAGACACATCTGACTTCGGAACTTTAGCTATTAACCTCAGTGATTCCAGAGCAAAGTGTAGATGTTGTCTAAGGGATGGTGGCAAGCAACCCTTTTGGTTGGCACAGTCTGACTTAGGGAATTCTAGAAGCAAGATGGACAAAAATGGTGGTGGCTGTTCAGTAATGGGATGAGAAGTGGCTTCCCTCTTACATTCATCACCTTGAGGCAGACGGACTGTTATCAGCATCCACTTGGGACCCAGCTGACTCTGACATTAGTCAGCAGCCTGAACTTGGGCAAGTCACTTAAAATCTCTGTCCCTTATGAATAGACATTTTGACAATTTCTTTAAAAGTTAAACACAAATTTACCCTAGGACCTTGCAATCCTACTCTTTATTATCTACAAGAGACATGAAAACATGTCTGCACAAAGATGTGTACACCAGGACTTCCATACTCCCAGTGCAGGGGTCCTGGGTTCGAGCACTGGTCAAGGGGCTAGATCACAGGTGCCACAAGAGAGAGTCGGCGCACCGCAGCTAAGATCTGGCGCAGACAGATAAATGATGAATATTTGAAGAAAAGACTCGTATGCCAAAATTCGTAAAATTATTTATAATAATAAAAAAGTAGAAACAAGCCAAGTGTGTTTGGATCAACAAAATGGGGTATATCCATACTTCAGCAATAAAAAGGATACTTCAGCAATAAATAGGAACAGACTACTAATATATGCTACAACATATATTAACCTCACAACAGTATCTTTTTGTAAAAGAAATCAGATGCAAAAGACCACTTAGGGCCTTTGCATTTCTATGAAATGTCCAGAAAATGCAGATCTACAGAGACAGAAAGTGGTTCCCTGGGGTGGAAACAGGGAGGTACTGTAAGAGTGGATGAGGGATCTCTTAAGAAATGTAAATTTTTTTATTATAAGGGAAAAGAAAAAAATATAAAATCATAGTGAGACATTAACATTTTTCTGAGAAAATTTTATCAAGTGCAGAAAAAAGGAGCCTCTTGAATGATGTCATTAATAATTTAAATGTAATAGATTTATATTTATATTAATTTTATTAATACTATTTAAACTATTGCACCTCATACATTGTTATTAGAGTTCCATAGGACATTTAGACAGCTGGAAAAAGATAAACATTACTAAATTTCAAAAAGTAGAATTCTTTCTTTTTTATGATTCAGTTATACCTATTGACATATATTATTTTTGAAATTAGGGAATGTAAAATTGAATTGTTGTGATGGTTGTATAACTGTAAATTTACTGAAAATCATTGACTCAGACACTTAAAGTCGGTTCTGAAAAGTATGTAAATTTTTTTAAAAATTAAAAGCCTCCATCTCATGTGTACTATCTCACACCAGTCAGAATGGCCATCATTAAAAAGTCTACAAGTAACAAACGCTGGAAAGGGTGTGGAGCAAAGGGAACCCTCCTACACTGCTGGTGAAAATGTAAACTGGTACAGGCACTATGGAAAAAAGTAGGGAGATTCCTTAAAAACTAAAAATAGCATTGCCATATGGTTCAGCAATCCCATTCCTGGGCACATATCCAGAGAAAACTATAATTTGGAAAGATACATGCACTCCAGTGCTCATAGCAGCACTGTTTACAATAGCCAGAACATGGAACCAACTTAAATGTCCATCAGCAGATGAATGGATAAAGAAAGATGTGGTATATATACACAATGGAATACTATTCAGCCATAAAAAGAATGAAATGATGCCATTTGCAGCAACATGGATGGACCCAGAAATCACCATACAAACTGAAGCAAGTCAGAAAGAGAAAGACAAATACCATATGATATCACGTACATGTGGAATCTAAAATATGTCACAAATGAACTTATTTACAAAACAGAAACAGATTTTAGACAGAGAAAACAAACTTATGGTTACCAAAGGGGAAAGGAGGTGGGGAGGGATAACTTAGGAGTATGGGATTAGCAGATACAAACTTCTATATATAAAGTAGAGAAACAACAAGGTCCTACAGTATAGCATAGGGAACTATATTCAATATCCTGTAACAAACCATAATGAAAAAGAGTATGTGCTTGTATGTATAACTGAATCATTTTGCTGTACACTAGAAACTAACACCGGAGAAGGCAATGGCACCCGACTCCAGCACTCTTGCCTGGAAAATCCCATGGACGAAGGAGCCTGGTGGGCCGCAGTCCATGGGGTCACTAAGAGTCAGACACGACTGAGCGACTTCACTTTCACTTTTCACTTTCATGCACTGGAGAAGGAAGTGGCAACCCACTCCAGTGTTCTTGCTTGGAGAATCCCAGGGACAGGGGAGCCTGGTGGGCTGCCGTCTATGGGGTCGCACAGAGTCGGACACGACTGAAGCAACTTACCAGCAGCAGCAGCAGAAACTAACACAACATTGTACATCAACTATTACTCAGTGAAAACAACTTGTTGTTTAGTTGGTAAGTCATGTCCGACTCTTTCCATCCCCATAAACTGCAGCACGCCAGGCTTCCCTGTCCTTCACTATCTCTCGGAGTTTGCTCAGACTCATGTCCATTGAGTCAGTGATATCATCCAACCATCTCATCCTCTGTCGCATCCGTCTCCTCCTGCCCTCAATCTTTCCCAGCATCAGGGTCTTTTCCAGTGAGTCAACTCTTCACATCAGGTGGCCAAAGTATTGGAGCTTCAGTACCTCATAGAATTATTATGGGGATTAACAAAGTTCTTAGGACAGAGAGTGGAATGACATCAGTACTATAGAAATTACTATTTCCTACTGTACCTTCCTCAGGGGAAAGTGGGCAGGTCCCCCACTCCCAAATCCTTGAACACAGGCCTTTGGATGAGACTCAGATGACCCACAGAAAGGGAAGCCTGGCATCCAAGTCTTGAGGGGCCCTTCCTATCCCTTATTCCTAAGGAGTCAAATGGGGTTCTGTATCCAGCCTCTGGGAAGGAGGACAGGTTTCTGAAGAAACCGGTCTCCTCATCCAGGCTGAAGACGGGGTCGGGTGTCCTCTACCGTAGGCAACAGGAATTGCAACAGCTGGGTCAGCCCACACATCATTTCCACTCCTGATAAGGTTTGTGAGGAAGTTACTGTTGTGTCTTTTCACTGAAGGGGGCACGTTGAGACTCAGAGTGCCCAGGTAACGTGCCCAGGATCACACAGCTGGCACCCCTTGTTCAAGCCTTCCCAGAGGTGGGAAACTCAAGCCCACTGGTGGGACCCAAGCCCACTCCCCTGGCACCTTAGCTCCAGAGTATGGAGTAGGGTCAGATTGAAGCACATGCCCCCTCCTCTATAAGCAACAGAAATATGGTATTGCAGTCTCAAGGGTAAAAGTTTTCGGCACTGTCCACCAAAAGAGACAACTGTGAAGATCATCCTTCCAGAACTTTCCTCCAAACCTGTCAGGATCCCAGGATCCTCCCTCATGGAAACTTCCCTGCAGACTTCTGTAGAAGATGCTAAGGGGTGAGTGCTTCAAGCAAACGAACATCACGGCCCCTTGTTCCTCAAATGCTTGCCTTACCTTGGGGTCTTCACCTCCAGCTTCTGCAAAAGTGTTTTAAGGGAGGCAGAGCTTCCTGATCCCTTTCTGCCCAAATGTTATGGGATGACATGTCAGGGAAACAGTACTTCTGTTGTCATCATCAGAAGGACCAGGATACAAGCTGCATTATTTGTTTTCTTACAGAAGCCCACTCTTACCCCTGCCCGGGAGTAAGATATTTCTCTCTCTGACCATCCATCACCCCCTCACAAACATACCCTTATTCCATGTCATCGTATCAGTCTCTATTTCTGGGGATGGGAAGCAGTCCAATGACCCTATTTTTATCAAGAGAGGAATATTCCAGGGATTCATTCATTCACTTACAAATATTTATTGAGCACCTATTAAGTCTGGGCACTGTTCAAAGCACTTAGGTTGCAGAAGTGATCAAGACAGCCTTCTCATCAGCTCATTTCCAGACTAATGGGAGAGAGAGATGATAAAGAGAAATACATTCACAGATTTTCAGACATTAGTGAGCTCTACAGAAAGGAAACAAGGGCAAGAGGATGGAATGCGCCGCAGGTACATTTGTCCTCCCTTATCCGGGTTTTTAATGGAATTCACTTTCTTTGCTTCAAGCCTCACAGGGCATAATCTTGGGATTTGAAGGGGTATTGGCAGAGCCAGCCCCTCAGAATTTGCTCAAGGGGCCGGTTATAAGTTAAGTGAGAAATGGAAACAGGTACTGAGAAAGTCTATTTATCATCTTTCGTGGGTGTAATGATACTTCTCCTCTCCAAATTTAAATCTTCCTTTTTCATCTTGCACACACACTCACTGAATTCCTAACTATTCATTCAATGTTTTTTGAGCCCTCTGTGTACCAGGCACTGTTCTAGGCGACCGAAACAGAGAAGTAGGGAACAGTCTCTGCCCATAGTAGTCCTTGCTGTACAAAGCTGCTAAACAACCTCTTTTCATCTTTTCTTTCAACTTCGCTTTGAGATTCACCTCTGTTTGACTCACGCAGCCCCAAAGGGGTAGATGTGAACGTTCCCATTTCACGGATGGGAAAACCATGACTGCTGAGGAAAAAAATGAAGTGCTTTGCGGCTACTAAACACTGGGACACCACTGCGCCACGTGCAGCGGCGCATTTAGCCCATCCGTATCCCACCCGCGCACGCACCCTCCTCTCCTCCCTCCCAGCCGCCGCCGCGCCGGGTCCACGTGTGTGTCTGTGTGAGGAATGGGGATGGGGGGCGGTGCCGCGGGAGGGGTGGGGTCCCGGCTAACGTCACAAGCAGTGCCGTCCAATCAGCGGCGGGCTCGCGGCCCCGGCGCTGGTATTGGGGCAGCGAGGGGGCAGTTCTCTATAACGCGGTCTCCAGGAGCCAGCGGGGAAGAAAGAAGCCGAGCGGGCGGAAGGCGCCCTCCCCGCCGCCTGGGCCCCGGCACCGGGTGCCGGGCCCGGGGTCCTTCCCGCCTCCTGCGGCCGCCTGCCGCTTTGTTTCCCCAGCCTCTGCGCTCCGGGCAACTCAAGAGGGGCTCCCGCCGAGGCTGCACAGGGCTCGCGGCGGCAGGAAGGGCGGCCGACCGCGCCGGGACTCACAGGGACCCAGGAGTCCGGCCGCCGAGAGGGCCGCGTGACGAGATCGAAGAGGGACCCGAGCTCCGTGGCCCACGGGTGCGGGCCGGGGGGCGCTCGCGAGCAGAGACCTCCCCGTCGAGGGGGGCGATGTTCCCCTCGCCCGTGGGCTCTTCGGGCAGTCAGGGCATCCCGCCGCTGGGACCAGGGCCCCCTCAGTGGGCACCCCCGGAAAGTTCCATGGAGACTCTGTGCCCCGCTCCCCCGCCTCGCAGTGCCGGGGTCCCCGCGAGGGTCACCCTGCTCCCCCACACCCCGGAAGCCGCGTCGGGGGACCCAGGAGTTCTCTCCTCTGTGCCTGCGTGCCCTTGCCTTCTGCGCCCTTGCCAAACCCCGGGCGTCCTCTCTGGGCCTGGGGCCTGGGGAGCTGGCGCCGCGGGCTCCGGTGCTGCTGGGCCCTTGCGCCCCGCTGTGCACCGGCGGCAGGGCCCCGGATGGCCTGAAGCACCTCGCGGGACAGGCCGGGCGGTCCAGCGATCCCAACTCCCCGGCCCGCCAGGATGCCGACGCCGCAGTGTGCCGGGGCCGCGGCGAGGAGGAAGAGGGCGGAGGCAGTTTCCCGCACTTCAGCGCTCGCTCCGGCGTACCTCCCGGCCACTGCCCGGCGCCCCGGCGCCCTCGGGAATCTCCGACCAGCTCCGTCTCGGCTCCGCCTAGGCCAGCCCTGACTCTCGACTCTCAGCCTGGCCCCGCCGCTAGCCCGCATCAGGAGCCAGGTTCTCGGCCTCCGCCGCCACCTGCGGGCCTCTCCTCTGAGCCCATGGGGCCTGGGGCCGCGCCGGATCCGCCCCCGCCGAACCAGACAGCCGCAGTCGATGGAAACCCTCCGAAGGTCGCCCCCGAGGCACCGGCCTCCAGCCCCTCGACGGCCAACGAAGCTCCGGCCGCGCCCGGCGATCTCCGCCAGGAACATTTCAATCGTCTGATCCGCCGCTCGAAACTGTGGTGTTACGCGAAGGGTTTCGCCCTCGACACTCCGAGTTTGCGCCAGGGGCCCGAGCGGCCCCCAGCTAAAGGGCCCGCCCGAGGAGCCGCCAAGAAACGCCGGCGGCCGGCTCCCCCAACGCAGCGCGCAGCCCCGCCGACCTACCCCGACGCTCCCCACCACGAGCACCTTCAGTCTCCTCGACTGCTTCCCCTGCCCCCCGGCCCTGGTGGTGGGGGAGGACGGAGACTTAGGGCCGGCATCCTCGCTTCGCCTTCACGGAGACGCTAAGCCCCCGCCTGCCCACCCCCTGTGGAGGTGGCAGATAGGCGGTCCCGCTGTCCCTGAGCCCCCCGGCCTCAAATTCTGGGGAATCAACTTGGAGCAGCCCTGAGCGTGAGACCTCTTCTGCCAAGGGGGGAAAAGTGGGGGCCACAGCCAGACTGGGCTCGAGAATAGAGCCTCATTTCTCACCTTTGCCTGTCCTCTTTAGGTTTTATGGGCTGTGGTCAGAAGGACCTCAAATGACAGTGATCTTCAAGCACCTAACTGGTTGCAGTGACACCCCCTCCCCCTCATCCTTTGGAGAAGAACCAAGGCCTGGAGTCGGGAGAAGGCTTAACCGAAAAGGCTTAAAGACGTAGATTCCAATCCCTCCCCTCTTCCATCTCGGATCTCTGGGGGCAGGGCCTTCACCCCAGGGGGAGTCGAGGAGGCTACAACTCAAAAGAGGAGGAAAAAAAAAAAAAAAAGGGAGAGAGACCTTGGTGATGGACAAACCGGTTGTTTCTGTGGGCGAGCCTGGGGATGGGTGGGGGCTGTAGTGGGGGTGGGGAGGTGATTGGCAGCTCCCTGGGGGCATCCTCTACCCCCACCATCCAGGCCTTTAACCCTTCACTCCCCTCAGGCCTTCCCTAGCCTCCTAGCACCACTGTAGCCTTCATGGGGACCAGAGCAGCTTAGGCAAGGGTAAGATCACCCTCTCCCAGTTCTCCCCCACCCCCAAGTCAAGTGACCCCTAGTTACCGAGGTCTTCATTCTCAGCCACCACTCTTTCCCCTTTGTCCAGTTTTGGAGTTTCCTTCAGTATTCCATTTGCTTTCAGGTTATAAGATCTGATGGGTAAAAGAAGACACCCCCACACCCCCCCACCCCACCTACCCCCATCCCTGCCATGAGTCTGCCACTCTGGTTTAATCCTGGTATTAGGAGGAGCAAGGCGGAGTAACCTCCTGCCCTTCAGAAGTACAAACTGCCTGGGGAAGGAGACAGAGACCATCCCAGGGAAAGTAATGGAAGGTGGAAGAAATCAATAAAATCAGACCAAACAAGTTGCCCTTCCTTCCAGGTCCTCTCCACCGTTTAAGGATGGAGGGCGTGGAGGTAGAGGGCACGCCTAGGGCCATTCTTTGGACACCCAAACTCAGCCTCCTTCAAGGCTAGAAACAAGCTGCTCTTTGTGGAGGGGGTAGATGAAAGGGCTCTTGGCCTAACCACAAGGTCCAGTGGGGTGTTTGAAGGGGCTCAGTTTGAGTCTGGATGGGAACTGGGCTGAGGAACCTTAGCATTCTACCCCCACCCAACTTCAGGCATTTCGGGAGTTGTCAGGGACCTGATGGATCCCGAAAGAGGCAGGGCCAGGGATTAGTTTTGAGGTCAGAAGTTCTGTTTTCCTGGGGGAGGAGGGAGTCAGAAGGAGTGGACTTACTTTCTCCACCCAGGTGAGGTCTGGGGAGTTTAGCTCTTAGGAAATTCCAAGTTTAGGTTTGAGGGGAACCTGGGGGTTGCCGATCTGCCCAATAGTGAGGGACCCAGTGACCCTTCTGCCCACACTAGTGAATATTGTTTTTTTCCCTTTTCCCCAAGAAGGGAGGAGGGAGGAACAATTCCCACATATGATACTGGGGAAGGACTTGTCTCCTTTTCTGTGAAAATGCTTTGTAAAAAGTTGTTAATGTTTGCATAGAGCAGATTCTTGAAAAAAAAAATTGTTTTGGACCACAAAAGTTTTGTTTGTTTTAAAAGCCATCTCTTAATTTTTCTTTTGCTGGGGGTGGGAGTGGGGGTGGGGTGGGTGGGTGTGGGGTGGGCCGTGCTCTCTTTCTCCTCAACATCTGGCCTTTATGAACCCTGCTGACCTCCCCTCCCCCTCCAGCTGTGTTGTGGGGAGGAGGGAGGAGGGTGGGGGAATGCCTTCCTTGCCTGTGCTTCAGGGGTATCCATCTTATCTTGCCCCCAAGAATGGGGAAGGCCGAGGAAGAAGGCAGATGTGAGGGGTGGGGAAAGAGTCGCTGTGAAGCGGGGTGGGGGGTGCGCGCAAGGTTTGCAAGGAGAAATTGAGAAAGGCAGACTCCAGTTTTTAAAGAGCTCCTCGCTTTCGGGTCAGTTTTGGCTCTTTCAACCAGCCTGGGTGGGATGCGTGAGCTCTGGGCGAAGGAGAGGAGCGATGGGTCATTAAATACTCTTTGGGGACTCTTCCTTCTTCTCAGGAGTGGGCAAGGATGCTGTTCCTTTGGTTTTCTTCCTCCTCCAAGTCAAAATATTAATCTTCACCCTGGAAGGGGGCTGGGCAGTGAGTTAAAAAACACACCTTTGTCCAGACCTGGAACTCCTTGCAGAATGGAGACTCTCAGAAGTACCCCTAGAATCTTTCTAGTCAGTTTAGAGAGTAGGGAACTATTTCACTTTCCTTGGGCTGTGGCAACAAACTGCCAAAACCTTGGGGGCTTGAAACAGCAGAACTGTATTCTCTCACAGTTGTGGAGGCTACAAGTCCGAAATCAAGGCGACTGGGGGCTTTGCTCCGTTCGGAGGCTCTGGGGAGGACCCTTGGCCCCTCCAGCTTTGGGTGGCTCCCGGCTCCAGGCGTTCCTCCAATCTCTCCAATCTCTCTTCACACGGCCTTCTCCTCCTCTGACTCTTGTAAGAACACTTGTCGTGGGATTTAGGGCCCACCTGGATAATCCAGATGATCTCTTCTTGACAACCTTAATTTAATTACCTCTGCACAGACCCTTTCTCCAAATAAGGTCACACTCAGATTCTGGGGGCAGTGGAGTCCTGTCGGGGACTTACCTTTTTCAACGCCACCATTCAGCCCACTACAGAAACTTAAGTCCCAGGATGGAGAAACTTGCTCAGACTTCCCGGGTAAAGGAAGCGTGTGCTGGGTTGGTGTGGGACACAGCCCCACTAGAGCTGGGGCCACGAGCCTCCCTGAACTAGAGCAGCCTGAGGAAAGGTAGAACAGGAGCCCTTGCTTTTCTCAGGTTGAACCAAGGATGCCAAGACTCTCTTCTCCTAACAGAAGTGGGGTGGGCGGACTGTGCCCAGGAAGGCCCCGAGGAAGCTCTCCCTCCCCGCCCCGATTTCCTCCACTCTCACTCTGGGTCTCAATGTCTCCAGCCTCTGCTCCCTCCCCTCTTTCCACCCCCCCTCCCCCAGCTCTGCCACCGGCCACCCTTGTTTTGCCTGGAGGTGGAGGTTGAAGGGTCTTGACTTCTGCCTGGGTCTCTAAGTTCCCTTCCTGGGTTATCTCAGGTCCTTTAGTGCTACAGGGTCTCTACCTGTCAACAGCTCTGGGACCCGGTGCCTGCCCCTGGGCCACCTGCACGACCCTGGGAGGGGGCGCTTCTTTCAGTTTTCTTTCAAGGCACCTTGCCTGCCTTCCCTTTAATCCAGCTCTGCTCATCATCACCTCCCTCCTCCTGAGAGCCTCCCGCGGCCCCACACCCTCTGCCTCTTGCCTCTTAAATCTTTGCAGCTTGATTCCTGCCCCCGAAACTGCTCTTTGCAGGGTCACCCATGACAACCCCCAATCACACATCCAATGGTTGCCTCTCAGCCGCCCTGGCCCCTGAATCACTCCATGACCTGTGACGCTGCTGGACGTGCGCCAGGGTCTCCTGACTTTCTCCTATGTTCCTTCTGTCTTCCCGGCCACCTCATCTTCCTCTGTCCCCAGGAAGCTTTAATACGAGGCAGACCTGTGACATCTTCCCTCTGTCCCCATGTCTCCCCACATGATTTTTTTTTTTGTCTTCTCCCAAGTCTTCTGCTGGCACAGGCATAAGTAAGTAACTCCCAATGACTGTACCTGCCCCTTCCCTCCAGTCCAGCCCTCTCTTTGGTGCCATGTCTCCGCATGGACGCTGGCAACTCTCACTCACGAAGCTCATTGTGTCCACTCCCTGCTCACATCAGTCCCCTGGTCAAGTCCACTTTCTGGTTACAGCTCTCCTTATCATCTCAGCACTGTGAATTCTTCCCTGACTTCTCCCATTTGACCCACTTTTATAAATTTCCAAGCCTCCTCCTGCTTCTAGCCACGCCACAGAGCCTATCAAAAGGAGCTTTTAGTTGCACAGGAAAAGCAGGACACATAGTCCCCTCCTTAGGATGTGTATCTCTTATTCTCTCCCTCATGGTGCGGCTCCCACGAGTCTGGTCTGGACTCTTGCCCACCTAACTAGTTTCTGAATCTCTGGTTCTTCTCTGATACCCTCGGATCAAGTTACCCTCTTACTCAGTGGCTCCCTGATTTTATTAAATGCAGCCTCCTTGGCCTGTCTATTCTGTCTGATTTGGCTCTAACTCTCCTGTCCAGCCTATCCCTATTACTTTACTTTATACACCGTGTGGTCCATCACACCAGAATGCCCTTCCTTCCCCAGCCACCCACTCTTTCTCTATTTTCATTTCCCATGTACGATGCCATCTCCTCCATGCAGTCTTCCTTGATTCCTCTAGTTGGATGTGATCTGTGCCACTGCTAGACCTTCTTCATTCTTTTGTGTCTGGGGAGAGGTAGTAAAGTGTGGTGGAAGAACATGGGCTTTAGAGCCAAACACTCCCGCTTTTCCTCTCCCGGAGAGCCGGAAGCTAGTCGGGCTACTCTAAGGGAATCACCTTTCATTTCATTGCTTTGACCTTCACTGAGAGTCATTGACATGAAATGGCGGCCACTTGGAAACCACTCCTGCGAGTAAAAACTTCCCAACAAGACACTGTTCAGTATGCCAAATCCCCCTACGAATTTTAAGACAGAAAAATAGGGTATTGATAAGGTTCTAATTGTGATTTTTCTTGCACCCTCTACAGTTATCCTGTGTATCTTGCTTCATTTTATTTAGGTCCTGTACACGGCAGGCACTTAACACATTCTTGTCCAATGCAAAGTGCATATTACAAAAGGGTTATCAAACGGACTGCACTCAGCTTGGCCGGTGGAAGTTGGGAAGCCTGCAGTTCCAGAAATGTCCACTAGATGCTGCTGTCTGCTAGCGTGAGAAGGAGGACGGACGCAGGCGAAGGCTGGGTGGCGAAGAGCTCTTTCTTCCAAGCAATTGAACACCTTCCTGTGCTGGAGCTTGGGGAGAAAGATGTGGAAGACTTAGCCTCTGCACACAGTAACTTAGCCAGGGGATTTGCAGGCATTATTTTGCTTTTATAACAATAGATGGATATTATTATTTCTGATTAATAGATAAGGAAATGGAGGCTCAGGAAGATTAATCAACTTGCCTGAGGTGGCACAGCGAGTGAAGAAGCAGAGTTTCACTCTGAACTGTCTGCTTGGGTTTTTCTGAATAGAGGTTATCATAGCAAACATGTACACGGCTTGAGCCAGGTACTATTCTAAGGGTGTTATACTTAGTCACTCATCTAATCCTCAGAACACAATGAGGTAGCACTGTTATAGTCCCCATTTTGCAGATGAAGAAACTGAGGTGCAGAGAGATTAAGCCCACACAGCTACAGAATTGGGCCCTTAGAGTTTGTGCTCTTTTTAAAATGTATTTATTTATTTGGCTGTGCCAGGTCTTGGTTGCAGCGCATGGGATCTTCAGTCTCCCTAGAGGCATGCAGGATCTTGAGAATGTGAAATCTTTTTAGTTGTGGCATGTAAACGCTTTAGTTGCAGCACGCGGGTTCTAGTTCCCTGACCAGGGATCGAACCTGGGCCCTCTGCATCGACTGGACCACCAGGGAAGTCCCTAGAGTTGGTGCTCTTAGTGACGACCCTGTTGCCATGTTTCAACACCCCAGTAGCAACCAGTTACAGACTCAGGGTAGTCCCCCACCATTTGGAGACCGTTGAGCTCTGTGCCAGAAACACAAAGACACAGAGCCTACCCCGTGGAGCTTTTAGTTGCACAGGAAAAGCAGGACACATAGTCCCTTCTTTAGCATGTGGGCTCTCCACAGACGTGCTGGGTGACTCTACCTGAGTGGATTACACTCTCTGGGCTTCAGTGAGAATCAGAAGAAACTGTAGCAGGAAGTGACTGTCAGACACAGGAGGGCTGTTATTCATTTTTTTTTGTTCTGTTTTTTTTGCAAAATGATAGTACTTAAAAAATAGAGGTAAAGTTATCTACTTTTTAAAATTTTAAACATTTTCCCGGCTGTGTATTCATTGCTGGATCTTCACTGCTGCTCTCCAGTTGCTCTAGCACATGTGAGCGTCACTAGCTGTGGTACATGGGCTGCGCACGTAGGATCTTCCCGAACCAGGGACCGAACCCATTTCCCCTGCACCGGCAAGCGGATTCTTAACCACTGCCCCTCTGGGGAAGTCCCCAAGGTATCTACTTCAAAGCGCATAAAAATCCAGCTTGATTGATATTTACACATGGATATACCTGTATGATCACCACCCAGGTGTAGGTGAGCAACATTTTCCAGCCCTCTAGGAAGCTCTGCCAGTCAATAATCACCAGAGATAATCACTATGCTGCCTCTATTAACCAGAGATTCATTTTGCCTGTTTTTGGCCTCCATAGAAATGGAAGGTACTGTCTGGGTCTGGCTTCTTTTGTTCAACCTTATGCACGTGAGCTTCATCATGCTGTTGTGTGTGGCAGTGGTTTATTCTTTTCATTGCCGTGCAGCAGGGTTTCATTGTATGAATATTCTACAGTTGATGTATTCTGTTGATAGATGTTTGGGTCATTTCCAGTTTTTAGCTTCATGCATCAAGCTGTGCAGCACAGTTTTAAATGAATTGGGAGAGACAGTGAAGAGAGCTAACATTTACTCAGGCATTAACTGTCCTGGACAATGGGCTATGAACTAGAGATAAGAAATGACAAAACTCCCATATTTTTCTCCCCAAAGCTCACAGCTTAGGAAGGAAGAGAGATGAGTGTGCAAACAGTCACAGGACAGCATGACCAGCATGGAAATGGAGACCAAAGTGACTGAGGGGACAATGAGCAAGTCAGGGAGGACTTGCCAGAGGAGGAGGTTATGTGAGTGGAGGCATGAAGGGTGGGAGGAACTCGTGGCTTGAGTGCGTGGGCCTCTTGAACAGATCATACTGCCTGGAACACAGGGCTCATGTGACAAGCGATGAGGGCAGTGGTGAGCAGAATGGTAGGATCCTGACCTTATTGTTTGTGTGTGTGTGTGTGTGTGTATGAAAGAGACCAATCATCAATAATCACGCAGCTGAGACAAGTGTGAAGGAGATTAGTATAAGAGGCTGTGCCAGGAGGGCTTGCCCTGGTCAGGGAGGCAGAAGAGGTTTTTCTGGGGGAAATGAAGCTTGAGATGAGCTTGGAATGATGGCTAGAGGTTAACAACAAGGAGGAGGAAGGAAGAGTGTTCCAGGCAGAGGGAACAGAATGGATAATTGTCCTGGGGCTGGAGCGGAGAGCAAGGGTCATCAAAGAGCCAGGTATAGCCAGGGCTGAGTCAGGGGAGAGGCTGGGCAGAGGTGGGTATGGTCTTGGAGGCCAAGGTAAGGATCCTGGCCTGTTCTGCCAACACCAGGAAGATAGAGATGGTTTTAAGTAGGGCTGTGACAATCAGATTTATGGTGTTTGGAGAGGATCACTGTGGCGTTGGTGGGGACAAAGGGGGACAAAGGCAGGTGTAGGAAGGCTGGTGAGGAGGACACTGTCAGAGTCCAGGCAAGAGATAATGGTGGCCAGCCTTGGGAGGATGGATGTGAGGGGATGTAGATGTGGAGTGAAGTGGATGCAGGTATAACTGACTGGATATAGTCAGGATTAGAACGGGGGGGATGAGGGAGAAGGCGGTGACAAGAGCAAATCCTGGGACTGTGGCTTTAGATGCTGGGTTGACAGTGAGACAGGAAACGCTGTGCTGGGTGAGAGTGGGAGGGAAACCGCCTGAGCTCAGGTCTGGGCATGTGGAGTCCAGGGTGCCTTTGAGCCATGCAAGTGGCTAGGTGGGTCTGACGGTCAGAGAAGCGGGCAGGGCCAGAGGTGCACTCATGTGAGTCACTTGGGTGTCCTTGGGAATCGAGGCTGGGAGGTTGGATGGGGGCTCCGGGAAAGACTAATAAATGGGAGAGAAGAGGGCTCAGGACTGGGAGCCTCACGTGGCACTGGAGAGTGGTGTGAAGTGGGCAGAGGCAGGGAGATGAGTTTGGAGCCTGTGAGAAAAAACGAGGGAGTCTGCGGGGAGAAGGAGAGGAGAGGCCTTTATAAAGCAGAACTGTAGGCCTTGGTGATGGGTGAAGTGTGGGGTGAAGGTGGGAGGAGTCTAGCTTGAATATCAACTTTTGGCCCTGATGCCCAGGTGGGTCTGCTGTTCAAGAGAGAGGTTTGGGCTGGGGATAGAAGTGTTTGGAGTCATCAGTGTATGACTGAACAGGAATGATCAGGGAATGTGTGTCCAGTGGAAAGAGCCAAGAATAGAACCCTAAGGGACGTTAACTAAGATGACAGAAAGGATGGGGAGGGGCGCCATGGAAGCTTTGGCAACCCCTGCTGGTCATCCACCGGAGTCTGTGCCCGGAGGCTGCCCAGGTGGACTTGCTTTCCAGTTCCCCCTGCCAAGCCTGGCTGTGTGATTTCACCCCCACCAGTGGGAGGCCAAGGGAGGCAGTGTGAGCCGTTCTCTGCCTGGGCTGCAAGACTCTAGGTATATCCTCCCTACATTCCCTCTCTTCTTCCTGCGGCTGGAGCCCCACATGGCGGTCACCCGGCTTTGGTCTTGAGTCACTTATAAGCCCTAGGGGGCAGTGCAGCAACACCACAGGAAGAACCTGGGTGTTCAAATGACTGTGAGGGGAGTTCCTCACTGACCTGGAATATTCACTCAGAATGTGAGTGAGCCGAACAATTTTTATTAGGCTAACCAGTTACATTAGCTGGGTTAGGCTAAATTATATTAGCCTATTTAAGTTGTATTAGTTAGGCTAAACTCCTATAACAAAGAGACCCAAAAAGACAGCGGCTCAAAGAATGTAAGGTTTCTTTCTTTCTCTGATGGCTCAGCCACTAAAGAATCTGCCTGCCAACGCAGAAGACCCCAGTTCGATCCCTAGGTCAGGAATGTCCCCTGGAGAAGGGAATGGCTACCCACTCCAGTATTCTTGTCTGGAGAATTCCATGGACAGAGGAGCCTGATGGGCTACAGTCCACGGAGTTGCAAAGAGTCAGACACCACTGAGCGACTAAAGTTTTCACTTTTTCTTTTCTCCCTTTTCAACCTAACTAGTACAACAGAAAAAAATAGAAAGCCTAACGAATACAATATAACTTATCCTATCTAATAAGAGAACCAAGCGGGAAGTGCATCAAGAAAGAGAAAGTGGGAAACCGTGCTGAATGCTGCGTGTGCGTTGTGTGCTCCGTTGCCTCCATCACGTCCAGCTCTGCGTCCACCACTTTGTGACCAGCCTGCTAAGTTCCTCTGTCCATGGGATTCTCCAGGCACGAATACTGGAGTGGGTTGCCATGTCCTCCTCCAGGGGATCTTCCCGATCCAGGGATTGGACTTGCATCTCCTGTGGCTCCTGCATTGCAGGCAGATTCTTTATTGCTGAGCCACAGGGGAAGCCACACCAGGGTCAGCTAAAGTAAGGGATGAAGAACATCCACCAGCTTTGGCAACCGGGAAGTGACTGATGACTCTAGTGGCCCCTTCCAGTGCAGCCCTGGGGGGCGGGCTGGGGGATGGATGGATGGACGAAACAGGCAGTAAAGAAGTAGATTCAGCAAGTTTAGACATCTCTTTGGAGGAAGCTGGATGTGAAGGAACGAGATGGAGAAGGATCTAAAAGGGGACTCAGGATCAAGCAAGATTACAGTGGAGCTGGGGGAGAGGGTAGGGTTAAAGATGCTGGTAAAACGATGAGTGAGGGAGTGGGGCCTCAGCTGATGGGGAGGAGCTGGGACCCAGAACTTGGTGACAGGGCAGGAAATGTGGGTTCTCAAACACGTGTGTGTATGTGTACATGCACATACACGTGTACATTCAAGGCATGTTGGCAGCTGTGGGAGAGGAAGGGAGTACTTTCTGGAGAGCTTCCATTTTCTCTGAGAAGCGGGACTAAGTTAAGGAGAACAGTGTGGGGTGGGGAAGGGCTGGATTGAAGGGATCAGAAAAAGTAAAGTTGAGAGAAGGGATCTGCTAACAATGCAGAGACAGTTGGAAACTGGGAATTGGTGGAGACACCGAACTTCCCGGATGAGGGTGCTTTTTCTCGAGCTGAGCTTGGGCTCTGGGGCTGGGGTCCAGGATTGCAGCCGGCAGGCGGTGGACCCAGCACAGAGGAAGTGCAGGACCAGAAGCAATGCCTTCAGGGGATGGACGAGACAAGGTTGAAGGCCAAGTAGGGGCAAGATCTCAGTAGGAAATGGAGAAGTGTGAGAGGGTGAGGGTGCCCAGAGGGCACAGGGCAGCTACGGAGGAAGCAAGGAGGCTGAGGGCCGGAAGGAGGGGAGGGTGGCCAGAGGAGGCTGCCAACTTTTGGGGTTCTGCAGGAACCCCACGGCTGCCCAGGATGACAGCAGGACTTGAACTGGAGAGGCATTCTGGGAATTAAGAGCCAGAGTCTTTGAAATTTGAGGGATATGGGCAAGGTGGCTGATGGCCTGAGCCGTCCCTTGGCCCACCACACAGACATCACATCAGCAGGCAGAATAAACAGTGACTTCTTGCATTTGTGTCATGGAGCCTAACCATTTACAGAGGCTTTCATTTTCCTACCTGTGCGATTTGACATTTAACAGAGGAACAGCTGAGAGGGATTAAGATTCTAAAGGCCCCACAGTGCAGCTGCCTCACCCTGCTTCCTGTGATCGCCACAGACCCAGGTCACAGGACCTTGTCTATTGCCATGAAAACAGATGGGAAGTGTCCGCCACCTTTGGTTCTTCCCATGGAGGTACAGGATCTTGTTGTGGGAAAATAAGGTATTACTGCCTACAGTTCTAAAAGGTGGGCGCCCTGGAGAGAAGAGGGGAGACTGGAGAGAGGAGGATATATTCCCAGGTTGGGAGTGATTGGATCTCATGGCCTGAGAAGCCCTGAGCCTCCTTTGGTGTTATTTTGGCTAAGAGGATGGGGACTCAGAAGCAGGAGCAGGAGACAGTAGGGGCTGTGGGGAAGCCCCTTGGTGTCCCCGTGGGGAATTACCTATGGCTTATGGGGACCTGTATGCCTGTCCTCAGGTCTGTTGGTCCTGTGTGTGTCTGTGAGCGGGTCCCTCACAAGTTTCTGAGTTGCGGAGGTGTCTCTGGAGGTGCGCGTGGGTCACGCGTTGAATCTCGGCGTGTTTCAAGGAACAACGTAATTTCCTGCGTCAGGCTATCCTGAACGCATGGAGCGTGCATTTCTCGGCCAAGCACGGCTCTACGTGTAAGGACGTGTCCCTTCGGCACTGAGGCAGAAACTAGGTCAGTGTGCGGCGAAGTGGAACTAGGAATCGATTCTCCAGTAGGAACAGGTTGAGTGGGGAAAGGGGGCAGGGTGGAGGAAGAGGAGAGGGCAGAGAAAGGTACCCTTGGAACCTGGGAGCCTCCTAGCCTCTTTGGAACATCTGCCCTTGGGGGAGGGCACCAAAGAAGGGAGTGTGAGCCGTGGAGAACCTAACCACCCAGGGACCAGGACTCGGGGTTGGGAGGCAGGCCCAGAGGCAGAGACGTTGAGGGTCTTTTGGCCTGGAGCTGGTGGGATTAGGGGGAGGGTGCAGATGTTGCATGGAACAGCCAGCTGTCTGGGGCTTTGGTTAAGAAAAATGTCTTTTTCCCTGGTGTTCCTCCTGCCTGACACCACCAGGTCTGCTGTAGCAAGAACCCATAGCAACACACCTCCCTCCATCCCTTCCTCCTCTGCCTCCCCCTGGGCATAAAGAGAAGCTGCAGGCGACCCGGAGTAGCCCCTCACCTGGCTGGAGAAGGGGGCTGAGGGTCGTCTGATCAGTGGAGAGTGAGGGTTAGATTTGGTTAAGAAAAAGATGGTCAGCATCTGCCTCCAGATATTGTTGGGGGTCTTTGGGGACCTGGGGAGGTAGAAGTTCCATTTTTCCCCTGGGGAAGGGCACGATAGTGTAGGGCACCCTGCCCAGGGCCTGGTTGTATGGGAAAGGTCTCTTACCCCAGAGAGGGAGAATCTTTACTCCTCTGGGACCTGAGTCCCCTCCCCCAACCAAGGGAGATGCTCTTTTGTTGGCTCCACTAGTGCTAGACACCCCTTGATCTGGGATCCCTAAGCCCATGACTCCCCACATCCTTGTGTATAATGGGATCAGGGAGTGTGAATACAGGGCCCTGGAGAGGTCAGTGGGCCCTTCGAATGCCCGGCATTTCCAAGAGGATGTGCTCGCCCGTGTCAGGGCCCGTGCCTGCCCTGCCTCCAGCTTCCCACTTCCTCCTCCATCTGAGCTGTTGCAGCAGCAGCAGCAGCAGCAGCAGCAGCAGCAACTTCTCTCTCAACACCTTCCAACCCGGGCCCAGCCAAGTGCCACCCAGCCCACGGCAAGCAGGCACACAGCAGCCCCAGAGCTGGCGCGCTCCTTGGCTCCTGCCCCTCCCCTCTGCAGGCTCCTCCAGCCCCTCCCTTCCTCCCTTCTGCATCTTGAAGGAGCTATGAAGAGACCCCTGCTCTGTCAGGGCTCCACTTCAGGTCTCTTTAGAGCTGGGGCTTTGTTTCCAAGGCCACGTCAACCCTTGTGAGCTCCGTGTCAACTCGGGCACCAATGTGGCATCACCTTCGTCCTTTATGGTTCCAAGCCAGTGCAGACCCCTGTGACTACTGTGGGCTCCATCTCACTCTGGCCAAAGCAGGCTCCACTTGCATCTGCTTCCTCGTGGGCTCCATGATATTCTGAAACAACATAGGCCCTGTATTAGTTAGTTCAAGACCACCCCTCATCAATGCTCACTGGCCTCCCCACAAGCTCCATGTCACTCCAGGTCTGGTGGGTACCTTAGTGTGGACTTCTGTGGGCTCCTTGACATTCTGAACTAGGAGTTCAATGTTAGCCTGAGCCCAGGCAGGTGCCATATTATTCTAATTCCTTGATCCACTGGACACCATGGATATGCACCATCTTTATCAGCACCCTAGGCCTCTCAGGACTACTGTGGGTTCTTTGTCCATTGAGCCAAAGTGAGCTCCATGTCCTTCCTTGCAGATCATGGTTGCACAGCTTGACCAGTAGCACTGGCATCACCTAAGACTTGCTGAAAATGCAGAATCTCAGGCCCCGCGCAGACCATCTGAATCAGAACCTGCACTGTTAACAAGACCTTGATGCATATGCACATTAAAGTTTGAGCAGCACTGTCGTCAAGTTCATGTCAATCTGGATCCAAGTGGAAGCACACTGACCCCATGCTATGTCAGCTCCATGACCCCCTGGGCCAATGTGGGTGCTGTATTGAAGAGCCCCGGTGCCACATGGGAGTTAAGGTGTTCTCCCTGTGGTCCCCCAGGCCTCTGTTTCCTCTACCTCTCACCTTTCTTTACTTCCTCCTTGAGACCTTGTCTCTAACCAACACCCTTCTTCAAAACCAAATGCTCTTTCCTCTGTCCTGAGTCTCTGGCCCCCTCCGAACAGAACCCAAGCATAGAGGGCTTTTGTCATCCTTGTCTCTGAGCTGGGCTTTGGGGATACTCCTGACCCTCCCTCCCCACCAGCCTCCTGCCGACCTCAGGCCACCCGAGCTGGAGGCTGCTGCTGTAGTTTTCCATCCCTGCTGTTCTCTGCCTTATACACACGTTGCACAGATAGATCCAAAGTCTATATCTATATATACTTCTCACCCCCCACCCCCGGACGGCGTGCGTCTCCTTTGCCAGGCTGTGGTCGTGCAGTCTGTCGCTCGTTAAGGCACTGTCTCAGATTTGCATCTTTAATATTTTATCCAGGAAGCGCTCCTGGCTGGGGCCCTGGGAGCTGGTGTGAAGCCGACAGAATGTCAGGCCCCGGAATGGTTGCTCACGGGTGGTGGCGGTGGGACGAGCGTCTGGGGGACAGGAGAATGGTGACGCCAGTTCTTGGCTGCCGGTCTAGACGTCAGTATTAAGGTGGGGGTGGGGAGAACACATCAGAGATCAGCAGCTCCAGCCTGCACAGAGAGCCCCTTCCTGGGCAGAGCCATCTACCTCTGATGTGAGCTTGCTGTTTAGGTTCAATGATTCCTCCAGGTCTTGGTCAATTTCAGTGTCTGGGGATTTTCCAGGGGAGAGAAGCCCTTACTCCATGGGGAAGCTGCAAAAACTCATCCTCTTATCTGGCTTCCCCCAGACCCAGGGTAAACCATGGAGGACAGAGGATGACAGAGTGGGAGGGAGGAGCCGGGCTGGAGAATGGCAGGTCTGGCTGGTGCTGTGTGACCTTGAGGTGTCATTGAGCTGGCTGGTTTCTGTGAGTGACAGGGACCAATCATCAGCATCTTCCTCCGCTCCCTGGCATGTTGGAGATCTGAGTTAGTAGCAAGCAGTGCAGAATATTGACAGCGATCCCTTCTGTTCCCAGATATTTGTAAAGAATTTAGCTGGCAGGAGGGGGGAGAGGAGGGAGAACGATGAGACTCTGGCCCTAGGGCAGATGGAAAAATCTGAAGATGGAAGAGGGGGAGGGGAGAGCAGACAGACACAGGGCTTTCATTCTGACCCTTACGAGGCATGAAATGCCTGATTGTGCCTGTGTCCTGAGGGTTCAGGGAGGCCTGGAGGTCAGGAGGCGCAGGGGGTGGGGTGGTGGGGGGGCAGAAGAAGGAGAGCCTGCTCCATCCCCTAAGCCTCTGGGGAACAAGATCCCCACTCTTTCTGCTACTGTCTGGCAAGGCTGCGCTAGACAGGGCTTCTCAGAGAAGGAGGATGGGGCGTGGTCCCAGGCCCTGCTCCCCCACCACTTGCCAAGTTTCTGGGCCTTGAGGTTTGTCTGTGCAGGACTCAGCCCTGGGTGGGGGCAGGGCTCAGTGTGTGTGAGAGGGTGTGTGTGATTATCCCTCAGCCTGCAGCTGGGACACCCCTCTGCCCCAGAGTTGACTGCTCCGCCCCCAGGGGCTGCATGGGAAAGTTCTTCCTGGTGTCTTGCCTCAGTTCTTTGTGCTGCCACTTCAGAGCAATTACTCTCTAGTTTGCTCTCTGCGGGGATTAGAGCCCTCATTTCCTGAGGTTTATTCTGCCTCCTCTACCCAGGAAGAGGCATCATGATTTAATAGGGAAGCCTGAAGGCCTGGTCTACTTCTCCGGTACATACCTACATACCTAGAGGGCTTGGCCTCTGTGTAAACTGATATCCTCCAGTGAGCATCCCCAGCATCCATTCACTAATAAGGAGCTCAGACACCCACAAAGGACAGCACCGAGCTGCACAGCAGAGCACAGACATTGTACATGGTAGGGAACCCTCCACTTCTGCAATGTCCCCTATCTCCATCAACAGTTTGCAAACGCCTTTTACCTTGGATTTTTGGTCCAAAGGATATCGCATAAAAGCAGAGAGAAACTAAACCGAGAAAAGTACAGCTGCTGTGGCAGAAGTCAGGGCTGGAGGACCAGGGAGACCTGCCTGCCCTGCTCCTTGGAAACCTTTCCAACCACTCCCACCATCCCCTAGGGGCTCCTGAGAGGCCCTGCAGGACTCCCAGCACTTGGCAGAGCATAGTTAGGAAAACACTGATCTGCAAATCTAGTTTCTTAACTCTTGGAAGCTGCCAATCAAAGGGAATGGGGGCTGCAGAGATAGGAGTGTATGTGACAGTCCCACAGGTGACAGCTTGATGACAAAGGATAAAGAGGTAGAATAATGCTAAAAAGCAGACATACAAAGCCTGAAGGGCTCAAGGCTGGGGCCATTTAGTTTTGGGGCGATCTTGATTGCTCCTCAAGAATCTCTGGGGCCTGGACTCATGCTCAGAGTAAGGGCCTGATACATCTGGGAGCCTGCATGCTTGGTAGAAAGGAATTAGATGAGAAATTTGAGAAATTGCTCTCCACAATGGTTAAAATATAAAAATATGGGACAATGTGGATCCTTGAAGGTGAGCCCTGAGCTCACTGAGTATGTTAACTCATTCAAAGAGCTCATGACAGTGGTTCTCAGCTGGGGTGATTTGTGACCCCCACCCCCAACCTAGGAGAAATTTGGCACTATCTGGGGACAGTTTTGGGTTTCACAACTGGGAAGAGGGTGCTACTGGCATCTAAGGGATAGAGAGAAACCAGGGATGCTGCTAAACATCCTATAATGCATAGGACAGTCCCCTCAATAAAGAATTGCCCAGCACATCAATAGTGCTGAGGGTTAGAAACCTTGGTCTACACTCAAGATGATACCAGAGTCTTTACTGTATCGTATCTATTTATCCCCCCACCAGACTATGTTCCCAGAAGCTGGAAATAATGCCTTCTATTTGCCTAGAGCATCTGTCTCTGGACTTTATGCAGAGTAGGTGTGTTGTGCTGTACTTAGTTGCTCAGTTGTGTCTGACTCTGAGACCCTATGGACTGTTGCCCACCAGGCTCCTCTGTCCATGGGGATTCTCCAGGCAAGAATACTGGAGTGGGTTGCCACGCCTTCCTCTAGGGGAATCTTCCCAACTCAGGGATCAAACCCAGGTCTCCCGCACTGCAGGTGGATTCTTTACCATCTGAGCCACCAGGGAAGCCCAAGAATACTGGACTGGGTAGCCTATCCTTTCCTCAGGGGAATCTTCCTGACCCAGGAATCGAACTGGGGTCTCATGTATTGCAGGTGGATTCTTTACCAGCTGAGCTACCAGGGAAGCCCCAGGCATAGTAGGTGCTTTACAAGTATTTATTAGGTGAATGTGTGAATAAATGACCTTTCTGGACATGGTGAGCAGTCCTCTTCTTCCAGTCCAGAGCCCAGTTTGCCTTGGAGAAGGCATATACTACTTCTTCACTTTAGTTAATAGATCTTGCAAGGGATCTTGACCCTGGGCAACCCTGGGAGAAAGCTGGGGAGGGCTCACCCAAAAGTGCCTGAGCCGTTGACTCAAAAAGAGCAGATGCTCATTCGTAATGAAATTTACATATCATTTGCATGTTGCTTTGAATATAATTTACATGCTGCTCCTTTAAAGTCAAAAGGCACAGAGTTGGCCTGGGCCTGCCTTTTCCACCTCTGTCCCTCCACTCTTTTTGCTCACTCTCTGGGGAAACATTCACCTGGTGGGCCCATATTTGCTTAGATTCCCCAGGGCCTGGCACAAAAATCTTAGGAAACCCATTCATGGTGAGATGCTAAAAAAAGAAGAAAACCAGCAGACCCCTTACATTTTGCTCATTTCTTGTGGTCCAGATTCTGGCCTTTGGTGTCCCACATGTTTGAGTTTCAACTCAGCCTCTGCTGCTCCACAAACTGCATGATTTTGAGCAAATTATTTAATCTCGGCCCCTCAATTCCCTCATCTGTGAAATGGGAATAATGATGGAGTTAATGGGATGATTCAATGAGAGAATCTATTAAAGTGCCAAGCATCTGGTAGGCACGCAAGAAATTGTGACTGTTGTACTTACTATTAAACCTGGGTTCTTTGAAGCAGCTGTCACCAGGAGGAGTTGCTTTTCTGAACTTCTTGCTCTGCTGCTGGTCCCGTAGCTGATCTCTTTCCTTTTGAAACTCTCCTTGCTCTTGGCTTTGTATTCTGGATTTCCTCCCACCTTGCTGGCCACTCTTTCTTATTCTGAGTCCTTCTTCCCTGTCTACCTCTAAGGTTTGGCAGGTCCTAGGGCCCCTCACCTTTTCTCCCTGGGTGTCCCTGGCTTCAACCACTGGCCCCATGGCAGGAACTCTCAATTATTTTTCCAGCCTGGAGACTTATAATCTACACCTACAGAGCATCTCCACTTGATGTCTGAAAGACATCTTAAAATCAACATTGTGATTTCTAATCCTTTTCCTTTCTCAGGCATCCCTACTTAGGAAAATGACACTGTCATCTCCCCAGTTGCTCAAGCCCAGAAGCCCAGAATAAGTCCTTTATTCCTTTCTCCCTCATCCCCTGTTTTAGTTATCTCTTGCTATGGAACACATTATTCCCAAATTTAGTGGCTTAAAGTAATAAGCATTTGCTATCTCAAATAATACATGCTTCTGTGAGTCAGGAATCCAGAAATAACTTAGCTGGTTCAGGGTCTCTCATGAGGCTGCACTCAAGGTGTTAGTGAAGGGGACTTCTCTGGCGGTCCAGTGGTTGAGAGTCTGCCTACCAATGCAAGGGACATGGATTTAGCTCAGTTGGTAAAGAATCCGCCTGCAATACAGGAGACCTCAGTATTCCTGGGTTGGGACGATCCCCTGGAGTAGGGAATGGCTACCCACTATAGTATTCTGGCCTGGAGAACTCCATGGACTGTACAGTCCATGGGGTTGCAAAAAGCTGGACACAGCTGAGCGACTTTCGCTTCACTTCACTTCTGAGAAGATTTCACATGCCGTGGAACAACTAAGCCTGTGCACCGCAACTGCGGATGCCCGTGTGCTCTGGATGATGCCCATGTGCTCTGGATGATGCCCATGTGCTGTGGAGCCCATCCTCTGCAATAAGAGAAGCCACCACAGTGAGAAACCGGCACGCGGCAACTAGAGAAAGCCCTCACACGGCAACGAAGACCCAGTGCAAAGAAAAGCAGATAAATAAAATTTTAAAAAGATGTCGTTGAGGATGCAGTCATTAAAAGGCTTGCCTGGGCTGGAGGATGTGCTTCCAAGGCGACTCACTCACATGCCTGCTAGGTTGATGCTGATGGTTTGCAGGAAGCCTACATTCCTTGCCATGCGGACATCACAGAGCTGCTTGAGTGTCCTCGTACCATGGTGGCTGACTTTCTCAGAACGAGTGATCTAAGAGGGAGCAGAGCAAGATGCAGTCCCTTCTCTGGTCTTGTCTTGAAAGTCTCACACTGCTACTTCTGTTATGTTCTATTCATTAGATGTGAGTCACTAAGTCCAGCTCACATTCAAGTGGAGGAGAATTAAGTTCTGTTTCTTGAAGGGAGGCAGGTCAAAGAATTCATGGGCATATTTTAAAACTCTACCTAAGTCTATCCTGAATTATCTACTCTGCTTCCACCATTCCAGTCTTAATCACCCTCATCACTCACCTCTGCCATGGCAGTGGCCTCCAGACTGACTTTTTTTTTTGAAAAATATTTAAAAACTTTTTATTTTATATTGGAGTACAGACGATGAACAGTGTCGTGATAGTTTCAAGTGCACAGCAGAGCGACTCAGCCACACATATACACGTATCCATTCTCCCCCAAACTCCCTCTCACTCAGGCCACCATATAACATTGAGCAGAGTTCCTAGTGAAAGACAGTAAGTCCTTGTTGGCTATCCATTTTAAATATAGCAATGTGGATATGCTGATTGACTTTCTTGCTACTACTCGTGCCCCTCTACGATCTATTCTCCACAAAGCATCAGGATGACTGCGACAGCGGCACTCCCATGTGGGGGTTCTAGTTAACGATGATGAGCTGGATCTCCTTTCCCTTTTCAGATCCCACGAAGATGGTAGTAAAAAGGAAAGGAAGGTATAAATCCATAAGGACAGAGAAATCAATATCTCAGCAGATAAAGGATTTTAGCAAGGTTTTGGAAGATTAGAAGTAGATTGAGGAATAGTCATAGATTTAGTGATGAGGACAGAGGAAGACAGATGATAATAAGGGGTAAGGGGATTCAGAAGTATCGGTGTAAGCAGAGGTGCAGAGGTGAGTCTTGGGGTGGATGAACAGTTGACCTTCTGCACGACTGCTCTGCCCAGAAAGGCAGAAGATTAGAATTTTCTCACCTGGAGAAACTGAAAGGCTCTGAAGAAAAATTCCATAGAGGAATATTTGGAGGGTTTCCAGTGAAACAGTTGGCTCTTTGCCTAATCACTAAAAACCAAAATCCACCAGTAAAAAAACCCTTTACCCCTGCCTGTGGAACTTTCACTCTGCTTTTTAAAGCTTTTCATTAAATAGAAATGGTTGAGCAAAGATCATCTGACGAATAAAGAAAACTCTTGTGTCCTAGGAAAGACATCAAGTGGAGTTAGAAGTGCACGAAATTTATTGTGGGTAATGCTGGTGGAAAATCTTCAGGACTGACAGGTGAGAAAGAAGTGGAGGAAGGAGAGAGGACTGGGGAGGGTGCGTTTCAGTCTGTGGTGGGACGCAGTCTCAGCCAGAGCTTCAGAGTGACAATTGCCCACTAAGGGGAGACCCTGCTGGGCTGAAATGTCCGGGTGGTAAAACCTCCCACTGTGCTGGGTAATTGGCTGGAGTTGCCTGAGGAGAGTATGTCCTCAGTTCAAACACTGCAGTTGATTCAGAAATCATGGAAGCTGACGTTTGTCAGCTGACTGCCCTCGTCAAGGACGGCTTTCTTGAAGTGAGATCTGAATGGTGTATTTCCACGTCCTGCTACAATCCCAGCATGAAAGAGAAAGACAAAAAAGGAAAAACTGAGGAAATCGGGAAAAAACCCAAGCCAACTTAAACACACCCCTCTGGATAGTAGTATCCTCTTCATGGCAAATAGATGGAGAAACAGTGGAAACAGTGTCAGGCTTTATTTTCTGGGGCTCCAAAATCACTGCAGATGGTGAGTGCAGCCATGAAATTAGAAGACGCTTACTCCTTGGAAGAAAAGTTACGACCAAACTAGATAGCATATTGAAAAGCAGAGACATTACTTTTCCAACAAAGGTCCGTCTAGTCAAGGCTATGGTTTTTCCAGTGGTCATGTATGGATGTGAGAGTTGGACTGTGAAGAAGGCTGAGCGCCGAAGAATTGATGCTTTTGAACTGTGGTGGTGGAGAACACTCTTGAGAGTCCCTTGGGCAGCAAGGAGATCCAACTAGTCTATTCTAAAGGAGATCAGCCCTGGGATTTCTTTGGAAGAAATGATGCTGAAGCTGAAACTCCAGTACTTTGGCCACCTCATGCCAAGAGCTGACTCATTGGAAAAGACTCTGATGCTGGGAGGGATTGAGGGCAGGAAGAGAAGGGGACGACAGAGGATGAGATGGCTGGATGGCATCACTGACTCGATGGACATGAGTCTGAGTGAACTCCGGGAGATGGTGATGGACAGGGAGGCCTGGTGTGCTGCGATTCATGGGGTCACAAAGAGTCGGACACGACCAAGTGACTGAACTGAATAATTATTTTAAAAAGAATTGAATACAGTGAAAAGAGCTATAAAGAACGAGAGAGAGAGTTCTTTAATAAGTAGACAACAGAATGGTTGGAGAAGTAAAACAAACAAAAATCTCTTGGAGAGGAGCAGAACAAAAAGACAGAGATGAGGTTCTTGAGTGCTGCTGTGTTCTAGGCTCTGATGATAAGCAGCAGACAGAATCCAAAGCGCTTGCACTTGAGAGACTCCCAAGAAGAGAAACAGGTGGGGAAGAAGGCGCAGAATACTTGGGTGGGCCAGTCCAGGAGGTTCAATGTTCAACTGATAGGGGTTCAGAAAAAGAAGGCAGAAATGAAGAGGGAAGGAAATAGACAAAAAGTTAATACAAGAAAATTTCACAGACTTGAATGTCTGAAATAAATGATCTGAACTTCTGCATTGGCCCAAGATGGAGCAACAGGGAATAGCTTTACTCTCCCATCTGAATACCTGAAAAGCCAGACAAAACATATGAAACAAGAAAGTTCAGATGTTAGAAATCAGGCAGCACAGGACAATGATCCCTGAGAGAAGAGAAAGCTATAAGCTTTACAGTTGTCCCCACCTACTGCCTGGAGTGAGTTTCCAGGCCACAGGACAGGGAAGGGTAACTCAAGTAGAGCCTGGTGGTCTACTTGAGTTTTAGTAAATTTATACAGTTGTGTACCTGAGATGGTAGGCTTAAACTCAACCATTTCAATAATTGCAATCAACAGACATGGTCTAGGGCTTCCCCGGTGGGTCAGTGGTAAAGGATCTGCCTGCCAATACAGGAGACTTGGGTTCTATCCCTGGGTTGGGAAGATCCCCTGGAGAAGGAAATGGCAACCCATGACAGTATTCTTGCCTGGGAAATCCCATGGACACAGGAGCCTGGCTGGTTAAGACCCATGGAGTTGCAAAAGAGTAGGACACAACTTAGTGACTCAGCAACAATACATTGTCTAGATAACCTAATTAAAAGGCAGATAAAAGGAAAGACTCAACTATATGCTGTCTATAGGAAGCCCACTTAAAGACACAAGTAGATAAAAAGTAAGAAGATATGCCATGCTAACACTAATCAAAAGAATGTTGAAATGGCTATATTAATATAGGATATGTCATACTAATACTAATCAAAAGGGCTATATTAACATCTGATAAAATAAATTTCAGAACAAAGATCATCACAAGGGATTAAGAGGGCCATTCATAATGATAATAGGGTCATTTCAATGAGAAGACATGTGTTAGTTGCTCAGTTGTGTCCAACTCTGTGTGACCCCGTGGACTGTAGCCCACTAGGCTCTTCTCTCCATGAGATTCTCCAGGTAAGAATACTGGAGTAGGTCACCATTTTCTTCTCTAGCGGATCTTCCAGACCCAGGAATTGAAGCCAAGTTTCCTGTATCGTAAGCAGATAATTTTTTAATTTAACTATAGTTGATTTACAATATTATGTTAGTTTCAGATGTTGGACTTCAGGTTCTTTTCCATTATAGGTTTTACAAGATATTAAATATTGTTTCACGTGCTATACAGTAAATCCTTCCTGTTTATTTTATATATAGTGGTGTGTACCTATTAATCCCATATTCCTAATTTATCTCTCTGCCTCCTCTTTCCCCTTGGTAACCATAAGTTTGTTTTCTATATTTGTGAGTTTGTTTTTGTAATTGAGTTGATTTGTATTATTTTTTCAGATTCTACATATCAGTGATATCACACAATATCTGTCTTTCTCCTTTTGACCTGTTTTGCTTAGTTGATCATCTCAGGGTCTGTTCAGTTGCAACAAATGGCAATGTCTCATCCTCTTTCATGGCTGGGCAATATCCCATTGTGTATGTGTCTACGCCATCTTCTTTATCAGTTCACCTGTTTATGGAAATTTAGATTGCTTCCATGTCTTGGCTGTTGTAAGCAGTGCTGCTATGAACATTGGAGTATATGTATCTTTTAAAAAAATATTTATTCGTTTCTTTTTGACTGCGCTGGGTCTTAATTGCAGTACACGGTGTCTCCACTGAGGAGTGTGGACTTCTGTCTAGTTGTGGCACACAGGCTCCAGAGCGCATGGCCTCTGGTTGGCGGCAGGCAGGCTTAGTTGTCCCACGGCATGTGGGATCTTAGTTCCCCGGCCAGGGATGGGACCTGAGTCCCTTGGGAGGTGGATTCTGAACCACTGAACCATGGAGGATATCCCTGAGGTATATGTATCTTTTTAAATTAGAGTTTTCACCTTTTCTGGATATATGCCCAGGAGTGGGATTGCTGGGTCATATGATAATTCTATTTTTAGTTTTAAAAGGAACCTCCATATTGCTTTCCATAGTGGCTACACCAATTTACATTCCCACAAGCAGTTTAGGAGGGTTCCCTTTTCCTCACACTCTCTCCAGCATTTTTTATTTGTAGACTTTTTGATGGTGATTCTGACTGGTGTTAGGTGATACCTCATTGTAGTTTTGATTCTCATTTCTCTAATAATTAGTGATGTGGAGCATATTTACATATGCCTGTTAGCCCTCTGTATGCCTTCTTTGGAGAAATATCTATTTAGGTCTTCTGAAGAGGACATAATTCTAAAGGTTTGTTTGCAAAGCTTCAAAATACATAAAACAAATACTGATAGAAATAGACATTTATAAGTACAGTCAGAGATTTAAACATTCCTCTCTCAACAAGTGTTGAAACAAGAGAAAATCAGTAAGAATATAGAAGGGTTGACCAGTACTATTAACTCATTTGACATATATACATAATGCATATTGATATTATGCTTGGGCTTCCTGGGTGGCTTAGTTGGTAAAGAACTTTTCTGCAATGCAGGAGACCTGGGTTCAGTCCTTAAATTGGGAAGATCCCCTGGAGAAGGAAATGGCAACCCACTCCAGTATTCTTGCCTAGAGAATTCCATGGACAGAGGAGCCTGGCTGGCTATAGAACATGTGGTCACAAAGAGTTGGACACGACTAAGTGACTACCACTTTCTTCATATTTATATTATATAGTTTTCTATGTGAGTATTAAAAGACGCTTGCTCCTTGGAAGAAAAGCTATGACTAACTAACTAGACAGGACATTAAAAAGCAGAGACATTACTTTGCCAACAAAGGTCCATATAGTCAAAGCTATGGTTTTTCCGGTAATCCTATATGGATGTGAGAGTTGGACCATAAAGAAAGCTGAGCGCTGGAAGAACTGATGCCTTTGAACTGTGGTGTTGGAGAAGTCTCTTAAGAGTCCTTTAGGCTGCAAGGAGATCAAACCAATCAATCCTAAAGGAAATCAATCCTGATTATTCATTGGAAGGACTGATGCTGAAGCTGAAGCATCAGTACTTTGGCCACCTTAAGTGAAGAGCCGACTCATTAGAAAAGACCCTGATGCTGGGAAATATTGAAGGCAAGAGGGGAAAGGGGTGACAGAGGACAAGATGGTTGGATGGCATGACTGAATCAGTGGACATGAATTTGAGCAAGCTCCAAGAGATGGTGAAGGCAGGGAGACACGGTGTGCTGCAGTCCGTGGGGTCGCAAAGAGCTGGACATGACTGAGCCACTGAAAAGCAACAACATGCTCACTGTTATCTATGGAAATGATTGTTTCTTCCTTTTTAATCCTTATACCTGTTATATAATTTTCTTGTGTTATTGCATTGACTAGAATTTCCAGTACAAAATTAAGTAGTGGTGACAGAGACATCCTTGTCTTGTTTCTTATCTCAGAAGTAGGCTTTTGATAGTTTGGCATTTATCAGATTAAGGAAATTTTCTTCTCTTCCTACTTGCTAAGAGTTTTTTTTTTTTTTCAGATTATGTAGAATTTTTTCAAGTTCTGCATCTACTGAGATAATCAGATGGGTTTTGTACTTTATACTGATAAAGAGATAAGTAACTATTTGATTTTCTAATGTTAAATAAGTCTTGTACTCCTGGAATCAACCCAATTTGGTAGGTATGTACTATTCTTTTATATATTATTATATTGGCTATGCTAATATTTGGTTTAAATTTTTTCCATTTCTGTTCAACAGAGAAACTGATTTATATTTTTCTTTTCTTTGTAATATCTCTATCATGTTTCAATATCAAGGTTATAATAGCCTCATATAATGGATTGGGAACTGCTGCTTTTCTTTCTCGTTTTGGAAGAGTTTCTTGAATAAGTTTTATATCTCTCCTTTAAATATTTGGAAGAATTTACTAGTGAAGCCATCTGGGCCTAGGGTTTTCTTTGTGACTAGGCTTTCAATTACTGATTCAATTTCCTTCATGGATATGGAACTAGGCAGATTTTTAAATTTATTCTTGTTTCAGTTTAGATAAGTTGCGCTTTTTAAAGAATTTTCTCATTTTTTCCAAATTTACAAATTTAGTCATATAGTAATTAATAACATCCTCATTATCTTTTTAAAACTTTTTAGTGGAGGCACAACATGCAAAGTGCCCACATCTTATAGCTTGGTGAATTTTTCCCCTTGGTATATGGTGTAATCACTCCCAGATAAAGACGTAGAACTTTTAAATTTATTTACTTTTTTGGCCACATGCTGTGCAGTGTGTGAGATTTTAGTTCCCTGACCAGGGATTGAACCTGGGCCCTCTGGAGTGACAGCATGATGTCCTAATCACTGGATAACCTGGGAATTCCCTTCTTAGTTGTATGCACTAGTTCATTTTATTATTTCAGTTCAGTTCAGTTCAGTTGCTCAGTTGTGATCAACTCTTTGTGATCCCATGGACTGCAGCACTCCAGGCTTCCCTGTTCATCACCAGCTCCTAGAGCATACTCAGACTCATATACATTGAGTTGGTGATGCCATCCAACCATCTCATCCTCTGTTGTCCCTTTCTCCTCCCACCTTCAATCTTTCCCAGCATCAGGGTCTTTTCCAATGAGTCAGTTCTTTGCATCAGGTGGCCAAAGTATTGGAGGTTCAGCTTTAGCATCAGTCCTTCCAACGAATATTCAGGACTGATTTTCTTTAGGATGGACTAGTTGGATCTCCTTGCAGTCCAAGGGACTCTCAAGAGTCTTCAACACCACAGTTCAAAAGCATCAGTTCTGTGCTCAGCTTTTTTATAGTCCAACTCTCACATCCATATATGACTACTGGAAAAACCATAGCTTTGACCAGATGGACCTTTGTTGGTAAAGTAATATCTCTGGCTTTTAATATGCTGTGGAGGTTGGTCATAGCTTTTCTTTCAAGGAGCAAGTGTCTTTACTTTCAAGGCTGCAATCACCATCTGCAGTGATTTTGGAGCCCCCAAAATAAAGTCTCTCACAGTTTCCATTGTTTCCCCATATTTGCCATGAAGAGATGGGCCTGGATGCCATGATCTTAGTTTTCTGAACGTTGAGTTTTATGCCAACTTTTTCACTCTCCTCTTTCACTTTCATCAAGAGGCTTTTGAGTTCCTCTTCACTTTCTGCCATAAGGGTGGTGTCATCTGCATATCTGAGGTTATTGATATTTCTCCCGGCAATCTTAATTCCAGCTTGCGCTTCACCCAGCCCAGAATTTCTCATGATGTACTCTGTGTATAAGTTAAATAAGCAGGGTGACAATATACACCTTTGACATACTCCTTTCCTGATTTGGAACCAGTCTGTTGTTCCATGTCTAGTTCTAACTGTTGCTTCTTGACCTGCATACAAATTTCTCAGGAAGCAGGTCAGGTAGTTTGGTATTCCCATCTCTTGAAGAATTTTCCACAGTTTGTTGTGATCCACACAGTCTAAGGCTTTGGTGTAGTCAGTAAAGCAAAAGTAGATGTTTTCCTGGAACTCTCTTGCATTTTCAATGATCCAGCGGATGTTGGCAATTTGATCTTGGTTCCTCTGCCTTTTCTAAATCTAGCTTGAACATCTGGAAGTTCATGGTTCATGTACTGTTGAAGCCTGGCTTGGAGAATTTTGAGCATTACTTTACTAGCGTATGAGATGAGTGCAATTGTGCAGTAGTTTGAACATCCTTTGGCATTACCTTTCTTTGGGATTGGAATGAAAACCAATCTTTTCCAATCCTGTGGCCACTGCTGAGTTTTCCAGATTTGCTTGCATACTGAGTGCAGCATTTTCACAGCATCATCTTTTAGGATTTGAAATAGCTCAGCTGGAATTCCATCACCTCCACTAGCTTTGTTTGTAGTGATGCTTCCTAAGGCCCACTTGACATTGCATTCCAGGATGTCTATCTCTAGATGAGTGATCAAACCATCGTGGTTATCTGGGTCATGAAGATCCTTTTTGTACAGTTCTTCTATGTATTCTTGCCACCTCTTCTTGATATCTTCTGTTTCTGTTAGGTCCCTACCATTTATGTCCTTTATTGTGCTCATCTTTGGATGAAATGTTCCCTTGATAGCTCTTATTTTCTTGAAGATATCTCTAGTCTTTCCCATTCTGTTGTTTTCCTCTATTTCTTTGCAGTGATTACTGAGGAAGGCTTTCTTATCTCTCCTTGCTATTCTTTGGAAGTCTACATTCAAATGGGAATATCTTTCCTTTTCTCCTTTGCCTTTAGCTTCTCATCTTTTCTCAGCTATTTGTAAGGCCTTGTCAGACAACCATTTTGCTTTTTGCATTTCTTTTTCTTGGGAATGGTCTTGATCACTGCCTCCTGTACAATGTCACGAACCTTCGTCCATAGTTTTTCAGGCACTCTGTCTATCAGGTCTAATCCCTTGAATCTATTTCTCACTTCCATTGTATAATCGTTAAGGGGTTTGATTGAAGTCATACCTGAATGGTCTAGTGGTTTTCCCTACTTTCTACAATTTAAGTCTGAATTTGGCGATAAGAAATTCATGATCTGAGCCACGGTCAGCTCCCGGTCGTTTTTGCTGACTGTATAGAGCTTCTCCATCTTCGGCTACAAAGAATATAATCAGTCTAATTTTGGTACTGACCATCTGGTGATGTCCATGTGTAGAGTCTTCTCTTGTGTTGTTGGAAGAGGGTGTTTGCTATGACCAGTGCATTTATTATTCAGATTCCACATATGGATGATACCATACAGTATTTGTCTTTCTTTGTCTGACATTTCATTTAACATAACACCCTCAAAGTCCATCCATCTTGCTGCAAATGGCAAAATTTCATTCTTTTTATGGCTGAGTAGTAATCCATTGTATATATATTCCACCAGCTTTTTTATTTATTCATCTGTTGATGGATACTTTCATAGCTTCCATATCTTGACAGTTGTAAATAGTGGTGCTATGAACACTGAAGTATGTATATCTTTTCAAATTAGTGTTTTTGTATTTTCTGGAAATATGCCCAGGAGTGAAATTGCTGAGTCATATACTAGTTCTATTTTTAGTTTTTTTTTTTGGAGAAACCTCCATTTTGTTTTCCACAGTGGTTGCACCAATTTACATTCTCACCAATAGTAAATGAGGGTTGGTCCATATTCTTTTGAATCTGGTATCTTTCACTTAACATTATGTTTGTGAGATTCACCCATTTTATTATATGCAGCAAAATTTCGTTCATTTTCATTGTTGTATAACATTTCATTGCATGAGTATTATACAGTTTATCCATTCTACTATTGATGGACATTTGTCTTTTTTTCTCAGTTTTTGGCTCTACATTTTTTTTTACTAGAAATATACATTCATATTTCTCATGTATCTAGGAGTGGAGTTGCTATATCATAGGTTAAGCTATGTTTATCTTTCACGAAAGTTGTCAAGTAGATTTCCAGAGTGATTATGTCAATTCACACTCCCATCATAAATTCTAAGTTTTAAAAATTTTAGCCATACTTGCAAATGTACATTGGTACTTCACTGTGGTTGTAACTTGCATTTTCCTGATGCCTAGTGATTTGTGCACTTTTCCATATGTATCTGTTGATATTTGAATATTCTCTTTTTAAAATGTATTCAGGTGTTTTTTTTAATTGGCTTGCTTGATTTTTAAAAGTAATTAGTAAGAATTGTTCATGTGTTCTGTGGTTTGCGTTTTCAGCTTTCATATTTATGGGGTCTTTTTATTTTTCAAATGTATTTATTTATTTATGGCTACACTGGGTCTTCATAGCTGCTTGAGGGTTTTCTCTAACTGCAGTGAGTGGGGACTACTCTCTAGGTGAGGTGCACAGGCTCCTCATTAAGATGACTTCTTTCGTTGCGGAGCATGGGCCCTAGGCACACAGGCCTCAGTTGTTGTGGGTCATGGGCTCCATAGTGCTGGCTCAGTAGTTGTAGTTCATGGGTTTAGTTGCTTTGCGGCATGTGGGATCTTCCTGGACCAGGGATCGAACCTGTGTCTTCTACATTAGCAAGTGGATTCGTAACCACTGGACCATCGGGGAAATCCTATGGTATCTTTTGATGTACAGAGTTAAAAAAATTTTTTATTAACTTTATTTTTGGCTGCACCATGCAGCATGTAGGATCCTAAGGTCCTTGACTAAGGATTGAACCCAAGCATCCTGCACTGGAAATGTGGTATCTTAACCACTGGACCATCAGAGAATTCCCGAGGTTTTTAATTTTAGTGAAGTCAAATATATCAATGCTTTATCTCTAGTGTTTATTGTGCCTTGATTAAGAAATATTTGCCTTCCCCAAAGCCATGTAAATTCCTTTCTAAAATCTTTTTTTTCAGAAGCTTTATTTGTTTTCTCTTCCATATGTATATTTATGATCCATATCAAGTAAAATTTTGGATATGTTAGAGGTAGGAGCCAAATTTTCATTTTTCTTATGTGGATATTCTATTACACTAGCACAATTTATTGAAAAGTACCGTCTTTTCCCCCATTGAATTGCAGTTGTGCCTTTGCTGTATATTAGATAATGATATATGTGTTGGTCTGTTTCTGGGCTATATTCTGTACCAATGGTCTATTTGCCTACCTTTGTGCTAATATATTACTGTAGATTTATCTATCATCTTTTTTTTAAATTAATTTTTGGTCGTGCTGGGTCTTCATTGTTGTGCACCGGCTTTCTCTAGTTTTGGTGAGTGGGACTACTCTCCATTGGGGTGCACAAGCTTCCCATTGCAGTGGCTTCTCTTGTTGCAGAGTCTGGGGGCTCTTGGCACTCGGGCTTCAGTAGTTGTGACTCTTGGGCTCTAGAGCACAGGCTCAGTGGTTGTGGCACACCGGTTTCAGTTGCCCGCAGCATGTGACATCTTCCCAGACCAGGGATGGAACCTGTGTCCCCTGTATGGGGGGCGGATTCTTATGCAGAGGACCACCAGGGAAGTCTTATTTATCGCTTATAATAAGTGCTGCTTCCCGATCCTGTAAGTCTTTCAACTTTGCACTTCAAGATTTCCTTGGCTAATCTAGTGCCTTTGCATTTCCATGTACATTTTAGAATCAGTTTGTCAATATCTGCAAGAAGTCCTTTCAGGATTTTGACTGGTATTTCATTCAATTTACTCAAAATTAAGAGAATAATTGACATCTTTACAATATTGAATCTCCTGATTGTTAACATGGTATTGCTAGTTAGATCTTCTTTCATTTCTCAGACCAGTTACTACTTTTCATTAGTATTTTGCACATCTTTTGTTATGTTTATTCCCACATATTTGATTTTTATGTTGTACTTTCTGTTAAACTCTATTTTCTAATTATTTATTGTTAGTATATAGAAAATTAATTGATTGGATATTGATCTTGTATCTAGAGACCTTGTTAATCTACTTATCAGTTCTAATAGTTTATCTACAGATTTGTTTAGATTTTCTACATACAAAGTTATATTATCTATTAATTACAGTTTTGCTTTTTTCATTCTAACCTTCACATCCTTTCCTTGCCTAATTGCACTGGCTAAAATCCAATGTCATGTGGAATAAATGCCTTGTTCTTAAATTAAGAGAAGAACTCTCAATATTTTTCATTAAGTATGAAGCTAACTGTAATTTTTTTAACCAATGGTTTTAAGCTCCTTGAGTGAGTGGAAGTCACTCAGTCATGTCCGACTCTTTGTGACCCCATCGATTCAGTCCATGGAATTCTCCAAGCCAGAATACTGGAGTGAGTAGCCTTTTCTTTCTCCAGGGGACCTTTCCAACCCAGGGATCGAACCTAGGTCTCCCACATTGCAGGCAGATCCTTTACCAGATGAGCCACAAGGGAAACCTAAGAATACTACAGTGGGTAGCCTATCCCTTCTCCAGGGCATCTTCCCACCTCAGGATTCGAACCAGGGTCTCCTGCATTGCAGGTGGATTCTTTACCAAATGAGCTATCATATCCTAAAACAATTTATATATAATTGACATGCTACTTATATATATGATTAAATTTTTATGGAAGCCTAATTTGCAATAAAATGCACAGATTTTCAAGTATATAGTTTTGACAAAAGTATATATCTCTCATATGTATATCACTACCTCCAATTAAAAAGCAGAACATTTCCATCACCCTAGTAAGTTCCCTTATCCCCATTTTTCAGTTAATCTCCAGGGGAGGACTTTCCTGGTGATCCAGTGGTTAAGAATCTACCTTGTAATACAGGGGACACCAGTTCAATCCCTGGTCAGGAAATTTCCCACATGCTGTGGGGCAAGTAAGGGGCCACTGTGCTACAACGACTGAAGCCTGTGCGCCCTAGACCCCGCGCTCTGCAACAAGAGAAATCCGCAAACTGTGGCTGGAGAGCAGTCCCTGCTCACCGCAACTAGAGAAAGCCTGCATGCAGCAACAAAGACCCCCAATATATAAGTAACTAAAATAAAACAAGAAAAATAACTAAAAAATATTCAAAAGAAACTACTGCAGATGGTGACTGCAGCCATGAAATTAAAAGACGCTTAGTCCTTGGAAGAAAAGTTATGACCAACCTAGACAGCATATTCAAAAGCAGAGACATTACTTTGCCGACTATGATCCGTCTAGTCAAGGCTATGGTTTTTCCAGTAGTCATGTATGGATGTGAGAGTTGGACTGTGAAGAAGGCTGAGCACCGAAGAATTGATGCTTTTGAACTGTGGTGTTGGAGAAGACTCTTGAGAGTCCCTTGGACTGCAAGGAGATCCAACCAGTCCATTCTGAAGGAGATCAGCCCTGGGATTTCTTTGGAAGAAATGATGCTAAAGCTGAAACTCCAGTACTTTGGCCACCTCATGAGAAGAGCTGACTCATTGGAAAAGACTCTGATGCTTGTGGGATTGGGGGCAGGAGGAGAAGGGGACGACAGAGGATGAGATAGCTGGATGGCGTCACTGACTCGATGGACATGACTCTGAGTGAACTCCGGGAGATGGTGATGGACAGGGAGGCCTGGTGTGCTGCAATTCATGGGGTCGCGAAGAGTCGGACACAACCGAGCGACTGAACTGAACTGAACTGTTCTTATCCTTCTCCCCACAGGTTGAAATTTGCCTATTTTAGAACCTCATATAAATGGAATCATTCAATATGTACTCTCTGTGTCCGGCCTTTTACTAATCATAATATTTAGAGATATATCATATTCTTGCATGCAACAGTAATTAATTCCTTTTATTGATGAGTACTTTTCCATCTTATGAATTTTTCACAGTTTATTTATTCACTTACCTGTTGATGAGCCTTGAGTTGATTCCAGTTTGGGGCTATTCTGAATACAGGTGCTATGAACATTCTTGTACAAGTCTTTGTGTGGACATATGTTTTCAGTCCTCTTGGATAAGACCTAGGCATGCTGGGTTATAGAGCTGACATATGTTTATTTCCCCAACTATTTTCCAAAGTGGTTGTACTGTTTTACATGTAGGAGAGTTCTAATCGTCTGCATCTTCTCAATATGTAGTATTTTCAGACTTTAATTTTAGTTATTTTGATATGCATACTGTTGTGCTTTTAGTTTGAATTTCACTGGTGACCAAGGACCTTGAACATTTTTTCATTTGCTTATTAGCAATTCCAGTATCTTTCATGAAGTGCCTCTTCAAGTCTTTTGCCTATTTGAAAAATGGATTGTTTGTCTTTCTATTACTGAGTTATGCAACTTATTTACTTATTCTGTATGTAAATTTTAGATCAGATATATGATTATTTTCATAATCATATCATCACTCAGTGGCTTAGTTTTTATTGGGATGATATCCTCACTTGGCGAACAGAAATTAAAATTTTTTAAGAATATTTTTTTATTTGGCTGTGCCAGGCCTTAGTGTGGCACACAGAATCTCGATCTTGGTTGTGGAATGCGGGATTTTTAGTTGCGGCAGGCAAACTCTTAGTTGCAGCATGTGGGATCCGGTTCCCTGACCAGGAATGGAACCTGGGCTCAGTGCATTGGGAGTGTGCAGACTTAGCCCCTGGACCACCAAGGAAGTCCCAGAAATTTTAATGAAATCCATTTTATCTTTTTTTTCTCTTTTTGGGTTAGAACTTTTTGTCCTAAGAAAATTTTTCCTACTCTGAGGCTTCAAAAATATTTTTCTATGTCTTTCTGTAGAAGCTTTATAGTTTTAGCTTTTGATATTTTGGTCATGACCTATTTTGAGTTAATCTTCGGGCCTAGTGTGAGGTGAGGGCTGGGGCTTATTTCATTGTTTCAACATCAGAACTTTCATTTTCCCATTGAATTGCCTTTATGGCTTGTCAAAACTGATTTTCATCATATGTCTATGAACATGCTGTCCCATTGATCTATTTGTCTATCCTACACTACTACTACACTATCTTAATTGCTGTATCTTTGTAGTAAGTCTTAAAATCTGATAGTGTACGTTTTCTAAGTTTGTTCTTCAAAATTGTTTTGATTATTTTAGGTCCTTTGCATTTCCATACACATGATAGAATCAGTTTGTCAATTTCTATTTTTAAAAATCTGCCAAGATTTTGTTTATGATGGCACTGAATCTATTGATCAACATAGGAATCATGACGCCTTAACAATGTATCTTCCAATCTGTGAACATGAGGTGTCTCTTTATTTGTCTTTTATTTCTTTAATTAATATTTTGTATTTTTGGTGTAGAGATCTCACACATTTTTCACGAAATTTGTTTATTAGTATTTTATGGTTTTTTTTTATATTGTCAATGGTATTTTTAAATTTTAATTTTCCTGCTGTCAGCTTATAGAAAGACAATTGATTTTTGTATGTTGACAGTGTTGTTGCTAAGTTCACTCATTAGCTCTAATAGTTTTTGTAGATGCCTTAGGATTTTGTATGTACACAATCATGATGTATACAAGTCCAGATTTACTTCCTCTCCAATCATTTCTTCAAGTTGTTTTCTTTATGGAGCTAGCTAGGATAATGTTGAGATAGAAGAAATAAAAGGAGAGCTCTTCATTTCTTCCAAATATTAGGGGAAAGCACTCAATATTGCACTATTTAATATGATATCAACTATAGGGGTTTTTCTGAGACAATGGTTATCAAATAGAGGAAATTTCCTTTTATTTCAGTTATCTAAGAGTTTTAAAGTTCATGAATGGGTATGACATTTTGTCAAGTACTTTTTCTGAGTCTATTGAAAATGGTCAGGTAGTTTTTCTACTTTATTTTGTTAATATGATGAGTCACATAGGCTGATTTTGGAATAACAAACCAACTTTCATTGCTGGACAAAACTGCATTTGGTCATTACTATGAATAATAATAATAAATACAAATGAATTTGATTTGGTGTTTTTGTGTAGGATTTTTGTGTCTCTGTTTATTATAGATATTGGCCATAACTTGCCTGTCTTGTAGGAAGCTTATCAGGTTTTGGTACCAAGGTTATTCAAGTCTCAGAATATGAGATGGGAAATGTTCCTTTTTTCTCTATTTTTCTGAGTTTGGGTAAGGTGGTGTATGTCTTACTTAAATGCTTGGAAGAATTCTCCAGAAAAGCCATCTGGCCCTGGAGTTATCTCTGTGGGAAGAGTTTAAATGAAGAATTCAGTTTCTTTACTAGATGTAGGCCTCTTGTAACCTCAAAATTCAGAATATTCTTTTGATATTTTTGGATATTCCTGTGACAGTTTTGGTAAGTTGTGGCTTTTTCTTTTGGAGGAATTTTCCGATGTTACTAAAATGTTCAAATGTTGACATGAGGTTGTTTTTAATATCCTTAATATTATTTTTTAACATCTGTAGGGTTCATAGTAATATTTTCATTTTTATTCCTAATATTACTTATTTGTGATACTCCTCCATCCCAGTTATTTTTCCTGCTAGTTTTTTTTTTTAATCAGTTTTAGTGGTCTTTTCAAAGAACCAAATATTTGACTTTTGTTGACCTTTTATTGCATTTTTTTTTCTATTTTGTTGATTTCTTGTCTTTACCATTTTCTTTCTTCTGCTTTTTTTTTTGAAGGGTGGTTAATTGCTGGTTTTTTTTTCTAAAGATTCTTTAAATAGAAGCTTGTCATTGATTTTTATCTTTTATGCTTTTCTAATATATAAATTTAAGTCTATACATTTCTTTTTAAGCATGGTTTTAGCTGTATCCCATTATGATTCAGTTAAAAATATTTTGTAATTTCCATTGTGGTTTCTTTTTGGCTCCATTGGTTTATTAATTAATTTCTAAACTTTGGTAGAGGGAAGTTTCTAGTTATCTTTCAGTTACTAATTTCAATTTTACTGAGTTCAAAGAATACACTACATAACTTGAAATTTGTTAAGACTTGTTTTATGGCCCAGCATATGGGCAATTTCATTAAGTGTGAAAATTGATATTTGAGAAGAAAGTACCTTCTGTAGTTGGTAGCTTCCTCTTTTTTTAATCAGCTCAGTTCAGTTCAGTCACTCAGTCGTGTCCGACTCTGTGACCTCGTGAACCGCAGCACGTCAGGCCTCCCTGTCCATCACCAACTCCCGGAATCTACCCAAACCCATGTGCATTGAGTTGGTGATGCCATCCAACCATCTCATCCTCTGTCATCCCCTTCTCCTCCTGCCCTCAATCTTTCTCAGCATCAGTCATTTACAATGAGTCGGCTCTTCACATCAGGTGGCCAAAGTATTGGAGTTTCAGCTTCAACATCAGTCCTTCCAATGAACACCCAGGACTGATCTCCTTTAGGATGGACTGGTTGGATCTCCTTGTAGTCCAAGGGACTCTCAAGAGTCTTCTCCAACACCACAGTTCAAAAATCTTCTGCGCTCAGCTTTCTTTTGAAAAGAAACTGACTCTTACATCCATACATGACCACTGGAAAAACCATAGCCTTGACTAGATAAAACTTTGTTGGCAAAGTAATGTCTCTGCTTTTTAATATGCTGTCTAGCTTGGTCATAACTTTCCTTCCAAGGAGTAAGCATCTTTTAATTTCATGGCTGCAATCACCATCTGCAGTGATTTTGGAGCTCAGAAAAATAAAGTCACCCAGTGTTTCCACTGTTTCCCTTGTTTCCCCATCTATCTTTTTTTAATAGTAGTCTATAAATGTCAAGGAAATTCATTAATTATGTTGTTCAAATCATCAGTTTCTCTACCAATTTAAAAAATCTATTTGTTCTATCAGTTGCTGAGAGAAAGATGTGAAAAATATAAATTAAAATTTAGCCACTTCTCCTTTAATTCTGTCAGATTTTGCTTCATGTATTTTGAAATTATATTGTTAGGTGCATATAAATTTAGGACTGTCAGATATTTCTGTTGGATTAGCCCTTTTATCATAAAATGTACGTTTGTTTTTAGTCGTACTACGTGGTGATGGACAGGGAGGCCTGGCATGCTGCAATTCATGGGGTCGCAAAGAACTGGACACGACTGAGTGACTGAACTGAACTGAACTAGTCACAAAATTTACTTTGTCTGATATATAAAGTATCTTAATCAAAATAAACATCAACTTTATTTTGGTTAGTGCTTGCATTGTATCTTTTTCATCCTTTAACCTTTCTGTATTTTTATATTTATGTCTCTTGTAAATAGCATATAATTGGATTATTTGTTCTAGTTTCACATCTGTCTCTTTTCACTGGAGTATTTAGCCCACTTACATTTCACGTAAGTACTAATATGTGTGTGTGTGTTGCTCAGTCATGTTCAGTTCTTTGTGATTCCATGGACTGTAGCCTGCCAGGCTCCTCTCTCCATGGATTTCCCAGGCAAGAATACTGGAGTAGGTTGCCATTTCCTACTGCAGGGGATCTTCCCAACCCAGGGATCAAACTCGAGTCTCTAGTGTCTCCTGCATTGACAGATGGATTCTGCACCACCTGGGAAACCCAAGTACTAATATAGTGAGGTTAAATCTATCAAAATCTATTTGTCTCCTACTCAGTCCTATATTCCCACTGGCAAAGGTCACAGATTGAAGTGTGAGGATCTGATTGGAGAAACACTTGAACAGAAACAGAAATACCAGTTAAGAGATTGTAGCAGTTGTTTGGGTGAATAAAAAGGCAACTTGGATTAGATCCATGGCAATAAGGTTAGAAGAGATGTGGACAAATTAGTTTTTATAGGTAAGAAATATAGAACTTAGTGATTGGATTTAGGTATGGGTGAAAGAGAATAAAGAATCAAAGAAGACTCTTAGATTTCTGATATAAGCAGCTTGGCAGATGATAGTGAAGTGAAGTAGCTCAGTCGTGTCTGACTCTTTGCGACCCCATGGACTGTAGCCCACCAGGCTCCTCCCTCCATGGGATTCTCCAGGCAAGAATACTGGAGTGGGGTGCCATTTCCTTCTCCAGGGGATCTTCCCAACCGAGGGATCGAACTCGGGTCTCCTGCATTGCAGGCAGATGCTTTAACCTCTGAGCCACCAGGGTTTAAAGATTCAGGAGGAGAAAGAGGATTAAGGAAAAGATGATGAGACTGGTTTTAAGAGAGGCCTGGTAGAGCAGTTGAATATGGGCTTCCCTGGTAACTTAGACGGTAAAGAATCTACCTGCATTGGAGGAGATCTGGGTTCGATCCCTGGGTTGGGAAGATCCCCTGGAGAAGGGAATGGCAACCCACTCTAGTATTCTTGCCTGACAGAGGGGCCTGGTGGGTACAGTCCATGGGGTTGCAAAGAGTCAGTCACGACTGAGTGACTAACATTTTCCCTTTCATGTAGGACTGGAGGTAACATCTCAGCTGGAGATATTTTTAAAATATTTATGTATTTATTTGGCTACACAGGGTCTTAGTTGTGGCATGTGGATCTTTTAGCTGCAGCATCTGGGACCTGGGCCCCCTTCATTGGGAATGTGGAGTCTTAGCCACCAGGGAAGTCCTGGAGCTGGATATATTAAATTGGGAACTACGAGACTATGTGGTAATTAAAGCACAGAATGTTAGGGAATGAGGACAGAAGCAGGAACTTGGAACAAAAACTTGAGGAACATCTAATATTTGAGTTGAGCCAAGGAAACTAAGAAAAAGTAGTCAAAGAGATAATAAAAGGAGAACCAAGAAAGTATAGTGTACAGGAGGCTGAGATGAGAGTATGTTTTAAGAAGAGCTCAATAGGGACTTCCATAGCAATCCAGTGGTTGGGAGTTCGCCTTCCAGTGCAGGGGGCACGGTTTGATCTCTGGTCAGGGAACTAAGATCCCACAGGCCTCAGAGTGCAGCCATAAGGTAAAGAAAAATAGAAGTGGGCAATAGGTAATTGCTGTATGCTGCTGAGGGTTCAAATTAGATAGGAACTAGTGGAGGTGATGGAATTCCAGTTGAGCTCTTTCAAATTCTGAAAGATGATGCTGTGAAAGTGCTGCACTCAATATGCCAGCAAAGTTAGAAAACTCAGCAGTGGCCACAGGACTGGAAAAGGTCAGTTTTCATTCCAGTCCCAAAGAAAGGCAATGCCAAAGAATGCTCAAACTGCCACACAATTGCACTCATCTAGTAAAGTAATGCTCAAAATTCTCCAAGCCAGGCTTCAGCAATACGTGAACCGTGAACTCCCTGATGTTCAAGCTGGTTTTAGAAAAGGCAGAGGAACCAGAGATCAAGTTGTCAACATCCACTGGATCATCAAAAAAGCAAGAGAGTTCCAGAAAAACATCTATTTCTGCTTTATTGACTATGCCAAAGCCTTTCACTGTGTGGATCACAATAAACTGTGGAAAATTCTGAAAGAGATGGGAATACCAGACCACCTGACCTGCCTCTTGAGAAATCTGTATGCAGGTCAGGAGGCAACAGTTAGAACTGGACATGGACCAACTGGTTCCAAATAGGAAAAGGAGTACGTCAAGGCTGTATATTGTCACCCTGCTTATTTAACTTATATGCAGAGTACATCATGAGAAATGCTAGACTGGAAGAAACACAAGCTGGAATCAAGATTGCCGGGGAAATATCAATAACCTCAGATATGCAGATAACACCAGCCTGATGGCAGAAAGTGAAGAGGAACTCAAAAGCCTCTTGATGAAAGTAAAAGAGGAGAGTGAGAAAGTTGGCTTAAAGCTCAACATTCAGAAAATTAAGATCATGGCATCTGGTCCCATCATTTCATGGGAAATAGACGGGGAAACAGTGGAAACAGTGTCAGACTTTATTTTTGGGGGCTCCAAAGTCACTGCAGATGGTGAGTGCAGCCATGAAATTAGAAGACGCTTACTCCTTGGAAGAAAAGTTATGACCAACCTAGATAGCATATTCAAAAGCAGAGACATTACTTTGCTGACTACGATCTGTCTAGTCAAGGCTATGGTTTTCCCAGTGGTCATGTATGGATGTGAGAGTTGGACTGTGAAGAAGGCTGAGCACCGAAGAATTGATGCTTTTGAACTGTGGTGTTGGAGAAGACTCTTGAGAGTCCCTTGGACTGCAAGGAGATCCAACCAGTCCATTCTGAAGGAGATCAGCCCTGGGATTTCTTTGGAAGGAATGATGCTAAAGCTGAAACTCCAGTACTTTGGCCATTTCATGTGAAGAGTTGACTCATTGGAAAAGACTCTGATGCTGGGAGGGATTGGGGGCAAGAGGAGAAGGGGACGACAGAGGAAGAGACGGCTGGATGGCATCACGGACTCGATGGACGTGAGTCTGAGTGAACTCCGAGAGATGGTGAATGACAGGGAGGCCTGATGTGCTGCGATTCATGGGGTCGCAAATAGTCGGACACGACTGAGCGACTGAACTGAACTGAGAACAATGGGGAATTCCCTGGTGGTCCAGTAGTTAGGACTCCGAAATTCCAGTGCAGGGAGCACAGGTTTGATCCCTACTTAGGGGAACTAAGATCTTGTATACTGCAGGGCACAGTCAAACAAACAAACAAACAAAATATGACTAAAACAGGTATTCTACAGCATTAGAAAGAGTAGTTTGATTGGAGTCGAGGGGAAGGGGAGGTGTGGCATAAGGCTGGAGTAGGTGGTGGAGGGGGAGGTGAGGAAAGAAGACACACTGAGATCACTACACCAGTCAGAATAGTCAGAATAGGCTGGGTTTTATTATGGCAAGAAACAAACCTCAAATTGCAGTAGGTTAAAGCAGAAACAGGCAACTTTTTCCTGCCAAGGGTCACCTAGTAAATATTTTAAGATCTGCAAGCTGCAACTATTATCACAGGCTACAGAGACGATAATCTCTGTCACAACTACTCAACTTGGCCATCGTAATGTAAGAATAGCCAAAGTGTAAACAAAAGGGTGTGGCTATGTTCCAACAAACCTATATTTAGGGAAAAAGGCAGCAGGGTGGACTTGGCCTGTGGGCTGTAATTTGAAAGAACTCTGCTGCTGCTGCTGCTGCTGCTGCTGCTGCTGCTGCGTCACTTCAGTTGTGTCCGACTCTGTGCGACCTCATAGATGGCAACCCACCAGGCTTCCCCATCCCTGGGATTCTCCAGGCAAGAACACTGGAGTGGGTTGCCATTTCCTTCTCCAATGCATGAAAGTGAAAAGTGAAAAGTGAAATTGAAGTCGCTCAGTCGTGTCCAACTCTTTGCCACCCCATGGGCTGCAGCCTTCTAGGCGCCTCCGTCCATGGGATTTTCCAGCCAGAGTACCAGAGTGGGGTGCCATTGCCTTCTCCGAAAGAACTCTGAGGATCATTGAAAAGTGCTGCTCAGATTTCCTTCAGGTAAACCTGCCATGTGGAGCATAGTTGATGGACAGCCCCAGCTGCCTCCCCTATGAATCCTCTGCTTTGTATTGAGATCGTGTTTCCCCTCTGCTTCTCAGTCACTGGGGTACTAGTGCTGGCCGATTCCTGTGGGGTTTGGGACTCTTCTAAAGGGTAATCCCTCCATCAGATTTCTGAAAACTTCTTCTGCCCAATCCTTCTTGCCTCTCGAGGTGTCAGATTTTCCTGGTGGTCTGATGACTCTCCAAGCCTACTGTGGCTCCTAACCCTTTCTCTTTTACAGGCATTTGCCCCAATAAATGTCTTACACATCTAACCCTATCAAGAATTCTGCTTTTTGGAGAATCTATCACAGCATCATGGCTTGTTTCTTGCTTGGGCTTCGTGGCCATCATGGGTTGCACCGAGGCTCTGATTCACAGCATTCTCACATCAACCCTGGTTGGATGGAGCCTCCATCAGCTAGATTACTGATGGTCACTCTGGCAGGGGGAATGGAACATTGCAAATTGTGCATTAGTTCTTAAAAGCATCCACCTGCAGAGTCTCAGTTGCTCAGTTGTGTCCACTCTTTGTGACCCATGGACTGCACGTAGCCTGCCAATCTCCTCTGTCCATGGAATTCTCCAGGCAAGAATGCTGGAGTAGGTAGCCATTCTCTTCTCCAGGGGATCTTCCCAACTCAGGGTTGAAACCCAGGTTTCCTGAATTTCAGGTAGATTCTTTACCACTGAGCCACAAGGGAAGCCCAAAGAATCCACCTGGAAGTAACACATGTAACTTCCATCCACTTTTCATTGGCCAAAGCAGGTGACATGGCGATCCCTAACTTCAAAGACTGGTGCGCTGGAGTCTTACCATGTGCCAGGAAAAAGAGACACTGTCCTCGTGACAACTGCAATCAGTCTTCTAAAAGTATAAGAAGAAGTGGGAGACGTGGAAAGTGCTTTAGAGACCATCAAACATAGGAAGATTGTCAAACCATGTTCAGGCTCCATGTAACATCAAGAACCGTCCTTTTCTTTAGTCCCTGTCTTTTCGGCTGTGTGTTTTTGTCTACTAATACTCAGGTGCTTGGATGCAGGTATGGTGAAAGCAGAGAGTTGGATTCATTCATTTTTTGATACTTTTTTTTTTTTTTAATGATGCCTCCAATGGCAATCCACTCCAGTATCCTTGCCTGGAAAATCCCATGGACAGAGGAGCCTGGAGGGCTACAGTCCACCGGGTCACAAGAGTTGGACATGACTTAGCGACTAAACCACCACCACCTACTATCGGAGAAGGCAATGGCACCCCGCTCCAATACTCCTGCCTGGAAAATCCCATGGACGGAGGAGCCTGGGACAGCTGCAGTCCTTGGGGTCACTGAGGGTCAGACACGACTGAGTGACTTCACTTTCATTTTTCACTTTCATGCATTGGAGAAGGAAATGGCAACCCACTCCAGTGTTCTTGCCTGGAGAATCCCAGGGAGAGGGGAGCCTGGTGGGCTGCTGTCTATGGGGTCGCACAGAGTCGGACACGACTGAAGTGACTTAGCAGCCACCTACTATGAAAGTGGGGGTTTTGTTTGTTTTGTTTAATTTTATGCCCCAAGTCTAGAACAGTGATTGGTCAGTAAAGGTACTTAAGGGTTAAAAGTGGATTCCCTCTCATTGCCACTTTCTTCAGTTCAGTTCAGTTCAGTCGCTCAGTCGTGTCCGACTATTTGCGACCCCATGAATCGCAGCACATCAGGCCTCCCTGTTCATCACCAACTTTCGGAGTTCACTCAGACCCACGTTCATCGAGTCCGTGATGCCATCTAGCCGTCTCTTCCTCTGTCGTCCCCTTATCCTCCTGCCCTCAATCCCTCCCAGCATCAGAGTCTTTTCCAATGAGTCAACTCTTCACATGAGGTGGCCAAAGTACTGGAGTTTCAGCTTTAGCATCATTCCTTCCAAAGAAATCCCAGGGCTGATCTCCTTCAGAATGGACTGGTTGGATCTCCTTGCAGTCCAAGGGACTCTCAAGAGTCTTCTCCAACACCACAGTTCAAAAGCATCAATTCTTCGGTGCTCAGCCTTCTTCACAGTCCAACTCTCACATCCATACATGACCACTGGGAAAACAATAGCCTTGACTAGACGGATCGTAGTCGGCAAAGTAATGTCTCTGCTTTTGAATATGCTATCTAGGTTGGTCATAACTTTTCTTCCAAGGAGTAAGCGTCTTCTAATTTCATGGCTGCACTCACCATCTGCAGTGATTTTGGACCCCCAGAAAATAAAGTCTGACACTGTTTCCACTGTTTCCCCATCTATTTCCCATGAAGTGATAGGACCAGATGCCATGATGTTCGTTTTCTGAATGTTGAGCTTTAAGTCAACTTTTTCGCTTTCCTCTTTCACGTTCATCAAGAGGCTTTTGAGTACCTCTTCACTTTCTGCCATAAGGGTGGTGTCATCTGCATATCTGAAGTTATTGATATTTCCCCCGGCAATCTTGATTCCAGCTTGTGTTTCTTCCAGTCCAGCATTTCTCATGATGTACTCTGCATATAAGTTAAATAAGCAGGGTGACAATATACAGCCTTGACGTACTCCTTTTCCTATTTGGAACCAGTCTGTTGTTCCATGTCCAGTTCTAACTGTTGCCTCCTGACCTGCATACAGATTTCTCAAGAGGCAGGTCAGATGGTCTGGTATTCCCATCTCTTTTAGCATTTTCAACAGTTCATTGTGATCTACACAGTGAAAGGCTTTGGCATAGTCAATAAAGCAGAAATAGATGTTTTTCTGGAACTCTCTTGCTTTTTTGATGATCCAGTGGATGTTGGCAACTTGATCTCTGGTTCCTCTGCCTTTTCTAAAACCAGCTTGAACATCAGGAGTTCACGGTTCACGTATTGCTGAAGCCTGGCTTGGAGAATTTTGAGCATTACTTTACTAGATGAGTGCAATTGTGTGGTAGTTTGAGCATTCTTTGGCATTGCCTTTCTTTGGGACTGGAATGAAAACTGACCTTTTCCAGTCCTGTGGCCACTGCTGAGTTTTCCAAATTTGCTGGCATATTGAGTGCAGCACTTTCACAGCATGCAAATTGTGTGGTGTATGTGTCCTTCCAAACCTTTTTATATGCTGCTGCTGCTGCTAAGTCGCCTCAGTCGTGTCCGACTCTGTGCGACCCCACAGATGGCAGCTCAAGGGGCTTCGCCATTCCTGGGATTCTCCAGGCAAGAACACCAGAGTGGGTTGCCATTTCCCATGGACATATATTTAAAAATTAAAAACAGAACATTCATAGTTTTCTGAAACCCCTCCTTCAAAAAAACCGAGTAAATATATATTTTTTGTTTTTTACATGCATGCACTGCTTTATTTACTTATTTGTGTGGTTGTACTGGGTCTTTGTTGCTTCATGTGGGCTTTCTCTAGTTGCAGAGAGCAGGGGCTACTCTCTAGGTGCAGTGCACAGGCTTCTTTGCGGTCGCATGGACGATGGTAGTTGCAGTACAGTGGCTCATTAGCTGTGGCTCGCAGACCCTGGAGTATGCAGGTCTCAGTGACTGCGGCCTGAGGGCTCTAGAGCGTGGGCTCAGTAGTTGTGGCATGTGGACTCTGTAGTTGTGGCACGTGGGCTCCGTTGTTTCAAGGCATGTGGAATCATCCCGGACCAGGGATCAAACTCGTGTCCCCTGCCATTGCAGGGGATTCCTATCCACTGTGCCACCAGGGAAGTCCCTGAGTAAATATTTTAAAGGATAGATTCAATATTACAATCGTTTTGGTTTGCAAGGGACAGAAATGTAATTTAAATTGGCTTCAGCAGAAAAAATAAATGGGCTGAAAGGCTTTATTTATTCACATACTAAACTCCTATGGACAGCTGACTTTAGGCCCAGTTGGGTCCAGGTGCCCAAATTTTGTCTACATGAATTTTTCACCAGTTCATGGCTCTGAGTTCCTTTGTTTGGCTTCTTGGATCAGCTGTTCTATGTGAAGTCAAGATGGCCACTAAGTTCCAGATGCACTCCACTGGCCCTTCTTTCTGGAAGACTGGAAAAGTCACAGCGTGTGCTCTAATCTGATCCTCCTGCTGATCACATGCCCTCCCCTAAACCATTCAACTTGCTTGAAGGAGGATGGCTACACTGATTGATGAAGCTGAAGGTGCGTGCCTGGGACTGGGAGATGGAGCCGGCCCCACCTAAAGGGTCTGTGAATAGGAGAGGAGGGGTTCTCCAGAGAATGTTGGGTGGAGGGAGGCTGTTTCTAGCAGGAAGGGAAACTAGTGCCAGAAAGCTGAAACAACAGATTTCCATTAAAAGTGGAGTTGCTTTTCTCAAAGAATTTATTTAACATTTTGATGAGTACTAATAAATTGCCTCCAAAAGTGTTGTACCAGTTCGTATTCCCACCAACAGCAATGTACGTATTCTTTTTTATCCTTACTCATGTGAACACTGAACGTTATCAGCTGCATTAATTTTTTGCCAATTTAATGGACAAAAATGGTAGTTCATTATTGTCTTAATTTGCATTTCCCTGACCCTAGTGAATATGAGCAACTTTTCTTATGTTTATTAGCCTTTTGTATTTAGTCTATAAATTGTCTTATTACTTTTGCCCTTCTTTTCAGTTGGGTTTTCTAACTTTTTCTCACTGACTTACAGGAGCTTGTTGTATATTAAGGGTGGTAATTAACCTTATCTATGTCTTAAATGTTGCCAACACTCCTAGCTTAGCATTCAGTTTTTAACTTTATGGGGCTTCTTGCTGTAATCAAATCTGTTGATATTTTTCCTTATGGTTTATGAATTTTATGTCTCATAGAAGTCCTTCCCATCCCCAAATTATATTAAAAAAATCCTTCTATGTTTCTCTTTGGTGCTTTTATAGTTTGACTCTTCATACTTGGATATTTAATCCATCCGGAATTCATTTTTATGTATGGATTTCACTTTTTTTTTCCATAGATAGATAGCCACTTGTTCTAGTACAGTCTTCTTTCCTTGTTGGTTTGAAATGCTGTTTTTATCCTGTGCTAAATTCCCATGTGGTGGGAAGGGGAGACGGAGAGACAACTCAGAAGATAAACTGAATGAGAGTGAGGGGGAGAGAGGGGTGCAGGGTGACCGCAGGGCGAAGGTGTGAAACTGTGAAGTAGAGAGAGGAACATGAGTAGGGGAAGGGAGTAAGGTGCTTAGGTCAGTTGGGGGCATGTTACCTTGAAGTGTTCGTGGACATGAAGGACTTTTTAATAGAAAAACATAATAGAGGTTTATCTTATTATACAGTATTCACCATACACAGATTGCTTCTGGATCTCTCTGTTGACCTATTTGCCTATTCAGATGCCTGGTCATTCTGAGACGGGCTGGGACCTGAGCCCTTTTGCTGCAGTGCTACAGGGCTTGCGCCTGGACAAACCTCTCCTTGAGCAACAAAATACAAAGAAATTATAAGGGACTAAATATAACTGCGTGCACGTGCAGATGGGGCAAATTCTAGATAACAAGATACAAAAAGATTAAAAAAAAAACACCAGCCACCGCTTCTGAAGAGCTAGGAGCAAAAGCAGAGTACTGTGAATGCCCCCTGCTCTCAACACCACCGAAGGGGTGGGCAAACCACCTAAGTAACCCCTCTGCACCAACCCCTAGACACACCCCAACCCCCTCCCCATATAGGGAACCAGCCTGCCGCCCTCCTTGGGGAGCGAGCGAGGGAAACTCTCTCTTGTTTTTGCTCCCCCTGCTAGAGCAGGGGCCCCTAAAGCCTTGCCTGAATTTCTTGTCTGGCCTCTAATAAATGTCTATTGATTGAGGAAGGCTAAGACCCCTGGTGGGTGTCAATTCTACAAATGTTTGGATCTACTATGGATGAAGATAAATCTTGTTCTTACGGTAATAGAAACTATTTGATGGTACATTTCGATTAGTGGTGATGCAAGCAATCTGCACCCAGCCCATTATCTACATTTTTAAAAACATTTTTTCCTCTTGGTACTCATTTATTCTTCCAGATGAATTTTAGAGTTATCTTTCTAGTTTTCATCAAAGGAATTGGAATTTTAATCTGAAGTGCACTGGATTTATAGGGTAATTTGGAGAGAATTGACAGCTTTACCAAAGTTTTCTTCCATTGTAAGAAAGTGGCATACATCTCTCCATTTATTCAGGTCTTCTTGTATGTCCTCAGTAAAATTTATTCCTCTGTATTTCAGCTTTAATTGCTGTTATGAATAAAATCATTTTTCTAACATTTTTAAATTGGTTTTTGTTGGTAAAAAGAAAATTATTGATTTTTCTATATTTTTCTCTTAACTGGCCGTTTTATTGAACTTGCTGATTAGATCTACAAGGCTTCAGTTGAATCATTGACTTTTCTAAGTAGATGATAATATAATCTGCTTGTAGTGATTATTTTACTTTTTCCAATATCTATATCTCATTCCTTTTTCAGATTAACTCTTTTGTTTTATTTGATTATTATTTCTTTTTATTGACCTTTGTATAGCTTTATTGATGAATAATTGATAATACAAGGAACTACTTGTATTTAAATTGTACACTTTGGTAAGTTTTCATATATGAGTATATCTGTGAAGGGGCTTCTCTGATGTCTTAGTGGTAAAGAATCCACCTGCCAATGCAGAAATCTCAGGTTCGATCCCTGGGACTGGAAGATCCTCTGGAGAAAGAAATAGCAACCCACTCTGGTATTCTTGCCTGGGAAATCCCAAGGACAGACGAGACTGGCTGGCTTCTGTCCATGGGGGTCACAAAGAGTCAGATATAACTGAGAGACTAAACAGCAACAACCACACCTGTGAAGCTGTCACCAGGTCAAGATAATGAGCATATCCATTGCTCCAAGAAGATTCCTTGTTTCCCCTTTTAATCTCTTGCTCTTACTGTCCTCTGCCTTTTCCTCACATCTGTAGGTAACCACAGATATGTTATCTGTCCCTATAGATTAGTTTGCATTTTACAGATATTATTAATTCATGGAATCATACAGGGCATACTGTTTGTTGTCTGGCTTCTTCCATGTAGCATAATCATTTTGAGGAATCTATGTTGTTTTGTGTATCAACAGTCCATTGTTTCTTGTTGCTGAGTAGTATTCGATTGTTTGGATATTATAATTTGTTTATTCATTCACTTGTTGATGGGCATTTGGGTTTCCAGTGTTGGCTATTACAAGCAAAGCTGCTGTGAATGTTTCCATAGAAGTCTTTGTGTGGTTATATGCTTTCATTTCTCTCGAGTTGATAACTTGCAAGTGGAATTGCTGGTCATAGGGTAGGTATCTGTTTAACATTTTAAGACACTGGCAAACTAGTTTCCACAGTGGTTGTACCACTTTACATTTTCACCAGCAGTGTATGAGAGTTCCATTTGCTCCACATTCTAACCAACACTTGGTACTGTCATTAAAAAATTTTTAAAGCTATTCCAGTATTGATATATCACTATAGTTTTCATATGCATTTCCCTAATGACTGATAATGAACATCCTTCCATATGCTTATTTGCCATCTGTATATCTTCATGGTTGAAGTGTTTGTTCAAATCTTCTGCCCTTCTAAAAAAGTTCAGTTATTTGTTTTCTAATGAAGTTTTAGAGTTCTTTACATATTCTGAATGAAACTCCTTTACCACATACATACTTTGCAAATACTCTCTCCTAGTCTGAGACTTGTCTTTTTATTCCTATAACAGTGTCTTTCAGATAGCAGACAGCTTTAATTTTTATAAAGTCCAATTTTTCAATTTTGTCCTTTAAAGTGTTTTATCTGAGAAATCCTTGCCTAACCGAAGGTGGTAAAGATTTTCACGTATGTTTTCTAGAAATTTTACACTTTTGGGCTTATGTTTAGGTCTTAGATCAACTTTGAATTAATTTTTATATTTGGTGTGAGGTATTTTACTTTAAATATGGATATCTACTTCTCCCAGAACCATTTGTTGAAAAGATTATCCTTCTTCTCCTTAGACTGCCTTTGCATCTTTGTTAAAAATCAATTAATCATACATGTGTGGGTCTACTTATAGACTTTCTGCTCTCTTCCTTTGGTCTATTTGTCTATCTTGATGCCAACATGCAGTAGCTTCCCTGGTGGCTCAGAGGTTAAAACGTCTGCCTCCAGTACAGGAGACCTGGGTTCGATCCCTGGGTCGGTCGGGAAGATCCCCTGGAGAAGGAAATGGCAACCCACTCCAGTATTCTTGCCTGGAGAATCCCATGGACAGAGGAACTTGGTAGGCTACAGTCCATGGGGTCACAGAGTCGGACACGACTGAGTGACTTCACTTTCACTTTCAACCTTGAGTTTACGTAGTGTAAGTCTTCCAACTTGTTTTCTTTTCTATTTATTTATTTGGCTGCATCAGGTCTTAGTTTCAGCTCCAGCTGAGGTACGTGGCCTCAGTAGCCCTGCAGCATGTAGGATCTTTGTTCTTTTGTAGGGAATCAAACCCATGTCCCTTGCACCAAAAGGCAGATTCTTAACCACTGGACTACCAAGGAAGTCCCAGCTTGTTTTCTTTTTAAGTGAGGCAATTTATTAACCCAGCATTTGTTCTGGAAATGTTTTTTTGAATTTTATTTATTTATTTATTTTTGGCTGTGCTGGGTCTTCATTGCTTCTTGGGTTTTGCCCTCGTTGCAGTGAGTGGGGGTACTCTCTGGTTACGATGTGCAGGCTCTCACCGAAGTGGCTTCTCTTGTTGTGAAGCAAGGGCTCTAGGGCACGTGGGCTTCAGTAGTTGTGGTTCGCGGCCTCTAGACCACAGGATCAACAGTTATGGCCCATGCGCTTGGTTGCTCTGAGGCATGTGGGATCTTCCCTGATCAGGGGTGGAACCCCTGTCTCCTGCATTGGCACGTGGATTCTCTACCACTGAGCCACCAGGGAAGCCCCCAAGCATTTGTTCTAATGCTTCCCATTGGCAGCCGCCCTGTCTGGCATTCTGTCCATATCTATCTTTGAGGTGCCAGCTTGTGACTCCCATTTGCTCCTTGTCCACCATTTTCAGCCCTTCCAGGGCTTGGAGGAATTGGCAGCCCACACTCATGGAGCCCCAGTGAAGTTGCTAGATGTGATGTGGCTTCTCTGACGTCCCCACAGATCTTGGTCATGGAACCTGTCTTGTACATCTCCAGAGACAGAGGTGCAGCACCACGGAAGCCATCCCACAGCTCTCACTGTAGTTAGTAAGGTCTTTATGCTTGGCCGTCTTGATGGTGTCCGCCCATCCAAGGACTTTCAGCTTCCTGGAAAAAGGCTGCCAAAGCCCTGGTGAACTCCTGCCCGGTCACCTCTTTTACAGTAACTCCAGGCACTGTGGCTTCCTGCTGTCAGCCATGGGGAAGGGCTCTCCAATGTTCCCCTCCCCTTCCTTTTGAGGTTGTTTTGTCTATTCTAAGTCCCTTGTGTTTCCTTAAGAATTTTAGAATCAGCTTCTCAGTTTCTAAAAAAAAAATCCTGCTGGGAGTTTGACTGGGGTTGTACTGAATTTATAGACTAATTGGGGAAAAATTGATATTTTAAGAATATCAAGTCTTCTGATCCATGAGCATGGTATATCTCCATCTTATTGAGTCTCTTTTGATTTTTCTAAACAGTATTTTGTAGTTTTCAGTGTACAGGTCTTATGTATCCTTTGTCAAACTTATCTCTAAGTAGTTCATATTTTTGATGCTACTGTACATATTTTATAAATTTAAAATTTATTATTATTTTTTTTTTTTTTTCTGCATCACATGGCAGTCAAGATGTTAGGTCCCTCACCAGGAATTGACCCTACACCCCCTGCAGTGAAAGCATGACGTCTTAACCACTGAACTGCCAGGGAAGTCCTGTTTTTGTTTTTTTCTTAATTGCAATTTCCACATGTTCATTGCTAGACTATAGCATTGTTAGACTATTGATTTTGTAGACTGGTCTTACACCTCACATGCATATGTGCTAAGTCGCTTAAGTTGTGTCCAACTCTCTGAGACCCTATGAACTGTAGCCCCCAAGGCTCCTCTGTCCACGGGGATTCTCCAGGCAAGAATACTGGAGTGGGTTGCCATGCCCTCCTCCAGGAGCTCTTCCTGACCTGGGGATAGAACCCGAGTCTCTTATGTCCCCTGCATTGGCAGGGGGGTTCTTTACCACCTCCTGGGAAGCCCCATCTCAGTCTTGTTAAACTCATCTATTAGTTCTAGTATTTATTTTTTTAGGTTCCATCAGCTTTTGTACATGGACATTCACACTGTCTGCACATAAAGACAGTGTTAAGTCTTCCTTTCAATTCTAGATGCTTTTCCCCCTTGCCTTAGCACACTGGCTAGAACCTCCAGAACACTGAATTGTGATAATGGGAGTCACATCTTTGCTTTGTTCTTGATGTTAGCAGGAAATCTGAGGTCCTGTTAGGAAAATTCACATTTTGGGTAGCTCCCTCTCTGGGGTCTTGGATTCCTCTTCTCTGTTGAGTCTTCCTATTAGTACAATGCAATGTGCTTTAAAACTCCGGTATATTTTTTCTCTGTCATTTTCAAACGGATTTTTGAAGATGGTATGGTAAACATACATAGCCTTCCTGAATCAGAAGTCCAGGACTTTGTCAGGCAAATGTAAACACAAAAGACTGAAGGTAGAGAGTTAGATGATCTTATAAAATAGAGACTCTGGGCAGAAAAAGGAAGAGAATGAAGACAGAAGGGAGCTGATGGATGGGGAAAACATCTCCGGGTCAATTGAAGAACAGTTGTCCAAAGAATAAGTGAACAAAAGGAGCAGAAATGAGGTCAGAGAGGAAAATGTGAGCACTTACAGGTTGGTGAAAATGTCCAGGATGTGAACAAGGATGTAGGCAGAGGGGAAAGTGATTAGACATGTGAAGGTTGTAGAATGCAGAGGCTGGGACTTTAGAGTTACCCAGGATGCACTAGGGGGTGGGACGGCAAAAGACTTCAATAAACTGAAAAGGCAAGGTCGGTAGACAGCACCAGTGAAGAGGGTAGAGGGTGGCACAGGGCTTTTTACAGAAAGTGACAGAGTGATGGAAGCAGCAATGGGGAGCTAGAAAGGACCTGACCTCACCTTCCAACCCTGGCCCTACTTCCTGACCCTGAGGTTGGGGATGAGATTGAGTGGGTGGCTGCCCCAAGAAGGGGTGACAGGAACATCAGTACCCTGGGAAGTGCAAGACTCTTCCCCCATTTCTTGGGTCCCAGCTCCCTTGCCTTTGGTTACACCTGAAGATTGGAGTCCAGCCCTGACTCAGAGCCCAAGGAGAGCAGGGCTGAGCTCAGCTAGCCAGCAGCTAAAAGCAGAGAAGAGCAGGGTCTTTTGTTTCCCTCAGGGGCTCACTTCACTTTCCTGAGCCTCAGTTTTATCAGCTCTAAAATGGAAAGTTTTTCGGGAACTCCTTGGCAGTCCAGCGGTTGGGACTCTACCCTTCCATTGCAGAGGGCAGGGTTCAATCCCTGGGTGGGGACTTAAGATCCTACAAGCCATGTGCTATGGCCAAAAAAGGAAAAAAAAAAACAAAACACAAACTGTTGTTAATAAATAAAATAGGATTTTATACACAGAGGATTAAATAAAATAAAATAGTGTCCTAAGTGCTTAAGAATGGCCTCAGCTGTGATTATGTTATATTCCTTAGGTTAGACTCTCATTTCCTTGTTTCCCTACAAAGAGCTCCCTGGTTTTGACCAGAAGCCCGTCCACCCCTGACTCAGGCTGAATCCACCTCACCTCTTGACAGTAAAAAGCTGGGGCCCATTCCTCAGGGCTGCTTCCGAGCCTTGAAAGTCATCCCTGAACCAACAGCTGTCACAACCTCTAAGATACCAGCATTAGATTTTGGGCTGGACCTGGATGGAATCCACCACAGGACCAGGAGCGGGGGCTGCACATTCTGTGAGGAGAGAGACCAAGAGCAAAGTGGCCGTCCAGCCCACAGAGGCAGTCTAGGCCGGTGTGGTGGGCGAGGAAGGAGCTTTGCTGGTCTCGCAGCTGGTGGAGGAGGGCTGCTCACCGAGGGGACGGGCAGTGACAGAGTTCATGGCTGGTTACTCTGTGTGAAGTGCCTCCTCTCTGCGATCCTCCTGTTTGCTAGATCCACAAGCAGAGAAGTCCAGAAAGAATTGCCCAAGAATTTAGTGGGAGCAGTTATGGAGCCTGGCCTCTGTGCCTATGGCTCACTCCCCTCTCAATCCTTGCCTTTGTATCCACCTCGAGACAGCAGAGGCTGGCTTCTTTTCCTCTTACTTCTCAATGTCTAGAAGAGGGTCTTGCTTCTCGTAGATGCTCAGAAAACATTTATTGGTCACTGAAGGACTGTTGGGCACTGTACCAATTGGCTTATATCTGCGTGCTCTCTCTCTAATCTTCCCTCATTTTACAGATGAGGAAACTGGGGAACAAAGAAGCTAAGTGCTTAGAAAGGTGAGTAAGGGTGAGAAGAGATCTGGGTTTAAATCCTGCCTCTGCCACTAATTAGCTTTGTGTCCTTGGGCAAGTCACTTCACTTCTCTGAGCCTTGGTTTTCTCATCTGAAAGTGGCTCATCTCATGGGATTGGTGTGGGGCCCTAGAGTCCCGGCCCAGGGTGGAGAAAGTGAGAGAGGGCTGAAGACTGGGGCTTGACTCATTTATTTGAAAGGGAGCCTTGATTCTTTCCCGGGAGGTGGTGAAAGGTAAAGGAGATGGGTTTGGGAAATGGACAGACCTGAATTCTTATCCCATGCACACGTTGTGGGACCTTAGGGGAGGAACTTATACTTCTTTCTACTTTCCTACTGAAATTTAAATTCAGTTTCCACATCAGTAAAAAGGGGGAAAGCCTCTTGGGTTTATTGTGAGGATTAAATGAGGCCATCTTGCGAGTGCCCATAGAAGGTTATTAATAAACACAGTGTCCAGGTGTCCCCTCTACCAACCTTCCAGAAGAATCTCTCCAAGGCAGCCTCTGTCCTGACCTGTTTCCTTTAACCTGGCAAGTCTCTAACAGCTCTATAAAGAGTTCATTTCTCGCTTTGGTCTCCCCTTCCCCAATCTTGTCTGCTCCCCCAGCCAGCCATCTGGAAGAGGACATGCTCTAGGTGGCTGGCAGTTTGAAGAGTATGCCCACTTGCTCACTCACTCCCTGCTCCCCAGCCCCTCCTTGGGTGACTCCTCCCTGTCCACTGCTATGGGTTCTTTCTGAATCGTGGCACTTAAAAGCCTCATGGGCATATGCAGGGCGCACCCCAAGCTTCTTATCTGCGCATTCACCGTTAATAGCCCTTCTCCAATGTTAACCTACCCCCATCCAGTCTCTCTTGCTGCCATTCCTGCTCAGCCTTCTACACCCCTCATCTCCTATCTCAAGCATGCCTCTTGGCTGAGAACACCCTCCTCCACCTTCTCCACCCAGTAAAGTCCTGCTCTCCTTTCAAGGCCCACCTCCAATATCAATTCTCTCTCTGATAAAGCTTTTCAGACCCATTTCCCTGCAGGAAACTGCTCAACCTCCGGGCTGGCCATACACACTGTTCACAGGGGCAGCGGGATGGAGTCCACGAGTGACAGTGCTCAGCTCTGGCTTCTCTGGGAGGAGGGCAGGTACGACTGGCCTCCTGTCCATTCCCCCTTCGCTCCTACCCAGTCCAGGCAGCTGAACACTGGTGCAGAGCCCTCCATGGCCTCCTGTGCTTGTCCCCACCCCCCATGTGGGCTCTGAGCCCCAGAGGTAGCAGGTGTACCTTTCATCCGGCAGGAAGGCTCTGACTCCACCCCCACTTGGCTGGGTGCGAAGCTGTGTAGTACAGATGGGGATGTTGAAAATATCCGTGACATATTCCAAACTGGCCTACTTTCCTATCACGAGAGTCTGAGACGGAGACGGGCGAGGATGAGTGAGATGGGAGCTTGGGACCTGTTCCCACCTCCTCCTTCCTCTCTCGGCTCAGTTGTTAGACAGGAGAGGGGTTTGCAACCTTTTCCAGCCATCTCAGCCTGGTTCTGGGGTTGTGTATTTGGGGTGTGGTGGGGAGGTAGGCTTGGAGGAGTGAGGCTGCAGTGGGCCTGGGGAGGTCGGTGGAGGAACCAAGGCCTGGGTCCTCTCTTGGGAAGCTTCCAGCCTCGGAGGCAGACAGTGGAGGCCATCTCATTGGACTTGGGGGCTGAAGGCTTGGGTTCTAGTCCTGGTTCACCTGTGAAGACTCAGGCAATTAACCTCTCTGGGCTTTGCTTTTCTCATCAGCAAAATGAACTACTCAATCCTTGCTTTCTCTCCTTGAACCCTTGAGTCATGGGGTTGCTTTGAAGACTGTTAAGGGTCCTGCCTTAATTAATCCACTTCTCCGCCTTTCCACCTTGGCTAGGCTGTGCCCCGACATAGTGGTTTAAGGGGTCACCAGTTCCAGCCTTCAGCCTCCCAGCAGGCCTGGCAAGGCCTCCACCCTTAATCCTGGCTTAATGATCCCTGAGTAGGGAGTCACCCACTGTCCCTGCCTAGTGCCAGGATTGTGCCTTGGACAGGAAGTTCACAATGGGAGCTGACTTCAGTCTCTCTTGCTGGCATGGAACCCTTTGGATGTCCTCTGGCTTGTCTCCTTCATATACGAGGTGATCATTATTTTAGGTTTTCTCTTTGGGGGCTAGAAAGTGAAAGTGAAATTGAAGCCACTCAGTCATGTCCGACTCTTTGCTACCTAATGGACTGTAGCTTGCCAGGCTCTTCCATCCATGGGATTCTCCAAGCAAGAATACTGGAGTGGGTTGCCATTTTCTTACATCCTCTTTTTCCCACTTTCTCAAGATAGGCAGGATCCTTGGGGCATTTTTCTGACTCTGAGAAGCTGAATGTCTTCCTGCTTACAGATTCCTTGCACAACTTTGGATTCTCCCAGGAGTGGGGTGGAGGTTGTTTGCGTCTCTGCCTTAGTTTTTCCAACTCACACACAAGAGAAATAAATGGCCAAATTGGGAAAAACTGGTTGCTATGGTGCCACTTCCCTGACCTGGGTTCAGTCCCTGGGTTGGGAAGATCTCCTGGAGAAGGAAATGGCAACCCACTCCAGTATTCTTGCCTGGAAAATCCCATGGACGGAAAAGCCTGGTAGGCTACAGTCCATGGGGTTGCAAAGAGTCGGACATGACTGAGCGACTTCACATGTACCATTAGTCAGGGCAAAACATACCCCTTATCCAGCTATTCTGCTTCTAGGAGTTTATTGTACATATAAACTCACATTGTGTAAAATAAAGTAACTATCAGGGTATCTCTTGCACCACAGCCTAAACATCTGTCAACAAGGCACCTTCATATGTGCTTGTGCAGAACAATCTCCAGTTTATGTTGTTGAGTGCGTATTGTGTGCTGCCATTTGGATAAAACAACACAAAAGAAATGCTTGTGAACATATAGGCAAGCCCTGAAAGACCAAAGAAGCTGGGAATGATGTTTGTTTCTGGGCCTGGAGCTGGGTAACTGGGAACAGAGGCAGTGACAGGGAAATTGACTTTTCCTTTTGCACCTTTTGAATTTTGCATCACGTACAAGTAGAATTTCCTATTAAACAACAAATCAAGGACTTCCGTGGTGGTATACTGGATAAGAATCTGCCTGCCAATGCAGGGGACGCAGGTTCCATCCCTGGTCTGGGAAGAGTCCATGTGCCGCGGGGCAACCAAGCCCGTGCCTCGCAACTACTGAGCCTGTGTACCGAGAGCCTGTGCTCCTTAATAAGAGAAGCCACTGCAGTGAGAAGCCCGTGCACAGCAGTGAAGACCCAGGGCAACCAGAACCCATACAAAACAAAACAAAAAAGAAAACCAGTCAAATTAACTTTCCCAGCTCTTAGTCTTGTATGTATTAATATTTGGCCCCAGTCATATACCAGTGGTTTTTACTGAGAAAGTCTGACCTCTAATAAGGAGAGTGAAGTCAGGGATGGATGGTGCAGGGAGTGGTATACGGGCCTCGGTCTCATCTTGGGAAGATGCCCGAAGCTCCCCCAGCATGGAAGCGGGGCACATGGAGGTGTAGCCACAGGAGGACCCCAGAGAATCAGGGCAGCAGTTTGCCCTGAATCCACAAGCACAGATGCTCTGGAGGGTGGAGAAGACAGGGGGACCAAGAGGACAAAAGCTCTGCCCCCAGAGAAGCAAACCAGATGGTCACAAATAAAGCTAAGTGAGTGTTAAGAAAACCCAAGGGACAGGGACTGTCAGCTAGAATGTGTGTCCATGTGCCTGTGTGTGAGGAGGGCAGGGCTGGAATTGGGAAGGCTTTATTGAAGACATGGAACTGAGCTGGGCCTGGAAGTGGGTGTCAGGTGTCCACAGGTGCTAAGGAAGGAAAGGACAACCCCAAGGTGGGGAACAGTATGGACAAGGGCATGGAATGTAAAGGGAAGACACAGGACGTGTGTGTATGTGAGTATTATTGCTGGAGGTAGCCAGAGATGAGGCTGCAAAGAATGGGGCTAGAGCAAAACATTTCCAGCTGTGAACTCAGGTTGTTTTTTATAAAACACCGCAAAAATGATCATGCCCTAGGATGTGTGGCAATGTCAAATCATGATAAAGGTTTCTCAAAGATGAGTCATTTCTGTACTCATCTTCTGGACCGCACTTTGAGAAGCCCTGCCCTAGGGGTCCTAGGATGGGCTGCAGAGATCAGGGAGGCCCACAGATTTCTTGCAGCTGGTCATGTATATTCATTTGTTTAGGGAAGGGGGCAAAGCTTTTGTCAGGACCTCAAAAGGTTCAAGATCTCCAAAGGACACAACCCTCTGCTCTAGGGAATGGTCACTGAAGGTGTTTGAGCAGAACAATCTAGTAAGGCTTTAGAGCTGAGGGGAGCAGAAAATGTGCCTGATTCAGCCTGAGACCCCTCCCTTCCCTGCCCATACCCAGAGAGGCTAGCCCAGGGCCAAGCTCAAGGGAAAAGGATTTGGGGGTAGTGAAAGATGCCAGAGAACAAGGGGCCCATTTAGGGGGTAATTAAAACAATCTGTGGGAAAGAAAACTGGAGGACTTTTTCAAGCTATGCTCAGAGCAAGATGATCAGGGAGGGGTGGGCCAGCCTCGAGGGCAGATGGCACGATGTTAGATGAAGATGGGAAGCTGAGCTCCTCAGCACTTGATCAGGCGTCTGCTGCCTGCCTGCAAAGCAGGAACCTGAAAGGGAGGCTCCCTTGGGATGGGAGCCAGGCAGAGCAGGAGGCTGTCAAGATGCAGTCTGGGTCCAAAAGAATTGCATCCTGGAGTTCTGTGAGCATCTTCCAAGTATTCAGAGTGGATGCCTGGTGCCCCAAACCCTGGGGAGTGGCTGTAACTCACGTGGGCACAAGCTTCTGTTTCCAAAAAAAGTAGACTCTGAAATCTGCAGATGGGTCTGCTTAATGAACTCCCTGAAAAATGCCTATTACATTTTTTTTTTGAGGTGAAATTCACATAACACGAAATTCACCATACCATGAAATTCACACACCATGAAATTCACCATTATAAAATGAGCAGCTCAGTGGCATTGAGTGCATTTACCATGTTGAGCAACCACCACGTCTACCTGGCTCCAAACATTTTCCCAAAAGGAAACCCCATATCCATTAGGCAATTGCATCCCATTTCTTCCTTCCCCAGACAAATATCTATGGATATACCTATTCTGAATATTTCCTATAAATGGAATCATACAATACCTGACCTTTTGCATCTGGCTTCTTTCACTTAGCACAATGTTGAGGTTCATCCACATTGAATTGTGTATTAATACTTTATTCCTCTTTATGAAAGAATAGTATTCCATTCTATGGATACATCACAAATTGTTTATTCATCCACTGAAGGACATTTGGGCTGTTGGGTCATATAGTAATTATATGTTTATCTTTTTCAGGAATTGCCAAACAGTTTCCTATAGCTTGAACCATTTTATATTCCCACCAGCAATAGATAAGTTTCATTATTAAATAGCTAATTCTGTGACCCTGGAAGGTGGAGAGGGTTTCCAGGTGCTACCATGGATAAAATAAGTGAGGATGGATCCAGTGCTCACCATAGGCTTATAAGGCTGGTTGGCAAGTCTGGGAAGGATGCTGGCTAGAGTTGGAAGGCTGTTTATCCTTTCTTTCCCAAAGCAGGTAGATCAGGTGGTAAAGTCTGGAGCCTAAAATCCAGCTGGGTATGGCCCTGCAGGAGTTGGGCTTGTGGTTCACCTGGGCCCCAGTGGCTGACAGTATGTCCTCTCAAGGAGAGGCAGAGTGCCTTCTTTCTCCCTGCTCTAGTCTGGTCTTCTCATCTTTCTTCTCTCTTTGCTTTCTGTGTCTAGACAACTGAGTAGGAAGGAAGGAGATGGGATGCTAATGCATGTTCGTGGACTCCATCCACAAGCCCCTCTGTCTACTTAGGCCCCAGGAGGTCATCCCAAAGTGAGGTGGGGTGCTGGGACCCCTCTCCCTCACCTTTATTCCCTCCTCCTCCCACGAGAGGGGGACCCACTGGCTTCTGCAGCACCAGCATGGCACATGCAGCTGGGGAGCAGGAGATCCAGCTCTGGCCATCTCCAGCCCTCAAAGGTCAAGGTCGGGGGAGGAAGGATCACCAGGGGCACTTAGGGAGCCCGGGGTTGGCTTTGGTGTTGGTTTAAGGAAAGGAGGGGGAGGTACATTAATCTGTGTTACAGAGTTCTCCTGGACACTCCCTGTGCACCAGGCCCTGCGGTGGCTTGACAGGTGAGCTCCACTAGCAGGCAAAGCCTGAAACTGGGCAAGCAAGAAGGTGGTCTGGACCCCACTGGTTCTCAAAGTGTGGTTCCCCCACAGCAGCAGTAGCCACACTAGAGAGCTTTGTCAAAATGCAGATTCTCAGGCCCCTCCTCAGACTTATTGAATCAGGAACTTTGTCACAAGTCCTCCAGGTGATTCTAATTCTTGCTTTGGTTTAAGAACTGCTGCCCTGCCCTGAGAGATAGTCCTAGTTAACAGAGAGGGACTCAGTGCTCCCAGTCTGATGAGAGAGACAGGACACTCACTGGCCATCTGACAGGGAAGACAGAATCTTGTGCTCAGAAAATTCTCAGAGGGGGACATCTAGGTTTCTCAATACAAGTCCCTCTAGTGGGGTCCCTCCCTGCTGGAAGCACCACCATGAGTTTCTTTGGAAGGAGCTGGCTATAGTTAGGACCCCAGAGAAACCCCCCTCTCTTCCACTTTTCTCTCCATTCTTCAGAAAGCGGGTTTGATGTGCTAATGAGGACATCAATTATTGAGCTTCATTAGCATTCATTACAATAACAAGCAAGGGAGAGGGGACCGCAGGGAACAGAGGAGGGTCTTTTAAAACTTCCTGCCATTTACTCCTCTCCTTGGGGTGGGAGGGGGGATGGGAGAATGAGGTACACTGCAGGAGAGGCTTGGGGTTCCTGGAGACTGGGCTGTGGTCAGAAGGAAGCAGCCTCCACCTCCTCGTCTCCCCAACCCAAACCAGCCCCAGAGACCAGCTCACTGCCATGGTCATTCTTTCCTGGGAAGCGGGCTCTTCACAGCCCCCTCACTGCCTTTGGGCCACCCTGGTGGAGTCTGGAGGATCCAAATGGGGCTTATGATGTGCCCTAGCCAGACAGTCACCCTCCTGGCAGGGTGCTTTCTCAGGGATCTGGGCTGGGGGCCTCCAAGGTGGCTGAATGAGCAGTTTAGGGTTTCCCACTATCATTTTTCACATCACCTTTTCCCTTGTGGCTTTCCCTAGAGGCCCGTGTGCCCCTCAGCCCACACCAAGCCCCTTCTCCCTCTTCCTGCCCAGATGTTTGTCCAGGTGCAACCCTGGCTCTGGAAAACCCTGGCTCTGGACACCCCTGGGGAAGGAGAAGTGATGCTGAGAATTTTCACTTCTAGGGTGCTCCCTCTTAACTTTGCTCCCTTGGTCTGGGTGGAGTGAGAAGGGCCAGGTAGGTGGTTAACAGTCTGCGGCTGATCTGCTGATCTGCTGTTCCAACATCTCAAACAAGCCAGCAGCCCCCTTTCAACCAAGAGGCAGCCAGAGATGCAGGGGAGGAAGGCCAGAGGGAAGTTACCTGTTGAGGAATGAGGGTGGGGGTGGGGTGGCACCTGAGGCATCTCAGGTGGAGGCAGCTGGCACATTTCTTGTGCCTGGGCACCACGCCAGCTTCCAGGAGCAATTCTGGTCTCTCAGCTGGAGAAATAATACCTGTGTTTCTCTCGCTCTGATCAGAGGCGATGGCTTTCTCCAGACTTCTCCCTAGAAGAAGGAGCCTTGGCTTTTGAGATTGGATAGAAAGGGGAGCAGGCACCTATCTTCCCTGGGGGTGGGGACAGAGAATTTGTTGCTGCTATTGTTCAGTTGCTAAGTCATGTCTGACTTTGCGACCCCTTGGACTGCAGCACACCAGGCTTCCCAGTCCTTCACCATCTCCCAGGAGTTCACTCAAAGTCCTGTCCAGTGAGTCGATGATACTAGAGGACTGGGCGGGGTCAATGAGGGTGGCTGGTGTCAGGCCATCTGCCCTCAGGCTCAACTCGGGCCTCAAGGGTCTGTGTTTCCATTCACAGCTATATTCCTTCTCACCTCTCCACGGGACCCATGGAGTCCTGGATTAAGTGGAGGAAATCCTGGTTTGAGGGGAGGAGGGGTTCAAATGAGCTCACAGCTATGAAAATGATCAGAAATGTTTAGGATCTGTCTGTAACAAGTGAACCACACAAAAAATGCTACGTGAATCTGATTTAAGCCCCTCACTATGGAGTGGCCATTGTGATGTGGGAGGTCACCTTAGGGTAATGACTGATGGATGCATTGTCCTGCTAACATGCTTGAAATTATTCCCAATTTCTGGGGGCTAATTCACAGAGTCCCCCTCCCCAAGTCCCCAAGCCCGTGGCTTATTGGAATCTAGTGTAAAGGCCAGAAAAACCTCCATGTGACAGGACAAGCATCTTTCCAGTCTTCATCCAGGAGATAATGCCCAGTTCCTCAATTCTGATATAAATAACTAGTCTTAAGCTTCAGTCATGTTCCTGCACCCAGTTCTCTTCCTTTCCTTTAAGGTCATGAGAGTATGTCAGATGTTAGGCCTCACCTTCAGGCAGCCCACCGGGTAAGGAGATGGTGGTGGTGATATAAAAGAAGGCTGGGAGCTTTGGAGTCAGGCATGTCTGGATTTGAATTTCACCTTTGCTACTCTTAGATTAGGCAAGTAGTTATGCTTCTCTGATGCTTAACTCCTTTCTCTCTGAAATGGGGCTGAAAACAGCCACTTTTGCATGGTTGTTGAGATGCTTAAATTAGAAAATATGAATAAAGCATATTAGGTGGCACGGGGAGGGGGGTGCTTCCTCTTTGGCTCAGCAGGTAAAGAATCTACCTGCAATGCAGGAGCCACAGAAGACACAGGTTTGATCCTTGGGTCAGGAAGATGTCCTGGAGGAGAGCATGGCAACCGACTCCAGTATTCTTGCCTGGAGTATCCCATGAACAGAGGAACCTGGCAGGCCACAGTCCACAGAGTTGCAAAGAGTTGGACACGACTGAATTGACTTAGCATGCACACATATTAGGTGGGCACAATATGGAGGAGAGGAGATCTTGTCTCATGGTGGGGGTGGGTAACCTGAGGGGGAAGGGAGGGGCAGCATCCTGTGTGGTTGAGTTGGGGGCCTGGATGGAGGAGGAAGAGCAGCAGCATCAGTCCCTAGCCTCTGGGCTCTGAGAGGCTTGGGAGGTGGTGTCCATGCAGCTGAAGGGAAGCCATCCCTCCCCTTGCCGACCCCGCCTCTACACAGGGCCTGCTGCCTCCCATGCCCATCCTGGGCAGGCAGCCAACCTGAGAGCTGGATGAGTGCCCACAGCATGCTCAAAGGCCAAAAGATGGGCACCGTCCAGTTGGCAGAGGGAGAGGCAGCTGGCCCAGGAGGGGGAGAAGTCAGGGAGCCGACTGCTGGGGTCGTGTGCCCGGAGGGTGTGTCCAGGACGCGCTTGGCTGCCCTCCTGAGCTGTCCGTCTGGAGCCCCTCCTCTTCCTACCCTGGCCCGGCCACCTAAATTACTGTAGCTGGAGAGAAATTTCTAAGGGGCATCAGGCAGTGTGCTTGGCTCAGGGCAGGCCTGGGGGTGGGAAGGAAAGTGGAAGAGAGAGTCTGGATTAAGGCTGCAACTGGGTAGACCAGGAAGTGGGGAAACCGGTTTGTCATTTGGGCTACTTGGGGTGGGGTCTCCTCTTCTGTCTCTCGGCCTGCCTGCCACTCTTGCCTGGTGGCCTGCAGCGAAGAGAGGCACTTCCCTTCCTTGCTCATCTAAGCTGGCTTTGGGAATGCCAGGAGGGGTAAGGGGTCTTGGCCCACTTTCCCCGCCCCAAGAGAAGTTTGGAAGAGAAGGGACAGGACAGATAACCCGAGAGAGAGAGGTAGCAAGCAACCAGGACTGGAGGAGGGGACAGAGTCACCTGGAGAAGCCTGTGGAGCCAACAGGTAGGCTATGGTGGGACAGGGAGGGGGGTGGGAGTACGGCAGGGGTAGGGTAGAGCTGGCGCTTTGCAAGCTTCCTGGAGGTGACTACACCGTCGCCAAGTGAGGTGTGAGAGGGGGAGGAGCTGGAGCGCCCTCTTTTGGGGTCCTACCTGGCAAATCGGCAGAGACTGCCCTCACTCACAGCGCCGGCCCCTGCAGTTTCAGGGGGGCAGGAGGAGACAGCCCAGCAGGGGGCGCCGGGGGACTGGGTCCCCTTGGCCGAGCCAGGTCTAAGGAAGGGACGAGGGAGCGACCCGGCAGAGGAAGATCCAGACTCTTTCTGCATAGGGAGCTGTGGCTTTCGGAGGTCACCTTGGCTGAAGAGTAACCCGTGTTCCCTCCCTGCCCCGTACCTCCCCCAATGTTTCTTCATCCCACGGCGCGCCAGGGCTTGGAGAACAAGTTCCCACACCCTCGAAATGTATCCCCCTCCTTCGAGGCCGGCTCCCGGCTTTAGGCAATTGTCTCTATTATGGCTTGAGTACTGCTCAGGGTATGAGAAGCAGGTGCAGCGGAGCGGGAGGCCTGAGCGCGCCCCCGCACCCGCGGCCCGGCCGCGAGCCGCGGGATCCAGCCGCTCAAGTGGAGGGCGGGGAGGCGCCGGCCCCCCTCCCCTCCCAGCTCCCTGCCACCCCAGAGGCCCTTTGTACGTTCCAGCCACACGCGTGCCCGCGCCGCGCGCGCCTCCCGCCCGCAGTGACACACCCGCACCGGCCCCCGCGCGCGCGCACACACACACACACACACACTCGCTCTCGCACACTCGGTGACACGCCCGCGCGCGCGCGTACCCACACGCCCGGCCGCCGGCGCCCTCCCAGCTGGTCCACCCCGGCGGGGCCCGCGCCCCCGGCCCGCCCGCCTGGCACCGCGCCCCGGGGCTGGGGCCCAGCGAGGAGCCCGAGAGGCGGCGAGAGGGCAAGCGCCAGGCAGGCCGGCCCGGGGCCCCCGCCCCCGCGCCCCCGCCCGATGGGGAACGCTCCGTCCCAAGGCATGTCCCTGTCTCTCTCCTTCCTAATGTGCCTCCATGCTTAAGTGGAAGGTATTTCTGTTTTCTTTGTGTGTTTTCCCCTCGGCCGGGGGCGGGGGGCGGCGACCGGGCCGGGGAGGCGGCGGCCGGCGGGGCAAGGGGGTGCTCGGGTCGCAGGTGTGTGGGGGGCAGGGGGACCGCGGCGTGCCGGGCTCGGGAGAAGGACCGGGCAAGAAAGAGTGCTGGGTCCAGAGAAGGGGTCCGGCATTGGCGAGGCTGGAGACCGGGTGGGGAGGGCCTCGTGAGGCCCGGGGAAGGGAGCCCCGGAGAGGTGGGGGGGTTCAATTTTAAAGAGGTTTGTGCGGGGCAGGGAAGGAAGGAGAAAAGAGAAAGAGGGATGGATGGTGAAGGGAGTGGGGGAGGGAGTGGTCCATCCGAGGTGGATGAAGAGGAGGATGCCGAGAGGCGAAGGGGATGGAGAGGTGGTGGGAGCATCAAGGGCCTCTCTTCCCCCAGGTCCCAGAATGGGGTGCACACCCTTGGATGGTGGTGGTAGGCGCTTTGCGCCAGCCCCCAGGGAAGGAAGGGGATGAATGTATTCTGGGATTGGCTGTGTTGCCAGGATACCAGCCTGTGTTCCCGCCCCCTTTCCCTTTCCTTCCCCCGACACCTCCCCCACCCTCCCGTCACCTCGGGGCCCTAGCCCTGGAGACCTGGGAGCCTAGGTAGCAAGGTAGCAGTTGCAGAAACTGGGGACCCGCTCCCCTCTCGACTGGCGGGTAGGGAGGGGCCCCGAGAGGGAAGGACTGAGGGAGGGGCCATGTGATCTTAAGTCGGGGTGAAGGGGCCAGAGGGCGGGAGAGGGCGCCCCCAGCTGGGGAGAGCGTCTAGAGTGAATGAGGAGGTAGGGACTGAGGGAAGCTGAGCGGCAGAGGGCGGGGCTGGGGAGGGGCCGCGCTAAGCTCCCCCTCCCCCCCACGCACCCCCTTGCTACGTCAGAAGCTCCTGGGCCAGCTCCGAGTCCTGTCGGTGGGGGCAGCAGGATGCTGGTGGAAGCAGAGGGGGCCTGCCGGGTGCCTCCGCAGCTCGGCTGGCAGGGCCCGGCGGGGCGTGTGCGGCTGCTGGTGCAAGCCCCCCGCCCCACCCCCTCCCCATGCAGCCCTGGCAGTGCCTCCGGCGCTTTGCCCTGGCCTGGTGGGAGAGGACAGCGGAGGGCAGAGCCCGATCTCCCAGGGAGGAGGCCGGACCGAGGGACCCCGGGGGCCGAGGGGAGCCAGGTGAGCAAGAACAGGGAATGTGCGAGGACGTCCCGGACTGGCAGTCCCTCTTCTCCAGTACTAGGGAACCAGCAGGTCTTGTAGCCCCAACTTGAAGGGAAGTGGGTTCCTGGCTGGCGCCTTACAGAAGGTGTTCGAACTCCTGTTGTTTTGGGAAGGGAAAAACAGATGAGGGCTGGGAGAGGGGATAGGTAATCAGACTTCCAGGCTTGTGAGTCTGAATATTCATTGGTGTTGAGTTTGAACACTTTGGGGCGGGGATAGGATGCCTTCTTTCCAACTCTGAATATCTTGGTCTGGGTGACCTTGAGCCAACTGCTTTGCTGTCTAACTCCGTGCCTCAGTTTCTCATATTCCCTTCCCTATCCCTCTTGCTGTCTTCAAGAACTGATGAGGCGTTTGATGGAGACTGTCACTGTGAAAATGTGGGGCTCCGCTGTCACTGGTGGCAGCTGTGTTGGTGGTGGTTTCTGGCATGGCTGTGCGTGTGTACGAATGTGGGGGGGCAGTTGTGGTTTATGTGTGAGGTCTTCTGCTGGCTGGGGCCACTGTGGGCAAGTGTCAGGGTCCTGCATGCATACGGGAAGGAAGGCTCCAGGCAAGCTGGGAGTTGTTGAGGCAGAGACTTAACTGGTGGCCTAGTGTAGAAGCAAGGGATAAGGCATAAGGGGAGGGGGTTCCAAGAATAAGATTCCCCCTCCACCCAGACTGCCTGGCACCCAGGCACCGTTGGCAGCGAGTGCAAAGGCTTTGCCCTGGCTTCCTGCCACCGTGCCTTGGGGACAAGAGGGTCTTTGTCCAGTGCCGCCCCCCCACCACGGCCCTGCTCCTTCCGCCCTTACCATGATGGCCAGTTCTCCATGATGACCCTCAGGGCTGGGATGGAGATGCAAGTGTGCTCTGGAGATCTGGAAGAAGCAGCTGTGGTCTTCAGGCAGTGCTGAATGGAGAACGGGAGCCCTCCTAGGGGAAGGTCCCTGGGACTTGGGAGGCTTGTCCCCCGCTCCATGCTTTCTGCTTGCCTCCTTGTCTCCTTGCCTAATGAGGGGATGGTCTGGGGTCTTCATGGCCTGATTCCTGCTGGGAATCCAGGGTTCCAGGTCTCTTAAATATATACAGGGTACAGAGTTGGGTGCTGTGATGCAAAGCCTCAGGTGATCTCTCTGTCTCTCTCTCTGGCCAGGGACCCACCTTGGAAAAAAGGTTTAATTAGAACCATTGATTCCTTCTTTGGCTGTGGGCATCGATCTCACTGGTGTGGTCAGAGCTGGGGCTAACGGTGGCACGGCTGCCCAGTTCGAACAGGGAGGGGGCTGGGCTCTTGGAGGTATCACATCTGTTTTAGTCCTGTCTCTACTCTAGGTTAGGTCTTGGGGAAGGAAAGGAGACGGGGTTTTGACCTGAGGGAGCTGTGTTTGGAGTCCGAGAATCATCCCGAGTAGTGGGGCCAGGCTCTGGAAGGGAGGGGCTGCTCCGTTGGAAGGGAGACAGTGGGCCCTTGAGGGGGCAGGCAGAGAGTTCAGGGATGGATCTGGAGCTTGCCATGAAAGCTTTGCTTTCGAGGAATCCCAAGCACTTATCTCCTCCAACCCCTGGCAAGGAGATCCGATTTCTTCCTTCGTTTGTGTCTTCGAGGTCCAGAGAGGGACAGAGACTGCCTCCGAGGCCCAGTGGGCCTGCATCTGGCCTCTGAGCCTGGCAGTCTGACCGAACAGCCCCTGACTAGGCACAGGGAGCTGAGGGTGAGGCTCCTGGCAGCCTCCCACTGGCCTCTGGGTTTGGTGGGAGGTGGGGGACAGGTTGTGCCCCCTAGGCCCTGGCTGCCTGTTGTGGGTGGGCTGGTGCAGGTGCAGGCTTCAGTGAGCCACTCAGATGCTCTTTGAAGAATCCCTTGTTGGCTTCCTAGGGCCCATTCGAGCAAAGATAATAAAAATCTGGCCGTCAGCGGGTTTGAGGGCTGCATTTGCTTCCCCTTCTTTCATTCCCAGCTCTGAAAAGCGGAGATGAAGGCTTTGGATTTGGCTGGGAAGCTGTGCTTGCCTGCCCCGAGGGAGGGAGGGAGGGGAGGAGAGTGGAGGGAGGGAGGGGAGGGAGGACCGATTTCCTGGCAGCCGGGGTACTTGCTGGGGAGGTGGGCAGAGGGGCAGGGACAGGGTCCCGGACTCCCTCCGGACCTCGATGGGGCTCCCATGACCCTCAACTGGGCTCCAGCCTTATCCTTCAGGTCTGGAGACTGGGGCCCCCTCTCAGCTCCACTGTTCCTCCATTCAGCGTTCTGCTCCTGAGACTCTCCGCTTTCTTCTCCGTCCCCTCCACCCCTCCACCTCTCCCGCTCTGCCCTTCCTGCGCTCTCTCCTCTTTGTCTCCTTCACTCAACTCCTGAGCCTCCCCTTTTCTCCCCGCCTGCCCCCTCCGATCTGTCTGTCTTCTTTCCATAGCATCTGTCCTGCTTTCTAGGACCGACTGGAAGGCTGAGAAGCCAAGTTGGTGGGGAGGGGTGGGGAAGGGGAGCTGCAGGCACAGAAGGGATGGGCTTGAATGGACTATTATGGTCTGTCAGGTGTCATAGTTACCAGAGGCCAGGCGGAAGGGGGCTGCAGAGCACTTAGAGATGTGTGTGTGGTGAGGGCGCTGTCCCCTCCCCCCGCACACAGCGGGCACCTTGCCCTGACATTGGGCTTTAGACACTCAACTTCTCCTGCAACCTACTGCTGTTTGGCTGACGGGAAACCAGTGCCTCGGCCTCTGGCCCTGTCACCCCTCTGGTCACCCACTGCCCCAGGCATCATTGCCGCCCTGGCCCACGGTTCCCCCACACCCACTACCCAGGCTCAGATGGGGAAGGGAGGTGGCCAAGGGAACCCTATACAGACCCTGAGACCCCTGCACCATCCTGTAAGCCCCCTATATGGAAAACTAGACTGTCATGGAAAGAGCACTGGGCTGAGTAAAGAGACCTTCTTAGGATCCTTTGTTCGTTAGCGCCCAAATGTCCGCGTGACCTTGAGCAAGTCCCTTCCTAGCAAGGGCCTCTTTCCTCACCTGTGAAATAAGGGGGTGGGCTGGCTCCTCTCCGAGGTCTCTTCTGCCATTCCACCGATGTTGTCTTTCTCTTCTGGGTGATTTGCATATGCTTTGCATACATTAATGGTGCCTGCTTGAAGGGGGAGGGTGCCGCCCACAGGGACCAGAGTCCAACCCACCACTCAGACTCCCCTTGCCCATTGGCCCAGGCTGTCACTGCGGGAATCTCCCAGAGGGATGGAGAATTCAGACCCTCCCAGAGGGTCTGAGAATTCCCCTAGGGAGGTGGCTCCTGTGTTCCAGTCCTGCTAGAGGCAGAATAGGGGGGTAGCCCTAGTGGAGAGGACCCCTGCCCTTGTCAGTCCTGCTCCAAAAAGTCCAATAGGAAAGCCAAGTGGTGTGAATTCACTGCAGTTGCTTGTGGCTACCACTGGTTGTATGAAACCCCAGTGAGATGGGCTGAGGGGCTTGGAGGTCTCCATCCTCTGTTCTCAGAGCCTAAGTACCCTCTACATGCCAGGAGCTTAGCTAGGTGTAAGAGTCCCTCTTTCTGGCTTCAGCTGCCTCCCCGCAGCCCAGGACAGGTCCTGCCATCTTATGCCCCTACTCACTTCTGCTCAGGCACCTGGTTTCTAGGTATATGTGGGTAGGAACTTGGACCTGAGAGATGGTCACCGAGACCAGGATCATTGCATATCAGGCGCTGCCCAGTCAGCACACTGCCTAACCTCACGTGCCTCCTCCCCTGCCACCTGCTAAGTGCTGTGTTTTGTACAGGCCAGTGTCCTGCATCTCAACCTGCCTCAGTTTCTTTCACCCATCCCCTCATAATGTCCATCACATGTGGCAATACTGAGGTAAAGGTTGGCAGCCTGGGCAAGACAAGGTGGGCCACTGAGTAAGATGGGGTTTCTGAAGACAGGAGCAAAAATCACCCCTCCACAGCCACGGAGGACGGACCAGAGGAAATGCAGCAAGAGGGATCCAGGTTAGATTTAGTCTCAGGGAGGAACTGGCCCAGCAGGCAAATTAGTTTCTGACTACAGAATTGTGAAGCTTAAGTGAAACAATGGATGAAAATGTCCAGCACAGTGCCTGTCATGTAAGAAACAATAAATGGTATGGGGAAGGGATGGCTGTCTCTGAACGCTGTGGAGACCCTCCCCTAACCCGAGATGCAGGAGTTTGCAGGGAATGAGAAGCTGGAAGGACAATTCCAAGAAGAGCTGTTTCTCCCACCTTCAAGCTGCCACCGCAGCCCTCCTGCCCCTCACACGGCGCACTGGGCTCAGGGCCCAGCCACCCTGGGACACTCTGCCCTCATCCTCTCTGCTGTAGGTGGGCAAACAGAGGGTTTGGAGGCTGGGAATCCTGTTCTTCTTCCCCTCCCCCCGTCTTTGCTCAGGACAGCTTGAGAAGAAACAGGCCCACGCTGCAGCAGGAGGAATCGAGGTTAGATGGGAAGGAAACCTCCTGGTGCATGAAGAGTGGCTGCTCTGAGGTGCTGTGTGCATCTTTCCCTCAATGATAGGTGTATATGCACGCAAGTAGGCTAGTGTTGTACCTAGGTGCAGGGGACTGGTTAATATGACCTTTGAGATGACCTTTGGGCTATTGACAGGAGCTTGGTAGGTCCAGTTTAATCTCATGTGGCTGTGGTGGTTGGCAGAGTGCAGGGGGCCATGATAGAGAGGGGTTCAGAGCTGCTGGGGAGAAGGGACTGGGAAGTTAGTCTTTGATCCCCTAGGGCAGAGAGGTCAAGTGCACGGTAAAGAACAAGCATTGGATGGTGCCAGGTTGCCTGCCTCCCTACTGCTGTGTGACATTGGGCAAATTAGTTGCCTCCTCTGGTCATCAGTGTCCCTGGTGTGAGAAAGAGGATGGAAATAGAAAATCCAAGGTCCCTTCAAGCTGTCACAGGTTCTACTCATCTCCTCTCTCCTGAGATAATACAGGCCTTGCCATACAGAGAGTGGGAATAATACTTCCCAGCTCCAGATAAACCAGGAAAAATGGAGATTTGGCCCAAGAGAATACTGGGGCTTTCATGTGCCTGCACATGTCTTACAAAAAGTCCCTTCTGCTCCAGTGGCACACCTTGTCTAAATCTGTCCAATGGGCCCTGAGGATAGGTAAGGGAGAGGCTCTAGGATTCAGCTACGTCCATTTTCCTCCCACCCTAGAAAGGCTTTGCTGCACTCCATTCCAATAAAGGACTATAATCCAGTCCATATTTTCTTCTGCAGAGGCACTTCCAGCTGGTGGCTCATCTCCCCCACAACCTTTTCCTGGTTCCTGGTAGCCTCAGCCACCTGGCCCAGTTGCTTGCATATCCTGGAGTGGAGTAGTGTTAAGACTGGGAAGGAGCTGGGTTTTTCACGTGCCTGCCCGCCACACCTTGGCAAACATCATCATCCCAGCACCCTGACCTCTTTTCCACCCTAGCCACAGAGTGTGCTGGAGACCTCAGACGCAGGGGCCCACATCGGGGCCAGGGGCCCAGAGCCAGAGACCCCCATGTAGAGGCCCTAGCTGGAGATGTTTGTGCAAAGCCTAGGAGGCAGAGAAGGTGTGTGTCCTGCCTTCTTCTACCCCAGGGCGACTGATAATTGCAGGCACAGCAGGCATCTGTGGCGTCACCCCAGGCCCAGCATCTGCCTCGTTGGGGAAGAATTAACGATCCCAGTTCACTGGGAAGGCATGCCACGGCTCACTGAAACCCTTGCAGATGCATCCAGGGCTCTCTGCCTCCTCTCCTGGGCTGTTCCCATGCCAGTCCAGCCCCTCCTCATGGTCAGGCTGGCCTGAACGGGTCCCCATTCTTGCCTCAGCCTCCTTCTGAGTTGCAAACTGGAACTCTGAGGAAAAGCCAGGGCTACCAGGACTGACAGTGACTCTCGCTTTGCTGCCCCTGGCTTTATAGACTCTCCCTAGTCTGGATGCTCAGGAAGATTTCTGGACGTTAAAATGAGAAGAGACCTTTGAGGGGCTTCCTGGAGCTTCTTTCATCATGGCGACTGGAAAGTAGGAAAGGGCTCCAGGAAAGCCAGAAGTCATTTAACGATGAAGCTTTGGAGAACCCACTTCTGAACTCAACAGCTCATCTCCTTCCCCTGATCCCTGGTCCATCTGCAGCTGAAGGTTAGAGTTATATGCCTCCCATTCCTACGATGAGGCAGAAAGGCATGGAAGCAAAGTCTTCTCTTCCCCTAATGTCCATGAAAGATAGTTTATATTGGAGCATGGGATGGAAGGAAGTTAGACTCCAGGCAGAACTTCCCAGATGGCACTGAATGGGAGACAGACAAATCCTGGGGGAGGATGGATGGGAAGCAGTTCAGATCTACAGTCAAGAGCTCAGGCTCTGGACTAGGACAGATCTGGGCTGGCATTCCAGCCCTGACACTCACTGTGTGTCTTGGGGCAAGTCACCTCACCTCTCTGAAGTTCAGTTTCCTCGTCTGTAAATTGGGGCTGATCACGGTGGTTTCCTCACAGGGTGGGACCAGGATTAAATGAGGTAATTTGGGCGGAGTTCCTGGCACATCGTGAACTTTCAGTAAATAGTAATCTTTGTTCTCATCCTCCTCTTTACTGTCCAACTGAGAGTGAAAAATGGGTGGCTGTTCCCCCAGGAAGAAGGGGCATATATGAGAAAGTCTCTTTAGTCTTCCTTAAAACCCAGATTCTCACCTCAACCTGTTTGGGGCTAGGCCCCTGGAGCTGCCACTTAAGGCTAGCGGTGAGGAGGGTGCTAGGGCTCTTGAGCCTTCGTGCCCCAGCTGGTGCCCCTCTATGCCCCACCCCTAACCCCACTGCCTGTCCAGGAAGCCCTCTGGGGTTAAATATGTTAGTGAACTTTTTTTTTATGTTAGTGAACGTTTTGATTTCTTCACCCAGTCCAGGTCCCAACATCTGGGTACAACAGTTGCTTCTCCCCAGGGTGCCTGCATCTTGGGTAATCAGTGGGAAAATTGGAACCATGAGATTGGCAGGGGGCTCTGAAGACGCTTGCAGCCAGACGTGATGTGGGTGTGGATGGGTCTGAACCAGCCCAGTGAGAGCTGGGCCCAAGAGGACGCCCAGGCCACAGTGTCTCCAGGCAGGAAGGTCGTAGTGTTGCGCACCCCTGGATGCAAGGCAGAGACGGGCAGCGCAGCCCGGGGGAGGTAGTACAGTTAGAAGGAATTCCAGCGAGCGAGGAGGGGACAGCGGGCTGCACAGCTGAGAGGGGCTCTGCTCTGGCAGGCTAAGGATTGGGCGAGCGTGGAAGCAGGAGCTGGGCACAGGGCTTTGGGCAGTATGGGCAGGGGTGCTATTTTCCGGCACAGTCCCCATCACAGCGAGCGTGGGCGCGCTTGTCGGGTGTGAAGAACCTCTGCTTCCTCTGTTTCCAGACAGAGGAGGGGGCCTTCCTCAAGGTTAGCTGGTGAGTGGAGCCGATGGGGGTCTCTTGGGCTGGGAGGAGGTTTCAGCAGAGCAAGGAGGGGAGGCCCTCAGACTCTGAACCCACCAACCTTCCTGAATGGGGCGGCCTTGGCTGGGGGGGCAGACGGGGCCCTCCAAGGTGCTCTCATCTGGGGTCTTGTGTGGGTCCCCAGTAAAGAGGCTGTCCCATTTCTGGGAGGAGAGCCAGGCCTGGCTTGTTGGCTGTCTGTCCTGAGGACCCCGCTCTGAGGAACCCCATGTTTTTTGTGCTGTCCTGCTGTCTGTCTCCTGTCTGTCTCCCACCAATGTTTCTGTCCCTTCAGCCCTGGCTCTTGACCTAGAACCCCATCTCTGTCCTGCCTGCCCCCGGCCCTCAGGGACCCCCAAAGGGGCAGCTCCGAAGGCTCTGCCTTGCTCTGTCCCCGTCCCCGTCCCCTCCTGCCCCACGGCCAAGCCGGCCCATCCCGAGGTGGGAGCCCCGCCCCCGCCCCATCCGTTTTCCAGCTCCTGTCCTCCGGCTCTGGGCCTTCGTTCACACTTTCCTCCTTTCCTGTCCCTCGCCCAGGGCTCCAGCGTGCAGCGGGAGGGAAGGCTCCAGGACTCTGCTCCCTCTGTTTAAAGTCTCCAGGTTGGTAAGCCAGGAGGGGGCCTCTCCCTACCATCCTGCCTCCCCGCTGCTCCCCTGCGAAATGGGGGAGGGGGCTATCCCTGGTGGGCCCAGGCCTTTGCTTGGGGAGAGGGCAGCAGAGACTTGACTCTGGGGAGGGTACCTTGCCTGGCAGAGAATGTGTCCGTGCGTGCACGTGTGTGCATGTGAGTTAGTGTGTGTGAGCAAATGTGTGTGCACGTATATGTGTGTGCTCGTTGCAAAGCTCCGTGCAGTGGGGGGCTGGGCAGGGGGAGGAGGAGGGAACCCTCTGTCGAGGGAACTGGAGACATGGGGAGAGGGGTCAGGAGCAAGGGGCCTTTCTTAGGGGGACAACCCGTGTTCCAGCATCAGCCAGCGGAGGGGGATGGGAGAAGATGGGACCATGTTGACCTCAGTACAGCTTTGTTGCATTTATAGGTACTTGTAAATCTGTGATCTCATTTCATTTATTTAATCGTTTATTCGTTTATCCATCCATTTCTTCGTTCAATATGGACTTATTGAACACCTTCTCTGTGCCAGGCACTGGGCTAGGCTCAGAGGCCAACAGTGACGAAGACAGCGAAGGTTCTTCTGTTGCTTAAGTGGTGCGGGGATAGAGATTAAGGGGTTGGCAGAGTTCACTGGCTGTGGGGCCTGAGGCTGTGGCCTGGCCAGCTGACTGGAAAGGGCAGTGACCCTCTGTCCACTGATGCCCATCCGCCCCTGCTCCCCCTGCTGGCGGCTGCTCCTCACTGCATGTCTCTGTTGAGCACCCCAATGGTCCTCCTCTCATAGTGTGTTCCCGCCAAGCAGGCAGTGACTGGACGTCCCAATCCATGCAACCTGGGGACTGTGAGCAGCACTGCTGGGCCAGAGCAGAGGCCACTTTAGAGGGCCTCTGGGAGCCCCTCTCCCACTTCTGTGCCCAGGACCAGCAGCCTAGAGCACTGGACTTGAGAGTCAGCCTGATCTGGGTTCAAATGCTCACTTAAGCCATGTTTGAGCTGCTGGCCTTGGACAAGCCACTTTACCTCTCTGAGCCTCAGTGTCTTTGCCTATAAAATGGCAGGCTTGTTGAGAAGAGTATAGGAAAAGCAGCAGCCGGACCAGAGCCTGGCCCATAGCAGGGGCTGCCCCACTGTGGCTCCACCTCCCCCAGCCCCTCTCTAGGGTGGGGCTCCAGCCGGGTACCGTCTGAGTGCTGCGCCTGTCTCACCTTGAAGAGGGGTTGCAGAGTCCCTGCCTTGGCTGTTTGCAGGCTCCGTGTCCCCCAGCCCTTCTCCACTCTCTGAGGGGAGCTTCGGCCCCAGTCCGGGCGGACAGATGGGGCAGGCAGCCCTCCTTGCCGCTGTGGCTGCTGCCGCCTTGATGGCTTTTTAATAACTTTGCTCGGAGACAATCTGCAGAGCGCTCGTTTGTCTGCCTCTTAATTAAAATTACCGTTTTCCTAAAAGAGCAACGACTCCCTCCCCTATCAGTGGCTGCTGCCAGGAGAAGGCAGAAGTGACTTGAAATTGCTGCCTTTCCCCTCAGCCCCTGTCCTGTCACACAAGCCATCCCTCCCCCACCACCACCCCGCCCCACTTCTCCACACAAATAGATGGGCCAAGGCTGAGGGTCAGGAACTAGGAAAAGAGGAAAGACTGAATGTCTTCCTCTTTTACTTACCCTCTTCCAGAATACTACCAGAGACAGGGAGCTCAGTCCCTCCCAAGACTTACTTTCTACATCTGCAAAGAACCAGGGCAACCTCTATCTGGCTTTACCACCCAGAGTGGAATAACATGTGGGGAGGGGGTTGAAAATGTGCTGTGAAGGGTTATTAGATTGTTTGTGGTGGGGCAGAGGGGCCAGAGGCCTCCTGGAAGTGGGCCCTGTGGGGTCAGCTCCTCTCTGCCGACTCTGGTTAGAAGATACCTCCACACTCCCTCTGTGGCTCAGGGAGAGCAAGGGAGCACAGGGCTGGAAAGATATGGGGGCTTCATTTAGTCAGTACTGAGTTTGGGGGGCAAAATATTCCTGGTAATAATAAAAATACAAATGACCAATATTTACTGAATTTTGCTCAGAACTGTATGAGCCATATGCTGGATCAAGCCCTGTACCTCTGTCCCTTCATTTCATCCTCATAGCTGTCATATGAGCTCCATGCTGTAGTCTCTGTTTTACAAAGGTGGTGACAGACGAGAGAGAGGTTAAGTAACATGCCCAGGGTCACACAGATGACCCACCGTGGTAACTTCAGCCCCACTCCCCCTCCTGCCGTTGTGCCTTCCACCTGAAGTCTAGCCTCTGTCCCTCATGCTGCATGTACAGGGCTGTGCCTTTGCCTCACTCTCTGCACCCCCGCAAGCACGGTTCCCTGTGATTCAAGCCACTGGGAATCCACTTCCCTCCCCCTACTGCATTCCTGGGTCCACCCCTGGGGAGTCTCGGGGAGGGGGGCTTCCTGACCCTGAAGTCAGGGGTCAGAAGTGGATTGGAGGTTAGAGAGTTCTCATGTGCATACCTCCTTTCGGTTCTAGCCAGAGTCCTTTTCCACTCTAGTGAGGGTGGGCTGCGTGGGGCCAGGGAGAGACCCAGTGATGAGGCTGGGGCAGCAGATGCTGCTCGTGGGGTGAAGGGACGTGGTCATACGTCATATCTCCACCAGCAGGACCCACCTGGGAAACGGTGTGGAGGAGTGGAGGCGCTGCAGCCAGGCAGAAATCCAGCACTAGGAAGGACCCCTCGAGATGCCTCTGTCTCCATCAGCTCGCAGTAGGCCTTGCCTTTCCCTCTGTGACCCTCTGCTCCTGTGCCTCCTCTTCCAGGAAGGCCCTGCCTTTGTTACCTCCCACCTCTGCTCCTCCTTGAAGTGCCCCTTCCCGACCACCTCTAGGCTTGCCCCTCTGAGCACTACAAGATGTTTGGTGCCTTAAATGTAATGAGCTTTCTGTTTCTGGAGGTATCCAAGTCCTGGCTGGGTGGTGTTCCTGGAATAGGGAGGACTTGCAGTTTGGTCTCACCCCCTCTGAGTTCACATTCGCACCTGGGGCAGCAAACCTAGCTTTTTCAGGGGCCAGAAATGAGTGAAGCAGTGGAGAAGGACCATAGAGAAGCGTGCTTATGTTCCTTAAAGGCATTAAAAATCAAAGAAACAAAATAAAACACTACCAGCCAAACAAAATGCCTACTCCCCAGTGTGGCCAGGACCCATGCCTAGACCCAGTGTGGTCTTTGCTAAACTGCGATTCACTTACCGTGGCATCTTCATATTGCCCAGCACACAGCAGGTGTGTACGCATTGTTTATTAGTGAATACATGATCATCTGTGCGTCAGCCACTGGGCTAGATACTCTTTATATTTATTTCTTCCCCTCTGCTCAAGGTGGGCACTATTTTCCCCATTGGAGAAACTGATCTCCAGTGAAGTAAAATAACTTGTTCAGTGTCACACTTAGGGGAAGGGGCATTTTTTGATTTGAACCTTGGCGTGCTGTGTCCTTCCTCGACACGCCTGTGTGTGACCCAGAGCACGTGCATTCCATACCTGGCCTGGCTAACAGGGAGCTCTGGAGTGGCTAGTGGCTACCTGGTTGACATGCGCTGCACACCTGTGGGGAGGTAGGGTTGAAGGAAGTGAGGGCTGCGGAGGTGAGGAGGGAGCAGATGCCCCTCACCCCCAGTAAACCCTTCCTCCCTCAGCTTCCGGTCCCAGCCCAGCAGCCTGGGGATGGTGGCGTGGTGACAGGTGCCGAGCTGCGGAGATGACAGTGCTGCTGATTCCCCCATAATTACTGTCTGATGAGATGCCAGAATTAGCCACCGTGCGAGCATGGCATGCAGATACGGGGCAGAGCGCTGGGAAGCAGCGGAGGGTGAGAGAGCCTCTCCTTCCAATCCAGGGCCCTCTGGCAGTAGGGCAGAGTCTGGTGAGGAGGAAGTAGGTTAACAAGGAGGAAGCACTGTGTGGTTAACATGCTTCAGATGTTATCGTGTGGGCTGTGGTTTTCCAGTCCTTAGAGTGGCTGGACACACCCCTGCAATGCCTGGCTGCTGGGCAGGGTATCAAGGGCCTCAGGCCACTAACCAGAGAATTATGGGCAGAGCAGGCTGCCCACTCAAACTCCTGGGCAAAGGCTTTGGTGTTTGGAGCTGGGATACGCCTGGCTGGGGCTGGCAGGGCCGTAGTTGCTAGGAGGGGCTAAGACCCCGAGCAGACTCCTGGAACCACATTAGTGAGGCCAGGCATCAGAAGGCCGAGGGAGGCACCTCAAAGGAGCCAGCAGGTTGAACTCACTTTGCCAGGAATCATCCATCCCCAGCAGGAGAGTCATGTTGGCCCTGAGGCCCGAGGTCAGGGGAGGCCTGAAAGTTAGGAGCAGGGGATAAGGAAGGTCTGTCTTGGTCCCAGAGCAGGGCTGGGTCTGCCCTAGCATTGATTTCTCCTGGCACACAGGCTGGGGGGCAGCAGGAGGGCTGGCGAGTGCAGACGCAGTGGGGTCACCTGGGCTGCTCAGACCTCGTCTGGACAATTGGAGCCATTCTGAAGGCCACCAGCTAATAGGAGAGGTGACAACATGAGGCTGACCCAGCAGAGGGCAGTGCAGGTAGCCCAGGGCTGAAGCCAGGCCACAGACGGAGGGACTTGAGGTGTCGGGCTGGGGACGGAAGATTTGGGTTCAGGAGCCTTCATTCTGGCCCCAAGGGAGAAGTCACGACCCACCCCAGGTCCCTCTCAGGGCGGTGGGCACAGACTCTGGCTTGCTTTAAGGAAGGAGGGATTCCACAAGGTATCCGGTGCCTTAGACACAGTGAGCTCTCTGTTTCTGGAGGTATCCAAGCCCCGGCTGGATGGCATTCCTGAAATATGGAGGACTTGCAGTTTGGTGTTGGCACAGCCTGTGGTAGGGGCTGGGGGTCTGCACCAAATTGAGGTATGGGGGAGGGCCGTGGAAAAGTGGGACCTCCTTCCCATCCCGGGCTTTGGGGGCCCTGGGGCTGCCTTGCTCCCTGCCCCTCATCCTTTCTCAGCCCTGCCCCAGGGAAGGGTCCCTGCTCTTCTGGTGTGTGATCTCCCCAGAAAGGATGGTGCTGAGGGTCTCTGTGCTTCACTAGGGAGGGGCTGTCCGAAGCTTCCTCCTTCTTAGGAAGCTAGACAGACTGAGGGGATATAAGGAGCTCTGGCCCAGGGACTGAGACGAAGACTCAGGGATGAATCAGCAGGGCATCGAGGAGGGAAGGGGGATCCCAGCTGAGAACCCCACGGTTGAGACCAGGGCTTCTCCACTTACCCGCTCTGACCGTGGGCAAGTCACCCCTTCCTGAGTCTCTGCTTTCTCGTCTGTAAAATGGGGGAGAGCAACCTCACAAGGTGTATCTGAGAACTGAATGAAGAGTGGCTCTCAGAGCCCCTTGGGGACCGTCCTGAGTGTATGCCTGGTGGGAGGGAGGGAATCAGGAGTGCTGTCTTTCACGGTTGGTGCGTTTCCCCCAGAGCACCCAGCAAGCCTGGTGCACATCTTGTCAGTCCACACGGATGGGTGGATTTAACTGAGATGGGAGGTTGGAGGTTTTGAGTCTTTTGCAGATGGAAGGCGAGACTGTGCATTTCTCCCCTGCCTTCCAGCTCATGCGCCACCTTCCCAGATGCTGCTCTGGGGGATGGTTCAGACGGTTCCGTCTAGACACCAGGGAGAACCGAAAGATGCCCCTGGAATCTGAGCAGGCTTCCAGGTCAGTGTGGACCCAACAGTCAGGCAGGAAACCCTGAGTCTCCTCCTGCCTTCTCAGGCTCCGCCTCTTCCACCCTTCTGCGTCTCTCCCGGTACTAACCTCAGCATCCCTAGGGAGGGAACCTGATGGGATGCACTTTTGCTGTTTGTTCTCAGTCGGCTTGCAGGGCAGTAGAGTAATTACCTTGTGAGGTGAGGGCTGAAAATTGCAGTCCTGTCCTTCACCCTCCGGCAGCAGGTGGAAGTGGGTCCAAGGCCTACCAGCTCCTTGCAGGAGGCTGAGAACCTGTAGAGAGAGACAGGGCTGGGCGTGCCAGGTCTAGAAGTGGCCTCTCAGTCCTTGGCATTGCCTGGCTGGGTAAACGTTGGTGAGAGTGGAGTGGCTTTTATGTCAAGACGAAATGTAAACACTTTCAGAGACCCTGAACTTGGCAAAGCAAGAGAGGGGCTGTGGAAATCGCGTCTCTAAGAAGGGGGTGGCTGGATTCAGGATGGCCAATAGGGTTCCCAGCGTCTCTCAGGCCAAACTGGAGATGCCTCAGGCTAACACTCGAGGGAGCTCCCACATGCATTGAATCTGTCAGGGGATGGTAAATGTACACGATGTGTGTGTGGGCACTGTGCCCTGTCTGTCTGCATGGCATCCAAGATGGCACAGTGGTGGGTCAGGGTGGCGGCTCTGGGGTGACCCAGTCCAGGCGGGGCCAAGTGTGCCCTTCTGTGTGCGGATGCCTGCGGTGGGTGCAGGGGAGCCCCTCGTGACTGGGCACGGGTCTGTGAGCCTGTGCTGGGCATGTCAGCCTGCACCGCGTGGCTCAGGTGTTGACGAGCAGAAGCGTGGCCTGTGGTTAGAGACTGCAGACACCAGGACCCCGTCGTCCTGGTGGCTGAGGGAGCTGTCTGGGTGCTGGGGTGTGGGGCTGGGACCCCGCAAAGGGCGGTGTCTCAGAGGAGGATGTGGAAGGATCCAGCCGGGCTGGGGCTCCTGTCCAACATTTGTGAGACCCTCGAGGAAGCCTGGGTGTTGACACTTCCCTCTGGGGAGCTGGGGTGCATGGTGGGGCTTCCACTCCCTCACCTCCAACAGATTGGGGTCCTCTTCCTGGGAACAGGATGCCTCCCTCTGGGCTTGCTTTCAGCCCAAGGCAGCTTCAAGGGTGTGGTAAAGGTCCCTCGCCCACACCCGCTGCCCAGGCCTTAGCACCCTGAGACTCCGAGTCCCCCCCGCCCCCACCAGGGGATGGAAGGTGCTCTGGCAGCCTCCCCAGAGCAGTGGCAGAGCTGGAGCACAGGCGTCTGCTTTCCCACCTCCCCCACCTCCTTCCCTTCCTCCCTGCCTGTGTTCCTCTCCGCTGCCTCTCCAAGGAGATGTGGGGCTGACAGGACACCTTCCCTGGGCGCGTGATGGTGGTGGAGACGCCAGGCAGGAGTTAGCTTGTTAGCGCGGGCTGTGTGGGCACACGCCAGGGCTGTTCCCAGCTTCTCCAGCAAGGGCTTGAGGGCTTCAGACTAGGGGTGACGTGCTCCCCTCTGCATCCTCGCCCCTGCCCTTCCTGGGGAAACCAATTAGCCAGACCTTCATCAGTTGCTGAAAATGCAACCCCTACCATCCTGGTTGTGATAATGACTGTGGAGTGAAAAGAGATCAAGGGATTGGGCAGATCAGGAAGGGCCTGTCCCCCCCCCACGCCCCTGGCCGGTGCCTTTGTGCAGTGTACAACCTGCACACCCGTCTGAGTGTTAATAGTTTTTAAAAAAACAAAAACAAATGAAATGACAGGCTCCAAGAGGCTGCTAACATTCTCAAGGTTACACAGCCAGACAGTGGCAGAGCTGGGTTTGAACAGAGCTCTTTCTCCCCTCCAAGTTGAGTGATTTTTGCTCATGCATAGCTTCACCTGCAGTGGGAGAGGGTTGCGTATCTGAAATTCTGAGCAGGAGGCTGGCTTGTCAGCTCTTTTGCCAGGAGGGGGTCTTGTCTGAGGAGTATGACTCAGGTGGCACATGGGGACCCTGGTTTCTGTGCGGTGAGCAGCTGCTGGGCCGGGATGGGCGCCTGAGGGGGTGGCTGGACTGTGCTCCATGGCCCTTCTCTCTCGGGGCCCAGGGTGCCATGGCATTTGCCTCCTTGCTGCTGATCTCTCCTAAGAAGCTTGTTAGTCTTGCCCTCCTGGGGTCTGGGGCCTGGAGAAGGGATCCCCTGGCAATTGCTTTCTGGGAAGTGGCAGAGAGGGGTGGGACAGTCCTTGTCCCTGGGGGCCAGGACTCTCAGGTTCCATTCCCGGCTCTGCTCCCAGTTCCTGTGTGACTCGGGTTCACTCTCCGTGCCTCGGTTCCCTTCCCCGTGAGAGGCATTTGGCTGGAGTGAAAGTAGACGCAGGCCGGGCTTAGCTGAACAGTCTCGAGATATCACTCTGCTTTGCTAAGAGAGAAGCACTGTCACCTCACCAGGGAGAGGGCTGTCCTGTGGTTGTGGGGAGTCACGGAGAGAGGGCAGCAGGTCGAAAGGGACAAGGACTCCACGGCCACGCAGAGCCAGGGCACTGGCAGAGATGGCATTGAGGTCAACCTTGGCATCTTTGACTGTCCCCGGGCCCCACCCCACTCCTGAGGTGGCCTGTGAGTTTCTTCACCCCACCTAATTCTGTCCTGCAAGACCACTTAGTCTGGGTGGGGGAGGAGGTACCTCTGCCTTCAAGGAGGCCCCAGTCTAAGGAGGAGACAAGGGCCTTGCCCTGAGGGAGCTTCTAATCCAAAGGGGTAAATGGGGCCCTATCTAGTGCCCCCAAAGAGGAGGCCCAGGTCTTGCCCAGTCTAAAGGGAGACAAGGCTCTGTCCTAGGTGAACCCCTAGTCTGATGGGGGAGACGGGGGCCCTGCTCTGGGGTGTCCCCAGTCTAAGTGGGGGACACAAAGGCTCTCAGTCTGAGGGAGGAGGCATGGGCCCTGCCCTGCGATGTGCCCAGCTGGAGGGAAGAAGCCCTGTCCCGCTGCACTCCCGGTCTGAGCAAGTGGACAGGGTCACAGGGCAGAGTCTGCCTGTGGAAGGGTGGGAGGGAAGAATTGGCTCAGGAAGCCTCTGGCTGGGGCAGTGCCCGCCCCATCCCCAGGGAGCCTGACACCCTCCCTCTCTCAGATGCCCTCTCCCTGGGGAAAGCTCCAGAAGCCCTGCTGGGAGCAGCTGGACCCGGGCAGGTGAGCCCTCCCTCCCCCAGGCCTGACAGGTCCTTTAATTAGATTCCGACTCGTTTACCAACTAAGTGGCCTTCGGTGGGTTTTAAATCTGTGCAAATTGGTTCGTGTTTTTCTGCCTGCATGAAGCTGTGACTGACAGTGCCCTACACCCACCCCTGCCTCCTGGCTCCCTCCCTGGAAGACTCTGTGGTCCCCACCTCACTCCCCCTAGAGTCTAGATGCCCAGCTTCCCTCAGGGCTGGGGAGCAGGGGAGCAGGGTTCCCTGAGCAAGGGGTTAGAAGAGTCCGGGGGTCACAGTCCTCTTCTCCTCTCCCCTCAGCCCGGGGAAGGGAGTCTACACGGTTAACTCACTCAGCCTCCCCCATCCTCGGTTTCCCTGCTGTACTGCCAGGAGAATCGACCCAACCCAGGCCCTTCTCTACGGTGGCTCTGTAGATCAGTGCTGGGAGGTGGGGAGGGGGCATCCATGTCTCCAGCCAAGGACCATCCTGCCTCTGATACCCTCTCGCCTTGCACCCGTCCCCCAGCACTGCCCTGCCTTGGGGAAATGGTCCATCATGGGGATGGCCTCCACCTGGCCTCTCCCCATGTCTGTGTCTTCCTTCCCAACCCCTCAGGAACAAGGGAACTGCCTTCCCTGGGGGCCCATCGATGACAGCTCACCTGTGCTCCCAGGGAGTCACCTTTGTTGTCTGACTATCGCCCACATGCTCTCAAGCCCTCTCCCTTTCCTCCCAGGCCTCTCTGCCATGGGATCCCCTCCCCCTTCTTCTTTGTCATGCCTCCTGGCCCAGGCAGAGCCTCCTGAGGAGGCCTGACCTTCAGGGAGTGGGGCTGGGTTGGTGGGGAATGGGGGAACACGGCGGGGGCAGGTGTGAGGGCTCATGCCAGGAGCTGGACGTGAAGCCCTGTCCTTAATCCTCTCCCCCTGATGCCTGTTCCTCCCTCTGCCCGCCCCCCACCTCCAAGGCTCTGGTTGGAGTGACGGGGAGACTCAACAGGGTGCTGGGCATTAGCAATTTGGGGGGATATTACACAGGAATGTTTACAGAAAGGCAATTGCCTGGAAAATGACTTTGGTTGCTGTGGTATGGGGCGGAAAAGATGGTTTTAGAAAACAGACACAGATGGGCTGCTGCTGCAAGGACCCACAGACAGACAGCTGACTGAGGGCTGTGGGCACACAGGGGGCCAGAGCCAGGGGTGCCTGGAGACTGAGGGGTCAGCTTCTTCAGCGAGGGAGGGGTGGGAAGGGATGATCCCTTCGCCTCATCCAGGTTCTTGAAGCCTCTGCCAAGCTTGACCTTTGTCCTCTGGCCTCTGACCTCCCAGCACAGTGCACTTCCTGACTGTGCAGCCAGCCACTCAGCAGGATGGAATTGTCAGGCCCAATCGATGGTGGCAGTTGCCTCAGGGCTCCTCCTGGGTGACTTGGGCTCCTCTTGCTTTGGCTGAAGATGGTGGGACTGGTGCCGCACGTATTCAAGTGTGTGTGTGTACACGGATGGGGCACTTTGGGGTCTGAGCCAGGCCCTCCACCTTTCAATCTCCATGCACCCCCCTTCCCCACTGCTTGCCCTGACTGCTGACCTCACTGGGATCTAGCCCCAGGCCCTCTGGACTTCCTGAGCTGGTGCCAGGCCCCAGTTAGGGTCACGCCTGTGAGACCTCAGGTCCCCACGGGAGGGGCCTTGTCCAGCCCTCCCAGTGTCTGGGGAGAAGGACCCAGAGACCTAAACTCTGGTCCTCCCAGCAGGGGCCCCAGTGAGACCCTTCTCTTTTTCGTAGCTCCTGGCTTTGTTCTTCCTTCTATTTCCTCCCCTTCTTCTTTCTTCTTCCCTCTCCCTCCCCTCTCCCCTTCTCCACACTCTCCTCCTCTGAAGATGATGTCATGTGTAAATGTTGCCCAGTGGCAGCCAGAGGACAGAGGTTGGTGACATCTGGGGTAAAGATGCAAGGTGGGGAGGGGCTGGATGGCTTATGAGACAGTGTCACTGAAACCTTGGGATCTTAATTCTCATCATGAGTTACAGTGATCTCATGTGAAAGAATGCAGTGAGGATAAAAATAAATTGGGCTCATAAATAAACGTGGAATTTGGAATTGGTGGAGCAAATAACAATGTCGCTCTCTTCCCAAGCACCTGCACGTTTATCCGCAGCTGGCCACTTGGGGGCGCCCACTGCTCCCTGGTCCTCCCAGCCTCCAGACAGGTTCACTTCCCCACTGCCCAGGCAGGGAAGGCAGAGCTAAGGGAGGTGACAGCACCTCCCTTCTCCACTTTCCCTTTCCCCTCATTCTGAGCTGGATTCCGTTAGTCCTGGGCATCTCTCCTGTAGCTTGAGTCTCTGACTCAAAAATTATAGCTGGCCTTGCACATTGAGGATACTTGGAGAGATGGCAAGACCTCCAACTTATCTCTCCGACTCCCAGCACCCCCATGCTTCAAGGGCTGTCTGTCCCAAGGCCCCTTCCCGCAGTGTACTCCAGCTCTGCTTCTCCATCCAGGGTCTCCCACTTTTTCCCTGCATCCCCCGTCTCTCCACCCTGCCCCAGTAGAATCCAGTCTGCTTACTGCCTTCAGGCCTCCCTGTCCCATCTGCCTCCCCAGGTCCCCCCCACCCACAAGACCCCTGCCCAGATAGATCCCTCAGCAGCCTCTCCCAGTGGACAGAAGCATCGATCTGCTCAGGGCCGCTGCTACCCAGAGCCACTGCTCGCTAGATTGGAATTGATCTCCTTGGCTTTACGCCCGAGCTGCTCTGTCTGGGGAGGGTCAGGGCCACTGGCGGCCTTGGTGGTGGTTGGAGCAGGCCCAGGGCCATGGGAAGGCTGTCCTGCTGTCTCACAGCCCACATGCCAGGAATGTCTTTAGTTCAAAATGTGCTTTCTCCTCATTGTCTTGCTAGCTTCTCACCCACTGCCCAGGAGGGGGGTTTAGAGATGTTGTCCCCATTTTACAGATCAGTACCCTCAGGCTCTGAGAGAGGAGGATTTTAGGATGGAGAACTAAAAGAATGGCTACCTGGGACCCCTCAGAGGAAGAGCTGACTCTAAACCCAGGAGGTCTCTGGTCTGGGCTTTTGTTCTAGTGTTCTGACCTCGGGCGCCCAGGGCTGGCTCAGATAAATTCTTACCTGAGCCCTCCGAGCCCCCAAGGGCTTCTTTATCCCCAGGCAACAGGATGGTGCCCCAACCAAGAATCCCAGGCCAGTTGTCTCAGCCTACTGGGGCCCCACAGGGAGGAGAGAACTCTGCACAGAGCAGGGAGCTAGGACTCCTGGGTCAGGCAGGTACCTCACCTCTTTCCCTGAGTTTCTTTGTTAAAGAAAGCCAAGGATCTCGAAGATTCTTAGTTTTCAAAAGAGCCTAAAGATTTCAAATCAAAGCCCCCCACCTCCCCTCAGAGACAGCCCATTGTCTCTCCTACTTCCTCCTCTCTCCCTGCCACCCCCTAGAATCCAGGTCCTGCCTCACCTGTGGCCCTGCGTGCACCTGCCAGTGTCTGGACACCTGAGGCTGAGCCCTGTCGTGGAGGAGGCAAGGAGGACTTGGTCCTTGCTCCACTGTCTCTGGGCCTGCTCAGCTCCCTCCTCCCTACCCCCAGTGCCATCCACTCCTGTGAGGTTTACGGGCTGTAGTCATCAGTAGGGCTGTGGGCACAGAGTCACTGTCTGGAGCCTCTGCCTCCCCACTCTGGCAGCCCGGACCCCTCCCTGCCAGCCCCACCTCGGCCCCTCTAATCGACCTGGGAGAGCCTGGGTGACCCTGGACCTCCCCACCCTCCCTGCTTCTCTCAGGCTGGCATACCACCTGCCCTACTTCCAGGAGCCAGGGAAGGACACTGGCATAGAAGCCAGGGAAGGACGCTGGCACAGCTCCCCAGCAGCTGGCACAGAGGGTGCAGGTGGGCATGAGGAGCTCTTCTGAGTCCAGGGGCGTGGAAGGGCAGGAGGGCAGATGAGAACTGACCTTTCCCAGTGCGCCTAGGTATCCAGAGCCCTAGGTGGCACAGCGAGCCTGGCTGGCTGGCACAGGCAGGGGGTGGGGGGTGCCCCCTGGCTCAGGCAGGGCTCAAGCTGAGCTTGAAAGCTGGGCTTCCAGCAGTAAGGCTGTGGGCAGAGTCCACCCCACACTGGGCAAAGGAAGATAACAAAGTATCCAGGGTGCTCTGCCATGGAGGGTCTCTTCCAGCTCAGTCGTGTCCCATGAGGTAGCAATCCTCCAGCTGGTGGTGAGGGTGAGTGGAAGACAGAGTTTAAGGGTCGTGGGAGGCAATCCCTGACTCCAGTTGGGGCTGTTTTTCCAGCACCCAGAGCAGCCCCCCATCCCAGGCATCCTTCTTCTGGATGATTTTCAGGTCACTTCTTTTCAACCATATTCACTGGCCACCATAGCTGCCATTGGCGCCTCAAGAGTAAAGGCTGGATCCCCATCAAGATGGCCCTGGGGCTCCCAGTCTCAGGCAGGTGCCAGCTTCAGGAATTTCCTCACTGCCAGGGAACCTTCATACTGTATTAATGCAAACTCAATTTGTTCTTTGTTAACTAACTTTGAACTTAATGCATTCACTTAAAAGGAAACCTTAGCTCCCTGCCATCTCAAGGAATGATACCCCTGAAATCAGGAGTTGGGCCTTCTTGTTTTTTCTTTTTTAATCCTTGAAAATAAAAGTATAACTATTAAGCTCTGAAAGAGCGTTCCTCCCATAGTCATCTCTTGAGTGTCTGGACCTCACTTTGGGGAGTACAACCGAGGGACAGACGTCTAGGGGAGGGAGGGGCCCCAGACCCCACGCCAGGGTGGGGAGACAGCAGGTGAACAAGGAGTGCCAGTGGTATTATTGTTCCATCAGCAAACAGTTGTCATCTGGCCAGGAAGGTGTGGTGAGAAGGGGTGAGGTGAATCTAATAAATATTGGAGTCAGCTCTGGCCTTTACCACTTACTGCAGCTTTGGGCATGTCACTGCACTTCACTGACCTCAATAGTCCCATCTCTGAAATGGGATTACAGTAATACCCCCCACAGCGGTGCAGCGAGGTTTGAAGGCTATGATAAGTGATCAGTCAGACCCTTGGAAATGTCAGAGCTCTGGGTCTATGGGAGCCATTCTTCCCTTGGATTTGGTGGGAGGTGCTGAGTCGACTGGGGCTACCAGAGATCTACAGGCCTCGGCCGCATCCAGGAAGGAGTGTATGTGTGTGTTGGGCGAGGGGTGGCTTTCTCTGGAATGTGGCTAAATGTCCTCTTGCCTCCTGTGGTGGACAGGAGGGACCTGAGGAACAGTGGATGTGTGGAAGGAGGGCGCCAAGAGAGTTGCACTGGAGGGAACCTGGTCGGGTCAGAATCCTCAGCGCCCCCAACTTGTGCCCCCCTTCAGCTTCTGGGAGTTAGCCCCTGCGTTGGGCTGCCTATGTCTGCTACGGTGCTTGATGCTTCCAGACCGAGGCTACCCTGAGGGTTTCACCTTTGAGACTAGTGGATTGTGAGGCTGGGGGTATGCCGGGAAAACCACGTTTGTCTGCTAAGTGGGTGATTTCTGGAAACGAGGGAGGGCAAATGCGTATTACTTGAACCAGGAATATGGCTCAAGTAAGCCCCAGCAGTCCCTCCCATCCCTGGTGTGGGTGGCACCTTGGAACCACCGTCCTTGCTGGGTTATGGGAAGGTCAGCATGGAGGCTGGAGGGTGCGAGACTGCAGAACTGGGCCTGGGGAGGCTAGGGGAGGGCTCAGGGCTGGTGGGCAAGTGGGGACGGGCTTCAGAGTTCTGCATGGGGACCTCAACCCCCGGCCTTCTCTTTTTTTCACTTCTGTACTGTCCTTTGTCCCCTGTGCGTCCCTTATAGGTCTTGAACTTGTGTATGTTGGGAGGGAGACTGAAAGAAGAGTGGGGGAGGGTCCCAGCAGGGAAAGCTTGAGCTGTTCTGTCTGCTTTCTTTGAGTTTGTCCCCAGTCCATCTCTCACTGTCTTCTCTGTGCCCAGCCTCTCCTGTCTGTCTGTCTGTCTGTCTCGGGGTGGGGGGAGGGAAAGGGGGTCCCAAGCCCCAGACCCCGCACCTGCATCTTTTGGAAGGGTGATTTTTGCCCTCACTCCCCGCCCCCCCGCCCCCATTGTTCCCTAGTCCTGGCTCTTTTCCAAGCCAACCCCCAGCCTAAAGACACGTGTGTCCTAGACATGCTAGTCTGAGGGAGGAGGTTAGCCTCCACCCCACTCCCAGGAGGATGCTCTTGAAAGAAAGACAGTGCAGGCTCCTTTCCACAGTTTGCAGGAAGCATCTAACAGGAACCCCGCTTCCCTCCCCTGTTCAACCCAGCTTAAGGAAGGAGGAAGGGGTGTGTGGGCTGGAGAGGTGCTTGGGACCCCTGCTCCCAACCCCTCCTTGGCTCCTAAGGCCAGCGCCTAACCCGCATCATTATCCTCCAAACCCTGCAGAAGAGCAGGAAGCTGGACACTGCCTTTGCCCCGCAGCCTTCTTGGAGCCGTTCTACCTCTTCTGTTCCTAGTGCCTGTCGGGCAGCCCCTGCTTCACCCCAGGTGCCTCTTGCGGCCCCCCTTAGGTCAGCCCCTCCTCGCAGCGACCCAGTAGGGGATGGGCAGTCCCAGGCCGAGCTCGCACCGTGACCCCGCCGAACTCCCTCTCCCCCTCGCAGATCCGGAGCGGAGCAGCCCCCCATGCTGTCTGCAGACGATGCCGAGTACCCGCGGGAGTACCGGACCCTGGGGGGCGGGGGGCGGCGGGGGCAGCGGGGGCCGGCGCTTCTCCAACGTGGGGCTGGTGCACACGTCCGAGCGGCGGCACACGGTGATCGCAGCCCAGAGCCTGGAGGCGCTCAGCGGGCTCCAGAAGGCCGATGCCGACCGCAAGCGCGATGCCTTCATGGACCACCTGAAGAGCAAGTACCCGCAGCATGCCCTAGCCCTGCGGGGTCAGCAAGACAGGATGCGGGAGCAGGTGAGTGGGGCCGGCCGCGGGCTGGGGAGGGGGTCTGCCTTGTGTGGCCCTGCCGCCAGGCTCATCCTGATTCTGAGACGCCTCTGGGGCAGAGGGGGGACGCCAAAATCTGCTGGTTGGCTCTTGGGAGCCTGAGGAGGAAAGGGATGGGGGCTCAGAGCCCAGACCTCTGCCTGCAGTCTTGGAATTTGGAGCGTGAGACTGGGCAGAGAAAGCCCAGCCTCCACCTGGGGCTGGTGGGCTGAGCAGAGGGAAGGCTGTCTGGGAGGTCAAGAGAGTGGTGGGGAGGAAGAGGGGACAGCCTCCAGGACTGACTGTTCTGAGTCTGAGGATCCATCTGGCGCTGGAGTACCTTGGGGTGGACACCTCTGTGATATGGCCCCTAAGGGAAGGTCAGACCTTGGGAGGAGCTTCAGAAGGCTGGGTGGGCTGTGCCCCAACAGAGCCCAGCATTCCTGGCGCCTTTCCCTCCTCCCCTATTCTTCACCCTGTTCCTTCGTCCAAGACTTGCTGTGTGAGTTTGAGCTAGAGGACTCCCCACTCTGTGCCTTGTTTCACTCCTGTCATCAGTAAGCCTTAGAGGGGAGTCAGGACTCCAGCTTCCCTGGTCCGGGACTCATCTCCTTCTACATGAGGTGCGATGCTTCCTTTGTAAAGCTCTCCCAGATCCTTGGTTCCTGGATGCACCTCTGCATCCGAGTAAGGCCTTCTTGTCTGCAAGTAAGGCCTGTCTTGTCTTGGCCTTCTACTTACAGTCCCACATCAGGGTGGGGCCTTGACAGCTGCTGCATGCTGATTGTTGAGACTCAGCTGGGAAAGAGTGGAGGGGAAGGGAGTTGTTCCCATCAGCACGCCAGCATCCTTTCAGTCAAGCCTTGGGGTGTCAGTCCCTGCTCCCACAGTTGTCTGGTTGTCCTCCTTTCCAAGTACTGCTGGGTGTGGCTGGGTAGGAGGAAGACTGTGCCCACCTCCATCTTCACTGCAGGGAACAAGGGTACATTGGAGCATATCCGGTACTTTATCTGCCTCTCATATCACCTCCAGTTCTGTCCAGCCGTTACCTTTTCCTATCTCCAGAGCCCTCCCAGGAGCAGAGTTCCAACTGGGATAAGGGAGAGTTGCAGATGAAAGACATCAGGTCTTCCCCCTCGGGGGTCCCTCTCAGTGGATTCCTTCTGCTGCTCTGGCTTAGGATGAGGGGGCAAGGCCCTTTGTGATCTAGATGGGGTGAAACTTAAGTATAGGGAGCACAGTGAGTCGAAAGAGGGTTTGGAGGAAGGGAGATCAGGTGGACAGCCCTGGTCAGGGAAGGCTTCGTGGAGGAAGAGGTACTTAAACTAGGCTTAGAAGGATGAAAGGGGTCTGAATGGTCATGGAGGAAGAGAACAGTTTTAGGAGGTAGGAAGCTGGGAAGTGAGCATAGATCTGAGTTGCTTTGGGGACTGGCATAGAGGTCCAACAGGCTGATGCAGAAAGCTCAGGGTGGGAGGCCGTGGGAGGTGTGGGAGCCAGATGGTGGAGACTAGGAGGGCCATGGTTGTTTTTAGATGGTGAATAGGAGGGGACAGAGGGAGTGGCTGGAGTCAGGGGCAGGAAAGGAGGAAGAGAGTGTGTTAGGGAGGATGAAGGGAAAGGGATGGGGTGGGGGTGGGGTGGAAGGAAGATGAGCAAGGCTTGTTTGCTGTCTGGATCCAGAAGGCAAAGACAGAAAAACATGGGTGACAGGGAGATGTTGGTGCTTCAGGGGAAATAAGATGGTTGGGAGGGAAACATTTGGGAGGGTGAGGGACTGGAAGAGAGGAGATGAGTTAGAGGGGGCATAGGGGTGTTTCACGGGGATGTCTGCTAGGCACTGAATATACAACTCAAGACTCTAGAAAGGGGGTTGAGCACGAGGTGGGCAGAAATGGAAGTGGGACCTGGGGTAAGTGTGGTCACCAAGGCAGAATGGAGTCTGAGAAGAGAAAGGGCCCAGGATGGATGGGAAGAGGGGACCAGGAATGTCCTATATCCCCGAGGAAGGGGGGAAGGTCCAGGAGGAGACCCCTCTGCACTTCTGAAGTCTGGAAACAGCCACTGGGACCATCCAGGATCAGTGGATCCATAGGGTATAGAGAACTCCTTTCTCGAGCTATGATAATGTAACGGCTATTGTCAGGGGTTCGAGGTGGCGAGGGAACAGGACTCCTGGGCTGCAGACCTGTCTGGGGAGGTCTGGCCAGAAAAAAACATGGAGACAGACTGGATGGCAGCCTCAAGGGGCAGCAGGCCTGGGAGAGAGGATGTGGGCATGTCTGAGGGCCTCCTATGTGCCTGGCACAGTCACTGGCACAGGGCAGGCACTGAGTAAATACTTAGTGAATCAATCGAAGCGCAGCCACTCACAGATTCATTCACGCCTTTATTCCTTCACTCTCATTCCCTGCCATGCGCGCAAGTGGGTAAGACCTACAGATGCTTCATTTGTATCTAAGGCTCAGTGTCTAAGCCTAGCTGGGGCTCTGTACATGTTTGTGGGGTGACCAAATGAGAGATGGATGACTTTGAGGATGCTGAGGGGGAAGAGGGCCTGGAGGAACCAGGAGGGGATGGGTTTCCAGTCTCCGGTGTGGTGTGGGAGAAGAAAGCAGCCTCCCTGAGATGGCAGGGAGGAAAGCGGTGCTGCAGGGCCAGAGGTACACTGGGGTGAGGCCCCCTCCTTCCCATGTCTGGCTTCAGCCAGGAGGGAGTGAAGAGCTGGAAGAGGGAAGAGGTGAGGGGCAGCTCCCGTGCAGAATGTCCAGAGAGGCAGTGAAGAATTGACGAACAGGACTTCAGGAGTATCTGCTGGGGAAGGCTTTGACCTGGGCTCAGAGAGCCCCGGCCTGACTGAAGAGAAAGTCCCGGAAACAGATGGAGGGGACATAGACTTGGTAAGGGACTAGCCAGCGTTGCAGGGTCCCTCTGCAGTGTGAGCTCAGTGCCAAACTTGCCCCAGGACCACCCCGCCCCGCCCTGCCACAGTGCCCCAGCGGCTCCTGCCCGCTCCCCCTAATGGGGTGTCCCCGCTTCGCACACACAGGTTGGCGGCTGGACCGTGGACCCCGTGTGCCTCCTCAGCTCCCTCTGCTCTCACCTGCATGGCGACTCCGCCCCCTCCGGGGCTGGCCAGCCGGCCCAGGTGAGTCACCCACCTCCTCCCACCCCCCAGACCCATGGCAGACTTGGGCTTTGGGGAGAATATTTTTGGAAAGGGGAGATCCAGGATTTTAATTTTGCATCCCTTTTTCTTATGTGGAGCCCGCATTTTCAGAAGACTCCAATGCCTTGTACTCTCCCCTGATAGTCTAATTCCTACCGTTCCCTCCCCAAAGGGAAAGGGAAAGTGTTAGTCACTCAGCTGTGAGTGACTCTTTGCGACCCCACGGACTGTAGCCCACCAGGCTTCTCTGTCCGTGGAATTTTCCAGGCAAGAATACTGGAGTGGGTTGCCATTTCCTTCTCCAATTACCTCCCGAAACTGTGCCAAAGCTTGGCTCTGGGGAAGGAATTTTTTGAGGGGGAATAGGTTAAAAAATTTTTTAAAAATTCTTCTCTTTTAAACAGAAGTATGTCTCTCCTACCCTCCCCCACTGGTTTTCAGGAATCTCTTGTGCCCGATTCCTGCCCCCACTGCAGACCATCTCATTTCGCTATCCCCACCCGCCCTCCATCTCTGAGCAGACCTAGCCTTTCCCTGATGTCTCATCAGCAGGAATTCCTTCATGATGTCTCTCTCACCCCTCTCGCTGTGTCCGATGCTTAATTTCAAAATTTGAAGACCACCTTGGCATCTAGCCACTTGTTCTAAACTGATTGCCTGGTTCTTCATCAAGCCTCAGTTTCCCTGATGGGAAGATGGACAGGGACACCCTGAGACAGTATCTTAAGGGCTCGGCCTCCCAGCTCAGGCCTGGACATTTCTGTGGGAGAAAACACAGGAATCTGAAGCCCCAGAGGGGAGGAGGGACCAGAGAGTCAGAGTTGCAACAGGCCAGGGGCAGCCCTGAGGAGGCCTTGATTTGAGGGTGGCAGAGGAGTTTCTGTGGCAGAGAATCTAAGAGGGAACCATTTCTCTTACTTGTGCATCCTGCTTCCTTCCCCTGGAGAAGGGCAGGAAGTCTTGAGTTTTTCAATGAGAATGAAGAGAAGGAAAAATGTGACTGCCTAGGAAACGGCTCCAGAGCAGGGACTCTTAGCTGTGTGTAACTCAAGTCTAGCATGAGATTGGCAAGCTTGGCATCATTCACAGGGCACCCAGCTCACTGCCCTTCCTAGCTCTTGGCCCAGTATTGACTGAACTTAGGGAGCAGAGATGTGTCTACCCCCAAGGCTAGACAGCAAGTGGAATGGGCTCATCTGGAGTGGTTACATGTGCGATGGAAGTCAGACTGGGACAGCGATGGGGATGAGGTGTGAGCCCCAGATGGAGCAGATGGAATGTCTCGAGTTGGAGTGATGGAGGGAGGTGAGGCTGGATTTGGTGAACTTGATCTCCCAGGTTATGGGGCCCCAGGCCTGTCCACATCTGGAATCTGCTCTGTTGGAAGGAAGGGGAGAGCTTGAAGAGGTCTTCACCCCAGGGCTTTGAAGTACAGAGAACAGTGGCTGTAAACGGGATCTTGTCATCACTTTATACCTAGTCCTTATGAAACTTTTTTTCCGGATGGCTGTGTCTGAGGCCCCTTTTTTTGAAGTGCAGGACCAGAGACGTTCAGCAAATGCCAGAGTCACACAGTCGGGCAGGATGAGACGTCACCGAGGACATTTAGGCATCCTAGGTTGCCCAGGCTTGGCTGGGAACTGAATCACTGGAGAGCTAGCAGGGTCACGGTGCATCGCGGAGACTCTGGTGGGGAGAGGCTGTGAGCTCAGAGGGTGGCGGGTCCGGAGACGGGCCACTCTCCTCTCCGCCACCCTAGGCCAGATCGTTAGGGGTGGAGGCCTGAAGAAGACCCTGGGAGGGGACCGAAGGCCATACTCCAAGTCGCAGCCCCTCCCCCGCTTCCACTAAGCTGTCTAACCTCCCTCTCTCCTGCTGCAACCCGAGTCCCGGGCGGCGGGCCGGCGTATCGGGTGACCGCGGCGACGCAGCCACCAGCCTCCGCCGTTCCTCGGCGGGGCTGCGCCGGCGGGGGCCGCGCCGGGGAGGGGGCCGGAGAGAGGATGTGCACGGCGGCGCGCCGTGCCGCGCCAGGTGGAGTCGCGGTTACCGGGGCGACCGGGGCCCGGGCCGGCTCGGCGGCGGCGGCTCTCGCATTGCAGCAAAGGGCACCGGCGGCGGCGGCTGCGGAGGCGGCCGGGGAGGGGAGAGCCCAGGTGGGTGGGAGTAGGGGGGCCGCCCTCCCTTCCCTCGTCCGACGCGCGACCTGGGGCTGGGGACCCCGCACATACACCTGTGGCCGCAGGTAAGGGGGAGCGGCTGCGGGGGCCGGGGTCGCCGCCTCGGGTTCCGCGGGGCGGGGGCGTGGAGACGGGAGGCCCTCCCACCCGGTTCAGAGGGGCAGTCTGGGGCTGGGGGCGCGCAGGCCGCTGAGGTTCCCGATCCCTAAGAAACGCCCCCTCCCCTCCGCCATCGCGTTCGCCGCTTTCCGCAGGGGACCGGCCCCTACCCCGAAATGCGGCTGGCGCCCCCTCCCCCAGCCTCAGAAAGTCATGACCTTTTCGGGGTGCGCCCTCGCCTCCGGCTCAGCGCCGGGCCCGCAGCACCACCTCCCCAGCCCCCCATCCACACTCTGCATGGGGAAGGGGTAGGAAGCCGCCGGGTTCACAGGGGAGTCGGGCACGTGCGTCGCGGTGAGAGGCTGGAGCCCTGGGGGGTTGTTAAGGAGCCCCAGCTTGGGGCGGGGTGGCGGGGGCGAGTGTTTACGTGGACGCATGTTCACTGGAGTTGAGAGGTGGGTGTGTGCGCTGCACGAGGATCCAAGGGACTGGAACTAGGGTGAGACCCATAGGGTCCTATCCCTCTCCGGAGGCTGCGTCGTCGTAGGGGCTTGAGGTCAGGGAGGGGTCATGTACTCACCCTAGCCTGCAGGGGACGTCTGCCCAGGGGAGGGGAGAGACCTCAGCTGGCAGGGCTGAGGCTCCCAGGGGACACGCCCCGCCCTCCCAGGGCAAGAGATGGGGAGAAAGGACCAGCTCCAGGGGAGGGAAGAACCACTCCCCCCAAGGGTGCCTAGGGTGGAGGAGGCAGTGTGTTAACTCCTTAGCAGCACCCCCCCCACACACACAGAGGAAAGAAGTTGGTTCCTCTTCTCACCTGGAAGTTTGAGGATCCCCTGACACTGCTTCCTTGGGTCTCCAGGAAGCTCCCATCCCATATTACTGAAAGCCTGGCCCCTTCCATATTATCCTCTTAGAAGCCATCTCATTTTGTCCCTGCTCCCCTCTGACTCTTCCCTACACGTGATGACCCTCAACTGGCTTTCCTATGCAACCTTTCCTTTTTCCCACAGTCTCAATGTCCTCTGGAAAAATGAGACACCCCCTTTCTGAGTCTGGGAGAGGGAGACAACTTTACCCTTGGGTTGGGGAGCCAGATCTTTCTGGGCCCTTCCTGCCCCCTGTCCTCATTCCAGGGGTTTCTGGTGCTGGGCAATTCCCAGGGAAGACCTAGAAGGCTGAGCAGTGCAGAGTGCCAGGAGATGGAGAGTGGTGCCAGGGAAGAGTATGCAGAGATACACCACCCCACCCCCTGCCCATGGCTGGTCCTGAGTTCTTGGCAATGATTTATGGCCAAATATTTGTTGAGAGGCCCTCTTATACCAGGCACCGTGTGGGCCAGGGGCGGGAGAAGCTGACAGGCAGGAAGAGGGTGAAGAGGAAAAGGTGCTGGTGATGGGAAAAGGAGAGCCCTACCTTAGCAAAGGGGGAGCCTCTGCTCCTCTCAGTCACCCAAGGCTGTCCCAGGGGTTCAATACCCTGGAAAGAGCCAGACAGGGATGCACGGCATCCCCAAGGCCCTCTCCCTACCACGGTTTTCCTCTCCAAGGACACTGAGTTGCCAGGAGACTGTGTCTCACCCTGGTGGGGACAACCTGAGAGGACCATCCTTCCCACTTTCCGGAGGTGACGGAGGAGCAGCATTTTCGTGCCCTACCAGCCAGTGCCCCCAAGTCCCGGGACTCTGGTCCCAGCCTCACTCCAAGTTCACCAAGCACAAAGACAGCAACTCTGCCTTCTACCAGCTGGTGGCGCTTGGCTGGCCCGTCCTGTGGCACTGGTGCCACCCAGTCCTCTCCCCTGGCCCCAGCTAGTGATCTCCCCAGGTCTGAGTGCCTCAGGGATGTGCCTAGTGTTGCCCAAGGCAGGCCCATGCTGGGGGTACAGCTAGCATGGCTGTAGCCGGGACCCATCCCTCTTCTGCTCCCAGAGATATGAGGTGGGCACCAGTCACATACTGAGCCTGGTATGTTGACTTTGGGGGCTGGGGGGAAGGGGCATTTTCTGCTTCTTTTGAATCAGGACACATGATTGTACTACCTGACACATGATGTCTGGGACATCACAGGCCTAGTACAGTGGCTGAGGTGGTCAGAGGCACCATGACCTGGCTAGTTGGGGGAGGGGAGGCATGCGACTCTCTCTTTGTGTGTCTGCATAGTATGTGTGTGTGTGTGTGTGTGTGTGTGTGTGTGTGCTTTGTGTGTCTCTGCAGTTGTTGTGTATGCGTATGCATATGTGTTAGGGGACATCCATGTTTCTGTGTGTTTCCGTGACTCCCTAGGGGCTAAGGCTGGTGGGGAGGGTGCCTCTGTGATTCTGCTTGTAGAAGTGTGTCTGAGCAGGTCAGTGTCTGGTGTGGGGTGGGGGTGGGAATAGGCGGTGCCTGTTTGTATGGATGGGGTTGGTCCACCTATGGGTATCTCTGTCTCTGAGTTTCTGTTTGTTTCTGACCGTGGCCGGCTCTTCTCCAAGTGTTTGTGTCCCTTTGTGGGTGTGTCTGTTGCTCTGGGTGTGTTTGTGGTGATGTCCTCATGGGAGGTTGTCTGAGAGTCTGTGCGCAGCTCCGTGGGTGGTCTGCACACCGGGGATGTGCAGCTGGGTGAGGGACAGTGGCCTTCTCTGCAGAGCCGTCCATCACCACTGGGGCTGCAGACATGACTCTCATCGTAAACCTTCTCCTGCCCTCTGCCTGGCTCTGCCTCCCCGCCCCAATCTTGATCACATGTCCTCTCCCTCTGCTCCCCCTTCCTTCCCCAGGCCACAGGCAGCTGTGGCTAGAGCCCGTTACTCCAGCCCATCACCCCCTCCTCCACTCAGCACCCATGGGTGGCATGTGTCCATAGATGGTTCTAGATACTGGCTAGGGCACAGACTTCATTGTCCCCTTCCTCTGCCAGGCATGTGATCATTTTTTGCATCTCTTGGAAGCAGTGCTGGGGGGAGAGGTGGGGCTGTGATCCAAATGGGATGGTCCTGGTGAGTAACCCTCTTCATCCCAGCCCTAGTGGCATCATCCTCACCCTAAAGGTCTGAAGCCTCCTCCCAGCAGGATCCCTCTCCAGCTCCCCCTGCCATAAAGTATTCAGGTCCACAGGACACCCCACCGTGGTGCCCTCTGCCATCAGAAACACTTGGTGTCCCTCTCCTCTGCCAGCAGCTCTGAGGTCTAGGGAATCTCATCTGCTGGTGCCAGGCACCCCAGGGCCAGGCCATCTGCTGCCTCTGTCTCCCTGCTGAGGCTGGCACCGGTCAGCAGGGTGCCCTCAGCTTTGCCAAGAACCAGCCCAGCCTCCAGGCCACTCCTCCCTTGTCCTTAGCCATCTGGAGGGGCCTTCTGGTCTCTGGAGAAGGCAGGGTGACTCTAGGTTATTGTGAATGAGGAGAAACCTAACACACCCATTCTGGGGGAGCAAGGAGCCCTACTGTCTCATCTGTCTGCCCACAGGACATCGCCGACGATCCCTTGCTGCCTGTGGCTTCCCATTCATTGCCCAGGGCTGTGGGGTGATGGGCATCTGCCCACTTTCCCTGAAACCTGGGTCCATCATGTCACACAGGCCTCCTTGCCCTGGCCTTGGCTCCCTGCCTCCCTCTCCCACTCCCTGCCCCATCAACCTTCCTGTGGTCCACTTCCCACCCCACCTGGGTTCACTCAAATGCTTTCTGCTTGTCCACCTCGTTTAGTTAAGTCTAAATCCTTTTGCTCAGCATTTAAGGGTGCCCCTCTAGCCCAAGCCCCTTTGCAGCTTAATATGCTACTTTCCCAGGCTCTGCCCCAACCAAACTGGACTGCCCTCTCAACACACCCAGCACATGCCTGCCCCAGGCCCTCTGCCCATGCCCTTCCTCCCAACCTCCAGCTGCTCATTTGTTTAAGCCCCAGCTCCAGTGCCACCTCTTTCGGGAAGTTCCCCTCAGCTGGCACAACCAGATGCCATTTCTCTCATCCCGCAGCTCTGATTCATCCCTGCCAGCATCTCACGTGTTCTCATATCATGGTCATCTGCCGCTTTTTCTGCCTGTAACTCTCTGAGGACTGTTACCGTGACTAGATTGCGTGACTTAGAAACATCTGGAATGGTTCTCCCCTCCCCCACTAGCAGGCCTGGAGCCTGCTCAGGGCCATCCCCGGTCTCCAAAGAGAGTGGGATGTACCAGGCATGGCTTCTTTTCTGTTCCTGGGAGGGTGGAGGGTCCAGGGCTGAATGCTGAGTGCCAAGGGTCTCTAACCTACCCCTGGCCCTACTCTCCCCTCCCAGCCCCCACATAACCATCTCTTCTCTTATTTCCATCAGCAGCCAAACTACTGGAGTTTCAAGGTCAGTGGTGGTGCTTCTGCTTCCGTGACAACTGCATGTGCTGCCCCTCCCTCCCCCTCCCTGCACATGCTTTGCACAGGGGTGTGCGTTTGCAGGGGACCGTCTGGTGTGGGTGGTGGACCTTGGGGCTGCTGCTTTGAGAGAGCCTGGGTTCGCCTGCCAGGGGCTTGTGGAGCCAGTGTGGCAGTTTGGGCCATCCCTACTGGGAATCTGGGTCAGGGATGCTCAGGCTTACCCTGAGACACAAGGGCATTTGGGAATGAGAGAGGTATTTCCCTCTGCTTGGAGAGATAGCTGGCTCAGAGGGAGGGACTTGGATCCCATGATCTTACTGAGAGCCTTGTCCTCTGAACTCAGACTTCATTTTCCAAGCCTGGAAGAGGAAGGCCCCTCTAGACGGGAGGCCCCGTGACTACAATGGGTCCCTCATCCTTTTCTTACTTTCCACTATGGAGAGAGCTGGTCATGCCAGGCAAGAGACTCACAGCCCCGCACCCCCAAACCTGTTGCCCAAGTGGAGGACTGAGCTCAAGGATGGTGGTCTCCTGCTTCCTCTGGAGAGCTTGGACCATGCACAGCTGGAGATCCGTCTGTGCCCTCCCAAGGACATCCTGCTGATCCCTGGGGGAGCACACTCTGGGACCTACCCATCTTCTTTGGCACCAGAGTTAGAACTCAACCACGTTAGCCTGCAGCTTGCATCCTGGAGTCCCCGGTTCCTCCAATCCTGGGCATCATGACAGGGGATGGGAGGTATATATTCCAGACTCTCCCAGTGCCATCTTGCTCCAAACATCTTGTTTGCATGCATCCTCCCAAAGAGAAGTTCTTGAATCAGAGAACCACAGAATTGTAGATTCGTGGTGTCAGGCATTATAGGCTTTTTGTAGGAAGCAGTAGTGCATAGTGGTTCAATGCATGTGGCTGAGGGCCAAACTGCTGGGTGGTGAATTCCAGTCTGCTACTAACTAGCTGAGTGACCTGGGCAAGTTACATAAATTCCCTGAGCTTTGGTTTCTCTTCAATAAAACGGAGCAGTATCTACGTCATAGAGTTGATGTAAAGTGAAGGGACAAGAGACTGTATGTCCTCAATACAATGCCTGGCTCATGGGGAGCCTTACCTTGTTAGTTGTTAGCATCATGGATGCTGACATGATTCTCTACTCAGAATCACCTTGGGAACCTGTCAAAAACCTTGAACCCCAGGCTCTAACCTCGAGAGATTCAGATTCAGTGAATGTGAGCCCTGGAGAGAGTGTTTTTAAAAGCTCCCAAGTGATTCTGCCCCCATGTGTGGACAGCCTTTGGGAACCTCAGATCCTAGTCTGACCACCCCCTACTCAAGGTTCCCTCCGTCTGATGTCTGACTAGGAGTCATCAGCTCCTCCCTGGAGCATCTCCAAGGACCAATGCTCACTGCTTCCCATCTTTGGGAAGCCCTTTCCCTATCTTTGCAGAGCTCTGTTTGAATTACTATTTTGTTCTCTTCCCATCTCCCTTGTAGTCAGGAAGTCCTTCTGGATGTCTCACTTTTTCTCTGCTCTGTTGTCCCAGCTCAGGGCTGGAGAGAAGCACTATTGCGCTTTCTCCCTTCTCAAGAGGGTTTTCTACAAAGGCTGTGAGAATGGAATAAGAGCCCAGAAGACCAGGATGGAGACTGGAAATGGTGGGGCAGGGAATGTGGGTGTGTCTTCTCCCAGGGTTCCCTGGGCAAGGGGCTGCCTTCTCAGTCCCTAGGATCCCTACTCCCCTTCATTCTGGCTCCTGTTTCATCTTCTTATTGGCAACTCATTTCTGTCCCCCCGAGGTGCTGTGGCCACCTCCTGCTCTTCATTCCTGAAAGCTGCCTCGTCTTGCCTGAATTCTGTAGCCCCTCATCCACACTAGCCTGGCAACCACTGACCTTCCAGTTGCCTGGCAACCTCATGACCACCAGATCAGGCCTGGTTCCCCACACTATGAGGAAAGAGAAGGGCACAGGCCAGTCCTGGTGATCAGCCTAGAACTGAACTGCAGGCTCCAAAGTCTGGGGCCCAGGCATCCCCCAAGTGGGCCCAGTTCCTACGCAGCCTCCCTCCTCCCCAGATCCATGCCCACCCACTGATCAAAGCATTATGCTTGAAGCTGGATGCCCACTAACGTCTGCAAATCTGACCTGCAGCATCCCCAAGCTCTGAGGCCACTTTGGGGACCACTGGGCACATTGCTCATCAGAAGAAGATGCTTTCTCTTTTGAGAGTGCTAATCCTATTGGAACATTAAATTGAGTTAATAGGAAGATGGAGATGAATTAGCGGTTGATCAGGATTTACGGAAGGAGGGAGCTGAGGAGGAGAATAATTCCTTTTTAGAGATACTTTTACTGTTTGTTTGTTTTAATTATAAAAATGAAGACTTCCCTGGTGGTACAGTGGTTGAGAATCCACCTTCCATTGCAGGGGACGCAGGTCTTATCCCTAGTTGGGGGACTAAGATCCCGCCTGCTGCAGGCCAAGTAAGCGGGCATGTCGCAACTACTTAGCCCAAGAGCTGTAACTAGAGAGCTCCAAGCGCTGCAATGAGAGATCCCCCATGCTGCAAAGACCCAACACAGCCAAATAAATAAATATTTTTAAAAGATACTAGCATTACAAAAAACAAAAATATAAAAATTATATATTCTGATTGTATAAAGTCGACATAGCCAGGCAACGTATAAAGTAAAGAGAAAGGTGTGTCTCAGCCCCAAGATAACCATTGTTAATGGTTTTGAATGATTTGTGGTTGTTAAAAATAGGCGATTTATTTTATTTAAAAAATACAACTGGGCAACATGGTCTTTTTCTTGATAACATATATATGTGATACATTTCATATATATATAATGTTGCATAACAGAATGATGTAGATGATTCATTATCTTTCTCCCTTAAATAAATGAGTTTCTGACAGCAACCAGGTTTGAGGGGAGGAGCTGGGGCAGACTGGAAGGAGCTGTGGCTGAATGAGAGCTCCAGCCCTTCAGCCAAAAGTAGATTCTTGAAGTGCAATTGAAATCAAGGTGCTCCCTCTCCTAAAGAGAGGGTAACTGAACTGTCCCTGGGGGCAGGGATGATCACTGGGTGACACCCTTCCCTAGCCCCAGGCAGATATCACCCTCGGCTGTAGCTTCAGGACAAGGGCTGCTATGAACTGGAGGATGCCTTTCTGGGCGGCTAGCCAGGCACGTTGGCCATGTGGCAGCATGTGCCATGCAGGGAGGGGCTGAGGCCTGGCACTTGGGCTATGTGCTTGTGTGGGCTGAGATGTGCACTGCATGTACTAGGCAGGTAGTCTGAAACTGGGGTCCAACTGGTTTGGGGGTTTTGCGGTGGTTCTTCCAGTCACCCTAGGTCCAGGACACTGTGCCCAGCTCTGTGAGGCACCATGCCTCCCAGAACTGGGATCCCAGGGTCCCTAGCTCTCTACTTCCTTCCTGGACCCTGTTTCCCACCCTATCCCAACCCTCTGAACTCCACGAAGGATAAATTCATCACTCACAAAACCGCCGCTTAATTAATGTCTGGAACTAATGCCCCAATTTGCTCAACGATTCTGCTGCTCACCTCGGTGACAAATTTGTGTTGTTGTTCTTTGGAAGCTTAAAATAGCAGGCGTGCCCATGGCTCCCTGCTCAGATGGTTTCTTGTCTGGCTTCCCAGGGTGCCTGAATCCTCTGCCCAGTCCTTACCTGCTGGGTGTCCTGGGGAGACCAAGGCCCCAAGAGTTTGGGGAACTCTCCTGCAGCCACACAAGTCTGAAATCCAGGAGACCCTCCTGTGTGTGTGTGTGTGTGTGTGTGTGTGTGTGTGTGTGTGTGTGTGCGCGCGCGCGCCTCTCGCTAGCTGGCTGGGGCTCCCCAGGCCGGGGGTGGGGGCAGTGGGCAGAGCAAAGGGGGCTCATGCCTGGTTTTCTCGCCCCACCCCATCCCTGCAGACCCGCAGCTCACGCCACACTCAGGGAGCCCAGCCTGGGCTGGCCGACCAGGCGGCCAAGCTGTCGTACGCCTCGGCCGAGTCATTGGAGACCATGTCAGAGGCCGAGCTCCCCCTAGGCTTCAGTAGGATGAACCGCTTCCGACAGAGCCTGCCCCTCTCCCCGCTCAGCCAGCCAGACCAAGCTGCGCTCACCAGGTACTGCCTGTCCATCTTCCCTCCTGGCCACCGGCTCCTCCCCTCTGCTCTGCTCATCCCGGCATCCTCCCCCTCCCCTTGACCGCTTCGTCGCTCCTCAACCGCCTTTCTAGGAAGACTCTGGCTCCCCTCCCCCACCCCATCTTCCCGCCCACCCCCTCCTCCTCCAGCTCCTCCCCTCAGGGCCTCTCCCTCCTCAGCTGCTCTCTCACCCGCCTTCTCCACCTCTCTTCCCTCACTTCTGTCTACCTCCGCACCCCCTTCCCTGTCCCTCTCTCCCTCTCTAAGCTTCCCCTCTCTCACCCTCTTCAGCAGCCCCCCTTTCCTTCATTCCCCGCTTCCTTCATCTCTCCCTCTCACTCTCAGTTTCTGCCCCAACTGCTCCGGCCCGCAATTCCATTTCCTTGTCTGGACTCCAACCTGCCTGGGGTGCCTTGAGAGGCCGGCAGCATGAGGAGTGCCTGGGTGCACCTGCACTCCGGGGCGGCGTCCGGCCTCAGACCCTGCCTCTGCGGGACCAGCGGGACTCCCGAAGGCTCCCAAGCCGCCGGCGTGGTGGCGGTGGCGGCCCCGACACCAAGGGTGGCGTCTCCTTTTCAGGGGTGCTGTTCCTGCAGTTCGGGGAGGAAACTCGGCGCGTGCACATCACGCACGAGGTTAGCAGCCTGGACACGCTGCACGCACTCATCGCGCACATGTTCCCGCAGAAGCTCACCATGGGCATGCTGAAGTCGCCCAACACAGCCATCCTTATCAAAGATGAGGCTCGCAACGTCTTCTACGAGCTGGAGGACGTCCGGTGGGCGTGGCCCCGGGGGGAATGGGGTGGGCTCCCCGTTACTCCTCCTCCGATGGGGGCTCGAAGCCACAGGTCATTCCCCAGCCGCCTCCTCACCTAGCCTCAGCCCTTTTCCCCTCTCCTCTCGGAGCGCTACCGACCCTACCCTTCTTCGGTCATCTCGGGCCCCACCGCCTCCCCTTTAATTCATCCACCCCTGCTGGTCGGCCTTGGCTTGAGCTAAACTGAAAACAGTTCGCGAGGCCGAGATAAACGGGGTAGAAGATGCTGGTTGTGTGTTGGTGGCAGGCAGCCTGAGATCCACTGAGCAAGGAGTTAAGGGGTTGGAGTTCGCGGCCCCTCTTGCCACCCCTCTCCCCTTTGCCTGGAGGTGCCCCCTCTCGTCGGAGGGCTGGGGGATGGTGACCCTCTGCACACCTTCCTCCCCCAGGGACATCCAGGATCGCAGTATTATCAAGATCTATAGGAAGGAGCCACTCTACGCCGCTTTTCCTGGCTCACACCTCACCAACGGGGACCTTCGGGTATGGCTGGGGTGGCCCAGGGCATGGGGGAGGCTGGGCAGATGGGTCCAGGAGCAGAGTCTAGCCACTTGTCATCAGGGACAGCTTTGGAGAAGGGAACGTGGGGGCAGAGGAGGCCTTCGTTAATTGTGGAGTCCTGGAGGTGTCCCTCCCCTCATCTGCCACTTTTCGCTCCGGTCAGAACAGGATTTCTCAAATCTGCCTCTAAATATCCTAGGAGACCGCTCTCAGGAACCGCCCCTTCCTTCTTTGCTTTCCATCCCCCACCATGGGGTGAGCTGGAGGTTTCTCTCTGGTACCTGGCCCTCTGCCACTTCTTCTTCCGTCCTGGGAGCCCGGATGGGAAAGGGGTCGAAGATGCAGCAGGAGGGTGGGAAGGCAGAGAACAGAAGGGACTTCCTCAGCGTCTGGTTGGGACGAGGAGCTGTTGGCTCCTTAAGCAGGAAGCAAGGGATTCCCCTTTGTGACCGGCTCCTGGGGTTCCGGGATTGTCTTCTGCACAGAGAGAGATGGTGTATGCGTCGCGGGAGTCGTCGCCCACGCGGCGCCTCAACAACCTGTCGCCGGCGCCACACCTGGCCTCAGGCTCGCCGCCGCCGCCGGGGCTACCATCGGGGTTGCCGTCGGGCTCGCCGTCGCGCTCGCGCCTCTCGTACGCCGGGGGCGCCCGCCCTCCTACGCCGGCAGCCCGGTGCACCACGCGGCTGAGCGGCTGGGAGGCGCCCCCGCCGCCCCGGGCGTTAGCCCGAGCCCCAGCGCAATCCTGGAGCGGCGCGATGTGAAGCCGGACGAGGACCTGGCGGGCAAGGCGGGCGGCATGGTGCTGGTGAAGGGCGAGGGCCTCTACGCCGACCCCTACGGACTGCTCCACGAGGGCCGCCTGAGCCTGGCCGCGGCCGCCGGCGACCCGTTCGCCTACCCGGGCGCCGGTGGCCTGTACAAGCGCGGCTCAGTGCGCTCGCTCAGCACCTACTCGGCCGCCGCGCTGCAGTCCGACCTGGAGGACTCGCTGTACAAGGCGGCCGGCGGCGGCCCGCTCTACGGCGACGGCTACGGCTTCCGCCTGCCGCCCTCGTCGCCGCAGAAGCTGGCCGACGTGACCGCGCCCCCCGGCGGGCCCCCGCCGCCGCACAGCCCCTACTCGGGGCCGCCCAGCCGCGGCTCGCCGGTGCGCCAGTCCTTCCGCAAAGACTCGGGCTCTTCGTCTGTCTTCGCCGAGAGCCCCGGAGGCAAGACCCGCAGCACCGGCGGCTCCTCGACGGCCGGAGCGCCCCCTCCCGAGCTCTTCCCCGGGCCTGGGAGCGCCCGCTTGTTGGGTTCGGGCCGCCTGCGCCAGCCAAGGACACAGAAACCAGGTGAGGGGAGGGAGCGAGCGAGGCTCGGGGCTGCGCGGCGGGGGAGAGGGGTCACGGCAGAGTCCGTGGCAGACGGGGCTGTGTCTGAGACCCGGGAGTCCTAGATCCGGAGTATCCTTGCGGGGTCACCAGAATATCTTGGCTGCGGCAGGGCAGGCACAGGACAGACATTTCATATGCCAGCCCCAAGAGATGGATGAGAGGGCCCCAGACAAGGGGCTTGGAGACCTGGATTTGCATCTGGTCCCTGAGCCTTACCCCAACTAGAGTTGAGGCTGAAGCAGAACTCTTTATTTAATGCCTTTCCTGCTCAGGCACGAAACATGCCGCCATGAGAGCTGTCCAGCACAAGGCCGGCTGAAGTCCATTGCGGAGGGGGTGCTTGTAAGAAGTGGGTATGAGAGAGGCACATTTCTTTAAGTAGCCTCTGAGTTGGGGAACTCTTGCCTATCATCCAGCTTCTTGCTAAGGGTGCAAGGCTGGAGGAGGTAACCATGGCATTGACCTGCCCCCCTCTGCCCTCAAGCAGCACCACTGAGAGGTGAGGAGAAATGATACATTCACATAGCTTTCTTGTGGCCTGTGTGCCAGGCACTGGACTGGGCACTCTTTATGCCAAGTTGGGCAAACCCAGCTCCTGCTCTGTCTAGTGGGGAGACACAGTATAAAAAAAAAAAAAATTGTTCTTCCCTTGGTAGGGTGTACTCCTAAGGCAGTTGGGTACTCTGGGATGACTTCAGAGAAGAGGTAGGGAGAAAGGCTTGCCTAGCAGGAGGCATACATGTGCAGAGGTCCAGAGAGGCCTGGGTGGGGCCCATTAGGGAGCTAGTGATGAGATGAGTCTGGAGAGGGAGAGGGTGACTGTCAAATGGGCAAGGCCATTTCCAATGTTATGTGTGTGGGAGGGCTGTGAACTTGATCCTTAGGTGTTGAGGCCCTTTGAGTTGTCTGTATGCTGGTGGCTGAGGAGGAAATGGTTTTCCTCTATATCAATCTTAGGAGAGGGGGCTGGGCAGGAGGGACCCCATGCCCAGAGATGGGGTTGATCAAGGCTACCGTCTTCCCTAGGGAGCGCATGGAGGCCATGGAGAAGCAAATTGCTAGCCTCACAGGCCTGGTGCAGAGTGCCCTACTGCGAGGTTCGGAGCCTGAGACCCCCAGGTGAGGTTCTTTTCCCAACACCGCTGCCAAAGGCCTGTGGCTGGGGCAAGAGGAAGGGAAAGTGAGCAGCAAGAGCCCTGGGCTCAGCTCTGCACATGTCTCATCATGGTGCCCGGGGTGAATCCCTTCCCTTCTCGGGGACTCCACCCTGAGACCAGGGGACTGGAGGAGTTTATGTTAAAGTCTTACCCAGCTTTGACGGTCTGGGGCCAGCCTGGAGCCCGTGATGGCCATCTTTTCCCTATACCACAGTGAGAAGATTGAAGGCTCCAATGGAGCAGCCACCCCCTCAGCACGTGAGTGGCCCTTTCTCCCTCCCCCAGAGGTCCTTGCCCTCTCTTAGCCTCTCTGGTCTTCTAGTCGGTAAAGGGGCTACATCACCAGGCTTCAATGGGTAAATGAATAGTCACCTTAGCCCAAGATGTCTCACCTGGTGCTTTGCTCCCCTCAGAAAGGCTGGCCACTGGTTGGGGCAGGGAGCCAGAGCCATGCTTCTCCCTGGCTACTGTGTGGGGTCACGAGTGGGAAAGAACTTACCCCAATCTCTCCCAGCTCACGATTTATTCCCTTTCTTGTGGTCCCCGTCTGCAGCCTGTGGGTCAGGCAGCCGAAGCAGCGGGGCCACCCCAGTGTCCGGCCCTCCCCCGCCTCCGGCCAGCAGCACCCCTGCGGGGCAGCCCACTGCCATCAACCGTCTGCAGATGCAGCTGCACCTGCGCGGCCTGCAAAACAGCACGAATGACCTGCGCAGCCAGCTTCAGCAACTGCGAAAGCTCCAGGTACCACCACCTCTCCGGGCCCCGCCCTACCAGAACCCACCTAACTTGCCGAAACTCCTTCCCAAGAGTCTGCCCCATCCCGAGTCCCTCGCCGCCGTTTACTGGGCTGCTCTCCGAAACCTTCCTCGAACTCCCGTCACCTCGCTGAATCTCTGTTCCCTCACCAAGCCACCACCCCTGGCCCGTGTCCCCCTCAGCGTGCCCTCTTTCCCTTTCCCTGAATCCTTCCCTTTCCCTGAATCCTTCCCGCCCTCCTAGAGCCCCAGCCTACCCCCACTGAGCCCCCTCCTCCTGTCAGTATCCCTCAGGGGAGTCCCAGCCCCTTTCCTTCCCCATTCTTCCCCCCTCCCCTCCCTTGGGCGGAAGCCTTTCCCCCAGATCCCCTCAGCGCCATCTTCCTGAGCCCACACAGCCTTCCCCAGCCTGCTCTGCTTGGCAGATGGTCCTACCAGTCAGGAGCCTGGCATCCCTGTGCCCGCTCCTCGAGAGTGCCCCGGGCCCATCAGGTGAGAATAATGAGTAGAGACAGGCTGGAGAAGGGGCAGAGAGTTGCCATCTGGGCAATGGGTAAGATCTCGGCTACCCCCCCATTGCCTCAACTCGGCCTTAGAACTAGGTTCAAGTGTTAGTTATGTTCCGGTCCCAGCCAAGGAAACTCTGTCAAACCACAGTGCTTGAGTCCTTCATCGAAGTGACAGCCATGCAGTCCCAAGGTGGGCAGGGCCCTGTTAGGGTCATCTCTTGCCCTCAAATATCCCTTACCCCATTCTCCGGCCTCTGTATTTCCCCAGAAACCTTGTCCTCTTCCCCCGGACCCCTTCGCTGCAGCTAACTGCCACAGCCAAGCAGCCGCACCTTCTGCACTGCCCAGCTTGGCACTCCTGTCTCCCTCCACCATCCCCAAGCCATTCTCCTCCTGCCTCTATGCCCAGAAAGTAACCCTCGGCCTGTGACCCCTACCACCCCCGCCCTTTCGCTGCTGCTCACGGCCACAGCCGAGCAGCAGTATCGTCCGTGGAGTTCGCCCCGCGGTCGGGCTGTCCTCTGCCCGCCTCCTCCCAGCCCTCTCCCCGCAGCGCGCCTCCATTCTCTCCCACCCCCGTCCACCGGCCCATCTGCGTCCCGCAGCTACAGAACCTGGAGTCGCTGCGCGCGCTGCTGAAGGGCACGGAGGCGGAGCTGAGCATGCGCGTGTCGGAGGCGGCGCGGCGGCAGGAGGACCCGCTGCAGCGGCAGCGCACCCTGGTGGAGGAGGAGCGGCTGCGCTACCTCAACGACGAGGAGCTCATTACCCAGCAGCTCAAGTGAGGCTGGGCGCAGCGGCTGCGGGGAGGGATGGGAGTGCGGCCTCGGTGGCCCGCAACCTGGTATCTCGGGGAGGCGCAACTCCCTTCTTTCTGACTCCCAGGTGACGTGGCTCTGTTCTGAAGCCTGGTTTTCATCTCCTCTGTGGTCTGATGTCTCTGTGACCCACAAACCTTTGACCATTTGGCAGGAGTCCTATTTTCTTTTGTTCTGGCTTGATGCCTGCTTTTGCTGTGGTCTTACTCCCTAGTGGTCCAAGGTCTGGCTTCCCCGTGGCCTGCAGCCTTACTCTCATGTTTCCAGATGCCCGATTTCTCTTCCGTCTTCTGCCTGCTTTGGTTCTAGCCTGTGATCCTTGCATACTGATCCTCGAGTAGAGTGTTCCAGTGGGCCAGCTTGGTCACTGGTAACAGCTCTTAGACCAGATATAGCCAAGGAGAACTCTCCTACCATCCCACTGCCGCTGAAACAGGGCTCCAGGAATAGAGAACATCCCACCCCCAAAGACTTAGACATGCAAGGGTTAACAGAAGACAGTCCTCTGATCCAAATTTAGTAAATAGCTGTCTGGCCAAGATTCTATTGTCTGGCACCATTGCAAGGAGAGGCTGCCTTTCACTGTCCGTCCACTGAGTGCGCAGCCCCAGCCCCCTGCAGCTTTCCCTAGTCAGTCCCTGGGTCTGAGACAGAGGCCCTGCTCCTCCGCCTGGTCTCCCTCTTGGCAGCACAGGGCATGAAGGGCTTGAGCTCCAGCTTCAGCTCTGAGCAGTTGGGCGATCAGAGCAGTTTCTGCCCTTCTCTGTGGTTCAACTTCGTCACCTGTGCCCAGGGTTAAGCTTTTCACAGTTCTTTCCAGAGGAGGCTTTGGCTTCAATGACTCAGAACCAAGGAAGACTGCTGAAAGGAGCCCAGCTTCCTCACCAAAGTCATAATTGGCTGTATCACTTGCAAGGGACTCCTTGAGAAGGGTCCCTGCTCCTCAGCCTCGAGCCCGCACAGCCTGGAGGTCCATGTGCATTTCAGTGACACACAGGGCAAGATTCCCATGACCTCTTGTGGTTGAGATGAAAGAAGGGGCCATCCCACTTGGAAATAAGCTGATGTGGCAGTCAACTGCATCACCCCCATTGTGAAAGCTGAGTGACAGCTCCGGTCAGATCTCCAAGTAGATGGATGGCTACCACCACCGCCCCCTCACCCAGGGAATTCCATTCACCTAACGTACCTGTCCTCTTTTCCCCCTTTTTTATTCAGCACATAGGAACTGGATTGGAATTTTCAAAGGGAACTTTACTGAGACATTAAAGGAAAATAAAAGGAAATATAAAAGTACAGAGGAGGCAGGAAGGATGAAAGAACGTATTTATGCTCCTGTCATATGAGTGTCTGGTCCTCAGCTTCCTGGGGCCTCAGTTCTCCGGGAATACACAGTCTCCCTATGCGTTGCCCTGCTATCAAACCCATTGCTCTGACTGCTCACTTTAGAGAGCTTGGGGGCTGATACATTGCTTCTGGCAGGGTTCTCCATCTACTTTGAAGATGGCTTTTGGGTGGAATCTGGACTGGGCTGCACACCGGTGCTGGAGTGGCTTTGGCTTGACCGGGAGGGGCCTCCTTGCCTAGTTGCCATAGCCTCTCCAGGCACTGGATGGCCTGCTGGCCCATCCTTTCCCCTGCCCTTGCTTACCAGCCTCTGTCCACTTCCTCGTCTTCACTCTACCCCTTCCTTTTGCCCTGGCATCTTGCTGGAAGTTACAGCTGATTCTGTGCTCCACTCAGCTTGGTTTACTCACCTGTAGCTATAGCCAAGCGCATTGTTTAGATGTTGCCCTTAGAGGCAGCCTCCACTGACTGAGACCTTTGGCCTCTGGAGTGTAACATGGCCCACCCAGCACCAACTTTATAGGCGTGTGACCTGTTATTCACACGGGGCCCCCATGCTTGTGAGGGCCCGTACTTGGTTCAATGCTCTGCTGTCATTATCCTGAAATTCTTAATTTTTATACCAGAGGCAAAATCTTTATTTTGCTTTGGGCCACCTCACATTTTGTAGCTGGTTCTGCCCTGATCCTCACCTTTCAACTGTTCCAGAACTAAACCTGGGTCTAGAAAACCCCACCACTTTCTGATCACAATGTCTAGACGTGCTCTGATTTGGACTTTCTTGCAGAGCCTGCTCAGGTTATGGGCCCCCAAACTTTGGCAGATTGTACGATAGGAAGACTGAGGTGCTAATTGAGCCTAAGGGGGGCCTAGTGGCTTTCCTCCCTGCAGTCACTCAGGGACCCAGGCTAATGCCTTCCAATAAGGCATGTCTTCAATATGTGCCTTCCAAGATTACCCACGGGATCTCTGTCTTTCAGCCAACAGGAAGGGGAAGTGAGTGCGGAGGAGCCTACATGGGAGGATTTTAGGGAGCCAGACCTGGAAACAGCATTTACCACTTCCACTCATATTCCATTGGCTAGACCTTATTTGAATACATGCAAAGGAGGCTGGGGAGTGTAGTTTAGTATCCGAGCTACTTGTTGTTTAGTTGCTAAGTTGTGTCTGACTCTTTGTGACCCCGTATGCAGCACATCAGGATTCTCTGTCTTTCACGTCTCCTGGAGTTTGCTCAAACTCATGTCCACTGAGTCGGTGATGCCATCCAACCATCTCATCCTCTGTTGTCCCCTTCTCCTCCTGCCCTCAATCTTCCCCAGCATCAGGGCCTCTTCCATTGAGTAGGCTCTTTGCATCAGGTGGCCAAAAGATTGGAGCTTCAACTTCAGCATCAGTCCTTCCAATGAATATTCAGGATTGATTTCCTTTAGAATTGACTGGTTTGATCTCCTTGCCATGTAAAGGACTCTCAAAAGTCTTCTCCAACACCACAGTTCAAAAGCATCAATTCTTCCGTGCTTAGCCTTCTTTATGGTTCAACTCTCACATCCATATATGACTACTGGAAAAACCATAGCTTTGAGTATATGGACCTTGTTGGCAAAGTAATGTCTCTGTTTTTAAATATGCTGTCTAGGTTTGTCAGAGCTTTTCTTCCAAGGAGCAAGCGTCTTTTAATTTTGTGGCTGCAGTCACCATCCGCAGTGATTTTGGAGCCAAGAAAATAAAGTCTGTCACTGTTTCCACTTTTTCTCCATCTATTTGCCATGAAGTGATGGGACCAGGTGCCGTGATCTTAGTTTTTTGAATGTTGAGTTTTAAACCAGCTTTTTCACTCTCTATCAAGAGATTCCCTGATAGCTCAGCTGGTAAAGAATCTGCCTTCAATGTGGAGAACCTGGATTTGGTCCCTGGGTTGGGAAGATGCTCTAGAGAAAGGAAAGGCTACCCACTCCAGTATTCTGCCCTGGAGAATTCTATGGACTGTATAGTCCATTGGGTCACAGAGAGTCAGACATGACTGAGTGACTTTCACTTTTCACTGTCCTCTTTTACCCTCATCAAGAGGCTCTTCACTTTCTGCTATTAGTGTGATGTCATCTGTATACCTGAGGTTGTTGATATTTCTCTCAGAAATCTTGATTCCAGCTTGTGATTCACCCAGCCCAGCATTTTACATGATGTATACTCTGCAAGTAAGTTAAATAAGTGGGGTGACAGTATACAGCCTTGACGTACTCCTTTCCTGATTTTGAACCAGTCCATTGTTCCATGTCCAGTTCTAACTTGCTTCTTGGCCTGCATACAGGTTTCTCAGGAGACAGGTCAGGTGGTCTGGTATGTCCATCTGTTTAAGAATTTTCCACAATTTGTTGTGATCCACACAATCAAAGGCTTTAGTGTAGTTAATGAAGTAGAAGTACATTTTTTTTTAAATTCCCTTGCTTTTTCTATGATGCAGTGGATACTGGCAGTTTGATCTCTGGTTCCTCTACCATTTATCTGGAAGTTCTCGGTTCATATACTGTTGAAGTCTAGCTTGAAAGATTTTGAGCATAACTTTGCTAGCATGTGAGATGAACTCAATTAAACAGCAGTTTGAACATTCTTTGGCATTGTCTTTCTTTGGAATCAGAGTGAAAACTGACCTTTCCCAGTCCTGTGGCCACTGCTGAGTTTTCCAAATTTGCTGGCATATTGAGTGCAGCACTTTAACAGCATCATCTTTTAGAATTTGAAATAGCTCAGCTGGAGCTACTTGTTCCACTAGCTTTGTTCATAGTAATGCTTCCTAAGACCCACTTGACTTTGCACTCCAGGGTATCTGGCTCTAGGTGAGTGCCCACACTATCATGGTTATCTGGGTCAGTAAGCCTTTTATGTATAATTCGTCTGTGTATTCTTGCCACCTCTTGCTAATCTCTTTTACTTTTGTTAGGTCTTTGCTGTTTCTGTCTTTTATTGTGTCCATCTTTGTATGAAATGTTCCTTTGGTATCTCCAGTTTTCTTGAAGAGATCTCTAGTCTTTCCCATTTTATTGTTTCCCTCTATTTCTTACTCTGAGCTACTATTTGTATGTAAACTGGAGGTAACAATGGTTCCCACTCCCAGGATTTGTTGTGAGGATAAAGTGAGGGGCTGAATGTGCGCCTGGCATGCTGTAGGCACTTAGTACAAGATACTTCTTTAACTGGTAGTGCTGACACACAGGATTTTGGCCTTGGCTCCAGTGTGGTCTGTTTTTTCACCCACTAGTTGGATGAAGATATATAAAGCATGCTGCTAAGATTTGCTGATGACACAGAGCTTTGAGGGGGAGCAAATCTGTTGGATGGTAGAACTGAGATTCAAAAGTTATTCCTCCCTGGATTGTTGAGCTGAAATCCAACAGATGGGATTTGACAGGAATGTATGTGATGTCCTGCATGTGGGTCAGGGCTATCAGTGACTCAGATGCAGGACTGGAATGACCTACCTGGGCAATAATTCCTTCTTTCCCTTATTCATTCCTTCCATAATTACTTACCAGACCTCTGTTCTGCTCCAGGCACCATGCCAGGTGCTGGGAATCAGAGATGAATCCAGAAAAAGACAGGGTATCTTATTTTCTGCCTGGAGCTGCTTAGCCCAGCAAACAGGAGCTCCAGGCAGGAAGCAGACCCCCAACCCCAAGTGTAAGGGGGAGGTTTCCCACTGGGACCTGGGGATGAGTGGGAGTTAATCACACGTGTGCGTGAGGGGTGGGGAGGTGGTGGTAATGGAGTGTTCTGGGCAGAGGAAATGGCATTATAGAAGTCCAGGGAGAGGGACTTTCCTGGTGGTCCAGTGGATAAGGTCCACGCTCCCAGTGGAAGGGGCCTGGGTTTGATCCTTGGTCCAGGCAACTAAGCCTGCATGCCGCAATGGAGACCTAGCGTGGCAAACAACAAGAATGACCAACAGGGAGAGCAGCACATACAAGGACCTCAGAGAAATTCTTGATGGTTCGAAACAGAAGCAAACCAGATGGGGAGGAAATGGTTGTGGCTAGAGAGGAAATAAGAGCAGCCCCCAGGGACTGACCCCATGCATTAGCTCATTTAATTGCTTTTCAGCTCATTTAATCCTCATAGTGGCCCCAGGAGGAAGGAACTCTTACCATCCCCATTTTGGGGGATATGGGAAGCTGAGATCTGGAGACAGTCGGTAACTTCTCCAAGATCTCTTCTGGGTCAGGCAGAGTGCGGGTTGTAATGTGGATCTGTCTGACTCCAGACCCAAATTTTCAGCTACTACCCCCATGCCCTTTGTGGCTGCACTTAAAGAGTTTGGATTTTAGCCTCAGAATGTCGGGATCCATTTCAGGTTCAACACAGGCGGTGGTGACTTGGTCTGATTTACATTTCAGAAGGATGTAGGGTGTTAAAATGACACAAGCTCAGCATAAGCCACCTGAAAATAGGAAGCAGCTTTGTCATTGAGGAAAGAGGCTGAGTGTCTGGATCATTTGAGAAAAGGTGGACGCCTCCCCAAAAGCACACACACCTGCCTCCAGTTCTTTGAAAAGCTGCCAATTTCTCTGCTGTGTCCTTGGCTAATGAGAATCAGAGGGTATGAGTCATAGGGAGGGAGATTCTGGCTGATACTGCTAAAGATGAGAACTTCAACACGGGGACCTGGGGCACCTGTTACCGAGTGCTTCTGAAGTCTCATCTCTGAGGTCTGGCTTTCTGATTTCACTTGGGCTTGTGGCCTGGTGGATGGCTTTTAATTTTGATCTGACCAGTGGCCTGATTTGTTTCCAGTTGTTCAGTTTCAAGGGGCTGGGCTGGGACCAGAAGGGCTGAAAAGGTCTTTCTGTGACTGCAGTGACCTGGAGAAGTCGGTGGAGAAGATCCAGAGGGATGTGTCCCACAACCACCGACTGGTGCCCGGGCCCGAGCTGGAAGAGAAGGCGCTGGTGCTGAAGCAGCTCGGGGAGACGCTGACTGAACTCAAGGGTGAGCCTGGGGGCACCCACAGCCCCACCCCAGGCATTGCACCCCCACCCCACTGCCTGTCCTCCCTGCTGTCCAGAGCTGCTCCCTTCTGCCGCTCACTCCTTCCCTTCGCCTCAGCTCACTTCCCAGGCCTGCAGAGCAAGATGCGGGTAGTGCTGCGTGTGGAGGTGGAGGCGGTGAAGTTCCTGAAGGAGGAGCCCCAGCGCCTGGATGGGCTACTCAAGCGGTGCCGGGGGGGTCACGGACACCCTGGCCCAGATCCGAAGGTCATTCTATCCCTGACCTCCTGTCTCTGACCTGCGATTTCCCATGGGGTCACATACCAGGCCCAGATCCCTTATCCCGACTCCCCCACAGAGGTCAGCGGTGTGCTGACTCTCTCTGCACTTTGACCTGTGACCCCTTGCATGTTGCAGGCTTGGCGCTCCCATTTCCCAGATGCAGTCACCCCTCCCTAGGCCCTTCCATCTGTCCTGCAAGATCCCAGAGCCCCCCTCACACCCCTGCCTCCCCCATGCCAGGCTTCCCTTCCAGGGAACCACGACCCTGCTGACCTCACAGCTGTCCCCAACTCTCCCACCCCAGGCAAGTGGACGAGGGTGTGTGGCCACCCCCAGCAACCTCCTGAGTCAGTCCCCCAAAAGATGACGGCCGAGACGGACTTCAACAAGAGCTTAGACTTTGAAATGCCACCCCCTAGCCCTCCGCTGAACCTCCACGAGCTGAGTGGGCCAACCGAGGGGGCCTCTCCAGCCCCCAAGGCGGGCAACCCCACCAAAGGCCTGGACGCTCCTGGCAAGAGAAGCGTGGACAAGGCTGTGTCTGTTGAGGTGCTGGGCCCGGGATGGGGGGCCGGAGCTAGGCTCACACATTCTCACCACCGACCTACGCTGGCCAGTGCTGACACATGGGGACTTGTTCCTGGGGGACAAGGGAATCTGAGAAGCATACTGAGGGTGACATCAGTCCTGCTAGGCAGGAAAGCATATCATAAACCTGTGATAATCAAGGCAGCACGGGGTTAGCACAAGAAAAGATTATGTGCTCAATGAAACAGAATAGAATGTCTAAAAGCAGGTCTAAATTTCTCCTGAGAGTACTTGGTTATGAAGTGGCATTCCAGGTTCGCAGCAAAGGCATGTAATACTCAAGAGAAGCCCGAGGCTCCGATCAAATGGGAGGCTTCGTTTGCATTCCTTGCATGTGTGGCTGAGGCCCCAGGAGTCCAGGAGCAGGGCAACTGCTTCAGTGCTGACTGTTGGCCCTCCTCTCAAGGCTGCTGAGCGGGACTGGGAGGAGAAGCGGGCAGCCCTGACCCAGTACAGCGCCAAGGACATCAACCGGCTGCTGGAGGAGACACAGGCGGAGCTGCTGAAGGCCATCCCTGACCTAGACTGTGCCAGCAAGGCCCACCCCGGCCCAGCCCCCCACCCCCGGACCACAAACCCCCCAAGACCCCCCACGGCCAGAAGGCAGCCCCCCGAACGGAGCCCAGTGGGAGGAGAGGTTCAGGTATGGGGCAGGTAGGGGGTTGCAAATAGCCCAGAGGAGGGGAGCCCCAGCCTCAGGAACTCTCAGGTTGATGAGGGAGGTGCTTGGGAGTGAACACCTTTGTGCGTGGGCTATTAGAGTAGGAGGGTGCTGGCCTGACCCTTGGCCACTCAGGGGAGACCGAGATGGATGGGCTAGTGCTGGACTGCATCCAGGGATTTTCCCACAGCTGCTGAGAGGACCACACTGGGAGGATGAGAAAGTTCAGGCAGAGGGCCGTCCCCCTGCACTTTTGTCCAAGCATGTGTGCCAGGAGCCAGGCTGTGCTGAGATGGGGTGCAGCCCTGAGTGATGCAGATGGAGTTCCTGTGCTCCCCAAGCCTGTGAGCTCACAGGGGAAGCAGAAACCCAAATAGGAAACAGCAGTTGTCGCTCATTCATCTATTCATTCTTGCCACCTGTATATTTAAGTGCCCACTGTGTGCTAGGGCTTCCCAGGTGGCGCTAGTGGTAAAGAACATGCCTGCCAATGCAGAAGACATAAGAGATGCAGGTTCGATCCGTGGGTCGAGAAGATCCCCTGGAGAAGGGCATGGCAGCCTACTCCAGTATTCTTACCTGGAGAATCCCACAGACAGAGGAGCTTGGCGGGCTACCGTCTATAGGGTTGCAAAGAGTCAGACACGACTGAAGTGACTTAGTATGCACGCACACATGGGCTAGGTGCTGGGGATAAGGAGATGACTACTTTCAAGGAGCTTAAAATGTAGTAGGAGAATAATACTAACATCTGTGTTTATCAGGCACTTACTGTGTGGCAAAAACAACTCCAAATGCTTTCTATGTATTAATGTTTATAATTTTGCAACAAGTCCAGGAGGTGGATACAGTAATTATTCCCATTTTACAGATGAGGACACTAAGGCTCAGTGTGGTTAAGTAATCTGTCCCAGGCCATACCTAGTGTGTAAACCAGAAATAGGAGGCAGGTGCTAAATGCTGTTCTACAGGAGACCCTGAGAGGGCAGAAAGTCCCATGGGAGGGGCTTTTCACTGGAGTCTTGCATTTCCCTGGCCAGTGAGAGAGGGCATTCCAGGGAGAAACATCATGTACAAATGCCTGGAGGTGTGTGTTTGGTGTTGCTCAGCTGGGTCCAGGCCCAAGAGTAGCAAGCAGAGCTGAAGCTGAAAGGTTGGCAGGCACAGAGGTTGTGGGTTCTGGGGAATCACTGGGGGATCAAAGGGCGAGGAATGTCAGGCTTGAGTGACTTTTCTGCAGATTGCCCAGGAAATAGCCCCAAGGAAGAACTGGGGGCAGGGAGAGCCTGGTGGGCAGGGTCAGACTCTTGGAATAGTACTAACTACTCTCTCTTGATGGAGGAAGGATGAAGATCTGTGCCAGGGCAGAGCTGAGGGGTGGGCGGGAAAATGGGGGATTAGAGTAGCAATTCTCAAACTTGAATGTGCGCGTGAAATCACCCAGAATCTGCTGGCATGTGGATTCTGACTCAGCAGCTCGGGGTGGGGCCTGAGCTTCTGCATTTCCAACAAGCTCCAGGTGCTGCCAGTGCTGTTGTTCCCTGGACCAGGCTTTGAGTAGAAGGGATGAGAGTGCTGTAAGCGGAAGAGTGACAGGGCTTGGGGCTGGATTGCACGAGGACGTAGGAGAGGAGGAGGAGGCCTGTGTCCTTTCCCCTGAGATTTCCCCTCTCCTCCTCCGTGGAGGAGGAAGCCAGGTTTACCCTAACCTTGGAGTCAGATGTGGTGCACAGACTCCTGGGTTATGGGTCCCCTGACCCCTAGCCCCTTGGCTGCCCGCAGATGAGCTGACAGTGCCCCGATACCGCACCGAGAAGCCCTCCAAGTCCCCACCACCACCCCCTCCCCCGCCGGAGCTTCCCCTCCTCCCATGGCCTGACCACCACACGCACTGGAGAGGTCGTGGTCACCAGCAAGAAGGATTCGGCCTTCATCAAGGTACCACGCCCCACCTTGGGTAGGGGACAGGTACGTGGGGTTGAGTGGGAGGGATGCCTGAGAGGACCTCTGGAGACCCTCTGGGTGGTCCCCTCTCAGAGGGAAGTGGAAGGAAAGAAAGCAGGCTGGCTGGTGGCGACTCTGCTTCTAGCTTGTGCTTCCTCCAGGGGAAGGGGCCTGGCAGATGATGCAGAGCTAGGTGGGCAGGTGGGAGATGGTCTGGAAGGGATAGGACCTAAGAGGTGAGCTGGCTGGAGGCAGACAGAGCCTGGTCTAACGAGGCCCGGGCCTTGCAGAAGGCCGAGTCCGAGGAGCTGGAGGTGCAGAAGCCCCAGGTGAAGCTGCGCCGGACTGTGTCTGAGGTGGCCCGCCCGGCCTCCACGCCCCCAATCATGGCCTCTGCCATCAAGGATGAGGACGATGAGGACCGCATCATCGCAGAGCTGGAGGTGGGTCAGGTGTCCCCATGTCATCAGCCAGGCGTCCCCCTTTCCCTACCATGTGGATCTCAGGATGGGGTGCTCAGGCTAGGATGAAGGGCTGGATTCCCGGCTCCCCACTGAGGCTGGTTCCGGATTCTGTCCTTACCCCAGTTTCTTCTCCACTGTACAGCGGGAGAGGGGTGTAAGTTCCTCTCTGCATGTTTGAGTTTTTTATTGCAATCTCTGAGACCCCCTACTGCCCAGACACCTCCTCTGCTCTGCAACCCTACTCCCTAGTATTCTGAGAACAAAGCTCTAACAACCTCCATCCGTGTGCCTTGAGCCTCTCTCAGTGCTGTGAGTCCCCCAGACTCAAGTGTTCTCAGCACCCCCTCCCGAGAGGCTGGAGACCTGGACCACCAGGGCCTCTGGGAAGAGGTAAATCTCAGGGCAGAGTGACCAGTGGCCGTGATGAGGGGCCAAGGAGTGAGGCTAGGGTCCCCGTGCCCACCCAGGCCACCCCTCCTTCCTGTACCCCCTCCTCCAAACCTGCCCCCACCTTCTGCTCCCCAGGTGTTTGAGAGAAGCTCAGTGTCTCCCCTCTCCCCCAAGCCCCGCCGCCAGCCGATCCCCACCTTGCTGTCCCCCCCGGACCTGGGCCCCCAGGGGCTCAGCCCCAGGCCCCACATGGAAGGTAACGGGCTGCCCCCCACCTCTCACAGCGCTCTCTCTGCCTGTGCCTCCACGCTTCCTCTCCTCACTTCTCACGCTAACCTGCCAGAATGTGTCACGTGCCCGAGTCCCGCCACTGCCACAGCCTCACCCCGTGGACCACCCCTCCCCGCTCCGAGGACAGGAGCATCACCCTTCCTTCCCTCTCGAGACTCCAGCAGCCTGGCATCTGGTGGCCCCTTGGGTCTGCATTTGCTTACAGGCTTGATTCCGAGCCTGGCCCCTGGTGGCTTGGGTGTTTTATTCTGATCTACAGCCAGAGTTTTAGGTCTGGCTCGAAGCCCAGGTTCTGCCTGGGTCCAAGACTGCAGTTTGGATCTTGCTTGCTACATGATTTTAGGCCCAACTCAAAACCTGACTTCGTTTTGAACTCTTGCCTAGTCCCTGCCCCCATCTCCCCATTCTGCTGCCTGTGCCAGGCGGGGGCTCTGTTTCTTCCCCTAGAATCTATGCCTTGTGCTGGGGGCCAGGACACCCAGGAGGAAGGCTCACTTACAGCCTCTCTCCCCACCCCATGGCCCCACCTGGTCAGAGAGCTTGGAATGGAAGAAATCCATGCGCTTCCTTGGCTGCTGGTTCCGTCTTTCAGCATTGGGAAGTTCTACCTTCACTCTAACTTCAGTCCTTGCTGCTGTCCTGCTGCACTTACTTCCTTTTTATTCTTTCTTGGGAATTTGCGGGTAACCTGCTGTCTGCACCTCAGGGGACTTGCTTGGGGAGGGGGAGTCGGGGTGCAGTGGTCTGAGCATCTCTCCTTCTGCCCAGTCAGGTTGGAGCAGGAGGGCCTCTGGTCTGGGGAGGCACACACGTGGTCACCTGTCTTGTGTGGCTCTCTGGGCCCACAGTGCTGGCTTCCACCTGATCTCTAGCCTGGCTTGAGGCCTGGTGGTGCTTTGGCTCCCTGGCAAGGGGAGCAGATGGGCAGTGAACAGGTAGACAGGCTGTCTGCTGGGCAGAGGATGGGCACGGAGCAGTCCAAGGAGCCGTCTGGGGGTGAGTGGTGTGGCAGGGCTGCACTGGGCCAGCTGTGCCCTCAGCACCTGGGCATGCTGCACCCAGCCTGGAAGCTCCTGAAGGGGCCCAGCGGGCAGAGCCCCTCCACTGGCCCTTCGGGTTGGCTGCCCCCTGCATCCGGCGCCGGCAGGCAGTGGAGCCGGGTGGGCATGGGCCGCCCTCACTGACTTCCCACTCTGCACCTCCCGCATCCAGGTAAGCAGGCGGCAGAGCTGGGTGGGTTCCCTTGGGAGGGGGGCTGGGGGTCCCTGCTGCCCCCACATATCTCCCCATGGCTCATTTTAGTGGCAAGAGCACTGGACTTGGAGTCAGACTTCCTGGGTTCAAGTCCTGGCTCTGCCACTAGCTAGCTGTGGGTAAGTGACCTAGAGTAAATTACAGGACACCCCCTCACACACCTGTCTCCTCATCTGTAAAGTGGTGAAAATAGTAGCCATTTCATGGGGAACAGAAAGGATTAAAGAGGAAGGCATATGTGGCAGTTCCCGGTATAAGACTCTGCTCAGAATTAGACCAGAGTTTGCTCAACTGTGGAAGGGGTGATTGGGGTCCTCCCTCTGTGTCCCTATAAAAGCCAGAGCCAGGGGCGCTCATACAGATGTGGGTATTCTAGCTTTGCCCGAGCTGGTGCAGCAGAGGACTTGGCCGAACCCTGCCCACTGTGGCTGTGAAGCCCTCAGAGAAAGCTCCAGAAGTAGAGGCTGGGGACGAGGAATCTCTGGCTTAAGATGAGGATGTCAGACCCGTTCTCTGAGGTCAGAGGCCAACACCTGGTCTCCACCCTCATGGGACTGCGGGTCTCAGACATTCAGTTCTGTGTAACGAATAGCTAACATTTATCAAACACTTACACCGTGCCAGGCACTGTTCCAAGCACATGCCCACGTGAGCTCGCTTTCCTCCACCAGCCCTGTGTCGTTGTTACCCCATTGCACAGATGGGCAAACTCCTGGCAATAACCATGAGACCTGCTCCCAGAATTTAACATGGCTGCTGAGAAGTAAACATGTATAGTGGGACTTCCCAGGTAGTCCTAGTGGTAAAGAACCCACCCACCACTGCAGGAAATGTAAGAAGCTCGGGTTCAATCCCTGGGTCGGGAAGATCCCCTGGAGGAGGGCATGGCAACCCACTCCAGTGTTCTTGCCTGGAGAACCCTCACGGACAGAGGAGCCTGGCGGGCTACCAGTCCATAGGGCCACAAAGAGTCGAACACAACTGAAGTGACTTAGCACGCACACATCTGTGCTTCTAAGTAAATTGGCATCTTTGCCGGGAGGTGGAGACAATAGGGTGTGGTGAAAAGAGGCCTGAGTTCTAGTCCAGCGTTGCCTCTAACTTGCTGGGTGAACTCAGTGGGGACCCTCCCCAGTTTCCTCGTCTGCGATAGGAAGGGGCTGGGCTCACCCACATGCACCCCCCCTCCCAGCGCGGGGGTGTTTGGTTGCAGGGATCACACCCTCCCTCATCTCTCTTCTCCCTTCAGGCTGCTGCAGACCCGAGGCCCTTCTCTGTCCCCCGGATCGTCTTGACGGAATGTGCCCCCAACCCTCCTTCCCCACCAGAGACCAAGCTTGAGGAACCTGGGCTTGGAACAACCCCCACCCCACGACCCCGGACCCTGGCCAGCGGCCTCCTGGGCCGGGATAATTCACCGGCCCAGCCAGGGATGGTGGCTGTGGCTTCCCAGGCCTGGAACAGCCCGATGCTGATGCTAGAGAAGGAAGGGGCGGCCCTGAAGACACTGGTGACAGGGGATTGCAGCCCAGAAATGGGAGGAGCTGGGATCACCAGTCCTTGGGGACCTGCCCCAGAGTGGACCCAAGAACCCTCCACTTCGGAGACGCCCCCAGAGGAGACCCGCAAGGACTCTGGCCACCACACCCCACCCTGCAGTGGGGAGCTCAAGGCTCAGCGTGCTGCCATCACCCAGCGGATGGACAGCCTGCAGGAGACACTCTGGGAGCTGGAAGCCACTCTGAGCCAGATGGGCATGGCCTCTGCCATGGGGCCCCCTGGCAGCCCCCACCTCTGCCCCCTGGTCCCCAGGTGGCTGTCTGCCGCTCCAGTCTCTCTGTCTTCAGAGCCGGAGGGAGTCGGGGGCTGCAGGAACACCATACCAGCCCCCCTCCTCACACTAGCCTGTCTCAGCCCCACCGCCCTCCTGGGAGCCTGGTGCCAGGCTGGGTTTGCAGGCAGAGCCCCTGGCAGGCTGGGAAGCTGGCTTGCCCGGGGATCAGCCTAACCAGCCCTGGTGGGGACCAGGGCCTCTCCTCTTTGCTCTGTATCTGTAAACCAGCAAATAAAGTTCTTTCCCCCTTTTCCATCCCCACACTCCCCTCCTCCTCTCCTGTCTGACTGTCTCTGTCTCTCTGGTTTCTCTGCCTGCGCTTCTGGGTCCCCAAAGCCCTTCTGGGCAGGCCGGGTCCCTGGGGTTGTTCAAGGGGCTGGACTCGTCCATCTCTAGGAAACTTCGCCCCTATCCTCCCATTCAAAGGAAAATGTGGGCCTGGGGCTGCCACTCCTACTTTGTTGGCAATTATAAAGACCCCTGGGCTTTCCTAATAGAGCAGTTGGTAAAGAATCCACCTGCAACGCAAGAGACCCAGGTTTGATTCCTTGGTCCGGAAGATCTGCTGGCGAAGGGATAGGCTACCCACTCCTGTATTCTTAGGCTTCCCTTATGGCTCAGCTGGTAAAGAATCCTCCTGCAATGCAGGAAACCTGGATTCAATCCCTGGGTTGGGAAGATCCCCTGGAGAAGGGAAAGGCTACCCACTCCAGTATTCTGGCCTGGGGAATTCCATGGACAGTATAGTCCTTGGGGTCACAAAGAGTCGGCCACAACTGAGCGACTTTCACTTTCATAAAGACCTATCTCCCAAATCGTGGGTATGTTCTCCAGGGCCCAGGATGGAGCCCCTTGCCAGAGTGGGAATGATGCCAGGGACCCTTACTTTAAAAACAATTCCCCCAGAAGGGCACCAGCTGCCCCTGGGCCACTCAAGGAAACCACAAAGAGTTCTCACTTGGGAGTTCTGGGAATCTGACTGGGGTTCTGTCCTCTGCCCTGCGGGGAAGCCTTAACCCTGGCCTCAGGGAGTGGGCCTGAGTCCTGGATGGGGGTATGAAGCCGGGGAGGGCTCTCCAGGTCTCAGAGGGCCTACTGTACCTAGGGCGCCTGTGTGATACCATCTCCAGCTCTGACCCTGTTCCTCTTCATGCAGAGCGGCGGTGGCAGCGTGCCCCCCATGAAGGTGGTGACTCCAGGGGCCTCTCGGCTGAAGGCGGCCCAGGGCCAGGCAGGCAGCCCTGACAAAGGCAAGCATGGCAAGCAGAGGGCCGAGTACATGAGGATCCAGGCCCAGCAGCAGGTAAGCCTGGGCGCCTTGGGGGCAGGGCCGCGGCCCCACGCAGCCCCCACCCCCCACCTCACCCCCAGCCTCCAGCAGTGCTGTGCACTCCTGCTGGGCGCTGGCTGTCTCCTGCCAGTATTCCTGTGACCACCATCCTGCGGCTGTCCAGGGAGGTCCTACTGGTCAGGACTACCCCACTGGTCCCTCAAACCATTTTGTCCTTCCTCTCTCCAGTACCAGTGCTCAGGATCTGGTTGAGAACATAGCCAGATCATGATCACTCCTCCTGCAAAGGCCCCTCTCTCAGGGCCAGAGAGGACCATCCCCCAGCTGCTGCTGGACAAGGCGGAGTGAGCAGACCCCAATGCCTGAGCCCTTCTAAGACTGGTGCCCTGGGGTGTGGGAGGGGCCTTTACTCCTGGTCTTCCTGCCACTCCTCCCTCTCCTCTGCTTCCTTCCCTCTGCTCTCAGGTTCCACCTGCTCCTTGGCCCTCTACTCTCAACTCAGCCTCCCTTTTTAGTTTTTTAGGCCGCCTCCCAACTGAGGGAGAAACCAGTTTTGCATCTCCTTTTCAGTCCTGTGCTTGGGTTGTAGCAGGGTGCATAGGGGTGGTGAGGGTGCTGTACCCTCTTTCAGATTAAAGGATGGTATCTACATACCATGGCAGCCTCACCCATGGCCCACCTGTGGCCTGATCAGAAGATGCAGGGTGGTCCCCGGGCCTAGATGTCAGGAAAGACCTTTAGTTCACTCATGTGGTTCAGTATTTCCAAGCAGCTCCTGTATTCTAAGTGCTGGGTGGGAGTGGGGGAAGGAAATGTCCAGATGCCATGACTTAAAGAGGGTTCTAGGCTCAGAGGCAGGAGGTTAGAGATGGGTAAATCCAGTCACTTCCTTGACAGACCAGGGGACAGCTCAGAAAAGGAGGGGAACTTCCCAAGGGCCCACAGCAAGGTGGCATCAGAGCCAGGACTGGGACCCCAGAATCTCAAAGCTCCTCCCACCACACGGCTCTGCAGCCGCCTTGGGCACACAGGCCTGCTGGTTCTCTCAGAGCCCAGTGGAGACGGCCAGCCAGGCCCCTCACTAGCTCCCCGCTGGCCCGCTGTCTTCCTCGCGGGTCCCAGACGCACCCCAGCTCTCCTTGGTGTCACCGCCATGTTCCCTTGCCTTGTCCAGGCTGGTCTCTCCTCAGGGTCTAGAACAGCAGCTGACATTCTGCCAAACACACGTTAGCCCACTGCACACTCCCCACTCTGAGGAAGGGCCTTATCCCCACTTGACAGATGAGGAAACTGAGGCTTTACCCAAGGTCATACAGCAGACAAATTGTGGAGGGCGTTTCAAATCCAGACTGCCTGACACCTCTGTCTCTCACCCTCCACCCCTCCCACCCCTCTACCCTGGCACACATTGCCTCAGTCTCTTCAGCGGGCATCTCCCTCCTCTGTAATTAGGTTCCCCGTCTCTACCCCTGACTCCCAACTCCCCCAGCACCCAGCTCCTCTGCCTGCTGCCCTCTCTCCTGCCCCTCCAGTCACGTCCATTGCCTCTCCTCCGTTCATTCCTCGGCCCGGGCCCACTCCGAGCTTCACGCCTGGGCTCGGCTAGGTCTCCAGTGGCCTCTTCACACCGCAGTCTGCTCACCTCTCTGTAGCGTGTTGAGCATACAGTCTGCCCCACACACACTGGGGGCCATGGGACCCTCCTCTCCTTGGCATCCCCCCTCCCTTGTCAGCCCTCACCCGCCTCCTGGCTCCTTTCTGGGAGACTCTCCTGTGCCCACCTCTTCACTCCTCTGTGCCCACCTTCCTCCTCAGCTTCTTCTCACACCACACACTCCTCTCCTTGGGCACCAGCTGCCATCTCTTCTGGCCCAGGTCTCTCTTCTGAGCTCAAGCCTGCCCCCTTGCCCTCCCCTCGGGAAAGTCACCTGCCCCAGGCATCCACCCATGCCCTGATGAGGGGGGTCTCCTGAGCTACCCCTCCTTCAGGGATGCAGTGGTTCTTTCTTCCCACATGCCTTGTCTGGCTGTATCTCTCTCTCTTTCACTTCTCTAGTAAATGCATCTTCTCTCTAATGAAGTATTAACGTTTCTTGTAAAGATGTTTTAGTAAAGGGACATCATAAAGAGGCAGGGCAACAAATCAGCCAGTGCGTCAGTACCCAGTGCAAGCCTTCCTGAGGTTTCCTTGCAAATTCTGTGACCTCTCTCCTATCCTCCCAGACCTCTGCGGTGGGGAGGGCTATTTTTAAATGTTGATTGGGTTGTATCACTGACCCAGCTTGCCACCTGTGTCCTGCAGCCCCAGCTGGGTTTTAAAAAAAAATCAAAACTCCCTCACTGACTGCCCTGACGCTTCACCTCCATTCGTTCCAGCCGCCCTGCATCACCTGGCCTTCCATCCTCCAGCTGGGGCACTGCTCCTCCCAGCTCCGTTTGTGACCCTGGTCAAAGTCCTCTGCCTTTTGCAGGCTCTCTTTCTCATCTGTACAATGGGGACAAGAACCCAGGGGCAGGCTTCTGAGCTCCTCAAATACTGGGTGTGGAAAATAGCTTTGAAAGCCACAGAGTGCTCTCCAAAGAGAAGGAGTCACTGCTGTGCTCGACTGCACTGTCCCTTTGGCAGGGCCAAGGGCTGGGCAGAGGCCTCTCCCTCGTTTCTTGGCTCTAACACTAGGAGCTCCAAACTGCCTTGGCAGTGATGAAAGGGAGAGGAATAGAAGCGCCAGGACCGGACACAGACATTGGGGTAGAAGAGTGGAGAAATGGGTACAACTGTGCCTCGTATTACAGAGAAATCAGGGGAAATGACTGAGGAAAAGTGTTTGGATGTTGTGCTCAAGGAAGTGGGATAGACTTTCCTGATGGTGGTTAAGAATCTGCCTGCCAATACAGGGGACATGGGTTTGATCCCTGGTCTGGGAAGATTCCCGCATGCCTCAGGGCAACTAAGTGCATGCTCCACAACTGTTGATCTTGCATTCTAGAGCCCGTGTTCCACAACAAGAGAAACCATCTCAATGAGAAGTTCAAGCACTGCAACTAGAGAGTAGCCCTCACTCGCTGCAACTGGGGAAAGCTAGTGTGCAGCAACAAAGACCCAGTGTTGTCTAAAATAAATAAATACATTTAAAAAAAAAAGATTCAGGGGTGGGATAAGGACCAGATTCCCAGGGGACGAGGATCAAGGGCTTGGTGCAGGCATGAAAACTGAACACCCCCTTTTCTACTTGGGCTAAGCAATCTGCTGAATACTTAGTGTATCTCCTTGGATGACTCTAGTGATGAGGCTATAATGAAGGGAACAACAGGAGATGTTGAGGCACTCAGGGACCAGTGAGAGCTGGAAGCTGGACCTCCCTGGGGAGAGGGACCTGGGGGTGTACAGTTTAGGGAGTCCTGTGAGAGCTAAACAGTAGGCGCTATAGTTACAGAGGGCACAGCATACCTGTAACACAAACCGAGCGGGGAGGGAGTAGAGAAGGAACGTTCCCCCTCTCTCTTCCCACCCGGTCCTAACCCCCACTGGCCAAACTCAACAAGAGGCCAGTCAGCCAAGGGATGGCGGGGTTGACCAACCTGGCTGCAGAGCAGAAATCAGATTTGGGGATGTGAGGAAAAATAGAAAATAGCACTCCTTTTCTGTACCAATTTTAAGCATGTATATCTTATTTAATGCTCAGAACAACTTTATATCTTCACATGTGCGTTAACCGCTTTGTCACTGCAACATGCCCACAGCACCTAGAACAGTTCTCAGCACATGCAGGCACTCAGTAAATATTTGTTGGCTAGGTGAATGAGAGTGGTTGGATGAATGAATGAATTTGCCAGTGATCAGGCCCAGTCCAAGTGGAAATAGACAATGCAGACTTGAAATATTGATATACTAATGATATAATATCAGCTACCATTTATTGCCTGTGTCCTGAGTGCAGGCACTGGGTCTTGGGCTCTGTGTACAGCATCTCAACCTGATTCCGATGCCATAGGGTCTGTTATTCCTTGCTTAGCGGGTGAGAACATGAAGATCCAGGGATACCTGCCAAAGGTCGCACAGTTAGGAAGTGGCAGAGCTGGGACTTAAAGCCAGACTTGCCAGGTACAAATCTTGCTGTCCTAATGCTAGATTCTGCTGCTTTGGCGGGAAGCATAACTTCGTGGGTGCCACCAAGCCGTGGGGAGCTGCCACTCACGATGGGGATGCTGTTGACGAGAACATCAAGGGAGCAGTTTTGGCCTCGCTTGTGGCAGTTTGAGTAGTTTTAGCCACAAAATAATAGAAACTCCGATTCACAATGGCTTAAACAGCAAGGAAAAGTTTTATCAGAAGCAGCAGGTGAGGCTCCAGGGTTGGGGAACTCATATACTCAAGGACATCAGGACCTGGGTTCCTTCTATATTTTGGCTCTGTTGGCCCATCCCCCTGCCCACCCCACCAATACGGCTGCCTTCATTTCATGGCTGTAAGTATACAGATCGTTTCTTGTTTAACGCTTGACTTTAAATAATTTATTTAATTTTGACTGCTGGCTCTTGGTTGTTGCAAGGGCTTTCTCTAGTGGTAGCGAGTCAGGGCTCCTCTAATTGCAGTGTGCGGGCTTCTCATTGTGGTGGCTTCTCTTGTTGCAGAACATGCGCTCTAGACACATGGGCTTCAGTAGTTGTGGCACACAGGTTTAATTGCCCTGTGTCTTGTGGGATCCTCCCAGACCAGGGATTGAACCGGTGTCCCCTGCATTATAAGGCAGATTCTCAGCCATCAGACCACCAGGGAAGCCCCAGAGATCATTTTAAAAGCAGGAGAACCTTTCCCAGAGACTCCCAACTGATGTCCCCTCTCTCTTTATTGCCCATCCCCAGATCAGTCACTGGCTAGAAGGGAACAGCCTGAACTGCCATTGGTTCTATTACCCCCTGGGCTAGAGCAAGCCCTGCCTCTTCTGGAAACCCAGTGCCTGATTCAGGCAAATAAGGAAGAAGGGCATGTGGGCTGGGGACAGTGGCACTGGGAATGACGGGTTGGCAGCATCAAGATGATCTGTTATTACATGGGTAATGGTACTCTGCCATGTCTGACTCTTTGCCCCCATGGACTGTAGCCTATCAGGCTCCTCTGTCCATGGAATTTTCCAGGCAAGAATACTGGAGTGGGTTGCCATATCCTACTCCAGGGGATCGTCCCAACCCAGGGATCAAACCCAAGTCTTGTATCTCCTGCATTGGCAGACAGAATTTTTACTCTTCAGCTACCTGGGAAGCCCCAAGATAACCTATAGTTGCGTGGGAATCTGTGTCTCATAACCTGGAGGGACAGGTCAGCACACTCAGGGTGCCTGGAGAGGGCTAGACTCTGGCCCACAGCAAGAGGAGGGGTGTGGGGTTCAACCCTTTGGGTGGGTCTGGCTAATGGTTCCTGTTTCCCCCAGCTAAAAGCTGACCATCTGTGTATGAGGTTTCTGCCTGTCACAAAGGTGGCAAAACTCTTTCTCTGGACATAATTAAGAGCAACGGAGAAGACTGGCTGGTGACAGGGAAGCAGTGAAAACCGTCAGAGGCAGCAGCTGTATCAGTTAGGAACTCTGAGCAGCACAGGACAGGGTCACTGGGCACAGCTGGACACGTTCCCTCAGTTTCAGAAAAGTGGTCGGCACTCTCCTGGAAGGGAAGACGGCCTGAGAGGATGTTACAAAACGTGCTCACAGAGCATGTAGACGAGGTGTCCATGAAAAGCAGGGGTGTCCACGTAAGCTGATGACCGCTGCTGCTCCATGAAGCTTAAAGGCCTTGCACCAGCTATGCGAGAACAGGGAAGGGGCATCTTCCCAATGAGGACTCCTTGCTTGAGTGAACGCAGGAGTCAGAGGGCAGCACAGGCTGGGAGGGAGGTGTTCGAGAGACCAAAGTTTGGGACAGAGTGAGGCTAAAGGGAAGGAATGGGGAAAGCTCGTAACTAGAGAGGCAAGCTGAAATCAAAGAGGACCATCAGGAGGGAGCCAACAGCTGACTTGGGACACAGGGGGATATGAAGAGACTCAGGAGGAAGGGGACATGTCCCCTTGCCCCCTGGGTTTGGGAGAAAAAACCCTAAATGGCAAATGGTGGGAGGGGAGGGGTGGGACTGAAGCCCACAGTAAATGACAGGGAGTAAGAGAGCTCCTGGTTGTCTTTAAATGAGTCCATCTCCAGGCCGGGGTACCGGGACCCCTCCAACACAGGCCACGCCAGGCACATGGATTCCACAAAGGGCTGGATGGTTGGAAGGATGTGGGGGCTGTGGGCCTGGAACCCCTCTGAGATAGGGGTGAGCAGCCACAGTCAGGATGAGAGGAGTTAGAAGACCCAAACAGTGAACTCATGCCTGGATTCTCATGAAGGGGAAAATGTAGACCGCAGACCACAGTGTGGTGAGCAAAATCCAGAGACACTTCGCTGTGCCCATGTGGAAGAAGAAATGTGATCAGCACCCTCAAGGGCAGGTTGTTCACTGTCAGCCAGTCAGATGCCTGTGGTCACTTCCCTTCCCGGTGGTGGGAGGCACCTTGCTTTCCACCTCCCCATCCCCCCTGCAAGGCGTCTGATAGAGGCTGCCAAGGAGCCAGGTAGTTATGTAGGTCGAGGAGAACTGGCGTGGCCATGCCCAGGCGGGACCTGCGGGACATCTCTGGCAGCGTGCCACAGCACTCTGCTTGCAGGCCTTGTCCCTCTTTTCTTTAATCAGGGCAGTTTGGTTATCACACTAGTAGTAGCTAAGCAAGGCCGGGAGAGACAGTGGATACAGCTACAGGGAGAAAACCTGGTCTATGTTACCCTAACCCAAGTGATCTCAGAGTTAACTGTGTGGCAGGATCACATGGTGCGCTGGCCTAAAACCCAGATGCCTGAGCTCACAGGACAGATGAATCCTGGGGCAGGGTCCAGGAATTTGCATTTGTAAGAGGTCGTCCCCTCTAGGAGATGCAGATGGGTCTAGAGAACCCTCTCACATCTCCAGGACCAGTGCCGGGGGTCCGCTGGATGTGGGGAGGGGGCACAGCTGTTTCTGACTGTCAGAGGTGACCTGTGAGTGCTACACACGTCATGAGGGGTGGCTCCCCATTACCCACAAGGCACAGCTCAAAGTTGGAGGAACACTTGTGGGGCAGGAGGTGGGGGTGGGCACGGGGGTCCTGCGGGTTCCAGGAGGACAAGTCCATGCTTCAGCTTCCACCAGAAGACTTCCTGCTGAAGTTGGAAGGGGCCCTGGTTGGGCTGCTTCTCCCCTCCTACCTCCCCCTTTGGCAGCTAATGTTTCATTTCTTCCTTCCCTTCCTTGCCCTCTCCCCCTCCCCACCTGGTCTGGTCCTGCTCCCTATCCTGCTCCCCATTCTGGCCCTGGGCTGGCCTTCCTTGTGCTTCTCCGGTCTCTCTTCTGCCTTCTGTCTTTCCTGTCAGTAACCGTGGACTTAACCACCCACCCCAGGCCCTTTGTTCCAACCCTGTGTTCCCCTTTCTACCCCTGCTCTGGCATCTTCCTCCCCTGTCTCAGAGGACCACTCTCTCCAGATGCTCCTCTGGTTTCTGGTTTTTGCAGTTAATTTTCTCTTGGATTTGTGGAGATTTTTTATTTTTAAAACTGTAGGGTAGGATAAATTGGGAGATTGGGACTGACATATAAACACTACTATGTATTAAAGATTGAGATTCCTTGTTGGCTCAGATGGTAAAGCATCTGCCTGCAATGCAGGAGACCCGGGTTCAATCCCTGGGTCAGGAGGAAACCTTAAGAAGGAAATGGCAGCCCACTCCAGTTACTCTTGCCTAGAAAATTCCATGGATAGAGGAGCCTGGTGGGCTACAGTCCATGGGGTCGCAAAGAGTTGGACACGACTGAGCAACTTCACTTTCTTTCACTTTCTATGTATAAAACAGATAACTGAGAACCTAAAAAAACTAACTGGGGGCCAGCACAAAGGCTCCCCTTCTTTCCTCTGACCCCAACCTCTGCTTTTGTTCTAGGCCACTAAACCATCTAAAGAGATGAGTGGTTCGAATGAGACCTCAAGCCCAGTCTCAGAAAAAGCCTTCGGCTTCCAGAACCTCCATCCCCGTATTGACTTCCTTTGGAGCGAGGAATTCTTCCATCTCCTTCTAGAAGCTTCCTTATAACCCCACCCCAGCCTGCCCTCCTCCCCCTTTCCTGCCATCTCTCTCTCTCTCCTCTGTTCTCCTTCATTTCCACCTCATTGTCCAGAATCTCTGAAGGGTTTGCCATGGATGTGGCCCTCTTAGCTCTCTCTTCCCATCCCCTGTTGGTGTTTTTGGTTTTTGAATGATTCACTTTTGTCTTTTTTTTTTTTTTAAGGAAAGGAAAAAAAAAAGCAAACCAGTAAAACTAAAGACCAAAACACACCACCTTCCCTTGATTTCCTATTCCAAAATGGCGCACTTCCTGTCACCGCTCTTCCCCGTCTCTTTCCCCACACTCCCTCCCCGGTTCATCCTGAAGTTCCTGGCCCCCTTCCCTCCCTTCTCACTTTCCCACCACCCTTCCCAAGAGCACTCCAAACAAACTCTGAGCCACGGAGACTTGGAGCAGCAAGACACCCCCTTTTCCCCTTCCTCAGAAACCTTCCTGGAGGAAAACCTGGACATTGGACCAACCCCAAAACCAGGCTAGAAAACTGGACGTAAGGAGACTCTGGCCCTGGAGGCGCCCCACCTGCCCACCCTCGGGACATGACTGAATTCTGCTGCTTCTCTGCTCCCATCCACTCATGCCCGGGTGGGCCTGGAGTCAAGACAGGTGGGCTGGAGAGGGAGGCCAGAGTCAGAGGGGCCTCAGGGTGGTGTGACGCCACTGAATCTGTGTGTCCCTGGAGAGGAGCTGGCTTCCCGGAACCACCTCCCTGCGGTGAGGAGCTGCCTGGCCCATGCCAACGGGAGGAATGGGGCACCTTTGGACTGCTGGCTGTGGACGGTGGGTTGAGCAGACAGCCTGATGCTGGGGACACTGCCTTGGGAGAGGGCAGCCCCGAGGAGGGGTATCTGGTACTTTTAGTTTCCTAATTTAGCACTTTAAATGACATTAACTTATTTAATGGGGTGGGATGGACAAGAAGGAAGGGCCTAGCAAATTAGACTTGGAGGCCTAGAGGGTGGGAAGGGTCTGGTTGTGAAGGAAGTGGGGGCAATAGAGGGGGGGTTGATGGGGGCAGTGAGGACAGCTCTCACCCCACAGGTGGGCTGACTTGACCTTTAACCATCCTCTCTGAGATCTGAGGGTTTTCAGGGAAGGCGTTAGAGATGGTCTTTAAAATGGGGAGCTGGTGACCCTGGTGAGATTCTCAAGGGTCCTCGAGGCCTGACCAGCCAGCCAGGTCAGCCTGACTAGGCCTGACCCCAACCTCCGGCCCATGGGCACCCGCCTTGCAGAGGCTGTGGGCAGTGAGGCTTTTGGCGGGGGTCCTGAGAAGGGGAGGGAGAGATCAGTTTTGGCTCTCAGTACCCCCCAACGCCCTGCACCCGCAGGGCACAGTGAGGGGCCAGCAGGGAGATTCTGTGGGTGGGGGAGGAGCAGGGTGGAGAGAGGTCCCCAGGGAGCACGATTCCTGTTTGGAGCACAACGTGGAGTAAGCACAGGGGAGGAGGGGGTTGGAATTAGTCACCCCCTGCAGAAAGCACAGAGAGAAGGAGCCGTTGAAGGAGCAGAAACTTCTGGGGCCTGACGCCTGAGGAGAGCCAGGGGGAGCTCTTGAGGGTTGGGGAGGGAGGGGATACTGGGTTGTGTTACTTCATTTTCTTTTGTTGTTGTTGTTTTTGTTGGTTCATCCTTGTTTTCTAGCTTTGGATCATTTTTGTACAAAGGCAAGCAAGCCTTTTGAAAAATAACAAAAGAAGAGGAAAAAAAATCCCTCCTCCCGCCCAAAAAAACCCTGGAAAATAGAAAAAAAAAAAAAAAGGACCTCATAAATGATGCAATTACTTTTAATTGCAGGCAACTCTTTACATTTAAGTGAAGTGTCTTAACATTTTATATTGTTTTAAAAATATATTTACATATTATATATATATAATATACGTAATATAAATATATATAAATATTTAAAAAAAAAAAAAAAAGAAAACCACAGCACTCTCCCTGGCCGCTGTTTTGGCGGGGGAGGGGGCTGGAGGGTGGGCGCATCGGCCTGGTTTCTGTGGTCCAGTGAAATGGTTTGGTTTGATTAGGCTGTACAGAGACCCCCTGACTTGGGAGGGGAGGGGGAGTGGTGCCCCCTCCTCCCTCCACTCCATTACTCTTTGCTTGCTACTTTTCCCTTGCCCCACCTCCCACCCTCAGCCCTGTGCCCTGAATGTTTGCCCCACCGTCACTGTCCTGAGTTGAATGTCCCTTTGTTGGGGAGGGGAAGGGGGCGTGTCCATCCATTAGGGGGCAAATGGAGGGCGTCATGTGCCCCACCCCACCCGCTGCTAATGTGGAGCCCAGTGGAATTTGTACCTTTCACTTTGGTGCCAGCACATTTATAGGAGGAGTTGTGTGCAACCTCTGTGTGTGTGTGTATGTGTGTGTGTATCCACTTGCACTAGTCCATTTATTGGTGTGCAGAGGAAAGGAAGCATGAGCATGCACAGACATGACCTCCCACATGTGTGTGCAGGGAGGCATGCCCACAGTGGTGCACGTAACCAGCCTGGCATTGGCTGCACCTTGGCGTGGAGAAGCTTGGTGTGTAAGAATGTGTGTAATATGTGTGTGCAGACATGGCAGCTGTGAGACCTGTATGTGTACACGGAGGGGTGTACATGGAGGTGCGTGCATCCACATGTGTGTAGACCTCAAGTGTAGAAGCGCCTGAGTGTGTGTCCCCTCATCCCTGCACCACTGGTTCTGGCTCCCCTCTCAAGCCCCCCCGCCCCTGGGCCCTCTCAAAGTCCCCAGCACGTCAAAGCCCCCCCAGCTGCATGCGCCTCACTGCTCTGTCCATCAATGTGTGCTTGACCAAGAGAAAACCAAGACGTCTGGGGGGACCCCTGTACCTGGTCCCCCAGCCCCTGCCCACTGTGCTGTGTTACTCGCATGGGGGGCTTCTCTCCCCACCCCTTCCACAATATGCTGTTTCCCCAGGAGCCTCAGGCCTGAGGCTCTGCGAGGGGTCCCAGGTGGGACTCCCCAGGGCAAGCCCGGCTCACACCCCACCCTGTCCCCCGTAGGGCCCATGTCGGTGTAGCAGTGATGGCTTCTGTGGGTATTCTGTGACCTCTGTCAGTGTAACTTGACAACTTCTAAATGGAAAAGGGTTGCTGTGTTTTCTCTGTCTCTTTTTTAATGTCCCTTTTCTTCCCCCACTTTCCTGCACTCTTTCCTTTTGGTTTTTCTAGCTGAGTGTTTGGGGCTTAAATAAAACTTGTTTCTTTTTCCTCTCCTGGATCTCCTTCCTAGAGGCTGCTGTCTCATTATTTCTCATCTTCACCCTGGAAGGTGCTGGGGCGAGTGGTGGGGAGGGGGAATTCCTGGCAGCCAACTGCCTTACGACTTAGCAGGCAGAAGACTTAGCAGGCAGAGCACGAAGTGGAAGAGGTGGAATCAGGGCCTGGGGGGCTGTTGCTGCCCGCAAGAGCCCTTGAGAGCCATCATCATCTGGACGCTGGAGAGGAACACCGCTAAGTCATGGGGTGCCAGCTCTCCACCGTCAGCGAGGATGTTCCTGGCATTACTGACTCCTGCCAGTGACAAAGCCAGGCGTGGCAGGTGTCTTACCGACCACCACACAGCTAGTCAGATGCACAGTCAGCATTGGAGTCCAGCTCTGCCTGACTCCGAAACCAATGCTTTCCCCCAAAACTGAATCCAGTCTGCTTACCTCCAGCTCTTCCCTGAGCGGGCCTCAGACTCCTGCCCTTTGGGTGAGCTGACCCTTTAATGGTCTCCATCCATCCTATCAAGAACATCAGCTTTCAAACTGTTTTTTTCAGCTGTATCTCAGTAAGAAATCCATTTTACATCTCAGTGATTTAGACATGTCCACACGTACACAGACACCCACATATTTAGTGAAATAGCACCTGCTGTATACTATGCACTCCACTATTTTTGGTTAAATTGTAAACATTTGGTCACAGCCCACTCTGGATTTCATGACCCTTGAAAGGGTCAAAACCCACAGTTTGCAAAATACTAGTCTGAAGATTTAGCCCTAGTCACATTGCATTTCTGCTTTGTCCTCCTCAAAGGCCTACTGGTTCCTCTTACACCATGATCGCCTCTGAAATTGGAAGACCCCTGACAGGAGATTTACCCTAGATGCTGGTTGGGTGGGGCCCTGGACCCCGACCCTCTAGCCAGCAAGCTGCCTGAACCCTTCCAGGCTACCACATCCAAGTCTAGCCTGGCCTGCCGTCAAGTGGACCAGCTGACCTGCTTGGGTCTCTCAGGTTTCCTGGAATTCCGAAGGCTGTGCCACTGTCCCGGTGTGTTCTAACCATCCTTAAGGCTGCGCTTCTAGGCATTCTCCACCGTGGCCGAGACCTGGGGTATTATTGGGTCTCCTCTACCTCCTCCTGTAAAACCATCCCTTCCATCCCATGAGATAATGACAGTGGCCTAGAACCACCCTTTTCCAGGCCTCACTGGAATCCAGTCACACTTAGGTTGAGGATGTGCTTGCTGTCCGCAGGGAATGCCCCCTCCCTGGGTCACCCACCTGCCAGTAGCCCTTGAGGTCTGACTGAAAGTCAGACCCCACCCCTTTTGTCCTTTTAAAAGGCAGCAGATCTTGCCTTCTCTCTCCCATCCTGTTTCCAGCAAGCTGGGCAAGTAGCCAAAACCCCTTCATCTTCCAGAATCACTCCCATTCACCAACAGTTCAAGATCAAGTCATAAATGGGACCATCAGTGCATGGCAGGAGTTAGGCCAGGCACTTTATTCGTCCTTCAAATACCTCCCAACTGTCTACTCCTGGCTGGGCACTGCTTATTGATTCACTGGGACTATGGCTCAGCGCCTAGGAGGAGACCCAGCCGAAACAGAAGTTCCTGAGCAACATCATGGCAGACAATGAGCCATGCCCCAGGAAGGCAAGCAGGTCTGCAAAGGTGGTGGCTGAGTAATGAAGACCACCTCAGAGAGTGTGACCAGAGGCCCTGAGCTCACTTGAGGGAAGGTCTTCAGAATCGACAAGGGGGCTGTCTGGGAGCTGGTGGCTGGGTGTCCCCCACAGAAGGCCCCGAGGTAGGAAGTCATCTGTGGGTTCTAGAGAATGAATGAAAACCAAGTAGATTGAGAATTGGCAAGGGGGCACAGCATCACAGGAGGTCTTGGTCTTGGACAAATGTAGCAAGGAAGGTAAATTTCTTTTCAGGCCATTGAACCAATAGAAGGGTCAAGTCAGAAGGTGACATGATCTGATGCTGTTTTTCAGAGTTTACCTATGGCTGTGGTGTGATGAGGTAGGGTGAGGGCGGGGTGCAGATGACGGCTGGCCAAACTCATTCACAGTGAACGATCTGATGGCTGAGGGAGGGGAAACTGAGTCTTAGAGACTTTGTAGCTACAGAGTGATGGAGCTAAGACTCAAACCCATGACCCATCTCTCCTGTTAGCCATGCTTTCTTGGTGCTTTTAATACTCATCATTACACATATTAAGGACTTCCCAGGTGGCTCAGTGGGTAAAGAATCTACCTGCAATGCAGAAGACTCAGGAGACACAGGTTCAGTCCCTGGGTCGGGAAGATCCCCTGGAGATGGACATGGCAACCCTGTCCAGTATATATGCCTGGAGAATCCTAAAGGCAGAGGAACCTGGCAGGTTACAGTCCATGACTACAAAGAGTTGGACACGATTAAAGCAACTGAGCACACAAACACGCGTATTAAATGTTCATTTAATCCCTTACCATATGGGCTATTGGTATCATTACCTCCTGTCTACTGATGGGGAGAGTGACTGAGCAAAGGATTTGACTGACCTCAGGTTGGTCTCAGAGCCAGATTCTAATTGATAGTAGAAAGGGGGCTTCTTTACCAATAAGAACCTGGGAAGTCCACGTATTTTCTCCCTCAGCATCTGCACATCTCTGAGTCCCCTGGGAGTGTTCTTCCTCTTGGATATCTGAGTGGCTTAAGTGACCCTAAACTCACAGGGCAGCAAAGCATCCTTTACCATGCCAGGGCCTTGGGCCCAAGGCCACTGTACCCATTAGCTGACATAGGCTCCCTCAGCATTCCCTAATGCCCACTGGTTGACATCTGGCAGGACGCTCCACCCCCATACCTCTGGCCGCGTGCCAGGAATTTCACTCAAATCCACAGAATCTCTGCTTCAGCTCAGACCCACCCTTGCAGTCCTTCCACCTGCTCATGTCAGAGAAAAATCCTTATTCCTTTAGTTCAACCCAAACAGATCTGGAGTTTTCCTATGCAGTATATGTCTAGCCTCATGCCTGTAGCACAATGTCTTGATTGGTGGTAAGTTTTGAAATTGGAAACTTTCTTTTTCACGATTGTTTTGACTGTTCTACGTCTCTCACGTTTCCATGGGAATTTTAGGATCAGTTTGTCAATTTCTGCCCAAAAAGACCCCAAAAATGGGGATTTTAATAGGGACTGTGTTAAATCTGCCAACTTAACAACATAAGATCTTCTAAAACATGGAATATCCATTTATTAAGATCTTTTAAAATTTCTTTCAATGATATTTTCATTTTCTTGGTACAAGTTTTGCACTTAGCTATTATAAATAGAATGGTTTCTTTAATTTCATTTTTAGATTGTTCATCACTTATAGAAATAAGTGGGGTGAGTGATAAAGACTTCTTTACTGAGGTACAATTGACATACAACATTGTACCAGTTTCAGGTATACAACATAATGATGGAATATTTGTATATATTGTAAATGATCACCACAGTAAGTCTAGTTCACATCTCTCACCATCCATAGTTAGAGAAAATTTTATACTTGTGACGAGAATTCTTAAGATTTTCTTAGTAAAGATTTACTCTTTTGCTTTCGACTATGCAGTACAACAGTATAATTAACTATAGTTGCCACACTGTACATTACATCCCCAGGACTGACTTAAAATATAACTGAAAGCTTGTACTTTTTGACTCCCTTCTCCAATTTCACCCCATTCCAACCCCCACTTCTGTCAACCACCATTTGTTCTCTGTAAGATTTTTTTATTCCATATGTAATGAGAGCATATGGTATTTGTCCTTTCTATCTGACCTGTCTCATGTAGCATAGTGTCCTCAAGATCTATCCATGTTGTCGCAAATGGCAAGATTTTTTTTCTTTCTATGGCTGAATAATATTTCATTTTATGTGTATACAATGATTTATCTATTTATGGTATTTGGGTTATTTCCACCTTTTGGTTATGATGAACAATGCTGCTATAAATACTCAGGCACCAGTTTCTGCTGGGACATATGTTTTCATTTCTATTGGGTATAAAGCTGGATGTGGAATTGCTGGATCATATGGTAATTTTATGTTTAATTTTTGAGGAACCACCAAACTATTTTTCATAGTAGCTGTGCTATTTTGCACTGCCTCCAGTAATGTTCCAGGGTCCCTATTTCTCCATATCTTCAGCAACACTTGCTATTTTCTATTTTCTTGATTTAATCTATCCTGGTGAGTGTGAAATGGTATCTCATTGTGGTTGTGATTTGCAGTTTTTTTAATGACAGATGAAAATAGAAAAAAAGAGAAAATTAATTAAAAATTATAAAACTAAAAGTTAGTTATTGGAAAAGAGTGACAAAACTGATAAATACCTAGTTAGACTGACCAAGAAAAAAACTAAATATTTTTCAGTTTCGTTGACCTTCTCCAAGAACCAACCTTTAGTTTTATCAGTTTTCTCTATTTTTAATATTTTCTGCTTCATTTATTTTCATTCTTTATCATTTCCATCCTTTGGCTTGTTTTGGGTTTAGTTTGCTTTTCTTTTTCTAGTTTCTTAAGATGCAAGGTTACGGTGCTGATTTGAAATCTCTCTTTGCCAGTATGACATTTACAGCTATAAAGTTCCCTCACAGAGCTAATTTAGCTGCATCCCATAAGCTTTGACATGCTGTGCTTTTGCTTTCATTTATCTTAAAGTATTTCTAATTTTCCCTGTGATTTCTTCTTTGACTCATTAGATATTTAAGAGTGTACTTTTATATTGCCACGTTTGTGAACTTCCCAAAACCTTCTGTTGCTAACTTCTAACTTAATTCCCTTGTGTTTGGAGAACAAACTTTTGTGATTTCAATCCTTTTAAATTTATTAAAGTTTAAATTGTAATTTAAATGTTCTGGGCATGTTTTATGGCCTAGCTTTTGGCTATCCTGAAGAATGTTCCATGCACACTTGAGGAAAATGTATACTCTGTTGTTGTTGGGTGGAAGCTTCTTTGGAGATTGTTAGATCTAGTTGGTTCATAGTATTGTTCACATTTTCTACTTCCTTATTGATCTGTCCAGTTGTTCTAGTCATTATTGAAAGTGACAATGTCCAACTGTTGTTTTGATTTTTGTTGGCTTGTTGGCCACGCCACACGACTTGAGGGCCCAAGGATTGAACCTGTGCCCTTGGCAGTGAAAGCATGGAGCTCTAACCACTGGATTTTCTCCAACTATTGCTTCGAATTGTCTACCTTCCTTTCAATTCTGTTAGTTTCTGCTTCAGGTTTTGTTGTTAGAAAAATATATTGTTGTTGTTCAGTCACTCAGTCATGTCCCAGTCTTTGTGACTCCATGGACTGCAACACGCCAGGCTTCCCTGTCCTTCACCATCTCCCAGAGCTTGCTCAAACTCATGTCCATTGAGTCAGTGATGCCATCCAACTATCTCACCCTCTGTTGCCCCCTTCTCCTCCCACCTTCAATCTTTTCCAGCATCAGGATCTTTTCTAATGAGTCAGCTCTTTGCCTCAGGTGGCCAAAGTATTGGAGCTTCAGCTTCAGTATCAGTCCTTCAAATGAATATTCATGATTGATTTCCTTTAAGACTGACTGGTTTGATCTCCTTGCAGTCCAAGGGACTCTCAAGAGTCTTCTCCAACACGACAGTTCAAAAACATCGATTCTTCACCGCTTAGCTTTCTTCACAGTCCAACTCTCACATCCATACATGCTCCTGGAAAAACCATAGACTGACTAAACCGGCCTTTGTTGGCAAAGTAACATCTCTGCTTTTTAATACGCTGTCTATGTTTGTCATAGCTTTTCTTCCAAGGAGCACACATCTTATAATTTCATGGCTGCAGTCGCCATCTGCAGTGATTTGGGAACCCAAGAAAATAAAGTCTGTCACTGTTCCCATTGTTATCACATCTACTTGCCATGAAGTGATGGGACCAGATGCCGTGATCTTCATTTTCTAAAGATCATTTTTTGAAGCATATATATTTATAATCATTTTATCTTCTTCATAGACTGACCCTTTTACTCTTATAAAACATCCTTCCTGTCTCTAGTAATGAATTTTTTTAAATCTTTAAAGCCTATTTTATCTCATACCTGTATAACCATTCTGGCTCTCTTTCATAACTCTTTTCATCATTTTGTATCTTTTTCCATTCTTTCACTTTCAACTATTTTGTCTTTGAATCTAAAGTAGAGGTTTTGTGAACAGCATGTAGTTGGAGCATGTTTTTTAATCAATTCTGCCAATCTCTGTCTTTTAATTAGGGTGTTTACTGCATTTGCATTCGATATAATTACTGATAAGGTAGGATTTATGCCTGCCATTTTGCTGTTTTTCATATGTCTTATGTTTTTGTTATTTTTCTAGTCCTTGACTCCTTCCCTTTTTTCGGTGAAACATATTTTCTAGTGTAACTTTAAATTTGCTGTTTTTTCATTTATAATATTTTCAGAGAGTTATTTTCTTAGTGGTTGCCCTGGGGGTTACAATAAGTTTAGTTTAGATTAATACTAACTTAATTTTCATAACATACAAAAGCTTTGCTTCATTATAACTCCATTCCCTCCTGACTCTTTTATGCTCTTATTGTCATAAAAATTTGATCTTTATACATTATAAGCCTGTCAACAGGTTTGTAATTATCATCTTATGCAACAACCTTTAAAAAACAGGGAGTTAAGGACAAAAAAATAGAAGAATTACACATAAAGATGTTTATGGTAATTCCCTGGCAGTCCGGTGTTAGGACTCCCTGCGGAGTCCTCCAGTGGAAATTGTAGAGGGCATAAATTCGATCCCTAGCTGGGGAACTAAAATACCGCAAACCATGTGACATGACCAATAAATAAATATATAAGAATGTTTGTACTGTCTTTTATAATGCCTACATATTCCTCTTAACAGTGTCCTTTATGTTTTCCTATGGATTCAAGTTACCATCTAGTGTATTTCATTTCAGCTCACTGGACTCCATTATTTCTTATAGGGCAGAACTGCTGATGACAAATTGCCTGCTTTTCTTTACTGGAGATGTTTTCATTTCTCTTTGGTTTTGAAGGAAAGCACAGGGTTTTGATCTGTTGTTTAGTTGCTAAGTGGTGACCGACTCTTTTGTGACCCTATGGAATATAGCCCGCCAGGCTCCTCTACTCGTGGGATTTTCCAGGCAAGAACGCTGGAGTGGGTTGCCATTTCCTTCTCTGGGGGATCATCCTGGCCCAGTGCCCAAAGCTATCGCCTGCATTGGCAGGCGGATTCTTTATCACTGAGCCACCAGAGAAACCCAGTTATGCAAAGCCTACTATAGCATGAAGGAAGCCCAGTGAGCAGCAACCCTGTCCTTATGTCTTTCTGGGCTTAGATTTATCCTGCCTTTACCGCTTATTAGCTGTGTGACCCTGGACAAGTATGTCATCTCTCTGTGCTTAAAACTTCCTCACATATAAAAATGGAGACAACGATGTTGTGGCCATAGCGCCAAAGAGTTTTGGAGGATTAATTAAGGACATATGAAGCCCCTGGGGCCTGGTGTGAGCCCACAATAGCACTAGCTCTTAGCCCATGTGCCAATCAAAAACAACCTTCGGGACAGAGGTGGAAGAAGGAAGCAGATTTTAGTGAGCCACTAAGCTCTTCCCAGCTCCAAGGCTCCTCCCTAGGTTCTCTTTGATGACTGTCATCTGTTTTTCCTACAGATGGCTACTAGCATCATTAGAGACAGCCTGAAGCTGGCAGGAGCGACTACAGAGACATGACATGGAAGAAAGCCCATCCCAGGTTGTAAGCTTACATATGTGAATAAGACAAAGGGCAAAATCCACACTGTCCTCTTTACTGTCTGGATCGGAGTGCCTGTGATGACAGCTGGCCAGGAGGGAGGGCCCTGGGCTTTCCCAAAGCCTCCTCTCTGCTGGCCAGCACCTCTGGACCATTCTGAAGGTCCAGACAGCCCTGAGAAGGAAGGTGCCTGTGCCCTTCCTGGTCTCTGCAGGAAAACAGAGCAGATGTGTGAAAATCTTCTGCAGTGATGAGGGGGCAGCACCCTTCCATCTTATCTTCTGTGCCCAAGTCATTGCTTAAGCCAGTCTCCCAGGACACCTCCAAGCTACCAGGAAGCAGAGGTTTGTCTCCATTAAGTCACCACCTGGCCCAGCCCCACTTCCCCTGCTCCGTGGGCCAGGTACCTCACTTTCAACCCCTCCCAGCCCCACTCTGTCCCTCTCCTCCCTCCCAAACAAGTGAGACAGCTGACTCGTGCCTCAAGGAAGGCCATTTATTTCCAAGGTATAGACTATACTGTTCAGACAGGACTTTTCAGAAGCAGGAAATCTTAGTTGTCACCTAAAGAGGTGTGTCAAGGACACAGTGAGAGGAGACATGCGGACGTCGGGCAGAGGCTTATTCAACACTGTTACAACACTTTTAAATGAGCAAAACATCTTTAAAAATCCTTATAAATTCTTTATAATATGTTACACATTTAGAGACAATATTTACAATAAAGGATGAGGGAGGGAGGATCAAGAAATCTACTTTACAGCAAATCTTTGCATAAAACAAGAGGACCGATCGACGTGGCAGTGGGTTCACAACCCCCTGGGCTTCCCTGGGATGAGTGAGGACGTGGGTGGAGAGGCCTGTGATCTGAGATCTATTTACAGCTGTGGGGGGAAGAGGGCACTGGGGCCTGCCCTTCCTGAAGGAGCAGCCCAGAGCAGATCCCATCCGTCTGTCTGTGTGTGTGTGTGTGAGAGAGAGTGAGTGAGTGAATGAGAGTGTGAGAGACACTTAGACACCAAGGATGTTTTCTACCCTCCCTCTTAAGGGGAAGAAGGTGGGGCCCATGTGCCTGAGCTATGGAAGGAGCAGGCACAGCTGGAAGAACAAAAGAGGGGCAAGAAGTCTAACAGGGGGACTCTGGACCCTCCCCAGACGGTCTGGGGCACAGGCGGCTCCCCATGGTCGTAATGTAAAGATTGGAAAAAGGTTGGTGAGTAACCCTGGTAAGTGTCAGTCCTGCCTCTGTGGGGCCTTCTCTGGCTCTGACAAGCAGCAGGGGAGCCGGATCCCTGTGTGCACGGAAGACAGGGAGCCCTGATGGGGAGGGAGGAAAGGGGCAGGAGTGGCAAGAGTTGCTACAGAAACACTTGGACAGTGAGAACACACTCGCACACACACACACACACACACACACACCCCGACACTATCGCCCCACCTCCTCTCCCCCAACATACATACACACACACCCCCACCTGAGCTGGCAGCTAGGGGCTAATGCGCGCGGGGAGGGCAGAGGAAAGGCGTGAGGAGCCAGCATCACCCAGAGTCTTCTTAGTCTGAGCCTCAGGGGCTCCCTATCCACACCCCACGGGTCGATAAGGGTCCCTAAGTGCAGACACAAGGGCCCAGAGGGGCACACTTACCCAGGGGACAGAGACCCTCGCAGCCCTGCACGGAGCCCCAGAAGCCTAACCCTTCTCGGTCTCCTCAGCCTCGGAGCCCCTGCCTTCCACTCACACTCCGTGTCCAGCCCCGGCTTCTCCCGACCAATTCAGCGCACAAACCAGAGACGCGGCCTCAAGCGCCCAGGTGCACCCAGATGCTCCCAGGGGCGACCAGAGAAGGGGTGCAGGCAAAGACGACTCCTGGGAAACCGGGCGGGGGCGGGGTGACCGGCGCGGGCGGTGTCACAGACACTGATGGAGGCGGGAGGCGGCCGAGCGGCGCGGGGGCTGGCTCTGCGGGGCTCCCGGGTCCCCGGGCGCGGGCGGCAGAGAGGCGGCGGTCGACGGGCGCGCGCCTTGGTGGACTCCAGGCTGCTGAGGCCCGAGTCCTTGTTGTCGCTGTGCGCCCGCGGCCCCGCGGACTCCGGGGACCCCCGCCTCCCAGCTCCTTCCACTCGTTGAAGTTGAGGTCGGTCAGCGGGCTCTGCACAACCACTGTGTGGCGGCGCCAGCTGCTCCCGGCGCCGCCGCGTCTCGGGGACAGCGGTCGCCGCAGCCGCACGGCCAGCATGTCGTCGGCAGTGCCGCGGAGGCGCAGCCGCAGCGCCTCGGCGGCGCGAGGGCCGCGAGCCCAGCGCCGCCGCCGCCGCCGCCACGGCCGCCTGGGGCGCAGCGACTCCTGGCTGCTAGACGAGGCCGAGCCCGGCAGCCCGGCGGCCGCGCCCGCGCCCTCGCCGTCCGCGCGGCTCCGGGCCAGGCGGCGCCCGCGCCAGGGTGTCGCCGGGCATCAGGTGGTGCGAGCTGAAGGAGGGCCGGCGCGCCGGGCGCCCCGGGCCCCGCGCCGCCCTCCGTGTCCGTCTCCACGTGGCTCAGCTCGCTGCGCTCGTCGTCCGCCTCGTCCCCCCGCGCCCGCCCGCCGGCCCCCGGCGCCCGAGCACACGCTGCGGTCCATGGTGGACAGGGTGGAGTAGCCCGAGACAATCGAGCCGCGTGTCCGCGGCGGGCCGCTCCTCCCGGCGCCGCCGGGGGCTGAGGCGTCCGGGGGCCTCGGGGCGGCGGCTCCCGGCCGCTGCCCCTCCCGGCCGGTCCTGGGCCCGCGGCGCCGGCGCCCCGCCTCAGGCTTGTGCGCTTCCTGCTCCGAGTCGTCGTCTGTGCTGCTGCCCCGTCCCCGCGCCTCCCGCCGCTTCTTCCGCTTGCGGTTGACCGCCGAGATGAAGGAGATCGCCAGCATCTCCCGGGTGTACGGCTCCTTCTTGGGGGCCCATGAGCCCTGTGCGGGAGACAGGTCAGTGTGCCAGGGCGCCCTCCAAGCTCCAGCCCCTACACCCCCACACCACAGCACCTCATCTTGACAAGGGCCAAGCCAAGCCCAGCACCCCCCACCGGCACCGTCCGCTGTTCCCCCGGACGGCTGTCCCAACCAGATCCGCTCTAGGGCCTACCACCCCCCCGCCTCCTCAATTCTGAAGCCTCCTTGGCGCCTCCTCTGGTCCTAATCCAGACTCTCCGTTTTTCCTGCGAGCTGGGGGCTGGTTTCTCACCCTCGCCCCAATTTCCATTCCATTCTCCACATCCGGTGTCGCATAAATCCTTTTAGACTCAAGCTCTATTAATTGGAGAAGGCACTGGCGACCCACTCCAGTACTCTTGCCTGGAAACTCCCATGGACGGAGGAGCCTGGTAGGCTGCAGTCCATGGGATCGCTAAGAGTCCAGATACGACTGAGCGACTTCACTTTCACTTTTCACTTTCACGCACTGGAGAAGGAAATGGTAACCCACTAAACAGACTCTAAACAGCGAAATGACACTTGACAGTCTGAACCCATTTCAGGTATACTATCCTGGGTTATGATACCAGAGCCTGCACCTTTCTCTGACCATAACTCTTCCTTCCCTTCCTCTCCACTCAGTCTCACCAGGAAACCTGCCTTTCCACCTACTCAGTAGGAACAGCCTCTCTGTGGCAACCCACCCAAGTTCATGTCCCTTCCCACCACACCCTAAGCGTTTCTGTGGTCCCACCAGCACCCGCTGGGGGCTCAGATGGTAAAGAATCTGCCTGTGACATAAGAGACCCAGGTTGGATCCCTGGGTCGGGAAGATCCCCTGGAAAAGGGAATGGCACCCACTCTAGTATTCTTGCCTGGAGAATTCCATGAACAGAGGGCTACAGTCGATGGGGTTGCAAAGAGTCGGACAGGACTGAGCGACTAACATTTTCACTTTTTTTTCCACCAGCTTTCCACCTCCACAATCCTCAACTCCAGATCAATCCAACCACCAGTTCTGCTGCCAAAAGTGGCTTAAGAATCTTGCACAACCTGACGGTTTGGATTGAAGCCACTCCCAAATTGTGATTTACAGCTGCAACGTGGGCAGCGTTCTGCCACTGTTCTCACTGCTGAGCCCGTGGGTGTTTTTGGGTCCTGGCCTTCCACGATCCTCTAGCAGAGCCCAAGCTGCCCATCACTGCCTCCTCCACCTGGTTTTTAATCCTGCCTTTCTGCCCTCTCCTCTGTCTCTTGGGAGGCTTGTTTTCTTCTTCTTACCCCTTAAGAAGCCATGTTCTCAGGGCTCTGTTCTCAGCCCCTTTTTCTTCTCTCTCCCTGGGAATATCCTGCCCCCGAGGTCTCCCTCTCCAATACCAAATTCTGTATTTCTCGAGCTCCATCTAGAACTCCTCTTCCAACTGCAAATCTGCCTCTACCAAGGGGTCTGCCAACACCTGAAACTCACCTACCTGGAGCCACATTACATTCCCTACCCCTGCCCTAGACTGCCAACATTCACGTCCTCACCTCAGGTGACTCTGATTCCTCCCTCTCGCCTTCTCCCTCTAGATCCTCCAGAAATGACTCCCAAAGTGGTTCATCCCCATTATCCTGTGTTCAGAACCTCACTCTGCCTTTTCTAGACCTTTCTGCCCTCTCCAAATAGGACTCCCTGCTTCCACCCTTGCCTCATCCTAGCTCCTCCTCCTCAAGAGCAGTCAGTCCTTCTAAGGATCTGACTGCCTCCGGCCTCTGTAGGACGAGACCCTCATGAAGATAAAGCACAGACACGGGGCCCCCACAACCTGTCTGAGGCCCCTCTGCCCTGACCCCAACTGAACACAGCTGTCACTCAGGCAATTCAGACCCTTCCCTTAATAGGCCTTGCACTTTAACACTGGCAGCCCTTAGTCGCGCCCCCTCCCCACCCTATTTATGGGATGAACTCTTAAGTCCACCTACTAGGTGCAGCGCAAACACAGCATCCTCTGTACAGCAGCCTCCCATCCAGCTCTCTCTTTGGCTGAGCTGGGAAATCCCTTCTCTACCTGTTCCATAGACCTTTGAAAATACACACACAGCAGCTCTTTCTCACATCAGAATAGCTTTGTTTCCACATCATCTGTATCAAACCCTGAGTCCTTTGAGAGCAAGGTCACGTGGCTCGTGTTTGCATCCATGACTCCTAGTACAGTGCCTGTCACATAACAGGCACTCAAGAAATGTTAAATGATTAAACAAATAGGTGATCGAACATAGGAGGCTCAGTAGAAGCAGATGCTGGGACTGGTCCCCTGCTGGGCTGGAATGAATAACCTGCCCTGCCACCCCTCTCACAGGCCACCTCCTGTTGCAGCTACAGTGTAACAGGCACACCTCAGAGACACTGCAGGCCCACTTCCAGGCTACAGCTATAAGGCAAATCCCGCAATAAAGCGAGTCACATGAATTTTTCGGTTTCCCAAAACATATGAAAGTTATGTTCACACAGCAGTCTATTAAGTGTGCACTAGCACTGTGTCTAAAAATGTGTACATACCTTAATTGAAAAATACTTCATTGCTGAAAAACACTAAACAATACCTGTGCCTTCAGGGAGTCGTAATCTTTTTGGAAAAGTAACATCAAAGATAACTGATCACAGAACACCGTAACGAATATAATTATCATGAAAAAAGTTTGAAACAGCACAAGAATTATCCAAGTGTGAACAGAGATACAAAGTGAGCAAACATTGTTGGAAAAATGGTGTCAATAGACTTGCTTAACATAGTGTTGCCATAAAGGAAAGTGTAAGAAAACGAAGTCTGCCTGCAGGGGACGGAGACACAGTGCTGCCTCCCGGGACCGCCGCCCTCTCTCGTATGGGTTAGCGCTGAGAAAACCAGAGTCTGCCAGGGATTCGGGATTCACAGGCCTGCGGCTCCTGGGCCATGGCTGCCCACATTGTGTGACTCTAGAAGGCACTGCCTGAAGCTGTGTGAGCTGCAGCACTGCTACAACCAGCGTGAGGCGCATGGGGGCCTCTTCCCTGGCCTTCCTTCCCTGGCCCGTGCTCTCTGGGAGACTTAAGAGACTGCTGGGCTCATCTGATCAAATTACACTCTCATCCTGGCGAGTTACAGAAGCCATGAGGTCAGAACGGTCACTCCTAGGGATACAGAGGTCAGCAGGTTCACATAAAGGTTGAGGGGTCAGCCCAGAAGAGGCTATAGGAAACCAGGGGTCTGGTATGAGCAAGGGGCGAAGGGGACAAGGAACTACATTCAGGTCACTATAATTAATTTTGCTCCCTGCCATAGAAGTCTTGTGATGGAGTGAGCTCCCTGTCACCAGAGGTGTGCAAGGAGAGGCTCTATGGAGAGGTTACAGTGGACTTCTGCACCAGACTAGAGCAGGCTTCCTTCCTTCTGGGCTTTCATCTGACATATAATGAACTAATGAATGTATATTATAAATAATGAGTATATAATATATGTATATATATATATGTTAATATATAATGAATATAATGACTAGATAACATAATGTGCTTGATGTCAGGCACACTGATTTTGCTGGGACTCAGCCAGTGCTTAGAGATCCAGAAAGAAATAAGCCCAGTTTGACCAGACAACATTTAGCTGATTTCACCGACTACTATGGACAGAACTGTTCCCCCCACCAAATTCATATGTTGAAGCCCTAAGCCCCCAGTGTTATCGTACTTGGGGCATTTGGGAGGTAATTTGGTTTATATGAGGTCACGAGGGTGGGGCCCTTATGTCTGCATTAGTGCCCTTATAAGCAGAGAAACCAGAGAGCTTGCTCTTTGTCTCACACACACACCTGTTCACTTTCTCTTTCTCACATGGTGAGAAGGCAGCCATCTACAAGCCAGGAAGACAGTTCTCACCAGAAACTGACCATGCTAACACCTTGATCTTGGACTTCTAGTCTCCAGAACTGTGAGAAAATAAATTTCTGTTTAAGCCACCCAGTAGGTGGTATTTTGTTATGGCAGCCAGAGTTGCTTAAGACACACCCCTGCCTGCAAGCTCTAACCTAACAGGCAGGGCTCATCTAGGGCAGGCATCCTTGCCCTGCTGGGCAGGCTCTGGAAGAGGCAACTAGCTGCCCATGAGACCTGGTTCAGAGAACCAGCTTAGGCTTCGTTGTTTTCAATTTCACTGATTTCTGTTCTTATCTTTATTATTTCCCTTCATTTGCTTTGGACTCTGCAAAGACCTTAAAAACAATCATTATATCACTCATAGTTGTTGTTAACCCCATTTATGAGGGTAGATATTACCCTCATAAATAGTATGAGGAAGCTGAGGATCTTAAAGAAGTTAACTTGCCTAATGTCCCAAAGCTACTAAGTGGTGGAGCCAGGACATGGGCCCACAACTGTCTGTGCCCCTAACCAGTAAGCAACACTGCCTCGGGCCACCAAACTCCCAAGCCAGAGCCTCTACTTCATCAGTTATCTCCCCAAGCACTGCCAAGGTGAGTGACTTCAGCTTACCTTGGACACTCAGTTTCCCACCTTCCTTCCCAGTGACTAACAATCTTCAAGGTTCTAATCCCAACTCTCCCAACTGTTGTGACCAAAAAGCAAATGGGCTGGCTTGTACCGGGATATAATTTTCAGAATCGCCGTGGCACTTACCTTAGACTTGGCTGAACTACAGGTGGTGGAATCTGTTGGTGAGAAACAAAAGAAAAATGAAAGTTGGATTGGGCAAGAGAAGGCTGATTCTTGTGAACACAATTCCCTCTCCTCAAAGGCTTCAGAAACCAGGGAGTTCAGAAACCTGAGCTCTCCCCAGGTCCTGGGAGCGTGGTGGACTTCTGATGTCATTTCCTGGGGGATAAGGATGGAGCAGAGAAGGATGTCAATCACCACTTCCTTTTGAGGCAGGAAGTGACATCAGGCCCCTGGACCTGCATTTGCCCAGGGTTAAGGGCAAGGCGGACTTTTCTTTGGCCTCTCCCCTCCCCTCCTGTCCCTGTTACTCTGAAGCACTAGAGAGAAAACGCCAAACATCAGATGCAGTTCACAGAAACCACCACGACACACAGCAAATCACAGATGCTCTGGAGGAATGGAGACCACACAGTGCACAGAGAGGGAGCTCTATACCTACCCTCACCCCCGACTTCAGGGACATGAGAGGGCAGAGGGACCACGTGAATGATGGGGTACAGGGCAGACAGGAAATGAGCGGGGCAGGAGGTAGCGAGGGCTGGTGATTACAGCCTGGAAAGCGTCTACCTCCAGACCAGAGATCAGGCTGTCCTCGGGGGCAAAGCCCCTGTTTATTATCAGAGTTATGAAGGAAGGCGGGTTCCACTCCCTTATTAACACTGGGGTGGGGAAGCACCCAGAAATAAGTCTTGCAGTGCTGTCCCCAGGACTGGGGAGGGAGCAGGCCCACCCAAGGATCTCTGGGGGTCTGAAGGGGGGCAGGTGCGGTTAATCCACACTCTCCAGCAAGCAAGTTAGGTGCCTCCTCCCCAGCCCTCCCCCGCACACAGTGAGAAGAGCAGACGGGCTGACCACACAGCGACGCACGCAGGAGAGTGGCAGCAGGTGATTAGAAGAGACGGGGGGGCTCCTCTCGGCCATGCCCACCCCCACACCCTCTGGCCCCCTCCCCAGCCTGCCTCTTGCAACCAGGGGTGCTGTGGTATGCCTCTGTCAGAGACACAAGGGGGGAGGTCACCCACAGAGTGGGAGGAGTTAGTGGCTAGAGCCAGAAGGTACCCTCTTGGCCCTGGACTCCTCTACTATGACAGCCAGAGGCCTGGGAGCAGGACTTAGGGGCTGAGTGACCAGGGACTCTGATTTCAGGAACAGGAAGAGCCAGCCTTCAGAGGCGGCTGACGCAGGAGCTATAGATGTACAGAGGCTTCTGGGGTGGCATCACTGAAGTCTGGAGATGCTGGGTCCCACTACCAGCCAAGCCTCCTCCACCCAGATAATCAGAAGTGGCCAAGCTCAGCACAGAGAGAAAGTCATAGAGTGGGGGGCTGGGGGGGCAGCCATGTGGTGCCCAGGCTTCCTGGCAAGGGGCCCCGACTTGGCTCTAGCAAGTGTTTCCTTCCTCCTGAGAAGAGGCTTTCAGATGGGAGGCCGGTACGCTGTTAACAAGCGTGGGGAGCTGGACTGTCAGGGAGAGGTCCTCAACGCCCCGGATGGCTCTGCCTGCCTCGTGCCACATGCCTGCCCAGCCTTCTTATAATCACCCGCCACTGTTAGTGACCGAGGTCGCGATGCCACACTGTACCCTTTAAATCTCCAACAGGTCCGCTGGAGGAGGGAAGGGAGGAGAAGAGAAGAGCAGGATCCAGGGGATGGGAGGAGAGCACAGGGAGAAGAGGGGGGAGGGGGAGGGGTGCAAGGAGAAAGGAAGAAAAAATTAAAACGAGGCACGTGCCCAGGACACAGCCCTCGAGAAACAAAAAGCTCAGGAAAGAAACCAGTGAAAACAAAGCTCCTACCCAGCCCAGGGCAGCTGTGCCACAGCCCAGCCCAGTGGTGGGGCCAGGGAGGGGCCCCGCGGGGCAGGAGCAGGGCAGCTGGGCGCCTGGCCAGGCATCTGGGACCCCCAGGAATGCAGATCCCACGGCCTCTCCACCCCTTCCTGGGCCCGTGCTCTCACCTGAGCCCGGCTCTCCAGGCGGCACTGTCCTGCCAATGTTAGGCAGGAGGTACTCGATGTTGGGCACTGACTGAGGCTCCTTGTCATCCACAGGGGTCTGCAAACAGGAGGAGGGTCAGGCCCCACAGCCTCAGATGGGTGACTGCAGACCCCTCAGAACGGGGAACCCTGAAGACAGGGCGCAGGTCCCCTCCATCAGACTGGGGCTCACCAGCTCAGGGAGTGTCCCCCTCATCAGTCAGGGACTCCAGGGCAGCCCTACATGGGCCTGCCCTCCCCAGCACCTTGGAGGAGCCCTAAAGGCCAAGCTGCTCCCTCCACTGAGGGTAGGATCTGTGTCTCCTCCATCAGACTGGACCTTCCTAAGCCCTCTATCCTCCTCATAAGACTGAAGGGCATGGTTTGCCTTTGCCACTGGACTCAGAGTCCTTAGGGCATGGCCTCTATCTCCCCCTCAGACTTGGGGTTCATGAAAGCGAGGACTATATCCCCCTTCAGACTGGAGGCTCCTGAGGAGAGGGCCTATGCTTCCTCCATCAGACTGTGATGTCTCAAGGGCAGGAACCTTCTCCCGCTTCAGACTTGCTGCCCACCCCACCCACCTGGGATGAGGGCCCACCACCAACCTGACCCCACCCCACGGCCCCTCTGCATCACTCACTCTCTCTCCCTTGTCCTCGCTGTCGCTGAAGAACCAGTCTGACTGCAGAGGAGACAAAAGGAAGTGATGGGATCAGCGTGGGAAGGAGCTAAAGGGAGGACAGGGAGACAAGAGCTCCCAAACTGCTCGGTTCAGAGGACCCACTCAGGCACCTGATGGAAACGTCGGGACCCAGTGTGGAAAGGAAACACAGCCTGGAGTGGGAGAGGGTCCGAGTACAGAGAGATGTCCGGCTCCGGACAGCTTCTCTCTGCCTGTTTTTCACCACGCACGGTCCCTGCGCATCACCACAGCCACTCCCTATTGCAAACCAGAAGGGGTGGTGGGGTGGTGTGGGGGTGATGTGCAGTAGCGCCATCTAGTGCCAGCTAGCTCCGCTGCAGGGAGAAGGCCAGCCCCTGTGGCCGTGTGTATCCCACCCCAGGCTGGGCTCCACACTAACAGGGTTGGTGCCCCCAATCCCAGATAACACAAGCGCCTACAGTGAGGTGCCAGGAGGTTCCCTGAGGGTCAGGCAGGCAAGAGTGTGCTCATACATGCCAAGCAGAATAAAAAATAAAAATCGCACTCAAATATATTTTGTGAAACTTGAGAATCTTGATGATAACACCCTAAAAGTTTTCTGAAAAAAAAACCATTGCTTACATGTGAACAGGTATCAGCCCTAACTAGAACTTCCGGCAGCAACAGATACAAGCCGACATGAAAGTAATATTTTTGATGTGTTTCTGAACTAAAATTTAAGAGATTTTGAATCTAGAATTTTATATCTTGCTAAACTCTCATTTAAATGTGAGTGTGAAATAAAACTATTCTAACGCATCAGAAAATTTGCTACATGAAGATTCTCTTAGTTGAGCACATGAGCAAGTAATAAAATAAATCCAGGAAAGAATAGGAAGTTCTAAGAAGTAAGGATGGATAATAGCATAGAAAAGTCAGTTCTTATCAAACTAAGCAATGATTGCACACATACATATACAAACAGACATCAAGTATACCCACGACAATGTGGAGTTCAATTCATAGGGAGGAACCAGTGATAGGTGAAAATATACTAAGGTACTTGACTCTTAGATGTGGTGGAAGGAAGAAGTGGATACTGATAGACTTTAGAAATTGATAGTAAAAATTAAACGACCACAGCCTTTTTGCAATTGTATCATTCAACATAAGTATGGATTTTATAAATTGTGTACGTTTTATATCAGGAAAATAAAATCAACCCATACAAAGGTAGGAAAGACCCAAAAAGCAAATAAAATGAAAATGTACTAGACAGGAGATGCCATTTAAGAGGGCAGAAATAAGTCCTAACAGTACAGAAATTACAAAAAGTAAATAAGCTAAGCTCACTAACTGCAAGTTAAAACACACGGAGTCTTATTTATATTTATGGATATCTTTATACTTAAAATTAGCATATAGAAGGTGGATTGAAAAGACACACATTAGCCTGTTAGTGTGGTAATTATTGGGGGCTGCAGAGTGGGCTTTGGAATGAAGGAAGGAAGACTTGCAAACAAGGAGACTTGCAAAGTTGATTACGACCTTGGGTCATAAACCTCATGTATTATTCATTGTAATCAGGCATATGATTAACTCAAATAAGCAGCACAGAACAGGAACAAGGAAGAGACAGAGGAGAAAAGAGTGAGAGACGACGAGGGGGAAATGCAAGCTCTGGAGTCAGTCACTCCGGGCTCCAGTTCCTCAGGTGAACCACCTCTCTGAGTCTACTTACTTATCTTTAAAATGGGCATGATACATGAGTATCTATTTTGAGAACTGTGCTGAGGATTAAAATGAAATACCGTATGGCCATTATCAAAGCGACAAGAAATAAGTGTTGGCGAGGATGTGGCAAAAGGGAACCCTTGTGCGGTGTTGGTGGGAATGTAAAGCAGTACAGCCACTATGGAAAACAGTATGGAGGCTTCTCAAAAAATTAAAAATAGAATTACCACATGATCCAGAAAATTCACTTCTGGGTACTTATCTGAAGGAAATGAAAACATACATGCACCTCCCTGTTTGTTGCAGCCTTATTTACCATCGCTAAGACATGGAAGCAACCTAAGTGTCCATCAGTGGATGAATGGATAAAGAAAATGCAGTCTATACACACAGTGGAATATTATCCAACAATAACAAAGAAGGAAACTTGCCATTTGAAGCATCTCGGATGGACCCTGAGGGCATTATGCTAAGTGAAATTCAAAGTCAGGCAGAGAAAGACAGATACTGTAAGATCTCACTTACATGTGGAATTTGAAAAAAAAATAATCCAGGCTCATAGATACAGACAACAGATTATTGGCTGCCAGAGGAAAAGGGATGGGGAGGTGACTGAAATGGGCAAAGGTTGTCAAAAGGTATGAATTTCCAATTGTAAAATGAATAAATAAGTCGTGAAGATGTAATCATGGTGACTATGGCTAATAATACTGTATTGTATATTTCAAAGATGCTAAGAGAGTAGATCTTAAAAGGTTTCATCAAAGAAAAAAATTTTCTACGTATGGTGTTGGAGGTTAACTAGACTTATCGTGCTGATCATTTCACAATCTATACAAATACTGAATCATCATTTTGTATACTTGAAACTATATGTCAATACATCTCAATTTTTAAAAAAGCAAAAAAGAAATACTGTGTATAAAGCATTTAGTACAACACATTAGTGTATAATAAATGTTAGCTATTACTAAAAGGTGCAGGCCCTAGAGACAGACTGTCCAGAAGGAGCCCTAAAAACCCACCTCTAACTCAGGTTTAAGAGTACCTGAAAGTGCTCTGAGAACCCAGAAGGCTACAGGAAGCTTCTGGAAGTCTAGGGGAAGCTTCCGGATGGCCCGTGGTTCTCTGGAAGAATTCACACTAGCTCAGGCCACCCCTGCTTTTGCACATGCTGTTCCCGCTGCCTGGAATGCTCATTCTCCCTTCTCTGCCTGGCTAACCCTAGTGTCTTTCAAGAACTCCTGACTCTGGTCGCAGCCCTGCACCCAGGGCTGGGCTGGGTCCTTCCATGTGGCTTCCCTGGACATAGCCCAGAGCATGGAGAAGTGCTGCCTTCACTGAGCAGCGTGCCTTCAGAGCTGGGTCTGAGCTCCATTCCTCTCTGTGTTGCCAGCACCTGCATTTGTATCTGGTACGGAACAATGACAATGACGGTGATGACGATGGTGATCAATAACCCTTGTGTAACACTCCCTACCTGCCAGGCACCATTTTAAGTGCCTTACAGATAACAACTCATGCAACCCTCACAATAACACTGTGAGACAGACAGGTGAGGAAACAGAGGCACAAAAAAGATAACTAACTTGTCCAAGGCCCCGCATGTAAGGGGCAGAACCAGGGTGCAGCCTCAGGCAGACTGGCTCCAGGGGCAGTATCCTGAGCCCCACAACTGGGGTGACTGTGCCCCTCCAAAGGGGCATTTGGTGACGTCTTACTCCTTGGAAGGAAAGTCATGACCAACCTAGATAGCATATTCAAAAGCAGAGACATTACTCTGCCAACAAAGGTCCGTCTAGTCAAGGCTATGGTTTTTCCTGTGGTCATGTATGGATGTGAGAGCTGGACTGTGAAGAAGGCTGAGCGCCAAAGAATTGATGCTTTTGAACTGTGGTGTTGGAGAAGACTCTTGAGAGTCCCTTGGATTGCAAGGAGATCCAACCAGTCCATTCTGAGGGAGATCAGCCCTGGGATTTCTTTAGAGGGAATGATGCTAAAGCTGAAACTCCAGTACTTTGGCCACCTCATGTGAAGAGTTGACTCATTGGAAAAGACTCTGATGCTTGTGGGATTGGGGGCAGGAGGAGAAGGGGACGACAGAGGATGAGATGGCTGGATGGCATCACTGACTCGATGGACGTGAGTCTGAGTGAACTCCGGGAGTTGGTGATGGACAGGGAGGCCTGGCGTGCTGCGATTCATGGGGTCATAAAAAGTCGGACACGACTGAGCGACTGAACTGAACTGAACTGAACTGGAGACATTTTCAATTGTCCCAGTTGGAGGGAGGCTCCTGGCATCTGGCCAAGAGATGCCACGAAACATATTATCAGCCACAGAACAGCCCCCCACAAATAATGATCTGGCCCCAAAGGTCACTAGTGCCGGGTTGAGAAGTTCCAGTGCACGCACAGTGGGAATCACCACGTTTGCTGAGTGAATAAATGAACAGATGTCTCGGCATGGTCTTTGTTTTGGTTTCAGCTGGCTTAGTAACCATGGGTATGAGCTGGCTGGCGACTGGCTGCCGGGTGGCTGAACACTTAGGTTTGCTCATAACTCGGCCATATCTTGCTATGGGACCCTGAGCAAATCACCATTCCTCTTCAAGCCTCGGTTTCCACCCTTTGTACAATGCAAGGTCAGGTCTCATACCTTAAGGCCCCTTCCAGCTCTGCTGTCCAAAAATTCCATGGAACATAGGAGCCCCAGGCAAGGAGGCAGGGGTGGTCACAGCTGAAACTCCCAGTGGGACAGGAGGACATGTCACCCACGAACTCCAACCACCCACTCACTGGTTAGGAGCTCAGAGCCAGAGCAACTGCTGCCACAAATTCTGCCCTGCCTGGGCTCGGGACTACAGCGGGATTACCCTGGCTCAAGAGTCTCTGTGCTAGACAGACCCTGGCCAGCTTGGGTGGGTGGGCTCAGTGGGTTCAGTGTGAATGAACAGGCAGCTCACTCTCTTGACAGCTGACAGTCATCCAGGGCTGATTACTTTAATGCCAACGGGGCAGAAAATGGAGAGGTGCATATTTGGTCATTCCCCAGAAATGATTTCCTCAGTGGGAATGCCCAGACTGGCATAACCTCCACAACAATTCATTCATTCAACCAATACTGAGGGTTCATTCTATGCCAGGCACAGAGTCAGTGCTGGGATTACACCTATGAAGGAGACCAATGTCCCCCACTTCTCCCACCCTACCCAGAAAAGATGCTGCCACTGACTGGGGATGTCCCCTTGAGACCCCAGGGTAGGGGAAGTGGACACACTTTGGGCCTCCCATCTCCCTGAAGGTCCTGACACTCCAGCTGACCAAGGCTTTGGGCTTCTTTGGACTTCACTAGGAGTCAGGGGGCCACTCTCCCTCTCCTCCTCACGACCTTCCCCACCAAGCATGCACTCACGGGGCTCCGTGGGTTCCTCGTTTGGGGGCTGAACTTTTCCAAGGGAGGAAAGCTTCCCTAGACCAGTGTCATCAGGATCCCTGACACTGCCCAGCAGCCTTGGCCTCCCCCAGCAGCTTTGGACTGGGCCTCTGGGCTGGTGGTCCCAATATTAGAGTGAGAACAGGCCTCGACATATCCTCCTATGGCTCAGAGCTCTGACACGCAGTGACGGAAGGAAAGAAGCAGGCAAGGCCAGCCAGTGTGACCAACATCTACCTACGGCCTCACTCGGTTGACTCTGACCACCTCGGTCACTCAAAAGCCAGCTCCAGAATGGAACCAGGAGTCAGCCCCCCATTCGGTGGGGGGAGTAAAACAGAGGAGTTGGTCAGACAGACCCGCCTTCAAATCCTGAGGCTGCTACTTAATAGCTGTGTGATCTTGAAGAAATCACTTTGCCTCTCTGAGCCACAGTTTCCTCATCTGTAAAACAGGAGTTACATGACCTGGCTTATTCCCTTACCTAAAGTGTCTATGAGGTGTGGGGAGCTGAAGTTCCCTTTCCCTTGCCTGTTGTTGTTGTTTGTTATGTGTATGTGTTCAGCTGTGTCCGACTCTTTGCAACCCCATGGACCGTGGCCTTCCAGGCTCCTCTGTCCGTTGGATTTTCCAGGCAAGGATACTGGAGTGGGTTGCCATTTCCTACTGCAGGGGATCTTCCTAACCCAGGAATTGAAACCACATTTCCTGCATTAGCAGGTGGATTCTTTACTACTGAGCCACCAGGGAAGCAAACCCTTTTTTGACCAGTTGCCCATCTTATTTCTCCTGGCAGGAGGGTTCTGATTCCATTCTTTGTGGGTTAAACCACAGGTCCCACCAAGATTTGGAAATGGAAAAATCAATGATTCATAAAAACATCTCTTAGTGCCCCCAGAAGGAGGCAGTGCCGCCTGGGTTTGGCGCTTAAAAAAAGAAAAAAAAGCCTCCTACGCCTTCTGCTGGCCATTCTGGGTTCTCGTCCTGTGGTGGATAATAATAAGACTCCTTAGAAACCACAGGCTCTTGTGGGGCCTCCAGGCAGCCTTAAGGAGGAAGGTGACCACGCAGCCAGGATCCTGCCCCAGCCCATCATCCACCCTGCCCTATCCGCCTCCTCTTCCCCCAGGGAATCGCCATTTTCCCCTAAAATCTCAGTGGGCCTGCAAGGAGAGTGCTGTCCCACCTGTCTGCCCGGTTCTGCTTGGACACCTCTCCCACGGGTCACCGTCTGAAGGCACCCCCACCTCCTTTCACCCCTTCTGCCCTCCAACCCAGCAGCACCTCTCCCTGACCTTCCTCCTCCCTCTGACCCGCACACACATCCTGGAAACTCAGTGGCCTCCCTAGTTGTCCCGCTGGGGACAGGCATTCAGGATTCATACCCGCCTGGCCCTAAAATGCAGGCTACTGCTTCTGAAGGGCCTCCTGCACCCCCGGAGCATTTTTCACATCCTTCCCTGGGCACATCCACCTGGCAAGCAGGAGCCAGCGCCCAGAGAGGCTGCTTACGTGCTGGATCAGCGTCTCCACAATCTTGTAGCGGTCAGGCATGTGGGTCACCATATCTGCCATGTTGTCCTCAGACGTCCTCACCAGCGTTGGCCCGAAGACCAGGGCTAAGTTCCGGGGCTCCATCTGGGCAGGGGAGGGAAGCGGATCAGTGTTAGTATCCCTGTGAGCTTTGACCTCCAGGCCCCTGGGCCTCCCCGACTCTGGGCCCCTCTGGCCCCCAGCCCAACCACTTCCTGAGCTGGTCCCGGCCTGGGGCCATGTGCCTCCTTGCTGGACATGGAGGTGCCTGGTAAGTAGAGAATAGGCCGGATTTCAGCCCCACTCAACCCCAGGCCCAGCTCTCATGGGCAGTTCCCCACCTGCACACCCGTACTGTCTAGCAGTGGGAGAGGCCAGAGTGAAGACCCTCTGGACGTCCCAAGGGTGTTTTTGGACTGGCAGGAATCCTGTATGTCTCCTCATTCTCGCCCCCTGCAGAACTAGAAGATATAGGGGTTTGCTTACAAAAATGCAACACAAGGGACCCAAGCTGTCAGAAGGTAGATTCCACCAGACACAGAGTCTGTGGCTCTCCACCTCTGAAGACCCTCAGAAATTCAGGAGCCGGCTTGGGAAGAAGTACTGGCCAGTACGCGGGGGCAGTGGGACAGAAGGAGCCCCTAGGTTGGAAGGCGGAGCCAGTGAAGCTTGAGGTTATCTGACCTGGAGGAGCTTATTGAATAGAATATGCTGAGGAGTCCCCACTAGGCTTCCCTCCCACACCATTCAAACTGAAGCTGGACCCACCTTGTTTTTCTCCGAGTGGTCGGCAATCGTCTTCAGATGACTCACGAGGAATTTGAGTGTTTCATAGTAGTGTCCTGGGAGATCCCGGATCTGGGTGGGAGAAAGAAGGGGCATGGGACCAGACTGTGATGGCTTCCGCCTCCCCACCACCTCCCAAAGGGGATCCACTGCCATGTCTCAGGGGGTCTGGAGCCCACTCTCTAACTGTCCCTCGTGGACAGATGGAGAAATTAAGGCCCTGAGTGGAGAAGGGCTTGCCAAGGTCACAGGGGAAGCTGGGGGCACTGGGCTTGGGTTCCTGGGGCCGCGGCGCTCGCCTGTCCAGTCTGCCCTTGGCCCAGTAGCAACCCCCTCTCCTTACCAGCTTCCGCAGCGTCTTCAAGCGCTCCCTCGAGTCTTCAATGCGATTTGCCTCGATGAAGTCGTTGTATTTGTCTAGAACAGTGAGGATTCTTTAGAGAGGGGGCTTCTAGGCTGAGGAGGCCCTGCGGGGAGGCCATGTTTGTGCTGAGGTTGTTCAGTTGGTGCCAGGGGGGCTCCAGGGCCCTGTGTTCCTGTGACCAAACCACCCAGCTGCCCTCAGGGGTGCGCCTAACCTGGGGTAGCCCAGGGGCGCTTGTTTGGGAAGAAATGAGACCTCAGCTCCCTGTTGACCCTGTAGAAGGGGTCCCTGCCCCAGGCTCCAGGACAAGGACACCACGAGGTTAGAAGAGGGTTACCTAGAAAGAGGGAGGGTCCTTTCAGCCTCCAAACACTCCTCCCCATCTGTATCAGGGTTCCCCCACCTCCCCTCAGAAGAAGTCCACGGGGAACTTTAAAAAGGGAACGTGGTAAGTTCATCCTGAAATACACCTGGATGGGAGAATGTGCCAAGAATATTCTCCAAGGGAAGAATGATGAGGGAGGACCTGCCCTGTGAGAAACTGAGATGTACTAAAAAGATCGTACGGCTCAGGCAACATGATGCTGACAGGGAAAGGGGACGAAGGGTCAGGACTGAAAGGAGGGAGACAGGCCCTGTGGATCTACATGAAAAAGTGTGTCCAACTCGTTGCAGCTGTCTGGACTGCAGCCCACCAGGCTCCTCTGTCCATGGGATTCTCCTGGCAAGAACACTGGAGTGGGTTGCCATTCCCTTCTCCAGGGGATCTTCCCGATAGCACTTCAAGTCAGTGGGGAAGGATGGTGGTGTCAATAATGTCCCGGGACTATTAGCTATCTTGTTGGGAAAATAAATCCATTTCTAGCTCACGTAATACACAAACAGATTTAATTGCATTACAGAGTCAAAAATAATACTTGAAAAGTATTGGGAAAAATAAGAAAATATTTTTATAATCATAAGGTCTTCCTAAACACTCATGTTTGTGTACATATCTCAGTACAGGATCCATTAAAGGCTAATCTCCTAGTAATGACAGAAATGAAAATGAAAACGATAGTGAGACGCATTTCCCCTCTCTGATCAGCAAAACTTTAAAATATTAATAACATCATCCAGTGTGATGGGGAAAGTGGGAAAGTAAAATATCTTACACTGCTAGTGGCGGTGGGAACTTGGGTCAGCTCCCCGCACGCAACCTGACCTTGGCTTTCAAAAATGCTTTCCAGGACTCTGACCCAGCAAGCCCATGTCTAGGAATCTACCTCTGGGACCCTGGTCCAGGCATGCAGGGACACAGTCAAGGAAAGTCACTATAACATGTATTGAAATAGCAAAAATGTGAAGACAATCTGAATATCCATCAGTAGGAGTGACTGAGCTTCCCAGGTGGCTCAGTGGTAGAGAATCTGCCTGCCAAGCAGGAGACACGGGTTCAATCCCCTGGGTTGGAAAGAGCCGTGGAGAAGGAAATAGCAACCCACTTCAGAATCCTTGGCTGGGAAATCCCATGGACAGAGGAGCTTGGTGGGCCACAGTCCACGGGGTACCAAACAGTCAGACACAACTCAGCAACTAAACAAACAACAAGGGGAGTGATTAGACAACTTATTGTCTATTCAGGCTGGGGAAAACACTACGTGGTTGATTTAAAAGGAAAACAAGGTCGAGCTCTTTGTACTGACACGAATGAACCTCAACATTAACGAGCCTCCTTCTGCTGAGAACCACTCAAGCAGTGGAGCCACTTGCTCACAGGACCGACAAGTGGCTGTGTCTGTCTTGTCCCAGCTCATGTCGGTGACAGCAGATTGGGATCCTGAAGCCAGCCATGGCAGGAGTATCTATACTATAGAAACTGGAAAGTGCTATCGTCACAGCTTTACTCCTTTCAGAGCCAGATGAAACCGCTACCAGCACGCCGCTCGACTCACCCAGCTGCAAGCCCTATGGAGGCACGTGTGTGCCTCCTGATACACGTGTAAGAGGAAAAAGGAAAGTGAAAGTCACTCAGCCGTGACCCAGGCCAGAATACTGGAGTGGGTAGACTTTCCCTTCTCCAGGAGATCTTCCCAACCCAGGGATTGAACCCAGGTCTCCCATATTGCAGGAGGATTCTTTATCAGCTGAGTCACAAGACAGGCCCCAGGTAATAGGGTCTGGAAGCTAACACACTGCACTGTTAACAAGGAGCTCAGCAAATGGCCAGGAGCTGAGCTCTGAGGACAGACGCCGGAGGTCGAATTCTGGCTCTGACACTTACAACCGCTGTGACCTTGGGCAAGTCACTTAGCCTCTCTCTGTGCAGCAGCTCCCTCATCGATGGGGTGGAAATAATAGTACCTACTCATGGATTTGTAGGGAGTAGTGCCTGGCACACAGTAAATGCCCAGAAAGTGTTAGGATAACCTCTGTGGACAGGAAATGGGAAGATGACTGTGTTCACTTTATATCGGTACTGATGAAGTTCTTTTTACAAGCATGTGTTTCTTTTGTATTAAACCCCAAAGTAAAACCACACACTCAATTTAAAAAGCAGTCAGGATGCAGCATAGACAGGTATTCCCTTCCCCTTCCATCCTCCACGTCCGCCCCCAACTCACCATCGGTAAAAAGAGGCTCAGGTAGCTTTCGGAAGAAGGACTTGAGCAGGCTGCTGATCACGTTGAGGTCTTGCCAGCGCTGGGGAGGGGGCAAAGACAAAAGGCTGCAGTCAGGCCCTGCCCCACTGCCCACGCCTCCATGCTGGTCCAGCCCTAGAGCCCAGTCCAGCCTGGTTCTGGCCTTCTCTGGGATCTACTGATACCATACCTAGCTCTGGCCAGACCAGGGGTCACTGGGCTAAGAATACCCATTAAGCAGAACAGTCCCCAGCTAGGTCCAAGCCCCTTGAGCCCCTGGCCCCAGCGCCCCCTGCTCCAGCCAGCCCAGTGGGCTTGGACATTCGTCCCTCCACAGAAAGAACATACCTTCCCTGGAGCAGGTGCTGTAGGGGACAGAAGTGAGTAAAACCCACCCCCACATGAGCCTGCCCATTGGACCTGCTAGTGCCAACTCCTGCTGGTCTAAATCACAAATTCTCAAGAAGGGACATTGGAACTGTTTGGTTTTCACAACTGGGGCACACCACTAGCATCGAGTGGACAGAAGCCTAGGAGGCTGCTAAACTTCCTCCAGTGCACAAGACAAGCTCCCACCAAAAAAAGGAGTTATTCTGCCCACACTGTTAAGGTTGAGAAACTGGGCTAAACAAATGGTTGTTGAACTCGAGAATCAACAGCCGGGTCAGTGTCCCTTCTGTGCACCAGGGGGCGCCATTACCCAATGCAAAGTCCTCCCTGGACAGGAACTGCTCAGAATAATGCATGTTCAGAAAACAATAGAATCCTCCAGCAAAGACACACAACTCAGCAATATAGTACTCATTACAATGGGTCCATAGCTCAACGCTCTTTTCTTCTTAACTGATAGTTAATTGAATTTCCATCGACAAGCCCAAGTGCAACAGGTCGCTACATGACATCCTCTTTCCTGTTCTACACCCCAGGTCTGCCAGGGACAGATACCACCAGTCTGCAGCTCAAACTTCTGGCTCCTTTCCTACCCCTCCTTCTTCCCTCTCGTGCAGCCAAGTCCTAGAGCTGCTCCCATCCTCCTTATCCTCCTGAGACCACTGAATCCTCCTGACCCCCTCTCCCACAAGATGGGTAATTTCTTCCCTAGACATCCTGTTCTGGGCCTCCTTAGTTTATATCCATTGAAGTTAAGTGAAAGGTGCTTAGTCGTGTCCAACTCTTTGCGACCCCATGGACTATACAGTCCATGGAATTCTCCAGGCCAGAATACTGGAGTGGGTAGCCCTTCTCTTCTCCAGGAGATCTTCCCAACCCAGGGATCGAACCGGGGTCTCCCACATTGCAGTCCGATGCTTTACCAGCTGACCCACCAGGGAAGTCCACATACCCATTAGGCATACGCTAAAGCCCTACTTCTCAAACCCTACACTGATTTATGCCTCCCCAACTGAAGGACCATCCAAGGCTCTCCATTGTCCATTAGCTCAAGGTCAAAGGCTTTAGTGAAGCCACTAAAGCCCTCCGTCCTCGGCCCTGGGCCTCACCCTCCCCCACTGCCAAGCCCAAGAGGTGGGTCCACTCTCTGTCCTAACACTCAGATCCTTCTCTGGGATATACAGTCTGGTCCCTAATGAGAACCAGCCTTTTCTCTTGTCCACTATTTCACATGTGCTCATCTTGTCTCCTGAGCTCCTTCCCAAGGGCAGGAAGATTGTCTTATGTCTTCACATACAGCTTCAGAGTATGTGACTCATAGGACTTTACTGCCCAAATTCATGGTTTTCTGAAACATCTTTTCCAGGAGAGTCTCTTTTGTCCAGTAAAATGATCCAAGAAAACTCAACGTGAAAAAAATCGACATTAAAAAAACAGACAGAAGGACTTCCCTGGTGGTCCAGGGGAGAAGAGTCCGCCTGCCCATTCAGAGGAGAGCAGGTTTGATCCCTGGCCCAGGAGGATTCCACATGACACAGGGCAATGAAGCCTGTGTGCCATGGCTGCTGAGCCCACGCGCTGCAACCACGGAAGCCAGTGCTACTAAAGCCTGAGTTCCCGAGAGTTCCTGCTCCGCGCCGAGAAGCCACTGCAACGAGAGGCCTGCACACCACGAAGAAGAGGAGCCCCTGCTGGCGGCAACTAGAGAAAGCTCACCCAAAGCAACGAAGACGCAGCACAGCCAAAGACAAAATAAATAAAAAGCAGACTGAGCAAAGCAGGTTACTCTAGTTCAGGCAGAGATGCAGGTCCTGACCTGCCCTCAGCCTCCCACAGCACCTCTGGGGCACCTTAGGATCCTGGGAAACACTGGCCCTACTGCAAACTCTTTTTAAACGGAAATGTTTATTTGGATATTTCCCCCAGTTTTATTGTGATATAACTGACATTTAACCTGCTGCAAACTCTTTTTTTCTTTTTGGCTTAAACAACAGAAATTTCTTTTCTCACAACTCTGGAGGCTGGGAAATCTAAGATCCAGGTGCCGGCCCATTCAGTTTTTGGTGAGGGCTCTCTTCCTCGTTTGCAGGCAGTCACCTTCTTGCTGTGTCCTCACGAGGTGGAGAGGGTGAAGACAGGAGCTCTTTGGTGTCTCCTTCCACAAGGACACTCAGCCTATCATATCGCAGCCGGCCGGACTTTATTTCACCATAATTACCTCCCAATAGGCCCTACTCCCAAATACAGTCATGTTGGCAGTTTGGGCTTCAATGTATCAATTTTGGGAGGACATGATTCAGCTCACAGCACAAGAGAAAGGGGAGATGATAGAGCAGAATTCTGGAGGAAATACCAAAACAGGATTGTGAGCACAGAGACATTAACGTTTCTCTCTATAGCTGAAGAGGACAAGTTGTAATGAAAGCACAGCAACATTTTTAGACAGGACAGACATTTTGGGAGTTCGCATTAGATGGCCTTGACCTCTGGAAGGCTGCACTCTTCCTCCCCAGTCTGCTGCTACCCACCTTTCAGAGTTATTTGACATTTACTTTACTCTGTCCAGGATTTTTAGATGGAATCACTAAGAAAAACTGGTCAGAATGTGCTTTCTCTATCTTAACTGAACCAGAGTCCTTCTATGTAATTTTTTTCCTGCTTTAAACATGTCTTATCGTGAAAATTGAGGTCTAATTGATGCTCAGTATTATATAAGTATAAACTTATAAGTATGCTCAGTATTATATAAGTATAGCATGTGTGTGCCAAATTGCTTCAGTCATGTCCAACTCTTCATGACCCCATGGACTGTAGCCCACCAGGCTCCTCTGTCCAAGGGATTCTCCAGGCAAGAAAACTAGAGTGGGTTGCCATGCCTTCCTCCAGGGGATCTTCCCGACCCAGGGATCAAACTTGCGTCTCTTACATCTCCTGCGTTGGCAGGTGGGTTCTTTACCACTAGCGCCACCTGGGAAGCCCCCAGGTGTATAGCACAGTGATTCACAATTTTTAAAGGTTATATTCCATTGTTATTATAACATGTTTCAAACTCTTAAGTGTGGTTGTCAGATCCCTTTATAAGCTAGTCTTGTCTCATCTGATCAGCCACCCACATTGCTGGCCAGTCCAGCAAACACCATATACGCCCTTTCTTTTAACCAGGGGTCTGCAAACCATGGCCCGTAGGTCAAATCCAGCCAATGACCTGTTTTTGTGTGGCCCTCCAGGTAAGCATGGGTCTTGCATTTTCAAAATGTTGTGAAGAAGGGCTTCCCTGGTGGCTCAGTGGTAAAGAATCCACCTGCCAATGCAGGAGACGTGGGGTTCAACCCCTGATCTGGGACGATCCCACGTGCTGTGGTGCAAATAAACCCGTGTGCCACAGCTATTGAGCCTATGCTCTAGAGCCCAGGAGCTGCAACTACTGAGCCCACGAGTTCGAGAGCCCGGGGACGCAACGAGAGAAGTCACGGCACTAAGAAGCCCACACACCGCAACTAGAAAGCAGCCCCCACTTGCTGCAACTAGAGAAGAGCCTGGGCAGCGATGAAGACCCAACACAGCCAAAAATAAGTAAATAAACAAACAAATAAACATTGTGAAGCTGAAGAAGGAAGAGAACAAGGAGGAGGAGAGTATACAACCGACCACATAACCAAAGCCTGGAACACGTGCCACCAGGCCCTTTACAGAGAAGGCATGGTGACTGCCAGCAAGCCTTCAGGGCCACACCTTTCCCCAGGCCATCTTCCTGCCAGGAGGGCCTTTCCTGGCTTTCATGAACTCTACTCATCCTCCAGGCCCCAAAACCTGTCACCCGCCAGCCTCTGCTTCGGGGCTCCCAGGCCCCGACCGCATCCACCTGTTGGGCTGCAGCCAGGTGAGGCCCATCCCTGCGGCTGGTCTGCAAAGGCAAGTCCCATCGTGCCCATCTTGGTGCCTTGGCCCAGTGCCGGGCACATCACAGGGTACAATGAACGCACCACATTGGCCCCTCCCATGGACCAACCCCCGAGTCAGACTCACCTCATCCTGCAGGTTGATGTCCCCGGGGCCACGGTTGAGCTGTTCCTGCAGGCTGGACACCACTGCATTGTTGCCCGGGACTCGGTAAATGCCCGTGGACTCCAGCCCCGTGCCTCCACAATTCGACAGCATGCAGCCACGATCAAGGGGACACGCTGGAGACACAGGCAGGGCAGGGGTGTTAGGGAGGGTAAGAACAGCATTGTCCGGGAAAGGATACTTGCAAATGATACGACTGATCAATGAGGGATTAATAGCCAAAATGCATAAACAGCTCATACAACTCAACATCAAAAATATAAACAACCTGAGAATTCCTAGTGGTCCAGCAGTTAGGACTCCATGCATCCACTGCTGGGGACCCAGGTTTGATCCCTGGTTGGGGAACTAAGATCCTGCAAGCCACAGGTCAAGGCCAAAAACAATACAGATGACCCAATTAAAAATGGGCAGAAAATTTGAACAGACATTTTTCTAAAGAGGAAATGCAAATGGCCAACAGGCACATGAAAAGATGCTCAACACCGTCAGTCATCAGGGAAATGCAAATCAAAACCACAGTGAGATATTGCCTCAGACCTGTCAGAATGGTTGTCATCAAAAGACCACAAATAACAAAAAGTTGCCGAGGATGAGAAGAAAAGGGAACCCTTGTACTTTCTTGTTGGGAATGTAAATTGATGCAGCCGTTGTGGAAAACAGCATGGTGATTTCTCAAAAAACTAAAATAGAGTTACTATACGACCCAGCACCAAGGAACTGATGCTTTTGAACTGTGGTGTTGGAGAAGACTCTTGAGATTCCCTTGGACTGCAAGGGGATCCAACCAGTCCATCCTAAAGGAAATCAGTCCTGAATATTCATTGGAAGGACTGATGCTGAAGCTGAAACTCCAATACTTTGGCCACCTAATGCAAAGAACTGACTCATTGGAAAAGACCCTGATGCTGGGAAAAATTGAAGGCAGGAGGAAAAGGGGATAACAGAGGATGAAATGGTTGGATGGCATCACCGACTCAATGGACATCAGTTTGAGTAAACTCTGGGAGTTGGTGATGGACAGGGAGCCCTGGCGTGCTGCAGGCCATGGGGTTGCAGAGAGTCAAAGGTGACTGAGCGACCGAACTGAACTGAACTGACTGATGACCCAGCAATTCCACTCCCAGTGTTCATAGCAGCATTATTTAAAGCTTCCAAGATATGGAAGCAACCTAAATGTCCATAGATAGAGAAGATGTTGTACATGTATATTATGTAATACTACACAGTCATAAAAAGAACAAAATTTTGCCATTTGCAGCAACATAGATGGACTTGGAAAGCATTATGCTCTGAAATAAGTCAGACAGAGAAAGGCAAATACTGTATATCACTTATATGTGGAATCTAAAACATAAAATAGTGAATAGAACTACAGCAAAAAAGCAGACTCAGAGATGTAGAGAACAAAGCAGTGGTTATCAGTAGGGAGAGCGAGGCGGGCAGGGGCAAGACAGGGGTAGGGGATTCGAGGTACAAACTAGTGGGTATAAAATAAGCTACAAGGATATATTGTACAACACAGGGAGCATAGTCAATATTTCATAATAATGATAAATGGAGCATAACCTTAAAAAATTGTGAATCACTACATTGTTCACCTATAACTTACATAATATTGTATAACAACTATACTTTAATGAAATACAATTTAAAAAAGAAGAGTATTCTCCATCAGTGGGGCAGAGAAAGGCCAGAATCCCATGAAGGGTGGTTACTAAAGGCTCTCACTGCCTCCAGTCTGGGAGCCAGAAATTACACCAAAGCCTTGCCATGATCTGGGGAGGAGCACCAGCTGGGAATCAGGGACTCTGACTCAGCTTTGTGCTCCCTCCCTGGGTGGCTTCCCCAGCTGTGTCCATAAGATGAGGTGGAGAGCTGGTTCCAAGGTCAGCTCTGACCCTCTGTGCCTCAATTGCCCCACTCCTCTCTCTGGCCCTGGAGTGTGGCAGGAACCCACCTGGTTCTCCATGGCTGGCTGGCACTCCTCCAGTCGGACCCCCAAATGCCCTGGGGGCTGCCTTCTTGTTCTTCTTGATGATGTTGATGCCCCAGGGGTTTTGGAGGTGGAGACACTGTCATCTGGGGTTGGAGGAGGCAGAGAGAGCCAGGGGTGAGCTAGGGGCCCAGGGAGGGGGCAGCAACCACACTTGGTCACAGATACTTGTACATCACAATCACACACTGGACGTAAGGGGACTCCTTCCAGAAAGGCAACCAGGATGCTGAGGGCTGATGGGAAATTATACTATCCAAACAGAGAAGGCCAAAGTCATGAGGGTGTTTACCCTGGGGAAGGGAGGCCTCAGAGTAATAAGGGGACTTCTGTATGGGCTCAGGGACTGACAACAAGGTGGGCGCCACAGATTCTGGTACAACCAAAGAAAGCACTTTCTAATGGTCAAAAGTGTGTGAAGCTGGAAAAGGCTGACCCCTGTTCCTGAAAGGACACAAGCAGACTGGAGGACTACCCAGCTGGGATGTCCTAGAGGGAAATCAGGCTCCAGGCCCTTCCACCCCTGAGACCCTCAGAGGCCCCAGATCCTCACAGGCATACATACATGGGCCGATACATGAGGATAACCACGGCACACACCCATACACACACGGGCAGATACATGAGAATAGCCATAGCACACACCCACATGCATACCACCCCCCTTAGCAGCCACCGTCCTACCCTTGCTCCCTGCAGGCTGGTCCTGAGTTCTGAAGCCACGTGCCGTGCTCTGTTTGAGGAACTCAGACTTGAGTCCCCCAGGCCACGAGAGCCTTTGGGGGAAGAATCAGCTTTGGGCCCAGAGCTATGGCTGTGTAGGAAGAGGAGAGAGGTCTTCACTGGGGTGGCCCAGCATGCCACCTGCCCTGGCCTCCCATCTCTTCAGACCTTCCTCCATCCCCAAGCCCATTCCCCTTCTGGGGACTGGAAGCCTCAATGACCCTCTGCCCTCCCTGCCCCAAAGAGAGGGCGATTCAGGGGCTGCCCTCAGGTCTGGAGGTGGGCCAGGAGAATGACCTCTGCCTGGGGTGTCCCCCACCCCGTGGCCAGGACAAGGACTGGGCCTTACCTCACTTTGCGATAATCATTAAGCTTCTTGCTGATCAGAGCTTGGTTGGCACAGCCGGGGTCCTGGAGGAAGGAAAGAGAAAGCAGACCCCATCAGTGCCCATGGCCAACCCACCAGGACTTCTCCCTGGCCCCTGTCTCAGCTTTGCCTCCCCCCTCTCCTCCATCTGCCAGCTGGAGGGTACAGACCCCAGAGCAAGAAAGACCAGGGCTGGACTCCCGAGCACCCCCTCACCAGCTGTGTGACCTTGGGTAATCCACTTAACCTCTCTGAGCCTCAGTCTCCTCCTTGGAGAGATAATATGGCAACCTCAGGGTTGGGGTGCAGAATTATGTATGTGGCATTCATCATAGTTCTGGCAAGGCACAGCCCAGCTGCCCCACGAGGTGCAGCTGTTGCAATAATGCAGGTGACTTGGGGCCCCCAGCTCATACTCTGTTGGGGACAGCCCAGGCAGTCCCCGCAGAGACGGGCCCCATATTTCAGGTGTTTTTCTCCCTGCAGCGAGGACAGACAATGTCCTGGGGCAGCAGAGCCCGAATCAGTGAGATGGTGGGCCTCAGTGGACTCTAGGACCCCTTCCTGTGGTCAGAGCAGGTGAACGCCTGGACCAGGGCCCAAGCCCACCATCCTCTTGGCAGAGGCCAGCCCCCAGCTCTCAGCCCAGGACCCCCACATAACTGCAGGTGTGCAGAGGCACCCGGCTGGTGGAGTAAGTGGAGGCAGATACTCCAGCAGGAGATCCTGGCATGCAGCACCACTGTGGAGGGGGCGCCATTTAAAACTTCTCCTGGATTCCCTGCCAAAGCCCTTGGCTCAGCCCCTGCTGCCTGCTGCCAAAGGCCAATCCCCTTGGCCTCCTCCCAAGGTCAATGTGTTTTTGCCCCTGCAGAAAGGCTAGCCCTGGCAGGGGCGTCCCCTACAGCTCTGGCCCAGGGGGACTTCTTTCTGTAATACATTTCACAGGAGAGCTCCCTGCCTCCCGAAGCTCCACCAAGAGGCTGAGGTTTGGCCTGGACCTGACCTCTCTGTGCCAGAGCCTGCCCAAGGCAATCATAACATAACGACGATGATAATAATAATTACTGCCACTCCGACAGCTATTATTGTTACTGCCAGTCGTGGAATACTAAGGACGCCAGGCCCTCTGTGAGCCATTGGCCCATGCATCGTCCCTTCACACCAAACCCTGGGCGGGCAGAGTCGCCAGGTATACTCCTGTTGGCCCATTTTATGCAAGAGGGGACTGAGGCTCCTAGCGGCGAAGGGAGAAGCCCGGCCGGTGAGAGGGGCCCGGAGCCTGCCCTGCCCTCCCTGGCCCGCCTGGGGCCGGGCCGGGCCCTCACCTCGCCCTCGGCCCTGCTGTTCTCTCGGATCGCTCTGATCCAGCCCAGCATGTCATCCCGGTCCTCAGCCTGAAAGAGATATTCACAGAAGTCAGCGGTGGTCAGCCGGAACACGTGCCTCCTCTTGGTCTCGCTGTAGGAGATGTCCACCAGGCAGGAGCCGATGCAGACGGGCGCCGCCTCGTCCTCACCTGCGACGGCCGCCGCCGCCTCGCCGCCGCCGGCCCGGGCTCCCGCCGCTCCTTGCTCAGCGAGAGCGAGCGCGCCCGCAGCGCGGCGTACACCCGCTTCCACTGGCGCAGGCCGCCGCCCGCTTCTGCAGGGAGACACGGGGAGGGGGAGAGGGGGAGGGGGCGGGGTGAGAGGCTGGGCCTGCCCTCCCCGCCCCCAGAGCCCGAGGGGGCCCTAGGAGCTGCAGGCAGTGGACAGCAGTGGGCACCCCACCCCACTGCCCGCCGGAGCCCCCCCTGCTCTGCGTCACTCCCGCGGGCACCTGGGGCGGCCTCCTGCCCCGCAGTCCCCACATCTCTCAGCCCCGCAGCGGCCTGGCCACCCTTACCCATTGCTCTCAGTGCCCTCAGAGGGTCCCCACCTACTCTTCAAGCTCTAGCATCCACGCTCCTGCGGCATCGGCAATGCCCCCCGGAGAACCGGCAGGGGGCTCCAGAGGACAATCAGGCCCCCAACCAAGCAGGACCCACCTTCCGTAAAATGCTCCTAAAGCCATTCGGGGGCCACATTCTGCTCCCCTTCGCTGGCAAAGCTAGTCAGAAGCTGTCAGCCATGCTTGCTCTGCCTGCTTCTCTGCCTCTCACTCAAGACTCCACTCCCTCTTCTCTTCCTGGGAAGCTGCCCACCAGGCCACCTGGGCCCGGTATTGCCAAAGCTGGTGGCGGCATCCAGGCCCTTCTCAGCCCTTTGCTTGGCCTCTTGGTGGTATAAGACCCAGCCAGCAGTCATTCCTTCCCTTCCCAAACTCTCTCTTCGCATCCAGGATCCTACGGTTTCTGGTTTTCTTCCTAATTTCACTGACTCCTTTTCTACCCCTCCACCCTGCCCCCCATCAACCAACCCTACACCAGCCGTTCTCAACCAGGAGATGTTTGTCTGGAGACATTTTCAGTTGTCACACCTGGGGAAGTGCTATGGCACGTAGTGGGCAGAAGCAAGCCGAGGATGCTGCTAAACATGCTGATGCCAGGCCAACCCCACAGCAAAAAGTCATCTGGCCCAAAATGCCAACAATGCTGAGCTGAGAGTCCTTGCCCTAAGGGAGGGGGCGCTCCAGAACTTTGTCCTGGGCCCCCATCCCCTGCACACCTCCCTGATGACACCATCCATGCCCATTTTTTAGAATCTTGTCTGTCTGCTGATGCTGATGCCCAGACATACCCGTGGCCCAGCGTCTCCCCAGAGCCATGCTCCGGTACCTCCCACTGTCTGCTCAGTGTCTCCACCTGCACGTCCCACAGGCCCTGCAGATGCTGCTTGCTCACTGTGGGGCACTTGATTTTACCGTTCCCCTTCCATCCATCTTTTCCAGCTCAGTAAATCCACATAGTTGTCTGTCCAGAAACCTGGGAATTGCTCTTGACTCCTCCTTGTTCCTCAACCTGGACTCCAACCCATCAGGAAATCACAACTGTTCTGCTTCCAGAATATCACCTCTCTCCATCTTTCCTGCCACCACATCAACACCTCTTGCCTGGACCACTGTACAAACCTTCCCAATCTCCACTCTCCCTCCTGCAACCCACTCTGCAAGCAGCAGCTGCAGCCATCATTTCAAAATGTAGGTGAGGTCCTGGCTCCCCCTGCTTGGCGCCCTCTCATGGCTTCCCATCACCGCTGGAATCAAATCTAAGGTCTTTGTGATCAGGTCCCTGCTTCTCCTAACTCATCCCTCTTTTTTTCTCATGACGCCGAGCCACAGGGGCCTTTTCTAGTGAACAAGCCAAGCCTTTCCTTTCTCCAGATCTTTGCACATGCTATTCCTTCTGCCCAGAGGCCCTGGTCTTTCTTCTTCATGTGGTTGTCTCCTTCTCACCCTTACGGTCTAAGCTCAAATGTTACCAACATCACCTCCTTAGTGAAACCACCTCTAAGCACTTCTCCCCTAATGGCAGCTCCTCCTTCTTCCCCACTTAAAGGCAATCACATCGCCCTGTTCATCTTCTCTGAATGCCCATCGCAGCCTCAGGTTACTGGCTATGGGCAGCTTTCTCCATATTGGGAAAGCTCCTGAGCCAGGGAACTCGTCTGCCCTCTTGCCTCCACACTCCAGAGCCTAGAGCCATGCTGGCACAGGGGAAGTGCTCGTCGATATTTACTGAGTAAATGAATTAGTCGTTCTCGGAACGACACCCCCTGCGGGCTGGGGCTCCATCTCCCCCGTTAGATCGAGGGCATCTTTCCTCTGGCTCACGGCCTACCTATGACTCTTCAGCCAGCATGAGCCTCTGTCCTCAGAACAAACCAGATGAGGAGACTTCAAGGCTGGCAGGTGAACACAGCCACGTCTGGCCGTGAACCCTGCCCATCATCCCATACCTACTGGACCCAGGCAGGGATGTTCAAAGCAGGAAACAGCAGGGCCCTCCAAGAGAAGTTTAATGTTAGAGTGAGATGGTGACAAGGAGCCCCTTTGGGACTAAACCAGCTAGGTGACCTTGGACAAGTCAGGCCCCTGCCCCTAGCATCAGTATGCCATATTGGAAAATAAGAGGTGACCTAGCTGGGTCACCAGCTGTGACCCAACTCCAAGGTCACATCCAGCTCCAATGCTGGGTCTGGCTCCAGGGACATGTCACACCCACCCATCCCATCCTCTGACCGATAGTCAGTGGCCTCCCGAAAGGGCTGGAGGCCAGGGGAAGGCTGGACTTGGCTGGAGCAGACAACATCTGCCTAGCAATCTGGATCCTGGGACAGACTGAAGCGCCCGGGAGGGGCCAGGTCCTTTCCTTGCCCAGGAGATCCTGTGGCTGGGCTGCCAGAGGCTTCCCAGAGCAGGGGGCAGCCTACTGTCAGGCAGGAGTCAGCAGCTATCACCTCAAGCCTTGGGCTGGACCATTTGTCCACACCTGCCTACTCCTCCTTGGTCTCCATCTTCCACTTCCTCCCGAGGCCCAGCCATTTCTTGCTTTCTCCCTCAATGTTCCTGCGCCTGTGGCTGCAGACACTCGTGTCTTCTCTGATGGACAAGCACCCTCCCCAGGTGGATCTCCCTCCTGATGCCACACCCTCAGAGTCTGTCACCAGGACACCAGGATGTGCCAGGGCCTCGGACGCCATAGGCCCCCAAAGAACCTCTTGGCTGGCTCTCCCTAGACCTGCCCCTCCAGCTGGGGCAAGGGTCCCACCATTCACTGACCCTCCAGCCCAAGATGGGACCCCAGGAACCAACACTGCCTCCTCCACCCTCCCTCACCTCCCAGCCTACAGCCCGCCCAGCTTTCCTTCCTCTCACATCTCTCTAAACTGTCCCCTCTCCTCCACCCCCCTCCCCTCGCTCACCTGGACAACAGCAATGGCCTTGTCTCCGCCTGTCACAGATGCAACACTTACCTCCTGGGCTCCCACCTCCACCCCACCCCCCCCACCTGCAAAGGCTTACCCCAAGGGACGGGCCTGTGAACGGGCGGGCACCCACCTCCACACCTGCCTTCCATCTCTCATCCTGGCTCCCAGTCGCCCAGCACCCCCTGCCATCTTTCCCCCAGACTGCCCAGGAGGGCATCTCCTCTGTCTGATCACACCCTTCCGGCTTCATGGATCCCTAGATACCCTTCACAGCTTTCCAGCAGGGCAGGACTGGCCTGGCTCCTTCACGCCTGAATCTGTCGAACCTCAGCAGAGAATTGGAGCCGAGCAGGCTGTCCAGCATCATGAACAGGCCAGACAAGGGCACGGAGGAGTGCCAGCCCTGCCTGGACTACACTCTCCACTTCACTTTCACACGAGCCCTTGGAATAGAATAACACTGTCCCCATCTCACAGATCAGAAAAGTGAGATTCAGACATTAAAGGGGTTACCAGCTGCCTTGTGCCTGATAAGTGGCTGGGCAGGAATTCCAAGTGTGTCTGACTTTGAAGCTTAAGTTCCCACCAAGTACAAGACACCCTAGAAGGCAGGATAGAAAATTCAGACAATAGCAATAAGGAGAAGAGCAGCTTCCGAGGGCCAGGCACCCAGGTAAACTCTTGCCTAGATCATCTCATTTAATCTTCAGCAGAGATGCACGATCTGGGGATTAGCATTCACTCTACTTACAGACGAGGAAACTGGGTCATAGGTCAGCGAGCAGCCTGAGCTTCCCCAGCACAGTTAAGAGCCAAGCCCAGGTTCACACTAACCGCTCTGCTCGGCTCTACCTATGCTGCTGGGAGGCACAGCAGTGGGGTGGCTCCTCCTCCTGCTTCTGCAGCCCATGGGTGCTGCCTGGAGCCAGGGTTCATACTTCACAGATCCAGGGACTCCACCTCTGCCCCTTGGGATCCTGCTTGTTTCCCCGCCGAGGCCCAGGCCCCCTCATCTCTCACCTGAATCTCCATAGCAGCTCTTCCTTGGCCTTCTTACCTCCCTTTGCCCCTGTCTAATTCACTCCCCGCAAGAAGCCCAGTGGAAGAGGCCCCACTTTTACTTGCCTCTTGTTGTTGTTCAGTCGCTAAGTTATGTCTGATTCTTTGCAACCCCGTGAACTACACCCCTTAGTATAAAGACGAGCAGCTCAGATGGTAAAGAGCCAGCTTGCAATACAGCAGACCTGGGTTTGGTCCCTGGGTAGGGAAGATCCCTGGAGAAGGGAATGGCAACCCACTCCGTATTCTTGCCTGGAGAATCCCATGGATAAAGGAGCCTGGCAGGCTACAGTCCATGGGATCTCAAAGAGTCAGACACAACTGAGCTACTAACACTTTTCAGGATAAAGACTAAAACCTCTGATGGCCTTGAAAAGGCTGAACTCTGCTTTTTTCTGGGGCTTCAGCTCCCTAAAAGAATCACCCTGGCCTTGCTCTGTTCATTTTCCATGAACCCCAGTGGCCATTCTGGGTGTGATCTGCCAACCAAGGATCAACCATGGAATAATATTGTCAGAATTCCAAGCACAAATTGATCAGATCCACCCACAGCAAAGACCATCTCTCTGATTAACTCTTTTTCATGAGTTCTTCAGGATCCTTGGGAAGTTCTTCCTGGCATCTAACCTCTACCCCTCATGCGGCAGTCTTAGCTCCAGAGGCAGTGGGGTGGGTGTAGGAAAAACTGGAGAGTTCTGCTGGAGCCAGCTTCCATCCACCTCCAGCTCATTCCTCCAACCATCTTACCTTTCCTTTCTTGGTGAGGACCTGCTTATAATACAACCAGCCTTCTCTCCTGATGTCGCTGAAGGTCGCATCTGAGAGGTCAGAGGTTGAGTGTCGCTTGGAAGGAGCATCAGCATCTTCGGAAGTGCCCCAGCTATCCAAGGACTGCAGAGACAATAGAGACCAATTTAGGGTGGCTCCCACAGTACCAGCATCTCAGAAACCCCATGGGCCACTTGCAGCCCCACGGGCCTGGTGTGTGCTACACTCCTCTGTGCTGTGTGGTCTCAGAGGCCTTGCTTGCCTTCTCTCATCTATCTGTGTTGCTGTCACGAGACATATGTGATGGGGAAGCCAGAAAGGAGGAAAGGCTATGTGACCTGCAGGCCACCTGCCTCAGCACATTTAACTTAACTTTATAGACTTGAAGGAATTAAGGAAACAGGGGAAGTGATTGTGTCCCCCTGGAGTTACATAAACAGGGGAAGTAGGAACATCAACAAAGTCTGAGTTAGTGGGGTAGGTGGTCATGCCCACAAGGAGTTAACAGAGGAAGTGACAGGGTCAGCAGGACTCCAGCAATAGCAGTGACAGGTTAATGGCACCCCACTCCAGTGTTCTTGCCTGGAGAATCCCATGGACAGAGGAGCCTGGTGGGCTACAGTCCACGGGGTTGCAAAGAATCAGACATGACTGAGCGACTACACTTACTTACTTAAGTAAGCAGAGGAAGTGATAAGGAGGAAGCCAGGTGACAGAATCATCAAGGTGTTAATGAAATCAAGATGCCAGGAATTCCCTGGCGGTTCAGTGGTTAGGGCTACTCGCTTTCATTGCTGAGGGTGCAGGTTCAACTAAGATCCTACTAAGCCACAGGGTGTGGCCAAGAAGAAGAAAACAGAAATCAAGATGCCTTTTCCAGCCCATCTATAATCAAAAAGATTTAAGCCTGGACTTCCCTAGTGGTCCAGTGGTTAATAATCTGCCTGCCCTGTATAACACAGGGCGCCCAGCCCGGTGCTCTGACAACCTAGAGGGGGTGGGATGGGGGTGGCAGGCAGGAGAGAGGCTCAAGAGGGAGGGAATATATGTACATATATATAGCTGTGACTGATTTGTGTTGTTGTGTGGCAGAAACCAACACAAAGTTGTAAATTAAATGAAAAATGAAAAAAGAATCTGCCTGCCAATGCAGGGACATGAGTTCAATCCCTGGTCTGGGAAGATTCCACCTGCTGGAGGGCAATTAAACCTGTGCGCCACAACTACTGAAGCCTGAGTTCCCTACAGCCCAAGCTCCATCACAACATAAGCCACTGCAATGAGAAGCCTGCGCACCACAATGAAGAGAAGCCCCCACCCACCACAACTAGAGAAAGCCCTCACACAGCAAAAGACCCAGAGCTGCCAAAAATAAATAAATAAATTTTAAAAAATAAATAAAATATGACCTCCAATTAAAACAAATAAACTTATATTAAAAATAACTAGACACACTAAGAATAAATAAATAAATATATTTTTAAAAAGACACTTAAGGCCATTTCAGAACTGATCCTGTGTCTCCCAAGGTCCTGAGGCTGGAAACTTTGGCCTCCCCATCACTCTCAACCCTGTGTCCCCACCCCCTTTCCAGGTTGTTTGCTGTCCCCCTAAGACACCACACAAATACCGACCCAGTGCCTCCCAGTGTAGGCACTGTGTTAGATACCCAGCAGGGTCAAACAGTGAATAAGACAAATGAAAGCCCTGCCCTCAAAGAGCTTGCATTCTAGCTGGGGAGGCAGGCAAGAAAGGAGATGAGTGCATAAAGTGCTTAACAGGAGAAGTGCTCAGAAGCAACCCTGGCGGTGGAGGGAGGCATGAAAGTCAGGGCTAGGCTGAAATCTGATGGAAGGCCTAAAAAAAAAATCTAGAGAAAAAAGTAAATCTAGAGAAAGTGAAAAGGTGAGTCCTGGAGCTATGGAGGTGGGCATGGAGAGGACCTTCTAGACAAGAGGTGGGGGCTTGGCAGGACAGTGCAAAGGCCTTGCGGGGGGGCCGCTCACAGTGTCTTTAGGGGATGACAGAGCCCCCAGAGAGGGTGGGTCTTGTGGCTGGCACAAAGTGAGTGTGGGGAGAGCCAAGGTAGGAAGGGGACAGGAACCCAGGTAACCCATTTGAGATCGCAGGAGGCCCAGGCCAGGCCCTGCTGCCAAGGCCAGGCTCCAGAGCTGAGGGCTGGGACATTCCAGCCCTCCGACACCCTCACCAGCTCACACGTGCCACTCACCCCATCAGTGAAGAAGCTTCGAAGCATCCGCAGGCTGGGCACGCGGTTCGGCAGGCGCCTAGTGGGTGAGGATCAAGGATGAGGCGTATGAGAGGCACTGCTTGGACCTCCCACAAGTCCCAAGGCTCAAAGGTCCTGCAGGGGGAAGCCCACTGCCCCTGTGTGTAGAAGAAAGACCCCAGGGCCAAGAGCCCTGCCACACCCGGTCCTCACCGCAGAGCCCGGCCCTCGTCCCGGAAGGTGTTGAGCCCGTCGTCGCAGGACTTGGAGCGCTCGGTGGTGATAGCCAACAAGTAGGAAGAACGGCGGCCGGCCTTGATGCTGCCTGCAAAGCCACCCAGATCAGCAGGGCAGCCGGAGGGGCTTCCCCAGAGCCCTCCCATCCAGGCAGGGCCCTGGGACCTCATCCCCAGGGGACCCCAGGAGGAGCAGAAGCCAGTCAGGGGAGGCCAGCCATCAGGCAGTGGGCCCAACAGGGACCAGTGGGGCCAGGCAGCAAGGGAGCGGCTGGGGCTGGGGTTGCGGGAAGCACTCACTGCAGTCCTGGGAGTAATGGCGGCCGAGGGCAAAGGTGAAGGTTGGGGAGGATGGGCTGGTGCCCAGGACAGGGGGCGGAGTTCATGGCGCTGGAGACCACAGCAGAAGCAGGGACGTGCTTGGCTTGGAGGTCAATGCTGGGGCTGGTGGGCTCGTCTGCGAGAGCAGAGGGAGCGGTGGGTGAAGGTCCCAGAAGCCTGAACCTGCCTGCCACCCCCCGGGGCCCCAGCCTCACAGCCAGGCTGGGACCATATCCCCAGACTCCAAAAGCCCTCCAGGGCCCTCCTGGCAACACGCCCACTGCCAAGGGAACTGCTCCACCACTGCGGTCACGCGAGCTCAGCTTCTGCCTCCTCCATCACACTGAGGGCACCCAGGAGTGGGGGCAAGACCCTTCTTAGACCTGGCTCCTAGCGGCAGGAACTGTGTCTGCCCCACCAGACTGACGGCTCTCTGAGGCCATGGAGTGTGTCTCCCCCATCAGACTGGGAACTTCTTGAGGATAAGGACCACCTATCTCCCCCACCAACTGGGGGCTCCTTGAAGTGGGTGCCACGTCACCCCCTTGGACTGGAAGTACCTCCTACCTTCAGATTGGGAGCTTACTGAGATGAGAGGCTGCATCTACCCTGTTGGACAAGGCTGGCTCAGCGGACTTGGGGGCTGGGGTGCGGGGGGCAGGTCATGCATCCTCTCTTGGCCCGGGGGATCTCCCCTGGGTCACTCCCATGGCTGCCCTTGGGTGAGCTCGCCACCCTCAGGTCCGGTTACCATCTCTGGGCTCCAGACCCAGCCCAGGTCATCCTGCTCCCTCATGAGCACCTCTTATTCAGCAAACCCGAAACCTTTCCCTGTCTCGCTCCTTTTCTTTCCCCGATACGGAGGTGAGGCTCTACCAGCCAGCAAGGCCAGAAACCTGAGAATCACCACCCCTTCCACTGTCCCGTCTCTCCTTTATGCATCTATTCCTAACGAGTTTTCAGTAATCCCTCTGCTCTCAAAGTAAAGTCCGAACTCCTCATCAACTAACGAGGCCCCTCGCGACCCATGCGGTGACCTGGAAGGACATCTTAACTCATGCTTCGGGGTCTTTGCACATTCTCGTCTCTTTCCCTGAACTTTCTTCCCCTAACTAACTCGTTCGTCTTAGCCAAAATCTCCTTTCTTTCCTTGGCCACTGTGCCCCAGCCCAGCCCTTCTCTGTCTCTCAGAGCTCCCCCGACTCCTATGACACAACCGGTCACCTGGATCGGTTTCGTCTGATCGTATATTCCCATGGACCATGTGCTCCAGGAGAAGACAGAGCCTAGCATAGTGCCTGGCACAACTCTGTGCGGGACGCGTGGAAGGACGGAGGATGGATGGAAAGAAAGGGTGAACGTAACAAAGGAAAGATAAAGAGTGGAAGGAAGAGTGAAAAGAAGGAAGGGAAGAACAGGACAAAGGAGGCAGGAGAGGGGGAGGGGAAGAGAGAAGGAAGGGAGGGAGGGAGGCAGGGAGGGAGGGAGAGGGGAAGTAAAGGCGGATGGAAAGAAGATCTGATGCGAGTGGAGGAGGGATGACGGGATGATGGGAGAAAGATGGATGGACGAATGGATGGGAGGCCACAAAAACGAGTTGATTCCATCAGCACCCACCCCAGAGTTTTGCCCGGGTGGCAGGTAGGTGGAGTACAACCAGGACATGGAAAAGCAAGTCTCCCAAGACAAGCCACCCACACCATCACTCACCGATGAAGGGAATGGAAGCCAGAGAGTCTTCAGTAGTGGCCAAAGGGGCCACCTTCCTGGCCGGGCGTTCCCCTCGCCCACTGGCCTCTGGCTCTGGGGACTCGTCACCAAACCCAAGGCTCATCTGTCTTGCAGGGGGCAGCTGGACCTTGCCGGCCCGTGGGGAGGCTTCTGCCTCAGGGTCACTTCATCACGGCGATCCTCGGCGGCAGGCTCCGAGGCCCGGTGCTGGGTTCTGGTCGGACAACTCTTGGTGGTTCAGAGGCCTCTGGTGGGAACGGTGCCGGGGACTGGGCCAAGTTGAAGGTGGGCAGCCCCCAAAGGGGAGTCCCGGAAGGAGAGCGCCTGCAGGAGGCCAGTCCGGCGCTGGAATGATGGGCTATAGCTCCGGTACCCGATGTACCCGAGGTCGTCCAGGCCCTGCAGGCCAGGCGGGGCTGGGGCCTGGGGCCCAGGCAGGTCCCTGGGTGCGCAGGCAGGGGTACGGGCAGACGGTCGCTGGGAAGCCCAGCCGCAGCGCTCGAGCGGGGGGTGATACCAGCGCTCCTGGCCCCAGTGCCTCGGCAGAGCGGGTGGCCCGGCTCAGGTAGTCATCTGAGCGCGCTCGGTGCCAGCCCTCTTGGCCCAGCTGGCTCAAGGCACCCTGGGAGGTGGAGCAGGGCCAAGGGCGATGGGCAGTCACCTCCTCCAGTCGGTCCTGGGAGGCACTGCGGGCCCGGGGGGCATGGCGGGGCACCGTCTCTCCCCGCCCTGCGGGGGTACCTGGTTCGACAGCCAGTGTGACAAGGCCTGCTGGCACTCCAGTCTGCTGGGGGTGCCCGGCTGCCAGGCTCCGGGAAGGCACGAGGCGTCCGGGGCTCTGGGGGGAGGCGGGGGGAAGGCACCAGGGCTGGGGCGGGGCTGGCTCATCCCCAAGGAAGGGTGGTCCGGGTGGGAGGCGGGCGGCAGACGGGATGCGGGGCCCCGGGTCACTCCAGGCAGCAGGACTCCGGGGTCACCGGGCAGTGCTGAGAGCGGCTCAGGAACCATAGTGGCCCAGGTGGAGACCCGGGCTGGCGGGGCGTAGGTCTTTCGGGGGTAGCAGATCGGGGGTGGCTCTGGGATGCTCCGGGCCTCTCAGAATACGGCTCGTTCCCCCTTCAGGTAGGCATCCTGGGAGTAGGCCTGCCCAGGGACACAAAGGCAGGTGAGCAGGGCTGAACAGGCCCCACAGGGCAGGGTTACAGCAGCCCCTGGAGGTCAAGGTCCCCCAGAAAGGGGCCTGAAGGAAGGGGACCAAGCTGTGGGGGATGGTCCTGAGAAGGCGGGCGTGAGAAGGCGTGCTCCAAAGAGAGTCAAGGGGAGGACAAAGAAATAAGAGGCCTTTGAGTCTTACACACACACACACACACACACACATTCACTCGAGAAAGAGCCAGGATTTTTCTAAGGCTTATGACAAGGACTGCCTTTAGCCACAAACATTCCAACATCTGTTTTTTTGGGGTCCTCCCCTCATGCTGGCCTCAGCCATCTCCCCTGCTTCCTTGTGTCCCATGGTGCCCACAGACCCTCGGGGCGGAGCTGGGAAACCCCACCAGAGACCAGTCAAGGTGGCAGATGACAGGGGAGGGAGCCACCTAAGGGGTGTGTCCAGGGTGGGGTGGGCAGGGGCTGGGAGAGCCCAGCTGTCCCTAGCTCCTGGGCCACTGGGGGGGCAGGGGAGGGACTTGCTCACCCCCTGCTTCTCTGGACCAGGCTTGAGGGAGAGGCCAGACTGGTTGAGGGACCTTGCGCCACCTTCTGCCACTCCAGGCCTGGAATTTGGCGCTGGGAGCTGAGGCTGACGCTGCATTGCTGAGGAGTGGTGGGGCCAGCGCCCAGGCCCGGCCAAAAAGGAGGCAGCCCCCAGGGACAGCGGCCTTGTGGCCCTGGCCTCGCCTGGCCCCTGAGGGGCTACCCAGGGGCCTAGCTCAGGGTGAAGTATCAAAGACGGAAGGCGAAACCAAACACACACACACACTCCCAAGGAGACACAGGAAAATACACACCCAGAGACACACACACAGAGAAGCACAATGAGACACACACACACAAATAACTACAGCTCCAGTCCCGGGCACACACATCACGTGATGAGGGTGAGTAAACCACACCTCGTACTCAGCCCCCTGAGGACCCACACACCAGCCAGGACACTCACGTACCTCTGCCTTCTGCCATCCTGCCGGCTCCCTGGACTCCCCGCATCACAGCGGCTGCGGTGGCATCCCGGCCCGCCCTCCACCCTCCCCGCCCCCGCTAGCCCCCACTGATCACTGTGCCGGCCCTGGCCTGGGGCCCCCCAGCCTGCCCTCCCGGCGCCTGCCCTCAGCCCCCACCGACTCTCTCTGCAGGCGGGAGGAGGGAGAGGAGAGGAGGATGGGTGTGGAGGGGCCTCGCCGCGTCGGCGGTGGCGTCAGCAGCTGCCGCAGCCCCATTGGCCTCCAGCCTTGGCTCCCAACCACAGGAATGCCTGGGCCCCACCCTCCAGCTAGCCAGGGAGAGGGGGCCGGCGGAGGGCCCCAGATGTTGACAGCTGGGGCTGCTTGCCCACCCGAGCTGGGGCAGCAGAGCTCAAAGCTGTTGCCCCACCCTGCCCGGAGGAGAGAGCAACGCCCTAGGTCCCGCCCAGTCACACACAGTCCCCCACCCCACCATAGCATGCCTTCCTCTGCCTGGAAAAAGGTGCACACGGGCAGGGCCTTTGAGATTTGGGAAGAGCCGACCACCTACCTCTCTGAGCCCCCATCCATCTCTGCCTCCTCCTCCCCAGGAAGGGCAAGGGGGCTATGGAGGTCATGGGGTGGAGGTTCCCAGAGGGGCATGGTGCCAAGCATGGCACTGAGATTACAGTGATTATGAGCGCACATCCAGGGCAGAAGCCAGCACGGCGGCTCCCAAGGCCTCCAGGCTTGGCCTGCACCCCTCTCCCGGGGGGCAGTGACCTTGGGGGCAAGCAAGCTGTCTTCTGGCTGGCACCCATGAGACCAGGGAACTGGGCACTGGGCAGAGAGGACTGCTCTGGGCTCTGGGTCAGAGCTGGGAGGGAACAGAGAGGCAGCGTGTGTGTTTGTGTGTGTGCACACGTCAGGCATGGAGTGTGTGGCATAAACAGGTACACACATGAGTGCAGGGCACATTGTGTGCCACATCTGTGGGGCCTGCTCTGTGAGCAGTGGGGTGAAGGCAGGGGTGTCTGCACTGCGTATCATGATTGTGGAAGTTCATGTGGGTGTCGCACTACTGAGCACACATGCAGGTGCCAGGGTAGAGCAGGCTGGGATGTCTGTGGGCACGTGTGTTGTGACAGCAGCAAGCATTTGTGACATCCTAAATATTTGTGCTGCAGTGGTGAGAAGCCCGAGTGTGTGCTGTGACACACTGGTGGCGTGGTGTGGGGATCTGAGATGCTGAAGAGTGTGTGGTATGCTGTGATGCCTGTGGTCGTGAGTGTGGGGCAGTGGGTGCCTACGTACTGAGGGGTTGTGTGTGTGGTGTGTTGTGTCTGGGGGTGCGTTATCACACAGGACAGGCTGGATGAAGGGTGGGCTCCGGGCTGTGTGGTGTGGCTGTGTACCGAGTGTGTCAGCTTGAGCATGGGGTGGTCCGTGGTATTCCGTGTGAATGGGAACACACAACAGTATTGTGTGTGTGTGTGTGTGTGTGTGTATCTACTGGAGACGTGCTCACACGAGGCCAGGTGGGGAGAGGGCAGGGAACAGACATCTTACAGGAGCCACGGGAACGTGCCAGTCTGGCAGGGCCTGCTGGGCCACCTTCCTCCAGATACCCTGGCAGGAATCCTGCCAGTCAAAGCCAGTGCCCTCCTCCCCCAACACAGCGCAGCCCTGAACGAATCAGCCAGCAGCCCCAGCCCGGGGACGGGCCTGGCATCCCCAGTGGGGCAGAGCCAGGCTGGTGGTGCCCCCACAACCTCTCCTCTGCCTCCTAGAGGGGTCAACATGGGTGAGAGGCCAAGGAGAAGGGCTGTATCCCGCCCCCACACCCAGGGGCCTCCACCTCAGACAGCGGGGAGGACTCACCAGCTGGAGGATGTCCTCGTCCTTGGGCATGATGGAGAGTTCCAGAGTGTCATCGCTATGGAGACAGGGCAGGGGGTCAGGCCAGGCTGAGGCAACAGGGTCTGGGAGAACAGGGATCCTGGTCGCCAGGGCACCACCAGGGCCGAGGGGAGGGTGTGGAGGGACTCGGGGAGTGGGCGGGGGGGCTCTGATGGGAGAAGGGAGGCAAGGGCGCTCACCTATTCTGGATCAGAGCTATGACCTGGGAGTAGGTCTTCCCAATGACGCTCTCCCCATTCACCTTCACCAGCCGGTCTCCTGGGGACCAGGGGCAGGACCACAGGTGAGCAGGTCAAAGGGTGTCAGTAGCCCCACCTGAAACCCCCTGCATCACATATGGATGACAATGAGCCAGGTAACTGGGACAGCTCACCTGTGCGAAGGCCCGCCCTATGGGCGGGGCCATCATCCTTCACATTCTTGACAAAGATGGTGTCCATGGGCTCCAGGCGGTGCCGGGGGGAGGGTCCTGCTGAGCATCAGTCAGGTTAGGTGGAGATGGCTACTGAAAGTCACACCCATGCACAGCTACACACACGGGGGACACACACTCACATGGACACAAAACAGAGCCACACATGCACAGGGACACAGACACACAGGATCAGAAAAAACAGCCTGCTGGGAGGATGAAAAGTTACACGGACGCATGGAGTCACTCCTTAAATGGCTCCTGAGTCCTAGCACCATGCTAGAAAGTAGACCTCAGAGGAAGGACAGACGTGGCCCCTGCCCTTCCCGAGCTCATTGTCTAGTGGGGCAGACAGACAGGCATGCACACATGTACACACACAAACATCACAAGACAAAAGAAGGGTGCCGTAAAAGCCCAGTAGGGAGAGACACCCGCACGCTCACAGAGTGTCCACATCCAGACCCAGGGAGAGCTGAGCAAGGCCCTGAGGCTCACAGACACCCTGACCTCCCACCCCACTCCCTTCCCCAGGGTCAGGGATGCAGAGGCCCGCAATCCCAGGACTGGCACTCGCTCCTTGATGACATCACGCTACATCCCAGCATTACTCCTCTGCTAAGTGCTGTATCCATCAGAGAAACAGGCCTGCACTAGGCCGGCTGGCTCCTCCCATATCACAGGCTTCTGCATGGGGATTCAGAAAGACAGAGTCCCCACGCGCTCCCAGGAGAAGCCTCAGCGGCAGACAGGGGAAGCCTGCCTGTTCAAGGAGTTCTGCCTTGAATACCCTGGGAAGCCATTTGGGAGAACAAGGGTGACAGCCAGGGGAGTTAGTCTCACATCTGGAAACAGAAGGACCTCAGGGCCGCCCTTATACCCCGAGAATCCTAGTGTCTCTGCCCCCAAGGACAGGTTTCAGTCACCCTTCCCATCCCCCGGGCCCTGCAGGTCCCACCTGAGCCCCCCATCTACGCTGGGAGTAACTCTAGGGCAGGGGCCAGGGCTTAGAAACCCATCTGGTCCCCAGAACACCACCCCCAGTGTAAAATGGACAGGTCCGAGGAAGACAAATGTGGAGAAAAGAGAGGGAGCAGAGAGTAAGCATATGTGCAAGCGGATACACAGGAAAGAGCAGATAGGGGCCACAGTCAAGGGCGAGGGTGCAGCAGAATCCACGCCAACCTGCAGGAGAGGCCCAGACACAGAGCGGGACCCCAGCCCAGCCCAGCCCAGCCCACTCCTTACCTCCTCCTCGGCCTCCATTCTCTTCCTCCTGCAGGGGACAGAGGCGGGTGTGGGCCCTCGGCAGCACAGGGGAGGCCCAGCTTGCGGGGTGGGCCCCTTCAAGCTCCCCCACCCATCAGCCTCCCCTCTTATCATCCTTCAACTAGCCCAGAAGCCAGAGGGGGAGGGAAGGGGTGTCCACAGGGAGGTCATGTCCAAGGCAATGTCCTCCAAGTCACAGGAGCCCTCTCTCATGCCTGCTAGTCCTACCACATCAGCCCATCTGAAAGCCCCCAACCCAATGGGGGACTCAGGACCCCTTCCCTTGGAGAGCTCGAAGCCCAGTGGAGGAGGGGGTCAAACCTACTGACACACAGACAGGACCCAGGCAGACACAGATAAGCAGGCATGACAAGTGCAAACAGTGGCTATCAGCTCTCAGAGAATGGGGAGGAGAGGCCTGATGAGTTCCTCTGGGAGGGGGCAGTTTAATGCAAGTTTCAGGCCAGCTGAAAGAAGGCATTAGGGTGAGGTGAGCAGAGTACGCAGGCACTCAGTGGCAGAAATAGGACTGGTCAGCTGAGCTGAAGCAGAAAGAGAGTCAACACCCACAAGTGACAAGAGTCAGACTCAAGCTTTCAGGTCCGAAAGGAAAGAATGAGGGAGCCAGTGAAGTTCTTGAGTGGGAGAGAGTAGACATGAAAATGTTTCCAGCATCTAGGTGCAGGGCTAAGAAATGGCCTCAAGGAGACCCATGAGGGAGGTCTCTGGGCTCATCCTCGTGAGTGAGGAGGGAAGGGCACTGCATTTGGGGAGAACTCGGAAAATGGCAAGAAGAAATCAAAGAGACAGGCCAGGCCAGCGGGGTGCAGCATTTTCCAACTGGATAGGACCTTTGGGGTCATCTTGTCTAACCTGTTCCACAGATCACCCACTTTACAGACAACAGGGTGTGATTTGTCCAGGGCCACTCAGAGACAACAGAGCAGCCAGTGCTGGACCCGAGGAGTCTGGGGCACCTCAGCCAGGACAGGAAGCCGCGGGGCTCTGCTGGAGAGCAGTCCCTTGGCGCCCGCCTTCCCAAGCGGGGCGCGTGCCTACTGATATAAGCTGACAGCACTGTGAGCGGGGTGGCAGCGGCAGATGGATGCATCTAGACGGGTGAGCGCCCTGCAGGCTCCCAGCCCTGGGCATGTTCTGGAAAGGGACGGAGCCTGTCCCTGGCTTGCCCGGCCCTGGGGTCTTCCACGTGAGCGAGGTCTCTCTGAGACACAGGCCGACCACCCAGCCTAGACCACTCGAGCTGCATCTGCAGGGCCACCCTCCAGAGGTCCCCTGAGAGGAGGAGGAAGGTCCAGAAAGGGGGACATTCTGGGGAAGGAAGGACCCGAGGTTCCAGGGAACTGGGAGGCTGGTGTCCTTGGGCATAAGGGGTGAGGCAGTGCCCCTACCACACACCATCAGCCCCTCTTACAGCCAGTGAGAAGATCTGGCTCACACCCAGACTCAAACACGGGTGTGAGAGCTTTGCAGCAACATGCAGACATGAAGCGTACATATGGACACATGTCTAGATATACACACATGTGGGTACATGACTAGCATACCATGCACGCATGTGTGCATGCAAAGAAACATGAGCAGACACATGGACCCAGGCAGAGAAATCCAATGCCTTGGTTCTCTGGCAGGTGGGATTAAGCTCCGTGTCCCTCAACAGCTGTGCAGGCTGGTCCCAGCCCTGGGGGAGGGGAGGAAACAGGTTCACGGGCCCCAAAATAAATCGTTCTCCCCTCCTGCTGGGAGAGGAGGGGAAGGGAATTGGGCCCTCCTGGGGAGTCCTGGTTCCTGCCTAGGCCCCCCAAGCCTTCCTGTCAGGGACCACCCCCTGCCCCCAGCCCATACTGTGGCTCGGTTTGAGTAGCCCCAGTTCCTGGACTCAGAGAACCTGACATTTATATTAGGTCTGGAAGGGTTCCTAGGGGTCAAATAGATAAATGCCCTCAGGTGACAGCAGCAGACATGGAGCCCAGAGAGGGTGAGACTATCCAAGATCCACCGTGAGTTAGGAGCTATACCAGCACTGGGGCCCAGGTCCCCAGCCCAGCACAGGGCTCTTTCTAGCCCAGAGCTGAGGCCAGCAAGGGCCGAGGCGCTCTGGGAGGGGCCCCAAAGGTGTGTGAGGACGACTGCCTTAGAGCTCAGGCTGCGGAGGGTCAACTAACCCAGCTCAGAAGTGGCCAGTAGGCAAAGGGTCCTTGGAAGCCCATCTCCTGAGAAGCTGTTCACCTTCCAGAGGCCTAGAGTCCCGGGATTGGGGGAGCATCCTGACTCCCCCACCTCTAGCTCCTTGCCCCAAGCCAACCACCCCATTCTCCTTAGAAGACTGAGCCCAGAGCGGATTGGGGGCTTGTCATGCCACACAGGTGACCCAGCCAGGGCTGCTCCTACCTCTCAGTGCCCTTCTTCCCCAGGCACAGAAGCACCCGGAGGAGAGCACAGAGGAGTCACCCTGAAAGCGCCCTCAGGGCAGGCAGGGGCGCAGGCCTACCTTCAGGCTGCAGTGCACGGCAGACTCAGGTGGGTACACGATGAAGTGGCGCAGGGTGAAGCCGAAGCCATCCTGGAGGCTTTTGTGCAGGAGCAGTGTCCGTGGGCCCTGCCAGGAGGGGGCGCGCGGGAGAGCACCCATCCCTTGGGCCCGGGGGCAGCTGCGGGAGCAGAGCGGGCAAGGGTGAGATGCCAGTGCACACACAGCCTCCTGAAGCCTGGAGGACCGGGGCCCGCCGACCCCGCAAGGGTGAGATGCCAGTCCACACACAGCCTCCTGTAGCCTGGAGGAGGCTGGGGGGCAGGCAGCCGGGCCCGCCGACCCCGCAAGGGTGAGATGCCAGTCCACACACAGCCTCCTGTAGCCTGGAGGAGGCTGGGGGGCAGGCAGCCGGGGCCCACCGACCCCGCAAGGGTGAGATGCCAGTCCACACACAGCTTCCTGCAGCCTGGAGGAGGCCGGGGGGTGGTGGGCGGCGGGCCCACCCACCCCGCAAGGGTGAGATGCCAGTCCACACACAGCCTCGTGCAGCCTGGAGGACCGGGGGCGGCCGGGGCCCACCTACCCCACTGTGCCCAGACCCCTGCTCCCCTCTCCCTTCCTCTCCCACACTCATCAGCCCAACAGCTTCCTTTTCCTTTTTTCCTCAGTCCCCTCAAGACACCTATGCATCCAGGGAAATGCCAGTGCAGCAAGTCAGGTGTCCGTTCTGTTCAGTTCAGCCAAAGTTCACTAACTCTGGACACACAGCCTTCCTGCATGGGAAGTGCCCGCTGCACAATCTCACACACACACACGTGCACGCGGACAGAGGCACAGACACACCCACACGCACTCACATAGACGGGACACACCACAAACACTCAGACAAGAACGCTCGTGCGCAAAGGTGCAGACACACCGATGAGCACACACATGCTCACGGAGACACAGATATGCACACACAACACACACAAGCACAGACAGACTGACACACACATGCATCCTTCAAGAGCAGCAGCAAGAAGACAAGAGGGACCATGAGTCACAAGGGACAGTCCGCTGAAGGGGCCGAGCCCAGTTCCGGCTGGCTCACCAGAACTGAGTGAAGAGCCGGGCTGGGGAGACACTCCGCTACCCTCTGACCACCCCACCTGAGTACTTGGGATTCTCCAAGATGGTAGGGCAGACGGTGTCTGAAGAGGGTTTGGGGGCACATGGGTGTGTTTCTGGAGCAAGAGGCAGAGAAGGGGGTTAATGCCTGAGAGGAGGCTCCCTTCAGGTGCCCTGCTCAGACACAGAGGGAAAGTGGGTGACAGGAGGGCGTTAAAGTGAAGGGCAGTCTGCCTGCTGAACAGCCAGAATAGCTCCCTCAGGAGTTCACTAACCCCTGATCTCGGGCAGCCTAACCTACCTGGTGCCCCTAATCCAAACCCCTCGTGGGACGAGAAGCCCCTCCCCTCCCTCAACAGTCCTCATCCCCTCACTCTTCCTTGGCACCAGGCAGGAGGAGCCTTCAGCTGCAGAAGAAAGGCGCAGCTGGGTGCAGAGGAAGAAGATTCCGGGGTGAGGAATTCACTCGGCAGGAATTTCACTATGAAATCCCCCTCACTCCCCACCTCTAATGTACTGCAGCTCTAATGTACTCATCCTAAGAAGCCCCTCCAGGTTATACATCTGGCAGAAGGAGTGGATCCTGTGCCCAGCCCGAAGCTAGGGATTTCTGCGCGGGGGTGGGGGGGGTGGGGTGGGGGTGGGCTCCATGGGGCAGGAGGTTTGAGGGAGGGGATATCCTCAAATCTCAGAAGATTAAAGTGCCACAGAAGTAACAGGCTTGCTTTATACAGTTCCAGAAGACACAGCCAGGTGGAAGATTTGAGAAGGCAGAGCGGAGCTCTAGCCAGGGAGATCATTCTAATCATATACATCTGAAAAGTGACCCAGATGGGGCTGTGAGCCCTCTGTCCTCACAAGAGCCCAAGTGAAAGCTGGACGACCCCCATCAGGGAGGCGGTAAGAGGCCTCCACCTTTTCTGGCGTCAGGCGGAAGGTCTAATGATGCCCCCTCAGCTCCTTCCACTTGTGGCTATAGCCTGGACATTCCCACTGAGCCCCACACCCCCACGGGGAGTCTAAGGAGACGAGAAGAGAAAATTCTCTGGGAATTCTGCTGAGATCTGAAATCCCCTGGATTTCCTATCTCTGCTGATCTGGCAAGGAACAGATGAGGAAGAGAAGAGGGCCTCTGGGGACCCTCCACTGCCCCCTCCCTACCAAAATCCCTGCTCCTGCCTAGCGTGGAGTGCCTCCGCTGCACCGGGCTCTGAGCTGAGGCTGTGTGCAGGGCCTATTGTTTTGCTGGTGTCCTGGATTAAGGTTTAAGCCACCAGCTGCCCCAGTGATGAGAAGTGGCTGGGACAGGTCCCCACACGCCCCCGCCCCTCCCCCAGCACACATCCTGCCTGGAGCTGCCAGCTGCCTGGGGGTGCCACTCCCCGGGGAGGAGGGGCCTGTAATCAAGGGCAGTGGGCATGCCTTTCTCTCTCGGGTCCTCTCCTCACCCAGGCACCACTGGCGCTCCCTCCCTTATCTCTGCCTCTCTCTTTCCTCTTTCCTTCCTTCCAAGGCCCCTTCCCCCATCCTTGCCAACTAGGCGCCTGAGAATGTCAGTGTGGTAATCCCCCTGCCACGGTAACCACAGCCCTGCCTGAAGAGGAGACGCTGCAGCCCCCATCAATGACCAGATTTGGCAGCCCTCCTGTGGGAAGTTCTTCCTTAGGGTTTAACCTCAGTCCTTCATGTTATACAGATGCATATTTCCTCTGCTCTCTCCCCACGTGGGACAGCGCTGGGTCTTGCTCTCATCTTGCCAGGGAGGGAGGTGACAGATGAAGAAACAGAGAAGGGACCAGCAGTGGAAAGTCATTAGACTGGGAAAAGGTACAGCTCACACACACATCCCCAGTTGTGCTATCTGAAGTAGGTACAGAGACAAGAGGAAGGAGAGAGGCAGGCTCAGGGGACACAGGGACATCACCAAGTAATGCCCCCTAGTCCAGATCCACTTCCAAACGCTCCCACCCTCAGGTCAGGAGAGACATCCAGAAATTCCCACTGATGGTGGGAGAAGGGCAGGTGGCCCCAGGGCCACAAATAAGACAGAACTGGGCATGTGATGGGCTGGCAACACCAGGAGCTAGAACCCAGGAGTCCGGCTCCTCCCCTCCCCCAGGAGCATAAAGAGGTCACTGCGGGGAGCACAGCGTTCACGCTGGGCATGGTGCCCACTGTGACTCACGCCCTGCCAGCCTGGTCGATCTCGGACCTCAGAAACACTGTCCCCACCCCCACCCCAGCCATGTCAGTCCTCACCCTGAGGTCACTCATTACCTCCTTGGCCCTCTTGAAAACCCTGTGTAGACGTCTCTGTGCCCAGGTCCCCTCCCAGGGAGAGGGCAGAGTTCTGACTCAGGGTCACTGTCAGCCCAAACTCTCCAGGATTCCATGCCCTGGCATCTCTTCAAACAACCCCGGTCCCTTCCATCTTTCTCCCACCTGTAAACCAAGAGGCTTGAGCCCACTGCAGGCCACCACCAGACTGGGGGTTGTCATCCAGCACCCCCAGAGAAGGTCTCAGCCACCACTCTGCCGCCCTCAGCTGCATCTCTCCAGCTCCTCACTCCCTCCCCACTCCGGGCCCCGCTGGCCCCGCGGCGCTCACCCTGGTCGGACGCGCCCCCGGTGCGCGGCGGTCGCTGTGGCTGAGGCAGGGCAGCCAGAGGCAGCGCGGCTCCGGGGCGCTGCAGTCCACGCCGACGGCGCGCTCCCAGCGCCAGCCCCCGGCCCCCGCGCGCCCCACGCGCCACACCGCGCTGCCCACAAGAGCCGCGGCTGGCGGGGCCCCCGAGGCCGGCCGCCGCCCCGGCCCCAGCGCGCCGCGGGCCCGTCTTCCGGAGCCCGGCGCGCCGCGCGGGGGCCGGCCGCTCCTCGGCGCCCGGCGGGCGGCGTCCTCGGTCCCCTCGGCGGCGGCGGCGGCGGGCGGGCCCCGGGGTCCCCGCCCACCCCCGGAGCCGCGGGCCCGGGGCCCTGGGGCCCCGAGGGGACGGACGGCCCGCGCGGACAGCGGCAGGACGGCTGTAGCGGCTCCGCACCTCCCACGCCTCTCCGCCGAGCGCGCCAGAGCCCCGACACACCGGCGAGTCGCGCAGGGCAGACGCCTCCCCCTCCGGGGCGGCCCCTGTCCGCGGCCGCCCCATCTCACACACACACACACCCACACACCCACACAGGAGAGGCCCTGCGCAGTGGCCCCGCAGTCACACACTGCACACCCCGTGCAGGCGCGCGCAGGCATTCACACACACACTCACGCACACACCCCACTCACAGGAAAACTCTCCGTACCCGCCCGCACACGCTATACTCTTTCCAGTCCAAAGCTCACGCATCTTGCTGTGCCCCAGAGAAAATACACACTCGCAAGGGTACACATGTAAACATACACTCAATCCACCTTACCACACACACATCTAGGCACCCCACGCCCTCTCCCCACAGGCACACTCATTCTCCCTATGTCCACATGCCCCACAGAAACACACACACAAGCACACTACACCCCTCATGCACATGGTGTGCATGGAGACCCTTCTTTATGCACATACGCTTTAGACACCCTCCCATGGATATAATGGCCCCCACCTCCCACTGAGACACATTTGCAAGCATATCCACTGTGCCCTTAAAAGCACACCAGGCCCCCTCCCTAACTACCTACCCACACTCACACACCCCACAGGGAGACCCACAAAACCCACAAAGGCACACACCTATAGGACTTGTACACACCACTCAGCACACCCACTCAATGCATTGGTGCTGTGCCCCCTCAGGTCTCTCTCTCTAGCACACACACATGCACACGCACTACCCTGCACAAGGAGCAGCTCTCTCATACCACTCCCTTTCACAGTCATGTTGGACACTTCCCACCTCCAGCCATGGGAACGTGTAGCCACCCTTCTTCCCCAGGAGCCCCTGCCCATTAGCTCGACCCAGAGGGGACACCACAGGCTGACAGTGGGCTCCAAGCTGGCCCCCACTTCACCCCCAGCAGGTGAGTCAGACAGGAAGCCGGAGTCACGGCAGACCCTGTCCTCTACCCCTTCCTGCTCCCTCTCTTCCCGGGCCCCTTCCTGGGTGGGGCCGGCAGAGGCCTTGGCTAGTGGGTGTAGCCACTGCCACCGTTTCCATGCTCTCGACTGTTCAGCGTGTGCTTGCTCCACACAGCGGCTCACTGGGGCCTGGGGCCACTGCCCTGGCCCAGTTTTCTGAGAGGGAACCAACAGAAACTCAAGAGCACCCAGTCTGTAAGGGCAGCACTGGGACTCCAAGCCCAGAGCGCCTTCATTCCAACTTTGATCTCACCCCTAAATTCTAGCCAACACTAGGGAAGGAAGGCTGAGGGCAGCAGGGAACAGACCAGCCAAACTCCGCTCTCAGATCTAGGAGTCAGGGAGGAAGAGGCATAGGGTTGGGCCCCTAGCAGGGGAAGCCACCAGAAGGGAGAACCAGGCAGAAGAGTCAGCATCCCTTCCCTCCCTCATCTCCATCACCTGCTGTCCCGGGAAATGACAGACCAGGATAGAGGACCTTGTGGGAGGCAGGGGAGAGAGACAGAGGGGCACAGGGAGGAGGGCGAGACCAAGGGGCAGAGGGAGGAGAAATAAAAGGCTCCTGCGGGTGGGCAAGAGCGAGGGAGGAGGCGGAAGGGTGAGGGTGAGGCGTGTGGGGCCGGGAGCGGTTTTGTTCTCCTGTTTCCTGTTTGCTGCTAGCTGGGCCCCCCAGTGCAGGAGCCAGACCCCCCACCCCCTCCCTGGCGGAAGCCAGACGGGAAGAGGGAGGCTGCCATCAGCGCTGAGTCAGGAGGGCTTGGGGCAGAGCTGGAAAGGACCATCCATGGTCAGGGGGAGCAGGACTCCTGGCATCTCTATCAGCAAGATCCCCATCATTAGAAAAGCAAGGCTTCTGAGTCAGGACCACTCCTGCCTTTGTCATGCCCTCCAAAAGCCAGGGCCTCAGACCACCTGGACTGCCCAGATGTCTTCGGACTCTGCCACCCCAGATGAAGGGCTATGACCACAGGGACATCCTGACTCAAAGCCTGACCTGCTTTCCCAGAAGGCAGCCAGTTAGTCCCTCCAGCTGCCTGATTGCCTTTCCTCTTGCTGCAAGTCTGGTCCCTGGTTCTGAGAAAATGGGCTCACTCTCCCCTCTCGTACCCCATGTAGGCTCTCATGGGCAACAGGTGCTGACATGTCCGTGTGTCCAGATCAAGAGTCCACCTCCCTCCCTCGAAACGGGTGAGGGATTTGAGGGTTGTGGGGAGAGGCGAGGTGGACAAGCAGCACCAGGTTTGTGTTCCGGGCTGCAAAGACCTGGGAAATACAGGCCATCTGTGACACCCATCTCCCAAGGACCCCAAAAGCAGATAACAGCCTCCTCCAACACAAACTGACACCTTCCCCACCCCACCCTCTCCACCCCAGCTTCCTCGGTAGGGATGTCAGGTGCAGGGTACATACAGTAGGGCCTAGAAACCTATACACAGCTTGAATAAATGATCCTCCAGGCCTGGGGAGCCTCTCAGCCACCTCCCCCATTTCCTTTGGGAAAGGAATGTGGGGTGGGCCCCAGAGTGCAGTCAGGGAGGGGCCAAGGGCTGGGAAATACCAGGCGTAGCTGAGATTCTATTCCAAGCCTTCCTGCCTGGTGTGAGTCCTCCCCTACACCCTCCCGGCTTCCTCCCCCAAATCAGGAATTACCCCGCTGAGCAGTCTCTCCCATCATCCTCTAGTTTGACCAGCTTGCAAAATCCATTCAACCTTATCTTCCTGAAGGTCCCTGGGAGGGCTTGGGGACTACACTCCCAAAGGGAGGGCATCCAGTCTTCCTCTCTCCAGATGAGATCATCCTTTACTGTTTGAAAGCACTTTCACTTTATCTCATTTGATCCTTACCCTAAGAACTGGATATGTGAAATTGTTTTTATACCCATTTTTCAGATGGAGGAACTGAGACTCAAAGAGGACAAATAACTGATTCAAGGCTGACTTTTACTAAGCTGGGACCATCCTAGGATTCTAACTGACTCAAATCTCTTTCCATTATTCTCTTATTTATCTATTCAGGAACTTGAGTGCCTGCTGAGGGCCAGGTGCTACGCTGGGGGGCTGGGACACCTTAGAAGATAAGACAAACGCAGACCTCACCCTCAGGACACTTACAGTGCTATCCTAGCTCCTGAAATCAGGGGTCTCCAGTTCTAGATTCAGGCCCAAGCCAGATGCCTTCACCCCCACCAACAGAGACCCCACACACACACACCAAAGGAGCCCCTGTGTCAGGGATTCAAGGCCTCTTCTCTCTGGAAGGGGACAGCTTGTTTGAGGGTGGCGTCCGGGGCCTCCCAAGTTAGCCTTTGAACCAGAGGGTGGACGGGGCTGGTGGAGTGGAAGGCTGCAGGGGCCAGCCTGACAACCGGGAGCTGGGGAGAGGAGAGCATCCTGGGGCCCAAGAGTCAGGTGAGAGGAGAAGGAGGGAACGGACACTGCTGAAGGGCATGTGGTTCAGGAAGTGAGAGAGAGGGGTCTCTGGGCAATTCGCCTGCTTTTACTTCCTCTGGCTTGCTTAGTGCCTCCTCCCAGAACATAGGCTCCAAACCCTGAGAAAAGCAATGCAACCACCCCAGGAGAATCATGTGGAATTTCCAAAGGTCTGACTGGTTCCATACGCCCACTGCACACGACCAAACTGGGACCCATTGACACAGGCTGGGACCTGGGACCCTTTGCTGCAATGCTTGCCCCTGGACAAAACTCTCCTCCAGCAACAAAATGCAAATAAACTATATGGGACTAAAAATAACTGTACACATTCACAGTTGGGGCAAAATTATGGACTAAAGATACAGAGACCAAAAACCCCAACTGCCACTTTTGAAGAGCCCAGAAGAAAAGCAGGAGTTTGGGAGAAAAAAAAGGGGGTATTACGAATGCCCTCTATATTCAACACCACCAGAGGAGTGGGCAAAATACCTAAGACACCCCTCCAGCCTGACTCTTGGACACACCGCTCCCCTCCCCCATATAAGGAACAGGCCTGCCCCTTCCTCGGGTAGCAGTAAGCAAGGGAACTTGCTTGTCCTCTCTAGACTCTGCTGCAGCAGGGGCCCTAATAAAGCCTTGCCTGAATTTCCTGTCTGGCTTCTAGTCAATTTTTATTGATTGGGGAAGGCCAAGAACCCTGGTCGGCATCACTATAACCACCCCACAACCTCACATACAGACAGAACAAATCCTCTGCCAGCCGGTCCATCCCAGGCATGCAGGCAATGTGACACCAAGGCATGCCCGCCCGCCCACGCCTGGGCCTCTGACCCCCTGCCCCAGTCTCCTCGCTCAAGGGCAGTCGCCCCCTCCCTCCTCCTCCACCCTTCTGCCCCCACTCAGATGCCTGCTTCTCAGTACCGCTTGTGTGCAGCCTGACGTGCCCCAACAGGCGAAGCTGACAAGCCGGCCAGGCAGGCCTGGGTCTCCCCCAACATTCTTCAGTGTGCAGATAACCCGCGTCACTGGGAACCTGAGGACCTCATACTCGGTCTAGCCTGCAGGCAGTTGAGGGGGTGCCTCAGAGGGTCTCTCCCTATCCAGGGTCAGTCTTGCCCTGAGTGGGGGTGTGGTGACACTCCTCTCCCACTCTGAAGCTGGGCCCCAGGAAGGCTGGGGGAGGGGAAGGTGAGAGAAAAGGGAGGAGGAAGTACTTGTGATGCCAGAAATCTAGGGGGGACCGACAGCCTCAAGCAGCACCGAATCCCCTAGTTCTTCCAGGAGCAGTGTGGTTCGGGCTTAGCACGCGGACTCCAGGGTCCTCTGGAATCCAGAACTGCTGGGTCTGTGTCCTCTCTACTACTTCCTGGCTGTGAGACCTTGGGCCAATTACTTAACCTCCTTGAGCCTCAGCTCCTCACCAATAAAAAGGGAATGTCACTTAAGTTCCACCTCATAGGTTGTTGGGAAAATTAAATCAATTAAAGGAAGTCCTGAGTAGGAGTTCAATAAATGCAAGCTTTTGTTTGTTGCTTTTTCTTTTAAAAGGCTTTTTATTGAGGTATAACTGACGTGTAACATTATATTAGTTTCAGGTGTACAGCATGATTGGATATTCACATATATTTTGAAGTGATCACTACAAGTCTAGTTAAACATGTTACCACACTTTGCAGATTTTTTTTTTTCCTGTGATGAGAACTTTTCAGATCTACTCTCTTAGCAACTTTCAAGCATATAATACTCTATTATTAACTATGGTCACCATGCCATACATGACATCCCCAAGGAGTTTACTTTTGACTCCTTCCACCCATTTCACCACCCCCACTTCTGGCAACCACCAGTCTGTGAACCTGGTTTGGGTTTTTCTTTGTTTGTTTGGGGGTTTTCTTTTAGATTCTGCATATAAGTGAAATCATGCTTACAGTATCTGTCTTTCTCTGATTTATTTCATTTGCCCTCAAGGTCAGTGCAAGATGTTTTCAGCATCTTTTGGATATTCACACTCTCACACACCCAACCACACTCACATTCAGGCATACAAACAGCTCAGCCCCACGTACACAAAGACACAGTGACACGTACAGACGCTCAAGGAGGTCTGTACAGACCCAGGTGAACCTGTTCACGTGGACATCACCATCAACTCCACTGCCAGCCCCCTACGTGCCCCACCTCCCCCTAATAAGCAGGGAGGACTCATCAGGAGCCCCCACGCTTCTGTAGCAGAACTTCCTCAGGCCCTGAGCCTTGTCTGTAGGCCCTTTGGGAATGAGGAAGGGGCAGCCAACACGAGACCCCAGGACAGAGCCTGCTCCCGGCAGACAAGAAGCATGGCGAAGGTGCCAGGCTGGCAGGGCCTCCTCCCAGCAGGAGAGCCAGTGCCCTCATCAGAGACACCAGAGGGAGGGGTCTTTCCTCATGGTGGGAAATGAGCACTTCCAGAGCTGGGTGAGTTGGAGCCAGCCACAAAGTAAACAGCGGGGCCATTGCCCAGGCAACCGTGGCCCCGGCGTGGGCCAGGGCGCACCACAGGCCCTCTCAACCCCTGATTTACTCCACTCAGCAGCCCTCGACTGTCTCCAAGGCATGCCCTTTCGGTAGCCATTCTGATCTCTGGGCCCGTCTCGGAACTCGTCAGAAGGAAGAAGCCGTGTTCTCTCCATCAGACTGGGCTCTTTGAGAGCAGGCTTGCTGTTGTTCAGCCCCATGTTAGTCCAGAGTCTCTTCCCAGCAGTCAAGGCCTGTGTCCTTCCCTCAGATTGGAGAGTGCTCCAGGGCCTGGCCTGAGTCTCTCCCACCAGACTGAGAGTTTCCTAAGGATCATAGCTACTACATTTTCGGAAATGTATTTGTACGGCTAGAGTGCTTTGTCTGTAGTAAGCTCTCAAAAAGTATTTGCCCGATGGTCAGAATGTGGACAAACTCCAACTCTTGCGCTTTGCTGGTGGGAATGCAAAATGGTTTATTTGCATTTGCAGAGACTGGACGCGTAGACATAGAAGGTGAAGGAGAGGAGGGGATGAACTGAGAGAGTGGCCTTGACACTACCACGTGTAAAACAGATGGCTAGCGGGAAGCTGCTGTAAAACACAGGGAGCCCAGTCCCAGTGCTCCGAGATGACCCAGGGGGTAGGTTCGGGTGGTGAGGTAGGCTCCAGAGGAAGGGGATATGTGTATATTTATACCTGATCTCCATTATTGTTCATCAGAAATCAACACAACATTGTAAAACAATTATATTCCAATTTTTTAAATGGTAGAAAACAATATGGTTACGAAAAAAATTAAACACAGAATCACGATATGACCCAACAATTCCACATCTGGCCGTGTGCCCAAAAGAAGTGGAAGCAGGGACTCAGATACCTGTACAATGATGTTCACAGCAGCATATTTCATGAAGCTTCCCTTTATGGAAAGGTGGAAACAACCCATTACAGATGAATTGGATAAACAAAATGTGATATATATATATATATATATACCAATGGAATTTTATTGTCTTAAATTCTGAGATATGCCACAATATGGATGATCCATGAAGACATCGTGAATTGAAAGTGAAAGTCACTCAATTGTGTCTGTGACCGCACAGATTGTAGTCCACCAGGCTCCTCTGTCAATGGAATTCTCCAGGCAAGAATACTGGAATGAGGTGCCACTTCCTTCTCCAGGGGGTCTTCCCGACCCAGGGATGGAACCAGGGGCTCCTGCATTGTAGGCAGATTCTTTACCATCTGAGATACAATGACCCGTGAAGACATTATGTCCGTGAAGACATTATGTCCATGAAAACATTATGCTACGTGAAATAAGCCAGATCAAAAAGACAAGTATTGAAGCTTCCCTGGTGGTCCAGTGATTAGGGCTCCACACTTTCACTGCAGGGGGCACGGGTTTGATCCCTGCTCTGGGAACTAAGATCCCACATGCCACGTGGTATGGTCAAAAAGCAAAAAAAAAAAAAAGATATATATAGAGAGACAACATTGCTTTAAAAAGAAAGATAAGATAAATATTGTATGATTCTGCTTATATGAGATACCTAGATTCACAGAGACAGGAAATAGAATGGTGGCTACCAAGGGGTGGGGAAAGCGGAATGTAAGTTATCCTTTAGTGGGTACAGAGTTTCAGTTTGGGAAGATGAAAAGGTTCTGGAGGTTTGTGGTGGTGATGGTTGCACAATGATGTGGATGGACTTAATGCCACTGAACTGTACACTTAAAAATGATCAATTTTGAGCTGCCTATATTTTAGCACACACCAAGAAAACGGCAAAGTCAGAATTCAATTTTAATATATATATATTATTGAAAGAAAATAGAGCAAATGAACGGGTCCTCCAGTGGGGTCCAGGAGCAGGCCCTGCCCACAGTGGATGCCCAGGACAGCTGGGCACCACCTTCAGGGAGAACCTTTCCCTCCCATCCCTTTCCATTGTGTCCTCTCAGAACCCCCACTGTCATCTCTGGGGCCCTAGTATTCCCCCTGCAGGGGGAGTTCTCAGGACCAGGGAGTCTGAACCTCGAACACAGCAGATCCTTAGCATTGATGAGGACCTACCATATATCAGGCTTCACTGGTGGCTCAGACGGTACAGAATCTATCTGCAATGTGGGGGAGCCAGGTTCAATCCCTGGGTTGGGAAGATCCCTTGGAGAAGGAAATTGCAACCCACTCCAGTATTCTTCTTGCCTAGAGAATTCCATGGACAGAGGAGCCTGGTGGGCTATAGTCCATAGCGTCGCAAAGAGTTGTACATGACTAAGTGACTAACACTTTCACTTACTATCTATCAGAGGCCAGAGAGACAGATGCAGTGTCTTGAAATGCCACATTCCAAGGTGCCAGGACCGTGGAAGAGCAAAAGTCAGGCTGAGTATGGGGCTCCTGATCCCCTGAGGTCTGACCCTCCCCTCAAAGCCTACGTACATGTTTACACACCACTTGTAACATGTACACACACACCAGGGTATGCACAAAGAGGCAGATCCCTGTTCTCCCAAGCTCTCTCAGGCACACACTCCAAAGAAAACCACGCCCGCACGCTGAAGGATGCAGCCTTGGCAGAGACGCCAGCAGGTCCCGCATGCGGCAGAGCCCCCTGCTGGCCCAGGTCTGGCACACTTATCTCCTTCACAGCCCAGACTGAGCAGGGAACCCACATTCCCCCACGCCCCTTCCCCGCGGCATTGTCCAGGCCCCTAACCAGGCCCCAGGGTCAGATTCCCCGCCTGTTACAGAGGAGCAGAAGGACAGAGCGACTGTGGACCCTTAGGAAGGGTCTCGCTTTGGTTGGCCAAGGAGGCCTGGAGAGAGGCCAGAGCCCTTTCTCAGACTAGATCGTGTTAGGGGCAGCTATTCCTGAAGGCCAGAGGATGCCTGCAGTGACTATTCCCCAAAGTCATCATATCCATTCTTTGACTCCACACTGAAAAGCTCATTTCAGAGGAGACTGGGGGAGAACCCTGGGCGTGGCTCTTCCTGTGGTCCCCTACTCCTCTCTCCAGAAGTTCTTCCTGTTGTCTGACCACCTGGGCAGAGACAACAGGTGCATCCACTGGTTTCTTTCAGGGGAGTATTCAGTCCAAGTCAAGCTAAGACCACATCCCCCTCCCAGGGCAGGTCTCAGCAGATTCTGAAAGTCTACCCAAGGGCACATGGGGCTCCCTACAGGGAGAGGTTCTCAACTCCACCCCTGAAACCACCCACCCCCTCAGCCCAGGCCCCTGCTCAACCTGCCCAGGTCATCCTACGCCCCAGTGCACAGCACAGCGTAAGAGCTGAACCTCTCCCTAATCCAGCCCGTGTTGCCCCTGAGGCAGCTGGAAGGGTGGAGGGGACGGTGGCTCTGCAGGGACAAATAACCTCCCCTGGCTTCTGCCCAGGAGGGAGCTGGGATGGGTTCTGGGCTGGGCTCTGTGGTCTGAAGAGGACAGACGGCATTGCTTTCGGCCCCAGATCCTCCTCCTCACCAGGTGCCGGGCTCTGCATTTGGGGACACTGTGACAGCCGCAGTAGTAATTAATATTTGTTGAGCCCTTGCTATAAGCCAGGCACGCTTCACATGCCTTACCTCATTTAACAGCAGAGCAGCTTCTCAGGATAAGCGAGACACACACCCACACATCACCTTGGCCTCTTGGGCCCCCCACTCCAGCCTGGTGCTGAGCTAAACCATAGGGCACCTCAGGGCATGGGATAGACGGCTGGTGAGAAGGAGACTTCTGGCCCAGCCTTGAGAAAGCTGACCTGGAGAAAGGGTCACACTTGCCAACGGTTTTGACTCTAGTCCTTTTCTGGCTGTGTCCTTGAGTTCACACAGGTTTTATTTCTTCAGTTACAAAACAAAGGTAGGTATTGCAGTCTGACAAAGTTGCTGGGAAAGCATCCTGGGAACCGATAAGTGGGAGGGGTTATAGCCCGGGCCCTACATCCCACCATCCAAAAGTGGACTCTGTTTCCCAAACGTCTCCTGAGTCCACCCACTTCACCATGCCTACCACTCTACTCAAGTCTCCATCACTCCTCTGGCCCCTGACAGTCCAGATATATTGTTTTAAATATAAGGACCACCAGGCCCTGTGCAATGAGTCTTTGGGTTCCATGCCCACCACACCCCCTTCCTCTGTGCTCCAGTTACCCTGGCCTCCTTCCAGTTCCTTTGAAGACTAGGCATCCTTCCAGCCTCAGGCCCTTTGCACATGCTGTTTCTGGAATGCTGTTCCCTCTTCCCCAGCTCCCCTCTCTGCCTCATCAACCCACACCCTAATTAGTTCCAACCCACTCTGCAGTTCTCAGCAAAAGAGTCACTCCCCAGAGACATCTCCTCTGGCCCCCGGACCAGGTCAGATCTCACAGTACTCTCCAGATGGTGTCTATATATTTATGAGGTTATTTTGACCAACATCTCCCCCGGGGCTGCAGGTTCTGGAAGGCTGGACCGTGTCAGCTCCTGGCCCAGCATGGATGCTCAGCACACTTGTTTCTGAATGTTCAGGAATGAGTGAGCTTCTCCTCAGAGAGGGTGGATGGTTGGCAAATCCCCATTCCCAGGAAAAGCCTGTCTGGGGCAAAGGCTGCTTCAGATCTTTGTCCATCTTCTTGTACTCCATTCCCCCGGGCCCCCACCAACCCAAATCCTTCCTCAGTAGGAACCAGATCCAGAAAGTAGGGGTGCTGGAAGAAGAGAGTCAGGGGTGAGGAGAAAAGGGAAGCTGCTTCGTCTCTTTTACAGGGTCCACCGTCCCCATACCCCAGCTGGCCAAGCCGTTGTCCACTCAGCGCTGGCCCACCACACCCACAGCTCTCGCTCCCTGGAATTTAACATTTGTCTTTCCCTCCCCCACCTTCCTTTAACTTCTCCCTTACTCTCCATCAGCTTGACTGTTTCTGAATAGCTTCCTGGACTGCAAGGTAAGGGACTTGCCAGGGAGCCAGGGGCTAGCCTCAGCGCAGATTCAAGCCCAGGTCTGTCTGCCGGCAGAGTCCAGGCTCTCAGCCACCTCATCACACGCCTCATTACTACGCTTCTCCCTTGAGGCCCGGCTGAGAGACACGCCCCCCTCTAGGCCTCAGTTTCCTCCTGAGGTTTCGGCCACCCCCAGACTTCAGGAAAACAGGCAGAGATGGAAAGTGGTGGAGGAGGCACAGGGAGAAGTTCAAGAGGAGGAAAGGAGTGGAGGGAAGGAGGAGCGCAGAGGGTGGCAACCTCGGACCAGCCAGACGTGAGTAACGCCAAGTATGCGAACTACGCCAGCCCCTGAGCTATGAATAGGGCGGTCAGGCTGGACGCTCAGGACGGCCCTTCACGCCCGCAGTCCCCGAGCCCAGCCCTGCACCAGGTCCCGAAATGGGGCGGAGGCCAAGGAGTCACGCTTGGGGGCGGAGGCTGAGTGGCAGCATCGAAGAGGTGTGGTCATGCAGATGAAATGCAAATAGAGAGCAACTGGCTCATCTGATTGGTGGGCCTCTGCCCTCCCGGAAGCGTGTCCCGAATGCGCTCTAGCATTGCGCTGGGCCCCTGCTCACACTTGTTTTTGGCCCGGCAGTCACGGTTCCCCAACAGTCCTTCCGGTCACCCCTTGGATGAGTCGCAGTGATATGTGCAACCTCTCAACCTGTTCTGTCGAGGCCCTGGTAAGGCTCTGCAGTTGAGACACCATTTCCTGCCCATCTCAGGGCCAGGTCAGCCTCAGCTGGGCTTTTGGAAAATTACAGCAGCCCATCCCTGCCTCCCCTTTTCTCATCAATGACCAAAGTGGGGAGCACACTGGACCAGGAACAGGACACTCAGTCCCCAGCCCAATGCAACCCCTTGTGTGCCCCCAAAAGATTCAGTCAATCTCAGAGCCTGGCTCCTCTTTCTTTCATTCTGGTATGACTAGGTGTCCCCAAGGGCTAGGGGTCCAAGAGACCTAAGATCAGGTCCCAGCTGTGTGACCCCAGTCAAAGACCACCTTTCCTTCATTGTGCCAGCCCCTACCTGGACTTCAAGGCTCAGCTGGGGGCAAGGAGAAGTGGCCACCTTTCCAGGATGGGGACTGTGCTCCCAGGCTCTTTCTTGTCTGGGAAAGTAGCCATGACACACGATAGCCTTAGTTAGAATTCAGAAAGATCCAGATTTAAATTTGGATGCTGGATGACCTTTCGTGGAGTAATTTAGCCTCTCAGGGTCTTGGTTCTTATTATTTGTAAATGTACAACCACTTCATGACAGTATTTGAAAACTGATCAAAAGAGGTTTCACCAAAGAATTCTCAACAATAGATTTGGAAAGAGGAGATTAATCATATCACCAACTGGTTTTTAACCAGTCCCTACAGAAATTCTACCTAGTGGCACTGTTTCCATCTTTCAACTCCCGTCATCACTTTTGTGACCACATTTACACTGAAATGATGTCGTGGTGAAGACACCATTTGAATCTTCTGTAGGTCTGTCTCTCTGGTTAGATCTGGCCAATTTTCATGGTAATATTTTTTTGGGGGGTGGCAAGGGGTGTCTGCACTGGTGGATAGTATACATGCACATCTCAGAACCCCTTATAAAACCTTAGTGGAGCTTTTGGCTGGTGGGGAAGCAGACAAGGGACCTCTTGAGGGCAGGGCTGTTTCATATTCATCCATAGAGAGAGCCTGGAACACAGACAGTGCACAGGAAATGGCCACCAAATGAACAAAGTCCGGTCTGCCACTGCCTGATTTTCCCAGGCACTGAGCCTCCAGTTCTTGGCATCAGGTCCTTCTCCTGCCCCAGGCTGAAAGTAGGGAGAGGGACACTCTCATGCAAGCCAGGCCTGGGAATGTCCTCAGCACCCTGGGCCACACCCAGTCTCAGAGAATGCTTTCCCTAGCACTGTGGGGATCTAAGCACCTGGAAGCCACTGGAGGGGGAAAAGGTCCCAGTGGGACAGGGAGGGGGACCCGTTTCTCATCCCACCAGCAATCCTGGCCTTGCTGTGTGATCCCCACTGCCTGACTCCCACTCTCCCCTCTTGGAGACATGCCATCCCCTCCTGGGCTGTGGGTCCAACCTCAGCTGCCCCCCTTATCCTCTCACCCCCACCAGGTGCTGCAAGGCAGAGGGGGGCACAGTGCCAAGGCTTCATTAGAGCTAATGAGGGCTCAGCCCTTCAGATGCCAGTGCAAGATACAGGAAAGTACCAGAACCATCCGCAGCACCCCCATCACGGCCTGGTGCTCAGCTCCCTCCTCCCCTTGTCTCGAGGAGGAATCAGGGGCCACACCCTCGGAAGAGGAAAAGGAGATTTAGAAGTGTCTTCCCAAGTACAGAGAGTGCCAAGGTGCCAGGGGAAGATGGGGATGAGGGGCCTGAACCAGAAAAGAGCCTCAGGGTGAGGGAGGGGTCTCACCTGGGCTCCGAAGGCTCCACGGTCCACCGCTCAGTCCAAAACAACCCACCAACAGACACTCGGTCCTTCCTTTCCTCCCTTTCATGGAACACAGCAGGTCAGAGCTGGGGAGACCATGGGCTCTTGTCCATTCCCCCTGGGTCAGAACTGAGCGGCCTGAACCTGCTTCTCACCTGGCATCCAGCCTTCCTCTTCCTCCCACTTTTGCCTGTCCCTTCCCCTCTGCTTCTAGCCCCTCGGCCTTGGACTTTCTCTAGGCCCAGAGGCGGGGACAGCCTCTAATCAGAGAATGCTGGAAACTGCGGTGGTGGTGGCGGGTAGGGGTCTGCACTGCAGCCTCCCCTTCTAGCCTTTCGGGGGCTCTCAGACACAGCCTCTAAGTCCTGTATCTACACCTAATTCTCTCCAAGGAGCTCTCACACACTTTGAGGAAATTAAAAAGGAAGAAGCTGCAGACTTAGGGAGCCCACAGTCAGGTAGAAATCAAGCTAGGGACTGTTGGAAACCAGGCCAAAATGAGCTCTGTCCTCCCCTAATTAACCCCCCACTTGGCGGCCAAGACCCTGGAGCGGCTGTCCTTCCACATGGCTCCCACATGTCCCCCCAGTCTGGCCACATTCCTCCGGCCCACACACCTCCCACCAGCCCTCGCACCCAAAGAGGCCGGCGCCGGGTCTGTTTCCATCCTTGGCTGTGGGTCTGTCGTCCCCGTGCTCCGCCCCCAGTTCTCTCCTCCCAGGGATTCAAGCTGAGCTTTGAAAGGGTCACTTCAAAGAGGACCTGCCTGCCGAGGGCCCAGCCAGACCCAGGGCTGGCTGCTGGGCCAGATTCCTGGTGGCCGGGGACAAAGGCCCCACTGTTCCCCCGACCCCCGGACGCCCCCAAATGCACTGGGCATGAGAAGTCTTTCTTTCCCCAGTTCTGTTCCTTACAGGCCCCGGCTCTTTGCCACAGGAGTGGTCCTGATCCCTCGTCCAGCTAAGTCTTGAGGGTGGGGAGGTCAGAGAACTACCCATTTCCCACCCCCACCATTCACCCAATACCTTTGGGCAGCCAGGATGTGGAAGCAGCTTTGGGCTGACTGCAGAGCCCGCGGTCCAGACGTCTACTGCCCCTCAGTCACCAAGCCCTTCCCAGGCCGCTTCTCACACCCGTCAGAACCACACCCATCCTCCTGCCTGGCCTCCTCCAGGCAGGCTTTCAGGACTCCCTTTCCTCAGAGGTGCCTCCCAGCCCAAACCACAGCAGCCAGCCTCTCACTCTTCTCCCCAGCTCCTGACAGCAAGGACCACATCTCACCTGCTCCTCTAATTTCTTACCACACAGCGCTGATCCCAAAGCAGGGTCCTTAGGTTTTTCTGTGTCGACTCCTCACCCAATGCCTGAATCCTCTCTAGTCCAACCTGTGCTTGCTTACCTCCACTGGTGGGGGCCTCATTACCTCCAAGGACAGCTCTTCAGATTACTCCAACCATAAAGGGTTCTCTTTATTGAGCCCAAAGTGTGTCATTTTCATTTCTATCCACTGATTATTGTTTGTTTAATAACAGTTTCAGCTAATAGCTGCAATTATCAAATGTCAGCCACCAGGTAAAGTATTACCTCATTTAATCCTTTCAACAATTTTGAGGGATTATTTCAGGGACAAGAAAATGGAAACTAAAAACAACTAAGTGAGCTGGCCAAGGTCATACAGTTAATAAGGGGTAAAGCTGAAATTTGAACCCCCTCAGACTGAAGGCAAGGCCAGACACCCAATGTGCCTCCCAGCGCACAGAGGCCACTCCAGATCTGGGGCTCTCATTTCCTGCTGGCCTGTCTATATTAGAAGGTAGACCACATTCCCCACACTTCTTTTTTCTTAGTTAGCTCCCACCAGCCTTTGTCAGCAGATGAAGCACGGCCTGCAGATAGTGCCAGTTTGATGCTAATTCAAAGCAGTCCATGGGGAACAGAGGGAGTCAAAGGGGAAGAAGTCACCTGCCTAGGGGTACACAGGCTGGAGGAGGCTGGAGAAGGTGGCTTGGGCTTCAGGTTTATAACTCGCGGTGACTGGAAACCCAACACCCCTTCCCGTGAGAGATGGAGAATTATTAGTTGTGCCAGGCCCTGTCCCAAACCTGCTACTCCATCCACCATCCAACTTGAAAGGGAAGGAATCTTCTACCAAGATGGTACACTGCGCTGAGCATCTCAGGGCCAGAGAGATGAAAAGGGAACAGCCATCTTTAATCCAACCTGTCATCTTTGTCTTTTTCCCACCTGCCCGTTGCTCTGCACCACTCCCTTAGAACTCTGGGGGAGGAAGGGAGGGAGTGAGAGCAAGAGAGAAGTCAGAAAGCTCGGGGCCCCAGTGGCCTTGGAGGGTAGGTGTGATAGGGTATGGGCGAGCTTTTTTTTTGTCCATGCCACAGGACTTGCAGGATCTTAGCTCCCGTCCATGTTTGGGGGTGCAAGCTCCTAACCACTGGACTGCCTGGTAAGTCCTCAGGGTGAGCTTTCCTTTCCTCTCCAGGTTTGGCTCATGCAGTCCTGGCACAGAGAATAAGTTGATGCACCTCTAGGCTACCTTCCCAAGACTCTAACCCAGTTACCTCCAAAGGATTAGACTACAGGATTCCATGGTTTTTCCACACAGTCGGTCAGTCAGTCAGTCAACAAACATTCTCAGAGCTCTGGCTGTATACCAGGCTCTGTGGATACCAAGATAAACACAGCACCTCTGGGGCTGCTGGAATAAGCAGCTCTTCCACTTACTAGCTGGGTGACCTCAGGAAGCCATATAATTCTTTGTGTCAGTGTCTTCATCTGTCACATGGGATGGGGACAATGCACCCCTGTGGAAGTGGCGGCCGTGATTATTTTTCTTGCCCTCAAATAACTCCAGTTTGGCAGGGAGACTGATGTGTAGACCAAGCATCCCGAAGCTGGGCAGAACTGGCACAGAGCACCCTAGAGGTCCAGGGGAGGGCTGCTCCCCGGCCTGCATTTCACAAACATTTATGGAAGGCTGGCATCTCTGTGCCAGGCACTGTGCTGGCCACTAGGGACACAGAGATGAACAGGACACATTGTCCACTTGTCCCTGCTCCTCCCTGCCCTCCCTTTTCCCTCCCAGTGTCAGAACCCTGCACTGGAATGGGGCACCCAGGACAGAGCTATATGGGGAAAGGCACAGGCCGGGAGCCTGGGAGTCAGAACCCCTGGGTTCCTGTCTACCAGTCTCTAGCCTCAGGCTCCCCACTGCTAGACAAGATGGCCCCTCTGGTCCTGACCCACTCTGACAGGCGACAAGCTCCACCCCGACAGAGATTTCATCCCAGCCTGCTGTCCCACTGAGGCAGTGAGGAGATGCCAGCCTGGTACTGACTGGCACTGCCCTGCTGACAAACTGGCACAATTTCACATGAAAGAGGGGGCCCTGGATCTAAAGGCGGGTATTTGAAGGGGGTGGAGGGTGCTAGGGGAAAGGCAGAGCCAGCTCCCACAGGCCCTATTCATGGCTCTCTCTGGGGAGGGAGAGAGAGCAAGATAATTAAAACCAGGCTTTGTCCAAACCCCTGACCAAGCCAATATCTCACCTTTGAACCCCTGCAGCCAACAGAGCACAGCTGATGCCCCTTTGGAAGGAAAACACCAATGAACCAAGCCACGGACCAAGTGTGGTGGGTTGGCATGGGGTGGGATGAGGGGCTGGAAAAGTAAATGAGCCAATTCTCCACCCATCAAACACAGATGGACACCTGAGGCTTGGCCATCCTGAGGCATCTTGTTCCCATTTCTATCTCAGCTGAAAGACAAGCCACCAAGCTCCAGTCCAGCAAGAGACTGACCTTGATCTTGGCCTGTGTCCAAGACAGACCCAGATTCAGGGTGGGAGTAACAGCAGACAAGTCAGCTCATTAGACATAGGGTAGTGGAGTGAGATCATGAACTTGAGCCAGACTGCTGGGTTCCTATCCTGGCTCTGCCACTCATTAATAATGTGATTTTGGCCACACTATTGGTTCTCTGTGCCTCAGTGTCTTCAACTGAAAAGTGGGGATAATAAAATAATAGTACCCACATCACTGTGGTTTTGTGAGGACTGAAAGATGTAACATATAAATCCTGGCCCAGAGAAATTGCTATCTATGTCTTAGCTATCAGCTCTCCTATTAAAGCAACTCCTCATCCTTACATGTTTTTTTCAGGCACCAATGTATATGCTCATTTGAGTATATTTGCATCTCCCATGAATCTCTCCAGATTTTTACACTGGAATCCAACATCATAGGAATCTACCTGGCCCACTACACCAGAGGAAACTTCCCTGCATGATGCTCCAGGCTAGCCTGGGATGCTACAGCTTATAAACTTCTCCCTAGAAGTTCTCCCAAAGAGCTAACTGCAGTCCTTCGTTTGGTCTTATTCCATTCTCCTTTGTAGACTCTCTTTTAATCTGATACATCATGAAGTCCTTAAGTATCTCTGCAATACAGGATGAAGCAATAAATGCCTCTACCCACTCCTGCACTCTCTGTTCTGTAACCAGCAGCCTCCCTCATCCCCCACTCAAAGTGCTGCACCCATGGGGGGCCAGTCAGGCTTCCTGCACCCCTGGCCCATGAGCTCAGAGCTGGCCTAAGGCGGGAGCACAGAGGTCCCCATCCAGGCTGCCTAAACACAGGGCCTATTCCCAAAGGGTCCAGTCCCTTTCTGCTTCAGCTGAAATCCTCAAAAGCCTGCCCCATTCTCCATGGTGTCCCAAAGCCACCTTCCTAATACTAGCCCCCCCTCCTCAGAGTTTCATTTTGTGCCATGACTCCCATCAGAAGGTCCGGCACTATACTTGTATAGTCTCAGCCCCTAATATCCACCCTATCTGCTCCTAGGGCTTGGCTTTTGAGGCCTTCATATCCAGCATTGAAGGATTTATGTATTGAAACCTAGGGTGGACCCAAACATTTTTTGAGCAAGTAGAAGAGTCTGGGGCTGGGGCAGGGGGCGGGGGGCGGGGGGGGGGGGGTTGGGCTGTGTTTGGAGGTGAGATGACTGGTTATGTAACTGAGATTCAAACTGCATGCCAATGAGTGCATCTCAGTAAAAGCGGCCACTCTGAGGAATGGGGTTGTTGCCCTGGCAGAGAGGGGAAGAACCCCAGGAGATCAAATGCCATCCACCCCCAGCAGACAGGGTGGGGCTTGGGGTGGAGATAGTAGGAGGTGTGGGGATGAAGTAGGTGGTGGAGTGTGTGTGGAGGGGGCGATCCAAGGAACTCAAGGATAATGACTTCCACTTCAGTCCCCTGTCCATCCTGAAATTCAAGTTTGTAATTAGGAAACACTTTTGGCTGAAAGGTAGAGGGGGAGTCGGGGATAGAGATGCAGATTAAGGGAAAACTGTGCACACATCCAGCTTCTGAGGTACACACCATGCTCAGAGATTCCAAAGCACCAGACCCCAGCTCAACACTAAGCAGATGGTTGGGGAATAGCCCTAAATCTTCCAGCCGCGTTAAAAGAGCAAGAGACCTCTGCCCAGGCCTTGATCCCAACCTGGACCCCCAGAGAATTTTTTTTCCCCAGCTCCGAAAACCATTAACCTTACAGTGTTCAACTCTTCAGCTTGGAAAGAGGGGGATTGTGTTTTGGGGTGGTGCTCCAGCAGAACTGGGCAGCCAGGCTCAGAGGTATGGAGGGGGCTGGCCCCAATGGAGCCCGCAGGCCCCTGCTGGCCCCTCCCCAGCCTCAGCAGCTGGCAGATGAAAGAACCCAAGCAAAGCAGCCCAGCGCTGAGTAATGCCCCTGGCACCCCGTGCCCAGACCCACCCACAGCCAGCCTGAGAGGGTAGAAGGGAGGGCAGCTGTGCCTGAAGGACCGGGGGTCCCGGCCCTGTTTCTCTTCCCCGGGACCCAGTGGAGCGGTGGACCCGCGCGGGGCAGCTTGCCGGTGGTCCGGCCCGGCAGAAGGGGGAGTGTGGCCCAGGGAGGGGGTGTCCGGCCACAGTGGCCAAGGACATCCCGCTCTGGGAACCCCCCTCCCCCACTCCCTCTCCCTCCAGCTGTGCCGGGGCCTCGCCAACGGAAAACGAAAACTCGGGCAGAGGAAACGGCGGCAGGCGCCCCGCCTGAAAAACCCGGACAAAAGGCGCGGGCCTCCTGCCCTCGCTGCCCGGCCGCCGGGGGCCTGGCACCTCTGCCCGGGTCGTTGCCCCTGGCCCTGGCAGCCCAGTGCGCGTCCCGACCCCCTGACTACCTTCCTCCTTCCCGTCCTTTGCCCAGGGCAGCTCTCGCTCCAGCCCCCTTCCCGACCACCAGCGGATGTTTCTGCGGCCGTGCCCCGCGGTGCCCGCGCCGTGTGCCCCAGGCTGTGCCCACGGAACGGGGACGCCGCGACCCCAGCCCTGCTGCCACCTCCCCGGCAGCGCCTGGATCCGCCCCCTTTCCTGGATCACTGCCCTCACCTTGGGGGCCGGGGCTCCGGGCGAGGCGGGATCCCGACCAGGCAGAAGGCGACTCCATTCATCGGGCGGCAGGGGAGGCTCTGTGGCCAGGGCACTGCTGGGGGCGCAGGCAGGGACCCGGGAGAGGGGCGGGACCGAAGGGGCGGGGTCGAACGCGGAGGGTGGGGTGTCTCTTCGCTCCGCCCCCTGCGCTCAAGACGGGGCGCACCCCTCTCCTCTCGCTGGGTTACAGATGCATACCGGAGGGCTGTGGTTGTGTTGTCGCTGACAGCCAGCAGAAGAGAGACGTTCTCAGGGAGACAGTTTGGGCTGGCCCAGCCCAGAAAAGACGATCCAGGCAGGCCAAGCAAAGAGGATACGGGCACAGAACACCGGACTAGCTAGCACCGAGAGAGGGAGGGAGGGAGAAAGAAACGGAAAGGGAAGCAGAAACAAAGCCAGACAGAGATGATCAGAAACAGTGACGGAGAGATTCAGAAAGCAGGAGAGAGGCAGACACAAGACAGCGATAGAGAGGCAGAGAAAATCAGAGACAAGGATGAAGAGACTCAGGTCGGAAGAGAGGGAGAGACAGAAAAAGACTTAGGAGCCTTCCATTCAGAGACGCACGGCAGTTGAGACAAGGGCAGAGATGGAAGAGGGGGAGGTGGGGAGGGTAACGAGAGCTTTCAGTTTTTATGCTCAATGTATTACTCCCTTCCCAGTCTCAGCTCATGCAGGCAGGGGAGAGGAAGCTGTAAGAGAGAAGCAGAGCTTCAGACTCCCACCCAGCCAGCCTGTGGCTCACGCCTTTAGACAGCTCACAGACCCACTCTGCAGTGGGTAACAATGAAAGCACAGACCCTCCAGGCCTGCCAGTCACAAGCCTCCTTTCCCAGCATCATTCTGAGCTGGGCCCAATGAACAAACCAGGGTCCTGAGTCCATTTCTCATTTCCCTGCCCCCTAGCAGCCCATTCCCTGATGACCCTGGAAGGGACAGTCTCCCAGTCTTTAGTTTTTGCTGGAAAGTTCTTTCTGCTATCTAACAACATCCTCCCTACCTCCTTTTGCCTTCTTGTAGTTCTAAAGGGCTCCTGTATTTCTTCACCCAGATTGTGAAGAAAGGAAGGCAGAGGTCACAGATAAATAGGAATACGATTTGGATGAAGAAGGCAATGAAAGCGGGAAAGCCAACTCTGCCTACTGAAATGTCCCACCCGCTCTGGGGCAAGGAGCCTCATAAAACCTATTTGCTTTACCATCACCACCCTGACTCCTGAGAGCCGATCAGCCTCAAGTCCTAGATCCTCAGGATCAAGGACTCGGACCATGTGGGGGACAGTGTTGTCCAGACACCATCTAGACCACCCCTACTCCTATAAGCCTGAGGAAGGAGATATTGACTTGTTAAGTCTTTATGTTTTATTTATTCTAAATTCTCTGGAAGTCAGTAGAAAAGGATGCTTTTGTAATGGTGGAGGGGCAGTTGATGACTCCTCTTCCTTCCTCACCTCTCTTCATCAAGGTCATATGCAGCCAGAATTATGCCCCACTTCTGAGAAGTCTTTCCTGCTATCTTAACTGTAACCCATCACACTGCCTGCATTTTCTAGTTTAGTCTTCAACCAGGTCTCTCTGACTTTCTGCCCTGAAGCTCCAACAGTCCAAGCCTGGCTCAGGGGTTCTTTCCTCTCAAAACAAATGGGTTGTCTGTGTAAGGAGGGGAGCAGTGGCATCTGAGATCCAGACTGGACTGAGGGTGTGGGGAAGGGGGGAGGGTGGCCCCTGGGGTACCCCCTGACTCACTTTTTCCAGAGCCTCATGCCCTCAGACACTGCAGGAGGTGGTGAGAGGAAATGAGCTCACACTGGCCGGCAGGCAATTCCTCCCTCCACAATGCACTGCGCTCTCCTCCCCCACCCTCTCCGCTTCCCAGAAAGTGCACTCTTCCCCCACCCTGCTGCCCCTCCCACCTCTTCCTGCACCTTGACCTGCACCCCCATCCTGTCCTGCCCTCCCCCATCCATCTCCTCCAGCATCTCTCTCATCTTTCCTTTTCACCTCAGTTTCCCATCCCCTCTGACATCTGTATCCCATTACCTGCATCCCACCATCCTCCCTGGAATCCACTCTATTCCTGGCACACTTTCTGGGGAATAGGGTAATAAAGTCCAACACGGGATGGAGGGTGCCCCTCAGTGAGGATCCTCTTTATACTCCTCCCTTTCTAAATTCCTCTCTAAGCCCACTCAGCTTCTTTCCTTCACAAATGTTTATTGGGAGTCCTAATATACCTTGCGGTAAGAGAGTGGAGGTGGCCCCTGGGGATAGGAGACAGGCTTAGCTCCTTCCCTTTAGGAGTCCTGGTCTTACCAATCCTGACTCTAGTGTGAGATCCCAGGAGAGGAGCCGTGGAAGGCTGCAGAAGCAGAGGAAGGCTTCCAGAAGCAAGCAGCCATGATCTTTGGAGGGTGTCAGGGATGGGACAGGGTGGGGTGGGCCATGGGAAGAAAGAAGACTGTGGACAAAAGCAGGGAGGCAGGAGAAAGCAGACTCCAGCAGTGTGGCTGGAGCCAAGTGGAAGGTTCGTGGGCAGGAAGCACGGAGGGATAAGGAAGGAAATGTGGGTGGGGATGTCACCGTGGAGTGACTGGGCCTGAGGCACTTAGATTCCAGCCCAGCTTGCGGCAGGGATTTAAGCAGAGATGTGGTAGGGCCACTGCAGCATGATGTGGGAAAGAACAGAGGTGGGGGAGGGGGGCGGTGGCAGTAAGGAGCCAGGGGTAGGGGATCAGATGGGAGGGCCCTGCACCTGGGCAGGGGGCACCAATCATCAGAGGCCCCCGGATCTTGTTAACCAACTATGTATTATGGAAAGGAAATGGAAGCATCTAGAACAACTCCCAGTGGGCTCCCCTTGTGGCTCAGCTGGTAAAGAATCCGCCTGAAATGCAGGAGACCTGAGTTCAATCCCTGGGTTGGGGAAGATCCCCTGGAGAAGGGAACGGCTACCCACTCCAGTATTCTTGCCTGGAGAATTCCATGGACTGTAAAGTCCACGCGGCCCCAAAGAGTTGGACATGACTGAGCAACTTTCATTACACTTCAGAACAACTCCAAGTTTTATGGCTCAGAATATGAGATATTAGATGTCTAGAGTGTTCCCAGGGAGAGGGGACATGCCAGGCACTGGGCTAAGTAATCCTTTGTATATATTATTCCAATTCAGCCTTATAAAGGGTCTATGAAATAGGTATTATAATCTTCATTTTACAGATAAGGAAACTGAGGCCCAGAGAGCTTGAGCATCTTACCCGAGGCCACCCAGGATTTGAACCCAGGCATTTGGGCTCCCCACTCTAATATTCTTGCCTGGAGAATTCCCTGGACAGAGGAGCCTGGTAGGCTACAGTCCATGGTGTCACAAGAGCTGGACACAACTGAGTGATTAACACACACCATTTGGGCTCAATTCCACACATTTAACATACAGGCTGTGCTTAGTGGGGGGGGAGGGTAGTGATTGGCAGCTTGAACCCTGGGTCCTTCTCCTTGAAGAGAGGCCTGAGCTAGAGACATGGCTTTGGAAGTCATTCGTGGATCAGGAGGTTCAGATTCTCCAGGGACACTGCAGAGAGGAGATGAGATGTGGGATGGGACCCAAGGAGCACCCACCTTTCAGGGCAGGCAGGCAGGAAGAGGCAGCAAGGAGGACTGAGGAGAGAGAGCTGGAAGAAGTGGCACTGTGTCATCGAGCAGGGGACAGGCGGGGCAGAGGCCAGAGCAGTGAGGAAGAGCATCAAGTGTGAAGAAATGGAATTGGGCTACTGAGAGGGTCAGCAGGAAGGGACAGGGGAGAGCACAGATGAGTGGGATTGAGGCACAGTTCCAATTCGTGGGGGGGGCACTTGAGCAGGCTTTTTGGCTGGGGAGCAGGAGCCAAGGGAGAGAGAGCCTGAGGGGGTAATAAGTGGAATAGAGGAAAAGGAACCCAGCGTCCTGCCAGGGGAAGAACCTGCCTTCCCCAGACCCAGGTAGAGCTAGGAGAGGAGTGTAGGGGGGAAGTCAGGGAGTCCCCAGACCAGAGCCTCCCAGGGCCAGGATCAGGCCCGGCCTAGGAGCTGTTGCAGGGTTTTATGGTGTCATCAAGGAGCCCCGAACCAAGAGTACATTCAAGTTCCCATCCTGTCCACGTAGTAGCTGAATGTCTCTGAAGAAAACTATATACTCTGAGCCTTAGTTTCACCCTCTGTAGATGAAAACAATAGGCCTTCTCCACCAATCTCCAACTGAGAGCTCACATTTGATAAAGAATCAAAGCAATGAGTGGAAGATTACAGGGGTGATGACCATAGGGGTTATAGGCGTGATGACCAAACACACCTGGCTACAGCTTCTGGCCTTTCCACGGAAGGGGAGAGATCACCCCCTGGTGGAGAAGGGCAGCAGCGCAGGACTGGAAGGAAGGGCTGAAGAGAGACCTGACCTGTTCCTCTGGCTTTTAGCCCCCAGGTTTTCTGCTTGTTCCCTTGAAGCAACTCATGCCCACCTAAAATTTCATCTCCAAGGAAGGTGGTGGCCCATAGGACCTCCCTGGTGGTCCAGTGGCTAAGACTCTGAGCTCCCAATGCAAGGGGCAGGTTCAATCACCGATGGGGGAACTATTAATAGGTCCCTCATGCCACAAATTAAGAGTCTGCATACCACAACTAAAGATCCTGCATGCTGCAATGAAGATCCTGGCACAGCCAAATAAATACAAAATATTAATTAAAGAAAGAAGGTGGTGGCCCAGTCCAGACAAGTTCAAAGACATTTATTGAGCTCTGGCTACATGCAAACTGCTGTGGGGTAGCAGGGAATGGACCAGGTGATGTGCTTGTCCTCAAAGAGCTCGTTTTCCAGGGAGGGCAACAAGCACAGCAAAGGTTGCTGGGATGGTGCTACAGACAGCACTGGACAAAAACAGAGGGAGGCTTCCATAATGAGAGGAAAAGGCAGGGGCCTTGTGAGGTCGTGCTTGGCTTAGACCTTGAAGGCCAATAACAGACAGGTGTCAGGGAAAGAAGGCTGAGAGCTGGGGAAGGGTTGGGGACCCAGCTCTGGCAGACCCCAGGCATCCCAGAGAGGGGACCTCAGACCTCATCAAGTCCCTTGAACGGTGTAGGGTAGGGCCTCAGTCCACTCGAGTCCATGCCAGTCCTCACCCTCATCCCTGCTGCCAGGTCCCTGAGGAATCCAGGACAAGAGGGATCTCATTATCTGAAACTCCTTGAGGAGGGAGGTACAGCCCTCTGGCCAGGCGAGGGATGAGAGGCACTGGCAACCTGCCAAACAGCTGGGGCCCCAGTCCAGAGGTCCAGTTCTGGACCTCTGACCCTGACGGAGAGAGAGGTGGCTGCTTCCCTGGGCTGGCAGCAGGGCAAGCAAGCCACACTCTGTGAACCCTAGTATCAGGTCGGGGGTGGTCAAAAGACGCCCACCCCTGCCACTCTCAACTGGCAGCATCTCCCCCAGGGAATCATGTCGGAAAACCTATGGCATAGTTTGGCCCTGGGCTGGGGTCTCTGCCCCACAGGCTCTCCACTGCGTGATACCAGTTGGCCTGGTGGTGAGGACTGTGTGTGTGTGAGTGTGTGTGCAAAGCTAAGAGACAACTGATGAAGATTGTGACATCACCTTAGCAGGGGCCTGAAAACGCCAAGATGGAGAGGAATGGAGTTAAAGTATGTTGAGCATCTACTATGTGTAAAATTCTTTGTAAATATTATTTCTTTACCAACATGACTCCCCATGACAACACTATACTGCTAAGTAGCTTCAGTCATGTCCGACTCTGTGTGGCTCCCCTGTCCCTGGGATTCTCCAGGCAAGAACACGAGTGGGTTGCCATTTCCTTCTCCAGTGCATCAAAGTGAAAAGTGAAAGTGAAGTTGCTCAGTCGTGTCCGACTCCTAGCGACCCCATGGACTGCAGCCTTCCAGGCTCCTCTGTCCACGGGATTTGCGAGGCAAGAGTACTAGAGTGGGTTGCCATTGCCTTCTCCGGACCACACTATAAGGTAGGTATTATTAACTTCACTCTATAATGAAGAAACAGGCTCAGAGAGCATAAATAAATTGCTGAAGTCTGACGCTGAGCCCTTACTCTTTCCACCAAGCACGATACCTCTGGGAGGAGCTAGGTCAGGTTGTCCCTTTTAGCTCCAGGATGCTAAATTCATGGTTCTAGGTGAGGGCTTTTAACTGCTGCCAGCAACTGGCCTGCATCCCTGCTTCTGCCACATGCCACCTGGACCCTGCCTCACACTACCTGGCCCATGCACATCCCTTCATGGAACAGGGTTTGCTCCACTCTCCTCCCAGTCTCTCTGCCCTTCTGGGAGGATGAAGGGTGGTGAGAAGAGGAGAGAGGAGGGGAATGTAGAAGCAGGGAAGAGATGGCCAGAGGAGAGGAACAGAGGGGAGCAGCGAAAGGAGGTGGGGAGGGGTGGCTCCCACCTCCCCCTGGAAGCTCTGGAAATCCCCGGCAGCTGCTTCCCTCTCTTCTATCTGGCACCGAGCCAGCCCGGGGAAGGAGTGAGGGGAATTAAATGGAGAAAAAAGAGGGGCAGGGCACTGACCACAGAGGGGCAAATCCCCTGTCCTGGCACTCACTCCACCCGGCCATTCCAGCCCCTGTGAGAGATTCCAGGCATGCTCCCCTTTAAGGAAACCCTCCATGCCAAAATCCACACATACCAAACAGACACATCAGGGCGGTCCTTGCTCTATAAAAGGATTCTTTGCTTTACAAGAGGGCTCCGCACATGGGAAACTTAAAATAGGAGCTTCCCTGGGGTGGTGAAAGAAGCTCTGATTTCAGAAGCACCCCATACACCTCACGCTTCTGACACATTCAGGAAGCTGGCGACACCCACAGGGCTGGCAGGGCCGTGGCTGCCTCCAGGCGCTGACATCAGCGTGGGCACCTCCATGGTTGTGTTGATCGTCAGAGTCCCCTTGTGGGGTGTGGGGGGGAGGGTGTGTCATGGTCCAGGGGACGGGCTGCCTGCTGCGTTTCTCAACAGGGCTGTTTTAAGACACCTAGAAAGGACTGGAAAGCCACCCCTCAGCACAGCTGGCAGGGATTTCACGGCAGCCCGGAGAGGACAGATGTCCAAGGGCTCCCAGTGCCCCTTTGATGTCCTGACTCTCCTCCATGTTCTGTCCTCCCTTCCACAATGCCAGGGCACAGGAGAGCCAGGCTGTGCCTCTGGGAATGGAAAGCAGCTGACCCTCAGAAGACATACAAAAGGTGAATGGAGGAGAATCTCAGACTGAGCTACAGGCCCACTGAGATGTGTTTAGGATCCTCCAGGCAGAAAGCAGCCTTAGCTCTCCTTTCTTTAAAAAAGAGAAATAGAGATGAAATTCACATAACATAAATTTAACTATTTTAATGCGAGCAATTCAGGGCACTTAGTCCTGTCCCCCAGCCTCTGCTTTTTGTGCTCAGAGTGGAGTTGAAGGTAGAGTCAGTAATGACAACAGCAGAGAATGACGAATCCCTGCCAGGCCTGGTGCTCCAGGGAGCTGCCATGGGCGATTTAAATTAACAGCCAAAATGCCCAGCAGGCCTGGAGACTAGACCAGCCCACAGCCCTCCCCACACATAACGCCCAGCCCAGGGAAGATGCTGAGAGCCCTTCATAACTCCTCAGAGTCTCCCTCCAACCCCCAGAACTGAGGAGCACCCCATCCCCTGACTCATCACCCTCCACCCCTCCACGCCCCTTCTCACCACCATCACAGGCAACCCAAGAGCCCCTGTGCCACAGAGGGGAGGGGTCTCAGAGCCCAGGCCCCAGACACAGCTTTAAGCTGAGCCTGGGAGCGTGGACATGTAAAGGCACACGCAGAAACAGAAAACCTTTCCACTCCAGACCCCACCCCAAGACCTCTCACTGAGTTGTGACCAGGAAGGAGCAAGGCGGCCCCCCTCCCTCCAGCCCCCTCAGGATGCTGCCCCTCTTAGAACTGGGGGCAGCAAGTCAGGATAGAGGACCCCTCCCACCCACTGAAGGGGCGGCCCCTCTTGTCCAGGATTTACTGAGCTCTGTGGAGGGAGTGAGGTGCTCTGACCTAAGGAGGCCATCACTGGGACCCCTCTGATGGAGACTGTGTGAAAGGAAGCCACCCAGGGCCTGGCTGGAACGGCCTGTCTGTATTTGGGGGCATGTGGACAAGCTGCCCAGCCCACCCCATCTTTACACTGCCATGAAATGGTGGCAGCAGCTGCTGCAGCTGCTGTAACTGGGACTGGAGGGGGAGCCTGGCAGGGAGAAGCCCCTTGATGTACAAGGGGGAGGGGATGGTTGTATCGTGAGGTCCCACGGTGGGGAAGGGACAAGGTCGGGAGGGTCAGCGGTAGTTACATGCCCTGGGAGAGCCACTCTCACCTCTGCCACTCCTTATTATGCAGAGCTTGCTAGGATCCTGGAAGGGGCCGGGACCTTATCGAGTGGGAGGGGAGCTTCTAAATGTTCTCCTGGAGCAAGGATGGGGAGCAAGGGAGCCTGTGAGCCCTCGGTGAGCGCCTCCTCTGTGTCAGTGGTGGGAGAGTACTCGTGTGTGTGTGTGTGTGTGTGTGTGTGTGTGTGGTGCGCGCGCGCGCGCACCAGCTCTATATCACACCAGCCCTATCCCCTCCCCAGAGCTCTGGCCCCGCCCGGAGCTCCAAAGCCCCAAACCCCTCCCGCCGTGTCCTTCTCAGCGCGCCCACCCTCAGTCAGTCCTCCTGCCCCCGCCCTTCCCCCAAGACACGCACCCGAGCCCCGGGCCCCGCACCCGCTGACCTGCTCCATGCTGTTGCCAGCTATGCAGTCCTCGCCGCGCCAGCCCGGTGGGGCGCAGTGGGCGGAGGCCCCTCCATGCGCCCAGTCAGTGGTGCCGCGCCGCACCGCACCCGGCCACCGCCGCGCGCGAGGAGCGCCCGGAGTCCGCCACTCAGGCCCCGCCCACAGGCCCCGCCCCTCCCGCCCCTCCCTCCACACCCCACCCGCGGGTAGAGGCGTCGCGGGCGCGCGCGCACACACACCTTGCACATCACACACACACACACACACACACACACACACACACACTCTCCTCACACATCCAGGGGCGCATCCCTGTCAGCTTCTCCTGTTCTGCCTGTCCTGGGGGACTGTTAGTCCAGAGATCGCCTCCAACCGAAGCCCCTCTCCTCATTTCTGAGGTTATCAGAGTCGGAAGGGTACCACCCCTTATTTTACAGAGGCCTCAGAGGGGCTGGCCCAAGGTCACAAGCAACTTGATGACAGAGCTGACCCCTGGCTCAGACTACTGTGATTGCCCAAGAGCAGGCCAGAGAGATAGACCCTGGACCACAGGGAGACCCCACCCTGATGAGCAGAGGTCTGAGCCCTGTGACCCCAGGAGGTCAGGAGCTGATGGGGAGAGGCGGGAGAGGCCACTCCCTATTGCCTCTCTTCACATGTGTTCTGAGGCCCTGGGGTGGGTGTGGGGAACAGGAATGGAAATTCCTGTCGCCTACCGTGTTCCCTGCCCCCTACTGTGTTCCCTGCCCCAGGCATGTGCCAAGCAGGAGGAGGAACTGAACTGTTTGTCTACCGCCGAAGAAGGGTCATCTGAAGCTCCAGATGCCAGTTGGGAACCTGCCTTGTGGACAGGGGAGCCACCAACTCTGGTGAAAGCCAAAGAGGTGGCAAAAAGACTGCCTCCCACACTGAGACCCCACCTACCCCTTCAGGGGTGGCTCATGACTGCCTGCTGCTCCTCTGTCCTGCCCCTGTGAGAGCAGGGCCACACCAAGGGGTTATCACATGCGCAGGCATGTGAGAGGCAGGCATGCTGCCCAGGACAGAAGTGTGGAGTTCTGGGTGGACAGGGGTAGGAATTAATCTGCCCTGAGGTGGGCAGTGGGGCTGGGGCATCAGTGTCCAGGGGCTGGTGGCCCCACACCCCCGGGGCCAGTGCCGGGAGGCATGAAGGGGATTGCAGGCTTCCCACTGCACCCTGGCCTCTTTGTCAGCACCAGGGGGTGAGGGAGCAGAGGGCTGGAAGCTGAGATGGGGAGAGTTAAGATCCTCAGCGGGCCCAGACAAAGGGGGCTTTATAGGCCGGGTGTAGGGGGCATGCTAGGGGGAGGAATTCAGGAATGCAGGCTGGGGAGGCCCTGAGCCCCCGGGCAGCCCAGTTTGGGGCTGGGGTTGGACTCCCCCTGCCCTCCCATGCTTTGGTCCTGCAGAGCATTTGCCGCTTTGCTCCTGGGACTGAAGCCAGGAGTCCCGGCAGAACTTCGTCCCTGGCCACCTCTCCTTTTGGGGATCTGGGGGGCACTACCCACACACTCCCAGTCTGCCCCACCCAGCTGGCAGCAAACTCTCTTGGCTTCCCAGCCATGCCCTCTCAGCAGCCTCGTGGCCCTGTCTGCTACCAGAGTGAGTGCCCTGCCAGCTGCCAGGGGAAGGGAGGGACAGACTTGGTGAGGTCACAAGGCTATGGGGTCAATGAGGCCCTTTGTCCCTTCAAATGGAGTCTGTCTTGGGATAAAGAGATGGGAGACAGAGAAGCATATTGCCCAGACCCTGACCTGGCCTCATCCAGGCTGTGGTGGAGCTGGGCTCTAGGCTGTGGAAGGCAGGCTCCATTCTTCCCAGAGCCCTCTGGTTTTCTTTCAGGGCTGAAGTAGCCACTGGAAGTAAAAATTGCGAGGCAGAAGAGATGGCCCAGCTTCAGCAGCCACCCATGCTGTCCTCTGAAACAACTGTTGCTTGGCCAGGCCTAAGTTCTGGGCTTGGGCTTTGCAAGGTTGAGAACTGTCTGTCCCCAAAGATGCTGATCTGGCCCTAAAGAGTGGACTTCTACTGGCCAAAGTCATGGTGTCTAGATTGCTAGACACCAAAGCTATTTTATCAATGCACCCTGAGCACTACAGGAAGCTTCACAAACAGAGAATCCCAGTGCACCGAAGGGAAGGGATGATACTGCTCAACTGTCTCTGCCCCAGCCTTCGAGGTCCACATGTGCAGGCCTCCCTCTTGTCTGGCAGGCTGGATCTCTGACAAGCTCCTACTCTGATTCCTGATTCTACACTGGACATGGTTCAAGACCTTCAACAACAGCAGTACCTCAGGGCGGGGCGGTGGATGGGGGCTGGGGCCTAGCTCAGGTTGTCTTATTTTATCTGCTTCATAAGATTAAGAAGAGGACAGTCTTATCTCTTGAAGAGTGTCTTGGACAAAAACCTCCTTTTAGGGGGTAAAAAAAAAATGTCCAAGTCTGGTTAGCGCCCTCCTTTCCATCTCATTGAGAAGTCAGGCTCGGGGGAAGCAGACCGAGATTCCAGTCCCAGGTCTGCTCTTCAGTAGCCCTGTGATCTCGAGCAGGGAATCTCGCCCTCTCTGAGCTCCAGTTTCCACATCATGGGGTCGATGAAAGATTACATGAGATGGGAATAAAAAAGCCCTGAAGGCCCCATAAATGATCAATAAAAGTTAAGTACCATCTACAAAGAGCTGAATTAATTCATCTCATGTCGATTATTATTAGCCTTAGTTCAGCTGGTGACAATTTTTGACCTTGTTCCCAAATTCTGGGAGGCCAAATGCTGTCTACAACCAGGTGCTCCTTTTGAAGGTGGCACCTGCCTTCAGCTGGGTGGAGGAACAGAAATGAAGGGCGGTTTCCAGCCTGGTGCTGAGCCCTGCCCCCTAGCCTCCTTCTCTTTGCCTCAGCAGCCTCCAGGGCTCCCTGGGGAGCAGAAGGAGTGGAAAGGGAGCTGAGAGTCACCAGGTAAGGCAGACAATCCCTGGGTGCCAGGGGCCTGAGAAGAGAGGAAGGAGGAGGAGTACCCAGGAGAGAGCAGGAGATGAGAGGGAAGGGGGCGGGGGGGTGTGTGTGTGCAGGGGGCCTCACTCCTCCACCTGCTGCTCTGCAAACAAAGCCAAGAATGATGCAATCCTGGCCTGGTGCAGCTGAGGCTATAAGGCCCTGAGAGGGAAAGTGAGGGGGTGGGGTGGGGAGAGCAGGAGCAGCAGGGCAGATGCAAGGGCCCTATGGATGCTGGATTCTACTTCCCTGCCCAGCATGTGACTCCTTCCTGTGGCTCCTGGCTGCCTCCTGAAGCCCCACACCCAGGGTCAGACTCCACCCCTAAAAGTCACAGCTGCCTTCAATGCAGGAGGCAGACATGATGCAACAAGGACATCATTCCACAAGGGGGGAGATGACAAGAGCCCCAGACACCAAGTTGACTCGGAAGCCCCCATTGGGCCCTTCACCAGCAGGCCTGGGGCTGCAAGTCTCAGGGTCCCCTTCCTGCCTGGAGACAAAGGACAGAATTCTCCAGAGAATGTGGGATGGGAAGGCCCAGGAGAATCTTACCCAGGCCCTGCATAAAATAGTACGTTTTTATAGAATTAAAGAAAAACCCAAGGCAGACAGTGATCCAGGTCTGGGTCCCCAGTGCCAGGAGACCCTGGGGCTTGGCATCCCCTTGGGGCAGTTGTAACATCAGCAACCATCAAGCCAGTGAGGGTGGGGGTAGGGTGGGGAGGGTGCCTCCCCATCCTCGCTGGGTGTCTGCCTCAGCTGTCCACTGTGTCTGGAGCCAAGAGAACAAAGTTACCCCCTCTTCCACCCGGAGAAAAGGGGCTTGTCCCATCCTCCACGGCCATGGGGAGGATGGGTCACTGGCCAGGGTCCCCAAGGGGACAGTGCATATTAAATGGGGGCAGCAGAAGAGGATTGCTGAAACTCTGTTCAGGATATCTTAGCCCCACCTCCCCCACCATCACCCAGACCCGACCTGAGGGGACAGCTGGGAGGCCTAGCCCAGAGCAGCCACTAGGTGGCAGGAAAAGCCCAACAACTCAGCCAGCTCCACCTGCTCCCACCACCTGCTTCCACCACAATCCCCACAACCTCCCCTCCCCTCTCCTCCCTCCAGCCCATCCCTCACTGTGCCTCCTGCCTCCCATGATGGGGCCCCGGAAGTCTTTTCATTCTTCCTTTTTACCTTTGGGAAGGGGAAATGCCACTAATAGCAATGATAATAATTAGTGCTCGTGATTGTTTGAGTGCTGAAGGGGTCCCAGGCATTTCACATGCATTATCTCATCTACTCACACATGAGGTAAGTAAAAAAAAACAACCTTCTCTCTCTTTCGAGAGGGGATAGAGAAAGCATCAATAGATTGCTCTCAAACCCAGGGTCCTGACTTGGGAGTGTTTTCTAGTGAGTGTAGGCGTAGGGAGGAGGGGAAGGACCCCTCAGATGCATGTGAGCTGTGTCCTTACCACCCCCGCTCCCCTCCCCCACCTCTCGAGATTCTAGGAGGGTGCCTTAGTCTTGGGGTGAGTGTGAGGTTTGACAACTTTACACAAGTGATTCAGGCTCACAAAAACCCCTCCGTGGCTGAGAACCACGGTACCCTCAGCCCCTGGCTCTGCTCCAGGCTCCACAGGGCATTCTGGGCTCTCCCCTTGCATTCGCCTGGCAGTGTGACTGCGCCCCATTCAGGCCCAAAGGTAATCCCAGCCCAGAGGGCCTTTCCCCACTGCTGCTTCCACTTCCAGCCTGGCTGCCTTTGGCCTGCTCCAGGGTTTTCACACATTCACGGGGCATCTCTCGGCATGCTGGCACACCACCAGGTTGGGGGTGGAGGACAAGTTGACGATGAACAAGACACAAAACACTCTTTCCATGTGTTTCAGTTGTCTAAAGCTGGTCCTCCCATCACTTCTACATATGGTGTCCCATTTAAAAAATAGCCTGATATCCAGAAGAAAAGGATATCCATCTCTACTGCTGTTTTCGTCACAACATTAGGACATTGGAAAAGGTGGCAGTTACAGGGAAGGGGCACCAGGAGATGACTCCCAATCCACAGTGAAACTTCTTGAAATCTTTAACTCTGCCAGTCTCTCAAACACGATAGCTGCTGCCCGATGCCGCTGCTCCACTCCACATCTTCCAAACTCCCTCAGGCTCAGCTGTGAACCTTCTCATACTTACTTTTTTAAGGATAAATCTAACAAGCCTCCCCTATTTTCCTGCTCATCCCATCACCCCTCATGATTGACAGAATAAAGGCCCAGAAACAAAGCCATATTTCTCAGAAGGGGGAAGGGGGAAAGGCAGGGATGAGATGAGGAGCCTGTGTGAAGGGCACCAGAGGAATTCCCTGGTGGTCCAGTGGTTAAGAATCCACCTCCCAATGCAGAGGACACAGGTTTGGTCCCTTATAGGGAAACTTTTATATGAAAAGGCAAAAGTTATGACACTGAAAGATGAACTTGCCAGGTTGGTAGGTGCCCAATTTGCTACCGGAGAAGAGTGCAGAAATAGCTCCAGAAAGAACGAAGAGGCTGAGCCAAAGTGAAAACAACACCCAGTTGTGGATTTGACTGGTGATAGAAGTAAAGTCCCATGCTGTCAAGAACAATATTGTGTAGGATTCTGAAATGTTAGGTCCATGAATCAAGGTAAATTAGAAGTGGTCAAACAGGAGATGTCAAGAGTGAACATTGACATTTTAGGAATCAGCGAACTACAATGGACCAGAATGGGCGAATTTAATTCAGATGACCATTACATCTACTACTGTGGACAAGAATGCCTTAGAAGAAACAGAGCAGCCCTCATACTCAACAAAAGAGTCTGAAATGAAGTGCTGGGTGCAATCTCAAAAACGACAGAATTATCTCTGTTCATTTCCAAGGTAAACCATTCAATATCACAGTAATACAAGCCTATGCCCCAACCACTAATGTCAAAGAAGCTGAAGCTGAATGGTTCTATGAAGACCTACAAGACCTTGTAGAACTAATACCAAAAACGATGTCCTTTCCATCGTAGGGGACTGGAATGCAAAAGTAGGAAGTCAAGAGATACCTGGAGTAACAGGTAAGTTTGGCCTTGGAGTACAAAATGAAGCAAGGCAAAGGCTAACAGGGTTTTGACAAGAGAATGCACTGGTCATAGCTAACACCCTCTTCCAACAACATGAGACAACTCTATACATGGATATCACCAGATGGTCAATACTGAAATCAGATTGATTATATTCTTTGAAGCCGAAGATGGAGAAGTTCTATACAATCAGCAAAAACAAGACCAGGAGCTGCTTGTGGCTCAGATCATGAACTCCTTATTCCAAAATACAGGCACAAATTGAAGAGAATAGGGGAAACCACTAGACCATTCAAGTATGACCTAAATCAAATCCCTTATGATTATACAGTGGAAATCACAAATAGATTCAAGGGATTAGATGTGATAGAGTGCCTGAAGAACTATGGATGGAGGTTTATGACACTGTACAGGAGGCAGTGATCAAAACCATCCCCAAGAAAAAGAAATGCAAAAGGACAAAATGGTTATCTGAGGAAGCCTTACAAATAGCTGAGAAAAGAAGAAAAGTGAAAGGCAAAGAAGAAAAGGAAAGATGTGTGTGTATCAGTCGCTCAGACATATCTGACTCTTGTGACCCCATGGGCTGTATGTAGCCCACCAGGCTTCTCTGTCCAAGGGATTCTCCAGGCAAGATACACCCATCTGAATACAGAATTCCAAAGAATAGCAAGGAGAGATAAGAAAGTCTTCCTAAGTGATCAATGCAAAGAAATAGAAGAAAACAATAGAATGGGAAAGACTAGAGATCACTTCAAGAAAATTAGAGATACCAAGGGAATATTTCATGCAAAGATGGGCACAATAAAGGACGAAATGGTATGGACCTAAAGATATTAAGAAGAGGTGGCAAGAATACACAGAAGTATACAGAAGAGATTTTAATGACCCAGATAACCACGATGGTGTGAGCACTCACCTAGAGCCAGATATCCTGAAATGCAAAGTCAAGTGAGCCTTAGGAAGCATCACTACATACAAAGCTAGTGGAGGTGATGGGATTCCAGTTGAGCTATTTCAAATCCTAAAAGATGATGCTGTTAAAGTGCTGCACACAACATGCCAGCAAATTTGGAAAACTCAGCAGTGGCCACAGGACTGCAAAAGGTGTTTTCATTCCAGTCCCAAAGAAAGGCAATGTCAAAGAATGTTCAAACTACCACACAATTGCACTCATCTCACACACTAGCAAAGTAATGCTCAAAATTCTTCAAGCTAGGCTTCAACAGTACATGAACCCAGAACTTCAGAAGTTCGAGCTGGATTTAGAAAAGGCAGAGGGAACCAGAGATCGAATTGCCAATATCCACTGGATCATTGAAAAAGCAAGAGAATTCCAGAAAAACATCTGCTTCGTTGACTACACTAAAGCCTTTTACTGTGTGGATCACAACAAACTGGAAAAATTTTAGAGATGGGAATACCAGACCACCACCTTACCTGCCTTCCGATAAATCTGTATGCAGGTCAAGAAGCAATAGTTAGAACTGGACATGAAACAACAGACTGGTTCCAAATTGGGAAAGGAGTACATGAAGGCTGTATATTGTCACCCTGCTTATTTAACTTATATGCCAAGTACATCATGAGAAATGCCAGAATGGATGAAGCACGAGCTGGAATCAAGATTGCCAGGAGAAATATCCATAACCTCAGATATGCAGATGATATCACCCTTATGGCAGAAAGTGAAGAGGAACTAAAGAGACTCTTAATGAAAGTGAAAGAGGAGAGTGAAGAAGTTGGCTTAAAACTCAACATCCAAAAACCAAAGATCTTGGCATCACTTCATGGCAGATAGATTGGGAAACAATGGAAACAGTGACAGACTTTATTTTCTTGGGCTCCAAAATCACTGCAGATGGTGACTGCAGCCATGAAATTATAAGATGCTTACTTCTTGGAAGAAAAGCTATGACCAACCTAGATAGCATATTAAAAAGCAGAGACATTACTTAACCGACAAGATCCATATAGTCAAAGCTATGGTTTTTCCAGTAGTCATGTATGGATGTGAGAGTTGGACCATAAGAAAGCTGAGTGCTGAAGAACTGATGATTTTGAACTGTGGTGTTGCACAAGATTCTTGACAGTCCCTTGGACAGCAAGGAGTTCTAACCAGTCCATCCTAAATGAAATCAGTCCTGAATATTCATTGGAAGGACAGATGCTGAAGTTGAAGCTCCAATGCTTTGGCCACCTGATGTGAACAACTGGCTCACTGAAAAAGACCCTGATACTGGGAAAGATCAAAGGCAGGAGGAGAAGGGGATGACAGAGGATGAGATGGTTGGATGGCATCACCGACTCCATGGACATGAGTTTGAGCAAGCTCCAGGAGTTGGTGATGGACAGGGAAGCTTGGTGTGTTGCAGTCCATGGGATTGCAAAGGGTCAGACATGGCTGACTGACTAAGGGGAACTAGGATCCCATGTGCTGTTGGGCAACTAAATCCGTGCAACATAACTACTGAGTCCATGCACTGCAACAGAGACCCATTGCAGTCAAAGATTTTTTTTTAATGGAATGAAACTAAAAAAATGAGGTGTCTGAGCTGAGCTGTTTCACTGCAGGCTTTCTGATCCAGTAGGGGCCAGTGGGAGGTTCAGTGCAACCTCTGGTCACTGGACAAAGCCTGCTGACCCTACATTGGCAGCATCTTCTACGTAAAGGGCAGCATCTTTGTCATTCTCTCTGACACCACTGACACGAGGAAGCGGTCCACATCCCCCTTGAAATACCTTACATTACAGCTACATCACTTAATCCATGCTCTCACTCCATCCACCAAAAGTCCAAACCCTTCCTTAAAATTCTCAAGAAGCCTGACAATTAGGGTCTAAACCCCCAACCCCCATGACGCCATACAACCAAATCGTCCTGTGCAAACGACGAAAATCCAGGTTCAAGGCTGGCTGACTAGGAAAATGAGGCTGCACTCCTGGGAGGGGGCTGACCTCACCTTTCCTCAAGCACTACCACCTTGGCAGTGCGCCAGCCTGGAGGCAGAAAGACAGCTGAACAGAACACAGGTTCTGTCCTTCACAGACCAGAGATTATAGTCAAGCAACTGCAGACACATGAACAAATATTTTAACACAGAAAGGAGCATTTGTTTGACTGAGAGTGCCTGGTGAAAATTCCAGAGGTGACTAGAGGGAAATCCTTGAAGGATAGCAGTTCTTCGGGTGAAGAGGGTAAGAAGTAATGGTCCTCCAGGTAGACAAGACAGCCTGAGGGAAGATGGAGTGTCAGGAAAAGAGACGCCATGATCTGAGAACTTCAGGTCATGCATTGTGACTGAGTGCCCAGTGTGCCGGGAGCAGGAGAAATGGCCTTGAACATTAGGTTGAGGAGTTAAGTTTTTATATCTAGTTTAAAAGTCATCAGTGATTTAGGGAAGTGACTTAAGCACATCTTTATTCTGGAAGGACTGGAGAGGGGAAACAGGAAGCAGGAAGACCAGTTGGGAAGCTGCTGAAATCGTCCAGATGAAAAAGGGGAAGGGCCTGAACTAGGGCATGACAATGGAGGAGGGATGCATGACAGGCTGTAGCTTCAGTGGGGACTGTGAACAGTAAAACTGCAGTCAAAATTCCTCCTGAGAACCTCTGGAGAAGGGGCTCCATTAGAGATTAATGATAACTCGGTTTTTAATACTTCTTCAAAGCTGGAGTCAACGCGTGTGCCTTTGGCTGAGCACCATAAGACGGTTGGTCTTCCAGAATCCGTATGGCACAAGATGCACTCTAAGAGACTGGAGAGGAACCAAAACAGAAAATTCACTTTTCCCATCTCACCCTCAACCGGAGGACACAGATGCGATGGAGGAGGAACTCTCCTGCAGTTTCTGTCATGTGCTTATAACTGAATTCAAGTAGGTTAGGAACAGGCATGGTAAGACACAACTGCGGTGAGATGGAATGAAAGCGGAAGCTGAAAGCAGACAGGAAACACAGGAATTGAAGGAGGTGGTTTCAGGTTTTGGGGGTGAGGAGGGAGGGAAGGGACTATTTTATTTGGGGCTCCCTCTTTACAAAAGAATGCCTTTTCTTCTATGGCTTTATCACTCAAGCCAGAGAAGACTAGTTCCTCTTTCCCAACAAACCTCACACATCGTCACTAATATGAACAGTGTTGATTTGAAATGATGAAAACCTGTCTTCACTTTCAAGAAATGCCCACCAACACTCTTGACTGTTGGTGTTGGCAGAGATCTTTATGATCGACAAACTGTATCCAAATGGGGGACATAAGAGCACTGGAATTACTGATTCCAAGTTAAGCATTTTCCTTTATAATGTTCCTCTTGCTTCATAGTTTGGAGCATTTTTTCTTCCAAAAGGGAAGAGAACTTTCATCAGGAGTTCATGCCTTCACAGAATGGCTATTAACATTGCTAAGACATTGTTTAATCCTAATATGGACCTGTGACTTGGGAGTGAGCTGAGTGGGGCCAGCGGGGATCCTGAGACTCCTTCCTGGGGCATTCTAATCAACCCTAAGACAACGCCACGGCTGAGAACCATGGTTTCAGCTCACTTGAGTGTGCTTTCCACGCTGAGGATGCAGAGAAACTGCAGAAAACTCTCCAAAATGTGCCAAGGTTAGCGCACCAACCTTCTAAGTGGGGAACCTGGAGACGTACTGGGTGAGAAAGTTAACAGGGAAGATTTGAGTGGCTCCAAGTAGCCACAATCAGAGAAACATTTCTAGTCCTTTCCTCTCCAAAGAGGACCACTCAAGAGAGAGTAGGCTAGAAAGACAGGAGGGACACAGGTTAAACTCATGAAAAACCTTGACTGTCAGTCTTGATATAAACTAGGAATGACCAGTATGGTATGCAATATGAACTCTCCCAAAATAGAGCAGAAAGGCCCAGAAAGCTCTCTGGAATTCTCCTGCACTTTCTAGGGAAGGAGAAAGTAGCTATGAGCAAAGGCCATCAGCCTCAAGAATTTTCCAGTCTAATTCTGACAAGACCACTTCTGAATGTGATCCGTTTAACTGACATCACAGGGATTCCCCGAGTGCCAGGGTGGGCCATCTGACCCTAAGTGGGTTGTTATGGTGTGAGGAGTCATGAGATGAGACAGGGACTGAGAAACAACCACCCAAATAACATGAAATAATTTCTAAACATTTTTATTTCAAATCTCTTTTCACCCCTTCCGCAAAAAGACATGAGTCAGTACAGCAATCATAAAAAGGAGATACAAACACAAGAGTCAAATGTCTCCCGCACTGACACTTTACAAAAAACCGGGAATTGTACATGGGTTTTCCGAACAGGACCTGCAGCAGCTACTAATGTCCCTTTACAAGAGTCAAACATGCCTATTAATACAGTATATACAGACACCCCTTTCTGGAACTAACCTACAGGGACATCCCAACACCCCCCATCTATTCCCAGAAAAATACCAAAACACATCCAAAGTGCATTTGTTTTGTTTATATCAAAACATCTTTCCCTTTCCCCACCCCACCCTCAGACCCTCCCACCCCATTTAAGATTGGCCTGCAAGTCTATTTTAACCATTTAGTAATTTTTTATAGTTTATGAAAATAAATTATACAGCAAATATTTTAATAAATTAAGCACAAAAGGTTGAGGAAAGGAGAAAAACTAAATGGAAAGACAAAAGCCAGGCTGCGCTTTGGCTTGGAGGAGGGTGGGGTGGCAGAAGAGGACGGAAGCGGTTGCAGGGGGAGGTGGCTCCCCTTCTGGTGAAGAACTGGCAACCACCCCGAGCCCAGAATGACACCCCTCTTCATTGAGTTCCTTAAAAACAACCAAAGAATGTACAGCAGTGGCTGTGCCACGGGCAGCACCAGTTTGGGCATTCCAACAGGCCTGCCCACAGAGCGGTGCCTGGATTATGCTTGTCCCTTGGAAAAGGTTCTGGGCCTAACAGTGAGGGGCAGGTCCCTGTTCAAGGGAGCACCAGGGATGGAGTAGTCAGACCAGCCTCCCCGCTCCACTGGAGCTGAGTAGGGGGCTTAGGATGCAGCTCGTTGCGGGGCTGTGTGGTTTGTGATCTCCTGGGTTCTGACCAGAAGTGTCCTAAGTTCAATCACACTCCATCTCAAGGAGCAACTAGGATCGCAGTCCAGCTGCGAGCAGACATTCACTGCCCTGACTGGCTGCTGTTTGCCTGGCCCTCTCAGCATTTTGAAAGAGGGAATAGAAGGGGGGAGGAAGCAATTCCAGGTACCCTCTTAAGATGATGAAATGGGCATGGAGGCATGTCACAGACTCAGCATGCAGGACTGGCTTCCTGGGAGGGGGGACCAGAGCGGGAAGGAATGGGAGAAGGGGCAGAGATGGGAAACAGGAATTCAGGGGCACCTACCAGGAAGGTCAAGAAGCATGAAAAAGACAAAGACAGTATGGAATCTGCATGTAAAGAAAGGTCTTTCCCTGGCAGATTATAGAGAATTGATAATTTAAATACAGTTCCTTACTCTATTTTTCTAACTGCAGCATCTGAGTCCCCAGTGCCTCTGTCTCTATGCTCCAACTCTTACCTCACACCTCCCAAGGCTTCACTCTTATCTTCTCAAGGCCTCCTGCCATTTTGTGCTGAGCATGAAGACTTCAATGTCAAAACAGGATAGGTCGCGGGGACTGGCAGATTTGACTTTGCTTTCTTGAGCTGTGTGGCCCAATAATCCTATAGCTATCATGGGGGAGGGGGGCACGCTTTTTTTTTTTTTTTCTTTTTAATAAAAAGGTTTTACTCCCCAGGAGCAAATAAATCATTTTGAACTACTGATAAACACTGCTGCAGTGAAAAGAAAGATGGCTCCATGTATGCAATAGCACAAATTCCGCGTAAGAACAGCTGTGTCGACAATTAGAGCTAAAAATCACTTCTCCACTTCCCCCTTTCCCATGAACCAAACCAAGAGGATTCCCATAGGGAAAATGTCTAACTCAAAAGCTCCTCCCTTAGGGACAGGGGCATGTCATTCTCTTAGAAGTGGACAACAAACAGCAGGTCTCCCCTCTGTGGAGATGCTCTCCACACCCCCATTAGTGGCAAGACTTCTGCAAATAAAGACACACACACACACACACACACACACACACACACACAGACTTTCAGACCTCCTTCCAGCAGCCACAGAGCTGTATATCCCAGTGCTGAGGCCTCTAACTTCAGGGCTCAACCCCTAGGGAGAGGTGGTAGGGCAGCGGGGAATCTAACCTAGGGGGCAAGTTCCTCCAATCGCCATTTCCCTACCAGGGTCAAGGGTTTCAAGCAGGCCGTGCTCTTCTGGGTCGTAGGGTGAGGGCTTCAAGCTGGCACCCAGCTTTGATATAGTCTCTCACCCTGGATCTGGGAACACTAAACCACCCTGCCTCTTGCCAGTTCTTGCTGAAAGCGTAGGGGTTCTGTGGCCATCCCCATGTCACTCCCAACCTTAATAAGGGGCTTGTGGAATCAGCCCCAGGGACAAGCATGAAAGCAGAAACTATGGTGACGGGCTCCCCATCACACCTCTGCCCTCATGAGGCTGGGAGGCTGGCTTTCCAGGGTGTCACACTCACTGTATCTAGGCACAGGCAGGCAACCAGGCCAAGGTCATCGCCAACTGGCCCTAAGACCTAGTCGTCACCTATTTATCTAGTCCCACACCAAAGACCCCATACCTCCTCACTCCTGTGTGACCACAGCACATGAAATTCAAGTAATAGCAAGTTGTAGCAGTAACTGTCACTAGATCACAGTGGCTCACACTTGTCCTGAGGAAGGTTACAGTAGATCAGTCATAAACAAGGTTAAACAGGCAGATCCGAGGTACTGACATCACCTAGCCACAACCAATGACGGGTCCCTAGAAGTGAGAGCCTTTTCCAGTCTGTGACTTGAGAATACAGTAACCAAAGAGGAACGAGTTCCTTCTGCAGACTGCTTTTCCATTAGCACTACACAGAACTGGTAGAGGGACGCGGGTACGGCCGGCGGCTGAAGGGGAGGTGCTGACAACAGCCAGCTGCTCCTGCTCCCTCTGCCTGTTGACTCTGACCGGGCTGCTGCTCCTTCTCACCTCTGGATGGAGCCTGTCTCCTCCGGCACAATTCTGTTCTGTAGCCACTCTACTGAGGAAGAAGCAGGGTAGCGCCTGGGCTGTGACTCATGCAGAGAGATCACAGACACGGTAACACTACCCTTCTTGGCAGGAGAAAGGATGGTGCTTGAGGGTGGGTCACGCCTCTTCAGCTGGTTTGGTTTTGTACCTGAGAGTACAGATTCTCCAGTGGAAACGACTGGTACCACAAGGGGTCCAGGGCTCTGCCTCCCTCCCTCTGGCTATGCTGAGAGCAGTGAAGCCCCAGCCACGGGCAGGGGCAGGGCCCCTGGCTGACTTCTGGCTCTGGGCTCCACCTTGCCATCGTAACCCCTCAGCATTTACATCTACCTGGTGACTAGGAAGTTTTGGTCTAGACCACAGCACAGAAAAAGGATTCTTTGATGCCACTGCTCTAACCTGGGGCTGTGCACTGTTCAGTACACGCTATGCAGATATCTGCTTCTGTGCTCTTGTTCCTGCATTTCTTAGTGTCCTCCCCTCACCTAAAAACCAAAGTCTCACAGCCCCAGAGCTTTCCTAGACCATCTGGCCAAGCATGATCTTACCCACTCTGAATTTCTTTAGAGCCAGCCCTTGATTCTCCTTTGCTGCGCTGAGTCATTCTCCAAATGTGGCCGTCACCTAAAAGCTCCCTTAGGCCAGATAATATGTCTTCCACCTCTTGTGTTTTCCACAGTAGCTAGCCTAGAGCCAGGCAAGTACACACTAAAATGTAATTTTTAAAAAAGATTTCAGGTAGCTGCAAAACAGCCACTTGAGGATCTCAGTAGATTCCAGTCAGTAGGCTTTTGGTAGGTGGCACTTTCTGCACGATGGCAAGTTAATCTGCACATTTAAGATGCACTGGTTAAGCCAATTCCTGGGATCACTATCTTAACTGGTTGGTAATACTACCACGACAGCCAAAGAGAGAAGAGGCGACACACAGCAAAGCAGAGGCGGGCTGTGTTTATGGTACAAAGCTCACTTTGTGCGCTACCTCTCGACAGCCAGGTAGCAATGCAAGTTTCCACCCTATTCAGCTAAGAGGAGGAACGGTCATTCCACGCAGGACGCACGGCAGAAGGTCAGTGTTTCCGGGTGAGGCAGTCCTATAAATTACCAAAACACTGGGGCCTCACCCTAAACCATCAGGAAACCACAAACCTGACATTATTTATCTCACTAGATGAGGCAGGTATAAACACAAGGGAATCAAAAGAGGCAGTCTACTGGAACACTTACTGCAAAAGAGTAATAAAGATCAAACAGCTCAATTTTCACATCTTAATAACAAACCTCTCCCCAGAGTAACTCTGCAGAAAAGCAAACTCATACTGCTAAGTGATTTGACAATGGCCCAGTGCAGAAAAGCACTGCCATTTTTTCTCCCTCTTCCTCTACTTCCGTCTGGAACAGAGGCAACTCTCAAATCAGCATCTGACAGACTTCTCAATGAAAGGAGGACAAAACAAGATCTAACTCAGGAAAATGTCTGAGTTGCTAGAAAGAACTCAGGAAAATGAAGAAGCCTTTGCTACCTCCTGTTTCAGACCAACCTAAGAAGATGAGCTGTAATGCTCTCTTCCCTCTCACTAATCTCAAACATCCCCTTAAAGCTGAGCCATGAGGGAGCTTTCTCTAGGAAGAGCACAACAGTTTCCTTTCTCACCTTCCTCCACATTCCCTCTTACTGGCTGACAGACGTATGGAGGTAAGGAACACTGACTCCTAAGTCATGGGTACCGTTTGTCATTAAGAATCTGGAAGCATGCTCCATTAACGGCAGCAGCCTGGGACTGGAGCTCTCAACTGCTCAGGTGATGAAAATACTACCACCTTGACAGCTAGCAGAAGCAATAGGAATGATGCTACCATGACCAGAGTGAAATGAAGTTATCTCGAGGGAAGGGGCTGAGGGGAGAGGAACAGGGCTAACGTGAAGTCACAGAATTCAGTAAAACAGAACGAATACAGCTTCTATGAGAGGTGATTCTGAAATTAGGTTCCTAAACCTTAGAAGGAAGGTATATGAGGAGTCTCTACTTCCCCAGTGGGGCCGTGTGCCAGGTTTTGTCCAGCAACAGTGTTGAGACTTCTTCCGGTTTTCCGGGGAGTTCATCCAGCTCCAGGAGCACAGGGCTGGATGTGACACAGTGGAGCCCTGCTCAGAGTTCGCTGGTGTGCTTCATCCAAGCCCCAGGGTGGTGAGGGGAACCAGTCTCTTGCACAGAGGATCCCAATCCTTCCTACTCCCTCCTGTTTTCCTCACTCTCCTTTTCATGGTAGCTTCATTTGGTTCTTTGAAACTGGAGCTTGGCAACCAAATGCCTAGGTTAAAAAAGGGGAAAATCAGAGTGGCTCAATACAGTGGAATCAAAACGGAGTCAAAGGACAGCCTCTGGAGGTAGAGAAGCACAGCTTAAAGGGAGACTGGAGCCTGGAAAGCCCAGCGCTTCCACAAGCACGGCAGGTCGCTGAGGATGCAGTGTGGCCTTTGTCATGGAGACCTGAGCAGCCTACAGCCTGGTCACCAAAAAGGTCCCAAAATGACAAATAAAGATGCCCCTCACACCGCTTCCCTTCTCTCTTTCCCTTTCCCCTTTATTTTCCATTCACTTTCCCCTCTGCTTCTCCCCTAAGGTCCACCTGCTCTAGGGACCAAAAAAGAAACTGAGTCCCTGGAGGAAACCCTGGCAAGTCAGGCTAGAGCCAGCTGCAAGCCTGCAGCTTCTGGCCAGTGAGGAGGGCTGACATATCATCACAAAGGCCAGTGGGGCGCCAACCTTCCGAATTCAGGAAGGGCCTTGTGCCAGCTGTCTCTCTGTCCCATGACTGCAAGCGCCCTGGCAAGAAAGCCTCCAGGAAACAGCATGCACAGACCAAGTGGCCACTAAGAACTCTGAAATTAAAACAAGTCTGACCAACGAGAAATCATAAGGGCCAAATTTCATACCTTAAAAGGCCTTTCCCATGGGAAGTGTTCCCAAGAGAACTTCCCTGTTTTTTCAAGGGGTCCTCAGAGCAAGCACAGCAGGGTGCTTACTCTATGCTACAAGCAACAATCCCAGTGTCACAGCGAAAAAGAGACCCTGGGAGTTCGGTGCAATCCTCTACTAATACATGACTGCCCCTCCACACTCATGACCGACGGCCAGCCCCAGCCTATGCCTGATCATATCAGGGCTTTTGTACATAGAGGATCTCTTGCTTAGAATGCCTGCTCCCAGTTCCTCTCACAGATAACTCCTTTATACTCAAATCTCAGCTAAAATGTCACCTCCTCACAAGAGCCTTCCCTGATCATTCAAACTTGAGTATGAATGACATGTTACCACTAACCACTGAACTTCACCCAATTTAATTCCCCCACAACATGTACAGTCAACTGAAACTAGCCTATTCACTTACTCACTTGTTGCTATCTCTTCCTAAAGAACTACAGCTCTGTGAGAACAGGGCCTTTGACTATCTTGTTCAGCACTCTCTTCCCAATTCATACTGCCTACTTAATATATAGAGGTCTGCTGAATCAACAAATGGGGAACTCACTAACTCCTGCGGAAAACCATTCCATACTTGGATCTGTTCAAAAGATTCTTCTAAACTGAGGACTTCCCTGACAGTCCAGTGATTAAGAATCTGAGCTTCTGCTGCTTGGGGCACAGGTTCAATCCCTGGTCAGGAAAGTTCCATATGCTGCGCAGTGCAACCAAAAACAAAATAAAGTAGAAATAAAACTGGAGACTGAACTCTGTTTATAACTTACTCTGTGTTCCTGCCCTGCCCCCTGGAACCACACAGAATAAGTTTGATTACTCTTAGGAAAATCTATCAAACACTTCTTTTGGCCTCCAAGCCCCTCTCACCCTAAAACTTCTCTGGTCCGTGATAATCATTTATTCCCTCATTACGAAGTGTGGACAGTCCCCAGCATCCCTAACCTTTCTCTGAATATACACATGCTTGTATAGGCTCCTCCTAAGGCACAGCGCCTACAGAAGCAGGGCTCTAATTGAACGGTCCCAATTATTCCTCAACAGTGAAGATGAGTAGGTGGGCCCCCCAGTTCCCTACACTAATCACTGCAAAGCCACCAAACAGAGAAACCCTCCTAGACAACAGAGCCCTTAAATGTTTTAGTAGACACTTCTGAGCGCACACAACTTGCCAATACAGGCACATCTCATTTAACTTATTTCGTTGCGCTTTTACAAGTTGAAGGTTTGTGGCAACTCCATGTTGTCAGATGATGGTTAGCATTTTTTAGCAATAAAATATTTGTAAATTAAGGAATGTAGATTTTTAGATATGATGCTAGTGCACACTTAACAGACCACAGTATAGTGTAGATAAAACTCTTTATATGCGTTGGGAAACCAAAAAAATCATGTGACTTGCTTTATTGTGATATTTGCTTTTTCCAGTGGTCTGGAGCAGAACCCGTGATACATCTCCCAGGTATGCCTGTAACTGAAGATTTGACACAGAAACCGCATGTAGGCCCAGGATCCTTTAAGTTAAAACTTAACTGCCTCCCAGAGTTACCATTTCTTGATCTCTCTTCATTCCTATTCCTCTGGCTAATCCTGGCTCACACGCTCTCCCCTCAATAGCACAGGATCAGAGACATTCAGAGCCAAGAGGAGATACATAGCTGGGGTCATCTGAGCCATGGACCAAAAACACCCATGGAACAAAAACACCAGCTGTCACTCTCTCCCATTATGAAGAGAGCTGAGAGGGTGGGAAGAGTTAAAGCCCCCTTTCCACTCTAAAGCTGTCACACCTATGGGTTTTCCCCCTTTGTTTTGTATGGGGGATGGGATTAGAAACAGATGAGGTTAGAATAATTCAGTGCTTAGAAAGGACACCCCCCACTGAGAGGGGTGAGGGTAGTCTTTGACCTCAGCAGTAGATCACTAGAACGTGAGATCTTACACATAACCCTTGCTACCAAAATCACCACTTTCTGGCAATTCTGTTCCCTACTTACCTCTGCTTTCAATATTCACATTAATATAATTTAAGAAGACTTTTTTTTTTGGCTGAGCCCCGAGGCCTGTGGGGATCTTAGTTCCCCAACCAGTGATCGAACTGGAGCCCTCAGCACTGGAAGCATGGAGTTCTAACCACTGGACCACTAGGGAATCCCCAAGACTAATTAGAATCTATCTGTACAAACCAGTATTCCAAGGTATTTGATGGGAAAACAAACAAATAAAACTCAGTATAGCAATGGGATACACTCTTATATAAATGAATTCCTTAGTTAATTCATTTATTCTTTTCACCAATTTACTTTTCAGTGGCCCAGATGGAATTTTAAACAGAAGAGCAAGCTGTTTTTCCCTCATCCCCATATTCCAAGTCAGGGGACAGTAGAACTCTCACTGAAGTGCATGCTTATTGCAATTAAGGGCATTTGTGCTCCCTTTGATGAAGTTTTCTTCCCCTTTGGTTTCCTGCTTTACATGTCATTTGTGCAACAGCTGCACTTCTATGTCCTCCTCTTTATGTATATTCAGTGATTAGCATGCATGTTGCTTTGCAAATACTCAAACCTCTCTTGTCTATTTGTTCTTCTCCCTCTTGGGGTTATGTGCCCGCCCTGGGACTCCGTGATCAGATGTGGCAACACTCTGGACAGATGCCTGGACTGGGGTATGTGCATGGGGTGGGAGGAAGGGGGCAAGGCCCAGTGCAGGATAATTGCCCAGGAAGAGACCAGGCCGGACAGTGAAGTGGAGTATGCATACCCTTGGTGGTGACCAGCAGGGGGCCCCTCGCTACGTGGAGGGTTCCAACACCTCTTGCTTCTGTTTGGAAATGAGCTGCGCTTCCTTTAGAGACAGGTATACCTCTTCCTGAGGATCATAGTAGTAGAACTTTCGGATATAAGAGATCAGAGGCCTACGAATAATATAAGAGGGGTACACACAAGTGTTATACAGAACTTAAAAAAGAAAGATCACCTTTATTCAACCCTCCCTTCTTTTCATTCCCTATATGGTTGAGACACCACCAAAGAGTATCTGCCAACTTGAGAAAATTCCCACTTTCTCACTTATTATAGTTCTGTCTCCCTCCCTCTTACCATCTCCACTCTACTCTTCACAGAGTCTGCAGAAGGGAAAGTGACACACGCATACACCTTCCTCCTTCTTGTCTGTATTGTGACATTTCTAAGTAAGTGCTAAGACACAGGAGAAGTGAAAAATGACGCCTGAGTTGCCAGGCTCTGCCTGTATACTCCACTTGCAGTAACCCTCCATTCCCACTCCGGCTCTAAAGACCCCATCATACTTAGGCAGTGGGAGATCCGGGATGTGATCGATCCGGACGAGTTGTCGGATTCGGAATCGGCAAAGGTGCTGGAGGGATTTGACATTGCTGAATCGGGACACTGGATAGAGCAACTGGACTGGAGTTGGTGGCAGTCCTTCAAGAACAAAAACCAAGAGAAATATTCAGATGAGACAAGGCAGCTAACTATATATAATCTTCCTTATGAAGAGAATCCGGGAAGGGAAATGGTGCTTCTTTATAGTTCACATAGGTCTTCAGTGCAAAAGTGCCCTTCCACAAAACTTGGTTTCCATAGTACTGCTACCATATTTCATACTCAGGAGAGCCTACCCTCTGGCAGAGGGCTTCCCCAGCCTGACTTTTAACAACTGAGAGTCTTGCTCTTCAAACAGCTCAGTGAAAAATGCCGAGCTAGAGACTTTGCTTGGAGCCAAGTGGCCGACCTCAGGCCCAAGGACAACAGTCAAAGGCATCCTTGTTGGGAATGGGCGACACTCATTTAGCATTTAGAGTATCTTGAAGGTGAGGACTCAAAAATGCTGTTAAGAGGGGTCCCCACCAAATTCCAACTGAGAGACAGTAAGCAGAAAGCAGCAGCTAGGATCAAATTTTACAGGCTGGTCACATGGTCACTTACTTCAAGCCAGGACAGTCAGGTTTAGCTACCTTTCACTTCCCACCAATCCTCCACCCCTACCAACCACCCTTCTTACTTCTGAAAATTGAGGTTGGGTACAGGAACAGAAAAAAAGATGACACTTTTTCTTTTTAGATAAACAGCTTCCAAATAATATTCATATTGGTTAATTATTTTTTTAAAAGGTTTACTTTAATTGTGTGTGCTCAGTTGTGTCCAACTCCTTGCAACCCCATGGACTGTATCCCACCAGGCTCCTCTGTCCATGGAATTGGACAGAGTGGGTTGATCATTTCCTTCTCTAACAGATCTTCCCAACCCAGGGATCAAACCAGCATCTCTTGTGTCTTCTGCTTGGCAAGTGATTCTTTACCACTGTGCCACCTGGGAAGCCCAGGATAATACTTTTAAAAGAAAAGCAATTACAGTAGCTTGGGCAAGCTGGAATTGATACTGTTCTGTGTACAAGTGCCTGCTGACTAAAGCCAGTCAGGCCCAATGGAAGCCCCACACTCTTGTTTCATCACAGTATCAGCAGGCTCCATGCTGGGAAATTCCAACCCCCAGGGGTCAATGCCACAGAATGGAGACACCCACAATGGCAGGGACACTGAAACACCTTCAAGAGAATAAAGAATACTCTTGTTTCAATAAATAAAGGACTGTGGAAGATAAACAAGCAAACTGCTCTCAGAAAGAATCTGAGCTGCAAAACCTCTGAAAGATTCTTTTCTCAACCACTGTTGAATCAAATGAAACTCTGCAGACACAATTTGTTGGAAAATAAAATATCTATTTTTGGAGTTTAATTTCAAAAAGTTTTAAAATTTTGTTTGAAGCTATGAGAAGAAAAAATTAAAGCTTGCAGATTGTCTCCCAAAACCTTTTCATGGTTGTTAATAACAGACTTTCTAAAAAAATTTGAAATACAGTTCATGCTATATAAGTAAGCTTATCTTAAAATTATTTAGCTCAGTCTTCAAAGCTGTGCTCCCAAATAGATACCACTATTACCCGCCACTGCACAATGAAGAAACTGAGGCCTACTGAGCTTAGAGAATTTGCTCACAGCACAGAACAGAGCTGGCCTTCCCTGAGCACCTGCTCTGTCTGAGGAAGAGTTTAGCCCAGGGAACCTCAAAGGAGGGCTCTCCAGGAGTCTCCCAGAGCACCTGCCCCGTGACTGTCTTAACCGGGGGTGCTGGCGAGACAGTCACAGCTTCTCGATTCAGGACCAGTCTCTCTTGGTCCTTGACTTCTCACCCTTATCCCTTCAAATCTAACTCTTATATTTTTAAAGCACTGTAACCCTCATCCTCAGGGACTGGTTCCCCTGGGGGTCGAAACCAGGACTTTCTGCATGTAAAGCTGACCTGCTAACCACTACACGATGGAAACACAAGCTCAGATCATGAGCTCCTTATTTCAAAATTCAGGCTTAAATTGAAGAATGTAGGGAAAATCACTAGGCCACTCAGCTATGATCTAAATCAAATCCCTTTTAATTATATGGTGGAGATGACGAACAGATTCAAGGAATTAGATCTGGTAGAGTGCCTGAGGCACTATAGAAGGAAGTTCGTAACACAGTATAGAACACAGTGACCAAAACTATCCCAAAGAAAAAGAAATGCAACAAGGCAAAGTGGCTGTCTGAGGAGGCTTTACAAATAGCTGAGGAAAGACGAAGAGCAAAAGACAAGGGAGAAAGGGAAAGATATATCCAGCTGAATGCACAGTTCCAGAGAATAGCAAGGAGAGGTAAGAAGCCTTTCTTAAATGAATAAGCAAAGAAACAGGAAAACAACAGAATGAGAAAGACTAGAGATCTCTCCAAAAAAATTAGAGATATCAAGGAAACATTTCATGTAAGGATGAGCATGATAAAGGACAGGAACAGTGAGGACCTAACAGAAGCAGAAAAGATTAAAAAGAGGTGGCAAGAATACACAGAAGAACTATATAAAAAAGATCTTAATGACTCAGATAACCACAGTAGTGTGGTCACTCCACCTAGAGCCAGACATCCTGGAGTGTGAAGTCATATGGGCTTAGGAAGTGTTATTATGAACAAAGATAGTGGAGGTGATGGAATTCCAGCTGAGCTATTTAAAATCCTAAAAGATGATGCTCTTCAAGCGCTGTCCTCAGTACGCCAGCAAATACAGAAAACTCAGCAGTGGTCACAGGACTGGAAAAGGTCAGTTTTCATTCCAGTCTCAAAGAAGCGCAATGCCAAAGAATGTTCAAACTACCAAACAACAGTGTTCATTTCATATGCTAGCAAGGCTATGCTCAAAATCCTTGAAGCTATGTCTCAGCAGTATATGAACCAAGAATTTCCTGATGTACAAGCTGGGTTTACAAAAAGCAGAGGAACCAGAGATCAAATTGTCAACATTTGTTGGATCATGGAGAAAGCAAGAGAATTCCAGAAAAAATATGTAGTTCTGCTTCATTGACTATGCTAACGCATTGACTGTGTGTATCACACAAACTATGGAAAATTCTTACAGATGGGAATAACAGACCACTTTATCTGTCTCCTAAGAAACCTGTATGCAGGTCAAGAAGCAACAGGTAGGACTGGACGAGGAACAACTGAGAAAGGGGTATGACAAGAGTGTATACTATCACCCTGCTTATTTAACTTCTATGCAGAGTACATCATGCGAAATGCTGGGCTGGATGAATCACAAGCTGGAACCAAGATTCCAGAAGAAATATAAAACTTCAGATATGCAGATGATACCACTCTAATGGTAGAAAGTAAAGAACTAAAGAGCCTCTCCTACTGCTACTGCTAAGTCGCTTCAGTCGTGTCCGACTCTGTGTGACCCCATAGACAGCAGCCCACCAGGCTCCCCCGTCCCTGGGATTCTCCAGGCAAGAACACTGGACTGGGTTGCCATTTCCTTCTCCAATGTATGAAAGTAAAAAGTGAAAGTGAAGTCACTCAGTCATGTCCAACCCTCAGCAACTCCATGGACTGCAGCCTACCAGGCTCCTCTGTCCGTGGGATTTTCCAGGCAAGAGGACTGGAGTGGGGGTGCTATCACCTTCTCTGAAAGAGCCTCTTGATGAAAGTCAAAAAAGAGAGTGAAAAAGCTGACTCAAAACTCAGCATAAGAACAACTAGGTTCAGGGTATCCAGTCCCATCACTTCATGGCAAATAAAAAGGGAAATAGTAAAAGCAGCGACACATTTTATTTTCCTGGGCTCCAAAATCACTGTGGATGGTGACTGCAGACATGAAATTAAACGACATTTGCTCTGTGGTAGAAAAGCTGTAACAAACCTAGACAGTGTATTCAAAAGCAGAGACATCACTTTAACAACAAAGGTCCATATATATTCAAAGCTTTGGTTTTTCCAGTAGTCATGTATGAATGCGAGAGTTGGACCATAAAGGAGGCTGAGTGCTGAAGAATTGATGCTTTCAATTTGTGGTGCTGGAGAAGACTCTTGAGAATCCCTTAGATACCAAGGAGATCAAACCAGTCAATCCTAAAGGAAACCAACCCTGAATATTCATTGGAAGGACTCATGCTGAAGCTGAAGCTCCAATACTCTGGCCACCTGATGTGAACAGATGACTCAGTAGAAAAGACTCTGATGCTGGGAAAGATTGAAGGCAGGAAGAAAAGGGGATGACAGAGGATGAGATGGTTACATCGTATCAGCAATTCAATGGACGTGAATTTGAGCAAATGATAGGAGATGAGTGGAGGACAGAGGAGCCTGGTGTACTGTAGTTCATGGGGTCCCAAAGAGTTGGACACGACTTACCAACTGAACAACAAAAGCCCTCATCCACCCACACACCACTGGTTGGCCCTCTCCTCATATACCATTAAAAAAAAAAACATCACACGCATTTCTCTCTCACACATATTTAAACTCAAGTGGTTTTAAAATGATTCTGGGTTCAAATGCCTCTTTGAATTTTACCTTTTCACTCATATGCTTTAAATATAGTCTTTAGTAAATTAGACTATGATGAACAGAAAGCTTTTGGAAAGTTGGTTGTAATATTGCTAAACTCAACATGACGTTTCAGAGACAAAAGTAATTTATGTACCTAATTATTTATTCCCAAAGACAATACTATAGGACTTGCACTTAAAGAGGTCAGGATAATAGTAGCATATAATTATCTGACTATTTGCTTACTTAAATTTTAATAACCATATATACTTGCCTATTTAATTGTGTTATTTTTAGACTTAGGTTCACAAACAGCAATTTGAAACCTGTTAATTCTCTGATATTCCCTAGTGCCAACTTGACTGTTTACTGTTGGCCCCCAAACACAGCAAACAATTGGAGCTCTGATATCCAAAGCATGTTCACAGAAGAGGTCAGAAATGGAGATAAGTCCAACATAAGACACCAGTGCAGCTGAAAGGGAAAGGCAAGATACAACAGTGGTCATCAAGAACTTTCCTCTGTCCCCATGCCAGGGTACCACGCACAAACCCAATTTTCAGCTACTTTGCCCTTTTCTCTTTCCCCTAAAAGGACCAGGGTTAGGCATGAGGGCTACCCAGGTAGCTCAAGTTGTAAAGAAAGCAGCTGCCAGTGCAGGAGATGTAAGAGACATGGGTTCGATCCTTGGGTTGGGAAGATCCTCTGGAGAAGGGCATGGCAACTCAGTCCAGTATTCTCGCCTGAGGAAGCCCACTGATGGAAGAGCCTCATGGGCTACAGTTCATGGGGTTGCAGAGTCAGACACAACGTGACTTAGCACACATGCACATAGGCATGATGAATCTCTTTTAGAAAAAAAGTAAAAAGAATGTCTTTCAGGTCTTGAGCACCCACTCAGGTCTTTCTCCCACAACAAACTATTCCCTGAAGACCAGAAATATCCAACCCCAAATGTCTGTTAACAAGACTGAACTGAGAAATCTGAGATACAAGGAAAACATATCACTGAACAATTAATTATAGTCTTAATGATGGTGCAAAAGAGGAAGCAATTGATTTCCTTAGAGTGTCCGACTCAAAGTGTGATTAAAAAACAAAAATATTTTCTCTTCAGGCACTTCAGAGATGATGGAGATTCTTCCAACTAAGAAGAACACATTCAGGTTGAGTTCTGGCTCTCCCAGCATCAGAAGTTTTGTGCTAATCCAATCACATTTTCTTCTGGAGACTGCTGCTTGGTGTGTTAGGTGTTTAGCTTAGAACTGTGAATCGGACCAGACTGAGATGTATCAGCAACCTCAGATTTATCATGACCATGTTCCAACACTGTCATGAGAAGAGATAAGGGGCAAACCAAGCTCAGGGGCCATCCTTTTGACCAATGATCCCTCCCCTAATTGCTAGTTATTCTACTTATTAAATTCTTTCTGCTCCTCACTTGGTACCATCTAGAACTTTCATTAGGCCTGGCTTTATAATCCCTATAATCCCTGGCCTCCTTTTATACCAGACTGGATATACTGCTGGTACATTCAGCTCTAGATTTGAGCCAGAAAAATCTGACTCTGCATCTTGACTGTAACTCACTGTGCATTGATTTCTTAATCTGTATTTTTTAAAAGATAAAAAGGAGGGAGAGACTGTAACATTCCTTCAAGGGATCTCATGAGGGTTAAATGAAACAATACGAGTCCCTTGAGGCAGTTACCAGCATCCCAAAGTCGAAACAAAAGGGCTCCTTTTACCATCCCCTGAGTTATAATCCCTGGTATAAGCTGACAGAGCTCAACCTAAATCTAATGACCATCACCTCCTCACGGGAATCCTCTCCCCCAGTAAAGTCAGCCTCACAGAATGCCGAGACCACTGATAAGCAAAGGGAGGCAGCAAACAATGGTAAAGGAGAACACTGACCTGGCCTTCTTTGTCCCAATCTTTCAAAGAGAAGTCACTTATGGTCTAAGGGAAAATACTAATTTGCTTTTCCTTCTCAACCTGACTACAATTTTAAGTACAAATAGATATCCTACTTGTATCCTAGAAAGACACTCTCCACTCTCCACTGTGTTTATCCACAGATAAACACAATTTTGACTTCTTTATATCCTTCCCATGAATGCCAGGAAACTCAATCTGCAACTTGCTTACTGCTGTTTTTTTCCCCATAGCAGAGGGTGGGAAGTAAGGCACAGGAGCTGGAGTCAGTTGGGCCTTGGTTTGAATCCTGGCTTCAGCACTGATTAGCTGAGTAACCTTTAGAGTAAGTGGCTTCACTTTTGAGACATCCTTAGTTTCTTCACTGAGAAAATAAAAAAAGAACTTTTTTTTCCAAGAGACCAATCTATTAGCTAACTTTGAGGCTGTTGCAAGAAATTAAGATATTTAAATAAAGATCCTGACAAAACACCTGGCACATGGTAGGTAGGCACATAACAAATAGCAGCAATCACTGCAGGTACTAACCTTCAGCAACATTAAAAATCTTACTTAAAATTTCTTCTGCAGACAAGGCACATCTGTGGAATGAAATGAGCTATACCTGAGGAGTCCAAGATTCCATGAAGTCTCTCAATACTCTATAAGTGATACATGCTCCAGACTCCAGAATCCTCTGAGAGGATCCACCCACAAGCAGAGATGACTACTCACCCTGTCCCTGTCAATCACCACCAGGCTTTATACAGATTTTAACATGGGCTCTTGCCTTCTCTTCCTACCTGTCCCCTTTCTGAAGCTAAGAGCTCTCTGATGGTAGCGTACCAGCTCAGTCGCATATGATTCTCGCGACCCCACGGGCTGTAGCCTGCCAGGGTGCTCTGTCCATGGGATTTTCCCAGCAAGAATACTACAGTGGGTTGCCATTTCCTCTTCCAGGGGATCTTCCCAACCCAGGAATCAAACCTGTGTCTCCTACATTGGCAGGGGGATTCTTTACCACTGAGCCACCTGAGAATCCCTCTCTGAGGTAGAGAAGTAGCTTATTTTTGATACTGAGTTTATTTGATACTGTTTGTTTATTAAATAAATACCCCCCCAAAGCCACAAACTCTAAAAACGGCTAGGCAGAATCAGTTCCTATAAAAAAGGATTCTAACTTTTTCCATTTAACCAAGTCAACTGCATGAGACCCAACTGTGCTGACAGCACTGAGGCAAGTAGTTAATGAAGTGAGAATTAATACAGTTCACACCTTGTCATGCCTTATTTAAATCACCAAGATTATCAAACACATTCCTGTAACCTGGCTCAACTGATGTTCCTGATGTCATCAGATGTTGCAGATGTTCTGCCGGAGGCTTCCTATAACTTCTTTTTAGAGCAATTTCTTGACACCCGGTTTAAGAATCTTAATCTGATTCAGTGGTAAAGCATGATGTTCTCATTTTAAGTTCTGTTTCTATCTTACAAATTCCTCATTTTACTTTTTTCCAACATATAAAAGCAGATTCCTCCAAACCATCCCTTTGCCCCAGCCTTCAACAGAGATGATATAGATACCCCTTATTCAGTGGGCAGGATAGGTACTGCCAGTGCTCCCAAACCGAGACTAGTCTCTGAATTCAATACTGGCAGGGATACAGGACACAACAAAGTACTCTCTGACAGAAATTTTAGTACAAATGCAAAGAATCCAGGGCAGACTGCTATTGAATTCAGCCTCCTTGACACTCCCCTTTCTAATGAAGACTCTCTTACTTTCCCAGTTTCCCATGAAAATGACCCAAGAGCCCTCTGTTTCACATATAAATGTGAGATGCCTGGATCAGGGACAAGGAAAGACCTCTGAAAGTTAAACGTGAATACATGACACCCAGACATCAGAAGCAGGATCAGTTTTCTCATTCATGTGATCAGAGAAGCAAAGATTCCTTCTCAATATGTGTGTTAGCCAGCTGTGTCCAACTCTTTGCGACCCTGTGGACTATAGCCCACCAGGCTCCTGGGGGATTAACATATAAGAACAGGATATTACCCACTAGGCTGGAGGAAGAGTGGATGCTAAAAGAGCCAGGAAAAAAAGCTTTAAGTGTTTCTGGTTTGGGGTTTTTTGGGTGAGTAGGTGCAGGAGTGGAGGTAGAGATCCTACACGATCATACTCAAGTTAAGTTAAATAATTAATATATGCTTTGAATAACTGTGGGAGAAGAGGGAGGGGAGGGGTGGGGAGTAGATATTATGCTTGATCATACCCAAGTAAGTTAAATAATTAATGTAACGATTGCCTTACCTGGAACCCTGGATCTCAAGAAATAGAGAAACTTCCCATTCTTGGAGTGCATGATGGCCCTCTTAATGAACTCCACCACTGATTGACAGCGATCCTCAAACTTGGGATGACACCACAGGCTGAAGGTTCCTGCCATGGAAAGTTAAGGAGAGGTAAAAATGCAAAACTTACTTTAGGAAGACTTGAGAAGCTGGCTCGAACATTTTAATGATTTTCCCTCCTGGAAAGGTAGCTTGTGGTCAAGCTGAGTCAGAGGTCCCTGTTCCTGCTTGTTCTACAACTAACGGAAAGAAAGATGTTGCTTTTAATAATATATAAATTAGGTCTTACAATGTTTCTGTTAAACAATAATAAATTTGAGTCAGAAAAGATTTTAAAAGATTTTGTTGAGTATGAACATTAATCTTTAAACCACAGACCATAAAGAAAAGGCAGCTATGCTAAAGTGAGTTTAAATGACATTCCCTCAAGATTTAAATCTTCAAGTATGCACAGAATAGGAAAGACAGGAACAGCGGTTTTGTGGATCTCACTCATTCGTGTATGTGTTAAGCACAAAAAATCAAATTCTAAGTCTTTTCCTCCTGTAACTTCTAAAATCCCACACCCCAACACGTTACAAAGATCCCACCCCAAACTTCAGAATCTCAAAGGCAAAAAGCAATCTGAACTCCCAAAACTTTAAAAAAAAAAAAAAAACCTTCAACAACTAAAGCACTAAATCCAAAAGAGTCACAAAAGGGATACTAATCACTCAAGAGAACTGCAGATCTGAGAACCTTGGCTACTCTTTCGGGATCACTTAAAAAGATGAAGACAAATGTTCCATTGCAAACTGGCAACTGAAAGGCCCAGGGCTTCTATTAAAAATTCCATTTATTCAAGGAAGAAAAGTTCCTTTGAACAAAAAGTAACTGGAGAACCATTTGAAAATACTCTCGGATAGGCATCTCGCCTATCTGGAACCTAGACGTCAAGCATGTATTTATTTCCATGGCCTAGTCATTGGTAATTTCAATAGGCTTATAAAAGCACTTCACTCTGAAATGCTATGTTTTGCATTTTGTTTATTTGACTTTTGCTTTTAGGAGCAGCAGGAAAACAAGTGGCAGTCTACCCCACAGTCTCTAGCTAATTCTCTCAAGTCTTTGGACTAAAGTTCCTTTCTCTTCATGCATCTTGAAAGCAGAGGTGGGGGAAGAGGAAACCATGGACAAAGCTATGCTGACCTAAACAGCTACTTCCTGCCTAACAAGAGAAGGAAACCAAATTAATTCAGCAGAACGTGGCTGAGAGCAGGAAAGATACAGTGGTGCCTGATTTGGTGAAGAGCATGAAAGAGCCCCTTACATGAAATGCAGTATCTCATACAGTTCATTTAAGATTAATCACATGTGGGAAGAGCAAGAGGAATCAGAGGGCAAGTCCATAAAACTCCCCAGAATTCTCCACATTTTTAAAATTTGTAGCATATTACAGGTATTTTGACAAAGTATGTGTTAGCCAGCCCCACCACCAATAACCATTACAAGTTTGTGGCCCAAATCAAATACCAAATGTCCTGATGCAAAGTCCATCCAGACAGGAGTAATGAACAAGTCAGCTTCTCGACATGACTGGAATATTAAGCACAACCTAACCACACAGGAAGACAGACGGTATGTTGATTCCACAAATTCTCATAGTTTTGATGACTATTTCCTACAAGACTACAAAGCTGACCAGAAAAAGACATAATTATCATTGATGTGACTGCCAGGCAAAGAAATTCAGAACAGAACAGTCACAGGATCAACAAATTCTCCTCTTTATATACATGACTAATATCTCTAGATGGTAAGTTTAATCATGAACCAAAGCTTGGGAGAATTTGTCTCATGGTCCTAGGTTATTTCTTCCTGCTATGAAGAGAGTGTTACTGACTTTATTCTGCTCTTCAGTAGTTTTCTTCAGACTCTATTTAGGAGACAAGATGCTGAGAAAATTTTTAAATGGAACATGTATGCTCCTAACCATCCCTGCCAATATTTCTCGTGATCGAAATCAGTGCCCATATATCAATATTCAGTTGAGTGCCTGAGATTTTCCTACCTACTCACATTTCCATTTCTGTGAATCCTTCCAATGAGAAAGTCAGATACCAAAGGTAGAAAAAGCCAAAGGGGAAAGAAGGCTTTCTTCAAATGCCAGCACCTCTCACCTCTGTAGTGCTCCATTCTGGTGTGGTGAGTGATACCCTGTGATCGGAAACTGAGGCTCAGGATATAACGAGGATCGGAGCTGTCCCGTACCAGGAAAGAACCATCAGGCTTGCCTTTCAGCTTCATCTCTGCATCTTCCCAATTCATTGGCCCCCAATACCAACCACACTATCAAAGAAGTGGCAAGGAGTTAGAACACAGAAACGTCAAAGTTTTCAGCACAATTACTCTGACCACAAGAACCCCTCATTTCCAAAACACTGCAGTAGGTAGAAGCTGGTAGGAGTGCCTCAACCATTAGCAATGAATATCGGGTTCATCACACTTTCAGGCCTCCAAAGTAACAGAAAAACTTTACAATTCCATTACCAAAGCCCTACAAAGAAAAGACGAGGGACCTAGGTCAGCTTAGACTATGTAAATATTTCTCCATAACCTTTCTCACCAGGTTCAGATGTTTTTTTCAGATTCAATTTTACAACATCTCATAGAACTAATGATAGCAATATATTGTTTTGTCACTGTAAATAATAGAAGCAAGGAAACTACTATTCCTCTAAAAAAAAAATAAAAGGGGAGCCTGGCTTAGAATTAGGAGAGTGTGAGAGGAGGCAAGCTGTCAGTCCTCAGGCACCACCTACCTTCTCCAGCTCTCGAAGGCTAGCCGCAAAGCTGCTAGAGTCAGGCCGGTAGAGGGGACACTGGAGGTGCTGCGGGGGGCTGGCTGTGCAGAGATTCGCCTGCTCGAATGGGGAGCGATCCGGGGAAATGCATCTGCAGGGCAAGAGAGCGGTGGTCACATGTTGACCCTTATCGTTCCCAACCTCAAGGAGACCCTCCCTCCCCACAAAACAGAGATGCTAACTGAAGACGGGCAAGGCATCAGAAGCTAAGCTGGAAAGGGTGGAAGCCAAAGCAGTGGGGAAGAGCTGGATGGGCTGGGACAGAAAGCTGTGTGGGCTCGTGTAAGCTGTGAAGTGTGGGTGGGGGCGTTTAGCCCCAGGAAAGGGGGAGGCAGCAGCTCACTAACCTGACTAAGGCGATTACTTCAGGGCCTGCACCAGCCTAGAGCGATTCCAACTTCTCCCACCTCGAGGTGAAGTGCCGGTAAAGCAGCCTTGGAAATAGTGACTTGCTTAACTTGCCCAGGAAGAGCAACGATTTTGCCAAGCAAGCAGATTTTGTCAGGCAAGTAGAAAAGAACGCTGATTTCATTCATTTTATTCCTTGGGCACTGGGGGCTGGTCAAGCAGGTATGGGCTACTGAATGCTTGGTACTTATTTACAAGGCTGCAGTATATGCTAAAAGCTTAGAAAGACCACAGAACTTTGGAAACCAGCAACATATTAAACCTCCTCACTCTACTGAAATTAAGGCAGTTTCCTAAGTGATATTGACTCAAGGATTGCAAACAAGTTTCAGTAGCAAAGAGACAAAAAAAAAAATCCAACAGTCTTTTATCTCTAACAAAAATCAGATTTGCCTCCATAAAGAAAACAGGCTAAAATAACTAGTGCTTGGCCTCATTTCCAAGGAGTTCTGGTCCAGCCAAGGGGATATGATTTAAGCTTTCTCCTAAGTTCTTTTATTTCCATAAATAGATCTCTCCCATCCTTCAAAAGTGTTTCACTTTGTACTCCCCACTCTTGCCAGTCTTGCCTCTAAGCTAAGCTAACCTGGGGCATGGGGTGGAGGAGGCGGAGGTAAGGGGAAAGACTGCAGGGAAGACCCCATCGGAGCCACAAGGACAGATGTAGGCAGCGTCCCACTGATATCATCTAGAAGAGAGAACAAAAGCAAGAGGTTCAGAAATATGGGCACAGAATGAGCACAGGGAAGGCAGAGGAAAGGGAAAAGGATCATCAGGCTGCCCTCTGGGGCAAAATGGCCTGAGCTTCACCCTGTCTTTTTGCACAGAGGGCCACAATCATCTTAATCTGGTTTCCTTTGCTTGAAAGTGCCATCTATGGGGTCGCACAGAGTTGGACGCGACTGAAGCAACTTAGCAGCAGCAGCAGCAGGAAAGTAAGGATATCCCAAAGCTGCCCACTGGCAATAGAGTCAGAACAAGATAAATACTCTTTATAAATAAATAAAGATTGAAATAATATATGGACAGGAGATGTTACAGCATGCAGGTAAGAGACCCATTTAACCACTTTGGAGATGAGAGGAGTGCTGAGAATGGGACAAGAAATATAATAACTGGGTCATCATTAGAAACCCAGGAGTCTGTTGGTTCCTGGCAAAGAACAACAGGTCGACAGAGCTCACCCTCCCACAGGGCAAGAAGGAAGAGGGAAGGAAACTATACCTAGGAGGCTGAGGCTTCGTCTTGGAGGAGGAGGGGGAGTTGGAGGGTGTGGAGAGGTCAGGCCCCGCTGAGAGATGTCCACGTCCACAAGTGACACTGTTTCACCTGAGGGATTCATGGAGCAAGCATGTTAAAGTAGCACCTTGCCCAAAGCCAAGGCCAGGAAGCAAAAGGAGGCAGGGAGCAAGCAAGGGACACCAGAGGTCCATGGCTCTCAGAAAGTTCAAAATCTAATGCTCCCATGGCTGGAATTCCCCCAGTCCAGACACCTGAGAAGTCAATTTTAAAATCCATTATTCCTTTACTGTTACAGATCAAGGATCTTTAAGACAAAATCATGGGATTGACAGTGGAAAAGCCAACTAATGCTGGCCCTGCCACTGAGGATATAACCTTGAACAAGAAGTCTTCTTGATTCAAATGGAACCCACACCATTTATTTTTACAGATCTATTTATCAATTTTTGCCTCAGGGAGCAAAGCAAGCAACTTTTACAAGCCCAAATGGACAAGGACAGCAAGCATCATTAAAATATAAGAACTGTTAAGCTGAATCCAGATAAAGGTCCCAATGTTAGCCCCAACTTCTTCCTAAATGGGGCTTTCCACATTGAGATTTCCCAGAATAGTCACTCCTAGGAGGCCCAACCATTTCAGATATCAACTAATTCCTAACAGCTGAGGCTACAAAGGCTGAAAAGTGTATCTACAACCAGGATAATTAATTACTTCCACAGTCAGGCAAAAGTCAGGTAAGCTTAGAAGAAGCTTCTCAGTAGGAACTGGGAGGAGTGGGGGAGGTACACATGGTTTCTCTTACTTTCCAGCTTGTTAAGCAGTTCTGTTTTCTACCATATTCACTCCTTGCAGCTACCCTCTCTCCTTATGAATCACCAGAGAATGAAGGCTATTTTATCAAGCTTCTGTTGAAGGTCGCAAAGAGTCAGTTTGTTTTGGTAGATCTTATCCACAAGTCAGAATTTGGGATTTCTCTAATTTGTCCCTTAGGGTGTTATTTCAAACATCTTTTTCTTTTGTAGGAAGCTGAATTAGCCCCTAGCTAGAATATTAATGTTTCCCAGTTAAGAAAATGAGGTAACAAATATCTCTAAAAGACCAGAAGGTGGGCATTCAGAATCTAATACAGTTTGTGGTGTTTTGTTTTGTTTTCCCTCCAACAAAGGTCTTGGAACATAAGATAAGCAGAAAAGCTCTTCCAAAAGTCATCAGTGGAACTTCTAGGAATTCATCACACAGCTTAATTACTGAGGGCTTAGCTGCCCAGGGCTTTCCTTGTGGCTCAGCTGGTAAAGAATCTGCCTGCAATGTGGGAGACTTGGGTTCTATCCCTGAGTAGGGAAGATCCCCAAGAAAGGTTACCCACTCCAGTATTCTGGCCTTAAAAATTCCATGGACAGTCCATGAGGTCTCAAAGAGTCAGACAGGAATGAGGGACTTTCACTTTCGCTTTAGCTGCCCAGAGCAATGCAATGAGCCCAGGTTTCTGGAAGGGTCAGAGAGGTCTAGCTTGTAGGTAGTATAGCACTTAAAGGAAATAATTCAAGAGAGCTAAGGTTCTTTGAAATAAGAACATGGGACCTGAAACTACAAATGTGGGTTTCATTACTTTAAAAGGGAAACAACTACTAACTAGAAAGACATGCTGCTACAGGTAAGATCCTTTAATTCCTTGCTTGGGCTAAGAACAGAGAACCTTCTTCTCCACTGGTGCCTATTACGGCACCAAACTCACCTGTTCTGACAGTTCACAGCAGTCTACTCAGTAATGGGGGTTCCACTAGACTGCTGAACATTTTCCTGAAAATGTCCAGTCCCAGATCATAATTCTTGTAATCATCTTTTTCAAGGGACACACTATCCAAAAGAGTTTGAAACTAGGATTAGGTTTAAAGGATTCTCAGCCACACCCAGTGAGGAGCACTCAGTTTTGAAACTTGAGGCTATGTGCTTCAGATGTCCTTTTCTACAGCTCCTTCAAGCAGAAACTCCACACGTGACTCACAGAACAAAAGGTTTCCCTGTCAGAAAAAGCTCTCCTTCAAAGGAGAAGGTGAAAGGATATTTGACCACTTTCTTACTTTAGCAACTGTTCCCTGCTGCATGAGGAGAGACTTAAATTAGATCCAATAAGAACTCTTAACAGCTGCAAGAACTGTTAGCCCCCAAAATGGGTAAGACAAGAGTTCATGTGATTCCCCTTTGCCCAAAGTCTTTAAAAATAGACCAGATCATTGTGGATCATGTTTATTAGACAATCCATGAACTCCCTTTGGAAGCAGGCACAGGAACTTGTGGCTTCCAGAGTCCTTTATGTGCTATGAGCCTATAAATTTGTATTTCCTACTTTTAATTTACACATGATGACCCTGAACTAAAGCCTGCATAACTGCCAGGGCCACCTAATTACCAGCAAGCAGTCTCTACTTCAAACTATAAAGCATCCAAAGTTAAGAACACACTCCACCCACACCTTAAAAATAGCATCACCCCAAACCCAGCAGGCATGGAATGAAGAAAATAACTGCAGACATGCCTGCAGCTCCCTCTGCGATGCATCTGCAAGTGTTTCCTGACACGTCTCAGAACAGTCCTGCTTTTAGGTGTTAGAGAAAAAGAAACAGATCACCTACCTGTGAACAGCGGGCTGAAGGAGACTGGAGAAAAGGCACTTTGAGTTCTTGTCAACCTGGGTTTCCTGAGGGGTGAGAAAGCACACAGAGAATGAGGTGGAGAATGCACACACATGCATTTAAATCACTGCAGCACTCAATTCCAGATGCACCGAAAAAATAAAGCAAACCCGAGTCATGTCAACCACACTTTAAAGACTAAAATTTAAAGAGGGAAAATAATTAAGGTGATTCCTTAGCTAGATTTGGCTACAGAATTCACCAGCCTACAAAGCAGTAAGAAATCTCTTTGGAGCTTTCCACACTCATCACCTTAAAAGAGTAAAACATCTTGAGTGGTAATTAGTAAGTCCATTTCTAGAGGAAGGAATTCAGATGCAGAGTTGATTCTCACAGGAAAGCCAAGAGAAAGGCTCTTGACCTGAACAGGTGCCTCTTCAGAGGACCAGTTTCCCTCTGGGCCTGCTCTTAGGAGAAGAAGGTCCCAAAGTGAACCAGGCAAGATTTTTGGATTTGAGAATAGAACTACAGGATATACATGCAATCTTCAACCAGTAAGGCCTCTGATATCTGCAAAATGTCCCCAAGCCACGGGTCAAAGCCAAAGGCCAACAAGGGAGCCTCTTCAAGTTAAGATGCTCTGCCTGGCACCCAGAGAAGGTGGCCTCTTCTTTTTGAGCTGCCAGCCATAGGCTCCCCACCACCCCATGCCTGTTCTTGATGCTGCTCCCAAACCAGCTGGAAAACTCAGATATCTGAAGACACACCAAAGGTAACTTCACATTGCACCAATTTCAGCTGGTTTTGGGTAACAAATGAAATGAAAGGAATCCAAAAGACTGATAAAAGTCTTTCTGGCTAGAAATGTGCTAATCACCTCAGGATGATTGAACTGACTGACTATAAGGGAAAGAAGTGGAGGTGATGAAAATATGCTATATCTTGACTGTGGAAAAGGTTATGATTTTGATATCTGCCAAAATTAACAGAACTAAGCAACAAAAAAAAGGCGAATTTTAGGTGGTATATAAATTGTATCTCAATAAATCAGCCTTTAAAAAAAAATCCACAGCCAAATTAAATGCCTGACTCCACACCTTAGAGCTGGCTCACTTTCCAAAATTACTCTCATCCAAAGGTTTAAATAAAACTTCAACTGCACCAAGAGATGGGGGAAAAGCAAAGAAAATCCAAAATGAAATCCTACTGTGAATTATTTGACTTTGGAAGATCTTTATGCATTTATGTTTTAACACAGATGTCTGTGCTTCTCAGAACTCACTTCAAACAGAATTTCAAAACCATACTGTGAAGACCTTACTCAGAAATAGCTGAGATGCTGGATTCCCTTTCCTGACCCATCTCACACTCCCTCTGTAGCCGCCTCCATGCTGAGACTTGAGAAGTCTAATGACGGTGCCCACTGTGAACGCCCCGCCCACAGCACACACAGGAGAGGTGGCTGCATCAGAAAAGACAGGAGCACACACAGTCCCTCTATTTATAAAAGTTGCTTGTGGCAGTCTGTAGCTTAGTCCCAACACTCCAGAGGTCTGGGATGGAAAATGAATTCCACTGGACATTAACTTTAAGACTAAAGAATGTCCAAGCTGATTTTTATTCGGTAACTTGCAGATACAACATTAAACTCAGCAAGCAGAAACCTGAAGCACTGGCCTCTCAGAGGGTTCACACCTCAGCCATTTGGCTGTTTGCCTCTTTTCAAAGGAAGCTGCAATGCTCTGCCATCTGCCCATGCTGAGGACGAAGCTCCTCAGTGCCAAGAGCTGAAGAACAGCGGCACCCAATGCACACACCCTGCCGAGGCCTCCTCACTCCAGCTCATCTTCTCCCCACCCCCCGACATCTTGAAGAAGAAAATCATAGTTTCTAGGATCTAGAAAAAGAAATACATGACTCTAAACCCAGGCAGAGCCATTTGAGTGTCTCAGAATGGTTTTTTTCTGACAAATAAGGAAGCTTAGAGAGGTAGAAGGTCCAAGAGGCTGAAAGGCCAATAACAGATGAGTGCTTCCTTCTCTCTTTGGGGAGATATTGTCTAACGAAAAATCCAAAGCAGTTTCTGTCTCACGGATCCTGAGAGCATTCTAATGGCAGTCATTCATGAAAAGACCAATCTAGACAACGATAAAAAACAAAGCAAGGGAATGATTAATATAAAATTGAGGATGGTGGTTACACAGGGGAGGGGGAGTTGTAATCAGGAAGCCACACTCAGGGGTCTTCAAAGGTACTGATAACATTTTATTGTTAAGCTCAGTGATGGTTACCTAAATATACATTTCATTATTATTATAGTATATACATTTTAAAATTTCTTTCTGTATATCTGAAACATTTAAAATGATAACCATTCTAAGCTAAATATGCTGTTTTTTGGAAAGCAACAAGAATGATATGGCTCCATATAAAATTTTTAACTAACCCTTCTATACGACATTCCCATATTATTCTTCTCCCCAAATCACCTTGACAAGCATTAGGGTACAAAGTTAAGCCGCTGTAACTCCGCCAGTGGACTACTTGCATCTTAGCAGCGGAAAGACCTGAAGGGTGGTGTCGGGTAGGACATGGTGGGCTATACCTCAGGTGGCAAGCAGAAGACCTTAGGTCTTCTCTGCAGCTAGCAGTCCTTTGTGTCAGCTATGCACTGCTTGTGCTGCAAGTAACAAAGACATAGGACGTCTCTGTCCACTTCCACTCTGCAAATTACTAATTAAATGGCAACAAATCTGTGGGATAAAAGGAGTTAAAAACATTAGACTAGACAGGCTGACAACACATTGATATAACTACTGGCCACTTTTCAAATTCCTTGAAACCTAAAATACAAACAATGACATAGTAATGCTCTTTCTCTCTTGTCCATAAATCCCCTCTACAGTGTCCTAAGACTCACACATGTCCTTTGCTAACTTTTAAAGTAGGATCCAAATATCAGGTTTTGCAGCCACAATTTACCTCTGCCCTGTTAAAGCATACAATGCCAAGTCAGCCAGCCTGTGCCATTTCCAACACATCACAAGCCAGAGTCTGTTCATGTGCTACAGGCACAAAAACCATGTGCTCATTTTTAGTTCCAATACACAGACATCTGTGCAACAAGGTCAGATCCAAAACTCCACCATAAACCAACTAAAGAACCTATGGAGGGAACCACGCCAGGGAAAAGCCCAGAGGGGCAGGCCAAGGTCTAAAACCTCAGAAATGATGTCAGTGGGCAAAAGGTAAAGGAGTAAAAGACACAAGACTCAAATGGACAGAGATTTCTAAAGCCAGGTTGCTCATTCCAAAACAGAGCTGCCAACCACAACCACTTCATGGTAAAATAGTTGAAAAGATCAATAGAATATGGACCCCCAAACCTAACATAAAGGCAGACCCCTCTTCACCACACCATAAAATCATTTTTCTCTCAGTATGTCATGCTCTTTCTCAAAAAGACTCTCTTAGACCTGAAGACTCAAGAAAACAGAGAAAAGGGTTTCTCATGTCTGCCAGGTCTATCCATGACAGCAGGGCCCCAAACTGATGCCAAGGCAGCCTCTCTTTCCAAAACTGTATCTTTTTCCACAAACAAATAGATAGGAGACCACTACAAAACTGTTCTCCATTTTTCTACCTCACAACTATGAAGACTGCCAGCAATAGCCGCAACAGTTAAGTAGGATTAAAAAAAAAAAAAACCTTGAGAAATGAACAAGGTACCCATTTCCAACCAAATGTGTATTATGGAATGCTCCAAAAAAAGTCGGATTGAATGCTATTTCTCACCAAATACAAAGGAAGACAATCAGCTAAACATATGTGAACCAGACAAGGGAACTTCACTGGTTTTCCTGAAATAGCGATCCTATATAACACCGAAGCCCACAGGCATCAAGCCCAGCTCTCTGAATTTCAACATATGTGTGTTACACAGCCTAGCCCAGTTCTCCAGAACAGAAACCTGATTAGCTGGTGAGCCCATGCATTCCTTCACTTCAAGAGTTCTCTAAGCTAACTCATACTAGACCTCAGGGCCTGAGACTCAGTGTATCCAGGAAGGTCAACTTAGCAGACTCCAAAGCATTTGAAAGGAACTAAAGTCTTGCTTAATGTTAAAATATGAGGGACTTCCTGGTGGTCCAGTGGCTAAGACTGCAGGTGGCCTGGGTGTCCCATAACTAAAGATAGCAGCCAAATAAATAAATATTTTTTTTTAAATATGGAAACTGTTAAGTCTTGTAAAGTGATTATCGGGGGACTTCCCTTGTGGTTCAGTAAGACTCTGTGCTTCCACCGCAGGAGGTGCAGGTTAGTTTCTCTGGTCAAGGAACTAAGATCCTACATGCCATGCAGCACTGCCAAAAAATAAATAAAATTTAAAATAATGGTACGAGGGCTTCCCTGGTAAGGTTCAATGGTTGGGAGGCGGCCTGCCAATGCAGAGGACACAGGTTCAATCCCTGCTCTGAGACGATCCCATATACCCTGAGGCGACTACTGACTCAGTGCTCCAGAGTCCACAAGCCACAACTACTGAAGCCTAAAGGCTGTGCTCCGGAACAAGAGAGGCCACAGCAATGAGAAGCCTGTGCACTGCAACGAAGAGTGGCCCCCGCTCACTGAAACTAGAGAAGGCTGGTGCACAGCAATGGAGACCCAGCACAGCCAAAAAAAAAAACTGTTGGAGATACTTTCTCGTGACAGCTGTGGGAAAGGCAAATACTGAGAAGAGCAAAGAGAATCATGCCTAGAGGTTACTGCAAAAGCCCCAAATTATACAGTAAAGACTGCAGAGACTCATAATTAACTCCAACCAACAATAAGAAGGCAGGCATACACCTTCTGGCAAAGGTCTGACATTTCTCATGGCTTCCAGGTCCTGCCAATCGAAACAAGAGAACAAGCTAAAAATCCAGACTTATCCTTCCTCCCAACAGGGCAGACTTACTGAGGTGTAGATCCATAGAAATCACAACTCCCCTGGCCAGACTTATCAAGTTTCTCACAGCTGCAAGACTGCCAGCAAGATTGGCACATAGTAAGCTATGGAAAAGCTAACGAGAAAATCTAACAGTACCAAATCCTAAGCATTTTTAAAAACTTCACCAGTTCTATTTTACTACCTCTCCTCCAAAGGCAAAAAAATATTCCATCTCAATTTCTCTTGTCTTCACTCTATTCCTATAAGGTCAGAACAAGACAGGAATCACTCTCATTTTACAGATTAAAAAAGGAGGGAAGCGCAAAGAAAACAAAATTGGCCTGCATCTCACAGATGATGTTGGAGTCCCACATGGAATCCAGATGTTCACATTCTCTGTACAACATGCTGCCTCCTGACAGCAGTCAACCAAACATTCATACATGAATACGTAGCTATTCTCCAATTCATCAGAAAAAGTTCTTGGACCAAAAATGTAATTCTCCAGTGCCCTGAACTAAGCTTCTTTGCAGAGCTACAAACCAATTTGCTCTGCAGGAGAAATCGGTATTGTGCTTAGTGTGAGAGTTGGTGACAGAGCAGCCAATGACCATTAAATTCTGCTTCCAAAGGCAAAAAACCGTATAATGTTATATGCCTTTTCCTCTTCCTAATCTATTAGACGTTGCAGCTAATTTCACACCACACCTCATATTTGGTGTCTCTGGAATCTTAGACCAAGTCCTGGTCAATATGAAACAAAGGCAGGACAAACCACAAGAAAATTAGCAATTTATCCTAGGTCATTACCCACAGCTTCAATTCTGCCCTGCCCCCAGCAAATGAAAATTTCATCTACACCACTATGTGGAGCATCGAATGCAGAGCCTACCAGAAAAAAAGCTGCTTCAGCAGCCACACGTTTTTCAGACCTGAGCTCCCAGCGTGAGTTTATTGGGACGCAAATGGTGAAACATACATTTACCTGAAGGGATAACACGCATCAACTTACTGGTTTCTTCAGGGAGTTTAGGTTTTGTCTGATCCCAAGATGAGACCCTGGCAAGCTGTTCAGAAAAGGCAACAAAATCAAACTGACCAGGAATTTCCTGGAGGTCCAGTGATTAGGACTCCACACTTCCACTGCAGGGAACCCAGGTTCCATCCCTGAGTCAAGGAACTAAGATTCCCCAGGCCATGCAGCCAACAAGAATAACAAAAAAGTGACCCCATACTTTCCTCTTGGAGTAAAGTTCCTTTGAAAGGAGAAGTCCATGGATGAGTGATTTTCAGTCCAGATCATATGAGGGAGGTTTTTTTTTTTTTTAATTAATTCAAGTCTTGGGGCCATCTGATCTTTTCCCAAAGCTCCCCACGTGATTCTGGTGCACAGTAAAATTCTCAATTTGTCTACCTGTTTTTCAGCTTTGGGTTGTGGCTACTGGTGTATCTCATGAATCCATCACATGAGCTGCACCAAAACCAATTCCAAACGTTCTAAGAACCCATTCAGCAGTGCAAACCACAATGGCAGTTACCACAAGAGAAAATCTAACACTGGATGTCAGAGAGCTGTCTGCACTTCGAAATGCAGGAAAAAAATCTACGTCTAAGTTTGGAATTTTCATCAACTGGGGTAGAATTCATGTACAGGTGGCCCAGTGGTATAGAATCTGCCTGCCAATGCAGGAGATGCAAGAAATGTAGTTTCAGCCCCTGGGTGGGGAAGATCCCCTGGAGGAGGAAATGGCAACCCATGCCAGTATTCTTGCCTGGAGAATTCCATGAACAGAGGAGCCTGTGAGTCGCAAAGAGTCAGACAGGACTGAGTAGGTACGCACACCATAATTAGAATTCTCATACAAGTTTGAGAACAAGGCTATTTTCTGTTCTCACAGTGGTTAGCACACAGGCTTGAGATATCAATATGTCTAAGAAACCAATCAAGAAAACATTAAAATTTTGACTCGAGGTGCCCAGTTGATTGCTGGCCTACAACTACACAAGTTTGTCACATCATTTGCATGCATGAGTGTGAAGGGGGTGAGTTGCTGGTACACAGAAAGAATAAGCAAGGTGGTCAAACTCAAACTTTCTGCCCCAGAGGCCACACCTTCCAGCAAGCTTCCTGCCAGGGGTAATGGTAGACACATACCTTGAAAAAACTTTAAAAGCTGGGCCTAGGCGGGGTGGTTTCAAATCATCGCCCAACTAGAGAGATGCTAACCAGCTGAGAAGTGGGGGTGGGGGTGGGAGGGAGTGAAGGCTGCTCCCACAAACAGCTCTGACCTATTGGGCGATATTACCACCTTTAGCCCCAAGTCTCTGCCTCCTGATGAAGGCCACATCTTAAGAACTGTCAGGATCTTTTTTAGCAGTAGAATAAAAGGGAAATGAAACGAAAAAGTAAGTTTGTCAGCCAACCCCAATGCCCCCGAGCCGGTCTCACCTCCCCGCGTCCAGCTCCCGGCCCGCAGAGCCGCCCATGTCTGTCAGGCTCGCAGCTGAAGCAGCCAGCTCTCCAGAAGGCCTCTTGCCGGCCCCATCCCCACCGCCAGAGCCACCGTTGCAGCTCTTCGTGCGAAAGAGGCGACTGAGGCGGATTTTGAGGGAGCCCTTCCGAGAAAGGCCGGCGAGTGGCCGGAGGGGCCCAGGAGGCGGCGGCGGCGGCGGGGGAGGCTGCTGCGGCTGCTCCCCACGACTCAAGCGCCCGGGAGGGACCAAGTCCTGCATCGGGAAGGGCACCGGGGGTAATTCAGGGCCGGGGGGCTGCAGTAGAAGCCGGCCGCCCCCTCCTCCTCCGCGGCCCGGGCTGCTGAGCTCCTCTTCCGAGCAGCTGTTAGTCTCCAGGCTCTCTGCCTCCGACTCCAAACCCTCCAGGACCAGCAGCGCGTCGCTCGTTTCCGTGGGGTCCTCCCCGGCCTGCGGGGCGGCAGCAGGCGGCTGGGGCTGCGGAGGGGGCGGCTGCGGGGACACGGGCACGGGCAGCAACCTCCGCCGACCGTCTTGACCCCCGGCCCCGCCGGCTGCCCGAGCCCCAGAGCGGCCAACTGCGCCTCTAGTCCAGCCGCCGGGCCCCAGGTCCGCTCGAGCGCCAACCCCGGCGGCAGGGCCTTGGGGTCCAGGGCACAGCGGTGCCGGGGACACAGCAGTTCCGAGGGTCCTGGCTCCTGGGCCGCCTCCGCGTCCTCCTCCTCCGGCGGCCGACCCACGTTGCGGAACACCATCAGCTGAGGCGGCCTGGAGCCCCGCGGGCCGGGCCGCGCGAGGAAGGGTGGCGGCGCGGGGCCATGGCCCGGGGGCGGCGGCGGCGGGCCTGGCTCGGGGGCCGCCTCTCCATAGCCGAGCAGGCGGCTCAGGACGCGGTACGAAGCGGCCGCCGCCGCCGCCTCGCCATCCCGGAGCTCGGCCCCCTGCATCGGGGAGAGGGAGGGCGGGCGGCTGGGAGCCGGGCTGGGGTGGGGACTAGGCCGGGCCCCACCGGAGCCCCGCCCGCCGCGGCCCCCGGAGCGACAGCGCTAACTGCCGCCGCGGCCTCTGCCTCATAGAGGGGGGCGGGGGCGCGCGGAGCCCAGCGCGAGCCCAGGCCGCGCGTCGCCGCCACCAAGCACCACCCCCAGATGGCGTCACTTCCGGGACATGGTGGTCACACCCCCTCCCCAGGGCTTGCTCGCCCTGGCCTCTTCAGAGAGTGACGTTGCGCGAAGCCTGGGCAGCTATTGGTCGGGAGCTGCTTCTCGCCTGGGCTTTAGTCCTCAACTCTGACCCTGGTTTTTCACTTCCCAGGCGCTCTGGGCGAAACCACCCCTTCGGGTGAGGATAAGATGGGATGGCCCTGGGAAGCCTGGTATCGTCCTGGGAGAGAGCCGCTGGCCTGGGAGGACAATACCTCTGGCTCTGGTCCTACCTATGCAGCTTGCGATGTGTGACCGTGGCCGAGTCATTTATTCATTGACTGTATCCCCGCCTTCAGTTCAGTTCAGTCGCTCAGTCATGTCCGACTCCCTGCGACCCCATGAATCGCAGCACGCCAGGCCTCCCTGGGATCCAGTGAATATAGAATGACTGATGAGGAATATGTTCTAGAGCCAGGGCTGTGCTGACAAACGTTGAACAGCCGACTGAAAAGGGGAATGTATGCATATAATATATATGTACATAAATTTATCATAAATCGTACTGATGTAAAGGATATGTAGCACAGAATTTACAAATAATAATGTACATTTGCAAATTCTTTATAACCAATTTATTCTCACAGAATACTTTATTGATTTTTGCCAAACTCCTTTATGGGTAGGCAAACTGATTTCGGTTGAGGGGGGGCATGTAATTGTTACGTGGTTATTGGTTGATGTCCCCTGTGTCAGTGTAAGAAAAAAATGAATAAACAGAGACGTCTTAACTGTCAATTATGGGAGCAACTTCCTTGCTGATCAGAAAACAGTTTTCAAATAACTGAAAGAATGTTTCCTCAGGCTTTGTCTATCCAGAACGTAGTGGCTACAAACATAATACATTCATTTAAAATCTAAATTATTATTCATCACTTTCTTAAATCTAGATAAAGAAAGAAACAATAAATCAAGTCCTTTTCGGTAGTGTTTGCCAATTCTATGGTGCAAAGATTCCCATCAAGGCTGGTTTCAATCTACCATCCTGACTTTATTGAATACAGAGAATACTGTTATGTGGTAGTTTCATATTATGTAGCAGAAACAGTAATACAAATAGCCTCAAGAGCATAGTAAGATTACTAAGTAAGATTACTTAGTAAGATTACTAAGAAGTGATGAGTTTGGGGAATTTATTACTTTTGGTTTTAATACATTTAATTATAAGTTTGTATGATTTAATTTTCAATAATTGGTTGTGTTTAACAACTGGCTTACAAAATTTCTGAAATTTTAACAGTTGTCTTTCACAAGCCAGTCCCACATCACCACTACACTTCAGTTTTCTCATCTGCAAACTCAGGATAAGGATTGCTCCTTTGCTTACCTGCAAGCATGCTGTGAAGATCAAATAAAACCAAGCCTGTGTAGAGGAGGTGTGACTGGAGGCAGGGAGACCAGTTTCTGCAGTCATCCCATAAAGAGATGTTGAGGATGCAAAGGATAAGGAGGAAGGATCGTCTAGCAGTATTTAGCAACTTTAGTACCTGAAGGTGCATTGAGGGGTAGATAGTCCAGCCATCTGCTCTGAGTTTTACAGCCAGAGACCTTTTAAAACTGAATATTCACCGGTAGCCTGTGATTATAACCCTCTGTGGTTTCTTGTTGTTCTTAGGCTAAAGGTAGAACTCCTTAAGGAGGCCTAAAGGGGTCCTGTGTGATCCGACCCCTGCTTGTCTGGCCTCATCTTCCACCAAGCTCCACCTTGTTCTCTCTGCCGTGCAGTTCCAGTAGCCCCCTGGGTCAGGCTCACACATTTTATGGCCATCGCATACATGATTCCCTTTTCTTGAAAGGCCTTTTCCCTCCATTTTCTGCTTCCTACTCATCCTTCAAGTTAAACTTATTCCTTCCTACCTCAGGAAAATCTCCTTGCCTGGGTAATTCCTCCTCACCGAGTTACCGAGTTCTAAGACTACTCTTCTGTTGCACTTAATTGCACAGGTGTGATTTGTCATCTGTCTGTGGAGTTATTTGATTTAAATCTATCTTCCCTACTAAACCTTCAGCTCCGTGAGAGCAGGGGTCTAGTTTGCTTTTTGTCCATCAGGGACTCTCCAGTGCCAAGGACTGCCTGGCACAGATTAGGCCCCTGATTACAAATTGATCTCTGATTCTGCACAACAGAATTAATAACCTCCCTTGCCCATGAAAAAAAAACTGAAGTTACTTGCCTAAGGTCACACAGTCCAAAAGTTACTTGCAGTGGAATTTAAAACCAGTTCTGACTCAAGAGTATATTTTCTACCCTCTCTCCCTCAGCTCCCTCTTAGGTGTCACTTAAGTTTCTGGAGAAAAGAAGACAAATTGCTTTAGGATTATAGAACAGCACTCCAGTACTCTTGCCTGGAAAATCCCATGGACCGAGGAGCCTGGTAGGCTGCAGTCCATGGGATTGCGAAGAGTCAGACATGACTGAGCGACTTCACTTTCACTTCCGTGCATTGGAGAAGGAAATGGCAACCCACTGTGGTGTTCTTGCCTGGAGAATCCCAGGGACGGGGGAGCCTGGTGGGCTGCCGTCTATGGGGTCGCAGAGTCGGACACGGCTGAAACAATTTAGCAGCAGCAGCACAGAACACCAGAGGCCTAAGAAGATCACCCAAACAAGACCCTGGTTATTTCTGGAAAATTCTGGCTGGGGAACAGATTACCCCATCAATGCAAGGTCTTGAAGCTCTGCAGCACCCTCTGCTGTCCAGCTAATTTCTTGGCCCCAGAGGGAAGCCGGCCATGTCTGGCCCCTGGGTTATCTCCACCAGCCCAGAACACACAGAGGCCAGGGCAAGGAATACTGCCTTTCTCCATTTCCCTTAATATCTAGGGCCTGTAGCCCAGTACCTGGGAAAAATATTGAAAATTAAGTTCCGAGTAAAGGAAGTATATTTTTGTGTGAGTTGGATTTGTGTGAGTGTGTGTTGGGTGGATTTTGTGTCCATAGATACCTTTTTCTTGAGGGCTATATAAGTTGTCTCTGCAGTGGTAGAACCCTAGTTTTAAAGGTTTGCAAAGAACAACACAGAGAATCTAAACCAGTCTTGAGTTCACGCAGTCGTTCAGCAGCGGCTTCAGGAGTGCAGTGATGGGTGAAACAGGCACGGTCTCTGGCCCTCTGGAGCTTGCCATCTAGTTTGAGTCCTAGTCCTGCCACTTCCTGAACATATTAACAAGAGCAAATAATCAAACACCTTTGAACCTGTGTTTCATTTGTAAAAATAGGTCAATCCCCCTTGATGGGGCGGTCGTAGGGATTAAATGAAAACTTACATGCAAATGCTACGTGCGTGTGTGCTAAGTCACCTCAGCTGTGTCAGACTGTTTGCAACCCTGTGGACTAGAGTCCACCAGGCAGGTCGGTTCTTTACCACTAGAGCCACCTGGGAAACAAATGCTCCAGTGCTATACAAACATTAGTTGTTATTATGAAAAACTTCTTGGAGGAAAAAACAGCTATTATGTCTTCACCAAAAGTGGCTCTTGGCTAACAGTAACCAGTTAACACCAAGAACATGGAATGGGGCACTTGCTCACCACTCCTGCCCCCTGCCATCCCTCTCTCTGTTAGTACATGGAATCAGAGAGGCAAAGGAGGGAACTATGGATGTGTGATACGGTCTGACCGCAATGACCACTTGCTGTAGGCATTATAGGGATTTTGTGGAGGGTTGTCCTCTAGCCTCCATCTTTTCCTCCACCCTTTACCTTCCCAGTGAAGATTCCAAAGCAAAACTGATGTTTGTAGAGGCCACGTGTAAAGCAAGGGAAGTTTTTAGCAACCACCACCCAACCCTTCCTACCTGTACTCGGGGATCTGGGGCATCAAAGACTTCAGAAGGAGGGTAGGGCTGAGTGGGAAGGAAAGAAACTACCAGCACACGCACAGAGGCCAAATCAGTGGGTGTCGGGTCAGCAATGGGAAGGTGGTAGAAGAGGGACGAGAGGAAGGCTGAGGCTATGTTAGGTGACTGACTTCAAGAATCCATACCCTTCTGGATCCAAGGAGGCTGCCTCAGACAGTGCTAACTCTGGGCTTTCCAGTTACTGTGTCCAACAGGGAGAAGGATGTGGTGGGTAAGAAGACTGGGAAAAGCAGGAGCGGTTAGCCACGGTCTTCACGAAAAAGAAGGAAGACAGGCTGAGGAGGACAAAATGAAGGTGAAAGAAGCAGAAGGAAAACTGTCTTCTCTCTTACCCTACTCCACCCCTACCACGACTCCCCCACCTCCAGGCATTTTTTGTTTGTTGTTTTGTTTCATTTTGGCCACACTGCTTGGCATGCAGAATCTTAGATGTTCCCCAACCGAGGATCGAACCTGTTTCCCTGAAGTGGAAGTACAGAATCTTAACCACTGTGATGCAGGAAAGGAAGGCTCCCCTGGGTGGGGTAGTGGACACCTGCTCCATCACAAGCAACAGCGTGATCCTAGGGAAGTTGCTTCAGCTCTGGTCCTTGCTTTCCTCCTCTATAGTGAGGCTGCCTTGCGGTCTCTAAGGATGAATAACAGGGTGATGGTACGGGGTTGATGTTTTTGGATCCAAAGAGTGTGGATTCTTGAAGTCAGCCACAAAACAAAGCCTCAGCCTTCCTCTTTGCCCCCTTTCACCACCTTCCCATTGCTGATCCGACACCCAGTGATTTGGCTCCTGTGCTTGTGTTATCTGGTAGTTTCTTTCCTTCTCACTCTGTCCCACCTCCCTTCTTAGGCCTTTGATGCCCCAGATCCCCAAGTATAGGTAGGAAGGGTTGGGTGGTGGTTGCTAAAAACTCCCCTTGCTTTACACGTGGTCTCTACAAACAACAACAACATCTGCAAACCAGGAAGAAAGCTCTCAGGAGGGAGTCAAATTGGTCAGCGCCTTGATCTTGGATTCAGTAGCCTCCAGAACTGTGAGAAATTTACTCTTATTGTTTAAGCCACCCAGTCTATGGTATTTTGCTGTGGCAGCCCAAGCTGACTAACACACTGATGGTATAATTTAAGGCTGAGTCTGAGCACCCGAGAACCATGAAAGCCAGTGGTATAGTTCTCGTCCAAAGAGCAGCAGGCTCAGTACTCAGGAAAAGTTGACTGCAGGTCTGAAGACAAGGGAAAAACCAATGTCCCAGCTGGGACATTGTAGGGGAGTCAGAGCTCTGGGTTTGAGTCTCAACTCAAATGGAGCAGCTAAGTGAGTCTCTGAGCCTTACTGTTTGTGAAATTGGGATAAGAACATTCAGCACAGGTGGGTGTGAGGAAGATTCACTGAGACAACACACATGAAAAAGACTTTGTACACTGCCACAGTCTGTACACACACCAATTATGGTTCTATTGAGCTCTTTGGCCCACCCCTCCCCATCCCTAGTCTCAAATTCCAGTTTAGCAGCACGGTGTCAGGGTGGGGGTGGGCACAGGCAGCTAGAGCAGATTGCGGGGAGCTGCAGCTTGGCCCTTTATCATGGCCGTCGAAATTGCTGCCAGGAGGCTAAGTGGAGCAGAGGAGTGGAGAGAGGGGCACAGGCTCATCTGCGGTTGCTATGGCGCCCCATCCTGGATTTGCCCATCTCTCCTAATGGAGCAAAGGGCAGAGGGAGGGAGGGAGGGAGAGATGAAGAGACAGAACTGCTGGTCCCTTCATCTCCCCTCCCTTCTGTGTCTCTCTGGAGCAGATGTACGGTGGGGAGTAGGGGGAGGGAGCTTGGATATAGAGGGAAGAGTGGTGTGCCAGGATTAAGAGGGTTTGCAGTGAGGGGCCACACTGAGAGAGGAGGGAGCAGAGCCCTCATGCTGACGTCCAGAAGCCAGATGATGATGTTAGAAGAAAAAAAAAAAAAAACACCCGAGCAAGACAGCGTGAGAGTGAGAGAGAGGATACGAGGTGTGGAAGCACAGCAGCCAGCAAATTCCGCAGGCAGCCTGGACCCCAGGGCCCTGTAGGCTGCCCTGAGGATGGACACCAGGACAGTGGCCATGCCTTCTCCGGTGGCAGGGCTGCTAGGCTGCTGTTTCCTCTTTGGCTGGGCTCTGGGGGTTCCGAGGACCCTCCGCTCTCTGCCCGCACTGTCCTCCAAAGTCAAGCCAGGGTCTGTACCCTTTTGGGTGCCCCCAGAGGGGGCTGAGGCAGCCCCTGGCTTTTCTCTACTCTGGAGATGCTCAACAGCTGTCTGGGGCTAACTGCAGTGAGCGCTATGAAGCTCCTGGGGCAGGAGCCAGACCAGGGCTCCCCCAGTCCTATGGAGGGCAGCAGGTACTGTGACCCAGGCCGCCAATTTCCTCAACATGCTGCTACAAGCCAACGACATCCGGGAGTCCAGTGTGGAGGAGGATGTGGAATGGTACCAGGCACTGGTCCGCAGTGTGGCTGAGGGGGACCCAAGGGCATACCGGGCTTTGCTGACTTTTAACCCTCCACCGGGGGCCAGCCACCTGCAGCTGGCCCTGCAGGCCACCCGGGTTGGGGAGGAGACCATCCTTCAGGATTTGTCCGGAAGCAAGGTACAGGAGGAGAGCTCAACTGGAGCCCTGCACTCCGCTGAACTGCAAAAGCGGGTGCTGACCAATGACCTAGGGAGCCTTGGCAGCCCCAGGTGGCCACAGGGGGATGGATATGTTGGGGACGTGCAGCACGTGAGACTGTCTCCTCCTTTCCTGGAATGCCAGGAGGGTCGACTGCGTCCCGGCTGGCTTATCACACTCTCAGCCACTTTCTATGGACTCAAGCCAGACCTCAGCCCAGAGGTCAGGTAAGTGGGTTTGTGCAGGATTTGATGCCATTGTGGATCTGTGGAGGTGGCGGGGGAGGGGGGAGCCCTAGCTGTGCACAGGCTATTTGGTATGCACATGTGCGTCTGGGGGACACAGATGTGTGTATTTGCATTCAGCTGTGTATATTTGCAGTTGACTCTAGGAATCTATGTGTTAACATATACAGGTATGTGGACGATTGATCCATTTACATATAGGTATACACACGTGTGTGTGTGTACTGATGGGGGCACAGCTGGGCATAGGTCCTGGTTCTCAGATCTGAGTAATGGGTACAATGAAGGAGATAGCTGTGACAATCTGTGTACCGGCTCCTTGGAGGAGTCAGATGGGTTTCCCAGGAGTGAAATCTGCTAATCTCTAGCAATCTAGAACTGGAAAAGGAGGCTTCTACAAGTGAAGGAAAACACCAGGGGGAGGCTTGGAACCATGGCCCTTTCTGCCCAGAAGTTGGCCGGGTCCCAGCATCACTCCCATGACTGTATTCTTACATCAAGTCCTGACCCAGGAGCCTGTGATACTCCTCAAACAATTGACCTCCTCCCTCAGCCGGGTAAAGAGCTGAGTGGGAGCCATGATGGGAAGGAGGGAGCAGGTGGATACTACACCGCTAGACATTCAACAATCAACATTGTTTTCCCAGTTCTGTGTCCCCATTCATTGTCCCCAGCAGAGTTCCTCTCCTGGCCACAGGCAGCCTGGCTTTTTGCCAGCTCTCTCCCCATTGGGCTCAGAGCCAGGGTTGAGAGCCCTGGGGCCAGGCAGCTCTAGAATCTGGGCTCCTCTATTCCATATCTCCTTCACTGTGATCAATGGAGACCTGGTTTGGGTTGAGTGGGGCGTTGTTAATAGCTGAGCCTTGTGTACCTGTTTGAGTATAAGTGTATATACATGCAGTGGGGAAGTGTGAAAATCCCTTTCAGACAGATCATCAGAACCACAGCTCCCATATGTCTTGCCCATTCCCTTTACCCATTGATAGAAATCAGGAAATGCTAGGATGTTGAAAAGCTGAGGGATGGGGGGTGGGCCAGGGGAAAAACCTAGTGGGAGGAGGATTGTTGCTGCAGAGACAGTGAGGGTTAATAGCACTGGAGAAGTAGCATGCATGTGTGCCCTGTATCCTGGCACACTATAGCCACTGTGCTAAAGTGTGTAAAGCTTGCATTGCACCATGATCTGAGATCCAAGGATACATGTCCATCTTGGCACCCTTCACTATACCCCTAACTGCCAATTCACTGCCCTAGGGGGCAGGTGCAGATGGATGTAGACCTTCAGAGCGTGGACATCAATCAGTGTGCCAGTGGCCCAGGCTGGTACTCTAACACACACCTGTGTGATCTCAACAGCACCCAGGTAAGGATACAGAGAGTGGGGTACGGGTTTCCTGCCTCCCTTCCCCTTTCCCATGATGCCATCAGGAGCAGCTGACAAAGGCACACCAGCCTCTCAGGGCTTCAGGGAAGTCCCTATTGATGAGACAGATAGAGATGAGATACCAGGCTATTTAAAAGTGAGGACACTTAAAGCCTCGCCCCATTCCCCATCTGAGACAGCCACCTTCATTCCTTTCAGTCTCAATGTGCCTCCCTGTCTGCTCTCTCTTCTGGTACTGGGTGCTTCAGGATCCCTTCCACAGACCACTTCCTGAGCTTCTATTAATTATCCCCTTTCCTTCTCCTGAACCACATTCTCCATGTCAACAGAGCTCTGGGCTCCTTCTAACCCACAAAGGATGCTCTGTTGGGTGTTTGTTGAAATAAGTGGAATTGGGATGTAGGAGGAGTGTAGGAAAAAGTTGAGATGTAAGAGGAGACTAACCAGAGAAGGAGCTTGAAGAGCTCTGGGACTGGTAAAGGTGATGGAACCTGGGCCAGGTGCTGGCAAAATCAAAGTCATGGGTGCAGGAGAATCTGGATAATGGAAAGCAATGTTTGGTAATCCTGCAAACCCACTACTGGGAAACTAGGAGGCCAGTGAACTAATCCACTCCACAATAACACTGACTGCATGCTTGTTCCTGAGCTGAACCAAAGCCAAGGCGAGCCCTGCAGCCTGCTGGGAAGTGGAGCAGGTTTGGGCATCTGCTGCTCTTCAGGGCACATGGGTCTGAAGCTATACATCCAGGGATGCATAAAGGCTCCCATTATCCAGTGCACTTTTATTATTTATTTATTTTTTTCCAGTGCACTTTTAAACCCAGCCACATTCATGTCTCTAGGTATGCATTTGTCTGACAGTGCAGACTGTGGAAGGAACAGAGCGTTTACTAGCAATCTGAGCAGAGGGGAAAGTTGGGCCACAATTTCAGAAGCACGTTTTAGGTGAAGTCAGGGGCTGGATATGGACTCTTCCTTCCCTTGCCCCACTGCTATCTGTTCCTGGCCACTCCCTACAGTAGATCTGACCTCATCCATGTGCTTATCTTCCCTGCCTGGCTCCAAGGTCTGCTCTGTCTCCTGCTGGGCAAACATCAGTGGGTGGAGTTGGAATAAAGAGCTGGCCTTGGCATCCCACCAGCCTGGCATTAGCCTGGCATTAGGGCTGGGGAGAGCAGTCCTACACCAAAGGCAGATGCCCCTAATAGAGGAAGCTGCTCCCCCGTGGGTGCCTTTTCAACCCACCTGTGTGCCAAAGAGGGAGGCTGATGTTGACCCTTTGAAGCAGGATGTAGGCACACAGGTGTGGTTGATCTCAGAGTTCTCTCTGCTTCCACCGCCCCAGCACCTTGCTCTAGCAACAGCTGGGGATTGGGAAATGGGACCTATGAGGCTCCTGTCACAGCTAGTCTGGATAAAAGGCTGATCCATCTCCAAACTCTGTGTTTGGAGGTCTCTTTGATAAGAGAGACAATGATGGGGTCAGGGTAGGGTCTGCAGGGAGGGAAGGCTTCCCCAGGACTGAGGCTCCCCAGCGTAGACCCGGAGGCTGTGGATAGGAGGGTAGATGGCCCTCCAACTCTTCCAAGCGGGAAAGCCCCGTATAAATGCCTATGGTGTTTGTTGGTCCCACAGTGCGTCCCCCTGGAGAGTCAGGGCTTTGTCCTTGGCCACTACCTCTGCCGCTGCCGACCTGGCTTCTACGGGGCAAGCAACTCCTTGGGTATGTAACAGTGGTGAGGGACAGGCAGGTGTTTTACAGGCTGGGCTGACTGGAGGTGGGTATCTACAGAAGAAAGGCAGCTTGGGGTGAGACACTGGGAGAAAAACTTGTGGGGCCAGGGCAGAATGTCGAGAGAAGCAGGAGACACAGAGAGGGTCCGATTTGGGGGTGTCTATGCCTTCTGAGAATGAGCCTAAAATATGGCAATTTGATGCAAGCTGACCTCATGGTGAGTCCTAGCCTGGTAACACCTCTTTTCCTGCCTTCCCCTGCAAGTACTCACTTCCTCATTCCTTCCCCCAGGGGCCACAGACCCTAAGAGGGCAGGATAAGAACTGTGCCAACCATGAGGAGAGAAGGCTGGGGTCTCAGGATGCCCCAGCCACGCCCCTCTCCCCTGTACCCATCTTGTTCATTATAGGCTCAGAGGAGGGTTCTGCCCAGCCTCCTGGGCAATTTGGGTCCCCTCAAGGCAGCCCCGGGAGGCTGCTGCGCTGCCAACCATGTGCTGAGGGCTGTGCCAGCTGCCTGGATGCCACGCCGTGCCTGGCCGAGGAAGCCCCCACACTGAGGGCAGCAGTGCTGGCTTGTCAGACGTGCTGTATGCTGGTCGTCTTCCTGAGCATGCTGGTCTCCTATCGCTGCCGCCAGAGCAAGGCAAGCAAGGCCCCACATCTCTCTTCTCTGCACATGTCCTGCCCGTTGTGAATCTCTAGCATCAGGGGAGACCAAAGACTACCTAAGGTTAGAACTTGGAAAATACAAATTTGATCCTTAATCTAACTCACTCTGTGACATTAGGCAAGTGATGTCACCACCGGAGACCTGTTTCCTCACCTGTACAATGAAGTCACTGGACTTGATTCAAAACACTGTGTAGACACTAGAGGAAGTGATCTGGTCCCTTGTGGAGCTCCCAGTTGAGTGGAAGAAGGAAGGACAGCACAGTAAGATAGGGGCCAGGATGGGTCAGTTGCTGTGGCAGGTCAGAGAGGGGGACCCAGTCATCCCGCCTGAGTGGTGTGGGATGACTTTCTGGAAAACATGATGCTTGGAGCCAAGCTTGAAGGTCAATTGACAGAGAAGGGAGTTTCTAGGCAAGGAAGCTGTCTGACCCGGAAGCTTGAGGGAAATTCTGAGATCCCTTCTAGCTCCAGCAGCCTCCGATTCTAGCCCAGGTCTGCAGCAAGGCCCAGGGTGAGACTGGGAGGGGCATGGGGCTGCAGGGGCTATGTGAAACCTTGGCCTCAGCCAGACTTAGTACCAGTGGAGCTAAGAGCCTGTGGATGAAGAAGGCAGAGCTGAAGTTATAGGGGGAAGCCTTAGCTCAGGGTCATGGAGTGACCCCTCAAACAGACCTGAGACCCTCCTGCACCATCCTTCAGGCTCTGTCTTCTCGCTGTCCTGTTTACATGCGTCTTTCTTTCCTGGGTTCACAGAGGATCCGGGCATCTGGAGTGGTACTGCTGGAAGCCATCCTTTTCGGATCCCTGCTGCTTTACTTCCCTGTGAGTTTGTGGCTAGAGTCTGACCTCACCTCCTGGGATCCCCCTCAGTCCCAACCTGGCACCCTCTACACCCCAGAATCTGTCCTCTGTATCCTGTGGGGGGATTCAGAGACCTCAAAATCCCCTGCTCGTACCTACAGGTGACAGGCTGGCCTAGTGAGGCTTAAAAGAGCTCTATGACCTGTTGTGTAACTTAGGACAAGTTATCTAACCTCTCTGACAACAAATCTGCTCCTCTGCAGAATGGAGGTGATGATGTCTCTGTGAGGAGGCTGTTAAGAAGGATCAGCAAGGTGCTTAGGGTAGGCCTGGCACCCAGTGCAAGTGCAATGGAGAGTGATTGTTTTTACCCCCTCCCCACCAGGTCTTCATCCTGTACTTCAAGCCCAGTGTCTTTCGCTGCATTGCCCTCCGCTGGGTCCGGCTGCTGGGCTTTGCCATTGTCTATGGCACCATTATACTCAAGCTTTATAGGTAGGGCCTGGGTAGGGCCTTGTTCTCACGCAGCTCCCTCCAGGCCCCCCAACTCATTTATGGGATGGTGTTCTTCACTGCCAGACCCCCCTACCCACTCTACTCCCCTGGGCCCCCAAGGCCTGCTCCCCGTCCCTGTATCCTTCCCCACCATCTAACTTTTTTGGGGGCGGTAAGAGGAGGCAGTGACCCATGGAAGGGATGGGAGAATAGGGATGTGTGGAGGGGGAGGGAAGCAATGGCCAGAGGCGTCCCCGCTCCCTGCGTCTACCAGCCACACCCTGACCCTTGTAGAGTGCTCCAGCTCTTTCTGTCTCGAACGGCCCAGCGGGGCCCCCACCTGAGCAGCGGGCGGCTGCTGCGGCGCCTGGGGCTGCTCCTGCTGCTGGTGCTGGGCTTCCTGGCTGTATGGACGGCAGGGGTCCTGGAGCCAGGCATTCAGCACACGTCACTGGTAACACGAGGCCACACACACACGGGACTCCACTTCTACCTCTGCCACCACGACCGCTGGGACTACATCATGGTGGTGGGTGAGTTACTCCCACAGAGTCCAGCCTCACTCTGGTCCCCCGCCCTGTACCTCCAAGGGTTCTTCCACCTGTACCTGGACCAGGCTCCCCCCAGAACCCTCTACAGAGAAAGGGCTGGTGTGACTGCTGAGGTGGTACCTGGCTCTGTCCCTCCCTCCCTTCCCTGCAGCTGAGATGCTGCTCCTGTGCTGGGGCAGCTTCCTCTGCTACGCCACCCGGGCTGTCCCCTCAGCCTTCCACGAGCCACGATACATGGGCATCGCCCTGCACAACGAGCTGCTGCTTTCTGCCGCCTTCCACGCAGCCAGGTGAGGACAGGCCCTCCTACCCACCATGCCTTCCACCCTAACACCATTCCTCACCTCTCCCAGGTGAGGGTACCCCCATCCCACAACCCTGCTGGCAACACCTGATACACCGCAGCAAGGTGAGAAAGGTCCTCACATAGAGTTCTCTACCTACCCTACAGACATGCTTTCTGTACCCTGTGTCTCACCCAACACCCTAAGTGCTCTCACATTCCATCCCCCACTGCTCTCCTCCCCACACGGGCTCCATTCTCCCTGCCTTCTTCCCCTCACACCTCAGCCGTCCCAGCAGCAGACTATGCGTGTCCACAAGGACCTGGCCCTGTGGTGAAGGCAGAACCAACCCACGGGGCAGTTCATAACAGTGCTATAAGCAGCCAGAGAGGGCAAGCTGGAGTAGTCTGGGAAGGCTTCTGGGAAGTGGGGATTAACATGAGCCCTGAGGTGGGAGGGCAGGAAGAAGGAAGAGTGCCCTCCTCATTCCACTGAGCACCTGCAGGAGGTCAGGGCTGAGGTTGGGGGAGAGCCACTGGGACAGGTGAGAGGGAAGAGGCCGCTCCCACCTGCAGCTAACCATCACCCCACCGCCACCACCACCTCGCCCCCCAGGTTTGTGCTGGTTCCCTCCTGCACCCGGACTGGACGCTCCTCCTCTTCTTCTTTCACACCCACAGCACAGTCACCACCACACTGGCTCTGATCTTCATCCCTAAGGTGAGGTCTTCTCTGGCCTTGAAGTGAGGTGACCCCCGGCCCTTGGCCAGGGGCACTGTGGACCCCAGGTCAGGGCGAGAATGACACCTGGGCCCAGAGGGATTTGGAGCCCACTTAGGAGTTGGCTAAGGGCATCCCTGTTTGGCTCAGGTGGTAAAGAATCCCCCTGCAATGCGGGAACCCAGGTTTGATCTCTGGGTGGGGAAGATCCCCTGGAGAACAGAATGGCAATCCCTCCAGTATTCTTGCCTGGAGGATCCCATGGACAGAGGAGCCTAGCAGGCTACAGTCCTTGGGGTTGCAAAGAATTGGACAAGACTGAAGCGACTTAGCATGCATATAGGAGCTGAGGAAGAACGCTCTGTCTCCAATCCCTGGGCAAGAGAAATAAGAGCTAGAGCTTAAGGGGGTCCTTGTAACACAATTGGAAGGTTGGCAGACACTGAAAATCAACTTGGAAGCAGTTACAGAAGATAGGTGAGGGGACTGAAGGACATGGCTAGGAATTGTGGGCACAGGGCATTAGAGACCCCTGGTCTCTAAGTTAGAGAAAATCAGGAAGGATGAGATGGGACAATACTCTTTGGACCTCCAGGATCCCAAATCAGAGAAGGGGTTGAGGATTTATGGAGTAAATACTTATGGCACAGGGTAGGGAGCCAACATGAGTCTTTTCCTGATCATGCCCGCCCTGGCCAGTTCCGGAGAGCCGGGGGCTCCTCCCCGAGAGGAGATCTTGGATGAGGTGTACGAGGATGAGCTGGACCTGCAGCGCTCGGGCTCCTGTATCAACAGCAGCATCGCTTCAGCCTGGAGTGAGCGCAGCCTGGACCCTGGAGACATTCGGGTAGGTGCTGCCCTCCTGACCTCCCTCCTGACCTCCACCTCCTCTTGACGCTGCTTAGGGCCTGGACAGCGAGCAGTGACGCCCTGCCACTCGGGCTGTATACCACTGCAGGCCCCCTGCCCTCCCCCTAGCTTCTCCTCTGAGACTCGCCTCCCTTTCTTCTCCACCATTGCCCCAAGCTGCTTCTCCTACTTCTACACAAAGGAGACCACACACGTGAAAAGATCCCCCAAATCCCGAAAGTCACATCCTGAGGCCCACTTGGCAAGGTAGAGGCAGAACCATGAGTGGAGCTCAAATCACTTGTGTCCTCCACTCAACAGGGCCACCATGAGTGCAGACTAAGAAGCCCCTCAGCCCCCCAGCACACCCAGCAGCTAGTGCTCCTAGGGCCGTTAGGGTTGGGTAATTCAGCCAGTGGCTACCAAGGATTTCCATACCAGAATCCTCTTTCCTTGGATTCAGCAGTGTTAGAGAAAGGAAGTGCTTCCCGAGTCTTCCATCAGGAGAGCATCCTTACCTTATTTTCCTGCTTAAGAATATCATAATGGTGATAGCAACCCTGATGAGAGGCTCAGAGAGTAGGAAATAAAGAGACTGGCAGTAAAGCCCATTGTTTTGTAGAATCTACAGTGGGAACAGTCCCAGGAAGCCACTGGGTCCATCCCTCCACCTTCCCTGAAGCCCCCTTCACATCTGACTTTACATCCCACAATTCCTTCCTTCCTTGTCTCAACTGCCTCCGTGTCCTCCTCACCCTCCGAGTTCTGCCTGTTTCCTGTCTCCTGGGGATAGGTTGAACTGAGACCCCAATCTATCAGGTAGGCCTAAGTGGAGGCAGGTGGCTACTGCCGTGTGGGTGCCATCCTTGACCCTCCAGCTTGGGGATCAGCAGTGGGTGTGGTCTCCCTATGCTCACTGTGGGGAGAGCCCCAAAGTAGAAACAGTTATCAAAGCCCCATCCTGTCACTTACACCTGAGTATGGCCATTTTCACACCCACTGGTCGCACCACTTCTCTTAAGGCAGTGAACACTAGGCAGTCAGATTTCCTTCCTTTATTGAAGTAGAGGCTCAGAAAGGGCAAGAAGGCATACCTTGAGGCATACCATAGGTCAGCAGTCTCAAACCCAGGTTTCCTGCGCGCCAAGCTGGGACTGCCCACCAGACCACAGTGCCGGCTGGAAGGCAGGGCCCTGCGTCCTCAGGGTTGAGCGGGGTCAGGCTCAGAACTAGGTTGGTGTTGGCCCTGCAGAAACGGAGAGGTGAATTTTCTAAGTGTTTTAAAAGCCAGGAAGGGACACGGCTTGGTGGGAAAGCATTCCCCCAGAAAAAGGGTCTCAGCACCAGCCGAGGGGCAGAGCAGCGCCGCCCAGGGGATGGAGAGGATGGTCCTCACGCCCGCTCGGTCTCCGGCCCCCAGGACGAGCTGGAAGAAGCTCTACGCCCAGCTCGAGGTTCACAAGACCAAGGAAATGGCCGCGAACAACCCCCACCTGCCCAAGAAGCGGGCCAGCTGGCGGCAGGGCCTGGGCCGCTCCTTCATGAGGTACCTGGCCGAGTTCCCCGAGGCGCTGGCCCGCCAGCACTCCCGGGACTCGGGCTCCGCGGGCCGCGGCAGCCTGCCCGGCTCCTCCCGCCGCCGGCTGCTCAGCGCCAGCCTCCGGGAGCCCGCCGCGCCGCCCGGCCTGCGTAAGTCCCGCAGCGCCTGCGAGCAGGACTGTGACCCTCACGGGGACCACAGCCCGCCTCTGGTCGACTCGCTGCTGCGGAGGAAGCTGGCCCGCAAGGGGCCGCGATCCGACAGCCGCGAGTCCGCTGAGTCGGCGGCCGGGCCCCCGCGCTGGGCTTCAGGTCGGCCAGCGCCCACAACCTGACGGTTTGCGAGCGGCTGCCCCGCGCCCGGCCCGCCTCGCTGCACAAGTCGCTGAGCGTCGTGGCCGGCGCCAGGGAAAAGGCCCTGCTCGTGGCCAGCCAGGCCTACCTGGAGGAGACCTACCGGCAGGCAAAGGAGCGGGAGGAGAGAAGGAAGGCAGAGGCCGCCTTGGCCAGCCCGGCGCGGAGGCCCTCGGCCCGGAGGCTGGAGCGAGTTCGAGTGGCCCCGTGTCGGCCCCACCTTCCCCGGCCAAGAGCCGCAGTGTGGACAACTCCCACATCTCCGGACAGCTGCAGGAGGAGGCTGCCAGAAGGCTGCCGCACGCGCCCATCCGGCACCAGGTCTCCACACCCATCATGGCCACCTCCGGGCTGGGCCTGGGGGAGCCAGGGATGCTGTCTCCCACCTCCACTTTGGCCCCAGCTCTGCTGCCAGCTCCTGCCTCTGCCCTAGCACCCATCCCAGTATCCCCACAAAGCCCCAACCTACTCACCTACATCTGCCCCTGGGAGAATGCAGAACTGCCGGTGAAGAAAGAAAATGTGGCTCAGGAAGGCCCCTCGGGGCCAGAGCAAGGCCACCTGTCTCATGTCCCAGCTCGGGCCCGTCTCTGGAGGGCCCTCTCTGTGGCGGTAGAGAAGAGGGGGACTGGGGAGAATGGATTGGACACAGAAGATGGGCGTCTCCAGGGGGAAACGGAGGAGGATGAGGACAGGCCCAAGGTCTTCTCTAAATCCCACAGCCTCAAGACCCCTGTCCAGCAGGGTTCCATGCGCAGCCTGGGCCTGGCTATCAAAGCTCTGACCCGTTCTCGGAGCACACACAGAGAGAAGGAGAGCGGGGAAGGGAGTCCTAAGGAGGAGAAGGGCCGAGCTTCTGGAGAGGGTGTGGGGGCATGTCCCAGATCTCCCAGGCCAGGCCGGCCCAGGGGGGTGAGTAAGCAGGCAGCACTTGCCCCCTGTGATGACGAAGAGTCCCTCCAGAACCAACAGAACGCTCACACCAGCAGGATGCTCCAAGTCTGTCACCGGGACGGCAGCAGGGAACAAGAAGACAGAGGCAGGAGGACTTCCCAGTGTCTAGCGGAGGAGAAGGTTGAGAAAGCAGGTAAAACAGGCCCTGCCACACTGAGGCAACTCAGGCAGGGCGCAGCTGGGGACAGAAATGCTAAGCAAGCAAAAGAAGCTCCTGTAGGGTGGCGGGAACTACCCAAAGCTGGCCTCCAGCCCCTGGGCAGTGCTGACCACAGGGTGACAGAAGTATGCCCCTGGGAAGCCACTGAGTCAGAACTGTGTCTGCCTGATGGTAGCAACAAAGCTGAAATCTGCCCCTGGGAGGTGGGTGGAGTCCCTGAGAAGGAGGCCCTAAGGCAATATCTAGATGCCGCCCAAGGTGAGAAGGAGAAAGCCTCAGAAAAATCAGAGCCCAAAGATGTGGTTGTTGTGGCTCGGAAAAAGCCAGAGAGGTTGGTCAGGGGTCAGGAGGCAGTTTGTCCTTGGGAGAGTGCCGATGCTGGGGGTCTGTCTCCTGGGTCAGCCCCTCAGGACTCGGACAGAGCCGGTGGCAGGTCTGAGGCAGTGGGCAGTGTGGAGCTTAGAGAGGTGGAGACGCATCGATGGGAAGCCCCTGGCCCAGGAGCTTGTACGTCTGACATTACCATGGCAGAGCTGTGTCCCTGGGAGGCAAGTGAAGGAGGAGAGACAGGGAAACCATCCCAGGAGGGAGTAAAGGAACTCCCCAGGAAAAGCAGAAAACCCCCAAGAAAACAATCTTCTGGAAAGAACAGAAACTGGGTGAAGGCTTGGAGTCTCTTTGTCAGTGGGAAAGGACAGATTTCCGGGGCCCCTCAGTGGTTTCTACTCAGGCCCCAGGAACCTCCGGTTGCTCGGGGAGTTTGGGCAGTGGCATCACTGAAATCTGTCCATGGGAGGCAGGAGATACTCCTGCCATCGGCAAGGCAGAGATCTGTCCCTGGGAGCTGGGTGATGAGGTGGTGGAGAAGGAAATGCTGAGTCAGGGGCCAGGTGGCGCATCTCCCCAGGAAAAGTGGGAAACCTCCAGAACAGGGAGATTTGGAGAGATGGGGGATGGACTGGGAAAGCAGTGCAGAAACTTAGCCAACAGCAGGAGTCAGTGTGTCCATGGGAAAGCACAGCTACTGGGCACTCTGGCCCACATCTAGACAATTCCTCATCCAAAGCTGATGGCCAACTCCTTAGCAATAAAGGAAACAGAGCAGAGCAGGTCTGCCCACCAGATCTCAGGTCAGAGGGAAAGGGAGCAACACCTGGCAAGGCAGAAGTTTGTCCCTGGGAGGTGAATGAGAGAATGACAGAGGACTGGACATCAGGGCAGGCAACAAAAGGAAGAGAATCTCAAAAGGACAAGGAGAAGATGCTTGAAATGTCAGGCATCAAAGCTAGCCCAACTTGGGCAAAGCCTGAGGGACAGATGCCAATGCAGGAAGCAGTCTGTCCCTGGGAGAGGTGTGGACCCTGGCAGCTTCAACCCACAGCCTGGTCTTCAAGACACAGGTGGACCCAACGCCAGTTTCCAGGTGTATGGCAGTGTGGAAAGTAAGACTGCTGAGATTTGTCCCTGGGACGTGGAGGAAACCCTGCCTGCCGAGAAGGCAGAGGTCTGTCCCTGGGAGGTGAGTGCTGAAGCTGGGGAGAGGAGGGCTTTGGGAATGGAGGCCATTAGGCAGTTTTCAAGCAAAACGAGGAAGCCTTCTGCAGATTCTGGACCTAGCGAGAGAGCTGTTGCTACTCCAGAGAGGCAGGCCCAGGAGTGGGAATGGGCTTGCCCCTGGGAGAGCATGGATCCAGGGAGCTCCTCTTGGCATTCAGACACTCTGGGCACTAACAAGCCAAAACCGGGGCTCCAGGAGGTGGACCGTGTCGGGTGCAGACCAGTGGAGGTATGTCCCTGGGAAGCGGAAGGAGCACCTACTAGTGAAAAAGTCAAGGTCTGTCCCTGGGAGGTGGATGAAGGAGCCCCTGGAAAGGAATTAGAACAAGAGATGAGAACTGATTCAGTGGGGCAGAGGGAGAAAATGCTAGAAAAGGGGAGACGCCCCTCCCTGGGAGAAGACAGATCAAAATGGGAAACACAACTGAGTCCAGAGCAGGAGGCTGTGTGTCCCTGGGAGAAGGACTTGAGGGCACCCTCTGCTCAGGCCCCTGAGGTCTCAGACGTGTCCAGCAGAGGGGTAGAGGAGCCCTCCCTGGAAATGAGTGATGAGGCAGCAGAGAAAGGGGGCCTGACACAAGACCCAAAGATGGACTCCTCCCCAGAACACGTAGCCCCAGAAAAAGCAGAAGTCACTGCTGGAGATCAGGAAAAAGCGAGCAGTGAACGACAACCTGTCCATCTACAGGAGAGCACGGCCCCCAGGGACTCCTCCTTCCACCCACATAGTCAGTGCCCTGTCCAACCTAAAGCTGGCTCTCAGACACTGCCCAGCGCTGGGGACAGGCTGGCTGAGGTCTGCCCGTGGGACGCTTCTGCCATGGATGCTCCCAAACCTGACAGCGGGGCCAAAGCTGAGACCTGTCCCTGGGAAGTGACCAAAAGAACCCCCCGAGGAAGGGGTGTCAAGACAGGATGGAGATGAGGAAACTCAAGAGGAGAAGGGGAAAGCCCCAGAAAAACCAGAGCACAAAGCTGTGGCCCTTCAGGAAAAGCCTGAGAGGGCAGATGGAAAGCAGGAACCAGCCCCACAAGCTTCTGACACTAGCAAAGAAAGTCCCAAGGCAGCAGGCAGTGTGGGGGGCCAGGGCAGCGGAAGTGTGTCCATGGGAAGCGCAAGAAGCTCCCCTTGATAGGAAAACAGAAATCTGCCCTTGGGAGGTGAGCCAAGAAACAGCAGAGAAAGGGGGATGTGAACAAGAGGTGGACAGAGAATCTCAAGGGCAAGGAGAAATGTTCCTACAAAAGGCAGAATCTGGAGGGACTAAAGAACACTCTTCAGAAGAAGTAAAAGTCAGCGGAGAGATGGAGTCAATATGCCCTTGGGAAGGCACAAGGTCAGGAGGGCTCTCTCCACAGCCAGATGCTCCAGCCATGGACCAACCCAAAGTCAGTCCCCATGGAGCAAGCAGTACGGGGAGCCGGGTGGCAGAGCTGTGTCAGTGGGAAGTCACAGATCCCGAAGGAAATAAAATAACAGGCACCATGGCAGACATCGACACATGTCTCTGGGAGGGAACTGGAGCCCCATCTGAGGAATCTGGTCTCCTGGCTCTAACGGCAACTCAGAAGCAAATGCTCTGCCCCACGGCCCCTGAGAACCCACCATGCCTTTTAGTCCAGAGACCTTTAGGTAGCTTCCTTCCAGACAGCAAAAGCCCCCGCCCCAAAGTGAACAAGCCAACCAGTACCTTTACTCTGGAGGGTGTCAGAGAACTCCAAGTCCCTTCAGAACCTGGGCCAAGGACCAGCTTAGCCCCAGACCCAACCCTCCAAGAAGCTGAGACTCAGAAGTCTTCCTCCTTAACTGAAGACCAAAAAGTAGCTTCTGAAGCTCAACTTGAAGAACTCACCCCTCCAACTGTCTATCCTTGGGACTGGGAGTAACAGCTGCATTGGTGAGGTCATGCACTGGGTGGCTAGCTTTCAGAAGTCAAGGTTCTTTCCAAGTTCTAAGTGTCTCCAAAAAACTGAATCAAACTTGGCCACTTTCCCTCTCCAAGAAGGCCAGAAGTCAACTTATTCCAAAGACAAACTGTACAAGAAGGGTGCAACTCAGACTCCAAAAGGAAGTACCATCCTCTCTTTACTTCCAGTTCTTCTTCCTACTCCAGAGGACAAGGGCCAGACCTTCTGCTTCTAATTAATCCTCCCATCCAGCTAGAGTACTCAACACAAGCCACCTATGACATCACTTGTAAAGCTGTTAATGACAAAAGGGAGTCAGCTGTACACGGGCAACACTTTCACAAAGGTAGACCCATTCTTCTCTGAAATCTCCTAAGGATATTTTTTTGAGAAGAAACTAAACCACTAAAGGCACTGGCAACATAGGGGCTGAAGATTATAAAAGGTCACCACAGGAAGCTTAGAAGCTACTTTAATTCAGGTTCAAAGGCAAATCAGGAGGAAAATTTAAATGGCTCAAAAGAGGTCCCTGTAACGCCTTAAAGATCTTGTCATTTTGACTTTGGATCTCTAGTTTCTGCTTTATTGATCCTCTTACCTGCCCTGCTTGACTGCTGAAGTAGTCAGTCAAGCGCATTTACGTCCTTATCAACACCTGGCATGCAAAGCAACGTAAGAGACAGGGAGCGTCGAGGGAAAGCCAGCGGCTCCAGGTCCTGCGCACGTAGGCCGAGGGAGAGTTCTCCTTTCCAGACACTGTCTCACAGTTGAAGAAGCATGCCTTTTGCTAGCCTTCTTAGATGGCCTTCCCTTCTTCCTGCCCCAACTTTTGACAGTCTGCAGACTTCACCCCTCTGCCTCATTCTCCTAGCCTTTCAGTACTGTCGTCAAAGGGACTCCTCTCTGTTGTCAAACGCAACGGAGCCTGGGAAATTTCTGTCTCTGAGACAAGAACCACTCCAGCTCACCTGCTCAGTAACAAGAGGCCCATATCAGTCTCTTTCTCAAGAAGCCTGAGCGAGAAAGGAGGTCCTGTTTACAGCCAGCACTGTAATTGCCCTCAGAAAGAGTAGTGGTGGGGACAGGTTAGAGCCCCACGGCCAGGGAAAGGGCACCCTTAAGTACAAAGCCTCCTTTCTTAGGGAGCTCTTTCTTGTTCTATTCTTTCAAGCCAATTCAGGCTACTCTTACTTAAGCGGTCCTAGATAACAAGGGTGCTGGAAACAGGTGATACTACTAAAGGGAAATGAGAAAGGAGAAAAACACTGGTCACAGACATCCCAGATCTGGCAGAGGTAAGGGGGTGGAAATAGGCAGACTAAACACGGCAGAGCTGGGCAGGGACCCACCTTTTAACTGGACAGATACTGGTGCCATTCACAAGGAAGAAAAAAGACAAAAGAAGGCAACCAAATACCCAATGGGAAAAAAAAGTCTGCATGTAAATAAAATATTCTGGGCAGCTACAGGGCTTCACAGAAAGTAACAAAAGTACTCCATTTCCAGAAAGGAGAAAGCATGGAATAACCCAGTTGCAGAGACCAGACATCCTTGTTCCCTAGCTAAGCTCTCCCTCTTACCTAGGAGCCCTTCCCTAGGCTTCTAGAGCAGTAATTAAAGTGTGTTCTTGCTCTGGGCTGAATTCTCAGCCTCACAGCTTCTGTATGTGTGTGTATACTCAGTTATATCCGATTCTTCATGACCCCGTGAACTATAGTACACCAGGTCCTCTCTCCATGGTATTTTCCAAGCAAGAATACTGGAGTGGGTTTCCATTTCCTACTGGAGAATCTTCCCGACCCAGGGATCAAACCCACATCTCTTGTGTCTCCTGTATTGGCAAGAATTCTTTTCCCCTGAGCCACTTGGGAAGCCCTCATAGCTTCTGAACCAATGCAAATTCTGCACTTCAGAACAATCCCACTGAGAATGGACTAGCTGGAAACAGCAAAGTCGTCCCTGTAATCACGGCTGTGAAATAAGCCATGGGAAAAAAATAAAGAATGCTTTCTTGACCATCGTAGTTGTTTCTAGCTTATTTGTTATGATCAATTTATTTTTTCAACATTTCTAAACATTAATAGTAGACAGGTAAGGAAAAGGCAGTGCCTGCTCTAAAGTCCAAGGTACCCTTAGAGACTACACAGCCTTAGAGACTATGGGGCGGTCTGGCTAATTCTCAGCCAGTGTCCAGCTACATGGCTAGCACTGCAGATGGTCTCTGCCCAGCCCTACAAGCCAATCCTGTACATCTGGGCCATCCGCTCAGCTGGATTTGACCCCAAAGGGAAATGAAAACTGCACTTATCCTCTGGCTCCCTGGTGGCAGCTATTGCTTAGCTGCTATTTAGGATTATCTATAGACCCCTGAGACAGATCTAGGGGAGTAGGGTGAAATAGCGTATTTGAAAGCTTTACATATTTTCCTAGAAATCAAAATGCTGTTTGGTCATTAAGTGTGCTTTCTCTGCTCCCTGTCCCACCCAGGACTGCCTCTCCCTTACTCCACACCCTCCCAGCTGTGGATCCTACTGAAAGCACTTCCCTTCTCATTTTGCCTTAATCCGGGGATCAGGCAAATAGGATATGACCAAACCTCACTTGGGCAGGAATGCTGGAGACTGATGTACATTTTTAAGCCAAAAGGGTTGAGACTAAGTAGCGTGATGAGAGTGGCTGCTTTGGGTTAATCCACTAGTGCTGCCTCTCCCCTAAGCATACACATCTCGTTTCTGTGGTCTGCACTTTTGGCAGCTGTTATTAAAACCTTAGTTCTCCCCAGTGAGGCTCGGTTTGTTTGCTGCTTTGCTGAGATGGTAGCTTTACGGAGGAGTCAGATTATTCTCAACTTGATTCATTTCTTTGGACGCTACTCTCAAGATAAGGTCAGAACAGATTAATCCTTAGCCAAGTGATAAACTCCTTAAAAGAAAAGTCTAGACTTAAAAAACAGAAATATGAGAAATAAGGTTCTAATTTTTAAGGGGAGGCCTCATGGGCTGATCAGTGTAATAGTGCTACAAGCCAAGCTTGCTGCTGGGACAGTGACTTCCCTGTCACACCTCAGATGACCCAGGACATGAGCATGTGAAGTCCTACATCCTCCTCCAGCTGGAGCTAAGGCACAAGTAGGGGCTGGGCTATTTCACTCTCCCAGGCTCATATCCTGGAATCTTTGCCTCCAAATGTGAGCTGCAAAAGTAGTCACCATCTCCAAAAGCTGCTAGAAATCAGGGAACCAAGTCTTACTGATGAATTTCCGAAATGTATCCACACTCCCATGGCCCCTGCCTCCACCAACGCCTCCTGGGATTACATCAGGATACAGTCGATAATTAAGAACAAAATCCAAAAGCTGAGGACTAAATGATTTCTCTGGATTTACATTCATTTGTGAAATACAGATACTGATTTAGTGAATCAGTGTATGAGAAGAGACCCTCTTAAATGACATCACTTTTATAAACACTAATTATTTTTCTCAAGTCTGGATTTCCTGTAAGTCACACTAGTCACAGTTAATTTCCACTTCTACTATCTGAAGGCTTGTCCACTTCCAGCCTGAACCAGGAGAAATGCAGAGAGCCCACCACAATTTGTCTAATACCTGATAGTGTTTTTAATTCCAACTCTAATCCCTGCCCTGTATTAGAAAGTCCTGCCAGTTTGCTCCTGACAGTTCTTGCTATGGGCAAGCTGGTATCATGTTCTCTGAAACACACTGTCTTTCATTTGGAGTTAGAAACTAGATATAAGATGGAAAAAAGAAGCGGAGCCATTGCTGTGCATAGAACCAACCCACCAGGGTCCAACCAGCAGCAGTTGTTATTGAGGATAAGACTGCTTAAAGATCCAAGCAGGGTAAGAGAGAACAAAGGCAGTTCTTTCTACAGCATGAAGAAAGACAGGTGACTTCACAGCTTCCGGACACCCAGACTTCACAGCTTCCAGTTGCTTCATCACCCATGCTTCACCCCAGGAGTCATTCTTGCCGTCATGCTAGCTGAGGCTTATGGGCCTCTCTTTGCAGCTCTTCATACTCTTCCCCAGGTTTCAGCTGGGGGCCAGGGATCATCACCGTCTGAAAGGGCAGGAAGCGGAGTTATCTACTATCCAAGTTCATGGTTTACCCAAGAGATTCACACCTGCCTCCAGGCCCATCACCAAAGCATTCTTCTTCCTGGGGCTGCATCACCCTCCCTCTCCACTAGGAGGTGCCCAAGAGGAGTGGCTGAGGATGCCATGTCTTAAACTAGGTGGCCCTAGTGGTAAGGAACCCGTCTGCCAATACAGGAGACGTAAGATGCAAGGAGTTCAATTCCTCGGTGGGGAAAATCCCCTGGAGGAGGACATGGCAACCCACTACAGTATTCTTCCCAGGATAATCCCATGGACAGAGGATCCTGGTGGGCTACAGTACATGGGGTCGCAAAGAGGTGGACCTAAGACTCAAGCAACTTAGCACACCTTAAACCACGTGAGCTGCTTTACCTTAAGGATGGGCTGCTTAGGGGGTGCCCATGGGGGAATGATCTTGCCATGCATTCTCCAGCTGCCATAGGGATTCGCCAGGTGCTTTTCAAAGACAACATACTCCAGGACATCCCTGGGCACATCTTCCTGTCCATACATCAACCGGCCAAACCGGTCATAGATGGCCAGAGTCTGCAAAGATGAAAGCACATCAAGTTGGTTAGCCCCCAGAGTTGTTTAATTGTTTAATTCTGAATCCAGACTAACCGATCAACCACTGACACTTTACTCTTAGAGGGTTTTTGACTGGGTGGGGAGTGCAGTCAGGGTGGAGGGAGTGGAAGGAGGTAGGAGGGATCCCAGGAAGGGGAGGGAATAATATCCCCACACCTGTGTTCGCAGCTAACATACAGCAGTGAGAAGGGTGCAGTGACAAGGCAAGAAAGACCATGGTGAGCCTTTCCTTAGAACTCACAGTCCTGGGCAGCTATACCCAGGACTCAGAGGTAGGTGCTCAACCTGAGAGTGAAAAAAAGCTGGGAGGAAAGCAGAGGGGTGCCTCTACCTGCCGGGTGTGCATGCGGACGGTGACCTGGCCGTACGCATTGCTCCGGGTCACCAGACTCGAACAGCGAACCTGCACCACCTGGGGTGGCTCTAAAGATTCTACGAAGCTCCAGCGGACAGTCTTATATTTGATGTCCCAGACCATGTCCTGAGGGCAGAGAAGAGTTCAACTGGATTCCTGTCCGTATCCTCCGCCCTCTTAGGGAAGTGGGTGCTTATTTCCATGCTTCCTCTTCTTGTAATGCCACAGTCAACATGCAACGTTTCCCATCATATGCCCTCTGGTGCTTATTTTCTGTCTCACTTTTCTAAATTTTGCTTAAGCTACTGCTCAAGCTCACCTTACAACAACTCTCTTTTCGTTTCTAAATCATGACTCAAGAGCCAATTACCACCTGGAGGACCCTTCTCCAAATCAATGAAGACCTCATTCCAAACTGGCAGCTTACCTAATATGTTATCCCTCCCACACACTTTCATAATCTGCTCATTACTGCATGCATTTCTGTTGGCTGCACATTTGTTTTTTTCCTCTTACCTTTTGGCAGTTTTTATAGGAATTATAGACTTTTATAAAGGTTAATAACCTGCTTAGACTAGGATAGCTATACTTGTGCCTGGGGAGATGAGGCAGAACTGAGAGCAACTGAAATTCTTATTCTTGAATTTCTAACTAAACCACAAAGTCCTCATAGTCAGGAGTCTCCCAGAGTACCTAGCACCCTTGTTACCACACAGTGTACGCCTCATGCACACTGGTTAAGTCCTTGATTGTAGCACAGGCATGTGCAAGGCTGGCCTAATGTGGCCATCCCCTCACCTCAGGATCTGCAGTCTTAGTGCTGCTTGCTCAGGGACCTCCTCTATCTTCAACTGCATGCCCTTTACCAGACTCCATATCAAGTCATTACCATGCAGCCAAACATAATGAACTTTGGCCTTTGGCCTTAAACTTCCTGTCCTCTCAAAACTGATCCTTAAGAAAATCTAGAATCTGTCTACTCAGGCATCCCACAATTCTAAGGAAGATGAGAACCTACCGGAAAACAGTTTTCGGTTACCAAGGTATGAAGTCGGTCATGGTCTGAGCTAAAAGGAAAGAAATTTGTATCACTGACTACTGCTTTTATGATACTCTATATGAAAGTTGAAAATGGCCTTGAAAATGGAAAACTACTCCCTTCATTTTTACAAATATTTTTACAAATATTTTACACCTACTATAAGCCAGGTAATATACTAAGTCCTAGAGACACAAAGATAAAGAATAACATAATTTCTCAGAAAACCATGAGCTCTAAAAGCAGTGCAAAGTTATGTTTGAATCTCAGGAGCAGAAAGAAATTTCTCTGAAATTACTATATATCCTTGAGACGGATAAGAGACCCTCACTAGGACATGGAAACTGATTTCTGTTCTAAGCTGGAACAAGAGTCAACACAAACAACAATCAAAAGCTCAACTTATCTCCTCTTACCATGGATACATCATCAATACCAACTGCTTAGCTTTATTTCTTACACTTTCATCCTTGAACCTAGCCAAGATATAACCAGTATGGCTGAGTCCCTTCACTATTCATCTGACACTACAACACTGTTCAACAGCTATAGAAAGAAAGTGAAGTCACTCAGTCGTGTATGACTCTTTGCGACCCCATGGATTGTAGCCTACCAGGCTTCTCCGTCCATGGGATTTTCCAGGCAAGAGTACTGGACCGGGTTGCCATTTCCTTCTCCAGTGGCTCTTCCTGACCCAGGGATCCAACCCAGGTCTCCCGCATTGTAGGCAGACGCTTTTACTGTCTGAGCCACCAGGGAAGTCAACGGCTTCCATTAAATGGCTATACCCCAATACAAAATAAAAAGCTTAAGGTTTGGAAAAAATAAAAGATAACCACTTGTCATTTCTGGTCCTTTCCACACAAACTGTCCCTCTACCTCATCTTTGTGGCTGCTGGAGTGACCAAGTTATGCTGATTCTGTTCAGTAAGAAAATGAGACAACAAACCCAAGCTCCCATTTTAGGAGGGTTCCTAACTTCAGGTAAACCTAAGACCACAGATTAGTTTCTTTCAGATACACATTCATGACTTTCTCCTGCAATGTATTTTTTTGTTGCTTTTTTTCTGTCTTCTGCAATTTAACACTTCCTGAATGGTTAAAGTCTTGCTCTTTGAAAAATTGTGTCTCTAATGCCAGAGTAGGTGATAGGTTAGTTCTGTTTGTTTCACTTCTATTCCAAATAAAAAAGACTCTGAGTCATTTCCCCTCACTGTAGCTCTAGACTAGACTAGACCAAGTTGTGGTGACAGATACCACAACCACTACACCTGGCACCTCTGAATGAATTCTTCCTCATCACTATCTTGGCCTAGAAATCTTCAGTAGAAATAAACTCCCCCTTTTATGAGCTGACTCAGTATTTTGTAATAGAACTTATCCTATAAGTAAGTGTGCAATAAAACTTACCCTCCCACTGTAAACATCCAGAAAGGTTGGACAGAATATAACACACACACACATTTTTAAATCTCTAGCCTAGTACACGAGAAAGGAAGCTAGATCCATAGGTGCCAGAGAGGAAGAGGGAATTAAAAGTAGAATGGAAAGAACATAACCTGAAACCACAACCAGGTAAGAGATGATTTAGGGATCCAGAAATAGGATCTGACAGCTAGAGCTTGACTTTTCCTAAAACCCAGGATGTTGGAAGGACAGGGAGTTGGAACTGAAATCCCTGTATAAAGCTATGACCCTCAAGAGTCTGGCAGCTGCAGGAAAAGGAAACTAGAAGAATAGTCCACCAACCTAGAGACAAAGCTTCCCTCTCTCTAGAGCTCTGAGCAGGGTAAAAATCTAAAAAACAAACAACAACCAAAAAGCCCATGAAAACTGAAAAATTAAAGCCCTAAGTACACATTATACTCAGATGTAGACACAAAATTTACAATATCTCTATGATGCAAGAATTCCTAAACTAAGAAATTAACATAAAAACTAATACCTTGCCAATGCTATCCTTAGAGGATCTGGCAGAAACACACAGAGAAAACCTCTCTGGGAGCATATTCATAACTTAGGTTGTCTGGAATTCCCTCAGAAGAAGCATACTCCATCATCAACACTACAAAACAGACCTGGAATCAATCTAGCAAAATCAACAGACACAGACATCAAGCAAACAGACAGACCGGGAAGCACTAGGGGTGGGTTCCTTCACTGAAATAACTGAAAAATAAGAAAAACAAAATCTCAGAACTCTGGATACTTATAACAACCAGGGGAGTGCCTGATGAAGGGAGAAGCCAATGAGTCTGGATTTAAGAACATGTACAAACCACCTATCCTCCTCTTTCCCTCAGCCCTGCCATGACTGTGGGACAATGGTCTGTGTTCTGGAGTGGATGGCTGGTACTTGGGCAGGCAGCAGGACCCTCCCCTCCAAAATTTGAGTTTGCACATTCTGGTCAGCCTGGTGGATGGCAGAGAGACCAGCACAAACCATGCCACGGTTTCCGCCCTGCTGGCTGCAGCAGCTTTCCCCATCAACAGATATAAAGGGATAAAGGGAAAAGAACACCTATTTTGTTTTTATTCAGTCAGACAATTTAGGAAATCTTTTGTCAGGTCACTAGCCAACTGCAGAGATAATGGAACGGAAACTTCAATGACTACTACCCACAACAAAGAATACACACTTAGCAGTATTAGTTTGGAAAAGTCACAAATGGATGGCAGTGGCACTAATCAACAAAGTCAGCAATTTCTGAAGAGCAGAGCAATCTGATTTTCAGAGCTACCAGATAACACTACTCAGAATGTCCAGTTCTCAACAAAACATTACAAAGTATACAAAGAAACATGAAACTATGGCCCACTTACAGGGAAATATTTTTGACAGAAGCCATCCCTGAGGAAGCCCAGACATTAGAATTATTAGCCAAAGACATTAAATCAACTGTCCTACGTGCTCACTGAGATAAAGGCAACCAGGGGAAAAGAACTAAAGGAAATTCTAAAACAATCTACGAAATAAGTACATCAGTAAAGAGATAAAAATTATGAAAATGAACCAAACAAATTCTAGAACTGCAAAATACAGTGAAAGAAATTAAAAATTCACTACAGGGGTTAGGGACTTCCCTGGCAGTACAGTGGTTAAGATTTCACCTTCCAGTGCCGGGGTGCAGGTTCAATTCCTAGTCAGGGGGCTAAGATCCCACGTATCTCCTGGCCAAAAAGCCAACACATTAAAAAAAAAAAAAAAAAAAGGCAAGCAATAAGGTAACGAATTCAATAAAGGCTTTAAAAAAATTCACTACAGGGGTTGAACAGCAGATCTGAGCAGACAGAAACAAGGGATCAGTTACCTGGAGGATAAAACTACTGAAAGCATCCAATCTAAGGAGCAAGTGAAAGTTGCTCAGTTATGTCCCACTCTTTGTGACCCCATGGACTATACAGTCCATGGAATTCTCTAGGTCAGAATACTGGAGTGGGTAGTCTTTCCCCTTATCCAGGGGACCTTCCCAACCCAGGGATCGAACCCAGGTCTCCCATATTGCAGGCGGATTCTTTACCAGCTCAACCACATAACTTGAGGATAAAACTATTGAAAGTATCCAATCTAAGGAGCAAAAAAGGGAAAAAAATGAAGAAAAATGAGTAGAGCCTAAGGTACCTGTAGGACACTGTCAAGTGCACGAACACACAATCATTGGATCCCGGAAGGAGAAGAGAGGAGGCAGAAAAACATTTGAAGAAATACTGGCTGAAGGAACTTCCCTAAGGGCCCAGTGGTTAAGAGTCTGTGCTTCCACTGCAGGGGGCACAGGTTCAATCCCTGGTCAGGGAAGTTCCCGCATAATGCATAGTGTAGCCAAAAGAGAAAGAATAGAAAGAATGGCTGAAAACATTCCAAATCTGGTAAAAGAAATGAATGTTCATAAACTCCACAAACTCCAAGCAGAATGAACTCAAAGAAATCCACACTGAAACACAGTACAGTGCAAGTGTCAAAACCAAAAGACAAAGAGAAAATCTTAAAAGCAACAAAAGAGAAGTAATTTGTCACATACAACAGACCTTAAAAAGGTTACAGTTGATATTTTATCAGAAACTATGGAGGCCAAAAGGCAGTGGGATGATATATTTAAAGGCCTAAAAGAAAATCTGTCAACTAAGAATTCTATAGATAGAAAGACTATCTTTTAAAAATGAAGGAGGAGAAGGAAATGGCAACCCACTCCAGTGTTCTTGCCTGGAGAATCCTAGGGATGGGGAAGCCTAATGGGCTGCCATCTATGAGGTCGCACGGAGTTGGACACAACTGAAGTGACTTAGCAGCAGCAGCAGTCCATGAGCAGGGCTACAGGGGAAGCTACACAGCAGAACCTAAAGCTTTCTCAGCACAAGCCAAAAGGCTTTAAATTATTCATCAGCCCAGGAATAATAAGCAATGGGTCCACAGACAGAGGAGAAAATGATCAGTGTTTCTTTAGAGAGTGTCTTGTCTAATGACCTGTTCCAATATTTGACCAATTCAAATGCTTTCTCTGCACACACCTACCCAGCTAGAGTTCTATCGTGAAATACTGTCTTTCTAATTTTTTTTTCTTCAGCCCTCCTGAACACATCTTCAACTTCCTGAAAATGACACGTTCTATTTTTCCACCTCTAAGCCTTGTTTCATTCTGTTCTCCAAGGTAATATTAAGGCATTTATTGATTCCAAAATTCTGCCTCAAATGCTAGCAGAAAAGAGATTTCATTTTGTATTGACATAAAATTTATGTTTGTATTAAAATAGCTTTTCTCTCCTAGATGTCCTAATTTCAAACTTAAGGATAAATGAATGACAGTGGAGTATTGTGAGTTTTTTTAAATGTTGCTTTGATTTTGTTTTGTTTGCAGTTTGTATTTTAGTTCTCCAGCATCACGATTTCCTAATATTGTACTCAATCTGCCTTTACAATAAAACACACCATAACTGTAAAAAAATAAATAAATAAAAAATAAAAAAAAATGAAGGAGAGGGCTTCCTCGGTGGCTCAGTGGTTAATGCACTTCCATGTCAGGGTACATGGGTTAAATCCCTGGTCGCAGAAGTTCCACATGCCATGAGGTATGGCAAAAGAAAAAAAAAAAAGAATGAAGGAGAAGTGTAGATATTTTCAGATAAAAACGGAGAGGGTTTATTACCAGGAGATCTGTCCTATTAGATATACTAAAGGAGTTTTTCAGACCTAAATGAAAAGGCACTATACAGTGTCTTCTTAAAGCAATAAGAAATAATCAGCACTGGTACAGGTTACTATACAGGTAAACATAAAAGCCAGTATTCTTGTACTTCTGATCTGTAATTCCTCATTTTTTTCCTATTTGATTTAAAAGGCACATGCATAAAACATCAGTTACAAATGTATGTTATGGGCATATAGTGTATAAACATATAATCAGTGGCAGTAACAATGCAAAGGGGAAGGGACAGAGATACATAGGAGCAGACTGCTTGTACACTATTGAAACTTTGATATTATCCAAACTAGACTGTTAAGATACTAATTCTAATCCCCAAAGTAACCATTAAGGTAATAACTTTTAAAAAATCGATAGAAAAGGAAAGAAAAGAATCAGAAAGGTGTACCACTGGGACTTCCCTAGTGGTCCAGCGGTTAAGAATCCGCCTGCCAATTCAGGGAACACTGGTTCAATCCCTGGTTCCAGAAGATCCCACACGCCCGGGACCAGTGGACCTTGTGTGCCATGACTGAGCCCAGACTCTACAGCCCTCAAGCCCCAGCTACTGAAGCCGGTGTGCCTAGTGCCCGTGCTCTGCAACAGAAGACGCCACTGCAATGAGAGGCTCATGCACCACAACAAAGAGGAGCCCTGGCTTGGTGCAACTAGAGAAAGTCCGAGAACAGCAACAAAAGATCCAGCACACACAGCCAAAATAAATAAATACATAGGTAATATTATTTTTTAAAAATGAAGTTGGATGCTTACTTTACAGAATATGCAAAATTAACTCAAAAGGGATCAAAGACCAAAATCTATAAAACTCTTAGAAGAAAACATTGGGGAAAAATTCCATGACACTGGATTTGGCAATGATTTATAGATTTGACACTAAAAACTCAGACAACAAAAGAAAAACATGTAACTTGGACTTAAGAAAAATTAAAATGTTCTTATATCAAAGTACACTACCAAGAAAGTAAAAACCCATGAAATGGGAGAAAATATTTATAAAGCATATATCTGATATGGGATCACTATCCAGAACACATAAAGAGCTCCTGCAACCCAATAACAAAATAGCAACCTAACTGTGGCCACTTCTGAGTTGTCCAAATTGCTTCACATATCGAATGAAGGACTTGAACAGCATCATCTTTTAAGATTTTAAATAGCCCAGCTGGAATTCCATCACCTCCACTAGCTTTGTTTGAAGTAACGCTTCCTAAGGCCCACTTGACTACACATTCCAGGATATCTGGCTCTAGCTGAGTGACCACACTATCGTGGTTATCTTGATCATTAACTTTTAAAAATATAGTTCTTCTGTCTATTCTTGCCACCTGTCCTTAATCTCTTCTGCTTCTGTTAGGTCCATATGGTTTCTGTTCTTTATTGTGCCCATACGTGTATGAAATGTTCCCTTGATATCTCCAATTTTCTTGAAGAGATCTCTAGTCTTTTCCATTCTGTTGCTTTCCTCTATTTCTTTGCAGTTTGTTTAAAAAGGCCTTCTTATCTCCTTGCTAGTCTCTTTAACTCTGTATTCAATTGGGTATATCTTTCCCTTTCTCGCTTGCCTTTCACTCCTCTTCTTTCCTCAGCTATCTGTAATGCCTCCTCAGACAACCACTTTGCCTTCTTGAATTTCTTTTTCTTGGGGATGGTCTTGATCACTGCCTCCTGTACAATGTTATGAATCTCCGTCCATAGTTTTTCAGGCACTGTGTCTACCAGATCTAATCCTTTGAATCTATTTGTCACCTCCACTGTATAATTCATAAGGAATCGATTTAGGTCATAACTGAGTGACCTTAGTGGTCTTCCCTACTTCTTCAATTTAAGCCTGAATTTTGCAACATGGAGCTCATTATCTGAGCCACAGTCAGCTCCAGATCTTGTTTTTGCTGACTGTATTGAGCTTCTCCATCTTCAGCTACAAAGAATATAGTCAATCTGATTTCAGTATTGCAAAGCTAGTGGAAGTGATGGAATTCCAGCTGAGCTATTTCAAATCCTAAAAGATGATGCTGTATGTCAGCAATTTGGAAAACTCAGCAGTGGCCACAGGACTGGAAAAGATCAGTTTCCATTCCAATCCCAAAGAAGGGCAATGCCAAAGAATGTTCAAGCTACCAAACAACTGTGCTCATTTCACATGCTAGTAAGGTTATGCTCAAAGTCTTCAAGCTAGGCTTCAGCAATATGTGAACTGAGAACTTACACATGTACAAGCTGGGTGTAGAAAAAGCAGAGGAAACAGAGGTCAAATTGCCAGCATTTGCTGTATTATAGACAGAGCAAGGGAATTTCAGAAAAACATCTACTTCTCCTTCACTGACTAAGCTAAAGCCTTTGACTGTGTGGATCCCAACAAACTGAAAAATTCTCAGAGGTGGGAACAGCAGACCACCTTACCTGTTTCCTGAGAAACCTGCATGCAGGTCAAGAAGAAACAGACTGGACATGAAATAACTGACTGGTTCAAAACTAGAAAAGGAATACAATAAGGCTGTATATTGTCACCTTGCTTATTTATGTACTTCTATGCAGAGTACATCATGCGAAATGCTGGGCTGGATGAATCACAAGCTGGAATCAAGACTGCTGGGAGAAATATCAACAACCTCAGATATGCAAATGATACCACTCTAATGGCCGAAAGTGAAGAGGAACTAATGAGCCTCTTGATGAGGATGAAAGAGAAGAGTGAAAAAGCTGACTTAAAACTCAACATCCAAAAAACTAAGATCATGGCATCCAGTCCCATAGCTTCATGGCAAACAGAAAGGGAAAAAGTGGAAGCAGTGACAGATTTTACTTTCTTGGGCTCCAAAATCACTGCAGACAGTGACTGTAGCCATGAAATTAAAAGATGTTTGCTCCTTGGAAGGAAAGTTATGACATATCTAGACAGTGTATTAAACAGCAGAGACATCACTTTTCTGACAAAGGTATGTGGAGTCAAAGCTATGGTTTCTCCAGTAGTCAGGCATGGATGTGAGAGTTGGACCATAAAGACGGGTGAGTGCTGAAGAACTGATGCTTTCGAATTGTGATGCTGGAAAAGACTCTTGAGGGTCCCCTAGAGTGCAAGGACACCAAACTTGTCAATTCTACAGAAAATCAACCTTGAGTAATCAGAGACTGGAAGGTCTGATCAATCAGACATTGGAAGGTCTGATGCTGAAGCTCCAATATGCTGGCCACCTGATGGTAAGAGCCAACTCACTGGAAAAGACCCTGATATTGGGGAAGATTGAAGGCAAAAGGAGAAGAGGACAACAGAGGATGAGATGGTTAGATACCATTATTGACTTAATGGACATGAATCTGACCAAACTTTGACAGACAGTTTAACACAGAGAAGCCTGGCAAGCTAGAGTCCATGGGGTTGCAAAGGGTTGGACATGATTTAGTGACTAAAAGACAAACACACAGAAAGGATCAAGATGAGTTAGGGATCAGGTGGGGTGAAAACAGCTGCCATTAAGCAGAGTCCTAACACTTGCCAGTGGAGCTGAGCTAGACCAAATGGTGAAAATTCCCAGACGCAGTGAAAGAAGTCAAGGATAGCTCCAGGCTCCAATTATTTCCCAAAGAGGAAGGTCTCTCACTCTAGAATTCTTACCTGAAAAAAAAAAAAATCTAGAATAATAGCTGCTGAGAACATAATGGGTATAAGACAGGGAGTTCACATACTTGTTTAGACACAGGTGAGCTTCAATGAAGATATCCTGGGCTTTTTCAGGGAAGTCCTTTACTTTAAAATTAGGATCACTTTCTTTTATCTTCCGGATTCTGTAAAATTAAGCATGAGAATCATTTTAAAGATGTCATTCAATTTCTATAACTTAACAGCTTACTTTACCTCCATTAATGCCTGTCCATTTATTCAGTAATTGTTTTTTGAATGTGCCAAGTCCTATAAATTCAGCCCTCTAACTTACGGTTAAATCAATTATTCTAAAGAAAAACCAATGCTTCTCATAGTGAATTTCTGGAATTTTGACATCAAAGAAAATATCCTATAAGCACTAAGGAAGAAAAAACAGGCTTCCTACAGAGGTTCAAGAGTCAGAAAGACATTGGGCTTCTAACTAGCAACATCAGAAGTTAGAAAGATTTAGAAAGACAATGGAGGAGTATTTTTCATGGAGAAAAAAATGACTCCCAGTCCAGAATGCTATATCTGGGCAAATTATTTTTTGGGCCACACTGCACAGCATGACAGGTTCTTAGTTCTCCAACCAGGGATTGAACTTGTGGCCCTGCAGGGGAAGCGTGAAGTCTTAACAACCAGACAACCAGGGAAGCCCTATGGGCAAATTATAAATGAAGTAGGAGACTAAAAGAAAGACTTTTTCTTAGCCTTGCAACATTTCATTTATTTACCTTCCACTCTTTATCAGGAAGCTGCGAGGGAATGTGTACCAACCAAGATAACTGAATGTACCATGAAGGAGAAAGACGTAAAATCCAGGACACAGGGACTATATATAAGAGCAAGGCAAATGGATTAGCAGGATGATGATAGAAGTAGATCCCACAATGTACAGTAAGCCTGAAGAGTGACCAATCCAGACTGAAAAAGGTAAGAAGGCTCCAGAAGGGCTTTCTTCTTTATGATGAGATTGATAGAATAATGTTTTCTACACAGTGAGAGAAAATTAACACAACCAGGGGTTCTATAAGGAAACGAGAAAAAATACACTTAATGCCAGGAAAATAAAAAACTATTATGCAGGAAAGGAAATGTAATAATAATGTACTGCATGACTCAGCTGTCAACAGCATTTTCATAGTTATAATAATGGAAACAGGGAATTCTGATCTAATCAGTGTTACCAAAAATGTATTAAGAGGATGAGGGACACCATAACCCAGAGGGATTTATCCCAGGAATGCAGGGTTGGCTTAACACTAAAAAATCAATGTAATATACCACATCAATACAATAAAGGACAAATATCACATTATCATGTCAATGAGCAGAGAAAAAGCATCTGACAAAATCAACTCCTTTACACTCTTTTCACCTCAAAGCCTTGTTTTCTTTCCCTGGAATGCTATTCCTCACCACATTTCTCTACTCAGCTAACTCCAAGCAACCCTTTAGATCCCAGCTTTAAATGTCATTTTCTTAGAGAAGCTTACTCTGAACTCCCAGACAGGGAAAGTTATCTTTCCCCGTCCTGTGTTTCCACGGCACTCATACTTCACTCTTGTCTGTAATTATGTGTGTACAATCAGTAACTGGTCTCCTCCCCTAGACAATAAGTGTTGTGTTCATCAACATCATGAACTCTTCCACCAAAGAGTTCACAAGCCAGGAGAGAAATACATGAGAGGAGATCATCACAATATAGAGTTATTGGAGATAGTAAAAATAAGCATACTGTTATAACAAAGGCAACTCCAAAAAAGTCAAGGAAGGCTTAAAAGCAGACACAGAAATTAAAAGCAGACCTAGACATTATCATACTTAACAAAGTAAGTCAGAAAGAGAAAACAAATACCATACAATATCACTTATATGTGGAGTCTAAAATGTTAACACAGGGATGTCGGGTGGTTAAGACCCTGAGTTTCCACCGCAAGAAGTGCAGGTTTGGTCCCTCTGGTCAGTATACTAAGGTCCCATATGCTGAGTGGTGCAGCCAAAAAAAAAAAAGGGCAGAAAGAAACATATTTATGAAAGACCAACATTAATCAAAGCTATGGTTTTTCCAGTAGTCACGTATGGATGTGACAGGTGGACCATAAAGAAGGTTGAGCACCGAAGACTTGGTGCTTCTGACTGTGGACAAGACTCTTGAGAATCCCCTGAACAGCAAGGAAATCAAACCAGTCAATTCTAAAGGAAATCAACCCTGAAAATTCACTGGAAGGACTGATGCTGAAGCTGAAACTCCAATACTTTGGCCACCTGATGAGAAGAGCTAACTCACTGGAAAAGATCCTGCTGCTCAAAAGATTGAGAGCAGGAAAAGAGGGCCATAGAGGATGAGATGGTTGGATGGCATCTCTGACCCAATGGACATGAGTAAACTCTGGAAGACAGTGAAGGACAGGGAAGCCTGGTATCCTGCAGTTCATGGGGACACAAAGAATTGGACACAACTTAGCAGTTGAACAACAACAAAGATACAAAGAGAACAGACTTGTGGTTGCCAAGGGGGAGGGAAGAGGAGAGGGAAGAACTAGAGGTATATTATTTTAAAAGGCAGGGCTTTCCTGGTGGTCCAGTGCTTAAGAATCCGCCTTGCAACCCAAGGGACACCAGTTCAATTCCTGATTGGGAAGATCCAACATGTTGAGGGCAACTAGGCCCCTGCGTCACAGCTACAGTGCTATGGAGCCCAGCAGCCATAACTATTGAGCCCACATACAGCAACTACTGAAGTCCACATGTAGTGTGGGGTGTAGGGCCGTGCTCCACAACAAGAGAAGCCATTGCAGCCAAAAATAAATATTAAAAAAACACAACAAAAAACAGCAGACACAATGCTTGAGGAAAAAAGACATTTTTCAGACAAAGGAAAGGATGTGCAAAGAGACGCAGCACAGCAATTGTCAAGGAACTAGCAACTAATCTGGAAATGTTAAAGTTTAGGATGAGAAAAATGAAATAGACAATGGTGGAGAGAAAGGTAAGAGCCAAATTATTTTTTAAAAAGCCCTGAATACCACTGAAGAAATCTGTATTTTATTCTTCAGATAATAAGGAGCCACAAGAAGTCTAAAGAGAGGTGTTGATATGATAAGATCTGTATTTAGAGGAACGTTGTAGCCACATGAAGAATTGACACTAACTCAATACACTTATGCATAGAAATCTATATATAACCTTAAAGAGCCTATAATTTAGATACAGTCACAGCCAGAGTGACAGATACTGAAAATCTCTTTAAGAAGACAGTTTTGGCTTCTGCTCCTTAACTAAAGCACAGTTAGCTCCCTTGAACAGGTCTGTCTTCTTAAGCCTTTTTGGTTTTTCTTACTCTCTTAAAAATCTCAGGTATTTCTCTTATAAATATGCTCTCTCTTATTACTACTTTGAATTGTTAAATATGTGATCAAAAAAGTGTCCTACAAACTTCAATGTCAACTTCCCAAATGATGTGACAAAGACGACAAGTCAAGGCTGAGATGCTAAGATTCAGAATGCCCATACTATTATATATTAAGTCTATTACAGGGAAAGAATATACTGTCAAGTTATCAAAGGAGTTATACACAATTAATCCAAGATGGCCTCTCTGGATTAAGTAGCAACAAGAAATTTTTATTCTAATATTAACTCCCAGCTGTCTCAGATACCTACGACAATTGTGATGCCACGTTCTTCTTCAATCGCTCAGTCCTCTGTGCCAGTCCTTCTTTAGAAAGAGATGACACTCGGGCATCACCCTCAGGAGGAACATAGGCATCAAAGATACCAGCTGTAAAGAGAGAAGGAGAAAACTAAGAAAGCATTGCAAGATTGAGAAAAAGTCATCTCGAGGTCATAAAAAATTAGGAGGGCTCCTGGATACAAAATAGACTATCCACAGACTTTTCCATGCAGAGGAAATCATGCAGGATTAGAAAAAAGTAGAGTAAGATAATCTTTAGTCTTCAAAAGAGTTTTAGCTGCTTCTTGTACAAAACGGAAAAATTTTACCCTGGTCTTCTAGGAATATTGTGAAAACAAGATCAAAGATGACCTCGTGAAATATAATGTATACAAATTATTGAAGCTGAACTGATTTGGGGGTTAATTAAATGCTATCATTCACAGTCCAAATCATTCCACTTTTCAAGAAGACCTTTGACAGAAGGGGACTGGGTTAGGGCTTTACCTGTACAGGCCAGATGTATGGGACGTTCCAAACTTTCTTTAGGAATGACCAGTCCTGCTTTCCGGGCATATTCTATGAACTCTTTTTCTGTTTTGTATTTGGGTTGATAAGTAGGGGTGTGAAACGTTTTTAGTTCTCACTGGAACTACTGCTGTGGACTGAGTCATCAAGATTGGCTGGAGGATAGCAGAAAAAGGTTAGGTAACCTGGGAAAAAAACCTTGTACAAACTATAAGCAAAGATACAAAGGGCACATCCAAAGAATGACTTAGGAGCAATTATAAAGACACACATCACGGGGAAATGCTTCTGTCTTAACAATTATAGCTGTCTCTTACTAAAAGCCAGTAAGCAACTTTTACTAATACTAATACCACTCAACCTTTACTAAAGGCTTTTAGTACTTTTCATACTATAGGGCTATGCCAACTCAAGAATGCAGAGTTGATGAAAGTTGATGAAAGCAAGGTTGATCAGACTGATGAAAGAACGCTCAATCTGCTGGAGAATTTAAACACCAACCCAGTACTCTCTTTTCTTCTGCTCTACCCTAACTCAGAAATCTCTACATTTACTCAGATTACATTGTGCTCATTCTAATGGGAGCCTCAACGTAAACTTTATTTTGTCGTTCTAGCTCCCAATTAACCAATAAGCTCTTTAAAGGCCAGATCCCTTTTCTCGCTGACCATGAAGCTTGTTTAGGCAGGAACGATTCTCCCTCCTTTACAGCTACTAATCAACTTAGAACATTTATAAAAAATCAAAGGGAAGCGAGACCACCTTCCAAACCATTACTTCTTTCCCATTTAACACCCGTACGCCACTGAGACCCAGGGCAAACCGGAAAAACTTAATGCCCGAAAACTTGCCCGCCTTGACAGCCTTGAAGCCTCTCTCTACTCAGCCACACAGCTATCCAATAGCTGTGTCTCGCCTACCTCAACTGTTCCCTACTTAGGCACGAACTGTACAGCCCAAGTTCACCAAGGACAACCGTATTTCCCTCTACTCTGTCCTCCTCCAGCCCCCAGACTTCCAGCCACCCCATCCCTACCCACCTGCCGAGACCATCGTCCTACAGCCCTGGATAAGCAAGACAAACTCCACGGCAAGGGGGCTGCCATTTGCTCACGCAAAGGCAGCCGGGAAGGAAACAGTGACGAGCCGGAGGCTGGAAAGAAGGCGCGTAGGGCGGAGCTAGCTCGGGCGTGGAATTTTCCAGGGCACGCGCCCTCCGCCAAGTGTGAAAGGCGCGAACGCGCACGTACGCGTTCCGGAAGGAGCGAGGGTGGAGTTGGGTTGCGCTTGCACAGTAAGATGGCGTTGGGGGTAGGGTGGAAGCACGGTGGTCACGCGCCAGGCCGTGAGCGTGGAGCCACAACTGCGCCTGCGCACCAAGGTTTCTGGCGGCCAGGAGCTGCTGCAGTCCAGGTTTGGGACAGAGCTGCACCTTTTTTCCATTCCGTAAAGAACGAAAAGGTGTTTCCCTTCTGAGACAAGTGTTTTCTTCAGTGCCTACTTGGATCTTAGGAAGGACGAAAATGTCTAGCTTCTGGGTCTATATCCCATATGGTGGGTAACCTTAGCCAGAGCTCTCATTTTCCCAGTCTATAGCATGAGAAGACTATCCTATCGAATTAAGGAAATTAATGACAACTATGTTTATTGAAGCAAAAACACGTGGACTGACAAAAGCATTTGTTTTTCATTTGGGGACAGAGGCACAGGTTTTATTAACAAAAAATGACTTAGAAATCATTTACCAGATGCTAGGCAATTTTCCTAATATTTTAACTCAATCCTCATCACAAATAAGAGTAATATTCTTGTATATAACAAGATGCGCCGCCTCGAAATTAAGTACGTAATTTATTTAAGGTCACACGGCTGATAATTGGCAGAACTGGGATTCAAATTCAAGTAGTCTGACTCCAGAACCCATGCACTGACTACTGTACTGTATTTCTTAACATTAAGTGGATAAAGGATTCATGTTGTTAGGATCATCCTGGAAAATCCAGTACTGTAACCATAGGTGAATAATAAGCACTTTTCATACTTACCCTTAGGTTTTTATCTCATTCTGCCAATTAATGTTTATTGAACACTTCAGTTCAGTCGCTCAGTCGTGTCCGACTCTTTGTGACCCCATGAATCGCAGCACGCCAGGCTTCCCTGTTCATTACCATCTCTCGGAGTTCACTCACACTCATGTCCATCGAGTCTGTGATGCCCTCCAGCCATCTCATCCTCGGTCGTCCCTTTCTCCTCCTGCCCCCAATCCCTCCCAGCATCAGAGTCTTTTCCAATGAGTCAACTCTTCACATGAGGTGGCCAAAGTACTGGAGTTTCAGCTTTAGCATCATTCCTTCCAAACAATTACCTATGGTATTTTGCAATGAGTTGGGATCTATGAGCTGTAGAATAGAATTGCTACAAAGGTCCAAGTAAAATGCTAACAACTGTCAAAGGAAAGGGAAATTACTTTTGAATTTGGGAATCTGATGTCTTAAATCTCGACTTTTTGACTATACTGTGTACTCGTGCGCTGCGCAGCACACACACACACACACACACACACACACACACACACACACACACACACACACATTATTTGGCTTCACCACAGCTTGTGGGATCTTAGTTCCCCAACTAGGGATTGAGCTGGTGCTGTCTGCAGTGGAAGCACAGTCTTAACCACTGGACTGCCAGGAAAGTACCTATATAGTCTTCAAAGCTAAGGATTTCCTCACAAGTCTTAGTCATAGCCTTGAACCTATAGCATGACACATTGATAGTAACATGAAATTAGGTGTTACATGTATATGCTAAAGAATATATTAAGCATTTAAGTGAGATATATATATATATTTATTTCTTAACAAAGTCCTATCTACTCTATGCTCCCCATGGAAACCCCACTCCATGATGAGTGGTTATTAATGCAGAACATTGATACAGTCTTTCTGGAATTATCTGCTTCACTGTAGAGTCTTATGTTTGTCTCACATAGTAGCCAACACATCCTAGATCATCTCTGCCTTCCCTCTGGTCAGTTTCTCAGAGAACACAAACTTGTTCGTATCAACCTGGATGAAATAATAAGGGGAGTCAATTGCTTTTAATTCATTCTGAGATCAGTTGTAAGTGGGTTTTGTAGCTGCTTTTGGAAAATTTATATTATCTTCCTGTCTCATTAACTGCATGGAAAATTGGGAGCTGTCTACCTGGGGATATTAACATGAAAAGGAGACTTCTTAATTCTACAAACATAGAAGTTCACACTTCAGAAAAATCAAGATAAGAACAAGAAAAGGAAACTCATTTTGTAATTAGAGGAAGGAATAAGGTTAGGGGCTCAGCCTTGCAAAGAAAAAGTCTTGCACATAGTAGACACTCAAATATTTGTCCATTAAGTGGATCATGGGAAAAAATAAGTGAATCAGTAGAATCCCAGATAAACTATCATGAGGGAGAGGCAAAATTGTTTCTGTGTTTCCCCAAATATAGGGAGTTCCTGGGACCACTCATTGTCTTATTCTAAATGGATCCAAAGAGGATGGGATATCCCATGAGCAGTGGGACATACAGTGTGCCTGCATCCCCCCACACACACCACCACGGTGGCAGACGATGTCAGAGATTGGAACTTTTGAAATTCTGCCTGGAAGACCTACATTCTGGGCTTCCCTGCTGTCTCAGTGGGTAAAGAATCTGCTTGCCAATGCAGGAGACGTGGGTTTGATCCCCGGGTCAGGAAGATTCCCAGGAGAAGGAAATGGCAACCCCCTCTAGTATTCTTGGCCAGGAAAATCCCATGGACAGAGAAGCCCTACAGTCTGCAGTTCATGGAGTCACAAAAGAGTCAGATGACTTAGCGACTAAACACCAACCTAGTGTCCAGGAGAAGCACTGGTGATTTGAACAAGGAAAACACTTCTGGAGAATTGGAAGAATCTGATTACAATATGTTTATTGATTACAGTAAACAATATGACACTTGGATTGAAGTGAGCAGTAGGCGTGCCATGTGTTTAAACTGTACTTGCCTCCCTTGGATGAGAGCATGAAGAGCAAAGGAAGTGAATTGTCCAAGGTAAGGTGACATAGAAACCATGACTTCTAACTTTCTAAGAAATGGCCTCAACCGATCTTTAGCTAACGTTAGCAGAGTTTTTACGTCACTTGGAGAGTTGACAAGGCTCTTTTATAATGGTGCCTGAGTGTACATCTTAGTTCCACCTCTTTTCCTCACCATAGAAAAGGAGTAATTAAGTGCCTAATTCATAGAATTGTTACTAACTTAGTAAATGAGTTAATACATGTCCTGCTCTGGTTAGTTAGGGTAATTGCTTCCAAGCCCCATCATAGCCGTGGAAGGGACAGATGGAGCCTAGCAGGGTCCTGGTAAGTGGAACTGCTCCTTTGCTGACACAGATAGTATCAGTGGTCCCAGATTCCACCCCAGTGCAGTGTCCGTAAAGCAAAAGAGCCCATAACCTGGATATGAATTGGAAATCCTCAGGAAGCCTTATGTGTGTTAGGTCTCTTTCTAGGGAAAAGCGAAGAGTTTATGTTAAAGCTAAAACCATCAAAATGTAGATTGTTTCCATACCCCAAAGTGATTCCTTATTTCTGTGCTGCACGACTTTCTTCTCCTCGCTGTTCTGTCTCATCCATCCTTCCATTCATCCCTGCAGCTGAAGACAAAGGCTTTCTCCTTTATCTTTTTCTGCCTGCCTCAGACTCTATTTCTAAAGGTATGTTTAAGAAGAGATACTGCTCATCCTGGCTCAGCCAGAAAAGAAGCCCATGCATCCTGCTGTTCAAGTGAGGTCTCAAGTTAATCCCTCCCCCTCTTCTTGCTCCACTTTCACCCCAGCTGGCTAAATCAAGCGATAATCCTGAAAGGGAATTTCAGGCTATTTGTGACTTCCCCTCTCTGCTCCCTACCCGCCACATTCAGGGAGGAGAGAGAGGCAAAGCCCCTGGATCAGAGTAATCTGTTTCTAACCCACTTCCATTCCCAGGGATTACCTCTGCAGGAGGAGAGAGACAGGAATAAATCTGACATCTTGGCACTGGGAACTTGCGGAAGAAGCTCCAGAGTGCCTGCAGAGTGTGGGCATGAGGTTCAGGGGCCTGGGAGCTTGTTCTCATAGGCTGGGTTCCCAACAAACAGAAAGTGTGATATAATGGAAAGGTTTGGGAGGCAGGAAACATGGGTTCTAGTCTCACCATTGCTGACATTGACTTCCTTGTGGCCTTGGGAGTCACTTCATATCGCTGATCACTAATTTTTCCTATTAAAAAAAAAATAGCACTCTGGAGTCCAGAAACCTATAGCCCCTACTGATGTGTGGTGGTGGTTTTGTTGCTAAGTCATGTCCGACTCTTGCGATGCCATAGGCTGTAGCCCACTCCATGGGATTTCTCAGGCAAGAATACGAGAGTGTTCTGCCATTTCCTTCTCCAGGAGATCTTCCCTACCCAGGGATCAAACTCAGTCTCCTGAACTGCGGGCGGATTCTTTACTGACAGCCACTAGGGTTGAGCTCCTATTAATTATGCATAATGGCCTGACAAAGACTCCCTTTAGGGACCCTTGTGAACCAATTGCTCAACACACCTTCTCTCTGGTCTTTGTTCTTTCCTTTACCTTCTATAAGATTCCCCCTGGTGGCTCAGAGGTTAAAGTGCCTGCCTTTGATGCAGGAGACCCGGGTTTGATCCCTGAGTCGGGAAGATCCCCTGGAGAAGGAAATGGCAATCCACTCCAGTATTCTTGCCTGGAGAATCCCATGGACAGAGACACCTAGTAGGTTATAGTCCACGGGGTCGCAAAGAGTCGGACATGACTGAGCGACTTCACCTCTTCACCTCTTACCTTCTATGGACTCTGACATATGAACATGTATCTCCTACCTGGCCATTCTTTGGGGATGCTCTCCAGTTCCAGTTCTTTGGGGTGGAAGCTGTGTGAATGCAGGAAACTTCCACTAGAGGGTACCAAGGTTTCACTGGCATCTCTGATCACAGAGGCCTATGCAAACCCAACAGTTACAGGGTTTTCTTAGTAATTACATTCAGAGATTAAGAGATCTCCATTCATTATTCCTTACCTGGTCTGCTTCTTACTGCTCCTGGAAAGCTTAAGAAGTCTCTACTCTTGACATTATTTTGATTTAATTTGACATCAAATCAAAAGCATTTTGGTATAGTGGAATTCAACTGGCTGATTCCGCTACTTCAGAATTCTATGGGCACATTATTTAACTCTTCTGAGGCCCAGTGTACCCATCTGTGAAATGGGGATAATAAAATTTACCATTTTAAATAAAATTTACCATGTAGGGCTGTTGTGAACACTAAATGAAATCCTATATGAAAATTTGTGACTGATACACAGTAGGTACATAAAATTGTGTCTTAACTAGCGGAGAGTCCTCAGAATTGGCACAAACAGGGAATGGTGTTGAGGAAAGAAAGATAAATTTTTGAAAGCCGAGTATACCTCCAAACAAGAAGTGTGACTTTTTGCCATTTTGCTTTTAAGTCTTACAGGTTTCCGGGCTTGTGCTTCTTGGTCCTGCTCGGCCTCAGCCCTCGTTCCTATTCTGTTCTCTGTGTCAGCCCAGGCATGGCACTCTTCTGCTTTTTCTCATCTTGATTTCCCTGGAGGTGAGTTTAGTTTCTACTTCCTCCTCACTTCCTTGACAAAAAGTCCTTTGTATTTTGCCCTGCGTTTTCTGAAGAGCCACCTCTCCACCTGGTTCTGTTCTTCCCTTCTCATCTCTCCTATAGTCACTTCTGGGGTGGAATGTGCCATTTATTTCTGAGACTGAGCAGAAGTTTGGGAAAGAGGGAGGGCAAGCATGTCAGGGCTTGCGTGTCAGCAGACACGTTACAGCTGCAGGGCAAACCAGGGTGAAACCGCAAGCCAGAGGCCCCAGGGCAGGCAGCGGTAAGGCCCGCCCCTCCGCTCCTCTCTCATCTCTCTCTCACCCCAGAGGTTTCCTGGCAGGAGTGGGAGAGGTTGGTATCGAGTCCTTGAGCCCTGACTCATTCCCTGACCTAGTTGGGTGTTACCCAGTTATCTCCCAAACCTTTCTCAGAGGCCTTTACAACACAACAGTGTCATCCCAGAAAACAGAAGAAGCAAGCACACCACTTGTGAACTCCACGCCCATCTGAAGATCCGAACAACAAATAAGTTTGCCGTCCTCGTGGCTTTATATACCACCCAGGAGGTTACACTGGTTATAAAGTAAACAGAATTATCTCTCCCTGAGAAATCGGCTATTTTCCAGATTGCTTTACAGAAATAATCATGTTTAACTTTCTCCAGAGAGAATAAAATTGTGATTTTATTTTTCCTGGGCAGGGGAGGGGGCTGGGGTAAGAGTGGACGAGGTGGACAAGGACTGGAACACTGAGCCAGGAAGTAACTGGCTGTTATCACAAAATGAGTCAGGATTCTATATAGGGACTAACTCAGGTCTCCTAACCCCACCCCAAATTCCATTCTCTTTGCCTCAGTCTAGTTACTTTTGGACCTTTGTAATGTTCCAGGTTTTCTGGACCCTCACAGAAGTTCTTAAAATCTCCAAGATTCCTGAGAGCTTAATAGGAGCTTCTAGACCTCATACATGTCCCTCTCACTGTTTGTCCTGTGGAAATGCGAGTTGTATGTCTGTTTCCTCCTCAACAGACTGTTGAAAACACTTCAGAGTTATTTAAGATTCAAAGACCAATGTAGTAAGTTGTCTGTGTGAGCTGAGATCTTGGAGACAGGAGATTCCATTTTTAAATCATTTCTTGGTGTCCACCTATTACTGTCCTTCTGTGCCACTGTGCTAGTGGACGCTGACGATTATTTCCTTACCTCCCCTTTACACAAAGGTCCCAGTCACTCCTTCCCTAGGGTCATGCTTCCTGAAGACAGGAGCTGGTTTCCAAGAAAGCAGATTTTCGCTTTATCCTTTGGCAGAGAGAATGGAGTCGTTGCACACAGGCCAGAACATTCTTTCTGCCAGAGCTTCCCATCTGGAAGAAAAGAGAAAAAGAGTTTCAGAGTTTCCATAAGGTCTGCCTAAAAGAGGAGCCCTCTGGAGGGAAGATGAAAGCTACAGGGCTGGAACCCCAAGTTTCATTGTCTGGACAGAATATCAGATTCTGCAGGCCTGAAACCCTGACCCAGCAGCTCCTACCTTCCCCTTCCTCCTAACCCTTAGGCAGGATTTATTCTGTTCCCCATTCCTTTAACTTTTCACATGTATTTATCTGTCTTGCCTATTCCATCTCAGAATTTTCCCTCTCTTCTTTGTTCTTTATGTACTTCCCTGCCAGTTTTGTGCTCTCCCTATGAGTGACTCTAAAATATTCCTAGACTGCTTCTTAATGCATCTCACAAAAATAAGATTGAAGCATTAGAAGGAACTTTCTCACCACCTGTGATGTATGGAAGGACTTCAGTGGGTCCAGAGAGCCTCTGAAATTGAATGCTAATCTTTCTGGAAGAAGGCCCAGAGCTCCTATCAAGTTCTCAGAGCTTCCATTCAGATCCCTGCCTCTTGACCCTGTAGTTCAGTGTGTTTCACTTGTAAAGCTGAGAACCCAAGTTAATTTTGGAAACTAGAATAATTCTATTTTTTAAAATGAAAAAAATAGGAAATATCAATGTGTATCACATGTAGTAAGGACACTAGTTTTGATTAACATGATTCAAAATGCATTTGTATGATGATTTTTATATATAAAATCAAAACATCTAATCTCATTCATTTCATGAATATTTATTGAGTTACCATAGATATTGCTCTGATCACTGGGAAGATGGAAAATGAAAGAGACATTTCTGGTCCACAAGCGGCTCGCATTTAGTAGGAAAGAGAGAAGTACACAAAAACATTGCAAAAGAATATTAAGACCCACTGCAGAAGTAAGCACAGGAAACAGGTATAAAAGAGAGTATGGGACTTCCCTGGTGGCACAGTGGCTAGGAATCCACCTGCCAGTGCAGAGGACATGGGTTCAATTCCTGGTCCAGGAAGATTCCACGTGTCTCGAGCAAATAAGAGCCCATGTGCCACAACTACTGAAGCCCACGCACCTAGAGCATGTACCCCACAGCAAGAAAAGCCACCAGAGTGAGAAGCCTGTGCAGCACAATGAAGAGTAGCCCTGCTCACTACAACTAAAGAAAGCCTGAGTGCAGCAGCAAAGACCCAGCGTGACCGAAAATAAATAAGAGTATGACACATTATTTAGAGTTCAGGTGGGGCCATGCTTGGGTAGTGTGTGGAGAGATGAGTAAGAATTTGCAGGATACATAGTAAGAAGATGTGCAATTCGAGGCAAGGGGATTGACATGCACAAAGACACAGTGGTGTAAGACAACACAAGGATGGCCAGGGTTGCTGTCAAAGTGGTCTCGTGTGTAGTCCCTGTACTGTGGAGAGGTTGGGTACTTAGGCTAGATCATGGAGAGTCTCCCACTAAATACAGAAATGCTTAATATTCCTAACAGACAGCTCTGCCTGGGCTCTTTCAATGAGATAGAACAGAGAATTTTGTGAAGCAGCTCATTGTATTCTTGAGCATCTGATTGTGACAAGTTCCTTCCTATACTGATGTAATTGCTTCCCTTGTTCAACCATGGATTCTCATTTACCTTCTGCAGCATAGCAAAAGGAGTTGACATCGCCTTCTATTAGAATGAAACAAATGATGTTGCGTTTTTATAAATCAAGATAGTAGGATGGTTGGCAATTTCATGTTGTTAGCCTGTGCTTGAAAAAAGCCAGTTATTTGAGGACAGTTATTATTTATCTACCTTGCTCTTCTCTTCCCAATATCTAATATCTTTGCTGCTGCTGCTGCTGCTGCTGCTGCTGCTAAGTCACTTCAGTCATGTCTGACTTTGCGACCCCATAGACGGCAGTCCACTAGGCTCCTCTGTTCCTGGGATTCTCCAGGCAAGAATACTGGAGTGGGTTGCCATTTCCTTCTCCAATGCATAAAAGTGAAAGGTGAAAGTAAAGTCACTCAGTCGTGCCCGACTCTTAGCCACTCCATGGACTGCAGCCTACCAGGCTCCTCTGTCCATGGGATTTTCCAGGCAAGAGTACTGGAGTGGGTTGCCATTGCCTAATATCTTTAAACTCCATCAAATTCTTCCTTACTTGGGAAGTTACTAGATCCTTTTTCAACCTATCTCTCCGTGGACATACACTGGTTCATCAGTGTTTTTCTTTCTTTCTTTTTTAATATTCACTCATTTATTTATTTAGTTTGGCTGTGCCCAGTCTTAGCTGCGGCACACGCGGTCTTTGATCTTCCTCGTGGCATGCAGGATCTTGAGTTGTGGTATTTGAACTGTGGCATGTGGGATCTAGTTCCCTGACCAGGAGCTGAACCTGGGCCCCCTACATTAGGAGCACAGAGTCTTAGCCACTAGACCAAAAAAGGGAAGTCCCCATCAATATCTTTTTAAACATGAGGTACCCAGAACTGGTCAGTTTAAAGCACAGTGACACTGTTATCTCTTTTGATCTGACATTGTGTCTTTTCATGAAACTGTGACTACATTGGGTTTGGTGAGTCCTAAATCTTTTCACATAAAATGCTGTCAAGGCAGCCCCACTCCTTCCTATACAATTGATTTTTCTTGGCTGCACCACCTAGCGTGCAGGATCTTAGTTCCTTTATCAGGGATAAAACCCATGACCCCTGCAGTGGAAGCTGAGTCTTACCCGTTGGACAGCTAGGAAAGTCCCCTACATCTGGAGTTTTATTTTATCCTTGTCAGGTTTCATTTTCTTGATTTTGGCATTTTGTTCTAATCTGTCAAGATGAGTTTATTTTAAAACATTTTTTAATTGAAGGATAGTTGATTTCCAAGGTTTCAGGTGTACAGCAATTCAGTTATACATATATTTCTCTTCCATTATAGGTTATTACAAGATACTGAGTATAGCTCTCTGTGCATGTCCTTGTTCTTCCCTATTTTACATATAGTACTTTGTTCATTTATCCCTCCCCACCTTTTGCCTTTGCTAACCATGAATTTGCCTTCTGTATCTGTGAGTCTATTTCTGTTTGGTAAATAAGTTCACTTGTATCATTTCTTTTCAGATTTCATATATAAGTAGTATCATATGATATTTGTCAGTCTAAGATAATTTTAAATCTCACTTCTAACTGCTGAACCTGCCCCCCGCAACTGACAGTCCATGCACCACCACGAAATATCCCGCATAATGAAAGGAAGATCCTACATGACACAACTAAGGCCCCATGCAGCCAAATAAATAAATATTTATATAAATAAATCTTGCTTCTATCATCCATTCTATTATCTTTCCCAGCTAGATCACTATCTAAGCTATTGATTTTAAAATATCCAATACACCAGTGATTCCTTCATGGATCACAGCCTTGTGAAGGGGCTTGTGTAATTCAAGCTATGAACCATGCCATGCATGGCCCCTAATGCTGATGGATCATAGTGGAGAGTTCTGACAAAATGTGATCCACTGGAGGAGAGAATGCAAAACATTCCAGTATTCTTGGTGTGAGACCCCATGAACAGTATGAAAATGCAAAAGATACGGCACTGGACGATGAGTCAGAAGGTGTCCAGTGTGCTACTGGGGAAGAGCCGAGGGTAATTACAAATAGCTCCAGAAAGAATGAAGCATCTGGGCCAAAGCAGAAATGACATTCAGTTGTGGATGTGTCTGGTAGTGAAAGTAAAGTCCAATGCTATAACAAACAATATTGCATAGCAACCTGGAATGTTAAGTCCATGAATCAAGGTAAATTGGACGTGGTCAAGCAGGAAATGGTAAGAGTGAACATTGATGTCTTAGGAATCAGTGAACTAAAGTGGATGGGAATGGGTGAATTTAATTCAGATGACCATTATATCCAATACTGTGGGCAAGAATGCCTTAGAAGAAATGGAGTAGCCCTCATAGTCAACAAAAAGTCCAAATTCAGTACTAGGTGCAGTCTCAAAAATGATAGAATGTTCTTGGTTCGTTTTTGAGGCAAAGCGTTCAACATCACAGTAATTCAAGTCCATGCACCAACCACTGATGCCAATGAAGCTGAAGTAGACCACTTCTATGAAGACCGACATGATCTTCTAGAACTAACACCAAAAAAAGATGTCCGCTTCATCATAAGGGATTAGAATGCAAAATTAGGAAGTCAAGACATACCTGGACTAACAGGCAAGTTTGATGGTTCAGGGGCTTACCTGATGGCTCTGATTGTAAAGAATCTGCCTGCAGTGCAGGAGACCTGGGTTTGACCCTAGGTTGGAAAGATCCCTTGCAGAAGGGTATGGCTACCTACTCCAATATTCTTGCCTAGAGAATTCCATAAATCGGACATGACTGAGTGACTAACACTATCACTTTTTACTTTCAATTTTTGGCCTTGGAGTACAAAAAGAAGCAGAGCAAAAGCTAACAAAGTTTTGCCAAGAGAACACACTGGTCATAGCAAACACTTTCCCAAAAACACAAGAGATGACTCTATCCATGGACATCACCAAATGGTCAATAGCAAAATCAGATTGATTATGTTTTTTTTAAACAGCCAAAAATGGAGAAGCTCTATACAGTCAGTGAAAATAAGACCTGGAGCCATGGCTCTGATCATGAGCTCCTTATTGTGAAATTCAGGCTTAAGCTGAGGAAAGTAGGGAAAACTGCTAGGTCATTCAGGTATGACTTAAATCGAATCCTTTATGATTGTACAGTGGAGGTGTTGAATACATTCAGGGGATAGATCTGATAGAGTGCCTGAAGAACTATGGACAGAAGTTCATAACACTATACAGGAAACAGTGACTAAAACCATCCCCCAAAAAAGAAATTCAAGAAAGCAGAGAGGTTGTCTGAGGAGGCTTTACAAATAGCTGAGGAAAGAAGAGAAGTAAAAAGGGAGAAAGGAAAAGATAATACCCCACTGAATGCAGAGTTTCTGAGAACAGCAAGGAGAGATAAGAAGACCTTCTTAAATGAACAATGCAAAGAAAAAGAGGAAAACAGTAGAATGAGAAAGACTAGATATCTCTTCAAGAAAATTGGAACATCAAGGGAACATTTCATGCAAATATGGGCACAATAAAGGACAGAAACAGTAGGGACCTAACAGAGGCAGAAGAGATTAAGAAGAGGTGGCAAGAATACACAGAAGAAGCATACAAAAAAGGTCTTAATGACCAGGATAACCACGATGGTGTGGTCACTCACCTTGAGCCTGGCATCCTGGAATGTGAAGTCAAGTGGGCCTTAGGAAGCATTACTACAAACAAAGCTAGTGGAGGTGATGGAATTCCAGCTGAGCTATTTCAAATCCCAAAAGATGATGCTGTTCAAATGCTGCACTCAGTATGTCAGCAAATTTGGAAAACTCAGCTGTGGCCACAGGGCTGGAAAAGCTCAGTTTTCATTCCAATCCTAAAGAAGGGCAATGCCAAAGAATGTACAAGCTATCAAACGTACAACCTTTGCTCATCTCACATGCTAGTAAGGTTACACTCAACATGCTTCAAGCTAGGCTTCAGCAATAAGTGAACTGAGAACTTCCAGATGTACAAGCTGGGTTTAGAAAAGGCAGAGGAACCAAAGATCAAATTACCAGCATTTGCTAGAATCACAGAGAAAGCAAAGGAATTTCAGAAAAGCATCTGCTTTATTGACTACGCAAAAGCATTTGACTTTGTGGATCACAACAAACTATGAAAGATTCTTAAAGAGATGGGAATACCAGACCACCTTGTCTCTGAAAAACTCATATGCAGGTTAAGCAACAACAGTTACAACTTTATATGGAACAACTGACTGGTTCCAAATTGTGAAAGGACTACATCATGGCTGTATATTGTCACCGTGTTTATTTAATATATATACAGAGTACATCATACGAAATGCTGGGCTGGATGAATCACAAGTTTGAATCAAGACTGCTGGGAGAAATATTAACAGCCTCAGATATGCAGATGATATCACGCTAATGGCAGAAAGTGAAGAGGAACTAAAGAGCCTCTTGATGAGGTGTGAAAGAGGATAGTGAAAAACTGGCTTGAAACTCAACATCCAAAAAACTAAGATCATGGCAGCTGGTCCTGTCACTTCATGGCAAATAGATGGGGGAAAAGTGGAAGCAATGACAGATTTTATTTTCTTGGGCTCCAAAATCACTGTGGACAGTGACTGCAGCCATGAAATTAAGAGACACTTTCTCCTTGGAAGAAAAGCTGTGACAAACCTAGACATCCTATAAACAGCAAAGACATCACTTTGCTGACAAAGCTTTGGATAGTTAAAGCTATGATTTTTCCAGTAGTTATCTACAGATGTGAGAGTTGGACCATAAAGAAGGCTGAGCAGTAAAGAATTGATGCTTCTGAATTGTGGTGCTGGAGAAGATTCTTGAGAGTCCCCTGGACTGCAAGAACATTAAACCATGTCAGTCCTACAGAAAATCAACCTGAATAGATGCAAAGAGCCAACTCATTGGAAACAACCCCGATGCTGGGAAAGACTGAAGGCAAAAGGAGAAGAGGGTGGCAGAGGATGAGATGGCATCACCGACTCAATGGACATGAATTTGGGTGGACTCCAGGAGATAGTGAAGGACAGGGAGGTCTGACATGCTGCAGACCATGGAGTCACAGAGAGTTGGACACGACTTAGTGACTGAACAACAATACAACAGTGAAGTCCCTCTCTTTATTGATATCAAAATTTTTAATCAGTATCCTTTGAGCTCAGTTGATAAGCTAGTTAAAAATGTATATAGCTGTGATTATCCACCCATATTGCTTCAGGCTCATTTTTTCTTAGCCCTATGTACCTGCTCCTTTACTACCTTGCTCTGATCTGTTCCTAGTCCATTAAGCAAACCAGAACCATTCAGGCACCACACAAGTACAGATCTGTTTGGGCCCTACAAACACCAGCAGCTTTTAAAGGTATCATCAGTGACTTCTCCATTTGCTAATTCCCCACCTGTTGTCATGCTGCTCTTCCCTCTGTGAAACTCTGCAGAGACTTTTGTCATTCCCAACTCTCATTACCCTCACCACCCCCTCCATACATGATGTGTCTGTGTGCGAGGATAGACTTCAGCAGCTTGGACTTCATCATTGCTCCTCCATTTGGCTCTTGGTGCTCTCTCTCTGCCAGTGATAGAGCTCTTTTTTATTTAGCTTGGCTATTATTCCATAAATGATATGTGTAACTTTGCCTTAATCTTTTTAATGACTACATAGTATTCTATTGCATAGATAGACAATATTGATGGAAGCTTAGGTGGTTCCCCAAATTTTGGCGTTGCAAAGAGGCCATGAGTTTGTTTACAAGTACCAAGGTAGGATAAATACCTGGAAATAGAATGGAAGGATTAAAAGATATGTAGCTTTTAATTTTGATAGTGCCAGGTTACTCTCCCAAGGAGTTGTACCATTTTACTTCAGTGGTAGTTTAGAGCTCAGCAACATAAACGATTTTGATCTTGTTCTTTAAAGACATCTTGCTATTATACTGTTGGAAATTTGAAATGGCTTTTAATTTTTCCCTTCTCCTTCATTTCTCCTCCTTACTCGTCCATCTGATTGCTCCCCGACCCTGAACTCCAAATTCTTCTCACTCATTTGTACAAAGTCATTCCAGTCTCCAGACCCTGATGATTAACTCTGCCCCAGCCCTGCATTTACACATACAAACCTCAGCATAGTAAACCTGCTTCCATCCAAAGGCATCATTCTTAGTAATAACAATATTGAGCATGTTCATGTATTAACTGGTTTAATAAACCTTGTGACGCAGGTACTGTTGTTATCCCTACTTCATGTGTAAGGAAATTGAGGTATAAAGAGGTTAAGTAGCTTGTCCAAGGTCACACAGTTTAAAAATTGCACAAATACTATTTGAACCTAGATAGCATGTCTCTAGAGATCACACTCTAAAACCCTGCAGACAGATACCTCTCCTGAGAGATTAGTCTATAGGTTCTTATCAAATTCTAAAGTTTCTTAGGGCTTCCTATGGTATAAATCAGACTCTGGTCTCTACCCTGATCCCTATCTAGCCCACAGCAGGTTCTATTAGTAGCTCTGCCCACAAACGTGTCTGGAAAAAATGAGTTTCAGAACTGCCTTATTTAGCCTGTGACAGAGGAAAAAGTATGGGGTGGGATCACAGGCAAAGGGGACAACAGTCAAGCCCTGTCTCTCCCTTTGCAGAGGTGCGGCCTCCCTGTTCTGTTCTCTGGGTGGTTCTTCCCAGACAGGAAGGGAGCAGTTGGCTTAGTCAGTCTGATTTTCCCTGGAACTCAGCACACTGAAATTCAGGAGTGCCTGAGGCCAACTTAGGCAAGTTCTTCTATTCAGTTAACATTCGTTTGAGTCCCAGCAATGGGCCAGACCCTGTGCAGTGTAAGGGTACAACATGAGTAAGTCACATACTCTAGAAGTGAAGATAAGCACTTTAATTACCAGTTACCTGCAACATGGTATCTCAATAGTTAGAACCTTGAGTGCATTGTTTGGAGTGGGGGAGGTCAAGATGAGAAAGGGAAAAGGGAAAGTACGGATAAAGTGGGTATCCCTGGTGTTTTAATTGTAAGGAAACAATCCAGATTAGGGAAAGTTAGAAATCATAACTCGGCTTCAGGAAGGATTTCTGGCAGAAGGGAGGCACCTTTGCAAGTACTGTTGTTCTTCAAATGCAGGTGAGGTCAAATACCTTGCCTGTTTATCCGTGGGTAGGAAGGTATGAGGGCAAAGGGCAATCAGGAGAAGTTCCAAGATCCATAATAGTGGGGGCAGGGGCATCTGTGAAATGCCAATTCCTACTTTTTCTTGGCAGCTTTTCTGGAAATTGTGATGACAGCTGGTGGTGGGAAAAATCACTGAAATCACCAGTGACCATAACCCTTTCCCTGCTTCTGGGTGACTGATGGCTATCATCTGAGCCATTCCAGCTGTTGCCAGGCTGCTATGGATCCTTTCTTTTCTTCCTCCCTCCCTCCTTCCATTCCTCCCTCGTTTCTTTCTTTCTCTCCCCCCACCCCAACCACCACAAAACTTGTGGGATCCAAGAGTCCTAACCATCGGACAACCAGGCAACCCGTCTTTCTTCTTTTCTTTCTTTTTTTTTCGCTTGTGGGATCTTAGGTCCCTAACCAGGAATCAAACCCATGCTCTTGGTAGTGAAAGCATGGAGTCCTAACCACTGGACTGCCAGGGAATTCCCTCTTTCTTTTTCTTTCTTTCCTTACTTCTTTCTAGGTAGGAGGAAGGGAGGAATGAAAAAGTGATTCATTTTCTCTATGAGCAAATGAATAAGCAAGCCACGTCTTCTACACTAACTAGACAGCCTCTTGTAGGATAAAAAAGCCTGGTCAAGGGATTCAGTCAGCAGAGAGACCCAGTTTCTGGCTTCAGATCTTTGTGAGCCTTGGAAATTCACAACCTATCTGTACACCACTTCTCACTTGTGCTGTGGGAATAATACGTTTCTGTCTCTCAATGCTATTGCAAAAAAGGAAAGAAAGGAATAATAGATAAACATTTAAAGGCCTCAGGAAATAGTACTCAACAGGGATATATTTTACTGTTTTTAATAATTTCTCAGATTGTTTCAGTAAAATAAAAGGCCACGGTTGATATGTTGTTTTATTAAATGGGTGCTGAGTGTTGCTAAGGGGCCTCTTTTGAGTAATTTCCTCTTCTTAATTGGGACAGAAATTCTGGCCATTGATAGAAACATAAAAGGGCCAAAATAGAACTCGACTGTTCTACAGCTTCTGGTTCTCAATAGACTTCCACTTAAGGATTTTGTTCTATTCCAGAGCTAAGTCATTAAAACAGGGGCTAGTTCTAATGAAGAGCATATTTATGAAGAAATATAGATAATGCAAAGAGAAAGGAAAGGCAAGAAAAAAAATCCACCAATGAACTACAGATGGTCATAAAATTTGGAAACATGGGTGAGTATACTTAATAAAAGTTTTATGAATGTTACAAAACATGCTATGTCCAATAATATCACACAATATGTTCCTCACTAAAGATGCCTGTTCAAGGCCACGGGCCAGCCTTTAGTGCATACGGTGCTAATGTTGTTCCTACCATTCCTTGCAAATGAGTCTATGATGCTTTATCTCATGTAAATTTATCTCTGATTTTTTTTCACTGAATAAACATACATATCCCAGAGGAAGTAATCAAGGGGGTTCATTCTGTGAAAATATAAAGTATTCTCTATGTTTGCAGACTTTATGACTATCTTGTAGCTTCTACAGAGATGCACATAGAGAACAGATGCAAAGAGGATGGTAGAGAGTCTAGAGAAAGATAGAGGGTAAAAGTAGAAACACAGAGGGTGTGACCATGGAAACAAAACTGGGTGGGGGGGAATATCCACATCTGGGCAGGGAACAGAGAGCGAAATAGGCAGAGAGACACAGGTCAGAGATCCTTTGGAAAATAATGCAACATATCAGCGAGACAGGACAGTGAGAAGGACAAAAAGCAGGTCAGAAAGGAAGGAAGTATTTTTTTTAACTTTTTATCTTATATTGGAGTACAGCCAGCTAACAATGTTGTGATAGTTCCAGGTGGATAGCAATGTTTATGTGTATCCATCCTCTCCCAAACTCTACTCCCATCCAGGCTGCCACGTGGGATTGACAGAGTTCTGTGTTTTACACAGTAGGACCTTGTTGGTTATCCATTTTAATGATGCCAAACTCCCTAACTCTCCCTTCCCCCATCCTTCCCTCATGACAACCATAAGTTCCTTCTCCAAGTCTGTGAATCTATTTCTGTTTTATAAATAGCTTCATTTGTATCATTTCTCTCTAGAGTCCACATAAAAGGAATGTCATAGGATGTTTCTCCTTCTCTGTCTGACTGACTTCACTCAGTATGGCGGTCAGTCTCTAGGTCCATCCATGTTGTGTAGCTGGCATTATTTTGTTATTTTTATGGCTCCCAGGTAGTGCTAAGTCATGTCCAACTCTTTGCAACCCCGTGGAATGCAGCACACTAAGCTTCCCAGTCCTTCATCATCTCCCGGAGTTTGCTCAAATTCATGTCCATTGAGTCAGTGATGCTATTTAACCATCTCATCCTCTGTCACCCCCTTCTCCTCTCCCCTTCAGTCTTTCCCAGCATCAGGGTCTTTTCCAATGAGTCAGCTCATCAGGTGGCCAAAGTATTGGAGCTTCAGTCTCAGCATCAGTCCTTCCAATGTATATTCAGGGTTGACTTCCTTTAAGATTGACTGGTTTGATCTCCTTGTTGTTCAACTCTCAAGAGTCTTCTCCAACACCACAGTTCAAAAGCATAAGTTTTTCAGTGCTCAGCTTTCTTTATGGTCCAACTCACACATCCATACGTGACTACTGAAAAAACCATAGCTTTGATTATAGGGACAGTTTTCCACAAAGCAAAGAATACACAGGTGGCGCTAGTGGTAAAGAATCCGCCTGCCAATGCAGGAGACGTGGGTTCAATCCTTGGGTGGGGAAGATCCCCTGGAATAGGAAATGGCAACCCACTCCGAATTCTTGCCTGGAAAACTTCATGGACAGAGGAGCCCAATGGGTTACAGTCCATGGGGCCACAGAGAGTTGGACAGGACAGAGTGACTGAGCACAGCACGTGGCTGAGTCGTATTCCATTGTATATATGCACCACCTCTTCTTTATGCATTCACCTGTCGATGAACATTTAGGTTGCTTCCATGTCTTGGCTATTGTGAATACTGCTGCTATGTATAGCTCTCAATATTTAAATGAAACAGGTGAGAGAAGCACATCTGCTCTTGCATGGACCAAGTTATGCACCATCTATTAGGGAAGAACTAAATGGGAACTCAAGCTCTAGACTTGTCTTGTTCCAGGCATTCTTTGGGTTAAATTACATCAACCCTGGAGTTTCTGGAAAGAGATCACAGGAAGACTGAGTGTTGAGGTGGAAAGAGTGCCTCTTCTATGTCAGGGTTGGCCTGGGTCTGCCAGTAACTGAAAGTGAAAGTGAAGTCACTGTCACGTCCAACTCTTTGGGACCCCATGGACTATAGCCTACCAGGCTCCTCCATCCATGGAATTTTCCAGGCAAGAGTACTGGAGTGGGTTGCCATGTCCTTGTCTAGGGGATCTTCCTGACCCTGGGATCGAACCCGGATCTCCCTCATTAAGACCGAGTGTTGAGGTGGAAAGAGTGCTGCTTCTGTGTCAGGTTGGCATGGGTCTGCCAGTAACTACCCACTGCAATCCCAGGCAAGTCAGTTAATCAATGCATTTCTCAGTTTTCCAAAATGGGAATACCATGTGCTTCATGTGGTACTTGGAGGGATAAGTGAAAGAAATACATAGTATCAAGTGCCTAGCAATTGACCAAAGCAATTAAAGTGGCCAGCTTTAAAAGAAAAAAGTTCTTCCTAACTAGGAATCAAAGAAATGCAAATAAAGAACAATGGGATAGCACTTTCAGTTACTGAACTGACAAAGATTAAAAGAAAACAAACTTTACAGCCAGATGCTGGAAGGTATGGAAGCAGATATTCTCATGTTTTGCTAAAAAGAATGCAAGTTGGTACAAGTCGGTACATTTCTGGAGGGAGTTTGATAACATGTATTAAGAGCCTTAAAAGTGATGATGCTCTTTGATTCAAAGTTTCACTTCTAGATATTGAACCTAAGGAAACAATAACATGTAGGAAGAAAAAGATATCTATATGAGTTTGTTCACATAGGTTCTTTATATGACAGAAAAAATATAATCAGTGTTAATTTTCACAGCCTTTATCTCTCCCAGAGTCACAAAGAGTGTTTTTCTACCAGACTGGTAAAATGAGGGTTGGGCCCTAGAGAAAATGCTATAGAGCTTCAACTTAATTTACATTGAAAAAGGCAGATATTTATAGGAAAATGAGAAGAATTTAATCAGAATGGTGTCAGGGGACAAACAGGCATGGGGAAAAGAAGGAAGGGAATGGAAGAACCAGGAAAAGAGTTGGGAGAAAGTTTCAAACAACTGTCCTCTGAGTGAAGTATTAAGAGAAAGAGGAAGACGAGAAGAGAGGACTTCAGTGAAATCTTCCTTTGGTTTGATCTTGAGAGTAAAGATTTACTTCTCTTGGACTGCCCTGGTGGGACAGTGGATAAGAATCCGCCTACCACGTTGGGTGATACAGGGGGTTCGATCTCTGGTTCAGGAGGATTCCCTATGCCACAAAACAACTAGGCCTGTGTGTCACAACTACAGAGCCTGTGCCAATAAGAGAAGCCAACACAATGAGAAACCTGTGCACTGCAATGAAGAGTAACCCCCACCTACTGCAACTAGAGAAAGCCCGTGTGCAGCAAGGGAGACCCAGTGCAGCCAAAAAAATAAAAAATTTACTTTTTGTTTTCTTTATTCTCATTTTCCTCCTCTTTTCTTTTGATTATCTTATTTTTAAATGCTGTAATGATGTTTCTTTAAAATCTTAGCTTGGGCTACCCATCTGCTTGGTTTTATATTGTTGTTCAGTTGCTCAATCATGTCCAGCTCTTTGCAACCCCATTGACTGCAGCACGCCAGGCATCCCTGTCCTTTGAATCTCCCGGAGCTAGCTCAAACTCATGTCCATTGAGTCGGTGATGCCATACAACCATCTCATCCCCTTCTCCTCCTGCCTTCTATCTTTCCAAACATCAAGATCTTTTCCTGAGTCAGTTCTTCTCATCAGGTGGCCAAAATATTGGAGCTTTAGCTTCAGCATCAATCCTTCCAATGGATATTCAGGGTTGATTTACTTTAGGCTTGACTGGTTTGATCTCCTTGCACTCCAAGGGACTCTCAAGAGGCTTCTCCAACACCACAGTTCAAAACCATCACTTCTTCAGTCCTCAGCCTTCCTTATGGTCCAACTCTCATATCTGTATGTAACTATGGAAAACCCATAGCTTTGACTAGACGGACTTTGTTGGCAAAGTAATGATTCTGCTTTTTACTATTTTGTCTAGGTTTGTCATAGCTTTTCTTCCAAGGAGCCAGCGCCTTTTAATTTCATGGCTGCAGTTGCTATCTGCAGTAATTTTGGAGCCCAAGAAAATAAAGTCTGTCACTGTTCCACTGTCCCCATCTATTTGTCATGAAGTCATGAGACCGGATGCCATGATCTTAGTTTTCTGAATGTTGAGTTTTAAGCCAGCTTTTTCACTCTCCTCTTTCACTTTCATCAACAGGCTCTTCAGTTCCTCTTTGCTTTCTGCCTTTAGTGTAGTGTCATCTGCATATCGAAGTTATTGATATTTCTCCCAGCAATCTTGATTCCAGCTTATGCTTCATCCAGCCCAGCATTTCACATGGTGTACTTTGCATATAAATTAAATAATCAGGGTGACAATATACAGCCTTGTATACTCTTTTCCCAGTTTTGAACCAGTCCATTGTTCCATGTCCCATTCTAACTGTTGCTTCTTGACCTGCATACAGATTTCTCAGGAGGCAGGTAAGGTGTCTGGTATTCCCATCTCTTTCAGAATTTTCCAGTTTGTTGTGATCCACACAGTCAAAGACTTTAGCATTTGATTCTTTATGGATTGTATTTAAAACAGCAAACATAATTGGAAACACTTAAAATATCCAAGAATAGGAAATTAGTAAAATAAGATAATCACGAAGATGTGATCACTCGCCTAGAGCCAGATATTCTGGGATGTGAAGTTAAGTGGGCCTTAGGAAGCATCACTACAAACAAAGCTAGTGGAGGTGATGGAATTCCAGTTGAGCTATTTCAAATCCTGAAAGATGACTCTGTGAAAGTGCTGCAGTCAATATGCCAGCAAATTTGGAAAACTCAGCAGTGGCCACAGGACTGGAAAAGGTCAGTTTTCATTCCAGTCCCAAAGAAAGGCAATGCCAAAGAATGCTCAAACTACCGCACAATTACACTCATCTCACACGCTAGTAAAGTAATGCTCAAAATTCTCCAAGCCAGGCTTCAGCAATACGTGAGCTGTGAATTTCCAGATGTTCAAGCTGGTGTTAGAAAAAGCAGAGGAACCAGAGATCAAATTGCCAACATCCTCTGGATCATGGAAAAAACAAGAGAGTTCCAGAAAAACATCTATTTCTGCTTTATTGACTATGCCAAAGCTTTTGACTGTGTGGATCACAACAAACTGTGGAAAATTCTGAAAGAGATGGGAATACTAGACCACCTGACCTGCCTCTTGAGAAACCTATATGCAGGTCAGGAAGCAACAGTTAGAATTGGACATGGAACAACAGACTGGTTCCAAATAGGAAAAGGAGTATGTCAAGGCTATATATTGTCACCCTGCTTATTTAACTTATATGCAGAGTACATCATGAGAAACACTGGGCTGGAGGAAGTACAAGTTGGAATCAAGATTGCCAGGAGAAATATCAATGACCTCAGATATGCAGATGACACCACCATTATGGCAGAAAGTGAAGAAGAACTAAAGAGCTTCTTGATGAAAGTGAAAGAGGAGAGTAAAAAGTTGGCTTAAAGCTCAACATTCAGAAAACTAAGATCATGGCATCAGGTCCCATCACTTCATGGCAAATAGATGGGGAAACAGTGGCTGACTTTATTTTTCTGGGCTCCAAAATCACTGCAGATGGTGATTGCAGCCATGAAATTAAAAGACGCTTACTTTTTGGAAGCAAAGTTATGACAAACTTAGCATATTCAAAACCAGAGACATTACTTTGCAAACAAAGGTCTGTCTAGTCAAGGCTATGGTTTTTCCAGTGGTTCATCCAGTGGATGTGAGAGTTGGACTATAAAGAAAGCTGAGTGCCAAAGAACTGATGCTTTTGAACTGTGGTATTGGAGAAGACTCTTGAGAGTCCCTTGGACTGCAAGGAGATCCAACCAGTCCATTCTAAAGGAGATCAGTCCTGGATGTTCATTGGAAGGACTGACACTGAAGCTGAAACTCCAATACTTTGGCCACCTGATGCGAAGAGCTGACTCATTTGAAAAGACCCTGATGCTGGGAAAGATTAAGGGCAGGAGGAGAAGGGGACGACAGAGGATGAGGTGGTTGAATGGCATCACCGACTCAATGGACATGGGTTTGAGTGAACTCTGGGAGTTGGTGATGGACAGGGAGGCTTGGCGTCCTGTGGTTCATGGGGTCGCAAAGAGTCAGACACGACTGAGCAGTTGAACTGAACTGAAAATAAGTTAACTAGTTTATGTGTGTGTGTGTGTTAGTCGCTCAGTCGTGTACGACTCTTTGAGACCCCATGGACTGCAGCCCACCAGGCTTCTCTGTCCATGACATTTTCTAGGCAAGGATACTGGAGTGGGTTGCTATTTCCTTCTCCAGGGTAGGTTAATTAAATAAGTTTATATATATTTATAGCCATTGTCATAATGGAGAATATTTAATAATGAATATTTGAATGATATAGTAAGTGAAATAGGTTGTGATCCCAAAATGGTTAAGTGTGTGTGAAAATGCATGTGTTGTGTATCACTGGAAAAAATACAGGTGGTCAGTGTACTAATTACTAACAGTGATTTTGTTTAGAATTACTGATACTATTTTCTTAATGCTCATCTAAAATTTCTGTATTCCCTACGTTGATCAAGTAATCCTTTTATAATCAGAAACTTCCTTACAGTAAACCTTATTTAAAAATTTTTTTCAACTTTAGTTTTTAAAATAGCATGAGAACCATATAGCTTCTAGAAAAAATACAGAAGAAAATATTTGTAAATTTGAAGAAGGAAAACATTTCTCAGCAGGACACAAAAGCACTAGCCATAAGAGAAAAAAATCAAAAAATTGGACTTCATCAAAATGACATCACTAAGAAAATGAGTAGACAAATGACAGACTGGGAAAAATAAGAATCACTGTGTGTGTATATATATAATATATATATATGTACTTGACCAAGGATTCATATCCAGATAATTTATGGAGTACCTGTAAATTAACAGCAAAAGGTTGAGCTATCCAATTAAAAAATGGGCAAAAGACTTGAACAGACGCCTTACAAAAGAGAGATATAAATGGCCAATAAAGCATGAAAAGTGCTTGTAGCAACTGCTATGATATGCCACTCTGATTCTCCTTTGGAATGAAGGACTTATTCTTCAGCTGTTGGAGAGGCTGTCAGCAGACAGCCCTCAATCGGTCCACTTCAGTGACTGCCTATGCTGAAGAGCACTAACTTGCCCAAGGTCACAGTGGCCATTAATAGTGGGGCAGAGAAGTCCAGCCACTTGCCTAAACTCAGAACATTTTGTATTTTTTTGAGTGCATTTTCAGCGCTCTTGGTAAGGTCAGCTGAGGCCTCTGAGACTCCATTGTACAACAGCTCAACTTCTTTCCTTTTCCAGTAATGCTTCTGTCTGTTTTCTTGCACAGAGGTTGAGCCCAAGTGCTCTCCCTGAAAAAACCTACTGATAATTAATCTCCCAATGAGTGTGCTTCCAAGGGAATTCAACCTGTGACAATGCTCAACACCAGTAACCATCAGGAAAATGCAAATTAAAACCATAAGGAGCTATCAATTACATCCACTAGAAGGGCTAAAAAGACTGACAACACCACATGTCCATGAAGATGTAGAAAAAGTGGAACTTTCATATAGTGCTGGTGGGAGTGTAAAAGGAACCACCACATTGGAAAATTATTTGGCAGTTTCTTACAAAATTAAACATATATTTAACCCATGATCCAGGAATTGCATTCTTAAGTAGGTAGTCAAGAGAAATGAAGACATATATGTATAAGACTGTATAAGAATCCTCATATGTAGCCTTAGTTATAATAGTCACAAACTGGAAATAATACAAATGTCATTTCAATAAGAGAAGAAATAAATAAATTACAGTATCCTCCTACCATACTATTCAGCAATATGATGGAATGGAGTACTGATACACACAAGCCACACACCACACTTACACACAAACACACATAACACATACTAAATGATTTCACTGACATGAAGTACAGGAACAGGCAAAGAAAATCTATGGTGATAGAAAGCAGGAAGAACTCAGGTTGCTTGGGTGAAGTGGGTGCAGGAGTGGGGATTGACTGAAAGTGCCATGAGGAAACTTTCTGGGGTGATGAAAATATTCTGTATCTTGTTTTGACTAGTAGTTACACAATGGTTACAACTGTCAGTAGACACTGACATAAACATTTAAGATTTGTCCATTTTATTCATGAAAATTATATTTCAGTCATGGTGCATGTACATCTCAGGTGGCTTGGTGGTAAAGAATCCACCTGCAAATGTAGGAGACACAGGAGACACGTTCGATCCCTGGGTCGGGAAGATCCCTTGGAGGAGGAAATGTCAACGCACTCCTGTATTCTTTCCTGGACCATCTGATGGACAGGGGAGCCTTGTGGGCTACAGTCCATGGGGTCGCAAAGAAGCAGACCCAACTGAGCGACTAAGCATCACACATACTTATACACACATAATGAGTTCCTCTAGGCATTCAGTAAATGTTTAACAAACAAGTGAAGAGATGATTTTTCTAAAGAACCAAATTATTAATAATTATGGAAAAGATTTCTCTCCCTGGCTTATGGCAAAACGTGATTCTCTTGGGATATTCTTTGATTTCAGCTCTGTGAATATTTATTATTCACAGTTTTTTTTTCCCTCCCGCATTGAAATGGCTAAGCTTTGATCTCTCCCAAAGTGGCAGAATCGGGTCTATAATGCCTGTCTGAATCATTTGCAGGTGAGTGGAAATGTTAAAAGGATATTAAGATAGTAACAGTGGTAGGAGAAAGAAAGAAAAAACCATCATTGGTTTCCCAGTGTGGTAGATCAGCATTTGGCTGCTATTCCACATAATCTTGCCAACATCACTCTCAAAGCAATTTCTCTTACAAAATATGGCACAATCACCACCCTATTTTGAACATGGGTATTTAATCTCAGAAAAAGTATTTAAAGTATTTGAAATATTTGAAGAGACAAGTTGATTTTTATGGAGCCAGCTGATATCAACCTATGCTGTTTTCCACTAAAGTTAATACCCTGGGGAATATGAAAATTTGAAGAGAGAGAATCCTTTTAGGGGTTTCATAACCTAGAAAACTAAACATGACAGAATGCCAATGACTCTCAAGAGAAAGATTTTTGCAAACACACAAAGCTACTTTTCAATTCCCTTTAATAAAATCAAACAGTTCAAAAGCCATTGGCTGCCATCTTCAAAATCTGAAAGCAGACTACTGGTGGAGTTGCCAGATTTAGCAAATAAAAATCTAGAATCGAATCTTCAATTAAATTTGAATTTCAGGTAAACTGTTTTTAGTATAGTTGTTCCTCCCAAATATTGCATATTTTAGTGTTAGCAGCTCCCATGAAATATCTAAAACATATTTGTACTAAACAACTTTAAAAACTTATTTTTTATCTGAAGATCAAATTTAAATAGCCGTCCTGTACTTTATCTGGCAATCCTAGTATTTGGGAAAGCTACTTGGCCTACTCTGCAGAACAGGAGCCCTCCCTTGCCCCCCACCACCCCCGACCCACACCTGCCAATCTGGCTGATGAGAATGTACCTTGAGGGTTACTGCATGGAATTACAAGGTTAGCAACACTCATGCTGAGCCTTATCCGGGGGCTCAGCAGTAAAGAATTCACTTGCAATTCTGCAGGAGATGCAGATTTGATCCTTGGGTTGGGAAGATCCCTGGAGAGGGAAATGACAACCCACTCCAGTATTCTTGCTTGGGAAATCTCATAAACAGAGGAACCTGGAGGGCTAGAGTCCATGGGATTGCAAGGAGTCAGACATGACTTAGTGACCAAACAACAATGGTCATGATAAAAGAACTGAAACTTTCTTCCGCTCCACAGATTCCTACACTCTTTCACACAAAAATACTGTGAAAAACATTTAAATGTGTCCCTCAGAGGTTAAAGCGTCTGCCTCCAATGCGGGAGACCTGGGTTCGATCCCTGGGTCTGGAAGATCCCCTGGAGAAGGAAATGGCAACCCATTCCAGTATTCTTGCCTGGAGAATCCCATGGATGGAGGAGCCTGGTAGGCTACAGTCCCTGGGGTCACAAAGAGTCGGACACGACTGAGCGACTTCACCTTCACCTGCTATTTAGAGTGGTAATGGATTAGTTGTACTAAGTAAAGAGTATACCTCAGTTGGATCTCTAGAGTTTGTTTAAATAGGGCCTGAGAGCCTAGGATTAACCATATGGATTTATGAACCTAGAGAACTTGTTTCTCTTGTTAGGTTTGCTAGTCCTGAGGAATGAACAGACCTGATTTGTAAAGCGCCTAGAAGACTTCAAATTTGCTGCATGAAAATATTTTTTTCTAATGAGATTACCGCCCCCCACCCCCACCCCACCTTTCACTAAAGGATTACTGGCATTGTTCTACTTTATAAGACTTGTTATTATGGTAGATCTCCCTCTGGCAGATCTCATCCTTTTTAATGGAGGCTGGAGCACCAGTACTCCAGAGGTAGGCTGAAACAGCAACATTGTTCCGAGTCTGCTTTGAATGCTCATGGAGGGAGCATTCTTCTTAGCATTAGCTGATGCTCCATGGTGCGGGATTCTGTTACCTTCATTTGAGCTGTGAGCTGCCTGGTTATTCTAGCAATCAGATCTTTCTGTCTCCTTCCTATTACCTGGCCTTGACACCAGCTATCATGTGCCCTTTTACCTTGACTCCCAGGCCCACAATTATTCTTTCATTTTCTTTAAACTCAAATGCCAGAATTTCGAAATTTTTAGGACATTTACATGGTTATGACAACAGCCATGGAGACTATTTGAAAACAGGACTGTCCAGTAAAATCGAGGGCATGTAGTCAGTCCTCCTAATATTTCAGCACTTGTCCTCTGACAGTTACCTCTGATGGCATGGATATTCCCGGAGACAGGACTGGGAATCAGAAATTCTCTTCATGGCCTTTTTTGCAGGTAATTTGAGGCAAATTACTCCCCCAAATTAACTGCAAAAATCTATCTCTATAACCTTCTGATCCTTTGTATTTGAAATCCCTTATAAAAATAATAAAGAACAAAGCAAAAGGAACTTGTTTTCAATTTACTGTGCCTATCCTTTAAGTTTGAATCCTAGTGTTTGTAATACAGCATATTGGCCTTCTCTGTCCCCTTACCATGAGGGTGGGGAAAGCCAGAGAAAACTAAGATCTTAAAGATTTTACCATTTAATTTTAATTTCTTGTTTAGGAGTATAAAACAAGTGTCAGCTTTCAGGACTGCAATTTGTAAACTTCAAGTCTGAACCCAACCTGGACAGAACTGCAGTATTCTAACTCCCAGAAAAAATAAAAGGGGCTTATAAACCAAAGAAAGTGATTTACCCTGTCAAACAGTAAGAATAGCATAATCACTCCTTTTCCTCTCCTCTACCTTTTCAACTCCTTTGATCCTGTCAGCCTCCCCTCTACATGATAGCCTCTTAAACTGAGACAAGATAGTAATGAATCACTTTATTAAAAGTACATAGGGCCAAACAAAGATGTCATATTTTGGCATCACTTGGCACTGAGACATATCAGAACAGGATAGAAAGAGTTCAGGGCTTCCTGACGTAGAGTTCCTAAGATTGTTTTCCCACTAACTGGCTAATCTAGGTTTGGGGAAAAAAAACACAAACCACACACACACACACACACACATTGGGGCAAAAAAAAAAAATACACACACACACACACACACACACACACATTGTTCCCAGGACTTTCCTGGTGGTCCAGCAGTTAATCTGCCTTGCACATCAGGGAACGTGGATTCAGTCTCTGTTTGGGGAACGAAGATCCCACATGCTAGGGAGAAAGTAAGCCTACAACCTGATGCAGTCAAATAAATAAATAAATAAATATATATATATATATATCTTGAATGTCTGAATTGTGCCTTCTTGCCTAAAAATTTTTGTCTTTTTTTTTTTTTTGGCCTGCCCTAATTTCTGATGTCAGGTCCCCAGGGTATCTGTGCTCTGCCTCCTTCTCAGTGAATGTATATTTTATACAGTGTGATCGCACTTTGAACTAAAATAGACCATATCTAGAAATCTGCTGGTACGGCTTCCCAAGGACTAAAGAATATGAATAGTCTGAATTGTTTTTTGTTTCTGTGGCTTCTTGAGTCAATCCACAATACAGAGATGATACCCTCTAAATTTTATTTTGGAAAAAACAGGCACCAGATCTCAAAGGCTAGCCTCCATATTCCAAGACTATTTTCCTAGAATAATGCAGAACATCTGCAAATGTAAGGGGACTAGATGCCTACCTTTCAATCTCTCTTCCCCTCTGGCATTATTATTTTATTCATTTTTAAATTGAGGACAAGATAACTTTTAGTTCAGTCCTGTGCATAAGCAGACCACAAGCTAATTTCTAGCTCCCCACCAGTCCATTCTAAAGGAGATCAGCCCTGGGTGTTCTTTGGAAGGAATGATGCTAAAGCTGAAACTCCAGAACTTTGGCGTTGACTCATTGGAAAAGATTCTGATGCTGGGAGGGATTGGGGGCAGGAGGAAAAGGGTATGACAGAGGATGAGATGGATGGATGGCATCACCGACTCGATAGACGTGAGTTTGAGTGAACTCTGGGAGTTGGTGATGGACAGGGAGGCCTGGTCTGCTGTGATTCATGGTGTCACAAAGAGTCGGACACAACTGAGCAACTGAACTGAACCGAACTGTACACTTTTTAAGTGTTTATTTATCTTGACTCCAATGCAAATTCTGTAGGGAGCCTGGCAGCAGCAGATTTTCATCCTCAGTTATTTAAGATATGGCTAAAATTTCAAAGGCAGGTTGGCAGGCCTTAATGTTTTGAGTGTCTTTTCTTCACCCCACCCTTAACCTAGGGTTAGACATGGGTGAGATTATTCTCTTTGAGGTGAGGGGTCAAGATTTAAGGGAGGACTAATTCTGATGTAAATTATTCTTGTCAGGGATTTAAAAAACAAATAGAAATAGAGCCAAGGGTGGAGAGGCTATCTGACTGTTGCTAAGTTGCAGAGACAATGCTCTTGGCTACTTCACTGGTCTAGTTCAACCTGAGCCCTCACTTATATTTTTGGATTTGAAGTCAAGGCAACACCATTGCTAAGTTAATTCTAACATGCCAGCTCCAAAAGAACACTGTAGCCTTTAAAGACTTGCAATTTCAAGGGAAATATTGTAGCAGCATTCCAGGGACCCACGCATCAGACACAGATATATGCATTCTTCCCTGCAGCAGAGGGCGTTGGCCTTATTTTCTAATTCATGTTCTGCAAGAGTCTGGTGACTGAGGACCGGGCCAAACAGGCTCATCTCACCTTGAAGATCATCAACAAAGGGCCTGCGTTTAGTCATAGTTGCCCAGTCACTTGGGATTGGTAAATAATCCTGGACTGGTGTTAGTGAAAAAGGATGCAGAAGTACTGGGAGAGGAAAAAAAAAAAGAGGGAGGTGCTAGAAAGGAAGTAAGACAGGTGGAGGTGAAAATGCATGACTTTTTCAACTTCCTGATGGAAAGATACCAAGAGAAATAAAACTCTTTCCAACTCTGAGGGCCTTTCTTTGGCCATATTTGGATGCATATAATGTCATATTGCCATCCTCAAATAAATAAAGGAATGAAGACATACAGACACACATACATATATCACCTGTTATGTATTGTTATTATCCACATTTTAAATAAAGCATATGGAATTAATCTACTTCTCTTTAACGAAGAACATAGGATAGGTAGGCAACATTCTATCTACTCCCCAACGGTCATTCCAACAGCCATTTTAAGTTACAGAAAAGAGTGAAGGCTGGGATCTCATGGCATCAGCTACCTATGGATTGCTCTCCAACTTTTTGTTTCCCTGGCTTTTGGAACCGCTTCACCATCTTCCGCAGGTAAGACTCACCTTAGTGAAACTAGAGTTACAAGTTCAAAACTGACATTGAAGCCTATAATTTCTAAGTCAGTGAAACGAAATGATTACAATAATGATTTATTTTCATGTAACGTGGGGAATATTTTGGATCCATAACCCAGTTCCTTCATATTCTCTTTGCTGTGAAACATCTCTGTCAATAACTTACGTTTGCCCTATATAGTTGACTCTTGAACAGCATAGAGATTAGGGGCACTGACTACTCCCTCCAGTCAAAAAAAAATCTGTCTCTTAATATAACTTTATAGTCAGTCCCCTGCATGTGAGGATTCAATCAACCACAGATCATGTAGTCATATAGTTTGTATTAAATGAAAAAAAAACCCCTAGTGGACTAGCATAGTTCAAACTTGGGTTGTCCAGTTAGGGGCCAACTGTATATACTTTTACTCCAACTCGTGCTATGAAGATCATTCTGATATTAAGAACATGACAGTTTTGTGGGTTGTTTTTTAGAAATTCTCAAACCACAAGTGAATATAATACTTTTCTTTGAGAAAAATATGTATTATGCACTTATCTGCTTTAAGGCCATTATTCAAGACAGAAGCCAAGAAATCTGTTGGAAGTGCTGCTAATGACCTTGAGATATACTGCCTTTTCCATTCTTTCTGAAGCCCCGTTGGAGGAAATTAATTTCTGAGAGCCTTAAACTTAAGTTATCCCAGAGAAGACTGTCTGGAGCATATGTCAGATCCTTAGTCTTTTTATGGGAACTTTTATGACCAACCTAGATGGCATATTTAAAAGCAGAGACATTTCTTTGCCGACTAAGGTCCATCTAGTCAAAGCTATGGTTTTTCCAGTAGTCATATATGGATGTGAGAGTTGGACTGTGAAGAAGGCTGAGCGCCGAAGAATTGATGCTTTTGAACTGTGTTGTTGGAGAAAACTCTTGAGAGTCCCTTGGACTGCAAGGAGATCCAACCAGTCCATTCTGAAGGAGATCAACCCTGGGATTTCTTTGGAAGGACTGATGCTAAAGCTGAAACTCCAGTACTCTGGCCACTTCATTCGAAGAGTTGACTCACTGGAAAAGACTCTGATGCTGGGAGGGATTGGGGGCAGGAGGAGAAGGGGACGACAGAGAATGAGATGGCTGGATGGCATCACTGCGATTCATAGGGTCGCAAAGAATCGGACACGACTGAGTGACTGAACTGAACGGAACTGATATACTATCTTCCATTCCTCTATCCCAGGAGGCCTGAGTTCAATCTTGACTTGCTGCATTGGAACCTCTGGGTCATAGGACTAAGGATGGGGCCAAGTAAGGTTCTCCCCTTTATCCTCAGCAGGATCACAATTACTGTTGCCATGAAGTCCATTAGCCCTGGTGGGTTTTTTGTTTTGCTTTTCAAAAATAATTCCTGTGATTTTATAAAAGAAGGTTGCCTCTAGCCTTAGGTTCACATAGTTTCTCTATGGAGCACACAACACAAGGGGTTTTTTTTTTACCCTTTTTTATACCCTTCAATATAAAGGGTACAGTATTATCTCTTGGTCAACTAGTTAGTCGGGTCAGTAACAATTGAGATGTACTTTGTGCAGGGCTCAGTCCTGACAGTTATAGGAGAATAAGAAGTCAAGCTCTTGCCGGTAGTACATCTTAAAAAGATATGTATATAAGACAGAATGACAAAAGAAGTACAAATAAGTCAGCAAAAGCCAGTACTTGAGAGATGATGGGAAATGGGTTACAGCTGGGTGGAGTTAGTCAATGAGGACTTTCTGGAAGAGGTGAGTTTTGAAGGAAGGGAGGGGCATGGATTTGCCACGAAGGATGAGAAGGACTTTCCAAGCAATAATGCGTGAGCAATGGTAAAGAAGATAGTGAGCAAGCTCTAAGAACCAAGGATAAACAGGTTAGCTTGCTAAGACTGGAGAATCTGTGTTAAAGGGTAAAGAGAAACAAGTCTGAGAAAATGGTAAGGACAGCTCATGGAGAGCCTTAAATGGTTATATATTAAATTTGCTTTAACAGAAAAAGGGAGCCTCATGGGTTCTTGCATAATGAAAATAACTTAAATAAGAAGTCGAGGTACAGATCAGTTCAGTCACTCCGTCGTGTGTGACTCTTTGCGACCCCTTGGACTGCAGCACGCCAGGCTTCCCTGTCCATCACCAACTCCCGGAGCTTGCTCAAACTCATGTTCATTGAATTGGTGATGCCATCCAATCATCTCATCCTCTGTTGTCCCCTTCTCATGCCTTTGATCTTTCCCAGCATCAGGGTCTTTTCCAATGTGCCAGCTCTTCCCATCAGGTGGCCAAAGTATTGGAGTTTCAGCTTCAGCATCAGTCCTTCCAATGAACACCCAGGACTGATCTCCATTAGGATTGACTGGTTTGATCTTGCAGTCCAAGGGACTCTCAAGAGTCTCATCCAACACCATAGTTCAAAAGCATCAATTCTTCAGTGCTCAGCTTTCTTTATGGACCAACTCTCACATTCATATATGACTATGGAAAATCCACAGCTTTAACTAGATGGATCTTGGTTGGTAAAGTAATGTCCCTGCTTTTTAATATGCTTTCTAGGTTTGGCACAGCTTTTCTTCCAAGAAGCAAGTGTCTTTTAATTTTATGGCTGCAGTCACCATCTGCAGTGATTTTGGAACCCAAGAAAATAGTCAGTCACTGTTACCACTGTTCCCCCATCTATTTCCCATGAAGTGATGGGACCGGATACCATGATCTTTGTTTTTTTGAGTGTTGAGTTTTAAGCCAGCTTTTTCACTCGCCTCTTTCACGTTCATCAAGGGGCTCTTTAGTTCCTCTTCACTTTCTGCCATAAGGGTGTTGTCTGATATCTGAGGTTATTAATATTTCTCTCAGCAATCTTGATTCTAGCTTGTGCTTCATCCAGCCCAGCATTTCAAATGATGTACTCTGCATATAAGTTAAATAAGCAAGGTGACAATACACAATCTTGATGTATTCCTTTCCCAATTTAGAACCAGTCCATTGTTCCACGTCCAGTTCTAACTGTTGCTTCTTGACATACATACAGATTTCTCAGGAGGCAGGTAAGGTGGTCTGGTATTCCCATCTCTTGAAGAATTTTCCAATTTGTTGTGATCCACACACTCAAAGGCTTTAGCGTAGTCAATGAAGCAGAAGTTTTTCTGGAATTTTCTTGGTTTTTCTATGATCCAACGGTGTTGGCAATCTGATCTCTGGTTCCTCTGCCTTTGCTAAACCCAGCTTGAACATCTGGAATTTCTTGGTTCACATTCTGTTGAAGCTTAGCTTGGAGAATTTTGAGCTAGGCTAGCTCAAAGTTACTTTGCTAGAGTGTGTGATGAGTGCTATTGTGTGGTAGTTTGAACATTCTTTGGCATTGCCTTTCTTTGGGATTGGAATGAAAACTGATCTTTCCCAGTCCTGTGGCCACTGCTGAGTTTTCCAAATTTGCTGGTATATTCAGTGCAGCACTTGAAAAGCATCACCTTTTAGGATTTGAAATAGCTCAGCTGGAATTTCATCACCTCTGCTAGCTTTGCTCATAGTGATGCTTCTAAGGCCCACTTGATTTCGCACCATAGGATGTCTGGCTCTAGGTGAGTGATTACACCATCGTGGTTATCTGGGTAATTAAGATCTTTTTGTATAGTTCTGGAGAATTAGGAAATAGGGAAGCTGCAACAAAATTTTCCAGGAGGGGAAAAAAAATGGCTGAGTCTTAATGCCACCTCTGCCATTTACTAACTGTACAACCTTGGGCAAGTCACTAAATCTCTGTGTGTCTGTTTTCTCATCTGTAAAATGGGGATAATGGTGTTGATCTAAAAGAATTGTTGAATGGATCAAATGAATTAATACATGTAAAGTGTTTAGTAAGCACTCAATATGTTATTATTAGACTAACAGAATTATATTATTGACCAAAAATGGTCACATAAATGCATCCATGCAACAAAAGGCCCCATCTCACATCTTAGTTTGAAAGGAGTGCAGCTTTTCAGTCTGTCCTAAAAGGTTTGTAGGATTCAGAGGATAGCAGGACAGGCCTAGAGTCGAAGATGGTGCTGATCAATATATTTATAATAGCTACTAGTCACATGTGACTGTTAAGCACTCAGAATGTGCCAAGTCAGAATTGAAATGTGCTGTAAAATATGTAAAATATAAAATGTAAAATATACACTGGATTTCAAACCCTTATTTTAGAAAAAAGTTGCATATATACACATATATATACTATATGTGTGTGTATATATATATATATATACACACACATACACACATATATATTTGGCTGCGAAGCTTGTGGGATCTCAGTTTCTCCAACCAGGATTGAATCTAGGCCATGGGAGTGAAAGGAATCCCAACCATCAGGCCACCATGGAACTCTTTCGTTAATATTTTTATATTGGTTACATGCCAAAATGATATTTTGCATATACTGGGTTAAATAAGATGTATCAATTTCACCTTTTTCCTGTTTTTGACGTGGCTATTAGAAAATTTTAAGTTAGTTAGCTAGGTTGCATTATATTTCTATTGGACAATGCTGGTTCAGTACAGCCTTCAGCACTGAGTTTTGACAATTAAGGGGTGCTATATAAGAAGGTTTTATAAAGGAATGTGGGGATAGATAAAATCGCCTCATCCTTGACACTTTAAAACATATTGAAATATATACACATTTATGTATATTTATATTTAAAAATATATGCCTCAATTTGTGAGATGGCTATAAAACTGAGGGAGCCATAGCTAATTTACCTTTAAAGAGGCCACAATTGGTAAAAGGTATTTTATGACTGTAATTTTTTGGCCGCACTGCAGGGCTTGTGGCATCTCAGTGCCTCCACCATGGATAGAACCCAGACCCTGGCAGTGAGAGCACAGAGTCCTAACCACTTGACGGTCAGGGAATTACCAGGTCTTTTATTTTTATTTTTTTTTAAAGTAGAAACAAAGATGAAACTAGAAAAAAGTGAAACATATCTTACTTTTAAATATGAAATCATGAAAACAAAGCTTCTAATTTTTGAAAGCACCTGCTCAAAGGTCCAGATCTTACTGATTTTAGTAACCTGGATAATTAAAAGATTTTCTGAGAAAAATTTTCATATCATCCCTTGAAGTTACACTGAAAATAACAGGAATAATTACGGCCAAAGATACTCAGGGCTTTCTGTTAATCTGGAGCTAAAAATCTAGGCTGGGATTTTGCTTTAAATGGGTATTTTAACATTTTGCACTGAACAACTGCATAGGTTTCTCCTCCAAAGACAGCCCGGGGGGTGGAGATGGGGGCGGTGAGGGGAATGTGAAGGACGTGGGGGTGTGATAAGGAAGCCCTCACACCTTTTCTCTGTTTCTCAAACCCTTCCGGGCTTCTTCCGGCTCCGGGAGCAGTCCGCTGTCCGCCGCGGCGCGGACAGGTGCAGCGCCAGCAACCCCTCCCGCCTCCAAGGCTCGCTCGCTAACCCGCATCCTCCCGCCCAGCCGGCCGCGCCCTCGCCGCTCCTTCCCCTGCCTCGGCGCGTGCGCGCACACCGGCGGAGGCGCGCCCGCCCCGCGGGGCCGCGCACGCAGATGCTGCCGCCACCGCCTTCCCTCCCTGCTGGCCCTCCTCCCCTTCCCTCCCCTCCGCCCCCCTTCCCCGTAGGCAGCCGGCCCGCCAGCCCGCCCGCCCGCACTGCCTCTCTCCTGGCCCCTGGCGCTCGGGCTGGGTCTCTCCCCCGCCCCTAGACTCCCCCGGTCGCTCTCCTCAGGCGGTCGCCGGCGCTCGGTGGATGTGGCTGGCAGCCGCCGCCCCCCCCCCTTGCTCGCCGCCTGCTCTTCCTCGGCCCTCCGCCTCCTCCCCCTCCTCCTTCTCCTCCTCAGCCGCTCCTCTTGCCGCCGCCGCCGCCTCCACAGCCTGGGCCTCGCCGCGATGCCGGAGAAGAGGCCCTTCGAGCGGCTGCCTGCCGACGTCTCCCCCATCAACTACAGCCTCTGCCTCAAGCCCGACTTGCTGGACTTCACCTTCGAGGGCAAGCTGGAGGCCTCCGCCCAGGTACGGCGACCCTCGGGCGCCGGGGGCGAGCTGCCGGGCAAGCAGTTAGGCCGCGCCCGCGGGCTGGGCTGGGGGCCCGACCGGGCGGGCGGGCCTGGGCGCTGCGGACCTGGGGCTGGGGAGGCCGGCTCGGGGACGGGCGCGCCCCTCTGGGGCGGCCGCTGGGCGCCCGGTCTATGTGCTCTGCCCTGCTGGGCGCGCCTCTGGGGCCAGCACACCTGTGTGGGGCCTCCCCCAGACCCTGGCCCTTCCGGGCTTGGTCGTGGTCTGAAAGAGGCTGGAGGGTGTTGGGGAGGCCAGAGGGGTCATCGGAGTCCATGCTCAGCCTTTTCCGTCGTTCTCCCTACGCTCCACGGAGGACACTTTGGAAGGGCAGTCATCTGGGACTGCCGAGCGTTAGAGAGGAGGGGATTCTAGAAGGGGGAAGAGAGTGAGAAGGGGAATGTTAATCCCGTGCCGCCTAGCTGAGTTCTCCCCGCCTGCTCCGGCCCAGGGGCAGGGTTTCTAAGATGACCCGCCCCCCTCCCCCTTCCCCTCTAGTGACAGTGCAGCAGTGACTTTGTTCTCTCCTAACCTCTAGAGAAGCTGAAGGAGGACCCCTGTCTCCGCTTTTCCTCCCATCTTGTAGCTTTGCAGCCTTTGAAGCAGGTGGATTTATTGCTACAGCGATGGTTGCTTAGCAGTACCCTCCTCTGAAAGAAGCCATTAGTTTTAGTGTACTACTGGTGAAAATATTCCATTACTCTTCATTGCAGTTTTTGGTGAATCATGCTCCCCCGCCCTCCCCCCCACAGATTATCTAAAGTATTGTTTGATTTTGGAGATCGTTAGTATTGATGCCCTACAAAGGTCAGGAACAATAGACATTTGTAATCGTGTTATGTGATGTCTTATGTGAAGTTCGTAATGAAAAATGGGAACTGTTTACTAGTACCTTTAAATATCTTGTTGTAACGATAGCTTTAAATATCTTTTTACTTGTTATCTTTAAAAAGAATGATGGTAAATATATTTTTTTGATTTCTTTTCTACTGCAGTTAGGGGGAAAATCAGTAGGCCTCAATCTTAAAGAACAGGATGTATGTAGCAATGAAATAAAAGAAATGTAGACTAGCATAGCATTGGAATGAAATTGAGAGTTGGCAGTTGTATTTGAAAGCCGAGTACTTAGGTTGAAAATGTGTCTGAAAGTGTAGAATTAAAAAGTATGCTGTCAGATTTGGGGTGCTTGTAGGAAAGCATGAGGGCTCTGGTCTGGCTGCATCTAAAGACGAAACTTACCCCTGTGAAAGTCAGGTGATTTAAAAATTTTCCATTGAGAATATGAATCAGAATGAGTGCACCTTGGGTCTAAATTAGGATTTGAGAGGGTTATTTGGGAGACTGTTTGAGCCAAGTGACTATAGAATGTTTGATATATATTGGCTGGAGGCAGATGGGAGGGAGTGTAAACAGTAGTGTGTCTTGTGACTTGGCAGACCTGCGGGAAGAAGGACCTAGCAATGAATGAGTTCGCATTATGTCAAAAGGCTAACAAAAAAAAATTATTTGTTTCTTTTATTCCATAGTTGCTTTATCCCATAATGGATTCATAATTTTGAGAAGTATACCCTAATAGGTTCATAATTTTGCGAGGTATACCCCATAATGGGTTCATAATTTTGAGAGGTATAGGGAAAACTTTCAGAAAAAAAATTGTTAATAAAGGTTTTATTTAAGTGTTAGGGTAGAACAGCAAGCAGTGACATGCTTATCCGTTTTCTACTTGGCATTTTGAAAGAAATGAGAAATATATGGAAGGCTGGTTCGGGACATTGAGGGAGCACATGGTAATGTATTAGGTATTAGCAGGGACTTATTAATCTGATACAAGATAAAAAACAAGTTTTGTTAAAGGAAGATTGGACATTTTAATTGTACACATTGCTGCTTTTGAAAATGTAAAGAAGAGTTAACATTAGTAAAATGTTAACAGTTGTTAGCATATATTGAAATAGAGCAGTAAGTTTAACCTGTGGGATTAGGTGGTATCTGATTGTGGAAGTCTAAAAATGTGGACAAAATTATATCTCTGGAAGCCAAATTGATAACTGATATTGTGTCAGTCCCCTAACAGTTTGGAATTACATTGCACAAAGTGTGCAATTTTCTTGGTTGCTTTAGTTGCAAAATTTTGTAATAAGCCCAGAGTATTTGTACAGGTTACATGTTAGAAATTTAGTGGATTTTTAACCAGGCCTGGGTGTGGACTCCTGGGGAAGATGAATTAGTCACTGTGCACTGATTTAAAAAGTAGTTGTCTTTTACATAAGTGTATGTGGTCTAATCCGGCAGGTTTTGAAAATGTGTTATCATGGGCCTAGAAAAATGGGATATTCCCTTTCCCCTCCTTGTACATTAGGATATGTGAGAGGAATAGGCTTTCATAGCTATTTCAAATTCTGACTCTCTTGCTTTGTAGGTAATTCATTTAAAAATAGATTACAAGTTTATGTGAGTGGTGACAGTTCCTGGTTATGAGTGTATAGTGCCTTATACAGTAATTGTGTTATGGAAATAGTTTACCTGTGCCAGAGAAATAGGAGTCAGGATATACTAAACAATCCCTGGCCTCTGCCAACAAAATATTCACGATGGAGATGACTAAATTGGCACTTTGAGGAGAGTTACAGATACAGTAGATTGTTTGGCAGACTGAAACTTGGCACCTAAATGGATGTTATTGTCAACCCTGTGTTACAGAAGTTTCTGCCCAAATTTTGCAGATTTTCTGTGTAGTCATTTTGGTAGGGGTTTTCTTTGGTTTGCTCTTTTTTTACTTTTAAAAAGATAGAGGTAATTAATTTTGTCCAGCATTATGCTAGATCACTAAATGGTCTTAAAGTAAATTTGAAAGATTGGTCATAAGGAATTGAATTTGTTCAGACTTCTGTTATGTTTCTTGAAATGTATCATTGAGGAAACCCCCAAGTATAAGAGAGTTTTGTATGGTAAGTTTTATCCAGTATCAACTGGCAGTGAATTCTGCGGTGAGTGTTCCAGATAAATGAAGCTTAGTCTTTGAGACACTCAGACTTTAAAAAATATTTACTGATTTTATGGAAATATTTATCTTTTTAAACTCTGTGATTCCTCATATTCTAGGTTTTCTAAATACTGGAAATCATTCTCAATATGTCACCATAGATTACCCAGAACTGTGTACTGTAATTTATTAGTTTCATATCTGTTCTTTAAAGTTTTTTTGTTTTTCTTATTCTCAGGTTATTACTTGCTGCTTACTGTATGTTGTTGCTCCCTGTTGTGCAATTTCTTCCCTCTTCTGTTTTACTAAACTTGATCTGGATAGGTCTAAGTAACCAAATAAACAAGCTTGTTTGAGCTTATAATTTTTTTATAAATGTGTTTGATGGATTCTCTTCTGAGTGAAAGGTATGAGCTTTATTGTATGGACTTTGTGTCATCGCTTCTCGTTTCCATAAAGGCTTTATTTATTTTTTTAACTTCCTGGTTCTTGGTAATTGATATTATATAATGCAGCCTACATAAATGTGGTCTTGAGTAGTAAATTATCAGTGAGACGTCTCTGAACTTTGCTACGTAAATGAACCTGTTATTACTGTAAAGTAAATCTTACTGTAATCTGTATGTGAGTCAGTGTCAAAGGACTGAGTCTTCAGATAGCTGTTTTGTTATTAATTGAGATGAGTTCCCTAGATCTTGGAGATTCCATTTTGAACACCATACAAGTATGTAGTTCTCAGTTTATTTGGCCATTTGCAATCGTTTTAACATTTTATTTTAAATTAGGAAATATTTTAAATACAAAGAAGTAACCTACCACTTAGATTTAGCAGATGTTAGCATTTTGTCCCCTTTGCTTTAGACTTTAGATGTTTTTGGAAAATAAAATGTCACAGATGCCACTAAAGTCCATTTCCATCTCTTCCCACCCTTACCCTGAGCGGTAAATTCTCTTTTTTGGTAGGTGTTATTTCTATGTATAATTTTAAAGTTTTATGGTATATAAACAATAAATAGTAATGTTCTGTATGTTTACTTGTTACATTTGACTTTCTGCAGCTTGCTGTTTTTAGTGGCTCTTTTGTTAGAAAACTTGGCTCAATTTTTGTTTACTAATTATTTGCTCCTTATTGTCTTTAGAAATTATAGTACTGTTCCACAAAGGCAATGATTATTACAAAATTTTAATGATGAAATTGCTTGTTAGGCAAAGTGGTAGCTTGTCAGGCTCAGACTGACTGGTTTTTGGAATTGTCAGACTGGAGGTTTCCTTTTACTAAAATCTCAGGGTTTTAGCAATCAGGAAAAAAAACCTTTTGGGTCTTAATAGTACATGTAAGGTGTGTTCCTGAGTGACTGTGGTAAAGACTCATTCAGGAAAAAAATTGTCTCAGATTGCTCCCTTTCTAGCTCTTAGGAAACTTCCATTGCAAAATTGTTACCAATGGTCAAGTTGTCTCTTTAGTAGAAATTTACTTAGCGTGGTTTGGTTTCGTTGAAATAGTCTGTATGGGACTCCAAGAAGACTCAACTGGCCCTAATTTGAATTAAAGAAAGAATACATTAATAATCCATTTATTCATAGCACCAGATGGAAAGGTTGAAAGTAAGTTTGTTATCAATACAATTTATATGCCCACCTTTAGCATTCTGCTTCTATTTTAAGCTTGGAAAGTGAAGATCTTAATGCTGAAATTCTTTTGATTTATTACTAGTATTTTTTTTTAATTGAAGTATAGTTGACTCACATTATTACCTGTATTTTTGATAGTGGAACATACAAGCAGTATTCAGTAACATGATGATATTAACCTGTGAGAAATCACTGAATCATCAGGTTAGAGCTCTTGTTGGTAAAGCATCAAAAAGATCAGTGTGATAGTTGAGTGCATGCTTAAGTCCACCTGGATGTTTTAAATTACATTCCTTGGATGGTACATAAGAGTATGCTGATATCCAATATAATATATAATATGTGCTTTATAATACAGCACATAATTCTTAAGTTTGATATCATTTTGATTAAGTGCTTTCTAAACCGTTAGGTGAATGCTGTTAGATGATATTCAGATTAATGTCTTTATGAGTAGAGCACATTTAGTCTTGTTCTCTGTGCATGTGTCTGAATAATAACATCTATTAAAAGATTACTGTGTGTGAGGCACCAAGTGGTAAAAGAAACACGTTCTGTGGATTATCCTGTTGTTTATAAAGTGCATTTCTAATATGAGACAGAATATACATTAGAAATGACACTACTCTGGAAAAAAAAATTAGTTGCTGTTCAACAAGCAGCTTAATTCATTAGTATAAACTGGTAGTGGTGTTTGTTGTTCAGTTGCTCAGTCGTGTCTGACTCTTTGCGACCCCACGGACTGCTGCACACCAGGCTTCCCTGTCCTTTCTGTAAACTGGTGGGTTTTCCCTAAACCCAGGAGGAATTGGAATGTACTTGTAACTAGATGTCGTGTCCTGTGCCTTTCCAAAGTACAAACGCTTTTCCTCAAAACGGTACAGTAGTAGTGAGATAAATGTCATTTGGCATTTGGCATATGTAGTGTAGTACAAGTATCTTGACATGGTAGATTAACTGCTTGGCTACCATTAAATTCATTGTAGATGTTGATGGATGAAAATAAAAGTTGCCTAGGTAAAGATTAAGACATGTAACTAAACCACTGTTATTATTCTGTATGCCAACTTTACCCTTTGGTGCATATGCTAGTAAATACTTTATTCCTGTGTTTCTGAAAAAAATTTTTAAAGTCAGTTTGTGAATAGGCAAGGTTGTTTTTTTTCTTTTTGTTTAAATGTATTGCTATAAACAGTCAGTTGGGATTGAAAGTTTTAGTGTTGTGTAGATGTGTTCTGGCAAAATAAACAGTGTGAAGAAAGGAATATTACCACTTACAAAATTTAAAGACTGTTCACTAAATGGTATTTTTGTTTAGAAACAGGAAGATTTATGAGAAGATTTTGTTTTTATAAGACAAAATAGTTTCTCTTTACGTGTTAGAGATTTTAACAGTCTGTTATAAGTTTAATAACATACTGTCTGTAATTTAGGCCAGGTAATGTTAATTTAATATTAATCATATGTATGTATTGGTTCCTAATAAAATAATTACTCTTTGGTTTTTCATACAGATTTTATATTACTCTGTTTCTTTACCTAGTGTTATGGTCTGTTCAGTGACCTCAAGGCACTGTTGACTACGGTTGGTTTTGTTTGATCTACACAGTGTTTTTGAAAAATCTGAATTAATTGTCATTAAAAATTGAGAGATTGCATGTGAAATTTGTATTTGTGGCTTTTAAAATTGAAAGCTCTGGCAGCATTGTTTGTTTTTTCCCCTATTTAGCGATAATTGGTTGGCTCCAAGAGACGTATGCTTCTTCCTTTGCACATAGCTTTCCTTTATGCATAGCCTTCACCTGGCCTACTGTACTCACTTGTTTCATTGGCTTCTGTGGGCATTTGTTTGTGATTTAGGACATCTGTATTTTTGTTATTTTAGATTTAGACTGTTCGAATGTCTGAAAATGAATTTGAAGTTTTGTTTAATGAAACAATTATATAAAAACAAGGTTACAACCAAATTGGAGAATGAGCAGGGGTTATGAATAAGTTGCAGAGGAAAAACTTAAGGGCCAAAAAAGAAAGAAAATGAGAGAGGGAGGGAGGGAAGAAGAGAGTTGAGGGGGTGGTTATAGAAGTTGGGGAGAGAGAAAGAGAAGAAACAAAAGAGATAACTAATGTTACTAGTGATCAGAAAAATTCTCGTTTAAACAACAATGGAATACAGTGCAAAGGTTATACACACTTTGATATCATTTGTATAAGATTAAAAACATTTCTGTTCTTTATATATGTAACATATATACTAAACATATATGAGAAAGATATACATTAGCTTAGGATAGTGGTTATCTCTAAGGAATGAGGAAGAGAGGAAGAGGCATTCTTTATACCGATATTTTACTTTTTTGGATCTAAGTCAAATAAGACAAAGCCGTAAAAGTTTATTTAATCTTGGTGGTGAGTCATTAGTGTCTGTTACATTCAGGATGTTTCTTTGAGAAAAGAAAAATTTAAAGAGTGTTTTATGAAGTTTTGACATAGTTTACAATACCAGGTTTCTTCTTCTATTCTTATAAAAAGAGTGTACACTCATGATTGGTATGATGTGGAGGTTGAGATACATAATTATTTGCAACATGTAAGAAAGTTTTCCTAATTAAATTTTTTTTGAAATTAAAAAATTTAAGTTGTTTTAAATCAAGGTTTAAGTGGGAAAAAAGGCTTTTATTTAGCTCAGTGGTCAGATACTTGAATTCTGTGAAATACATAAGTATTTATTATTGCTTTGAATATTACCACAAAAATGTGAATTGCTTTGGATATTTAGAACTAGTCATTTATTTCTACCATTGTTGCATAAATACTTAGTTTAGATTTCAGTCATGTCTGGATTTTTAAAAAATTGCCTATGACATATATTAGTCCATGATGAAGATGTACGTATTAATAATCTAGGCTATTTCTGACACTGCTGACTTTTTTTTTGCCATCTTAGGTGAGGCAGGCAACCAATCAGATTGTGATGAATTGTGCTGATATTGACATTATTACAGCTTCATATGTACCAGAAGGAGATGAAGGTAAGTGCTGTTTTCCCTTTTAATTTGCTGTCTCCATGTTTGTGTATAATATGTACTTTTGTGTGTGCTTTGGTGTTTGTGTGTGTTTAATACATACACTTGAGATTAAGATATCAATGTTTGTTACATTCAAAATAGGAAAATTCTTTAGATGGTCATAGGAGCTATTTGAATAATATGAAATAAAGAAAATGTCACAATTTTATTTCTACTTCAAACATTAAGTTATTTTGTGACCCTAGGCAGATCACATTTTCATGAGTGTAAAATAAATATAATACCATTCACATAGATCTGAAGAGTTATTTTGAAAAATTAAATACTTTGAACATGAAAAATTTCTCAAGCAGACTAGTTTATACGTGAGTTTCTTAAAGTTTTTTTATTCTCTTAAACAATAGATTAAAATTGAGATAGTGTTACTCATAATTGGGAGAAAATATTTGCTTTATGAGATCTAATGTGAAGGTTAGAAACTAAATGATGGAATTAGTTACAGAGGAAGAAAATGTTGAAAAGAAACATAGCATAGAATGTGTGGGAACTTAGCATCTTTAACAAAGAAATATTTTAGATCTTATAATTACAATAAGAATTAAACTGAATAATCCATTTCTGCCTGAATTCTTAATCCCACGTAAACTACTTTTGAAAAAGTTACCAAGTTTGGCATGAACTCACAAGTATATCAATTTTGGATCTGGATTGCTCTTTACTTTTGATTTGACATTCCGTTAAATGGCTTATTGATTAGTCTTTGCTACTCAGACTTTTCCTCTTAGAAAACCTTCTCTTTTGATATACATTGTTAGAAATTTGACCTTTTGATTTACATTCTATATTGCTATTTCCCCTTTTCACAGTATACTGTAACGTTTTAAGGCCTGGCTATATGTGTCTCCTCAATTTTTCTTAAATTATCTTGTCCATAGAAAGATAAGATATGTAGCAGTTGAGCATATTATTGCCAAGAAGTACTTAAGTTCAGTTGATTGTAAATGAGGTCAACTGCTGCCATTTTAAGTTAGAGGAACAGATCCTTCAAATGGACTTTGATTGAGTGCCAACTTAAAAAAATCTTTGGTAAATGAGATTATTTAATTTCTTTAATGGAGGAAAATGGAAGCACCTTAGGTAAGCATATCAAGGCAAGCTTGCTTTGTTGTAGGTAGAGAGCGGGTTTAAATTCAATATAGGGTTTCAAAATGTTGTTAAGTTTAGTTAGGTAGAACTAGCAACATAAATGGGTATCCTCCAGTTGGCCTAGTTTCAGCTCAGGTTTGTTTTTATCCTCCTCTACTAAAGTGGCAGGAAAAGAATTCAGAGAATTTAAATGTTTGAGTATTTGTAACTGAATGTGCTAAGTGCATAAAGATCTGAATCTTAAGGAAGCAGTGTTAGTGTTCTTAATGAAAATTGATAGCAATAGGATTTGGAGAGAGATTCATAGAAAACATTAAATGTTTTTAAATACGTAAAATATTTTCTTCAGAACTAGCTAAGGTGTATTTCTCAACTCATCCTATAGCAGTAGGAAAAACCTGGAGTCATGTGTAAACCCACTTTATTTTAGAGTATAACAGAATAGGAAGTTATATTAATTTGATAGTTTAAGGAGACAGAAACAGATTTGGCCTTCCAGATATATACAGAGCTTAATTTTGCCCTTAGATATGGAAGCATTTCTTGATTTTTCTTTTATTGGGAGAGTATAGCACTGTTTCTTTAGAAACTAGTAGTTGTGAACTTGACTGTTAGCTTCTTCCAGGGCTGTAAGCTGGTGGCAGGGTAATAAATGAGTCATAGGAGAGAAAGGATTTTTAACCCAGCTAATCTCATCCAGTACCTATTAATATTTATGATTGCCTTCTGGAAGACTGCTTTACGTATCTGTAGCCAAAATCTTGATGCTTTAAGGTAAAATCAGAAAATTATTTGAAGGCATGAAATTGTTGCTTCTGTGTGTAAATTTTTAATTGATGAAAAAGGCCATCTTGTGATATGTGCAGTAATCCAGATAGATCAATTGGCGTGTCTTTTAAACTACGGCACTGCCTTTTAAACAGAAATAATTTATTTTAAAACCTATTTGAAATCTTACTTTGTAATTTTAAAAATGAGAAATCAGTAAGAAAAACGGCTGAAAACTGTTTTTTACTGTTCTGCACTTCAAGGGTTGGTGAAATCATTAGCACTTAAGCCAGTGCAAGGAATGCACCTCCCTACACAGTGCAGGGATTAGTATTGTCATCAGCTTCTGCAAGAGAGATCTGAAACTTTTGAGTGCCTGAACTCCAGGTCCTGACAGGTAAATAGTCTTTTAATTTATCATTAATAGTTGATGGCTTGGGCATAACCACATAGAGAATGATCACTTGAAAGTTTTGTACCAACTTTTCCCTTAGTATACTCTGTCAGGTATGTGTTTGTAGAATTAGCTATGTAAGAAAAAGCTTTTCCGTTGGTTACATAATATATCATGCAAAGTTCTATTATATAGTTTCAGATCCACCAGCATCACTTTGGTTTAGCCATATAAAGCATTTAAATTTTAACACATTTATTCTTGAAGTAGAATTGTGTATTTCAGTATGACGCAATTGTGCATGTGTATTTCATGAAAGGATAAAACAAACAGAAATATTGCCAAATATTGATTTTGAGTAAAAACTATTCAAAAACAAGAAGGTTCCTCGCATTTGATCATAAGCTTTTATCCAACTATTAGTAACCTTTATTCTTCCATACAATTATGTGTGGATTAGTAAAAACATTAATACACCACTTTCTCTTTGTGATAGAGTTGTTTATGGCATTGTTCTGAAAATACATATGTGACTAATTAAGTGAGCTCTCAAATCGGGAAGAGTGAAAGAAGGGAATATATCCCTTTCTAGTACAAATGTACTAAAATACGATACCACGATTCATATGAAATTTTTAAAGAAATCTGAATATAACTTTAGTTATACTAATAACAGTATAGGGTAGGGCCTAAAACCAATTCATTCAACAAACTTGAATGAATTGGGCTGGATGTAGGAAACTAAGAAATTGGGACAGAGGCTGAACCGAAGAGTCTATATCTCACATAAATATATTAACATTTTAAACAACTTTTCTGGCCAAACAGTACATTTTTGTGGGCCAGAATGCTGTTGATTTTGCAGCCTCTGAAGAGGGATTTCAGGGAACTGTGGTGTGTTATGCATATTCTTTATCACTTGGACATGAAGATAAGACTTGAGCATAGATGTATCATTAAAAAGAGGAAAATCCCTTGTGACATTCTTCTTGGTTCTTAATTGAAACTGATATAAATTATGTATAATATGCCTTTACTATTAAATATGTTAAGCAAATAGTTTTAGTTTGCGATATAAGTTCTGTGGTATGTACTTTTAAAAAACTCAAAATATAGCATAACATCTTTTTTAGGTAGCTTTTAGAGTTTTTGAACACTAAAATGGCATTATTTTTGAGAACTTGTTTTTATTTTGTCTTTTGTTTATTTGGGGACTTCCCTTATAGCTCAGTTGGTAAAGAATCTGCCTGCGATGCAGGAGACCTGGGTTCAATTCCTGGGTTGGGAAGATCCCCTGGGGAAGGAAATGGCAACCTTCTCCAGTATTCTTGCCTGGAGAATCCCATGGGCAGAGGAGACTGTCCATGGGGTCACAAGAGTCAGACCTGACTTAGCGACTAAACCACCACCACTTGTTTATTCACTATTGTTTTCTCTGGACTGCACCACTCTACTTATGGGATCTTATTTTCCAAACCAGGATTGAACCTGGGCTCGTGGCAGTGAAAGTGCTAAACCCTAGCCACTGGATAGCCAGGGAGCTCCCAAGTTTTGGAAATTTTGAACATAAAGTCTATTATGTGCTATTACTCTTCAGAAGAGTAGATAAATTATTGGATAAGCTTGCCATAGTGTCCAGGCTACATTAAGGAACCAAATATTTTCCCGGTTCTCTGGTAACTGTCAGGGCAGCTTGTTTTCAGAATTAAATGTTTATTTTATTTTTTAAATTAAAAAGCTTTATTTTTAGAGTTTTAAATTTAGTGCAAAATTGATGAGGAAGTACAGAGATTTCTCTTGTACCCATACATACAGCCTCGCCCACTATCAACATCCAAACCAGCGTGGTACCTTTGTTATAGTAAATGAGCCTACACTGATGTCATTCTCACCTAGAGTCCATAGTTTAGGGTTCACTCTTGCTGTTACACATTCCATGGGTTTTGACAAATATGTAATGACATGTATCTGCCACTGCCATTATAGTATTGTACAGAATCTTTTCACTACTATAAAAATCTTCCTGTGCTCTGCCCATTTACTCATCTTTCTCCCTGGCAGCCACTAATCTTTTTGCCATAGTTTTGTCTTTGCCAGTTTGTCATTAGTTGGCATCACACAAGTATGTTGCCTCTTCAGATTGGCTTTTTTCATGTAGTAATGTGCATTTTTCCATGGCTTTTCATTGTTTGGTAGCACTTTTCTTTTTATCTCTGAGTACTCTTCCCCTGTCTGTACATAAGTTTATTTATCCCTTCACTTGCTGAAGGTCTTCTTGGTTGCTTCCAAGTTTTAACAGTTATGAATAAAGGTTCTGTAGAGGACATAAGATTTGAATTCCTTTCACTAGATACAAAGGAGCATGATTGCTGGATCCTATGATAAGAGTGTGTTTAGTTTTGTCAGAAATTCCCAAAATGTCCTCCAAAGGACTCTTATCATTTTGCATTCCAACCAGCAATGAATCAGAGTTCCTGTTGCTTCTCATACTCCCCAGCATTTGTTGTTGTGTTTTGGATTTTAGCTATTCTGTAGGTGTGTAGTAGTGTGGCATTATTTTTAATTTACAGGACCGTAATGATTTCTTGCCATCAAAATATCTTCTTTGGTGGGTGTATTCAGGTCGTTTGCACATTAGTTGCATTCATGTGTGCTCAGTCTTGTCCGACTCTTTGCAACCCCATGGACTATAGCCTGCCAGGCTCCTCTGTCCATGGAATTTTCCAGGCAAGAACGCTGGAGAGGGTTGCCATTTCCTTTTCCAGGCAATCTTCCCAACCCAGGGATCGAATTCTGTGTCTCTTCCATCTCCTGCATTGGCAGGCGGATTCTTTACTACTGAGCCACCTGGAAAGCCGGGCACAATATTAGTTGGAAAAAGAACGATAGAACGATATTAGCTGGGTTGTTCTTTTTCTTATTGTTGAGTTTTAAGGATTGTTTGTACATTTTTTGGCTCCATAGGGTCTTACTTGTGGTGCACACGTTCTTTGTTGCAGCATGCAGGCTTCTCTTGTTGGTTTGTGGTGCACAGGCTCTAGAGTGCAGGCTCTGTAGTTGCGGTACACAGGCTTAGTTGCCCAGCAGCAGGTGGGATCTTAGTTCCTGGACTTAGGATCAGACCCATGTCCCCTGCATTGGAAGGAGATTCTTAACCACTGGACCACCGGGAAAGTCCCTGGAGCTTTTAATTTTAATGAAGTCCATGTTATTTACTTCTTTCATGGATTGTGTCTTTGGTGGTGGTGTATGTGAAAAGTCTTCACCATACCCAAGGTCAATTAAATTTTCTTGTATGTGATCTTCCAAGAATTTTATAGCTTTGTATTTTACACTTTGGTCATTGATCAGTCCCTCAGTTATGTCCAACTCTTTGCTACCCCATGGACTGCAGCATGCCAGGCTTCGCTGTCCTTCACCATCTGGAGCTTGCTCAGACTCATGTCCATTGAGTCAGTGATGCCATCCAACCATCTCGTCATCTGTCATCCCTTTCTCCTCCTGCCTTCAGTCTTTCCCAGCATCAGGGTCTTTTCTATTGAGTCAGCTTTTTCTCATCAAATGGCCACAGTATTGGAACTTCAGCTTCAGCATCAGTCCTTCTAATGAATATTCAGGACTGATTTCCTTTAGGATTACACCACAGTTCAAAAGCATCGATTCTTCAGCGTTCAGCCTTCTTTATGGTCCCACACTCATATCCATACATAACTACTGGAAAAACCATAGCTTTGACTAGACGGACTTTTGTCGGCAAAGTAATGTCTCTGCTTTTTAATACACCATCTAGGTTTGTCATAGCTTTTCTTCCAAGGAATAAGCGTCTTTTAATTTCATGGCTGCTGTCATCATCTGCAGTGATTTTGAAGCCCAAGAAAATAGTCTGTCACTTTTTCCATTGTTGCCCCTTCTATTTGCCATGAAGTGATGGTACTGGATGCTATGATCTTAGTTTTTGGGTGTTGAGTTTTAAGCCCGCTTTTCACTCTCCTCTTTCACCTTCATCAAGAAGCTCTTTAGTTCCTCTTTGCTTTCTGCCATAAGGGTGGTGTCATCTACATATCTGAAGTTACTGATATTTCTCCCAGCAATCTTGATTCCAGCTTGTGCTTCATCCAGCCTGGCATTTCGCATTATGAACTCTGCATATAAGGTAAATAAGCAGGGTGACAATACACAGCCTTGACGTACTCCTTTCCCAGTTTGGAACCAGTCTGTTGTTCCATTTCTGGTTCTAGCTGTTGCTTTTTGACCTGCATACAGGTTTCTCAGGAGGTACGTAAGGTGGTCTGGTATTCCCATCTCTTTAAGAGTTTTCTTAGGACTGTAATCTGTTTTAATTTTTATAAAATGGGTAAGATCTGCCTGGATGATGATGATTTTTTTGCATTTGGGTGTTCAGTTTCCAGCACCATATATTAAAAAGATACATCCATTGTATTACTTTTGCTTCTTTGTCAAGATCAGTTGACTGTATTTATGTGGGTCTATTTCTAGGCTGTCTGTTCTTTTTCATTTATCTGTTTTCCTCCTATTTCTGCAATGCCACATCATCTTTATTATTAAGTCTTGAACAAAGTTGGGTAGTGTCAGTCCTCTGACTTTGTTCTTCTCCTTCTGTATTGAGTTGGACATTCTGGATTGTTTGCTTCTCCATAAAAACTCTAGAGTCGGGGTACTCTTTCTACCCCCTTCTGATGCCTATGTCAGAAGCTTTCTCTATCTCCTTTATACTTTAATAAAACTTTATTACACAAAAGCTCTGAGCGATCCAGCCTCGTCTCTGGCCCCGGATTGAATTCTTCTCCTCCGGGGGCCAAGAATCCTGGCGTCGTGATTCAACAACAACCTTTCATCTTGGGGGCTCGTCCGGGATCCTTCAGGACAAGGTAAGGATGCTTGGAGCTCTAGTTCTTTGTTCTCTTAGCGAACACATTTTTCTGCTGTGCTTTACTAACTGCGGTGTGCTTGTGTGAATGAATGTCATGCCCTGCGCGAAGCAAGTGAGGAGCCCTGCTCTGCGGTTCCATGGTGATCTCATGTGGCTTATGGCAAAAACCTGTCGGGGGTTTCTACCAACCTGCCAAGGCCAAGAGGCACCCAACGTCTTCTTTGGGAACCAACCAGAAATGGGCAAAGCGTGTGGACCGAACTCTCCTTTCTCGGTCAGACTTTTCGGTCTCTTTGACCATTTCATAACTCCTTGGGAATGGATTAAACCTTCTGGCTAATTCTGTTATCTTAAAATGTAAATTATGGGAGTAGGTCTGGTGAGGTCTTTACAACCTCCAGACCTTCTTATTAGTTGGAGAATATATAAACTCATTGCTAAAACTAACAAGCGGGTACTCTTTCTACCCCCTTCTGATGCCTATGTCAGAAGCTTTCTCTATCTCCTTTATACTTTAATAAAACTTTATTACACACACACACACACACAAAAACTCTAGAGTCAATTTAAAAATTTCCACAAAATAACTTGCTAGGATTTTGATTGGAATTGGTATTGAGTCTGTAGTTCAGGTTGGGAAGAACAGATAGCTTGACAGTATTGGCTCTTCTTATCCATGAACATGGAATATCTTTTTCTTCTTTTACTCCTTTGGTGTCTTTCTCATCAGAGTTTTGTAGTTTTCTTTGTATGAGTCTTGTACATAGTTTGTTAGATTTATACCTAAGTATTTAATTTTGTGGGGTAATAATATAAATGATACTTTTTTAAAATTTCAGATACTACTTATTCATTGCTGGTATATGGGAGAGCAGTTGACTTTAGTGTGTTAACCTTGTATCCTGCATCCTTGCTTTAATGGCTTATTAGTTGCAAGAGTTTTTTGTTGATTCCTTTGAATTTTCTACATGACCATATCATTTGTGAACAAAGATAATTTTATTTCTACCTTTCTAGTATGTATACTTTTTCCTTTTCTTGTCTTAATTGTATTAGCTAGAACTTCCAGTATGATTTTGAAAAGCAGAGGTGAGAGGAGCCATCCTTGCTCATTCTTCATCTTAGCTGGAAACTCAGAGTTTCTCATTAAGTATGGTGTTAGCTGTATGGTTTTGTAGACATTCCTTATCAAGTTAAAGATGTTCATCTTCATTTCTAGTTTGTTGAGTGTTTTTATCATGAAAGGGTGTTGTATTTTGTAAAATGTTTTTGTGCATCTATTCATTTGGTTATGTGATTTTTCTTCTTTAGCCTAACTGTGAAGGAGTACATTAATTGATTTTTAAACATTGAAACAGCCTTACATACTAGGTTAAATTCCACTTGGTCATGGTACATAATTATTTTTGTAATTATTTTTTGTCAGATTTAAACTTTTTCTTTTGTATTGGAATATAGCTGATAAACAATATAATGGTAGTTTCAGGTGAACAGTGAAAGGATACAGCCATACATATACATATACATTGTTGGATTTTATTCACTAATATTTTGTTGAGAATTTTTGCATCTGAGAAATTGTTCTATAATCTTGTAATGTCTTTGTCTGGTTTTGATAGTGAGGTAATGACTAGTCTCATAGAATGAGTTTGGAAATGTTCCCTCTGCCTCTGTCTTCTGTAAGAGATTATAGAAAATGGATCAAGCCCATGTTCCTTGCACTGGCTGGTGGATTCTTAACCATTGACCACTACAGAAGTCCCGTCTTTTTATGGTTTTAATTGAACATTTTATATGATGCCACTTTCTCTCCTTTTTTAGCATATCAATTATATACTTAAATTTTTAGTGATTGCCTTAGAGTTTGCAGTACACATTTACTTCTAGTCCACTTTCAAATAAAAAGATAATATTTCACAGGTAGTGAGTACCTTATAATAATATATCCCTAATTCTTCTTTCCCATTTCTTGTATCATTGATGTCCTTCATTTCACATATGCATACGCTTCCACAAAGAAGCCAACATAGTCAAATACATTGCTGCTATTAGTATTTTGAACAAACAATTATCTTTTAGATGAATTAGGAATAAGAGAAACATTTTTATTTTACTCTTATTTATTCATTCTTCGATGCTCTTCCTTTCTTATGTAAATCTGAGTTTTTGGCTTACATAATTTTCCTTCTCTTTAAAGAACTTTTAACATTTCTTGGAAATTATGTGTAGTGGCAACAGATTCCCTCGATTTTTGTTTGAAAAATTCTATTTATCTTCACTTAAAAAGACTTTTTTTTTAAGAGCAGTTTAGATTCACAAAAAGGTTGAAAGATTTTCCTACAGTTTGAAGGATGATTTTGAAAGGTACAGGATTTTAGGTTAGTAGTTTTTCTCTCTCAACACTTTAAAGACTTCATTCCATTCTTTTCTTGCTAGTATAATTTCTGAGAAGTCGAATGTAATTCTTATCTTTGGTTGTCTATACTTAAAGGTATTTTTCCCTCCAGCATCTTTCAAGATTTTTTTTTTCTCTAGCTTTGATTTTCTAAATTTTGACTCTGATATGGCTAAGTGTAGTTGTTCCCCCCCTCTTCTTCCCACCCCCCGCCACCTCCCCATAATTCTCTTGGTCTTATCTTAGTTTCCTGGATCTGTGGTTTGGTTTCTAACATTAATTTAGAGAAATTCTTACTCTTTATTGCTGTAAATACTGTTTCTTTTTTAAAAAATACTTATTTATTTGGCTGCATCAGATCTTAGTTGTAGCATGTAGGATCTTTCCTTACAGCGTGAGGGCTCTTTGTTGTGGTGCTCGAGCTTAGTTGTCCCTTTTCCGACCAGGGCTCAAACCCATGTCTCCTGCATTGGAAGGTAGATTCTTAACCATTGGACCACTAGGGAAGCCCCTGCTTCTGTTTCTTCTTGTCTTTCTGGTATTTCTTTTGCATGTGCTTAATGCTTTTTATACTTTTCTCACAGAGTTCTTGGATGTTTTGTTCTGTTTTGTTTTTGATTTTTTCAAATTTTTTGTCTTTACTTCTCAGTTTTGGAAGTTTCTAGTGTCATATCCTCAAGCTCAGAGATTCCTTTCTCAGCTGTGTCTAATTGTGAGCCCACCAAAGACATTATTTCTGTTAGTCTTTTTGATCTCTAGCATTTCACTTTATTTCTTTAGAACTTCCATCTCCCAGCTTGTGTCATCCATCATTAGATGTTATTGTTGTTGTTGTTCAGTTGCTAAGTTGTGTTCAACTCTTTGCAACCCCCTGGACTGCAGCATAACAGGCTTCCCCATCCTTTACTATCTCCCAGAGTTTGCTCAAATTCATGTCCATTGATTCGATGATGTCTTCCAACCATCTCGTCCCTTGTCGCCCTCTTCTCCTCCTGCCCTCAATCTTTCCCAGCATCAGGGTCTTTTTCAGTGAATTGACTCTTTGCATCAGGTAGTCAAAGTGTTAGAGCTTCAGTTTTTAGAAAAGTTACTGATCTGGTAATTCTAACATTTGTGCCATATCCTTCCATATCTGATTCTTGTTCAGTCTCTTTAAATAGTGTTTTCTGCCTTTTAGTATCCCTTGCAATTTTTTTTTTGAAAGGTAGACATCATGTCCTGGGTGAAAAGGAACTGTGATAAATAGACCTTTAATAATGCAGTGGTGAGGTAAGAGCAGAGGGGAAGCATTCTTTAGTCCTGTGATTAAATCTTACTCTTTTGGTGAGCTAGTACTCCTGGGTAGAGCTTCACTGGTGCTTCTCAAGTTTTCTTACCCCCTTAGCTGGGACAGGATGACTGGAAGGCTGGAGTTGGGCATTTCCCGTAGGAAGGAAATGGCAACCCACTCCAGTATTCTTGCCTGGAGAATCCCAGGGACAGGGGAGCCTGTTGGGCTGCCGTCTGTGGGGTCGCACAGAGTCGGATACGACTGAAGCGACTTAGCAGCAGCAGCAGGCTCTGATAAAACCCTAGCAGGTTAAGTTCTGGTAAAAACAGTTTCTCCTGAGAGCAGGTTTTGTTAAGAAGAACCAGAGTATGCCAGCATATTTCAGAATGGTTTATTTTCCCCTCCCCTTGCCAAAAGCTTGAGGGGATTTTTCCCTGATACTCACTTTTAGGACCTTTTATAGCTCCTAGAGGTAAGACTCACAAAAGCGTGAAGGTCCCCCTATGACGAGGTCTTCCTGGAATTTTAAACTCTCAAACTTGTTCACACTGAGCCTCCAGCACTTCAGTTACAGTTCAGGTTTTACTACCCCAGCACTGGTTGCCAGAGGTGATTTCTTCTTTTGGGTTTCTGCACTCATAAGTTGTGATTTTCTGTATTTGCCTGTCTCCAGTTTTTCAGCAGTGGTTTACCCTTTGTCCTCACTTCTTTGGTGGATCTGAGGAGAATTGGTGATCTCCAGTTTCTCCAGCTTTTTACTTGTGCTCTTAGGATGGGATGTCAGCTTCTAAGATGTTTACATGTGTGACCAGATATCAAAAATCCTCTTGGTGATTTCACTTCCAACATAAAAGGTTGTTATTTTTAAGATGTAAAAGCAATCTGTGCCATTTGTGGACATATGCTTTCATTGCTCTTGGGTAAATACCTGTAAATAAAATGGCTGCATCATATGGTAAATGGAGAATTTTTAAAGAAACTGCCAGTTTTCTGAAATCTCTGTACCATTTTATATTCCCATCAACTGTGTGAGAGTTCCAGTTGCTCCATATCCTTACTAACATTTGTTATATTCCATCTTTTCAATATTAGCTATTCCAGTGGTTGTGTAGTAGTGTTTTATTGTAGTTTTAATTTATATTTCCCTAATGGATATTGATGTAAAGTCCTTATTTGCCATTTGTATTATCTTCCCTTGATGAAGTGTCTGTCCATACCTTTTGCCAGCTGGAGGAAGTTGTTTATCTTCTAAGTGAATTTTAAGAGTTTTCATATATTCCAGGTTTAAGTCTTTGGTGGGTATATGTTTTGCATACTCCCCAGCCTGTGGTTTGCCTTTAAAAAAATATTTATTTATTTATGGCTGCACTAGGTCTTTGTTGCTATGTATAGCTTTACCTGGTTGCAAAGATCAGGGGCTACTCTCTAGTAGGCGGTGCACGGGTCTCTCATTGTGATGGCTTCTCTTGTTGCAGAGCACAACCTCTAGGCTCAAGGGCTTCAGTAGTTGCAGCACAGGGGCTCATTAGTTGTGGCTCACAGGCCCTAGAGTGTGCAGGTTTCAGAAGTTGTGGCTTAGTTGCTCTACGGCATGTGAAATCTTCCTGGACCAGGGATTGAACCCAGATCCCCTGCATTGGCAGGAGGATTCTTATCCACTGTACTACCAGGAAAGTTTTGTGATTTGCCTTTTTATTTTTTGAAGAGCATCAATTTTAAATTTCAATGGATTCTAGTTTGTTGAATTTTTCTTTTATAGTGTTTGGCTTTTTTATGACTTATTTAAGATGTTGCAGAATTCAAGGACATTATGATTATCTTCTAGAAGTTTTATAACTTTAACTTTTACATTTAGATCTTTTGATCCATTTTGAGTTAAAAATTTTGTTTATGTAATGAGATAAGGGTAAAGGTTCTATTTTTAATAAATTGATTAGTTATTGGTATATGGGTATCTACTTATTTTTTAGCAACATTTATTATAGAGGTTATTCTTTCCCCCTTGAATTTCTAGACTCTTTCTGTTGTATTTTGAGTCTTGAAATCAGGTAGTGTCAGGGCTCCATACTTGTTCTTTTTAAAAATGATTTTGGTCCCTTTAATTTTCATTTTAAAATCTGCTTGTCAATTTCTATAGAAAAGCCTGTTGATGTTGTTATAGGAATTGCATTGACTCCATTGGGGAGAGCAATATTGAGTTTACCATTCATGAAGAATATACATTTCTCCCTTTATTTAGATCTTCCTTAGTTTCTCTCGGCAGATTTCTAGAGAGGAGTTTTCTTCTTTTTCTTATGCAGACAGAATACAGCTAGGTCATCTTTTTTTTTTAATTGTGGTAAAATTCACAAAACAAAATTTATCGTCTTAACCATTTATAAATGTAGAGTTCATTGGTACATGTTTACCTTGTAGAACAATCGTTCCTACTATCCATCTCCACGATTCTGTCTTGCAAAACCAAAACTCAGTGCACATTGAATAATAACACCCATTTCCCCCACCTCTTAGCCTCTGGCAACTGCAATTATACTTTCTGTCTATGAATTTGACTACTCTAGGTATGTTATATAAGTGGAATCTTCCAGCATTTGTGATTTCATGACCAACTTACTTCAATAACGTCTTTAAGTTTCATCTGTGTTGCAGCATGTTTCATTTTAAAGGAAATGTAGTTTGTATATTTTATCAGTAGACACTTGGTTTGTCTCCACCTTTTACCTACTGTGTATAACGCTGCTATGAACATAAGTGTATAAATATCTCTTTGAGACTCTGTTTTAATTCTTTTGGATATATACCCCAAAACGAATGGCTTGATCATATGCTGATTCTATTTTTACTTTTTTACCATACTGTTTTTTGTACAGGCTGTACATTTTTCATTCCCATTGATAGTACACAAGGGTTCCAATTACTCCACAAGGGTTCCAATTACTCCATACCCTTGCTGCTGCTGCTAAGTCGCTTCAGTCGTGTCCAACTCTGTGCGACCCCATAGACGGCAGGCAGCCCACCAGGCTCCGCCGTCTCTGGGATTCTCCAGGCAAGAACCCTGGAGTGGGTTGCCACTTCCTTCTCCAATGCACGAAAGTGAAAGTGAAGTCGCTCAGCCCTGCCCGACTCTTTGCGGCCCCATGGCTCCTCCGCCCATGGGACTTGCCAGGCAAGAGTGCTGGAGTGGGCTGCCAGTACCCTGCTAGCATGTATTATTTTCTTTTTTTTGGTAATAACCATCCTAATAGGTCTGAAGTGGTAACTCATTGTGGTTTTGACTTATATTTCCTTAATGATTAGTCATACTAATTATCTTTTCATTCACTTATTGGCCAGTTGTGTATCTTGGAGAAATGTCTGTTTAAGTTCTTTGCCATTTTAAATTGGATTGTTTGTTGTACAGTGTAGGAGTTCTTCATATACTCTGGATATTAACCCCTTGTCAGATACATTATGCAGATACTTTTTCTCATTCTGTAGGTTGGCTTTTCGCTTGGTTGATTGTGTCTTTTTTTTCTTTTTGGCCCCACTGCATGGCTTTTGGGATCTTAGTTCCCTGACCAGGGACTGAACCTGGCTTTCAGCAGTCTAACCACTGGAATTTTCTGTGTCCTTTGATGTACAAAAGTTTACCATTCATGAAAAATATACATTAAATTTTGATGATATCTAATTTGTCTATTTTTCCTTTTGCTGCCTGTGCTTTTGGAATTATTGCCAAATCCAATGTCATGAAACTTCTCTCTTTTATTTTCTTCTAAGAGTTTTATAGTGTTAGTTCCACGTTTAGGTCTGTTTTATAGCATTAATTCCCACATTTTGATTCATTTTTGTATATGGTATAAAGGATCTAACTTCATTCTTTTGCATATGGATATCCAGTTTCCCAAAGAAACTGGATATTGTTTGAAGACTGCCCCGAGATCCAACCAGCCCATTCTAAAGGAGATCAGTCCTGAGTGTTCATTGGAAGGACTGATGTTGAAGCTGAAACTCCAATACTTTGGCCACCTGATCCAAAGAGCTGACTCATTTGAAAAGACCACGATGCTGGCAAAGATTGAGGGCAGGAGGAGAAGGGGACGACAGAGGATGTGATGGTTGGATGGCATCACCGACACAATGGACATGGGTTTGGGTGGACTCTGGGGAGTTGGTGATAGACAGGGAGGCCTGGTGTGCTGTGGTTCATGGGCCTGCAAAGAGTCAGACATGAATGAGCAACTGAACTGAACTTTCCCCATGAATGAATGAATGGTCTCAGCACTCCTGTTGAAAATTGTTTGACCGCATGTCGAAGAGTTTATTTCTGGGCTCTTCATTCTATTCCATTGGCCTGTATATCTGTCTTAATGCCAGTACCACACTTTTGGCATTAACAGTAGCTACAAGGGACTTCCTTGTAGCTCAAATGGTAAAGAATCTGCCTGTGATCCAGGAGACCAGGGTACAATCCCTGGGTCAGGAAGATCCTCTGGAGAAGGGAATGGCAATCCACTCCAGTATTCTTGCCTGGAGAATTCCATGGACAGAGAAGCCTGGCAGGCTGCAGTATGTGGGGATCACAAAGAGTCAGACATGTAGCTTTATTATCAGGAAATGTGAGACTTCCAAATTTATTCTTTTTCAAGATTGTTTTGGCTCTCTAGGTTTCTTCGAGATTTTGTATGAATTTTTGGGTGGGTTTTTAAGTTTCTGTAAAAATGCTGTTGGGCTTTTGAGAGGGATTGCACTAATCTATATTTTAGGAATCAGTGAACTAAAATGAATGGAAATGGATTATTTTAATTCAGATGACCATTGTATCTACTACTGTGGGCAAGAATGCCTTAGAAGAAATGGAGTAGCCCTCATAGTCAACAAAAGAGTCTGAAATGCAGTACTTGGGTGCAATCTCAAAAATGACAGCATTATCTCAGTTTGTTTCCAAGGCAAACCATTCAGTATCACAGTAATCCAAGTCTATGTCCCAACCACTAATGCTGAAAAGCTGAAATTGAACTGTTCTATGAAGACCTACAGAACCTTCTAGAGTGAACACCAAAAAAGATGTCCTTTTCATCACAGGGGACTAGAATGCAAAAATAGGAAGTCAAGAGCTACCTGGAATAACAGGCAAATTTGGCCTTGGAGTACAAAGTCTGGAGAGGGGAAAAGTAGGCTTACTTAGTACTGTATACTTATTGCAAAATTCAGATTTAAATTGAAGAAAGTAGGGAAAACCACTAGGCTACTCAGGTATGACTTAAGTCCCTTACATTTATACAATGGAAAGGACCAATAGATTGAAAGGATTAGATCTGATAGAGTGCCTAAATAAATATGGACAGAGGTTTGTAACGTTTTACAGGAGGTGGTGATCAAAACAATCCACACGAAAAGGAAATGCAAAAAGGCAAAATGATTGTCTGAGGAGGTCTTACAAGTAGCTGAGAAAAAGAAGAGAAGGAAAAGGCAAAGAAGAAAGGGAAATATATGCCCATCTGAATGCAGAGTTCCAGAGAATAGCAAGGAGAGATAAGAAAGCCTTCCTCAGTGAACAATGCAAAGAAATAGAGGAAAACAATAGAATGGGAAAGACTAGAGGTTATTGAAATATTAAGATACCAAGGGAACATTTCATGCAAAGATGGGCATAATAAAGGACAGAAATGATATGGAACTAACAAGCAGAAGAGATTAAGAAAAGAAGCAAGAATACACAGAAGAACTATACAAGAAAGATCTTAATGACCTGGATAACCATGATGGTATGATCACTTACGCAGAGCCAGACATCCTGGAGTGCGAAGTCAAGTGGTCCTTAGGAAGCATCACCACGAACAAAGCTAGTGGAGGTGATGGAATTGCAGTTGAACTATTTAGACCCTGAGAGATGATGCTGTGAAAATGCTGCAGTCAATATGCCAGCAAATTTGGAAAACTCATAGTGGCCACAGGTCTGCAAAGGTCAGTTTTTATTCCAGTCCCAAATAAGGGCAATGCCAAAGAATGTTCAAACTACCATACAATTGCACCTATCTCACATGCTAGCAAGGTAATGCTCAATATCCTTCAAGCTAGGCTTCAAGATGTGCAAGCTAGATTTAGAAAAAGCAGAGAAACAAGAGGTCAAATTGCCTACACCCATTGGATCACAGAAAAAGCAAGGGAATTCCAGAAAAGATCTATTTCTGCTTCATTGGCTGCACCAAACACTTTGACTATGTGGATCACAACAAACTGTGGAAAATTCTTCAAGAGATGGGATACAAGGCCACCTTACCTTCCTCCTGAGAAACCTGTATGCAGGTTCAAGAAACAACAGTTAGAACCAGACATGAAACAATGGACTGGTTCCAAATTGGGAGAGGAGCACATCAAAGCTGCATATTGTTACCCTGCTTATTTAACTTATATGCAGAGTACATCATGAGAAATGCTGGACTGAATGAAGCTCAAGCTGGAATCAAGATTGCAGGGAGAAATACCAATAACCTCAGATATGCAGATGACACCACCCTTATGGCAGAAAGTGAAGAGGAACTAAAGAGCCTCTTGATGGAGGTGAAAGAAGAGAGAGAAAAGGCTGGCTTACAACTGAACATTCAGAAAACCAAGATCATGGTATCCGTTCCCATCACTTCATGGCAAATAGATGAGAAAACAGTGGAAACAGTGACAGATTTTTCTTGGGCTCCAAAATCACTGCTTATGGACTATGGCCATGAAATTAAAAGATGATTGCTCCTTGGAAGAAAAGCTGTGACCAACCGAGACAGCATATTAACAAAAGCAGAGACATTACTTTGCCAACAAAGGTCTGTATAATCAAAGCTATAGTTTTTCCAAAAGTCATATATGGATGTGAGAGTTGGACCATAAAGAAGGCTGAGCTCCGAAGAATTGATGTTTTTGAACTGTGGTATTGGAGCAATTTCTTGAGAGTCCCTTGGACTGCAAGGAGATCCAACCAGTCAGTCCTAAAGGAAATCAGTCCTGAATTATCATTGGAAGGACTGATGCTGAAGCTGAATCTCTAATACTTTGGCCATTTGATGTGAAGAGGCGACTCTTTCCCTGATTGGGAAAGATGGAAAGAAGAAAGGGACAACAGAGGATGAGATGGTTGGATGGCATCACCAACTCAATGGACATGAGTTTGAGCAAGCTCCAGGAGATGGTGAAGGACAAGGAAGCCTGGCATGCTGCAGTCCATGGGGTTGCAAAGAGTTGGTCTCAACCGAGTGACTGAACAACAACATAGATTTCCTTCGGTTGTAAAGAATCCGCCTGCAATGTGGGAGACCTTGGTTCGATCGCTGGGTTTGGAAGATCCCCTTGAGGCAGGCGTGACAGTTCACTCCAGTATTATTGCCTCGAGCATCCCCATTGACTACAGTGGGCTACAGTCCATGGGGTTGCAGAGTTGGACATGACTTAGTGACTAAGCACAGCACACAGTTTTGTGGCAGTCTTAACAGTATTGTCTTGTAATCCATGAACAGGGGCTTCTCAGGTGGCTCAGTGGTAAAGAACCGTCTGCCAGTACAGGAGACGTGGGTTTGATCCTTGTTTAGAAAGATCCCTGGAGAAGGAAATGGCAACCCACTCCAGTATTCTTGCCTGAAAAATCCCATAGACAGAGGAGCCTGATGGACCATAGTCTATGGGGTTGCAAAGAGTCGACACAACTGAACACATGCATACTCACACACGCACACAATCTTTGAACAAAGGATGTCTTTCCATTTATCTGTGTGTTTTTTAAAGTTCTTTGAACATGGTTTTGTAGTTTTTGTGTACAAGTCTTCCACCTCTTTGGTTAAATTTTTTTCGTATTTTTTTGATGCTATTGCAAGTGGAACAGTTTTATAAGTTTCCTTTGAGATTGTTTACTCTTAGAGTATAGAAATGCAGCTGATTGTTTTAATTGATTTTTTTATCCTGCAACATTACTGAATTCATTCATTAGTTCTAACATATGTATATGTATATAACCTTTAGAGTTTTCTACATATAAGATTATTTCATCTGCAAACAGAGATAATTTTACTTTATCCTTTCCAAATGAAGGCCTTGTATTTATTTTTGTTACCTAATTACTCTGGCTAGAACCTCTAGTCCTGTGTTGCATAGAAGTGGCACAATCAAGCATCTTTATTCCTCATCTTAGGAGGAGAGCTTTCAGTCTCTGACTAAGCAAGGTCATCTTGGTCCTGTTGAATCTCCCCCCTGCCCCCAATTTGCTCTTCTTTCTAGTTTGTAGCCCTGTTAGAGGTTTTTGCTAAGATTTTTTTCTTTCTTTCTTGGCTCTGAAATCCAATTTCTAGTTCTCTACCACCATAAAACTGCTGTAATATAGGAGGCAGTAAATATCTTGAGGGGAAGTTGAAAGAAGAATGTTAGACTTTATCTGTTATTCCATTTTTCTGGCCATAAGAAGACTGGCTGCTTTGGTAGTCCTGAATTCCAAATTTTATCTCTTCAGCCTAGTGAAATTATTGCAAGCTTTATTACTCTGCTTTCTCCATTGGCCTCTATGTTCTGCTTAGAAGTCAGCAAATGCCAACAAGGGAATAAAGAGCCTGTGAATCTAGAGCTGATCTGTGTGTGACTCACATTCAAACACTTAAAACACTTTTTAAAAATTCAGTATTTATGGTTATTCTGATATCAGCTAAGCTGCTAAACAGCCGGAGGTCTAGATGCATCATTTCTTTTTCTTCTGTACTTCTTCTCTGTTTGTTGTTGTTTCGTTGCTGAGTTGTGTCCAAGTCTTTTGTGACCACATGGACCATAGCCTGCCAGTCTCCTCTGTCTTTGGAATTTTCCAAGCAAAATACTGGAGTGAATTAGATTCATCATTTTAAAATGTGAAGTATATTTCTGTATAAAATCCGTAGCAAAAGATGATATTTTACTTGACTGTCTAAGTTCAGCGGTTTACTGGCCAGATACAGATGATCATTTGGGCTTTCCAGGTAGTACTAAAGGCACTAAAGTACTTAAAGTACGAAAGGTGCAGGAGACATGAGAGTTGTGGTTTCGATCTCTGGGTCAGGAAGATCCCCCAAAAAGGAAATGGCAAACCCACTCCAGTATTCTTGCCTGGAGAATTCCATGGACAGAGGAGCCTGGCAGGCTACAGTCCATGGGGTTGCAAAGAGTCGAACACGACTGAGGTGAGGTGCATGCGTATGCGTGCGTGTGTGCACACACACACACACAGATGATCATTAGGAAGTGTTTTAAAATGATGGTTTAATAATCTGAAGATTGTTACTAAAGTGTAAAATACCTTCATAAACATTGCATAGGAACAATTTTTAAAATGAACAATTATAGGTTATGTTCTTGTCATGGTATTTAATATATTCTTTTACCTGTCTTTTAAAATTACAAAAGAAATACATGCTTGTTGTAATAAAATCCAACAATAGGAAATATGAGATGTGACAGTCTTCTTTCCTCACTTTATTATACCACTTACCCCACTATTAATAAGTAACCCTTATTAATAATCTGATATGAATTCTTTTTATACATGCAAATTTTTTCCTGTAATTACAGAAGTTAGATTATGATATATATACATAATGTTTTACAGCTTGCTTTTTTTTAATTTTATCTTTTAATTGAAGGATAATTGCTTAACAGAATTTTGGTATTTTCTCTCAGACCCCAACATGAATTAACCATAGATATACATATGTCTCCCTCTTGAACAGCCCTCCCATCTCCCTCTCCACAACTTGCTTTTTTTAAGCTAATGTGGTATACATCTTTTTTCTTGTTCTAATATTTATTTATTTTTGGCAGTGTCGGGTCTTGTGGCCCTCAGGATCTTTGTTGTGGTATGCATGATCTTTTATTGAGGGCTCTGTAGTTGTGGCACACAGGCCCCAGAATTCTTAGCCTCTATAATTGAGGCACACTGTCTCTCTAGTTGTGGCTCATTGGCTTTCTGGTTGCAACTCATGGGCTTTGTTGTCACTTGGTGTGTGGAACCATAGTTCCCTGACCAGGTATCAAGCCTGAGCCCTCTGCTTTAGAATCATGGAGTCTTAACCACTGAATTGCCAACGTGCTAAGTCACTTAAGTTGTGTCCAACTCTTTATGACCCCATGGATTATAGCCCTCCAGGCTACTGTGGCCATGGATTCTCCAGGCAAGAATATTGGAGTGGGTTGCCATTCCCTTCTCCAGGGTATCTTCCTGACCCAGGGACTGAACCCTTGTCTCTTAGGTCTTTCATATTAGCAGGTAGATTCTTTACCACTAGCACCACAGGAAGTCCTGTGTTATACTAACTATACTTAGTATGAGATGTCTACTCTTCTATCCTGTCTTCCTTGAAAAGATGAAAGTGACACCATTTCAAGTAGAAACTAAAACTTTCTCATACTTTTAGTCCAGATATATTACCTGTTGATCCTTTTTTTATTTTGGCCGTGCTACATGGCTTGTGGAACCATAGTTCCCCAACCAGGGATTGAGCCCAGGCCCTCGGCAGTGAAAGCTGGATTCCTGACCACTGGACTGCCAGGGGATTCCCTGCAGATCATGTTTTGGATGCTTTGACAACCGTCAGCAATTCAGAGACAGTTTTGGAAAGTATGTTGTTTTTTTTTCTCCCAATATTTTGCAATTTTCTATTTTAATTGAACTTTACTCTAAAGGTTTATATATTCTAACATTTAAGCACTGGTTCCAAACCTACATTATGTGGCTGCTTTATAAACATTTAGCATTTTTGGTTTATTTGAGTCTTTTGTCCCCCTTTGGTCGGTGCTGTGTGGCTTTTTGGATCTTAGTTCACCAACTAAGGATCAAACCCAGGCTCACATCAGTGAAAGCACTGAGTCCTAACCACTAAACCACCAAGGAATTTCCTATTTAAATCTTGCTGATGTGTAATTAAATAATTATTTATGTAAATTATGTTAGAAGCACGTGCATACCTTTGATTATTATGGAACTGCAAGTAATGTGCAGAAAGTTCCCCTATATCTCCTAGGTTCTGCTTGCGTTTCAGATAAATTAGTTAAGAAAGCTTATTATTTATTTGAAACCTTTCTGTCCCCAGTGTCAAAGGTTTTTTTTTTTTTTTTTTTTTGCTTAAGTGGCCATTGTGTAGTCTTTCAGGTTTTAATTTAATATTGATTTTTAAGTGGTAAGTGTGAAAGCATGTCTGAAGTATCCTTTATCTATAAGAAACTTAAAAGCAATTGCAAGAATAATAGAGATAAACAGATGACATATTCTTCAAGGGAAGAACTTATATATGATATTAACAATAAAATAAAACCTCACATTTTAAATTCCTTATCTTGTTGGGATTTCTGAGTGTATCTGTGAACTGTATTCTGCTTTCTATGCAGAATGGTTTTTTTTTTGTTTTTTTTTTTGGCAGCACCATAGCTTGTAGGATCTCTCAGTTCCTGACCAGAGATTAAAAGCCATGGCAGTGAAAGTGCTAAATCCTAACCACCAGACCACCAGGGAACTCCCAGAAAAGATCCATTTAAAAATAAGTAATCGTCAGGAGTTCCCTGGTAGCCTAGTGGTTGGGATTTCAGGCTTTTACTGATGTGGCCCAGGTTCAGCCCCTGGTAACTGAGAACTCACTTGGGAAACTGAGATCCTATAAGACCTGCTGTGTGGCAAGAAAGTAAACTGGAGTCAGACGGAATAAATCTTGCATTAGAAGGAACAAATGATAGTTTTGTTAGCTTTGGTGTTTAGAAATTGCACTGGTCATAGCAAACATCCCTCTTCCAGCAACACAAGAGAAGACTCTACACATAGACAACACCAGATGGTCAACACAGAAATCAGATTGATTATGTTCTTTGCAGCCAAAGATGGAGAAGCCCTATACAGTCAACAAAAACAAGACTAGAAACTGACTGTGGCTCAGATCGTGAACTACTTATTACCAAATTCAGACTTAAATTGAAGAAGGTAGGGAAAACCGCTAGACCATTCAGGTATGACCTAAATCAAATCCCTTATGATTAAACAGTGGAAGTGAGAAATAGATTTAAGGGCCTAGATCTGATAGATAGAGTGCCTGATGAACTATGGAATGAGGTTCGTGACATTGTACAGAAGACAGGGATCAAGACCATCCCCATAGAAAAGAAATGCAAAAAGCAAAATGGTTGTCTGAGGAGGCCTTACAAATAGCTGTGGAAAGAAGAGAGGCGAAAAACAAAGGAGAAAAGGAAAGATAAAAGCATCTGATTGAAGAGTTCCAGCCACAGGACTGGAAAAGGTCAGTTTTCATTCCAATCCCAAAGAAAGGCAATGCCAAAGAATGTTCAAACTTCCGCACAATTGCACTCATCTCACATGCTAGTAAAGTAATGCTCAAAATTCTCCAGCCGGGCTTCAGCAATACGTGAACTGTGAACTTCTAGATGTTCAAGCTGGTTTTAGAAAAGGCAGAGGAACCAGAGATCAAATTGCCAACGTCCGCTGGATCATGGAAAAGCAAGAGAGGTCCAGAAAAACATCCATTTCTCCTTTATTGACTATGCCAAAGCCTTTGACTGTGTGGATCACAATAAACTGTGGAAAATTCTGAAAGAGATGGGAATACCAGACCACCTGACCTGCCTCTTGAGAAATCTGTATGCAGGTCAGGAAGCAACAGTTAGAACTGGACATGGAACAACAGACTGGTTCCAAATAGGAAAAGGAGTACGTCAAGGAGCACATCTCATGATGTACTGTGTATTGTCACCCTGCTTATTTAACTTATATGCAGAGTACATCATGAGAAACACTGGACTAGAAGAAACACAAGCTGGAATCAAGATTGCCAGGAGAAATATCAGTAACCTCAGATATGCAGATGACATCACCCTTATGGCAGAAAGTGAAGAGGAACTCAAAAGCCTCTTGATGAAAGTGAAAGTGGAGAGTGAAAAAGTTGGCTTAAAGCTCAGCATTCAGAAAACAAAGATCATGGCATCTGGTCCCATCACTTCATGGGAAATAGATGGGGAAACAGTGTCAGACTTTATTTTGGGGGGCTCCAAAATCACTGCAGATGGTGACTGCAGCCATGAAATTAAAAGACGCTTACTCCTTGGAAGAAAAGTTATGACCAACCTGGATAGCATATTCAAAAGCAGAGACATTACTTTGCCGACTAAGGTCCGTCTAGTCAAGGCTATGGTTTTTCCTGTGGTCATGTATGGATGTGAGAGTTGGACTGTGAAGAAGGCTGAGCGCTGAAGAATTGATGCTTTTGAACTGTGTTGTTGGAGAAGACTCTTGAGAGTCCCTTGGACTGCAAGGAGATCCAACCAGTCCATTCTGAAGGAGATCAGCCCTGGGATTTCTTTGGGAAGGAACGATGCTAAAGCTGAAACTCCAGTACTTTGGCCACCTCATGCGAAGAGTTGACTCATTGGAAAAACTCTGATGCTGGGAGGGATTGGGGGCAGGAGAAGAAGGGGATGACAGAGGATGAGATGGCTGGATGGCATCACTGACTCAATGGACGTGAGTCTGAATGAACTCCGGGAGTTGGTGATGGACAGGGAGGCCTGGCGTGCTGCAGTTCAAGAGGCTTTTGAATTCCTCTTCACTCTCTGCCATAAGGGTGGTGTCATCTGCATATCTGAGGTTATTGATATTTCTCCCGGCAATCTTGATTCCAGCTTGTGTTTCTTCCAGCCCAGCGTTTCTCAAGATGTACTGTGCATATAAGTTAAATAAGCAGGGTGACAATATACAGAGCTAATTAACATGTCTATCACTTCACATAGTTACCATTTTTCTGTTCCTTGCTTCATTTAGTTCTTTCCTGGTGAGATCATTTATGATCTACCCACTAGCAAGTTGTAAGCATGCAATACAACAAACACATTGCTGTACACTAGATTTCCAGAACGTAATCATCTTCCATAACTGAAACTTCATACCCTGGACCAATATCTTTCCATTTCCCCCTCCCTCTAGCTCCTGGCAACCATCATTCTACTTTTTCCTCCTGTGAGTTTGATTATTTTAGATTCCACTTATGTGCTATCATGTAATACTTGTCTTTTTGTGTGTGGCCTATTTAATTTAGCATAATGTCCTCCAAGTTCATCCACGTTGTCACAAATAGCAGGAATTTCTTCTTTTTAAGTCTGATTAATATTCCATTTAGGGCTCCCCAGGTGGCACTAGTGGTAAAGAATCCTCCTGCCAGTGCAGGAGACAAAAGAGGCGAGGGTTCAATCCCTTGGTCAGAAAGATCCCCTGGAGGATGGCAACCCATGCCGGTATTCTTGCCTGGAGAATCCCCATAGACAGAGGAGCCTGGTGGGCCATAGTCAACAGGGTCACAGAGTCTGACACAGCTGAAGCAACTGAGCAATATTCTGTTTACACATTTCTGCAGCCACACACACAAACACACCATGTTTTCTTTATCCATCCATCATTGACAGACATTTACGTTGTTTCTGTGTTACACTTATTGTAAGTAAAACTGCAATGAACTTGGGAGGTACTGATTTCATTTCCTTTATGTATACAGAAGTGAGATTGCTGGATCATAAAGTGCTCTTTTTTTTTTTTTTTAAATTTTCATTTATTTATGGCTGCACTGGGTCTTCATTGCTTTGTGTGGGCTTCCTCTAGTTGCGGCGAGCAGGGGCTGTTCTCGTTACAGTGCACTGGTTTCTTATTGCTGTGGCTTCTCTTGTTGCAGAGCACAGGCTCTGGGTACGTGGGCTTCAGTAGTTGCAGCACTCAGGCTTGGTAGTTGTGACGCTCAGGCTTAGTTGCTCCACAGCATGTAGAAGCCTCCTAGACCAGAGATCAAATGCATGTCCCCTACGTTTGCTAGTAGATTCTCACCCACTGCACTATCAGGGAAGTCCCTGTAAAGTAGTTCTCTTTTTAATGTTTTGAGGAATCTTTATACCGTTTTCCATAATGGCTGTACCAGTTTCCATTCCCAACAATATTTCCAAGTTTCCCTTTTGTACCTATTCTTGCCACCACTTGTTTAGTATCTTTAGTCTTTTTTTTTACTAATATATATGCTAAAGAGTTCATTGTTCTCCAGATCAGTGCTTCTTAGCTTTTTCTCCCCCAAGATATTAATAGAAAAGGATATTTTCTTGGTACACTGGAAAGGAGAGGCTCACAGAAGGGTGAGCCTCTTATTGCTCAGGATCTGCTGGCTGACCCAAAGGCCAAGGAATCAATATTTGGGCAAACCTGTAATCTATATTTAGAACTGCCATAGAACATTGTGTGAAAAATCTCTGCTGTGAATAGTTTCATATTTTTAGAATTGCAAGGCATCTTTGCTTTGAGATCCCTTATAATAAAATATCAAGACCACCAGGAAACCCTCACTTTTGATTTTTTTAAAAATCCTCAATTGAATGTTTGTGTTCTGTTTCCTTAACTTTTGCTCTTTTATTATTTCCTTCTACTTTCTTTGGATTTGTTTATAAAACAACTGTAAGGTTGTTTTTTTTTTTTAATTTCTTGAGATGGATGCTTGGCTTATTAATTGTTTTTCTAGTATATTCATTTGAAGCTATAAACTTTCATCCTAAAAATGTCTTGCTTTTAGCTATATCCCACACTTTTTTGGATTTTTTTTTGGATTTGTTTGTTTTGGGGAAAATTCTCCAGGCAGTGACTATAGCTCTTGTTACTTGCTATTGCTGTTGCTCCTTCCCTCCTCTCCCCTCCCACACCTCTTATAGCTTTGTGAAGGTATATGCAGTATTCATATATAATAAGCTGCATATCAGAAAATGTATAATTTGATACTTTTTGACTCGTGAATGCAAAGGTCATGAACATATCCATCACCCACACAGTGTTTCCTCATGCCCCTTTGTAATCCGTTTCTCTCCCTTTCTTTATCCTCAGGCAGCCACTGATCTGCCCCTATATTTTTTGATGTCCAGTTTTTATCATTCAATGAAAAATATTTTCTAATTTTTGGTCTATGGAATTGTTATACGTACCTAGACAGGGGAGCCTGGTAGGCTGCAGTCCATGGGGTCGCTACTAGTCGGACACGACTGAACGACTTCACTTTCACTTTTCACTTTCATGCCTTGAAGAAGGAAATGGCAACCCACTCCAGTGTTCTTGCCTGGAGAATTCCAGGGACGGGGGAGCCTGGTGGGCTGCTGTCTGTTGGGTCTCACAGAGTCTGACACAACTGAAGCAACTTAGCAGCAGCAGCAGCAGCAGCAGCAGCAGCAGAGATTTTCTAGTTTAATTTACTGTATGATGTCTGTATGTGTGCTGTGTGCTCAGTAAGACTTGCTTTATGGCCTAAGATATGGTCAACTTTTAAAATGCTTATGTGTGCTTCAGAAGAATATATAGCTGGGATTTCCTGGTGGTCCCGTGGTTAAGAATCTTCCTGTCAATGCAAGGAACTCCAGTTCTGTCCCTGGTCCAGGAACTAGGATCCCACTTGCTGCAGGGCAGCTAAGCCCAGGCACTGCAACTATTGAGTCCTTGTGCCACAACTAGAGAGCCCATGTGCTGCACCTATAGAGCTGTGCACTCTGGAGCCCTCGGGCCACAGCTAAAGAGAGAAGCCTCTGTGCTGCAACTAAGATCCGACACAGCCAAAAATAAATAAAATTTAAAAATAAATTAAAAAACTTTTGAAACAGTATAGCTGTTGGTTGTAGTGTTTTATGTATGTCTTATAAAGTTGTTTATTAGTTTTGTTTAAATCTTCATTTTTAACAATTTTTTTCCTCCTGTTTGTTTTATAAATTATTGGTTAATGTTTGTATGCAATTTTTCTCATTCTTTACCTTCACTCTTTTCAAATCGTTATGTTTTAGGTAAACAGCTCTTTTAATTTTTTCCTTTTAAAATCCAGTCTGAAAATCTTTGTCTTCTAAAGCGTTTAATCTATTCACATTTAATGTAATTAGTGTTATTTGGCTTTTTTTTATGTACCATTTTCTTATGTATGTAATTTTAGAACAGTTAAAAAAATTTTTTTTAATTTGTAGTTGTTTTTTGGATGTGTGTCAATACTCTGGGAATTAACAGCCATCCCTGACTTTTAAAAAAAATCCAGTGTTGGGACTTCCCTAGTGGTTCAGTTGTTACGACTCCATGCTCCCACTGCAGGGGGCACAGGTTTGATTCCTGGTCAGGAAATTCCTGCATGCCACACTTTGCAGGTGGAAAAAAAATCCAGTATTAATTGATCATTTTACCCTTCTGGGTAGTACAAGTATCTTAGAGCACTTAATCTCCATTTATCGTCCTCTGATTTATATGGTATTATTGTGATATAGTTTAATTTTTTTAGGTATATATGTATATTTAGCTAGTTACATGTCTTTGAGTAATAAAGACATTGTCTTAACTGTTTTCATTTAATTTGTCTTGTCCTCCATGCCAGGCTTTATTCGATTATTGGATGTTAAATTAGGGAAAATTGTGTCATCAAAATAAGATGATGGTTTTTTTTTATCTAAGGAGGACTTTTGTTTACTTTATCTGGGAGTCACTAGTACTCAGTTATAATCTTTTTCCAGTATCAGGGCTTTAGATTTTCTGAAGTCCAAGTGGTTTCCTGTGTGGACTACTTTTTTCTTAGTCACCTTTTTACTATAATGTTATCACCTTTTGAGGTTCACATCCAAAGGAGGAATTGGTTTACCTTGACCCCCACCCTGAAATCTTGACAGACCCTGAATTCTACTTTTTGTCTCAGGAGCCCACCAGACTCAGACTTTAAGGCTTGTATACCAGATCAGCAAGTGACTTTAGAACAAAAGTGGCCTGGCATAGAATAGCTTTCTATTTCTGGAATCCTATTTCTTCTTTATCTTGGCTTCCTTTGTGATGCTTTTGAGATTTTTTTCTCCCCATTTAACTTTTTTAGTTTTAAGGGAGCTGGGTAAGTGAAGAGGAAAGTTTCTTTACATACTACTCCATTACTTGAAATAAAGTTTTTAATTGTTTTATACATAAGGAAAACAGATCCAGAGATTTAAGTAGTACTATAATACCACATAATGAGAGGCAGAACCAGGTCTAGAATCTGTCTTTGTGTTACTCTGATACTTGCATTGCTGATAAGTCATTTTAACTAATTATGCAGCAGTCATTTTGGGTTTCATGTGCATGTGGTATATGGCTAATTCTCTTTGGAATTTTTAGATTGCTTAATAGGGTAGGATGATTATTATATAAATTCATGTCAAAATATGGAACTTTGAATCTAGGCATTGCTTGAAGTGCAACTGTGCATACAACAGAATGGCTTCTAAAACCACAGACATAATATGGTGGGTAGCTTGCCCCCCCCAAAAAAAAAACACACAATTTAATCTAGTACTGAACTACAGACTTATGAGGGCTATATAGAACTATTTAGGCTAGGTTTCCTATTACTTACATACAGCAGTGGCTTGGAGGAAATAACATTCTGAGTTCCACATAGACAGTTTATAAAGAAATCTTGCAAGTACAGTTGAATTGGAGCTTCTAAGTTGAGATTTTTAGATTTTACATTTGTTCAGTTCAGTTCAGTCACTCAATTGTGTCCGACTCTTTGCGACCCCATGGACTGCAGCATGCCAGGTCTCCCTGTCCATTACCAACTCCTGGAGTTTACCCAAACTCATCTCCATTGAGTTGGTGATGCCATCCAACCATCTCATCTTCTGTCATCCCCTTCTCTTCTCGCCTTCAATCTTTCCCAGCATCAGGGTCTTTTCCAGTGAGTCAGCTCTTTGCATCAGGTGGCCAAAGTATTGGAGTTTCAGCTTCAATGTCAGTTCTTCCAGTGTTTAGGATGGACTGGTTGAATGTCCTTGCAGTCCAAGGGACTCTCAAGAGTCTTCTCCAACACCACAGTTCAAAGGCATCAATTCTTTGATGCTCAGTTTTCCATATAGTCCAACTCTCACATCTATACATGACTACTGGAAAACCATAGCTTTGACTAGATGGACCTTTGTTGGCAAAGTAACGTCTCTGCTTTTTAACATGCTGTCTAGATTGGTCATAGCTTTTCTTCCAGGGAGCAAGTGTCTTTTGATTTCATGGCTGTAGTCATCATCTGCAGTGATTTTGGAGCTCCAAAAATAGTCTGTCACTGTTTCCCCATCTATTTGCCATGAAGTGATGGGACCAGATGCCGTGATCTTCGTTTTCTGAATGTTGAGCTTTAAGCCAACTTTTTCACTCCTCTCTTTCACTTTCATCAAGAGGCTCTTTAGTTCTTCTTCACTTTCTGCCATAAGGGTGGTGTCATCTGCATATCTGAGGTTATTGATATTTCTCCCGACAATCTTAATTCCAGGTTGTGCTTCATCCAGCCCAGCGTTTCTCATGATGTACTCTGCATATAAGTTAAATAAGCAGGGTGACAGGATACAGCCTTGACACACTCCTTTTCCTATTTGGAACCAGTCTGTTGTTCCATGTCCAGTTCTAACTGATGCTTCCTGACTTGCATACAGATTTCTTAAGAGGCAGGACAAGTGGTCTGGTATTCCCAACACTTGAAGAATTTTGCACGGTTTATTGTGATCCACACAGTCAAACGCTTTGGCACAGTTAAAAAGCAGAAATAGATGTTTTTCTGGAACTTTGTGTGTTAATATAATATGAAGGCAGACTCCATTATGGATTTCATAGATGATGTAAGCACTGACAACTTTGGCTGATTTTATATAATTTTTTCCATTTCAGTCTTTAAAAAATGTGGTCTCTTGAGTGTACCACCTTGTAGTTCTCTCTTTATACTTCCTTTTCTGTGATTAAAAATTTCGTTATGTTTAAACAAATGAGGAAGGCCAGTTAGTTCTTGGCTCATTAGTTTCATGGCTCAACTAATGACTGCCTTTCAACCCAAGATTATAATGCTCAAGTATTAATATAGGGAAGACTTTAAATGCAGAGAGAGAGACTGAATATATATGTGTATGTAGAAGACTAACATTAAAAAGTTAGATAAAGTAAGGAAGAAGAGGTCTTGTTCTAAAGTTAAAACTTACTGTTTCTGGTAAATTTTACTGGTGAAGTACCAACTTTAGTTAATTGTGACATGAGTTTGGGGAAAACTCTGGAAATTGGTGATGGACAGGGAGGCCTGGTGTGCTGTGATTCATGGGGTTGCAAAGAGTCGGACACGACTGAGCAACTGAACTGAACTAAGACTTCCTTCTTAATATAAATGTGGCATCTTCTGAGAAACTGATCTACACTTTGGAGCTTGTTGTAAATCAGTACATAAAGAGCTTCCTCTTTTTTATGATTTAATGGAATGAATTTATAATAAATCATTAAGAACCCATACTGCAATGAGTAGTATTATACATATCTCACATCATTTTGCACATGTGAATAGGTCCTCTAGGATAAATTCCTGGAAGGCAATTGCTGGGTCAGGAGGTATATTCATAATTTTGCTTGATATTGTCAAATTTATAGAGATCGTGTTGTCAGATTTATTTTATAGAGATTGTACCAACATCCACCAGCTTATTAGTCAAACAGCTTGCTTATTAGCAGCTTATCTTCTCAAATTTTTGATCTTTTGTTAATCTGATGGTAAAAAATTTGTTACTTTGCACTGCTTTTACTTTGTATTTCTTTATATTGTAAAGTTAAAAATCTTTTCATGTGTTTAAAAAGAAAATTGGGAGATATCAGTGAACATTTCATGAAAGGATGGACACAATAAAGGACAGAAACATTTGGGACATAACAGAGGCAGAAGAGATTAAGAAAATGTGGCAGGAATACACAGAAAAGCTCTGCAGAAAAGATCTTAATGATCTGGATAAGCACAGTGGGGTAGTCGCTCATACTCCAGCCTGACATCCTGGAGTATGAAGTCCAGTGGGCCTTAGGAAGCACTGCTATGAACAAAGCTAGTGGAGAAGATGGAATTCCAGCTGAGCTATGTAAAATCCTAAAAGATGATACTCTTCAAGTGCTGCACTCAGTATGCCAGCAAATAGGGATAACTCACCAGTGGCTATAGGACTGGAAAAGGTCAGTTTTCATTCCAGTCCCAGAAGGGCAATGCCAGAGGATGTTCAGACTATGGTACAATTGTGCTCATTTCACATGGCAGCAAAGTTATGCTCAAAATCCTTCAAGCTAGGCTTCAGCAATATGTGAACCCAGAACTTCCAGATGTACAAGCCAAGTTTAGAAAAGGCAGAGGAACCGGAGATCAGATTGCCAACATTCATTGGATCTTAGAGAAAGCAACATCTGCTTCATTGACTATACTAAAGCCTTTGACTGTGTGAAAGTGTTAAGTTGCTCTGCTGCTGCTGCTAAGTCGCTTCAGTTGTGCCCGACTCTGCAACCCCATAGACGGCAGCCTACTAGGCTCCTCTGTCCCTGGGATTCTCCAGGCAAGAATACTGGAGTGGGTTGCCATTTCCTTCTCTAATGCATGAAAGTGAAAAGTGAAAGTAAAGTTGCTCAGTTGTGCCCAACTCTTAGCCACCCCATGGACTGCAGCCTGCCAGGCTCCTCCGTCCATGGGATTTTTCCAGGCAAGAGTACTGGAGTGGGTTGCCATTGCCTTCTCTGTTAAGTCGCTCAGTTGTATCCAACTCTTTGCAAGCCTAGGGATGAGGTTCCTCTGTCCATGGGATTCTCCAGGCAAGAATACTGGAGTGGGTTACCAGATAACAACAAACTGGAAAATTCTTAAAGAGATGAGAATACCAGACCACCTACCTGTTTCCTAAAAAATCTGTATGCAGGTCAAGAAACAACAGAACCAGACATGGAACAACAGACTGGTTCACAATTGGGGAAGGGAGTATGTCAAGGCTGCATATTGTCACCCTGCTTATTTAAGTTATATACAGAGTACATCATGCAAAATGCCATGCTGGATGAATCATGAGTTTGAATCAAGATTTTGGGGAAAATACCAACAACCTTAGATATGCAGATGACATCACTCTTAAAGGCAGAAACTGAAGAAGGACTAAAGAGCCTCTTGATGAAGGTGAAAGAGGTGAGTGAAAAAGTTGGCTTGAAACTCAGTATTCAGAAAACTTAAGATCATGGCATCTGGTCTCATCACTTCATGGCAAATAGAATGGGGAAAAGTGGAAGCTGTGACAGATTTTATTTTTCTTGGGCTCGAAAATCACTGCAGACAGTGACTACAGCCATGAAATTAAAAGACACTTGCTCTTTGGAAGGAAAGCTGTGACCAACCTAGATAGCACATTAAAAAGCAGAGACATTACTTTGCCAACAAAGGTCTGTATAGTCAAAGGTATGGTTTTTCCAAAAGTCATATATGGATGAGAGAGTTAGACCATAAAGAAGGCTGAATGTTGAAGAATTGATGCTTTCAAATTGTGGTGCTGGAGAAGACTCTTGAGAGTCCCCCGGACAGCAAGGAGATTAAACCAGTCAATCCTAAAGGAAATCAACCCTGAATATTCATTGGAAGTACTGATGCTGAAGCTGAAGCTCCAATACTTAGGTCACCTCATGCAAAGAGTCAACTTATTGGAACTGATGGACAGCAAAGAGTGACTAATCACCAAGCGCATGGTAGTTCTATTTTTAGTCTTTTGAGGTACTCCCATACTGTTTTCCACAGTGGCTGCACCAACTTACATTCCCACCAAGAGTATACAAGGGCTTCCTTTTCTCTACATCCTCACCAGCATTTATTATTTGTAGATTTTTTTGATGATAACCATTCTGTTATAGTGTGAAGTAAAAATCTCATTGTTGTTTTGATTTGCATTTCTCTAATAATTAATGATGTTGAGTACCTTTTCATGTGCTTAAACACATATTTAGAAAAGCTTTCTCTAGCCAGAGATTATTTTTTTAATCAGTATTATTAATAGTTCCTGCTTTTACATATAAATCTTTGTTCCATCTGGAATTTTCCTCTTAGGTATAAGATATAAGATATTAGGTATAAGATAAAATCATATAAGACATGATTACAACTTAAATTTTTGCTCTCACACCATTTTTGGAATATCCATGTTTTTCTCCATATCCAAATGCCACCTTTATCATATACTAAATATATATATTTGATTCTGCTTCTTACTTTTGAATATGTTCTGTATTTCTGAGTTTATTTCCATGCTTACTATAATTATTATAACTCTGTAATTTGTTCTGCTATCTAGTGGAACAAGCCGTCTCATTGCATTTTTCTTTTTGAATTCACTGTATGTGTGTATCTGCCCATCACTTAGTCGTGTCTGACTCTTTGTGACACTATGGACAGTACCCTGCCAGGCTCCTGTGTCCATCTGTCTTGCCTGTATCCTGGCAAGAATACTGGAATGGGTTGCTGTTTCTGCCTCCATGGGGATCTTCTGCCTCCAGGGGGATCTTCCTGACCCAGGGATCCAACCCACGTCTCCTGCAGTGGCAGGCGAATTCTTTACCTCTGAGCTACCTGGGAAGACCCTGAATTCACTGAGTTTCTCTTATTTATTTTTGCATATGGACATTGGAGTCAAATTGCATAATTATAAAATGAAAAAATCCTGTTGGTGTTTTTATTGAGATCATATGGTACGTAACTTAAGAAAATTAACAACATTGTTATATCCCTAATTAAGAATATTATTTACCTTTCTATTATTTCTCTTCTATGTCTTTAAATAGTGTTTAAAATTTTCTTCATAAAGGTTTTACTTTTCTGTGGAGTAAATTCCTTTTGTCATTGAAATCTGTTTTACTGAATTGGTTTAGTTATGTTTAAAACAGTGTAAGAAATGTTTTGGGGTTAGGGTAGATGGTATCCTTCTCTCTCTCTCTTTTTAATTTGGCTGCATTAGGTCTTAGTTTTCCTTGCAGTGCTCAGCCTTTCCGTTTGTGGCATGTGGGCTCTACAGCTGTGGTGCGTGGGCTCTGGAGGATGCAGGCTCAGTAGCTGCTGTGTGTTCAGGGTTAGTTGCTCTGCAACACTTGGGCTCTTAGTTTCCTGACCAGGGATCCAACCCAAATCCCCAGCATTGCGCAGCAGATTCTTAACTGGACTGGACCACCAGCGAAGTCTTGGTATCTGTCTGTTTTTGTATGACCCCTTCTCAAAATTTTTGAACTTTTTATTGTGAAAATTATCATTACCTCAAAAATGTGCGTATGACAGTTTTATAGCTTAGTACTAATCCTCATAAACCTCTCACATACCCCTTCTTATCCCATCCTGTCCTTCCTGGAGGAGATTACCTTACTTTCGAGGTAATAATTGTCTTAATTTGCTTTATAGTGACAATTTAAGTGTGCATCCCTGAACAGTATTGCCTCATTTACCCTTTTTGTATTTTATAAAAATGGGATCATAGTAAATACTGTGTGGTTTCTTTCACTTAAGGTATTAAGTTTTAAAGGTTTATCCCACATTATTTTGTGTAGCTTGAGTTTTTTCTCTTGTTGCCACTGCCCTGTATTCTATTATAGAAATATACCAAATATTTGTATCCAATCTCCCATTGGTGGACATTGATGAACATTTGTATTGTGTCAGTTTAGGGCTACTCTGCACAGTGGTGTTCTTACTTGTTCTTACTTGTTCAGCTTGGTGCACATAAGCCCAGTTTTCCATAAAGTATATGCCTAGGAGTGGAGTTGCTCAGTTATAGTGTATACGCATCTTTGGGTTATAGCAGTTATATTACTTCCACAAGTGTGTTCCAGCTATGCTGTGTTCTCATTAACACTTGGTATTTTCAGACTTCTTGCTGTTAGCTCACTTGGTGAGTATTTTATGGAGGTTTTAATTTTTATTTTCTGATTTTAATGAGGTTGGTTACCTTTTATATGTATATTGGACATATTTATTTCCTTTATTGTGATGTATCTGTTGGAAGTTTTTTTGCCCATTGTTTTACTGAGCCTTGTGTCTTTTTCTTAGAATTTAAAAGAATTCTTTTTATGTTCTGGATATAAGTTCTTTGCCACTTACATGTTACACATATCTCTGCATCTTCACTTTCTTAATGATGCCTCTTAATGTACAGAAATTCTTAATTCTCATAGGATCAAATTTATCATTGTTTCCATTTATATTTATTTTTAATTGATTGATGATTGCTTTACAATATTGGTTTGATTTCTGTCATACATCAATGTGAATTAACCATAGGTGTACATATGTTCCTTCCCTCTTGAATCTCCCTCCAACCTCCCACCCTTTCATACTCCTCTAGCTTATTATATAGGGCTTCCCTGGTGGCTCAGATGGTAAAGAATCTGCCTGCAATGCAGGAGACTTGGGTTTGATCCCTGGGTTGGGAAGATCCCCTGGAGAAGGTCATGGCAACCCACTCCAGTGTTCTTGCCTGGAGAATCCCCATAGACAGAGAGGCCTGGTGGACTACAGTCCATGGGGTTGCAAAGAGTCGGACACAACTGAGCAACTAAGCACAGCATAGCACAGCTTATTACAGAGCTTTGTTTTCCTTTATTGTTCTTTTGTTCTTAAATTTCCCCCTTATTGCAACATCATGAAGGTATCTTCCTGTATTATCTTCTAAAAACTTCATTGTTTTGACTTTCATAATCTACTTCTTGGTCTTCCCTGGTAGCTCATCTGTTAACGAATCCACTTGCGATGCAGGAGATCCCGGTTCGACTCCTGGGTCATGAAGGTCCCCTGAAAAGGAATAGGATACCCACTCCAGTATTCTTGGGCTTCCCTGGTAGCTCAGATGGTAAAGAATTTGCCTGCAATGCGGGAGACCTGGGTTTCAAATCCTGAAAGATGATGCTATTAAAGTGCTGTATTCAATATGCCAGCAAATTTGGAAAACTCAGCAGTGGCCACAGGACTGCATAAGGTCAATTTTCATTCCAGTCCCAAAGAAAGGCAATGCCAAAGAATATTCAAGCTACTGAACAATCACACTCATCTCACGTGCTAGCAAAGTAATGCTCAAAATTCTCCAAGTTCGGCTTCAAAAGTACGTGAACTGAGAACTTCCAGAAGTTCAAGCTGGATTCAGAAAAGGCAGAGGAGCCAGAGATCAGATTGCCAACATCCATTGGGTTGTAGAAAACCCAAGAGAATTCCAGAAAAGCATCTGCTTCATTGACTACTCTAAAGCCTTTGACTGTGTGGATCACAACAAACTGGAAAATTCTTAAAGAGATGGGAATACCAGACCATCTTACCTGCCTCCTGAGAAACCTGTATGCAGGTCAAGAAGCAACAGCTAGAACCAGAAATGGAACAACAGACTGGTTCCAACCTGGGAAAGGAGTATGTCAAGGCTGTGTATTGTCACCCTGCTTATTTAACTTAAATGCAGAGTTCATAATGGGAAATGCCGGGCTGGATGAAGCACAAGCTGGAATCAAGATTGCTGGGAGAAATATCAGTAACCTCAGATATACAGATGACACCACCCTAACGGTAGAAAGCAAAGAGGAACTAAAGAGCCTCTTGTTGAAGGTGAAACAGGAGAATGAAAAAGTTGGCTTAAAACTCAGCTTCAAAACCTAAGATTATGGCATCCAGTCCCATCATTTCATGGCAAATAGATGGGGAAACAATGGAAACAGTGACAGACTGTTTTCTTGGGCTCCAAAATCACTGCAAATGGTGACTGCAGCTGTGAAATTAAAAGATGCTTGCCTCTTGGAAGAAAAGCTGTGACAAACCTCGACAGCATATCAAAAGCAGAGACCTTACTTTGCCAACAAAGGTCTGTCTAATCATGGTTTTTCCAGTAGTCATGTATGGATGTGAAAGTTGGACCATAAAGAAGGCTGAGTGTCGAAGAATTTATGGTTTTGAACTGTGGTGTTGGAGAAAACCCTTGAATGTCTCTTGAACTGCTCGGAGATAAAACCAGTCAGTCTTAAAGGAAATCAATCCTGAATATTCATTGGAAGGACTGATGCTGAAGCTTCAGCTTCAGTACTTTGGCCACCTGATGTGAAGAGCCGACTCATTAGAAAAGACCCTGATGCTGGGAAAGATTGAAGACAGGAGAAGGGGACAGCAGAGGATGAGATGGTTGGATGGTTTCACTGACTCAACGGACATGTGTTTGAGCAAGGTCTGGGAGTTAATGAGGGATAGGCAAGCCTGGCATGCTGCAGTCAGTGGGGTTGCAAGAAGTCAGACATGACTGAGCTAGTGAAAAATAATCTACTTTATAGGTGCAGTGTGAATCCAGATCCCAAAGCTTGGCTTTTACTCCTTAATGCAAATTCTGTTGTCTCAGTACTGCTTATGAGAACATGATCCTTTCCCCACTGCTCTGCAGTGTTCCATTTAGTAGATGACATGGAGGAAATGATACCTTTAGTATCTGTTGATTAAGTTCTTGGTCAACCTTCTGTGGATTTAGTACTACTTTAAAATAGAATTTATGTGACTACTGGTATTATTTAAGTTTGAAAAAGAAAAAGTGAGCTACTTTAGCATCTAAACAATTTTTATTTTTATTTTTGGGTGGACCTCATGGCATATGGGATCTTAGTTCCCCTACCAGAGATTGAAACATGCACCCTACATTGGAAGCATGGAGTCTTAATCACTGGAGTGCCAGGGAAGTCCCCAGATAATGTTTTATGTTTACATTATCAGTGCAATAAAGAGATCAGATAACCAGTGAGACCTGCATGAAGCCTGTGCTTAATAGGAAGGAAACTGTTTATTTATTCTTTATTTTTTATCTTTAATGCTTTACTCTTTAATATTTAGGTAGTATGGTACAGAAGAAATAAAAGATTAAATTGAAATACAGGATTGTAAGTGCATATGGATATATTTAGAAATTTTCAGTTAGGAGAAACTCTGACCTAGATTTTTTTAATAGGGAAAAAAGGAGTTACCTTATAATTCCTCATTGTGTTACTCACTGTTAATACAAATTGGCCTTAACAGCTATAGGTTCCCTCATAGGGGTAGGTGCTTACTAAATAAAAAGCATTGTATCCCTCTTGAGGCCTACTATGGCAGAGAGCGCACCAGCATTAACATATTAAATGATAAAATGAGAAAGGCTAGCAGAAAGGGGGAAAATTACAATGAAGTAATTTTTAATTTTAATATTTTTAGTTGGAGGATAATTGTTTTACAGTATTGTGTTTCTGCTGTACAACAACGTGAACTCACTATAAGAATATAGATATCCCCTCCCACTGGAGCATCCCTCCCACCACCCCCTCTATCCTACCCCCTCTGTGTCATTGCAGAACACCCAGCTGAGCTTCCTATGTTACACAGCAGCTTCCCATGAGCTATCTATTTTACACATGGTAGAGTGAGTGTGTGTGTGTGTGTGTGTGTGTGTGTGTGTGTGTGTGTGTGTGTGTGTGTGTGAATCAGTGCTACTATCTCAGTTCGTCCCACCTTCTCTTTCCCTCTCCTCCCCCTACCAGCCTGCTGTGTCCACAGATCAGTTCTCTGTTCTGTTCTCTATGTCTTTACTTTGTCTTTACTTCTCTATGTCTGCATCTCTATTCCTGCCTTGCAGATAGGTTCATAAGTAAAGTAGATTTATGAAGGGCCCTGAGGATCCTGGTATTCTTTGTGGAAGTGAGCAGAGTAATTAATTTAAAGGAAAGGTACTGGACCAGATAGCATACCTGCACAAATACCAGACAGAAAACGAGCTCTATTCTAGAAGAACTCACATGAGAAAGTGAGTTCTCAAATTTTGTCAGAGACTAAGTGGTGATTGGTCAGTTTTCATTCCGATCCCTAAGAAAGGCAATGCCAAAGAATGCTCAAACTACCGAACAGTTGCACTCATCTCACACGCTAGTAAAGTAATGCTCAGAATTCTCCGAGCCAGGCTTCAGCAATACGTAAACTGTGAAATTCTAGATGTTCAAGCTGGTTTTAGAAAGGGCAAAGGAACCAGAGATCAAATTGCCAACATCCGCTGGATCATGGAAAAAGCAAGAGAGGTCCAGAAAAACATACATTTCTGCTTTATTGACTATGCCAAAGCCTTTAACTTTGTGGATCACTACCTGACCTGCCTCTTGAGAAACCTATATGCAACTCAGGAAGCAACAGTTAGAACTGGACATGAAACAACAGACTGGTTCCAAATAGGAAAAGGAGTACGTCAAGGCTGTATATTTAACAGCCTGTCACCCTGCTTATTTAACTTCTATGCAGAGTACATTCTGAGAAACACTGGGCTGGAAGAAGCACAAGCTGGAATCAAGATTGCTGGGAGAAATATCAATAACCTCAGATATGCAGATGACATCACCCTTATGGCAGAAAGTGAAGAGGAACTCACTTGATGAAAGTGAAAGAGGAGAGTGAAAAAGTTGGCTTAAAGCTCAACATTCAGAAAATGAAGATCATGGCATCGTCCCATCACTTCATGGGAAATAGATGGGGAAACAGTGGAAACAGTGTCAAACTTTATTTTGGAGGGCTCCAAAATCACTGCAGATGGTGATTGCAGCCATGGAATTAAAAGACGCTTACTCCTTGGAAGGAAAGTTATGACCAACCTAGATAGCATATTGAAAAGCAGAGACATTACTTTGCCGACTAAGGCCCATCTAGTCAAAGCTATGGTTTTTCCAGTAGCCATGTATGGATGTGAGAGTTGGACTGTGAAGAAAGCTGAGTGCCGAAGAATTGATGCTTTTGAACTGTGTTGTTGGAGAAGACTCTTGAGAGAGTCCCTTGGACTGCAAGGAGATCCAGCCAGTCCATCCTAAAGGAGATTAGTCCTGGGTGTTCATTGGAAGGACTGATGCTAAAGCTGAAACTCCAATACTTTGGCCACTGCATACAAAGAGCTGACTCATTGGAAAAGACCCTTGATACTGGGAGGGATTGGGGGCAGAAGGAGAAGGGGACGCCAGAGGATGAGATGGCTGGATGGCATCACTGTCTCAGTGCACATGAGTCTGAGTGAACTCCGGGAGTTGGTGATGGACAGGGAGGCCTGGAGTGTTGCGGTTCATAGGGTCGCAGAGTCGGACACAACTGAGCAACTGAACTGACTAACTGAAGTTGTGATTGCAACCATGAAATTAAAAGACGCTTACTCCTTGGAAGAAAAGTTAGGATCAACCTAGACAGCATATTAAAAGTAGAGACATTACTTTGCCATCAAAGGTCCGTCTAGTGAAGGCTGTGGTTTTTCCTGTAGTCATGTCTGGATGTCAGAGTTGGACTGTAAAGAAAGCTGAGCGCTGAAGAATTGATGCTTTTGAACTGTGGTGTTGGAGAAGACTCTTGAAAATCCCTTGGACTGCAAGGACATCCAACCAGTCCATCCTAAAGGAAATCAATCCTGGGTGTTCATTGGAAGGACTGATGTTGAAGCTGAAACTCCAATATTCCGGTATTTTGGCTCCTGACGCGAAGAGCTGACTCATTTGAAAAGACCCTGATGTTAGGGAAGATTGAAGGTAGGATGAGAAGGGGATGACAGAGGATGAAATGATTAGTTGGCATCACCCGACTCAGTGGACATGAGTTTGGGGAACTCTGGGAGTTGGTGATGGACAGGGAGGCCTGGTGTGCTGTGGTTCATGGAGTTGCAGAGAGCCGGACACGACTGAGAAACTGAACTGAAGTGGTACAGTGAGCGTCTGCCTTCTTTTCGTTATAGTGAAAGCTTTTTGCACTGGTAGACTGTGCAAACAAGATGAGCCACTTCACCTTTCGTATTCTCTAAGAATGACTGTGACTTTTGCATTATGATTGACCAGAGTCCTAAAGATCTAGGCGAGAGCGCCTCCTCCTCAATAAGCCATACTTGGAAAGCCCAGAATGAGAACACATATTCATTAGATTTGTTTGATAAATGGGCATACTATACAAATTTGATCAGGATCTCAAAAGCAGTATCTTTCAAAAGATTTTACTATTACAAAATTTTTCATAATTAATATATTCACATGCCAAATTCAAAAGTTACACAGTACTAAGTAAGCCTGCTTTCCCCTCTCCAGCCTTCCACCTGTCCTGCCTAGAGACAAGTTGTCAAGTTTGTGTGTATCCTTTCTCAGATGTTTTAAGCATTTATCGACATATATGTTCATGTGTGTCTATATATCTGTATCTACATATTTATTGTGTGTGTGCTCATAAATGATAGCATATTGTGTACATAGTTCTGGAATCCTTTTACTTCTAAGTCGAAATTATATCTTAATTTTTTTTTAACTTTGTAGGTATATATTGTCATGAATAACCTTTTTAGTCAAAGTGAATATTGTTAGTAGTTTTGAGTATAAGATTTTTTTGTTATGGTTTTATACATGCTATGCTTATATTCGGCTTCCCTGGTGGCTCAGAGGTTAAAGCGTCTGCCTGCAACGCGGGAGACCCAGGTTTGATCCCTGAGTCGGGAAGGTCCCCTGGAGAAGGAAATGGCAACCCACTCCAGTACTCTTGCCTGGAGAATCCCATGGAGGGAGGAGCCTAGTGGGCTACAGTCCATGGGGTCGCAAAGAGTCGGACACGACTGAGCGACTTCACTTTCACTTTCAATGAATTAGTGGACTTCCCTGATGGCAGTAAAGAATCCTTCTGCCAAATAGGAGACATAGGTTTGATCCCTGAGTCCGGAATACCCCCTGGAAAAGGAAGTGGCAACCACTTCAGTATTCTTGCCTGAGAAAGCCAATGGAGTCTGGTGGGCTACAGTCCATGGGGTTGCCGAGTCAGATATGACTTAGGGGCTCAACAGCAACAATGAATTAGCTGTAGTTAACGAAGAACTGTTACATATATTATGATCTAGAAAAAGAGTGTTCATTTTTTGATGGTCATAACCAGACACTATGCTAAGCACTTTACATAGAGTGCATTATATATAATCTTCAAATAACTAAGGAATCGGTAATGATTTTAATTTTATAGATGCGACAGTGAAGGCTCAGATTTGAATAACCACATATGCCTGGTTATAAGATTACTATTCTCACATTTAAAATATTTTTTTAAAGATTTTTTTGTCAAGGTTAAGTTTGGTTAAGCTTCAGTTCAGTTCGGTCGCTCAGTCAGTTTTCAGTTCAGTCGTTTAGTCGTGTCTGACTCTTTGTGATGCCACGGACTGCAGCACGCCAGGCCTCCCTCTCCATCACCAACTCCCAGAGTTTACCCAAACTCATGTCCATTGAGTCAGTGATGCCATCTGACAAACTCATCTGCTGTCGTCCCCTTCTTCTCCGACCTTCAATCTTTCCTAACATCAGGGTCTTTTCCAGTGAGTCAGCTCTTTGCATCAGGTGGTCAAAATATTGCGGTTTCAGCGTCAGTCCTTCCAGTGAACATTCAGGACTGATTTCCTTTAGGATGAGCTGTTTGGATGTCTTTGCAGTTCAAGGGACTCAAGAGTCTTCTGCAACACCACAGTTCAAAAGCATCAATTCTTTGCCCCTAGTTTTCTTTATAGTCTAACTCTCACATCCATACATGACTACTAGAAAAACCATAGCTTTGACTAGATAGACCTTTGTTGGCAAAGTAATGTCTCTGCTTTTTAATATTTTGTCTAGGTGGGCCATAACTTTCCTTCCAAGGAGTAAGCATCTTTCAATTTCATGGCTGCAGTCACCATCTGCAGTGATTTTGGAGACTGAAAAAATAAAATCTGTCACTATTTCCACTGTTTCCCCATCTATTTGCCATGAAGTGATGGGACCAGATGCCATGGTCTTAAATTTTTGAATGTTGAGCTTTAAGCCAACTTTTTCACTCTCCTCTTTCACTTTCATCAAGAGGCTCTTTAGTTTCTTCTTCACTTTCTGCCATAAGGGTGGTGTCATCTGCATATCTGAGGTTATTATTGATGTTTCTCCCAGCAGTCTTGATTCCAGCTTGTGCTTCATCCAGCCCAGCGTTTCTCATGATGTACTCTTCATGTAAGTTAAATAAGCAGGGTGAGAGTATACAGCCTTGACATTCTCCATGTCCAACTCTTTGCAAGCCCGTGGACTGCAAAACGCTAGGCTTCCCTGTCCATCACAACTCCCAGAGCTTCCTCTAACTCATGTCCATCAAGTCGGTGATTCCATCCAACCATCTCATCCTCTGTCATCCCCTTCTCCTGCCTTCAGTCTTTCCCAGCATCAGGGTCTTCTCCTGAGTCTGTTTTTCACATCATGTGGCCGAAGTATTGGCATTTCAGCTTCAGTGTCAGTCCTTCCAATGAATATTCAGGACTGATTTTTTTTTAACGATTGACTGGTTTGATCTCATTGCAGTCCAACGGACTCTCAGGAGTTTTCTCCAATACCATAGTTCAAAAACACCAGTTCTTCAGTGCTCAGCTTTCTTTATAGTCCAACTCTCACATCCATACATAACTACTGGAAAAGCTTTAGCTTTGACTAGATGGACCTTTGTTGCTTTTTAATATGCTGTCTAGGTTCATCATAGCTTTTCTTCTAAGGAGCAAGTGTCTTTTAATTTCATGGCTGCAGTCACCATTTGCAGTGATTTTGGAGCCCAAGAAAATAGTCTTGTCACTGTTACCATTGTTTCCCCATCTATTTGCCATGAAATGTTGGGACTGGATGCCATGATCTTAGTTTTTGAATGTTGAGTTTTAAGCCAACTTTTTCACTTTCCTGTTTCCCCTCAGGAAAAGGAGACTCTTTAGTTCTTCTTTGCTTTCTGCCGTAAGAGTGGTGTCATCTGCGTATCTGAGGTTATTGATTCTGTTTATACGTGATGTAGGTAACTGTCTACTTATAATGCTCAATTTACATATATGCAATTTAAATTATAACTGTATTAATGTAAACATTACTTTGGTAATATTGCCTTTTCTCTACTTAATTGAAGCATATTTATTGAGACTTTTCATGTATCTTCAGTATTATGTTAATGGCTTTCCATACTTTGAACAGTCTAGTTGTTCCAGACCAAATACTATCTTCTAAGGCCTTTTTGAATTACTGTATTATGTTTTAATTGAAAATTTTCTCTCTAGCCACAAATCCCCATTCATATATTATTAGTAAAGTATTTTTTATTAATATATTTTATATGGGTACTATTGATGATCTTCATGATGTAATCCCTTAGAATGTTGTTTTTGAAGTGACCTATTCATTCTGCTAATGACTACTAAACCCACTGTTTGCCAGAAACCATTCTAGCATTGGAGGTAGAGTGGTGGACAAAACTAGGAGTCAGCATTCCAGATATATGTATTCAATTTCGGAAGATAAGTAACAAATATGTAGTGTAATGAATATAGTGATAAGTACTCAGAAATCACAGGAACAAAATATAGAAGGAAGCCTGTTGTTTAAGGTGATGGAACAGATTTCTAAGGAAATGATTTGAGCAGAGACCTGAATGACATAAAATGTGTAGGTAACTGGATAAAGAATTTTCCGTGAAGTTGCAGAAACTCTGAGGTTAGAGAATGCTTGCAGTCTTTGAGGAACAACAGTGAGGCATCAATGGCAAAATATGAGTTCTAGTTATTACTCCACATCTACAACAGCATTTTGTTATGTTTTTGATGTGCACAGCATTGTATTTCTACTTCTGTATGCCCTTATAGTGTGCTTACCACCAGATCATTCCACTATCTTTAATTGTGGCACGCAGACTCTTAGTTGCATCATGTGGGATCTAGTTCCCAACCAGGGATCAAACCTGGGCCTCCTGCATCGGGTGCATGTTGTCTTAGCCACTGGATCGACAGGGACATCCCTCAGTTCAGTTCAGTTCAGTTCAGTTGCTCAGTCGTGTCCGACTCCTTGCGACCCCATGAATCACAGCACGCCAGGCCTCCCTGTCCATCACCATCTCTCGGAGTTCACTCAGGCTCACGTCCATCGAGTCGGTGATGCCATCCAGCCATCTCATCCTCGGTCGTCCCCTTCTCCTCCTGCCCCCAATCCCTCCCAGCTTCAGAGTCTTTTCCAATGAGTCAACTCTTCGCATGAGGTGGCCAAAGTACTGGAGTTTCACCTTTAGCATCATTCCTTCCAAAGAAATCCCACAGTTGATCTCCTTCAGAATGGACTGGTTGTATCTTCTTGCAGTCCAAGGGACTCTCAAGAGTCTTCTCCAACAACACAGTTCAAAAGCATCAATTCTTCCGCGCTCAGCCTTCTTCACAGTCCAACTCTCACATCCAGACATGACCACAGGAAAAACCATAGCCTTGACTAGACGGACCTTAGTTGGCAAAGTAATGTGTACATGTGTCCCCTCATCCTGAACTCATCCATTCTGAACGCCACCTCCCTCCCCACCCCATCACTCCATATTGTCCCAGAGCACTGGCCTGTTATTTTTGTCTTTTCGATAATAGGCATTCTAACTGGCATGAGGGAGTATCTCATTGTGGTTTTGAATTGCATTTCCCTAAAATTAGTGATGTTAAATATCTTTTCATATACTTATTGGCCATTTGTATGTCTTATTTGGAAAAAGTGTCTATTTAGCTCCTCTGTCCATTTTCAAATCAGGTTGTTCTTGTTGTTGTCGTTACTAGTAGTTGTATGTGTTCTTTATATGTTTTGTAGATTAACTCCTTATAGGATATGCTATTTGCAAATGTCTGTTCCTATTTGATAGGTTGTCCTTTTGTTTTATCAATGGTTTCCTTTGCTGTGCAAAAGCCTTTTAGTTTGATGTAATCCCATTTGTTTATTTTTGCTTTTTTCCCCTTTGCCTGAGGAAATATATCTAGAAAGATATTGTATTCCTCAGACCAATGTCAAAGATTCTGTTAAAGATGTTTTTGGTTATATGTCTGTTTATCACTGGGTTGTAGAAGTTTTTATGTATATTTTGGATATAAGTTTTTGCATCTATACAAAGTAAAATATTTTCTCTTTGTGGTTTGCCTGTTCATTTTCTTCATAGTGTCTTTTGATAATTACAAGTTTTAGGTGTTTTTACATATATATTCTTTTTCACATTCTTTTCCATTATGGTTTATCAAAGGCTGTTGAATATAGTTCCCTGTGTTACACAGGAGGATATTAATGAAATCTGATCTGTCAGTTTTTTAATTTTATGATTAGTACTTGTTTTGATCCTCTCCAAGAAATAATTGCCCATCTCAAGCAGATTTATATTTTCATTATGAATATTGTAGGACTCCCATTCGAGGCTTTGATCTCATTGATGACCCTAGCTGCTATAACATAGACTATAAGGCAGCAAAAATGGAAACAGACCAGTTAAGAAGCTATTACAGTGACCTAGGAGAAAAGTAATGATACACAAGACTGGACTGTAGTGGTAAAACTTTGAAAATTATGGGATTAAGAATGTTGAACTTGCTTGTTGAATGTATGGTGTTAGAGACAAACAGACATGGAGGGGGGCAGTTAGGATGATTTCTTATTTTTGGCTTGCGCCACTGAATAGTGGTGGTGATGTACAAAACTACAATTGACTGAGGTTATTTCAAACTTGACTTTTGCAAAGTAGTATGTTGTCCATGCGAAGCAATTAGAAGAGTATCCCACAATCCAGGAGACTTTTAAAGAATTCAGATATATGGCTACTTTTTTTTTACTGACAGAATTTTGGAGGAAATTTGCTGTTTGTTTTATACACAGATGTAGTTGATATGTGTACATTTGGAAGGATATGCAGTAGGATATAATCCAGCAGTACAGTATTTGATTGTTTCAACTTAAAAACTGCTATTCTTTTGCTTTTCTGTCTTCATTTCTTACCAGTTTGAAGCTTTTCTTGTGCATTTATAAAAACAAGTTAGTTTTAGTAAGCTTTTATAGAGACAGTTTTTGATCAGAGTACCTTGCTACTGCTGCTGCTGCTGCTGCTAAGTTGCTTCAGTCGTGTCCAACTCTGTGCGACCCCATAGACGGCAGCCCACCAGGCTCCCCTGTCCCTGGGATTCTCCAGGCAAGAACACTGGAGTGGGTTGCCATTTCCCTCTCCAATGCATGAAAGGGAAAAGTGAAAGTGAAGTCGCTCAGTCATGTCCTACTCTTCTCGACCCCATGGACTGCAGCCTACCAGGCTCCTCCGTCCATGGGATTTTCCAGGCAAGAGTACTGGAGTGGGTTGCCATTGCCTTCTCCGCAGAATACCTTAGAGGTACCATAATGCTACTTTATATCTGAGTTAGAAAAGTGCATTCTTAATCCTTGAAGGGCCTTTTAGCTTCCCTGGAGGCTAAGGAATATTCTATTCTTGGGGATCAAGTTAGAGCAAATCTCAGATTTTTGCCAGCAGAAGTCATTGTTTCAGTAGAGATTTATTTCATCAGTATTGTATATATACCAAACCTTGAGTTTCTGTTCAAATTTAAGAGCTATCTTACGATAATAGAAAGAATTTTGGCAATAGGAATAGCAACGGAACTGAGTTCTAGTCCAGCAGCGTGACCTTGAGTAAATCATTTACTTTATATACATCATTTTCATCTGTAAAATGAGGAAGAATTGATTATAAAGTTCTTTTAAAAACAAATTATAAATTCTTACTGGTTTTATAAAGATTTTGGCTTTATAAAACATGTTTGAACTATCATATTAGAAACATTGGGAATTTAATCTTTAGTAACTTATGAGAAGAGAGTGAATTGTGGGCATCTTGCCTGACTCATAGAATGTTATTAAATCTGAATCACTGTTACCCATATCAAACTTAAGCCTGTGACTGGTAAGGCTGCCTCTCTTTTAATAATAACTTTTTGAGATATAATTCACACACTATAGAATTCAGTTCAGTGGTTTTTAAGCTACTGTCAGAATCGATTTTAGAACATTTTCATCACCCCAAAAAGAAACTACTCATGAGCTGTCACTTTCCATTTCTGCATGACCTTCCAGCCCTAGGCAGCCACTAGTTTACTTTCTGTCTGTATGGATTTACCTATTTTGAACATTTTATAGAGACATGTGACCTTTTGTCTTTGGTTTCTTTCACTTAACATGTTTTTAAGGCTTTTCCATATTGTAGCATATATTAACACTTCATTTCTTTTTATTGTCACATAATATTCCATTGTATATCCCATTTTATCTGTTCATCAGTTGATAGACATTTGAGTTGTTTCTGCTTTTTGACTACTAAGAACCTTTATGTATAAATTTTTATGTGGATATATGTATTCATTTCTCTTGGGTATATACCTAAGAGTGGAATTTCTGGGTTATATAGTTAATTCTGTATTTAATCTTTTGAGGAACTGCCAGGCTGTTTCCCAGAATATTTGGAAACATTTTTACATTCCTATCAGCAATGTGTGAGAGTTCCAGATTCTCTACATCCTCCCTAAACTTATTATTGTCTTTTTGGTTATAGTTGTCCTAGTGGGTATAAAGTGGTATCATATTGTGGTTTTGATTTGCATTTCCCTGATAATTAAAGATGTTGAACATCTTTTCAAGTGCTTATTAAGGCTACCTCTTTGGGCAGTTTTTCTTTCAGAGTGAGAATGTGGGTGGGAGTTGATCTGCTTCCCTCTTTTCCTAAAGTGTCAACTAGGCATTCTGAAGTATCATTTAAATAAGCAGGCTCTTCTTACTACTGGTTCAGTTCAGTTCAGTCGCTCAGTCGTGTCCGACTCTTTGCGACCCCATGAATTGCAGCATGCCAGGCTTCCCTGTCCATACCAACTCCCAGAGTTCACTCAAACTCACGTGCATCTAGTCGGTGATGCCACCCAGCCATCTCATCCTCTGTCGTCCCCTTCTCCTGTCCCCAATCCCTCCCAGCTTCAGAGTCTTTTCCAATGAGTCAACTCTTCGCATGAGGTGGCCAAAGTACTGGAGTTTCAGCTTTAGCATCATTCCTTCCAAAGAACATCCATTCCTTTAGAATGGACTGGTTGTATCTTCTTGCAGTCCAAGGGACTCTCAAGAGTCTTCTCCAACACTACAGTTCAGAAGCATCAGTTAATTCTTTGGTGCTCAGCCTTCTTCACAGTCCAACTCTCACATCCATACATGGCTACTGGAAAAACCATAGCTTTGACTAGACGGACCTTAGTCGGCAAAGTAATGTCTCTGCTTTTCAATATGCTATCCAGGTTGGTTATAACTCCAAGGAGTAAGCCTCTTTTAATTTCATGGTTGCAGTCACCACCTGCAGTGATTTTGGAGCCCCCAAAATAAAGTCTGACACTGTTTCCACCGTTTCCCCATCTATTTCCCATGAAGTGATGGGACCAGATGCCGTGATCTTCGTTTTCTGAAAGTTGAGCTTTAAGCCAACTTTTTCATTCTCCACTTTCACTTTCATCAAGAGGCTTTTGAGTTCCTCTTCACTTTCTGCCATAAGGGTGGTGTCATCTGCATATCTGAGGTTATTGATATTTCTCCCGGCAATCTTGATTCCAGTTTGTGCTTCTTCCAGCCCAGCGTTTCTCATAATGTACTCTGCATAGAAGTTAAATAAGCAGGATGGCATTACACAGCCTTGACACACTCCTTTTCCTATTTGAAACCAGTCTGTTTTTCCATGTCCAGTTCTAACTGTTGCTTCCTGGCTTGCATATAGGTCTCTTAAGAGGCTGGTCAGGTGATGCCCATCTCTTTCAGAATTTTCCACAGTTTATTGTGATCCACACAGTCAAAGGCTTTGGCATAGTCAATAAAGCAGAAATAGATGTTTTTCTACTGGTAGGGAGTGAATCAAAACCTTAATTTAATCCGCACACCTGTTTTTACCTTCCTTATTTCTATAAAATGTAATAACAAAGAATTTCAGTGGAAATACGACTTATATCTTATTGGAATTGTTACCTTTGTTTGAGTGGGAGAACAGAACTTTCACTAATAAATCTGTTTTTGTTTTATTTTTTGAATTGTGTTTTACTGTGTTGGGTCTTTGGCTTTTCTCTAGTCATGGGCAGTGGGGGCCACTCTCTGGTCGCAGTGCAAGGGCTTCTCAGCACAGTGGCTCATCTTGTTGCAGATCCTGTGCTCCAGGTGCACAGGCTTCAGTAGTTGCAGAATGTGGTCTCAGGAGTTGCCGTTTCTGGGCTCTAGAGCACAGGCTCATTAGTTGTGTTGCATGAGTGTGCACGGGCTTAAATTAGTTGCATGTGGGATTTTCCCAGATCGGGGATCTGACTCCTGCATTGGCAGGCGTGTTCTTTATCAGTGACATATCTTTAAAACTGAAATCTTGGCAACCTGTTCTGTATTTCAAATGTTCATTAGTAAGACTGCAACAAATAAAGCAGTATCATTATTACACAAAGAAGGATGAAGTATGTCTGGGAATCCGGTAGAAAACCTTTTCACATTTACAGTAGCCCTATTTCCGTATATCATGAAAGTTTTGTGAATTAATGTAGGATGTGTAATTATTTTTAAGGAGCATATTTAGGTTAGGTTACATAGTCTAAAATAGGTTAGTTTGAAATGACACTCTTGTTAATAGGAACTTAATTTATTAAATTCAGAATATTTAATTTTATTTGAGATTTTGCTCTTAAAAAATGTTAATTGCTATAGCCTGGATTTGGTCCAGTCAGATTTGTGAAGTAATTTTTTTTTTTCATTCCAGAAATACATGCTACAGGATTTAACTATCAAAATGAAGATGAAAAAGTCACCTTGTCTTTTCCTAGTACTCTTCAACCAGGTAGGAGACATGGCTTTTATAAAATCCCATAATGAATAGTGACATCTTTCTTCTTCCCAAAAAATTCATTGCATGTCTTCTTCTCTTTTATATATTTTTTTTTAAAAAAAGCTCTTTGTTTTAGGGAGATTAAGTATTAAGATCTTGGGCAAACTCTGGGAGATGATGAGGGACAGGGAGGCCTGGCATGCTGCAGTCCATGGGGTCTCAAAGAGTCAGACACTACTTGACAACTGAACAACAGTAACAGAGCATTAAGACAGAGCTTAAAACAGTCAGGTTCTTTTCAACGTTTAGCCCACCAGAAAAGAGTGAAAAATGACAGTCATTCTATTCTAGAACATAATGCATTGTCGTCACTTTTTCAGTTTCAGTTTTTTAAAATTACATCTACCTAGTTCTACTAATTGAATCCAAATATCTGAGGCAAATGTTCCACGGATGATTTTGAGGTACAGTCGGAGATTAGAGAGATACTATGCTAAGTGAGGGCATGGAAGGAAAGATTCATTGATACATTACTGTATGTGCCATTTAAAAGCACAAAGAAACTGGACGTTCTGAGCTTAATATAATGGAAGAAATGATACACAAATCAGTTGGTAAAGTACTGAGACTTTGATAAATGAGCATATGAAAAGCCACAGATAATATGAAAGAAAATACAAATGAATAATAACAGTGTGTTAAGACATTTGCCCTCCTTGTAATGAGAAATATTAAAATAACTGCTACTGATAATACCAGTTTTTGTCTGTCAAGTAATCAGAAGTAAAAAAAATGAATCTCGATGTAACTGCCTTAATGTTACTAGTAAGAATATAAATCCATGTAATTTATTTGGAAAGCAGCCTGGCAGTATGTGTTGAGTGCCTAAAGATATTCATGTCTTTTGACCTGGCAGTTCTGGTATTTAGGAATATAGTATCCTAAAGAAAAGTCATAAATACAAGAAATACATTATGCCTAGAAATATCTCTTCAGACATTACTAAGATAGTGAAAAATTAGAATTAATACATTTGTCCAACACTAAGGGAATAATTAAGCTAATTATGACATATATGTATGGTGAATACATCCAGCAATTAAAAGTGAGGTTTGTGAATTCTTAACACTGTAAAGTACTTATTATAATGTAAAGTTGAAAAGCAGAATACAGAATTACACATACAAGGTGATGAATCATATCTCTAAAATAGTATGAATAATATGTCTGATTGTTGACATAATTGATGATTTTTATTCTTACACCCTTCTCTGTTTTCCATAATTTTTATATTGAGAATGTATTCTCTCAATATGAAAGTATTTATCGAACAATTTTAAATTGGAGAAGTTTTATCTCGGTACTCTTTAAGACCTTTCATTTTGTCTTTTTCTCACTAGGATTATTTTTGTGTGAAATTATCATAAAAACAAATGTTTGCCATGAACCTGTATTAAAAGATACTGAAGATAATAACCTGAAAACTGAGAATTTCTCTCTCTGACCCCTTCTACTTTTATTGTCTACTGAATCCTTCCAGAAATATTCTATGTATACATAAGTGTGTGTATATTCTAACCCACAAATGGAATCACATATATCAGTGGCTTACAACATATTTCTTGTTTACACATGGCCCTGAGGACTGCTGATCATCTGCAGATATATCGCCAACTTCCCTGAACTCCACTAAGCGCATATGACTATTGATGCCAGGCTCTGTAGTGAGTAGCTGCTATGTGCAGCATGCTATTCTCTCATATGGCAGAGGGCAGAAGCTCGGAGCTGGAGACAGCAACAAATCACAGACATTTAAAGCTTCTACGTGGATGGTGATGTTCATTCACATTTCATTGTGCAAAGCAAATAGCATGGCCAAGCCCGAAATCACTGGGGCAATAATTACCAGACATTGGATAAACTTCTAAATGAAACTATAAAGCAAAAAGGAAAGCAGTAGGTACAATAGAAATATAGAAAATTGAAAGAAGCAAAGAAAAATGAAAAGAAAGCCCCCGAAACCCAAACAGATTAATATCCGAAGGAGTATTACTAATATTACATTGATTAAATAAGAAGAGGATGGAATAGAGTAAGAACACTTTCAGAAATAATAATATATTAGGAGTAAAAAAAAAGAAAAGTTTTGAAAAGTGAAATAGAGGCATCTTCCAAATAGGAAGATTGGAGGACTGATCTAGCAGGACCAGACATCCAGCTAGTGAAAGAGAGGACATAGAAAATGGGAAGGGGAAATTATGAAAAACACACAACATGAAAATTTATTTGAACTGATGAGACAGAATCCTTAAGTTTGAAAAAATACACTATCAAAAGGAAACTCAATAAATGTAAGAAGTCCCACACCAAAGCAAATTTTAGAATTTTCAGGGGGTAAAGTGAGGCTCTCAAAGAGTTTCTGCCCGAGGCCAGAGAGTTAGGAGGAAGTTACCTTCAAGGTTCAGAAATCAAAAGAGCAGTAGATTTACAATGGAAACCAGACTGTAATAAAGCCATTCCTTGAAAATTATAAGTGAATCTGACTTCAATTTAGAATTCTGTGCTTAGCCACACAGTGAGGTTAAAGAAAATATTTTCAGATTTTTGAAGTTATAGAAAATTTTAATTCTTTGTGAAAGATATAGTAGTGGAGATGTAGTTTAGCTCAAACTTCACTTTTTATAGTAAGAAGAAAATTGAAAAGTGAAAAAAATAGCTAAATAAACAAGGTATTTAGAAATCACAGAGTTGTTACTGAGGCAAGTGTACAGAGTAAGTAGCATTGGGCATGCTTGCAGCTTATATAGGTGGGCCTGTAGAAAACTGTATTGTGTGTTAGTCGCTCAGTCGTGTCTGACTCTTTGTGACCCCATGGACTATAGCTTGCCAGGTTCCTCTGTCCATGGGATTTTCCAGTCAAGAATACTGGAGTGGGTTGCCATTTCCTTCTCCAGGCAATCTTCCCAACACAAGGATCGAACCTGGGTCTCCTGCATTGCAGGCAGATATATGAGGTTTAAAACTGTGAACTATTATTCTGATAGAAATGATAGGAAATTTTTAAAAATTTAAAATCTGTATCATTACAGACTATATTCTGTGTTCATACTGTGAAAAGATTAAAGTCAGTAGCAAAAGACAAAAATGCCTTCTCATATCGGAAAAATGATACTTCTGAAAATTAATGAGTCAAAGATTTGTTATAGGAATTAGAAAATATTTAGAACTGAATAATAAAATTGCTACATACAGAACAGGTAGGATGCAGGTAAAGCATTATTTTCAAAAAGGATATTTAGCTCAGAAAAAAGACTAAAAATTAATTAAGAGGGCATCAAGATCAATGTTAGACAAAAAGAACAGGTAACTTCAACAAAGTAGAAAAGAAAGATTTAAGAGCAGAAATTAATGAAATAAAAATGAGGAAGAGAGGAGCAAAAAAATTTAAAGGTGGCTTAAAATAGCCTAAGAAGATACATAAATCTAGTTAGCATGTATGGAAAAAAAGTAGCATAGATTCAATTATTTAGCATTAGGAAATTTGACATAATTTTTAAAATCAAGAATATTAGTGTGTTTATCAAAAGAAGCCAGAATATATTTGCTGGAACTCATCAGGTAAGAAAGGACATAAACTCCCAGAAGAGATATGTGTATGTGTGTGTATGATGTATACCTGTATATGAATATATGTGTGTATTATATATTCACACATGTACTACGGAGTGCTTAATCTGTGCCAGGTACTATTTTATGTGCATCATAAACATTTGTTAATCCGTTTTGAAATAGATTCTATAATCTCCGCTTTAAAGATAAAATATTGCACCAAATGATGTGTTTAACTTACATAACTTGCCCAAGGTCAACAGCTAATATAGTGGCAGTCAGAGAACACAAGCAGTTTAATTCAAAACTTTGTACTACTAACCACCACATTATGCTCCTTTTATTTTTTAAATTAAATGTTCAAAAAATATAACACATGCACATGGTTTGAAATTCAAATTATACATAGTGATAATTTGTTGGTTTTGCTATTCCTGTCTTTCTCTCAGCTCCACTTCTCTGAAGTGGAGAATACAGTTTCCTATGTATTCTTTCAAAACTGCTCCATGCTTTTGTAAGCATTTATATTTATACCATTTAAGAACACAGAAGTTAGCATGTCATATGTATTCTCTACCCTTCTTTTCTCCTTCTTTATGTATAAGAGGTCATTTATTATCAGTATATAAGAGCTACTTCATTCTTGATAAGGACTTTTTACAGTAGACATGGTAAATTGTTAAGTCATTTCTAATAAAAGCAAGAACAAGTCATTGAAGATTATGACCATTAGTATACACTATACTTTTTTCCCAGGTGACGCTAGTGGTAAAGAACCTACCTGAAAATGCAGCAGACTTAAGAGATGCAGGTTCGATCCCTGGGTCTGAAGATCCCCTGGAGAAGGGAATGGCAACCCACTCCAGTATTCCTGCCTGGAAAATCCCATGGACAGAGGAACCTGGTGGGCTGTGGTCCATAGGGACTCTAAATAAGAGTCGGACACAACTGAAGCAACTTAGCACGCACATACAAAGCATATTTGACAAAGTTTTGGAGATTTTTAGCTAATATAATATACTTAAGTAACTAATATGAATATTAGAATTAAAAATTATCTCATTTACAGATGTGATTATATTAAATTATTGAATATATATAAATATCTGTTTGAAAATCATTGGCTTTCACATTTTCCTCAGATATCTGGGTCAAAGTTACCTAGTCATTCTTTGCTTTAAGAATAAAATACTGATTTTGTTTTTTAAATTTCAGTAAGTGGTCTCTCTTGTGGTAATACATACTGAGCGTGTATCAGGAAGACATTAGTAACCTTTGTGTTTAGCCGATTCAAACTTAACAGTTGTTCCAAATACTATATAACAAAGTAAAACTTCTTTGTTTCTGAAATTGGCACCATTTTAGAATATTGGTTAACTTCCCGTGATCATCTAAGGCCTAACAACCTTAGAATCAGTGGTTAAGGATCCTGTAGAGTGACAGTCATTTGCAAAATGCTAGAAGATATTAACATTTTGAGGAGTAGAAGACAGGATCATAAGAAATGGTGACAAAAAGTCAGAGACTTAATCTATTTATATGAAGTAATCTGTCTTAAATTTCATAGCTAGACACATTAAATTTTTATAATATAATTTTTACTAATTTTGTTACTTCAGGTTTTGCAACAATTATTATACTCTCCTAAGCTTTAAAAACCAGTTTTTGGAGGAAGTCCTAATTTTTCAGTTGTTTAATTAATAAATGAGCTTATATGTTTTAAAAGGCTTATTATCCCAAGAAGATAAATATTGTACACCTTGGATATTCAAATAAGGCATCTAATTTGAGGAAGCAAAGTCAGTTACATGTAAAAATAGGTATAAAATCAGACTTTCTGGCAATTGGTTCTTTAGTGTGGTATAAAATTGACAGATGAAATTTATCATGAAGTCCTTTTTCCTCCTGTTTTTGCCCTAAAATTCTGTATCAGTAGCAAATATTCTGTAATTAGTACTGTATAATATGACACCAATTAAATTTAGTAATATATTAAAAGTGTTCAGGTAATAACCTTTCTCAATAATTTGTATTTTGTAGCCTGCCACTTTTCAGAAATGGTCATTGTTAATATCTTGTTACAGTGCTCGCTTCAGCAGCACATATACTAAAATGGAACGATACAGAGAAGATTAGCATGGCCCCTGCGCAAGGATGACACGCAAATTTGTGAAGCGTTCCATATTAAAAAAAAAAAAATCTTGTTATAATATTATGACCTTGGAGATTTAAAACCGAGTAAAAATGTGAGCAGACTTTCTTACTTAGTTAAGAATTTTAAATCCACTTGTACTCCAAGTAGGAAAAGTCCAAAGTAGATTTACCATGGAATATGAAGACATCTTAACAGTTGACTTATTGAAAAATACACTGGCCGATTCCATTTATGGAATTGTAACATAAAATGGAGTTAGATACTTGTCTAACTCAGTGAAACTAAGCCATGCCCGCAGGGCAATCCAAGACGGGCGGGTCATGGTGGAGAGGGCTGACAGAATGTGGTCCACTGGAGAAGGGAATGGCAAACCACTTCAATATTCTTGCCTTGAGAACCCCATGAACAGTATGAAAAGGCAAAATGATAGGATACTGAAAGAAGAACTCCCCAGGTCAGTAGGTGCCCAACACACTACTAGAGATCAGTGGAGAAATAACTCCAGAAAGAATGAAGGGATGGAGCCAAAGCAAAAACAATACCCAGCTGTGCATGTGACTGGTGATAGAAGTAAGGTCCGATGCTGCAAAGAGCAATAATGCATAGGAACCTGGAATGTCAGGTCCATGAATCAAGGCAAATTGGAAGTGGTCAAACAAGAGATGGCAAGAATGAACATTGACATTCTAGGAATCAGTGAACTAAAATGGACTAGAATGGGTGAATTTAACTCAGATGACTATTATATCTACTACTGCGGGCAGGAATCCCTCAGAAGAAATGGAGTAGCCATCATGGTCAACAAAAGAGTCCGAAATGCAGTACTTGGATGCAATCTCAAAAATGACAGAATGATCTCTGTTCGTTTCCAAGGCAAACAATTCAATATCACAGTAATCCCAAGTCTATGCCCCAACCAGTAACGCTGAAGAAGCTCAAGTGAATGGGTCTATGAAGACCTACAAGACCTTTTAGAACTAACACCCAAAAAAGATGTCCTTTTCATTATAGGGGACTGGAATGCAAAAGTAGGAAGTCAAGTAACACCTGGAGTAACAGGCAAATTTGGCCTTGGATGGAATGCGGAATGAAGCAGGGCAAAGACTAACAGAGTTTTGCCAAGAAAATGCACTGGTCATAGCAAACATCCTCTTCTAACAATGTAATAGAAAACTCTACACATGGACATCAACCAGATGGTCAACATCAAAATCAGATTGATTATACTGTTTGCAGCCAAAGATGGAAAAGCTCTATACAGTCAACAAAAACAAGACACAGGAGCTGACTGTGGCTCAGATCGTGAACTCCTTATTACCAAATTCAGACTTAAATTGAAAGAAGTAGGGAAAACCGCTAGACCATTCAGGTATGACTTAAATCAAATCCCTTTTGATTATACAGTGGAAATGAGAAATAGATTTAAGGGCCTAGATCTGATAGACAGAGTGCCTGATGAACTATGGAATGAGGTTCGTGACATTGTACGGGAGACAGGGATCGAGACCATCCCCATGGAAAAGAAATGCAAAAAGCAAAGTGGCTGTCTGAAGAGGGCTTAAAAATAGCTGTGAAAAGAAGAGAGGTGAAAAGCAAAGGAGAAAAGGAAAGATATAAGGATCTGAATGCAGAGTTCCAAAGGATAGCAAGAAGAGATAAGAAAGCCTTCATCAGCGATCAATGCAGAGAAATAGAGGAAAACAACAGAATGGAAAAGACTAGAGATCTCTTCAAGAAAATTAGAGATATCAAGGGAACATTTCATGCAAAGATGGGCTTGATAAAGGACAGAAATGGTATGGACCTAACAGAAGCAGAAGATATCAAGAAGAGGTGGCAGGAATACACAGAAGAACTGTACAAAAAGATCGTCACGACCGAGATAATCATGATGATGTGATCACTCATCTAGAGCCAGACATCTTGGAATGTGAAGTCAAGTGGGCCTTAGAAAGCATCACAACGAACAAAGCTAGTGGAGGTGATGGAATTGCAGTTGAGCTGTTTCAAATCCTGAAAGATGATGCTGTGAAAAGTGCTGCACTCAATCTGCCAGCAAATTTGGAAAACTCAGCAGTGGCCACAGGACTGGAAAAGGTCAGTTTTCATTCCAATTCCAAAAAAGGCAATGCCAAAGAATGCTCAAACTACCGCACAGTTGCACTCATCTCACACGCTAGTAAAGTAATGCTCAAAATTCTCCAAGCCAGGCTTCAACAATACGTGAACTGTGAACTCCCTGATGTTCAAGCTGGTTTTAGAAAAGGCAGAGGAACCAGAGATCAAATTGCCAACATCCGCTGGATCGTGGAAAAAGCAAGAGAGTTCCAGAAAAACATCTCTTTCTGCTTTATTGACTATGCCAAAGTCTTTGACTGTGTGGATCACAATAAACTGTGGAAAATTCTGAAAGAGATGGGAATACCAGACCACCTGACCTGCCTCTTGAGAAACCTGTATGCAGGTCAGGAAGCAACAGTTAGAACTGGACATGGAACAACAGACTGGTTCCAAATAGGAAAAGGAGTACGTCAAAGCTGTATATTGTCACCCTGCTTATTTAACTTCTATGCAGAGTACATCATGCGAAACGCTGGACTGGAAGAAACACAAGCTGGAATCAAGACTGCTGGGAAAAATATCAACAACCTCAGATATGCAGATGACACCACCCTTGTAGCAGAAAGTGAATAGGAACTCCAAAGCCTCTTGATGAAACTGAAAGAGGAGAGTGAAAAAGTTGGCTTAAAGCTCAACATTCAGAAAACAAAGATCATGGCATCCAGTCCCATCACTTCATGGGAAATAGATGGGGAAACAGTGGAAACAGTGTCAGACTTTATATTTTTGGGCTCCAAAATCACTGCAGATGGTGACTGCAGCCATGAAATTAAAAGACGCTTACTTCTTGGAAGAAAAGTTATGACCAACCTAGATAGCATATTCAAAAGCAGAGACATTACTTTGCCGACTAAGGTCCATCTAGTCAAGGCTATGATTTTTCCTGTGGTCATGTATGGATGTGAGAGCTGGACTGTGAAGAAGGCAGAGCGCCGAAGAATTGATGCTTTTGAACTGTGTTGTTGGAGAAGACTCTTGAGAGTCCCTTGGACTTCGAGGAGATCCAACCAGTCCATTCTGAAGGAGATCAGCCCTGGGATTTCTTTGGAAGGAACGATGCTAAAGCTGAAACTCCAGTAGTATGGCCACCTCATGCGAAGAGTTGACTCATTGGAAAAGACTCTGATGCTGGGAGGGATTGGGGGCAGGAGGAGAAGGGCACGACTGAGGATGAGATGGCTGGATGGGATCACTGACTCGATGAACGAGTCTGAGTGAACTTCGGGAGATGATGATGGACAGGGAGGCCTGGCGTGCTGCGATTCATGGGGTCGCAAAGAGTCTGACACGACTGAGTGACTGAACTGAACTGAACATAATTTCATCCAACAGTTTTATTTTAAAGAGATTTTCCTAGTCTAATAGATATTCTTTACTAACTTTATTGGGGCTTCCTAGTGGTGGCTCTGCAGTTAAGAATTCACCAGCCAAGCAGGAGACGTGGGTTTGATCCCTGGGTTGGGAAGATCCAAGGAGAAGGAAATGGCAACTGATGCCAGTATCCTTGCCTGGGAAATCCCTTGGACAAAGGAGCCTGGGTTGCAGAGTTGGACATGACTTAGCGACTAAACAACAACAAAAACTTGAGTACTGTAAAAACATATTCCCTTTTTTTAAGTCAATGAATTCCTAATGAAAATAGAGAAATGTTATATTATTTATAGCTAAATTCTTTAGTATCAATCAGAATTGTTTCAGATTCTTTTACTGTTATTTTATTTACTGTCCCAGTAATCTATCATTCTCTTTAAAAAAAAAAAAAGTATTTATTGATTCCTTCAGCCAGAATGTCTGATTTAAAAAAAAATACTATCACAAATGTCTGTTCAGTTGACCTTCAACTGAGTTGTTTGGTTTTATTTTCCTAGCATGATTCAGAATGTGGTACTTTGTTTAGTTGTGACTTTGCTGCAATCGTCTGAAATTTTTACTTGAAATTACTTTCAAAACCAGTTTGAGGCATATACGGAAATAAGCTTAATTACTTAATAGGCAAAATTAGTGTTTTGTCTAGAAATAGATTGCAATTTTTATTCACATAATCTGTAGACTTGAACTTTTTATGACTTGGACCTTTCCAAAAAGCAAATTCAATTTTTGAATGTGAAGATTTGACTTTGTGAACATCCAAAAGGATATGTCAGAAAGTCAAGAAGATTTTGAACAATGTCAGTGTCATTGCTCTGGAAGCTTTCCAAAATGTCAGTTTGAAGCATTAGGATATAAAAGTTTTTATATAAGTGGCTAATTACTTTATGGTCATACTATATCTCTGATTTGTTAGATTCCCATGCTATGGATTCTTTTATAAATAGGCACTTTAAAGGGATCAATTACAAAGTCAACATTTTTGGGGTTTTTTGTGACTGGATTTATAAAATGTATAATGGGATTATTGTTTTGTCATGCATCTGAATTTAGTAGATGACACTAGATTATAGTGATAAGGTTTTTTCTGTTATGAAAGAAAGAAAGTATAGTTGATGCTTGAACAACACAGGTTTGAACTACATGGGTCCACTTATACTCAGATGTTTTTCAGTAGTAAATAGAGTACCACATAGTCCAAGGTTGGTTGAATTTGGACATGTGGAGAAACTGCAGATATGGAAGGCCCCTGTACCAGTGGTGCCTCTGGAGGCGTTAGTTGCTTTTATTGTGCTTGCTCAGGTTGTGCATGGGACTTCCCTGGTGGCTCAGATGGTAAAGCGTCTGTCTACAATGCAGGAGACCCGGGTTCGATCGCTGGGTTGGGAAGATCCCCTGGAGAAGGAAATGGCAATCCACCCCAGGACTATTGCCTGAAAAATCCCATGGACAGAGGAGCCTGGTAGGCTACAGTCCATGGGGTCACAAAGAGTCAGAATCAACTGAGCGACTTCACTGTAGGCTGTGCATATACTAAAATTGGAACAATACAGAGAAGATTAGCATGGCCCTGTGCAAGGAAGACATGCAAATTTGTGAATCGTTCCATGTTTTGGGGGTTACTCAGGTGGTTCAGTGGTAAAGAATCTGCCTGCCAAGGCTGGATACCCAGGGTTCGATCCCTGGGTTGGGAAGTTCCCCTGGAGAAGGAAATGGCAACCCACTCCAGTATTCTTGCCTGGGAAATCCCATGAATAGAGGAGCCTGGTGGGCTACAATCCATGGGGTCACAAATAGTCAGACATGACTTAGCAACTAAGCACCTATAAATTACGGGTGGATTAACCCCTGTATTATTCAAGGGTCAGCTGTGTATATATTCGTAAAAACTCTCATTTTGTATAAAAAAAGAATGTCTCTATATGTATAACTGAGTCACTGTACTGTACAGCAGAGATTGGCACAACATTGTAAATCAACTATCCTTGAATTTAAAAAGCCTCCTATTTTATCTAAATTGATTTTGCTCTTACATAACAATAGAATATGTATTCAGGTTGTATTTTTATTTGCATTTAATAATTATTGGTTTAAATTTATTTCTTTAATATTCTTAGATTTCAGGAAAGGATCAATCTATATGGCATAATTGGCAGAGAGCATGAATTTTGGATTAAGGAGACCTAAGTTTTTAATCTTATTCTTGCTACTTACTAAGTGTGTGACCTTGGGCAAGTTATTTAACTTTAGAGTTAGTTTCTTCATCTCACAAAATGGAGACAATGCCTACCCAACTAAATATTTTTAAAGCTCCAGTGCATAATAGCCAGTCATACATTGAATATATTTATTTATTTTCCTGCTTTTCTTGTATTGGTGATTTGAAACTCACTAGTAAAATTAAAGAACTTTCTTAGCAGTCACCCTAAACATGACTTTAAGGTTTCCCTTAGGATTAGTTTTCCATTTATTTTAGTAAATGCTATATTCTCTACATTGCCAAGAGGAATGTTTGAGAAATGAAGGAATGATTTGAGCATTGTCAATAGCTATGAATTAATGCTTAATGACATACTTCTGATAACTTGTACTTAATATCTCCATGAAAGTATTTTCATTTATCTTCAATCACAGGTACAGGAACCTTAAAGATAGATTTTGTTGGCGAACTGAATGATAAAATGAAAGGTTTCTACAGAAGTAAATATACTACCCCTTCTGGAGAAGTGCGCTATGCTGCTGTCACACAGTTTGAGGTATGCTATTCTTTAAAATACGAGCTTCCCAGGTGGCGCTAGTGGTAAAGGGTCGCCTGCCAGTGCAGGAGACGCTGAGAGATGCTGGTTCAATCCCTGGGTTGAAAAGACCCCCTGGAGGAGGAAATGGTCTCCTGCTGCAATATTCTTGTCTGGAGAATCCCAGGGACAGAGGAGCCTGCTGGGCCACGGTCAGTGGGATTGCAAGGAGTTGGACACGACTGATGTGACTTAGCACGCATGCATTCTTTAAAATATTATCTTGGGACTTCTCTCGTGGACCTGTGGTTGAGAATCTGCCTGCCAGAGGCTTCCCTGGTGACTCAGTAGTAAAGAATCCATCTGCTGGTGGAGGAGACATGGGTTCTATTCCTGATCTGGGAAGATTCCACATGCTGTGGAACAGCTGAGCCCATGCACCCACAACTATTGAGCCTGTGCTCTAGAACCCAGGAGCTGCAACTACTGAGCCTACCTGCCACAGCTACTGAAGCCTAGGCACCCTGGAACCTGCACTTCACATCAGAGAGTAGCCACAACTTGAGAACAGTCTGTGCAGCAACAGAAACAAAGCACAACCAAAAATAAATAATGAAATAAAATTATTTTTTTAAAAACAGAAAGGATCTGCCAATGCAGGGGACATGGGGTTGGTCCCTGGTCCAGGTGCTAAGATTCCGCATGCTGCAGGGCAACAGAGTCCGTGCACCACAACTGCTGAGCTAGCACCCTAGAGCCCATGCTCTGCAGTAACAGAAGCCGTGGCAGTGAGCAGCTTGCACACCGTAACCAGAGAGTAGCCCCCTTTGCCACAAGTAGAGAAAGCCCACATCAGCAATGAAGAGCCCATGTGCCACAACAAAGACCCAGGGCAGCCAAAAAAAAATCACAATCCTCAGTGAGACATTCTGACAAAGGCCTGTTCTCTTATTCGCCTGATTGTTTGAGGCCAGATGCCTGATTTTGAAATTTTTATTCTATATTCAGTTATCTCTATTATACAGGGGAGAGAATTAGGGATGTGGGATGGGGAATGATATTTTTATAATAGTATCAGTATTGACTTAGTAGGAAAAGCCACAGATACAAAGTATAAAAGCAATCCAGGTGTTGACTTTTTTACCTGTATGTATGTGTATATAGCTATACACAGATACATGTGGATTATATATATATTATTTTATTTATAATATATATTATATATATTATTATTTACATATATATATGTAAATATAATTTTGTTACCTGTGTGTATGTGTGTATGTGAGAGTGTGATTCCAGTGCTTATCTCTAGCCCTTTTGAGCACTTCTTCATCTTGGAATTATTTGTTGTAGTGTGTCTCCAAATGATTTTTAAAGGGAGAATATGTGGGTGGTATACTTCCTAAGTATTGGGATATCAAGAAATCTTTCATTTGCCTTTATATTCAACCAGTTTCACTGAACATATAAAAGATTTGTTGGGGGAGGGGGAAGAAAAAAGAGCAGCCCCTGAAATAAGTTGTCCTAGCACTGAAGCTAATACATGTTATGTTCCTGTTGGATGTAAAGAGTGCCAACCTCAGACAAGGTTACTACTTTGACACCATGATAAGGTGAGGTAAAACAAGGCCCCTTCGTAATTTCCTCCAAGCACAGACAAAAACAAGGTCATTTTGTTCATTACAAAAGACAAACAACTCCCTTTCTTGGTTAAAATGAGTGACTGCTGCTTTTTTTTTTTTACCAAATGCAGTCTTAGGCTTGCTCTAGTTTGCCCTCTTTATAGTCACAGAAAAGATAATACTCGCTGATAAAATTGCCTCCACTTTCTGACAGCACTCAACTTAGAATTCTCATCACAGAGTAGTTTCTTACCTTTTAACTGAGACTGAGACACCCCATAGTTTCTTTGGAGTGAGTTTTCCCTTGACAAGCCCAACTTCTTCAATAAGAGTGATACAATTTACAATTGGCTTACAGTTTTTCTCTTTCAGAGGTGCGTAAGTGTTGGTCTAGGGACCACCCTGGTGGTCCAGTGGTTACAACTCTGAGCTCCCGATGCCTGGGGCCTAGGTTTGATTCTTGGTTAGGGAACTAGATTCTGTGTTCTGCAACTGAAGATCTCGCATGCCACAACTAAGACCTGGCACAGCCAAATAAATAAGTATTAAAGAAACCCAATATAGTTCAGGTTGATATGAAAATTTTTTTAATGTATAAAAACTTTGCTTTGTTGTAGCTCCTGATTCCTTCATGCTATTATTGTCATAAAAATTTGATCTTTATATAATATTAATACATCTAAGCCTGTCAGTCATTTTCTAATTATTACCTTATACAGTTGCCTTTTAAAGACAGAGTTATAGACAAAACAGAAAAGAATTAAAAATAAAAATGTTTATGGGAATTTCCTGGTAGGCTAGTGGTTAGGACTTTCCACTACAGGGAGCTGGTCAGGGTTCAGTCCCTTGTTGGGGACCTAAAATCCTGTAAGCTGTATGGTGCAGCCAAAAATGAAAAACAGACAAAACCAAATAAAAATATTTATGCTGTCTTTATAATTCCTATGTGTTTCCCTTCATGGTGTTCTTCATTTCTTTGTATGGATTTGAGTTACCATTTACTGTATTTCACTTGAGCTTACAGGACTCCTTTCAGTATTTCTTATAAGGCAGGTCTGCTAATGATAAGTTCTTTGCCTTTTGGCACAGCCTAATAAATAAATAAAAATAAATATTAAAAATAAGTTGTTCTTTACATCTCATTTTGTCAAATAAGAGGAGTCAGACTAAAAGTATCTTCTCCCATTGTAGAGTAACACAATTTAAATTTTTGCTGTATTTTCTTTGTGATTGCTTTTAAATTATTTCTTTGTACCTAAAAATTTTTACCAGGTGTTCACTTTTCATTAACTTTTAATAATTGGTGAACCCTAAGGGAGAAGGCAGTGGCACCCCACTCCTGTACTCTTGCCTGTCAAATCCCATGGGCAGAGGAGCCAGGTGGCCTGCAGTCCATGGGGTGGCTAAGAGTCTGACATGACTGAGCAACTTCACTTTCACTTTTCACTTTCATGCCTTGGAGAAGGAAATGGCAACCCACTCCAGTGTTCTTGCCTGGAGAGTCCCAGTGACAGCGGAGCCTGGTGGGCTGCCGTCTATGGGTTTGCACAGAGTTGGACACGACTGAAGCGACTTAGCAGCAGCAGCAGCAGAACCCTACTCAGATTCAGATTCAGATCTTTCGTCAGTATAGCAGTATTTTCTTCTGTTGCATCTTCATTATGTTTCTGCTCTGATCTCCTCTTCAGGAACATTTAATAATAGATTTAGCTCTAGTGTCTACCCCCTAAATGTACCTTTGATTGCTTTTATCACCTTGTCCTTTGTTTGTTTGTTTGTTTTTTGCTTAATATATATACTATTGAAGTATAGTTGACTTACAGTGTTTCAGGTGCAAAGCAAGGTGATTCCGTTATGCATATTTTTGAAATTATTTTCCATTACAGTTTATTAAAAGATATTGACTATAGTTCCCTGTTCTATACAGTAAACCTTTGTTGCTTATTTCATCTTCCTAATTAGAAATGTAGCATTCTATTCATACTAAGTCAAACAAATGGAATCAAAATATCATAAATTTTTAGTTAGGCAAAAATTCATAAGTTTTCTAAAATATATATATCATACATATTATTTATGTGTATACATAATCTTTTCTACTATGCTTGATAAAGGCTTCAGAAAGAACATTAAAAAAAAAAAAAGATGGAGAAATTGGAAAACAAACTAAATGAAATGGGAAGACTGAATGTGAAATAGAAAAAGTAAAACAAACTAGATAAAAGATCATCATATAGTCCAATTGTTTTTAAACATGATTGCTCGTTAGAAGCATACCTGGAGCTCTGGAGGAAAAAATGCAATACCTGGGCATTTGTATTTTTCAAAAAATTTCAAGATAATTCTGATGAGCATCTGGATTTTAAAAAGTGATTACAGGTTTTTCTGTAAAATTGTAGTTTTGTTTGGTGATATAGAGTACCATTAATTTTCTGTTAACCAATCATGATACAGTGGTATAAAGTGAGTAATAGTTATATAATCACCATAGTAAAAGGTGTTTATCAGTTTTCCCAATCAATAGCCAGAAAAAAATAAAAGATAATTATAATTTTAAGCCATATTGGGAACATGATTAACTTAACAATATAAAATAGTTCCATACAATTTGGGGGGCCAAGCACAATGATGTAAGTGGAAGTACAGACATACACATGTTTTCATCTGCCTGGCTAGTGTATGTCTTTTGGTTGATGCATTTAATCCATTTCCATGTAAGGTAATTATCAGTATGTATGATCCTATGCCAAAGCCTTTGACTGTGTGGGTCACAATAAACTGTGGAAAATTCTGAAAGAGATGGGAATACCAGACCACCTGACCTGCCTCTTGAGAAACCTGTATGCAGGTCAGGAAGCAACAGTTAGAACTGGACATGGAACAACAGACTGGTTCCAAATAGGAAAAGGAGTACGTCAAAGCTGTATATTGTCACCCTGCTTATTTAACTTCTATGCAGAGTACATCATGAGAAACGCTGGACTGGAAGAAGCACAAGCTGGAATCAAGATTGCCAGGAGAAATATCAATAACCTCAGATATGCAGATGACACCGCCCTTATGGCAGAAAGTGAAGAGGAACTCAAAAGCCTCTTGATGAAAATGAAAGAGAGTGAAAAAGTTGGCTTAAAGCTCAACATTCAGAAAATGAAGATCATGGCATGCAGTCCCATCACTTCATGGGAAATAGATGGGCAAACAGTGGAAACAGTGTCAGACTTTTATTTTGGGGGCTCCAAAACCACTGCAGATGGTGACTGCAGCCATGAAATTAAAAGACGCTTACTCCTTGGAAGAAAAGTTATGACCAACCTAGATAGTATATTCAAAAGCAGAGACATTACTTTGCCGACTAAGGTCCGTCTAGTCAAGGCTATGGTTTTTCCTGTGGTCATGTATGGATGTGAGAGTTGGACTGTGAAGAAGGCAGAGCGCCGAAGAATTGATGCTTTTGAACTGTGTTGTTGGAGAAGACTCTTGAGAGTCCCTTGGACTGCAAGGAGATCCAATCAGTCCATTCTGAAGGAGATCAGCCCTGGGATTTCTTTGGAAGGAATGATGCTAAAGCTGAAGCTCCAGTACTTTGGCCACCTCATGCGAAAAGTTGACTCATCGGAAAAGACTCTGATGCTGGGAGGGATTGGGGGCAGGAAGAGAAGGGGGATGCCAGAGGATGAGATGGCTGGATGGCATCACTGACTCAGTGGAACTGAGTCTGACTGAATTTCGGGAGTTGGTGATGGACAGGGAGGCCTGGTGTGCTGCGATTCATGGGGTCGCAAAGAGTCGGACACGACTGAGCAACTAAACTGATGATCCTATTACCGTTTTCTTAATTGTTTTGGGTTTATTTTTTGAAGGTCTTTTCCTTCTCTTGTGTGTCCTTCTTAAAGTTCCTTTAGCATTTGTTGTAAACCTGGCTTGGTGTTGCTGAATTCTCTTAATTTTTGCTTGTCTGGAAAGCTTTTCATTTCTCCATCAGCTCTGAAGGAGAGTCTTTCTGGGTATTCTTGGTTGTAGGTTCTTCCCTTTCATCACTTTAAATATATCATACTGTTGGCTTCTGTCTTCTGGAGTTTCTGTTGAGAAATCAGCCTGATGGGAGTTCCCTTATATGTTATTTATTGTTTTTCTCTTGTGCCTTTTAATATTTTATCTTTGTCTTTAATTTTTGTCAGTTTGATTACTATGTGTCTCAGTGTGTTCCTCCTTGGGTATATCCTTCCTGGGACTCTCTGTGCTGCCTGGACTTGGTTAACTGTTTCCTTTCCCATGTTAGGGAAATTTTCAGCTATTACTTTAGATATTTTCTCAGGTCCTTTTTCTCTCCCTCCTCCTTGTGGGACCCCTATAATGTGAATGTTGATGCATTCAGTGTTGTCCCATAGGTCTCTTAGGCTGTCCTCATTTCTTTTCATCCTTTTTCTATATTCTGTTATGCAGCAGTGGTTTCCACCATTCTGTCCTCCAGGTCATTTATCTCTTCTTTTGCCTCAGTTATTCTGCTCTTGATTCCTTCTAGTATATTATTCATCTGTTTTTTAGTTCTTGTAGGTCTTTGGTACATTTCTTGCATCTTCATTGTTTTCACAAGATCCTGGATCATCTTCATCATTTTTCTGAGTTCTTTTTCTGGACAACTTCATTTAGTTGTTTTTCTGGGGTTTTATCCTGTCCCTTCATCTGTGATATAACTTTCTGCTTTTTCATCAAGATTAACTTTCTGTTTGGTTATGGTTTTTGTCTTAGCTGCTGTGGGACTGTGCTTCTTGCTTCTTCGATCTGCCCTCTGATGGAGGAGACTAAGAGGCTTGTGTAAGCTTCCTGATGGGAGGGACTGGCAGTGAGGAAAACTGGGTCTTGCTCTGGTGGGCAGGGCCTTGCTCAGTAAAGCTTAATCCAGTTATCTGCCGATGAGTGTGGTGCATTCCCTCCCTGGTAGTTGTTTGCCCTATGGTAGGGTTAATGGCAAACTCCAAGAGGGTTTACTGTGCCAAGGAAGGGGCCTTCCTGGCCTGATGGTGTCAGTACCTCTGTCCCTGTGGTGAGCCCTTGTCAACCCATACCTCCACAGGAGACCTTGCGACACTAGCAGGTAGTTGTGATTCAGTCTCCTGTGGGGTCACTGCTCCTTTCCTCTGGGTCTTGGTGGGTGCAAGATCTTGTTTGTGCCCTCTAAGACTGGAGTCTCTGTTTCCCTAGTCCTGGGGAAGTCCTGTAATCAAATCTCGCTGACCTTCAAGGCCAGATTTCCTAGGGATTCCCAGTCCCTTTGTCCAGTACCCAGCATGGGAAACCTTACTTGGGGTTCAGAACCTTCACCATAATGCAAGAACTTCTTTGGTATTATTGTTCTCCAGTTTGTGGGTCACCTACAACTAGATACAACTAGAGAGAAGCCCACCTACCACACCAAAATATCCTGTGTGCAGCAACTAAGGCCCAGTGTAGCCAGATAGATAAATAAACTTAGATCTTAGTATCTATGTCATTCATTTAATTTCCTCTAGTATAAACTCATTTATTTACTGCTGCTCATAATTTGAATTTTTCTGTGTATTTTTTCCTTTCAGTCTACTTAACTTTTTCAAACATCTTATTTATTGTTTAGTAGAATTCTTAATTTATTTAATTTCTTTGACAGTGCAGTCAGACATGTTACTTGTTTCCTTCGAGAAATCCTTTTTAAAAATACTTATTTATTGGTTGTACTGGGTCTTCATTGCTGTGCAGGCTTTTCTCTGGTTATGGTCAGCCTGGGTTCCTCCGTAGTTGTGGTATGCAGGCATTGCTGTGGCTTCTCCTGTTGCAGAGCACAGGCTGTCAGGCACATGGGCTTCAGTAGTTGCAGCTCCTGCGCTCTAGAGCACAGGCTCCGTAGCTGTGGCATAGGGGGCTTGTTGCTCCATGGCGCATGGGATATTCTCAGATCAGGGATCAAACCCTTGTCTTCTGCATTGATTGGCAGGCGAATTCTTTACCACTGAGCCACCAAGGAAGCCCCAAGAAGTCCTTTTTCATAAGTATATGTTTCCCTGGCAGGCCAGTGGTTAAGATTCCACACTTCTACTGCTGGGGGCATGAGTTTGATCCCTGATGGGGAACCAAGATCCCACATGCTGTTCAGTTCAGTCGCTCAGTCGTGTCCGACTCTTTGCGACCCCATGAATCGCAGCACGCCAGGCCTCCCCTGTCCATCACCAACTCCCGGAGTTCACTCAGACTTACGTTCATCGAGTCCGTGATGCCATCCAGCCATCTCATCCTCTGGCATCCCCTTCTCTTCCTGCCCCCAATCCCTCCCAGCATCAGAGTCTTTTCCAATGAGTCAACTCTTTGCACGAGGTGGCCAAAGTACTGGAGCTTCAGCTTTAGCATCATTCCTTCCAAAGAAATCCCAGGGCTGATCTCCTTCAGAATGGACTGGTTGGATCTCCTTGCAGTCCAAGGGACTCTCAAGAGTCTTCTCCAACAACACAGTTCAAAAGCATCAATTCTTCGGCGCTCTGCCTTCTTCACAGTCCAACTCTCACATCCATACATGACCACTGGAAAAACCATAGCCTTGACTAGACGGACCTTAGTCGGCAAAGTAATGTCTCTGCTTTTGAATATACTATCTAGGTTGGTCATAACTTTTCTTCCAAGGAGTAAGCGTCTTTTAATTTCATGGCTGCAGTCACCATCTGCAGTGGTTTTGGAGCCCCCAAAATAAAAGTCTGACACTGTTTCCACTGTTTGCCCATCTATTTCCCATGAAGTGATGGGACTGCATGCCATGATCTTCATTTTCTGAATGTTGAGCTTTAAGCCAACTTTTTCACTCTCTTTCATTTTCATCAAGAGGCTTTTGAGTTCCTCTTCACTTTCTGCCATAAGGGCGGTGTCATCTGCATATCTGAGGTTATTGATATTTCTCCCGGCAATCTTGATTCCAGCTTGTGTTTCTTCCAGTCCAGCGTTTCTCATGATGTACTCTGCATAGAAGTTAAATAAGCAGGGTGACAATATACAGCTTTGACGTACTCCTTTTCCTATTTGGAACCAGTCTGTTGTTCCATGTCCAGTTCTAACTGTTGCTTCCTGACCTGCATATAGGTTTCTCAAGAGGCAGGTCAGGTGGTCTGGTATTCCCATCTCTTTCAGAATTTTCCACAGTTTATTGTGACCCATACAGTCAAAGGCTTTGGCATAGTCGATAAAGCAGGAAGAGATGTTTTTCTGGACGTCTTTTGCCTTTTCCATGATCCAGCGGATGTTGGCAATTTGATCTCTGGTTCCTCTGCCTTTTCTAAAACCAGCTTGAACATCAGGAAGTTCACAGTTCACGTATTGTTGAAGCCTGGCTTGGAGAATTTTGAGCATTACTTTACTAGCGTGTGAGATGAGTGCAATTGTGCGGTAGTTTGAGCATTCTTTGGCGTTGCCTTTTTTGGAATTGGAATGAAAACTGACCTTTTCCAGTCCTGTGGCCACTGCTGAGCTTTCCAAATTTGCTGGCAGATTGAGTGCAACACTTTTCACAGCATCATCTTTCAGGATTTGAAACAGCTCAACTGCAATTCCATCACCTCCACTAGCTTTGTTCATTGTGATGCTTTCTAAGGCCCTCTTGACTTCACATTCCAAGATGTCTGGCTCTAGATTAGTGATCATATCATCATGATTATCTGGGTCATGAAGATCTTTTTATACAGTTCTTCCATGTATTCTTGCCACCTCTTCTTGATATCTTCTGCTTCTGTTAGGTCCATACCATTTCTGTCCTTTATCGAGCCCATCTTTGCATGAAATGTTCCCTTGATATCTCTAATTTTCTTGAAGAGATCTCTAGTCTTTTCCATTCTGTTGTTTTCCTCTATTTCTTTGCATTGACAGAATGGTCTCTGTTCGTCTCCAAAGCAAACCATTCAATATCACAGTTATCCAAGTCTATGCCCCAACCAGTAATGCTGAAGAAGCTGAAGTTGAATGGTTTTATGAAGACCTACAAGACCTTTTAGAACTAACACCCAAAAAAGATGTCCTTTTCATTATAGGGGACTGGAATGCAAAAGTAGGAAGTCAAGAAACACCTGGAGCAACAGGCAAATTTGGCCTTGGAATGCAGAATGAAGCAGGGCAAAGACTAATAGAGTTTTGCCAAGAAAATGCACTGGTCATAGCAAACACCCTCTTCCAGCAACACAAGAGTAGACTCTGCACATGGACATCACCAGATGGTCAACACCAAAATCAGATTGATATTCTTTGCAGCCAAAGATGGAGAAGCTCTATACAGTCAACAAAAACAAGACACAGGAGCTGACTGTGGCTCAGATTGTGAACTCCTTATTACCAAATTCAGACTTAAATTGAAAGAAGTAGGGAAAACCGCTAGACCATTCAGGTATGACTTAGATCCCTTATGATTAAACAGTGGAAGTGAGAAATAGATTTAAGGGCCTACATCTGAGAGAGTGCCTGATGAACTATGGAATGAGGTTCGTGACATTGTACGGGAGACAAGGATCAAGACTATCCCCATGGAAAAGAAATGCAAAAAGCAAAATGGCTGTCTGGGGAGGCCTTACAAATAGATGTGAAAAGAAGAGAGGTGAAAAGCAAAGGAGAAAAGGAAAGGTATAAGCATCTGAATGCAGAGTTCCAGAGAATAGCAAGAAGAGATAAGAAAGCCTTCTTCAGCGATCATTGCAAAGAAATAGAGGAAAACAACAGAATGCTGTTCTGACACCCCTTAAAAAAAAAGAAACAAAAATTACGAAGGAATAATTAGAACTGGACGTGAAACAACAGACTGGTTCAAAATTGGGGAAGGAGTACATCAAGGCTGTATATTGTCACCCTGCTTATTTAACTTATACACAGAGTACAGCATACAAAATGCCGGGCTAGATGAAGCAAAAGCTGAAATTAAGATTGCCGGGAGAAATATAAATAACTTCAGGTATGGAGATGACACCACCCTAATGGCAGAAATTGAAAAGAAACTTAAGAGCCTCTTGATGAAGGTGAAAGAGGAGAGTGAGAAAACTGGCTTAAAACTGAACATTCAAAACACTAAGATCATGGCGTGCGATCCCATCATTTCATGGCAAATAGATGGGTAAACCGTGACAGACTTTATTTTCTTGGGCTCCAAAATCACTGTGGACAGTGACTGAAGCCATGAAATTAAAAGATGCTTGCTCCTTGGGAAAAAAAGCTATGACAGACCTAGACAGTGTATTAAAAAGCAGAGACATCACTTTGCCAACAAAGGTCCGTATAGGCTGAGCACCGAAGAATTGTTGCTTTTGAACTGTGGTGCTAGAGAAGACTCTTTTGAGAGTCCCTTGGTCAGCAAGGAGATCAAATCAGTCAATCCTAAAGGAAATCAACCTTGAATATTCACTAGAAGAACTGTCACTGAAGCTCCAATACTTTGGCCACCTGATGGGAAGAGCCAACTCACTACAAAAGACCTTGATGCTGGGAAAGATTGAGGGCAGGAGGAGAAGTGGGCAACAGAGGATGAAATGATTAGATGGCATTATCGACTGAATCGACATGAGTTTGAGCAAGCTCTGGGAGATAGTGAAGGACAGGAAAGCCTGGTGTGCTGCAGTCCATTGGGACACAGAGAGTCGGACGTGACTGAGGGGCTCAGCAGCAACAGTATGCCTTCTCTACCTCTGCATATTTTGTTTGTTGTTTTTGAGATACAGAATTTTGTCAGCAGTTCTATTTCTATTTCACTAAAGATTCTTTCTTTTATAACTGATATTCTGCTGCACCACTAAATCTTATTTTGCTTTAAAGTTTATTACTCTTTTATGTTTACAGAAAGAGTAAGATCTCTTTAAATGAGTGGGTCAAATGCTGACAGTTTTATGTGTTGTATATGAAAGTGCTACCTTGTATTTTCTTTGTAATCAGTGCCTAGCTTATTGCCTAGCATTAAGTGGAAAATAAATATTTGAAAAAGTGAATAAACGAGTAATAGAAAGAAATGGTTGTTACATGCAGTAGTCTGGTAGGTTCATTCAGTGATAGTTCATATTTCATATTCTTTTTTAAGGCTACTGATGCTCGGAGAGCTTTTCCTTGCTGGGATGAACCTGCCATCAAAGCAACTTTTGATATTTCATTGGTTGTTCCTAAAGACAGAGTAGCTTTATCAAACATGGTATGTATGTGTTAATGAGTATTCTTATATTTTGAATAAGCATTTAGCATATTTTGTTTGCTGATTAGATGGGATAGCATGGAACTACCTAGTCACCCAGCACAGTACTTGAGACATAATGGGAGCGCAGATGTTAGTGTTCTTAGTTTCTTGTAAGCCCTCTTTTGGAAATCTAAGTAAGAAATGAACTTAATAACTATTACCTGAGAGAAAAAAAAGTCTGATATTCTTACTAAATGCCAAAAGTTATAGCCACATAATGAAGTGTATTTAGGTTTTAACTGATTGTGTTCTTGGATGTGCTCCTTTCACCGATGTCATAGAATGTCATTCATAGTAGAATAAGCATTTACTACTTGAAATGTGTTGTCTAAGACTGCCTTATTTAAGACATAGAGTAGCCGGTAGACTATAATAGGAGTCTAGGGAACTTGGAAACACCTACTGGACCTGAGATAACTGGCTTTGCTTCCTTTATTAGTGGAGAAACTTCCATAGGTTCTCTTCTTAAAGAAGCTTTTCTCAAATATTCTTAGAGAGGAAGCTAATAAATGACACTGAAATGTTCATTTGCAGTTTAATGCAAATGAATTTATCAGATCAGTTCTTGAATAAGTCTTACTTGGGAGAAAAAATAGCAAGAACTTGAAACTGAGAGCCTGAAGAGGAAAAAGAGGGAAATTAGGGAGCTCTAAAAGTCAATGAGACTTGTCACAAGTTTGCCTAGAGCCAACCTTCGCACAGAATGTGCTCTAAGTCTAGAAACCTGTGCCCTTTGAAATGCCCAGTTCCACAGCTACATTTTATTTCCATTAATATTTCTTGTCTTCTATCCTTCGTTCACTTAAAAGTATTAAAGTCTTGAAACATCCCAATACCTGTTATGTTAATAAGTATTCAAGAAAAGCTACTTCTTTTACCTTACAAATCCTTGGTAGTTTTAACACTTGAGCTCCAACTTCTTAGTGTGTATGCTTTATCAGTTCACTTTCTTAGCAGGAAAAGTCTTGAGAGTATAATAGTACTGGGTAAATTAGGATAGAGAAGCAGTGCTGGAAAGGGGGAAGAAAAGATTACAAAGCCTACAGTTTTGGGGTAGTGTTTGCTTTAAGGTATTTAATGTAAATCTGGTAAATTTTCTTTTTTTTTCCTTAAGAATGTAATTGATCGGAAACCATACCCTGATGATGAAAATGTAGTGGAAGTGAAGTTTGCTCGCACACCTGTCATGTCTACATATCTGGTGGCATTTGTTGTGGGTGAATATGACTTTGTAGAAACAAGGTCAAAAGATGGTGTGTGTGTCCGTGTTTACACCCCTGTTGGCAAAGCAGAGCAAGGAAAATTTGCGTTAGAGGTAAATGTACTTGAAGAGGATTGTTCCAACAGTCCATAACTCCAGGTTGGGGAATTTACAATTATTTATAATCTAATCTGAAATATCTTGTGCTACTTTGGTTTTACTTTTAATAGACTCTTGGAACTAGCAACTTGGGTGTTAACATTTTGAAAGATAATGATGAAGAGAATATTAGAATGGGATTTATTAGCCTAGAGAGTGGGGGGGAACATATAATAATTGTACTTTTCATACTGAGTTATAAGTGGATTAAAGTTTGGCTGACATATACAAAGCTTAGGGCTAAAGCAGTTTCTGGAGGTGGGGGTCCCCCAGGGTTGGTTTCTTGTAACTTGAGATATTTGGCTTGCAACTGGATTCCTTTGTGGATTTCTGTAGCAGTGGCAATAGGATTTATCAGATGGTTCTTTTCTTTATACTTTTATAGGTTGCTGCTAAAACTCTGCCTTTTTATAAGGACTACTTCAATGTTCCTTATCCTCTACCTAAAATTGATCTCATTGCTATTGCAGACTTTGCAGCTGGTAAAGTAAATTTCATTTTATTGATAAATTGTAATAACTTTTATTTTGAATTTTACGATTTTTCAAGAAGAAGTATGTATAAATATCAATAAATGTTTATATTTTATTTTATGAAGGTGCCATGGAGAACTGGGGCCTTGTCACTTACAGGTATGTTAATGATGTCTTACCCTGCCTTGTCTCATAAATCACTGATTTCATGAGTGCTTCACTCCTAATTACAGTTCAGTAGCTTCTGCTTTGTGATCTGCCATAAATTTTCCTACCTTCCCCCATTTCCTTGAACATTAAAAGAATGCAGATGAACGCCCTCTGGTGCTACTATCTGAGAGTGTAAGATTTTTAAGTGAGCATCTGGCATTAGTAGTATTTCTAGATGTATTTTTGGCTGAGTTTCTCATTTCAGTGCCTTCTCTTCCTCCTAGTAGTTACATAGTTATATATCCAGCTTGAAGAACTTCCCATGATTTAATGTCTTCTAGCCAAGTTCTCGGAGAAGGCAATGGCACCCCACTCCAGTGCTCTTGCCTGGAAAATCCCATGGACGGAGGAGCCTGGTAGGCTGCAGTCCATGTGGTTGCAAAGAGTCGGACACGACTGAGCGACTTCACTTTCACTTTTCACTTTCATGCATTGGAGAAGGAAATGGCAACCCACTCCAGTGTTCTTGCCTGGAGAATCCCAGGGACGGCGGAGCCTGGTGGGCTGCCGTCTATGGGGTCGCACAGAGTCGGACACGACTGAAGCGACTGCAGCAGCAGCAACCGCAGCCAAGTTCTTACATGTCTGTCACCACAATACAAACATGTGGGTTATATAATTTTAAAAGCAATGTCTGTAAACAGGTTTTGGCCTTCTACTTTAAATTGCCTTATTCGATGAGCTAAGTTTTGGACACTCTGTTCAGTGTTCTTTTTGGGACTGTGGAATGCATCTTCCCCCAGCTTGCCACTTCACTGCTTTTAATGGAAAAACTGTCTTCTCTTTCTGTCTAGCACAGTAATCTCTAATCCTTTAGACAGTTTTTCTAAAATTTCAGGCAGCTATCCTATAAACAAACTGATAATTAAACTTGTGTCACATTTTTGATCTTCTCTTGTATGAATTCAAGTGGAGTAGTCTTTAATCTTCCCCAGAACTTTTTCTATCCTGTGTACTCTGAGGAAATGTTTTCTTGACATCTTTAAAGCCTAACTTGACCATCTTATTTACTGTTTGAATCTCCCTCTCCAACTTCTGCATGCCTGCTTTTATTGAAATACTTTTATTTTTAAAAAAAATTTTTTTTTTTTTAAAACACAGGAGACTGCATTGCTTATTGATCCAAAAACTCCTGTTCTTCATCACGCCAGTGGGTTGCTCTGGTTGTGGGACATGAACTCGCCCATCAATGGTTTGGAAATCTTGTTACTATGGTATTTAATATTTTTAAGTGCTCAAATATATTTTTTTCCTGCTACACCTTATGTTGGCTAAATAGTATTTCGGGTTTGGCTGGCACATGGTACCAAAAAGTTTTTTTGATAGAAAAACTTTAAAGTTTTTATCAGGATATCCATGTTAATTAAGAACATACAGGTAACCTTTATTCAACAGAAAATACTACCTAAACTGTTCTAAATACTGCCTGCAAAGGGGGCAAGTCATGATATTAATTTGGGTGAAAGGAAGAGATTCCACTTAGATAGACAATTTCCATGCAGTGAGATTCAGGCTAACTGAAGTTTTTGTGTCATGTGTCACTAGCTGTAAAGTAACCTGATGAATATCAAACTGTCTTTAATAAGGTTGAAATGTTTTTAAGGGTCATTTTCTTCATTGCCTAAAATTTTAAGTTGATATTTGATAAAATGAAGGCAAAGAAACTACAGAATAACTGAAGTATATTAAAATTTCCAGCTCTCCTATTTGAAGTCCTTGTTTATTGTAATGTCTGTAGTGAATGATCTCTGTCTTTTAGTCTTGACCTTTCCCTTTTACTCTAAATGAATACTATCTATAGCAACCAACTGTGTTAGAGCTTGGAAGCACAGCTTTTAATAAGTGAACTAGAAGTACCTCTGCAAAGAAAGAACTGGAGATTGAGGAGCCAGCCAAATTGCCTGATGGCATTTTAGGCTGCCAAAGAGCAGAGCCCAACTTGGATGTTAGTTGAGACCACATGTCACAGAAATAAGCAAGAAAGAAAAACATTAGCAACTCTTAAATGTCTGAGTTTGAGCAAACTCCAGGAGATAGTACAGGACAGGGAAGCCTGGCGTGCTGCTGTTCATGGGGTCACAGAAAGAGTTGGACATGTCTTAGCAACCAAAACAGCAAATGTGTCTGAAAGAGTTCCTAAAGAAAGTCAGCCCTTGAAAGTAAATCCTTTCCTTTTTGCTTTGGTTGTTTAAAATTTTGCTTAAGGGTTAAAAGAAAAAAAAAAAGAAAGGTTGTTTGAAATATACTTTTACATGAAATTAAGTATGCTAGTTCCTGTGTTCAAATATGTCAGAAATATTCCTTTCTTCTAACACAGCAAGTTTGTTGCTACCAATTTTTTTTTTTTTTTTTGCTGTGTTGATCAAATTTTATTTTTATGATTTTATTTTTAAACTTCCAGTAATAAATCTTAGTGGGGGAAATGTGTGCATTCTCATGTTGCTCTTAAACACCTTTTTATTGTCTTTGAGTAACCTGTAGTTATTGGATGTGAGTTTTTTCATTAACTGAAATATAGGGGTTTAGAGAGAGTTAGAAAATTACTGGCTTTGTACCATCTTGGAGTCTGTTAGTTAAATAAGTACACAAAGCAGGTAGACAGATAGCCATTTATCACTATATTGAAAACATTTGATCTTTTCAGAAATACCCTTTTGTTTTTCACCATTGTATTTGTCCTTTATCTTGAATTCATATAGTATTGCTTTTTTAAATGAGATTTAATCAACTTTAATGAAAATTAGATTGAAATCTCTTTCTAGGAAGTTTATTTATTTCTATTTTAAAAGTTGTTTTTTTCTGTGACCCATTATATTCTTTGTCTACTCCACTATTCTTATTATTAACAAATGAGAATTGTATATTCTGTAAGTGTTTAGATACCAGTTGTATTTAATTTAAACTTACTGCTATGACATTTGTTAATTTCATGTAATTCTTGTATAAGCAATACTACTTTTCTGTTTATCTAGAAAGTTTAACTTGTCACTCAGCAATGATTTTTTTTCCTGTCATTATGGAGATAGTTCCCAGTTTTCCTTGTTTGGTCCTAATAACTTTCTGGTTTCTTAAAGAGAGTTGTTTATGAAACTAAATTTTATATAACAGTGTAGCTCTTGCACACATTTATGCACTCTCTTCCCATTTTCCATCCTGAGGGTGTTTTTCATCCCCCTTCTTCCTCCTTTTCTACCTTTAGTACCAAAAAGTTACTTAGCAGTGGTGATAATGCCCATGTCACCAGTTGGCCATTCTTGGCAATTCTTTTGTTCATAGATGTGAGTTATTTACTAAATGTTTTGGATTGAATTTTAGCTCATTAAGAGTTTTAGAGTATAATGGAAGGGACATAAGAGTTTTTATATTAGTGGAGTGACCAGCATCTTCTTTTCTTTACATATTTCCATCTTCTGTTTTTAGGAATGGTGGACTCATCTTTGGTTAAATGAAGGCTTTGCATCATGGATTGAGTATCTGTGTGTAGACCACTGCTTCCCAGAGTATGATATCTGGACTCAGTTTGTTTCTGCTGATTATACACGGGCTCAGGAGCTTGACGCCTTAGATAACAGCCATCCCATTGAAGTGAGACGCCATTTTCAGTCATTGGCCTTTGCTTTCACTTTCCATGAAATATGAAGTTTTTAAAATTTTCTTTGAAAAGAAAATTGCATGAGTGATGTCACTTACTTTTGTAGTTTATATTTCCATCTTGAAACTGCAGGCAGAGTCTTTATCGAGTGAGCTACAAAGGAATTCCCCTTGAAATTCTACAAAGTTCTAGTTCTGTTTCATTTTAAACATCTATATCTTTGTAGAAGCAAGTTTTCTGTATCCATAAACATTCACTGAATCGATTTTTATTGAATAGTAATGGGGTAACCATACCTGTTGGGTAATATTATGATTCTGTTGTTCAAAGAAAACTCTAAACATACTCTTTTGTTGTTGTCATTGCTTTATATATTTTTTAATTCTTTTGACTTAATCTGTCCTATTTTGGCTAGTTTATATGTATAAATTTTGCCTCCAAAGAGCTAGACTTAGTCTACTTTGACATATTTACCTGGGTCCTATGTAACTGTTAGCCATTACAACAAGTGCGAGAACTCAAATGTTTTTCATCTCTCCCTTCCTGACCTTCACCACCCTATCTCCAAAGAGATCCATGGTGAGTTGCCTCCCAGCAAAGCAGTGTCAAGACTGGAACCCAGGTCTTAAAGAGATGATGGGGATCGTGGTTATGTATTCTGTTTTATTAGTATTAGTTATTACACCCTTTTAAACAATTACACAGTATGAGTCACCTAAAGGCAAGAAGTATCTTATGAGTTAGAAGAATTTTCCTAGAAAGCTCTTTATGTAATTCAGTATTACAGTTTGTCTGCTCCTGTTATAACCTTGAATCACACTGTCTGCCAGGTCAGTGTGGGCCATCCTTCTGAAGTTGATGAGATATTTGATGCAATATCATACAGCAAAGGTGCATCTGTCATCCGAATGCTACATGACTACATTGGGGATAAGGTAAAAAAATTAATTAATTAATTAAATTCTTCTATGGTGATCCCAGAGTTTTACATGAAAAAGAAAAGTTTGATTTTATTTAAGTTCCTAAGTAATTTTTCTAGAATCTATAAGAATATTACTCTAGCTTATCTTTATTTCTTTTTATGTTGACTGTTTTAGTCTCTTAAATGAATGATGTTGCAATTATATTTTGGGGGTTGGTGGAAGTCTGGTATAAAACTTAAAAGCAAAAGTAGAAGGCAAAGCATATACATTCTTAAATGAAAGGCAATAGACATTACTGTGTTTTAGTAAATCTAATACTCAATTAACTTTGAGTAAATCAGTTTTTGAGTACTCTGTAGTCAAAATATACTATAATTCTGAGTTCTGACTCTCCTGGATTTTAAAAATTGTGTTTTCTCAGGATTTTAAGAAAGGAATGAACATGTATTTAACCAAGTTCCAACAAAAGAATGCTGCCACAGGTAATTTTTAATAACTTGAGATAGAAATGGAGAGAATGTCGGCACATTATCCAGAGTATGATATTTTATTTTTTTCTAAATACTCGATTTTCTATGTGACGGATAGGAAATAAAGTCTACTGTTTTGAAGATATATTACATTATAAATCAGTAGGAATCAGGACCTATTATCCTTTTGGTCACCCTCCAGTAGTCTGCTTTCCATACCTCAATGTTTTGCTAAAGAGTCTGAAAAGTTCTGTTTACTTTACCAGAGCTTGTTCTTTTTGGTGATTTGTGGGTTTTGTTGCCCTTAATTAACCACTGGACATTAAAATAGCTGCAGATTAACCATTTGTAGGAGTTGAACTTGTGGAACTGCAGATTTTCATTGAAGGAATTTCTTAAAATTTTGTGATAGTCTATGATTTATTAGATATTAGAGTCAAAAGGAAGAATAAAGGTGTACTACTTGATTGATTATGAAACTGAGTTCCTTAATGAACAAAAATAGTTTAAAAAGCAAGAAGATTTGTGTAATATCATTAATGTTTAATAGAATCCCCAACCAGGAATTTAATAGATCGCCAATCAGGGATCAAACCCAGGCTCACTGAAGTGAAAGTGCAGAGTCCTAACCACTGGACTGCTAGGGAATTCCCTTGTACATATAGTCCATATATTTGGAATGTTCCTTTCTCCCCTGTCTAATGAGCCATTCCTCTTCAAGATTCAGAACAAAATTATGTCTTGTGAAACCTTTATTCTTTGGATTTCTCTCTAAGGACTTTTTCCTCTGTTCATTCTTCTGTTATAGTTATGCTGCATTGTATGGTTGTTTTGCTCATTCAGCCACCAGAGTTGCTTGACCATATGGACTTTACTTCGGCCTCATCAGCATTGAATATTTTTTTAACTTCTGTTAGTTGAATGGGTATAATAGTTTTAATTTTGTGAGTGATCATCTTGTAGTATTCTTGAATATGTTTCCATTTGTTTGTTCCTGTTTCTTGTTTGAACTCACCTGTTTGTCTTTTGTTTATAATTTGTAATTTTTTAATAAATTGGAACAAATTGTAATATAGTTCACTTAATGGCAAGGCAAGGGTAACATTAATTTGGTCCACTGTTTGTTTCCTGAACCCGAAAAAAAACCAACACAAAATTGGTCAATGATGCAGTTTCGAGTTATATAAAATTTCTGGTTTGTTTACAAAAATAAAAATGTAAACATTTTAGATTTTCATTGTGTATTTATCTTCTAGAGGATCTCTGGGAAAGTTTAGAAAATGCTAGTGGTAAACCTATAGCAGCTGTGATGAATACCTGGACCAAACAAATGGGATTCCCTCTCATTTATGTAGAAGCAGAACAGGTAAACTTATACAAAGTTCTTCAATTTGTCTGATATTATATTAAATGAAATTCAATCGGTGTTACAAATTTGCTTCTCTGTACTTTAAGTATTCTAGGTAAGATTTAAACCAGCCCTTATACTCTTTTCTCAGTGATTTATTATCTCTATACCCAAAAGTTTGCCCCACATCTTTAAAATTATACATGGGTACAGTAGAAAACAAAATATTGTCTGCCTTGACTGTCCTCGAGGAAAACACTGTAACATTGTTGATATAATTCTAAAATCACCAAAGGAGATTTATTCTAAGAATGCAAAGTTGGTTTAATATTAAACAAATTAAGAAGGTATTGACTCATAATTACTACATGAACAGAATCAAATTAGAAGAACCATATGCATTACTAGATGCATAAAAAGATTTGATAAAATTCAATACCCATTTATAATACCATTCTTCAAAATTAGTTTTTAATGTTGGATGGCAGTATGATGTGATTTTGATTAGAATTACATTCATATTAGTTGAACTGTTAACTGAATTCAGACAGGTGTAGTTCAAAATGAGTTGTCCTCCAGAAGGATTGAAAATTACACATCATCCTATAATGCACACCAGAAAGTTTGTCTTAACTTAGTTTAATTGTATGAAATTGTGAAATCTTTCTCTTAAATTTCTTTGCCGTGGTTTTATGAGCTGCATAGAGAATTAATTCCATTCATTTTTAGGGAGGAAGATTCATAGCTCTTTTTTGGTATGTGTCTGTCCTTATGATTCTGTGTTGTCCCTAAAGCTAATCTACAAAGCCTTCTCATTGTGGCAGTTTAAGTTAGTAAATTTGCTTTTCTGTAATTTAAGAATCTAGATGACATTTAAATCAGCCCTTGTACTCTCAGAATGCACCCAAGTGCTTGCAAGTTAACCTTTTAGAGACACATCTTAACCTCAAATATGACTGTATTTTATAATAAAGTATACACATTGGAGGACCTCTCATATTAGCTGCAAGCATTTGAAAAGGCAATTTAGGTAACACAATTAATCCTACTTGGTGGGAAAAGATACCTAAAACTTCAGTGAACTGCCATTGTGACCTTTCTGTTTCTAGTTTTCTTTCTCTACTTTGGATGGATTAGTCTGTTATAGGAGATGACTTGATCAAACTTGACATTGACACTCTACACAGATTGACAAATGGTTTTCATTTTACCTGTTTAAAGAATAATATACAAAGATGGTTGTTGCTTTCACTTTTGGGAATTTCTATCCCTCAAAAACTGTCAGTACCGCAAAACTATTAAAATGTTTAATGATTATAATAAAGCAAACTAAGGCCATAATTTTTTCAAGTAGAGTATTCTTTTAAGAGCATAATAATTTATCAGAAGAGAGGATACTAATACCCACTTCTGCCCAATGTTACTGAGACTCAAGGAATGTAAAACATCAAGCTACTTTCAAGATCTTACTTTTTTGCACTTTCTTGGTCTACAGGCATAGCCAAATTCATCCTCCTTTTTACATTACAATAATATGCATGTATATGACTCAGTTCTTTTACATATAGGAGAGCTCTGCAACATAGCATCTTGATTATGATCTGTCTCTCACCTTATAGTCCTTAAATTTAAATATTTTTGCTTTATTTCTGAATCTATGTAAGGGAATCTGTGTGATGCGTAACTAATCGGTGATGTAGTGTTTAGGTTCATCAGCAGTTCCTCTGTGGCACTGAAGTGGCCACTGCTTCCCCACTCAGAGTTTTAAGTTTTCAGTTCTGTCTCTTACAGTCAGTTGATCCCTTTATAAAGGTCATTGACCCAATTTTACGTTTGATTTAGGTGATCTTAAATCTGTTATAGCTTGTGTTATTTAAAATGTTCTAGAGTATAGTAACAAACAATAACTAAACAAAAGATTGAGTATAGTTGAGGTATTTTTTTAAATGTACTTGCTTTTATTGCTTCTGTTTTTTTAGTTTATTGCAGTCTCTCCCCCTGACTTTATTGTTTCATTGCAAAGCTTATCCTTTGAAATAGGCATGTTTGTCATTCTTTTTTTCACTCAGACTTGAAACTTTTTATTTTGTGTTGCGGTAAAGCCAATTAACAATGTTGTGGTAGTTTCAGGTGAAGAGCTGAAGGGACTCAGCGATCCATATACATATATCCATTCTAAATGACTTTGAATATTGAATCCACATGCTAATTTAATGTTGCCACTTTTTGGAAATGGAAAAGACTAAACATATAACCCTCCTTCATAAGTTAACTGTGTATCCCTTTTGAAATTTTTAAGTTCTTATCTGGATACATCTCTGTTCTCATGGGCAGTGTTACACAGTCCATGGCCTTTTATTTTTAGAGTATTGTTATTTTGAGGCCTTAATGAGAAATAGTGAGTTTTCTTCCATTCTGTAGTTTGGTCATGTTTATCACCATTGCATTTTGTGTATTCAGGAGCCATTTGGCTGTACTGGTTACACCTCTGCTTTGTCACAGAAATGTCTCCTCTAAGAAAAAAAAGTGTTAATGCTCCTACAACCTTTGTTTTGTTTTGCTTTTTAGGTAGAAGATGACAGATTACTGAGGTTGTCCCAAAAGAAGTTCTGTGCCAGTGGACCATATGTTGGTAAGCAAATGGCTATACATGGGAGCTAATCAGTGAATTTGGATACTATACCAGTAGTGTTTAAACTAATAATAATTATCCATGTAAAAATAATAGAATTAAATAGAAACAAGGAAATGGTATAGAATAAAAATGATAGGGAAGGAAAAGGAGGTTCATGGGGTATTTGTAGTATTCTATGTCTCTCTGTGTTATTGGAGGCTTTAATGAATGAATAAGGATATGAACATCAAGAAGTGATGTCTCTACCCTGAATCCCTGAAAGAAAACTTGGTATGCAGTTTTGTACCAAGTCTTATGCACTTGCGTACTAAGTACATTTAGTATACTTGTGTACCCAGTGTGTACAAGACTTTTTAAAAAAAATTCTTGGTCATAGTAAGTAACTAAGCAGATAAAGCCCAATGATTATTTAGATTTATTTTGTACCGGTCATTAATAAGCACTATCAGTTCAGTTCAGTTCAGTCGCTCAGTCATGTCCGACTCTTTGCGACCCCATGAATTGGAGCACGCCAGGCCTCCCTGTCCATCACATCTCTCGGAGTTGACTCAGACGCATGTCCATCGAGTCGGTGATGCCATCCAGCCATCTCATCCTCGGTCGTCCCCTTCTCTTCCTGCCCCCAATCCCTCCCAGCATCAGAGTCTTTTCCAATGAGTCAACTCTTCGAGTGAGGTGGCCAAAGTACTGGAGTTTCAGCTTTAGCATCATTCCTTCCAAAGAAATCCCAGTGTTGATCTCCTTCAGAATGGACTTGTTGGATCTCCTTGCAGTCCAAGGGATGCTGGGGGTGCTCCGCAGAAAGAGTGGAGGCAGTGGAACTTCCCTCAGCAAAGCCGAGGGGTCCCAAGGAGAGGTGAGCCTGATGTCCGCCAACCCAGCCCCTCCCCGAGCGAGAGACAATCAGACGTGACAGGGGTTCCGTCAAAGCAGTTCCACTTTATTGCTGCAAACTCCCAGCTTATATAGGCAAGCAGGGGAGGGTTTAGGAGGGACTTTCCATAGTTGCACCAATCACGTTAAAGGTGAAATTATTATGTGCCTTCAGTTGCACCAATCATGCTAAAGGTCAAATCCTCACTTGCATGGAAATCAAGAAAGTCAATCAAAAACTTGACAAACATAGACCCCGCCCCTATCACTTCCGCCAGGGACCATCTTACTTTCCAACCGCTTCCAACTGTAAAGCTAGCCCCCCCACCCCCCACCTTTTTTTTCTCCGAGGTTTCCCATTTAGGGCCCCACAAAGGGACTCTCGAGTCTTCTCCAACACAGTTCAAAAGCATCAATTCTTCGGCGCTCAGCCTTCTTGACAGTCCAACTCTCACATCCAGACATGACTACAGGAAAAACCATAGCCTTGACTAGACGGACTTTAGTCAGCAAAGTAATGTCTCTGCTTTTGAATATACTATCTTGGTTGGTCATAACATTTCTTCCAAGGAGTAAGCATCTTTTAATTTCATGGCTGTAGTCACCATCTGCAGTGATTTTGGAGCCCCCCAAAATAAAGTCTGACACTGTTTCCACTGTTTCCCCATCTATTTCCCATGAAGTGATGGGACCGGATGCCATGATCTTCGTTTTCTGAATGTTGAGCTTTAAGCCAACTTTTTCACTCTCTTCTTTCACCTTCATCAAGAGGCTTTTTAGCTTCTCTCTGCCATAAGGATGGTGTCATCTGCATATCTGAGGTTGTTGATGTTTCTCCCAGCAATCTTGATTCCAGCTTGTGCTTCTTCCAGTCCAGCGTTTCGCATGATGTACTCTGCATAGAAGTTAAATAAGCAGGGTGACAATATACAGCCTTGATGTACTCCTTTTCCTATTTGGAACCAGTCTGTTGCTGCATGTCCAGTTCTAACTGTTGCTTCCTGACCTGCATACAGATTTCTCAAGAGGCAGGTCAGGTGGTCTGGTATCCCATCTCTTTCAGACTTTTCCACAGTTTATTGTGATCCACACAGTCAAAGGCTTCGGCATAGTCAATAAAGCAGAAAGAGATGTTTCTCTGGAACTCTCTTGCTTTTTCCACGATCCAGCGGATATTGGCAATTTGATCTCTGGTTCCTCTGCCTTTTCTAAAACCAGCTTGAACATCAGGGAGTTCACGGTTCACGTATTGTTGAAGCCTGGCTTGGAGAATTTTGAGCATTACTTTACTAGCATGTGAGATGAGTGCAACTGTGCGGTAGTTTGAGCATTCTTTGGCATTGCCTTTTTTTGGAATTGGAATGAAAACTGACCTTTTCCAGTCCTGTGGCCACTGCTGAGTTTTCCAAATTTGCTGGCAGATTGAGTGCAGCACTTTTCACAGCATCATCTTTCAGGATTTGAAACAGCTCAACTGCAATTCCATCACCTCCACTAGCTTTGTTCATTGTGATGCTTTCTAAGGCCCACTTGACTTCACATTCCAAGATGTCTGGCTCTAGATGAGTGATCACATCATCATGATTATCTGGGTCGTGAAAATCTTTTTTGTACAGTTCTTCCATGTATTCCTGCCATTCTTCTTGATATCTTCTGCTTCTGTTATGTCCATACCATTTCTGTCCTTTATCGAGCTCATCTTTGCATGAAATGTTCCCTTGATATCTCTAACTTTCTTGAAGAGATCTCTAGTCTTTCCCATTCTGTTGTTTTCCTCTATTTCTTCTCATTGATTGCTGAAGAAGGCTTTCTTATCTCTTCTTGCTATCCTTTGGAACTCTGCATTCAGATCCTTATATCTTTCCTTTTCTCCTTTGCTTTTCACCTCTCTTCTTTTCACAGCTATTTGTAAGGCCTCCCCAGACAGCCACTTTGCTTTTTGGCATTTCTTTTCCATGGGGATGGTCTTGATCCCTGTCTCCCGTACAATGTCACGAACCTCATTCCATAGTTCATCAGGCACTCTCTCAGATGTAGGCCCTTAAATCTATTTCTCACTTCCACTGTTTAATCATAAAGGATCTGATTTAAGTCATACCTGAATGGTCTAGCGGTTTTCCCTACTTCTTTCAATTTAAGTCTGAATTTGGTAATGAGTTCACGATCTGAGCCACAGTCAGCTCCTGTGTCTTGTTTTTGTTGACTGTATAGAGCTTCTCCATCTTTGGCTGCAAAGAATATCAATCTGATTTTGGTGTTGACCATCTGGTGATGTCCATGTGTAGTCTTCTCTTGTGTTGTTGGAAGAGGGTGTTTGCTATGACCAGTGCATTTTCTTGGCAAAACTCTGTTAGTCTTTGCCCTGCTTCATTCCGCATTCCAAGGCCAAATTTGCCTGTTACTCCAGGTGTTACTTGACTTCCTACTTTTGCATTCCAGTCCCCTATAATGAAAAGGACATCTTTTTTGGGGTGTTAGTTCTAAATGGTCTTGTAGGTCTTCATAGAACCGTTCAACTTCAGCTTCCTCAGCATTACTGGTTGGGGCATAGAGTTGGATAACTGTGATATTGAATGGTTTGCCTTGGAGATGAACAGAGATCATTCTGTCGTTTTGAGATTGCATCCAAGTACTGCATTTCGGACTCTCTTGTTGACCATGATGGCTACTCCATTTCTTCTGAGGGATTCCTGCCCGCAGTAGTAGATATAATGGTCATCTGAGTTAAATTCACCCATTCCAGTCCATTTTAGTTCTCTGATTCCTAGAATGTCGACATTCACCCTTGCCATCTCTTGTTTGACCACTTCCAATTTGCCTTGATTCATGGACCTGACATTCCAGGTTCCTATGCAATATTGCTGTTTACAGCATCAGATCTTGCTTCTATCACCAGTCACATGCACAACTGGGTATTGTTTTTGCTTTGGCTCCATCCCTTCATTCTTTCTGGAGTTATTTCTCCACTGATCTCCAGTAGCATATTGGGCACCTAATGACCTGGGGAGTTCCTCTTTTGGTATCCTATCATTTTGCCTTTTCATACTGTTCATGGGGTTCTCAAGGCAAGAATACTGAAGTGGCTTGCCATTCCCTTTTCCAGTGGACCACGCATTCTGTCAGCCCTCTCCACCATGACCCGCCCGTCTTGGGTTGCCCGAAGGCAAGGCTTAGTTTCATTGAGTTAGACGAGGCTGTGGTCCTAGTGTGATTAGATTCACTAGTTTTCTGTGAGCACTATAGCTGATCCTTATTTCATACTCTTAGCAACCCTACTAAGTGGGTCATATTATTTCTGTTTTACAAATGAGCGAGCTGAGGCATAGCTAGGTAAGTTAAATTGTCCAGGATCACCTATTTAATGAGTTAAAGAGTAGGAATTCAAATGAAATAGTTGCATTATATAAGTTTATACTCTTAATTACCACTCAACTGTGCTTTTTCAAATATTTCTACATGAGATTAGACTCTTGTACCCAGGGAATTAAAGATAAATTGAAAAATTACAAAGTGTTTTTCTGCACCTTTCTCATTTCCTTTAAAATAGTTCTCAACAGGCAGAGAGGTATATCAGAACCACCAGTGCCTTTTCTTGTTCAGCCCACCAAATGATGATGCACTCTACCAAGGTTAAGTGGTACAACCTTCAACTCTTAGCCTTCCCAGCATTGAGAATCACTCTCTTAATAAATGTGTCTGACAAGTCCGACGACAGGTTTATTATCTAAATAAATAATGTCATAGATGCTATTTTCCACACGTACCAGCAGTCTGCACTGTATGACTGACAGGTTTTGAGGTTTTTCTGATGCTCTGTGAGGACTGTAGGCTGTATTAAAACCTGAATTATCCTAGTGTCAGGAGAGAATTTTCATCTGTGGTTTAACCTGATAGCATAAAGCTATTTAAGTGATTAAGATAGTTCCATTAATGTACTGGGCACTGACCTTCTTTTGTTTGGCATCTTAATGCAAAATCTATTTTGCTAATACTTGAGACAGTATATATATGTATTTGTCTTACAGAACCTTTGGCTTTTAGCTATGACTCCTCAGTGAGGGAATCTAACCGCTCCCAAGCTGTATCCTATCACAGTGTCTTAGCAGTTTATGTACCTATTAAGGACTGCACTTTAGAATTTAAGTGCTGTGTGAGAGACTTAACGCACTCGAAATGTCTTTTATCATTAAAATCATTAACTCTTGCTACAGTCCATAGGGTCACAAAGAGTTGGACACGACTAAGCGGGCTAAGTGTGATATTGCTCTGAAAAGGGAAAAACAACAAAATCATTGTATTTGTTATTCTACACAAATACAAATTCTGTTGTTCTCTTTTTTATAGGCTGTTGTGATTTTGTTAGTAAATTCTTTCTTCATCATTATTCAGGTTACCTAGAAGAGTTCATGCATCATTAAAAGGAGCGGTTGGCTTAACAGATTCAAGCCCATGCATGGGACACCAGTCCTCTCTCTGTACCTTACTTTCCATTTCTTCCAGTGAAAAATTATTTTCAAGTTTTCTGTTTGTTATTCTCTTGCTTAAGGAGAAGACTGTCCCCAATGGATGGTTCCTATCACAATCTCTACTAGTGAAGATTCCAGCCATGCCAAAATGAAGATTCTGATGGACAAGCCAGAGATGAATATAGTTTTAAAAGATGTCAAACCAGACCAGTGGGTGAAAGTGAGTCCAGAAAGGCCATAGACATTTTAATCTTAACTAAATTGATTTATTTCTTTCATTTCCTGTATGCATTTAATGGCTGGCTCTAAATTCTACTGATTCATTTTGGTCTAGGACTTGCAAAGAAAAAGACATTTCTAAACTTTCTTATGTGAAATTTAGTATTGTCTAGATATTTGCCTTTATGTCAGGTAAGGGAGTGGTTAATAAGCTATTACAAAGAGATAGGATTAAAGAGGAAAAAAAAGAGTAGTCTCTGTATAAAGTCACATTAACCAAAACATTTGCAGTCTTGCAACTTCAAACTGCCCTGTCATTGTAGTGACATGTTAACTTCAGTGATATGTTGTCATCGTGTGTGTACAACTATAATCAAGTGAGATCAGACATAATAATCAGTTTGTGTCACTGAAATGGGAAGTTCCTTTGAGCTCGTGTTTTAAAGGCATTTCACAAAAATAACAGTAAATATTATTTTTCATCATTCTGTACCTTTCATAATGAAAATATCTGCTACAAATTTTTCTCCCAATTATAGATTCCTGATAGGAATTATGGGCTTCCCAGGTGGCTCAGTGAGTAAACAATCCACCTGCAATGCAAGAGAGGCAGGAGACGCAGGTTCGATCCCTGGGTTGGGCAGGTGCCCTGGAGGAGGGCATGGTAATCCACTCCAGTATTCTTGCCTGGAGAATCTCATGGACAGAGGAGCCTGGCGGACTATTGTCCATTGAGTGAAAAGAGTTGGGCCTGACTGAAGTGACTAAACATGCACACGTGCAATAGAATTAGACCTTGTCTCAGACTCTCACGCCTGCAGAACTCTTTCTCACTCTGCTTTCAATATACTTTAAAATATTCTCAGTGGACTACTATATTGCCATTTGGAATTATAACCTGGAGCATATGTAGCAGTATAGTTTTTCTTATAAGAAAAAGTACAGTATGGTTATAATTAGGTAAATAAAGATATTCTTCCTATAGTAAAAGATAGAGGGAATCAAAACAATTACTGTATTAGAAATGTGAAGTGATTTTTAAATATATATAAATAGTAAAATGTCATTTTATCATTAAAATATTTTGTATATAAATATTATAAAAATATTCTTGAGTATTGGTAAATAATACTTTGGTCACTAAGTTGTGTCCGACTCTTGCTACCATGGAATTTCCCAGGCAAGGGTCCTGGGGTGGGTTGTGATTTCCTCCTCCAGGGGATCTTCTTGACCCAGGGATCAAACCCTGGTCTCCAGGATCTCAGGTAATCTCCTGAATTGCAAGCAGACTCTTTATTGACTGAGCATAGAAAATAGTGATAGTCAATGATTACCTCACTCCAAAAATCATATGAAGTTGCCTTTTAAGTCCATATAATTCTTTAAAATCTGGGTCCTGGCAGTTGCTGTTCTGTCGAGACTCTGGGTTCAGCAGATCAATGTTTGAAAGGTTTAGTCTTCCTTGGAGATTTTATTATCCAAGAGTTTGTATATATAGTAAATATTTTCTATAAACTGAAAACTATCCACTGAAATTAGAAACTTAGCCAGATTATTTCCTCCTTTTCAGCCATGTTCTTTCCACTGTCACTCACTTTGCCTCATGTCAAGTTTCTGTTTTGTATTGCTTGTTTTTATCTTTGACAAGTGATTACTATCTTTATGTGTTGTTTCATTTTATTCCCTGTCCGTTAACATAAATGAGCTTCATTGTTTTTCATCCAGGTGTACTGAAGCTAAAGCTCTTTTCATATCTACAAAAAACTGATTTAAAAAATAAATACAACTGTTTAATAATACCTGTTGGATGTCTTTTCAGTTAAACCTGGGAACAGTTGGGTTTTACCGGACCCAGTACAGCTCAGCCATGCTGGAAAGTTTATTACCAGGTATTCGCGACCTTTCTCTGCCTCCAGTGGATCGACTTGGATTACAGAATGATCTCTTCTCCTTGGTGAGCCTCAAATAGTATGATGGATTTTGTTGATTAAATGGTTTTGTTTTTCCTGGAATGGCTGACTAGAACATAATTAGAAGAATATAGTTCTTCCTGAGTGGTGCATGCCTTTGGGACTAAAGAAAATGACTAATTATTAATTGATATGGAAGATTGAACCTATGTAATTTTCCAGAGACAAATCTCACTTTCTTAAGCCAGCTTTTTGCAACTGTACATAAACTATCATTTGTAAAGCATAAATTCTTTTCAATAGATATAGATATGAACCTTGAAGAGATTTCTCTATTGATGATTTTTTTTTAATAATTCAGAGTGATTTATATTTTTCTAAAATAGTGGTTGTACTTTGCTGGGAGACTCTAGAATTTTTTAAACATTCCATTACTATTCAAATTATAATAGCCCATTATCATTCTAAAATGATATTTTATATTTATATTTGTTCAAGAAAAATCTAAAGCAGCACTTAGTAGTATTATCTTTATAACTCTAAAACATAGGTTAGATAATTTCTAGATGTCTTTGTGATAAAATTGTCAGATTCCTCCTATTGTTCCTTTAATTGGACTTGAAATTTTCACTCCCGTCTATAGTAACTGGTTTTGGATTCCTCCTTTGTATAAACACAGATTAGCATTGATGCACAAAACCTCACATCTGCTGAGCTCATTGCTGAGAGAGACCTGTCCCAGGAGAGTGGTGTGTTTGTGCACTTGGCTGCTGTAACAGAAGTTCTTTTTCCTAACTGTTAGTTAATTCTGAAAGGGATGAATTTATAGTACCTTCCAGTTTGTCTTCTTTTAGAAATGAGTAAAGGACAGGCTGAAGTTGACACAGTTTGCAGCTCCAGTTTTGAAAGTGCCTCTGTCAAAAACCAAAGCCCCAATTGTTTTTTGTACCTTTTCTGACAGTATGAAAATTTTCAAAAGACAAATAATACCAAGACCCTAGAAACTGAATAGAAATAGGAAGTTAACTGTTCTCTTTCTTCTTTGTTCTTTCTAAATTGGTAAAATTTTAACATTTTTAAAAAGTAGCTGTTTTATAAATAGCAAAAGAGTAAGGAATGTTGTCATAATACAGTTTTTATTTTATAAAATCCTAGTGTTCTGAACTTATATAGTCTAGTCTCTTCCCTAAGGGATGACTAATTAGCAGAAGACAATGCCAAAAATGCATGCTTGTGCTTTTTGTTTTGTTTTTTGTTTGAAGACTAGATTGATTTATGTTTTTTCCTATCCCAGGCTCGAGCTGGAATCATTAGCACTGTAGAGGTTCTAAAAGTCATGGAGGCTTTTGTGAATGAGCCCAATTATACTGTATGGAGCGACCTGAGCTGTAACCTGGGGATTCTCTCAACTCTCTTGTCCCACACAGACTTCTATGAGGAAATCCAAGAGTTTGTGAAAGATGTCTTTTCACCTATAGGGGAGAGACTGGGCTGGGACCCCAAACCTGGAGAAGGTAATGAATGTACTGAATGCAGAAAGAACTGATCAGAAATTGGTCCTTTTTAACTCAGCTATTTGTTGTTGCTGTTGTTCAGTCACTCAGTCGTGTCCGGCTCTGCAACCCCGTGGACTGCAGCATGCCGGGCTTCCCTGTCCTTCACCATCTCCTGGAGCTTGCTCACACTTGTGTCCGTAGAGTTGGTGATGCCATCCAACCATCTCGTCCTTTGTTGTCCCCTTCTCTTGCCTTCAGTCTTTCCCAGCATCAGGGTCTTTGAGTCAGCTCATTAGAAAACTTAGCTGTAGTTGTCAGTAACATCATCTTTGTATCTACTGGACATTACTATGTATTCAGCTAACTAGAAATTAAGACTTAGGACTTTGAAGCCTCCTGGTGAATTTATATGGGTAACCAACATAAAAAGGGTGGTATGTGTATTTGTTGCTAAATATGATTGACACAGAGCAAATGGTGGAAATAGGTCTTTTACAGAGTTCCAAAGGCCCATTTTCAGTCAAGAAAAGCTAAAGGGGATTTTGGATTATTTTGTTGTTACCATAAATACCAGACACCTATGTACAACCTGAAATGGTGTTGAGAGACACAGAGGCCAGTTTTCTGAATTAAAGGAGTTATTTGCTTTCTACATGTGTTCTCTTTATTTCTGTAATCATGTATTTATTCTTTTGCTGTCACGTAAATGTTAGGAATAGTGAGTAGAGGCTTTAGATATATTTTGTACCATATGCTAATAACTGAAGGTTGTATTTTCTCCTGCCCTTCTTATTCTGGGAGTCTTTTGCAATAAGAATAATAGCAAAAATTGTCTAGAGCTCTATATCTTTCTTTCACTGATTCAGCAAGCACTTATGCACCCAGTAAATACCAGGGACTATACTAGGAGCTGGTGGTATAACAGTGAATAAAAAGTTGCCCTGTGTGGCTTACATTCTAGGGGAAGACACAGCAAACAATTCAATAGATACTATTTTAGGTGGCAGCAAGTATCATGAAGAAAAAGTTTAGGTAAGGTAGGTCAGGAGTAGGAGTAATAAGCCACTGTTTTATAGAATAGAGAGTGGACGGGATATTTAAGCATAAGCCGAGACCTGTAGAAGAGAACTGTGAGGCTATGTAGTGGGGAAATGGTCCAAACAGAAACCAGCAAGTACAAGAGACCTGAGATAGAGGCATGCTTAGGTGCTCAAGGAGTAACATGGCAGCTGGTAAAGACAGGACAGAGTAAGTGTGGGAGAGAGGAGGGCGGGAGCACAGCAGCTCCAGTAGGACCTTTGGGACTTTCACATTTAGTGGTATGAAAAACTCATTTGGAACATGACTTGATTTACTCAGCTGTGTGAAGAACAGGCTGTAGCGGGGGAGGCAAAGAGGAAGCAGGGAGACAAGTTAGAAAGCTGTTTGAGTAATGCATCTGGGTGCTGCCTGTGACTAGCATTTGCAAGTAGTAAATTCTGGGTATGTTTTAAGGGTGGAACTAAAAATACTTGGTGGCCTGACTGTGGTGGAGAAAGAGGGGAGTCATGAAATTTTGGTCTGAAGAACTGAAAGAGTGAAGTTACCATATACAGAGACAGGGAAAACTGTTGTAGAAGCAGGTTTGGGTGCAAAAGGGAATCCGGAGTTTCGTTTTGGACATGTTAAATTTGAGGTCCTTTTAGACATCCAAGTAGAGAGTACCATGCTTAGAGGTGCAGGCTGAGTAATAATACATTTAGTACGTAGATGGTATTTACAGCCATAAGATTGGATGAGATCATCTATGGCTTGAGTGTAGGTGGAGAAAAGAGGTGTGAGGACTGAGTCCTTGGGCAGTTCAGGATTCAAAGATTGGGTAGAAGAGGGGGAATCAGCAAAGGAGACTGACTGGCCAGTGATGTAGGAGAGTTAAGCAGAAGCCTTAAGCAGTAGAGGGGAAAAGCAATCAACTGTGCCAATACTGTACCAAGTCAGGCAGATGATGATGAACTGATAGTTACATTAACTGGGTTCTATGGCATGGTGGAAGTCCACCAGGACTTCCGTTCCTCAGATGGTAAAGCATCTGCCTACAATGCGGGACACACAGGTTTGATCCCTGGGTTGGGAAGATCTTCTAGAGAATGAAATGGCAACCCACTCCAGTACTCTTGCCTGGAAAATCCCATGGACAGAGGAGTGTGGTAGGCTACAGTCCATGGGATCACAAAGAGTTACACACGACTGAGCAACTTCACATGGCATGGTGGTGACCAACACTGGAATGGAAGGAGAGGAAAAGGAGACAGCAGTTTTAGACAACTTTTAAAGGAGTTTTGCTAAAAAGAAAATCAGGTAAAAGGAACTAGGAGAGAGATGTGGGACCAAGGAGGCACTTTTTACGGTGAGAAATTTTATAATATGTTTTTGTTGATGAAAATGATACAGTAAAGAAAAAATTCATGATGTGAAAGAGAGAGGTAGCTGCTGGAGTGATGGCTAAATACTTGAGAGGAGTTGGCTTTAGGTTGTAAAACAGCAGATCCATAAGAACAAGATAGGAAGTAGATGGACACAGATGGAGGTAAATTGATGGGTGTTGCACTTTTTTTTCATGATGATAATATGTGAGACTTCAAGGGCTCAAAAACACCGTTTTGAAATAGGGAGAGATGTCTTCAGTTTTCCAGTTTTACAGATGGGAGAATCAAGTATAGCAAAATAATAAAGATACTGCATCAACACAGCAAATCAGCACCAGAATTATAAATTGGTTAAGAACCTTAACTAGTCTATAGTTGTGTTGTCTATTGATTTCTTATGGTTTCCTTAAACCTTTTATGGAGTTACAGTTTAAATATAGCAGAACGGGTAAGTTCAGTTCAGTGACTGGACAAATGCATACCACGTTTCCGTCCCCACAGGAGGTTGCCCTGAGGCTACTTCCCAGTAGCCACCCCCTACCCTTCCACCCCCTGCAGGCAAATGCTATTCTGACTTCTTTCACCCTAGATTAATATAGTCTCTTCTAGAACTTTATATAAGTGGGACCATAATATATATTCTGTTATCTGGCTTCTCTCAGTATAATGTTCTAGAGATACATATAGGTTGTTCATTTCTTTTTATTGCTGAGTGGTATTTCATTGTATGAATATATCACAATTTATTTGTTGTGCTGTTGGAATCTTATCAGTTTGTGTGGTAGTATTAACTTTTTTTGAGATATAATCAATATACCAAAAAATGCGCCCTTTAAATACACAGTTCCGTCTTTTCTCACAGGGTTGTACAACTACCACCACCACCACTATCTTAATTCCAGAAAAATTTCTTTACATTCAAAAGAAGCTCCATACCTGTTGGCAGTTACTCTCTATTCCCTGGCAACCCAGTCCCAGTCAACCACTAATCTGCCTAGTGCCTCACAGATCTGCCTGTTCTGATATTTCATATAAGTGGAATCATATTCTGTGTGGCATTTTTATTTGGCTTCTTTCACTTACTACAGTATTTTCAAGGTTCACTTATGTTGCAGCATGTATCAGTGCTTCCTTTTTATAGTTAAATAATATTTCATTGTACTGCATGATTATACTGTATTTTCTTTGTTCATTCATCAGTGTATATATGCTTGGATTGTTTCTACTTTTTGACTGTTATGAAATCATTTCTCCAGAGTGGAACTGCTGGTGTCATACTCTGTGTTTATTAACCTTTTGAGGAATTACTGGACTTTTTTTCAAAGTGCCCACACCATTTTACATTCCTGCCAGCAGTATATGAGGGTTCTGATTTCTCTCCATCCTGGCCAACACTTGTTATTGTCTTTTTTATTTTAGCCATCCCAATTGGTATGAAGTGGCATCTCACTGTGGTCTTAATTTGCATTTCTCTAATGGCTAATGGTATTGGTTTCATGTGCTTATCAGCTACCTGCATATCTTTGGAATAATCCATCAGATGTTGATTTTAAAAATCTAAGATTCCAATTTAATCTCCTTAGCGTACTAGTTCCGTATGTGGCCTTCCTCTAAATTTTGGGTCAAAACTATATGATCTAAGTGTATTCCTTCCACACATAATTCTTATTGGTGTAATTACCTAGATGGAGAGAATATTTAATAAATATTTAAATAGATACAGTTGGCATTTAATAAATATTTAATAAATACAGTTGGCATAGACAGAGTCAGTGTATTTGCTTATCTTAGTGTGTTACGTACTTCATTCTCATTATTTGATAAATTTTAATCAAGTGTTCTCTCAAGTACTAAGGTAATTGATTTTGTTTGTTCAAGATTGTAGGCATGGTCTTAACACAATTATACAATATCCAGGTGGTATATTTGTAAAAAATAAGCTTTTAAGTAGTTCTGTATCTCTTTTACTTCTCAATCAGGTCACCTAGATGCACTCCTGAGGGGCTTGGTCCTGGGCAAACTAGGAAAAGCAGGACATAAGGCAACATTAGAAGAAGCCCGTCGTCGGTTTAAGGACCATGTGGAAGGGAAACAGATTCTCTCCGCTGATCTGAGGAGTCCGGTAGGTTTTCTTAATAAAGTACTTTGATTTCTAGGTCTCTGCATCATTCTGTGTAGTGTGGGATGTATTTAATAATAACCAAAAGTGACCTAAAGAATCTGCTTGCAGTGCAGGAGACCTGGGTTTGATCCCTAGGTTGGGAAGATACCCTGGAGAAGGGAATAGCAACCCACTCCAATATTCTTGCTTGGGAAATCCCATTGACAGAGGAGCAGGCAGGCTACAGTCCTTGGGGTTGAAAAGAGTCAGATACGACTCTGATTAAACAACAACAAAAATGACCTGAGTATTGACCTACAAATCATGCCTAATTCTCATAATACACACCATCTAGGAGTCTACATCTCATTTGTGTAGTCTTTCAGTCCACACTAGGGTACTAAAGGTGATTATCAATGCACAGTCTCCTGCGCTCTGCTGTTACTATCTGCCATCTACTTTTCTGGTTGTTCAAGTGGACTCTTAGATTGTTGCCATAATTTGTGTGTAATATCCACACAGTTGTTTTTTACTTGCTTTCTGTCTTAACATTAGAATATTTGGAATAAGTTACATATAATCAGATGCCTTCTTTTTGTTCCTGTATTCTCTTGTAGGTCTATCTGACTGTTTTGAAGCATGGTGATGGCACTACCTTAGACATTATGCTGAAGGTGAGTAAATTTGGAAAGGGCTCCTATTTTCTGCTTTTGAAGTTGAATTGACAGAGTATGACCGTGAATGGTTAAAAAAAAAAAGTCCTAACAAAAGAAATACATGCTGATATGCATACTGTAGGCATGCATATATTTAGGAAGCTATAGGAGAAATATCTGGAGAAGGCAGTGGCAACGTACTTTAGTACTCTTGCCTGGAAAATCCCATGGACCGAGGAACCTGGTGGGCTGCAGTCCAGGGGGTCGCTAAGAGTCAGACACGACTAAGCGACTTTACTTTCACTTTTTACTTTCATGCATTGGAGAAGGAAATGGCATCCCACCCCTGGGATTCTCCAGGCAAGAACAGCCTGGTGGGCTGCTGTCTATGGGGTCACACAGGGTCAGACACGACTGAAGCGATTTAGCAGCAGCAGCAGCAGGAGAAATATCTGCTCATCTGTACTACCAATACAAATGCCAAGACATCTCATTTATTCACTTTTACAAATCACAAGTTTATGTATCTTAAATCTTAATACTAAAATGTTGTTAGGTTAAAAAGTCCAGTTCTTAAAAATTTTCCCATCAGTGCAAACTTACTCGGGGTTCTGCCCATTTTATTTCTGTGCTTAGGAAAGGGATAGATGATTAGGTGCCTCAAGGATTTGGTCTATGCTGGTGCCTCTTATGAATGGACAGGAAATTAATTCACTTGCCTTCATAGCCTCTGTAGTTTCCCAGTGTGGTTGGCATATAATTAAACTGTGACTTAGAAAAAATATAGATAAAACCATGTCCTTATAATGGCAGTGATCTGTTTGAAAGTCCTAATACTGTAGAGCAAGTGCTATCTCCAGTCTGTATCCATGCAGTTATTAGTCTAACCTGGTTGCATTAGAGGTGGAGGGAGCTGATTCTACTTATCAAATAAAATATGCAATACATGCCTAAATACCCAAATCATCCATCAGACCCATTCATTAAAAGATCCACACTTAGGGATCTTAATCAGAATACTTTTCTGAACCCAAGTGCATCAGAATTACAAATCTAACTTCTGGTATTTTAGTTTTAAACAAATTGTATTTAAATGATTAGAATGTTTTAAAAATATACAAACTTTATTTAAGAAACTACATTGCAATTGTATTGCTTTAACTGCCTATGTTGTATAAGGGTTTCCTTTCTAATAACACAAAAAATTATACTTTGGGTTTACCTTGCAACTAAATGACATTAAGGTCTCTTCTCACTCTTAATATTCTGTGAACCTGTGCACTATAAATCATGCATTTCTTTGCATGTGAAATGAGATACTTGGTATATTTTGTCTATTCCATAAAGCTATGGGAAAAATAAGGGTTCTGAAAATTTCATGACAGGTCGTTTGATATTTTCATGTCATGGCATACGTTTAAGAATTTATACCAGTGGGTTTATTTAATAAGAGTTTGCATCTGTTTAACACAAGGGAGCCCACAATGATTCAACTTACTATGCAAAGAGCTCTAATGAAGGCAGAATCAGGGTTCTTCAAGAAACCAGTTAGAGGAGGTTGGGGAGGGATGGACTGGGAGTTTGGGGTTAGCAGGTGCAAACTATTACTACAGTATATGTGTAACTGAATCACTTGCTGTACACTGGAAACTAACACAACATTGTAAATCAACTATACCTATTTAAAATTAAAGGAAACGAAGCCAGTTGATGAGAGATGAGGATTTTGTGTTAGTAATTTAAGAATAATGAATCAGGCTAAAGAACTAAGTCAGTATATTTGAAATGTAGTGTTATGGTGCCATCTAGTGGACTCCTGTAACAGGTCCTCTTGGGGGTGGGGTGGGGAATGCTTCCTAAATGCCAGAGTTCAGACCTTGAATATTAGAGCTGAAAAGGACCTTAGAAATCATCTGTCCACCCCGCTCATTTTACAGATGGGGAAACTGAGACCCGGAGAGGTTAAGGACTTAGTCAAGATCACACAGCTAGTTAGAGGCAAAACTGGGTCTAGAACCCAGGTCTTCTGACCTCCTATCTATTTTACTACACTGCTGCTCAAAAGAGTCCAAAGGAAAGGAAGAGGAAACTGGGAGCTGTGATGGGGTCTCCAGACACTGGTCAGTGTTAACTCTTCAGAGGGAAAAAAAAAAAGGTCAAGAGAGTCTATAAATTGTCTTAGAGAAGTATCTCATATACATTTGAAGTTCTGTTTTTAAAAAAAAAACATAATAATATTTTGTTTCTAATTATGAAAGAGATTTTGGTATACTCACTATGGAAGATTTAGAGGCTAGAAAAGTATAAAGAAGAAAATAGAACTTACTTGTAATTTTAAAAAGATCACAAATATAGCATGTATAATATGATCTTATTCATGATTTGGTTAATGTAAATATAGTAATTTTTTTCTTTATGCTTTTCTGTTTTCTTAATGTTCTGCATTCATAATATTTTGCAGTTAAAAATGTGATACTGCATAATCCTACTGATCAGAGACCATTATTAATGTTAACATTTTGATGTGTTTTCAGGTTTTTTCTCCCCTTCTCATTAAATTTTTAAAATTTAGAACTATTTTGCTTTGTATCCATTCTTTCAATTAGTATATCAGTGGCATGTTTATGTCATCAAATATTCTTAAAATATTACTTTAAATAATGCTTCCTGTATTTTTTATTGATGAGTTGAATTGATTTCCAGTGGCATTAGTAATGATGATTATTTTGCCTAACATAGAACATTAGTCAGACATCAGTGAATAAAGAATTTGGTCATGACAGGCTCACCCCTTAGATCTTGAGGTTGAACTGCTCAGAACTGATGACAAGCTATTCAATGAGAATGTAAAGCAAAAGTTTCACCTTGTTCAGGGAGAAATTAATTGTCTCTTTCTGTATTTTTTTCACTATAGCTTCACAAACAAGCAGATATGCAGGAAGAGAAAAACCGAATTGAAAGAGTCCTTGGGGCTACTCTTTCACCTGAATTGATTCAAAAGTCCTCACGTTTGCACTTTCAGTAAGTTACAGTGAAAACTGCTTTTAGAGGGAATTATTACCAACTGATCTATAGCAAGTGTCCATGAGTCATTATTCTCTTGATCTGTCTTAATCCCAGACTAAAGGCTTCCTCTTTCTTAAAAACTGGAGTAAGCTTTTGTTACTAACCACTATATTTCCCTCTAGTGGTAAGAATCAGAATAGTTGGGAGACGAAATAAACTGTGAGGCTGACACATCATATGCCTGCTTCCTGTCTCTCTCTCTTTACCCTGGAGCAGCTGTTTATTGAGCAGCCGTCTGTTGTACCCATCTCAGTGCTTCATTCTCAGTTTGGCTGATCTGTAGGTTAAACGTTCTCCTCTTTGCTAGAAGCTTCTGGTGCCAGTTATTCCTGAAACAAAAAGGGGATTCCTTGGGTACCTCAACAGCATTTGCCCTTTCTGGCATCCGACAATTTTCTGGATATGGTAGACTTGTAGTTCTCTTTTTTAGGAAGAGGTACGTCCACAGGACACTGTGTCAGTAATTGGTGGAGTGGCTGGAGGCAGTAAGCATGGAAGGAAGGCTGCTTGGAAATTCATAAAGGACAACTGGGAAGAACTTTATAATCGATACCAGGGAGGATTCCTAATATCTAGACTAATAAAGGTAGGTGAAAATGTAGCTTGCTTATCATGGATATTACTGAGAGACATTCATGATTCACTCAACCCATAGATTATCGTCTTTGCTTTTAAAAGTTTCCTTAAGTAGTTACTAGCTTTACTAAAGAGTTTCTCCATAACCCATCCTGTACCCTGTAGAATAAACTGAAGTTGGGAAAGAGTGGAATGATTTGTTTTTATGGTAAATGGAAGTTTGTTCCTAACCTCTTAGTTGTACTTACTATTTATAAACCATTGTTTTTTCAGCTATCAGTTGAGGGATTTGCAGTTGATAAAATGGCTGGAGAAGTTAAGGTAAGGAAAGTACAGTTTACTTTTCACTTTTCAATCCAGAAAATAAAAATGCTAATCAAATTATAATCTTAGATTGTTGGGGGTGACGTACTTTAGTAGTGTCTACATGTTTTTCTTGGAGAAAGGTTAGGTTGTATCCTTAAGGCCTGAAGAATTTAGAGTTGGAATCATCTTTGAGGGCATTAAAGTGGTTGAAAGAATTTGGAATTTAGAGTTAGTCAACCTGGATGTAAATCTGTGCTCTGCCCCTTGTTAGTTGTGTGATTTCAAGCAGGCTTTTTAACCTCTATAAGCTCGTCTCCTCTTCCATAAAATGAGATGATAAGATTGTCTACTCTAAGTAATATAGGGGGCCTGGGACACAGTAGAGCTTTCATAGTAGTTCTTTTCCCTTCTAATACTTTCCATATGTCTTTTATGTGCACAGAGAGACAAGATGACTACATAGGGACTCTACTTCTAGCCCTTTTAAGTGTCACTTCCACCTTCATTCTTGAAAGCAAGAAGGTTTCAGGGGTGAATATGGAAATTCTGAGAGCTGTAATGTTTGGTTCACATTATGAGTTAATTTACTCAGTCACAGATTATTACATAACGGAGAGTCTAGATCAAGATTCAATACTATGTATTGTATTATGTAAGTAATTATTGTAAAGGTAATAAATATTTCTGAAGAAGAAATACATATAATTAGTTCCAGGGGAGGCCAGTGGCCAAGTTAAGGCTAGTAAAGTAGAGGCCTGACTGAAGAGGGCCTTGTAGGCCATATAAAAATGCTCCTAAGAATGGGAAGCCCTTGAAATGGCTTATAAACAAAGGGATGACTTAATCTGGTCTATATGATAAGAATTTCAATCTGGCTGCAGTACAGAGAATGCAGTTTGAAAAGGGGAGATATTGGGAAACAAAAATGACAAAGTAACTTGGAGGAGATGGAGTAATGAGATTCAGTTCAGTTGCTCGGTCGTGTTCGACTCTTTGCAACCCCATGGACTGCAGCTCGCCAGGCTTCCCTGTCCATCACCAACTCCTGGAGCTTGCTCAAACTCATGTCCATCACCAATTCCCAGAGTTTACCCAAACTCATCTCCATTGAGTCGGTGATGCCATCCAACCATCTCATCCTCTGTCATCCCCTTCTCCTCCCACTTTCAATCTTTCCCAGCATCAGGGACTTTTCAGATGAATCAGTTCTTTGCATCAGGTGGTCAAAGTACTGGATTTTCAGCTTTAGCATCGGTCCTTCTGATGAATATTCAGGACAGATTTCCTTTAGGATGGACTGGTTGGATGTCCTTGCAGTCCAAGGGACTCTCGAGAGTCTCCTCTGACACCACAGTTGAAAAGCATCAATTCTTTGGCACTCAGCTTTCTTTATGGTCCAACTCTCACATCCGTACATGACTACTGGAAAAACCATAGCTTTGACTAGATGGACCTTTGTTGGCAAAGTAATGTCTCTGCTTTTAATATACTGTCTAGGTTGGTCATAACTTTTCTTCCAAGAAGCAAGCATCTTTTAATTTTATGGCTGCAGTCATCACCTGTAGTGATTCTGGAGTCCAAGAAAATAGTCTGTCACTGTTTCCATTTTTTCTCCATCTATTTGCCATGAAGTGATGGGACCGGATGCCATGATCTTAGTTTTCTGAATGTTGGGTTTTAAGCCAACTTTTTTCACCCTCCTCTTTGACTTTCATCAAGAGGCTTTTCAGTTTTTTGCTTTCTGCCATAAGAGTGGTGTCATCTGCGTATCTGAGGTTACTGATATTTCTCCCGGCGATCTTGATTCCAGGGCTTGTTTTGTTTATCTTTAATATAGCCAGTATTTATTGAATGTTTTGTCTGTATTGTGAACATATCTGGGGGAGGAAGAAGGAAGTAGTCAAGGATAATTTCCAGGTTTCTCATATGTAAACAGTGGTACTATTTGTTGAGGTAGAATGAGAGGAAGTCCTACTCAGGCTCTAAGAACCCAATTGTGATAGGAGCCTTGGAGCAGGAGCCATTGTCATCCATGTCAATAAAGTGATTTCTAAGAGGTTTAGACTTAATCTGATGAATTAGTCATTCTCTCTTATAGACCTGTGATGACTAGTTCAAAGGAAAGACTCTCCCCACCCCCAGTCCCCATCCTTTTGCTGGTTGATATTTTCTATGAAACAAGGTGTACTTCATTAGAAAATGGTTTATTCAGCCTTTAATCAGTAAGCACTGCAATAATTACAATGAACTCTGAAGTAGTTTACTGTATGAAGATGTGTCTATAAAATTTTAAATTATTAGAATATGGCAGCAATTAAGCTTCTTAGTTTTATTATCCCTTACACATAAATCCTTATTGGAAGTAGCCAAAATGTGCTGAGTCCTTAACTACTCTATGCCAAGTATTATATTTTCTCATAGATGATAAAACAGAGCAGTTACTTTACTCAGTCACACTTTAGTACATGATGGAGCCTAGATCAAGTCCCGAGGCTGATTTCAAAGTCTAGACTTCAAGTAGATTTTTTTTAACCCCTGAGAGCCAGTCGCATCTGTAAATTGTGTGATAAGATTGTCATTTAGATGAAGTAACATCTAAATAAAAGTTCTTTTACTTTCTTTTGCTGCTTGGACAATGAACCTTAGAGAATATAGGTTCTTTTTCTCTGATTAGGCTTTTTAACATTTGGGGAAGAATTCCTACAGGTCTAAGGTGCAGCATGTTTTCTTTTAGCCTGGCAGTGGTAAATTTTCATGAGTGAAGTTTATGAATCCTTCATAGACAGTGGGTATTTTTTCGTGACCTGTGATATTAGCTTCTTAACTGTTCCTAGTAATGATCCTACATTCTGGATTGTTTATGCCAGGCTTTCTTCGAGAGTCACCCAGCTCCTTCAGCTGAGCGTACCATCCAGCAGTGTTGTGAAAATATCCTGCTGAATGCTGCTTGGCTAAAGCGTGATGCCGAGAGCATCCACCAGTACCTCCTTCAGCGAAAGGCCTCGCCACCCACAGCATGAACCTGGAGCACATCACCACTGCGGTTCTACTGCTTTGTGCAGCGATAAGGTGGAGCGACTGAACAGCTGATTCACATGCCAAGAATTTGGAGTCTTCTTTCAAGCCAGTGGGGGTTGGACAATGAATGTAGTTAACTGGTTCCTGCTCACACTCCAGAATTAAATTCTATTGAAAAAGGAAAATCAGCAATTCAGCAAAAAAATAAAAATGTAAATATGATAGTAATAAAATAGAGCATAACGAAACTGTGAAACTTCCTGAAGCCTTGTCAGTGGTTAAAAGTATTTAACACTCTCCTGTTAATGACAGATGTTCTGTTTTTATAACCTACGAAAAGGAAACTAGAGGCTTCTGTAAAGAGGATTTTTGTGAAGTGGGTTCTACAAGCAGCCTACAAGCCAAGTGTCCATTGCTGGGAATGGTTAAACATTAAAGGCTGATAGCTGGTATAATATAGAGTCTGTGCATAATCTCAAGTGGGGTTTTTGTTTTTTGTTTATTTGGCATGGGGACTGATCAGGAAGATATATTTTCCTGCATAACTCAATCTGAACCAAGGATTGTAGTTTTCCTCCTTGCCTTCCCTTCTGTGTGACCCCTTGGCAAGAAAAAAAAAAGTTTGAAAAAAAACAAAACCTATCCTGGTCTGGGTTTTTCCTTCCCTTAGTTCCATCCCAACCCACCACCCCGGTGTCCTTCTTAGAGATAAATAAGGAAACATCTTTTATAGCCACATTAAATAAGAGAAACTGATATACATTATTTTTTCTTTCTTTTTTAAGATGACTTTTAAGAATCCTGAAATGCATATAGGTGAGACAATAGAAATGAAAAGTTTTCAGCCATGCCTTTCTGAAGGAGTTATTCTGCTGAAAACGGTCTGACCGGCCAACTGTTTCTTTCTGACAGTATCAGCACTGGCTTCTCCTGGTCCAGTTCGGGCCTGTAAGAAGTCAGTGGTTGCTGATGCAGGGCCCATGTATTAGTGGTAACTGGTTTAAACGGTTTAAAAAAAACAAAGACTGTAAGCCTGTGTGTGCCACTCTGCTTCCCCAGTGTGCCCTACTAACAAGCCTCACCAACCTAACCCAGTGGGTTTTAACTCTAAATCTCATTCCTCTCCTCTTTCCCTACTTTTTTTCTTTTCTTTTTCTTTAAAAAAATATTTTTGTGTGTTATTAACAGGAATTCATATTTGGTGTGGCTTAACTGTATTTCAGAAGGTCATCAGATTGTGAGACTGCTTCCTTGAAACATTTTTGTGCTATTGTTTTAAAAAAAATAATAATTAAAAAACAGTTGGCGTTAATAAAAATGTCAATGTGAAATTGATGTCCTGATGTCCTTTATTCTCTTCGGTAAGCAACTAAAACCTTTTCTGTCATTCAGTAGGATTATAAGAAGTTTTACTATCATAGGGGTTTTTTGAGTCTTAAGAAAATCCAGTTGCTGAATTTCTGATGAATAGTACCTAGCCATAAATACCCTAAGATTCCTCCTAAATTACTTCTGGATTAACTCAGAAACCTCATGGACATAAGAGCCTGGCAGGCTACAGTCCTTGGAGTAGGGTAGCAAAGAGTGCATGGCTTAGCATGCATCTTTTCTGATAATGCAAAATACCCACCCCAAATTGACCTGCCTTCTTAGAACAATCCTAGTACAAGTGAATTGGTCAAGGTGTTTGGTTTCAAATCCAAGAGTGAGACAGGGGACCCTGACATTAATGAAACATGTGGGCCAAATAACTTCCTTTCCCTAGGAAACCAAGTCAGAGGATGATTGGTTCTTCTAACGGTTTGATGGTTAACTTTGTGATAAACAGTAGTGTCAGGAGGGAAAGTTGATTGAGTTGTTACTGCCACTCTTGTTCAGTCGCTAAGTCGTGTCCGACTCTTTTTGATCCCATCGGCCACAGCACACCAGGGTTCCCTGTCCTTTGCCGTCCCCGGAGTTTGCTCATGTCGTTGAGTTAGTGATGCCATCCAACCATCTCATTCTCTGTCACCTCTTTATTCTGCCCTCAGTCTTTCCCAGCATCAGGGTCTTTTCCAATGAGTTGGCTCTCACATCAGGTGGCCAGAGAGAACTCGGCTTCTCTGATTTCGTTGCCGATATCTGGCAGCTGTAGCTTTCACCCCTGAGTTCCTGATCCAGTGTTGGGGTGGAATTAGCAACAGAGAAGGAACATAGCTTACTATCGTAACTTGTGCTTCTCAGGAAGCTGCTGCCAACTGACAGTAGATATGCTATACACCAATTAAAATGAAAACCAAGAAGGGAAAAACAGCCTTGCCATAGTTTGGCTAATCATACCAATATGGTCCTCTGTGACATCCACCTCCTCTCACCTCCAAACAACCTTAACCTTTATCATAAATTTGACAAACTATAATGTATACAGGTATACATTACACTGCAATCTTAACCCACTCTGATTTCATTAAGGTGTTGATTACCTTGTATTATGTATACTAACCTTATGGATATACTCTTCTTCATGCTTATTAGACTTTTAAAGACATTAAGAAGAAAACAGTACACTGAGTGGCTGATGATTTAATAGAAATCTCTAGACAACACAGGATACAAGATAGTGGAGGAGAGGTGGTGAGAAACAATTTATAAGAAAAAAATACAAAACATTAAAAATACTTGGCGTGAATGAGGACGGGTGAGATGACTACTGATTTTCTAATAGGTCAGTGGCCTCTTCTATCAATGGAGCATTTAAAGTCAGGAGAATATGAAGGGTGTAGAAGGATGAAGTTAATGCTCTGGCCTTTACAAGTGTAAAGAAGTGCCTCCTCTCATGTCATCCTTGAAACAAACAGACTGTCTCCATTGGATAGACAGCATGTCTTATAAATCTCTTGGCTACCAAAGCTGGTCTTTCCCTGCCTCTGCTGACACTTTGCTCCCTATAAATGGAAAATTCTAGACCTGTATGTCCAAATACAGTAGCCACCAGCCATATGCAGCTGTTTTAAGTTTAGTGCTTAGTAGCTACCCATGGCTGCTGCTGCTGCTGCTGCTAAGTCACTTCAGTCATTGCTGCCATATTGGGCAGTACAGATACAGATCATACCCATAGCCGAAGAAAGTTCTATTTGAGCCCCCTGTTCTACACCTAGTATGTGCCAGTGTATGTTTTCTGTATGGTAGAGAGTAATTAGACAAGTCTATGCTCTTCTTTGGGCCTCCCAGGTGGCACTAGTGGTAAAGAACCTGCCGGTCATTTCAAAAGACATAAGAGACGTGGGTTTGATCCATGGGTGGGGATGATCCCCTGGAGGAGGGCATGGCAACCCACTCCAGTATTCCTGCCTGGAAAATCCAATGGACAGAGTAGCCTGATGGGCTACAATGGGGTCACAAAGAATCAGACAGGACTGAAGTGACTTTGCATACATGCATGCTTTTACCAACCTCACTGTAACAATTCACTATTCATCTAACAATGTATCCCCTTAAATTTTTAATTCTGTTCACAAATGTAATACATATCCATTTTCCAAATTTTGAAAGGAAAAAAAACACCCCAGAGAATGACTATCCCTTCTTATAAATCCACCTCCTGAAGAAAATCATGCTTGCCAGATAAGTTTGGGGCATATTCTTCCAGCTGTTTTTATACGCTCGGCATCTAATTATTTTTATTACGACGACAGGCTGTGCCCTCTTTGCCTGCTCCCCTTTGTAGCCAGTGCCACAAAGTTTCAGTCTTTGCCTTATGCATCTAAGTGTGCCAGGCTTACACCTGCAACCCCTGATGTCAAGCTCTAAGTCATGGAGCTCACCACCGAAGATGACTGGAGAACAAAGAAACAATTGGCAAATGCATAACTTGAGAATATCTTCCTTGTTTAGATTCTTTGGTTCATGAATGTTTTCGCCAGCCTGACTGCCTGACGCTAAGTGCCAGTTCTGTGGAGTGTACATATTTGAAGAATGTGGCTTTAAGCTCTTGGGTTCAGTTAAGTTTAAGTGGTTCATGTAATGAATTCACTCAGTGTTCTTTCCTCACTGGCAATGTGAACTGCACTATATTTGGAACTAACATTTGCAACCTTATACACCACTGCCTGGCTATCTAGCCACACATTTTGATTACCATGGCCTGGACTGGGGAAGGTGTATGGTGGTGGATTTTATGAAGACAGTGCTAAGGAGAGAGAGAGCTGGCTTGAAAACCCACAGGGAGGTCAGCTTGCTGCAGCTGTTGAAATGCCATGGGTTCCCCCCACTGGCCCCTGCTTACCTGCTTGATGCCTGCCTGCCAGCTTGGGCCACTGTGTTACTTCCACTCCCGTGCTTGTACCACTAATTTGGTAACTGTACCTCACTGCTTCCAACATGGAAAACGAATGTGCCACACAACTCTAAATGACCCACCTGTGTGCATCAAACCAAGGCAAGACTTGGAACAGGAGGACTCTGAGTAGCTTTCAATGTCATTGTCATCTGTGATCCCCCCTCTTGACTATCTCAAAAGGGTGCTGGGCAAAGGTGGTCACTGGTACAGGAGCACCACAGAGACAACTGAAGAGGTGAGAACAGCACCAGTCTCTTCTAGTTGTTGACAAAGAATATGGTGGCACTGTGCTCTAACCCCACCACCTGCTATTGATGCGGGAGGTATGCCTTTTGGTCACAAAGGACCTTGATGATTGTAGTATCAGAAGCCCCATAGCACTGGACTAGAAGGCAAGGTTCTGATGCATTAGTTCCACGGCCATGGAATCCAGACAGCAGATTCGTTACAAAAGCTTTCAGAGTAAAAGTATATTATACAAGGCACAGAGCAGGAACAAGAACCACCGAATGAATAATTTATACTTTTATTTTTGGCTACACAGGTCTTCGTTGCTATGTGGGCTTTCTCTAGTTGCAGCAAGCGGGGTCTTCTCTAATTGCGGCGCATGGGCTTCTTGCTGCAGTGGCTGCTCTTGTTGTGGAGCACAGGCTCCAGGCAAGGGGGCTTCAGCAGCTGTGGCAGGTGGACTCAGTAGCTGGGGCTCACATGCTATAGAGCATGAGCTTAGTAGCTGTGCCCATGGGGCTTAGTTGCCCCACAGCATGTGGGATCTTGGATCAGGGATTGAACCCACGTCTCTTGCACTGGCAGGTGGATTCTTCACCATGGAGCCACCAAGAAGTCCTGAATGAGCAATCTGCAGTGTGATGAGTCTTTGGAATGGGAAGTGCTAGATGGTACAAGGTATGTTACTGGCAAGTTCCATGTAGCCTCAATGTTAGGAAAGACTCCCGTGAATAAATGTTAAACTGGGACTCAAAAGATGCTAGCTAGGCAAAGAGGACAGGAAAGAGTGTTCTAGATGGAAGAAACAGCACATGCAATGCCAGGCCTATGGCTGGAGAGAACCTGACCTATTCAAAGAGCCAAAAGAAACCCAGAATAGCTAGAACAAAGAGAGCTCCTGGGAAGGTGGTGAAACAGGCTCTGGAGAGGTAGGGAAGGCCCAGGCTAGAGTGGGACTTAGGCCACGTTAAAGATTCTAAACTTTAGCTAGAGGACAATGGGAAACCATCAGTTTCCTTATCGAAAAGTGAGAAATAATAATCTCAGAGTTACCAGGAAACAAGATGAGAAAAATGCAAGTGAAAGGTCTTTGTAAGTTACAAAGCATGATAGGAATGTTACTAACATTGCAATATCATTAGTAGTAATAAGCAGGGCTGCTTTCTCAAGTAATACAAGTATTTAGTACAAATCATCTAAGTGGGAACACAAGGCAGTCATTTCCACCCCACCTCCCCAGCCATGCTGTGCAACTTGCAGGATCTTAGCTCCTGGATCAGGGATCGAACCTGTGCCCCTCCACAGTGCAATCAGAGTCTTGACCACTGGATAGCCAGGGAAGTCCCTGAAAGAGCCTATAGAGTATGAAACTCTGACTTATTCAAGGAACTGACAGAAAGGTCAGAAGTTTATTTTAGTTGAAATTTGCAGTGTAAGGTTCATGAAACCCAGGCGTTAGTTCAGCTCTTTGAAGCAGGATCACACCATTTATGGACATGTGTGTTTCTCAACTTCACACTGACTCCCCAACACCACTTGCAGAAAAGATCAGTATCCTGCCTCCTTCTCAAACCCATCAGAGCAGAATGGCCAACACATTCTTTCCTCTCCACTTCTTCCAGCCAGAGCTGGGGCCCAGCATCTCCTTCCTAGGTCAGCTTTTGTGGAAGCTGTCACTATTCCCTAAACATTACACTCTTCTGAGCTCTTCGTGGCAAGATAATTATCCCAGTTAGCACCTGCATTACATTTTAGGAAAAACTTGACACCTTTCCAATTCTACGAGTTTTACAATGGTTCTGTGAAGGAGGCACAACTGAATATCACAGAAATGGTGCAAAACCAGGAGCTCTCCTCTATCTGATCAGCACAGATATGCCACCAGGAGAACTTAATGGTTCATTTTAGGCCACTTCCTCTCTGCCTGCAGCACATTAAGTTCTATCCAACGATAGAAGGGCAGAGTTTCTGCAAGTGTAGCATTTGATCTGGTCAACCAAACCAGACCTAATTCTTCCCCAGAGGTCAATATCATCAATGCTCCACACTACCACACACCAGAAGTTGCAAACTTGCATTTTTGTCTTTGACATTCAGAATGTTTTTAAAAGTCAAATTGTACACCAAAGTTCAGATTTCTAGCTTTTCCCTTTTAAAAAATTTTTATTGGAATATAGTTGATTTACAGTGTTTTCAGTTGTATCCAGCTTTTCTTGAAAAAGCAGATCTGACATCAGTCTTTGGAGATGAGCAGAGTCTTCTGACCAACACACCCTACCTCTGTCCCTACTCTGCCTAGATCTTTTATGAAGGTCCCAATGACAGTTCCAGAATGTGAGTTTGAATACCTACCCCCATGCACACCAGGTATCATGAATATGAAATCCCTCCTTTGTGACTCTTTCATATGCATAGGGCTTATTCTGTTTGGATGCAACTTTGAGAATGTTTTGGAGATCTTTGTGTAGATGAGAAAAAAACGCCTTGGCCACTCCAGTCTACCCCTGGTGGGTCTTAATTATTTGCAGCTACTTCCCACGGGTAAAGATAAAAACTTGATCCCACCAGACTTCTGTCAGGCCACTCCTGTCTGCGGTCTCCTCTGTTCCTTCACTCTGGCCCTTTTTCATTCGTTCAAAATTCAGAACCTTTTAAAAAAAATACATATATACTTAAGAAGGTGCCGAGACAATGGCCTCAAATCATTTTTAGAATTTTATTTGTTCATTCATTCATGAATTTGACTGGGCTAGGTCTTCACTGATGCATGCGGGCTTTCTCTAGTTGCAGTGTGTGGGCACTGCAGGGGCTTCTCTTGTTGCAGGGCATGAACTCTAGAGCTTGGGCTCCGTAGTAGTGGCCCAGAGGCTTAATTACTCCAAAGCATGTGGGATCTTCCTGGACCAGAGGTTGAACCCATGTCCCCTGCATTGGCAGGTGGATTAACCGCTGGACCACCAGGGAAGTCCTCAAATCATTTTTGTAATGAGATGGAGAATTTTAAAAATGTCTTACTGGAATCCCACTTCCAGTATATATCCAAAAGAACTAAAAGGAAGATCTCAAAGAGATATATATACACCCATGCTCATAGCAGCATTACTTACAATAGCTAGGAGATGGAAGCACCCAGGTGTCTACTGATGGATGAATGGATAAATAAAATGTGCTAAACATACAACGTAATATTGTTTGGCCTCGAGAGGAAATGGATGAACCTCGAGGACATATGCTAAGTGAGATGAGCCAATCACAAAAGAGACATACACTGTGTGCCTCCCTTACAGAAGGTATCTAGAATGCTCAAATTCATAGAGACACAAAGTAGAATGGTGGTTGCCAGGGGCAGGGATGGGTGAGGGGAAAGTAGACTTGTTCAATGGATATATAATTTCACTTTTGCAAGATGAGTAAATTCTAGAGAGCCATTACCCACAACCATGTGACTATACTTAACACTACTGAACTATACACTTAAAAATGGTTGATGGTAAATTTTTTAAACCATATTTTTTCTTAATTGTTTTTTAAATGCATCATTAGAGATCTGAGTTCTGCTAGGGGTTCCAACACTGACTTCTGTGACCTTCGGGAAGGCACTCTCTGGAACTCAGGTCCTCTTCCAAAAAATGAGAGGGGAGAAGAGAGGATAATAAAAACACCAGTCTCGGTGTGGGGCAGACAGATGCGACAGTGCAGAGTGAACAATTGAATGCTCTGCAAATATTAGGTGTCCTCGTCAACTCAAACCGTGGTCTCTGTGGTGACTTAATTGTAGGTTTAAAAACAAAAAAAACCCAAGGTCTGTATTAAGTGCCAGAACCTTACAGAGGAAAGAACAACAGCCTGCCCTCAAACTACTCCCAGTCTAATGGAAAAAATTAAAACAGAACTAGAAAACAATTTACCATGTGTCACAGGTCAGTCTAACATATAACAGATTCAAATATACACAACTTAATTCCCGATTAATGGGATGAAGGTTGGACATACACAATGACTTGTTGTTTGGGTAAATCAACAGTCTCAAATTAGAGCACAAGTTTAAATCTAGATAATCTTTTCCAGGTATTTAGTGTAAAAAGGAAAAAAGAATGTGTGTGTGCGTGTATACTTTCGACCATAGACTTTTGCTTAGATGCACTTTTTTAACTGATTTTTTAATTCTTTAATTAGTTTATTAATGTACTGATTTATTAACTGCATTTAATCAACTTGATTCCCATTTAAACAAAAGAAGCTCCAGACAAAGAGCACTCCTGCTGGCTGGACCCCAGTCGACAAGGAAGAAAGCCTGAAGTGTGCGGGTTGATGGAGACCAGCCTCCATACTCTGTTGACACAATTATGTCTCCATAAATATTATCCACAGCCAAGCCAGTCTATTGTGATTAAGCTTTGGTTTTCAGTTTTAAAAATATTTTTTCCTGGAGTTAATAATTAAAAAAAAAAATTGGGGGGGTGCACACTTAGATTTCCAGGTCCCTATAATGAACTTTTTCTATCATCATCAAAAGTGTAGATATTTCCTATGTTCATTTCGTCTGATTTCTTGGAGACATCCCTTCTGGGGCCTTCTGTCCTCCTGCCCCAGTGCTAACTGATTACTCTGGAAGGCCTGCAGCCAGGTTATGTCACCCTGGGACTTCTTTTCATCATTATCGTGAGAATTCTCTTCACTTCTCAACTCTGTTGAATATCCTGTTTCCAGGATCACATGTCTTCTTGTTTCTTGATTTATTGTCTCACTTTGGCGTACCACATCCTCCAGTCATTTCCTGAGAAGGGGTACATAGATAGGAAGTAACATTTTATAAGATTTCATACGTCTAAAAATATGCTTACATTACTGAATTAACAATTTGACTAATTCATAAAGTTATAGGTCATAAATAATTCAAAAGCTTTCCTCTGCTGTATTTCAGAATGCCTGTATTCCAGCATGGTACCATTCTGACAACTGATCCTTTGAATGTCAATTGCTTTTGCCCTCAGGTTTTAGTAACCTTTCTCTATTTACTCAACAAGCTGAAATATCTGATTTCTTTTCCATCCACTGTTGACATCACTTTGCTCACAAAGATCCATATAGTCAAAGCTATGATTTTTCCAGTAGGCATGTACAGATGTGAGAGCTGGATAATAAAAAAAGGCTGAGTGCCAAAGAACTGATGCCTTTAAACTGTGGTGCTGGAGAAGACTCTTGAGAGTCCTTTGGACTACAAGGAGATCAAATCAGTCAATCCTAAAGGAAATCAATCTTGAATATTCACTAGAAGGCATGATGCTAAACCTGAAGCTCCAATGCTTTGGCTACCTGATACAAAGAGCCGACTCATTGGAAAAGACCCTGGTGCTGGGAAAGGCTGAGGGCAGAAGGGGGCAACAGAGGATGAAATGGTTGGATGGCATCATTGGCTCAATGGACTTGAGTTTGAGCAAACTCTGGGAGATGGTGATGGACAAGGAAGCCTGGCAGGGTGCAGTCCATGGGATCACAAAGAGTCGGACATGGCTGAATGACTGAACTGACTGATGTCGGGCACTCAGTGGGTTTGTCATTCTGGAGATAGAGTTCATTCAGTCCTGATTTGACTTTTTAAGTTTTCCTTTTTCAGCTGTGTCAGGCCTTAGTTGTGGCGCACAGGCTCCAGGAAACATGGGCTCTGTAGTTGAAGCACTCAGGTTAGTTGCCCATGGCATGTGGAATCTTTGTTCCCCGAGCACGGATGGAACCCATGCCCTCTGCATTGGAAGGTGGATTCTTAACCACTGGATTCTTAGGAAAGTCCCCTGATTTGATTTCTTGAATTATCTCTTTGATGATTGCTTTCCCTCCACTTCTCACACATCTCCTCTATTTCTCTGTAACTCCTAAGATGAATGTTAACCCTTCTGGGCTATTTCCAGTTTTAAAAATCTTTTCATGCCCATTTTCCAGCTTTCCCCACCCCTTTGGCCACACTATGCAGCTTATAGGATTTTAGTTCCCCAACAAGGGAGCAAAAGCGGGCCTTTGGCAGTGAAAGTGAAGTGTGCTAACTACTGGACTGCCAGGGAATTCCCCAGCTTTTTTGTCTTTATTTAATATAAGGATAAGCCCTTTACAATACTGTTTCTGCCATACATCAGCATGAATCAGCCACAGGTATCTGTATGTCCCTTCCCTCTTGAACTTCCCTCCCACCCCATTCCACTCCTCTAGATTGTCACAGAGCACTGTTTGAGCTGAGTCACACAGCCAATCCCCACTAGCTATCTACTTGATGTATCACGATGCCTATGTTCCCATGCTACTCTCCCCATCGGCCCACCCTCTTCTTCCCCACCATGTCTACAGCTCTGTTCTGTCTCCACTGCTGCCCTGCAAAAAGGTTTACCAGTACTATCTTTCTAGATTCCATATAACAATGTTAAATATATGATATTTGTTTTTCTCTGACTTATTGCATTTTGTATAATAGGCTCTAAGTTTGTCCACTTCATCAGAACCAACTTTTTTAGCTAAATAATATTTCCTTGTGTATATGTACCACAACTTATTTATCCATTCATCTGTCAAAGGACATCTAGACTGCTTTTATGTCTTCAGTTCAGTTCAGTTGCTCAGTCATACATGGAACAACAGACTGGTTCCAAATTGGGAAAGAAGTGCATCAAGGCTGTATATTGTCACCCTGCTCATTTAACTTATTTATTTCATGTCCTAGCTATAGCTATTGTAAATAGTACTGCAATGAACACCAGGTACATATGTCTTTTCACTTATGGTTTCCTCAGGGTATATGCCCAGTAGAGGGACTGCTGAATCATATACTTTTATTGCTAAGTTTTTTTTTTTTTACAGCATCTCCATACTATTCTCTGTGAAAGTGTAAGTAAAATTGCTCACTCATGTCCCACTCTTTGCAAACCCATGGACTGTAGCCTACCAGTCCCCTCAGTCTATGGAATTCTCCAGGCAAGAATACTGGAGTGAGTTGCCATTTTCTTCTCCAGGGGGATCTTCCCAACCCAGGGATTGAACCCGGGTCTCCCACATTGCAGGCAGATGCTTTATTGTCTGAATTAGTGACTGTATAAATTTGTATTCCCACTAATAGTGCAAGAGGTTCCCTTTTTCCAGTCTCCAGCTTTTATTGTTTGTAGACTTTTTTTTTTTTTTGGTTGTCAAATAATCCTTTTTCTTCTTCCTTTGCCATTCTTAACTAGCTGAGCACCCCACCGCACCACTTTTGATGTTATCTATGATGTCATGAGGTGGCGGCCAGCAACACTGCAGCCCATAGACTGGGCAGTCCCCAGGATCTCTTTAATAGTTCCAGAAAGTTCTCTAGCTACAGACTGATACCGCATATGCTGGGCAATGTTGATGATATCATCAAAAGTGATGTTTCCACTGTGCTTAATGTTTTTCTGCTTCTTTCTGTCTCTTGGTGGCTCCTTGAGGGCTTTGATGATCAGGGCAGAAACAGAAGGTACCACCTCAATCTGGGCCTGTCTGAATGGTCAGTTTCACTGTAATCCTCAGACCCTTCCAATCACCAGTTGCCTTGGTGATGTCACCATTGACCTTTTTTGGAGACAGGCCCAGGAGACCCATCTTGGGGGCCAGGGCAGACGTGGCACCAATTTCCCCACCAGTGTACCTCAGGTACACTTTGATCTTGTTGGGGTCAAACTTAAATCGCATCGTGGAGGCGGCTGATGTCAGATGAACCTGGATTTGGGAGGACCAAAGAAAGTCGCACCTTTGCCTCCTCTGAGCCGAAAGGTATTGTTTCTAGGTTTTGATCATAGCCATTATCACCAATGTGACATGATGCCTAATTATAGTTTTGATTTGCATTTCTCTAATAATGATGTTGAGCATCTTTTCATGAGTTTATTAGCCATCTGTATGTCTTCTTTGGAGAAATGACTGTTTAGGTCTTCTATCCACTTTTTGATCAGGTTATTTGTTTTTCTGGTATTGAGTTCCATGACCTGCTTATATATTTTGGAGATTAATCCCTTGTCAGTTGTTTCCACCCAGCTTTTATTTTTTTTTAAGGATATTTTCTCAATTTTATCTTCCAACCCTTTGTAGGTTTGGTGTTTTTTTTTTTTTTTTAGTATTTATTGGCCCCAGGTTTTAGTTGCAGCAGGTGGGATCTTAACTATTGCACGTGGGATCTAGTTCCCTGATTAAAGTTGAACCTGGGCCCCTACACTGGGAGCACAGAGTCTTAGCCACTGAACCAGCATGAAAGTTCTGTAACTCCTTGATTGCAGTTATTGGTTATCAAATTTTTAAGATGTTTTATTCCCTAATATTTTTTCCTAATTTTTTTGTACCCATGTTTTTATTTCATGGATGTAACAACATCTTCATATCTGAGAACATTTATCTTTTAAGTTATATTTTGTTTTGTTCTGGTCTCTGTGCTGTTTCTATATTCTCCAAGTTCCTTTGTTCTTATTTGTTTGGTCTTTGTCTTTCATGTTAGAGACTTTCTTCAACTATCTGGTGATCCTTGACATCCATTCACATTTCCCACTGAGGCACTAAAACTTTCTGGACACTCTGTGTTCATGAGACAGGGCTTCTCAGTTGCTGGACCTTATTGCAGTGAGCTGACTTTCACTTTGGACTCTCAGCTCTTAGAGTGGTTGAACAGTGGTTCCCCAAAAGACATATCCACATCCTAATCCCTATAATCTGTGAATGTGACTTCATTTGGAAAAAGAGTCTTTGCCATTAAGGATTTTAAGATAAGACCACCCTGGATACTCTGAGTGGGCCCTAAACCCACTAACAAGTGTCTATAGGAGACACCCAGAAGAGAGACACAGAGAGGAGAAAGTTATGTGAAGATGGAGGCAGACTGGAGTGATGCTGCTACCACCCAGGGAATACCTGGAGCCATCAGAATCTGGAAGAAGCAAAGAAAGAAATTCTCCTTAGAGCCTCTAGAGGGAACACGGCCCTGGCATGTTTTCAGAATAAATTTCTTTGGTTTTAAGCTACCGAGATTTTGTTACAGCACCCTTAGGAGACTGAAGCACAAGTTGGAATCAAGATTTCTGGGAGAAAATTATCAATAACCTCAGATATGCAGATGACACCAGCCTAAAGGCAGAAAGTGAAGAGGAATTAGAGAGCCTCCTAATGAAGGTGAAACAGGAGTGGAAAAGCTGGCTTAAAACTCAACATTCAAAAAACTAAGATCATGGCATCCAGTTCCATCACTTCATGGCAAACAGATGGGGTAACAATGGAAACAGTGACAGACTTTATTTTCTTGGGTTCCAAAATCACTGTGGATGGTGACTGCAGTCATGAAATTAAAAGATGCTTGCTCCTTGGAAGAAAAGCAATGACAAACCTAGACAAACAAGGAGAGACATTACTTTGCCTACAAAGGCCATATAGTCAGAGCTATGATTTTTCCTGTAGTCATGTATGGATGTGAGAGCTAGAAGGTTGAGCACTGAAGATTTAAGGCAGAAGGAGAAGGAACATCAGAAGATGAGATGCTTTGATGGCATAATCGACTCAATGGACATGAGTTTGAGCAAACTCTAGGAGATGGTGGAGGACAGGGAAGCCTGGAGTGCTTCAGTCCATGGGATCACAGAGTCGGACACGACTGAGTGAATGAACAACAGGAGACTAATACAGTTTCTGCAGGTATTTCTTCATGAGATGATCAGTTTTCCCAAAGGATCCTCCAAAATACTGACTGAAGAGTATTAATCTGCTTAGGACAATCTTAGGGCCAAGTGTGACAAAGGGGCCAGGTTTCACTATATGCTATGTAATTGTGTTTCAGCTATACTTAGCATCCCTGAGTTCAGATAATACACCTTTCAAGAAGGTGTATTAATCATGGTTTTACATTTTTTCTGTTATTTACTGATGCTTTGAGAGCTTGGGGCCTTTCCAGCCTAGGACAGATTGCCCCTCTGAATGCTAACCAATTCTTAAGAGATTTCTGCCAGTGCACCTTTTATAAAACCACCAACCAATCCAAAACCCTTACTCCAAACCACCTAATTTACCAAGCTCACAATTGAAGTTCACTATTCCTTTGTCCTACTCACCCCAGGGCCAGATACCAGACTACTAAAGACAGTTCCTCTGCCCTAAGGTCCACTGCAATCATTAAACTAGCCAATCCTAAGCCTGTGTTACCTTGTCTCACCAGCTGTTTCTTGTGGACACCACAACAAAGTTTCTGGCCAAGTTCTATATCCATACAATGGAACACAATAGAAAGGAATGAACTGTTGCTATGTGCCACAATGCTGATGAATCCTCAAAATAAAAAAGCTGATCAAAAGAAGGTAGACACAAGAAGACAGAGCTGCATGATTTCATTTAAAGAAATCTTTAAGGATATCTATAAAAATGCAAAGAAAAGATGCCAGAAAGCAGACTGTGGTTGAAGATGGGAGAGTTGACTGCCAAGAGGCACAATTTAGAACCAGGCAACTGGTTTTCTTGCCTGGAGAATCCCAGGGACAGAGGAGCCTAGTGGGTTGCTGTCTATGGGATCATAGAGTCGGACATGACTGAAGCAACTTAGCAGCAGCAAACTGGTTCTAAAAAAAATTGTAAAGCCCTGATTTGTGGCGCTCTACCAATTTCTGTGGTATAAATATTCCCACCATGGCCACTTTTGAACTACTAATGTGATATCACTAAATGTAGCCCTGAGAAGAGATGTACATAAAATTGGTTCTCCTGAGCTGGTACTAGGGTACTAGTCAGCTTCATCACACCACTACAGAGAGGAACAAAGGTGATGAAAATGTCCTGTATCTTGTGCTGGTTGTAACATTTGTCAAAACTTTTCAAACCGTACCCTTAAAATGGATGCACTTTATTGCTTGCAAGTTATACTTTAAAATTGACTACAACGCTTCAAATGAATCATCAGCAAAGACCACAATGCCCAATAACAAAGGACTGGTCATATTATTGTCTATCTTCCTAACAGAATATGACGCAGCCATTCAATTTATCAGATTTTAGCAACATGGCAAAATGCTTTGCTATGTTTGTGGGAAAAAAAGGCAAAATAGGAATTTTATTTTTAGCTTGTGTTCGCCTATGCAAATTCTGCAGGCAGAATGCTTGGCTTTTTTTAAGTTAGTTTTTTTTGTATTTAAAAGCAGTAGATAGCAAAATGGTTTGAGTCCAGAATCTGCAGCTGCACTGCCTGGGTAGGCAAATCCCAGATGTTATTTTGCAGGTGGGTGACCTTGAGCAATTAACCAAACTACTTTTGAGTCTTGGTTTCTTGACTGTAAAAAGGGCATAATAATAGTTCCTACCTCACAGGGTTGTTCTGAAGATTAAATGAGTTATATGTAAAGATCTCAGACTACAAAGAGCAAGGCTTTATAAAGATTAGCCATTACTCTCATGAGGCAATGATACTGTTTGGACAATAAACTTACTATATGGAATACAGGCATTTATTAGATGTCAAGGAGCAGTGGTTCACAACTGCAGGGGTAGGAGAGCAATTTTTGCTACCAGGGGACAGTTAGCAAGGTCTGCAGACATTTCAAGATTTATTTATGGTTGTGCTGAGTCTTCATGGCTGCGTCTTCTCCAGTTGTGGGCTTGGGCTACTCATGGTTGTGGTTTTCTCTTGTGGAGCTTGGGTTCAGTAGTAGCTGCTCATGGGCTCTACTGTGCTGGCTCAGTAACTGCACTCATGCACCCAGTTGTCCATCCCACAGCAGGTGGGATCCTCCAGGACAAGGATCAAACCCATGTCCCCTGCACTGACAAGTGGATTCTTTACCATCGAATCACCAGGGAAGCCCTGGAGAGATATCTGATGGTCAGGGTTGGGGACGGGGGTGCCATACTGTAAGTTAGCTAAAAGATCCTCAGTGCACAAGACAGAACCCCCACAACAAAGAATTATTTGGTCTAAAATATTAACGGCTCCAAGATTGATAAACCTTTAGTTACTGTCTAATAGGGGACGAAGCTATTATACTCCATTCCTGACGGGGGAATCCTGAAAACCCTTGTAAATCTGAAATACTTACATTGGGAGCATTTTTTGTTCTGGATGGGCTCCTGGATGGTGACAGGAGACCAAAACATAATTAGAAGCTCGGAATTTTCAGCCCTGCCTCTTACCTTCAACTTCTCTAAATAGGGGCGAGGGGATGGAAATGGAGTTAACAGTTGATCATGTCTGCGTGAAAGTTGCTCAGTCGTGTAGGCTCTTTGTGATTCCAACTCTCCAGGCCAGAATACTGGAGTGGGTAGCCTATCCCTTCTCCAGCGGATCTTCCTGACCCAGGAATTGAATCAGGGTCTCCTGAATTGCAAGTGGATTCTTTACCAACTGAACTATCAGGGGAAGTGTGGTCTACATGAGGAAGCCCCTATAAAAATCCCAATAGTAAGGGGTTTGGGAGCCTCCAGCGGAGTGAATACACCGTAACAGCAGCTCCTGTGTTCAGACCCTCCCAGACCTCCCCTATGTATGTATCTCTTAATCTGTATCCTTTAAAATTTTTTAAAAATTTTATTATTCCGCTGCACTGGGTCTTGGTCCTGGCATGTACTGCCTTTAGCTGCAGCATGTGGATCTAGTTCCCTGATGCAGGGTAGAACCTGGGCCCTGCACTGGAAGCATGGAGTCTTAGCCACTGGACCACCAGGGAAGTTCCTAAATACTTTTATTTAAGTAAGTTTTGGCTGTGCTGGGTCTTTGTTGTTGCATGGGCTTTTCTCCTAATTTGCAGAGTGGGGGCTACTCTAGGTGTTGTTGCCAGGGCTTCTCATTTCACTGGCTTCTCTTGTTGCAGACCTACAGGTTTGCAACAGAGTTGCGGTACCCAGCCTAGATCACAGGCTCAACAGTTGTGAACCAAGGCTTAGGTGGGATGTAGGATGTAGGGTCTTCCCGGCATGTGGGATCTTCCAGGATCAGGGATTGAACCTTTGAGCCCAGGGAAGCCCCATCTGTATCCTTTATCATATCCTTTAATGCACTGGTGAATTTAAGTGTTGCCCTGAGCTCTGTGAGTCACTCTAGCAAATTTACAGATCCCAAGGAGGGGTCATGGAAGTCTCAGATTTCTAGCCAAGTCAGAAGTTGTGGGTAACCTGGGGGCCTACTACCTATGATTGACATTTGAAGTGGGAGGTGATCTCGTGAGTTGCTGTGTTGTACTCAGTCGTGTCTGACTATGACCCCATGGACTGTAGCCCGCCAGGCTCCTCTGTCCACAGAATTTCCCACTCTGCCCATGAATACTGGAGTGGGTTGCCATTCCCTACTCCAGGGGATTTTCCTGACCAGGCAATTGAACCCATGTCTCCTGCGTCTCCTGTACTGGCAGGCGGATTCTTTATCACTGTGCCAGCTGGGAAGTACCGAACCCTTAACCTGGAGGGAGCTGACTCTATCTCCAGGTAGACAGCGTCAGAACTGAGTTGAATTGACCCTCACTGTCCGAGAATTGCTGGGGTGGGGGGGCGGGAACGGGGAAACTCCCACACATCTGGTATCAGAAACCTGTAAGAATAAAGGAGACACACAAGACAGCTCGTCTTTTCTTAAAACAACGAAGCATATAATCAAAACTGAGTATGTACTCAACTAAATAAAGAAAAAAGAACAGAACATTAGAAGGGTGCTGGCCCAGAACACAGGATTCCCTGTAACACCTGGCCAGGAGGAGCGGCCTCAGTGAGCCTCAGAGTTTGTGATCCACTGGGCATACTCAGTGATTTTCAATTTTTACCTTATTTTATTGGTACATTTTTAAAAAGCTTAAGTCAACGTTAAAAGCCTTTACTTACCTCTCCATCTGCATTCCAAGCATGAAAACCCAATTGGAGTCAGTTCAAATACGTTTAGTACATATACTACTTTTTAACACAATCTGACAATGATATCAAGCAATTAAGAATTCTAAAAAGTACTTTTTGGGGGTAGGAGCAGGGTTTACAAAAATGTTACATATTAACACTTTGATTTTCATTTAAAATTGAACTATGTTGAGAAACATCAATAACCTCAGATATGCAGATGATACCACCCTTATGGCAGAAAGTGAAGAGGAACTAAAAGCCTCTTGATGAAAGTGAAAGAGAGTGAAAAAGTTGGCTTAAAGCTCAACATTCAGAAAACAAAGATCATGGCATCTGGTCCCATCACTTCATAGGAAATAGATGAGGAAACAGTGGAAACAGTGTCAGACTTTATTTTGGGGGGCTCCAAAATCACTGCAGATGGTGACTGCAGCCATGAAATTAAGACGCTTACTCTCGACCAACCTAGATAGCATATTGAAAAGCAGAGACGTTACTTTGCCAACAAAGGTCTGTCTAGTCAAGGCTATGGTTTTTCCAGTAGTCATGTATGTATGTGAGAGTTGGACTGTGAAGAAAGCTGAGAGCCGAAGAATTGATGCTTTTGAACTGTGGTGTTGGAGAAGACTCTTGAGAGTCCCTTGGACTGCAAGGAGATCCAACCAGTCCATTCTGAAGGAGATCAGCCCTAGGTGTTCTTTGGAAGGAATGATACTAAAGCTGGAACTCCAGTACTTTGGCCACCTCATGCGAAGAGTTGACTCACTGGAAAAGACTGATGCTGGGAGGGATTGGAAGCAGGAGGAAAAGGGGACGAAAGACGATGAGATGGCTGGATGGCATCACCAACTTGATGGACATGAGTCTGAGTGAACTCCGGGAGTTGGTGATGGACAGAGAGGCCTGGCGTGCTGTGATTTATGGGGTCACAAAGAGTTAGACACAACTGAGCGGCTGAACTGATGTTGAGAAATACACCAATATTTCACTGGTATTATCATTTGGGATTACAGGTGATTTCTGCTTAACTCTTCACGCCTTTCAAATTTCTCCAGTGAGAAGCATGCATTATTTTAATAACTAGGAAAAGAACAAAGGAGCCCCCCCTCAGTGGCTCAGTGGTAAAGAACTGCCTGCCAATGCAAGAGACCCCTGGCCTGGGAAGACCCCACAAGCTGCTGGGCAACTAAGCCTGTGCTCTAGAGCCTGGGAACTGCAGCTATTAAAACCCATACACCCAGAGCCCATACTCTGCAACAAGAGAAGCTACCACAATGAGAAGCCCGTGCACTGCAATGAAGAGTAGCCTCTGCTCACTGCAACTAGAGAAAGTCCCAGCACAGCCATACAGAAATATATTTAAAAAAAAAAAAAAGAAAGAAAGAAAAGAAAAGGAAGGAAATAATGGAGGACTGAAAATGAAAGGAGAAAGCAGCTGAGGGTGTGTGGTTTGTCTCCAGGCTCGCTCTCTGGTCAATACAGGAGAGGGCAGGGGCAAGGCTCTACTTTCCCCCATCTCTCAGAGGCCCTAACTCAGGATCCAGGAAGCTTTTACCTCTATATTCTTGCCTTTGTTCTTCTTCCTTCTTCGTCCCCAGGATTGAATCCCTTTCTGTTGGGGGTGGAAGGGATACAATTTTTTGAAAAATCACCTATTTGCAGAAAATTGTTGATAGTGGCTTGGTTGTGCCAGGTGCTCCAGGGCCCTTGCCCTTGAGCATACAAATCTTTCTTCAGACTTTTCCCCTACCCAGTTTCCTTAATTTTTAAAACGAATTTTTGATTACAAAAGTAACACCTGTTCACCGAAGAAAAACTGAAATTCACAGAAATAAAAAATGCATATAAAAATCATCTGTAATGTGCCACCCAGAGGTAGCCATTATTAACATACGGTTTATGCATTCTCAGTCTTTTTCCTATTCGGATACACTGGTTTAATACAGGTTTAATACGCTTCTCTTCTTGGAGCAAAACAGGACATCTATATAATATCTGCACAACTTTTTATTTGAGGTATACCATGCCTACGTTCAGTGCAAAAACGCGTAACTCTTAAGTGTACCTCTTGATGAATTTTTCACATAAATACCTACAATATTTTTACTTGCTTTCTGTACTTAGCAATCTATTATGAACATTGCCCACATGATTAGATGATCTTTAATGGCATAATTTATAATGGCTAACTACAATTACAATAGTCCGCCACAGTAATATATTGTAACTTATTTAATCAAACTGTCACTGCTAGGAATTTAGGTTGTTTTCCTTTGTTAACCCCTGCATTAGCTTCCGATCACTGCTGTAACAAATTACAGACTTAGTAGCTTACAGCAACACAAATTTATTCTCTTCCAGTTCTGAAAGGTTAAATGAGTCAGCAGATTTGTGTTCCTGGGGCTTTGTTGGTGCTCCAGTGATTAAAATTTCACCTGCCAGTGCAGGGGGTGGGGAGCTAAGACCCCACAACCCTAGCAGTCAAAAAGCCAAAAGGTAAAACAAAAGCAATACTGTAACACATTCAATAAAGACTTTTATGAAAAGAACTGTTTTCCTTTGGGAAGCTCTAGGGAGAAGCTGTTTCTTGCCTCCTCCAGCTTTCAGAGGCTGCTGACATTCCCTGGCTCATGGCCCCACATCACTCAGGCCTTTACCTCTGCCATCACATCTCCTTTTCTGACACTCATCCTCCTATCTCCTTCTTCTAAGGATTGTGAGTACAGTGGGTCCATTGAGACAATCCAGTTCCCACCACAATCAACCACAGCTGCAAAGTACCTCCTATCAGGTAACGTAACATTTTCTTGGGCTCCAGGGATTAGCATCTGGACATCCTATAGAGAAGACATTCAGACCACCACAGCTATGGACACTCCCTTCCCCATTTCTTTTACTACTTCTGTTCCTTCTCTTCCTCTCACATTTACTGCGCACTAGTTTACTAGTTTTTAACACCATTTCCAGTCCCCAAATCTCTTTATTGCTTTTGTTCCCTATGTCCTTCAAGACATAATTTATTCTTGGGAGCTCAATGATTGTTTCTGATCTATTGATTTCTAACTTATTTCCCAAGCTCCAGCCTTTCTTCCAGATCCCAATCAAGAATGTACAGCCTCTGGGAATTCCCTGGCAGCCCAGAGGTTAAGACTTTGCGCTTCCAATACCATGAGCCCAGGGTGTGTCTGTGTGTGTGTGTGTGTGTCTGTGTGTGTGTGTGTGTGTGTGTGTGTGTGTGTGTGCATGCACGTGAGAGAGAAAGAGAGAGAACATAGTTTTCCTTGGTTGTCCCCTTATGACCTTAAAGACTAAAGGTTAAGACTTTGCGCTTCCAATACCATGAGCCCAGGGGTGTGTGTGTGTGTGTGTGTGTGTGTGTGTGTGTGTGTGCGCGCGTGCATGCACGTGAGAGAGAAAGAGAGAGAACATAGTTTTCCTTGGTTGTCCCCTTATGACCTTAAAGACTAAAGGTTAAGACTTTGCGCTTCCAATACCATGAGCCCAGGGGTGTGTGTGTGTGTGTGTGTGTGTGTGTGTGTGTGTGTGTGTGTGTGTGTGTGTGTGTGTGTGTGTGTGTGTGTGTGTGTGTGTGTGTGTGTGTGTGTGTGTGTGTGTGTGTGTGTGTGTGTGTGTGTGTGTGTGTGTGTGTGTGTGTGTGTGTGCATGCATGCACGAGAGAGAAAGAGAGAGAACATAGTTTTCCTTGGTTGTCCCCTTATGACCTTAAAGACTAAAGGTTAAGACTTTGCGCTTCCAATACCATGAGCCCAGGGGTGTGTGTGTGTGTGTGTGTGTGCGTGCGTGCGTGCATGTGTGCGTGTGTGTGTGTGCGTGTGTGCGTGCATGCACGTGAGAGAGAAAGAGAGAGAACATAGTTTTCCTTGGTTGTCCCCTGGTGTGTGTGTGTGTGTGTGTGTGTGTGTGTGTGTGCGTGCGTGCATGCACGTGAAAGAGAAAGAGAGAGAACATAGTTTTCCTTGGTTGTCCCCTTATGACCTTAAAGACTAAAGGTTAAGACTTTGCGCTTCCAATACCATGAGCCCAGGGGTGGGTGTGTGTGTGTGTGTGTGTGTGTGTGTCGTGTGTGTGTGCGTGCATGCACGTGAGAGAGAAAGAGAGAGAACATAGTTTTCCTTGGTTGTCCCCTTATGACCTTAAAGACTAAATGTTCCTGAAACTGGGTACATGACCCCCTCCCCCATCCTCTACCCTACCTTCCTGCACAAACCTGGCTCCCATATAGGATCTTGTTAAAGTGATTACTCTCAAAAATACTTCAGGCTGAAAACTGAGGATTCACCTTGCACTCTATTTAATCAGTCACTAAATCCCATCAATTATTTTGTGACTTAGCATTCCTCTAATATTTACCTAATATCTTGGCTATTGTTCAAGCGTGTAATTACACTTTCTCCCATCAAAACCAAACTGCTTTTATGGAAGTGGATTATCCTCTCCTCCAGGAAGTCCTCTGTGACTGCTTCTTCCTAGGATACTATCTTCCCACTTCTAGAGGAAAAACCGCATAATTAAATGTCCACTATGTGCTCAGATTTTTCAACCATTTTAAAATTTAATCTTTACTTCTTTAAAAATATTTATTTGGCTGCACTGGGCATGCAGATCTTTAGTTTCCGAATGTGAACTTAGTTGCGGCATGTGGAATCTATTAGTAGCTCCCTACACTAGACTCTGAGCTTCCAGTGCTCAGAGTTTTAGCCACTGGACCACCAAGAAGTCCCTAAAGCTTCATCTTTAAAGTAATGTTTTTAATGCATACAAATGAGGAAACTGAGAAGCTAAGTAACTATGCAAAGTAACAAAACTAGTAGAGGGTAGAAGGTGAACCCCAGCTTGACCAACTCCAATGCCAAGCTTTTGCCTCTACTCCACCATCACCTCCTTGGCGTTAATGCCCATGGTTCAAAACTTGACTGTTCATTAAAAGCATCTGGGAAGGGTCTTCCCTAATGATCCAATGGTTAACAATCCACCTTCTAATGTAGGGGAGAGGACACAGGTTTGATCTTGAGTGGGGAACCAAGATCCACATGCTGCGGGTGATAAGCCTGTATGCCATATCTAGAGAAAAGCCCCCAGATGCCATAATTACAGAAAACCCTGCATGCCACAAGGAAGACCCAACACAGTTCCCCTCACACTCCCCCAAAAATATCACCTGGGGAACTGATTCTTAAGTCCCATACCAGAGCTACTAATAAGGTTCTCTGAAGGTGGAACCCCAAAATCTTATTTTTGAAAATTTCTATACTCATTATATGACATATTACTTATTACGAATTAGGTATGCTTAACATACACACCTTATTCCATCAACTAGTGGAGGAAATACTGTCCTATTCATCTGTGACCCATCCAGCACCATTATAGAAGAGGCACTGGAAAATATGTTAGGTGTTGGAGTCCCTGGTGGCCCAGTAGTGAAGACTCCACAGTTCTGCTGCAGAGGGCACAGGTTTGATCCCAGATCAGGGAAGATTCTGCCCACCCCCACCCCCAAATCTCTGCTGATTATTTACTTTTAAAAATACTTATTTTTATTTATGGCTGTGCTAGGTCTTCACTGGCATGCACAGGCTTTTCTCAAGTTGTGGTGAGCGGGGGGCTACTCTCCAGTTGCAGCGTGCAAGCTTCTGTTGAGAAGCACAGGTTCTATGCACATGGGCTTCAGCAGTTGTGGCTTGGTAGCTGTTGCACAAGGGCTTAGCTGCCCCTCAGCATGTGGGATCCTCCTGAACCAGGGACCAAACCAGTGTCCCCTGCATTGCAAGGCAGCTTCTTAGCCACTGGACCACCAGGGAAGCCCTCTGTTGGTTATTTATATGCTAAAAAATTATAAGGTACACTGTGAGCTATATTACAAAAGTTCAGAGGATAATAGTAACAGTAACAGCTAGCACTTACTGAAACCTCATCATATGCCGCGCTCTCACTGATCTAAGAAATTCACAAGTATTAAACTTCTTAGGACTTTGCAATAATCCTATAAAGCAAGATCAGGACACAATCTGCAGGGTCCCTCGTTAAAAAATTATTAAGAATTTCAACATGGTGACAGCGGAGCATTAAATCATAGTGAGGGGCCAACATTTCTAGACACATGTGTGGCTGTACAGGTCTCACACCCATAAGCCAACCCTGGCTAAGACTATCATCCCCATTTTACAGATGAGAAAACTGAGACACAGAGCATCAAATAAGCATTTCCAAGATCATAGTTAATAAGTGAAGATATAAATGTGCACTATCTTAGAGAAGGCTTCATTGCAATCTATTTATGAAGTTCTCCAATCCTTCAAGGTTCAGCTCAAAGACTCTTTGTCTAAGTATTCTCATAAGCCAGAAAAAAATTCTCCTCCTCTGATATTTTAGCTCCATGACCACATCTGGTTTGCACATTTCTTATGGACTTCATCACATCCCCATGTTACACCTGAAATAACCTGGGAGGTAGGGGGTATATCTAATAAATTCATGTATTTGAATGAATGATCAAAGACACAAACTTGTGCATGACTTGAGGACAGGGAGAGATGAGGAGGGAACTCCAAGCAGGCACAGGCCTAGGACAGAGAGCACTTCTGAAGGAAGAAGAGATATGGCTGCCTCGATCGGCCCAATGGTACACATAGGTGCTAGTGTGAGGATGAAGTCTAAGATGTTATAAAGTGCCTTTAACAAAGCTAGACCACCACTTCTCAGGGGCCGAAAGGATATGATGCACGTGCCCCTCTAAGGTCAGCCAGCTCTGCTTAGGAGGAAAAGGCCTCAGGTCACAGTCTGACAGCTTCTCCCCCGCAGCCAGTCGCCTCACATATAAGCTCTATGGGTTAGTGGGGAGACTGAGCCTGGAGTGCCATCTGATCTCATCCATTCACCAATTCACTTGTTTAACACATGTTGGTGAACATATTCCAGAATGAGATACTTGCACCGAGCAGTTTACAGCTCCCATTCATGCTCAGTCCACCCAGTGGTGTGTCAGAATCTCCCATTTCACAGGCCTAAGGAATTAAGTAACTTACTCACGATCAGACAGCAGGAAGTAGAAGAGTAAAACTAAAATCCAGTTTCTCTTTTTAATTTCAGAATTTGTTTATTGGACATGAATATTCCTGATATTCAAAAAGTTATAGAGAAGAGCCTATTAAAACCCATGTACTCCATTCAGAGCTCAAGAGAGACAACCTGAAGTGCCTGTGTACCTCTCCACATTCTACTAAACTGGATTGCCACCAATTCCTCCTACTTGATTAACACTGCATGTGGCATTACCACCCAGAAATCTTCCGTCGGTTTCCAAGTTCAGTACCATTTCTAGTTCCACTATTACTTCTACCCTTCTCTCTTTTACAAGTAACATCTTGTATCAGGATTATTACAATGGTCTTCTAATTGGTTTCCTTGCATCTGCTCTTCTATACTATAATCACCAACCTTTTTAAAACCTTTGAGTAGCTGCCTTTGGTCTTAGGAGATAGACAAAAGCATCTGCATGGCATTCAAGGGTCTCAGAGATGGTCTTTCCCCTACTCTGCAAACTAGCTTGTTCCTATGTTTTGGGCATACTGGCCTTCTTGCAGTTCCTTCTAATCCCCAAGCTCCCTCCCACTACAGAGTCTTTGCACACAGTGTTCTTCCCTTCTTCATCTGAGTAACTCTCTTCCTTTTCTCAGGTAAACTTTCTTTCCTTGAGCCTCCTGGCTGGGTCATTCTTTATATCTCTCACTTTTACAACTTTACATATATTTGTGAGATTAACTGATTAAATTAATAGGCCTTTCCTAACAGGCCAAGGACCAAGAACCACTTGCTTACTACAAAATACATGCTAAATAAATAATAGCTAATATTATATATAACATATATAATATGCTGGCAGTGATCCTAGGACTTACCAACCCACTAAGACCTCCCAAAAGCTCTATGAAGCAAGTACAGTTATTAGCCCCATTTTACAAATAAGCAAAGTAAATCACACAAGCTAAAGAAGTGGCAGAGTTGGTTCATGAACTCAGGCAGTCAATGAGTGCTAAGTGCCTCTGTAAATCTGCTGAATGCATGATAGTGCTGGAGTGCTTTTGACATAGCGCCTATCTTAGTTCAACAAAAAAATCAGTTGGTTATGTTAAGGGTCTTATGTTTGACTGGAACTTTGCTACAAAACATTTATCTTCTTAGCATTTTATTCCAGCTACCTGAAAATCCATTTGACCTCACTGGTACTATCATGAATCATGATTGATGCTGAGCAGAGGGGCAAACTCGTAAAAGGCCAGGGAAAAAGTTGGTGAACAGAACTGCGGATCATTTGTAATATGGGTAATCCTCATAAAGACAATTCAAAGGTTTTCATAGATGTCATCTCACTTAACCTTCATTGATTCCTAATAAAGTTTCACACACAGGGCAGTTCTGCATGAGCTGATAGATGAAGCAAAAGGCTGAGATGAGGATTCCTAAATTATCAGAAATTAACTAGTCACAGGATGGGTAAGGGAGGTGTTCCCATATTTCCAGTTTCAGAAATGCGTTATTTCTGGCAGAGAAAGACCTCTTCTTCATTCTTAAGGGTTAAAGGTAGCTAGCTAATTTTCCTGATTCTTTTTTCGCTGCCCTGCACCGCCTGTGGAGTGTCCAGTTCTCTCAACCAGGGACTGAACCCAGGCCGTGGCAGTGAAAGCACTTAATTCTAACTACTAGGCTAGCAGGAAACGTCCTAACTCTTAGCTGGAACTTCTCAGCAAGGATGGTGTTGCTCTTAGGTTTTTCCCAGTATGGCTACAGTAGAGGAAATTATCCCACAGGCTCAAGTTATATGGTAAAGAGCTCTAAGCTAGCTACATCCACTTAACCCTAGGCCAATATGGTGCAAATGTAACAATTCAGGAAATTCTTCACCCAGAGCCTCAATACCAATGTAAAGGAAGTCAAGAAACTGTACGCACCTTTTTCTTTACGGGCATTTTGCTAAGGAAAAGTTTTCATTAGTTTCTTTCAGGGCTGTAACTAAAAAAGTCTAAGAACTTATGCCTGTACACACATTCTTTCTGGTTCACGGGACTAGAACCTTCGCAGGATGAAACATTTCTATTCCTTCAAGCACCTGATAGCTATGGATGCGGATCTAGGAGGAATCCCAATATCCAACCCACGCTGTTTGACCTTGTAACAAACAGCACAGGCCTCACATTAGAAGTAGCTCTAAAGAGACTGCATTAGCATTCACCTCCTTGGAGTGGCCTGCAAGGATAAGGGCAGTGAGGAATGCTCGAATCCAGTCCCAATCAGGCCACTCATCAGCTGAATAACCTTGGACAAGCTGCATACCCTCTCTGGGCTTCAGTTTCCACATCAGCAAATTGGAAGTTGAACCGCACGGTCTTCAAGGTCCTTTCCAGCAGAGAGCCTGGTACCAAGTAGGCCTAGCCATTAAAGCAGCTTCCTGTGGGCGCGGTGCAGGGCTTTAACGGTCCCCCCTCCCCCGCTAGAGCCCGCGAAACCCTCAACACGCCCCTCCGAGTGACGCCGCTTTCTCAACCGCAGTCTGGACACAGCTCCGCCTCTTCCCGGGGGCGTCCCGTCGTGCCCCGCGCCAGGCTTCTAAAGCGGTGGGTCGACTCCCGCCTTTCCGCGGCCCCGACCCCGAACTCCTGTCCCCAGTTTTGTCGGGTGCCCTATCCTATCAACGTCTAGTGTCCCAGCCAATCACGCGGGCCCGGAGTCTTACCTTCGGTCCATCCTCCTCCCAGCGGCCAGCCGGCCCGAGCTCAAGGCCTTTAGCAGGCCAATCCAATCAGTGGCCGGCTCTGGGCGGCCTCACCCCAATGTCCCTCCTCTCGGCCAATCCGCGTGCCCCATTCTGCTACCCGCCCAGCCAACCCCGGGCCTTGAAACCAGCGGGCAAATGGGCGCAGGGCGGCCCTTCAACGCTGACCGCCTGGCCAATTGGGGATTCCGCGTGGCCACGGCGGCAACCAATCGACATGGAGCGCGGTGCCGCCGCGGAGAGGTCCGGCCGAATATCCCTCCGCCTTCCTCCCTCCCTCTCTCCCTCCCTGCGAGCCGCCGTTCACTTACCGCCTCCCCCTTCCCTTCTTTCTCCCTCCGCCACCCGAGCACCAGCCGCGCTCTGAGCTGCCCCCGGGGTCCCTCCCCCGCCGTCAGAGGAGCAGCTGCCGCCGCCGCCAGCAGCAAATTAGAAAGAGGGAGGAAGGAAGGAAAGGAGGAAGGAACGGGAGCTGGAGCGACTACCAAGAGGGAGCCGGTGAATGGGCTTGTGGTGACCCCCGCCCCCCACCCCACCCTCCCTTCCCACCCGACCCCCAACCCCATCCCCAGTTAAGAGCCGCCGCCCGAGAGGCCGGGCCGTCGTCTTAGGAGGAGTCGCCGCCGCCACCACCACCTTCGCCATGGAGCTGATCACCATCCTCGAGAAGACCGTGTCTCCTGGTAGGACGCGGGTGCCGGGGGGTGGGCTGAGGTGATTGGGTGGGGGGAAGGGAAACCCTGGCCCCTCTGACCCTGGCCCTTTTCCCACTTTCCTTCCCCCAGATCGGCTGGAACTAGAAGCGGCGCAGAAGTTCCTGGAGCGTGCGGCCGTGGAGAACCTGGTGCGTGCCACCCCACAGTCCCCCATCCCGTCTCCCCATCCCCTGCGTGCGGGCCTTCCCGCCCTCCCGGAGGCCCAGGCCTTGGGAACCCACCCCGCCCCATCCCGGCCCCCCACCCCCGGTCCAACCTAACCCCGCCATCGGGAAGCCGGTGGGTGTGTCCCGCCCCGGGCCCCGGCAGCTAGCCAATGGCGCGGCGCGCCGGGGTGACTGCCGCCCAATCGGCGCGCGGCCTGAGGGCGGCGGTGCAGCAGGAGGGGAGAAAGGGGGGAGGGAGGGGAAGTTAGGTTGCGCCGCGCTGCGTGTTCAGCAAGGGTGGGGGTGGGGGAGCCGGGCCTAGGGGCCATGTGGAAGCTCCGAGCCCCGCTGCCCGCCCTGTTCGGATCAGGACCGGCTTCTCCTTCCTGTCCCTTGGCCTCTGTGATTTTCTACGTACTTGCAGAGCTCTGCCTTTTCCAGTCTTCGTTGATCTATGTTCAGGCCTGCACCTGAATGCCTCTTAACCCATTCCGGCAATGTTTCTCCCTTTCTTGACTGTTCTTCCTCTCCCAGGTCCCCCTCCCCCTCAATCAGTAAAGACTAAATCCGCACCCAGATAACAGGCTGAGGCTCATCCTTGAGATCGGGCCCGTTTGCAGAGGCAATCACAGAGGAAAGTTCCTCGTTTATCATATTTTCGAATTTAAGAGGTACAGGGAAAAATGAATGTTAAGCCCACTAGAAACTGGACCTCTCTATAAGAATTGTTAGATGGATTGGTTGAAACAGCCTGTGTGCCAGTGATGTTTCTCTGTGTTCCCCTCCTGCTGGGGGATGGGGAGCAGAGAGAAGGCTCAACGGTACTAGACATGGTTTAAGGTAAATAACACTGTAACCAGATGTGTTCTTTTTTGTTACCTATGCAAAATAATGCAAGCAAAAACAGTGACAAGGAGTATTTTTATTTTATACAAGCTAGGTTTTTTTGTGTTTTGTGGGTTCCCCCCTTTCCGTGTGCTAGTTTTTGTTGCTCATCTTTTTATCCTAACTTTCCATTTAAAAGATTTTTAACCACTAATATAAAACTTTTGGTATATATATTTTTGTTTTCTGGTTTTGCTAAATTTGCAAGAAGCCTTTTCTTATTTCTAACATTTATTTTGTCTTGTTCCCAACATTCCTAACATTCTTCAGTGGTACATAATTAATAAAAGTTTTAAGAATTGTCTTCCACTGTGATTAAGGAACTTGTTAGTGGTAAGAAACTGCTTTGGGGTTTTCCTGTTAACTTTTCCATTGGAGAGAGCTTTTTGTGGGGAAGAGTAATGTGTATTAAGATACTTAAACCAAAGGAGTAGTTTGGGGGTACCTCTGCAGTACAAAGGTTGAGTGGATTAAAAATCCACTGTGTTTAAACAACTCAAGACGAAAGTGAATAGGAACCTTTAGTGTGGTAACCATAAAGTCATTTTCCTTGACATTTTAATCCTTTCAGTTGCCCCTTATTTTTAAATATTTGTTATTACTACATTGTTACCCTCTTGCTGAAGCACTTAAAACTAAAGATTAGCCTCCTAAGTCTGTTTTAGATTTAGAAATACTTCCATCTCTTACACATGCTTTCATGGGATCAAAAGCTACCCTTGAATATCATTCTTTTTGGACTAATGTTTTCTTTAAATCTAAATTAAACAATTTTACTTTCTACCGTATCATAACATATTCACTTAATAAGCGTAATTTACTGAGGTACCAGATACTATTCTAGGCATGTAGAAGAATCCTCTGACTACCAGTTTGTCAAACTTGCTTTAATTCTGGGGGATCTAATGTGAAGATTTGGGCACTAAGTTATAACTCCTTGTTAAATGCTGAGTCTGTGTGAGAAGATGGATGACTTCCTTATGTACCAAGTAACGTTTTTGTAGGAATCTTGAAGTAAATATTTTGGCATTTGCTGAGACATTGTGTTATTTCCTAAAATTTTTAGGTTTTCCCCAGTTTTTTTGGTGCTTTTCTCAATTGGTGAAATTCCTAAGAGGTATTTTATTCACATCTTTTAACAGCCCACTTTCCTTGTGGAACTGTCCAGAGTGCTGGCAAATCCAGGAAACAGTCAAGTTGCCAGAGTTGCAGCTGGTCTACAAATCAAGAACTCTTTAACATCTAAAGATCCAGATATCAAGGCACAATATCAGCAGAGGTGGCTAGCTATTGATGCTAATGCTCGACGGGAAGTCAAGAATTATGTAAGTAACTTTCATCTCCCTTTGGTCATACTAGCCTAGGGAATGTGGGTTCTTTTGTCATCTACTTGGGATAGGGCTGACAGTGTAATAATTGATTGGGGGACTTAAATTTGAAGATGAAAGTTGTATTTAAGTTTTTTTCATACAGTCTTTTTCTAAGTGATTCTTCCTTAGTTAACTAGCATGGAGCTTTTCTTGAACATCTACTGTAGATCATTCTCAGTGTTTGGTGGGTTAGGCATGGCGCTGTGTGGTCAAGAAGGGAATTAAATGATCTCTTGGGCCTTTCAAGCCCAAAGAGTTTATGAAATAAGATTATGACTTTAATTTTGTTTTTATCTATTTAGCAAATTATGAAAAACTTTTATAAATATCTGGCTTTTTGTCAGTGTTTAAAAGAGTTAGCTGATGGTTTTTGTTCTGTTTTAAGAAAAATTGAATGTCCCTTGTTGCTGTGTATTATGGGATTCTTGTGAGTTTCTTGTTGAATTAGAAATCCGTAATTCTTGACACAGCAGAGTATCAGAATATTATGTATATATGCTTTTTAAAATTAGATCTTTAGTGGCCTGTCTTACATGAAAAAGGTGCAAAGAGTAGTAAGTCAAGAATCTGTGCAGTCAGATGGGCCCTGCTATTTGATGGGAACCCATTGGGAGGATTCCTGCTTCTGTACTTGTGCTAGTCAAGGTTCTGCATATCATATTTTTGTTTCCTGGTTCTGGGTGTCAGCATTAGGTAAATTAGTGCCCTTTGCAGCAGTAACTTGTTTCTAATTATGTACCTCTTTCTCCAGTCTTGCATGGAGGAACCGATGACAGAAAACTGGGTTACAAAAGCCAACTTATTTTGAATCTTCTTTGGAATATGTAGAGCTATTTCTATCCACTTGAGTTTGCTTATATAACAACATTTTAATCTTCTCAGTAATTTGATATCAGTGAAGTTTGTCCCATTAATGACTAGAAATCTTGATATTTACTATTCAATTTTTCATTTTCCTCAAGTTACACAGTAGTAAATGGGAGAAGACATGATCAGAACTGTAATTGGGGGTGGGGCACATCAATCTTAACCCCAGAATTTTTTAAAATTTTGAGTAAGAATTTCTATCAGCATTATTGAAAGGTACTAGCAGTTATTTAGGGCTTTTTTCCTTTTCATAGCACATCTAGTAATACTCTCAGTGCTGGTGGATATTTCTTTTTTTTTTTTTGAAATCTGGGTGTTGGACAGAGTTGAGAGCTAATTTCTTACCCTTCTTATTTCTGATAATTAAGTATTACCATTATGGTCAAATATGGTTAAATAACTTGTAGTATTCAAGAGTTAGACATTTAGTTTTTAAATCACCTGAGGTAATATTAATTAATGGTCTCTGGAAGCAACTTAAAGGAGAAGAGATAAACATAGAGACTGGGATTCAGTATGCATTCCATATGTACTACAGATGGTGCAGTACAATGTGAAGGCACCTTACAATTTCTTAGTCTCACTTGGATTAATACCTGTTTACCCCCTGCCCTTTTGGACAGTTCATCTCACCCCTGCTCCCTGCCCATGTCTTTGACACACAGATTTTGTTAAAAGTCCAGTCTAGCTCTGGTAGGCCTAGAGAGCAAAACCTTCGTTTAGAATCAGTCAGACTGTTACTGAGCTGATGATATACCATATAAGGGGGAAAGATAGGAGGGAGTTCATTATTATTAGCTACAAAGCAGGATACTAAGTGACCTGACCCAGTCAGCAGAGCTGGCCTGAATGTCTGGCAGCTACTCTTTGTCCTGTGTTCATGCCAGGAACAGTTAACTGTTTGCCTTTTTGAGTGGACTGGTGAGTCTTAGTGAGTTCATTGACTGAATTAGCTGATCATGGTAATGATTAACTCTGGGTCATTGTGGCTTCATTCTTTGTCTCTACTTGTGCCTTTGCTACTTTCCTTACCTTGTGTTGAAAATTGAGGTGAGGTCTCTGGCTTTGGAGAGTCTATTTGGAAATAGGGGGTAATTGGTTTCATTTCTAGGCTCTGGGGCAATGCTGATTATGCTGCTCTTGGTACTGAGGCCAGCTGTATTCCCAACAGTTGGCCTATGCTGTGTATGCCTTTTCCTACTTTGCTATATTAAAGATGATTCAGAGGCTGATGTAAGTTGTGTGCTGGTAGGCACAATGTGTTCAAATAGTATTAGAAATTGATATCTTCTGTCTTTTTGTGTGCCCCTGCACAGGTTTTGCAGACTTTGGGCACAGAAACATACCGGCCTAGTTCTGCCTCACAGTGTGTGGCTGGTATTGCTTGTGCAGAGATCCCAGTGAACCAGTGGCCAGAACTCATTCCTCAGCTGGTGGCCAATGTCACAAACCCCAACAGCACAGAGCACATGAAAGAGTCAACATTGGAAGCTATTGGTTACATTTGCCAAGATATAGTAAGTACTGTATCTAACTTAGCACTGATTCCCTCTAGTTGTAACATGCATGGTATTAGAATTATTCTTTATCATCATGAAAAAAAAACCAAGGTATTGCAATGTGTTTTGAAAGTAGGGCTGCTTTATTTGTTAGACTTCTATATTTGGATAGTTAATTTATCCTCATATTGCTAATCATGCCCTAAAGGAAAGAGACTTTTAAGGGTCACAAACTCAAGATGAAAATCCCTGTTTGGAGAGGCATAGATTCTGCTTCCTGTCCTTGACCTAATCCATTCTGAAGGGGCTTCCCTGGTGGCTCAGAGGTTAAAGCATCCTGCCTCCAATGCGGGGGCCCCGGGTTCAATACCTGGGTTGGGAAGATCCCCTGGAGTAACAGGGATGCTGTGTTACTTTTTCGATGACTATTTTATGGAAACAGTTTGCCAACTTCTGTGGTTGGTTTAACCACTGGAGCCACGACACAGTATGTTAAATGCAGCACTTCTAGGACTCTTGCTGCTGAGATTACCACTCTTGGTATCAGGGTTGTTTTGTTTTGTTTTTTCTATTTCTTCAGATTTTATTTGGTTTAGATGCTAAGTCATGTCTGACTCTTGCGACCTCATGGGCTGTAGCCTGCCAGGCTCCTCTGTCCATGGGATTCTCCAGGCAAGAATGCTGGAGTGGGTTGCCATTTCCTTCTACGTTGGTATCAGTTTTGATATACAGGTTTGATGAAGCAAAGGAGTCCACAGCACCTGACTCTGTAGATGTGCCCAGTTGTTAATCCTTGGTCCTTAAATGTTCTGAAGCTTTACTTCAGTTGGTACAGATGGCCTGGAAGAAACACCACACTGCCATCTCCCTGTGCACAGAATGGTGGGGGGAAAGCCAGCATTGCCTCATGCCCAGAGTCATTATACGAAGAAGTCAGGAGATGAAGTTGATGAGTTTAACTTGTTCCAGTTCAAGTTTGGATTATCAAACCCTGGGATATTTTGCAGGTAGTTTGTCCTTAAATGGAAATGTTTGGGGAAAGATCAGAGAAAGTCTCATGATAATCTCTTGAATAGAAGGACTGCTGATTAGTCATGAGCTCAATTATTATATTCACTGCACTTCTGCTTGTTTCAGGACCCAGAGCAGCTACAGGATAAATCCAATGAGATTCTGACTGCCATAATCCAGGGGATGAGGAAAGAAGAGCCTAGTAATAATGTGAAGCTAGCAGCTACTAATGCACTCCTGAACTCACTGGAGTTCACCAAAGCAAACTTTGACAAAGAGGTAAGTGTCTTTTGATTAAAAAGTATAGGTTCAGAGGATGAGGCAGGGGAATTAAATGAAAGTTTTATGTTGTTTTAAGGTTATGATTCAGAAAGTACTATCTTGTTTAGAAGTATTTATTTCCAGTCTAGTTAAGATTTATGTTTTGTGAAACATGGCCATGGAATAGGTGTTTGCCATTTCTCATTTGGCTTTTGGGAATTATGTGATCTAAAATGTTTCTAGGCTTAGGTTTTCCCTTTTGCAGTCCAAAGTGTGAGTATGCTTGGGGGATTTTTTTTTAAATTATGGTTAGGCTGTTTCGTGCTTCTATAGGAATGTGCTTTTGGAAATTAATATGTAAATTCTATTTTGACTGACAGTATTTCCTTCTATTATTTATTTTTAGTTGTGTTAAAATGTACAGTAAAATAAAATTTACCATCTTAACCGTTTTTAAATATACAGCTCAGTAGTGTTAAGTGTGTGCACGCTGTTTTGCAGCCCATCTCCAGAACTTTTTTCATCTTGCAAAACTGAAACAATTGTTAATTCCCTGTTTTCTCCTTCCCAGTCACAGGCAACCAGCTTTTCAACTTTCTGTTCCTATGAGTCTGTTTACTGTAGATAATTTATATTAGCGGAGTCATACAGGCTTTGGTTTGTCTTTGTGACTGGCTCATTTCATTTAGCTTTATGTCTTGGGTTCATTCCTGTTACAGCGTGTGTCAGAGTATCCTTTTTAAAACTGAATAATATTCCATTGTATTTGTTTGTTGATGGGCATTTGGTTTGCTTCCTTCTGTCTTCTGGCTATTGTGAATAGTGCTGCTGTGTATATGGGTATACAAATATGTCTTTGAGAAGTTGTTTTCTGTTCTTTTGGATATATTATCCAGAAATGGAATTGCTGGATGATATGGTCTGAAAGCATTGTGTATATTTGTTGACTCTTTAGTTGGGCTTTCTGGTTTTGGGGGACCTTAGATTGGACAAAGTTGGGATGTCTAAGAAACCAAAGCAAACTGCCGTTCTAATCGCTTGGAAAACTGGGCTTTTCCTTGTAGATATCAAAAGAGGATGGTAGCAAACAAAATTCATTAGCCTTCTATATTTTACCACATTTGATCTGGGTTTGTTTAAGAGTTCTCTTAAATTTTAAATGCAAAGAAAGTTTTCCTGATGTATGATTTTTTTTGTTTTAACCATCTTTATTTAAATCCTGTGACCTACATTTTCCTATCTGCTTCCTTCTTCAAGTCTTGTTTTAGTGAAGATCATTTGAAGGATTAAACGATTAGGGACCTCCTTAGGGGGCAGGTCAGATAGTAGACACCAGGACAAACACTAGAGTACTCATAGTCCCATTGCTGTGTCCAGGAAAACCTGTAAACGGTCCAGAGTTCTGTGGGTCCCTGAGGGAAAGAGAGGTTTTCCTTGAAGGGATAGTCTAGTAACCTTTGTATGTATATGCTTCTTCTAATTCTCTTTATTTTTGTTCTTCTGCAGTCCGAAAGGCACTTTATTATGCAGGTAGTCTGTGAAGCCACACAGTGTCCAGATACGAGGGTAAGTGTGAGGTCATGTCTTCTATCTTTCCTAGGAAATGCTCACTCTAGCATAGTAGTTTGAAATGTTGGAATCTGGTGACTTCAGAAATGTTTGACTAATACTTTTATTAATAAAAGAATTTTTCTTCAATACGTTGGAGAAGAGGGAACAGTAGTCCTTGGAAGCTAACATGATGGAAGTTGCCACCCTCTTAAAAAAGATTTAAGGGAGAAATGGTTTGTGATCAGCCTTGCTACTTAATTGCTGTAGGTTGTTCAAGGGCCTGTTTTCTGTTATAGCCTTTGAAACAGCTTTCCTACTTCAGGAACCTAAACCCTGACCCTTGAAGCAGGTGGAAGTAACATCCAGTCTGAGGGCAATAGTGAGTAGTCCTGCCAAGGGTTCTACAGATACCTTTAAAGTAAAAAAGAAGAAAAGGAAAATATTACCCAAATATACCTCGATTGATCCTATAGATTATTGACCCTCTTAAGTGAAGGAGTTACTTATTTACCTTTGTCACATTGTGTTGTTATTAAACTAAGAAGTAAACGGTTTAATCTGATGTTTGCACAAGGTACGAGTGGCTGCCTTACAGAATCTGGTGAAGATAATGTCCTTATATTATCAGTACATGGAGACATATATGGGTCCTGCTCTTTTTGCAGTAAGTACTTCTATTTTATGCAGTTGAGCATATAGCTAATTCCCAAAGCCCCTTATTCTTAGATGCTGTTCTGTCAGTTCTGTAATTTTTTATTTAATGTTGTGAAATCAAGGAAATTCCTTGAGTATTAGATTTGGGTTCATCAGCGGTGTGCCAAGAAAACTCATGCTAACTTTGTACTCATAAAAAGAGTATATTTTAAAACTCTGTTTCTTCTTCGTGCCTTTCATTTCAGACCTAGCTTTCATAAATCTACATTTTTGAAACTTGAATATCTGTGGTTATAGGAGGGGTCGAACTTGAACCAGCACTTATTTGGAACCTGGGGTATCTTGTTTTCTCTCTTAAGATCACAATTGAAGCAATGAAAAGTGACATTGATGAGGTGGCCCTACAAGGGATAGAATTCTGGTCCAACGTCTGCGATGAGGAAATGGATTTGGCCATTGAAGCTTCAGAGGTGAGCCTAAGAGGGTTGATGTGGTGGGAGCTGTTATTCTGACTGGGTTTTGGAACTTTTTATGGATGTTATTTTTCTCCTCTGGAAGAGCTTTATTCTGACTTGGTTAGACGGTATCTCCATTTGTAGAGATTTGGGGTTTGTTTTTTTTCCACTAGCCAAAGCCATGAGGCATCTATTTTTACCAGTCAGGATTTGTTGTAAATATTAGTCCTGTGAACACAAGGGGGCAGCAGGCAGTCACATTTTAACCAGATGCTCTCTGATGCTGAATTGTTTTCTTTTGGAAGTCCTCATGCAAGGATGGGATGTATAATTGATAGCTAATCAACTCTGGTGAAGAAATTAGATATGGAGAAAGGGGTTAGTTCTGCACTTGCAAATTAAAATTCCGGCTTTGTTTCCAACCTTAATTGTCTTTATGTCCTTCAGAAAGCACCGACTTACTTTTGGCCTCCTTATGGGAGCGTAGTGCATCTCTTTATCCAAAGGTCAATTAGTGGAAAAAGAATATAATTCTTAAGATTGCCTTGGTCTTTTAAAGGAGATTCTATGTACGGCCTAAAAGAATCTCATTGAAGTAGCTAGACAAAATGAGTGCCTCCAAAGACCACTCATACTGCATGTTACCGTGTGCTTCATGTGTTTGGCGGGGGGACGGAGCGCGCCTCAAGGCATGCAGGATCTTCCCTGACCAGGGATGGAACGCATGCCGCCTATAGTGGAAGCGTGGAGTCTTAGCCACTGGACTGCCAGGGGAGGTCTCTGTGTCCCTGTTTCTCTGTGCAGACCCGTGGGCAGCTCTCGCTGTGTGCCTTTATATCGTATGCCTTCATGGTTTGTTTGCTGCCATCCAGAATTTGCTTTATGTTTCTCTTCAGGCAGCAGAACAAGGACGGCCCCCTGAGCACACCAGCAAATTTTATGCCAAGGGAGCGCTACAGTACCTGGTTCCAATCCTCACACAGACACTAACTAAACAGGTGAGTTACCCTCCAGATCTAGTCGCGTGAACTGTGAAGCCTGGTAATGGCTGGTTTGCCATGTAACAGTTGCCATGAAGGAACTCCGCAATTCTGAAACAACTCAGTGTTCTGTTACCCGCGACCTCAGAGCACTGAGCTGGATCCGTAAGGTCCTTTAGGCTCTGAATAGTCGCTCTAGCCGTGGCGAGTCGGCTTCTCACTGCAGTGGCTTCCCCTGCTTTGGGGCCCAGGCTCTAGGGCGCGTGGGCTCTAGGGTGCAGCCCTTGCTGTAGTGCACAGGCTGGGTTGCCCCACAGCTCCTGGGGTCTCCCTGGACCAGGGATTGAGCGGTGTCCCCTGCATTACCAGGCACTAGGGAAGCCCTGAGAAGGTATCTTCTAGGAAGTGTTCTTAGTGTCTGGTGTTCCTTTTGGCTTTATGGTGTTCCTTTTGTTCTGGTATGGTGTTCAGAAAGATTCTGTCCCCTCACCTGTTCTGGTGCATGTGAACTATACCAAAGAGCTGGCAGTGCTCTGAGGAAATAATGCTGTAACTGAGCACTGCAAAATTTCTGTGTATACAGGAATATAATTTGTTTTTAGGGAATTTCATGATTCTTAATATAGCAGTCTCAAAAGATAAGTAGAGATGTATTATTTTGAAATGGACTCAGTGTTCCCTTAAATTTTCATCTCATCTTTCAGTTTTACAGTTGCCTTTTTTTTTTTAATCTTTTGATCTTAGTATTTTTGCTTTTGTATATTTTTGCTGTGCATCTCATTTGGAAACAAATCATTCTTTAGGTATGTAATTTTCTGAAACTGCATAAGTATAATTGTCTTAAATTACTCTGGTGTGAATGGCCACAATAAAAAACACCTTGATTTCCAGTTTCAAGGGAGCTCCAAATGTAATCTTTTTTTTAATTTTTGAAATATAACAATTACTGGCATACCAGAAGGCTCCACCTACCAATGCCTTCTTCCTGTTCCCTCACCTTTAACTCCATAGGTTTTGACTAATTTTGAGCTTTATATTGCTAGTCATTTAGCTTTCTTCTGTTCTGCCTTTTACTCGATGTATTTGAAATTCATCATGTTGTATAGTAGTGAGAAATACCTTCCCTCTGCCTGCATCTTGTTTAACAGAGGTTGTGTTGATGCATTTTTGTGGAGGAGATAAAGATATGAAGGTTTTCTATGTTATTTACTTCCTCAGAGCTTAAGTTGTAATGATAATTTTAACTGTAATCAGAGGCCCTTTTGAGTTGAAGAGCTTCTTTGATCAAGAACTGAACCACTGCTACATTCTTTAACCAGGATGAAAATGACGACGATGACGACTGGAACCCCTGCAAAGCAGCAGGGGTGTGCCTCATGCTTCTGGCCACCTGCTGTGAAGATGACATTGTCCCACATGTCCTACCCTTCATCAAAGAACACATCAAGAACCCTGACTGGCGATACCGGGATGCAGCAGTGATGGCTTTTGGCTGCATCTTGGAAGGACCAGAGCCCAATCAACTCAAACCACTAGTTATACAGGTAAAGCTGAGGGAGTGTAGGGGTGGAAAGTGGGATGTTTATTGTTTAACCTTTTGCTTGAAGATTTGTCTTTAAGAACAAAGCTGTAAATAATCATCCACAAAGGTCACTTCCAGATAGCTATTTGCTGTCAATGAGGCATAAAATGTATTTCTTACTTAACTTGTATTACAGAAACCATACAACTTGAAAAATGGAGAAAAGGCCCCAAAAAGGTTACCTTTAATCCTCTTGCCCAAGGATAACATTATTAATGCTTTGTATTTATCCTTGAAGGTTTTTTCTATGTGCGTACTACGGTGGAGGTCTTACTGTATGAATACTTTTACAACTTGTTTTTTGTTGGGTTTTTTTTCTTCACTACATATTATAACACAAATAATTCTTCATGGTTTTCAATGATGTGGGTATTCAGTCCTCAGGACAAAATGACATATAATGAAAAATCTTAATGAAAGTTTTGTTATTTATTTTGCTACAACAAGTGACACAAGAGTGCATTTTAGTTGTTAGTATATGGAACTCAACCTTTCAGGAATAGCTAAATGCCATTTCAGCTGCATCCTGGGATCTCTGCCTGAATAATTCCGTAAAGATGGCTGAAAGTATTTGTACCAAAGTCTTAATAAAACTTTACTGAGATTTGATGAAGAGAGAGGGACTTTTCATGTTTCCAGTTACTTTTGTTATATTGTTGAATATTTGACAAGCATATCTTACAAAATGACAAAACTGTTTTGATAACTTTGAGTTAAGACCCAGCCATCAGTGTTTCCTCTTCTGAGGTGTTGGTCAGCATGAATTTCCATCTTTGTTTTGCTTTGCCAACAGCTGTTATGTTGACAGGCTATATTTGTTTTGTTTTGCCAATAACTGTTATGTTTACAGGCTATGCCCACCTTAATAGAATTAATGAAAGACCCCAGTGTAGTTGTTCGAGATACAACTGCATGGACAGTGGGCAGAATCTGTGAGCTGCTCCCTGAAGCCGCCATCAATGATGTCTACTTGACTCCCCTGCTGCAGTGTCTGATTGAGGGCCTCAGTGCTGAACCCAGAGTGGCTTCAAATGTGTGCTGGGTGAGGCATTTTCTTCCTGTTGAGATAAGGAGCTTGACTAAGCCATTGGCAAGGAAGTAGGAGGTGTGGGAGAGAAATGGATCTACCTCACTAGAAGGCTCTTTTTGAATAGCATCTCCTTCCTAATTTCATCAATTAAAATGTGGGGGAGATGTGAGCTGCATGACCCAGAGGGAGCTGTTGACTCATGGTGACTGGTTTAGAACAGTCATGCTAACCCAGTGGGAAAACTCTCAGGACCTGGTTTTCTTTCTTTTCTTCAGTGGCTTGGGGACAAGAAATTTTAAGGTAGAGAGTTGCTGGCTACGAAAAGTACCATTGCTGAGAAGGGGGCACGAGGGAAGGAAGGTAGGCGGCCCAAGTGCTGAGTCAGTATAGGCTGAGTATAGTTCACTAGGGAACTTTGGGGTTTGGGGGAGGAAGTTCAAATAAGGAAGGAGTGGAACTGAAAGGCTTCTTGTGAATGCAAAGAGAAGAAATGAAGTGGTAGGCATTCATGGTAGGTGAGAATACTGTACTGTTTAGAGACTATTTCTTCTGTGGGCAGGAGAAACAAAATATAAATACAGATGCATACATTTATTTAAGGATACTTATAGATGTTGTCTTGAGATGACCTTGACAGGAAGAATTAAAGATTCACTGCCATTGATTTATTCTTAGATCAGTTGGAAAGGAACACTGCCCAGGGTGTCTTAAAGGAAAATGAGGTGATCCTGGAATGGGGTTCTTTTCAAGACTAATTAATACTTACTCTTGTCTGGGTTTAAGGCTTTCTCCAGTCTGGCTGAAGCTGCTTATGAAGCTGCAGATGTAGCTGATGATCAGGAAGAACCAGCTACCTATTGCTTATCTTCTTCTTTTGAACTCATAGTTCAGAAGCTCTTGGAGACCACAGACAGGTAACTGATACTATACAGAAATGAGTGGTGTCTTTGCATCCAACTCCTTTTACACTCTTTTGGGGGCTGTCTAATATAGAAACATTGCAATAGGAGAAATGAAAAGAATCCTGGTGCTTTACTGCCTGGCTTATGGGATCTTAGTTCCCCAACCAGGCATTGAACCTGAGCCCTTGGCAGTGAGAGCGTGGAGTCCTAACCCCTGGTCCACCAGGGAATTCCTAAGATACCTTTTTCACAGCTTTTTGTGCAAACTAGTCTATTGTCCATATGGGTTCTTCAACATTTTTGACTATTTTTCATATAATTTTAGCCTCTTTCTAAAAGGGCCATTCTAATTATCAGGTCTGGAAACCATATTGAACACAATAATTGGCTCAGATATTGAAATTTTGGTTCCAGGCTGTATTGTGTCTGCCAAATTCAGATCAGGTCTGCAGCCATATTGGTTTTGGGGTTATTTTCAGTGAGATAATGTCTACATAAGAACGATTCTGTCCTTTCTCGGTTAAGACTTTTAAGGTGTTTTTGCTGTGTGTTCCGTACAGACCTGATGGACACCAGAACAACCTGAGGAGTTCTGCATATGAATCGCTAATGGAAATTGTGAAAAACAGTGCCAAGGACTGTTACCCTGCAGTTCAGAAAACTACTCTGGTCATCATGGAACGACTGCAACAGGTGCTCCAGATGGAGGTGAGACTGAGCACCTTCCTGTCGGGAAGGGTGTGGTGCTTTACACATGGCTCTATTTCAAGACTGTTCTCTTGTTTTCAGTGTTTAAGTATATATGTTCTTAGAAAGACATGAGGCTCATACAAAAAACGTTGCAACTTCCAATTGCATTGCTTAGTACAGTTTATTCATATATGTGTTACACCATATATATGCATAAGTTTATTTACTTTCCATTAGCACTAGTAGAGATGATTTATCCAGCAAAAATGGAAGCATTTTTAGGAGGGCGTTCAGAGCCTTTTAGAAGGTGTTTATTCAGAACATGATCTTCTTTTCTTTGTAGTCACATATCCAGAGCACATCGGATAGGATCCAGTTCAATGACCTTCAGTCTTTACTCTGCGCAACTCTTCAGGTATGATGGTGCCTTATCACTTAATAGTACCAGGGAAAGCACTGTGTCTCAGGATGAAGATGATGTTGTGGGTGATGGTGGTCAGAAGCTCTTCTCTAAAGACATTCGTCTGATTAGGAGAGTTTCCCATTTTCCTTTCTTGTCTGTCCATAAAATTTGCCTTTTGTACAATGTAGGGAAGGAAACTCCTCCCATTTGTGATGGTCCTCCCAAACATGAAGCTATTTTGTATTAGCAGCCTTTCGTTTTGGTTTTCATCAGGTTGTTCAAGTGCAGCCCGGTCAGATTTGGTTCCCAGCTATGGCTCACTGAGCTAAAAACAGAGCCTTGTGTTTTTGCCATCATCTTTTGAAGCAACTGCTTTTGGAAACTTTGTTATTTATAATTATAATATACAGATTATAAATTTATAATTTCCTGATAATCACAGTAGACTTTTTTTTCTGCGGGAGAGACCGGGAAAATGTTACTCCTTGATCATGACTAGCGTGATGGCATGGCTGAAGAGTTACTCCTTTTTAACCTAAGAATAGGGAAACCTTGGAACTTGTCTAGTGCTTAGGGTAGTACTAGGTTATTGAATTGAGTGATGCTAACTAGATCTTCTTACTTATGACTCCCTTCTCCTTAAGTCGCCTTACGCCAGACTTAATTTTTTAAAACATGACTGTTAACAGCTCTTTCCTGATTTAGTGACGTTAGTTGAAACAAAGGGTAAGGAGGGAGGTTTAAGGAATGTTGAATTGGGAAAAGTCAGATTGGCTTTATCAAGACTTTCTTGACCACAATCTGTAAATGGGTTAGGCCATAGAAAGGGTTGCTTTTTTGTTTTATGAGTAATAACTCACATATGACATGTCCTTCTTCAAAGCTGAAATAATTTAACTATTTCTTTTTTTTTTTTTTTAACTGCTATTTCAATACAGCTAAATATGGAGGCAGATTTATCACACTTGATGGAAGATCCTCTTGTGTTTGTTCTGAATTGGGAAATAGATGAGTTATTTAGATGTATGTTTTGTTGCAGTTGATTTGCACTTTCAAAACTTGTAAGCAGAAAAAGCTTTTCCCCCCAAAAAAGTTCTAGAGACTTAACTGATTTAAAAAAAAAAATTAAAGACACAGTATGGTGTGCTGGTTGGAGGGTTTGGAATTAACAGATTCTGAACTTATGCATTTTACAGAATGTTCTCCGGAAGGTGCAACATCAAGATGCTTTGCAGATCTCTGATGTGGTCATGGCCTCCCTGTTAAGGATGTTCCAAAGCACAGCTGGGTCTGGGGGAGTGCAAGAGGATGCCCTAATGGCAGTTAGCACATTGGTGGAAGGTCAGTGAGCCGCAATCAGGCAAGGAAATTTCTTTAGAATGCAAGAGAGTTTCAGTAGCCATGAAGAACTTTTGACTGCAAAAAAGCATGGTCCTGTCTTTTCACTTACGTGTTACTGAGTCAGTTCAGAGTTGGATTGAACATAAGTATAAATTTGTGTATAACTGCCTTGCCACTCTCCCTGAAGTGAATGGGAGCCAATTTGCAAGTCAGGCTGGCAGCTCTTTGGTGGGTAGAGGGAACTTATCTACCTCATGTTCCTCGGGTTCCTTTTCCCCGAAATTTGCTTTATTGAGCTTTGACGCCTGTAAAGGACAGAGGAAGCAAAGGTTTATGTTTTCTTTCCTGGCACTTGGTACCTTCTGGTTTGGGTTTTAATGCTTTGGATCTAGGCTGAGACAATATGATGCCTAGTATGGAATGGAATGAAACACTGAGTTCTAGGAATTAATTGATTTTCTGATTGTTACATATCTTAACTATTCAGAATTGCTTTGGGGAAACCATATCTGACTTCAGAAACTGGGAATGCTTCTTCAGCGGTGGTCTATAAGGTGTATTCCTAAGGCAGACTCATTTCTAGCATAAGGAGCCTATGTCCAACTGGTCTGGCCCCTTGTGACCACCCTGGCGGGGCACAGAAGTTAACTTTAGTTCCCAGAGTAGCTGAATTGAATATGAAACCCAGACAGCTTTTCTTGACGGGCTTGTTAAATAAGTCCTTGATGGAATTGTTTAAAGATCCTGTTTTATTAAGCTGGCTTCTGGGAATCCCTCATGGACTAGTGGTTAGGATTTGGTGCTGTCACTGTCGTAGCCCATGTTCAATCCTTGGTCAGGGAACTGAAATCCCACAAGCTACATGGTGAGGCCAGAAAAACAAACTGGCTTCCAAAGAGTTCATGTTACAATCAGATGAAGAAGTGTAAGTCAGTATCACTAGCTCAGCCAATTCATAATTAACTTTGACATTCCTTGAGAGCCATACTGCTTGGTAGTTTCAACCAGAGTGAAATCCCACTCTGGAGATTGGCATTTTCTCCAGCAGTAATAAATTTGGCTTGTCCAAGACAGCAATAATGTCTTTATGATAAAATTGCTATTTAACTCATTTTACCCAGCCTTTTGACTGGAGTGTGTACATTTTGGGAGAGCTAAGATGGTTACTTTTGCTCACGTCTGTGATCCTGTGGTGCTAATGGATTGGGGTTTTTTTACAGTTTTGGGTGGTGAATTCCTAAAGTACATGGAGGCCTTTAAACCCTTCTTGGGCATTGGATTGAAAAATTACGCTGAGTACCAGGTAAGCTGTGCTTTTCAAAAATAATATGTTTATGTCTTAATTTATACCTGGTAGGCATTATAGTACAGAAATCTGGATCCTGTAACCCAGGTGGGGCTTCTCCATGTATCACCCTATATATGAGGGTTGAGCTACTTTGTTGCCATAAGTGTCTGAACTAAAAGTAGTCAGTAAGAAACTGGATATTAGACCCACCAGAGTAGCACCCTTAGAAAGGTTTTGTTTTGTTTTCAATAAACCACCTGTCTCTGCCACCACCATCCCTGGTGAAATTGTCTTTTCTTTCCTTTCTTAATGATAGTTTAAATAACCATAGTTCTCTTTCTGCCATATTGGTTGTTAAAATGAACTAAGCTCAGGAAGAAGGGCCTTTCCTTCTTCAACTCTTAGTTCATGTGGTAAAGGATCAGTAGCTAGGTAAAAATCATGCCTTACCCCTGCAGGCAGCCTTTTTCTGTTCCAGAGATGATCGACTTAATTCTTTGCAGGTTTGTTTGGCGGCTGTGGGCTTAGTGGGAGACTTATGCCGTGCCCTGCAATCCAACATCTTACCTTTCTGTGATGAGGTGATGCAGCTCTTACTGGAGAACTTGGGGGGTGAGTGTCTACACACACAATCTTAGATGATTAAACATCAAGATCCGTGACAGAGAGTTTGTATGTTCCAGAATGTTGGCTGTAGGTTTATGAAGGGAATTGTTCATTTTCACAAGATGATTCTAACCTAAGGAAAGAAAGAAATGCATGCTCAATGTATGGAACCTGGGGAGGCGCAGGTGGGAGCCTGTTAAGTGCAAAGGAAAAGTAAATATTATAATCTCCTCTATCTAGAGATGACCACTGCTGATTTTTGTGTATGTCACTTACAGGTCTATATCCAATATATTAGTTGCAATATTATTGTTAAAAAGCTCTTTGAGTCTTTGGACAGAACTTTTTTTTCCTCCTTGTCAGAATGAAAATGTTCACAGGTCTGTGAAGCCACAGATTCTGTCAGTGTTTGGTGATATTGCCCTTGCTATTGGTGGAGAGTTTAAAAAATACCTAGAGGTGGTTTTGAATACTCTTCAGCAGGCCTCCCAGGCCCAAGTGGACAAGGTAAGCTTAAAGGTATCTTTAAGTCCAGCCCTGATTGGAGGAGCGGGACTTTTGACAAATGCACAACCAAAGGCCATCAAATACAGTGATTCTATTCTTTTTCTCCTGCAGTCAGACTATGACATGGTGGATTATCTAAATGAGCTACGGGAAGGCTGCTTGGAAGCCTATACCGGAATTGTCCAGGGATTGAAGGGAGACCAGGAGAACGTACACCGTTGAGTATACATTCCAGTTGACTTAGTCTAGTGTGCACTTAACCAGATGGGCTGTGTGTTCATTGCATGGCTCTCTTGTAAACTAGCACTTATTGCTTAAAAGAAGGGGAGGAGGAACAGTGCTCTAATGAAGGGAATAGCTTGGGGGAGGTTTTAGCCTTTATTATTTCTGATCACTGCTTCCTCAGCTGTGTTGTTGATCATTGCAAGGGATGGATGCATGTATACCAACCCCAAGTGGGAGTTCTTGAGATGTGCTGCCCTTCCCCCATCCAGTCATCTGAATTGAAGGATTGGGAGATTAGATTTCCTCTGTCACCTGATATTTTTGTTATTGACTGGGGAAATATTGATATCATAGGCTTAAAGGAAAGATTCCATTTGTCCTTCTACATATATATATATATACCCATACATACTTCTGTTTGTTAAGGAGTATCTACCTCTTCTGTTGACTTGACGAATAAGGAAAAATAGTTTGGTGTAACTGTGTACGACTAGTTCTCTAGACCAAAGCCTCCATGATGGGGGTAGGGTATTTGGGGATTTTGAAACAGGGTGTATGCCTGCCAGGTGGAGGGCAACCTCATTAGACCTTCTCTTTCTTTTATAGCGGATGTGATGCTGGTACAGCCCCGAGTAGAATTTATTCTGTCTTTCATTGACCACATTGCTGGAGATGAGGATCATACAGACGGAGTAGTAGCTTGTGCTGCTGGACTGATAGGGTAGGTTATACCCTGCTTCTGATAGCTGAGTAGAACTTCTCATAGAAAATGAGAAGACATGTTAAAAAGAATATTGAGAGTAGCCTGGATTGGCACAGAGGGGACTTCTTTTTTTGATAGACCGCATCATACCGTTTTGAGTTCTTAGGTGATCATTCATTTTGGACTTAGCTCTAATCTCATTCCAGACCCTCCAGATTTCTAATTCCCCCCACCAGACTCTAAGAAGTGAGCTCTCAAAGAAATATAGAAGCAACATCAGATCTATGTCAACATCTCATATTCTGATATTGGTCAACAAGTTACCTCTGTTTGGCCTCCTCTACTGAGGGTTTCTGAGGCATCATTAGAAGACAGAACATTGGTTTGAGGAGCTCAAAGACTTGGAGTCTAGTTCTGATTTTACCATGAATTGGCTGTGGAACCTTGGGTAAGGTCATTCTTTTTTTTTTTTACATCTCGTTTTTGTAATCTGTTGAGGGCAGGTATTAGACTTAATTATCTTGAAAATTTCTTCTGGCTCTAAAAAGTAGGTAAATACCAAGAAACCTATAGCTAGCTTAGCTATAGGTTTAGAAGGTTCTAAACATGATCTTGTTGTCGGGCCAAGAGCTCATTTTCAGGTGTGTTTATTTTGCACAGGGACTTGTGTACAGCATTTGGGAAGGATGTACTGAAATTAGTAGAAGCTAGGCCAATGATCCATGAACTGTTAACTGAAGGACGGAGATCGAAGACTAACAAAGCAAAAACCCTTGCTACATGGGCAACAAAAGAACTGAGGAAACTGAAGAACCAAGCTTGGTAAGAGCTTGTTTCCACTGCCCACTTTCTTGCGCTTTCTTGGGGAAGAGGTACATTTTCTTTAGACTTTCCTGACAAGGACTTTCTTTTGGTGTTTTGTTTTATATTATTTCCCATATAAGTGCTTCTGAGCCAGGACTTTGTTCCTCAGCCTTGTACTAGTGAAAGGGTCAGGCAGCCCATCTTTCTTTGAGCCAAGTATTTGGTGATAAAGGACAGAATTTATATGACTAGAATTCAGTGAAGTCCCCCCAATTCATTTTGGAACCTTAATAAAGTCATCGATAATGGCCTTTTCCCGTAAATCTTTTTTTTTTCTATTTCTCTCCTCATGTTCTTTTCTTCTTTACTGAAGTGCTTTTAGACATGGCTTTCTTTTATAAAAGATATCCAAAGTTGGAGTTGTCTGACCTTTGCTTTGAAATATAGTTTTGTTTTTCTCTCACATACTCAGTTATCTTATATCACAGATCTCAGGGCTTCCCAGGTGGCACTAGTGGTAAAAACCCACCAGCCAGTGCAGGGAACATTAAGGATATGGGTTTGATCCCTAGGTTGGGAAGATCCACTGGATGAGGGCATGGCAACCCACTCCCAATATTCTTGCCTGGAGAATTCCATGGACAGAGTAGCCTGGTGGGCTACAGTCCATAGGGTCGTACAGAGTCAGACGCGACTGAAGTGACTGAGCGCACACACACCCACATCTCAGTAAAATTGGCTATTTTGAGTTTTGTCTTTATAGTTTCCCACCCTTTGTAAGTGCTAATGAAAGCAGGTAGATGGCATATAGGGAACTAATAAAAATAATCAGTCCTTGAAAAGTTGACAAATTCACTTCAGGTCTTTGAGCACTTAATTGTAGGAATCAGTGAGATGTTTGGCTCTATTGGCTATAGGCAATCTCAAAAATTGACCTTTTTCCATCTGTTTTTAGATCTGTTACCATTGGGATGATAACCTGAGACCCCCACTGGAAATCTCCAATCTTTTGAAAAACCCGGAAGTGAGGAGTGTGCACGGATGCTGAATGTTTGGGAAATGAGAGAATGAGTGAGTGAGGCTTGAAAACACACCATATTGAAAATCCTGCCACAGCAGCAGCTGCAGCCACCAACAGCAGTGCTGTTAGTGAGCTAAGTAAGCACTGACTTCGTAGAAAACCATAACGTCGGCCATCTTGGAAAAGTGAAAAACGGTGGAATTACTTGCTTATAAAAAGGAAGCTCTCTTCCCAGGAGAGGCTAGAACTAGCTTTTCTGTCTTTTGGCCGGTGCCGAGTGGAATGACTAGCTTGGGCGAGGAGGAGGGACTGGGTTCAGCTGTGGTGCTTTGCTGTAAAAGGCAGCCTGGCCTTTGCTGCTGATGAGAGAGACGGCGCCTGGGTCTCAAGCCCACCTTTGGTGTACCTTTGCCACATGGTTCTGGTACTGTATGCGTGCCGGCTAAAAGGAGGGTGAAGGGTTCTTCACAGTCTGAGAATGAGTGTGTGTGAATGAGGCGGTATCCACATTCTCAACTTCAAGTCATTGCAGATTCTTTTTCCCAGAAAAAAAGGGGTTAGATGTTGCATTTCATAAAACTAACTGAAGTTCGGTCTACTGATGCAGCACAAGAGATGTAAGAGAAGAAAAAAAAGGAAAGACGCTCTTTAGGTTTTGTTTTTGGGTTTTTTTTTCTTTCATTTTCTTTTTTTTTTAATTTTAGGGAAAACACTGACGAATGGTCAGAGCTCCCATCCTGATCTTTTCATCAAGGCGCCTTTCCTAATAATATGGTTCAACTGTGAATGTAGAAGTGGGGGTGGGGTGGGGGGAGAAAACAACAACAACTCTGGAGTTAGAAGATATAGAAAAATAAAAATACATTGTTACAAATAAAGAATGCAGACTTCAAAAGAAAGCCACAACCCAAACAAACCAAAATTTAAATGCTCAGAATTGGCAGCACAAAAGAAAAGTTCTCTCCTGACATGTATTGTGGCAGTCTGAACGCCCCCCAGAAAATTGTGCCAAAGAGTTTAGAAAACATATGCTGAAAACAAAACACATACAAACAGCAAACTTCAGGTAACTATTTTGGATTGCAAACAAGGATAAATTAATGTTTATAAACAATCTGATAAAATAACCATTTGGAAACTGCTTGGCCTTCTGTTCTCATTTATTTGATTGATTATAATGAGGTATTGGTCTCTTGCTGCATTTCAAAACCAAGTGATCAAAAGAATACATATGTGTGTGTGTGTGTATATACACACACATATATATACATTAGAACTCTTGTGATGAAAATGGCACTTGAAAAGGTTATATTTTTCCACTGAAGTTGAAGATTAATAAAATGATGTCAAAACATTCCCCTGGTCACACGCTTTAATATTTTTGTTTAAAGTGTGATGTGCTATGATAACTTAAATCAGACAATTTTTTTCCCTTTTACAAGGGAACAGGGCACCTTGAATTTTGGTTTTAGCCTCTTTCAGCAATAAGGAGGGATGTCGGTGAGCTTTGATCCCCTTTTGGTTTTGCAATTATTAGGAGTTTTTGCTGGCATTTTGAATATGCTGCTTTCAAAAGCACCAAGGAAGATTTTAAATTGCTTCCTGGTATTTGGAGGATTAAAAATAAGACCTTAACTTTCCACTTATACTTCCATTCTAGCAAAAATATGGGCTTACATTTTTTTCTCTTTGCCAACTCCCTGTTCAGGCCTTCCATTCATAAGTGGGATTGGCTCAGTTTTGCCCATCCATGTGGCAGCATCTCTAATAGCTCTTGTACAGGGTATCAGATATTGTGCCTTTTGGTGCCAGGTTCAAAGTCAAGTGCCGATCTATGAACCAGTGTACAAAAAAAAAAAAAATCCAGGTATTTGAAGGAAAGACGCTCCGTTGTGAATAAAGAGCTCACACCAGTTCCTAAGCCCTATGAAGAGACCTGGCCTTCTAATGCCTTGTTTAAATTTTAGTTGCTCCTTGAGGGAAAGGATGATCTACTAACCATTCCTGATAGGGTTAGTCAGGGCTTAGGGAGGGGGCAGGAATATTGGGGAGAAAAAAATCTGATCATTCCTCAGTGCTACCCATTTCTGTCCTGTGTGGGCTGCTTAGCTAGACAGCAGGAGAATAAAGTACACCGAGAACCATAATGAAAACAAAACCTTCCGTGTGTTTTGTCATGTTTTGTTCCAGGGAAGCAGTTGACAAGTGCTGTTACTAATGCTTTCTCCCAGATCCGTTCAGTGATGGAGAGGAGGAAAGTGGGCTGGTTGGTTTGCGGTCTTGGTGCCTCGCAGTTTTCTTTGCACTGGTTATGCATTTATTATCCTCTTTTCTAGTTACCTTTGGCTAGTAGGTCTTCCCACTGGGTATTTGTCCTTAATCAACTGTACCACCTAAGGCAACTGGACACAAAATGCATTCTGTCCACTCACTGGGCCTTCCCCACTCTAGTCTTGGCACATTCCTTCAAGAATGTCATTACTGTCTGGTAAGATGTCAGTGAAATGTGAAGAAAATAGGCATCAGATTAAGCTTTGGTTTGCCACAAGTGGCAGCTGCCTGTATCAATTACATTTATTAATTTTGCTTTTCATTTTCCCAGTTCCTCCCAGCTCCCTTCTTTTGAAATGTTGAGATTTTGGCTGTCAGAGGCAACTGCAACATTGCCTTAGGGACTTGTGGAGGAGGGGAATTGCTCAGTGTAGTAGTTTCATTTTCAGAACCAAGTAATCTAGTCACTCTTATATAAAAGTGTGTTAGTCCAACTTGAAGAAAAATTCAAACTCCATCAGCTTTTGATAGCATCTTGGATTCTGAAACAACTTCCGTCTGTAATTGGCATTCAGAATGCCCTTGGCATGCCAGTCTGTGATGGCAGTAAAAGACCTGTTAAAACACTTGAGCCCAACTTTATTAACCAAAACTGATACCACCACCTTTATCTTCTAAATAAAGTCCGCTTTATTTTTATTTTCAACATTTTGCTGCTTCATTTTTGGTTCTAGATGGTGTCACCTTTTTGGAGGTGAAGTGAGCTGTTTGAAAGAAGCTGGTATGTATGGTGACAGATGTGTGAGTTGGGGAGAGGAAGGACACATCTAAGGACAAGCTCTACTGTAGTACAATGGGAAATGAGTGAGAAACAATTTCCTGCAAATGAGGCAGTGAGAACTACGTGGAGGAGGTTTCCTGTCCAGAGAAATCTGAAACTGCTGGAGACTGTCCTGTCTTGTGCATATTTTTCAGGCTAATGATCTGGTCTGTTTAATGGCTTATCCAAAAGTTGGATTTTTAGTTTGCAGCGTGTACTTAATTTCTGCTTACACTCTTTCCCCCACCTCTGCCCCCCTAGGCCCGAAAGTTGGAAAGAACACTAACTTGAGATTAAGAAACGGTCCTTTCTTTCACCCTGCTGTTTATATTAGTGCAGTGAGATGCCTGCAGGCTACTTTATGGAAAAATGCACTTTCTTACTTTATGTTGGGCAAGTAAAATGAGGGCTGACCTTCATTTTCCTACCTTAGCCTCCATGTGGCCTTCCACCATTTCTGATTGCACACCCGTCAGTAAGAAATTTTTGATCATGCATACCCCTATGTGTTGATAAATTATATACCTGTACTACTGTACCCCATATATTGTGTAATCATAAGACACAAAAATAGATATTAAAAAGCAATTATATGAAAAATAAATATAAGTAGGAGTTCTAATATTTTTTTCTGTACCCAACTTTGGAGATTACTGGGTTATAGAGGGTAACTTGTAATTCTTAGTAGACTGCATTAAATTTTGAGTGATGGCAAGAACATTTCTCCATTGAAAGTATACTTGGAGGAAAGAATGGTATCTGTTCATTATCTAATGATGGGGAGGAGCTGCTTCCCCTAAGAATCTTCACAACAGTCCTCCAGATAATTCCCCATTCCTATCTAACTCCCTTCTCAACTAACACCGAGAAAGGACATAAAAATACAAGGTTATAGTTGTACCTGGCCTCATCAAGGATTCCAAATCACAAGCACTGAGGTTTTATGTTTTATTATACCTTAATTCTCACAACCTTAGCAGAATGCTGTATGGGAGAATATAGAGGCTTGAGGGGCAGAAAGGCTAATTTATCAGACCAAGGTCACAATGGAGCTGGAGTTCAAACCCAGGCCAGTCAGATACCAAAACCCAAGCTTTTCTCTCATTTGTCCTAGACAGATACTGTCCATCTTAGTGATATAAAACAAGAATCCATACTGTATGTATTTAAGATATGCCATCCATTTCCTTCACAGCACTATGTAAAGGTACATTTGTTGCTTATTTATTGCCAGATTTGCCAACTATAATGAAGGCTCCCAAATTTGGTGACCTTGACTCTCTTTCCTCAGCCTAGGGCAGTGTCTGAAGTACAGTAGACCTTTATAAATATTTGTTGAACTAATGACATGCTAGTACAGTTGAGGGAGTCTCTGAAATGGCATCACTTAGCCTTTGAAAGGCAGAGACTTGGGCTCCTGGCTCTTACCTCATTTGCTGGATGACTTCAGGCTAGCCTCTTAACTTTGGGTTAATTAGAGAAATGGGAGCAGGATCAGTCAATAGTCATACAGTGTTCATTTTACACACTTAACAAGATGCCTGGCTTGTAATAAGCATCTTAAATAAACATACAAGTAACCCTCATCAACCCTATAACAAAGGCACCATTTTAGTCCTAGTTCACAGATGAGAAAAGTGCGGTGCAGAAGGGGCAAGAACCTTGGCCAAAGACACTGGTAAGCGTAAGCAGGGCTGACTCTCCATGCTGTGCTTGTCCCGCTGGACAGTTGCAGACTGCTGTGCGTGGCTCAAGGATGAGCAGATGAGCCACTGCTCCCAGCAAGCTTACAGGTAACAAGCAGGGAGAGACATGAAGGGGTTTTGGAATTAAATGATGAAGTCATTTTGCCTTAATTCCATGAGGTACACTGCGAACATTTTGTCAACTGTCAAAACTCAGCTCAAGGATGGAGCTGGGAGGTGTGTGACATACTTCCTAAAGCCAACTTTACTCCCAGCTGGAGTCTGAATCTTCTCCCTGTACTTCTGCTTCACTTGCCCCCTGAGCTAGAAGCTTTGGGGAACCAGGGCGGGAAGGCAAGGTGGATGTTGGTGCCTGATGGCCCGAAAGTGCACTCCACCTCTGAATTACCTGTGCCATCAGCCAATCCTGGGCAGTGCAGCATGGGTAGGAGGCCTGCGCTGTCCCCTCTCCCAAGTGTTCTAGGCCGTAAGTTCCTGAGCTCAACTCTTGGTATGAAACATATCTTCTTGTTTGAATGCAAAGTACATCTCAGCTTTGGAGCCGGGCCTGCTCTGGATGCAGAGGGGTAGCCTGTCACCATCCTGAAGAAGAGAATTAAGATATGAAATGGCCTCCTGCGAATTAGCTCTTCATTGCAATGAGCAATGCCTCCTATTTTCTGACCCCCTGCCCTTCAAAATATTCCAAGTCCTTAGAGTAAAACCTTGTGTAAATTCTTTTCTGATCAGGAGACTCCTCATCTGCAAAATAGGGATCCTAATGAAGGAAAATAGAAAGTTCTAAGCACAGGATCTCAACACATGCATTAATTAAATTAACTGATCAACAACTATCATTGAATTATGTGCCAGGCTCCAGGGATACAATAGTGAATGAAGCAAATAAAACCTTCCCATGGAGCTCACATCTGCTGGACAGCACATAGTATTCAAAAATTCAGTAGAGGTATATCTCACTCAAAGATATTGTGGATTCTGTTATAGACTGTCCTGATAGAGACTATCTTAATAAAGCAAGTCATACCAATTTTTTAGTTTCCCTGTGCATAAAAGTTACATTATACTGTAGTCTAAAGTGTGCAACAGCAGTATGTCTGAAAAAAAAAAATGTCCGCACCTTCATTTAAGAATAATGCTGTTGGAAAATTGGTGCCAATACACTTGATCGACGCAGGGTTGCCACAGACTTCCAGTTTGTGAAAAACAGTATCTGGGAAGTGCAATAAAGTGAAGTACAATAAAACAAGGTATGCCTATAGACTAATTTTTAATTGGGAGATAGCAGAAATGCACATAGTTGTGAAAAATATGAAGCACAAATAGTTAAAAACTTTGCACCCAAACCTTTTAGATTTGATTGGAGGATGTACGTTACTTCCACAGAAACGGGGATCTGGGGAAGGATTGAGTCTTGCCACCACTGTGCAAAGCTCTGATATGATGGAAGACTATCGGCTACAGTTGGAATCCCAGGATGGTTCTGGAGCAAACCCTAATTTTCTAGGGTCTAGAACAGGAGGGCTAAGGTGGCAGCCATATCCAGCATTGTCACATGTGTCTAATCAATTTTTCTGCCTGCCTGATTCTACTTGAGTCATCTGCATTTTATTTTGATTCAATCTTTTTGCCAGCTGCTAACACCACCTCCTCCATTTCAGGCAAGAATGGGACAGGAAAGATCGTGTTTCTCCAGAGCAAGAGTCCTGGGAGTGGGAGACAGTCCCCACCCCGATGATTTCTAAGGAGAAAACATGTTGGGGTGACTTGGGCCCTGCTTCTGTCTCTCACCAGTAACTCAGCCATCCAACACCTTCCCACCTTTCCTCTCACTTACCCCCCACTTTCCCCAGGACCTTGGGTTTTACTTTTTCTGTCTCTATCATGATGAACCCTGATAATATGGGTTCTCAGGTGAGAGAGGTAACATCCGAAAGTCACACAACTTCACCCACTTATTCAACCAGGAACACTCCTTCCTACCCTTCAAAGTTTAGCTTAAACATTACCTCATCAGAGGATCTTTTCTACTTTATCTAAAGCAGATTCCCACTCCCTCAAAAAATATTATTCTTTATTGTTGTCCCTTGTGTCTTCTTACTATCACAATTTATAATTGTTTCATTTATTAAATTTTTTTCCCCATCTGACTCCTCTACTAGAACATAAGCTCCATGTGGGCAGGAGAGACAACAGGTATTGAAGAAATCCTTGAATAAACGTACAGTGAGCAGGTACTATCAGGGCAGTAAAATGCAGTCCCTGTTCTCAATGTCTGTCCAAGACAAACAGAACCAGAAATGGGGGATGCTATGAAACTAGGTGTAGATCCAAGTAGGTATTTTGGGGGCCCCTGAACCAGGCATAATATCTGTTGGGCTTTTGCTACCAATTGCTTAGAATCCCAGATAAATCACTGGGCTGGCCCTGCCAGGGGACTCAGGCCTGAACCTTGACCAGCTCAGAAGCATCAGGAGCTGACAACTAATCTTGTAGAGTGTGTGCTTAGACCATACCTGGGCCCATTACCCTTTCCAGTGAGAGAAGGGCCGCCAGTTTCAGGTCCAGCTGATGGCCCAGTCCATGCTCATTAAGACCTCAGGCAACCCCACTACATTTATTCCCAGCCTCCAGTCTTTTGCCTGGTCTTCTAAGAGTTTTGGAAGAGAACCTGTACAGTCTTAAGGAAGATGACACCTGCCCAGCCCTCTGGATTAGTGGGGTGACAGATGTCCCAGCTGGGTAGCCTTCATATCTAAAGGGCAGGTGGATTGTCCCACATGGCTCAGAAAAAGCCAGTGTTCTGGACTGTAAAAGGCTAGCAGGAGAGACTGGAAGGGAAAACAGCAGGAAAAGGAGGAGGTAGGAAGCGGTGAGAATCCCTTTCTTTGAAAGGAAGGAATACAGAGCCTCTGCTGGCTCTTCTGGGAGGGGTTCACCCTTCAGTCCACTCTTCTCCCTACAGTGGGGCAAAATGGGAGCTGCTGCTGCTGCTTCTCAAAGCTCACAGCAAGCAAGAAACGTTTTTTCCTGTCCTTTCCGCATTCACCACCCCCTTCCTCCAGTAGCCAAAAAGGTAGGCTCAGGTTCCCAGCAGCCTGAACCTTCTCTCCAGATGTGAGGCTTCAAGCTAAATGCTGAACCCACCCAAAGCCCCTGATTTACCCTATACCCTTCCAGGGTCGGCTTGTCAGGAGTTAGCCAGAGTCCTCCAGAATTTCCCGGATCATTCCCTACTGCAGCCAGGCTGACCATGCCTCTGCCCACGTTTTTTAATCCATCAGGGAATAACCAAAAAGATTTTAGCACCCCGGAGGTGACAGTCATAGATCACCTTTAGTTCCTATCCCCATTCCTCTTCTACAGTTGCCCAGGTCAGGAATTATCGCCAATTTAATTCAGAGGGGTTAAGTAACTTGCCTAAGGTCACACAGTGGGAAAGGGACAAAAACTTGACTTCTCTCCAGCAGTTTGGCAGGTGCTCAAATACTCTTTGTGGAAAGGGTAAAATCTGTTTGTTCATTTCGCTGGCCTGTGGGTGCCTCTGTGTGTTGGGGGAGGGGTTGTGTGTGAGAGGGAAGCTGTTCTCCTTCCTAATGAACTTTTATCTCCTCAGTTCATTCTCATTTCCAAAGTTACCGATTTGACGCTAATCTGACTGAACCCTACGGTTACTGTATTTATTATCAGAACAATGCCCCCTCCCCCAAGAGCAAAGAAGAGTAGGTCTAATGTTTTCTTTCTCAAAAGAGCAAAGACCAAAACAATCCAATAAAGAATCTCATTTTCCCCTAAAATATATATCCTCAAAGCAAATCCCAACGCACCACCCGAGTTCCTACGCTGTCCGCAGACGCCCCCCACACCCGCCACGCCACCCTGCGTGGGGAGGCGTCGGGGAGGGGGCGCGGAGCGCGGGCCGCGCGGCGGGGAGCCGGTGGGCGCCGGGCGCGCAGCCAGGCTGGGCCGCACGGCGGGGGCCGGCCGCCCCTCGCCACGTGGTGGTGGCCGCGGCGGGGTCCGTGGCGCCTTCCCAGCCAGAGAAACCCGGAGCAGCCGGGGAGGAGGAGGCGGCGGCGGCGGCGGAGGAGGAGCGGGGCGGGAGCGAGGGAGGGGGCTGGGGGGAGGGGGTGGGGGGTGGGGAGAGACCCGGCGGCGGCGACAGGGCGAGAGCGGAGCGCGGTGCCAGGGGGTGGGGGCACCGGTGCCTGTCTGGGGAGGGAGCAGGCGGAGGGGGTAAGCTGCGATTACCAGCAGGAACCGGCAGCAGCTGTGAGTCCCGGCGGGGCTGGGCAGGGGGAGGGGAGCGGCGCCTAGGGTTGGCCCCCCGGGGGTCGCGGGGTGGGCTGGAGAGGAGGTTGGCCCGCAGCTGGTCCAGGGTAGCGGGGAGGGGGAAGGGTCCGGCGTCGGCCGTTCGCATTCCCGCTTTCCCCCGTCCTCCGCCGCTTCTCAGGCCGCACCGCTTCCGGAGCCCCTTCCCCGGCCCCGGGAGGTGGACTAGGGGCCCGGGGCTCGGCGGCAGTGGGGGAGGGGGCTGCTTGGTCCGGGCCTCTGAGAGGGGAGGGACGACAATTTCTGTCGGCCGAGCTAAAGGGGTTTAAAGGGCGGCTCTTAAAGGGGCCGCAGAAGGGGCCCGGGCCGAGGCGGCACCCCTTCCCCATCCGCCTGTCGTCGCGCTCGCGCGGGGCCGCTGGGCCGAAGGGACAGAATGCAGAGGAAGCAAACGCGGGTCGCGATCGCCCAGGAGGCAGAGCCCCAGCTCGTGGGGTTGGGCTCGAAGTGGCGGGCCGGGGGTCGGGGGTGTGGTGAGCGCTGGTGAGCGGAGCTGGGGGAGAGGGCAAAGGCTTGGAGAGGAGAGGGTTAAAGGTGGGGCCAGCCCTACAAACACGCGCACACACTTCTTACTCAGACCCGGTCACACGCTTTTCCCTGGCACTTAATGCGGGGCGGTGTTGCGGCCTGGGCCCGAGTCCTCTCCACCCAAGGCTTTTGCTGCCCGGCTTTGGGAGGTCGCGGACCCCACTGCCTCAGTTCACACCTCGGGAGCCCCCTCTCTTACGCGCACACATGCTCCGGCGCGCGCGCACACCTCGGACATTCCCATAGTGCCTCACGTGACACACGCCCCGAACGTGCCCACCCTTCACACACGCTCACGCACGCGTGCCCACACGCACACACAAACACGGCCTCCCGGTCACTTCCCCTCCATCCGACCCCCGCCTGCATCCCCGCTTAAGGCACTCATTGACTATGACACACCTACACTCATTCACAGACACACACTCCCCCACACATGCCAGCCACAGACACACATTCATAAACAGGGCCAGGAGAAGTACACACGCACCCCCTCACCTACTCTTTCGGGAGCCCTGAGTCATTCCTGCCCCCTCCCAGGGCTCCCCACATCCCTGTGTGCAGGCACACAGGCTGGGCTTAGGAGTTCTTTGTCTGCCCTCTTCACCTGAGCCCGGCGGCCTCTCCCAGAGCCCCCTTCCCCTCTGTGTTCCCTCAGACACAGCCGAGGACTTCCTGTGGGTCCCAGGTCAGGGGAGAGGAGGGCCTGGAGGGTTGCCACAAACCCAGTGTGAGTCGGGGAGGCGCTTCCTTTTCCTGAACTCTGGGATCCTACAGGAGGAAGCTGGGAAGTTGGGCGGGGGCCCAGCAGAGGATGTGCTGACCGTGGTGGGGCTGACCGTCCCAGAAGCACTGGGCCTTTCTTAGGGAGGAGCCAGGGGTGCCGGAGGCCTGGCATGAGGAGCTTGTCAGAGAGGTATTTGGGGAAGTGAGGCCTGGGGTGGGGAGGCGGCTGGGGAGTAAGTCAAGGCAGGCCTCATCTGGGCCCCCTGTGCTGGGAAGGCAGCGCTCTCCTGTCCACAGGTCTCCCTGGGTTCTGGAAAGAGTCCTTCTCTGCTTATGGCTTCGCTTACTTGTCCCTATTTCTCCCTGCTCCCCCTGTCCCCCCGCAAGTCTTACTTGCTTCTGGTCCCAGCCCCTTCCTCAGGGCAGCAGAGAAAAGAAGATGGGTCTGGGAGGGAGCTGTGAGACACAGAGGCAGGACTAGGCTGCATCTCAGGTGGCCACAGAGCTCCTCAGGCCAGGACAAGGGGTGTTGGGACAAGCTCTAGGCCCCCCTCCCCACCGTTGCTCCTGCTCTCCCAGGAGGCCCAGGGCGGGCTGTGGCCCAGGCCCTTGCCATGGAGTCCATGTTTGAGGATGACATCAGCATCCTGACCCAGGAGGCCCTGGGGCCCAGTGAGGTGTGGCTGGATGCCCCTGGAGACCCCTCGATGGGGGGAGGACATGTGCTCTGCCTCCCACTTTGCCCTGATCACAGCCTACGGAGACATCAAGGAGAGGCTGGGGGCCTGGAGAGAGAGATGCCACCCTCCGCCGCCGCCTGAAAGTCTACGAGATTAAGGTCAGAACCTGGGGGTAATGGGGGTCTGACTGTGTCTGTGGCAGGGGAGGGGGCTGCTGAAGATCCAGCAGAGACTTCAGGGATCCAAAAGAGGGGTCTGGGGCACTCGATCCCTCATGAGGGTTGTGGCTGCTCTGGATGGATGGGGACTCCAGAGAGCCCAGCACCAATCAGGAAGGAATCGGGAGGGATCGTCTTATGAGCACTAGACCTTAGATCTAAAAAGATCTGGCTGGTGGGAACCGCGTCCTGGGCCATGGGAATTGGGATGAACAGATCCCACTGGAACTAGGAGGGAGAGACTAGAACTCTGAGTCAGGTTGTGGGATGGGGACACAGCTAGGCTGAAGCTCTTCTGAGGGCCTCCCTCATTTGCAGTACCCACTGATCAGTGACTTTGGGGAGGAGCACGGTTTCTCTCTATATGAAATCAAGGATGGTTCCCTGCTGGAGGTGGAGAAAGTCAGCCTACAGCAACGGCTCAACCAGTTCCAGCATGAGGTGAGCCCTCCCTGAGTCTTTGTTCCAATCCACCTCTGATAATCCCCAACGCCAGCCTCTGGCCTTCCGTCTCTTTGATCAGAGATGGCCATGGTCCTCCATAGTACCAGCTTCAACTCCGCCTGCCCCTCCACTGGGTGCTGGCAGTGGAGGTGGGAGGCACAGGGTGCTTGCTGCTCTGCCCCCAAGTCAAGGTAGGCCTGACTCTGGTTGCCCTCTGCCCTCTCTGTGCCTCATCCAGTTGCAGAAAAACAAGGAGCAGGAAGAACAGCTTGGGGAGATGATCCAGGCTTACGAGAAGCTCTGCGTAGAGAAGAGTGACCTGGAGACAGAGCTGGGGGAGATGGTGAGGTCCAAGGAGCCTGGGTGCTTGAGGGTGTGACCTTGGCCGTGTGCTTGTGGTATGCACTCTGCATGTTTATGTCTGTCTGTGAGTGTCCACGTCTGGTGAGTGGGGTTGTGTGTGTCATACAAGTTGTGAGCAACTCTGTACATCCTGACTATACAGTGACAGGATGACTATGTGAGTGGCCCTGTAGAACACTGTGAGTCTGTGTGACCCAAACACTGGGTCTCGTGCTGGGTTGACCCTCTGCCTATAGCACTGTGCTGGAAGGCTGTATGGGTGAGGACAGAGGGGACTGGAAGTGTTTTTGACTGCTGGGATGGGCCTTGGCCTGTATGTGATTTTAAGTCTTGGTATGGCCATGCAGGTGAGCAAGTGGGCAGGTGTCAATCAGGAGACATGGTCTCTTACTAACTCGTAGCTATGACCTGGGTCAAGTCACTTAGCCTCTGTCCTGCCTCTGAGAAGTGGGGCAAATAATAACAACCTTGCTGAGCTGTTAGGGGACATTCGTGTAAAAATGCTTTAACTTAATCGCATTTACATGGCACTTACCTGTGTGCCAGACATAATTCTTATCTCTTCAGGTATGTTTACTGATTTTAATCCTTGTAACAAACTGACCTCAGAGGTAGGTATGGTTAGCCCCATATTACAGATGAGGTACACAAAGCCCAGAGTAGTTACGTCACATATACAAATGGAAGCTTTTATGCTCTTGAGAGGGTGGCAGTGTTCGGATAGGGGGCTGAGTATTTTTAGAAGTGTTTCTGTGTGTTAGTGACAGGGAAGAGGCATTAACTGTGACCTTGCAAGGGGCAGTAGCCAGAAACATCTGCATTGCAGTTGATGGGAGGGACCTTGTACTCATGGCCTCTTGGAGAGTGGAGTTGGGATGTGTGACCTGGGGCCTCCACTCAGTTTAGAGGGGTGATGGTTACCCAGACGTGGGGAAGTCCTGGGTTTAGGGAGCCCACTGGGTTGCCCTAGCCTGGTGCAGACCCTCACCCTCGTTTCTCCCGCTATAGCGGGCCCTGGTGGAGACTCACCTGCGGCAGATCTGTGGTTTGGAGCAGCAGCTGCGGCAGCAGCAAGGCCTCCGGGATGTAGACTTCCCCAGCCTGAGCCCCCCCCGCCCGCCCCTGCCCCGCCCTGTGCTGACCTGGACCTTCATTACTTGGCATTGAGAGGGAGGATCCGGCTTGAGTCATGGTGAGATTTCAGTGACCCCTGGTTTCCATACTCCAAAGTCCACCCAGCCAGCCCCCATTTCGACCCCATTGGATACCTCCAGGGTTTCAGATTGTTGGTAAACACCCTGTTCCGTTCAGTTACTCAGCTGTGTCCAACTCTTTGCGACCCCATGGACTGCGGTATGCCAGGCTTCCCTGTCCTTCACCATCTCCTAGAGCTTGCTCACACTCAATGTCCATCGAGTCGGTGATGCCATCCAACCATCTCATCCTCTGTCGTCCCCTTCTTCTCCTGCCTTCAGTCTTTCCCAGCATTAGGGTCTTTTCTAATGAGTCAGTTCTTCGCATCAGGTGGCTAAAGTATTAGAGCTTCAGCTTGAGCATCAGTCCTTCCAATGAATATTCAGGACTGATTTCCTTTAAGATGTACTGGTTTGAGCCCCTTGGAGTCCAAGGGACTCTCAAGAATCTTCTCCAACGCCGCAGTTCAAAAGCATCAGTTCTTCGGCGCTCAACTTATACTGTCTTAAATTTTTCCATAATCACCTCATCCCTCCTTAACCAACTGTCCCTTCACCTCACCACTATTACTCCAGGTTCTCCCAACTGACATGCCGCCCTTAAATCCTTCGTTCACAGGCTCCTCCTGCAATTCCTTTCTATGCCAGCAGAGGGCAGCCCCACCCAGAGTCCCCCTGCTTGTCTTTGGTTGCGATTAGGAGAGGCCCCAAGGATGTTTGTGGACGAGAGTCTGACCAGGGAAACTCTTTCAAAGCCCATCTTATCTCTCCCTTGACCTCCAGGAAGGTTAGAAAATGCAACTCAGCCCATCATTGCCCTCTGCTCTTAGTAGAGGTTTATCTGTCATCCTGGGGTGGCTGCCCTCCAGCTGTCTCTCTTGGAACCCTCATGCTGCAATTCTCACCTGTTTCACTGTGTATTGATGTGGGAGTGTGTGGAGGATACCTAGCAGCTGGGTCCAGCATGACATTGTCCTTTCCTCTGCAGCAGGCTGGCCAGGCGCCACGCCGAGTATGAGTGAGCTGGAGCGGCGGCAGCTGGAAGAGGCTCTGGAGGCTGCCCAGGAGAGGCCCGGGGGCTCAGCTTCGGGAGGAGCAGCTCCAGGCCGAGTGTGAGCGGCTGCAGGGGGAGCTGAAGCAGCTGCAGGAGACCCGGGCCCAGGTAAAAGAGGGAGCACCAACCCCAGGCCCCTGCTCTGGCACCTCTGGAGCTCTGGGGAGTGCTGGGAGCTGCTGGAAAGAACTCTTACCGAGATCTGGGGTTTCCTCACTGAGTACAGACCCGCCCTGGGAATGGTAAAGAAGGGAGGTCCAGGCCAGTGAGGTTGGGGTCTGACTGCTCCATCTTTCCCTTAGGATCTAGCCTCCAACCAGTCGGAGCGGGACATGGCGTGGGTGAAAAGAGTTGGGGATGATCAGTAAGTCACTTTGTAATCCTCTTCCTCTTAACCTCTGCAACCCAGGGGGTGGCATTTTCCAGGTTCCCTCTTTTGGTTCACTCCTCCCCCTCCACATTGTTTGGGGGAACCTCTCTTCCAAGCAGTCAGGGCTGTGTTTTGGGTTGCTTGTGCGGCTCTGCGTCCTTCACAGGGAAGGAGGCGAGGTTCTGGCATGCTCAGGTTCTAGGAGGTTCCCTTTGCTTTCTCTGGCACCCAGGCCTGTGTCTTGTTGAGGTCTCGGGTTGAGAGAGACTTCCTCGGCAGCCTTGCTGCTGTGTTGTGTCCTCTGGTGAGTTTTGGGTCTCTGTGGGACTCATTTTCTATCCCAGTAACAAGGCCCAGCCAGTTGGATTAACCAGCCCCGCCCTGATGAGGAGGAAGGAGAACATGGTCTCTTTCAGGATTGTCTCCTACCTCAGGAGAGAGAAAGCTGAGACTTAGGAGAGGACAGACTTCCTTGAGTTCCGTGCAGCTGCAAGCCGAGAATTAGAACATATCAAGCTGGGGTGTCCCTTGGGGATCCTGTCATTGAAGAGAAGCAGTGGTAGGTGGGAAGGGGCTATGTCAGCAGGGTGCCTAGTAGGGGCCTCTGGGGAGGCACTGGGCAGCCAGGGAGAGGGTGCACACGGCCTGGCAGCAGCGAGCCTGGTGCCTCTCACATCCGCACCCGAACTCATCCTCTCCCACTTTCTGAGAAATAGAGCACAAGCCTCCTTCCGCCTAAGCCTTCCCCCCACAAGATGAGGAGTGTGACGCAGACTCCCTCCTTTCATTGGTGGGGAAGACTGAGGCCTGGAGAGGGCAGGAGCCAACCCTCCAGCACACATACACCTGGCTCTGGGACCCCTGGGCCTCCTCACCTTCCTCCCTGCTTCTGGTCAGTCAGGGGTACGCTCACCTCCCCCTGCACCCTGGGGTAAGGACCTGGGTGGAGCTGTGATAGCTGGGGAGTGAGAACCTAGTTTGTGGGACTAATGGGTGGGACTCCTCACTGTTAGGGGCCTCTGCAGAGAGGGTCCACCCTAGCTTGTGGCTGGCGCTCAGAGCCTGTCCTAGCCTGTATGCCCAGACCTGGAAAACACACATACCCATACATGTTCTAGAATCCTAGCTTGCCTCTAAAGTCACACCATAGCTCCCTTTATGGCTCACTGAATCCACCTCCCTCCCAGAAGACCAGTCGAGAAGCCTCCCTCAATAGGTTGAACCCAGAGAGGATTTTTTTTTTTTTTGGCTGGAGTCTGAGCAGCCAGGCTTCGGATCTCAGGGACCCCTCCTGGGATGCTGAGTGGCTCAGCTTTGCTGATTTCACCTCGTTGGCCCCAGGTTTCCCTCACAGGCTCAGCAGTCCATCACTGCTGAGGGATGTGAGTGGAAGGTGATGTGGGGGAGGCCGAGAAGAGGTGGCATGTCCCCAGGGGCCGAGTGAGTGGGTAAAAGAGAATCCCTCCTACAGATGCCTCTGGAGGTCATGCCATCCATGCCACTCATCCTAGCCGGAACAGCCCCTTTTCCTCCCCTTACAAGGTACCTACACCCCCCTGTCTCTTAGCCAGAGGGGAGCTGGGCTCTGCTCCGGGCTGGTCCTACCAGAGGTGACTTCCAGCTCCTCCCTCGGGTCTTCATGGTTTGGACTCGGCCTCACAGCCTCCAGGACCTCTGCCCCTGGAGCCAGCCAGGCCCTGCCTGCCCAGCTTGACAGTTCCTTTCAGGCCAAGCATCTCTGGACAGCCCCAGCTTGGCAAGAGTTAATTGTCAAAGGAAGTCCTCACTCCCCGGTAGTTTTATTTTCTTATAAGCTCAGCTCCTTTTGGTAATAAGCTGCTTCCCGAGTGCTCCCTCCCCTGTCCTCCCACCTAAGGAGGCCTCAGTCACCTGCCCTCAGCTTCTTTCCCCCGCACCAGCCCCTACTCTCCCTTCTACTTCTGCCTGACCCTTGAGGCGCGTGGGAATTTTATGTGTGGGCCTTCCAGGAGAGGCTAGCCAAGGTGGGTTATCTGCATGGAGGTGTGGAGGCGGAAGAGGGGGCCACAGAGGTTCCTGAGTCCAGCCCAGGCCCCGGTGGGAACTCGCTGTACCCCCAGGAGGTGCTCGCCTCCCTGCCGTGGATGCCTCCAGGGTGGCCGTCACTTTCACCGTTGGCATCCTGCTGCCCACATAGCCTTCCCCACACCACCGCTGCCTCTATGAGTTCCCCTCTGTGAGGCTGCCCGGTGCTGAGGGGCCGGGCCTGGAGGCCGTCCCAGCCCCAAGGTTTCCAGTCTCCCCTATCCCAGCCCCTGGTTCACAGGACCATCGTCAGTGTTCCTCTGACAACGGGCACCCAGACCAGATCGCCACCCTCCAAATCTGACCTCAGGGCAAGATTTCCCGGCCGTTTGGTCAGCCCAGCATTTGGTAGTCAGTGCCCAGGGGAAGGGCCACTGAAGGTGACCCACCTTCAGTGAGCAGGGGCTGAAGGCAATAATGAAGGAAGAGATGGGAGTGGAGACCAGAAGGGTCCCAGCCAAGCGAGAGGTGCAGACCCACAGCCCCCTCCTCTGGCCTACTCAGGGTCTCAGGTCCTGAGTGTGGCCTTCCTGGGGGTGTGGCTAACACAGAGGGTGGAAGGGCGATTGTGGAGAGGGGGCTTCTAGAAGGGGCTCAGGGGATGCAGGGCCACTGAAGGAGGGGGCTCATCCACGAGGGGAGCACCTGTGAGCCGATGGGGGTTCAGTATCAGTGTTGAGGGGGAAAACTATAGGCCTTTTCCCCAACATGGGGGGCTCAATGTTGCAGCCTGGGTGCTTTTCCGCCCACTCCCCCACTCCTCTCTCCGCCCACAAGCCTCTGCGTGGGCTGCGGTTAGTGGTAGGGGAGAAGTGTGAACTGTGAGAGAGAGAGGATGGAAACTCTGCACAGAGGTCAAGGGCAGTGTAGGGGGTCAGGACGGAAGTCGGAGACCCCCATGTACCCTGAGCTCAGTCTCATGCCCCAGAGCCAGAGGGCCCAGGGCCTCCCCCCTTCACACTTCTCACCCTCCCTACTTCCTTTCTTTCAAATTTCCTTCAGCCCGGACGCCCGGCCCACAGGACTGAAGCCCTGAGCTCTTGCAGCCTCGGGGCTCCCCAAGGGTGGGGAGGGGTTCTGAAGTCGAGGGCCCACCATGCCCACCTAACTGTGGTCTGAGGAGTTGGTGGGCTTTGAACCACCTCTTACCCTCTCCCTGCCAGGGAGGCAGAGAGCAGCTCTTACCCACACTCTCTGCCTCGATGAGGAACACCACATCCTCCCCTCATTCAAACCAAACTCATTGAGCTGCTATCTCCTTAAATGGATCAAAACTGGTTTCCCCTTTTCACCTTCCATCTCCTAGGCATTTCCCCAAGTCCTCATTCCAGCAGACACCGTGCGAGGCAGTTTACCTATAAAATCTCATTTGAGTCTCACCAAAAACCATGTGACAGTGTTGTCCTCTGAGCAAATCAGAGTACAAGGAAGTAATCAGAGAAATTAAGCGCAAATACCAAGCAGGTCCTGAAATGATGGGGTAATAGCACTTCTGTGGTGTTTTTATGGTTCAAATTCTTGTCCAGGTAGGAGGTCCTTATACGAGGAGCAGCCCAATTTGTTGACTGATCACTTTTGAAAGTGAAAGGAGGCCCTATTAATAATTCTGCCAGGTGACTCCTGTCAACCAGGACAGCCCTGGGCAAATTGGGATCTGTGGGCCCCCAGCCTGGAGGAGGACTCTGATTCCAACCCTGCTGTGAAACTTCTCCATTTAGCTGCATCTGGGGAGGCTTTCTAGACACAAAGAACATCTGGCTGAACTGGAAGAACGGCAGGGGCTGCCATGAAGAGCCGGGCTCTGTGGACCGCAAGTCATAGCTGGTCGAGGAGAGTGAAGGGGCTCAAGACGCCTGAAAGGAAGTGGTAGATCGCTGGGTTGTTGCAAGCGACTTCCTCCTCCCCCCAGCCCGCAGCCTCAAGTCCGCTCCACGGCCCGGTGCCTGTGGTCCCCTCCCTGAGGGTCAGGCCGGGCGGGAAGACTAGTGCTGGGTGTGCCTGTGGGTAGTGGAAAGTTTGGTCCTTAAATGCCCCCGCAAGGGTGAAGTGGGTAGAGGGCAGCGGGGGCAGCTATGGACAAGGATGGAGGAGCTGGGAATGCTGGATTTCTGTTTTCCTCCTGATTCTGTCAGCCTGGGATTCTGACCACATGACCAGCTCTGATCCTGATCCCATCCCTGCCTGTAAACCCCCATCCCTCATCCTGACCCCAACTCGTCTCCAGTCCTGACAGAAGATGATCTCATCAGACCCTGACTCCCACCTTAATCCTGACCTCGAGCTGTCCCTAGTTCTAATCCCATGACCCACTGCTAGCCTGAATCTTGACCCTGCCACATCCGCATCCTCATGGAGGCTCCAGCGCATCACAGGGCACCCAGTGAACCAGGAAGACACTGCACTCAGAAGCCCATGTGTCTCCCAGCTGGCCTGGGGCAGAAAGAGGCCTTCTGCAGAGGCAGATGCCTAGGTCTCTAACCTTCCTCATCTTTATTGCTTTATCAATAACAGTGAAGATGACTGTTTCTACATGAGTTTTTGAACTCCCTGAATTATTCGTGGAAAGAAAGAATGAAAGGATAAGTCAACAGAGGGTGGAATGGTGTACAGGGGCTCGGAGCCCTCTTTCCTGCCAGCACTGCCATTTGCACTCTGGCTCCTCCAAAGGTGCCAGCTCAGCAGGCTAAGGTGCCAAGAGCCTGAGTCCCTGCTTTGTGCCACCACTGCTCTGTGACCTTGAGCTGGCCTCTTAATATAAACTGTCCTTCCACTTCCACACGTGTTGAGCACCCTCCTGGCCCCTCCCCGGGCAGGGCTGCTGATGCTCAGGGATCCCAGGCCACTTTGGAGGTCTCCAGCCTCTTTCTCCTCCTCTTAGCCTTCTGCTGCCTTCACACCTATCTTTCCCCCCTTCTCTGATCCTTTTGGAAGGCAGTTGATAGCTAAGTAGTGAGTAGCCTCGACTTCAGCGTCCAGGAGACCAGAGCTCCCATTCCAGCAACTCCACTATTACTAGGCTTTATGACTTTGGTCAGCTGACTTAACCTCTGTAAGCTTCGGTTTTCTCATCTGTAACATGGAGGTAACAAGCCAGCCAACGCTGCAGGGTTGTCCTGAAGATTAAGTTCTTAGCACAATGCCTGGCCTCTGATAAGGGCTCATACAGATTATGATTCTTTTCTGGGTGCTTCCCAAGTTCTGAGAGACTCAGAACTTGTCCCCCATAATTTAAGCAATGAGGAAGCACCCAGATGCAGGCATCTGCTGCCGTTCACCTGATGCAGCCTTCCCAGACAGCCGTGATGGTGGAAAACAGCACTCAGGTGTGGGCCAGGAAGCGGAATGTGTATTCAGGTGCACGCATGCAACTCTTGGTTGTGTTGTGAAGTTGAGATTTTTTCCACTGAATTGGCAGTGTTTTCTAACGTGAGTCATTCAGGTCGTTAGTGTATTTAGCAGCCCAGGCCTGAGCATCTTGAGGTGGGTAGTCACCCAATGCAGGAGGAAGGTCTCACAGCACCTTGGAGCATCAGGTCTGGTCCCCTAACCTTGCCCAGGGTCTCAGAGGCAGTTTCGAGGGCCGCCTGGAGCTCCTGGAGGACACGGGGAGTGGTCGGGGCGCAGAGCTGGAAGAGGGGCTGGGTGTCCTGGGCTAGGGCCTTCTCCCTTCCATTTCCTGCTGCCTTGTCTATTTTGCTGCAAGGAGGGTGCTCGGAACTCAGTGCTGGAAACTGGGGTAGCTCCTGACAAGGGGAGGAAGGCAGGCAGAGGAGAGATGGGCCTGGCAACTGAGTGTGGCAGGTGAGATCTCTGAGGCAGGGTGTGAAGGCGACGACCTGTATCTGTCACCTGAGATACGCAGTGAAAGCAGATGGGGAGAGAAACTGGCTGCTCGGTCAGAGGGGATGTTCCATCTGTGCCCTACCCAGAGCCCCCTCCTGCCCTCACCACTGGGGGGTTAGCATGATTGTCTGGAAGTCCCCCAGTCTGAGGGAGGAGATGCAGCTCTTACCCTCAGATCCCCTTGGTTTGAAGTGAGGAGCCTTCCAGTGGGAAGTCCCCAATTTACTATGGGCCATAGACTGGACCTCTCAGTCTGATGAGGGTGATGCCGTAGGAGGAGGGTGGGGGACATAGGACACCCGAGGGCTGAGATAAGATGGGACGGAGGCTGCAGCACCTTGGCAACGGCTCCCCAAAGGACTCCTTCCCTCTGTTCCTGTCCACCATCAGACTGGTAGAGGGCACTCTCCCTCCCTAAGAAATGGGGTTGTTCCCCAGAATTCCAGCCTGTTTGCAGTAATTTGGCTTTGGCCCAGATGGGTTAAAAATAGTTTTGTTGTGGGAGGGGCTCCCCCTCCACCCAGCCCTGCCCCAGGATTAGTGAGAGTAGTGAGAGAACAAGGTGAGAGCGAGGGAGTTCAGTCACCATCTACCCGCTGCACTCGGCTTTTCCTGCCCTCTGAAGCCCTAACCTCACGACTTCCCGTCCTCTTCTCCAGGGTTGGTCAGACACACACACACACACACACACACACACACACACACACTCTCACTCACCCTGTTCCTCACTCATCACACTGGTCTCACATCTCCCTTTGCTCCCTCCCATTCACGTGTATCCTCTCTTACATGTCCCATTACCATGAGATGAGAGCAGGGTCCTCTCCTTGATTCCCAGCTACTGGGGCAACACCCCCTGCCCCCACCTCCCCGAGACAAAATCCCTCTGGAGTGGCCAAGCTTCTCTCTGCCATTTCCCCCCAGCTCCAACTTCCACAAAGTTCCAGAATCCCTTCTGGATTGGGTGAGGGGCAAGATCTGGGAAACAATATCCCCTGCCTCCCAGGCTCTGTCCAGGCCCAGATCAGAGATGAAGGTGGTGACCCAAGGCCATGGCATCGTCTCCTGTGATGTCAGGATGCACTCCCTGGAGGTGTGCAGATTAGGGTGGGAGAGAGAGGAGGGGCAGTGCTGAGAATGGTAATTTTCATTCAGCAATTCTGGGTCAAAGGGACCCAAAGAGAAAGGGAGAGAAAAGGAAGAGGTTGAAGTCTTTGCTGAGTCTGTTCCAGCTCCATGAGGGTGGGTGCCCTGGAGGCCTGAGCAGGAAGTGGGAGGAAAAAAAGGGAAGAAGAGGGACTTCCCTGGTGGTCCAGTGGTTAAGATTCTACACTTCCACAGTAAGAGGCACAGGTTCAATTCTTGGCCAGGGAACTAAGATCTTGCATGCTGCATGGCCTGGCAAAAAGAGAAAGGGAACAAGAAAGAAAAATGGTAAGAGAGGCTCAATTCAATACTGACTTACTGAACAGCTACCGGGTACCAGATCCTGGACAAGATGCTGGGAATACGAACACAGCGATGATCTCTGTGTTTGAGGAACTCCCAGTGAAGTTCTAGAAGAAGGCAACTTTTGTTAGGCGCTTAACGTGAGTGGTGCCCCCTGGAGGTGTGCCAGGCGCAATAGCTGTTCACAGAAATCTCCAGGTAACGGGCTCCCTGGTGGTCCTGGGAGTTGCAAGGCTGAAAGGAGCAAAGCAGTGGACCTAGGCATACTTGGGTTCAAGTGTATCAGTCAGCACCTCTGCCAAGCCAGGAGGCCATGTCTTCACTTACAGAATGGGGCTCTTAGGCTGTGCAACAGCAGTCTCTAATCTTCCAAAGGTGAGAACTCCTCTGGCCCCCCGCCCCACACACAGATTGTACTTCACTATGAGGACTTAGAGAAAACTCACAGCGACAAAAGCTCCTATAAATTCAGTGCAGCTTTTTGATGAATCTGTGTTTTATTTGTCACCACATTTTCTGCACAGATTAGAAACACATTCACACGTACCTGTATGAGATGTGTTCAGGCCACAGACAGTGCTCAGTGAATACACAGATTCAGGGAGCCCCTGAAATCACTGAGCGCTCCAGCCCCAGCCCATTGTCTTGGGAACCACTGCCCTAGCCCCAGGTAAGGTGTAGGGAACCCCCTGGAAGAGGTTCCCCTTTGAGGTGGCCCTTAATGCCCAAGAGAATTTCTGCAGCGGGGGTTGGAGGGTCTGGGAGGGGAGGGCCAGATGCCGTTCTTCCTCCACAGCTGTGACAGTAAACCCACTTCCCTTCTCCTCTTACTCACTCTCTGCCCTCTGACCTCAGGGTCAGGGCAGGCTGCGGACAAGCCTTGACCCAGGTGACTGGGTGTCCTTCAGGGTGAATTTGGCGCTAGCTTACACGGAGCTGACGGAGGAGCTGGGCCGGCTTCGGGAGCTGAGTTCGCTGCAGGGGAGGATCCTGAGGACGCTGCTGCAGGAGCAGGCCCGGAGTGGCGGTGAGAGGACCCAGAGGGCAGCAGGGGCCACCCTCCACTTCCCTCCCCGGTGCCCCGGCCTGTTCCACTCGGGAGGAGAGTGGGTGGGCACTGGTGGCTGGCAAGGCCCGGGCTCCCCAGTCCTGAGGTCCTCTAGCTCCACCATTGTCACCTGACCTGCTCCGCTTCTCTTCTAGGCCAGAGGCACTCGCCCGCTGTCGCAGCGCCACTCCCCGGCCCCCAGTGCCCCTCGCACTCCCCGCCGGCCCGCGCAGCGCCCCCGGGACCCCGTGCCAGTCCCCTGTCCCCCAGCGCCGCTCCCCAGGGCCCCCTGCCCCTCGCCCCAGCAGCGCCGCTCTCCGGCCTCGCCCTCCTGTCCGTCGCCCGTCCCGCAGCGCCGCTCGCCGGTGCCGCCGCCGTGTCAGTCCCCCAGCCCGCAGCGCCGCTCCCCAGGACCCCCACCTGCCCGGCCCCGCAGCCCCGGCCTCCGCCGCCCCCGCCGCCCGGGGAGAGGACGCTGGCCGAGCGAGCCTCACGCCAAGCCGCCCAGCCACCACGTGAAGGCCGGCTTCCAGGGCCGGCGCAGCTACTCAGAGATGGCGGAGGGCGCGGGCTACGCGGGCGCCTCCCCGCCCTGGCTGCAAGCCGAGGCGGCCACGCTGCCCAAGCCGCGGGCCTACGGCGGCGAGCTCTACGGCCCCGGCCGGCCCCTCAGTCCGCGGCGCGCCTTCGAGGGCATCCGCCTGCGCTTCGAGAAGCAGCCGTCGGAGGAGGAGGAGTGGGCCGTGCCCGCCAGTCCGCCCAGCCCAGAGGCCGGCGCCATCCGCTGCGCCTCGTTCTGCGCGGGCTTCCCGGTCCCGAGTCGCCCGCCGCCACCGCCTACGCCCACGCCGAGCACGCGCAGTCCTGGCCGTCCATTAACGTGAGTGCACTGTGGCCGCAGACCCGGGAGCCCCGCCCTCGGCTTCGCACCGAGTGATGGGCGGGGCTCCCTGCCTTTGTCGCCACGCTCCTCCCCCGGACGGTGCGTCCCCATCTCTCCAGTGGCGTTTTGTTGGCTTGAATTGGGGCCGCACTCTTTAAAACTTGTTGTTTCATGGTTAAAGACCCAGTCTTCAGAGTGACAGTCCTTGCTTTGATTCTGGACTTCAACACTTAATAGCTTTGGGACCTTGGGCAACTTCCTTGTCTTCTTCGGCCCTCAGTTTTCTCATCTGGAAAATGAGGACAATAACTTACTGATTCCATTAGAGAATTCTAAAGAGGGAGGCGGTGAACCCAAAGCACTCTGCACAGTGCCTGGCTCAGTAGTAAACATCTATTAATTGGTGATGGATCTATTAATTGCTGACACCAGTCTTGGGTCCCGACAGGGACAGCCCTGCTCATCCAGTTCTGTTCATCAGGCCTCGGAGCCCCTGCCCTTTTCTGTCTGTCCTAGAAGACAACCGTTTCTCAGGGCTGTATCGTTTCACAGAAATAGTGAGTTTCTTGGATGTCAGAGCCAACCCTTGCCACCTGGAAGGACCGAAATACGTTCCAGAGTCGGACAGAAAATTATTTCGGGCGTACATTGTTAGGGTTATCCGTTGCTCTGAGTTATCAGGGAGCTGTGTCTGAGTAATTCTGAGGGCATGTCTGAGTCTTGGCTCTCCTCATTACTGCAGATATGGCAGGCTGAACATACCTACCTCCCCTTTCAGCACCACCTGGGAACACCATGCCCAGGATTGGGAGAGTGGGTGCTTACCTGGGGGAAAGTGGTTAGGGAGGGGGAGGAAGGGGGTGATATAGGAGAAGTGCCCAGACGCCTTCTCAGGCCACAGCGCTCCCTGCCTTGAGTCCTAGGAAAGGGCAAGCTGGAAAGTGGGGACTGTGAAGGACGGATGTGGACCATAAACAACTCCTTTCTCTCCCTACAGCTGCTGATGGAGACAGTGGGCTCTGATATCCGCAGCTGCCCCTCTGCCAGCTGGGTTTCCCAGTCGGGTACCCAGATGATGCCCTCATCAAACACATTGACTCCCACCTGGAGAACAGCAAGATCTAGGGTGCCTCCCCCACCCACTGGCAGTTTCTCCTCCTCCCATCACCCCCAAACACTCACTCACTTTGAATGCTGCATGAATCTCGTGGGGGCCCCTGCCCCTTGCGACCCCCAGATACCTCCACTAGCTACTGAGTCAACGTGTGTGCCGTCTTCCCTGGTCCAGGCACCACTCAGCCCTGACTCTTCCCAGGAGGTCAGCTGAGGCTCTCCCCAGCTCCCTGGCTTCTGCTAGGGAGGTGGGAAGGGCTGGGATGAGGAGGGGCGTATCCTACCCAGCCTCTCCTTCTGCCTTTCTCTTCTCAAACAGTTGGATCCAAGAAGGTGTCTAGTGCTTGGGCCTGGGAGAGGGAGGGTATCAGAAGACTCCAGAAGCTCCCCCAGCCCCTACCCAGATGGCCACATTTCTCAGGCTGTGCTCTGTCCCAAGGAGTGCCTCCCTGTGGGATCCCAGAGCTTGCCCTGCACACTGATGCCAGTTCCTCCGTCCCCTGGCCAGGTTGGAGCTCGTGGCATGGCCCCCCTCACTGGGGGAAGGAGGCATCTTGTTTCTTGCCATTCCCTGCAGGCCAGCCCTGTTTTCCCCCTCAGCCCACCCTGGGGATAGGGAGGGTGGGAGAGGAGAGGGAGGACCCTAAAGGACTGGGAACATCTGGCCCCAAGAGTCTGCCCTGAGGCACCATGACCCTCAGGCTGGTGAACCATCTGTGTCTGCCTCCCAGGCCCAGGCCCTTCTTCTGGAGCCCCCAGTGTCAAGGTGCAGGTGGTTAAGGCAGATTCGTCCCCCAACCTGACCCCACTCAAGCCCTGACACCACAGGTGCCCTGGAGCCCAGGTGTGACTCAGCCTCCGATAGCTGGGTGGATGTCATCAGGCCACCCTCCCAGGCCAGAACCTGAGGATGGGCCCAGGGAGCTGTGGAGATCAACTTAAAAGGAGCTAACCCCCTTCCCACACCCCAGTGACCCATATTCCCTCTGTGAAATCTACCTCAGAGTCGTACCCTCAGAAGGACGGGTAAGCAGGAGGCCAGGGGGTCCCCGGGGCTGAGGTGGGGAGCTTCCCAGGCAAGAGCCTGCTGCCCCACGATGAATTCACTCTCCTCCACTGCTAGCCTCTCCCAGGCCTCAGCCGGGGCGGGGGCAGTGGGTGCTGCTGGCAGCGCAGGTACCGTTCTGATCCAACTCTTCCAGGCCCCCTACCTCCTCACCTCCCCTCCTCCTCATTGCAGGGGAGGGAGGGGGTGTGTCGGGGGCAGGGCAAGCGGCCGAGGACTCCAGGGACACATGGCATTGTACCTTGAGTGTCCCCCTAGGGAGGCGAAACAGGGAAGGGGAACTGGAAAGGGGAGGCGGGGCCCCTGAGCGCTCTGAACAAGTTGAAAGTCCAAATAAAACTTACCTGTTCCATCTGCGCTCGGTCTGTGCTCTCTGTGGCTGTGGGAGGGAGGAAACCCTTCCAGGCGGAAGGTCTTGGAAACTGTCTCAAGTAACCACTACCATGGGAGGGCAAGTAGGGGATGCTTAGGGCCCTGTGTTCCCAGGTGGTTCTGGAGACACAGGCATGCAAGTGGCTACAGGTGACTTGTGATGTGGACTTTATTTGAAACAGATGGGGAGCAGCAGAGGCTGTCTTCGTGACCAGCCCTGAGCAGGTGTCAGGGACTCGTGAATTTTCCCTCCCAGCAGGTCTGGAAGGTAGAAGTTCTGTAGTCTGAGGATTCATTTACCTGTAGCACTATTTTTTTTTTTCCATCAAATGATTTCTCATGCCAGGAACCAGACTGGAGCCTCAAAAAGGAAGGAACATTTATTTGGGTTCCATGTCCTTGTGGGTCAGAGAGTGGGGAGCGGCTCAGCGAGTGCCTTGAAAAGTGCCATAGCCCGGGATGTCAGAGCCAGGTCGTGAACCTGTGACTTCTGCCCCAGCTTGGGCCATGCCCTCTTGTCTGCAGAAAGAGCTTGAGCTACTTACTCATCAAATCTCGGTGCCTTTCATTTCCATGTGACACTTTTTGGCCAAGGATTCACTTGAAAGCAAAAGACAGGAGCCATTGCTCACTGAAGACCCAAGGTCCAGCTCCAGACCTGGGGTTTACATCCCTCCCCGTTCTGTGCCAAGGTGCAGTCCCCACAGGGAGACTTCCCTGCTCCTCTGTTGCAGTTGACAACTATAGCTGCTAAAAGCTTATCCAACACTGATTTCATCTGCAGCCAAGTCCTGACTGCCAGGGAAGGCAAGAACAGACATCCCCATGGGACATGGCTTCTTACAAGCCCTGGGAGAGAAGGTTCTGGAATCTCTGACACATGAGCTCCCCTGATTTTCTCCCACTTCATGGAAGAGATTTTCTTTCTGCCACGGATGAATGCAGCACCCAGGCATCTGGGTTTTGTTTGGATCCCTGGAAGCATTTGCTTGAAGGACATGAGAAAATTAGGGTTGGTAAAAAGACACAAAGCAAAGAGAAATCCCAGCCATTGAAAAGAAGGGCAAAGGATGACCTGGAAATGAGCTGTGTGGGGGCATAGCTGTGTAACCTCACCTGGTCCTTGGGCATACGTCTGAAGGGGTGAAGAAACCCAGCTACCCACAACCTGGACGCTCCTGTCACAGGGGAGGGGAGTATGGCAAGTCAGGTGTGGATTCCAGCAACATGTCTCCTCGATCTCTGGGGACGTGGGAAAGGGCTCAGATGCAGGACGGGAAGCTGCTTGGGGCTGGAAGGGAAGGGGAGGAAGGAAGAAAAAGCTAGTGTTTCTCTAGCTCGGTTCCTCTAGACCTGCAACCGTTAACTTAATGCCTGCCCAAAGGAGAGGACTAGGAGATGGAGAGCCCTGCCAACACTCATCCTTCTCTTCCCAACGGGATCTGGGCTGCGATCAGACGTGAGGACGCTCGTTACTCTTTGGGAGTAATTCAGGGACCCCAGGGCCTGAGAGAATGGGAGGCAGAGGGGTCTGGATCTCTGGGCTCCTGGAGCGGTGAGGAGGGTGGGACGACTTGCTCAGGAGCAAAGCGAGGGAAGACCCCATTGAGGCTGGAGACGACACCTGGGAACCGACTCACTTTCACCAGCACAGATGGGGAGCTGGACTTGGGGAGGAGGGGGTCAGTGGCAGGGAGGAGTCACAGACTCCAAGCCATCCGTGGCCTCACCTCCAAGTGCCTGAGGAAAGGCTGACACCCAACATCCCAGCTCCAGCCCCGCTGCCCTCTGTCTCTCCTTCATCCACCAGCTGCCCTGTGGGCCTCCTGGCCTCATCTTTGATTTCCCCAGCCAGAGCTACCAGCCTACAGCCACCCCGCCCCTCTCCTGGGTCCCTGTAGAAGCTGTGCCAGGCAATCAGCTGAGGAATTAAGAGCTTCTATCAGAAGCTGCTGCTGCTGCTGGTGTGTGTGTGTGTGTGTGTGTGTGTGTGTGTGTGTGTGCGCGTGTGTGAGAGAGAGAGAGGCGGGGGATGGAGGGGGTTGGGGGGTGGGAAGCTGATCGCTCGCAAACGGGAGGGGTGTGTGGGTGAGTCAGCCGTGTTAATGAGAAACACCACACCCCGCTGATTAGGACTAATGAGGAAGAACAGAGGGGGTGGGGGTTCAGTCAGTGATATCTTGACAGGGTTGCTTGCTCCCCCAGTCCCATTTCTCCCTTAGCTAGGGCAAAGAACAGAGCCACTTTGGCTACTGCAGGAAGAATGGAGGTTAGACACAGCGATGAACCGCCTGGGGTGAGGCGGTCCTCACTGAGAAGGGGTTGAACCAGGAGTCTAGGCAGAGACCACATTCAGGGGAACCATGAGATCCAGTATGCTCCTGTTCCTGCCCGTCCAGAGAAATTTCTGGCACTCAGAGCTGTGCCTCCCGGTTGCCTCAGTGAAATCTAATGGACCTCTGCCGAGGGCCCTGATTAAGGGATGCTGCGGACAGGGCTCCGGGCTGTGCCCTTCCTATTGGCAGCCTGGTTTGAGGCATTGACTGTCTTTGCAGATGTTAATAACCAAGGGGGCCTGGCAGGGCTGAGGGCGGGAGGGGTTGGGGTAGGGGAAGGCCTGTGGGCATCCGCTGAAGGCCCTCATGGTAGCTTCCCTATCCTTGTGGCAGAGGCAGAGGCCCCCAGAACCCGCAGCGTCACCCTGCCCCTCCATGCCGACTCAGCTGAGGGCAAAGGCCCCAAGTGTGCCCGGCCTATGTTCCAATCCGGTGTGAGCAGACCTAGGGGAAGGGAGGGCAGAGGAGGGCTGGGAGGGGGGACAGGATGGGTGTCGGCCAGCACCTCCAACACCTCCTCATTTGCATTACCACTGACACCCTTCTTGACCAAGAAAATGGAGCCAGAAATAACAAGGGGGAAGGTGATTCCCTGGGGGGGACCTTTGAGGTTCTCTTTCCTTGCTCCAGCACTCCCAGTGCTGAGGGCAAGAGGGCAGCCACCCCCTCCCATCACTCGCCGGCCCCTGGTAGGGAAATGTACTTATATTTGCTGCTCCCTCTGCAGGTTGGGCAGTCACTCACCCCCTTCCCAGCCCCCCCACCTCCCTTGGCCCCAAGCACCCCAGCCTGGCCCCTTTCTTGGGAGCCCACACCACCTCCCTCCCTTCCTCTGGGAACCCTCTCCCTGGAGCCCCTCACACAGCTGTGTTGACCCCAGCTCTGCCCAGCTGCGTTGTTCTCTTCAGTTTGTCCTGCCTCCTCTCTCAGACTAGGCGTTTCCCAAGGCAGGGCCGAGACATCCCCTGCTAACCTCGAGAGAACATTCTGCCTGAGAAATAATCCCAACACTAGCAAGGCAGCTTGTGAGTAGACTCTAGAAAAGGTGAGAGGTAGACCAGAGGTGCGACCCTGGCCCGAAGGTGGTGAGGTGGGAGGGAGCTGGCACTCCCAGCTCCACTGGAGGAGGCCTCTGTCCACCTTTACTTGGAGGTATTGCCAGTTGTCAGCTCTCTGCCCTCTGCGATCCTTGGAGAAAAGGGCCCTCAGTCAAAAAGACTGTTCATTTTTACTTCTCCACTGTCCCAGGGACTACCATACAGACCACCCCCATGAACACATTTGGTGCTCAGTTTACATGCATTGAATTTACTTCTGTCCCGGAGAGGGCAGGGAAGGATGTGGCAGTCACAGCTTGGAGGCGGGAGATGGTGAACGGTGAACGTGACAGGCCAAGTAGAGGGAGATGGGACCCTCCGCCAGAGGAGGGTCCTAGAAGAACCTGGGACCTAGAAGAGCCCACGGGGAGGGTGGAAGCAGAACAGAAGGGCCTGGCAGGGAAACCAGGTCGCGAGAGACAGCCGAGAGAGCTGTGAACACACTGCGAGAAGGAGTGAAGGATGAGCTGAGAACTACCCCCCACTCCCCTCCAGAGATGCTATTTTGGAGGGAGCGAATATATGCAGTGCAGGGGGCAGGAGGGGGAGTATGCCAGCTTCCACAGGGGTCAGCGGGACCACCCGCTGCCTGCACTCTCCCCTCTCCTGGCTGGCCAGAGCCAGCCATCTTCACTGGCCTTGGAACCCCTTCCTCGCTCCCACCTCCACCCAGCACTTCCCTCCCCACTGGGAAATCTTGCTCCTTTGAGCACAGGAGGAGAAAGAATGAGCCTGAAGATTTGCAGCTGGCTTCTTGGCACCTGCCTGATGGTCCCCTGGGTCCTCAGACTTAGGGAGATGCTTCTACTTCCATCCCTGCCTTGGAATGAAAACATGTCGGGTACAATGGGACATGGGGTGAGGCAGGCACCGCAGACCGCTCAGGGGGCCTGCACACTTCTCGCCTCCAGCTCTGCACTTAGGAGCTCGGCACGGATCCCTCTCTAGCAGCAAACAGGGAGTGAATCTGGTGTTAAAAGTGACCAAGGCAGAGGCCCCTTCCAGGGCCAGCTGGGTTCACCCACAAGAGGCCCAGCCTCTCTGGGTGGAAGCCCATATCTTGCCCGTTTGGACCAAGGAGGCTGGACAGGGGTCGGTGTCAAGTAGAGCCTTGCTTGGCATGAAGGGAAATTCCTGTGCCCCAGATCAACCTCTCTGAGGAGCCCTGACTCATTTTGGGATGAAGGCTCCAATGCCCTGCGGGTTTCTGTGGCGGCAAGGCGTGTAGAGAGCTCTGGGGACAAGGGGAGACTTTTGTTTTCGTTTTTGGAGCTTGACTTTTTACTGCCTGAGAGCACAGCTTCAGCTAAAGGAGCAAGATTGCCCACGATGGGAAGATGCTGGGCACGGCCATAGCAGAAGGACCGTTAAGTTAGACTTTGGGGAGAACTTCCTATGAAGACACTGGGGCACATTTCCTAGAGGAACCGAGGGAACCAGTTCCCTGAATGTTTTCCACAGTGAATCCCTTGCTCCCTTGGAGGCTGGGAGTTCGGGCCGGCATCGAGGTAGTGCAGGCCAGAGGCAGATAGAAGAGAGGAAAGATCCACTGCCAGGGACTGAAGGCTCCAGAGAGGAAGGATGAGTGTGGGTTCAGGCATCAGAAGACATATGGCCCCGCACCAGACAAGGTGAGGGATTGGAGTGAGAAGATCACAGGTGTGAAAGCCTGTCTCTCATCTTGGTCCCTCTCCCACTGTCCGAGCATCATGCTCTTCTTCTTCTGGCCTTTGCAGACCAGGGAGGGAAGGAGAGGAGAGGAAAGCAGCTGTGGTGAACAGGCTGCTTCCCCTGTGCCTGGGGTAAGAGGCCTGCAGGACTTCTTGGCTGGGGGTGGGGGAGATGGGATTGTGCAGCCAAACTCCCTGGGGCAGAGGAGCTGGGGGCAGCCAGCAGAGGGGCACGGGGATGCAGGAGCCTGTGTGATTATTCTGTCCAAGACCCCTCCTCCAGAGGGATGCCCAGTCCAGGCTTTCAGCCCACAGTGAGTAGATGGATGGGGCCAACTGAATGATCATCAGGTCCTTCCCCCTTCCTGGGGCCCATGACCTTGTGAGTGTTGCAGGAGCTTAACTCTCTTACCCTTACCCCCCCACAGCAAAAGCAACCTATGGATGGGAGGTGGGGGAGGAGGAGATGGTGTGGAGATAGGTCACCCAGAAGCATGGGTGAGGGGAGGGGAGGGGAGAGTGGCCCCTGGCGCTGGCCTTTATGGTGTGCCCAGCACACGCAGGGAGCTCACCTGGGGAATCAGAGAGCCCCCTGCCTGCCCTGGCATTCCACTCTGTCAGAGCATGGCAGGTGGTTAAGCCTGAGGACAGAGGGGGTCCTGAGCAGGACTTGGCACAGGAGGTCTCTGAGCTCAGGGATTTGGGTGTCTCTGATCTCAGGCACGGCCTTAGTCCCCTACAGTCGGCACATGTGTATCTTCCCCATGTTGGTCCTCCAGGCTCACCCTGTCACATGTAGCCCCAGATACACCCTTCCAAAGACCCAACTGCACACAAACACACATCCTTCCTCACTTACCAGGCTCCCAGTGACACCCATCTGCAGAGACACACTTCTCCCAACACGCATGTACACAGAGTCTCACAGGACCACAGTGCCACACACGTCCCAGGTGCCACGGGGACATGGACATGCACTGCTGTGCATTCGCACATGACCCATGCAGACCCCAGGAACAGTGTCCCTAACACACGCGTGTGCTCTGGGCTTTGCAGCTGACCCCATTGCCCAGTGGTGTGCTGGTGCATGTTCAACAAGCAGCCCTCCAGCTTGAGCTGCCACTGGGACAGTGCTGAGCCCTGGGGAGAGACCCACACAATCACCTCCTGCGAGCTGGTGCAGCCAGCTCCAGCCCACCACTCCACAATCCTTTGTAGAAATCACATGATAAATCTTAGCCACAGATGGGCAGCCCCCAGGAGGGCTGCACCTGGGCAGCAGTGACTCATTAGGGCAGCTTCTTTCCCCATGGGGGGCCTCCCCTTCCCTAGCTTCTCCCACACACAACCCCCTGCTCCTGTCCAGACCTCACTTCCTGTCCCAAGTGTGGAGGGTGATGGTCCCCCACCCACCAAAGGTAATTCAGGCAGGCTTCCTGGAGGAAGAGGGCAAGGAGATGCTGCATGTTCTCAGGGAAGCATGAAATTTCTGTGCCCAGCTGCTTCTGATCTGCATCTGCCCCCTTGCTTCTGGCCTGCCCCTTGTTTCCTGATTCTTCTCCCTGGTCATCAGAACCAGGAGTTGATCAATATTAAAGGCTGAGAAGGGAGAAAGTTTGCACCCTGTGGGGCAGTGGCTGGAGGTGCCCAGAGCCTGTCCTGACAGTGAGGAAGGACCTCTCATTCTACTCAAGCTCTGGAAACGTTGTATCACTTCTCAGAGCTTGTGCTCCCCAATTAGGAAAAAAAAAAAAAAAAGGAAAGGACTGGAACCGATGGTTTTAATTTCCCTCTTGGCTCTGACATTTTGGCCTTCTATATTGCTGAGATTCCTCTAAAATTTACTCCTTTATTGCTAATCCGGATCTTTTCCCAGCTCATCAGGGAAGTGATCAGATGTGGTTTGAGTTTGGATGAGGGGAAGCAGTGAGTGCCACAGCCCAGGGAGCTGCAGGTTGGGTCTGGGCATCCATAGGTTTGGATCTGGGGCCTGGCAGGCCATATTCATTTGCAGGAACCTTCCAGCACCCTTGGCTTTCCTGGTGGCTCAGAGGTTAAAGCATCTGCCTGCAATTCGGGAGACCTGGGTTCGATCCTGGAGAAGGAAATGGCAACCCACTCCAGTATTCTTGCCTGGAGAATCCCATGCACGTAGAAGCCTAGTGGGCTACAGTCCATGGGGTCTCAAAGAGACAGACACGACTGAGTAACTTAACTTTAATAACTTTAACTTTTCCAGCAGCCTCTGTTCACTTTGCTATGGCTCCTGAACTATTCCTGCCACACACAATATTAGAGGAAAAGGGGAGGGAGACGGAAGAGAGAGGGAGGGAAGAAGGAAGGGAAGGAAAAAGGGAAGGAAGGAAAGAAGAAAGAAGAGAGAAGGAAGGAAAAGGAAAGGAAAGAAAAACAAAATGAAACAAAAAGGAAAGGAAAGGAAAGGGTTCAGCTTGGATCCAGGAAGCAGCCAGCCTGAGCAGACAAGTTGCTGGGGGACGTTCAGAGGATGGGGGAGGGCAGTGTTCCTGGTTGTTATGAACCCTTGCCCTGTGAATCTGTGAGGTGGGGACAGTTCTGTGCCTTCCTGGGCTTGGACCGAATTGAGCCAAGGCAGAGTAGAGTGCCCCTACTCTGCCCCATCAGTGCCCCAGACAGGGGCTGGGGTCCAACCGGCAGCCCATTCCTCCACCCAGGGCCTCCTGCCACTGTACTGCTGTTCCTTCTGAAAACAATTGAAACCACAAAATTGGCTTGTGGTTGGGTGAATATCAGTCACTGCTATTCAGCTTGGCTTCCTAGGATGACTAAGGGGGTTGTAAGCCCCTTCTATGAGCCCCCCAGATTTTCAGAGGCAAACTTGGAAAAGTGGTTTCTTTTGGAGGTTTTTGCTGGAAGCTGAGCTCCCAGGTGGCAGGGCTACAGTCACTGTATCCAGCGTGACCGTGGGCCCAAGGCTGTTATCCCTGGGCTGCCTCAAGCAGCAGCTTAGAGAAGACAGGGGCTGAGGGTGAGGCCACTAGGTCCCCAGCAAGTCTCCCTTCAATCAGCCTGGGGGTCCAGTGCCAATTCTCAAGGGAGCCAGGGGCCAAGATGCTGCTGCAGGTGTGACTGGCCACAGTGGGTCCCAGGGGCAGGGCCTGGGGCCTGGGGCTGGGACCAGAGTCCTCAGGTGGCCTTCTCCCACCTCCCGCCCAGGTGGCTGTGTGACCTGCAGATAGTCCCCTCCACTCTCTGGGCCAAGTTCTGCTGGTGGCCTTTCAGGCAGGGTGCTGCAGATGGGAGAAGCCAGGCTGAAATGCGAATGCCTAGCCCCTGGTCCGTGCCATCTAGAGTTTGATGGTCTCGAGTTTGACAGGGCCTAACTCTCCATCCTTCTCAGAGTCAGGAAGAGACAATCCAGGTCATCCTGAGTGTGGGCTGGAGGTGTGTGTGTAAGAGAGTCGCTGTCTTTCTTCTGGATGTTGACACTCTTGGCTCCTTTGCTGACCTCCTCCTTCCTGCACCAAGGGAGGATTTTGCATTCCCTCCTCTCAATGTTGTGTTTTGTAAAGTGGCGTAAAATCATCCTTTCGAAAGTTTTGCTATTTTTATTGATCTGTAACATCTCAGAGGAAGAAGTGTGCTTGCCATGCAAATCCGTGTCAAGACTAATCTCCAGTCTCCTTCCCCTTGCCACCCCTCCCCCTTGCCACCCACCCCCAGCCCCACCACAAAGAATGTGGGAAGTGCCGGCTGAGCCTGAGTATCCTCCAGAAACCCATTTGAGCTTCGGGGAGGGGAAAAAAGAACTCGATCTGGGAAGCGGGAGGATGGGTCCTCCCCCAGCTCGGTTTTCCCTTTTAAGTGACTCTATCACTAAGCCTCGATTTCCCCTTCTTGATATGAAAGACTTGCATTCTTTCCGCGCTGACCGCTTGTGCATCTGTGATGCGGGTGAAAAAGGAAAAAGCAACCCTTCCCTTGACCCCTGCTGCCAGCGCGCCCCGCGGTCGCCGCCGCAGTTCTGATCCCAGTGCCCCGCCCCCAGCCCCAGTTCGGCCCTTCGATCTCTTTCTGACTGTCCACTGTCTCAGTTTCTCTCTCCGGCTTTCGTTCTCTGTCTCTCCATCTCTCTTCCTGTTTCACTCCCACGTTCTCCCCGCCCCGCCCCCGGGCTGCGGGTGGGTGCACGTGAGTCCTAGATTGCCGACTCAGACTTTTCTAACTGCCCCCTGCCCAGGATTCAGTTTCTCCAAACTCATCCTGCCCTCATCCGGGTCCGGGAGTGAGGTTCATGAGCTTCGTGTCTCTTTGAGCCTCTGACTAGGTGGAAAGGTTGAAAGTCTGCAGGACCTAGCTGTCAACCTGTCCGGACCAGCTAAGGACTGGGGGTCCCTGGTGGGACCAAGAAAGGAGGGGCCTACCTCCTCACTGAATCCCTGAATACCTCATCCTTTGGGGAAGCTGAAGGAGGGCAGGCTTCTCATTTAAGGAGAGGGAGGGAATATGGTTAATACCCAGGCTGCAAGGAGTGGGGTCCATATGGACCAGACTTGAGATTCTTGGGAGGTCTGGAGAGTACATGGTGGACAAGGAACATGTGAATAACATACGTGTGGAAAAACTCTGTGTCACTCACAGACACACCAGTGGCATGACATCTCCCCTCCTTCACCCCACGCTCACCCTTGGGGATTAAGGAGCCCACCCCCAATACCAGCTGTACAAGTGCATTAAGTGTGCGTACACACACATACCACGCTCTTGCACTCACACACACATCCGACTAGCTAGAAGAGCAGGACGGAGGAGCTGGGCTGAATGAGGGGAGGGCAGGGGAGGGACAGGAAGGCAGGGTAGCCCCACCCCCTGCCCCATGCCCCATGCCCACCGTCCGCCTCCTGCCTCCCGGTAACTGGCGAGGTCTCTGCCCCCTTGACTTTTCCCAGCTTCGAGGAAATACCTCCCTTTAGGGGAAAGCGAGATCGTGAGGGGAAGCAGGGGAAGCACTGACTCGGGCAGAGGCATGAGCCTGATTTTCCAGTCTGGGGCGGGGCGGAGCGAGGTGGCACAGGGGACGCCCGGGTGATGGGGCCTGACTCAGAGCCAGAACCACAGAACTCGTCCGCTGTATTGTCGTCGGGGAACAAGAAGCCACCAGGTTTATAAGAAACTGCGATTCATCTCTGCCCCCTTCTACCCCTCTGCAAGGGATCACAGTTAGGCTCGAGGAAGAACTTACAGTGCAGGGGAGGAAAGGACTGTCTCGGTTGACCTTTTTGGAAGGCTTCCTGGGTTTGTTAAGGAAAGGTGGAGCATTTCAGGGGGTCTAGATCTGGAGAAGAGTCTGGGGCCCACGATTTCCCTACATGAGCTGTCAGAGGAAGCCCCTCCTCCCTCCTAGCCAAGAACAGGAGCTCTTAAGCTCCACTTGCTGTCCCAGAGCTACTAAAGCTACAGCAGCAGCTTAAAGGGATTCCCAGAATCACAGACCATCCAGGAGGCATGGAGAGGGGTGGAGCAACTGTCAGCTCCAGCCAGCTCTGTGCCCTGCTCATGGCCACTGGCCTTGCTTCTCACAGGTCTCCAGGTGAGAAGCAAGATGAGAAGTGAGCACAGATTCTATTAGCAGAAGGGCAGAGCTGAGGTGTGATGAACCTCGGAGTGGGCAGAGAGTGGGAGGCAGCTCTGCCTGGCAGGGAGCATGCCCAGTGGCGCCCTCCTCCCATCTCTAAGAGCTGCCCAGGCCTCCTCCCCACTCAGAATCACTAAATGGCTTGGATGTGTGGCAGTGGGCCTGGTGTTCAGGGGCAGGAGTTCCAAAAAGTGAGGAAGGTCCCTGCTCCTGCCTCTGGAAACCTGCAGCTGGAAATCAGAACTTGTGGCTTCTTCCATCTGGACCTGATTTGCTCTAGTGCCATGCCCAGCCTGGCCTGGGCTGTGTGGCTGAGCCAGTCCCTGGCCCTTTTAGCTCCTCAGTCCTGCTCTCAGTCCTTGCCCCATAGGTGGGATGGGCTTTGCTGAGTAATGGAGCTCAGTTCTGCAGGGTCATCAGACAGGACACTAGGAATGACTTCCCAAAGACAGAGGAACATGCACTGGGGGTGACCTGGGGCGGCCCTAAAGTCTTGCCTTTCTCCAGAGGGAGGGAAGGACTCTGAGCCAGAGCAGAGAAGGATAGGGGATAAAAATAGCTAAGAGCCTAGGGAAATCAAATCACCCTCTGAGCATCAGTTTCCTCATCTGTAAAATGAAGAACGATAGTATCCTCTTTACAGGTGAGGTCACGGGAAGGGCACTGTGCAAGCATAAGGGTTCAGTGTGGGGTCACCAGCTTGACAAGGTACTTAACCTCTCTATGCCTCTGTTTTCCTGTCTGAAAAATGGGTACAGTGATCCCTGCCCCACTGACCTGCAGTGTTGTGGAGCTTAATGAAATCAAGAGTGTGAATTGCCTGGGCGTGTTCTCTTTTTCATTCTCTGTGTCCCCAAGGAGCAGTGGGATCATCAGGAAGAACTTGGGTTTTTCCAATTTCCAACTTGCTGAGCATAAACTGATGAGACAAAGCACAAACTGGACTCAAAAGCACAAAAGCAGTAGGTCCATGAGAGCATGGGCCCGAGGCCCCTGGTACACAGTCCATTCCTGGGGCCCTGAGCCTTGGGTGGTGATTCCAAGTCAGTGTGCACGTGTGTGTATGTATGTGTGTGTGTGTGTGAAATGCAAAGACCATGGGCCCAGTATCTCAATCCCCAACCATTGGTCCAGCTGCTGAGAACTTGCCTAGTCATTGCCATCACTCCCCAACCCACAGAACATGTCAGGTTCTTGTGCCAGTGGTTGGAAAGAAATGGAGGCAGGCATGGGGTGGGCAGGCTAAAAGCAGTCACACCAGCTTCACGACCCCTGTGGCCGGAGATGAGGGTCCAGGGCTTCCAGCTGCCCACGGCTGTGGTAGAAAGATGTTAGCAGGACGCCTTGTGACACTTCCTGTGTAACTGAGGGGGTGGGCAGCAGCCAACAGGCTCCCGGGGAAATCTCAGACTACTGTGTCAGAGCAGATCTGTGTCTGGTATCGTAAGTGGGGTTAAACTCAAGGTCAGACCTAGCCAATCCATTTCCGTGCCAACATGGCCTTGGGTGCCCTCCATTGCAATGGCTGGGACCCAGGTGTCCAGTCAGCTGGAGATGGCTCTGCTCCTGCCTGCTCTGTTCCTCTCCCCGGATTTCCGCTGGCTGTCTGCTGGATTTCTGCCTGTGCCTGGGATTTAGGAGAATGGAGTGCAGCACAGAGGGCCAAGGCCTCGGCTCTCCTCCCAAGTTGTGGGTGCTAATCTTTCCAAGATCTCCCAAGTTGGGGGATCTCAGAAAGGGAAATGAGACTGAGCTGCAGTATAAAGGGCTGTGGGCAGACAATTTCTCAGCCTTAAGTGGATGAGGTGGGAGGTGACTCTAAACTGCTTAAACAGAGGGAATGCTCCAAGGTGTCTCAGGGCTTTGTATTATACAGTCCAGACTTGGTCCCTCAGCCTTTGCCCGTGAAATGCTAGAAGATGAACCTGTCCCAGGCTCCTGGGTCTCCTACCTCACTCCTCCCTGCTCTCTGCCTTATGCCATTCCCAGGCCACTGTTAGGTTTCATGGAGTTGAGAAGGAGGAAAGGAGAAAAAAGAAAGCCATGAGAACAGGCTAGAGGGCCAAAGCTGACCCCAAGCAGGATGCAGAATTGGCAAGAACAAAGAACACAGCGGTAAGTGAATTTGTTCAGATGGGCAATAAATGAGGGATAAGTCAGCAAGCTGCTTTTGCAGAGGGGGACAGAGCAGAGGGTAAGGACAGGCAGAGGGTAGGGAGGACTTCCAAAGTGGGCAGTGGTCTTAGTGTTTCTGGAATAGGCTGTATATATATATATATTGTGGGTGGGGTAGGGCCAAACAGAGGAAGAGCTATATCTTCCTGCCTTTGAGGAGGAAGACCACGTGCAGCAGGAAGGCCAGAAGGCAGACTGCAGGTAGGACTTCAGAGTGCCCCTGTGAGACAGGGATGAGGGAGACAGAGGGCCAGCTGCTGGGCCTGCAGCCTCCTTGTCCCCACTCCCAGCACTCCCAGCCCTGCAAACACTCCTCAGCCCCCTCCCACCCCATTTTGGCCTGCAGCCCTGGGGAAGCTGCATGGCATTCTCACTACGGATCCAATGCCGGCTGTGGCTTCTTCCTTCTGACCTATTTTTAATCATCTAATGGGATCCCCCACCCACCAAACCAAAGCCTTGGCCCCCTGGGCCCGTCAGCTCCACCGCGTGTCAAAACTGCCCCTGTCACTTTGCGTTGGTTTCTCAGTCCAGCCAGCCCCTCCCCCAGGGCCTGAGAGCGAGGGCTAATTACCCAGCTGCTGAGCCCCCACCCCTTCCCTGTCCCTCCACCCTCAGCCCCAACAGAGGGGCCCCAGGACCGCTGGGAGGAGAATCCTCACCCTCCCGCTGTGCAGCAGGAAGTCCTTCCTGCTATCTAACCCCCATTCTTTCCTCTGTCCTGCCAGGAGTGGAGGGACAGACACAGAGGATGTTGGTATTGGAAGGGACCTTGGGAGACCCCTCAGGGGACAGACAAGGGCAACCAGTCTCTTGCCCTGGGTTTAGGGACGTCTTCTGCCTCCCCTTGGCTCGGGAGGATGGTCTCTACTGACTGTTTCATTTTACAGAGCAGAAAACTGAGGCACAAAGAGGGAAAGCTCCTGGCCCGAGGTCATCAGGAGGACCATCGGGGGAGTTGTGGTCAGAACGCAGAGCTCTCTTCTGCCTCTCCATTTCTTTCTGAGTCTTCCTCACCTGATGTCTGTCTCAGTTCTGTGCAGCTCTGCCCTTGTCCCTGTCAGGTCTCTCTCTCCCTTGCCCACTGGCCGGGAGAGCTCCAGCCTGGTTTCAGGCAACGTTCAAGAATGGGGTTTGTCCCTTCACTTCCTCCCCCCACTACCACCTGTGCCCCCTTTTTCCCTTCCTCTCTGGTCCATCCCAGGTCCAGCCCCTAAGTCTGCCTTATCTAGTCCCCACCCCCACAGTGTTAACCAGATGCACAAGCCAAAGGGCCTCGGGCCAGAGACAGGCCCAGAGCAGACTCACAGATGGGGGCCCAGTCCCAGACAGACAGACTGACATGCAGCAGGCACATTGAGACCTAGAGAGACCTCGAGGCACTGACAGAGACGTGGAGATACAGAGGTGTTTGCAAATTTAGCCCCGGAGTAAGCAGATGGATGGACACCAAGAGTGACAAGGAAACTACTCTCAGGACAAGCACCCCAAGATTTTACAGATCCCAGAGCTAGAGGTGGATGTGAAGGAAACACATGGCCAGCCAGGCAGGAACACAGGGGACCCCAAGAGACCCAGAATCAGATAGATATAGCAGAGAAGAAGCTCAGAGACTCAGAGGCCCTGAGAGACCAATAGGGTCACGGGGCAAACAGGGATACATACGGCTCACAGGAAGCCAGACGAGGGCCTTGGAGAGCGAGGGGGCCAGGCAGGGGCTGTTTGGCTGTCCTGTGGCCAGAGGCCCTGGGGAGTGGCCTTCCAGAGGCCTGGCCTGGCAGAGGCCTGACAGTGCCAAGGAACTGTACGATCTCCAAAGGCACAAGAGAGGAGCCTGACTGTGGAGGGGTTAACCCCTGGCCCACATCCTACTGCTCGGCTCTTTCTTGTCTGCACCCCTCCAACACCAGCTCCCTTTAACCAAAGCCCTGAGTATCCCCACCACTACCCACCCCCCAACTCCTGGTAACCGGACTCTGCTTCCTGCCTGAGATTAAGGGCCTGTCTGCTGAGATTCCCCAGGAAGGGGGAGGGACACACTCTCTCCCTGGGGCCTCCCTGAAGCTCAGGACTGCCCACTCATAGCCTGGCATGCCCCCAAGATGTTGCTCAAGCACCCAACATCTTGAAGTTACTTCAAGAGGGGGCAGGAACCCTAGCCTGGGAACGCAGTGGAGGTGGGGGTGCTCTGTGGGTGTGTGTGGGGGTGTGGGTCTAGTGTGAAGAGCTGAGGTCCCAGGTGACATCGGTTAGAGACAAAAGAGCTGATCTAAGATAGGATGCCCCCAGGGAGGCCTGAAATACAGGAGAACCCGATGTGGCCTGGAGCTAAAGGGTAAGGCTTCCCAGCCTTGCAGGGCGTAGGGTGTGAGGAAGGGGAACCAGCCTGGAAGTGAGAACCCAGAGCCCTTGACCTTGATCAGTGTTGAGAGCCCACACTGATCAGCTGGTGCTGGGTGCTGGGGACCCGGAACTCCCGCAGCTGTCACGGGCAAGGGCTTCTGCAGGTGCTTGCCACTCCCTTCTGCCTTCCCTGGCTGTTAATCTGATGGTTCCGGCCATGCTATCTGAAGGACTGGGCCCAGAGTAGGAGGAGGTTCAGAGCAGGTGGGGGTGAGCAGAGCAGATGCCCAAGGAGCTCAGGGAGGCTGCATGTGGAACACGAGAAGGGGCTGAGGCTGCAGGGATGTGTCTGGTGTTGCTGTGTGTTTGTGTGTGCACGCATGCGCTTGCTCACACGTGGGTGCTGTTCACCGTATGTGCACAGGCTGGCATGTTTCAAGCCCGTGTCTGAAGAGCAAATGCACTGAGGGGCTTGAGAACTCTGATCCCAAGGTCACCTTGCTAGGTGTTCTTTGGAGGCAGAGGCTGAGCCTAATTTATCTCTGTGACCCCAAGTCCCTGGGGTCTGGCCTGTCCCGGTCTCCAGGGAATGGTGTATGGGTGTCTAGAGGGGAAGACTGTCCTTCCTGGGATGGGATCTTAGAGAGAGGTTCTCTTTGGGCCCAGGGCTCTAGTGGAGACTGAGGTCTGGATTTGAAGGGCGTTTTGTAGGGAACCAGTGGATGCCAAGGGAGGGAAGGGACCTGCGGGCGGCTTGGAGGAGGAAGGGAGGAGGCACTTTAGCACAGCCGGTGCCTCTGCTCTGCTCTGGCCTCGGGACAGAACCCCATTGCCTTCACACTGCCTCACACCTCACTAGAGACCTAGTCATCCTGATGGAAAGTGTTTTCGCTCCAGGGAGGTGAAGATACTTGAACAGACCACACAGCCAGCTGGAATCGGGGTTCTAAGTCAGTTATACCATTTCCGTTGCCACAAGTCTCTCTGCCTGCAAACCTCCCTCTCCCTGGCCCATCTCCCCGTCTTCTTTTCAGATCTCCCTCTCCTGGCCTGAGACTTTCTCATGGAGTCATGCTCTGGGTTTCTGACTTTGTGCTCCCTTTCCCACTCCATCTCTGCCTCTTTCAGAAACCCAGCCCAGTCCCCTCTCACTGTGCTCTCTCCTCTTCCTGTCCTGCCTCTTCTCCAGCATGCTGCCCTCCCGGTTTCACTCATCTGGCCCCCACAGCCTCTCAGGTTACGCCCAGCAGGGTGGAGGCAGAAATCCTAGATCTTAGTGTCCTAATATGCTAGGTCTCTACCAACAGCCACCCCCTGTGACTGCCCGTGGGCCGTTCAGCACCCTTCCCTGGCACCATGCAGCATGAGCTCATTCAAGAGCCTTCCAGGTCCTGGGAGTGCTAAGCATCCACACATTGTAAGGAGAGATCACCGGTGATTGTTAGATTCTGGGGTGAGGAATTGCCTGGTCCTGGCACTTCGATAAGAAAATGTACTCAATGCCTGTAGTGGCCATCCTCAGCCATCACAGAGTCTTCCAGGTGCCAAGGGGCACACAACAAGCAGGGTCAGGGCACAGGCTTTCTCAGGTTGGGACATGATTTGGAAGTAGAATGGCAAAATGGGAGTGGGCCTGAGAGTGGGATGCTGGGACTCCGGGGGGGGCCAGCATCACCTGGACAGATACTGGAGAACCAGCCACAGACCTGGGAATCAGAATCTCCAGAGGTAGGTCTGAGAAATTCACACTGTAAAGCTTCCAGGCACCACCTGTGATGCACAGACATGGCAGGTGCTGTGTGGCATTAGAGGAGCCAAGCTCCTTTTTGAGTCTTGATAGGAAATGGCTTGAAAAGAAACCTTGAATTCAGGCAGAAGAGGGTGAAGAAAACCACTGTCCAGGTTGGTGAGATACGGGGCAATTTACTTTTCTGTTTTCCAAACCTTTTCTGATGTGATCATATGACTTTTCATTTATTATGAGTGTTCTCCCTCAAAATGGGAAGGCAACACTCTTGTGGGAAGAGCACTGGATCAGGAGTCAAGAGATGGGGGTTCCAGCCCTGGCTCTGCCACAAGTGGGGTATGAAAGTTTGGTAAGTTGTTCATTTTCCCATATTTCCCATCCAGCCTGTCTCATGATGTTTGATGTTTGTTGGAGACAGTGTCTCTCCCATCCTAGAGACATACCCTGTTCTTTGCTCCTGCCCCACCTAGACCAGCCTCCTGGATGATCAATGGGTAGATCCATAAGAGAGGGGCTGGGATGAGCAGCGATGGAATTGAGTGGATCCCAAGGGGCCCTGTATCCTGCTCCACCTCCCCCACCTCTCCAATCCTGGGGCCTGGGTAGAGGATGAGGTGGCAAGGGGAGGAGGAGGTATCACTGCCAGGGTTCTTCTCACCCAAGCTGGCAGAGAGGCGGGACTGGCAGTGGTGACACCAGGGCTACTCAGCCCCCGCTTTTCACAGGTGCTTTCTTTTTGGGTGGAAGGAATTGGAGGGAGTGAGTGAGGAACCTGGGGTTGATGAGCCAGGCTGTAAGACCCTCTAACAGTTCATCCAGGTTACACAAAGACTGCCTCCTGCCACCCTCTTCCTCCAGGGACATGCCCCCAGGTCCACCTGATTCTGAGATTCATAATCCCTCCTGCCTCCAAAGCTGGGCAGGGGCTTAGGTTCTTCTGTTCAGGGGTAGGGGGATGGATCACTTCACCCGAGGATGAGCATGGAGAGGAGGAGGGGGAGAGACAGGGAGGAACAGGGCCCCACTTGGCCCTCCACAGCCAAGCACTTAGTGAGAATGTCTCCCAAAAGAGGTGTCAGCATTCCACAGCCTCGTGTCTCCTGGGGAAACCAGTCATTTAAGGAAGACTTACTAAAATCTTTCATGTTTCCCCCAAAGTAGCCAAGGGTCTCAAGATTACCCTCTCTTTCAAGCAATGCAGCCCACATGGAACAGCAGGCAGAAACTCCCCCCTTCTGTAAGGATGGAGAAGGTGGGTAATGGGCCAGGAGGAGGCCAGTTCCGGGTTCTGATGCTGTGGTGTGCTGGCCTCCGTGCTCAGAGGATGTGCTCAGGCTCTTTCCTCCCCCACTCCCTGGGTCATGCCCGCCTCCTGGGGTCCCCAGCTTTGCCTTCACCTGCCAACCTGCCTCTTGGTTCAGCTCTAGTTGGGAGCAGAGAGTCCCCATGGGCCCCTGAGGGTGAAGCCCTGCTGAGTTGGGAACAAGGATGCAGAGATGGGGCCAGCTCCCAGGGGAGAACTGAGGAGGGCTCGGGTGGAAGGGGGAAAGAGAAGAGGTTAACCTTTAACATGATGAAAATGTTAGGGTATTTTTCACAACACTCTTACAAATGTAAATCTTTATATATTGACATGTGAAAAATTCCATTACACCTTGTTGAGTGAAAAAACATTACAAAGCGTGTATATATGTATGTCTGGGGTGTGTGTGTGTGTGTGTGTGTGTGTGTGTGTGTGTGTGTGTGTGTGTGTGTGCAAAAGACAGACCAAGAGGGGTGTGCAATGAATGATGTCTGGGGTGTTCAGCAAAATTGTAATCCTATTTGTCTCTGGGGGATGGAATTTGGGGTGATATATACAGTCCTATCTTTACTTCTTCGTACTGCTTAAATTTTCTATATGAGTGTGTTTTATCTTTATTCACAGGAAAACTCCCGATGAAGATATTTTCAATCAGGAGAAAAACAATCATCATAAAAGGAATATAACTACATTAGTCAACAGAAAAGGAAAACAGAGAAAGGCAAGCCCCCAGAGTCCTACCACCAAGGCAGCCCTTCCGAACATGTGGTGGGTTTCCTTCCTGTCGGCAGGCTCTGGGTCTGTTCAAAGCTGCTTTTCCATCCAGGTATAATAATAGACTGTAAAGTGCCACCCAGGTGTCCCCTCTCGTAAGGCCCACAGGCCCTCTGAAAAATGCATCAGTTTGTTTTCTCTAGCCTAGAGGACTTGAGGCTGACTTTCAGGCAAAGGAAGTGACTTGCCCAGGTCACATATACCTGAGTGATGGTCAGAGCCAGTCCTGGGACTCTGAGCACAGGTAGTCCAGTGCCGCTTCCAGTGCCCACGGCTGACACCTGGGCGCAAACCCTCTGCTGCTGCTATGCAGTTCGCTTGATGGAACTCTTCTTGCTGCCCACCAGATCCCATGTCTGCCCTAGGGCTGAAGGAACAGATGCATGGGACACAGCCCCCTTGGGCCTCTGGCAAAGAGGAAGAGCACAACACTTCACACAAAGCCACTTAGCACGGAGCCTGGGCACATAGCGAGCATCAGTGAACATCTGTCACATGGCCATGGGCGAAGCAGCTCAGAGTCTGTGAGTAAGCCCATCTGGGTCATCACCGAAGGCTTCCCGTAGGAGGGGGCCTTTGAGTTGAAGCTTCAAGGATGGGTGGAATTTCCACAAGGGTCCAGAGGAGAGAAACAGTCTGGCGTTTCACGTGGAGTGGTTGACTCTCCCATAAAGCATAAAGTCTTTGAGCGTGAACTACAAGGTGCACCGGAGACTCGCTGCTCTGCACGATGGGGGCCCTACAGTCCTCACCAACCGTGTAGAATTTGCCGAGTTATTAGCCAGGAGGGGCGGGGGTGAGGCGGGGCGGGGCCGAGGTGGCGGGATGGGGAGGTGGTGGCCGAGAGAGCTTCATAAAGCCACAGCAAAGGCGCCGCGACGCTAGTGACAGCGACCCGCTGGAGAGGGAGCCCGGGAGCTGCCGCGCGCCCCGCCAAACGCGGGCGCAGGACCCAGGCGTCCGAGCCCGGGCTCCGGTGGGGCCCCGCCCCGCCCCCAGCCCCAGGGCCCCCGCCCCGCCCCCGCCCACTTCTGCCCAGCCGACCCCCTCGCCCGCCCCCGCGCGGAGAGGGGCCGGTCCTCGACGGCCCGCGGGAAGGTGCCAGCCAGCCCCGGATGGGCATCGTGGAGCTAGGCTGCGGAGACATGCTAACGGGCACCGAGCCGATGCCGGCGAGCGACGAGGGCCGGGCGCCAGGCGCCGACCCGCAGAACCGCTATTTCTACCCGGAGCCGGGCGCGCAGGACGCGACCGACCGTCGCGGGGGTGCCAGCCTGGGGGCGCCCTACGCAGGGGGGCACCCTGGTGCCCCCTCGCCAGGCCGCCGCTTCCTCGGAGCCTACGGCTTCCCGCCCCGGCCCCCGGCCGCCCCCGGCTTCCCCGGGGCGAACGAGACCTTCCCGCCGACGCCGGGAGCCGAGGGCTACCAGCCCGGGGACGCCTACTCGGCTCCGGACCCGCGCGCCACACTCTACCCGGGGCCGCGCGAGGATTATGCACTGCCGGCGGGGCTGGAGGTGTCCGGGAAGCTGAGAGTTGCGCTCAACAACTACCTGTTGTGGTCCAAGTTTAATCAGCACCAGACGGAGATGATCATCACCAAGCAGGGACGGTGAGTGAGCCGCGCGCCGGAGCGCCGAGCGATGGGAGCCCCTTCGTCCTGCCTGCCCTGACCTAGACGCGCTTCTTTTTTTTCTGTCGAGACCTTGCTAGTGTCTCCGTGTCCCTCACAGCTCTGGCTCAGGCCTTGAGGGGAAGGAGGGAGTTAAGGTGGGGACAATCTGGGGGTTGTTGCACTCTCGGGACATTGCACCGACATTGCAACCCGAAACCCGTGAGTGACGGAGGAGAGAAATACAGGGAGCCATGGTCCTGGTTTAGGGCGAGGGTGCCTATGGTTTCCCCAGGCGCTAGTGTGCCGCGCTCTGCCTGAGTGGTGACACTCAGGGCGCAGGGGGAGTGTGTGATGTGGGTCTGACAGAGCAGAGCACCTCTTCGCCCCTGTGTGCTGGGAAACCGAGGGGAGGGCAGAGTCTTGCAGTGGAGCGGGCAACAAACCAGCCTTCATCTCAGGGGCCCTCTGTGCCCACCTCTCCCAGCGCCCTTGCTGCTGTTGTATACAGGTCAGCTCTAGGGGAGGGAGACGTGTAAAATTGGGATTTGGTGACACGGAGATATAGTCGCCAAGTTTCCTTTCCGGTGGTAGTAGTTTGAGATCATGTGTCTGGTGTGTGTGTGGTGGGGGGAGGGAGATGGCACAGTGGGAGAGGGCACAGATTCCCTCCCCACATGGTCCCTGCCTGAGGGCACAGATGTCAATGGGCCTGAGCAGGTGAAACAACCTCAAGGGTCCCAGCTGGCAGCCAGTCCCACTCTCTGTACCTTTCAAGGCCTGTCCCTGAAAGCCTGCCCCACCCTGATCCAGACATTCAGTCCACCCTGGGGAACCCCTGGTTCCGTCGCTCAGGCTCCCCTGAGCCCAGTGCATGCGGGGGTAGGGTTTTGGGGCCAAGGGTGCTGCTTCCGGAGAGAGTCTCCTACATGGGGAAAGAAAGAGAAACTTGCAGCTTGTGTGTTATTTGTGTAGCAAACTCCACTCTGAGTGGGCCCTGACTGTGTCTAGTGGGTGAGAGTGTGCACCCACCCTTCCCGGGGGAGGGGGGTCTGTGTGGGCAGAGAACTACTGAGGGCCTCTGTGTGGAGCGACTGTGTCATCAGTGGACCCGAGAGGTGTTGAAGAGCAGATAGGAAGTGTGGGGCTCGGGAAGGGAGAGGGGAGAGGCCATGCTGGGCCAGAGGCTTGACATTCATTCAAGCAGCACCCTTGGCCCCAAACCCTACCCTGTATGCACTGGGCTCAGGGGAGCCTGAGCCATGGAGCTAGATCCCTCAGGGTAGGCTGAATATCTGGGCATTGCTGGAACATTTTTCCTTCCTGATGAATGATTTCTGTGGGATGGCTTGGAATTGAGGGACCTGTCCACCAATCACAGTTGGCTTCAAGTTGCTGAACTGTTCTTTCTCAGGGATGAGCCCAGGAAAGACGGCATTTTCTTTTATGGCCTGGCCTTCATCTTCTAGGCCATCTGATAATTCCTCTCTGCTCCCCCAACCCTAACCCCCCTTCTGGGTGCACCTAGGCACAGCCCAGGCTTCTAGGCTGTCCTGTCTAAATTGGAGGGAACCCAGAAGGTCCTGTTCCGTCTTCTTCCTGGACATACAGGGACATGGACCTAGAGACAGTAAGAGGCTTTTCTGAGCTCACATAGCACATCCATCGCCGGCAGAACTGGCACCAGCTCCCAGACGGTATGTGCCTGGGTTTCTTTCTCTGTTCCCCCAAGATTAGGGGTAAAAACAGCCACTAACACTGTCCGAAGGCCTTGATGCATTCATGGTGCTTTCACTTCCATTATTTCACTGCGCTGGGTAGGCCAAGCAGCCTCCCCGTTTGCAGCTGAGGGCGCTGAGGCGCGGGGCGCTGATGGCTTTCACTTGGTCACACGGCAGACCCAAACTCAAGCCTCCACTCCGTTGAGTGGTCAGGAAGCCTTTCCTCCCCCGGGCCTGCTGGGGTCTCCCCACAGACTTGTGGCCAGGCCCCTGCCCCTCCAGTCTTGAGGGCTGGGGTGGCCAGAGCTTCAGCAGAACTTCAGGGATCTGGGGCTGCAGGACTGGCTGTGGGTCTTAGGGTGCAGTGCAGTACATAGTGCTGTGCTGGTTGTCTCCTTTACATCCACAACCTTCTTTTTCCTTTACATTCCTGCTGAATAATCCTCAGTTGACAGTTGCGTTGTGTCTCTTATTTTTTCATTTTACTTTTTTATGTTTTGGCTGTCCTGCACTCATGTGCAGCATGTGAGATCTTCGTTCCCTAACTAGGGATTGAACCTGAGCCCCCCCGTTTAGGCAACTTGGAGTCTTAACTACTGACTCACCAGGGAAGTCCCTTTTGTCTCTCTTTTATTTAAACCCACACACTTAATTTCCTTTATTATGAAAAATTCCAATATATACAAAAGTGAAGAGAAACGTGTAACAGATCTCCATCTACCCATTACCTAGCTGTTGATACTAGTCCAATCCTGTTTCTACTTTTCATTTTTCTGTTAACATCCATACCTCTGGTCTGAAACTATGTTAGCGATAGCGTAATTAGTAAATCCTAGACACTATTACTTCATCCTTAAGTAGTTATCTGTGCACCTCTAAAAATGTGTTTGTTTTTTTTTTTTAATAAACGCAATACCATTAGCAAACCTGAAAAGAAATTCTTAAGTATCATCAAATTTCCCTGATCGTTTTGTATGCTTGCGCGCACTCCAGTTTTACAGTCCTCATGCTTTCAATCCATCCTGACGGACTGCTTCGGACACTTTGTGGGTTGGAGCTGTTGGAAGGGGACAGTGGCCTCTTACCATTTCCCTTGAGGCCTCCTCTTGGATCAGGCCTCAGGGGCCTCAGGGTGGGGTGGAGGAGACAGAGGACACACGGCCCCCAGTTCGGCACCCAGGTCTGTGAACTTAGGCTGCAGTGATCTGGGAAGTCGGCGGCCATTTCCTTCTGCTACTGGCTTCTGAAAAGTAAGACAGGCTAGTGAACATCTCCCTTTCTGTCCTCCTGCCCTGGCAGACTGGCTTGTCCCTCCATGGTTTCCAGTGATCCGCCAGTCACCACCACATCACCCACGACTTTCTTCCTTTTTGAAAAAATCCTTCCAACAGGCCCACCCACAGCCCTGTAGCCTTTCGCCTTGGGGCTGACTCACTCCCCTCCCAGATTCTTCCTCTCCTACCCACCCTAGAGCCACCCGCAGTGTGGACAGGACACACAGTCTTGCTCTCCTCCAGGGCAGGAATGAGAAGGCAGAGGGCCAGGGGGTGGTTCTGGAGTCCAGAGACTGATCCAGGCAGCTCAGATGGGACCCGGAGGGGAAATGGATGATGGGAAGATGGACCGGCCAACTGGAGGGTTTGGAGTTCGAGTTTGTGTGTTCCTGGTCTGATAAGCGCAC